>OU015622.1:8377396-13377396 GCA_907165235.1 Zeuzera pyrina
AGAAATCCTGTTATACAGTGCCCATATTGATTGTAATGTTTAAAGCCCATATTGATTGTAATGTTTAAAGCCCATATTTGTATCGAACTTTAATCAATTGTGATCGCCACTATATTACAAAACACTAGCAACTCCAAGTTCTTTGAATACCTCAGGATATTAATGTCCTCTGAACACGAAAAATAAAGGTGATGATAGAGTCGACGATTACAATTAGTCGTTCGCATTCACAGAGCTTGCAATACAGTTCTTCCATTTCTTATATAGGTAATACAGACACATTCTTATATCGAAAGTTCGAAGAAAATATGTATATCTATACTCATTAACATTAAACAATTTGCAACTCATAAAACCTTATATGTATATATAATCGTTGGGACGTTTGTTAGATATCGTGTAACTTCTAAATAACTTGACCGATCGAAATTATAATCCCAGAATATATTTATTAGTCATGACAATGGTTCATACCTATGCTAAGGTCTGATATGTGACACTGTGGTCAAGTTATTACAATTGAATCTAACTCATCACGCCATCTAACTAATAGAACAGAACAACGTCTGCTGAGGCAGGTTGTGTATTGTACAATACATATCTATATATGTAATACGTACTATATTTTATAAACATAAGTTACATATGAAATATTACTTATATTGCATCCATTTTTATCTGTATGGTTTACAAAATACTTGTCGATAGCGGTCCAAGGCACTGTCATCAGTGCTTACTTGAAATACTTGTCACGAATATCATCACCAAAAATCACGATCGGGGTTATTAAATAGTACGCAATCCAATTTCATTTCGGTAACCTGTGTCGGGGCACAATGCAATTTACCATTCAATGTTTCAACACGCGTGCTATAGCCCCTGCCTCCCACTCTTATCCTCAACACCAAACTGATGACGTTATTTGTCGCTTTGAATGAAACTATCGATATTTGAATTGACGCATTTATCCTTCGACGTCGGTAAACTCACGGAAGGTTGGTTTTTGCGAAACAACATATAGAGTATTCCTCACGGTCGACGGCTTCGAAGTATCAAATTTATTTTTATGAATATTTTTATTGTTTGCGGTGAGGATTGTCGCCTCCTTAGGGGCTGTTTGTATGCGGACTGAGAAGAATTACGTACGCAGCGGAGCGGATCCACTTTAGAAGTAGCGATAAAACAATTTGTTTAGAAAATGAATTGTATAATGTTGCTGCATACGGCTGTGGAATAGAATCTGTGAGTTGCAGTTTTAGAGTTTATTTTATAGCTGAACGCGACCCTAGGGCGCACTTACTAGAGCGCGGACAAAATGCATTTTCCCCATATAAAATAAAACGGTTAAGTAACATATGTACGTCCTACGTACGAATTAAGTTATATACTACTTATAACATAAAAAACTCGCTATAAAGTAATCTTTTTTCAACACGAGAATCACCATAAATGTACAGTTGATTGTATAACTTAGTTAAGCTAATTTTGTTGCGAGCTACACGAAGCGTATTCAATTTTGCGTCTGGAAACTACAAGCGTTGTTTTCAAATAAATTGTGCTAATTTAATCAAGAATTGTAAAATGAAACCATAACAATGCAATTTCCGTCACGTTGCAATACAATTATACGAATTTTATCTTATTCATCCATTTGATTACTAATCAGTGAACATACTACTGATAACTGAACTCATATAATAAAGCAATATGTGAAATGAAATAATGTGTGAGCGAAATGAAATGGCTGGAATAACATCACGAAGTATGATAATATGGACACCTACATCGTAGTCATGATACGTAGTATATTTATAAAGTATACCTACTACACATTAAAAGATGGACTCCGCGTCGCGTACGTTTAAAAGCGATGCAACCGAAACATGCTGACACACCTATATGACACACATTTACATCAAATTACCCTATCAGTAGCTATTTCTCGTCAGAAAATAATACGCTAATGACTTGAGCACTTGTGCCGCTATTGTTTGACGAAATTGCGATCGATCGGCTTATCTATCTATTTATTAATACGTGAAGCGAAAATGTTGGTTCCCTTTTTAAGAAAATTGCGCGGACGGAGGAGTGTGTTTGATACACTTAAAGTTTATATGGAGAAGGACAGCAAAAGGTTATTATTTTTATATAATATGCATTAGAAATATATTAAATTAAATAAATCACTCAATTCTTTCGTTCATAATGTCAAAAAGACTATCAATTCCAAACTCATAATAGTTTGTGATCACATATACGTAACCTCCCTGGATTAAACAGTCGCACAGAGTGGAAGATTTTCGCCACTCGCCAGAATTTATATTATCAGGGTATATTTACGGTCACATTTCGACCACAGGGCGACCTGTAGTTTAATATAAATCAAAGTCATAATAACAAACGGACCTGCTTATTTTATTTGACACAGCTACTTAGTGGGCACGGCTACTTCGGTCAGCATCTGCATCGGATAGGTCGGGAAGAGATGGCACGGGGACACCTCGAAATGGCGGCAGGTACAGCGCCCAGCAAGTACTGGAAGAGCGCCCCACTTGTGCATCAGAGTACCAACTGGATGATGCACGAGAATCGCTTAAAGATCGTTTTAAAGACATTAATGTCCTCACCTTGCCCTCCTTATACATCTTTGAAATTATTATGTATACGAGAAAAAATATAGATCAGTTTAAAAAGAATGGCGATATGAATGGTATGGAAACCCGAGGTCATGATAAATTGGTTATTCCAAAATTTAAATTACATAAGTCAAATGTTTCATTTTTAGGTAACTGCATTCGTTTTTATAATAAAGTTCCTCAAGAAATTACTCAATTAACAGAGGATAAATTTAGATTGGTTATAAAACGTACATTGACTAGACAATCATACTATAAAATAAACGATTTCATTGAAGATAAAACAATAGCCTGGAAATGATGTTCTCTGCACATGCGTTTACTGGCTTAATGAAAATATTGTATTTTAATAAACCTTTTGTAAAATGAAGTTGAAAAAATGATACCTGACTGAGTTTCTTCTCAGTGTCCAGGTTTTCTATTCGAGCCGAACTAAAGTAGATTTGACGTTCAAAAATACCATGTAATTGGGTTTACTTGAATAAATTGATTTGACTTTGACTTAACTCCTGGTCTACTAGATCTGTCCCCCGAAATCTAAGCTCAATAAACTAAATCTTATCATATTTCATCTTCAATGTCACAGCTCGGCTAGGCATGGCTTGACACGGGTCTGTTACAATTTTATAATAATCAAGTGTTATTATAATACTTAGTTACAATTATTATTGTAGTCAATGCCAAGTGCCTAATAAGATAATATTAACAAATGTCAATATATAAGTGTTCCCGAAGTGCATATTTGTTAACTTTCAGCATCGAACCTAAATAACCTTCTCTTCTAAGCTAGGTCGATCAAAACGTCTGTCATGACACGCCCAATGAAAAGGTTAATAGAACAAAAAAGCAATAGATTACTGCTTAACTTATATTGCCTATTTGAAATTAACATTTTTACTTATTAATATGAAAGTGTTGGTTTCGTTTTTGTATGACATGTATACCTGTTCAAATCATTGCGCTAAGATCTGCAGGCGTCACGTAAAAAATTAAAACTTAATTGTATTCGAAGGCTACAAACAAACCACTGAGACACTAGTCTTTATAAATTAAAAACCCTTTTTTATGTACGTAGTTATATATTTATATATGTAATTACGTATAAATAAATTTTATATAATGTAATAAATAAATCATAATATTTTTTACTTAATTATTGCCGTATTTATTTTCTTTCGTCTCGACTCCTTTTACGATGTTTAACGAAGTAGAAAAATATTTGAAATATGAATATGGATCGCATTTACTACTCGAATTCGATAAATTATAATTAATGTTAAAAATATTGTTAATAAAAACATTTAATATCGTCATTTTATTGCTTATATTTATTAAACACTGCATAAATAAAATATTTAGTAGTGAACTACATAACATTACCTGCGTAGGTACAGTTACATTTTTTTATAAGTATGTGATGTAGATGTGACATATTATTATGAAACTATTTTATTGGGTAGTACTTATTCCTTGCTTTTGTGATGATAATAGAGTTCTAAATTTGATGTCATTGGACGCTTGGACGCTATAAAAACTGCTATTCGATAGTTTTTTATATAGTAGCAGTAACATCAATCGTAATAAACTAATAATAATTGAATAAAACACAAACACATTTATGATTGCGGTTCAGTGAAATAGGTCACAGTAATTACGAGTGCAACACACGTTCGCGTTATTATACAAATATAAGTGTCTATTCGTTAATGTGTAAGTCAACCGTGCTAAGCTGTACTAGGTTTTTGTATGAAGAATAAGAATGCAAATAAAAAAATATTCAATATACTGGTTTGGACAAAGGTAAAAATAAAATGCTAAGCCCAATTTACATGTTGTGGACTAATCTCCTTTGAACAATAAGATAAGGGATGCATTTAACGGCACTTCAAAATTGGTGAAAATATAAACAAAATTGCTATGAATTGCTAATTAAAAATATAATGTTGTACAATAAAATGTTACTCCTTCAATAAAAGGTATTAGCTTTAATAATTTTAAGACGCTATAAAACTTTTATTGCAAATAAAAAAAAATAGCAATCATTTAAAATAATAGATTGTGCTATGAAAAATAACATTTCCTATAAACTAAATAAATAAACTTGACAAGTTTTCATCCTGACAATGCCGACACATCAGGCGCAGTGAATGGAGTTGGTGCAGTGCGCGACATATCTTCCTAACTCCTGGAAATAACTGGGAAATACACGTACTAGTATACTCGTATATAAGATTGCTATATATACATATACCAACAGCAAAAGATGAAAAGAGATGGAAGGATATAGAGATGTTTCACGATTAAATTTCTTGACTTCTACTATCTAACCTTAACCTAATCTACCTAATCTAACCTTAGAGTGCGGAGTCCTATTTTAATACTGCTCCTGGAAATAACTCGGAAATATACCTACTAGGTTATATGAGATTGCTATATATAGATATACCAACATAATAACTAAAAAAAGATGAGGATTATAGAGATGTTTCGAGATTAAATTTTTCGACTTCAACTATCTCTTTAGAGTGCGGACTCCTGTTTCAATACTGCTCCATGTATAAAGCGGATTTCGAGCTGGCGCTTCGCCGGCCGCTACCGCGGCACGCTCGCTTCACTCGCTCGGCGCGCTCATTGTGGTAAAAAGACTTGATCAAACCTAACCAAAAAAAGTGTTATAAATATATCGTCGTGTTTGTATAAAGTAAAAAAAAATTTGCAAAATTTTACCCAATGTGAAACAATCTAACACCTTAGCCTGCGTTTGTCCTCACGATTTCCTCCCAAACATTTACTTGTATTATCTTGAAGTAATCAAAATTTTATTATGAAAACTGTTAATTTTTTAGTTTACCATTTTTTATAGCAAAGACCATTATACCATAATATTAAAGAAAACGTGACTTAAATCAAAAGTAGCAAATTTATAAAGAAAACCGTCAATTTTAAATATTTGTATTTGATTTGTAGATTAAATTACTAATTCTATCCACTACAATAACATTACATGCAGGATTAGTTTAAAAATAGTAATAACCTCTTAGTATTTTGTTCTTAACATTATCCCCAATAGCTTATGTTCTCCGACTTTTAAAAATTCATAACTTTTTCTTTCATACAAAAATTGTAATACATTAAATGTTTCTGAAAATGGCACCTACTCTACCCGGTCGCTAAAGCGGCACACGCACAGATGTGCAAGTGCACAGAAGCACTGTACCATTGGAAATACGTATACATAGTAATTACGTTTCAGACCGTATAACAAAACTTAACAAATATTTTTTGAGGAACGTATTAAGTTTTGAAAAAAATCATAGAACAAAGGTTGTTAGATATGACGACAGGAATTTTGCACTAAGAGGTTATTAGTATTTTTCAATTAACCCTGTTTATCCCAAAAGATAATAATTTTCTATTTTTGTTTCAATATGATCATTAACAAAATATACTCTGTATAAAGACGATACATATATGATACATAATATTATTACAGTCAGATCGTAGATCTGTCTTAAAACTTTATTGAAATACATACATAAAGACTATGTTTACATGTTATAATTACCTGTCAATGTAGGGTGTAGAATTGGGGAGATCAAGGAGTGCCTAAACATTTCATTAAACGCCGTCATTTCATGATATGGTTAACTTCCACCACATCATTCCATGTAAATCCTAGAAAATCGCTTGATGATTCGCCTAATAATAATTCAAAATATCGATTCTATAGGGTGCCTAAAGTAATAATGAATAAAAATTAAGCTTATTACTCTTGTAATTTCTGCTCATAGCTTAATTAAATACACTTTATTTGTCAATTACTTTATCGTTACTATTTTTTTGGCACTGTATTGTATATATTGTAGATAAGTCGAAAAGGGCGAAGACACCGCCACTAACAGTGTTAAATGTGACTATTTCACGATATGCCTATTCAGATGTTGCGAACAATTTGGCTTGAAATACCGAAAAATTATACATATATTTTTTCTGGATGACTTTTCACTGGATATTCATGTAGTATCTAACTAAAGTGTGACCTATTATTATCTAGCCGTCACATCATGATTGATATAACAGCTAAATAGGATAGGACATTTTTCACAAAATGGTGTCGTTAAAGAAAATTCTTAGGTACATCATGACTTGTTGAATTTTCGATCAGACGACATTTCGATTACTTTAATTGGTTTCCTGCCTGACTTCCGAATAAATTACATCTGTAAATTTTAGATTCAGTGATACTTTCGGTGTGTAAGGACTATTATTTGTGAATTATATTTATCAACATTTTTTTAGGTTGTGACATTGAATGTTTGGTTTCTTTTTCTTTAAGGATTACCAGATTTACATTCCCTTATCTATCGAAATCTGTTATAATATATTTATCATATAGTATATAATATATTTATCATATAATATAATATATATCATATAATATGAAATTCATGTTAACTTTGCTTTGAATCACTGCAATATACACTTGATTACTGGTAACCATAATCAATACCATAGTATTTAAATATAATAAATGTATATATAAATATATATAACGCGACGTCTAAAAAAAATATATATACATATATATGTGTAATCTCAAGCGTTGTTTCTAAAAATATGCTTAAAATACTAGGATCAATATTAATATTATGAATAATTTTTTAGGATTAGATACTTTACATTAAGTTATAAGGATGTATTCTATTTTATTGGGATTTCAAATTCATTAATTGTAAAAGAATTTAAAAAACTGTCACCGTTTCGTTTGTTTGGCGGGGATATGATTAGTGTGCAAAAGGAAGAAAAACTTATTTCGTACAGTTATTAAATATTTCCACCTGCGAAATCGCAAAATGCGTTTTTTAAGAACTACAATCTCCTTTGGAAAACAATGCTCCGTCTTATTCTACAGTATAATACTGGTCGTCTGGTAAGCGGAATTTGCAAAATCGTTTGTAATGACGAGACTTGTTCCGAACGTCCAACAATCGCCGCACAGCTATTCAAGACAACAAAAAAGGTTGAATTGATTATTAAAGATCGACATGCGAGTGTGACTATCCATCATTTAGCTGAGATTAATAGTATTATTTTAGTACAATACGGTTCATTTCGATTCATATCTAAAAATTCAAAAATGTGACCGCGCGTTGGGTTCCTCGTATATTAACAGACTCAAAAAAGAAAATAAAAGTAGACGTTTCAAAGCAAAATTCGGAAATTATTGATGAAGGTATTTTATTAATCTTTTTGATTTCGAAGAATTATTGATCTTTTCGACTACTTTTGAAGTGTGGAAAATATCATTCTACCTGTTAGTCAAGAGATTTAAGGTCTCTGCGTACACTGACAAGACATTAGTCTGTCTTCTGCGATGCAGAAGGTGTAAGTAATATCTTACCATTAAAAGATCACATCAATTGACCATTTCATTGATGAAACAACTACGCAAGGACATAAAAATTAAACAGTGCTTTTTCCTCATGACTATTCACCATCGGACTGATGTTGCATGTCGCTGCGATTCGCACGACTGGGATTCAAAAATTTGAAGATTTTAATTTATGGTATCTCTTGATTAATTAATTCTGTTAATTATTGTGGTTTATGTTGATAAATACACATTTTTTGTTATTACGTGTGAAACAGGAAATGTCTAATTTAAAGACAATGATTATCTACGTATATGTAAAAAAAATTAAGTAAATTTAACGTGATGTCTAAAAATGTCTTCCGCAACTATAGAATCCTTTACATAAATCCAGTTAGCAATTTACATACAAAAGCTTGTCATCAATTATTATTATCGTTGTTATATTTAGGCATATGACGTAAATCCGGACGTAAAGTTAATAGTATTTTATTATTAATTTGTAAGCTTAAAGTGTAAACCCTAAATCACTTATTAATTTACACAAAGCTCAGGGTTTCCTTTTTCGTGGAATAAATTATGTTTTTGTTAGCAAAGTTAAATTATATAAGAATTTAGAATCTTAGCAGAAGTAATACTTGTGTAGTGTTTTTTATGATTTAGTGGATATAAAAATTGACCATTATAATATACGAATGCGAAATATTTTCTTGGAGTTAACTTTATTGCAAAACGATAGGGCCAATAAACCTTAGCTCTTACCAGGATATAAGGGGTAGCCGTGTACCCTATAGCCTATGAGGATTTTTCTTAGAATAAAAGGTTTTCAAATCTATTAATACAAGTTTTTCGGCTCGAAAAAACCTCTATTGAGAAGAGTTGGTAAGAAACCTTGGTATCATTTTAATATTACCTTTTTTATTGTACCTACTCGTAGGTATACATGAGGCACCAAAAAGATAAGTACGTAAACAATGGAAAAAGATGAACTAGAGACACAATTTACTTGTAAAAGAAATTGAAGAAAGGTGGATATTGTACGTACGTCTGTATACATATGTACTGTGGTAGATATATTTTACAAAAGTCGTAGTGTGAAGGTTTTACAGTAAACCTTTGATTAAATTACATTTAGGAAGATCAGTTATACAATACATTGCAGATAATTCCCAAACTACATTATTATTTTTGTCATAAACGTTAATCTTACAATTTACAAGAATAAATCATGTTCTATTTTTGTAAATTGTAAGTCCTTGTTTTTTATAAACTCGTTAACTTTACAATCTACAAAAATCTTAACTTTACAATTTACAAAAAATTTAATATTGCAATTTACAATAATTTAATCTTACAATTTACAAAAATCTTAATCTTACAATTTACAAAAATAGAACAGGTTCTTTTTTTGTAAATTGTTAAGTATTAAGTTTAAGGAGTTTATAAAAATCGAGGACAATTTTTTAATCCTTATATGAATATCTGTATATGTGATACGCTCTATAAATCTCTTGGATGAAGCCAATGTAAATTATTCGTAGATTACAAGAACACATGAAGGCGATTTTCTGCAGAAAAAGAAAATTGAATTAAGACAGCATGTTATTCATGTACATATACATGTGTGTACCATATGTATACGTGATATTTTTATTCCTTGCTTATATCTTAAGATGATTTAGATGTGGTAATTATGAATATAAATCAGCATCAATTTGACATTTTAGACACATCAATGAAAGTCGATCAGATACATTTTTATATAGAAATATTCATGGAAAATGGGAGCACTGAAATTAATTAACTATTCTATCCATTTCCCGTCAATGGAAATTGGGCAACTAGACTTCTGGTGGGATACAAGCAAGAGTAGCCAGAAGAAATGTATTTCAAAAAAGACAACTTGACGCTTCATCCGTTCTGTATCTTCCGTTGGCGATATGGCGTGATAGTATATTACATTATTTTCATTTGTCATAAATTTTATTTATTTATGTCGTAATATGTCGTAACCAAAATTAACAGGGTATTATGTCTTATTGTATCTAAATAAAATAATAAGTAAATGCTATAAATATTTTATCAGTATAGAACAATGAATATTATGTGCAGAATATTTTTACGCCCTTTTCATTAGATTTACCTGTATGTATGTATGTATGTAATTATACAAGTACATATGCATGTGCATATGTATGTATCTATGTAACGGAATCTTTCAAATTAATTTTCACTTATTTATATGTTATATGCATATGTTAGCTTTAATATTTTATTATCTACAGTTTTAACTCTACTTCGAACTTAGTCGTTTTCAATATCTTTTGATTCAAAAACCTTAATAATCATCAGGTGACAATTTAAAAATTTATTATTTATTATATATAAAAATCTTATTGGTTTTCATAACATAATGAATCGATACCCATGAAAATCTGAAATTCCATGTTTCATCTGAAAATTCTGTATTTTATAAATATATTACATGCACTTCCTTGCACAAATAGGCTACATTGGTGGTTTTAAGATGATAAACAAATTTTATGTTATAATCTGCTATTGTAATCTTAGCGCATTTGTCTATAATGCAGCAAAGGTTTAGCGCAAACAGGAATGCATCCAATTCTTAACAAAGTAGACACCGACATTAAAGTCAGATGCAAAGCCTTTGTTATTATCGTGAAAGGTCAGCAGAAAACTTGGCAACGGTATGGTACGTACGCCCACGAAGCCTGTAAAGTTCACTAATTAATACTTTACTCCGAACTTTACTACGTTTTGTATTCGGATGTAAAGGATTACAATTATGGGATTTCACAGTCGTTTGTGTAATATCACAAACAAAAAGCCCATTATTAAATCTGTTCCAGTCGACTTGTACCCTATATTTTGAAATAACATGACGCAGCCATGTTTACATTTTTATTTTCACCTCGTCGGACGTTACGAGGGATATAAAGAGTAATTGGATGATTTCTGTGACGTGACGATGAAGTAGAGGGCCGATAGTAGCGTGTGTCGAATGTATAACGACGACCGACCTAAATTCCGATACGCCCATCGAGGGAAACACAATCAAAACTCAATTCGAAAACACTTCCAACTCATCGTCACATCACGCAACTCTGCGAATCAAAACTTCCACAATGCGAATATAGTGCGATTCCTTTTGAATAGAACGAGAATAAATTGCTATGTAAATGTGACTGGCAATCTAACTATAATACCGACCATCCATTTTATTTATCAAACTTACGTCTTGCCCTTCTTTCAGCGGAAACGGACTTTATACTTTTTTAAAGATTACATCGGTCATCACCAAAACAAAAGTGTTCTAAGTAACAGTGAAAAAGGCGTCAAATTTCGTTTGATTTAGTCCCTTAGCCTTTTTATTATTACTGCTAACCTTTCTATAGTAATCCTTGAATTTACAATGAAAACACAAAAGAAAACAGACGTGAAGGCAAACTTTGTTTTATAATAATACTCAAAAGGAAAAAAACGTAATTCAGAAACATACAGTAAATTTCAAGCACAAACTTGACATTATCGCTCCAATCCAGCATTTTAATATAATAATAATAATAAATGCACCAGTTATGTATAAATGTGCCAGACAATACACACCAATCATCTGATCTCAAACTAGGGCATTCCCTGTACTATGAGAACCAGATGACGACAACAACTGGAGGTATCCCCCAGTACATCCAGACCCGAGACAATCCAGAAAAGTTCGTTTTCTAAATTGATCTGGCCGGGAATCGAACCCGGAACCTACCGCGCTTAGACACAACGCCTAAACCACTGCGCCATCGATTTCATCATATAATATAGTCGTACAATATAGCCTTATACATACATACATATATATCTTCACGCTGTATCCCTAATAGTCTTATAATGTGTAATAATATAGTAATATATAATATCAGCTTTATTTCCAAAATTGGCCAATTCGAAATCGAACAGAGGGTTCTTCTCTCTTCTTCTTCTTCTTCACATCAATAACATTTACGTACCTCACTTATAACGGAATAAATTGGCAGTTAAACTTGAAAAACAAAAGCTTATAGCTATGTCCATATACGAGATATACCTATAAGCTTGTGGTGCAATTATCTCTATGGGTTGAATGAATAACTCCAAACACAGGAATAGGTCAGCGAGCAATACAGACCAGGAGATATACCTATAAGCTTGTGGTGGAATTATGTCTATTGGTTGAATGTGTAACTCCAAACACAGGAATAGGTCAGCAAGCAATACAGACCAGTCGTCGCCTCTATTCACGTCACATGCGGTGTGCAATACAAAAACATCGTGTATCGACTATCAGAGTAGATAAAATTAACGTTGGTGAAATTTTATTGCAACATCCTAACTCTTCGTTTCATTCTAACATAGCAGGTGATTTTCTTACAATTTCGCATGAAAGTAATGAAAACTGACCTTTTTATTGAATAATAATAATAATTGGGTACTGATACATAACCTACCTCCTTTATTCCAGCAATACAATAAGGATTCATTATTGCGAAGGAATATTGGCAGGTTTTTAGGTTTCGTAGACAAATGGCAAAAACGAAACCTTTGTAATTTCGCCCTGTGTACAATGGTAACGTTATACAGTATATAACGACACCGCTGTACAATGGCGCTATAGCAAGGCGTTTGACGATCTCCGTGGCGCAACGGCTAAGCGCGTCGGAAAGTAAACGGGGGTTGCGGGTTCAATTCCCGCCCCCAGTCTGGGTGTTTATGTATAATATGTATTTATTTACAAAAGAAAAGTATATAAGTACATAATACAAGCGCTGTGCTGCTTACTTTGGGACTAGACGACGTTGTGTGAAATGTCTGATTATATTATATTATTATTACTCTATACATGTAACTGATAAAAAAAATTTAAAAAAATTTGAGTCATGAAAAACAAAGCGACGGACAAACGAGCAGACAGACAGACGGTCGTTTTGAAATTATCAGTTTCGTTTTTCCATTTGGTTTCGGAACCTTAAAAACACAACCCATCCTAAGTCATTTTATCGAACGTTTTGGTGCAATTACGTAATAAAGGAAACCATAGGCACATGCGAAGTCACGACCCACATCAGTCATGTAGGCAAGCCAGAAGTGACAGACGCGGCGCGTGCCCGAGAATAATGACCGGCAAATGAAGCACGAATGACTGGAATCACAACGCGTTCCTGTGCAACCAGACCGAGGTGGATTATGCAGGCACATGTTATATGATACAATTTGGAACTCATTTCACGTGCAATTGTGTAAACGTGTAATTTAATAATCAAATTAATTGAATAATGCTGAGTTCGGAGCTTGAAATATCTATTATCTGTACATTGTACAATAATTATTAACAGGGTATTTCTCGGTTATGATGAAACTGTCTATAGACCGCTTACCTCTAATCAGAGACAATTTTTCCTAAATTACCCAACACTTTATTCTTCCACATGTAAGACTTGCAAACAATTTATTATTATTATAATATTTAATTACACAATTTTTTTTTGTTTCAGCTTCTATCATTGTTTATCATCTTTTACACATGGCGCTCGTGCATTAGGTAAGTAAATTAGATTCAATCGTTGGTGCGTCTGTTAGTTATCGTGTAACTTCTGAACGACTTGACCGACTGAGATCATAATATATTTGTTTTGTCGAGACGATGGTTCATAGATATTTAATAACTTTTATTTAGTCAGCTCTGTCCATAAATATTTGCCACACAATAAAAATAATGTAATGTACCCCTAATATTGGTTAATATAGGTAGCTATGTTATTAAATAAAACCAGTAAGAGTATAGAATACACTTTTGTTGAAAATTAATTTTCAATTACTTTATTACTGCATCAATATTCGTATGACTAAAATTTTAAGGATTGCGGTTAGATTGCTTCACTGTGGATAAAATTTTGTAAAATTTCTTTATAAAATTATGCAACACGGCGGTATATTTATAACGCAAGACATTCGCTGTAAGTATTCAAGATTTAAAGTGTCACTTTACAAATTTAAATTTTTTAAGATATTAATCTTGTATATTCTACACGAACTCTTTTTGGTTAGATTATATGAGGTCAGTATTTTTAACATAATGTGCGAGCGTCCCGTGGCAGCGGTCGGCGAGGCGACAGATCAGAATACTCTCGCACACTTATATAAACTTACTAACTTATTAACACTTATACAAACTTTTATAATTTGCCCCCTTATCAGAATGTTAATCTCTTCTTTTCCCATCTCCCTACACTCCCATAATCCTCTCTTAAGCAAGAAGCACACTAAAGCGCTTCCAGAATTCATAAACTAGCCATGTACCGTACCCGATGGGAATTCCCCTCGGCAATGACGAACTTCCACACAAACTTTCATCACCTATTATTTTAATTCTCTCATGGGATGAATTTTCAAAAATCTTGTTTCAGAGCTCAATTACGTCTTTTAGTATTGCATATAAGATGTTTAAATTTGTATAATGAAATTTCTGTATCTGAATAAATTTAATATCATTATTATTAAGGAACTCCTGTGCAAAGTGTCATGCTTCTAGAGATTATAGACCCACCGGTTTAGGCTGTGAATTATATGACGGTCTGTTACATAAAAAGAAATTAAAAGTGATCAAGTATAATATTTAAATTCAATAAAAATTACAACTGGCCGCATATCTGTAAAAAAAAAAACTGTTAGGCATTTAGACTGTTTTTATTAGCGATTTAAGGCAATTGTATCAACTTACTACCTAAACAAACTTTCGCTCCTTTCATTTTACCCCGGTAGGGGTTGAATTTTCATAAACGATGATACAACTGACCTCAATTATAAATAGAAGCCTAAACATGAATTTCTATATTTCTAACTTCGATAATGATGAACTTCCACACTAACTTTTGCCTCCATTAAACCCTCTTAGGGGATGAATTTTTAAATAATGTTTCTTAGTGCTCGTCTACGTTATAAAAGGAACTGTTTTGCAAAATTTCATACACTCACCGGTTTAGTCTGTGCGTTATTTGGTCAGGTTTATTTGGTTAGTTATTAAGTTGACAATTTAATGCATAATAATATGTATCAATGAAAAAAAAGCTGACGTTTATACTAATTTTTAATAGCAACATATTTTATTTTAAGATACTGCAACTACGAGCAAATTTATTTATAAAGAATTTCTAAAAAAACTCGTCCTAACACAAGTATATCGAAATCAAGTAAAAAAAATTAAAGATAACTCAATAACAGTTTTCACTTCGTCACATCTACATATTATACTTACGCATTATGTATATATAAACGTAATGTTTGTATTTGCACAAAGCTGTCAGTAGACGATGTAACTGAGAACGTAAACTAACGAACTGACAGCCTCCATCTAAACGTCCTGTAGATGTAATACACTAACCTAATGAATCATTGAACGTCCCCCTACTCAATTAAGTAGATAGCTCTTCAACTTGTAGACGTGTAGTACCTACGTGGATGATCGTTCATCGTGGCAGGATAATATCGGCCGTCAATCCCACCTCTCAACACTCGACAACATTTGATAGAAACTCCCATTCAAGTATTAATGAGGTTTGTAGAGTTGAAGATAGAAAGTTCGTTAACCTGAGCCATCAAACAGACTTCAATGAATAATCCTTAAATATCGGTTCTGCAAAATTTTCGTAACAAGGTTTTTGTACTAAAGTAGCTGGAATTGATATCTAAATGATTTATCAAATCCCGTTTGATATTCCCAAACAACGAGCAACATTACTATTACAGAATTTATTTATGTATCCATAGACTTAGCTAAATTCCGGTTGTGATGAAAAATGACATTAATTTTTACATAATGCGTCCGTTGGTTTGGCAAGGTTAGGCACAATGATCTTTTTATATTTAACTTAACATTTTCACAATATATGGAACATAATATCGGAATATATATGAAGTAGTTATTAGAATGAATGTAGGTAATCCAATGTGTTAAATCACTAAATTAATCGAATGAAATAGCAAGTCTTATAAGTCTATTATAATGTTACCTATATCATTGAACTGCATCGAACTTTTACTAAATCCTTGTAGACATACAACATTTTCTTTTTCATTCAACGACATCACTAAGAGAAGTAACTATAAATGTTTACTGTGTTATTGTAAGATATAAAATACATAACACATCACACGTAGTAGGTACACATAATATAATATGTATCTACGTTTTTCGTGCAATCTTATACTTCCTTCGCTCACATTCGCTTCTGGTGATATTTCTTATTTTCATGTACAGAAACATCACACAACACAATCATTATTTATAAACGGTATGTAATTAATGCTCGGGTGACACAAGACTACTAAATAAATAAACAGGACAGTACATTTTGTTCTAGTGAGCAAGTTAGAATTTCTTTATAACAGATTTTAAGCCATTAAATTTACAAGTAATCTAAGTATTTATAAGTGTTTGTGTCACGAAGCTAATAATTATCATTAGATTAGTGGAAATGTCTAGTTAGCTACTTACCTCAGACCGAATCTGAGCTTACTAACTTGCTTCGTGTAAACAAGTTTTAGTAGTAAGCCATATAGCTAGTACTAGCACGCTTAGTATCCTTGTATGACTCGGAGTTACAGACAAATTCTGTATAATAATGTGTAATTAAATTATATATATTGCTCACAGCACTTTTTTTATACCATATAAGCGATTGCCAAAACATCATTTTATTTCTGTGTAAATAGAAAAGGTATACAATCGGTACATGTGGTAACGTTGGCTTAATGTATTGCTGGAACCTTGTCATTTTTTTCTTCACACGGGACACTGTGTCGTTTCTTGTAACATGACATAATTTCAAAAATATATGAAGTATTCTCAATAGTTCAAGAATTCAAAAGACAAAAACGATACGATAACGCTTTTCTGTGTTTGTGTGTTGTCTTACTTTGATTTCAGGCTAAATTAATTTATAAAAGTACTATAAATTGATTTACATCTGGCAGAGTTAAGATAATTTTAACGGAGCGATAAATAGTGTGATCACACTGCCGTCGTCACCGTCGTAACAACCCACTATTAGGATGTTGTTATAGCATTAAAGACAATATTTATATGAAACTGTTATCTGATATTTCGCTTCCGTGAATTGTATTTTTCTTCCTTTTTTCTCCTAATGGGTTACATTCCTTTTTATCTCCTTATGGGTTGATTTCTCATATGTGTTTAAATATTTATTTGATTTTAAATTAATAATTTCTTTCCCTTTTCTACCCTGTACCAATTGTCTAATTGGTACAGAAAGAAAAGGGAAAGAGGGAAAGTTCTTTGTAACACCTTAGAGACTGAATTTCCAAAAATCCGTTCTTAGCGGGTTTCTACACAACATAAGATCTTAGAAAAGCAAAACGCCTCAGACTTCTTGGTAGATTTTTATTTATAAAAGAGGGGTCAAACGAACAAGTGAGTCACCTAAGGAAGAAAGTAGAGGGAGGGGAGTGGGAAGACATGGGCCACCGGCACTCTCCTTCACCAAACGAAACACAACAGCAATAGACGTTGTTATTTCACGCCAATGTTCTGTGAGAGGGTAGTATTTCATGGAGTGAGCCGGCCCAATTCGTGCTGCAATGCACCATGGCTCTACATACTTTTTAAATTTACTAATTTACTAAAGAGATCTAAAAGTTCAATATTTTGATATACATTTAAAACGACATTTTACACAGTAAATAATATTACGATGCACATTGGAATTTGAAGCATGCATGTCTACGAATAATGACACATGCATAAATTCTCGTGTCAGTCGCGTGTCGGTGAATAAACGCATAAATTACAATAACATTTCATAGCTTTTTTGAGAATACAAATAAAGATCATGTACATCGCTAATGGAGTGCAGAAAATGAAATAAGTTTCTAGGCAATGGCTACTCAAATAATGGAAATAAAGCTTTGAATAAGACGGCATTAGGTTCTATGGGGTAATTATTTATTTCATAAGGCTCAGCTACAGACGCGTTCAATATTGCTTAAAGTGCTCATCCAAGGCATTATGTTACCCAACGCATATTCTCGTTATATGAGCGACGAGAGATATTAAAACAATGATTTATAGAAAACTATAGAGGCGATAGTAGCGACGCAGCGCTTGGCGACTCATGTTGTAAACCAGGGATCCTTTCATTTGCATATTTTCCTCAAGCAATATCAAATATCGGAACTAAGGCCTTAGCTCCGCATTGTATCGCCTCTCTAATTACACTTCGACAGCTCCTACATAATTACAACGGCATCGCTGACTGTCGTCGGGACTACAGATAAATTATTCATGAAAGGATAATCGCGATTAAAGTAAATATTCACGAAATCCATTCATATTTACGACCTTCGCGGCTTCGCTTCCCACGTCAATTATATTGTTTTTGTTGTTAGACCGAAAATAATTAAATCTAGACCCTGAATATCGCATGAGAGCGACAAAAACGAAGCAAACTTAATTAATTAAAAGAAAAAATGTTAAAAATACATTAGTTAGCCGGAAACAGTAACAGTGGCAGAGTCTGTGGTTTGTGTTAACCGCAATATACTACAGATGTAGTATTATTATTCTTCCTTGTTCACATGTAATATGAGGGTCGTGTAACGATGAGCACCTATTACGTTTTATAACAGCAAACTCGTGCACGAATTAGTTCCGGGATTTGCAAAATCTACGGAGACTGCATAATGCGCTAATTAGAAAGCACACAAAGCTGCATTATGGTTGTTGTTTATTTCTACATAGCTACGAACTAAAAAGCTAATTTTAAAATTATTACAATATCTGACATATTTAATATCAAAAGTTAGGTACTTTTCGTTATTGGTAAATACCGCAACTTCCGAAGTATTTTTTACATTACAATTATGCGCAAACCTAATCGCATTAACTTTATCAATGTACTGTTAACTAGCGTTTTCTCATGGATTCGTTCACTTTATAAATACAATCATAAACAGAATACTTCTATTCAAATAACGTTAGTAACGTATGCAATATCTTTCTGATATAATTAGTGCTATAAAAAATGTTCCTCCTTGTTAGCGAACTATGACGAAATCAATCATGTAGTTTGTGTTATTATTCTCCTTAAATCTAAAGATAGATGCCATGAAGTAAGGGCCCCCAAAGTTTTACCAAAACGTTACGGACTTAGATCCTTCCGACTTCGATGTTGTGTTCCGAGTATTTTATTTCCTCATTTTACCTATGATATTTTGACTGACTTGTTGGTGCAATAATGAGTGCATCTAACTTACAATGGTTTCAACTTCAATTCTCACTAGTCTCGCTTTATTTTGGAAATCAATTCTTCTAAATTTTCTTGAAGTCAGGGTGTTGCTGGTTGTCCAGTTCGTTATTTGGAACCCGTAGTACAAACTTAATGCTTAGATTGAGGTCACACAGTTGATGTTGTGATACGGAGATACATAACCATTTATTTATCTGTGGTTATATATTTTATGTTTGTCACACTGTTTACAATTTTTTATACAGCCCATTGTTAAATTATTTTGATTGCGTAATTATTATTTTTTTTATTAATAACATGTAAAAATGTAAGCACACTTACGGCAATCAAAACGTTTTCTTTTTTTAACCGCCTTCAAAAAAGGAGAAGGTTTTATCTTCGTATGTATGTTTTTTTTATGTATGTTTATCATGATAATCGTATAACGAATAATTTCATACCTAAAGAGTAAAGTTTCTTCTACACCCTGTCAATTCACACCGAAACATTATATCTGTTTAATTTCATTTTGCATTGAAATAAATGCTGACATACCCCAGAGCGCGTCGGAGTTAATCCTCATTTTAATAGAAATATCTTTATGTAAATGTTAAATGGAAAAAAGTCTCCATTCATTCTCGTAGTTGAGGTGAAAAAATCTATTAGCAGGAAATGTTGAAAAAGAGTATGGCTTCGTTTTATACTTATTTCGCGAAGTATGCAAAGCAGACACTGAGCTGTCCTTTTTTATCAGCGCATAATACTGTCAAGTGAAAGCAAAACCTTTTTGTTTTAAAGCTACGTCTACCTAATTATTTGAATATTTTTTTCGTTTTCTCGACGTTCCGTCAACGTCAAACATAAGCTGATTGAAGTTGTGAATAAAATAATTTATTGTTTTCTGTACACAAGTCAAGATTTTTTTTTTAAAAACCGTTAAAAACTGACATAAAGCAACGTGTTATATGCATATAATTCGTGACGTACCTTTCATTTGATACCACATGATTATCTCAAGACATACTTTTCTAAGTTTCTATTTAGTCTAATTTAACCCCCAAAAATAACCTCCAAAATTGAAAACACAACTTTTTACCTTACTGTAAACGATCCAACGTTTTACGTGATATGATTCCTGAGAAAAACGACTGTGAAAGACAAATAGACACATAGGCGATTTCATATCTTTTAATTAAGAACGGAACACTAAGAACATTCTCGTGTATGCAAACGTGCATGTAGTGTATATATGGGCTAAGCTTTAGATTAATTACCGTTTCCCATTTTTACTTGGGGTCATAGATATTTTTTAAGTAAAAGTACGCCTAAATGGCTGATAATTTCGGTATTAAACAAGTTCCAAAGGGAAATCGAAGGAGATTGCAAAACGTAGCGCAGCTATTGCCTTAGACTTCGCTGTTAGGTTTTAGCTATTCGAATGTCTTCAATCAAAATACAAATTCTATCATTGACACCTCTTTTATCTCAATAACGCACAGCTAAGTGTAAAAACGCGCAAGCCATATTTAATCTAAAGCATTGTTTATCCCTTTCGCTGGACCTAAGTTTCGAACTATATTATTTTCCATACGCATGACAAATGTCGTTTTAATCTGACGTGTATTTTATTAGTTATAAGAGATCAAACGTACAAAACTACATATATGTACTTACGTAATAACTAATATAGATTACGTACCCATTATCTAAATTGTAACGTAAAAGATATATAAATCTTAATCTCACTCATTAAAAAGCAAAGCAGGAGCTATTCAAGACATTAAATCTTAACTATGACATCTCTTCGTGACCATTTTGCTTCAAAGTCAAAGATTTAAATATTATTTAATTGCATTAACTAAATAATATTAAGCTCCGCTTACAAGAGTCGTGAATATAATTACACGTCATATTACTAACATGCAAGGTTAGACACGATTCACAATTAGCCCTCAACAAATTGTTTATATAATTTTAACAACAACAGCAATTCTTTATCAGATTATTACAGTCATGAAAAGTTAAACAATAGCTCAGAAACATAATATAAGAAACATGATCAAGAATGTAAATGTTCAGGTGGCCATTAACTTAACCTATTTCTCTCAGACTGATAAAAAATATTAAGTATTCGCAACCAAATCCAACTCAATTCTGTAAACTAAAAAGATATAGGTACATACATATCTTCACGCTGTATTCATAAAGGGGTAGTCAGAGAGGACGGAGCGCCAAGTTTTGCGGTCCTTACTTTTCCTCAAATCTCATCATTCTCCTCACACATTTTCGCCTTGGCACGCGAGAGCTTTTGACATTTGCGTCCGCTAACACTCTGGCTATATGATCTTCATTAGTCAGCCTCGCGTTCGCTCTGTAGATTTCTTCGTCAATCTTTCATCACTCATTCTTTCTATATGCCCGGCCCATCTAAGCATTCCTTTCTTCATTTATACAATAACACTGTCGTACAAACTTGCCATACTGGGTATCTAAAAAAGACATAATTTTGTGTATATGATAGGATATCTTTCAAATTATCTTATTCTCAAACAACGACTGACAAACAATCGGTAAACAAAAAAAACAATCGGTAAAGCCTGCAAAGAACAATAACATTAAATTTAAAACGTCACGCTATTTCACATTCGGGGTGGATATGAAATCACACTTCGATACAGTTTTTACTACTCCAATAAGGTTAACAAATAACAAAGAGGAAACAGATAATAATTAACTGCTAACTCATCGCTTATTATATGAGTTCCATATAAACCCTACCCCTTGGTATACTTTTACGATGTGCGTGGAAGTGGCTGGAACAACATTCCAGGTGTTTTTTTCTCAAAGTTATGAAACACTAAGCAGATGCATTCTTACATTGAACTCATGTCCAAACTTCCCATTAAGGTAATGATTTAAAATCAGAAGCAGAAGCTAAGGAAGACCAAGGCTAACTTAACAAGAGAAATTAGTAAAAGGAAATACCAAAGGCATTCATATACCTTGGCGAAAGTGTATGAGGAGAATGATGAGATTCGAAGAGGCGAAAGAAGTATGCAAAGACCGCGATTCATGGCGCTCCATTCTCTCCGACTATCACGTTAAGGATACAGCGTAAGGATTTGACTTTGTATATATGTATCTAAAATCCACAAAAAGCGTATTTATACAAGACATATAATTTTTCGTTCTACCAAATAGTGATCATAATGACTACCTACACTAAATAAAATGATTCATACCTTAAAACTGCATAATAAAATCCACGTATACAAAGTTAATAGCGTATTACAGATACCAATTAACACTCAGTGATCAATTCTAAAGATTGCTTCATTTGTTATGATTGAAATAAATGAAAGAATGTTTTATAACGCCCGCACGTCTCTGTAAACAATAAAAAGTATTTGTACCCTTGACTTTTAACCGAGGCTAGCATTATAATGGTTACATTATACTAGATTTTGAACAGATATCTGGGAAGATATTACACGCGTAGTAAATATTTATCAACGAGATATGCAACCTTAATCTTATTGTTGTTATAACTAAGATTTCAATTGACAAGCTGGGGCGTTTAGCGTTAAATAGATTGTTAATACAAAGAAATTAAAGAAATTGGTTAAGTTTTATTAAGAGAAATAATTCTGTTCGCATTACACTTCCTGAATGAAAGATCTAAAAGTCCTTTTACCTTATATATTTTTAGGTAGATATTGTAAAGTATCTTATTGCATAATATACATACATACTTTACCTTTTTTCTCTCATTCTTTCTTTTATAATTTGACCGCGAGTCGTACCCAAGTCCTTTGGCACGAAAAGTAATTCGTTAACCACCACTATCATTTAATTCCAGCAATTTAAACACTACGACTAGACTAGTAGCCCGTCCCAACTTCGCCAGGGTTGAATACATAATATGTAGCCTACGTCCATCTAGAACACTGGTTCCCAAACTTATTTTGTCTACTGAGTCGAGAGCTCATGCAGTCGTTGTCTAAGATGCCTCCTAGTTAAATGAAATTACAAATCACCCCCCAGGCCTCTACACAACGCCCCCATTTTTTTTCTGGGTCTCTTACCGCCCCCCTTTAGGCCTGCAGCGCCCACAAGGGGGCGTTATCGCCCACTTTGGGAATGGCTGATCTAGAATAATGTACCTTTCCTATGGTGAAAGAATTTTTCATTTTTTTACTAGATGCAGTGGTTCGGAGATTACCTTACACATGTAAACAGACTTATAAAAACCCCCTCTCTCTATCTCTCTTTATATAGGTTAATATAGATATTACTGTAGATAACTAAGTATTAAATTTAATATATTTCTATGTTTATTATACAGAAACAGTTTGGTTAATTCATATCCACATTCAATGTGTCACCCAAAAGAAATTCTTATTTATTCTCCGTAACTCGTTTCACTTTCTTAATTTTTTCTTAATTTCATCACTATGTAAGGCAGTATCCCATCTGCATATTATATACATTCAAAGTTCCAAAACAGTATGGCTGCTTTTTTTGAGGTAAAAATAATTTTCTTATCACATCTCTTGAATTTCGAGAATTTTATTTCATACCATTTTAATTAAAGCAATCCCAAGTTGAAAAGTAACTTACGCGACTGGATTATTAAATGAATCTTTTTATACGTAGCATTTTTTTAGGTACCGAGCAGAAAATGTGTGAGGAGAATGATGAGATTTGAGGAAGCGAAAGAAGTACATAAAGACCGCGATGCTTGGCGCTCCGTCCTCTCTGACTACCCCGTTAGGGAATCGGCGTGAAGATATATATGTATGTATGTACCTTTTTGAGTTGTGTATAAAGACAATTATAAGGTTCACTAAAGTAAAATGAGGTACGTATATAAGATCCGTGATGCTTATGCTCTGACAACGCCGTTAAACATATCGTTAAGCATAAGGTGAAAATCTGTATGTCCATTTACCTGTACGTCAGTACGTATCTTTAAAAAAACTGTTCTTTATAAAAAAAATTGATGATATACTTTTATGTAATGCAATAAGATATAAAATATTTTTCCGTTTTCCGTATTCTATAATACAGTTGCCTTGTTTTTACAGTTTCACAACTGATGAATTTCCTTCGCATGTTTGTACCTAGTCTAAAAATATTAATAATTCCCACTCAATTTAATTCATACAATTTTATTTTCTTTTGCCAAAATTACAGCTATGATATAAAGAACTCGAGGCTATCGCGGCTTTACATAAACAAGACAAAAGGAAACATGGAAATGAAGTACAGCACTCTAAATAAATTCTGCGAAGCTTGAGCACACTCGAGCGGCTTTTTCGTGATGTCGTTTCAGATTGAGTTTAAAACAAAGGTCGTCACTTGAGGCGTGAAGCGCAGAGGTCAAAGTGACTTGATGATTTGCCACTCTAACGTGTTGACAGGTCAAATTATAAACTACAAGGCAATTAAATATTGCGATTTGCTGTTAGTAATATGTTATGATTATTAATGACCTCTATCAAATTGTATGGCACGGACGCGCGTATGAATAATGCATCTAAAACAAACACGTAAACGCTAACAAATACTCATAGTTGTCATTTAAAAAACATTGAAATATACATCTAACCAAAATAAACATTAAAAAATGTATCTAAGCTTTGGAAATGTATTACTTTCTTAGGGTACTTAGACGCGGAAATTTAGTAAACAGATCGGTAATACCTGGCTTACACGTTAAAAATTGGCGAGTTGGTAAGTAAAGAGATAAGCAGCGAGTCAACAAAATTTTCGTTTGTAAACAGCTCGGTAAGTAGGAAGTCTTAAGTTTGTGACAATTTCGGCTGTAGTTTACTCGTCAGGTCATGAGGCAACATGCCTCCAGGACAAAGAATATTATTTACAGGTGCCAGATATTCCTAAAACTGACTTGCAAATAAAAAAAGCTTGCTTAATATATTTTAATACTACGATAACTGTGATACTTTAAATGTTAACTTTAGTCTTACCATACTAAGAACAAGTGAATACCTTATTTAAAATGTTTATTTCTAGTAACACACAAGTCTTACCAGTACTACAATAAATAATGTTTTAGTGTTTAATTCTACTTACACATGTAATATCCAATTTTCAGCCTTAGTAAAATTGGCAGGTAAAGTAAACGTTTAACATAAAATATAATACAGAAGTGTGGCAACAACTTAGAAAAGGTAGATAAATGAAACAAATTTTTTATTATAATACGTCTGCTTGTTAAATTTTACACACCCTGTAAATTGACTTATGTCAATAACAAAACAGGGGAAATAAGGTGGACTTATGTACTGGTAGTCCTTGCAATTAATCTTCAAAGACAGATTTGTTACACACAAAGTTGTTTTTTTTTTATTTGATGTCGCAAATAAGTAATAAAATGTACCTTAATTTGTTGTTAATTAACCCGGTGGTATTACTATTTCCCTTTGATCACCTTGGAACGTTGACCTTACACAATACAACGGCCTTGCAAACACTCAGGATGAAGAGCAATCATCAAAGCACCAATCATACCTGGTGAAGTGGCACTCAAAGATATGAGCAGAATAATTACAGTAACTTCAGCATAGGTACCAAATAGATGAAGGCGGAAGAAAGTGACGAATCAGAGCAAAAAATCATTCATCTATTTCCATGAAGAAAACAAGAAAAGTAAACTCTGGAAAGAGTTTTCGAATGTTAATACCCATTGAAAACATACAAAATTATATAATTAAATTATTAAAACTTTCGTGAGACATTATTAACGCACTAATTATTGAATACGGCTTTACTGAATACGGCGGTGCGAGACGGGGCGCGGCCGCGAACTCATCCCACTCACCCTGATGATGGACCTCCAATAGGTTCGAAACTACTCGGTACCTATACCGATTACACGTGAGTAAAGCCGTATTCAATAATTAGTGCGTTAAAATTACATAATTTTGAAATTTAAGAAGTTTGACAAGCCAATTACAGTTTGATAAACAAAGACTGCTAAATACGAGTTTAAATAAACTTTGATCAGACATTTAAAACATGCAAAATTAACCGAATTAGAATCTAGCCCCTACTACCAACATATTATAATTTCATTAAAATTGAAAAACCAATTTAATTTAATTTGGAAGACTACAACACTTGCAATCATTGATGGGTTTCCAATGTGTAATAAAACATTACAAGGACTTTGTAATATATTCCAAGGCGAGAATTCAAAAGTCCAGTACAGTAGCGTAAGCAATATATAAATGAATGAAAAACTTTGCAACTTGCAACTTAAACATTCATGCGCCTTCGTTTAATTCCTTACCAAATATATAACCTTTTTTTTTAATTTTTGGCAATGTTTTCTTTTATGTAAGTATAGAAATATAGTTTTTTTTTGTTAATAATTTCCAATAATTTCAAATTTATTTAGACATGCAAATGACAATAACTACCAAATGTATTCTACATTCTTTCGTATGCACGTATAGAGTCAAAAGTGCTACAAGTTGGTACTTTAGTTCTTTAGTGACTAATTGTAAAAAAAAAATTATGTCATGTATGACGATTGCATGTCTATTGCGCCATGACCGTAAAATGCTCTATTCCCGGTAGACATAGCGCCACTACACAAATTATATTATACAAATTCTCGTTTTGACAGCAGATATCGCACGATACTTGACTGTCGCATGCTGACTGCAAGTTAAGTAATAAGCGTGCAAGTCTATCGGGGGGCACGGCCACGTCAGTTATTTTAGTTAGTATCTATGGAAGCACGTATTCAACAACTTTGTCATAAATTGTTTCCTAATTAGTTACTTACCAACGCTTACAGTAACGTATCAATATCAGACATCTTTATTTCTATAATACATATAATGACTTGGCAATCGCACGGTAACAAAATAATATAAGAATAATCTTACTATTTAACATATTTCTAATCGAACATTGTGCTAGCAGGCCTAATTCATTTAATATGTAAACAAGCACAAATAAAGCGCTCAGAACACTAAAATATGATTATGTTGCTGTGCGATTGCCTAGTTATTATGTTTTATAGAAATAAAAATGTCTAATATTGATACGTCACTACAAATGTTGGTAGGCAACTAACTAGGAAACAATTTATGACAAAGTTGTTGAATAGATGTTTCCATAGATACTAACTAAAATAACTGACTTGGTTTTACATGCGATCTCACTACTTTTTATGGTGGAAGGAAGCTGCGTTGCGAGACTTGTATATTTGTACATTTTATAGTTTTTTAAACGCGTCAAATTAGTCGACTCGTTACTTTCCAACTTAGCAACCTATAAGGAGTAAACCTCTTTAGTTTACAAGTAAAATAGAATCGAATATGCAATTTCTAAAAGGGCACATCTCGCATATTTCGACAAATGCACTTTTTCGTATAAATGTAATCTAAATGCTTCCCTGCATCTATTATGCTCGAAAAAGGCACAATTCTGGTATTCATTGTACTGTGAATGTCATGGCGCATACAGAAGTATTTTCAAAAAGGTCACAACTCTTCGAGACGTGCCCTTTTCGAATTTAATGCATTTATGACAATAAATAATTTGACGGTTAACTCAAAATATATGTTCTTTTGTTCGTGTGTGTGTGTATCAACGATCCAGCAAAGACATAAGCTGGAAACGGTTTTCTGCAAATATTTTGTAGAAAATCGTACTGAAAAAAAAACGTATGTAAATCTGTTTTCGTCAGTTTACATGGAATAACCGTTAAGAGGTTGACAGAACTACAAAAACGGAACAAAATACCACAAGATCTGAGAGGCAAAACAGTTGGCTCGAGAAATAATATTTCTGGCGAGCTTTGCATTGAAATTCACAATTTTGTAGACTATCTCCACAAGAAAGAAATTCATTATTCGGATAACAATAAGAAACAATATTTGTCATCGTTATTAAATAAATATTAAAAAATTACATGAATGTTTTCGAGTCGGAATCCCGAAATGACAGGCAAAATTAGCTATCAGTTCTTTCGACAATATTTTAATTTAAATTTCGACTTATCATTTGGTAGACCACAAATCGAAGTTTGCAGTACGTGTAAAGAACTAAATGTGAAAAGAACAGCAACTGCAGAATTGTTAGTACACAAACGTCATGCAAGTAAATTTTCGAAGAAATTGAAAGACGAAAAGTGACGAAAACGAAAACTGACTAAAACTGTGCAAATAATGAAACTATTGTAGGTTTATCCTTCGATTACATACAAAATTTACCCTTACCTACTTCACCTGTACAGGAAATTTTTAAATATAGGCAACTTTGGGTGTATGAATTCTGCATACATAATATGAGGACAGGCAAAGGAATATTTTACTCATATCACGAGGAACAAGCTTTGAAAGGCCACCATGAAGTCAAATGTTACATTCTCTTTGAATGAAGTGTCGACTTTCTTAAACGATTACATCAATAAATATATTCCAAATTAAATAACTGATCTCCATCTTTTCTATGATGTTTGCCCCGAACAGAATAAGAACATTATGGTTTTACGATTTTTAGTAGCTTTATCTGTACAAAGAAATACGATGATCAATCTATACTACTATATAAATCTCTTGCGTCTGTCTGTAATTTAAGTTTTTTTTGTCAAATTTTGCGATAATCGTTTTATTACTCACTGATTTCGATTCTACCATTTTTAAAATTTTTGTCCGTCTATCTGTCTGTCTGTATGTCCTTTTATAACTAAAGAACGGCTTGACTGATCTTGATGAAAATTGGTACGTAGTAAGAACACGTGATTGCGCTCATGATAAGCTACTTTTTTTTTTAAATTTACTCCTAAAGGGGTGAAAAGGGTGATAAAACTTTGTATGGGAAATGGTAAGCCCCTGAATCGATTATGATAAAATTTAGCAGGGAGATAATTTAACATCACGAACGAACATGAGCTACTTTTTTTTATTAAAAATTTACCTCTAAGAGGGTGAAAAGGGGGATGAAACTTTGTATGGGAAACGATAAATCTAGGGAAAGATAAAATTTGGTGAGGTGATCATTATTTATCAAAAATACAGACTACTTTTTGTCAAAAATCGGTGAAAAGGGTGACGGGAGGGAGGGGTACGAAACTTTGTACAGGAAATGCTAAACCACTGAACTGATTATGATGTAACATGGATATAGTTTGACATCTGGGAACGGACATTGGCTACTTTTTATCAAAAATCTACCCCTAAGGGGGTGAAAAGTTTCGCAAAATCTATATGGTTTTATCTTTAAATATTGTGTACTCAATGTCGTTAATTTTGAAAAGGGCACATCTCATACATAAAACATATCTAAAAAACAATGTATAATAATATTCAATGTCAAATATTTCTGTAATTTTTCATTGCTGGTTGACCCCAAAATTTAACTCAAAAATATGTTTTATCAATTTTGCATTACTTTAGAAAATAATTAGTTTTTTTTTCATTCCTGAACATTTCTGATTTTCAAATATGTGCCCTTTTCGAAATTGCATATTCAATTGGATCTGATGCCTGGTTAACACGCTATAAATTGATAAGTCGGTAAATTGCAAGTCGACTAAATTTTCTCGTGTAAGCAGGATAGGATTTCCAGATGGGCGGAATTTGGTTGGATTCTCCTTACATTTTGTCTGATCGCCTGACCCCCGACAAAATAAAAAATCTCTCGGCAATAATCATTACACTGAATCTCAAGAATCTTTCTATAGTATTCGACCAGTGGTCAGCAGCGGCTATGTACATCGTATACAATACTGATTACTACAATTACTAAAGGTACCTACGTAGAGCAATTTTCTATTGGGCTTTAACATGCAGTTAAAAAGAAATACATCGAGATAATTCCACAAGTGCTCCATTTTTCAAGTTTTGAAACTGGGTACTAAAAACAATAATAATAAATAATGTTTGATCAATTCATTTAGCCTCATAAAAAGTGTATCTGTGTACACTGTTATAAAGAAAACAACAACAAATTTTAATAACATTTCCCCGAAACCATATTCCTCAAAAGATCCCAAAGTTAACTGAAAAGCTGTTAAAACATTTTATCGATTAATTCAAACTGCGTACCACTCTTTGTTCATAACTTTAATGTACATACTACACATATTATACCATGATGGACGGTTTCAGAAAGCGTCGAGTTATATAATTGGCAATCGTGAATAGGATCGTCAAGAGCCATTGGACTATTCACAATAGCTTCGCAATTATGACGACCTTGTAGTACTACATGGTTCAATCAAAATATTGGGGCAAAGGTTATATTCGTAGTTCGCTCCGGTTCGGCGGTTGGAACTAACCGCTATTGTGCGTCCCTACTTACCAACGTCAAAAGTTCTCGAGTCACTTATCCGACAGCGAATACCACTGGAGTCACGGTCGATTGAACGTTAAATCAGGATTCTGATGTCGGATGCTTGTTTAAATCAAATCGTGACAATTCCATTTAATCGCGTACAGTATTGAATTACATAACATTTATTTGTTTCTGTCAAGTGCTGTTCTGGTCAATGTCTTGCCTCTTGAATAATAGCACACATAAGTAAATAAATATTAGTCTTTAAATATTTTTGCATGTTTTACTAATATAACCACACGATATATTGGATGAGTCATAATTTTATAATAACTTGAAGGTGTAGAATTTCGTGGTATAGAATTTAATTTCTAAAAGAAGTATCAAGCTTGAAAAATTCGTCTCTATTTTCCAACACTTCGGTACTCATCACTATTGAACATATTAATGTTAATACCAAAAGTATCATATGCAAGTCAATCTGTACGTACTGTTCAGTGGCGTACCTAGGGCTTCACAACAGAACAGAACATGTATGTCGCCCATACATGTTCTTCATTGTTATTGTAAAAGTATAGGGAAGGCTAAAATATCATAGATTACTAATTAATCATGACTTTGGCACAACCGGTGGACAAGAAGAGAGGAAAGAGAACGCTCCCCGCGTTATTTTTACAACAAACAGTTTTTATAATACTCTGCTATTAAAAATATACAGGCGTAAATACTTTGTCAGTTCTTAACATAGCAATGTGCCTTGATTCGCTGTTTATCCAAATTACTAAAAGAAATCACAATATTAATGTGTTTATGTGAATTCATGTGTCTTTTATGGCTCCAGTATAGTTTTTTAATCGTCATAACCAGATATTTTCTCAACTCTAAATATTTTCGTCATTTAAATAAAATATACAACACCGATAATAATACGTAGTACCACCTACTTATAACTTAATAGAAGAACGAACAAAAATGTCTTTTATGTAATTTACTAGTCGAATAATACACAAATCAGGGGGCCAGACAAGTGGCTCAGTTGTCGTAAACGCTAGTAGATTAGAATGACAAATACAATGTGATCTAACGTAACGAATTTTAAATTGGTAGTCAAACGGTATTAACTTTCTATTAAATCAAACGAAAATTAAATTCGTGTGGAAACCGTCGTATAAGACGAAGCCAAATGGCACTTTTAGCTAGCTGGCGTTTCAATTTTACGAAACGATTAGTTGTTTTTTCTATCCAAAGTTCAAAGATTTTACATTTTCAATGCCAATTAAAACTTGTATACACTTTAAATCCTCACAATGAACTACATTAAGAATTTTCATTGGTTCCGAAGATTACCCTGCACAAGTAAAAAACTTACAAAATCCACTCTCTCTTTATAATATTAATATAGATTACATAAAACATTTAATTTTTTTTTTCTGATTAATCTCAAAAAATCCGCAACGGATGTTATTTACAATTTAACCATTCAACTCAAATCGTTTATTTCGCATGCTCTTTGAAATTGCTTTAAATTCATTAACATTCATGTAATCATATTTCTGTCAGCTACTTAAATGAATAAATAAATAAAATAATGTGTGATATCGTTAGTATCTTCATATCAGAACACTTATTTACATTTGTAAGACAAACATATTATATACTACATCCGCCTAAGGCTGTATTTGCATGTAATTAGTTTTGTGTACTCATATTTTAGTACAATGTTACCCTTAGTATTTTATCAGTATTCTTTCTCTGCGTTAATCCCTTTCATTTGATATCCATATCGTTCGTGGCTGAACAAAAAAATTACGTACTTATGTAAGTATGTCATTCGTTAAAAAATTTTAACGATTGGTATTTAACAATAGTTCTGGTGCCATCTAATCATATGACTAAACTATACACGTAAGAATGTGTAGGTATATCTTATGCACTAAAGTTTTATAAAAGTAACCTTAAAGGGTCAAGTGCAAAAATTACATAATTTTTAAATGTTAAGCTTTTGTAAAATTTTTTTTTTTACTTTCAGTCTAAAATAAAAAATTCGAATATCGTTTCCATAATTTTTAGTCATTTTTAGTATTTAGCGATCCATCCATTATCCTTACGGTATAGGTATGTACCAATACCATATGTATGTAAAAATAACAAGCAATACGTTAACTCTGTCTTGTTAATTATGTTTTTATAAATTATTTCAAGTGTTTTTTTATTTACTATTTCAAACCCATACTATAAGATCCTAAAAATAATAAATATTTCGAGTTATATGTTATTCTCATGCCAATGCAGATTAAAAGCAAAGGTAACATAACTATAGTTAGGTCACCCTTGCTGTATATGTATAAAACTCAAATTAATACATATTGCGTCCACGCATGGAATACATTATTTAGATAAGTAGGTATTTCTATTGTCTAATGCATAGAAAAAGGATATTAGAGGTACCTTAAAGAAGTGCCTTCAACTTCCAGACTGTAACTCTTTATTTCTTCCCTTCCCTGCAATTCTTTATTATCGTGTGTGCAAGAAAGTAAGTGAGTAGATCTTAAACGCCATTTTACGTGTGATTTTTTTTAATGTGCATGTTATACTTATATTAAGCTGAATATAATAGAACACTTACTCTCTGTTTTTGTTATTCTGTAAAACTAACATTAAGTATGATTTTACACTAAGTATTTTTATAATAATTAATTTTAAATACCAAATAGGTAACCCTAATGGTGATGGGTGTTGAGGTCGGGAGGGGAAGTAGGTGTATATAACGCGGCGTTTTGGATACGCACAGAAGAGGTTCCATTTTTACTAGTAAATATTGTTTATTATTCTTATAGTCTCAACATTGATGCAAAATAATAAATTAACCTCGTACTCGCATATTTACATAATTATATCGAATATCTAGAAAGACAATCTAAATATTTTATCACCGTATTAACTCGAAGAAGTCAGTAGAATGTGCTTATTCGCAACTGAAACGCATAATATATTCTCTAGAATAATCCATCAAAAATGTAATTAAGTTCGTCGAGGCGAAGCTTCAGCTGGTGACAGGAGATTAAGTTCAGCTTTAATTACGAACACTATTCTAGTCAACTGGCTATTCTACCACCGCTATCAAGCTAGCTAGCTAGCTAGCTACCTAGCTTCTTTACCCACCTCAGACATGCTCTCACTAGTGATGTTCTTCCATAATTTAGTAGTTTACCTACTGTGTTTACTCAATACCTTTTACGTTTACTATGCAAAATACGTTTTCCAAAATCAATGTCCGAGCGAAATTTCTGATTTTCAGCCGAAACCGAAACTTTACACTCTATATCGAAATCTAGTGTATTTTTACACATATGCAAACAGTTAACTCGTGTTAATTGAAATTAAATACAATAATTGAAGTACGTAACAAATAATAATAATACTCCAGACAATTACACAGATTGTGTGACCCCAAACTAAGCAATAGGCTTGTACTATGGGTACCACACAACGAACTCTGGGGGAGTTCCCAGTAACACCCAGACTCCAAGCCAATTCAGAAAAGTTCGTTTCCTAAATTGACCTGACCGGGGATTGAACCCGGGACCCTAGCTTGTAAAACAGATGCATATGCCACTGCACCAACGGGTCAGTCAAATAACATAATAAAATATAACAGAAACTCAACAGAAAGCGAAAAAAACACATAAACTCAACACAGTCAAGCCGGCCTCAAACTCAGCTGGCAACTACACACAAGCCACATACTCACCCGAAGAGAACCGAACAATCGAAACCAAAACTGTGGCCAAACTAGATTTTTTAGCCAAAGCTGGCCGACACCAAGTCTACGATCGGTTTATGACCAAAGTTATTACACATATAGGGTATTATACAGATTCAACTGTTTTTTTTCTCGCTACGACTGTATCGGAATTCCGGACGTACTTTTCTATCAATATATTATGAAATTAACTTTTTAATAGTATTTCGGATATGTTTCCCTACTTTAGTGGTTGTCCAAGAGACAAAGCGCTTCCAGTTGTCCAAGGAATAATTTCTCTGAGGTTTTTCGATTTTGTAATAATTCCTGTTCACAAAATTGCATTACTCGGTACGGGTTTATAAAGTACAATATTGTTTATCCTTTTCAGTTATTAAGATAAATAACAAATAAAAAAAATTACTACGTGTTATACTTTAATTAAATAAAGTACATATAAATAGACTAACCAACCAGTATACAAAATATTGATAAATTAATGTAGTATATTCTAAATCTAGTTAGCACACGAGAACATTATTTTACTTTAATTTTATTTTATAACGGTCATCATGACTGTACACAATATGAATTGGCTGATTACGACAGTCATCAGTTATGAATAGTCAATTCAATACTTACATACATACATATCTTCACGCCATATCCCTAACGGGGTAGTCAGAGAGGACGGAGCGCCAAGCGTCGCGGTCCTTACATACTTCTTTCGCTTCCTCAAATCTCATCATTCTCCTCATACATTTTCGCCTCACACATTTTCGCCAATACTTACAGTTTCAATTAAATGCATGTAATTAGTATTAAATTTGATATATTGTCTTACAATAACTGCAAATAAGCGAAGAAAACCATGCACATCATCTATAACTTTATGTTAAAGAAATAAAACATAAAGGCATAACTTATTAGACTACCTATATACACATGCAGTACCATGAATGTATTTAGTGTCTATACGTCTGCTATAAACGCGGCTTAATTAAAACCCGGATTAATAAACCATTACTAAGCATCACGTAACAAGCGTACCAATACTGCTTAGTTACGTGATGCTTTTTATACTCTTAATAAAGTGCTACTTCAATTTCGAAGGTAAGTCGAAGCTCATTAATTAGATAAAGTGTCTTTAGATTAAATACTGCTGACTTAATCTCGATTTTTTTATTAAATCGAAAGAGTAGGATTATAAAGAAAATTTATCAGCAAAATCAAAATCTTTGTTATTACGTTACGATTTATATTATGATATCTATCCTGTTTCTTTTATCTGTGATTATTTTAAATTCAACCCTCATTCAAATACATAACAATAAGCATAGACATAATATGTCCTTATGTTTATGGGAATGAGATAAACTTTTATATATTATATGTATACTATAATATTATTGAAACATTACGTTAGGTTTTTGTCAAAATTTTCATGTAAATTTTAATAGAAATTTTGCAATCGTATGTATAGGATTCGTGCAACAGATATACAACTTAAGAAACCTCTGTAATATCAGTAATAAAATATATATTTATTAATTTTACATGCGATTACAATCTACATGATAAACAAGCTACATGACATGATTACAAGTTTACATTTACTGTACAAGTGTAGGAACATATCCTTCCATGCTGGTCAGGAAAAAAGCTATATACATACATTCATATCTTCACGCTGTATCCCTAAAGGGGTAGTCAGAGAGGACGGATCGCCAAGCTTCGTTGTTCTTATATACTTGTTTGGACTCCTCAAATCTCATCATTCTTCTCACAAATTTTCGCCTAGATATGCAGTACTTTTGACATTTCCATGAGCAAACACTCTGGATATTTAATCTACGTAAGTCAGCTTTGGTCTTTCTTGGCTTCGGCTACCATGCACTTTCCTTCTATATATTTACTTCGTCAATCTTTCATCACTCATTCTGGTTATGTGTCCGAACCATCTTAGCATTCCTTTCTTAATTTTTATAATAACACTGTTGTGTAATCCTGTCACACTGCGTATCTCTTCATTGCTTATTTTGTCCACGAGAGTGACACCGCACATATTTTACTTTCATTTGATACCGCATTTGTCTTACTTTCAATTGATTTCGGGCATATCCAGGCCTTGCTACTGCACAATAAAATTGTGCCAGCACCGCATTGTGGATGGCAATTTGGACTGAGTTGTATATATTCATACTGCCTACGAATGCAGTTAGACCACCATTTATTTTATTGCCAGCCGCTACTCGTCTCTCCACATTCAACACATCTTTCATCCCTAGAAAACGCACTCCCCAGATATATATGTAATTTCATTTACTTACTGAATAACTATATAGTGTACATAATGTAGCAGTTGTCTATCTTCCCCGTATGTCGTAAAAGTCGGCTAAGGATTAAAAGAAAGCTGTGTCTTAAACTTGAAATAAAGTTATGTATTTGCGATGGGCTAACAACCTCAGACTATACGATGGTTCCATTTTGCCTTCCGCAAACAAAATAATTGCAAACACCCCCTGTGCTGTCGCTGCAATATAGCCGAGACTCGTGATTACGTCTTCTGGGACTGTGACCTACACGAAGAAGAGCGGTCACAAATGATTAACGGTCTGTATCGGAGGGAAGTCGGCCCAATTTTCCACTGTCATTTTGTCACCAGCAAGGAGAACTGCGAGTCGCTTAACTGTTTCGCGCATATTTGGAGCAGCAAGAAAAAAGAAGATGAAGTAGTAACTGCTCAGGATAAGCAATAACCTCTGCTACCGACGCCAAATATCATTATTGTGTTGCGACACCCCATTAGAGTAGAAGCGAAATACATTAGGTTAAAACATTTTGATTTGTAGGGAGTCCAGACAATGGGCAGGGGAAAACGTTACGCAACGTTACGCATATCGAGTGATTCACTCTACACTCTGTATAACGCTCTCCAGTCTGTCTGTACCTAGAGGTGGGTAGGAACATGTGAGATAATGGAAATTCCAAGCCAAAAATGTTAAAGTATTATTTTATCGCTACTTGATACTTCACTCTTTATGTGAAATGTCGCGACGTTATGTATGATAATTGTTTAATAATAAGACTTAAATTTCCATGATTTGGAGCTCCAACAGATTGCGTACGTACTACTCTCCACATCGCGTCTCGGATAAGCAAAGGAGATGTAATGTGAATGTTAATTCATCACGATTAGTATTCAAGACAAAACAACAACTAATAAAAAGGAGCCACCGTTGGGAAAATTGAAAATATCCGCAACCGTCAGGAAAATGAGGAGGCCTCTTCGTCACCCCGTGAAATTAGAATCGTACCCAAGTTTTCGGGATGCACGTCACGTGGCGCGAAAAGTTTGTTTACGTTTCCATTTGATTATAATCTAAACGAAATTTCCTTAACGAGTGTCCGCTGATTTCATTAAATTATTCTACTATGACGCTTGGCCATTTCCAATAAACATAAAGATTCATAAGATTACGTGGTTGATCCTTACTCAAACACAGGCCTAATATCACAAGAAAAATATCATTATAAATTAGAAAACTAAAGATCAAATCTGTAATGGAGATTAGTAACACTAGGAAATATTATTTTTTAAGTTCATACAGAACGCGGTTTGAAAACCTAAAAGCAGAAGCTATGAGATTTGTTTGGAAAAAAACTCTTTTTTTAATTATCCTATGAAATGAAACGTCCATAGATGGATTTCACAAAAATGTAATAAAATGTTATTAACATTTTTGATTTTAACCCTTTAGTTCCCTCCAGAAATTTAGGCTCTTTAGACAATTTGTTTTCAAAGTAATCACAACTTCCTCTTTGTTCTAATTTTTAAACTATTGGAAAGTACTGTCTTTATAATGAACACTCGCAAAAATAGTATATGTTTGTTTACTTTTGCCTATCAACTAACATATTTATGTGATCACGAACTTGTACATATTAATTAATCACAATATGCATACATATACATATAATATATACCAGGAATTATATAAACATATACCACTATAACTCATATTAAAGATGTGTAGTAGAATTTATATCAAGATTGACTGTAATGGTTATTAAAGTCCCCAGGTGGCTTACGGATCTAATAGTACCAAGTAATAATATAATCCACGTACATGTATACAGTAAGCTTAATCGATGTGTATAGGATTTGTACATTTTATACATTGTTTACGGCTCTTATTTTCTTTGGTATAAAATATAGCGATATTATTGTTGTTTTTCACAACGAAAGTATCGACGACTGCATAATTTAATATTTCTTTCTCCCTATTTTTATGTATTTTAAAAGTGCTTTTGTATACGATTTATGTAATACATTTATAAAAAGTATATTAAGTAAATTTATAAAGACGTTATTTTAATCTTCTAAATCCATTTACTAGGGAATTCACAGCTAACATATAATCTGCAACGGTATTCTAAGCTCTTTGATATTTCAGTCATTAGTTCTACACAAAAAGATATCTGCAGCTTAATTCACGGAATGAATCGAAGTTGTGCATTGCGGATAAACGGGCTTATTTGAATGAGAAGCGTTCTAACCACAAAACGCTGACGTAACGAGACCACTTGCCCTACTCGAGATTCAAACCGATAGACCGATACACGTGCTCAACGCAAATTAAAACTGGATGTGACTGTCTCTATTCTATACATTTTTAAATACGTACACAGAGTAGCTCGCTCCTATATTCTAACTATCTATCTATATTATTATATGAGCAGTATTTAATTTTCTATGTTTATAATCGCGTTCTTGAAAACGGCTCTAACGATTTCGATGAAGTTAACAATATAGTTAGTTACTGGGGCAAAAAATTGATCTAGCTAGATCTCGATTCCGGTATAAATATTTTTCCTCGTGTTCTCAAACGTCAAACTTTCCCGCGAAATATGCTTGGTAATTTCGCAATAGAGTTTACCTTTTTAATAGTACTGTGGTTAGAGCGCATGTCTACCACGCCGAAGTTGCAATGGGGTCAGACTTTCCATTTTTCCACAAGTTTTCTATAACATAATTTGTATTTTCTCGCTACGAATACTATCAAATTTAAATTATAATCCAAAAAGTATTATAACTTTTTCAAATTATTGTGCCAATAAATAAATAAGATAACGAGCACGAATCTACTTCATTTTATCAATAACACATTTCAGAAGCAACATAATTGTCTGCATCAAAAACTTTGTAATCAACTATTGGATTCGTTTTTGTCAGATAATAATTTAAGGTCTAATGGTTTGTAACAGGTGTTGAAACCTTTTATGAAACATTTGTTATACTTTAATAACTTACTTTATAAGAAAATTTTGTTAAGAAAAGCCTCATGTTTTTAACCATCGAAAAAACTTAATTGTTTATTTTTGAAAGACCTTTAATATCCAAGCCTTATAACAATAGCCTTATAATAATGAAAAGCTACTTTTTATGTTCCAAATTTTATTTCGATACGGGTTTTAAAAAGCATCACAATGTTTCACAATTAAAATCGAAACGACTCGTAAATTAAACATGCATAATTTAATTTATGAACAAAGCGACATTGAATGCATTTAATAATATACTGTATTTTCGCTGAAATTATTCGCTATTTCGCTAAATTATATATGTCAAGAGCCCTGGTAGATTCTATGTCAGTAGTTAAAGGTTAACACTATAGGGTCGATAGGTTAATGCACATTAGCGGGGTAATGTTCAATTGTAATTCCAGAACGCGTGGTAATTTACGAAGTTACATGCATCAAACACGCAACGTGATGTGTCGAATGTTATTATAATTTATTAGAAACCTCAACCTTAGTTCACGGTCAACTACAGCAGCTTCTTTCTTAACACTAAAGTCGAATTGGAGTCAAAGTGGTGTGGACGCGACGTCGAGTCAGTGTCAAGTCAAGCGTCGAGACGAAAATAATGTGCGGGAACCCGAGAAACGCGTCTTTTCATTATTTCCCAAAGAGTACTCACTGTAACTGTGTTCACTGACCAAAGGTCAAAGGAGGCATTACGACACTCAATTCTGCCAAGACATCGGGCCGACTTTTCAGTGAATGTTAACCCGACTTAGCTTAATTGTTTGCTAATAGTTTTTTCAAAATAATATGACGCCTAGAAAATGATATTCTATTATAGGTTTACGTTATTCCCAGAATGTCACATTATCTCCGATTTAATCTAATAGAAGTCTATCTTATTAAAACATAATAGGTTACTCGGCCCCATGAATTTCTCTGGCTTCGGCGGTGTCAAGCAATCACTAACTATATAGTCTATATATTTAAATTCCGCAACAAAAAAGCATTAACCCGAAACTGACTTAACAATCCCTTGTAATTACCTATTCATTTGTAAGAAAAATCGAGGAAAATCATTTTAATGCACAGGCTAACTCGCATGTTTATAAAAATATATAAATAATGATATTCGAAAACCCATATAACGCATTTATTATTATTTTACTATTGTTATTTTGCTGTAGGGTATTTGAAACAACAACGGAGAAATATTTAATAGCAGCTCTACGCAATTCTCGGATTGTGAGTCCGACGTGACCCAAACGTGGATCTCATCACAGAATTGTAGTGAATTCACCTAAACACAAATTAAAACATTTCGTAGGTATATATGACCCTCATTTTTGCCTGTGCCTCGTAATGAGAAGACAAAGTAAATTATAAAGAAAACCTTTAGGTTAGGCACATTTGTTACTTAAAGTTATAAGAATTTTTAATTGGAGGAAATAAGTTATTTCCTCCAATTTCAAATTCTTATTATGTACAAAATGAACACATTTTTTTTGGTAGAAAGAAGCATAAATTGTGTCAAAGTTTTCATTTGCAATTACGTATCTATATAAATATTTATATCGTCTCCAGTATTTATACGTATGTATATTTTTATTTACATGGTTATTTAAAATAACATTATTGCTAATGAAAATTCCTCATAGCTAGGTGTTGCCAGATGAGAAAACAGAAATATCTCGATAACATTTTAAATTGTCGGAATTTTGAAGTTGCTGTCGGGTTAATAAATATTGGGTACCTAAGAATAAAAACTTTACTTTTTATTTTCAAACCAACAACTTTTTAATTTCTTTGATGCATACATATTCCAAAATTAAATGTTAATTTTTAGCCCTCATTTTACTTATCTGTCTTTGGGCAGATATTCAAATATTTCTTGAATACAGTAAACAGCAGTAATCGGTAGGTACATAACCGTTGCCGTCCACCTCTTGAATTACATAAGAGATTATTTATTTTGATATGAAAAATCGAGCAAATCCAGCCAAATTCCGAATATCTAGCTACCCTAGTCACAGCATATGTGCGAGAAGCGGGAATGAGAGAATGTAGTGAAGACTTCACTACATTACGTATGACATTCTCTATTTTATGATAAACTATATAATATCTATAATGAAAACAGGCACAGTCATCTTTAAGTGTACCCTTCTCACTTACTCTTCAGTCTTCACTTTGCAGAATAAGTGAGAATAGGTAAACAGAGACTGATGACTTTCTTGTTACTGACTTAAAAATAAAACATGTAAAGGTGCGTCTACGTTAGACGAGCTGAGCACGAGCGGAGCCGCTCTGTACGTCGTCGTTCGCGTCGTTCAAGTGTGGACTTAGCACGAACCTACAACGATCACTATCCTCGAACATAGTTTTCCGCAGTGTGCTCGCGGTTCGTGTCAAACATTGTAACGTGGCTTCGGTGATGTAAACTTTGAATGTTCTATTATTAGTAGGCATGAACTACTCAGGATATTGGGTTTCTTTAGGGCCACCCTGGAGAGGAATACAGAGTAAATTTTTATAAGGGCGCCTTCCCTGTATTGCTACAATCGATTTCAGTTGTGAAATAAATACACACTTTAATACAACCTTCACCAATTTATTAAAGAATTATAATTATCCCTAAATATAGATCTCATGAGCTCACTAAATGAAATCTTAAATGTTATATAGAAGAATTTTAGATGAGATTTTACATACAAAACAAACAAATTACATCTGTATTGGAAATTACAAAAATGAGTACTGTAACCAATAATAAGTGTAACTGTTTCTTAATATTTGGTATAACTAAACATTAAGATGAACTACAATAACAAAATATAAGGTTAGTTATGTGTATTTATTCTTGAATGTTAATAATTTTTATATATGCTTGTACATTACCATCTAAGGAGATAACCATGTATATATATAGCCAGTCGAGTTGTCCCACCAATGGTCCATAAGAATATCCACGGTGTTCACTAAACCCTTAGTGACTCCACAATTAAGTTAGGTCTTCTGCAAGCCGAGTTGTCCCTCCAATGGTCTCAAAGAATTTCCATGAAGTCCACTATACTCGTAACTCACAAATAAATCTCAAAGAAAAGAGATTAAATATGTATTAAGGTAATCCAACCTCATACTGCAATGCACAAACAAATGATCCAAGAAAGTAATCCATCTGATCATGTATCTTTAAAGAAAAATATCCAACTAAATGTGGAATACACCGTCATTCCACGGTGTTTATGAGATTAAGTAGATAACATTAGTCCACTGTGTTTATGGAACTAATATTTAGAATTAAACACATGAAACTTAGCCCGGGATTTAGACATGGCACTTAGCCTGGAATTTAAACATGGCACTTAGCCTGGAATTTAAACATGGCACTTAGCCTGGAATTTAAACATGGCACTTAGCCTGGAATTTAAACATGGCACTTAGCCTGGAATTTAAACATGACACTTAGCCTGGAATTTAAACATGGCACTTAGCCTGGAACCCTGTAATAAAATTCCTAGGGTTAATACACTAGATTATGCAAGGAAAATCCTTTTAAAAAGAAAACTACAACTTCTACATTCTACTTACCGTGAGGTCTATCATTGGACTTTATAATATTTATAAAAAATGAAAAACAACTTCTTAATAACACTAGAAACATCCTAAATATATAAGGCATGTATATTTTACTTTTATATAGGCATTTTTGTCTGCCACTTAACCACCACCAAAAGTGAATGGCTCCCTCCATTTTGGAATCACTCCTCGACATAATTTGTAGCCTCTAACGTCATTATTAATGTAACTGAAAACTACTCAGATTTCAGTCTGAGGTTTCCGACATAAGAAAGAGACAGCAAGTCTCTGAAAAGACATCGACCAATAGGAAGTGTCTGAAAATTTGTAAGTGACAACATCAAAATGTCAGATTGACAGATCCACAATAGAATTAGAAAGATCCAGATAAAAGTAGCCACTGAAAAACAAACCGGAAACAATGCCCATTTGCTCGAACATTCCATCTTACTTGATTTGTGAAACAGATATATATCAACACTCGTCTCTCTCTCATCGAATACAATCGATTATTAGGAATTACTCGTATTTAAATTTTTACAACAATTTATTTATCTCATCGTCAAAATGAGAAAGCAAACCTGGACAAATTATATTAATATCTAATAAAAGTATTATCACCTAAAATTGTTTTATTTTGTTTATAACAAAACTATATTTTTATACAAAAGAACATGCACGATACTTATTACTATAGATGTTTCCAAACATTCAATGTTATTACTGAACGTAACGTAAGTAAATGTAGATTTTAACGAAAGTACCAATGAACTTTATTATGAAACAACTAAATAATTAAAAGTTTAGTATATTATCTTCTGATTAAAATAATATACACTTAAAGTGCAATATTTATTGATTTTACCTGAGAAGAAATGAAGTAGTACTACGTACTCGATTGCGAACAACTTTCCGAACGCGTTACCTATTAATCATTGTATCGTAGACAATTGTCATCTGTCACACACTAACCTCCACAAATATTACTGTGGAATGCGAATGAAATTTGTGATCGATTCTAATTTGTATGTAATTAACCGTAAGTATATATCTACGAAAAAAAAGTGTTACAACATGGACGATTATACTAATGCAGCCGTTGCTGCGCAATATAATAACATTTCAATAAGACTATTAATAATATAAGATATTAACTATAAATAATACCTTTTACAGTGCTTTTAGATTTATCCTCCTTTTTTTTCTCTCGTCGATTTGAAGCCAATAAACTAATAATTTTATTTTTGCACATCTCTATATTCTTGCCCAAGTCCTCGGATATACGAGACCATGTATCATGCTCGGCTCGTGCTCCGCTTGTGCTCGACTCGTCTAGCGTAGACGCACCTTAAGAACTCCATAGCGTTTTTAAGCCATTAAATAATAATCGCGTTTTATTTGAACATTTCTTAAATATTTATTAGTGACCGCAGCCTTTACTTTACAAATCAGACGTGTTCTGTCATTCACTCGTGTTCGATTGAATAAGTTGCTACCAACTGGCCGCAAACCAGACCAATTTTTTAATGCTGCGTTGCTAAGCTTATAAAAATATGGGTCTCTGATAGGTACTAGATATTGTTATAGTCTCATAGTAAAGCACGAGTCGAGACAAAATAACTTTTATAAAATTGTATTCGGTGTACTTACATACGTTTTAAATGAGAAATGGACCACATAGCAATTGGAAAAAAAATCGTAGTTTTGAAAAATGTATTGTTTTATTATTAACAGGCCTTCGTTATCACATCCTTATATTCAAAATTGTATAACATTTAATAGCAATATAAATAATATGTGAGTTAAATAAAACGTCGAAAGGAAGTTTACGATGTTCTAACAATGTAAACAGAGATAAATAATATTTGAGATTCCATTATAAGGCGTCCAAAAAGTGCTATTATACTCCATTAATGGTGGTCTTACTCAAGTCTGAAATTCGAAATTTTGTTGGAACAAAAACAAGGATAATATCTTTATATTAGGTAGATTACGAATAGTCGACATCAGTTTAGCATGTTCATTCATTTCTTTCCTTCAAAAAGTGTTAAAAAAGTGAAATTTTGTTTCAAATATCCAATACCTACAAAACACATTTATAAGCACTATGTTTTAACTTCCATACTCATCAGTATATCTTAAAATAATTTGATAATAAAATAACAAGCATTCGTCAGAGCCACGAGCATAGTCGCACTAATGAATTTAAATGTTATTCAATTAAATGCATATGAATAATTCATAAAAAAATGCTAATGGAAGAAAGAATGCGAACCATCATCTCAGCCTTAAAGCTTTCTCAGCGACAAATTAATCGTTTTCAAAAGAATCAAGTTACATTTTATAGACCAAATAAATACATTGTAGCTGAATAAGTTTGTATGACAGCCTCAGTGACGGCCCTAGGGCGGTGTGAGCGGTGCGACCCCACTGAGCGCCGTCATGGGGGGGAGGGGGAACCAAGATTAACCGAAATGTGACCACCGTCCACCGATTCGTTAAAGGGGCCATTCACATTGCAACGGTTGTACGGACCGTCTCACGGACTTTTGTCGTATGCGACAAGTTCGATCGTGAATGTATCGGTCGTAAAGCGGACAGTACAACCAAGGTCATGTCGCAAGTCCGTTGAATAATCATCAAACCTTGCGACACGATCACACCGGTCGTAACGTGAGTGTTGATGTTTGAGACGGCCCGTGCGACCAAACTAATTCTTTTTTCTTCTTCTTTCTTGTCACTAATTCATCGAGCTCATGTAGGTAGGTATACATATTTCTTCTGAGCAACCATTTTTTTGACCACTTACATTTCTTTTCTCTTTCATTCATGCAGTCTAATAATGCTACAGTAAGTGCACCTTGTGTCTTTTTACTTATAATATTCATATTGATATATCTAAGCAAGAACATCCCACTTGACACTAAAAGCATCTGACAACTGTGATACATTTCTGCAGGACAATCTGTACGACCAAGTCGCAACGTATGTGTGGTACCTAATAGAACTGGCATTGTAACGGTTCGATTGACAATCCTTGCGACCGTTGTAACGTGAATGGCCCCTTTTAGTGATAGTGACCGACGATCGATCGGACGTGCAGATCGAGTTGTTGTTAGGTTAAAATGCAATTGCCAAGGAGTTAAATTATTCCGACAAATGCTAGAAAGGTGGCTGCCATCTAGGTCTTTTATCTTTTTCTAAAATTGATTACTGTCTGCAGCATAAAATTTAAATAAAAGTTGTGAAACAAAATATTGACTGTTATTATTTCTCATCTATGTAGTTTGCCACCTATACCTTGAGATATTTGGTTGGTCTGATATTGTTTATAGATATAAGAAATTGCTCTTTCTATGCAACTGCATAGAAAGAGTACTAATGTTTTATACTTGGAAGGGCGCCACTTTGAGCTCTCTTGCCACCTAAAAATTTTGTTAGGGCCGCCACTGGATACCCTTATGGATGGAAGTCTTATGTATAATATTATATCTAACATGTACATACATATGTATAAAGTATAGTCAAACACGAACAATAAAGAAACTAATTTTCGCATTTGACGTTACAACATTTATTTATTTTCATATATTTAATAGTTAGGAATAGCATTAATGTCACATACATAAGTGGATAGTTATTAAGACATAAATCTAAACTCGAAGTTTCACCGGTTACCAGGCTGATATATAGAATGACTCTTTGTAAAAAGACGTATTTCATTATTAAATATTTAAAAAAAAATTGAAAATGGAAATAATTTAATTAATTAATTTCAGAGTTTTTGTCAAATTTTGCGATAGACAGTCGTTTTATTACTTACTGATTTCGATTCTACCATTTTTAAAATTTTTGTCTGTCTGTCGGTCTGTCTGTATGTCCTTTTATAACTAAAGAACGGCTTGACTGATCTTAATGGCAATCGGTACGTCGTAAGAACACGTGATTGCGCTCATGATAGGCTACTTATTTTTTAGAAAATATACCCCTAAAGGGGTGAAAAGGGGGATGAAACTTTGTATGGGAAATGGCAAACCCCTGAACCCATTATAATGAAATTTAGCACTGAGATAGTTTGACATCAGAGAACGGACATAGGCCACTTTTTTTTATCAAAAAGTCATGCCTAAGATAGTGAAAACGGGGATGAAACTTTGTATGGGAAACGCTAAATCTTGATAGTGAGAGGTGCGGCGATAAGACTTCTTTTTATCAACAATACATAGGCTACTTTTTTATCAAAAATCTGTGAAAAGGGGAACGGGAGGGAGGGGGACGAAACTTTGTACGGGAAATGCTAAACCGCTGAACTGATTATTATAAGTTATGGTTATAGTTAGTGTTATTGTAAAAATGAAGAAAGGAATGCTTGGATGGTTCGGGCATATAGAAAGAACGAGTGATGAAAGACTGACGAAGAAAATGTACAGAGCGAAAGTGAGTGGTAAAAGAAGTCAAGGAAGATCAAGGCTGACTTATGAAGATTAAAAAGCCAGAGTGTTAGCCGACGGAAATGTAAAAAGCACTCACATATCTAGGCGAAAATGTGTGAGGACAATGATGAGATTTGAGATAGCGAAAGAGGTATGTAAGGACCGCGACGCTTAGCGCTCCGTCCTCTCTGATCTCCGTTAGGGATACAGCGTGAAGATGTATGTACGTATGTATGTATGGATATAGTTTGACACCTGGGAACACATATAGGCTAAACTAGCCTTAAAGTAGTGAAATGAAACTTTGTATGGGAAATGGTAAACCGCTGAACCGATTACGATCAAATTTAGCAGGAAGATAGTTTGACATCAGAAAAGGGACATGAGTTACTTTTTTTTAACAAAAATTTACCCCGATGATGATGATGAAAATGGCGATGAAACTTTGTGTGGGGAACGCTAAATCTTGGTAGTGATATAATTTTACTGTCAAATTTTGTGATAAATACTCATTTTATGACACAATGACTTCGATTCCACCATTTTTAAAATTTTTGAATGTCCGTCTATCTGTATGTCCTTTTATAACTGAAGAATGGCTTGACCGATCTTGATAAAAATCGGTGCGTAGTACGAAAATGTGAATGCGCTCATGATACACTACTTATCTTTTTAGAAAATCTACTCCTAAAAGAGTGAAAAGGGGGATGAAACTTTGTATAAGAAATGGTAAACCGCTGAACCGATTACAATGAATTTTGGCAGGGATATAGTTTGACATCAGAAAACGGGCATGAGTTACTTTTTTTATCAAAAATTTACCCGAAGAGGGTGAAAAGGGGGACAAAACTTTGTATAGGAAACACTAAATCTTGGTAATGATAAAATTTGGTGCGGTAATAAGACTTTTTTTATCAAAATCTGTAAAAAGGGGGACGGGAGAGGGGGATGAAACTATGTACGGGAAGTGCTAAACTACTGAACTGATGTGATGTAGCATGGATATAGTTTGACACATGGGAACGGACATAGACTACTTTTTTATCAAAAAACTATCCCTAAGGGGATGAAGAGCGGGATAAAACTTTGAATGGGAAATGCTGAACCGCCGAACTAATTATGATGTTTGGTACAGAAATAGTATGTGTCCGGAGACAGACGTAAGCTTAAACGTAAACATTTTCCAGAAACAATGTTTAAACATGCTATGCATATTTACATATAATTGAACTTAATCCGGGAATTTTCCGCGCAGACGAAGTCGCGGGTACAGCTAGTTTTCATATATTTTTACTTCAAAGTGATAATGAAATTCGTATTTTTGTAAGAATAATTATACTTATTACTTATGAATACTTATATATACTTGTCACTTAAACATTTACCTACTTAGGTATATTATTCAGTATGTATTCAATCAAGTTCAATGATAAAGAGAATGTTAAACATACCTAGTATTTTACTTGACTTAACATTAATGTTATGAAATACTTAGGCAGCAGAAAAATAAAGACATCACATAAATTCATTTGCAAACACGAAGGCGGCACGTAAATATGTTTGCGCATACCGGTGTCTGCTTCAGACAATGTTAGTGTTACCTACGAGTACGTCCTACTGATATATTGGATATGTTCGCCACCAGCGCCGGACGAGTCTCGCTGTCTGCCGCCATAATAAATTTTGTGACAAACAATATTCCCGTATCCTTTGTCTGGCCGCGGACGAGATCGATCGAAGCTAACAATACCACACAGACCTCGCTTCTCCGACTAGACTCTTCTGTTTTCTGAATATGCTGAACACAGACGTCACACAATCACTGTTATTTAAAAACCGAAGAAAATATCTGAGTTACATGCTAATTTCAATCTTGGTCTCCCTTGATTTTCTTTTACAAACCCAATAGTGTCCAACATTATAAAATAAATTAATATATTTATTGTCTGTCTTCAAAAAAAAATTAATACAAATCTTTTAACATTTTTATTAATTTACAGTTTAATTTAAACTTTACAATTAGTGGGCGTCAATTCGAAAAAACGTTGCTCTCTACCTTGACAAATAAGTCAAAAAACAATTAAGTACCGACTAATGAAATCGATATTTGTAATAATATTTAACATTTCAGCTTCGCCTCTGCTAAGCCACCTACATTTCATATTCATATATACCTCAGGCATAATCTGCCGTAAAATATAATTTGAATAAATTTTATGCTCCAGACCCAATAAAAATTCACTTCCGACATTACAAATCGATTCCATCCAAGATACTGTCGATCACAATTTCAATTTCAAACTGAACCCTGCAATAAAATAAACACGTTCTATAAAATTACTGGAAATCGTATCTCACGTAATTTTCGACGACACAGTGACTAATGTGACCTCAACAAAACGATGTCAGGATTGAGTTCGAATTTTTCTTTTAATTTTGTAATAACGATGTGGGCGGTTTGGCAACCTTCGAATGGCATCATAGTTAGAATCTATTGTTCTTATCTGAGCGGTAAACAGTGTCGGCGGCGCGCCTCACCTCGGTCTTGCACTCGTGCTCAGTGGTAGTGACTCATTCCTGCAATGCTGATCAGAACACCTCGTAGGTTTGCCTTACGAAAATACTAAGGAATAACATTCTAATCGTTTCATTTGAATCGTGCTGAGGAAGTAATCAATGCGGCTTTGTTAGGCAATTTCACATTTTGTAAATGAGTACCTACGTGAATACTGCATTAAATATCAAGAAAATAATTTGTAACGTACTTATTTACAATTATTACAATTTATTTATTGTCAGATGTTATGTTCAAAATAAATATTTAGTCCAATGTGAATTAAACTCGAACGTACAGGGTTCCATATCATACTTAAACATCATAAGTTCGTGAATTCGATTTCTAGAGAGATCTTTAGAAATTATCTTACAGATCTTGATCATGGCGTGAATTGAAAATTTTGGAAGGAGTAACTACGGACATAATATGGGAAATAATCCAGTCGAATTGGAATAGTAAATACCAAATTTGTTTTATCTTTAATTCTGCTAAGAATATTTTAAAGTATTAACGGAAATGTCAAAAGCACTCGCATACCTAGGCGAATGTGTGTAAGGAAATTGATGAGATTTGAGGAGACGAAAGATCTAAGGACCATCGCTCCATCCTCTCAAATAGCCAGAAGGTTGGCTGACGCAAATGTCAATAGCACTCGCATATCTAGGCGAAAATGTGTGAGGAGAATGATGAAATTATTTATTTAATTATAATTTGTCATAACATAACATAACATAACTTCACGCTGTATCCCTTACACACCTCTTTCGCTTCCTCAAATCTCATCATTCTCCTCACACATTTTCGCCATTTGTGATAAATTTAAGAAGCTGGGCGCTCCGTTCTCTCTGACTACACCGTTAGGGATACATCGCGAAGATATGTATGTATGTAGCATAATTTTTAATATCGTTACACGTAAAATATGTTCAGAGTTAACATTTTCGTCCTAACATGATGGATGGATGGACAATATTCAAACGAGCTACGATTGAACAAACAAAATGAAAATCTGTTTCAATACATCATCACTGTTACTGTTTAAAATTCTTTGAATCTACCGCACAGAGCTCGCCAGACGAACCGTGAATCTAAATAGCTAGAACCACGTAATGCGTTCCGAGAACCACTCACGGAAAGAAATAAGCACATCTTGAATAAAATCATTGCTTTTAATCTTTTATATTACGATAAAACGATCACATTTAATTTTTTTTTCGTGTTTAAAAGATAAAACTTATTTTCTAATTTCAAAGATCCGAAGAATGTTGTATATCAGTGTAATCGCACTGACATGTGACTCAGGTGCAGTCGGATCACGTCAAAGTAGTAAAATAATAAAACTTTATCCTTCAAGTCAACGTTTTGAATAAAATGCAAAACGTGTTTGGGATGCAGCCAAAACGGCTCGCCTCGGCCGCGTCCGTACGTCCTCGAGACGAGAGCTTGTTTATTTAACATAATATTCCTCACAGTGCACGGTATTCAGTCGTATCGTAGCATTTTATTGAATCAAGGATGTTCTCCCTCTACAAACGCATCTGCCTAATTCAGATACGATCTGTCCAAAGTTTTTCGCAGCGTAAACACGAAACTCGCAGCCAAACAAAGAATAAGCATCAAGCTTTTCTGTTATTTACGCTCATTTGTATCACTTTTGCTTAGTAAGTTCTTTATCGGTTTCGGTCCGAGAGAGCATTTCTGTGGGTAGACCCTGTTCGCCAAAACTTGGAATATAAATTTGGCCACGACCCGGCTCGTTGTTTGTTCCTTCGGCAGTAGGCAAGCTTGCCAACATAAATTATCGGACAACATTCGTCTCGAGTTTACAAACGATCGACCAATATATACATTTGCACAAAATATTCTGCCGAAATATTATTCGCAGCATATTTACTACTGTCAATAAATAATTACTTAGTAAAACAGTGATCACAACATAAAGAAGTAAAGTTGATTGGTAATATTAAAGAAATCGTAGAAATAATTCTATGTAAATAATTTTTTTTAGAAATTTTCATAAGTTTATGAAACAACTTCTCTATTACGAGCAAATATATTAGGGTAAAGTGTTCTTCTTTTACTTAGATTTAAAAAATACATAGATAGATCCATATATACAAAACGAGTGAAGACAACAAATCGAGAAAGGATTGCAATTAAAATAAAATATTTTGGCCAATACGCTCATTTCACCTAGTAACACATCTGTTGTAACATAATTTTGTTGCAAAAAATGCGGAAATATGTATTTTATTGGAGGTAACCTTTACAAACATTTCTCAAACATACAATATTTCTCGCAATTATGTTAAAATCCCAAACTGTGTGCAAAACGACTGGTATCCCTAAAACCAATATGGGAATATTGCAATATCAATTCGTTTACCCGAAATGAGGGGCAGCTTGACAAGATGATTTGTTATTAAATATATGTTTCAAATTAGGTAGTTAGAGTTATATTTACTGTTTACTGTTGTGTGTTTAATGTTTATATATAATGTTTCACCTTCTTCTTACAGTCTATTATTAATAAATATGAATTAGGTTGTCACTCCAGATATCTGTGTATAATCAAGTGTGAGATTTGGCATCATTAAAGTAAAATTACTCAATTAAATACTTTATCGAACAGAATTTACAAAAACACTGTATTTAATTAGAAATAAATTATACAGTTTAATAGCAGAAAAAAGTTTCGTTCCGAAGTTCACGTTTATGTGAGCGATATTTGTACGTTGTTTTTGAAATATGAACTGAATATGAATTAAAAGTAATTAAGTCAATTAAGTTTTTTTATCAACTTTATCATTTTCAAACATTTTAAAAACACATTGTAGGCCTTCATTCTACACCTGCACTATTTCATCACCTCATTGTCACTTTTGAACTCGACCATTATCTGGAAATACCTGATCTTATTGCATATAATATACAAGTACTATTATAAATAAAATGTAAAACTGGGTAAAAAAATTCGAATATGGCATCACTGAACAAATTCTTGTCTATAATTTTAATTTTAGTTTAATTTTGAAAAATAATAATCTTGAATGATGCTTAAGGTGTAATTTGTTACTCCATCGATTTTATTTGAGTTCTTTAATCTTAAGCTAGAATCTGACATATTGGACGTAAATACGAATGTGACCGCCATTGTTAGAATGACGTGACGTGACGTGACGTTAATTTAAGTTCTGTTAACAAAGTTACTGTTATAAAATTATTTGTATTTATGTAATAGGTTTCAGCGAAATGACTACCTAAACGATTTTTATATTACTTTGATGCGCATTTCATAGTATCATTAAAATAATAAATATAGCACTAGCGCCTTATGAAAATGCTTAAAATGTCCTTGAGTTATAAAATTTATTTACAAATAAAAACAATCTTTGAAATCAAAAGTATAGCTAAATATGTACATAACTACGAATCTACGAAAACGAAAATGAAGAGTACCTATTCCTATAAAAGGAGTAAAATGATGTATTGTTACGCACATCTGCACATTTCCAAGACGCGGATTGGGACCCATTATAAGACGTCTTGAAATCTGAAAAGAAGCTTATGCTTTCAGTATTGAATAGAACCTCGTAAAACATTCTCTGAAATCCCACTTTACGTTCCTGTAACAGAGTCCTATAATATCATAAGAGTACATAAGAATGTTAGTAACTTCGCAGATAATACACCGACGCGACGCCTTAAAGTTAGTAAATAAATTCCCAAAAATTTAACAAGATGAGCGTAAAAATGTTCCTATCCTAATAATATTATTCTCTCAGATCCAATAGACGCAATGATTCTTTGAAATTACGATGTACCTACAATGCAATGTTCTTTTATTTTGTTATTAAACTTTAAAGACTGAATATAAAGGATATGTGATCACAATTAAGTAACTATGATTTGTAAATGAGACAATTCAGGGTAGTTCAGATGAAGAGTTGACAGTGAGTTTATTATGATGTCATCTCGCTCCTTACAGGGACGAAAAAACCATTCCGGGGCAATGGCCTCACTCCCGGTGGCGCCCTCTCTGGCCGCGAAAACGGCCAGGTCCTTGGATGGGTCTTTACCGGTTAGTTACATCCGAGGGGTGGGTACGCCACCTACTAGCTTCTTAACTCGCCTGATAAAACCAGTCAAGCAACCTACAAGCAGTACCGTGTCAATTTACATAAAGTTGAGCTGTCGCGACTTCTACAAGGACTGACGGCAGAAGTCTGCCGAATTCTGACGCGTTATTAAATATAGCTACTCCTGGTGCCAATGAACTTCATAATATTTATAATTATTGTCACCCTAGTTAAACATGCCGTCACAAAAAAAAACAGAAATGTCGCTACGAAAACTTTGATCATCTCTGTAAAATGACATCGAGCAATGATTAAATCAAATGACATAGAAAATGATTGAAATATATTTCAAGCGAAGCGAACAAGCAATAATAATTATTACAAACATTACCTAGATGATGTGTGTAGAAAGTCAAACAATGTACCTTTGAAATTATGTACTGGCTGTGTTAGACATAGTAATAGCATTTACTTTTAAACAGGTTAATACAGTGGCGATAAAAAATTAAGCTATCTTTTTACGTTCATTTTTAAAACGCCGTTTAGAAATATTTCCGTTTTCATGAAATCGCCACAAGGCTCACAGCTTGCGAGAATAGCACACAAATAGTAGCACGCCTCATTAAATTTTGTTTGAATAGAGGGATGAACAGACCAGTACATAGTAAGGTAACGCCAGCAAATACAAGAAATTTCATTTCTGCTCTATACTTAAGACTACCTAACAAAGACACGAAAATTAACCGACGAAAAACTTACTTAAAGAGATTTAAAATAAGTATATACATTTATAGGTAATTATTTACTTAGTTATTAAAAGCAATTTCATTATTATAATATCATAATATGTATATACTAATAGAGATGTTCCTAAAATCTGCCAATGTCTAAAAAAATAATAAAACATAATATTTTATTACACTTTTTGGGTTTGGGTATCCCATAGTGGTAACAACATTTAAGTCATGGGTGCTAGCTAACATTCAAAAATCTTGCATATTTACATGTACAAGAAGGACGCTAAAAAATATGACATTCCAGTTTCTTCCAGTTTCGACGTTATGGCGCAGTTAAACGACGCGCGACGCATAAATTTTCTTGCGAACGACCGCGCGGCTGTTCGCGCGGCGGCCGCGCGGTCGTTCGCGGTCCCCGCGCGTTCTAAAACTATCCCACCCTTGCATTCCATTCCTCTCTGGCCTCTCCAGACAGAGTAAAGTTACTGCACTTGATATGAGCTTAAATATATAAATATATATAGTGTATTTTGCTCTAATTTGCAGCGTCCGCTTAGCGAACGCTCGACAACCGCGTTGTGTCGGCGCGAAGAAATGCGTGTCGAATAAATGCTCTCTTACAGTTTAAAATAATGTTTTCGCTCCGTAAACAAACCTCCACCGCAACTTTATTTTTTTGATAAATTCTCGTCAGATGGTTGTGTAAGCTCTATTTATCATTTCATCCACGATGGCATTTATTGTTAATGCGTAGCTTTTACTTTTTGTTATTTTATTATTATAAATATACATATATACATATCCTCGTGCTGTATTCCCGTTAGGGTATTCAGAGAAGACGAAGTATAAGCTTTGCGGTCTTTATTTATATTATTATTACGCCTCCTCAAATCTAATAATTCTCCTAACACATTTTCGCCTAATTATGTGAGTGCTTTTGACATTCCCGTCAGCTAGCAGTTTGGCTATTTAATCTTCATAGGTCAGCCTTGGTCTAGACATCTGCTACTACTCACTTTTGCTCTGTAGATTTTCTTTGTCAATGTTTCATCACTCATTTTTACAATGACATCTCTTCATTGCTTATTTTACACATATATCTGAGAAATCACATATCCAAGGCATTTATTTTACTTTTACTCGACTTCGAGAAAACCACTACCGTGCAATAAAGTTATTCATCATCAATTCATATATCAATATCACATTCCTGAAAGTCATTTTAGAAGATTTAAATACTATACTAGAGGTCGCTCTGTGGTCTAAATTCGACCGTAAATATAAACTTATAATATACTCTTTGACGACAATCTCTTTTCTATGCTACTGTTTGAACCAAGGAGGTTACGTACATGTGATCAAATTAAATGTTTACACTTGACGTCTTCTATAACCTATATAAACGAAATTTAAACATGAATACTAAATACATGGATACAAAAAAAATGTTATGTATATTATTTTATTACTTCTGTTTTCATTTCATTTTCTTCTATCGCTACGTACCGTAACACAAGCATCGCACTATGAATAGTTCCATAGGACAGAAGAGCAACAAACATCACCGCTCCATCATCGTGCTCATCTCGCGAGCAAACAACTTCCACACCAGATTGACGAGATGGATCGAACAGGGTCACCCCTGGATTTTTTTCTTTCGACCTGCAACATTTACAATGAAAGTGATTATATGTAATCTTCAAAATATATTTGAATTGCAATTTCGAAGGGAAACCATTTATACTGTAGTAGCTGATGCCTGCGACTTCGTCTGCGTTTTTTAATTTTCAAATAATCTATATGTCCATCCTTAAGATTCAAGCTATCTCTATACTAAATTTATTTGTAAATAGATGAACAGTATGGAAGCGCATAAAATACAAACAAAGAAACATCGATTGAAGAACGACCTCGATGGCGCAGTGGTTTAAACGTTGCACCAAGCGCGGAAGGTTCCAGGTTCGATTGCCGGTCGGGTCAATTTAGGAATTGAACTTTTTCAGTTTGTCTCTGGTCTGGGTGTACTGGGAGACGCCCCCAGTAGTCGTCGTCTGGTTCTCATAGCACAGAGAATGCCCTAGTTTGAGATCAGATGATTGGTGTATGTCGTCTGGCGCATTATTATTATTATTCATTTTTGTATATTAGATTATTACTCTCGGACTATCCCGTTGGGGAGACAGTGTGAAGATATGTATGTATGTATTACGCTATATACATTGGATTACTGGAATACACGATAGTAGCAAAATCTATGCCAGTTTTCATACAGTTTATAGACATATTTTTGTTCTTTTAGACATGTCTCACAAAATTTTAATAATATTGACTTCACAAACTTTACTGACTACAATTGTTTTCTTGAACTACTCGAAGCATTCAGTAACCTCAATACGGCCCTGACACTCCGACCTCCATTCACAAACATACGAAACTGGTATAATGCGTCACAAAAAGATTATACGTACATGTGTACAGAATATGATGTCCATTTTACTCATTAATTTATATTCTTTTGTAAAATTTTAAAATATTTCAAAAATTTCATCTTCGAATGAATCTCAATAAACAGTAGCCAAGTCAAATCTACCATCATTTCTATATATACATATATATTGGATATACATTGAAAACAACCAAGAAGTTTATGTGAACTTTCTTTTTATTTTTTTTTATTTGGTACACACAACAAGCAACAGCCACAATAGATTCACAGTACAATAATCAACAAACATAACATAACTAAACTGAAACTCAAAAACGTGTATATACACATAAAAACGTTACAATGGATAAAAAGAAACGATCAGTAAAATAATTAAATTGTGGACAGAAGAAAATGAAATCACCAATTGATTTATACAATCAAGGGCAGTTATTGGGCGAGTGGTATTTGAGTACGGTTTGATTTTTGATTTGAAAATACATTAAGCTGGAAATGCAACTTGTACTGCAACGCGTGATTCAACTACAATCGGAACTTACTGAGCATTCAAACGCTTTCAATGCGCTCCTGTTATGCCAGACTGACTATTCTAGTACAATGGATGCCGATTGGCTTCCAAGTCAAATTCTCGTTAGATTTAACGAGAATTTGACTTTGGATGCCTACGTTGTCGCCTGCCCTGCGCTACGTTCGCATAGAGTACCCGTAGCTTGGTTACTTATATGTATAATATGTGCGTCTACGAATCTATTACATGAAGTAATCTAAATAAACTGTTTGTGTAACTGGAAGATATCAAGATATGTATGTATATAAATGAAATAATCTTCCCACGAGTTGAGTGGATATGTAAAAAAAGTTTCAACACGACATTGTAAAGTTTAAAACATTTGCGTAGTTAATCTGTTGGAAAATCCATTATCCTTCCTTCTCAAGAATGTTACGCAACGTTGTGCGCCCTGCATTAAATACCTATGAGACCTTAATTTATTTCAATTACATTTTATATTTTTATACAGAAGAAAAACCATATAAACGACATTGTTTTGTCTAATAACTCGTTGTTAAATACGATGTCACAATTCACAGCTACAATATGTACGCGCTTATTTTATTGTTTATTATTGTTGCGTCAATGCTATTAGATAATAAAAAAGCAAGTAATGAAAATCCACCAAACTTGTTAGTAAAAATGATATTGGTTTTGTACAGTAAATTGATGCACCACTGAAATGAGTAGCGGTCGCTCGCTGCCCACCATTTTGCATATCGACTGATATTTCGATGTGTTACCGGCTGAATACAGACACGATTATTTTATATTCATTCGAAAACCAAATTCAAATATTAAACGAAAATTTGTATTTTGTTACATTTCTACAGCAAAACAAATGTGAAATATCTTTCAAAAAAGTTCAACATTATTATTTTTTGTTATGCGGTGTTCAAAGCCACAAGCAAATATGTAGGTACTTGCATAAAACTTTGAATATAAGAGAACATTACGTAAGTAATGTGCAAAATAATGGCCACAGACGCGTATAAATTGGCTACTTGAATGTGATATTTTGCTACTTCTCTGATAAAGTTATGTAATTGCAAAATCTTCCATTTTTGCATTTAATTTATATTCAGAACACGACAAAACAGAGTAACTGTTAGATTGACTTACTGTGACCTTTGTTCGACTTCTCCGAACAAACCTTTAAATATCTCGAAAGATCGATGACATTATATTCCGTCTCACTTTAATACTATTCCCTGTACATAAACATAAAAGCTCGATCAACCAATATATGTACCACAATCAAACAGTAATTATTATAGCTAGTAATAATCATAATTTTACCGCTTACATTGAATAAGTTCTAATTTTATTTGTCTATTGTTGCAGGTTTAAACGCAAAGAATGCGTTTCTTTCCCGACATGCTTCTGTGTCATAAGCACTGCATATCATTCTGATAGTGTACGGACGCGTGCCAATATAAAATGGATCATCGACTTATTGTACTCCTGGCGGTTTCCGCTCACTTGTGTAAGTAAAATTCAGCATGTTGTTACAACTTTGTTATAATATACTAATGAAACCATTTTAAAAATAGAAAAAATAAGTGAATTATCAAATCTAGGTAAAATAAACCTTGTTATTACTCTTACATTGAACTTACATTGAACTCCGTCTATACGTAAGAAAACCATCCAATTATATTCGTTTAGTTTAAAAAAATTTTACAGTAAAAATTCCGAACCAAAGCTCTTTGTCATTTATGAATTATTGAATATTAAAATAAACATACTGTAAGTTAACGTTAATAACTAATTAATCTGTGCCATAAGAAACACTAACATTCGCATCAAAAGCCGTTTACTGGAAGCTACAGTAAGCGAGATGAGACCGATTCGCTTGGCGCTGCCTCCTCTCTGACTACCCCGTTAGGGATACAGCATGAGGATATGTACGTGTGTGTGTGTGTGTGTGTGGGTTTGTGTGTGTGTGTGTGGGTGGGTGTGTGGGTGTGTGTGTGGGTGTGGGTGTGTGGGTGTGTGTGTATGTATGTATGTATGTACACTAAACGACCGAAGATTGATTTTTTTATTGTTTTTTTAATGTTTAACAATGACATTGACTATATATACTTATCATATTAGTACATTATACGACACAGCCGGATCACGTTGCAAAGATGATTTTATCGATCTTTAATAAATAATATTTTCTTGTATTTAATATTTTATTATCATCTTTTCTTCTATTTAATATTTTCTTTAATAATATTCTCTTGATAGCTTTATAAACATAGTATTTCCATTTCTAAAACCAACTTACACCTACAAAAAGTCAGTAATTAATACAACAATTTTAATATAGTTTCGAAAACAAAGAATAGATGAAAGCTTACAAAATATACTGCAATATAAGTAATAGTGAAAAGAAATTTGAAAATTAATGAAAAGAAGTAGGTATTTAAACAAAATATGTAGAAGAGATTTCCAGGGTCTCGATCCGTATCTAAGGTAGACTATCTCAGCCCACTTGGTGGCAAATGGTCCGGAAGTAACAAGAATATAGCGACACGACCCCGACCAAATTTGTTAGTTGTCCTTTCCAATGCGAAATTGCAACATTATTTTCACTCTAAATTACTTGCATTGCGGAGTTATATCTAATTAAAAGTCCGCCAATTGTGTTTAATACTAACACAAAACTGGTCATTTAAGAATACTTATACTTATGTACGCATCAGGCAATTAAACCTTATTCAGTTCTACAGCAGTATAACTTTGATAACAGCACAGTTTCCCTCGATTATTACTTTTCGAATTTTTCAAATATATTTCCTTACTAATCGACACAGCTTCTTCACCAAATAACATTACAGATCATTAGTTCAACGGTAGTCCTATCTCGTCAATGACACTGTATGCAAAAAACGTTCCCTTTTTAGGGTTCTTCGTCTTAGTACACAAAACTATAATCGGCCCTTAACCTTACTAATAACAATGTTATATGCTGCCTCTACGCTAAACACTGACATGTAATAAAATGTTAAAACTATGATTTCACCATTTCTCCTCCAATAAAATTAAAACATCGGTATGTAATGAGTTATAGTTATGATACGTATTCCAATACATAACAAAAATATATAAAAACGGATTAATAAGATATAACATATAAAAATATAAAAACCGATATATAAAAACGGAACGGATAACGAACGAAATAACAGATATATAAATATATAAAATGCAGTATATATTAAATGTAGTAGAAATCTCTTAGAAAGATGTGCGGGGTATCACCCTTGCGGACAGGATAAGCAATGTAGAGATACGCAGTATGACAGGGTCGCACGACAGTGTTATTGTAAAAACGAAGAAAGGAATGCTTAGATGTTTCGGGCACATAGAAAGAATGAGTGAAGAGAGACTGCCAAAGAAAATATACAGAGCAAAAGTGAGTGGTAAATGAAGCCAAGGAAGACCAAGACTGACTTATGAAGATCAAATAGCCAGAGTGTTAGCGGATGGAAATGTCAAGAGCTCTCGCATACCTAGGCGAAAATGTGTGAGGAGAATGATGAGATTTGAGGAAGCGAAAGAAGTATGTAAGAACCGCGACGCGTGGTGCTCCGTCCGCTCTGACTACCTGTTAGGGATACAGCGTGATGATATGTATGTATTTATGCATGTATGTATAAATATATAAAAACGGATAAATGGAAAAACGGATACATAACAAAGATATATAAAAACAGATAACTAATGTTCAACTCGAACTCATCTTCTTCTTCTCTTTTATATATTGACAACTCATTTCATATTTATTAGAAACATTTCATGTAAAAGAGTGGTGCATCTCTATGTTAAATGTCGGTCTTCTTTTTATTAAGTCCCTAACACTCTCCAGTAAAAAAAGGTTTCCTTGGAAAAACTGAAAACTTCAGTTACACATATTTATTCAAACTTTCTAATTATCAACACTTGCACAGAACTTTAACGCACAATATAGATACTTAAGTATTATCACAATATAGACAGTTATTATCACTTTTGTACCTTAAAACTCACAAAAACCCAAAAAGTAGAAAATTTAAATAAAATACAAAGTTCACTTCTGACGTTCCCGCCTAAAAGTCAAACTCGAACTCATCAAGAGTCGTGGACACGTCAAAGGGAACAGGGAAAATGAGGATAGATTGGGAATTTTCTTACCTCATGAACGGATTATCACCTATACTGGAACGAATTGATGGCTATAACAAAAATGTTTTGAGAACTATAAATGCATCAAAGAAATTATTAAAAAGTGATAAATAGTAAAATTATTTTAAGCCAAGTTATAATGTTTTGGCTAGGCAAAAATATTACCCGACATCAAAAACAAAAGAGAATAAATCTAAAGGACCCATCCTCATTTTTTAGTTCACCCTGTACGTTAACTTTTTAAGCCATATGAAGTACTACCACAGGCCATTTACCATCCAATGGTACTGAAGTAACATCACCACTGCCTTTTCTTATCGGTACATTTAGTTCGCTTTTCTCATAATAGGTACCAACTTTCCTGCTAGATGTGTATATCGAGTACGCATGCATTAATAAATAATAAATACGTATTATACAACTTCTTATAAAGTTACCATTTGTTAGGTACGAGCTTAATCAAATCTAAGTTATAAATTAAAATAAAATTAATTCCTCGAGGTATTGAGGTGAACAATCACGCTTACAAAATAATTACGAACCGTAAAAATGTTGCATTATTAAATACCTACGTAGTTGCAAAAGTTAAATATATTATAAGATTTTTTGTCTTATTCAAATGTACTACCTAATATACATAATATCCGAATCTATTTTTTATTTTATTTATTATTTAATTTTTTTCGTCTTTGTAAGGATTTTCCGTTGGAATTACATACATATTAGCTATGAATGTTTTTAAACTCTCACGACTTGTACACATCTTACAATACTAATTAACGAGTGTATGTCGCGGACTAAATAGCTTTTTTATGGGATCTGTTAATGGCACTTCAATATTGGTAAAAATATAGTCAAAATAGTTACGAATTGCTAATAAAAAATATAAAGTTATACAATAAACTGTAGATCCTTCGTTAAAAAGATATTAGCTTTAAAAAAATTTAAGGCACTATAAAATAATTATTGCCAATTAAAAAAAATATACAATCAATTAAATCAATAGATTGTGCTATGAAAAATAACATTTTCTGTAAACTAAATAAATAAACTTGACAAGCTGTCATCCTCACAATGCCGACATATCAGATGCAGTGAATGGAGTTGGTGTAATTGCGCGACCTCTCTTCCTAACTCCTGGAAATAACTCGGAAATACACCTACTAGTATATAAGAGTGCAATATATAGATGTAGCAACAGCAAGAGATGAAAAGATATGGAAGGAACAGAGTTGTATCAAGATTAAATTTCTCGACTTCGACTATCTCTTTAGAGTGCGGACTCCTGTTTCAATACTGCTCTTGGAAATAACTCAGAAATACACTTACAAGTGTTAGATAACATTGCTATATATAGATATACCAACAGCAAAAGATAAAAAGAGATGGAGGATTATATAGATGTTTAGAGATTAAATTTCTGGACTTCAACTATTTCTTTAGACTGCGGACTCCTGTTTCAATACTGCTCCTGTTCCATGTATAAAGCGGATTCCTATCTGGCGCTTCGCTGGCCGCTGCCGCGGCACGCTCGGCTCGCGCGTTGTGGTAAAAAGACCTAACCTAACCTAACCAAAAAAAGTATTATAAAAATATCGTCGTGTTTGTATAAAGTTACAAAAAACCTTGCAAAATTTTACCTAATGTGTAACAATCTAAACCTTAGCCTGCATTTGTCGCCACGATTTCCTTCCAAGCATTTATTGACACCACATTAAAGTTTCAGTGATTGAAATTGTAACCAAGATTTTATTTTGAAAACTGTTAATTTTGAGGTTTACCATTCTTTTATAGCAAAGATCATTAATATTAAAGAAGATGTGATTTATATCAAAAGTAGCAAATTTATAGAGAAAGGTAAAATTACTAATTCTATAGATCCATTATATACCTATATCCTCTTTTTTATCCCGACGTTTCGACCGGATTGCACCGATCGTGGTATTTAGCCTTAAAGTATAAGCGCGACATAGACCCGTTAATTGGTATCGTAAGACATTAGCTATATTATAATTTTTTTTTTATTTGGCACTATTTCTTGAACTTTATTTATTTGTGTACTTAAATATAATTTAAATTCACACATTACACTTGTTTTAACAAATCATTTTAATATTTATTACAGGTATCATAATATCAGCAGAGGGACCATTTATTACACAAACAGTATATGGATTTCTGGACTTCACAACCACAATTGGAAACACCGTAATGGTATTCTCACCACAATCAGCACCACCACCAGGTCGTATTTATATTTTATTCAACGGTTGTAATTTAATTACTATTAACTTTTTTTGAAATATAAAGAAGATTGGCAGAAACCCATGCAGTTTCAGTGTCGCATATAGCGTTCACGTTTTTTAATAAAAATATCTTAAAATTTTACATGTAAGTAAATATAAAATTAAATGTATTGCAACATATTTTTCCGAAATGGGGTTTCACCGGAAAACTTGGCCAAACAACCATGCGTATACATGTAAAGTACTAAAGTAATGTTAAAAAATAATATAACATTAAGTAACACAATGGTTTAATATTATTCAGCAATAAATAATTCAGTTCAGTAATAAGTATCATAAATTTTGTTGTAAAAAAAATAGATATTAATCCTATACCTACTTAAGACAACACACGTTTAGTCACTGCAGCATACAACCACATTGCAACAATGTTAATGAAATACTAACTGTACAGTGTACATAGACTAACAGAGTACCACGAAGTCTCGTACACAATATTATACCTCTTATAATGATGTTTAATGCAATATTTCTTTGAATACGACTAGAATGAAATTACAATTGAATCATGATTACAAATTGAAGTACAATTTTTTACTATGATTTTTAGTCATTATCACAGACTAGTTTGTCATTCCATTTGATTACACTTTGCAATAACAATACACAACAACAAAACACTGGTGACAGCTGACAACCAAATGACACATTGACATTGGATATTGCCACCACATTCTTGAAAAACGTATGATTATTTGCTCCTTATTATGTATTAAATGAAATACATAATTATTTTTAGTAATATAACAGTGAATCAGTATCAATAACGTGACTTTGACTTTCTTTTTATCTACCTTTATTTTTATTTCAATAAAATATTTAATTGTTGAGAATATTTGAATGTACCAAGCACTATTATAATTCAGTGTAATAAATCACAGAGTATGGCAATTTCATTAGCTTGCATTGGTTTCGCGTTTTGATATTGCTTCATTTATTGCAGATGTAACAAAACCTATCGTATTATTTTTCTGTTTGTGCCGCTTCATAAAAAAAATAAACCATTTTGTATGCTTTATAATTTTATAAAACTTAATATACACACGCCATAATTAAAACGACACTGGAACTGCCATTCTTCTTTTAGTCAATAAACACAATAAATTAACTTTTTATTCATTTTTCAGAATCACCGAAAACAGAAAAATCCGTACAAGAAAATATTATAGAAACTAAACCTCCGCCTCCATCAGTAACTAGTATAAAACCAGAAGCCATCAAACCTAGTAAAATTTCCGACAAAGATAAAACGAAAAAACCAGTCGCGCCAGCCGTTGTATCCAGTGCCGTATCAGTAATCTCCAAAAAAGATGAAAAAGTAGCAAACGTGCCAAAATCAACAGTAAAAGAACATAAACAAATTATTACAAAGGTAGAAGTTGTTGCGGGTCCATCTAAAATTATAGAAAGCAACTCTCCAAAGCAGTCCCCTCCCAAACCAAAATCTCAGTCTTCTAATAAAAATAAAAAAAGCGAAAATGTAAAAAGTGTTACAAATATCGTAAGTAGTAAAGTTGAAGTAAAACAAGGACCACCACCGTCTATTATTGAATCCAAAATAAGTAGTATTATCAAAGTTAAACCAAGTCAAGCTGAAGAAGAGCCCGCAATCTTGATCACGAATAATAATATCGGAGAGCCAGAATACGACTTCCTATCACGTCAACCATCCGAATTTGTTGAAGAAACATACAAGGTTATCAATTTACGTCCTTCAAAAGCTCATGCGCAGAAACCTAAACATGTTCATAAAAACAATCGTCATCAACCGACGCCTCCTCCAGATGATGACGATCATCCTCTTGGCCTTGTAACGACTCTTGGTGGTACGATTGTGAAAGATGGAATTACAACAGTACATGAAACTAGTGTAATAGGCACTTACATTTCAGGAAAATATGCACAAGTTTTAAATAGCAATTCTAAAATATTGAATCCTTCTAACCACAGAGGGAAAATCTCACCAAGTCCTTCCCAGAGAATTTTAAAAACAGTGGCACCAACTTTGCCGAAAAATAACAGACATGCTATTCTAGAACCAACTCCATCCATTAGCGAAGAAGAAAATAATCACAGCAAGACCACTCGTAGGCAGACGAACAGCGGAGGTTCATTTAAAAATCGGCATAGACCTCAAAATAATGCCGATAATGATAGTCGCGACAATAGTTCTAGTCAAAGTAAGAAGTTTAAAAACAGAAATAATTCACAATCTCAGCGAACTACGCAAAGGTAATATTATAATTGATATTCTTATAATCAATGTCTTCTCTTTCTACATGATTCATCATAGTCGATTTATTACCGACGAGATTGTAGCTCTTCATTATGCATGCGTAAGTAACCACATCATGGATTTTCATTAATCAACAAATGAGTAAAGTATTAATTGCTTGTCAATTATTTTGATGTAACCTATGTAAAACAATCTGTAAAAAAATCAAAACTGTTTTGATTTTCAGCACACGTTTCGCCCGTCCAGGTAAAAAACCTCAACTGGCAACCGTCTCTGTTTTCAGTGAGTCTGCCACACCATCTTTTTCCAATAGAAGGAAAAGTAGCCGAAATTCTGGACACAAAACCACTGTGACTGCTCAAAATAATAATGACAATCAATCAAGACGTGGATTCAAACCTAGAGTACAGGCAACACCTGTAGAGCAAGTGACTCCTGCGGCTTCAACCAGTGTTTACAAATTTAAATTAAATCGTGCACCAGGCTCAGGTCGTTGGCAATATAAAACAAGTCCCAAGCCTAAAGTAACTATAAGAAAGAACGATGAACAACCCACTACTCCAAACTCGAATCCACTCTTCGACGATCCACAATCAAACGACATTTCTCTGCAATCGAGATCTGACAATGATCTAGAATTGTCAGGATCACAAAATGGCCCCGGTGTTTTAGAAAATGAAACTGACGATAATTCAATTGAAAGACCACCACCAGTCGAAACTTTGAAAGTCGAAATATCTACTCCAGCGGACTTCAAAGATGTTTATTACGAAATAGCAACCATTAAGTCTCCTTACACGTTTCAGGTGTATATCACTCTAACCTAATTCTTATAAATAATATATAATAAGTACCTGTAGTTTACTCGGCGTCACAAAACTTGTTCTCTTTGAAAATTCTGCTTTAAATCACTTTTAACCCTATTTGATCAATGGTAAAAGTATGACTAAGGGCTATCATTTAAGAGATAATCTATTAAATTTTCAGAAAAATCAAATACATTGTATTTTTAAATAATACGGCATAATAAAAGAAGTTCTCCGTAAATAAGTTTGAAGCGGAAGCTAACGCATAAATTTTATTATATTAATATTGATATATGTTGAAAGAACACATAAAGGGCTTTCGATTAAAAAATATACTTCCTTAACATAAATAAAAAAAATAGCAACTGGCCTCATATACATTTAAACAGTACAATAGCAAATAATGGAACAGCCTGTGATGCCATAATGTGCGTGCTTTGTTGGCAAGCGTTCACACTAATCCACGATAACGACCACTGTGCCACGCTGCATTTAATTGAGGAGATGACATACAAAAGGTTGCGATCCCTGCTGTGCGGCTGCCAGTCAGAAATCTAGATTTGGACATGATCGAACACCTTTGGTATGAAGTTCAACGGCGAGTGTGGGCACCTAATTTTGCTCGTGTCACTCTGCGAGACCTCCAAGATGCTGTCATGCGTCGTTGCAAAATGGGGCAACATTCCTTAATAAAACGTCGTCTAATTGATTAGGTCCATGAAAGACCGATTCGAAGCAGTCACCAGAGTAGGCTGGAGAAAGGAGAGGGTTTAGACTAGGATTTCGTTTATTTTATACAACTTTTTTGCTCTATAATAAAACTTTCATCTTCATCATTGATCAAGTAGGATTAAAAGATGTTTGAATAGATTTTTAAGAGGTGCTATTTTTGTGACGCTGAATATATTTGTTGTTATATCTAACATATATATTTACTCGTTACAGGTCGGACGCGTCAAGAACACTCGTATCATAACAGTTACATCAACAATAGAAAAAAGAATCGAGCCTACATTAATTGCTAATCCTCAAAATTCTCTCAACGAACCGTTGACAGAAAATATATTAGCAACTGCATCTCCCTACGGAAAAGATCACAATCTGGATTCAAGCATTGCCACACTGCCTGCTATTACGTTGTCATCAGATATGGAAACCCCTCCACTAGAAACGGTCACCGAAACATTTAGCACGACTCAAAATATGTTAAAAACTCATATTTTACCTGTGGTAAAAGACGTAAATGTAACAAGCAGCCTAACATTTATACAGACATATCACGTTACAAGATTTGTAACTGCAACTAAAACCTTACCGCCTATGGATTTCTTCCAGTTTATTCCGAGCAAAACTTTGAAAGAATTCAACAGCCGCCTTGACGAAGCGGGTTCAGAATTACATTTAGAATTAGATTTTGGAGATAGTAACGAAGATGAAGACGGAGTTCCACGACGAGTTTTCCCTCCTGACCTAGACCTAGCTAACATCGGATCAGATTTTGATCTAACAGATGTAGACAAATATAGAGGACTTGAAAACCACCTGAGACTGAAAAAGGCCCATGGACAAAATAAAGTCAATCACGTGACTGAAGCTCCTACTCCACCAACACCGGCTTTGACTCCTGAACAAGCGCAACAGCTCGCTCTCCTGAGACTTCTTAACCCAGCTGCGGCTGCTCAAATACCTAACGTAGTGACCACATCCAAGCCGGTTCTCAAATTTGAAACAATTTATGAATCTCACGTGATTCCGGTGTTTGACGGCAAAAATACCATTCATAGTACTATCTCTAGAGCTGTTGCAACAGTCACAAAAACGGAGTACGAAATTGGAACCAGTAGCCTCCCAGCCTTACCTTTGCAGCCACTTAACCCACTTTTCCCTCAACAACAACAGTTCTCAGTAACTTCGACGCCGGTTGTTATTAATACAGAAGTTATAGCTACTGACAGCCAAATTTTGAAATTGACTTTTGGCGCCAAAACACTCTACACAACACTGTTTACAACGAAGGTTGTTCCAACAGTGCTGACGTCTTATGTGACATCTTCAATACCGGTGGTGCCCACAGCTGGCTTGCCTGGCTACTTCCCAGCACCATTTGCACCTTTCCCTTACGTAGGATAAATTCAACAGTATGAATATAGTCTGCGTAAAGTGTATTTTTTTGCTAACAAAACGTGTAAGAACATTAGTGTTTTGTTATTATGAAACACGAAATATAAACTCTTTTTAAACTTTATAAAACAAGTATGAGTTATAGTAGTGCACGTGATATACTATTTTGTGAGTGGGTGAGCAGTAAACAGTGTAAAAGCAACAAAATCTTTATGGACATACACAATAACTCTAAGTTGCATTTTCTTCTCAAGTTTTGCGCGGTTAGCGCGGCAATACATTTGTACCTACTGCAATTGCATGTTAGATTGTGACATATGTAATTAAGTAACAGATTATGTAGCAATAAAATTAAACTTAGACTTTACATTTTAACTCGATAAACTGTGTTGTAAATATTGTTATTTATACATTAATAATCTTGTACATATGTTTTAATTTTTTGTACAATGTTTGTATTTGATATAAAAATGTAATTAATATTACGAAACCTAGCTAAATTTGTACTTAAATTGATCTGTAACAAATATAAAAATTTTCGTATATTTTGTACAACTATTACTTAAATAAATAGGTTTTATGTAATAAAAATCCTGCGACAAATTTCATACATTTTTTTACCGTGTTTCCTCTCGCTTAGTTTTGATACAAAATATAAACGTATCTGTCCAACGATTTTATATTTATGTGCTTATTTATACTTAACTATTATTTGAGTATCCAAGAAAGTAAATCAGATTCTATATAAAAATCTTCTAAAATCAAGCAAAAATAATATTAAGCACATTTAAATACCATGAATAATAAAACGCAACAGTTGAAATGTGAAATATCCCTGAAATTCAAGTTACTGGTAGGTGATAAGCACTAATGAACAACAACAAAAAAAAACTCATTTTTCATAGTGAAAATTAACTGTCATTTCATGGAATTGGAATTGAATTACATAAGCATAAAACTAGTCATAAAATCATATGTATGTGCGGATAACAAATTATGTAGTTACTACGTAATGCGTTACTAAGAAAAAAACCGGTCTAGTGCATATCGGACAATGCACAGTAAAGAGTTCCGTAGTTGGGGTACACAATATTAATTTAATACATACATACATACATATCCTCAATCTGTATCCCTAATGGGGTCGTCAAGCTTTCTGGTTAAATAGCGCAAGCTTCGCGCTCTTTCTCTTCTTTCAGTCGTTTAATCGACAGCAAAAATAAATAGCTTACATAATAAATATAATAACTTCATAGCTTTTCACAATCACACTATGAAAAACAAACTTACTTCTGCGGTCGATGAGCGTGTGCTGCAAATATGCCATATCTCAAAAACTGCACACATATCTTATTCGAACCAATTTTTTCAGAATTTTCCACCCCAATTTTAAAGAGCTAGAGCAGCCGTTCCCAAAGTGGGCGATAACGCCCCCTTGTGGGCGCTGCAGGCCTAAAGGGGGGCGGTAAGAGATCCAGAAAAAAAATGGGGGCGTTGTGTAGAGGCTTGGGGGGTGATTTGTAATTTCATTTAGCTAGGAGGCATCTTAGACAACGACTGCATGAGCTCTCGACTCAGTAGACAAAATAAGTTTGGGAACCAGTGAGCTAGAGGGACCAAGACACAGTTTTTACGACTTTAGAAATGCATAAAGTCAAATAGATTTCTATTTTCTATTGCTGTAGTTATAACAAAGACGTCACACAACTTTAGTAGTACTGAGGGTATCTACTTTAATGGTCCAAAAACTACATGTAATTTTCTACGCAAGCAACCAATCCTAAATTTTTATCTTGATTGAAATTAGAAATCTGGTTATATTTGAACGAAGATGTAACAAGTGGCCCCACCGCAAAACAATTTCTGCGCTTCTAGTCATATAAATTGTGTCCGCACTCCATACCCTCTAACTTTTCAACAATGGGTAGAAAAATATAGAATTATTCGCTTTGAACTCTCTATATCATTTTTGAAATCTAAAGATACCCCACCCCACACGCTTCCGAAACATCTGTATACGTATATACAGATGTTTTGCATTAGGATTTTTTTTCATTCCTCGGTTACATGTATGGAGTGCCACCCCTAGATTTTTTCCGTAATTTAAATATACTATTGTATATTTCATAGAATACACTTACAACTAGAATACACTTACCAAATTTCATCTACAGAATGCGATTAGTCTCTGAGTCCGTGACATACCGACAGATGGACACAACGAAATTTTAAGAATTTCATTATTGCTATTTAGCTACGGAACCTTAATAAGTTACATAGTCAACCCACCGTTCTTTTAAGGGCCAGTGTTTTATAGGTAATGAGTAATGACTGCTACAAAAATTGATTGACAATTTCTTCAACTGGTGGATTTCTAACTTAAAATCGACCATTGATCACAAAAATTAAAATTGTGAACAATGACTATTGTTGTTGCTTTCATCGACTACTTCAGTTAATCATAATCACTGTATCTTAACAAATACATTATACTTGCTAACGCAAGTGCGATCTCGATCTTACTTAAATTGCATAGTAGACAAGGGAGTCTTTCGTTTCGTAAGGTGAATAAAAGAAAGAGGAAACAACCGGAACAGGAATTAAAGGAGGAATTGTCTGAATTTAGAAAAGAAATAACGTCCCTATTGGAAAATTTTTGCAAAACACAGAGCAATTATACAAATCAAATACATCAAGAACTAACAGAGATAAAAGAAGAAATAAAAAACATCAAACACGTAACTGAAAACGTGATACTTGAACAAAATAACATAAGAAAAGAGCTTAATAGCATGAAGACAAATAATGCTGTTATCCAGGAAAAATTGGTAAAATTGGAAAATGACTTCAAAATAATAAAAAATCCTTTAATACCAAATCCGCTATCGCTTAACTACGAAAATATCATCCTAGAACTGCAGGAGCGGCGTCGAAGGGAAAAAAACATTATAATTGCGGGTATACCTGAACTGAATAGTAAAAATTCTACATCTCGACGTGAACACGATGAAAATGAAATTTTTAAAATAATTAATACCATCCAAAAAGATTGTCCAAAGCCGATAAATATTAAGAGACTAGGCAAATTTAGCTCTGAAAAACAACGTTTAATTAAGATTTGTTTTGAATCTTCTGATGTTGTTAAAAACATATTAAGGAATAAATCTACCCATCCGACTTTTAAAAATAACCTATTTGCCGATCAAACTCCTGCTCAGTATAAGTACCTGCTAGACTTACGAAATGACTTAACTCGCCGACTGAAGAATGGAGAAAAAAATCTCACTATAAAATATTTTAGAGGATTACCAACAATAACAAAAACTATTCAAAAAAACTCCAATCAACAATCATAAATAATTATTCAAAAGTTGTTCACCAATATGATGATAACGTGTCTTATCAAATATTAGATTCCTACCAAAGTTTAGTAATGGAAAATTCAAGCTTGAAATTTTTTTACGCTAATGTTCGAAGTATATTGAAACCCGGAAAATTTGACGAATTAAAATGCATTATTACAACATTAACATACACAGTTCATTTGATTTTATTAACAGAAACATGGATTAAGTCGGAATCTGATATTAAATTATTACAAATACCAAACTATACACATCTATACAGTTACAGAAATGATGGAGTTGGAGGTGGAGTGTCAATTTACATACACAATAGTTTAAAGCATACCGTCACTGAAGAAAAATATGTGAATGGATGTAATTATTTATGGATCTATTTAAAAAAACATGCATTAAATGTGGGTTTAGTATATAGACCACCTAATACTAACATAAATCAGTTCATAGAAGACTTTTCAATACAAACAGAGCAAAAAAAGAGAGCAATGGTATTTGGAGACTTTAACATCGACTTACTCAGTACAAACACGTACTGTAGGAAATATAAAGAGCTGTTAAATGAGGTAGGTTACGACATATTAAACAAAATCGATATTAGATATAGTACCCGACACACCTCGTCCAGTGACACTATTATTGACCATATTTTATCAAACTTGAGGGAAAATTATTTCGAACTAGCTTTAATTGATACACATATGTCAGATCACAAGCAAGTGTTTCTCGAACTAAAAAAATACAAACATAGTTTTCATACAAAAATGAAATATACAGCTGTTGATTATACTATGCTTTATAAAAAAATGTTAGGAGCAGATTTTAATAAGAAAAATAAAAAATACGAAAACTTGGAGAAATTTATTAATAGACATGTAAATATGAGTAAAATTACAAAATATAAAATTTTAAATCCACCAAAAAAAGATTGGATAAATAAAAACATCATGAACAGTATAAATAGAAGAAATAAAATGTGGAGAGATTTGAAGAGAGACTCGGGAAATCAAAGATTAAAAGAAGAATTTGCAAGAGAAAGAAATAAAGTAAACGAAATTATAAAGGTAACAAAGAAACAATATTATGTTAATGCTTTTGGTAAATGTAAAAATAATCCTAAAATAATGTGGAACCTAATTAATAGTATAGCAAATAACAGATTTAAAAATAGTTGTACTCCCCCAAAACTTATAATAAACTCTAGAATTGTTTCTAATGGATTGGAAGTCTGTGAATGCTTCAATGAATATTTTTCATCTATTGGTAATGTTCTGGCTGATAAAATATCACAATCGTTGCACAAACACACTTGTATCACACCAACACACACTCAAATCCATTTACAGAAAACTACGCTTTCGAATTTTAAACCGTGCACTATTGATGAAGTAAATAAAATTATTGATGACTTAAAATTAAATACTAGTGCTGGGATTGATTGCATAAATACAAAAACTATTAAATGTATAAAACCACTTATTATTGATAACTTAGCAAATTGTATAAATAATTGTTTAGAATTTGGCATTTTTCCGGATAGCCTTAAGGTTGCCAAGGTTAGTCCTATTTATAAATCAGGTACAAGAACCGATCCTGGAAATTACCGACCCATTTCAGTGTTGCCAGTTATGTCAAAAGTATTCGAAAGAATATTACATACACGACTGAAAGAATATATTGACTGTAACAGATTATTAAATGATAAACAGTATGGTTTTAGAGCTAAATCGAGTACACTGTCTGCGACTATTGATTTAATTACTGAAATTAAAAACAACATAGACAAAAAAAATGTTGTTGTTGGTGTATTTATTGATTTAAAAAAAGCTTTCGATACAGTTGGTCATAATCTACTATTACAAAAACTTAATAATATAGGAGTGACAGAATCAGCATATAAGATTTTAGAATCTTATCTCACAAACAGACACCAAGTAGTCAAGATTGATAATCACGAAAGTAAGCCAATAAAAGTTACTTGTGGAATACCTCAAGGTTCAATACTGGGACCTTTGCTATTTTCAATATACGTTAATAATATATTTAACATCGAGCTTTCTGGGAAAATTACTTTGTATGCTGATGACACTTGCCTTTTTTACTTTGGTCAGTCCATACATGATATTATGATAGATGCACAACGAGATTTAAATAAATTACACAAATGGTTTCAGATTAATTTATTAACCATCAATATTTCAAAAACATCTTATATGATCTTCGCTCCTAAAAATAAGAAAATTCCTCAACATAATTGTCTCACCATTAATAACGAAACCATTCGAAAGTCAGAACAAGAAAAATACTTGGGTCTAATACTTGATACTAAATTGACATGGAAGGCTCACATACAACTTTTACAAACGAAGATATCTTCTCTTGTTGGCATGATTCGTAGTATGGCCATTTGTATCCCACGAAATTTAAGTCTCACCATATATAATACTTTAGTAAAACCTCACCTGGAGTATTTAATAGAAATCTGGGGCTCTGCATCAAAAACAAATATAAAGGAACTGCAAACATTGCAAAATAAAATAATAAAGACACTATATCATTATAATTACCTTACACCTACACACGTACTTTATAAAAATACAAGACTATTTAACATAAAGCAAATGTACATGTACAACACGTGCATTCTTATTAGGAAAATTCTCACAAATTCAATTCACACTCAGATACACTTTACCATTAAAGACACTAAATACACTCTCAGAAATAAAAACAGCCTTAGGTTGAACACACCAAGAACAGAATATGGTAAAAAAAACATCATGTTTGAGGGAGTACAATTATATAATGCTTTGCCCGAAGTTATTAAGGACTCGGTAACTTTAGCCACATTTAAACACCAGCTTAAGAAGCATTTAGAAAAATCAGACTGGTGCTATTAATTGGGTATGTTTTGACTGCGTCTGCTATTGTCATCACTCTGGTCAAATGCATAATTGTAAAATCATGTTGTAAATTAAATTTTCTCATTTTAAGTGAATGTAACATATTCTTATGAGAAATAAAATATCTTTAATCCGATATTGTATTTTTATTTCAATAAAATTCCAGTATACCGTCTTAGTATAAATTATAATACTAGATGAGGATAACAACTTCCGTACTACGAATAATTTTTTTAGGATGGATCCCATTTAAAATTCGTCATTCTCCCTCAATCGTGAAATTTTTTTTCTTTTATTTACAACAAATAAATTAAAAATTCTGCTACCGTGGTTTGTATATAAACTGAAATATTTAACTAAACAGTGTTTTGTTTAAATAACGTTGACTACTTTTGTGAAAAGTCGACATCTAATATTTCACAGAGTTGAGAGCTGGTTTATTTCCCATGATATCTTAATTAAAGTCATTTCACACTGAACGTGGCGCGGAAAGAAACAAAGAGGCCTCCAGTTATGAAACTAAGATTAATGTAAGCGCTTCAGGAAACTTGATAAACAAACCTGAGGTACTCTTTGAAATAGTATTTTTATTTTTGCTTTTGCAGACTAAAGGTTGAATAAGTGTAGAGAAAAAATATTATTATTATTCTACAACAACATTAACTGGCCACCGCCAGATAACGTTTCGTTGGATTTATTATCACTAAAAAATCAAGAAATATGTAATATAATATATGTAATTTTTAAATGTAGTACAGCTAATTCATGAACATACATACATACATACATACATACTTACATACATATTTTCATGCTGTATCCCAAACTTGGTAGTCAGAGAAGACGCAGCGCCAAGCGTTGCGGTCCTTATATACTTCTTTCGCTTCCTCAAATCTCATCATTCTCCACACACATTTTCGTCTAGGTATGCGAGTGTTTTTACATTTCCGTCTGATAACACTCTGGCTATTTTATCTTCATTGCCTTGCTGGCCTTGATCTTACTTGGCTTCTTTTACCACTCGCTTTCGCTCTGTAGATTTTCTACGTCAGTCTTTCATCACTTATTCTTTCTTTGTGTCCGAACCATCTAAGTATTCCTTTCTTCATTTTTATAATAACGCTGTAGTGCAACCCTGTCATATTGCATTATATATCTTCATTGCTTATTTTGTCCGCAAGGGTGACACCGCACATATTTCTAAGAAATCGCATTTCTACTGCATTTATCTTACTTTCACTAATTTCGGGCATATCCAGGCAATCACTACTGTACAATAAAATTTCGCTGAGTTTGATATATTCACACTGCCTACTAATGGGGACAGAGCTCCGTCCACTTTATTGCCAGCTGCTACCCGACTCTTCACATCCAACTCACATCTTCCATCCCTCGAAAACGCACTCCCCAGATATACAATTTTGTTTACTTATTCGAACGTTGTTCCAACTAAGAAGCGATAAAGATATATCCTTTATCCTAAAATCTTGCACAGGTTACTGCTTGAAATCTTTAAAATATAATGAGTAGGTCCTGTCAAAATTTAAAGTAAAAATGTTATCATATTACTAATTACATCATTATTTAATAATAACAAAAAAGTACATACATACGTTAATATTTACAAACTTAAAACTCATATTATATATTAATTTTATTATAATAGTTGCCTTCTCATGTAGTCAAAGAGAATGAAATTGCTGATAGAGCGGCTAGAGTAGTTGTACAGGTGAATAAATGTTCGCTTGTTCACCTTTTTAAATTTCATTTGTTGATAATTTTACTTTGATTTCACTTTTATTAGAAAAATTTGAAAAAATTTGAAAAAAATATTATGCAGGGAATTACCTCGATATACGTCTGTTCGTCTCGGATAAGCTTCTTATTATATTTTATAAATGGTAGTCCAAAGACAGACACGATCTTCAAAAATTTTGTTGACGCTATTAGAAGTGTGATAGAAATGTGCGCTTATATGAAAAATTGGAAAAAAAAATTATAATACCATTGCGTGTGATATCAAAAGAAAGCTCATTTCGCCGCGAATTCAAAAACCTACGACACATTAGTCTGAGTTACTTTTTTTCAAATTCGAAAATACACTTCAAAATTGCTGTTACATGAAAAAATTGACACAGTTGTGAGCTTTGAAAATAAGGTGTACTATTTATTTTACATCCCTTTTCAACAGACATAATGCAGAATCCTGGCATGGTTTATTGATTGTGTTTGTCTTATGATATAACACCTGTTTTATCTAAAAACATTAAAACAAATCGCTTACCTTTTTAACATGTTGGATTGAAACAGACTATATCTTTCACTATATGAGGGCAGCTAGAGTAACCGCTAGAGTGCTGGACATATTATGTATGTATTATGAAGGCGACCAGAACGAAGTGATAACGTTTCGTGTTATAAACAGTAGCAATTGTTATGATAACTTTAACTAAAGCGTCAATATTTTATCAGGCGTTGGTTGAAATCGTGCTTCTTTAAGTATCTATATTGTATTATAAACTTATTCTTTTTTTGTAATCAGTTAAGTCAGTCATCAACTAATAGGTTTCTCTAACTGTATTCGAAATATAATATCCAACAATGTCAGCCCAAGACAGTAAAGCCTCTTGAGCTTTGAGCTAAATGATTTTCCGTTGCTCTCCTATGTCCTGCATGAACTAAAAACAACAGAGCATCAACTAAATACAATTAAATCAAGGAGATTACATTATTAAATACGATGTGAATCGCATTTAATTATGTAATGTATATGTATGCTACATGTAATATGTATACTACATATCTGAAAGTAAATATTGATTCATATCCAAAATTAGATAATCAAAGTCTCATCAAATGGGCTCATTTCTGAAATACGTTAGAGATTGTTGTTTCCTTCTATCTTTCATTAGACAATGATACCACTTTTAAGACTTCGAACTTCGACTTCGAATCAAAAAAAATTTGTTTTCACAATTTGTGACCAATTGCAGTCTACCACACGATCTAATAACAATAAAAGACAACAAAAGGATTCCTTTGTTATAATTTACTGGCAGTGATCAAAGAGAACATTTAATTTCATTTGTGTTTGTGATGACAATCGTGGAATATAATATGATTGCCTTACATTTAAATTTTAAATCAAGAAGTGCACGAGAGACGCTAGCCGAAGTCACTCGATATAAACTTTGTACAATATTCAAAAGAAAGACACCGTACTGGAGATTGTCGCATGAGTCCATTTTTGTAAATGTGAAAAGAAACAGACCACTTTACTTCATAAACGTAACACTTTTCCTCATAATAGTATGGTAGTCAATCAAAATCTGTTGCTACCTTTTAGAAGCAAGGCTCGATTCAATTTTTTTGTTTACAGCTAGGATCAAAGTGTCCTTTCCTATTACTAACAATACTGCTAGGGCTAGATAGTGGCAATCAATCATCATTCATTACTATTACTTAATCTTTAACACAAAACTTGTCAATAAAACCTAATTTTATAAAAACGCTACGCTACTCTATTACGTATTGGTAACAAACAACCCTTGAAACAGTGTAAATAATTGTACCGCTAAACTGAATTCTATGAATACTTCTTATACGAAAAACACATTCCATTCGAAATAATTTGATAGGCGATCTACTAAGGGCACCTATGTATAAACACACAAAATCTTTATATTCTTAAAAATATGAAATTTACGGATACTACATGCCATCAGCCGATTTCAATTGTTAATTTATTGGTGCTTGCTGTCCTTGCAAAGAAATATTCTTTAAATCCAAATAAGCTTATCTAAATTACATACAGTTTTGGTGTCCTATAAATTAATTTACTGAATACTATTTTATTCATTCTTTTTATTCAATCTTCTAATCTTTAATTTTAATCATGTAATAATTTTAAACTCATCTAATCAATATAATAATAAAACATACTAATAAAAGAAAGTGATTTTATAAAATCTATCACTGTGTGATTTATTTTAGAATTGTGCTAAATTAGTTCACTGTTCCGAATTTTCTGTACTTAAACAAACCCCATCGTAATTCACATATTTTCTTTTTAAAGGCTACATATCTGAAAGTAAATACAAAATAAAATTAAATCGACAATATTAATAATAATGTAAAAATACTAAATAACTGTTATACTACGTAATACCTACTTACCTCAATAGTACATGTTATTTAAAAATTTATTTATTTAAAATGATAATATAGCTGTGTAATATGTACGGATGATACTTAGGTAGATACGAAGGTAGGTGTTTTCTATTAACCACTATACAGTAATTGTGATATTACAAAAAAAATCTGGCGCTCCATATACATAAATATAGCTGTAGCTATAGCTAGCTGTAGCTGAGGTAGCTGAGGGATAAAAACAATCCAGTGCATATAATCGTGTGGAGTATCTTCAGACAAGGGCGTCGCCAAGGGGGGGCAGGGGGGGGCAGTTGCCCCCCCTAGAGATCAAATGTGGCTAGCCGCAAAGCGACCAAAGTGCGAGCAATTGACTTCCTTACCTATTAATAAATTCCGCATCGCATGACAAAACGTAAATAAATTCACAAGGTTTAATGTATATTGTAGAAAGTATTGAAATATTCAGAATAACATTAAAATTTTGACATCCGTTTTTAAAATCACCGCCATTTTCATCACGACTAGATTTGCCAAAACGCAAGGCCATTATACAGTGTAAAAATATGTAGGTAGGTATGGTGTGTGTGTGCATTGCATTTCTTTCTACGACAGCCGTTCACCAGCATTCACGTTAGTTTTGTATAATTTGTATGCGGCATACCTAAATAAAGCAGAAGTTATTGTTACGAACATACAATTTTAATTGGTTTTGTGGACAATGCCACCTGTAAGTGTTCATAAGAAACACCTACAGTTGAATAAATCGACTACAATCCTTGTAAAACCTAGTATTGCTACTCGACGCTAGATGGCGCTTGTTCAATGAATTCTCTGGAATTTCGTAGCAGTTACTAGACCAGGTAGAATGTTACCGTACATTCTAGTATGATGTTCGTTTGGGTATATAAAGACGTGAGCCGCTGCGAGCGAGTCACTTTTTAATTGGAAGCGATCAACGAAACAAGCTAAACAAGCGAATTGGAAAGCGAATATAAGACTACCGGCTTGCCTGTTTTAGTCAATATTGATTTATATTTGTTAAATAATAAGATCTCAGTGTTGAGTTGTGAAGTTTCTGAGTGTGTCTCCATTCATCATCTTATCAAAATGGACATCAGAAAGTTTTTTGGTAAGTTATGTACTGCTTTAATCTTGGACTTGGAGCTAGTATTTTTATTTTATTTCTCTTAGCTAATAGCTTTGGTAACGGATATACTAGCTAGAAACGTATAATAATCGTTAAGAATATCATTTTTAATTTTTTCTGGCATATTTTTGATGTGGAAGGAAAGGATCGATTATGTGGAAGGGAAATGTTAAGAAAAACTTTATTTTATTAAAAACGAGTTTATTGATTCAATCTTTATGAATTTAACGCTAACTAAACAGTGGTTTCGTTTACAGTAATTAATTATGAAAACAAAGCGTAAATTATATTTGTGGTTTAATTAAATACAAATTAAAATAGATCCTTGATATAAATAATGCTAAAAAATACAACTGAGTATTTATTTTAATATTTATAAGTAATTGAACAAAACTGCTCTCCCGTAAAAATTTAATTAATTACATAAAGTTTTATCAAAGCGTTTTGTTTTTCAGGAAGTTTGAAACGAAAAAAAACTGATGGATCAAGTAGCGACAGCGATGAACAGGACAAAGTAACGACAATATCGCATGTGTCTTCATCGGTCACCACAACCACAACAGGTTATATTCAGCCGCAGGAACTACCTAGACCAAGTTCCTCTAGATATCTGGCGCCGAATCCTGATTCATTGATGGATGACTGCAATGAAAATGATATCGGGCGATATGTTGGACGGGCACACATGTTATCAACCAAAAAAAAGAAGGAATTGATTGAAAACTGTTGGTCCCCTTCCGCGACCTATAACTTTGCGGAAGATGCAAAACATTTAAAGAGAAAATTTAATTTTTCTTGGTTGGAAACATACTCTCCATGGTTGATATATTCCAGGCGCCAAAAAGGAGCATTTTGTAAATATTGTACGTTGTTCCCACCAAATCCAAATTAATTTAGAGGCATATTGGGATCATTTACTTTAAGGCCCTTTTGTAAGTTCAAAGATATTCACGAGCAGTGCAAAAAGCACATTGAAACCCACTTCCATAAGGAGGCATTGAAAGCTGCTAAATCTTTTCTCGAAGGTGTGCCTGTCGATTTGCAACTGAACAAATATTCCCAGGGAATTATTGAAGAAAATCGCAAAATTATAAAATCTATTATTTCCTGCATTACGTTTTGCGGGTCACACGACTTAGCACTGAGAGGTAAACATTATGGTGAAGGTATTCTCGAGGATTTATACAGGCTGCGAATTGACGCGGGAGATTTGATTTTAAAGAAACACATTGAGCAAGGGAAAAAGAATGCAAGCTACCGTTCAGTGGATATTCAAAATGAAATTATTGGTATTTGTGGAAGCGTTATTAAGGCTGATATTATGAAAAAAGTGAAAGAAGCAGCAGCATATAGTGTGCTAGCAGACGAAACAGCTGATATTTCTGGCACTGAACAACTATCGATTGGGATGTGATATTTTGATGAAGAAACACAGGAAGTCCAAGAAATGTTTGTCGGATTCATTGAGCTAAAAGATTTGGATGCGAAATCGATTGCACATAGCATAGATGAGTTTTTGACAAAAGAAAATCTGAATATAAATAAATGCGTTGGTTTTGGTTTTGATGGTTGTTCAACGATGTCAGGAAAAGACGGAGGGGTACAAGCGATCTTACGCAAAAAGTACACCAAAGCCCTCTACTGTCATTGCTCGTCCCACAAACTGAATCTAGTTATCAATGATCTAAATTCACTTCCTGAAATTAGAAATGCCATGGGAACCACTAAATATACTATAAAGTTTTTTCGGGAATCAGTTTTGAGGAGGAAGTTGATACCTAATATTTCCAGACTTTGCGAGATAAGATGGAGTGAGAAACACAAAACCATCAGAGTTTTTAAAGAAAATCTTCCCGTAATTCTGGAAGCCTTACAAACATCATCTCAGGAAGGAAATAGTGCAACTCGGAAAAGTGCCTTCCAACTGCATGCGGCTACTTCCAGAATTTCTTTCATTCTCGGGATTATGTTGGTAGCCAAATACTCGGCTTTGATGGAACCCGTTGTCAACATACTCCAATCTGTAGCTTTGGACGTGGTCAAAGCCTCGGAACACGTTAAAAGGATTTTACTTTTAATTAAAAACCACCGTGAAAATCCGGAAAAAGTGACAGACGAAATTATAAAGGAAGCTACTGCTGTTGCGGAGAAAGTCGGACTGGAGGAGGACATTACATCAATGCCGCATATTGCGGGGAAACAACGTCATAGAAGCAATCATCCAGCAGAAAGCCCTTCAGAATACTGGAAGAGGTCTTTAGTAATACCATACTTGGATTCAATTATCACCTACCTTGAAGTACGTTTTGCTGAAGAAAACACGCCATCATTCGCATTATCTAAGTTACACCCGGCGCAGATGCAAAAGATGACAATTAAAAATCTGAAACAAACTTGTGAATCCGAATACCGAATACCGAACATAAAGAATGAAATCGAACTTTGGCAGCAATTGTGGCACGATAGGCTTAATCTAACAAATCTAACAGTTGTTGATCTCCTAAAAGCAACAAATTCCTTCTATCCCGAAACGGAAAAAGCATTGAAAATTGTGATCGCTTTACCATGCACGACCTGCACAGTAGAGCGATCTTTTAGCAGCCTCAGAAGACTAAAAACATGGCTAAGAAGCACCATAGCAGAAGATCGCCTTAATGGTCTGGCCATGATGAGTGTACACAGAGCTAAAATAAATGAAAACCTAAATAATTTTAATGATAGTTTTGCAAAAAATCTCCGCAGGTTATGTTTTAATTAAATATTATTTTTGTTAAAATAAATAATTATTACTGTGTTTAAAAGTTTGATTTAGTTATTGTGCTGTCGAGGGCTTGTGAAGTTTTATACATTGATATTAGAACCGTTCTTATTACAATCCTCATCGAGGCAAAGACTTCCAAAGTGTAACGCTTCATGCTCTCGGCGTTAATATTTTTTATCCTAAATAATATTGCCCCATTGCCCCCCCCCCCCCCTTAGTCATAAGCTGGCGACGCCCTTGTCTTCAGACATTATGTAGGTCTTTAAATATGAAAATATGGTGAATAGTTGAGATACGCACTTTCAGTCTAACTTAACCTTTCAACTATGAGGTAAGGAAATTCAAAAAAAATTATTAGTTTATGAAGTCTTTCAACGATAATCAATTTGAATAAGATGCGTTTCGTAGTTTTTGTAATATGGGATGTTCGGTTACACTTTATTCTGAACTAGCTTTTGCCCGCGACTTCGTTCGCGCCAAATTCAAAAACACACAATATCTTTATAAATTGTAACCTATGTGTTATTCTGATGTAAAAGCTATATTGCTGTAAAGTTTCATCAAAATCCGTTCTGTAGTTTTTGCGTGAAGGAGTAACAAATATCCATACATCCTCACAAACTTTCAAATTTATAATATTAGTAGGAAGTAGAATTTAACGACCGCAAAAATAACTTTTTTTGTGTCTGAGAAATACTATGAAATGCAAACATATTGTAGCTGTACTGGTGTTATGAATATTGTGGCACATGCGTACCTGTATTCCCATCTATTCTAAACCCAACAGAGTATGTGAATAAGTACATTACATTTTAGCCGCGAACTACGGAACCACACACTTGACTGATTTTTGCTTTTATTTTGCAAAAGTTTGTTTTTTATAATTTAGATATTAGCTTAACAGTATGTCATCCTACAGTAGTGAGTTTTGGCTCAAAGAGACGTGAAGCGTGAAGCGGCGGCGCATGCGGCGCACGCTTTTTTGATACATGATGGAGGTGAGGTGCTCCTTAAAGTAGATGTAAGAGATACTTTTAATTCTGTTCATAGATAAGTTGTTATATAGATATTGTTGTCAGAGATAAAACAGCATGGTCCATATAACATATATGTATATATAACATATACCTCTAGCAATCTTCAGCAGTCCTTCGAAATTAATATATAAAGATCATTTATTACATTCCAAAGTTGGCTGTCAACAAGGTGATCCTTTCGGACTAGCTATTTGTAATCCACATTCCGAATTTAATATTTGGTGCCTTGACGACGAAACAATAGGAGATAAAGCAATTACTGTTTCAGACGACTTTAAAACCTTCATTCAAACGTTTAAAGAAATAGAATTATTTTTTTCCAAATGTAAGCACTTTGTTTCAGATTCTGTTCCAATTATTAAAAAAATGAAATAATTAATAAATTTGACAATCTGGCACCAAATATTAAAGTATTGTCAAAAGAATCGCTGTACATCCTAGGTTCTCATTGTTTCCGATTCAGATCCGATTAAAAAGAAGAAATTGATAAATTTAAGTATCTGCCAACAAATATAAAGATTTTGACAAATATTCGTATGTACATTTTATAATCTCTGGTTTTAAATGAATCTATACTCTGCTTACGTGATCAAATACAAAAATGTAGTCAGTTTTCAGGGAAATTTAAAATTTATTCGCATATAGCTCTCTTTATTATCCGATTTTGCCTTTTCGTTAAAAAATTTACAAAATATGCTCCTCGCGGTTCTCATTTTCACTTTTTTAAAGGAGTTTGAAGATTTTTGCTCGGAGACTGGCATATTCGATGGCCGTCATTTTCTTTTTAAATTACTACGCACTATTACATCTACGTAAATCGACTGGGGACAATTAAATGAACATAGTTATTTGCAAGAAAGGAATACAATATAATGCGTAAGAGTATTATTTTCATGGTTATAAAAGTTACGTAAATTTTTATAACCATGAAAATAATACTCTTACGCATTATATTATATTCAACTATCTGTACCCGCGACTTTTCTTGGTTGGAAATTTTTTTCGTGGCTTTCCCGGATTAGGTTAGATTATATGTACACATGAACATAGTATGTTAAAATATTATTTTTGAAAAAAGTACGTCTAGCCTACGTCTGTCTCCGAGCACATACTATCTCTGTACCAGACATCATAATTGGTTCAGTGGTTCAGCATTTTCCATTCAAAGTCCCTTCCCCCTTTTCACACCCTTTAGAGGTAGTTTTTTGATATAAAAGTAGCCTACGTCCGTTCACAAGTGTCAAACTATATCCATGCTACATGATAATCAGTTTTTCGGTTTAGCATTTCCCGTGCAATGTTTCGTCTCCCTCCCACCCATCCCCCTTTTCACAGATTTTTGATAAAAAATTAGCCTATGTATGTTTGATAAAAAAAAGTGATATCACCAAATTTTATTATTACCAAAATTTTGCGTTTCCCATGCAAAGTTTCATTCCTCTTTTCACCCTCTTAGGGATAGATTTTTGATTAAAAAAGTAGCCTATGTCCGTTTCCTGATGTCAAACTATCTCCCTGCCAAGTTATAATCTGCCATAATCTGTTCAACGGTAAAAATTTAAAAAATGGTAGAATCAAAGTCAATGTGTCACAAAACGGCTATTTATCACAAAATTTTAGAAAAAAAAAAGAGTTGTGTTTGTCCGAGTACTAACTTGCCTACTTGAATCTTTTGTCAGAAATACTGGAATAAGCCTATTCGCAAAAACGTTAATTTATCATTTTCACATTCTTGTACATAGTACAGAAAAAGATCGGTCTCACCTCCTGGCTGTTTCCGAGAAGTCAGGACTCTGGTTGCAGGTAATACACGTACATTTAAAAAACTTTGGTACTTCATTAGATGTGATATGATACATATATAATATAACGTATCTGTAACTTGTATACAGATGTCTTGGAAAGTTTTCCATTATTTATTATCTATGGTACATTGAAAGTTTTACAAAATCTTATAGATTTTCAAGATCAGTAAAAATTTGAAGTAATCTGAACTTTGGAAGCATTCTACTCAGCCATTCTGACAATATTTCGAACTAACAATAAGTAGAATGTGGTCCATTACCTGACTACGACGATACTATAGTTAAGCAATTTCGCAAAATTTTCCATCTTTAAATCAGAACCGGAGAATCCGAATCGATAAAACTCCAATCACAATGTACATAGATCTATGAATTGTGATTTCAACGACAAGTTATATCACGACGTAAATTTTCACGACCTATTTCAATAATAATATGAAAGTAATAAATAATATGACTTGCAGTAAAATTATGTAGCCAAATGGGCAAGTATCTAAGTAAGTAGTTAAGACCATAGTGGGACAATAAAAAAAGTCCCATGCACTCGCCCTCAGCATATAAAAACTATACATACACCACTAAAAATACCTGTCATGAACAAAAAATACTTGTGTTTATTCTCAAAATAAATAAAATAGATTATTGTAATTGTGTAGAATAATGCGGTTATCGCTTATAATTTGATAGCGCCAAATAAAATACAATGCACTAAAATAATAACCCAAGGAATAGTCTACTCGCGATAAATTTTTTCAAATACTAGTTGCTGCTCGCGACTTCAACTGAGTGGATTTTATGCATGCATCAATGTCGTCTGTCCTCAAGTGTCGCAAATGTAAAAAAAAATTTGATCAGCAAATTTAAAAAAATCTGTATCTCGACAACAGCACCACCTACTGGGTCCAACTATGGCTAAGAACCAGGTACAATCCATTCATGATTACAAAGAAAATTCATCAGGATCTATCAAGCCGTTTAGGATGAGAAGAATTACGAAAACGCGCACACCGGAATTTGTAGTTGAAGTGATAGAGTAAACACTAAATAAATGGCTTCAGTTATGTCATTATTTTGCAAAGTTTAATAAAACTTAATTTAATAATTATAGAAACAGCGCAGTAGCTTAACTTTTTGATAATATATTAGACGTTAGAAACGTAGTGGTTATCTTGTGTATACATAAAAATCGATGTTTTTATAATTATATATGAAATTGCTAAGCTCCGACACCATTTGACCGATCACCATGAAAGTTGGCACGTATAGGTATTTTTTCACGGAGAAAGTTTTTATGCTATCCCCTTTTTTGTGAGTCACCACCACGCGGATGACGTCGCGGGCAACAAGTACTATCTTCACTAATGGAAATAAATCTGAATAAATAAAATTTTACATTTAAAAACCCCTGATACAAAAAATCTGAAGCGATTTTCACTAAATGTAGTATTAACAACATTCTCAACAACATTCTCGAAACTTGTAGCTTTTAAACAAAAAAAACGCAAGTAAAGTGGGTCACCTGTTCTATGGCTGCGATGCCCCGCACAAATACACAAACAGAGAGACAAATAGATAGACGACCGCTTCAATAGTATAACAAAGCTGGTTGAAATAGCAATATTTAACATTATCGACATATCTATTCAAACTGAAATCTACACGACTGCAGCAGGCCTCCGTTCGCTGATTGAACGAGGTTAGACGAAATCGGCTTATCGTCTGTCGATAGCGAATGGGATATAATTTCATTGGAGTATGCATCAGCACAGCCCGCTCCCGACAGCCATACTGTCAAACAAAATGAAAATGCATTTCGAACTTTTCTTTGTATTTTAAAGTTAAACTCTAGATATAGTGTACATAAATAAGTACGATATCCTCGTCAGCGACAAATATCTAATTTTTGAAAGCGTGTACTGCCCCAGAAAGAGGATAGTAGTTTGCGGGTATAGATAGGTCTGCATATATAGTTTATTCCACAAATTCCACATGCGAAGTCCCGGCGAACACACGTCAGCAGCGCGATTCTCTAACACAAATTAATCGAATTCACTTCTGAATCCGCAGTGAGATTATCATCTATGATTCTCTAAAGTTGACAGATAGGTATACGAGCGTCGCTCGATTAGTGCGCCGGCAAGTCTTACTATCGTAAATGATTTTTTGACGTTTCGCTAAATACAACAATCTAATTTAAATAAAACAAGTTTTATTCAACGTAATTGTCTTAGAAGGAGTTAAAATACACAAAGACGTAATATCGACTGAGATGTTTTTCTTAAAGCAATCCCCAACAAACTCGCATCCAAGTCACTTCACTTCGCTCCTAGTATGTTTGGTATAGAAAATTCCATCTGAAGGCCAAGTGAGTTCGAACGCGAAGTGGGGTGATATCTCGAGTGAGTCTCACTTAGGTGATTCGAGTTTTTACAGAATTACATGGCAGTTATATCTTACATGATTCATTGTGTCTCGTGGCTGTGGATAAAAAAAAATTATAACACTTAACAGTCAAGTTACGATTAAATACATTAATATTCATATTTTAATAGTAAGTATTACATATTTCGTCGATTACTTTTTATAAAAGAAATTAATGAAAATACGAAATACGAATAGATTTTACTTACGACATAATTTTGTATTTTTCGTTGATTTAAAATTTATATGAAGTAATTTGAAACCTTAAACCGTAGTTATATCAATGCGTCATGTTTCTGTACGAAAACCGAACCTTTGAGATTAAGGCCCTGCCTCGAAGGCGTAAGGCCTTGTCGACCTCTCTGGGTAGAGCATTTTCCGCTGCGTCTCCTCAACGTGTCCGGTTCGCTGCGACGTCTTATAGGATTCTATATTTTTCCTCGTATAGGTACATAATAATTTCAAAAATGTATAAGGACGGCAAGGTGAGCACATCAATGTTTTTAACACGATCTGTTAGAGATTCATGCAAAAAAGCAAAATAATTCTGTTACAAATTTTATCAATCCTATCTATAAAAGGAAATCATTTTAAATCACTATCGATATTGTCAGCAATGCATACAAAGATAATTATAACATTATTAAAGGTTGATTATGTGCTGATAAAGAATATTAAAAACGTCATAGTGTTTTTACTTGTGCGATAAACAATACGTTTGACAATTTAAATTGTGTAAGTAACTTACTTTTGTGAATTTATTGCAATGAATTATTAAAATCATGTCGAAGAGCATTATTTTAACATTTGGGATTATTTTTCTATCATGTAAGTACCTACGAGTACAGACAGCAGATACACCGTACAGCCTATTGCAATGAATGTCTCATGACTTCAGGTATGGGTCATATGGCAGTACCATATGACCCATAAAATACAGTGACACGGAAATTTTAAGCTTAATTTCTTCTGAAAGTACTTTTCTTGAACTTGAAAAATTCCAGTGCCACTCTCTAGCAGTGGAGAGGTGTGTCAAGTTCGTAACAGAGGTTTCATTATCTGTCTGTAGACCAGCTAGATATGGTTTCATTAGTTACTAGACAAAAGCAAGGCACGACATATAACTTTTAGAGACCAAATCTCACTTATTCCAACTCTGAGGATTCTGGTTAAAGATTGAAAAGCGTACTTTTTTAGTAAATTTAAAACATATTTTCAGTATTTGTGTTTTATATAATGTTAAATATGAAATGTAATGGGAGCACTGATCACTAAGAAGACGTTATCAATTCTTCATCACAACTATTATGTACATGACTATTGACGGCTTTTCAACAACTGAACTCTTACAAGACCAAAATCAGGCTTTTATGCAGCCCCACTACACGCAGGAAATCCATTCTACCGCCGTTCTTGTTACTAAAATGTTACAAATAATCACACGTGGTTATTTTATGTGAATAAAATTAATGTGGAACTAACAATAACTAATATTCAGTTTGAACATAAAAAAATAAATAGTATTTATATTTTAAATTAGCTTTTATTTGTATCTTAAAAATCGTATTTATCCAAAAATTGAAGTCTGGTGCGCTACCTTAAGAAATTATATTAGGAAGCTGAAATTTTACACTAATACATTTAAAACTATGGAACATCGATGAATAATACAGGAAAAAAAAATAAAAAATAAATGTTTTCGCTCCACCCTAACCTATACAGGAGATTTGTTAATCTGTATCCAAATTTTACTAGGCATTAACTATCATGCAGACTATTTTTACAAAAAAATGGGAAGTTCAAATGTCCACAATAAAATGTTTTTTTCGAAAGGATTATCAATGAAGTATGGTTACTAAATCAAATGTGCCTAAATACTACTGCGCTTAGTACATGTTCGTGGAATTTTTTGTGTGATGGCGTCGTGGTATGCACTGAATGAGCTGGGCGACGCGACGCACAGATATAGCGGGCTTTCCCGGCAACGGGACGCGGCGTAGTGTGACATTGTCCAGGGTTACCAGACGTCAAATAATTATAGTACACGTCAGATAATTCTTAGTCTATGTACATTCAAATGTGACTCGATTGTACTATAATTTTTAAATTTAAAATTTACCCAACCGCTCGCCATAATATCCCGCCAAAAGCCCTATTAATTGCAGAATTGATTTGAATTACGTTTTTTTTTGGATCCAGAAGCTCGTGATTTCAATTTTTGTACGGCGTACTATAATTTTCAGACCTGCGCTATAATTTTAAAGCTCGATCACATAATTTTGTTTTTCAAATCAGGGAACCCTGCATCAGTCGGCCAGCGGCAGTTGCCCGCGCACCCCCACGCTACTGTAACTTATAACCTGTGCTGTGTTCTCATGTTTGCGCCGCGCTTTTTATAAATGTTTAATGTTTTCACACATGAAATGGTGCGACATTACATTTTAAGTGGCGAAAGCTTGAACGGAGCCTAAAGACTGACGCTTGACGGTGAGTTGAAAATCGGTAGGAGGGTTCCCAGACTTTAAAAACAAAATTATGTGATATTATAGGGTAGGCCTAAAAAAATATAGTACGGCGGTATGCCGCCCGCACAAAAATTTAAAACACGAGCTTCTAGATCTAAAAAAAAATTTGAAGTAAATCTGAATAAGCAGAATTTCTTCCTCGCCTAATCTTGGAATCGTAAATGCGAGAACACCAAATCGTTTATACGTACATTTGACGAGGTGCGAAATGACATTGTAGTGCTCAATAAATTAAAAGACAATGTGCAAAAACGTGTGAGACTCTGTCTAGGTTACATTTCGAAAATTCATTGAAATACTGTTGTTGTGTTAAAGGATTTTTAGTGAAATTTTTATGAAGACTTAATTAGGTAACTGAACATAGCTTGATTTTTAACATTTATTAAAGTAGGTAAGTAACAAGTTTTAAAGTTGTTGTGATAAGTGGATTTTGAACAGATTTTTAATTAATTGTGTAAAGGTTGATTCAAATTTTTAAAATACGCCTGAATTCAAAAGATATAGTTTAGTTTTATTTTCCTAGTATTTATTGCAATTGCGGAGTGTTATAGATTAATTATTATTGTTTGCATTCTAATCACAGAGAACAGCACAAGCCTTTTGCATTGTGACGGTCCTAAGCGCGTGAAAGTATGCAGGCAAAATTTGGAACTGATTGTTATCAGTTATAATAATAATAACTAAATGCGCAAGACAATACAGCAATCATCTGGTCTCAACCTAGGGCATTCTCTGTGCTATGAGAACCAGACGATGACTACTAGGAGCGTTCCCACTACATCCAGACCCAAGAAAACAAAAGACGTCTACAAAAGTACGTTTCTTAAATTTACCTGACCAGAAATAGAGTCCGGAACTCCGCGCTTAGATATAAAACTTAAACCACTGCGTCATCGAGGATGTCAAATTAAATTAGGAGAGCGGCAGATGACGATGCATAGCCGCCAAGCGTGCACGGCGCATGGTGACAACACGCGTAGTTTTTCTAAAGAAAACTTTGTATGCCCATATCTTAATACTTTAGTACTGAATGGTACTAACATAACATATCTTCACGCTGTATCCCCAATGGGGTAGTCAGAGAGGACTGAGCGCCAGGAGTCGTGGTCCTTACACACCTCTTTCGCTTCCTCAAATCTCATCATTCGCTTCACACATTTTCGCCTAGGTATGCGAGTGCTTTTGACATTTCCGTCTGCTAACATTCTGGCTATTTGATCTTCATAAGTCAGCCTTGGTCTTCCTTGGCTTGTTTTACCACTCACTTTCGCTCTGTAGATTTTCTTTGTCAGTCTTTTATTACTCATTCTTTCCAAGTGCCCGAACCATCTAAGCATTCCTTTCTTCATTTTTACAATAACACTGTTGTGCAACCCTGTCATACTGCGTATCTAATCATTGCTTATCCTGTCCGCAAGCGTGACACCGCACATATTTCTGAGAGACCGCATCTCCACTGCATTTATCATACTTTCACTCGATTTCGGGCATATCCAGGCCTCACTACCGTATAATAAAGTTGGAACCAACACCGCATTGTGGATGGCCATTTTAGCAGTGTTAGATATATTCACACTACTCACTAATGCGGACAGAGCACCGATCACTTTATTGCCAGCTGCTACCCGTCTCTCCACATCCAACACACATCTTCCATCCCTCGAAAACGCACTCCCCAGATACACAATTTCATTCACTTGTTCTAGACATTTTCCATTCACACAAATCACACATTTCGTTTGTCCCGCTTCTCTTTCAAACACCAGAACCTTAGTTTTGTTCACATCATTTTCAATCGTTTTACTTCACAATCTTCTTTCATGCACGTGACTAGTATCTGCAACTCTGTTTCTGATGGTGCTATTAGCACAGCATGGTCAGCGTACAATAGGCAGTTTACCACTGTGTCATCACATCCCATACCACTCATATTATCTTTCAATCTCTGGAGGCAACTGTCCAAATACAGCACGAACAGCCAGGCAGACATCACGCAGCCCTGTCTGACACCAGAACAGACTTCAAACCAGGGTGACATGTCACCGTCTATCCTAACACAGGCTCTGTGGCCACGGTATAATGACCTCACAGCTCCGTACACACCTCCGTACACACCGTACACACCTCCATAGTAAGGAGCCCTCCACGCCATATTCAGACAGAAGACTCCACAATTTCTTCCGCACTACTCTATCGAATGCTTTTTGTAGATCCACGAAAGCGCAGAAAACTTTCTGGCCTATAGCCAGAAACCTTCTCACGATAACGCGAAGCGAGAAAATCTGATCCATACAACCCCTACCTTTCCTGAAACTACCTTGCGCCTCCCACAAATATCTTTCTGAAACGCCTTTCATACGTTCAGTCAATACCTTAGTATAGACTTTACTCACTAAGCTGACCAAGCTGATGGCCCTATAGCACGCACAGTCTAGATAGCAACCTTTTCCTTTATATAGAAGTACTATGACTTCCGTGCGCCAGTCCTCTGGAACCTCCCCCTTATGCCAACAAAGGTTGCAGAGTGCACAGAAGGCATCCCAGACTCTAGGACCACCATACTTGATCATCTCAGCAGTCACCTCATCAATTCCCGCAGCCTTTCCACATTTCAAACTTCTTATCACTTTCTCAATCTTTTTCATACTAACGGCATCCCCTAGTCCCTGGTCCGAGTGTAGCAATTCATTAGAAGCGCTCTATGTATCAGAGACGGAGTCGCCACTCTCATACAGTTCTCCATAGTATTCACTCCATCGCTGCAGAACATCTTTTTTATTTGTAAGCAGGTTGTTTTCTTTCGAACGCACTTTATTCATTCTGCAAGGTGCCGGACCACTTCGGTACTTACGTACTTCTTTCCAAAATAATTTGGAATTTTCCTCGAAGTTGTCCGACATCTTGTTTTCGTCTAACACTGTACATCTTTCACGCTTCTCTTTCACTAGTGCCATCGTTTCTGCTTTCTGCAGCTTATATCTGTCTTTCATCAAGTTCTTCATACCACAGTCATTTTTAGCAGCAAGGTAGTCCCGTCATGCTTTCTTCTTTTTATACACAGACACTTTCACCTCATCATCCCACCACAGATCACGCTTTTTACCATTACCAATCTTATTCATTCCACACACTTCTTTCGCAGCCTCGATTATGCTGTCCCTAAGGTTTTGCCAACATTCTTTAACATGCTCGCTCATCACTTTTAATCTATCATCAAGCTTACCGGATAATACCCTTTCATATTCATTCCTGGTGGTCGCATCTTAGACTTTACAGCTTTTAATGCAACAGACCGCTGCAGGCTTGGGCACTACGCGATGTCGCCATGCCGCAAACAGACCCCTTATTCTAGTTACCACTAGAAAGTGGTCCGTTCCCAGATCGGCTCCTCTGTGTGCTCTAGTGTCCATAACCTGCTTTTTGAGCCGGCTGTCCACCAGGAATAAATCAATCATACTTCTTTCATCCTTCCTTTCTCACGTGTACTGATGAATCCTTTTGTGCTTAAATAAGGTATTAGCAACAAAAAGGTCCTTTTTCATACACAGTCCTAACACAATCCTACCAGCATCATTCACTCTCTTATCTCCATACTTGCCTAGGACAGACTCAAAACCTGTTCGAGCTGTCCCAACCCATCCATTCATGTCTCTACACACTATAATTCTCTAATTCTCTTCAACCGTCGCTAGAACTTCCCTAACATTCTCCCAAAACCGCTCTAGCTCGCCCAAGGCGACAGAGGACACTGGGGCATACACCACTAAAACAAATAACCTCGTCAACCCTGTCTTGAGACCCACCCAGAACAGTCTCGGGTTTACACACTTATACTCAGTTACACAGTTAACCAAACGAGAGGACAGTAAGACGCCTACGCCCTGGCATCCCCTTTCTTCTTGTGGTACACCTGACCACAAAGCGATGCCCAGTCCAGGCAAGTCGACAAGTTCACTGCCCTTTCGCTTGGTTTCACTCAAACATAATACATCCAATCTTCTTTCTTCCATAATATCAATCACTTCATTCATCTTCTCTTCAATCTCACCTCTCACATTCCACGCAGCTATTCTGCACTCTTCCCTCCACTTCCGCCGCTAGGTGCACAGCGTGTTGGCTGGCGGTCCCCAACGCCGAACTGCACTCTGCTCCCACCAGCGGGGAGAAACCGGTGTACGTCGCTTTCGGGGGACGCCGTAACATTCATATTCACAGTGTTCCGCATGGTGTGCACAGAAGAGGAATTGCAGCCCTGAAAAGTGCTGGCAGGGGTCGCGAGGAGCACGCTTCCTCAGTTAACCCCCTATACGTGAACCCCTTATATGAATGGTGCTAAAGAAAATATACATATTTTATAATTTTATCCAAAGATCCACAAAATTAAAATTTGTACAGTGATTAAAATATCTTTCTGTGTATCTATGTCTGTATCTATATACAGGCTTAATTGAAAAATATTAATAACCTCTTAGTGCAAAATTCCTGTCATCATACCTAACAACTTTTGTTCTACGACTTTTTTCAAAACTTAATACATTCCTCTAAAACCATTTTTTTTAGTTAAGTTTTGTTGTACTGTCTGAAACGTAATTACTCTGTACGTATTTCCAATGGTATAGCGCAAGCGCACCGGACCTCAGCGCCGCGCCGCCTCCCCGCGCCCCGCTGTGCGTGTACCGCTTTAGCGAACGGCTAGTGTAGGTACCATTTTTAGAAACATTGAATGTATTTTATTTTTGTATAAAAGAAAGATTTATGAATTTTTAAATCATAATGTCATAATGTTTAGAACAAAATATTAAGAGGTTATTAGTATTTTTAAAATAACCCTGTAGAGTAAGTATATTTGGACTTCTAAATGGCGAACAACCTAATTGTAACAAACTAGCCAGCCCATCGCCTATAAGAGGTCCTTACGATAAGCCCTGAACTTCCAAACACAACCTGCAGTGGTATATGAACAGCTGGCACAATCTCTCAAACAGACAATTACAACAATTAACATAATTTCTTACTTTTATGTCAGTAATTATAGATAAGGGTATTTCCAGTTAGTAACTAATAATGATATCTGTTTCATAGTCACAATAATAATATTCGCACAATCGACGACATCAACGGCTCGACGTTGTTTTCAATTCACATGGCTGGGCCCTAGGTGGAACAATGAAAGTGTGTTCCTAAATGCAACATGTCAGGACGCTACCAGGCTCTCCAGCGGAGTTCCTTGCATTCAACCACTCGTAGTATCGTGTAAGTGTTACCAAACTCATTACGTGCATAATACGTATCGATATAATTTAATTTAAGACAATAATATGTCTGTAGCAACATTTAATGCATGTAAGATTTGTCTGTTATTGGGTTTACATTTATGTCTATTGTTTCTGTATTATTACTCTATGATTTTTTTTAAAGTGTAAATCTGTTGGCAAGTTTAAATAAATAAAATAGAAAATAAAATAAAATTACATAGTTTAAAAACGATACAATATTCTAGATAGTTCACACCATCCATTAAAAAACAATTGGTACGTTGGAATTCTATTTTGACGAAACTCTTCAGTCAGTTATAATTCCAAACAAATGCCAATTACTGCGGTAAGCAAGGAACCTTAATATCATTGGCATTACTTTTTTAAACTAGAATACCTGTATATAATGGTACATGTTACATGAAGACTAACATTTTACATATAATTGAACTTCGAACTTCGTGAAAATACAATTCAAGGTGTCAAATCGATTGGTGTGTTGACGCAAAACGTCGCCCGAGAGCTCTTCGCGTGTACTTGGTTTCTACCCACTACCAGTAAATAATTAATTAATTAATTAATTAAAAAAGAGGGTTATGATTTAGCAGCTTATGTATGTATGTTCTATTTTATCTAAAACCAACCAATGGCAACGTATGAGATATGATTGGATTTATCTCAGTTATGTGTATGACTTTAGTAATACGACATAAAGTAAAGAAATAATGAAATATTTCATCGAACCCAATCACGACGATATCCAATTCAAGAGCTTTAGAAGGCCATTTCAAGAATAAACAGTACCTGAGAAAATAATGTGATATAATTGACCAATATTTTTCAGTAACTTCGACCAACGTATGCTTATTCGAAACGCAAAGATAACACCTGCATCAATACAATCTACTAACTTTTGTGATAGTTGTTTTAGAATCGCGTTATAAGTAGTTATCCATTAATCTCAATATAATTATTATATTGAGATTAATGGATAAAATATAATTATTATATTGAGATTAATTCCCGTGTAAAATATGATTCAGTTGTTACCAGTTAGGAATATCGTACTAATGATTAGGATTTTGCTTAAAGAAGTACTCTTCTCTTGGTTGAAATTAATTGAATTCTTATTTTTGAATACATTTATAAATGTACGCAAATTTTTACTATTTCAGATGATGGCTCATGGCCTGATGTGGACTACATTTGGACTCATCATCGGGAACAAGCTTCTTGTATTTTAGCCGACAACGATGTATGCGCACAGTATACCTATTATTTCAATGGGATTGGTAGGTCATCATTCGTTTCTATTGCTTTAGTTGTAGCTTCACGCTAAAATTGGTAAATATTATCTTTGTTGAGAACAAATCATTTCCTGCAGTACCTCTATATAAAAAATAAAAATTGATACTTAATTGGAAAAAAAATTACACATTTAATTTCATCCCCTATACCTAATAATAATAATTGAACCTAATCGTAGCAATAGTGAAATTGAAGTTAAACAACGAAAACATAACGTCCAAGTGATATGAAATTAATAAATGACATTAAGCGATTTATACTAGTAAGCTGAATTAATTGCAGAAATACACTTTATTTTATTTATACGAAGAGAAGGCGTTTTTCAGACAGTATTATTATCATCATATCGGTATAGTAGGTGCTCGTTCTACCAGAATCACAACTGTCGAAGTAAATATTTTGTCGATTTTTTATTGAAGTATGTAACATACGTTTAAATTTTCGCATTGAAATACTTTATTGACGGATGACTAACGGTACCTAGTCTGAAAACTTTTACAAATTTTTGTACTACTGATCTGTGCGTAATAATAATTTATCTCTGGTTGTGCAATAAATAAAAAAAAATAGTTAATAAATAAATATATAAAATAAGTAAATAAAGTATTATTTAATTTTTTTTAGTTGAAAATTCCACCTACTTGTGCACTCGCGCAATTGACTCTAATGGAAATGCTTTCACAAGCGGCTGCTATCAATCAAGAAATGGAAGCTTCAATACTAGAGTGTGTTTATGTCGGTCTATACCAGGAGGCATACCTTGCAACAAGGCGACAACATCATTTAATCCAATTTCTATATTTTTAATTTTCATTGTATTTTTGTTATTAAAACACTAATACTGTTTTTACAAATATGCTTATATGTATAATAGTGAACTTCAAAATATCTAATTATATTAAAATAAAATAAATTATTGTTGAACTTTTACAGCTCCATAATAAATTGTATTTTTAACAGACTTTAAAAAAAGGTTAAAGGTTCTCAATTCGGTTGTATTTTTTTCTTTTTCTTTTCTTTTTTTATGTTTGTTAGCTTAAGTTGCGCTGTCTGCCGACTTGTTATAACCAGAGAAAACGTCTACCATGATAAATATAAACTTATGTCACTGTTAAGAATAATATATTAAAATTTCAAATTTGGTAAAATAATTCGAGAAAAAAATTAAATAACTAAACAGTCTGTCGTGACGTCATGACCGCCACAATCGTCTGCCATTGTTATTTTTCAATAACAACAGTAGTATATTTTAAAATATCCAAATGGCAGTTTCGCTGAAATACTGTTGAAGTTCATCAGAACTTTGTAGCTACCTGTCACACCCGAGTAACTCTGAACCTACCGCGACCGGGCTTAGTTGGTCCCAATCTCATGTATGGTAGGTATGAAAGTGACTGGACAAAATTTAAGGTTTGTTGAAATTTGCAGGTTAGGGTGTCACAAGCTATAAGGGAAAAAATTTTCTTTACAAAATTTTATACGCATGCCCTCTATATTTTTTCTATTTGATATTAATAACATAAATAAAAAAAAATTATTGCCATAGGATAACGATAACCCGTGCCGACTTAAAGTTAAACTTTTAAGTCAATGAGTTGTATAGGGATTAGAATGGAATTATTTAAAATTTTATGTTTCTTTGGTGAAATAAGACTCAACTGTATTGAAAAAGGTATTTAATATTATTTTACAATAAAATAAATATTACTGAGGATATTATTTTTCAGTTTGCTTTTTCAGTTTGGACATAACTTGTTGTGTTCTTGTACGCAACATAACAAACAGTTTTTGTTCCTCCTCAACTGTAATCAAACCACGGAAGTACTGTATCAACTTGACTGCTCTTTCAGTTGTATCGTTCACTGTTCTAAGCATTGAGACTGTCTTTTTAACTTGCAGAAACAAAGCATTACTTGCCAAGTAGAAGGAACACGGTTGAGAAAACTGTCATCAATTTTCAAACGGGAGTACAATGTTTTGCTTTTGATTGATATGAAATCATCGATATTCTTCTCTGAAACAAAAATAAAATAATATATGGTTAATTAGCTGCTGCTAAATACTATTAGGCACATACGGCACTAATAAATCCAACATGTACAATGAACCACAAATTTTTTCTTCGATGGTATGTATCATTTTTCACGGGTCGAGAAATTTCCTTTGGTTAAATTTCCCACTATTTTTACTTTTGTCTCAAGATTTACGTCATCATCAAATAGTGATAAAGTTGGTACTTTATCAGACAAATACTATAAATATTGGTTCAACTTCTGCAGAGCAGCCTTCGAAATTATTTTATCTATTTTTTCATACGCTTCCAATGACTTCAAAAGTACAAAACCTTATTGGGTGCTTTGCCTGTTAATATGCATTGCACTGTTAAGATACATTGCATGCATCTAAACTTGGTGTTGTTAGTTAGTCTCGTCTGAGAACTGAGTAATGATATTTTATGGAATAAATTGCTCTAGTCATCTATCGGACTTGGTGCAGGACACTCGGAGGTCTGATTTTAAATTTTCTGTCTGTATCTCCACCTAAAAATATTACTGAAGGCTCTATTAGCTCCCGATAATGATCTGGCAATTAAGTTGGTTAGATCAGCGCGGTGAAATTCAAGCAATTTTTCGATCTCGGAAATGTTTAGGCACGATTCTATCTTTTCTCTGTAGCATTCTATTTTAAGGGGATCCATTTTTCTTAATTATTTCTGAACTCTTTAAGAGTGAAATGCTAGGGTCACTTATTTTATTTTTACTTCGAATATTCTTTTCAACACCAGTTCATACATGTGATGGCGGCAAGCAAAAATAACCATTTCTCTATCACTTTGGTTCAAGGAGCACACAGGCTCTATGCCTGCCCGTGCTTGTTCCTGTGCCTGTTCTTTCCCGTAGATATATACATAGAGTTTAGCACTTTTATACAGAGTTGAATTCACGATTCACGATTGTTATAAAACAATACTGCGAGAACTATCATCAATTCTATTTAAAGTCTATTTCAAGGAAGTTTCGAACCCGTTGCTTGACGTTTGGCGTCACCTATTGAGTATAATATATCTTTCTTTGAACTACGTAATTTCAACGACACGTTTACTAATAAAAAAAATACGTATATAACTGACATTAAAAAACCCCCAATCCAAAAAACCTTCAAAAAGTAAAAAAATAATATGTACCTCATCATAGCCCTTTAAATATGCGATAAGTTTCAATATAAATAGTAGTAGTAATATATCCAAGCGTCGTCACGTCGGGGGACCGCTTAGTTTACTTGTAGGTATTTAAATTTCATACATACTTATCATTTTTAGTTGTATTCTCTTTTTATTACTTTATTTACTAAACGGTCCCCCGACGAGTCGAGGGACCGCGTCGTCGTCACGTCGCGGACGTGACGACGACGCTTGGATATATTACTACTACTAAACTAATTAATCTGTGCTACTACTATTTATATTGAAATTTATCACAAATTTAAAGGGATATGAGGTACATACTATTTTTTTACTTTTTGGAGGTTTTTTTTGAGTAGGAGTTTTTTAAATTTGTAATTTGTTTTATTTCATGCTTTTTAAACACCCTACGATCTACTACGATCTACACTCTATCCCCACATTCACGCAAATCTTTCCGGGACGATACATGAAACTGCGACACGAGATCGTGCCTCGCCGAAATCTGAGTATTCTGATAATAATTGTCTCATCCACCATCAGACCCTGATCACCATCTATCTATCTATCTATAACCTATTCATAGATACCATTTCAATGAGCCTAAACATGATACCTCTACTGTAAGTGCCGAGTAGTTGGATGCCCTGCTGACTTTAGGTGATGCTGCAGCATCTGGTCAAGGTTACTATGTTATTATGACATTATTGAAGTCACAATATACCTACTAAATTTCGAATCGATTAGACTAATAGAAGATGCTCGCGTCCTTTTAAAAACTAAAAAAGAGCTGATATTCTTCAAACGGCTGAACTGATTTTGATAAAACATGTCTAAGAACCACCGCTAGAAAACCTGCTTTAAAAAAAACCGCATCATAATCGGTCCATTCGTTTAGCAGCTACGATGCCACAGACAGATACACAGACACGTCAAACTTATAACACCCCTTCTTTTGCTACGGGGGTCAAAAACAATAAGAAATAATAAGCTCATTAAGACGTAGGCGTGCGCGCTCCAGTAATGAAGTACTGAAAAGTTTAGATGCAAGTCTAAATTGCAAGTTTAAATTGCACGAAATTTTATTTATAATTGTTTTGACATAAAACAAATAAAATTGAATTGAATATTGAATATTGGTGCTGCATATTTTCATATTTATTTTATAATATCTTACAATAACCATTCTATTAAGTCAGTTTACAAGAAAACTCTTAGACGCGCTACTTTGGCCTCCTAATTAACGTTGTTTCGACGAGTTCTAACGTTTTCTAAAATTAAGTTGAGATCAAGTACATATTCTTATTGAATATTAGTGTTGTGGAAATGTCATAAATATCTTCCTTTTTACTGAAAAAATATTTAGAGACATATTTCAAGGTAAACTGTCGTGATTAAACGTCGATTTAGTTCCAAAAAAAGCAATGACTTAAAAAAAGCTATTTGAAATGAAACACCATTCAATGTAAAATATATAACAGAATTTATTTTTTTAAACTAATCAGTTTAATAAATATAATAAACATAACAAAATCGGTAAAAAATACGCGATGTTGACGCGTGTATCTCAGACCCGCGCGAGCGCTTGTAGAGGTACAAGATGCGCTCTTCCTAACGAGCGATCGCAAGCGAGAACATTAAATGGCGACCCGCGGGTTTATTTATTACTTAAAAATTTGCAGACAGCTACAGACACGCGATCACTGCGCGACCGGTGATTAATTGTAATAAAAAATTGGTATCATATATGACGATTGTGTATTTATTATTCTATGACCGTAAAATGCACTTTTCGCGGTAGATTTAGCGCCACCATACAAATGACATTACATAAATTCTCGTTTTGACAGCAGATATCGTGCGATATTAGCTGTCGCATGTTGACTGTGAGTTAGTAATAAGCGTGCCGTATATGCTGACTGACTTATTTTGATCCAATTTTTATGAGTCTATTATGACTTTCTGATTTCCTGTTTTTTTCTTAGACATGTAATAAACATCGTGTTTTAAATACCACCCATCAAGTGTCTAGGGATCAAGTACGTTTTAGAGTATCGCCGCAATTGAAGATTATTATTTTAACTTTTTTGGATCGTTATTGATTCTTTTTAGTGATTTTCACTATTTAAATAAACATTTTCTTTAAATTTTGATTAAAAATAGAAAATCAACTGTCAATCAGGATTCCTATAAAAGTGAATAATAGCGTTTTTAAAAAAATCATTACTATTTCTGCATCGGAACTGAAAAAAATTTCATCGATATGGAGCGACGACATTACTACACAGAGCGTCATAAGCCGTCTCTGAACACGCTATCGTATCACGGGCAGCGTGGCCGAGCGACATGGAGGACAATCTCGCATCACTACTCGCAGACAGGACCGGTACATCCAAAATACTACTCGACGGAATCGTACCATAACCGCCATGATGTTGGCTACGAAGCTCCACAGCTCTTCAGGCTTGCTGATAAGCGACCAAATCATCCGAAATCGTTTACGTGAAGTGAGTCTGCGTTCCCAAGACCGCTGAGAGTTTCGCTTATAGCACCCTGCAATCGTAGGGCCCATTTACAATGGGCTCACGAACACAGAAATTATGAGGAAGAAGACTGGCGTTATTCGCTTTTCCGATGAATCTGGTTTCGGTATGAGGCCGGATACAAGACCTACACGAGTTTGGAGGACCTCTGGACATCAAGAACGTTTGAAATGTTGTCAGGAACTTCATTCATATGGAGGGGAACAATAATGGTTTGGGCCGGTATTTGGATCGGTGGAAGAACCGATCTCATTTGGATCAGGGGCAACCTGAAAGATTTATGCGGAGAGGATTGCTTCAGACGTGATCATCATTTCGGGAAGCCGGTTGGATGATTCGTTTCAACTAATGCACGACAATGCACGTCCACACACGGCTAGAGTCGTAACGCGCACTCTTGCCGATGCTTGCATCGGTGCGTGCGTGCTTTCTCCCGTGGCCTGCTCAATTGCCAGAGCTCAACCCAATTGAGCACGCATGAGATATGCTCCAAAGAAGAGCTCTGCCGAGTATGGATGCCGTGCATACCCCACAACAACTTTTTGATTTGTTAGAAAGAAAGTGGGCGGCCATTCCTCAAAGTGATTATGATGAACTGATTTTAAGCATGCCAAATCGCTGTGATTGTGTGATTCGTGACAATGGTGGAAACACAGGTTATTAATTTTTTTATCTTTACAATAAAAATTTTAAAAATACTCATTTTTGCCTTTTTGTCATTTATAATTGATGACACAATTTGCAAAAATTGCAATTTTTCTTAATTTTTACAAAATATAGAGATAAGCTGTTAACTTAAACATAGGAATTAAAGTAAGAACCCAGTCTGGAAGACTAGATTTGATAAATATTAATTGGATACTTTTTTATAGTTAAAAATGTACTCGATACCTACTTTTTGATGTGTATATAACTAGTAGTAAAAAGTCTTAAACTACTGGTAGCTTACAAAAAGAATTGCAAGCCGGGTATAAAGATGATATCTATTACATTTATAACAATCTATACATATAAATAAAATTGAATTGTATATAATTTTAAAACAATGGTTTTTACTTCAACTTATAATATGGTTATTCGCGCGTTAACCAAATCCACATACGCATTTTTTAAATTTTTGATGGCCTGTTATTCGGCCTAATCTTCAGAACGGCTGAACCAAATTTAACGTGATATTTACAGGAAGACAAATAATGTTTCAATAATAATCTGAGCTTCCTTTTGTTTTAATGGCTTAGTCTGCTTAGGTGGATCCGACTAGAAAGGCTGCCTCAATATATTTGTCGTCAAAACTCTAAGAAGCATTAAAATGTATTACGTTGACATTGTAATAAAATAATACGAAGAATAATACTATTTAAATTTGCTTGTATGCGTCGGCTGTATAGGCATAGAATCCTTTGTCTTTCTTCAAGAAAGTGTTGCTCAATGAAAAATATTGTACATGGCAATTTTTAGATTGCTGTCAATTACTGCCTGACAGAGAATTAATAAAACCTTATGCTTGTAATCATAAAGCTTAATTTGCTAAACACAGAAAATGGAAAGTGTCTATTTGACATAATATGACGTGTCCTAAATGGCTAAATGTCATCAACATCACAATTTCGTTTCGGCTTTTGGTTCATTTTTTGTTTCTTTCTCAGCGATTTTGTGGTATTACATGCCACATCTACAGTAACACATCTAAAAACTGCTAAATTGTTGGAAGATTAAAAAATGTACTCCGTATTAACTAGAGGCAACGCTATTTTAACATATACGTTAAGTGTACTAGCATGTCTTACATTCCTATGTTTCTTATCCACTTTAACAGTAGATTACAGAACTGCAGCACAAATGAACACAGTAAAAGTAGTCGTGTAAGTACAATGAGTGATTTTTACTCATGAAATAGCATAACCTTTAAATACTAAAATTGCATTTTCTTACAGGAAAAATGTTCCTGATTATGGAGCTTCTAGAGAAAGGAATGATCTTGGTTTCTTAACTTTTGACCTCAAGACAGACTTGTCACATCTTTTCAATTGGAATGTAAAACAATTATTCTTATATCTTACAGCCGAGTATATTACACCTAATAATGAATTAAATCAAGTTGTTTTATGGGATAAGATTATCTTAAGAGGTGAAAACGCCGTGTTAGATTTTAAAAACATGAATACTAAATACTATTTCTGGGATGATGGTAATGGTCTCAAGTAAGTTGTTGTTTTTGATTGTTACATACATACTTTTATTATACTAATAAAAAAAAATACTCAGTGATGAGCATTTGCTGATCACAATCCTGATGGCGACATCAAAATTATGTTTAGCGACGTTCCTGTGTACTAAAGGAATTAGTACTAAAGTGTTCGAAAAGGCAGTATTTACTAGTACAGTGAGATTTTCAGATGAACTTATATTTCCATGGGGATTCAGAACCCAACTCCAATTACATTAGTCTTTCCTGCTAACGTGTAATCCTTTCTAATTACCGAAAATTGAGCAAGGATTTGCACTGCAATCATTGCACAAATAGGTTAGAGAAAATTCCAACCTATCTGTAATTAAATTGTAACTTTTAAATAACTCAAAATGTGTGATATTTTATTTTTCTTATCATACAAAGCAATAACACTGCTTCTATATTGTTTGGAGTTCAAACTGTTCAAATAATTCAATTTAAGAGGCCTAAATGCAAATCTACTACTATTGTGAATACTGTTAATAAACTAACATGCCTATAACATACAACTTAACAAGGACAGTAAAAATTAATTCCATATAATCCAATTTTATGTTGTTTGTCAGTTTTTGAGCAATGGCAGAGTACTAGTCTTGCTCATCCATATGAACAAAACTAGTACTCTGGCATTGCCTTTGTTATTGCTTTGTCCATACAAAGCTGAATTGAAGTCATGGCCCTTTTGTACAGCTGCAACAGACACATTATTTAATATTGGTTTAATTTGTTACTTTTTTTATTAATATAATATACATTTATCAACTAGTAGACGCAACAGACGTCCGGCCTGAATGTTAGCTCGCGTGCTAATAGCGAGTTAAAAATAAAAAGAAAAAATCCTAGAATCCGATTGAAGCGCCACCTACCGGGTCCAAATGTGAACTTAAAACATACAGGACACTCAAACAAAACATTTCGTCAAAATCAGTCCAGCCGTTTAGAGAGTTCAGTGACATACACACAGAAGAATTAAATATATAAGAAAAATATGTATATAATTAAATAAATTTGTTTTATTTAAATGTGATATTAAAAATGCATGTATTTATTTGCAGAGGTCATAACAATGTCACATTAACACTTTCTTGGAACATTATACCTAATGCTGGACTTCTTCCAAACATCGAGGCCATCGGCCAGCATTCATTTAAGTTCCCTTCAGAATATACACAAACGAGAGTATGATCGAGGGTATGATCGTCTGAGTGGGTAGTCATTATTTTTTGTAATTGGATAAGTAAGTTTGAGTATGTCTGAGAGATCATTAAATATACTTGCTCTATTTAAAAGTAATGTTTAATTTGATCATCATCCATTTCAATATCCTAAAACAATCATACAATTTACTGGAGGCATCCATGATGGTCTGGAAAAGAAAGAAAAATATAGATGGCGTCAGCATAATAAAAGAACAAACATATTTATAATTATAATTTTTATAAATTACATTTTACAGATACATTTATTATTATTTTGCTCTACTCATGTTGTTCTACAGCGGAAAAATCTAATCATTTCATAATACTTTCAGTATAAATGTTTACACATACATTGCCTGTGCATTACATTTCGTTGAATAATTCAATCGTTCATTAAAATATGTATGTATTACCCAAATGTAAATACACACAAAACTATCATAAGGACTTGCATTTTAGAATTAAACACTTTATATGATTTGACTTAGATATACAATTTCTAAGTAAAAGGACTTTTCCACAAAATTATTGCATTTCATAGCATTCAAAATCCTAGTTCAAATGTTTATAGCTTTACAGTAAGTATATAATTTTTTTCATACTTAGTCAATATAAATGTGTACAATCTAAATTATATAGCAACTTTTTATTCTAATGTTTAATTATTTGATTAATTATTTATTTTTTCTTTAAATTTAATTTAAACCTCAATAATAGTTATTTGAGGTAAATAACGTAAATTTTATAATGTATTACTATAATGCAGCCATAACCAATCTACAGCCCCTGTGCCGTGCGTGGTCTGCGAACTTTATTTAGTAGCCCGGTAGTTAAAAACTTATCAGATCAAGCAACTTGAATGCCTATTCTATTTTCAATAATACACCAGACAATTACACAAATTGTGTGACCCCAAACTAAGCAGTAAGCTTGTACTATGAGTACCACACAAGGAACTCTGGAGGAGTTCCCAGTAACACCCAGACTCCAAGCCAATTTAGAAAAGTTCGTTTCCTAAATTGACCTGACCGGGGAGGGGATCGAACCCGGGACCCTTGGAAAGCAGATGCATATGCCACTGCACCAACAATCAATAGTAGATATGTGACAAAAAAATCTAATACTGGCATCTAACGATTCTCCTCTGGTGATGTTCTACAAGGCAGTAATCACAAGTTTACAATGTTTACTCAATTCAACGATCTCAGTAGTCTTTAGCTATTTAATAAACTATTTGAACTCATTTAGATTTTTTTTTAATTTTACTCATGTTGTGGCCCGCTTTAAATAGCATTATGAACACATGGCGTGACAAAAAACAAAGTTGAGTATGGCTGCTATAGTGAATCACTATTATAATCACCATTTCCAATTTAGTTTTAATATCAAGGAATATAATATGAGATTAAAATTATAATAACAATATCTAAAAATTAACTAATTGTAAAATTAGTTACATTTTCAACAATAATCTTATTTTGCTTTAAAATGGGCCTAATTACCTTTACTAAATACTAGAGACCTTCTAATCAGGCTGGCATTCTGAATTCACTTTTTGATTAGAGAAGATATCCTAGCTATTCTATTGTATAAACCAATATCATAACAAAGAAATGAATGGCGCCAGTATTTAAAACAATTGCTCTCAATATAAACTTTTAAACTTTCGCGTGGTTGTTATAAAATATCTAAAACGGGAAATTAAAGCGATTACCTTTTATTTTGCCTTGACGTTTCGACCAAGTTGCATTGATGTTTGCTTAAGACCATGGCCGATGCAATTCAATCGAAATGTCAAGCCAAAATAAAAGGTAATCGCGTTAATTTCGCATTTTAGATATTTTATGACTGTTCTCAAGGATCATATCGCGGCCCCAGCGCGCGCCGCGCCCGCCGCCGAATAATTACTCCCTTGTTAATAACAATGAGTCTCCTAATATTAGCGCTACTATATCGGTGAAATATGATCGAGATCGGAGGATGCTAGACTGACTACAGGGCCTCTACTGAGAAGTAAAATATTATCTGAAATAGTATGTAAATAAACTATGAATATTGATGTGTATCTTCAACATATTTTTTTATTTGTTATGAATTTGTGCAAGTGCTCTGCAAAGCCTCAATGGTAGAAAATACAAACAATTTACATAGCTAATTAAACTAACACTTTTCACTATACCTAAAGAAAATATTATGTCAAAATATTAAGATATAAATCAATCATTTATTCACTTACATATTGAGGAATTAATGATAGTGAATTTTTTACAAAATAAAAGAATCATCAAGGCAGAAGATACTTGGTAATAATTTTAATAATGTATTATTTACCAATTGCATATGTAACCATTGCATTTTGAATGTAATTCAAAGTAACTTGAATATAATAATAACCAGATCAATAAAGTTCGTACACACTAGACACTACAGTAGGCTTCATGTAAACATAGATACACTTTATACATAATAATATCTAGTGATAGATTGAACTGAATATATCTATTTCATCTATTGCCACTTATTGCGACATTACATTAATGTCGGTGCTAAAATACTGACACCAATTCTGTGTGAACGACATGGACATTACTGTCATACATTAATGTCATAGTCTGTACAAGGCTTACTACTAATTTTAGCATTTAGAAATTCAACAGTTATCACACCTCTGGTGTGTATAATTTTACCAAGTTCGATACCAAAACCGCTACAGTTTATCACTACAAATTATGCTTCTAACATTCAAAGCCAATCTTACTAAGTTGCATGAAAAAATATTGCATATTTTAGTAAATACATTAACACTTTGCGATTACACAAGATTAGCTAAGACAAGGCAGTAAAACATGTCATATTATAAAAAGAAACAAATATTGTTTCCACTTTTTATAAGATTGCATCAATAATAAAAAGTAGCAACAATTCTCAAGAGAGATTCGTTGTCTCCTGTAAACACTAACTGCCCAATCCAATCTCTATCTGTATAGTCACTAAATAAATGACACACATTATAAAGATAATTTTTTCATTATACTATATCTCAACATTGTTGACTTGTCGGTGCCAATTTTTTTGTGTGATGAGTCCTGGATATGCCCAAAATCGAGTGCAAGTAACATAAATGCAATGAAAGCAAAATGCAAAATAAGCAATGAAAAGAAACAAAGTATGACAAAGTTGAATGACAGTGTTATTGTAAAAATGAAGAAAGGAATGGTTACATAGAAAGAATGAAAGATAAATGATTGACGAAGATAATCTAAAGAGTGAAAGTGAGTGGTAGCAGAAGATTAAGGCTGAATTATGAGGAGTGTGTGAGGAGAATGTTAAGATCTGAAGAGATACTTGGCAACTCTCACACCTCTCTGACTACCCTAAGGGATACAGCATGATTATATGTATGTATGTTACAACAACAGGAGATTATAAAAGTATTTTGCTAACATAAATACAGTAAGTACATACCATGACCTATTACTGATTTGACTAGCATTTTGTGATTGAAATACTAACATAATACGACAATAATATTGTTTTTTACATTGAAAATGGGTCCTGAGGTAACAAACAAGGAAACAAAATTGAATTACATTGGTTGAACATTAAAATTAAACATCTACGCTCATTTGTCACTTCAGTACTGAACTAACACTGCCTTGACGCTCGGATTCCACTCGTCAAGTATCAACAATGGGTGGTCGACTAAAAGATTGTGACATTGACACATCCGACTCAGTGAACGGAGTTGGCGCAATTGTGTGGCGTAGCGCAGTGTTACTAATGTCATACTAAACCTCACGTGAACAACTCGCAGACGGCGCGCTGTCACCGAGTGAATCACTCACTTCGCATACGGACAGCTTGTGAGCAAAACGTCTCAGTGATGGTACCGAAGTTAATAGGTGAGCGTCTATGTATGGAAATTTTACATTATAACTATTCCGACCACTCACAGCAACAAAATGATGCTGATGGAGTAAGAGTTGCTCAATTAACGTTGACCTTAACTGCCCAAAAATATTAAATGTGTTAAACAATTTAAAAGCATATAATAAAGGTTTTAATTCTCTTGAGAATAATGTATTTATATAGTAAACAAAGTCATTTAACCCTAAATAATAAGGGCGTAAAAAGTATAAATAGAACATTATTTTTAGAAAGTGGTACACAACTTATATTATGTTTAATTATATCAAAAGTAGCACAATTTGTTTCATGATAATCTAGTTGCTTCAATTTTGCATTCGTTAGATTAAGACAAGCATATGTATATAGAAAAATCATCAGAACAACAGCAAATACTAACAATCACAGTTTCTGTCACAATAAGTGATTTGGTTTTACACAATGACAACCTTTTTTGCTAAAAATATCATTGATTGATATAAGAAACTATGTTTCACCAGTTTGTTAACTGATAACTTGACAATGTTTATTGTAAATATTTATTTCTTTATTAACATTAGACAACCAACTTTATTTTATTATACAACCAAAGAAATAATTTGTTATAATTACAGTATGAATAAACGATGTGGTTATTTGTTGTATTCTGTTAATCCTCATTTTCAACATGAGTGTAAGAAGTGTCAAAGTCTAAATTTGTGAGTAAAATTATAAGTGGTATACTGGAACGGTGACTTTTGTCATTGTTACACTCCCTGTCTGCAAATTTGACACAACAATAAAATCAAACTTTGAACCCAGAGCAAGATCAGGATATTGATTAATAATTATTTTTCTGTTTAGTACTTATACTAAGCAGAAAAACAATTATTTCTATCCTTTAATAAATAACACAAACTTAATTGTTATCTATATAAGAATCAATGAGCATGAGCATGACATAATATCATTGCAGCCTATCAAATAATCATTAATCCTATTCAAACTAATACCTAATGAAAACGAACAATTATTGCGCAGTGATCTATTCCTGGAAATATTAATCCAATTTCATATTTTGCAATCTACAATGAAAAGTAAATTATTTGGTAGCTTACATCATGATGGTAAAGTAGTTGATGAACAGAATTTCGTAGCCAAAAATGCAGACAGGCGCTGTGTTATCTACCTATGAGTGTAGCGCGGCGGGTCAGCGCCCCCGGTGCCGAGGGCACGCGTTCAGAGGCGGCAGGGCTCCGCCGCGGTGCGTCACGCACCTGTTAGTGGAGGCCCATCTGTCTGAACATCCTTATCTTCAGTTGGTGGTGCAATTGCTCGATCAGATCCATACCGTCTTGATAAATCCAGCATTTCTCTCAAACCCTGCAAAATTTAAAATTCGGTTTATCATTAACATTTATTTTAACTCTCTTGCTCAAAAGTGATATAACAAAATAATTGATAAAAATACCTTATTTTCAGTAATAAGTCTGTGATAAATTTCTTCTTCTTTCCTTGAATCTCCATTCTCATCCATGTTCACTGCTTTATACATGATGCTGGTCATTTCATTTATTCTTTCTGCTTGTTGACGAATCAACTGTAAAAAGTAATTAAGCAACATTATAAATATTACAGGCTGTTGTATATATTGGGTCCTTACATATGAAATTAACGTTGTCGTACTGACCACTTTGATCTGAAATATCTCCCCTTTGGTTAAGAATTCCAAATTCAAATTTATAAATTCATTTAGCTGGTACATTTGAGTTTTGAAAACAGTCATTCATTTGTTTTTTTCCTCATTATTTTTTTCTTTGGCGTCGCTTATTACCGCACAATGGAAAACATGAAATATCGGTATATTTACGAGTACGAGTTCTGCCAGTTCTGCCGTGGCACCAGTGCTGCAGAAACAGCTCGAAGGATTAATGATGTGTACGGCGCTGGTGTCGCAAAAGAAAGCACGGTACGTTTTTGGTTTCAATGTTTTCGTTCTGGAAATTTCGACCTTCAGAACCAACCCCGTGGACGGCCGGAGACCAAAGTGGAAAATGAAGAATTAAAGGCTATTGTGGAAGCGGATCCATCACAAAGCACTTCAGAGATAGTTGCAGGCTTCGGGGTAAGTGACAAAACTGTATTAATCCACTTGAAGCAAATCGAGAAAGTAAAAAAGCTTGAACGATGGGTACCTCATGAATTGAGTGAATCGAACTTGCAAACACGCGTCGACTGCTGTGTAACTTTGCTCAACCGACACAATAATGAAGGGATTTTAAATCGAATCATTACTTGTGATGAAAAGTGGATACTGTACGATAATCGGAAGCACTCATCGCAATGGCTGAATCCTGGAGACCCAGTCAAATCCTGCCCTAAACGAAGATTGACTTAGAAAAAGTTACTTGTGAGTGTTTGGTGGACTAGCGCCGGTGTCGTTCACTACAGCTTTCTAAAATCTGGCCAACACGATTACGGCAGATATCTATTGTCAGCAACTGCAAACCATGAAGGAAGAACTAGCTGCTAAACAACCGAGATTGGGCAATCGCTCTAGGCCACTGCTGCTTCACGACAACGCAAGACCACACACTGCACAACAAACAACCACTAAGTTAGATGAGCTACAATTGGAATGTCTGCGACATCCACCGTACTCCCCGGACCTTGCTCCAACAGATTACCATTTTACATTATAACTATTCCGACCACTCACAGCAACAAAATGATGCTGATGGAGTAAGAGTTGCTCAATAAACGTTGACCTTAACTGCCCAAAAATATTAAATGTGTTAAACAATTTAAAAGCATTTCCGGAGTTTGGACAACTTCTTACAAGGAAAAAAATTCAACTCCGATGGAGCAGTCCAAACCGCCTTCAAAGAGTTTATTGATTCTCGCCCCCATGGTTTGTTTAGTAAAGGGATCAATGAACTACCTATGAGATTGCAAAAGTGCATAGATAACAAGGGTGCATACTTTGATTAATTAAATATATTTTACAAAAAAAAAAATTGACTTTATATTCCTCCCGTACAAAACGCCAATTTCATGTGTAAGGATAATTATGTAGCTAAATAGCTACATAATTATTAAAACAACAACAAAAGAATTTGATAAGGAAAATATGCAAACCTCCTGCTGTTTTTCATTTATAGCAGCTGTGAAGTCTATTCGAGATTCCCATATCCTCTTCTCAGTGTGTTGTCGATATTTAGACATAATCAGCTCTAATGCACGTCTATGGTCTTCCAGTGCAGCACGCAGTTCACCATTCTCCCGCTGAACATCACGCATCAAACGAGACTCTCGTTCTATGCTGGCTATAAGAGCTCCCCGAGGACGTTCCCGGGAGGCCTCATTAAGAGTGTCCACTTCTTCTTTGTACTTAAAAATATATTAACATAATAAGTTTCATAATATTATAATTTATAAATTAAAAAGATTACACATTTCAAAACATTGATTTTTTTTAATGTTCCATAAATTTGATACTGATTATCTTAACCTGACAGTGGTCTCTATTGGTTAAAAAATACCACAGAGTACTGCTAATTTTTTTTTCTGAGCCAATTTTTTTGTACATAAGATTCTAAGCATTTTCTAACCAATAGATACAATACTTGGGGGTAGTCAATTCGCGCGCAATGCTATGGACAACTCTTCTATAAAGTGAATACAGATGAAAAAATACCCATTAGCTACTGTTTCTGTTACAATATTGTTCGGTCTGCTCATGAATGCCTTTTTTCGTTTTAGAACTTTTTTACTGTGCATTTTCTGCTAAGTGATAACACAATGGCAAAATTGTATCAATAAAAAGATGTTGAGAAAGAAAATGTATTGGAAGTAGACAATTTTGAGGAGTATAGTGGACACAAATTTGAAATGAAGCACGAACGCTAAATGAAGCGAGTCAGAATTGCCGTCAGATCCAAAAGAAATTTTTTACCTTCGGCCTCAAGATTTAAATATTTAAATTGATGAAATTGAAGAAATAAAAAGTATTCCGAAGGTATGCCACTGAAGTAAATTAGGCGAGAGAAGTTTACTCAAAAAGACAAAAGAGCTGAGTAGCCAGTTCGTGAGTCATTGCAACAAATACAAACGAGATCTTGTAGCATTACACATTTACCAGAACCCATTGGCGAATGAGCTTTTGCTCATCTATGTTAGAAGCTTAGAACAGCATTTCCCCACTGGTGGGTCATTGGTAAGGCCCTGAAACCTATTGCGATCAAGCGCGAATTGCGATTGTACTGTACAGTTAAATAAATTCTAACTCTCAGTTGCTGACACTTATCCTTGACTGTTTGATGAAGCTATAAAAGTTCTCCCCTTTACTGCCTCTTACCTACGTGAGGTGGGATTTTTCAGCTATGAATAATATCAAAACTAAATACGAAATAAATTGGACTTATCAAACTCATTGTGATTAATAGTAACTAAAATTGAAGTAGATGCTAAAGCTGTAAAGACAAACATAGGAAACAAATACCTACTTCCTTCTCATTAAAATTAGTGCTTCTTGTATTTAACAAAGTAATGACATTTTAGATTGCAACTGAATGTTTTTTTTTATTTGAACATTTCTTCATTCATATTATAGTGGTGTCCTTTCTTTCTTCGTGAAATCCATGAAGTGACTCCCGAATTTGAATTTTTTTGTTAGGTGGGTGGAAGTCCAATCAACTTTGGGAACCACTTAGAATCTTATTTTTTTAGACTTGTTTACAAAAAAAGTCCAGTATACCAACAAATACATTCCAGATTTGAGATCAAAGATAGTATTATTTGATTTATGTGGAAGACTGTGAAGCGGTTATCTAAGGACAAAAGATCTCTGGGAAAGGAGGGATAACGGAGTAACCTGTTAGGATACAGCGTGAAGTTATGTGTGTATGCATGTATAAATTCTGTGGTATTTTTCACATGGTAGCGAGCTAGCGAGTATTCGTATCTGTAATTACCTAGCGACTACCGCTGGGTTAATTTGGAATGTTGTGAATCACAAGGTCACATGGTATTATTTTTAATAACAGGATATTGACAATTTGTGCTACTTTAAAAAAATATTACAAATACCTGTATATTATAATGATTACGTATTTTATTGGGTAAATAGGTACATATGACCAATAATATACTCACTAAACACATAAACATATACAATTGAAATCATCTGGATACACTACCATAAATAAATTGTACCTGTTTCATGGTATGTATTTGTCTGTATGCTGTTTGCGTTTCGGTCAACAAAGCATCCGCTTCTGTTTCACGCTCCTTGAGACGACCTGCGAGTCTTTTCGCATCCAAAATGATTTGCTGTATGGTCAGTGACATCTGAAAAAGCCAGCAATTTTGAAAATGCTCGAGTCTTCAATTACAACAGTATTACAACTTAACTGCACAAACCCTGATTTCCAGACAAAAAAGTACAGAAAATTACGTATCATCTATACAGTCTTAAACAATAACAATTGATAAAATAAAAATAATTTATTTATGAAACAAAACGACGCACATCAGCTGTTTTATGATTTGAGTTAGGCGGCCATTAGCTTTCATTGAAACGAATTGTTTAGGTGGCAAAATGAAGAGGGCGTTCAAATCAAGAAAGCAACAGCAATAACGTTATACATTTTATACAAGTGCAAAAGAGAGAAAAGAATCTTTCAGTCATTAAAAGTTAACCATTTCAATGTGCTAGTGACACGAAGACATGACCTTGATAATAAACATTTACGGAGATGCTTAGCTTTGCAGTTTGCAGAGACGTTGAAAGTATTCTGTACTTACTATACTACACTGTATTTTTTTTAATCTAAGTACTACCACAGATTAATTAGTTTACTACCGTAAAGTACTACATACAATTAGGAGTATGCCCATCCTGGACCTGAAAAAGCACCTGAAACAAAAGTCACCAATATCAAAACTGTTTGTAATGGAGAATTTATTGGTTATATCATAATTATACCAAAAGTACGGTGACAAAAAGGAAATGATTTTTAAAAATAGTGGTTACATTTTGTTTTGAACGCATCAATAAAGCATTTCTATTGAACGCATGTCATCTACTTCACGTTAGGGCTGGACCAAAGAGTATAGTGCTGTGACGTTTTCATGCAATTTTTGTCACTTTGAGATTTCGATAAAATTTAAACAAATTATTGTCTGAATTACGAACGTATATATTTTAATATCGTAAAGTACCTATTATCGCCAATATTGTGTTAATCTAAAGTAGACCTTACAATCAAACCATAAGTTTGTAAACGCTCGTAAACGATTCTTGCATGACATTGAAACCAAGTTTGTTATATAAAATATTTAAAATGCAACCTTACGTCTCGTGCATAAAATATAATTCAAATAATCTATTTGCGTTGTTATGTTGCTACGTTGATTTGTTACGTGAAAGTGACAAGGATAAGACAAATATTGTCAGGCAATATTTAGAAATATGATTACGAATTTAATAAAAAAAAGAGCTATGTAACGTTATAACTATAATGAAATAATGAACACGTAAATAATATTATTTATTTATTAATCGAAAATAAGAACTCGCGTCTTTTTTTAGCGTTCTAGATGTGTTATTTTTGCAATTTTTGAAGAAGCACTTTGACATGTTCGCTGTTAGCGTTTTCGAATACCATTAAAACAGAAGTGCGTTCAAATACCCATTTGAGCACACATTTGGTTCAGATATTTTTGGAGCGTTGATTGTGTATCTTTAAAATAATTTTTATTAATATCGTTTTCACCACGAACAGCTACTTTGTGTTTGTAATTGGTTCTGAAGAAAACAACGTCAAAGTGAAGGTTTTTTGAGTTTAATGCCATCGCCAAATTAATCTCTAGTCTCTATGCTGGGCTGAACCTGGGTCAGTGCTGTTTAATAACTACGCGTTACCAATTGAATCAGCGAAAAAGTGTTTCATTTACAGTTTCAGAACGGATTTTACTTCATTTTTTAATTCTTAAAAATCTTCTGAACTACGTTTTAGGCAAATTATAGAACAGCGTTTTTTGTTTCAATATACCGATTTCTACCAATTTTTTTTGCACTTCAACCAATTTTGTAAAATTGGGGTTGACAACACTGACTCTTGTATTAAATTGGTATTGGACTTTTTGGCGGGAACGGGAGAAGTGAGGTTGTCATTTTATTTAGATTTTCTATTTTTTACACTTTTAGGGAGTTTTAAAGTACACAGTGATAGTGTTGTGTTTGTGTTTTAAATTGTGTTTTAAAGCTCTCTGTAAGTGAAAAGAATGGAGGAGAAGAAGTTCTTTATAACTTCAGTAAAGCCACGAAGTAAAAACGAAGAGGAGGCGCCATAACGAATTTTCCTCATACAAACCAGTGTAACAACATGCGGATTGAGGAGGACGCGGAATAAATGGGGGGATGTTGCGAATCTGCCGCCATCTAGCGAGTTGTAGCAGTCTCTTCGTGTTATGATTTTTCAAGTAGTTTTATTATTGACCACCAGATGAGTAAAATATATTCTCGATACAGAGACGTATTTAGTGATTAATTGGTAAATCAAAATTGCACGATTCGAACATTTTCAAATTAAGTTATGAAATACTTATATTTCTATTTGAGAGTAAAGTGATATAAATCCATAATATATTATGATGGAGCAGTAAAGCAGATGAGATGTAGTTTTAGACTTGTAATTTTTTATCGTAATACAACGTATCGTTTGATACGGCGTGAAGATATGTATGTATATATCGTGCGTGTTGGGGACCGAATAACGGTCTAGAATAGCAATTTTTAAATTAACGTTTGTCGATTTGTTTCTATGCGTATTATGCAACTGTTACGGTCTCTTTGTTTAAATAGAATGATAGTACGGATCGCGCCACGAAAGATGAGTCTTGACACAGTACAAGTAGTATTGACAAGCGACAGTAGTGGGGAATCCGCCTAGATGCACGTTCTTGCATCTAGGCAGAGTAATGTGTTTTTAGGTATTTTCTTAACGTTCGTTTTCTTTATTTATTATAAATAAATCCAAATAAATTAATTACATATTGGTTTCGAACTTTTATTTTCTTCTTACACAATTTAACGAGCACGAACTGGCATGACGGGCGATGGTATGAAAGCGACTGGCGAGCCACGCTATCGAATTGCGTTATACACACATACATACCTTCACACTGTATCCCTAACGAAGTAGTCAGAGAGGGCGGAGCGCCAAGCGTCGCGGTCCTTATATACTTCTTTCGCTTCCTCAAATTGCTTTATATTCTACTTAAATGCAATTCAGCACTTTTAGCATCGCCAGGTTGCTACATATTTATTATTAGTAAGACAATATATTGCACCTTTAGAATGAAACCGACTTAATTTAATATTTCAGAATTTCGGATGAAAATAATAAACTTAAAAATACCTACTACTTATTTTAATAGATACAGTACAAACTTGCCTGTCCCATTAGCATACTTTTATTAGCGATTAGCATTTCCGTAGCATACATATCGCGAGAATATTTAAACATGTATTTGTGAAAAAACCATTTTATTATTTTATGAGAATTCAATGTCGGAACTTGCCAAAACAAAAAATCCAAAATTTAGAATTAGATCAATTTTTCATTCTATATAAGCAGTTCCCATTACTATAAAACTGCTACACCATTATAATGTGTAATTTAGTTTCGATTAGTTATTTATTACGTTATAACTTTGTTATAAAATACAAAATATGAGTGCAGTATCATATAATAGTTATTAAATGAATTATTTTATGAAATGCATATAAAAATTATCATTTATACAACAACAACAACATATTATCCTCACGCTGCATCCGTAACAGGGTAGTCAGGGTTACATACTTTTTTCGCTTCCTCAAATCTCATCACTCATTATCACTCCTCACACATTTTCACCTGGGTATGCGACTGTTTTTCACATTTCCATCAGATAACAGCTACAACAACAACAACATATTATCTTCACGCTGTATCTAACAGGGTGGTCAGTTACATACTTTTTTCGTTTCCTCAAATTTCATCAGTTCATCACTCATTATCACTCCTCGCACGATTTCGCCTAGGTATGCAAGTGGTTTTTACATTTCCGTCAGCTAACAGATCTGGCTATTCGTAAGTCAGCCTTGGTCTTCTTTGGCTTTAATTATCCTTTATAAAAGAGTATATTATTAGTATTAATACGTCTGAGTTCGGTCTTTATAATGTTAGTTTTGCAAAGTAACTTCTATTCCCCAACAGAAATTATCCGTAACAAAAAAAATACGTTAGTATTATTGTGCCTCCTGCGTGCGGTCCTGGTGATAATATCAGTTTTCGCAAGAATTTTTATTCCCCAACAAAGTTCACTTCACTCGGAGTAAATGAATCGATGTAGCTTTTTTACAAACAATTTCATGAAATAAATTAACAATTAAGCAATGTCAGGAGTAAACAGGTAGGTTTTTTAAATATGCGTAGCGATATCTGAGTGCAAAATGATTTTAAGGGGAATAAGTTGACATATGTCGACGAATAGTAAAACCTACACGAACAAGAAAACTTTCGATGTAATATTGTATAAACAGATACCTATACATGAAATTTGATATTTTTTAGAGTATCACAGCATCCATCTGAATGCAACTTGCAACCAACCACATGGTACTTCCTTTTTCTATAGTACGATTACTAAAAATTTTTTTTTTTTCGTAAAATAATATGTGCGACTATCGGGATCGAACTGGCATACGTGTAGTCGATACACTCCTACGCTTTAAAGCCGAGCCTATATTTCTACGGACTGAGCCTGTCTCATTACAGCGTCTCCTCCTTTAAAGCCTACTATCACTTTACTGGAGGAGATTTTTAGAGAACAATGTTTCTTCAGAAGGTACGTCATTAGGCTGATGGTCTTATTACCAATGCCTTAAAAACAATAAAAAGATAAAAAATAAAAATTGGTTTAATATCTCACTGCGATATAGAGAAATATAAAACACATTATAATATCATTTCTCAATTGGTCTGAGACAATATATTAATAGCTTGTGGAGACGACAAGGAACGTAGTATATCTATTTAGTCTGTGCAAGGAACACATATAGAGCACATTAGGACTTTTTGGTGGGAACGAGAGAACTGAGGTTGTCGTTTTACTTAGATTTTCTATTTTTTACATTTTTAGGAGTTTTAAAGTATAACAGCGATAGTATATTGTGTTATATAGTTCTGTGTAAGTGTAAAGAATGGAGAAGATCTAAATAAACATGTGTAGCTGAAGTTTTCGCGCTCTTCCAAGAAGAGCCTACTATCACTTTACTGGAGGAGTGTTAGGGATAATGTTTCTCCAGAAGTTACATCATTAGGCTGATGGTCTTGTTACCAATGTCTTAAGAAATATAAATAAATAATAATAAATAATGGAGCACATTAGATTCCTTTTTTGGCGGGAAAGAGGAAGTATTTAAATCCAAATAATTTATAAAATTTTATAAGAACAGTTAGATCATAAATAGTTTATTTCGTGAGGCGATATGTCGTCAGAGAGTGATGGCGACATTTCAGTAGCAATTTCAAACTCCAAGAAGAGAAAACTTGTAACACAGAGTGAATCCGAAACCGACACTGATAAATATAAATCGTACCTCAAACCGGGTAAAAAAGAATCCTAATAACAGTAGCAATGTAGAATTCCCCGTCTACGTCGAAGGGATTAACAAGGACGATAAAATAGGGAATAAAAACCATCTATTCCTATCAAAAATTTTTAAAAATGTTAAGAGCATCAGCGAAAGCCGCTAAATTAATGCTAATAAAATAACTTTAGTTTTTAAGCAGGCGGTTGCAGCCAACGATTTCTTAAAGAACGGATGTCTAGCCGAAAATAAAATGAGAGCATACATACCAGCCTCGTCAGTGGAAAGGGTCAGTGTAATTAGATACACCCCCAAAGAGACCAGCAACCAGGATTTGTATTTAAAACTCACCTCTGACTGTGAGATTTTAGGCATTAGACGTTTTTTGAAAAAAGTTGATAATGATCTTGTTCCCTTAACTACTATTACTGTAACATTTGCAGGTACGATCCTACCACAATTTATTTATCTAGATAATTGGCGATATAAGCTATGGCAGTATGTTCCATCATTAATGCAGTGCTATAAATGTATGCAATTTAATCATAATGCAAAATTTTGTAGAAATGAACAAGTGTGTTCGAAATGTAGTAGTAATCATAATTTCAAGGAGTGCACTTCTGAGACTTTGAAATGCGCTAATTGGGAGGGTGCTCATTTAGCAATTTCTAAAATGTGTCCAATCAAAATAGCCGAACTCGAAAAGCATAAATCGAGCTACTCTTCAAATTCAAAAAGTTATGCTGATATTTTGAACAAAAATAAATTCTCTCCATTGCTGAGATCGCAAAATAAAGTACCACTACATACACATGTTCAGCCAACTGGTACTGCATTGACCTCTAATATTAATAAAACTCACCTGTACACAGTGCTAGATTTAGAGATATTGTAAATAATGAAAAATTTATTGATATTCTTGTTAAAACTTTAATTACACTGGATAATTCCAAGAAATTTTGCTTAAAAATTTAAATTCATAAATGGATATTTTAAGAATAATACAACATAACATTCAGTGTTAATAATAAAAAGGCCTTTTTAAAAAATCTTTTATTAAATAATAATATTGACATTTGCTTGCCTAATGAGACATGGTTGAAACAATCTAATCCTTATTTGTATATTCCTGGATATTTGTGAAGGATCTGCGAAGAAGGAAAATCTGCGAGAAATGAACATGGGGGTGTAGGTATTTTAATTAGAAATTCTTTTAGGTATATAGAATTGAAAACAATTTTTTATCAAGACGTTCAATGTGTTGGCATTTCACTTCAAACAGCTGTAGGTCCTGTATCTGTATTAAGTATATATATTGTCCACCTAATAACAATAGAATTAGAATTAATAAATTACGAAACATAATACAATTCCAAAACCATGTTTAATCTCTGGAGATTTTAATGCGCATCACATAACTTTTGGTTGTACTACAAGTAAATCAAGGAGCAATGAACTAATTGATCTTTTAGATGAAACTAATTTATGTATTTTGAATACTGGTCTGCCAACAATAATTCAAAGACCTAACACCAATCCCTCAGCTATAGATGTGTCCTGTGTCAGTCCTTTACTAGCTTCTTTATGTGAGTGGAGGGTGGGTGATGATACTCTTGGTAGTTATCATTATCCTACTTTTACTGATATAATAATCTCACCTGCAAAGTTCCAAATTAATAAATATGTAGAAAAATATGTATTTAATAAAGCAGATTGGGGTAAATATAAAGAGCTCTCAGAACAATTATTTAAAAACTTTACATACATTTCTGATAACACTAGAAAATTATAATGAATTTTGTTAAACAAACATTTTAAAACAAGAATGTATATCCTTGTATATACTAAGAGCAGACCTTCAAGGGTTCCAGCTTCATGGTGGAACCAGAACTGTGTTGATGCTGTAAAAAAATCAAAAGATGCTTTATTAAATTACAGAAATTGCTTAACAATGGAGAATTATATTACATATAAAAAACTTGATGTGAGTAAAAAACTTATAATAAAACAAACCAAAAAGGACAGTTAGAAAAATTTGTGTTCATCTTTTAACCGTTACGCACCAATTACAATTACTGATATAAAAGAAGCAGTTCTAACAGAAATATATATAACATATAATTGGTATGGTTGACACAGGTAAACAGCATAGTGACATTCGTGTTTTATTCAACTCTGCATTCTTAGTAACAAGCAACTGTACTAGATGTTACTAAGCCGCTATGTCAAAAATGAATGTGATTGGCTAGATTTGGTTATTTCCGAGCCTCTAACATCACATCTTCATATTTTTCAGTTAACAAAAATGAATAATAATAACAAAGTTTAAAAAAAAACCTGAAAATACCCCAAAAAATATAACACCCCTAAAAAATCCTATTCGACTCTTTTAACCCCTAAATTTAGGGAGAAAACCCCTAAGTTAGCAGCCCTGGATTGGCCAAAAGACTCGTATCCAGCCATAAATAAATTAAAAAAAAGAAAAAAATGGAGCATTTTTTTTTATTTATTATACTTTTTAAGGCATTGGTAACAAGACCATCAGCCTAATGACGTAACTTTTGGAGAAACATTAACTGTCCCTAACACTCCTCCAGTAAAGTGATAGTAGGCTTTACTGAAGTTAAAAAAGACTTCTTGGAAGAGCGCAAAAACTTCAGCTACACATGTTTATTTAGATCTCCTCCATTCTTTTCACTAACACAGAACTTTAAAACACAACATACTATCACTGTTGTACTTTAAAACTCCTAAAAATGTAAAAAAATAGAAAATCTAAATGAAATGACAACCTCACTTCTCCCGTTCCCGCCAAAAAGTCAAAAAATGGAGCATATTACCGTCTACGCTCACGAGTATACGCTAATAATAGTACTATACTTATCAGTAGTCTGTGATTATAGTATTCTGTGCTCACGAGAATTGGCACAAAAGTCAATGTAACACCGATTCAAGTTTTAAGTTTAAGCGACAATCTAAGGCGACACATTACTAGTGTATCGCGTTATTGTAGGTACTACTACCGTAGCTTTTTACGCGTCGTTCTGGTCAGAAACATGAGTACAGTGCAACACAGAAGATTCAGTGAGCAACTAGATGTACAAGGTGATATTCAAGATCCTTCTATTTCCTCTACAATCCTGATTCCTCGCAGACCTATCACAGAATCCAGAATAAGAAATATAAGATCAGATAGCCTTGGATTGTACTATCCTATTCCAAGTACATATTGTAATCATAATTATTTTGCAATTTTCGGTGATATTATGTTACCTTTGTCTAAGAATTATTATAAATTTAATTACAGATTTGAATACCAGTAGTTGTCCCAGTACAAGTAATATATCAACTTCAAAAGCTGTGGTTTTGGTTGTCATAATATTTATATCATCACTGCTAGCATTAGGATTTGTATATAAGCAGTTTCCTGAGTTAGAAGAGTGAGAATTTTGTATATAATAATAATTTTGTAATTATAGTTTGTATCATAAATAGTATTGTAAAAGGGAGAAAGTAAAATTTTTGTTATTATTCCAGACAAGAAAAAAAATATTTGAAGTTGCCTTGGGACCTGGAAGATGCCAAACAATTGGGTCTGGTATTAGATCGTTATAAAGATAAATACTTTTATGAGGTATTAAATGGGGTCTTTTTGGTCTATATATTGTATCCTTTTTCAATATTTCAGTTTAAGTGATGCCTGGAAGACAAACTGACTATTTTTCATTACAATTTTGCCTTAATAAACATTTCAGTTTGCAAACATTTGCAATACCTGGGTCCATTTTTCTTAGTATTCTTTCAGGTTTTCTGTTTCCTTTCTATTTAGCTTTACTTTTAGTTTGCTGCTGTTCAGCAATTGGTGCCAGTTTATGTTTCTTCCTGTCAAATCTTCTGGGAAAACGATTAGTAAGGAAATTTTTCCCAGAAAGAGCTGCACAGTGGTCAAAGGCAGTGAATAAGCACAAGAATAATTTACTCAATTATATCATATTTTTGAGAGTAACACCATTTTTGCCCAATTGGTTCATTAATATGAGCGCTCCTGTCATTGGTGTTCCTTTAGTACCATTTGCGTTGGGAACATTTATTGGTAAGAATATAAGTACTTTTTCTTCTAATATGATTCAAGATACTTCAATGACATTAATACTGTTACTACATTTTGCAGGGGTAGCTCCGCCATCATTTGTGGCTATACAAGCAGGACAAACTTTGCATACACTAACATCCACAAGAGATGCATGGTCATGGACATCTGTTACAATCCTTAGTATATTTGCTTTAATTTCACTGATACCAGTCTTAATGAAACAGAAACTACGGGAGAAATTTGAATGAGATCTTTTTAGACAATTTATTTAAATAATTTATGTGTCATTTAATAGATTGATGTTATGTACATTCCATCACTGTGTTTACACTTAAGTCCCATTAACAGTAAGAACCAACATGTGCTATAAGTGTGACATTTGAATGTGAAGACTGCACCACAGGTCTCCAGTACCACCAATTGTACCATACTGAAATTAAAAATAACCATGTGAAAATGTGAAATAATTTTTAATTGATGCTTCATACTTAGGAATTTCATTCTTATGAATGTATATGTGTGCAATATGTATTTAAATCAGTTATATTCTTACATAAGTAATGTTCTTTTAGTTCCACTTTAAGCGTTTTACATTGATGTTTACATTCCTCAGCTGGTTTTAAATCAATTGTCCTGGTCCCACTTAAAGATAACACAAAAGAAAAACTGCATTCTGTATCTGGTATTTGGAAAGATTCATGACTTGTGTCTATAATAATATATCTTTCAGTACTCTGACCAAACTTAGGTACGACTTTTGGTCTTGGTATTATTTGACGTAAAATTCTAGCTACACTGAGATTGTTGAATTTCCTGAAAGTTACAATAAGATTGTATCACAGGAAATCTTAATATATTGTTTTTTAAACATTTACTTTACCATATAAAAAGACATTTTTCTACTTGGTTATTGAACATTTCGAAAGGTTTTAAATAATACTTATTATTAGTTAAAATCTTTGGTGTTTCCTTATCAAATACTTCCTTATTTTTTAGATATAAATCCTTCAGAGTTATTAAAGTAACCACTTGTTGTTCAGTCTGAAATACAGAATAGCGAATTTAAATAGTTCATTAATAGTTCTGTAATATTTAGAGTATTTATTTACTATTTAACACCAAATTGTGTCTACCTCATATGTAAATGGTACACCATGTTGTTGATTCATAGGTCTAGGATCATAAATTTCTCTGACATTATGGACAGTACTGCAGGGCCAACAATCCATGTCGACTACAGTAAAGAATGGATTCTGTATCAAGCATGTCTCATGGTATAATTCTGTAAAAAATAATAGGGCATTAATAACAATGTATTTGGGAATATACAATACATGTAATGTTATTAGTTACCAGTTAGTGATGGGAATAACGATATTACAGGTATGGATATTTTCCTTAACATTTTCATAATAGGATAAATTAATTCTTGTAGATTACATATTACACAACTGTAAACTGTTTTAATATTATATATGAAAGCCATTAAAACGATTATTCCGATAATTAAAATTATATGCCTTCGGTTGATTTCCTTAAAGTATGAGCGTGTTTGTTTGTTTTTACTGATCGTCTGAAGAGATTCAAAGTATAATTCCCGAAATTCATCTTCAGTCATGCCTGCATTGACACACTGAGTTTTTAATCGTCGAATATTACTTGAATATTCATTAAAAATTCTGTGTTCCATTCCTATAAAACTTAAAAGATTAAAATTATGTTGTTATAATGTTATTTTATGTAATGTAATATGCATAAATTTACTAAAAATATGCAAATATTTATTGTGACTTGACATCAATTGACATTGACACTTGAGAATACAGATTAGAGATGCGACTAGCGATTTTTTTTTCCTTTATTATTGGCATGGCGCGCAGATTAGCGCATTTGGCAATGTCACGTATTGTATTTAGTAGAATCGTTATCGTAAAACTCCTCCAGTAACGTGATAGCAGAGTACTGAAATTCTATAGAACTTCTTGGAAGAGCGCGAAGATTTCAGCTACACATGTTCATTTAGACCTAATGCATTCTTTTCACTTACACAAAACTTTAAAACACAATATACTATCACTGGTATTTATAAACTATAGAAAATCTAAAAATTACAATCTCCCGTTCCCGCAAAAAGGTCCGTCGTTTGTGCGATTCTTCCTTGAAAGGGAACCCAAAGGGATCAATGCCCATACGACCGATGTCTTCAGTAACTAATGAATGCATATTTTAATATTCTTCACATTATTTCATTATAGTGTAACGTCTTTAATGTCTTTTGAAATTACTGGCGACAAATATATTTAGGCAGTTTTTCTTGTAGGATTCGCTGAGCTAGATAAGTCACTAAAAAAGTCTCAACATAGCGCTATAGCGCTATTAAATAAGCACTTATTTTAACAAATCCACATATTGCACAACAATGTAATGCTTGAAACGCAACAGTACGCTTATTTTACATCACAATATTCACTAGAAACAATTCGCAAATAATTAAAATAAATGCCAACTGCTCTCCATAAAATCCTGCCAAACATTTTTTGGAAAATAGAAATAGTCAAATGTGCAAAAACAAATCACAAATTCCGTTTCAGGCTTCAGATCAAACAGTCTGACTTTCGCGCATGCCTATTTGTGAAATTACGTACTTTTAATTTTACTACACCTCGTCTGTTTACTGTGTAGTACCTGGGCGACCGAGCTTTACTTGATGTCATAAAAAAAAAAACAAAAAAAGTCTGACTACATTGCAGGATTCGAACCAATGACTAAGGAAACTAAAGGACATGGCATGTTGATCTATAGCAACATTTAGTTATATATATTCTAACGCATGACATTCAAACGTAGCGTTGTTTCTTTTTGACTTACGGCATCTCGTGTGTGTAAGAGAAAACAACAGTACTTTTCTCAAAAACTAATTAGTTTATGTGACATCACTGTAATGTCAAAACGTGCCGGTCCGCCATTTTTTGCGCAACGCTGACAAGTACACAAAGTGTCAAAACATATCCATGAATATAATATTTTTTAATGTTTCTGTGATTTTGTGCTGGATATTGGAACTGTTTTGTTAAAGATGAAGCTAGCATAATGCCGCAATAATTTATAAGTGTAGTGTGTTAAGTCGTGGCTCGAGGAAAATCAATAATCAACGAAATCTATAATTGCACTGGTATGTAACTGAAATTAATTAATTCAGTCTGAAGTCGTATATATTTCCATCGTAATTATTGTGTTTCTTAGTTTACTGTATTACAGTCATGTATATTTTTAGTTATTAGCAGTTTCTATTCATATAAAACAGTAAATTACTTCATATCAATTTTTGTTGTTGTTGCAGTTAGGGCTGTCCATGTACCTATATTATAAAAATATCGATAAATACAGGTATCATGTTTATATGTCGTTATCTCGTTTCAGATTACCATCATGTATTATTAGAGGAAAAGAGTGGCTTGACATAATCGGAAAAGAAAATTGAACCCACATGATATATACATATATATCTTCACGCTGTATCCCCAACGGGGTACTCATGATATATATTTATGTTATTTGCATTTCGAAGAAGCTTCTTTAATTAGAACATTAAGAAAATAATTTTACGGTATGAAGCATTACCCTCATAAAGATAATTGGGAATCAGAGAAAATATTTACAGTGGTAATTAATTAATTTTTAATTTCCTGACCATGTAAATCCTTGTGAAAAAGTAACAGGAAAAAATTAATTGTTTACAGAATGTGGCTGAACTTTGATTTGATGTTTCCGAGAGAGAAAAATCTGCTCATAGTTCTAAATATCTGCTTCTGAATGATGTGAATCAAGACCACGCCGAGTTATTTTTGCGACCAATAAGAGCTTGTAGTGGTTTTACTAATAATCCAGATGCGGTACAATTTAAAGAATCTTTTAAAAAACTTTAAGAGCAGAAATAAGAGACGAAGTTGTCGGAAACTATTTCATTCTTTTCTTGACGTAGAAAAAAACGACAGCGACATGATGAGCAGTATTCAAAAGTTTCATTCAGAAATTATTTTAAATAATTGTGCTATTTAGTTAGCTATATTTATTTATTTTGTGAATATGTTATTAAAAATTTTACTTAATATAAATATTATTTTACAAATAATAATATTAATAAACAGTTCTATTTTTCAAACCCAGTAAAAATATGTTACCATGGGTACATTAGATATGACTAGTCTGACATTGGACACCCTTGCAGTGCCTATAGCAATTTACTGTCTTAACTTTTAAAAGATTTATTCAAAAGGCCGGTGTGTTGTGGATTTTCTACGCTAGATAATATTATAAACTATAATATTACTTATTTCTTCACAATGTAAAGAAATAAAATTTGTTTGTTTGTATGTATGGGATAACCTCTGGAAGTACTTAACTGAGTTTGAGAATTCTACGACTAATAACAGTCCATAGTGTTCTATTCACAATTGAAATGTTATTCCCAATTACTGTGTGATAAAGCTACTAATTTTTATAAAATTAATTATTTTAGTATTTAATTTATCTAAGTGCTACAGTACGCCATGGATATAGATTTGATCGGTACGTACGTATGTTTCTCATAGCACTTTAATTTCACCATCACCCCTAGAAGAAGTAACGTCATGCATGTAATGAAAAGAAAAGCATTAAAAGGACTGTGCTGTTCTTCAAGTACTTTGACAATGTTCATTGATCTATGTTCATTGCACTGTTCATTACTCTACTACTATTTTCATTGATCTTCAACATTTATGAAAGCGCTTCATGAAAATATGGGTTTCTTTTAAAAAGCGTTGTATTTCTGTAATAATCATGGACGTACTATAAGTATTACAAAAAGAGGTACCTAAGTAATTTGTTTGTTTGTAGGGTTCATTTAAAGTTCCATACAAAAATGATCAAAGGATAGAAAGGGGCTATCCTTGAAGGCGATTGTTGCCATTATTGCTAATATCACCTTAAAATCGCCTTAAGCGCAGATTCTAACTATATGCCGACAGCATCGAACTACGCTGCCTGCTATTTCCAGTTTGAACAATATTTCAGTACTTTTGTATAAATCTATGACATACAAAAAAAGCTCTTCCTTTTTCTGAAGATATCATATAAAATGATTTTTATTTCAATACTGGTGCTGAAACAAAACTTCTTTCAACAACTGACTTAACGACTGACTTCTTTTAAAAAGCAATTTAATATCTGTAATAATCATGGACGTACTATTAAGTATTACAAAGTAAGTATGTAGGGTTCATTTAAAGTTCCATACAAAAATGATCGAAGGACAGAAAGGGGCTGTCCTTGAAGGCGATTGTTGCTATTGTTACTAACACCTTAAAATCGCCATAAGCGCAGATTCTAATTATACGCCGACAGCATCAAACTACGCTGACTGCTATTTTCAGTTTGAACAATATTTCAGTACTTTTGTATAAATTTATGAGATACAAAAAAAAGCCCTCCCTTTTTCTGAAGATGTCATGCAAAATGATTTTTATTTGAATACTGATACTGAAACAAAACTTCTTTCAACAACTGACTTAACGACATCTACATAGTAGAAATTTGGTACTTCACTAATCGGCATCCATTAATTGCGACAGTCGTGGTTTAGGTATGCACGTTTATTTTGTACTTGTTTCATGTCCTTTAGTTTCCTTAGTCATTGATTCGAACCCGCGCATTTCAGCGTGGTAGACGTATGCTTTAGCTACTGTTCTCTTGCGAAATTAGAGGAGTTTAGAGTTTAAAAGTTTTAAGTGTCTAAAACGGAAAAACTATTTTTTCCAGATTTAAGACCTAGCTAGATCGATTTCTCGCCCCCCAATATAGAGGATATTGTAAATTTCATTGAAATCGCTAGAACCGTTTTCGAGGAAGTGATATCAAATATATATTACATACATACATGTATATTTATACAAATATTGCTTGTTTAATATACTAGTAGATATAAATCTCCGAAGATGATTTGTATTTATTTTGAAGAAACTAGGGAGAAAATATTTAAAGTAATTATGCAAAGACAGCGTCGTATTTTCGATACCTATGAAGGAACGTTGATAAATTCATATTATATAAACTGAAAAATCGTATGCAAGGATATTTTTAGAATTTACTTTTTATTTTTATAAATTGGAATTTTTCATTTCTGCTCTTATTTTGTAATGAAAAAAAATTACACTTTTTTTTTTAAGATACATCCATTTTTTTTTTCATATAAGTGGCTGTGCAGGTCCACCCAGACCTGTTCCACTGCAACCAAAATTGGTCCATTGTGATTGCCACTGTGTTACAATACACTACCAAGTCCCACTGTAGTCAAAAACTGCAAGGTAGTCTTTGGAGTGATATGCTGAACCTCCTCAGGACTCAAAAAATACTGGCCGAGGCAGGATCGACGAGTGCGCATCAGCGGTCCGCAGTCACACAAAATGTGCATAGGCGTTTCATCCGCCTCTTGGCAGTACCGGCACATTCTTATGTCGGAGAGCCCCATACTAAACATGTGCTTTATTTAAGCAACAATGCCCAGTAAGTGCTGTAACCAAGATACCCAAGTTGCTCCGGCTCATTACCGTGACACTAGAAGCCACCTTGCGATTATATGGCTTTATTAGGGCTTTGGAATGCTCCTGGCCCGGAATATTCTTCCAATACTCGTAAGAGGCTTTGAAACAGGATTTCCACAAAATCAGTTGAGCCTGGTTTTTGGGGATACCACAAAAAGGTTCTGGACCATTAAATGTGATTTTGGTGCCGGCCCTTGCGAGTTCGTCGGCATTTTGATTGCCTACGATCCCCCCATGGCAAGGAACCCATTTTAGAAACACTCTGGTTTTATTTCTCCGAGTGTTTAAAATAGTCACGCAGTTATTAACTAGCCTCGATGTGATTACATTCGAGGCCAATGCCAAAAGAGCTGCCTGGCTATCAGAATGTATGTATATTGTTTGGTTTACGTAGTGCTTTTTAACGTTAATGTCCGCACATTTAATAATGGCGAACATTTCAGCCTGAAAAATAGAGGCGTGCCTCCCAAGATTCAGGCTCCTCTTAGAAACTTGGATGCTCTTCATAAATTCCAGATCCTACGTCGTTGTCTGATTATAAGCCATCGGTGTACCAAACTAGACCACCAGGTTTCCAGGTCATTCTTCCTTGAAGCCAGTCATCACTGGAAGGCATCTCCACTACAAAATGTTTTTCAATGGTACACCGCGGGAGATTGATGTCAGTTGGCATACTCAAAATCGGAATATTCGTTACCGAGTCTTGAAAGGATCTCAGTTTCTGAGAGAATATTTCGTTCCGTCCTGGGCGGATAAATAATTTTTGAATACTGCTCCTCGCCTCCTTTAACATAAACAAGTGAATGGGCGGTAGGCTCAGTAAAGCATTTAACGCCGCACCCAGCGAGGTCGACATGGCTCCGGTTGCTAATAGACAGGCGGTTCTTTGCAAGCAACCTAGCCTATCTATCACAGTCTTCTAGTGGGCTTTCTCGTACCAGACCACAGAGGCATAACTAATTGTCGGCCTCACAATGGCTGTATACAGCCACAGAACAACTTTTGGGGTCAGATTCCAGTTGTTCCCTGGCATCCGTACCTAAGACAATTTTTGCCTTTTGCAAGGTACTTGTAATATGACTGTTCCACGTCAGTTTTTGGTCGATTATAACACATAAATACTTAACTTCTGTGGAATAAGGTATCGATTTATCCGTGGAGCTACTAACATATTCAGACATGGATTCCTCGTAAATGGCACAAATATAGATACATACATACATACAAATCTTCGCGCTGTATCCCCAACGGGATAGTTTTTTTGAGATATGTCACATTATTATACAAAACAAATGCTTTTACGGATTTGACATGTCAAAAATGCTCATCGTTCATTATGTAATGGCCTGTAATATTACAGTGCAGGCCTGAAAATCATAGTACGCCGTACAAAACACGAGTTTCGGGATCTAAAAAATCATTCGATTAATTCTGAAAATAATAATTATTAAATTAAAGAAATATTTAGACAATTACTTCGTAAAATGTACTTTTCGCGGTAGATTTATCGCCACTATACAAATTACATTACACAAATTGCCGTTTTGACAACAGATATTGCGCGATATTGGCTGTCGCATACTGACTGCAAGTTACGTAATAAGCGCGCCGCACACTTATGACGTAACCAGCCGTGCGATTCTCTAAAGCGAATTAGTCGAATTCACTTCTGAATCCGCGGTGAGATTGTCAACTGTGTGAACTGGTATTTTCTAAAGTCGAGAGAGATGCTAGCGCCGCGCCGCCTCGATGAGTACGGCAGCGAGTCATACCATCGTTAATGAATTTTTGGACGTTTTGCTAAATAGGACAATCTAATCTAAAAAAAAAAGTTTTATTTAACGTAATTATCTCAGAGAACTTAAAATACACTAAGACGAAATATCGACTGAGATCTTTACTCTTATAGCAATCCCCGATAAACTCGCATCTAAGATCACTTCACTTTGCTCCTAGAATGTTTGGTTTAGAGAATTCCATTTGAAGGTCAAGTGAGTTCGAATGCGAAGTGCGGTGAATTGTCGAGCGAGTCTCGCTTGGGTGATTCAGGTTTATACAAAATTGCAGGACTACAGTACCTAATTAATCGTTTCAGGAGTTTTTCACACATGTAGGTAGTAAGTCCCAATCGCGACACTTCACCAGAAATGATAACGATGTTTCCAAACGCGCTCGCTTTCTCCGGAGGAATTCTAAATTTCGCACTTGTTTTACAATTTTCGACCCGTAACGGTTTAATAATAATATATTTTTTATTTACGCCATATACATATGTAGTTATAACAATACAAGTAAAATTACAATTTGTTATTACATGGCTGTTATTAAAGTCGCTTGTAACAATCGATATTATTGGTGCTTAAACTAGGAAGCCCTGTATTTTAAGCATCAGTCATCTCCCTCTTTCAGTACAATTTTAGCCATAATAATATTATATTAGTTGATTAACAATAAAAATTAAAAATATTGCAACATCAATCTGGAAATGCATACGGTGTATGTAACTATATAATAATCAGCACTTATATGTGACTGTGGAATTGTGCACGTGTTTTGGAATGTGTGGGAATGTGATAGTGTGTGAGTGTGGTGGTGTATGTGTGTATGGTGTGAGTGTGATGGTGTGTGTGCGTGTATGGTGTGAGTGTGATAATGTGTGTGAGTGTATTGTGCAATTGTTGTGTATTGAAAAAGTTAAACAATAAAATAAAGTACATGCATATCTTGTCCTGCTAGATTAAATTAAAAGGAGAAAGAAATAAGAAAAAGTAATATTGGTGAAAGTAATATAATAGTTAAGGATAAAGATAAATAAAATAAATAAACCATAATATTACCTATACTTGGACCCATTGTCTAGACTCTCTTCTAATACTTGTGCCATGCCTTTCATGTAATTTTATTAAGCAATTGTTCTGTTTGTATATGTTTCAATGTAGATAACCAACCTTTAACCTTCTCCTTTGCTTTGCTTGTTGTAAGTGATCTGATATTAATTATTCTATTAATTTTAGTGTAAAGGAATGGACCCATAACTGAAAACGCTTTTGCGGCAAAGGCGGTGTTGTAAAATGGTGTAAAATAGATTTTGTCATATCTACGTTTATCTAATGATCCAGAGTCATGAATTGGTACTTTATGTTGTTTGAGGATGCATTTCATTATGTAAAGCTGTCTAACGGTGAGGACATTAAAAAACGAATATAATTCGTTTGTTGGAAATCTTAGAGGTTTAGAAGTAAGCACTTTCAACACTGCCCTTTGGGCTCTTTCTAATTTCAGTAGATTCGTTGTACACGAACCACCCCATATCGATATACAATATTCAATTATTGGTTGACAGAGTGCAAAGTAAATTCTTCTGAGGAGTCCAAGATCACTGATGTGACGAATTTTTTTAAACATTGTTATAAGTCTTCGCAAGCGAGGTAATAACGCTTGTATTTGTTGTTTCCATGACAAATTGCAATCAAGTAATATACCCAGATATTTTATGCAGTCTACTCTTTGTATAAAGGGACATTGACAATGCGAACCACACTGAGTGATAGGTAGTTTATGTACTTGGAGTTTTAAAGACTTAGGTTGTAGTGTTTTTGTTATAGAAAATGACATAAATTTAGTTTTTTCATAATTAAGAGTTAAAGAATTATGTTTTAGCCATTGCGAGACTGTATTTAGACCCTTTTGTGCCAAACGCTTTGCTTCCTCCCAGTCATCAGCATAAAATAGTAAAGCTGTATCATCTGCGAAAGCTACGATATGTCCGTTTGTTAACTTCATATTACACAAAGAATTGATGTAAATCTTGAATAAGGTAGGTGCAAGGACACTTCCCTGTGGAATACCATAGGTAACTTTAGCATCAACACTAACATGGTCACCTACTTTTGTTCGCTGCGCACGATTTGTAAGATAACTCCTGAAAAGTTCCAGTGGCTTACCTCTAATACCCATAACCTCCATGTTTTTTAATAATGTTTCGATATGGACAGTATCAAAGGCCTTGGCCAAGTCTAGAAATATACCAATGCACTTTCTCTTTGTATCCAATTTATTTATAATGTATTCCACTAAGTCGCTAATTGCTGTTTCAGTTGACTTACCTTTTGCAAAGCCATATTGTTGGTCCGATAATAAATTATACTTTTTGAGATAGCTATCTAATCGTTTATTAATAATCCTTTCCAAAATTTTGGATAGAACAGGTAGCAATGCAATTGGCCTGTAATTATTAACTTGTTCTTTATTTCCACCTTTTAGTATAGGAACAATTAGAGAAGTTTTAAAGTAATTGGGGAAAACACCAGTGCGTATAATTAGATAGTAAATGGAGATAAAGTCTTTATTACCTTCGTAGAAATTTCATCCCATCCGGTTGCGCAGTTATCTCGCATGCTATTAATTATAGCATTAACCTCCGATTCATATGTTTCCAATAATGTGAAAGAATTGCCTATGCCTAAGCCCTAGGCATGTGAGAGTTCCCGAATGTGATGTCCTCGCCTAAAGTATCTTCATGTTTTAATTTTTCCGCTAAGTTTTTTCCTACGTTCACAAAAAAATCATTTACAGCATTTATAGAGTCTTGAGGATCACTACATTTCTTCAGAAGATCGTAATTTCGTGAATGTTGTGTTGCGGCGCGTGTTATTTCTTTAATTAATGTCCAAGTTTTTTTATTGTCATTAATGTATTTTTGAAATTCAGTATTTTCGTACGTTTGTTTTACTTTTTTCACAATCAAGTTGCAGAAGTTTCGATATCGTTTGTAAGCGATTTGTAGCATTTGATTATTAGGGTCGGTTTTCAACTTCTTGTGCATTCTATCTCTATTTCTAATACAGCGTAATAGTCCTGGGGTAATCCAAGGCTTGATAATATTTTTACGTCGAGAAAGACATATCGTGTTAGTATTTTTTCCAATTATATATCTTAATCAATCAACCAATTTTTCCACAGCCTTACTTGCGTCAGTCATATTTATAATATTATTGAAATTATATTTTTCCAAATCAGTGACAATACCTTGGTAATTAATGTTCGTAATAAATGTTTTGGATTTCATGTTTTCATTCTTAATAGGAAATGATAGGATTACAGGGGAGTGATCAGTAATTGTAGATGGTAATATCAAAGTCTGCGTAATTAAATCAGTTTTTACCATAGCGTGGTCAAGAGAATTTAGTCCTCTAGTACAGCCACTCCCAAAGTGGGCGATAACGCCCCCTTGTGGGCGCTGCAGGCCTATAGGGGGGCGGTAAGAGACCCAGAAAAAAAACGGGGGCGTTGTGTAGAGGCCTGGGGGGTGATTTGTAATTTCATTTAGCTAGGAGGCATCTTAGACAACGACTGCATGAGCTCTCGACTCAGTAGACAAAATAAGTTTGGGAACCAGTGCTCTAGTAGGACAGTTATGCGATGGTAATAAACCGTGCGTTGCTAATAAAGTTAAATATTCTTCTGATCGATTGTCCCTACTGTCCTCTCTTATATTTAAGTTTATATCTCCAATAATAATAATGTTTTTATAAGACTTGAGGGAGGAAAGTGCTTCGTCAAGGGAACTGAGAAAACCATTGACATCAAAAACACTCGGTGACCTATAGACACCTAGCACAGCAAGGTCATTTTTTATTTTAATTAATAAACAATTACAATCTTCAATCAACAGCTCATCAACATCATAATGTTGCAGTTCCTTGTTTATATAAGCCACTACACCGTCATTTTGCCTGTAATTATGTTTCATTTCATAGTGAACATAATCTTGTAATTCAGGAACATTATCACTGTTATTTAGCCAACATTCAGTTAAAATTATAACATCCATACGTTTACTAATTTTGTGCAAAAGTATTTCAAATTGATTGATATTTTTATTTAAGCTTCTAATATTTTGTGTTAAAAAGGAGAGGTTATATTTTGAACCTATGTGTACTGAGATATCCTCCACTTCACACCTCCTAACATTTGTATTTTTAAAGCTTTCAAGATCATTATTAATATTTATTGTGAAATCAGAATCCATCTTGTTTATGTAAAAAATAGTATAATAAGAGATAAAATAAAAAAATAAATGCACGGTGAATTTAACGCGGTTACTACGACGACTGCACAGGGCTAAAGAGCACTGATGTATCTAAAGAGAGGTACAAACATCCAGAGGTGAGCAGACAGCCAGCCTACATACTCTATGTAAAAGGTGTTACGGATAAAATTGGATCAGTTTTGAAAAAGTACTCTATCTGCACCATATACACCTCTGGAACAAAGGTGAACAACATAGTGGACACACCAAAGGATGTTTTGCCGTTGCAGACGCCGGGAGTCTATAAAATAGATTGTAGCTGCGGTAGTTCATACATTGGTCAAACGAAACGCACTATTGCTGAAAGGGTTAAAGAACATATTACAGCGGTGAAAAACCGGCAAACAACCAAATCAGCGATAGCAGAACATCTGCACCAATCAGATACCAATCACTGGATTGAGTTTCATCGCCCACAAGTCCTTACTACTGATCGCCACTTTTCCAATCCAAGAGTAATGTGTGAATCGATTGAAATCAAGAGACATAAAAGTTATAATCGGGAAAACGAGTACAATTTATCGACGATGTGGAATCCTGTGATTCAAGAAACAAAACTTCGTGTTTCGCATTCGGGTAAACGCGTGGACACTGTGAGTGTTGTGTATAGGTATTCCGAAAATTATTTACAAATATCGGCGATAGATGGCAAAACATCTACCCACCGATTTATAAATGGAAGCAGATCAAACATAATTCACTCACACATAGATACCGTGTAAGTGATAACACTGTCACTTTCATTATTTTAAAATTGTATATCTTTATCCTTTTCTTTCATTTGTTGCAACATAATGGCACACATAGACAATTCCGAAACCGTGGCAGCCGTCAACTTCCGCTTAAGTCAAAATAAGCGGAGTATGGCGTCTGTTTACTTGTGTAGTAGGTCACATGTTAGATGATTAAATATTTCTTGGTGCATAAACAATATTTTGGTTATTTAAAGTGCAACAAAAGGTACAAAAGTGTTGTACCCCCAATAGTTGCAACGCCTCATACAGAAAAGCTCCGAAAATGACGTTCCATCGGTAAGTAAATCTGATGATGCAAATTGTTTGATTGCTGCATTCAGTTAGCTGATATTTTTGTATTTCGTGGCTCCGACACTTAAATATGTTGCAAACTATTAAAATTAAAGTTTCCTTATATTGTTTAAAGTTTTTTTTATAGGTTTTTTATATTTTTGTACCAAGTACCTAACCAATTTTGACATTATTAGTACTTGTACCTTAAAGAGGGCCGAATTCAGAGAAAACTGAGTCTCGTAATAAAATTAAATATTAACGGACAGGTACCTAAAGTTAAGCAACTATCTATTTTTTGCAAGCCCACCAAACTGATAGACTTATGTTGTTGCACATTGATTTGGCACGGACTTCAATAGCTGTCAAATTTCATTATATAGGTATGTGTATCGTATTTATAAAGTTATTTTAATTGTACTTGAGTTTTGATTAGTAAAGGATAGTTATTTTATACTTTTCAGTGTTTTTTTTGAAGGCGGTTTAATTTTTTTTAATAAAAATTTTTTATTTCTCCCTTTTGAGTGGTATTGACCTAAATAAATATCTAGGGCAGGTCTGCAATTAACTTCATTCTAATTCCGGAGCGCAAGGATATACAAGAGAATCGTCAATATAAATAAAGGTTATAACCAGGTCGTGTTATCTAGTATATCTTCGAAGTCCAAGCTTCAATATCGGTGAAATTTAAATGGAACCACGTCTGAAGTATTACCTACCAAACGTAAAAAGAATTTTTGAAAGCGGTTCATAAACGACGGAGTTATGAGGTAACAAACATACAAAAAAAAAACATACAGACGAATTGAGAACCTCCTTCTTTTTTTGAAGTCGGTTAAAAAGAAGGAATGTAATAAAGTAATAATCTCTAATACTAGTATATCAATTAATTTTATCCTTATTTACATTAACAAAAATACATACATACGTTAATATTTACAAACTTTAAACTACATATTATCTTTATTTTATCCTTATGTTATCACATGAAAAATATAATTTGGAGTGTCCCAAATATTCCCGCTCTAAGATAATACAGAATATAGATACTCCTTAATGCGGCCCTGAGTTCTGTATGTGTGTGAGTAATATTTTTTAGTGTTAAATTTGCCACGCATTTTGAACCGATAGGTATAGTCTGCTTCCATTTAAAAGTCTGTGCATCTACCTCAGACACGGAGTGAAACTTGCTGCGACAGTTCGCTTGGGACCACGGCCGATGCAACTCGTTCGAAACATCAAGCCAGAATAAAAAGGTAATCGCGTTTTTCCCGTTTTAGATATATTCTAAATTTATTACTTTCACATTAAAATCCTTAAATCAACCTTCTTCTTTTACTATTAAAGCTCACAGCTGTTGTCCCCATTGTAATACGACTTGCGCTTGTAATCAGATTGTTCGTTCTGAATCTATTAAATATCTTGGCGTTATAATTGACCACACTCTTTCTTGAAACTTACATGTAGAAAAGAATCCCTTGTATGTTGAATTCGAAAACTGTTTTATATTTTTAAAGGACTTGAAGTTGCTGCTAAGATAATTGTCTTAAACCTGTTTTATTATGTCAGTCAGTTCTGTCCTATTGTGAAGCTGTTTGGAGTGGATGTTCAAAAATATGAAAACGCAAAATAATGTTACCTACGTTTGGAAAGAGTGCAGAGATCCCTCTTAAAATTTATCACATCGAATCCAACTCAATATCCCACTAAGACCTTGTTGGATCACTTAAAGATTCTTTCTGTACGTCAACTGTTCACTCTCCAGACTATTACTCGTAAACATTCACACAAACATTACACACAACTTCTTAATAGATTCTGGATCGATTTAAATATTTTAAAAAGTAAAATACTCGTAAATATAAAGCCCATGCACTGTACCTACTATTTACATATCGAATATCTTGTTATGTGGTTGATCCTCGCTGTCCTAATGCGAGTCACTAAAGGCTAATGTTTTCACGTTTGTACTAATAATATACCTATTTTTGTACCTACTTTCGTAACGCACTCTCCTTTTATCTAAGATATTTTAAACCAGTCATAATGACTGATAATGTAAACCGGACATTATACATAGACTATACGATACACAGAGTACCGCTATACTGAACAATAATTTATTATTGCTCTTTTGATCCACCCGCACGCTTATTACGTAACGTGCAGACAGCATGCGTCAGCCAATATCGCGCGATATCTGCTGTCAAAACGAGAATTTGTGTAATGTAATTTGTATAGTGGAGCTAAATCTACCGCGAAAAGTGCATTTTACGGTCATACAATAATAGATACGCAATCGTCATACATGATACTAATTTTTTATTACAATTAATCACCGGTCGCACAGTGATCGCGTGGCTGTCGCTGTCTGCAAATTTTTAGGTAATAACCCCGCCGATTTCTCATTGCATAGGTACACATCTTCACTTAATTATCTATATTTTACAATTCAAAAGTAATCAACAAGAGCAAACTTATAATAGGTAAATTTATTGTAACAGGAAAGTTTAATAAAGTAATGTAATTATTGTAATAAAACGAATAGTAATCTTACTCCAGTTTTATAATTCATTTTTGACCACAGTATAATAATAATATAAAGACTGAAAGGATTCAGAACATATCAGGATGACTTCACTTAAATATTTTTACTAGTTTGTTATCTACATGCTACACATATACGTACTTACATATTATCAGCTGTATTTATGCCAATTGCAATGTTATATTCAAGTAACAGCTTTTTCAAAAACAGTATGTAGTTTGTTCGTTGTTACATTAATTGACGATATACGACACACCACTGACTGACAAGATTACTTATTCTTGGTATTATGTTCTTTACAAAAATATAGTACATAATCGTTGGTGCGTCTATTAGTGAACATGTAACTTCTGAACGACTCAATCGATTGTGGTCATATTCCCGCAATATTGTTTTGTCGAGGCGATGGTTCATGATGGTAGATAGCTATGCTAAGATTGATTGCTGGCGTTGTATAATATTCATATCTCGGTCTTACTATATTCTATTATATTTTACAATAATATTTGGGAACATGTTTTAAAAGTTCACTATATTTAACTAAGTAGATATTTTAATTACTTAATGCTTTTATCAACAAATTTTTTGCAAATTTTGTGCAAATCACTGGGACTTAGTTGTACCTAATCACACCATGACAAAATAGGTACTTATACACGCGGCAATTTTATTGGTCGACCAAAAACATCCAGGTTAATGTATCCGATGAATATTATCCATACCCGTGAATAAAACTTTAATAAAAATAAAATAAAATACCCACAAATAAAAAAATAAAAAAAATAAGTATCATCTTTGAGAAACAATCTGTACGTAGGTCTTAGATATTTTTCTTAGCTTCTGATGCTCTATCTATGTATTTTTTTTAATCTAAGACCTACGTACAGCTTGTTTCTCAAAAGACGATGCTTATTTTTTTATTTGTGGGTAATTTATTTTATTTTTATTAAAGTTTTATTCACGGGTATGGATAATATTCATCGGATACATTAACCTGGATGCTTTTGGTCGACCAATGAAATAGCAGCGTGTATTTTTGGCGCTAAAATTTACTTTTTGTGTAATACCAAAAATATTAATAAAGATTGACTAACGTAGACACACAAACCATTAGAGATTATGCTTAACTAGAAAGTCTTTTATAAGTTTATTAATTGCAACAGGATCCTCTTGATGCATAAAATGAGAGACATTGTCGACTATCGTAGTTTCAATATGTGCATATTCTCCTTTCATTATTTCCAATACTCCACGGCTTATGTAACGTTCGCCCGCCGCATTTGCGACGATCATTGGTATATTCTTCTCACAGCGCTTCTTTTCTGGTAAGTAGTACTCGAAGTTTGCTCTATAGTAGTTCACCGGAGGGGTAAGAACAGCTAGAAATGGAAAAAACCTTGTTTAATTTTAGAAAATATTATTACGTAGATACGAGTAAATATACCAAAACGAGAAACAATCGATATTGAAATGAATGCGTGATCAATTTGATTTGATCGTTAAAAAACACCGATGGGGGTAGTGCCTTTTCCGCGTTCGACCTACGCGGCCAAGTTCAAAGTCAAAGTCAAAGTCAAATCAATTTATTCAAGTAAACCCAATCACAAGGTATTTTTGAACGTCAAATCTACTTTAGTTCGGTTCAAAGAGAAGAGAAAAGAAAACATGGACACTGAGAAGAACCGACAAGAAACTCAGTCAGGTATAATTTTTTCAACGTCATTTTACAAAAGGTTTATTAAAATACAATATTCAGAGAGCCAGTAAATGCATGTGCAGAGAAAATAATTTCCAGACTATTGTTTTATCTTCAACGAAATCGTTTATTTTATAGTATGATTGTCTAATCAATGTACGTTTTATAACTAATCTAAATATATTTTCTGTTAATTGAGTGACTTCTTGAGGAACTTCATTATAAAAACGAACGCAGTTACCCAAAAATGAAACATTTGACTTATGTAATTTAAATTTTGGAACAACCAATTTATCACGACCTCGGGTTTCCATACCACCAATATCGCCTTTTTTTGTAAATCGATCTATATTTTTCCTCGTATACATAATAATTTCAAAGATGTATAAGGACAGCAAGGTCAGTACATCAATGTCTTTAAAACGATCTCTTAGTGATTCTCGTGCATTCATACTGTAAATAGCACGTATCGCTCTTTTTTGTAAAATAAAAATCGAGTTAATATGCGCCGCTGATCCCCACAGCAAAAGGCCATAGGACATTAGGCTATGAAAATATGCGAAGTACACCAGCCTAGCCGTATCCGCATCCGTCAATTGCCTAATGCGTCTAATGGCATATATCGCGGAACCGAGCTTACTAGCCAATGCCCCGATATGATCCGCCCATTGCAATTTACTATCTACTGTTAAACCAAGAAAACTGGCAGACCTAACTAATTCTAACTGTTTCCCACCCAATTCTATTTTATCATGGATTCTGGGTACATTAGAAAGGGAAAATGTAATACATTTGGTTTTTTGTGCATTCAGTAGTAAATTATTAACAGCAAACCACCCCGAGACGTCCGCCAGGATCCCGTTCACCCAGGTAATATCTAAGTTCTTTCTGTCCAGTTTAAATAGCAATGAAGTTAAATTACTTACAATCTAAATTAAAGTACTTTTCAAAATTGATCAACAAACGACATCTGTCCCATATATGTCGTTCCCGTATGTTGTTTGAATTAGTAATGAGTGCCAAATTTGAAGGAGAGATCCGGGATCTTTAATTTTTGATTGTGAATCTAAAGGCGGCTTGCACCAACTATTTAAACTCGATTTAAGGATTTGACACCTCGCTTGCATCAACAATTTAATAGTTGGTGCAAGCGAGATGTCAAATCCTTAAATCCAGTTAACGCTAAAATAGTTAATTATGGGCGCCTAAACAAGCAAAATTACCAATATCGGTACAAGCTAGTTTTGTTTTTCTTGTTCTGAACCTTCTGAGGGTACAACCCTAATATTTTTTTATTTATAGACGCCCAAAATTAGTTAGAAATGGTATGTGTAATATAAGTATGTATATGTATACTTCAGTCAATGTCTCGCCCGTTTTTCTAACTTGGCTAACACACTGCCATGATGTGTATTGAACTGAGAAATTCAACGAAAAAAAAGTTAAAAATATTGAAATAACAATTAATCATATGTAGGCGTCCAAGCAAAAAGGGTCCAGTGGTCAGCTTTTAGTTTCCGAGATATACGCAGTTTCGTAAAATTGGGTGAAAAAATGCCATTTCGCGATTTTAATTGATTATTAGTTAACCCCGTTGGGGATACAGAGTGAAGATATGTATGTATTATTAATTAATGCTCAATTATCTACAAGTTCATATAGTAAATGATTTTATATGATGTTTCTAAGTAGAAACAAACAAGTAGAAGTGTGTTTTTTTTTCAATAAACTTTAAAAATTCTTATCTCAAACAAGCTTTTTCAGAGTTTCAACTTTAAATGTCTTATAAAAAAAATATATGCTAGTTTTTGAATATTTTTTTAAACCGTATTATCAATTGACTATTCTAAATTCCGAATCTACTCTTAACTCAATACTCCACTACTGGACCCTTTTTGCTTGGACGCTATTGTGTAGTAAAATTTGTGCATGTTTATGAATGTTGTCACTGCTTATCAAGCCGCACATTTGCCATCTTATTCTGTTGTATAGCCCAAACCCTCGATCCAAGAATCAAAATGGATGGAGTTTTTGCTCATAAGCGTGTCCCTTTTTTTGACCTAGTTTCTAGACTTTTACTAGCGTGCGTGACTAGGGAAGTATGACACGTAGAACAAACAATAATACACAGCTAAACATGACATATTTTTATTACTGTGGATACTAGTAGCCAAACACTTAAGATTTATGAGTATTTTGAAATTAATTATTTCGGTACTGCAATATTTACTACGTCAAGTCGCTGACTAGCTGACACGAATTACACCGATAGTGTGAGGTTGCCATGCTTACTATAGCTAACTGTTTTACTCGCGGTTATGCTAAACGGGATAAAAAAAACGACACGAAAATTCATTTGACACGGTGATCAGAGCGGCAACCTATTATGACTTCGTCCATTATGATTATTGGTATGAGCTGTAACCACCGAATACATGTCAGTAGCCGTAAGCTAAGCCATGTAGCCATTATCCCAATGGAACCAGTGGCTGCCATGGGAATACTCAAAACTTTAGGTAAATTCAAATCCGCGAACAAAAATTTTATATAAATTCAAGTTCAGTTTTGTAATTATTATACATAAATAACAAATCAATAATACACGTTCATACACTTAATTTTATAATAGATCCGTACCATATTTTTCACTAAGGTACGATAATTTTACGACCCAGGGGCCTAGACAAGTGGCTCAATTATCGCAAACGCTAGTAGAATAGAATGACAAATACCACGTAATCTAGTTAAAATTCGTTACGCTAGATCACGTGGTATTTGCCATTCTACTCTATTATAGCGTTTACTACAGCTGAGCCTGAGTTGTCTAAGCCCACTGATGCTATAGATCACTGGTTGCCAAACTTATTTTGTCTACTGAGTCGAGAGCTCATGCAGTCGTTGTCTAAGATGCCTCCTAGCTAAATGAAATTACAAATCACCCCCCAGGCCTCTACACAACGCCCCATTTTATTTCTGGGTCTCTTACCGCCCCCCTTTAGACCTGCAGCGCCTACAAGGGGGCGTTATCGCCCACTTTGGGAATGGCTGCTATAGATGATAACTTTTTTCGAAATAAAGGGCTGAAGAAAATCTCGACCGAGGCATTTGAATAGGGCGGGAGTTTAATCGTCCTAGAGACGAGTATTTATTTCTCAGTTGCACGGCTTCATAAAAGGGTCCGTCAAGCTTATTTTGGAATGAACTTAAACTAAGGAATGTAGGACTCCAAAATAATCTCTAAATTAATGTGTTTGTTTCTAACTGTGTATAAAATCAATATAAAATTTTAAAACATATTTTCTTTGTTGAATACTTGCTAACCCAACAGACATTGTTCTGTCCAAATAATTTTGTGATCATTAATATTTCATACAGAAACCAGTTTCAGTTTTCCCGAGTTTTCCAATTTTCCGGGCAACTTTTCCCATTTTTCTTTCCTTAAAAACCTTAACCAAACATTTTTAAAAAATTAGCAAAATCGGTCCAGCCATTTTCAAGTCACGCGCTTACTAATGAACAGCATTTAATTATTATTTATTTAGAACCATATTAGAACTCTCTCTTCAATTATCCTCGAAATTTCTCATAAATATACCAGTATATCAAAAAGTCAGGATCCCCGGATAGTAGGCAATAAAAAATTCATAATATTATCGTTTCTGTTTCTACATCGTCATTACTTACACACACACACACACACAAACAGTATTACTCACATGGTTTCCCGAACCAATACTTGTAGCATTCCACATCTTGTTCTGTTATTGTGTCTTTCTTTAGACTCAGAAATATTTTATCAAACACTTCAAAATCGTACATTGAAAGTCGTAGCTCTATGACATAGGGCATACGATTCAGGAACACGTACCTGAAAATTTCATTATGATATGAAGAAAGATATTAATGTTTAAGTACTTATCTATAACAAAATTTGAAATATTAAAATCGTACGAAGTTTTTTGGGGTTCCGTAGTTAAAATACATAAACGGAACCATTATAGTTTGTCACCCGCATCTGCCCGTATGTATGTCTGTATGTCACAGTCGCCTTTATCGTCATTTTTAGTTCTAGTTCTAGTCTAGTAGTCTAGTAGTTCTAGTCTGTTTAGCACAGAGACGTAAGGACGTAACTCAAAAACCAGAAATAAACGACAGTCGAACCTTTTCAAATTTTGTTTTGAAAAACTTCTAATTTGTAAGAAATTGTTGCTGAACCTAAGTTAATGCGCATTTGATATGTTCTTGACCGGTTTTTATTGTTTGATTTTCATTATGAAACAGGTAGAGCAGAAAGTACAACCTAAGCTGCAGAGATAACTGTTAAAATACGGCAATTATTATGAATTAGCTGTTGACCGCGACTTCCTCCATGTGGATACAAAAAAAGTAGCGTATATCCTTCTCCGGGGCTTAATCTACCTTCATTGTAAATTTCATCAAAATCAGTCTAGCAAACCGCAACAGACCAACAAACAGAGTCAGAGACACTTTCCCATTTTTTATAATATGTATTAGTAAGGATATAATAGCGCGCAAGTACTACTGCGAACAGTGATCTAAAGAAGTAAATATATTTTATTTTTGATATCGCGTCGTACAAAGTAAAGTGTTCTGCTTGTGCCTGAGCATTAATTCGTAAAACCACCATATTATGGAATAGACAATCTTTTTTTGTTTGTTTCAAATGACATCAATTAAAATTATTTGATGTTATTTGCCTCACTTCGTAGTACAGGACAGGCTGTCTGCAGTTATGAACTCTATACTTTTATCATTATTTTTCATTTTATTTCCTCATTATAAGTAATTATCAAAGTGATATATGTTTTTAATAGGTACTTGTTGCAAACGGAACTTAGACGTATTATTTCAACTTATTAAAAAAGAAACAAAAAAAGGTCTAACCACATTGCAGGATTCGAACCCGTGTACTTCGGCGTGGTAGAGCTACGCTCTAGCTATTGTGTTATCGAGAAGGTAAACTCTCTGCAAAATTAAAAAAGTTTAGAAGTTTTAAGTGTGTGAAAAACGGAGAAAACGATTTTTCCCAGTATTGAGACCTAACTCGATCGATTTTTCGTCCCACTCAACCCCTATATTATAAATTTCATCGAAATCGCTAGAGCCGTTTTCGAGAAAGCGATATCAAATATATACAAATATTGCTCGTTCGATATAATAGTGGATATCGTGATCGATCGCGTAAAATTCGCCTAACGCTTACTGGCTGCAGTTACGTTATAAGGTAGCCGAATTAACCCTAGCCTCTTACAACCAGTGGGGAAAACCGTAGTCTTATTCTCTGGTCCAGGCTACAGGACTGTCCTAGTAGGTATACCTATTTAGTGATTTTTAAATTAATTTGGGCAACTTTTGTATCTGTGCTATGCGTCACTTTATCTTACCATGACATTTTTCTTTGCTCAGAATTATTCCACATTTCATGATGCCAAGCTTCCAAGGACGTACTAGATAATAATATCACAGCTTTCAAAACTTCAGGGTACGTATCTCGGAATCGACACGCAACCAAGCCACCCCAGTCGTGGCCGATAAGAATAAATTTCTCGCGACCTGAAAAAGTTCAATGAAACGGAAATAAATGCTTTGTTGTGATCGTGTCGGGCTGGACTAAAGATGCCAGGCGTTGAGATACAAAAGCGGGAGTCGGCACTATAATAGGCTGTAGATTTTGCCCAAAAAGCCAGACTCAACGCTACATTAGGCCGGACATTTTGCCTTAAATGTCGCATATATCTTGTTCGAAGTTGAGCATCATTTTTATAATAAAAAAGAACTGGGTTGTGTATTTTAATTAAGTATTAATTGTGCGTGGAGAGTGATTAGAGTGATGAGATTTAAGGAAGCGAAAGAAGTATGTAAGAACCGCAACGCTTGGCGCTCCGTTTTCTCCGACTACCCCATTACGGATACAGCGTGACGTAAAGATATTTATGTATATATGTATTAATACTGGGAAAAGCTTCATAGAGTCGGTAACGATAAAATAATTGTTTAAATAAAGTATATGTATTTTGTAAAATATAATATAAATTTAAATTTAATATTATACTTCTCACTTATATTAAAATATTTTAAAAAAACTAACAGAAGCCGGATAAGTCGGACCCGTAAACATTTGGTTAAACATGACTATAAAAAGCCAAACATGTCCCGCTAAAGCCGGATGCCTAGCAAACCTAGGGCTACCTAATTTTCTTAAACGTTCTTCTTCGTTCTTCGTTCTTTAAACAATGACGGTTCGCGAATACTGCTAAAAATACACTACTTAATTCTGTTTGCGCTAGAGTAGGTACTTCTATTTGACACTACATGGCAGCGGTTAGAACTGTACTATCTCTGACTACCTCCATTCAAGCACACTGTACCTACACAGCCACTCGGCGGCTTTTTGACAACTACTTCACAAAGGTTAAAGTCAGATTCGCGCGTTAATTAGACTGGCTCATTGGCGTAGAGCTAGAACATCTGACTTCCAAGCTTGGGTCCCGGGTTCGATCTTCGGTCGGTCAATTTAGGAAACGAACTTTTCTAAATTGGCTTGGTGCTTATTGGATGTTACTCGTAGCTCCCCCAGTTCGTTGTGTGGTATCCATAGTACAAGCTTGCTGTTTAGTCCGGAGTCACATAATTTGTTTAATTGTTTGGAGTATTATTACTATATTAAGAGCAAGCCAAAAACAGTTTCTTACGTAGCCTCCGCCCTCACACTCCGCCACCCGTAAGCGACATATATCGTTATAACTGGAATATTAATTCATATAATAAAATATCCTTTAGCCAGTATTTAGTAAACTGTATTGTCTTCCTGTTAGCTGCAATTTTATGTAACTTACTCAAGTAATTTAGGAGAAATATTTAAAAATCTCCCAAAAAGGCATCACAATACAGAATAAAACTATCGATCGAAAATACATAAATCGCGTTATGGTTTTAGGCAGTCGATAGAAAAATGTATAAATAAATACATATTTAAATTTCACGTTCATTAAACATGTGCCTGCCTCAGCAAACTTTTTTAAAAACGTTCAACATTTTGGCAGCCGGGTCTTAATACGTAGGCGTCACTCACGTAGGCGTGACTCACGTAAGTGAGTAAAATTGGGCTTTATGATCTTGTAATGTTGACAGAGTACCTACAAAAACTTTCTCTCAGGGCCATGGCAAATACTACACTTATGTAACTACATTAAGTTTGTTAAGTTACATTCCGATAGCGTCACATCCCTTTCAAACTCATATATTTTCAATGAATTTCAATTGTTTCTATGTAACCGATATCTTTTATACATACATACATATTATAGAAGCCCAAAATTAGTTAGAAATGGTATGTGTTATATAAGTATATTATATATGTATATTTTATTCAAAATCTCACCCTTTTTTCTAACTTGGCTAACACACTGCCATGATGTGTATTGAACTGAGAAATTCAACGAAATACGAAGTTAAAAATATTAAAATAACAATTGATCATATGTAGGCGTCCAAGCAAAAAGGGTCCAGTGGTCGGCATTTAGTTACCGAGATATACGCAGTTTTGTAAAATTGGGTGAAAAAATGGCATTTCGCGATTTTACATACATTCATACATATATTCACGCTGTATCCCCAACGGGGTAGTCAGAGAGCGCGTAGCGCCAAGCGCGCTGTAATGTACCTGACATAAAAGTTCCAAATTATCAGCATCCCAATGCTGTAGTAATAACTTATTAATAGTTTATCAATCTATATCACATTATCAGTCACATTACATTATTAATTGTTAATGATTATGACAGCATACCGACTGTACGGAATGATCTTTGTCTTACCTAATATTAATTTAATGCCTTTATTTTATATAAATAGAGAATAATTGTGTAATACGACAGTTCAAGTTCGAGTTCAGTACAAAACACAGTTCAGTACAGTTCAGTCCGTAGTCACAGTCAGTAGTCAGCGAGCAGCCCGTCGGTTCGCGCAAGTACATTACCGTCAACTATAACACCCTCTCAAAATAAGTCAGTGTAAGTTAATATAGTAATAAATCGTCGTCATCACTTCAAAGTCCCTGTGTTGTTATTCCACAAACCGCCGTACCGAGACCCATTACACCGCGGCCCTTACATATTTATTTCGCTTCCTCAAATATTTAATTCAATATATTTTATACTTACGTTAATTACATAACCGATGTCTTTTATACTAATTTATAAAAGATTGAATGATATAAATGTTGGTTTCAAGAAGTCAAGTAAAGTTTCATTTATTCCTTTGTCATTGAAATGTTACAAAAGCTAACACATGTGCATTTTAACATAAATGATTTTAAAATTATATTTTGTTTTATGTGGCTTTGAGTAGATTTCATAGTTTTTCTGCAAACTGATCAACAGTCAGTCTGTGGCTTACAGATAATTGCCTAACGAAAATCTTAATTATTATGAAACTGTATTTATTGATCTTTCTATAATAATTAATAACGCAAACTGTGCATCTACCCCCTTATTCACAACGCTTCGAATACTTTCCGTGGCGGAAAGGGCCGATCGTCGGAAAGCATAAATTCAATCCGACGGATTGGAAAATGCTATTCACAAACTCTATCGGAATCTCATCGGAAAGGACTTTACGAATTCGAAAGAAAATGCATTTATGAACCATGTTACAAAATGGTAGAAATAGTTTTCGTTTTGGTAGAAAATATTAGTGTGGTTTAAACGTATCACATTTTGACAATCACAATGTATTTGGTAAAATATTATTTTAAACAGACAGAGAAACAACAGACAAAGAAATTACTTAGTCTTTTGTAAAATTAAAACATTTTTGTAAATTATTTTATTTACATTCGAAAAAGTAAACGGGTTTTATAAATCCGAATTATACTGTCTGTGCTTATCGTCTGTGCGTTCAACAAGTTCAAATAAATTATACTAGATGTCGCTTAGTAAAAATTATTAATAATAAAATTACAATAGAAAGTACAATAGCGTTTTTATTTTTGATTGTCGTTTCTAGAAATACCTCAAATACCTCAAACAATGTTTAGCTATTGATTGCGTAACTAATAAAATATGTTATAAAAATATAAGGCAAATTAATCCTTAGGCATGTATTTAAAAAGGGCACGAAATTTGTCTAGAAGTCTGGATTACATACGCGCACGCAATTTGTCTAGATTTTTGACGACAGACGTCATCGATTATACACATATTAAATTAATTTACTCGTCTCGGAAACGTTTTCGACACTAAAAAGTCGTCGGAAGCATCCGAAGGTTTCGTCCCGAAATGAACTGTCAAATCATGTCGTTTCGGAAAGGTTTCGGATTTGTGAATTGTGTTTAGACAAAATCATCGAAAACTTTCCTGTCGGATACGGAAAGTCGAGTTTCCGACGTTTGTGAATAACCCCGCAGGGTCATCTTTGACACTTGCGTTAATAAGTAATCATGTTACAACATACATATTATGTTACTGTTACTTACCTAATTCACGTACGAGGTCTCGTATGTCATCAACTAACAGTTCTATTCTGTAAGACGAGATGCCATCTGGTTTTTCAGAATCTCCATAACCTCTTTGGTCTACTGCAACGCACCTGTATATAATAACAATAATATTAATAGCTACACATACTTTATTAATATGTGTCTTGTTTGGTATAGTTATATGGTGGCACAGTCGTATAATACAATATTATCTACGGTTAATTAACAAAAAGAACTCTTCGAAAAACCAAAATTATAAAAATAAAATACAATTATGAAAAGCTACACCTTAAAGTAGAACTCTTCGAAAAACCAAAATTATAAAAATAAAATACAATTATGAAAAGCTACACCTTAAAGTGGTTGTAAAATGAGTTATGAGAATTTTAAAATATTTGTTTTGTACGACGCACTCACAAACTCACAATCTTACAGTTCATAAGTTACAGTAATAAAATTATAATCACTTGAAGGTTCTCAAAGTATACGATATCGCTCACAGCACTGTGGGTCCTCCTATAGCCACACAAAGGGACATTGTGGCCATAGCCAATTAGGAATATCGGAATATCCTAAAGTTTGTTTAAGACCGTATGGAAAAATGTATTATTCGATTTATGAACTTTAGTTCTACATACCTACACAGCTTCCAGAACAAAATTTACTATTAATAAGTTAAAAAATAAGAAACATATTAGAAAATTTGATTTTTGGGTGCCTCTGAATTACCTGTTGTAAGTTAGAAAATCAGCTATACCTACTCTATATTTATATAAAATAAATACAATGAGAATGTCTGTCTTTGATTAAAAAAAAACATGTTGATTTGCACAACATCAAAACCTAAACTAGTTTTTTTTTTAATTTTTGCCTGTCAGTTTATTGGGGCTAATCTCCAAAACGGCTGAATCGATTTTAATAGGACTTAAATGGGATTTTAATGAGACTTAGCAGGTAGAAGACTGTTCAGGGAATAATCATGGTTAATCTTAATTCTGGAAAAATACCAAATTTTTCCACCTATTACCAATTAATGTTCGCAACACTATATAATAAATAGTTTTTTTTTACAATTTATCGCTGTGTCGGATGGTTTACCAAAAACTTATTTGAGAATGCATATTAGACAAAGTCGTACTATGAATGTCAAACAACGAATTAGAGGCCGAAAATTGAATCTGGAAACTTTCGGCTTCGAAATTTTTTATTTATTTCTTGGTTATTAGATTATTAGATATTCTTTATTTCTTTACCAGTAATCTTTATTAAATTCAACGATTTGATGCCTCCATGTATACCAAAAATCTGGGTAACCGTGCAGGAATACTATGAGAGGTTTCGATGTATCACCACTCTCCACGTAATGCATTTTTATATTCTGAAACAAAAGTAAGTACATACTAATTTAATCAGACTGAAGTTCCAAAGTAATCAAATGAATACTTGTTCTGAATTCCTAAAATCTTTAGCTATTTTCCGCTCAAACTCTAAAAACCACCAACCAGCTAACCAGCACCGAAACCTTCGGACCGAATCCTATCTCTGGTATATCCTGAGGATGCTTCGTTGAGAGGCGAAACACGTGTCGATTGGTGGTTTTTGGAGTTTGAGCGGAAAATAGCTAAAGATTTTACGAATTCATCACATGAAATGGATTTCCGCAAAGTAACACCTGACTCTATACAATATCTAAATGAATACTTATTTAATTCTAGTGTGTATGTTACATCTCGCTAAATTTTTAGAAGTTAAAAATAGATAGGAACTCGCTTTTTCTTATAAGATGATTAAAAACATGTATCGGTGGGTACAGGTGTGCATTTAACGAAATTTCACGACTTCATGAATGTCCCATTGTCTCCTTAAAAGCCTTCATATTACAAGGTACTCAGTTAAAACTTTTGTAAATTTTCCAAGCTAAATGCTTCTCCACATCGTGATTTAACTGTGAATACGCATACACAACGTCACATAACTATAGTACACCTCACATAACTCTTAATTTAAGTACTATGTATATACAACAGTAGCTATGTTACGCGAATGTACTATAATTTTTACATTTATAATTTAAATATAAATATATAACAGCATAGATACTTGAGACGCAAAACTATGTCAATTTACATCACAATAGCCACTAGAAACAATTTGCAAATAATAATTAAAATAAACGCCCAACCGCTCTCCATAATATCCCGCCAAAAACTGTATTCATTCAGAACACTGATTTATATTCAGAATTGATTCGAATGATGTTTTTTGTTTCGATCCAGAAACTCGCGTTTTCAATATTTGTACGGTGTACTATAATTTTCAGGCCTGTACTATAATTTTACGGCAGTAAACATATAATTTTGTTTTTAAAATCTGGAAACCCTGAGCTTATTTCACGCCTAGTAGCGCTGTCTCCGTATTGTCCGATTGGTTTGGGGTTACGTGCGCTCAAGATAGCTCCAGCAAAGAAATTAAATATTCTACCACAAAAAATGGTAGTAATAAATTATAATAAACAAGAAAAGTGCATTACAATGTATCTATGAACAGAAGTTACAAGAATTTTATGCGTCACAGTATAATACACACAGTTATAAATTTTATTTACTAACTAGCTGTTCGCGGCTACGTGTTACTGTGCTGCGCGTTGAACAAACGAACATTAACATTTTTATTTACTTACATCAATATTAATAGGTACTTTTTGAGTTTTGCGACCAAAGCATACGGAAATTTAATTTTTATATTTATTAATATTTTGAACACTACAGAATCGATGTGCCTATTGGGCTATCGCCCAAGTATAGCTGAACCAGTCGCCAAATGATTCGTATTGAACGATGTGACGGATTTTAGTTGGCCATTTCATGAAATGGTGTCGTAATGAAATGCTCAGGAACACCATTATCTTCTCAATTCGACTGTCATAGAACGACAGAATCAGATGTACAATAACAACGCCAGTTGTTGCGGCGTATATTATAAAAAAACGGCGTATTTAAATCTCATTTAAAACCTAACACACAGACTTCACAGACCATTATCTATGTATCTATGTATATGTACTGGATACTATTTTGTATTCGCCATATAGATGTAATCATTGCGTCAGCTGTTATTTACTAAATGAAAGATACGGATTATTTTTACGTATTTTTCTAAAACATTTGTAAAAATAAGAACCTACCTACTTTTTACATATAGTGATATCTGCATATATGTTAATATCTACGTGACCAAAAAAAATGGTCGTACCTTTAGTAGCCTTTTTTTTTGTTACTTGGAAGGGAAAAAACTTTGCACGAGCCAACTCAACCGCTCGTCACGCCTCAGGAGAGAACGTGAGGACCGGCCGGGTAGTGTCGGGGTCAAACCGACTAAAACAACCCTTCACTCGCAACTTGACCCTACAGGCCGTCGTAGCGAATCGAACGCGTTGGGGGGGAGCAGCGGAAGGTGCTCAACCCGGATAGGTCGACAAAGCCTGAGGACCTCGCGGCGTCCGGGGAGTTCCCGGGACGGAGGACGAGACCTCGACTCAGGTTGTCGCCGGGAGATTGAGCACCTGCGTGCCGTCGAGAACGTACACGGGTGAAGGCCGGTCCCAAAGTGGTTATAACCGGCCGGCGATCGATCGGCTGAAAGCCCAAATTGGTGTGCCTATCGTGTAACGCAGAGTGGTCGGAAGGCCCGCTCTCGAGTGTGGCACTATCCGAGTATGTGATGTAATCGAATAGAACCTACAGAGGCCCTACTGTGAACGCGCGACACGTCGAGGGTATCGCTCCGACCCCCTTCTCAGATGACGAAAACCAACTCTTATAATTTCGTCATGTCCTATCATTCGAAATATCAGTCTGTATATCACAGCTCACAACCTTGTTACTCACAGACTATTGACAATATATTATATAGATGCTTGGAAGAAAGGCGCATTCTATGGGCCACCATACGATGGTGAAGTAAAATTACGGCCTGTATGTAATTGAGGGATGAAAAAAATATTCCAGCACATACATATAACCGTGTGGGGTATTTGTAGATAGGTGTTTAAAAATGATAATGAAATTTTGAAATGTATTTTTTATTTAAGTCGATTATTGCTAAAATAAACGCATCTGAACTCAAAAAAATATACAGTAAAAAAAATATGTATTTTATGGTTATGCTAGGTAAAATAAAGTCACCGCCTCTAATGTGTAGGGGTTGCGCGATCTATGGCCGACATCGAACGACATCCCTACACGCGGTGTTGGTCTTGGCGAGGTTTCTGCCCCTGAACACCTGACGCGAGGGTGTATGTCCGTCTCTTTCGTGAGGATGGAAAGCGTCCACCATCACCACTACCACCCTATCAACCACCATATAAACTACCTCGCAACGGCGGTCGAAGTGCGTCGGCAGAAACGAAGACGACCGAAATAGACTGAGCTGCTAGAGGAGCCGGGAAGATCGCGCGAACGCGTAGTCGGCGCAATCCTGCTGAACCTCGAAGTCTGGCTTCAGAGGTAATGGCATGTCACTTACTGACTGACGCAGGTAATGACTGGACACGTCTGCTTCGGCCAGTGTCTGTATCGGATCGGTCGAGAAGAGACGGTACGATGCCACCACTATGGCAGGAACCAGGACGGCACCCAGCCACAAGCTGGAGGAATGCCCCGCGTGGGACTTCAAGTGCCAAGTCCTGATGCGTTAGATCGCGAAAAATCTGTCCCTGCCAGCGGTGGTAGCCGCTATGCTGGCAGGTAAAAAGTCAAGGCCACGTCCTTCTTCTGCGAGGCCGGCCTGGAGGCTAGGAGGCTCGGAGGCGACTACGCCGGAGTTGTGGCAACGTACATCCCGGACCGTCAGCCCTGTAGGCCGGGCCAGAGAATAGGACTACGGTGTTCCTCGCCTGTCGCAAGACGCGACTAAAGGGGCCTCCGAGATCGCGGCTGATCGAAGCGAGGGCTCCGCTTATCCATCCATGCAACCTCGAGGAGGACGACAGCGCGTCCGGCCTGCGCTGTCGTGGCACTGTGATAGTGCAAAGGGGTTGGTTCTGTCACTGCCCCCTTAAGAAATATTTTGACAGAGTGAGAGGGGCCCCAGTGCGTTCCCTAGGACATCCCGAAGCCTCTCGACTACGCGCCGAGGACGACCACTGTAAGAGTTTTGGTGGCTGAGCCCCACGTAACCCAGTATCTCCCCCCGAGGGCTGGTTATTTTGTGTAGATTTCGCCTGTGTAACCAAAAAAAAGGTAAAATAAGATAAATTAGGGGCGCTGGTGCGTTCCGCAAAGGTGCATTTTTAAAACAAAATTAAGTACATTAAAGTAACTTAGTGAATTCATTTATTCAGAATTTTAATATATGAAGACATTATGTTGTGTACATAATTTAACCTAATTCATTTGAATTGAATTTGAAGAATTTGTTTAATTTTAATAGAATTAATTAATAGAATTAAAATTAAACAAATTCTTTTCTATTAATTAGTGTTAGTTTACTTAATTAAGAAACAAATCACGTAAAAAATATATTAGGTTCATTATTACTGCAATATTTCCTGAGAGTCGTCCGCTTTCTGGCTAAATTCTTTCAAAGAATAGAATGCAATGAAGAGAATCATTTCTATTTCATGTATATGTATAAATAAACACCTATTAGAAAAATAAAACCGGTTGTAGAGTTTTACTAATAACAATTAATTAAATATTGCACTTAGCATTAGGATAAATTGTATTTTCCTTTGTTCGTAGTTCATACAAGAAAAAAAGCTCATCCTTATCAAGTTGTCACTTAATGTTACGTACCTGGGCGACCGAGCTTTACTTGGTGTCTTATAAGAAAAAAACTGTCCCCATTGCAGGGTTCGAACCCGCGCATTTCAGCGTGGTAGATATACACTCTAGCCACTGTGCTATTGAGAAGGTAAATTCTGTTGCGAAATTAGAAGTTTTTGACCCCAATAAAAAAAAAAGTTTAAAGTTTAGAAGTTAAACATTCAATTCACTGTTCAGGAAAATAAATAACTCCAGAGCCAGACGCCGTGTCCGAGCAGCAACGGTGAGGTAAATCAGATAAGCTGATTCACTTATACATACAACTCACATTTATTATCAGATAAGCTGATCGGTCGCCATTTCGTTAAAAAAGAGCACCCACACATCTACATTTTGTTTGATTTTATTTGCTTTACTTCGTGGTACGGGGCAGGTTGTCTAAAGTTATGGAATCTATGCTTGTATCATTATGTTTCATTTTATTTATTTATTATAAGAACATTATTAAAGGGATATTTGTTTTTAATAGGTACTTGTCGCAAACTGAACTTAGACATATTATTTCAAAATACACACGATTTAGCCACATTGCAATTGAGAAGGCGAACCTTGTTACATTAAAAGAGTCGAAGTTTAAGAGTTTGGAAGTTTTAAGTGCGTAGAAACAGGAAAAAACGATTTTTCCCAGAACTGAGATCTAGCTCGATCGATTTCTCGCCCCCCTCAACCCTTATATCTATTGTAAATTTCATTGAAATCGTTAAAACCATTTTCGAGAAAGCGATTCCAAACATATACATAGTATGTACTAATATTGCTCCTACAATATAATAGAGGATACCTACAACGCAATAAGATATATATGAGGTCTTGAAATCATTCTAAAATCACGTCCTTTGGAGATACTTTGTCAAAATATTTCATTCTTCACAAGATTTCAGACAATATTAAGACAATATTAACTATGTTACATGATTACAATGCAAGAAAAGTTACATGATTTTTCAATTATTTATTTTTCTTTCAAGAAAAATTTTAAATAAATATTTATTGTAACTTGTTGTGTATATAAATCGTGAAATGTCAAGCTCCTGGCGCATTGGGTGATGATTATGAAGGAAGGGTGATGATATCCTGAAAGCCAAGGGGTTAAAGTAACAGAGATAAGTACTACGTACTAACCCGCATTTTTCACCCACAATTTTACCTACGTAGCATTGAATTTTGGTCTCATTCTTACAATGTTCTTATACTCCTCCCTCCCCATTAAAAAAACAGCCAATGTTCCATCACGAAGCGCAGTGTTGAAAAAGCTCAGCGCGCACGCTGTTTCACGTAGATAACGATATAGTAGAAGTATATTTCGTACCGAGTACAAAATATCGCTTTTTCTTACCCGAAGAAAGAAGACAGTTTCGAAAGATTTCATTCCGAGAGTAAGAAAAGTAATTTTGTACTCGGTACGAACGATATTTTTTCTACTACCTGAAAGTCCGATAGATTTTCATCATTATTTCATCATCAGATTCACTTTTAGTAAAATTCGACATGTTTTCCTTGTATTCCCACCAAATTGTAAGTTTTAAAATGATCTTGCCCCGCGGAGTGTCACGAAGTTGTTAGTATCATTCTGCTAACTACGGGACCGCGAGATTAATTTGAGTTTAGACAAGCTTAAAAAATTAAAACCTAACCGAGTACGAAATGAAATTTTATATACAATATTTCGTATTGACCTGCGAGTAATTTCGCACCGGGTTCCGGAAAGTTCGAATTTCGAAACTATTTTCCAGTATGAAATGCAACTCTTTACTTAAGGTAGTAGAAAAATCTGAAGATTCTTTGAAGATGATTTTACGTAAATTTTGATTTCTGATGATGAACACTATGATAGCAACGACATTGTTATCTTCGTCGAGCATTTTAATGTATACTAAAATAGCACACTTAAATTAAATTAGAGAAAAAAAGTTTACTTTAGAGTATGAAAGATTTTCCCCTGTGTACAATAATGCATTATGACTAAGATTGTGATCTACTTGCTAACAGAACTTGTTATTTTTAGAATATACATAACAGAATAGGACTCAGTTGATGTAAGCAACAGAAGTTTTCGTTCATAATGTTTACTTTTACTTTTCTTTATTGGGGAAAAAAACAGATACAGACGCAAACATTACAAAATAAATTAGAACTTAATGCTGTATACATAGTCTACACCCTAAACCAATTCCCACTTAGAGTTATTGGTAGACGTGTCAATTAATTCAAAACATGTTTCAGCAACTAGCTACCTAAAACTAACAGACTTAACAATCTTAAGTACATGCGGACTCTACAAAAGAATGCCTTATAAATATAACAATCAACGCAAACATCAGGGCTCACTACTAAAAAATAAATAAATTACAAATACAGTTTCTAGGCTACATTTTTTTTATTTAACAATAGGGTTACTCGACGCTTATACTTATCGTACGAACTACCGAACATGTCAACCGAGGTTAGTTGCTTGTTGTATGAGTCGCAGTCTACCGAGAGGCGCACGGATACCTGCCATAGTTCTACTCGTCGGGACAGCGAACAAAGTCGTAGATCTGGTTCTGTACGACGGAGCCCAGAATCTGATACCTTCGAAAAGGTCATGGCAGTCGTAGCCGCCGTTGCATATATTGTACAGAACAGCAGCATTCCGCACCGTACGTCTGTCCGTCAGGAAAGTAAGTTCGTACTGTATTAAGAGTTCTACAAACTTCTACGACCGGTGAGGCTGACGAAATCTATAATTAACAGCTCTTAAAAATTTTTTTTGGATAAATTCGACTTAGTTTATGTAGATCTTATAGTAAGGATTCCAAACCTCAGATGAGTACTCAAGGAGAGGGACACCAGCGATTTATACAAGAGCATGTAGGACGAACGCTTTTTTAGCGGTTTGGCAGCTCTCAGGACGAATCCTAGTATTTTGTATGCTTTTATTGTAACTTGGCCTATATGCTTGTCGAGAGTCAGTTTTTCGTCCAGCGTGACACCCAAGTCTTTTACAGACGTGACATCGTGCAACGTCTTATCTCCAATACGATATTGACCAAAAATTTTATTATTATTTTTGGTGAAAGAAATTTTGACACATTTGTCATATGCAAGAGATAGTTTATTTACCAGGCAATATTGGTGGAAACGATCCAGGTCTTCTTGGATAAGATTACCGTCATTTGGACAATGTACAGATTTATATATTTTCAAGTCGTCAGCAAACATCTCAAAAGAACAATTACGAAAACAGTCACCGATGTCATTAATAAATGACGTGTACAGAAGGGGTCCAAGAACCGAGCCCTGCATCACACCAGATGAGACATGCGAAGCTTGAGACTCGTGACCACCAATTACAACCTTTTGGGTACGTTTATCTAAATAGGAAGCAAACCATCTCAATAAGTTGCCTTTAATCCCTTTGAACGCCAACTTCCGCAATAGCATCGCATGGTCTACCTTATCTGTATATATAGCATCCACCTCGGTTTTTTGGCCATTGATGTAAATAGGAAATAGTGTACACCAAAAGGTTGGTAGACGTAGATTTACGCTTTACGAATGTGCTGTGGTATAATGTTATTTTGCACCAACGGAAAGATCGCTCCATGGACGAGAGATTCTAGTAATTTAGGTATGCAAGACTGTACTGAGATCGGTCTATAATGAGAGACTTGAGATTTCGAACCGGATTTATGTATGGGCATGACAAAGGATAACTTCCAGCATTCCGGAATTCCAGAATCCGAATGTTACAATTATTTTTGTTTTTTGGGGGACGCTACTTATTCTCTGTTCCTGACAATGTCTCTGACTTTTCAATAAAACTCCTGACATTTTCTCTGAATGTTGTAAGCATGTGGTATGCATAAGTCGTGATTTTCAAAATATGCGCCGCGCGCCTAATTTTAAATTAGACGCGAGAAATGTCACGTCACGTGTGCGCTCGGCACGCTAGCTACGCTACGTGCTCGTGCGGGTGCGGTCGATATTTGGCGCAATAAAATATTCTTCTTTCAATTTTAAATAATCCTGACATTTATGTATAGTTTCAAGCTGTTTCCCTGATAGAGGACCAAAATTCCGGATACGTCAGGAAAATTCCTGTCGTCTGGTAACCCTACCTGTGGCTGCGAGTATATTATCTGTACATATACCATGATATACCACAAGACTGAATAAAAATTATGTTGTATTATATTTGCATAAGAGCAGAAAAGGTTAAGGGTAGGTTAAGGCAAGGAAAACATTTAGGATCCTGATTCAGATTATAATCTGTATCTAAATATATTATTACCTATTTCTATACTGAATATTATAAAAAGAGAGAGCAGATTTTGTAAGTCTGTTTATATGTATAGGGTAATCTCCGGAACCACTGCACATTGCTTGTTGAAAAATTCTTTCACCATTTGGAAAGTACATTATTCCAGATGGACATAGGCTATTATGTATGTATTCAACTCGAGCGAAGTGGAACGGACCACTAGTAAGTACTTACATAAAAATTAAGTGTCAGGCTGCGATTTGAAATAAAGGCTTTTTCTTAAGCTTATATGGTTATTTGAACGTAACCAAAACCCATACTTTTTTTAATTTTTTTCTGTCTGTCTGTCTGTTTGTTTCTCCGGACTAATCTCCGTAGCAGCTGAACTGATTTTGACGGAACTTTCATTGACAGGTAAAAGACTTTTCAAAGAGCAATCAAGGCTACTTTTTAAACCTGAAAAAACATCAAATTCAACGCAGGTGAAACCACGAGGTACGGCTAGTACATATTGTAAGATACCTACATAATAACCTATAACTTAAGGTATATCATATACATACATCATTATGTCAATTGCATAACAGTTACATGTTACCACTACATGCGATTTCATTTGTTTGATCAATTGTGACTCTAGTGAAGCATAACTTTTCTAAATATTAGGTAAGTAATATTGAGAACCCGATTGTTATTTAACAATCTTTACACACATAAATACACAAGATATAATTAGCACCTGAAATTGATATTTTTTATTTAAAAAGTGACCCCAATTAGTCACAAAATGGTTGCGTTATTGATCCAGTGACGGCAGTTCATGGTGTAGTTAAAAATTTCAAGTTCATTCATTATAATTATGACGGTGCCAGTCTCTCAAATCAATGTGAACAACTAATTCAAGGTTATTCCAATTGGCCACAAATTGCTCACAATTGGTCAATAGATTTTGATAATAAAGCATAAATATTATGATTTTCTCGCTCTTTAGATAGAGCGTCGCGCTGTATTCAGTAATTTTAATACAACACAAATACAAAGTACCTATATACAGGGCAGCTTTGTCTTGCACTCGCGCCAGACTCTTGTGTGAGTGCCCATACTGGCAAGGTAATGAAATATTTCCCAAAAATTGACGAAGGAAAGTGTTTATGAGTTTAGTTAATATAATGACATGAATGAATAAAATGAATGACAATGACGAATTTTCAAATCTAAGATTATGGACCTTAATATTTTGAACAATTCACATGGGTGCTATTTTCTAGATTTTTCGTGGTGCTGATTACGAAAATGAAGTCGTTTTTCAAATACAAGATGGCAGATATTATTTTTTTATAAAATAACACAGGTGTCATTTTTGAAGTTTTCCAGGGTGCAGGTTACGAAAATGACGTCCAGTTTCAAATCTAAGACGGCGGATCTTATTTTTTTTATTATATTGATAAGCGTGTCATTTTTTAGATTTTTTTTAGGTGATGATTACGAAAATGATGTGGATTTTCAAATTCAAGATGACAGGTTATGCAATTTAAATGTTAACTACTTCGGAAACATAACTTTATCTGTTTTTAGGTTTAGGCTATAGTTATTGCAACTTGATATTGACCAAAAATTTTAAAGTGATAAAGACTATCGGCGCGCAGCTAGCACTAGGCTGCACTTTGGCAGTTTTCGAAACTGCTTGTAGTTTTAGTCGAGGATAGATAAGCGTTCTAAATGTTCACAATTTAGCCACCATGGCGCAGGATTTCGAAATCAAATTGTCCTTACTCTTCCTCATAAATTTCAAAAGTCATAGAGGACTGTTATATATGGGAATCCTGAATTTAAAAACTGACAACACCAAAAAATATCGAATCGTTAATTTGTATAAATTTAATCTGTCAAATAAATCGTTTTATAAGAAATATGATGGTTCATGAATTCATAATTATTTGCCGATGACAGGTGACTTTAAGAACTGTTTTTATTTGTTCTTTACAATCTTTACACACTTTTCTGGCGCAACTCGTCATTTCAGACCACTAAAATTCGACACAAAGCATGACGCCTTCCCGACACAATTGAAACTGACGGGCGGGAATCGCTTTATAGTTATTCTAAGCTTTGTATGATAACAGCTAATATTTTTTCGATACATTCGATACATTTCAATCTAGAGAGTAAATAATCAAAGCATTCATATCCAAACAGAATGTAAAATTACTACGTACAGACACTTAGCGTGTCCAGCACGTATGCATATACATATACGTAGAAAATATATTACGTATATAATGATATTTTTTATGTCTGTACTAGTAGGTGTACGAGCTGCATATTTGTAGATATGAACGTTCCTTAACTGATCGCCGTTATAACATAACATATCTTCACGCTGTATCCCTAACGGGGTAGTCAGAGAGGACGGAGCGCCAGGAGTCGCGGTCCTTACACACCTCTTTCACTTCCTCAAATCTCATAATTCTCTTCACACATTTTCGCCTAGGTATGCGAGTGCTTTTGGCATTTCCGTTTGCTAATACTCTGGCTATTTGATCTTCATAAGTCAGCCTTGGTCTTCCTTGGCTTCTTTTACCACTCACTTTCGCTCTGTAGATTTTCTTCGTCAGTCATTCATCACTCATTCTTTCCAAGTACCCGAACCATCTAAGCATTCCTTTCTTCATTTTTACAATAACACTGTTGTGCAACCCTGTCATACTGCGTATCTCATCATTGCTTATCCTGTCCGCAAGCGTGACACCGCACATATTTGTGAGAGACCGCATCTCCACAGCATTTATCATACTTTCACTCGATTTCGGGCATATCCAGGCCTCACTACCGTACAACAAAGTTGGCACCAACACCGCATTGTGGATGGCCATTTTAACAGTGTTAGATATATTCACACTACCCACTAATGCGGACAGAGCACCGACCGCCGATGTAAAAAACTGTAATGAAATAACTTACAAATTTCAAGGCCAACTCAATGCTAATTCATTCAATGGCAAAGTTTATTTAATAAAGTGACGCTAATTATTACGAAATCGTAATTACTGTTCGGTTTTAATTAATTGGTCAGTAGTATATCACTTTACGGAATGATTTTAGTCGATTGTGAAAGAATCATTCAACTTTAATATATTGGTCGCGAAATGATCAAAATTTATTAGTCATCAAATTTCAATAATTTGACAGAAATAATGCTGCAGTATCACTTTTGACATGGCTTAAAAAGTTTTAAATCATTCGTCGTCAATTGTTGCAAATTATTTAATCTTCTATTATATCGTTGACCAATTATTGAATTTATCATATGTCCATAACACCTAAAAGATTGCGTGAAATAATCCTCTTTCTAAAAAATGTTACTAAGTACCTACTGGTCGCTCCGCTATGTAAAGAGTGAGTTCAAGAGAATCGTAAAACTAAATAATATAAAAGGTAGATAGGTACGAATAATTTTTCTTACTGTGTGTTTACAATAATTGACGTAAAGTCATACATTATTAAATTACATTTTACATATATGTCATATAAACATTGCTTTATTTTATGGAATAAGATTTAAAAATGTTGCTTACCTATTTGGCTAACCTGTTTACATATTGTAAAAACATTTGTAGGTATATTTAATATTATAATAATATCATTATTATTCATTGCTATTATTTTTACTTACACCACGTCTACCCACCGTCTCTGTGCCTGTAGGTAGTACATGAAGAAATTTAGACCGAAGCCCGACGAGTTTGGTCAAATCGTCCTTTGTGGCTTAAATTACTGCATTCTACCATCACACCCAAAAGTGTATCTCTTATTTATATATTTACAAAAAATGTTATATTCATTTTTCACTTGTAAAGTTCAAAAATAATTAAAAAACTTGAAAAGTATTAACAAACTATTTGAATTTTATATATGTCAAGTGCAACAGCTTAACAGTCTTATTGCATTGAGCATACCGATATAGACCAATATTTTATGTGTATTCCCATCCCATTCTATACTTACACCATATATTTCTTTCAGTCTAATTCATGACGTATACAAGTACGACGATATGTATTAGTGGTAAATCTGTGAATATTGACCATACAAACTTTGCCACCCCCTTTCACCTCTTAGGGGTGAATTATGAAAAACGTCAAAATTTCTTTAATTATGTCGAAGAGTATTCAAGTTTTGATTGTAAAAATATTATTTCCCTTACAAACCGTGCCACCCCCTTTCACCCTCTCAGGGATTGAATTTCAAAAAATCAGAGTTCTCTGCCAAAAGTTGTGTTTAAAATATAACGCAATCTGTCCCTATCGCACTGCGATCTCCTTTTGAACCATCATTTCAAATATTTAACATTTTTTGTAATTAATTTAAGAAATACTAATTAAATGAAAATGTATTACGACGATTCTTTATGTAGGTACTTTACATATGATTTGTAACTCCTACATTCTTTATATCTTTGAACCGTAATTTTTTAACTTTCTGAATACTTTAGAAATATGTAGTATAAAACGCCCTCACTCACTCGCTGCTATTATGCGACTAAATCAAATTACAACAATTGTCTTGATTTAACTGCCTCAGCTACCGTATGCTAGTACTCTTTTTATAATATAATAATATCATTGTCCTTAGCGATTTTGGGCGATGATTATTCAGTCAGTCAATCGACATTGCTCCTTAGATTATTATTTATTTGCCTAAAAATCAGTCTTTTATTTAATATTCATAGTGCTTTATTTCTGAGGCTTTAGTTCTGAGGATTTACAGTATAACAAGCTGTCACGTCACAGCTGTCGACTGCCTAATTCGCTGCAAGGCATAATGTTTAAAATCTTTTGCTCTATAACTACTTAAAAGTAAAAAATAACACGATGTAGGTGAGTCAATAAATTGTGACCAGCAAAAAGCTTTCATTATTTATTTCTTCGCATCACTTAGTCGCTTTTTTTATTAGTGCTTTCTTTCCTTTGTGGATATTTTTTCCTACTTAGTCCCATATATTAATTTATTTTGTTAGATTTTAATAAAGTAACTACATTAAAGCTTTATACCGAGGCGAAGACTGTCACCGAGTGATACTAACCAAATGCTTATTACTGTTTAGATAAACTAATTCGGTTCGCAGAAAATTAGTTTAGATATTCTGCATTTATTTTGTCCAGAAAATGAACAGTAAAAGAAATTCTTTTACTGTTCACTTTCTGGACAAAATAAATTCAGTAAAATTTTTATATCATTATAATCCAGCCAGACCTCTCACAACCACTCACACACCAATCATCTGATCTCAAACTAGGGCATTCCCTGTGCTATGAGAACCAGACGACGACTACTGGGGGCGTCTCCCCCAGTACACCCAGACCCGAGAAAGTTTGGAAAATTCGTTTCTTTCGACCCGACCGGAATCGAACCCAGAAACTTCAGCTCTACGCTGCAACGTCTAAACTACTTCGCCATTGAGGTCGTGAATCAGACCTTAACCAAACTTGCAAACATTTTTTATAATTGATAAACTAATAGATAATTAATATAAAGCACTTAACACATACTTATTTGCATTGTACCTACAGATAAACAAGCAGAATTGCTGACAAAGTAAATAGTAAAAAATCAATAAAGATACAAAATAATTAAATAAAATTTCAAAAAAATATCAGAAAATAAAGTAAAATAATTTCAACCTTTTAATGTAATTTTTTGTTAATACTTACGTTGACTTTGATGTATTTGTGCACTCCATACTTTAAATTAGTAAGACAGGAAGGCGGCTCCAATCGTAGTTTCTGTGCCCATGGATTAGTAAATGGCCTCTTTAGAAATTCAATAATAAACGACAAACATATTAATAACGTATAATATAACGTCAAAGCATTAGCCACTATGAAATGCTGAGAGCATGCTAACAAACTCATGTTTAACTTGTTGTTAGATAAATAATTTTACACACGTATGCAAAAGCCGACTACGTTTAGTTGACTGACGGTCTGACGCGAACCACGCACAATACGTACACCACAATGACGAGCACTGGTTTTCCAACATTTTGCATCGTAATTCATATTACTTCATCGTGACTGGTAAAACTTAAGGCGACTCAGTGATAAACAATAATTTAATCTACAATAGACCTGTTCTATGCAATCTCGCGGGCGCGCTGGCTTTTTAATTTTAAAAATCTAACTGGCATTTACAAAAATATGTTTAGATTAGATTAGATAGGTTTCTTTGATATTTTTTCTGTGTTACAAAAGTTAACCAATCGTGAATCGCAACTGGCTAAATGGAGTCAATTAAATGATGAATTAGATTACTAAATATCACTTTCTTACGTTTTGTAGTCACTCAGAAAAATTGAGATCCCTGCCGTCAAAATTTCCAATGCTTAACCTTAAGTTTTCCAGCTACATACATTTTGTGATTTTACACTGCGGAGAATCGGACACTATTTTATTTATTACATAAGTACTTACTTGGCGGGGATTAAAACTTATGATTTTGTAAAAATTTTACAGTACCTACTGTAAGAGATAAACATAATGCATAGTACTCATTGTATGTAATCACTAATCGTTAATGATTGTAGTATGTACATTGTACATATCTCGAACGATGCGAATAATTTTCTTCCATTGTAGATAACGTTCTAACTCTAAGCTATAAAAATTTGACAAAACGCGAATAATTAATTCATGAAATTAAATAAGTACATAAGTACCTACCTTTATTTACAACAACATTTACAAAAAGTATCCGTAAAAATTTAGACCAATATAATGTAACATCATAAATTGTAACCTTGGCTCAATTTATTTGGTGAATTGTACTTTGACGGCGAATTTTTTAAACACTTTTCGTATATAAACAACCTAAGCAGAATTCAAACTCATACATAATATTCCGTAGGTATCATCCAAAATTTATTAGATAACAGTTTTGTTGACTCATGGACTGATTTTAATTAAATTTTATAAATATTTCTTAAAATTATAAGGCTATTTTTCTGAGGTTAAGATTATAACTTCCTATCGTATCGTATAGCGTTGTTCTTGTTCCTCCTTAAGATATTCGGAATTCTAAAAGTATTTACAGTTAAGAAACAGGTTGTAGGTAGGTATGTTTTATGGGTATACTATTTTTATAGGCTCAAAATTATAACACAAAAAAATTCCAATCTGCTGGTACACTTACACAACACACCTTCAAAAATACCATCTACATCAAAATTCAGTTCTTCGATTTATCTCAGAGGTTCTAAAGCCTCCAAGCCTCCGACCTAATTTAATGACTACCGCCATAGCTACCGCCATACAGTGTGACCTATAGGTGAACAAAGCTTTCAAAGCACTCATCAAATAAATGACCGCGCATAACGTCGCGAATAAAATTAGAAAGTACACAATAAAGGTTACAAGGAACACCATTAACAACGAATTTGGCAGTAAACAAGATAGAAATAACGAAGATTTTTCAATACAAATGTTGTTACTAATAAAATAGTGGTACAAAAGTTGTTACTAATAAAATAGTGGTCGGTAATGTTTTTAAGTATTATTTTTCAAGCACACCCGTAGAAATTACTAATGGTTTAGGATAGTCTTCATGTACAGCAGAGACGTTGTTCCTGAGACTCCTCTCTATGCCTACATAGAGGAGATATTTAGGAAGAATTGCAGCATGAACGTGAACGCTTACACCGTTGAGAACTAGAGTTAAAAAGAGAACGTGAGCTATTCTCTAGAAAGTGTATTGCTTGACTTGGCTGCAGATGGAGTAAAGGCAACGGTCTCACGCAGTCATAGAAGATTGCTTACTAGAAAAGCCAATTCTTATAGGTCAATCTTATGCGGAACAACCAAATATAACGGTATATAAGGATGTCACTCAGTTAACATTTCTGGCCGGACCTCACCGTAGACGACCGAGGGACGAGGGACGAGACCGACCCGGACAACCACATAACAGCGGCGATCGACGCCCTGTTAACACTAATAATAACGTTGCGACAGACTTTTTGGCGGGAACGGGAGAAATGAGCTTAACATTTTGTTTAGATTTTCTATTTTTTACATTTTTGGGGGTTTTAAAACACAAAAGTGATAGTATATTGTGTTTTAAAGTTCTGTATAAGTGAAAAGAATGGAGTAGATCTAAATAAACATGTGTAGCTGAAGTTCTCGCGCTCTTCCAAGAAGTCCTTTATAACTTCAGTAAAGCCTACTATCACTTTACTGGAGGAGTTTTACGATGAGAAAAAACTGATTTACTAGTGATTCTACTTATTAATACGTGACATTGGCAAATGAGCTAAATTTTGCGCCATGCCATGAAGAAAAAAAAAAACGTTGCGACACCACACCGCCCCCCTCAAAGGGGGCGTCGACGTCTTGCGCTTAACAACAGGGCCTCTGTAGGTTCTATCCGACTACATCACACACTCCGATAGGGCCTCACTCAAACATGGCCATCCGCCTGCGCTGCGTCACATGATAGCCACTCACCATTTCGGGACTTCACCCGACAGATCGCCGGCCGGTTATAACCACTCTGGGACCGGACCCCACCCGTATAGATTCTCGACGGCACGCAAGTGCATATTTTCCTGACGACAACCTGAGCCGAGGTACCGTCCTCCGTCTCGGGTAATCCCCGGACTGAGGAGCCCTCAGGCTTTGTTGATCTCACCGGCCGGAGTGCCTTCCGCTGCTCCCCTCCAACGCGTTCGGTACGCTACGACGGCCTGTAGAGTTAAGTGGCGAGTGGAGGGTTGTTTTAGTCGGTTCGAGACCGACACTACCCGGCCGGTCCTCACGTTCTCTCCTGAGGCACTTAATTAGCCAAAATGCAGTTTTCTACAGAACAAGATCGACAACCTCCGATATGAAATTAGTACAGCGACCGTCAGACCAGGTACTTTAAAAATTCAGTGTGACAGATTTCCCTCGTTCTGAAAATGAACATAGTGCACGCCAGTTTCTCGGTTTGGCGAACTATTTTAGAAAGTTTATTAGAGGATTTGCACTGATTGCTCACCCTCTTAACAACTTGCTTAAGAAAAATAATGAAAATCGACAGATGATCCTTTCAGACTTTGAAATTCAGTTTAGTCGAAAGACCCGTTCTAGCTATCTACAACCCTAAAGCAGAGTTGGAATTACATACAAATGCCAGTAAAATAGGTATTGGAAGCATTTTATTTCAACGATTACAAGGAAACGATGGTTAACGACCGATTGCCTACTATAATCGTCAGACTTCTCCCGAAGAAAATAATTTTTACTCCTACGAGCTAGAAACATTAGCAGTGATTTCAGCATTTAAAAAATATAGTTAATCGGTAAGCAGCTCAAAATCATTAGTGGTTATAGTGCACTCCGGTCTACGTTGCCCGTTTGTTATTACTGCAGGAATTCACTTGTACTGTGGAGTACAAAGCCGATGCAAAAATGTCGCACGTTGATACCTTATCACTAAATCCGACGATTAGGAAGGACGACGGACAAAACGGAGAACAGCATCCTTTCGTAATGGTGATAAGTGAAGAAGATCGGTTACTTACTCTTCAGTTAGGAGATTTGGAACTGAATTGGGTCCACAATAATTTCACTTCACAGTAATTTAGACAAAACGGAGTTAAAATATATACATGACAACTACGGTCTACAAGATAATAAATTATTCTGGTGTCTAGGAGGCGATGAAAACAAAAGAATTAATGAAAGACAGAAATAAGCTGCAGAAAGCAGAAATGAAGAATTTGATGAAAGACAGATATAAGCTGCAGAAAGCAGAAACGAAGGCACTAGTGAAAGAGAAGCGTGAAAGGTGTAGGGTGTAGATGAAAACATAATGTCCAACAACTTCGAGGAAAATTCCAAATTATTTTGGAAAGAAGTACGTTAGTACCGAAGTGTTCCGGTATCTTGCAGAATGGATAAAGTGAGTTCGAAAGAAAACCACCTGCTGACGTATAAAAAAGATGTTCTGCAGTGATGAAGTGAATATTATGGAGGACTGTATGAGAGTGTAATTGTAATAATTCTTCATCTGGTTATTGTATTACTTTTTATAAATATACACTGAAAAGTATGAAATAACTATCCTTTATTTATCAAAACTTAAGTACAAAAATAACTTTATAAATAGGATACAAATATCCATATAATTAAATTTGACAGTTACTGAAGTCGGTGCCAAACCTACTAAACTAATAGACTTTTTGTTGTCGAACATTGATTTGGCACCGACTTCAATAACTGTAAAATTTCATTATATGGGTTTTTGTATCGTATGCACAAAAATCCAAATGTATAATATTTTTTCTTTCTAACGTACCCAGAATCCATGATAAAATAGAACTGGGTAGGAAACAATTAGAATTAGGTAATAAATTGCAGTGTGCGGTACACATCGGGGCATTGGCTAGAAGTAAGCTCGGTTCTGCAATGTATGCCATTAGACGCATTAGGCAATTGACGAATGTGGATAGGGATAGGCTGATGTACTTTGCATATTTTCACAGCCTAATTAAATGTTCTATGACCGCCTGCTGTGGGGATAGCGACGCGTACATTTTTATTTTACAAATAGAGCAATACGTGTCATCCACAGTATGAATGCTTGAGAATCACTAAGAGATCGTTTTAAAGATTTGTATGTACTCACCTTGCCGTCCTTATACATCTTTGAAATTATTATGTATCGGAGTAAAAATAAGTACTCAAATACATCGCCTCGGGTAATGGTTATATACCAAGTCATACTGCATTTATTGGCTTATTTGTGGGCTATTTTAAATTATTCTTTTACCTGAATGTTGTCCACAAACTATAGGTTGGTATAATAATTTATTCCATATACACTTTACATATATTATCTAATAAGAATCTGAGACAAAATCTACAGTACTGTCAACAAAAGCGCTGACCCATAGTGGACCTTATTTTTTCTCTAGGTACGTTACGTCTTGACAACGTGACAATGTTTGATTAACAATGGCATTTATAATGAAAGATAAACTAAGAGATGCTAAGGCATTGCAATCATTATGTAACTTAAAATGGCTTGCGCAAACTATTGAAACTCGATTTAAGGTACTGACATCTTGTTTACACCAATTATTAAATGGTTAGGGTTCCACCAAGCCACCCTTGGGGTGACTTGCACCAACTATGTGAGCTCGATTTAAGGATTTGACATCTCACACCAATTATTTAATAGTTGGTTCAAGCGAGATGTCAAATTCTTAAATCGAGTTTAAATATTTGGTGCAAGGCACCCTTAGCCACTTATTGTTATTCTTATACGTATTCGCCAACTTTGCCTAACTATAAATAAGTTGCAATTCAGGATAGTTTTTTTAAAATGTACATGCATGTAATTAATATATCCTTACCTATGTTGTATTGCTATGGAGTAGCAATGACTTTTATTTACTGATAAAGCACCGCTGCCGATTTACCATAGGAAATAATATTAAAAGCAACGTGAACGGAACATTTCAATATGATTTACTTGATTTATGGAGTGATCTAAAAGGATTCTGCTTCTGGAGAGATTACGTCTCAATGCTAACAGACGGATTTGAGTTACGGGGTGGTCTAAAAGGATTTTGCTTCTGGGGACTATATATTGGGTCCTTACATATGAAATTAGCGTTTTGTCGTACTGACCACTTTGATCTGAAATATCTCCTCTTTGGTTAAGAATTCCAAATTCAAATTTATAAATTCATTTAGCTGGTACATTTGAGTTTTGAAAACAGTCATTCATTTGTTTTTTTCCTCATTATTTTTTTCTTTGGCGTCGCTTATTACCGCACAATGGAAAACATGAAATATCGGTATATTTACGAGTACGAGTTCTACCGTGGCACCAGTGCTGCAGAAACAGCTCGAAGGATTAATGATGTGTACGGCGCTGGTGTCGCAAAAGAAAGCACGGTACGTTTTTGGTTTCAACGTTTTCGTTCTGGAAATTTCGACCTTCAGAACCAACCCCATGGACGGCCGGAGACCAAAGTGGAAAATGAAGAATTAAAGGCTATTGTGGAAGCGGATCCATCACAAAGCACTTCAGAGATAGCTGCAGGCTTCGGGGTAAGTGACAAAACTGTATTAATCCACAAGAAGCAAATCGGGAAAGTAAAAAAACTTGAACGATGGGTACCTCATGAATTGAGTGAATCGAACTTGCAAACACGCGTCGACTGCTGTGTTACTTTGCTCAACCGACACAATAATGAAGGGATTTTAAATCGAATCATTACTTGTGATGAAAAGTGGATACTGTACGATAATCGGAAGCGCTCGTCGCAATGGCTGAACCCTGGAGACCCAGCCAAATCCTGCCCTAAACGAAAATTGACTCAGAAAAAGTTACTTGTGAGTGTTTGGTGGACTAGCGCCGGTGTCGTTCACTACAGCTTTCTAAAATCTGGCCAAACGATTACGGCAGATATCTATTGTCAGCAACTGCAAACCATGAAGGAAGAACTAGCTGCTAAACAACCGAGATTAGTCAATCGCTCTAGGCCATTGCTGCTTCACGACAACACAAGACCACACACTGCACAACAAACAACCACTAAGTTAGATGAGCTACAATTGGAATGTCTGCGACATCCACCGTACTCCCCGGACCTTGCTCCAACAGATTACCATTTTTTCCGGAAATTGGACAAATTCTTACAAGGAAAAAAATTCAACTCCGATGCGGCAGTCCAAACCGCCTTCAAAGAGTTTATTGATTCTCGCCCCCATGGTTTTTTTAGTAAAGGGATCAATGAACTACCTATGAGATGGCAAAAGTGCATAGATAACAACGGTGCATACTTTGATTAATTAAATATATTTTACAAAAAAAAAATTGACTTTATATTCCTCCCGTACAAAACGCCAATTTCATATGTAAGGACCCAATATTAGAGGGTACGCCTATATACTACAGACGGAGTAAGGTAGCAGTGCATATTATGTATCGATCCTTATTAGCAACCTCAAACCAGACATCCTCTTAAAATGAAAGACTATATATAATGTCAACCAAAACGTTACTTTTATTTTTCTTATTAACTTCTGCTGTTCAGGACAACAGTTAAGTGGCGAAGTTTAAACACGGGTTTTTTTGTGACATTCCCATTCTCAAAACATTGTGCTACAAATGATTTGTATAAAGAAAAAACAGCAACGTTAAGTGCTCTACTTTCAACTATATGAATACAAACACAACGTTACCTCACTAGATAAATAAAAATTTCTAAAATAAAATGATTACTCTATTTATAATATATGTACTGGAGTCAGTCTTTCCTATTCAGGTCTATTGTTGTACAAAGGGTTAATTTCGTCAAACAAGCCATCTACATCCATTTGTAATTCAGATGTAGGATATTCTTCTGTGTCTCTCCAAGAATCGGAATCATCAAAACCAAAAAACTCTAAACACGCCGTCCCTGGCGTGGAATTATCGTCTTGCACATGATCTTCTTTAACTATGGTTTTCTCGTCTTTTAGACGTTCCGATGTCTCCTTTTCTATTTGTTCCAAGCGTTCTATAGCTCTCGATGGATCACACTTTGGTCTTTGATTAAAGTTTATTTCAATATCAATCCTATTGACATAAAGAATAGATTAAAATTAATTGACCATTCAAGTACTGATAGGTACCTCTGCTTATACGCTATAGATATTGGTAAAGGTAAAGTGTTTTATTTTATACACGTTATTGAACACAAAGCTTATATTAATAAAATTTTAAGATTTTATTTGTTTTATTACGTATATTTCAATAAATCTGTACTGTAACATCGAAACATCATACAGTACTAGAACAAAATAAACAAATACTTATAGAGATAAAAGCTAACATATACAATATACATACAGATTACAGAATATATTATAATCATAAAACAAAAAAAAACATATCTAGTGATATGATATTATTTGGTATTTAAATGGTTTTTGAAAGAAACTACCGACGGACTATGAATTTTAAAAGGGAAACTTATTCTATTATTCTGTAACTCGGAACTTGAAGTTTGATAATGTTTACCAAGTCCGAAAGTAAAGCAAATAGCTAAATTTTATAATCGCTCTAGTTTAATTTTAAACTAGCATTGCATTATAAAATATATAATTAATCTAAAACGGGAAATTAAACGCGATTACCTTTTATTTTGGCTTGATGTTTCGACCGAGTTGCATCGGCCGTGGCAGAGAATATGTAAAAAAGAAGTTTGATTTCCGCCTCATGCGTATCAGATTGCCTTCTCTCGGTCGGATACGTTGGGTGTGAGATGTAGACAGCATCTCATTTAGCTATACATTTAGTATATAATATAGTAATAAAAAAAACAATACACACGGATAAGTCTTTTACGTTGGTTAAGTTTCATTTCTTGTAGTTATGTTGAAGAACGATAACTCTGGATTCGAACAACTACAATTATTATTTAGGCATCTAAAGACGTTATAATACTTTCGTTAATGTGATTTAGACATTTTCGTATTTGCAACGATGTGAAGAACAAATTAAAACAAACGAAAGTAGTTGCATGTTCGTGTGCATGTTCACGTCGCGTGCAATCCCGCAGTAATTATTGTCCATATTCACCCAGAATATTGCCATTATGTGCGTGCCACAGCGCGTGCGTATTAGCGCGCACACATACAAACCGTGTATGATAATTTTCTATGAGCACATTCTACTGTTATTTTATACTATGGCCGTGGTCTCAAGCATACTGTCAAAGAACAGTTTGCTTGAGACCACGGTTTTTATGGCAACATAGCCATTTCATTGGCTACGTTGCGTTTAAACTCGGTCAAAACGTCAAGCCAAACTAATGGTAATTGCGTTAAATTTCCCGCTCTAGTTTATTTAACAATTCTTCTTTTACGTCGAGATAGCATTAGATGTGCTTAGGTAAGAATAGGAAGAAGAGATTATTAAGAAAGCATAATTTCGATTTTGCAGGAATTCCCGGAGTCGTTTGAAAGAGCGAAATGTATAATGCATACGTACTGCATTGATATGAACAGTCCAATTTAATTAAGCTTAAGTTTTTCACTTTATCTGTGTAGGAAATGCTAACGCCATCGTAATGCACCGGTTGCAGTGATAAATTCTTCAGATAGTTTATTCTGATTGCTCCCTACCATAATCAGTAGTCATTTGGATGGGTTTACTATAAGAAATATTATGGATATACATGTTTAATTCCGAGTAAGATTGCATACGAAACACAAACCTGGTTATAGTGTATAGCTACCAAACAAAAATTTGCTTAGAAAAATCTAGTTCTATCGAATTCAAAGTCCACAAAACACCTACAACACAACTATTTCTAGCGGTCTGTTACATGATTTAGATTAGATGTTTACACTATGCCCATTGATACGAAAGATAAATAAGTCTAATTTTATATCAAGAAAATAGCACCGGTTTTAATTCCGATCGGCTTGAAGTTTGGGTATCATTAGGTTATCGACGAGTTTGTTTTGTGGAATCTATAAACCTAGGCTTAAGGCGACGCATTGATTAACAAATAATTTAATCTAAAATAGACCTTCATCTGCTCTATGCAAACGTGCGCGCGTTACCTTACGAAAAATACGAAAAAACAGTTATTTTCGTTTATTTTAAAAACTGTTATTAATTTTAAAAAATACAACTGACATTTTGAAGAATATATATAGATTAAACTATACAGAAAATTTACAGATAAAAATCGGTCTCGTTACTCCGAAAAATCTAAATCTCTGTTATGTAAGAGGTTTCTTTGATATTTTTTTTGTATTACAAAAGTTAACCAATGAGTATCGCAACTGTCAAAATAAAGTCAATGAAGTGAAGAATCTGGTTACCAAATATCAGCTTTATACGTTTTGTAGTCACTTAGAAAAGTTGATCCTTGCCGTCAAAATTTCAGAGATGATTATTTATTATCATTATTAACTTCATATCATTCTAAAACAATGCGCAATCATCATCAAAAGTTAGTAGTTCAAAATAAACAATTAATAAAAGGTGATTTAAATGGTTTATAAGTTATTGATATACCTACATATATACACATATCAAAAATATCTAGGGATCAAGTACATTTTTAACTATAAAAAATTATCCCATTAATATTTATCAAATCTAGTCTTCCAGACTGGCTTCTTACTTTAATTCCTATGTTTAAGATAACAACTTATCCCTATATTTTGTAAAAATTAAGAAAAATTTCAATTTTTGAAAATTGTGGGAAAATTAACCTAAGTTAATGTCGTCAATTAAATGGCAAAAAAAGGCAAAAATGAGGATTTTTTCTTAACTTTTATTGTAAACATAAAAAAATTAATAATCTGTGTTTCCACCATTGACACGAATCACACAATCACAGCGATTTGGCATGGTTAAAATCAGTTCATCAAAATCACTTTGAGAAATGGCCGCCCACGTTCTTTCTAACAAGTCAAAAAGTTGTTGTGGAGTATGCACGGCATCCATACTCGGCGGAGCTCTTCTTTGGAGCATATCCCATGCGTGCTCAATTGGGTTAATGTCTGGCAATTAAGCAGGCCACGGCAGTACGTTGATGCCAGCATCGGCAAGAGTGTGTGTTACGACTCTTAGCCGCGTGTGGACGTGCATTGTCGTGCATTAGTCGAAACGAATCATCCAACCGGCTTTGCAAAGGGATGATCACGTTTGAAACAATGCTCTCCGCATAAATCTGAGCATTGAGGTTGCCCTTGATCCAAATGAGATCGGTTCTTCCACCGATCTAAATACCGGCCCAAACCATTATTGTTCTCCCTCCATATGAATGAACTTCCTGACAAAATTCCAAACGTTCTTGACGTCCAGAGGTTCTGCAAACTCGAGTACGTCTTGTATCCGGCCTCACATCGAAACGAGATTCATCTGAAAAGCAAACACAACGCCAGTCTTCTTGCTCATAAATTCTGTGTTCGCGAGCCCATTGTAAACGGGCCCTACGAATGCAAGATCTCTCAGCGGCCTTCGGGAACGCAGACCCACTTCACGTAAACGATATCGGATGGTTTGGTCACTTATCAGCAAGCCTGAAGAGCTATGGAGCTTCGTAGCCAACATCATGGCGCTCATGGTACGATTTCGTCGAGCAGTATTTTGGATGTACCGACCCTGTCTGCGAGTGGTGATGCGAGATCGTCCTCCATGTCGCTCGGCCACGCTGCCCGTGATACGATAGCGTGTCCAGAGACGGCTTATGACGCTCTGTAGTGCCAAGAGCGACAGCCACAGTACATTGCCTGGAACCAGCTTGCAAGATTCCGACGGCTCTCATGATCTCTTCTCGTGTCAAATGATGTCGTCGCTTCATATCAATGCAGTTTTTTTCAGTTCCGATGCAGAAATTGTAATGGTTTTGTAAAAACGCTATTACACACTTATATACACACTATAGGAATTCTGATTGACAGTTGATTTTCTATTTTCAATCAAAATTTAAAGAAAATTCTTCATTCAAATAGTGAAAATCAGTAAAAACAATCAATAACGATCAAAAAAAGTTAAAATAATAATCCTCAATTGTGGCGAAACTCTAAAACGTACTTGATCCCTAGACACTTGATGAGGGCATTTTTTGCTACAAAACTTCGAATTTTTTATAAGATGATAATAAACTTATTGTTGTCATCTGTTTAGAAAAATATGTAGAGAGGTATGTCAAGTCGATACTTCGGATCATGTGATACATAATTCTTTGAAAAGTTCACTTTGACCATTTAATTTGAAATTTTCGATGCTAACCGTGCGTGCGTGATTGTTAAATAATCATTTAACAATAATCGGTTGACTATTGAAAATGATCTCGTGTGCTTGCATCATTTTAGACAACGTTTATTTGCACACTTCCAACCCATATATTATCATTCCATACAAATAATATTTCAGAATAAGAAGCCGATCTGTTCATATTCAGTAGGTATTTTCAATAATAGAAATTTATTAATGAAATTAAAGTTATGATCTTACGACATGAGTAATAGGTACATATAAGTAATTCATTGGTTGTTTACGTCACGTAGGCGTTCATTAAACATTTTCCATGAAACTCGCAGTTTATTTACCTACCTATCCATATCTATCGTTTACCATGGTCAAAGAAAATAATAGTACCGTTACTCTAAGGTGTTGCCACTCATCACACTGAATGAAATTGTGTATCTGGGGAGTGCGTTTTCTAGGGTTAGAAGATGTGAGTTATGTGGAGAGACGGGTAGCAGCTAGCAATAAAACAAACGGTGTTCTGGCCGCATTAGTAGGCAGTGTAAATACATCTAACTATATAGGCCAAAATGGCCATCCAAAATGCGCTGTTAGTACCAACTTTATTGTAGTGAAGTAGTGAGAAATAAATCAAATGAAAGTAAAATAAATGCAATAGAAATGCGATCTCTTAGAAATATGTGTGATGTCACCCTTGTGGACAAAATAAGCAACGAAGAGATAAACCGTATGACACAGCAGGATTATGAGCAGGATAAGCATAAGCAGGATTGCGCGACAGTTTTATTGTAAAAATGAAGAAAGCAATGCTTAGATGGTGCAGGCACTTGGAAAGAACTAGTGATGAAAGACTGAGGAAAAAATCTACAGAGCGAAAGTAAGTGGTAGCAGAAGCCAAGGAAAACCAAGGCTGCCTTACGAAGATCAAATAGCCAGTGTTAGCTGACGGAAATGACAAAAACACTCGTATATATAGGCGAAAATGCGTGAGGATGAGATTCGAAGAGTCAAAAGAAGTATGTAAGGATTGTGAAGCTTGGCGCTCCGTCCTCTTTGACTACCCCATTAGGGATATATACATTACATTAAAAAAACATTTACTGTTTATGTTGATACTGCTAATGGTAAAAAGATTGTCAATGTCAAACTCAATAGTTTGTCATCATTATAAATGGAATCTCCTAAGATCAAACAGTCGCTAGTCGCACAGAATAGAGGTTGTCGCCAAAGCGTTATAATTACAAGTTACCATATATTTATATATAAGAATGCATTTAATGGCACTTCAAAATTGGTGAAAATGTAAACAAAATTGCTATGAATTGCTTATAAAATATACAATGTTGTACAATAAAATGTTACTTGTTCAATAAAAAGACATTAGCTTTAAAAAAGGAGGAGGTTCTCAATTCGGTTGTGTTTTTTTTGTTTTTTTTTTTATTTTTTTATGTTTGTTACCTCATAACTCCGTCATTTATGAACCGATTTGGAAAATTCTTTTTTTATTCGAAAGAATACACTTCCAGATTGGTCCCATTGAAATTTCACTGGTATTGAAGCTTTGGTTTCGAAGATACACCAAATAACGCGACCTGGTTATTTATATTGACGATTCTCTTGTATGTCATTTGTTAACTATCGTTGTCCCCACATGGTATAATGGTAGTATGGTATAATGGTAAAGTAGGGAGAAGATATAAATTGGCTGTGATATAATAAATTCAGTCAGTAGAGTCAGTCTTGTGGCGGACAGAGAATACGGCTGGTGGCTGTCGTCTTCGGATTGTAAGAATACTGCTAGGGTGTAATTATAAAGTTATTATAAAGTTAACACATTGCGCTCCAGAATTAGAAAATAAACTAATTGTAGACCTGCTCTAGATATTAATTTAGGCCAAGGTCACTCAAAAGGGAGAAATAAAAAAACTTTTATAAAAAAATTAAACCGACTTCAAAAAAGAACACTGAAAAGTATGAAATAACTATCCCTTACGGATCGAAAGTTAAGTACAAAAATAACTTTATAAAAATACGATACAAATACCCATATAATTAAATTTGACAGTTACTGAAGTCGGTGCCAAGCCTACTAAACTAATGGATTTTCCGTTGTCGAACATTGATTTGGCACCGAATTCAATAACTGTCAAATTTAATTAATTATATGGGTATTTGGAAAGTTTTAACACGCTATAAAATAATTATTGCCAATAAAAAAAGTAAGCAATCATTAAAATAATAGATTGTGCTATGAAAAATAATATTTTCTATAAACTATATAAATAAACTTGACAAGCTATAATTCTGATAATGCTGACACATCCGGCGCAGTGAATGGAGTTGGTGCTAGTGGTAGATCTGTGAGTTAATGCAAGTGCGCGACGTCTCTTCCTCCTAACTCCTTGAAATAACTCGGAAATACACCTGCTAATATATATACCATTCTATATATACCCACATATACCAACAGCAAAAGATGAAAAGAGAAGGAAGGATATAGAGATGTTTCAAGATTAAATTTCTCGACTTCAACTATCTCCTTAGAGTGCGGACTCCTATTTCAATACTGCTCAGAAATACACCTACTAGTTTATATAAGATTAAAGTAAATTATATAAGATTAAAAAAAAGTATAAGAGAAAAGTAGCAAATTTAAAGTGAAAAGAAAATTTTAAGAGAAAATTTTAAATATTGAGATTTGTCGATAAAATTACTAATTCTATAGCTCCATTATATGTACCCCATTTATATATACCTACGGTCGAATTTCGACCACCAGGCCACCAAGAATTATTAGTAAGTTATTCTTACATAATTATGTAATTATTAATTATGTATATATTATAAGTAATTATGTCTAAGTGAATAAGACTATTTCGTATTTATTGTGTTCAGTAACTAAGTCTAATATTGTATTAGTACGAACATGATTAGGGATAATAATGATGCGAGTCCTAATAACAAACGGTTGTATTTCCGAGTTATTTCCAGGAGTTAGGAAAAGACTCCATCAAGGAATATTTATTTAGTTTATAGAAAATGTTAATTTACTCGTACATTGCACATTCTATTATTTTAAATAATTGCTTTTTTTTTTTTATTGGCAATAATTATTTTATATCGTCTTAAAATTTTTTAAAGCTAATATCGATTTAATGAAGGAGTAACATTTTATTGTATGAGATTATATATTTTATTAGCAATTCATAGCAATTTTGTGTATATTTTCACTAATTTTGTAATGCCGTTAAATGTATTACAAACGCCTGAATTCTCGCTTAACTAAATTAAAAATTTAGGGTTACATCTGCCATCTACGTAACGGATGGTGTGATGAGTGGCAACACCTTAGAGTAACGGTACTATTATTTTCTTTGACCATGGTAAACGATATCTTTTATACTAATGACTTCCTCCAGTACCTGACCCGAGTGTGGCGATTCATTAGGATCGCTCTCATTGTCAGAGACAAAGTCACCACTCTCACACAGTTCTCTATAATAATTACTCCAACGCTGCAGATCATGTTTTTTGTCTTTTAGCAGATGCTGTTCTTTCGAACGCACTTTATTTATTCTTCAAGCTGCCGGAACACTTTCGTTCTTATGAACGCACTTCTTTCCAAAATAAATTGGACTTTTCCTCGAAATCGCCGGACATTTTGTTTTCGTCTAACACCCTTCGCTTTTCACGCTTTTCTTTCACTAGTGCTTTCGTTTCTGCTTTCTGAAGCTTATATCATTCTTTCATCAAATCTTCTATACTACAAATATTTTTGGCAGCAATGTAGTCTCGCCATGCTTTGTTCTTCTTGTACATAGACTTTTCACCTCAACATTCCACCACACATCACGCTCTTTACCGTTCTCAATCATATTGGTTCCACTCACTTCTTTCGTAGCCTCGATCCCTAAAGTACTGCCAACATTCTTTAACATCCTCACTCATCATTTTCAGCCTATCGTCAAGCTTACCGGATACTACCCTTTCATATTCATTTCTGGTGGTCACATATTGCAGTTTCTAGCTCTTGATGTGACAGACCACTGCAGGTTTGGACGCTACGCAACATCGCGTACAACAGAACCCTTATTCTAGTTACCACTAAAAAGTGGTCCATTTCCAGATCGGCTCTTCTGTGCACTCTCGTATCCATAACCTGCTTTTTGAGTTGGCTGTCCACAAGGTTGAAATCAATGATACTCCTTTCTTCCTTCCTTCCCCCACGTGTACTGATGAATTATGCTTAAGTGTGGTATTAGCAACAAAAAGATTTTTTCCATGCACACTTCTAACACAATCGCACCAGCATCATTCGTTTTCTTATCTTCCTGTTTGAACTGTCCTAACCCATGCATTAGTCTCCACACACTATAATTCTCTTCAACCGTTACTAGAACTTCCCTAACATTCTCCCAAAACTGCTCTAGCTCGCCCAAACCGACAGAGGACACTGAATCATACACCACTAAAACTAAAATCTTGTCTTGAAATGAACCCAGAGCGGTCTCGGGTTAACACACACGCTTATTTGCATACTCAGTTATATAATTAACTAAACGAGAGGACAGTAAGACGCCTATTCCTTGGCATACCCTTTCTTCTTGTAATACGCAGAACCACAATGCGATGCCTCCATCGGGCAGGCCCTTTCATTTGGTTTCACTCAAACATAGGTAACATATTATACAATCTTTTCTCTTTAATATATATCAATTCGTTCATTTTTTCTTCAATTCCACCTCTCACATTCCGCACAGCATTTTATTCTCCTCCCTTCACTTTTCGTCTCGAAGAGCACAGCGTGTTGGGGGACGGTCCCCGACACCACAAGGAATCGTAGCCGCTGCAGCTGCAGCAGCAGTAATAAATGGCTGCAATTCCTCGTTTGACAGGGGTACGACGAGCACGGTTCCTCTATTGAGTCTCATAATAATGTATTGATAACATAGGTACTATATATTATTTTTTATGTTTTCGGAGTCTTTTTTTGAACACTTACTGATATTTAAAACAGGACGAGCCTCATACCATTTTGATTAGAGACTTACATATTTCTTTACCCAAACTACATAAGCTCGTCTCCTAAATTGATCTGGCTGCGAATAGAATCCGCGATTCTTGACTTAAAATACAAATGCATTATAGTACATTATATAAGAAACGAACATTTTTATACAATCCACGAACTAAAACATGGAGAATATTACACACACAAACAAACAATATTACGTATTACGTATTATATTACGTAGATAATTACGTAAGTGTAAATAGGAAGCATCATGCAATATACACATATGAAGACAACAAGGGTAAAAGAAAAATGAATTTAAGCTTTTTCTAAACAGCGTTTTTCGCGTACTGGTGTTAATTAACTCCTATTATCTATTGATGCTATTAATTTAACGCTTCAGAATTTGGTACGTAGAACGTGTCTACCTTTAGTTTATTTAAAAGTCTTTAATACTTACCAACCAGTTCTATACATTGATAAACATTGAAATTTTGTGGAAGTATAAAATAATTGGGAAATCTAAATAAAACTATACAATTATAGATATTGTGTCTTTTCAAGGAGTCCTATACAGTTTATACACAAATAGAATTTACTTCAGTTACAATAGGTTACCTACAATCAATGTTGGGTAAAATAAAATTGCAAAAACAATTTGTAATTGTAATTGTTTGCCTACAAAATGTTTTATCAATTACCTACATTTTACAATTTAAATTTTTAATTGTAATTGTTTTTACAATTACATTTTGTCCAACACTGTCTACAATATGCTTTCACTTTATAAACAAGCAAGTGAGTGGACAGAATAGTGATAATTAAGCATATTAATGAGACGATGCCCTTCTAAAAATATTAATGAATTCAAATAGGTGAAAAATGGTACACTTTTATAATGGCATTACAAAGACGCTATGAAAAAAACCATATTTGACTCTAATACGATTTCTCAGAACTAAGAATTTTCTGGATAACTATAGCATTTCTCTAAATATAGCGTTTTGACAAACAGTGGCGCACTCGAGTGCGCGGACCTTCTAACATGCTGTTCAATGCTCTAACATTAAATATCTAACAAGATACAATACTTATAACTTATTTTGAGAGAGGTTATTGATACCGAAACTTCGATCACATATAACTAGATACACAATCAACGCTCCAAAAATGTCCGAACCAAATGTGCGCTAAATGAGTATTTAAGCGCACTTCTGTTTTAGTGGTATTCGAAAACGATAACAGCGAACATGTCAAAGTGCTCCTTCAAAAATTGCAAAAATAACACATCTAGAACGCTAAAAAAAGACGCGAGTTCTTATTTTCGGTTAATAAATAAATAATATTATTTACGTGTTCATTATTTCATTATAGTAATAACGTTACATAGCTCTTTTTTATTAAATTCGTAATCATATTTTGAAATATTGCCTGACAATATTTGTCTTATCCTTGTCACTTTCACGTAACAAAAAAGGTAGCAACATAGCAACGCAAATAGATTATTTGAATTGTATTTTATGCACGAGACGGAAGATTACATTTTAAATATTTTATTTAACAAACTTCGTTTCAATGTCATGCAAGAATCGTTTACGAGCGTTTATAACCTTATCGTTTGACAGTAAAGTCTACTTTAGATTAACACAATATTGTCGATAATACTTTACGATATTAAAAATATATACGTCAATTCGGACAATAATTTGTTTAAATTTTATAGGAGATTGTGAATCTTGTTATATGTGATCGAAGTACCGAAAGCAACAAATCGAAGGAGTAATCCACATAATAAAACACCCCAATTACATGTTTTCATTTATGGCACATACTATATATAAAATAGGCAGAAATAGGCAACAGCATTAGTAAATCAAACTACAATATCTCATATTTATAAATTATAGTTAGTAAATTTGTAGTAATTTTATATCGTACGTAACCCTGTGCGCCAGTCGAAATCGCTCTTGATCAATCCTATTTCGCAGCGCGATATTTCACCAACAAATAACTAATAGTAATAATAATAAATGCGTCAGACAATACACCACCAATCATCTGGTTTCAAACTAGGACATTCTCTGTGCTATGAGAACCAGACGACTATTAGGGGCGTCTCCCAATACATCCAGGTCTGAGACAATCTAGAAAAGTTTGTTCTCTAAATCAACCCAACCAGGAATCGAACCCGGAATTTTCCGCGCTTTTGTTGCAACACCTAAATCATTGCGCCATCGAAGTCTATTTTCTATATATTACTACGAGATCTACTCCTTAAGAGGTATGGTTGTCTAGACTACATATCTCAGAGACAAGAACAAATAATCGAACAGTCTACCCAGTTTCCTTTCTGAATTTCTCCCAATCTTCAAGACAAGGCGCAAGTGGAATCTCTGCAGCAATAGCTCTGCTCGCATCAGCCATCGACTCATCAATCATTTCCTTCATAACATCTGTAAAAAAACATCCGGAGTTAAAGTCAAATCAATCTACAAGATATTTTTGAACAGAAGGCAGTCCTTCTTTTCAGTATCTTGTCAGTACAAGATACTCAGTCAGGTATCATTTTTGTAGTAATGTACTGAGTTTCTTCGGTTCGGATTGGGTAATGGGTTCATTGGAAATGGAAATTGTGATTTATTTGGCTTTTTGTCCATTTAGTAAGTAGTAAATTACTATTAGCGAACCACCTTCAGATATCGGCGACAATCTTGCGCTGCTGTGACTACAAGCTAACATCAATTTACAATTTCTATATAATTCAAACACCAATGGCGTGTCATTCACAAATAATATTATTTAGGAGCAAAAATTACTGTTTCACAAAAAAATTATAGTAAAAATTATAGTAAAAACTGTTTCGTCAAATTAGGGAATACACTTTTGATCTGTAGGACACATACTTACCACACTACACTACATACATATATACTTACACTTTATTTATATTTTATGTAACTATTTATATTATAACAATATTCATTAATATACATACACACAAACCTACACAAATATAAAATTTATATCTTAAAATAATTTAATACAATTTATGAACATGCAAACATTTTATATACGTATTTTATTTTACACCTACCGACACTTTTAACATTTTACACGACACTGTGCACGCCCGTGCGAACAAATGCTAATGGTCGCGCCGACACAGTGTACGACACAAAATACATTCTGCGTTCGTTCTCAACGGCTATTACATGTTAAAATTGTGCTATTATATTCACCTTGTTTATATTCCTTGATATTTGTTGTTATTTCGTTATTATTGTAGTATCTGCGTGTCGCTTGTATGTTACTGTAATTGTGAGTGTAAATCGTGTTCCTCGAAAATATATTCTTGACTCTGTGAAGTGTTCGTCTCAGTTATTTGTGCTCGTCAACTAAGTGTCCTTTTCAACCGACTTCCAAAAAAGGAGGAGGTTCTCAATTCGGTTGTGTTTTTTTTGTTTTTTTTTATTTTTTTATGTTTGTTACCTCATAACTCCGTCATTTATGAACCGATTTGGAAAATTCTTTTTTTATTCGAAAGAATACACTTCCAGATTGGTCCCATTGAAATTTCACTGGTATTGAAGCTTTGGTTTCGAAGATACACCAAATAACGCGACCTGGTTATTTATATTGACGATTCTCTTGTATGTCATTTGTTAACTATCGTTGTCCCCACATGGTATAATGGTAGTATGGTATACTGGCAAAGTAGGGAGAAGATATAAATTGGCTGTGATATAATAAATTCAGTCAGTAGAGTCAGTCTTGTGGCGGACAGAGAATACGGCTGGTGGCTGTCGTCTTCGGATTGTAAGAATACTGCTAGGGTGTAATTATGATGCAACCTTTACACTGTTCTTTTATAACTGATTGATATTGATATGATATTATATTGATGATATTGATAATGGGCATAATGGCCAATAATATCCCATGTTCGATCTGTTCGCATCCTTTATTGTGAAAGCTCACGGTTTGTGCTGCTCAATAGAATGAAAGTTAACACATTGCGCTCCAGAATTAGAAAATAAACTAATTGTAGACCTGCTCTAGATATTAATTTAGGCCAAGGTCACTCAAAAGGGAGAAATAAAAAAACTTTTATAAAAAAATTAAACCGACTTCAAAAAAAAACACTGAAAAGTATGAAATAACTATCCCTTACGGATCGAAAGTTAAGTACAAAAATAACTTTATAAAAATACGATACAAATACCCATATAATTAAATTTGACAGTTATTGAAGTCGGTGCCAAATCAATGACCACCTCCGTGGCGCAACGGCTTAACGCGTCGGAAAGTAAACGGGGGTTGCGGGTTCGATTCCCGCCTCGAGTCTGGGTGTTTATGTATAATATGTATTTATTTACAAAAGAAAAGTATATAAGTATCAATTGTCTAGTACCCATAACACAAGCGCTGTGCTGCTTACTTTGGGACTGGATGGCGCTGTGTGAAATGTCTGAGTTTATTATTATTATTATTAATGTTCGACAACGGAAAGTCCATTAGTTTAGTAGGCTTGGCACCGACTTCAGTAACTGTCAAATTTAATTATATGGGTATTTGTATCATATTTTTATAAAGTTATTTTTGTACTTAACTTTCGATCCGTAAGGGATAGTTATTTCATACTTTTCAGTGTTCTTATTTGAAGTCGGTTTAATTTTTTTATAAAAGTTTTTTCTTTTTATGTGTGTGGTGTAGTTAGATAACCATATCTACACCCCCACAGATCAATTTCGCGCTATTGTCAAATTTTATTGGCTAGAATATTAATGAATCCTAGTCGAAGGTCAGGATAGTCAGAACCTTGATTGCCTACAACAGACACATTATATAAAATATGCGTAAGTACCAAGACATATGTATTATGCATTACGTGACCATACGTCCCGTCTTAAAAGGGACAGTCCCTTTTTTCGTTAATCCGTCCTGGTGACCCCGAGGAAACTTTCGGGGCGGACAGTTGTTCCGTTTTAAGAAAGCTACACAAAAATTGCGACATTAGTAGGCACGAAAAATTCAATTTGCCGGGCTGTACATAAAAAATCTTAGGGAGCTAAAGCATGCGTTTCGTCAAAACTGGAGAGCCTCGTTGTCTAATACTAAAAACGCTAATAGGAAGTCTAGTAATGAATACAATAGTAACTAACTGGAGTATGAGTATGTACGTCCCTTTTTGGTTTACAATTTTTTATTGTAATTATATTTAACAAATACACAATCAACTGATCTGAACAAGTAAAATTTATCAAATAAATAATAGTAGATTTTATAATAAGAGAGTAAAATAACATTTTACAGCGAGGTGCTATTTTGTGTCCAAACGGAGCGAAGGATCCTAGAGTATAATCCCGAGCGCGGGATTCAATGTAAGACGCCTGAGGTAAAAAAACTAATTTAACTACAGAGTGACATACTCTACTTTTCATTCCCCTCTATGAGTAAAATAAATGAGAGACACTATTCTAGACGTAAAAGTACAGACTTTTTATTTTTTTTTATTTGTTTTACGCGCGGTTACCGCCACCGAGGTAATAATCGGTTACATAGTAACATTTTTCATACAATATTTTCATTTTTTGACGTCTTTGCTCGGAGAACATAAAGGATGAATTCGTGTTCCTTATTCAGATATATTTCTGCCTTCTTTGAAATTATTGATCAGAAAAGACTTATTTTGGTCGCACTTCTCGAAGAATCAATCATCGTTTTTCGAATAGATGGAGTGAAAAAAATATTCTTTTTCATCGTGCTACTTTACGTTAGTAACTAATTAATCTGTTGTGCAACTTTCACTGTAGCCGTAATTATGAGCATGTCCCGTTTTAAATAACAATAGTAATAGTCACATTAATTATGCAGAATATTATGTAGAAATACAGTATTGATTTAACTTAATTATTATCAATCGAGAGCTAACAACAGCAGACTTAAAAGTTAAGGCCGGACTTACATAGGGATGTTCCGATACCCACAAAGTATCGATAGGTACCCATTCATATAATTAGTACTCACATCATTTTTCGTTATTTACTCATATTATGAGTACCTTTAGAGCAGCCATTCCCAAAGTGGGCGATAACGCCCCCTTGTGGGCGCTGCAGGCCTAAAGGGGGGCGGTAAGAGACCCAGAAAAAAAATGGGGCGTTGTGTAGAGGCCTGTGGGGTGATTTCTAATTTCATTTAGCTAGGAGGCATCTTAGACAACGACTGCATGAGCTCTCGACTCAGTAGACAAAATAAGTTTGGGAACCAGTACTTTAGAGTATCTATACATATTTATATCGATACGTTGTAGAAAATGGGGCCGATAAATATAATGGGAAAATTATTTTTGGCAGTCACATTATATACCAATGAAAAGTACCTACCTAGATACATCAAGAACAGAGACAAAGAGAAAAGAATAGCATATATTGCAACTAAAAGGAGAACTAATCATGTGTGTACTTGAGAATGGCACTTGAATTTTGGACACTCATGTATGCGTGCGACTTTCGTAGCTTTACTATGGAGGGTTTATTTGACAGGAATTCCTTCGCGCCGATACAACGCGGTCGCCGCGCGGACACCGAGAGGTCGCCGCGCGGTCACCGCGCTATGACCGCGTTCTAGAATCCGCTCTATTTATTGAACAATTACATTTTAAACTAAATGAACAATGAAACAACAACTTCACTCCGCCACTGTTAGCCGTTTTCGATTCATTCAGTTAGTCAAATTTGGGCGAAAATTCGGAAAAAATTCAAAAATGGAAAAATAATCGAAAACTATGAAAAATTTCAATGACCCATTATTATGTCCGTGTAACCGAAGCCGCCTCTGTCTTGAAACGAGCTCTTGATCTACATTAATTTAAAAATTGAATGCGATAAAGCATAATATGCAGACATGTGATTTATTTGAAATACACCATTTAAAATGCAAAATACAAAATGCAAAATAAGTACAGTCTATATTTATTTTGCATTTGAAATACTTTTTTTCAAAATGCATTTTGTATTTAATTTGAAATAATCTTCATAAATATTTAGTATTTGTAAAATGCAGTGTTTCGTTAATTTTTTTGATTCATATTTCGTATTTTTCATTCTTAAATTTATAATAACTTTATTTAAGAACGCACCCATCCTAAATGTTGCCAACAATAATGCCAAAATTGCAAGTCAAACTGTTTCCGTGCCAATGCCAATGTCAATAATGCCAATATTATAATAGACCTGGAAACCCTTTCTAGGTCTATTTTCGTTTGATGAAATGATTATGTGTTCACATAGACGGAACATGAAAGATGAACTCTTCAAACAAAGCTAATGTTAAAATCAGTAAAATAAGTATTTTATTTGAAGAAAGTATTTTGAAAATACCTACTTTTAATAAAATATTTTACACATCTCCGATAATATGACATTTTCATTGTACAAAAAATGTTGTTAAAAAATAAGTGGAAAAAAAAATTTTTTTATAAAAGTAAATGAGTAACAAATATATCTTTGTTTATTACTCTTTCTATAAAATACTGTATTTTTTAAATGTTCTATAATTTTTAAATATTATAATCAACCGAAGAAATTTTGACAACACTAATTAGAATACACTGGCGGGGTAGGTTGACATTCTCGTGTATTTATTAAAAGCGAATGTAAACTATTCGCTATGCAACAACGTTCGAATTTCTGGGAACTACCTAACCACGCGGTGACCGCAAGCAACGGCGCTCCGACCGCGCGGCTTCGAACGAAGTGACTTCGGTATAAAATATAATTTTGATACTTTTATGAATCAAAAGTTACGATTTTTGTTATTAATTTTTTTTTTCATTTTATATAAATACATATATTTGTAATTAGTATTAGAGTAATTTTCAAACAAGATGTACATTACACTCACAATGTTTGTCTTCGCCAAAAAATATCGTGATATGAAGAACTTGTTGTCGATGAATTTGTTTCGTTTCTAACATTATATATAATTGAACCTGTAAATCCACTCTCAGTACTCGGATCCTACTTATATTATAGACTACAGCAGAAAGAAACCGAAGAATCCTATTCACTTCTCCATACAATTTCATAATGTCCCACTAATTCCCTCGACAGTAAAAACATTGACTGACGCCAATTTCGTAAAAATATTATTAAATTTATTTTAGTGTGTATCAAGTTTAAAATAATTTATTAAAAAAAAATAGTTATTGAAAAATTTTCAAGTTATACCAAGCAAAATCACATTTAAATACAGGTCCACTTTTTTAGTATTTTGTGCTACACTTGTGTCTAATACAAATTATTATTGTAAGACTTTAAATTTATTAGTTCTACCAACTTAACAAATGAGAGAGCGGCCATATTAAGTTATTGACAGTTTGGCTAGAAATGAGAAAAGTCGTTACTATGTGATCACAGTGACTGTTGTTCCGGTTACACAAAAATCACCGTGATTTTGTCACGTCGATCACTTAGTTCACTCACATCAAAATATCATGATAAATGTTTCCTAGATTTTAGGTTCTTTTAGATAGTTATCGTCACAGCCGTCACTTCGATCACGGATACACGATTCAGTAATAGATTGTCATCTGATACGTGCTCTTATTACACGATAGTGATGAAACGAAATTATGAAACTGACCCGATATATAGTTTCAAGTTCAAGACCATGGGGATATAATATGTAGAAAAAAGAACAATGGACAAGTATCTACGGTATTTAAATTAATGATAAATCATGATGACATCACGTAATTAATATTGTAGGTATTTAATTACTTATCTAAAATAAATAGTAATAGTGCTTTAATTGGATAATTTATTCTAAGGTTCTAGTTACCTTTATATGTACTTATTCGTGTGTGTGTCGAAATAAATAAGATGGAATTCAAATAGTTGGCTGTGACGACTTGATAATGGGACGCCATTTGAGTTTTTTTAAAACTCAATTTTAATCCACCATTTCTTAAAAACTAAAAAAAGGTAAAAAAACTAAACTAGAATTTACAGTCTGTAGACTAGACTCGTATGTTGTTGTGCGGGAGAGAGATGACCACGTTCTCACTCGCACATGCCAGGCTGTAGTCGTTAGTCGGCTACTCGGTTGGAGCGAGCGTCGTGATTGCGGTGACATGGAATTATATACGTTTCATGTGATAAATTCCCAAAATCTTTAGCTATTTTCCGCTCAAACTCCAAAAACCACCAATCGACCCGTGTTTCGCCCCTCAACGGAGCATCCTCAAGATATACCAGAGATAGGATTCGGTCAGCTAACCAGCACCAATTTAGGCGAAACACGTGTCGTATTATGGAGATGCAGAAGTACTTATATATTGTACATCCAGACAGACAGACAGATAATATTTATAAAAAATATGTTTTGGTTCTCGTGTTATTAACCTCAGATTAGTAACTTCTCGGGTTATTTTTTCACATATCTTTAATTAACGGCGTTTTAAAAAAAGCGTGTTTGGGACCGGTTAACGTGCAAATAACCATATTATAAGCTTAAGAAAAAGCCTTTGTTCCAAAATTATAGACAGACAAATCAATTTTGTTTATATGTATATATTATTGTTATTAATGTAATAGATATCATCTTGATACCCGGCTTGCAATACTTTTTGTAAGCTAGCATTACTTTAGAACTTTTTTATTTAATTTTACTACTAGTGATTATATTTAAAACACAATATTTACATGCCTAAGATGCCTAAGAAAAAATCCAGGAAATCAGAAAGTCATAATAACTCATGGAACAGAGAAGTCAACACTGGATCAAAACAAGTCAACCACAGCCGGCACATACGGGTCGTTGCTAGAGCTCATTTCCACCTAAGCGACTAGCCGCGAGCGACCACAGCCGCTAGCGGCTATTTTGTAGCGACTGTACAGCGCGACTGTCGCCCGCGACTGTATTCTGCAAAGCAGCAGTTTCAAAATGGATATCGAAGAAATAACATGCCTTTATTTGTAACAAAAAGAAAACAAAAACATAGATTTTGGATACATCCATTGTTAAGAGAACGCACTACAAAAGGTGCATTTTATACATTCTATAATGAAAAATTTAGTGCTGTGTCCCATAACAGCACTAAATTTTTCAATTAGACACGAATGTCGATAAATTCCTTTGATGAGTTGTTATCAAAGTTAAGCCCACTAATAAATAAATAAATGAGAGACTGCATATCTGCCGAAAAAAACTACTGGTCACATTGAGGCAAGTTCAAACATTTTTTAAAAGTGATAAATTCCTAAAATCTTTAGCTATTTTCCGCTCAAATTCCAAAAACCACCAATCGACACATGTTTCACCAGAAATAGGATTCGGTCAGCTAACCAGCATCGAATCGGATTCGGTTTTGGATTCGGTGGTGGTTAGCTGACCGAATCCTATCTCTGGTATATCCTGAGGATGCTTCGTTGAGAAGCGAAACACGTGTCGATTGGTGGTTTTTGGAGTCTGAGCGGAAATAGCCAAAGATTTTAGGAATTTATCACATGAAATGGATTTCCGCAAAGTAACACCTGTCTATACAATATTTCTTAAAACATTTTATTTAACTTCTCTGATCTTGATGACTTTTGTCACGTTAATTTCACATATTTATCGTCATTTTAGCGACTCCAAAACATTGCTAATGCGTCTGTTTTGAATGACAATGAAATCTTTTACAATTTTTGGAATGTAAGAACACGAAAAAATACTATTAACAATGTCTATATTTTACATGTATCAAATAAAAACCGTTCCATGAATGTTGCGCTAGAGTAGAAGAGATTAAAAATTTGTCGTTATTCAGTAACGTGATTGAAGAGTTAATGAGAAAGAGAAATTGTTTGAAATGAATTTATGTGTGTGTATTATAAAAAATGTAATATAATTAACAAATAAAAACTTTTAAAATGAGTACAATGCAACCTGACTATTCCTAAAAATATATTTTTTTAGGATGTTAAGGTGATTACAGACAGCAAATATATACTTCTCATCAAAAAAATCGAAACACCCCTGAATTTTGGTTTTGAATGTCTTATGAATTTTTTACGCTAATACAAAAAAAAGAAATAGTGCCAGTTAATTGCGGATATTATAAGGTATCGTTTAACGAACATTGATGTTTCAAATTAAAATAAAATTTCTTTAACTAGCGTGTTTTGTTCAACAGGTATAGTTTTACCCTTTGACAAGAATTTGTAAAATGTTAGAAACAAAGACGTAAGACAAAAAAATGTTTAAAAAAAGTTTATTCAGTATCTCGTATTTCCTCCCCGGGCTATAATGAATACTTCCATGCGATTCCTCATGGAACGGATGAGTCACAATTTTGTGTAGTGGAATGTTATCCCATTCTACTCTTATAGCTGTTTTAAGCTGGCCAGGCGTCTCCGGAGCAGGGTCTTTCGCTCTTACTCGTCTCTTCGACTCATCCTATAGGTGTTCTATGGGATTCATATAAGGGCTTTTTGCTGGCCAACCCATAACCATAATACTGACTTCGTTCAGATATTCATTTATAATGCCTATGAGCCCTGGCATTTTCCTGCATAAAAATGAACTCTTCGCCAATGAAATGTGCGTAAGGTACCATATGAGGCTCCAGACACTCCTCGATGTAACGTGACACATTTAATAATGGTAAGCGAAGTCCACATACAAAAGCAAGTTCGGTTTTTCCATCGGCGCTTATGCCTCCCCAAACCGTCCATGAACCGCCACCATAACTAACTCTTTCTTCAATGCAACACTGTGCAAAACGCTCTCCCTCTCTTCGATACACCTTCTTTCTTTCGTCGTTACCATACAGCATAATCTTACAATCGTCAGAAAAGAGAACTTTGCTCCATTGAAGGTATGACCAATTTTAGTGCTCACATGCAAAGTTAAGGCGTGCTCTTCGGTAGTCTACCGTCAATTTTGGGCCATTAGCTGGTTTATGAGGTTTCAGGCCACGCTCCGCCAATTTTCTTATAATGGTAGAATCGCTCACAGTCAATCCTCGAATCTCACGGAGCCGCTACTGCAGTTGAATAGAGTTAATTCGTCGATTTCTTAGAGAATCTGACACAATATACCGGTCAACTCGTTCAGACGTGACTCGATGTCTACCAGATCCTGGACGGCGTGTAAACATACCAGTCTCCCGGTAACGCTGATACATTCTATTGACAGCAGAGAGGCTAAGATGCAATTGCGCAGCCACAATACGTTGACTGCTCAAATGCTCATGCCATTTGGTAAGAAGCTGTGATCAATTACACCGGCACTAGACCACTAAACAGTAACCATCACTTTTCTAGGGGTAAATTTTCGCTTGGGGCATTGCCTAGGTGCTGAACCAGGATCTAACCAACGTGATGACCGCTTACGATTGTCAAAAAGAATGCCAATTTGACGCAAATGAACCAATATTGTTTTAATGCTAACGTCGAAAGCTGCTGCTAACTCAGCAGTAGATTGAGTATTGTCAGCTTCTTCTACCGCTTTTAATTCGTCGTTGTTGACTTTAGTTTTCGGGCGACCACGGGTGCCATTTTTCAGATCAAAATTTCCATGTCGGAAAGGTTCAAACCAATAACAGGTCGTGCGTTCATTTGTAGTGTTCACTCCGTACACGTCGTTAATGTTGCGAGCCGTTTGTGCCGCATTGCTACCGCAACGGAATTCGTATTCCGTAAATACTCGTATTTTTATCGTGTCCATACTGATGAAAAAGTACAAATGCAGTGAAAACAAAACACTAATAAATAAACAAATGACTAGATTTGAATCAGATGACACACTTGCTCGTTTGCCCCCTCTGATATAAAAAAAAACTCATTGACTTTTCTAATGTGTAGGTAAGTAAAATAATGCAATACAAATGAATCGCAAATCATATAGATTTTCTATTTTAGTGAACGAACGTGAAAACTTGTTATTGAAGTAGATACCTTCTACCTACCTGCATGTGCTATTTCTTAAGATGTGCTCGATGTCAACACTTATCAACGTATGATTAAAATAAATAATAAGTGATTCCTCAATATCTTTTGTATGACTGGCGACGTAACAGTGGTTTAGATGTGGGTGGTATGTTAAGTTATTGTATCATGGTAAAATCATAAAGTAATGTAATTGACGGATGCATTGCATTTTGCGTAGGTATATTACTAAAACAAAATATTTTTAGTCCTAAATCTATTTAGTCGTATATTCACATGAATCACTCAACCTATAGAGAGAAAATGTCATTTATTTTGTTTGAAATCAATTTGCTCCTAAACACTGCTGTTGTTATTGCGCTCCGATTGGTTAACTACGCAAACACACACATGATTACAAAACCTAAACGTGCTTATGAATAAACTGAGATAACGTAATATTGAAGTCGGCGCCAAATGCCAAATCATTGTACAACAACAGAAAATCTATTATTTTGGTAGGATTGGTATCGACTTCAATAACTGTCAAATTTAACTATGTAGGTATTTGTATCGTATTTAAAAAGTTATTACACATATGTAAATTGGAAACCTAAGACAAGACACGAGAAACAAAACACTAAACAACAAGTATTTTTGAACCACTTTCGTTATTTTTTGAACATTCACATTAATTTGGCAACTTCTATTTTTTTAATTGCTACGGAATCGTTAATTAATGTCCAACGGTTCTTGTGTTGACTTTGTGATTGTGTTGTAGGTACCTACTACAACACAGAAGTTGTAATTGAGTTGAAAAAATTGAGTATTGAGTTTTGCAAATGAAAAAACACAAAATCCATGTCGTGAGTTCATGCACTTTTTCATTCGTTATGTCTGAAAAATTAATTTTATTACTATTTATCATGCAAGTGAGTGACCTATGATAGTCATGTACATGATGTGATGAGTAACATGATGTTATGTTTCGGCTCTGTAGCGCGAACCCGAGAATAAGGCTACGGTGTACCCCGCCTGTCATAAGAGACGATTAAAGGGTCCTCCGGAGTCGCGGCCGAATGGAGTGAGAACTTCGATCGTCCTTCTACGCTACTCCAAAGATGATGACAGCGCGTTTGGTTCGTGCTGCACTGCGAGCGCCGAGGACTCTGAACTACCCCCTTGAAAAGTGCTCCAGCACAGCGCGAGAGGGACTTAAGTTGCGTTCAGGTTGGAGATCCCGGAGCGCCTCGACAACGCGCTGAGGACGACCACCACAGGAGTTTTGCTCGATAAAAGCCTAGTCTCCCACATGGGGCTGGATATCTGTGTGCAGATATCTCCTACGTAACAAAAAAGGTATCAATGTTTATTTTTGTCCTTTAGTAGGTTTCTAATACTGAACGCTACAAAACATACTTTTTTTTACTATACACACAGATGCCCAGCCCCCTGAGGGACAGACTATGTTAATATAGTCTGTCCCACATAAATCGTCATCGGCACGTTGTCAAAGGCCTTCAGTATCTGCTACGGAGCGCACCTGAGCACCTCTCGCACTGTGCCGAAGCTCCACCACCACTCAGGCAACTTACAAAGCCCCCCGGCACCCTAGCAGTACCACGACAGCGCGAACTACACGCGCTATCATCCTCCTCGGTGTGGACGACCCGAGCCCCCCACTCTGTTCGACCGCGACCCCGAAGGCCCCTTTAGTCGCCCTTACGACAGGTGGGAAACACCGTAATCTTATTACCTACAACTCTAAATCTAATGCGCTTTGATTCGACGAGTTCGATTGCATTCACGCATGCATTCGATTGTGATTCTCTAAGATAAATTACTCAAATACACTTCTGAATCCGCGGTGAGACTGTAAACTGTCAACTCGTATTTTCTAAAGTCGACAGAGATACTAGCGCCGCGCGCGCCGCCTCCTTACGTGCGGTGGCGAGTCGTACTATCGTAAATGAATTTTTTGACGTTTCGCTATATATCACAATCTAAACTAAACAAATTTAAATAAAATTTGTTTTTTTTAACGTATATATACCAGAAGAAGTTAAAATACACTATCAAATATCTATTGAGATGTTTACTCTTAAAACCTAACAAATTCGCGTCCAGTTACTTCACTTCGCTCCTAGTGTGTTTGGTTTAGGTTTAGGGAATTCCATTTGAAGGTCAAGTGAGTTCAAATACGAAGCGAGGTGAATTGTAGAAAGAATCTCGCTTGGGCGATTCGAGTTTTTACAGAATTGCATAGCAGGTGTACGACTTCTGAAGAACTTCGTATCCAGCCAGGCCTACGCTGTATTCATCAATATTAAAACCCCACATGTTTGCTTATCGTTGATAAAATAATATCACTCACTATTAAACCATTTTATTGCACTACTACATCAATAAACTACAGTTATTTGCTAAAACGCAGTTATTTTAAACACTTGAAATTGATTTCAGAATATTTTTGTGTTTAAGCTGTTTTAAAAATCATCGTTTCAGTTAAACTAAGGTCGAGCAGTTGTGATCGATGTACTGAGGAGTTTTTACGATTTTTCTAAGAGAAAGTTCGTTATCTAAGTAAAGATATGTATTTATTTACCTGAACTTCGGCTTTGGCTTTGGCTTGAAAACGGGCGACGCAAAGCTTGTGCCAAATTACCACACACCGCTTCGTGTGAAGTCAGCCTGCTGCCACTACATCGCCATTCATCATCTTTTACAAGAAAAAAAGATAAATAATACATATTATGTACATTATACAAATGCAATAGAATTCATAATTACGAATTATCTTAACAAAGGGAATTACCCTACTACATATTTATTATTATGTGTATGACCAGTGCATCCTCCCGGTCCTGACGTATGGGGTGGAAACGTGGACACTGACAAAAGGCCTTGTCTACATATTCCAGGTTGCACAGCGAGCTATGGAAAGCGCTATAATCGGAGTTTCTCTGAAGGATAGAATCCGAAACGAGGATATCCGACGGAGAACTGACGGAGACGGAGAGAGAGAGAGAGACCGACATAGTCTTGAGAATAAGCAAGCTGAAGTGGCAGTGGGCGGGGCACATATGTCGCAGAGCCGATGGACGTAGGGGTAGATGGGTTCTGAAGTGGAGACCACGTTCAAGACGTCCCGTAGGACGGCCTCCCGCTAGGTGGACCCGAAGAGAGTGGCAGGAAGCGGATGGATGCGGAGAGCCGAGGACTGGATATGGTGGCACAATATTGGAAAGGCTTATGTCCAGCAGTGGACGAACACGAGCTGACAATGATGATGATGATGATATTTATTATTCATTTAAGGATATATATATTGAAACTATAGAATTAGTAATTCTATCTACAACGCACATTCTTTAGAATTAATGGTTTTCTCTATAAATTTGTTACTGTATGCAAATTGTAACTAATTACATTTAGAACGTAAAAAGTGATACCTAAAGCAGAAGAAAGGATAATAATTTACGGTCATTGGCGAAAACATCGAAAGGGTGTGACTAGGGCAGTCCTGAGCGATAGGTTACTCATATAAATAATGTTTTTACTTTTACGGGTCGAGTGTCAACTTCTTTGATAGTACATAACATATACACTATGCGACTGGAAAACTGAATCCTTAGTATTGATCTCTGTTCATCAAAGTAAATAACATGTATGCGTGGGTAACTACCCACGTGTACATATTATTTATATATTTACATAAAATAATAAGACATCGCAAGAAGTAGCTTACTGAACTCTGACCTAGCTTGTTAGTTTGTCACTATGTTATAAATCAAAAATAAATTGATACCGATTATTAACCCCAGTGCAAATGCAAAAATTCTGTAATAGCTACTTTATCGTTTTCATTGAAAGATCAAATTAGTCGAGAAAATAAATGGAAAAACTTTAAATCATGTAAAAGAAGTACTTCAATTCCAACAATCGAATATTTTTTAGAATAGTTGGTGCAAACGAGATGTCAAATCCTTAGCCACTTATTGTTATTCTTATACGTATTCGCCATCTTTGCCTTAATATAAATAAGTTTTGCTCTTTGGAATCATGACTTGCAATAATACGGTTTGCGCGCCATTTTTCATAAGTGCGTTAAACAGGTCGAATAGTTTGGCTGAATATTCGACTATTCACCACTCTCCTTACCGAATATTCAGTATTTGGCCTAAGACCTAATATACTATACGCTGCAACACTATATTAAAGTATCCTAGCTTCCTAGCTGACTTGTACGAATATTTCGCATAGTATCATAATCTGTCATGCATATTATAGTTTTTTTTTTTTTTTTTTTCTGCTTCCCCTAACATATAATTTGGTCAGGGACCTTGTTTCTCTTTTTACAATCTTATCTATTACATTCTCTTATCCAACCTAATTCATACATGTTCTTATACCTATTCCCTCCTCCCATTTCATCTGAGGGGGTGAGTCCTATTGCTATTACACATAATCTTTTTTTTTTTTTTTTCTTAATATCTACTATATACTATTATAATTTTTATTTATTTTAACCAGTTTGTATTTCTATATTTATTCTTATCTTAATTTAGGGATACTTAACTATATGCTTATCATATATTTGTATTCCCTTTGCCATCCTTAATAATTAGTTAGCATATTATAGTTTCAACACATGGGGTTAATTGCAGATGGATAAAAAGTTTTCAAAAAGAAGTTTTTTAACTAAAACGTTGATTTTAAACTATTTTTTAATTTTTCGTCATTTAAGGGGATAATCAAAAAACGATGATTCAATATTTAATTTTGATCGTGTATTAAAGGAAATATGGCCTATCTACCGACGAAAAACATCTTTGAGAAATAACATACAATAATGATAACGATAAGTACACATTTTTCTACTAAAACATGAAATTGAACTTTTCTGTATTGATCTGCCCCGCTTCCCCCATATATTATTGTTATTATGATATCAAATGGTTGCTATCCGTCTAAGAAAGCGCAGCAAAGCGCGCAGCGGCATTTTGAGCCTATGACTTGTGCTTACCCAACAATGTGTTCATGATACGAAGTCCGGAAGACGCCACGACATACCGATCTTGAGCAGTACGGGGTCGAGTTGGTATATTCGGTCTCAAAGGTCGAAATCCAACGCCTTCTGTAGTCGCTGGACGTTTTCTACGCAAAATAGTAACCAAACGGGATTCTGGATCGTCACCATCATCCTTAGGACCTTGATTAGTAGTATCTGCACATGTCTAAAAAAGATTAAGATCAAAACAAAAACACAACTATAAGTTTGTAATATTGGAGCATAAAACGATAAACAACAAAACAGCTGTTGGTTCATATAGTAATATCCGTATTATATTTGAAGAGAATCACACATTATCACAAACCCATATATTTTCAGTATTAACGAAAACAAACCTTAAAAATTTGATAAGAAGTTTTAGAAGGTCCCGGTACAGGTTCTGCGGGTGGTAGTGAATTTAAATCTGGTAATGTCATTTTTGTCTCCATTTCACTCTCATCCGAATCTGAACTTGATGACCTCGCATCAAACATTCCTTCAGCATCATCATCTGCAATTAAAGAGACCACTGGCTGTTTTATATATTTTTAATTGTGCAAGCTTAGAATTAAAAGGCTTAGAACAAATTGTTCTATGTAGGTTATATATTATGTACCTAAACCCACGGCATACCGTTCCGAGTATCGTAGGTACTTGGTAGATAAAATCTTCGTAGGTACAAAAATTGGTCTACTTTTAAAATTGGATATGTAGGTAATACTCAATAGCATATTACCTGCTGGATAGTGCTTACATTAAAAAGTTGTCAAACAGGTAGATTTTAGGAAACTATTTTTAAGATTTTTTTAACATATTATTTCTTGCTCAAATACAAACATTCAACATCGGTGTGTAGCGGTCGATCATCCAAGTACACCAACATGGGTAGGATGGAAGCGACACGACTTCGATATTCAGCTAATTCGGACACTGGAGTTCCTCTTAAAGTAAGATATCGCAGAGAATTGCATATCCCCAGTGTCCAGAGACGACTCGACTCAGTTATGGGATTACTAAAACAAAACAGTCCACATGTAGAAAATCAGATATGTCGAACCTCCTTAAAATTAAAAACAAATCATAATAGGAAATTACTTTTTTGTTCAACACCAACAATATGAGTATCAAATGAAATGGAATACGCAGGGGAAAGTTTCTGTATATGTGACGTCTTCATAGATCCAATATGGCGGATGTTCCATCATAGGAAATTACTTTTTTATTCAACACCAACAATATGGGTATCCAATGAAACGGAATACGCAGGTTTCTGTATACCTATGTGACGTCTTAATAATTCCAATATGATGGATGTGCCACAATAGGAAATAACTTTTTTGTTCAACACCAACAATATGGGTACCAAATGAAATGGAATACGCAGGAGGTTTCTGTATATGTGACGTCTTCATAAATCCAATATGGCGGATGTTCCATAATAGAAAATAAATTTTTTGGTTAACACCAACAATATGGGTGTCAAATGAAATGGAATACGGCGGGGAAGGTTTCTGTATATGTGACGTCATCATACATCCAATATGACGGATGTTCCGGAACAGAAAATAACTTTTTTGGTCAACATCAACAATATGGGTATCAAATTAAATAGAATACGCGGAGGAAGGTTTCCGTATATGTGACGTCATGATATATCCACTGTGGCGGATGTTCCATAACAGGAAATTACTTTCTTGTTCAACACCAACAATATGAGTATCAAATGAAACGGAATATGCAGGGGAAGGTTTCTGTATGATATTCGATTTATGATGACGTTGGATTTATGATGACGTCACGTATTTTTTTTTTTGGCAATAATTATTTTATAGTGTCTTAATTAATTTTTTAAACTAATGGCTTTTTAATAAAGGAGTAACATTTTATTGTGTGAGATTATAATTTTTATTTGTAATTCATAGCAATTTTGTCTATATTTTCACTAATTTTGAAGTGCCATTAAATGCATTCCTAAAATAAAATTCTAATCCTGTACGAAGTAAAAATCAACTAGAACATTGTTATTGGACATACTCGGCCAAATTCAGAGTATGCAGCTTCTGAAGACCAGCCAAAGGTTGGAAATCATGAAGGCTATTTCCAGTGGCATACAACTCTCGCAAGGAACCCAAACCCCAAACTCCATCCAGAGAACTCAGACCACATCGATTCACACTTAAAATCTGTCAAAAACAAAAGCGAGTTTAAGCAATTTTGATAGAGAATCTGTTACAGCTACAAATAAGAACAACTAAAACCTACGTTTAAAATAAAAATTAAGTATTTCTTGTGTAGGCAAATATATTATATGCGTAAGTACGTGTTACCTATGTAGATCAGCCATACTCAACTTGCAGCCCGCGTGCGGCCCGCTCAGCTTCATTCAGTGTGCCAGACGAGCAAATTAAATTGAATGTATTGTTTTTATATTGTAATTTAAGGTAGCCAGTGTTTTCAACAGAGCGTCAACAGATGGCGTTAGTAGTACGATTTTGGTTAAAAATTATCTCAAAATAAAAAATCGCAAAGACATAGTTGCTCGCTCTGTTGAACGTGTATGTGAAATGTCGTGTGCGGAGACGGATCAGTACATATTCTTATGTGTTTACAGACCACCCTCGTCTGATTGTTCTGAATTTTTAATTTCTGTAGAGGAGGGTCTCACCGGGCTTAGTAAATGTAATAAATCAATCATAGCGTGTAGTGACTTCAATATGGACATAGTAAATTGTTCTAAGGAAAGGGAGATGCTAATATCACTCTTTCTTTCATTTGATCTTGTGCACATTTTCGATGAACCGACCAAGGTTACATACCATTAGGCAACGTGCATTGATGAGGTTTTCATGAATAAGAACAGAATAAGAAAGCATAAAATTATTAGTGGTATTCGCTCAGATCATAAAGCGCAATTAATTAAATTACATTGCATGAAAAATAAATTAGAACGAACAATTGAGTTTAGACCATTAGGCGGGATTCAGTCAAAACGTTTTACTAACGAAGCAAAAATTTTGCAAACATTGTTCTCTCAGTTGACGATTCAAATATCATATATGAGAGTTTCTTGTAAAATTTAACCGATATATTCAATAAAAATTGTCCAAAGAAGAAACAAATTATTACTGTCAATTTTATTTTGTTCTTCGATGCCAATATTTTCCTAAACATACCTATCTTGCTCAATTAAATACATTTTTAACGACACAGTTAACAAAATATCGAAATAAGTACTTAGCTAAACGAAACAAATCATAAAAACATAATTTTTTATGTCAATTGAAAAATAAATTAAAATAATATAACTGGCACATAACTTTAAAAACATTAAAAATAAAATCAAAATTTATTAATATAAATAATATTATTTTATTTATTGATTATAGCATTTCAAACATATTGTTGTACTTAAATGCTTAAATTCACTTATAACATTTCCTAATATTTCTTTATTTACAAGCCTCTCTTGCATGCTTGCACTCGGTCCGCCAACAGTTGGGCGAAGATTCAATATTGCTTTAATAATGCTAAAAATGAGAAATAAGACAACATTGTTGAAGTCGTGTTTCGCAGCTTTTGTTGTTATTACTGATTTAACTCAGAATTATATACTAGCGTTAAGTAAAATATTCGAAAAAACAATACTCAACCAAATGTTGGCACATTTTAACATTTGCAGGATATTTAATGGTCAACAGTACGGTTTCACGAGAGGGCGGTCAACAACACATGCGGGAACAACACAAGCTTGATTAAAATTGTACTAGAAGCTTAAAAGGGGTCACAGGATGCCATTGGCGTATTTTGTGATCTTTCCAAAGTTTTTGATTGTGTTCGTCACGAAATTTTAATTTGCAAGCTGAAATACTATGGAATACGTGATAAAGCTCTTGATCTCGTAGTTTCATATCTGTCTGACTGAGAACAAATAGTAAGCTTATTTGGGGTACGTCTTTTGGTTAAACATTTAAAATGGCGTTGCCCAAGGTTCAATTTTGGGACCTTTCCTGTTTTTGATTTACATTATTGATCTTCTATTAATGCTTAAAGACCTATGTAAAATAATATTATTTGCTGATGACACATCATCATTGTTTAAATTAAACAGAAAATAGAGTAATTTTATAGAAAACATAATAAAAATTAATTAAATTTAATAGAAAACATATTAGTGGACAGAATAGGACTTTGGCGGAAGACTCAAGGTGATCGCTTCGCTGCTAATAATTTACTATTAAATGCACGAAAAATTAATTGTGTCAAGTTTTCCTTATTCACTTTACCCAGATTCCATAATAGACTAGAACTGTGTGGGAAAAAATTAGAATTAGTTAAATCGTCTACTTTTTTTAGATTAACAGTAAATAATAATTGACAGCGGGCTGACTATAATCGGACTTTCGCTAATAAGCTTAGTTCGGCAATATATGCTATTAGACGCATTAGACAGTTGACATATGTGGCCACGGCTAGGCTGGTGTACTTTGCATATTTCCATAGCCTTATTTCTTATGGCCTACTACAGTGGGGATCGGCGGTGCATATGAATTCTATCTTTATTTTACAAAAGAGAGCAATACGTGTCATCTACAGTATGAATGCACGAGAGTCACCGAGAGACCGTTTTAAGGACATTGATGTACTCACCTTACCCTCGTTATACATTTATAAAAACATAATATACACTAGAAACAATATAGATCTATTTCAAAGGAAAGGTGTTATTAATGGTATGGAAACTTGTGGTCGTGATCAACTAGTTACTGCTAAATTTAAATTACAGAAGTCAAGTGGGTCATTTTTGGGCAACTGTGTTCGTTTTTATAATAAAATTCCTCAAGAAATTATTCAATTAACGGAAAAGCAATTTAAACTTGTTATTAAACGCATAATGATTGGAAAAGCATACTACAAAGTTAGCGATTTCATTGAAGAAAAAACAATAGTCTGGAAATAATCTTCTCTGCACACGCATTTACTGGCTATTGTAGAATGGTGTTGAAAAAATGATACCTGACTGAGTTTCTTGTCGATTCTTCTCAGTGTTCAGCTTTTCTTTTCGAACCGAACTAAAGTAGATTTGACGTTCAAAAATACCTTGCAATTGGGTTTACTTGAATAAATTGATTTGACGTTGACTTTGATTGTATAGACTCAGGTGTTACTTTACGGAAGTCCATTTTATGTAATAAATTCATAAAATCTTAAGCTATTTTCCGCTAACTCCAATAACCACCAATCTTTGTTTCGCCTCTCAACGAAGCATCCTCAGGATATACCAGAGATCGAACTCAGTCAGCTAACTAGCACTGAATCTGACCTAACCGAGTCCGATCTCTGGTATATCCTGAGGATGCTTCATTGAGAGGCGAAACATGTGTCAATTGGTGGTTTTTGGAGTTTGAGCGGAAAATAACTTAAGATTTTATGAATTCATCACATAAATTGAATGTCTTTACAAGTAGGTATATGCAATTTTTAAGAGTAGGTACACGACAAGGACATTAATTATCGATATCCAATTATTCTCATGTGGATGAAATTTATCAGTAGCATACAGTAATCACAAGCCTGACCTAGATAAAATTTTTAAAAGTCGTACACAGTTCAAGGATATCATTTATTTTATAAATATTGTTTTCATAATTTACGTCTTTTTTTTTCAATTTTAATCATAATGTGGCCTACTCTACTATTAAGATGTAGTCCGAGAAAAAACGAGGTTGAGAATGGCTGACCTAGATGATATTTTTTAAGTATTTAACTTCTTTTGCCGAAAAATAGCAGTTAACCTCATAAGTACTGAAACATTTAAGTCATTTGAGATAATATAAAACAAGTTTTTAATACACCTTCAAATGAACTAATCCTATGCCAAGGTCTCTTAACGACGAAATTGCGCTCCCATCCAAGGTCAATGACCGAAGCCTCGGTACGAGTACATGTAATCTCCTCAATCCTACACGCTCGGCCACAACGCGCAGTTTCGCCTCCCTTATGCAAAGAACTTCTTCGTCGGTAATGACACCGCTTGATTGCTTCTGCAATAAATCAAAATCAAATAACTTATAAATTTTCTGTATTGCAGCAACTTACCTAAAACTAATATAACTGTGCCTAAAGTTACAAAGTTTCTCTTTTTTTATTACTATCTGTGCCCGGCCGAGCTTTGCTTTGGCTCAGAAGGTATTACATGATTATTTATTATTCCCTAGTTATGATTTAATTTTACATGCCAATTTGAAAGATATTTACTTTAAATACAACCATTACATAATTCTAGAACAGTAACAAAATGAAGACAAAATAATTTAATACGAATAAAAATTATTTACATATTTCCCCATACTGTATAGTATGATAAAATATTTTATTAAATTTGACCAATTTGTACTGTCCACATTTTTTTTCTTCGATGTAATAAAATAATACTTACATGAAACAGTCCACCCGCATTAAAAAAAAATTTGCCAATTTTACTCATTTTTATGGACATCTCACGCTTGACCAAAAAATTGAAAATGCCAAAATTGTTATCACAAAAAAAGACCAAATGGTTTCCAAGACAGTTCCCCTGTATCTCTTATAGACTCTGATTTCCCCATACTGCCCCAGTTAAAAAACACTGTGTATATAAAGTTATTGTGAAAGGGGGTATAAATCCGCCAGGATTTCAACGTATTGCTGTTGACTATTATATTACAGATATAATAATTAAGAGATGCGTTTATTTTGTTTTCCATACAAAAACAAACATTCATTTAATAAAAAAGAAAATGTACAACCCTATCATTATGCCTTATATTCCAAAGGTTTTCTAGCCACGTAAAAACACTGATATTAGGGTAGCCTCATCTTTATTTTTATTTTTTGATATGTTACACTAGAACAATTGACTTGGCGAAGTTGTAGAACGTAAGTTTTGCATTATCATAGGTACTTTAATACCCTTTTGCATTTACCCATCCTTTAGAAATAGCCTTCTATATAGATTATGTTGAAGATATGCTGAAACGTGCCTACCTATTTCATTATGGTGTGACACTAATAAAAAGAAAGATACAGAATATAATCTGGTTTTGACTGAATATAATCTGGAACTGTATTTTCGAAAATGCCGATTTTTTCAAGCATATACGTTTCGCCCGTTCGAGACGAGACCTATAGGACCTCACAGACAATCACGCAGTTAAACATATAACGGCGTGTCAAACATACATATAATACCTCTCTTTTCCTTAAAATTTAAAAATAATAATTGTTAACAGAACTGTTGATAACAGAAATGTTGTTACAGTTATACAGAACAAATAGTACGTGATTACTGTTATAAACTTGTACTTTCAATAGAACTGCTTACTAATAACTCTATTAAAGTTAACTCTCGGGGTATAACAATTCGCCTGTATCCAGGCAAACGTCGCTCCAACTCATCTTGACCTGGCGGCTGTACTGGATCAGGTGGGGGCATTGCAAGTGCTCTGAAACACACAATGTGTTATAAATAATTATTAGCTATTTGAAATATCTTAAAACATGATAAACTTAATAAAGCTGTAAGCCTCGGTTGTAAGTAGCGCTGGCCTTAAGAAATTAACAAATGAATGCTAGTTTTTAAATTTCCCTAGACCTCCTCTACACGTGTAGGGAATTTCCATACCCTTCAGACATCCGCGGGCCACAGTACGCCTTGCCAACCCAATTATGAAGCTGGAATTACGCCTATGGGGCGTAGATCCCGGGCAACCGCCTATTCTCCCTTAAAATCGGCACTGGCTTATTGTGAGGTCGATTGAAGAATACTATGTTGTGCACTGACGCTCTGTCCATTTCGAATGGCAAATGGCTTGATGTTATATAGGAAATGTAGGTATATGTGTAGGTCATTAACGTTTTTGTTGACCTAAGGTCCTTTTATCATTTGGTTTAGTTAATTATTAATCGTCAAAAGTTACATAACTCTTAAAATAATACATTCTTATTACCAACTTAAAGTGTAATTTTCTAAGGGATTAAAGGCACTTCAAAATTAGTAAATATATCAACAATATTACTGTTTATTACTATTATATTAAAAATAGAATGCCGTTCAATTAAATGTTACTTCTTCATTAAAAATATTAATAGGAACATAGACGATACAATTTAATCACAGCCAATAAAAAAATAGAAATAGTTTAAACTTGAACAAAAATACGCAAATGAATTCATACTAATGTTATATATGCGAAATATCTGTCTGTCTGTTACGTTTTCGCGGCTAAACTGCAAAACCGATTTTGATGAAATTTGGCACGGAGTTAGTTTGATACCAGGGGACAGACATAGACTACTTTCTTTATCAAAAATCTACCCATAAGAGGATGAAAAGTAGAATGAAGCTTTGTATGGGAAATACTAAGCCGCTAAACCGATTATTATTATGAAATTTGGTACAGATGTAGACTTTTTTATCAAAAGACATAGGCTACTCTTTTATCCAAAATCTACCCCCAAAAGGATCATAAGGAAAATGAAACTTTGTACGGAAAATGCTAAGCCGCTGAACCGATTATGATGAAAAAAGAGGTCCCTAATATATGTGTCGGGAGACAGACGTAGGCTACCTTTTTTTTTATTCAATATTCAATTTAATTTATTTTTATTTATTATATTATTTTTATTCATTATATTATATAATATTATAATATTCATGTCATTCGAAGGTACATGTTGCCCTGGTTCGAAGTTAGTTCAGGTGTCAGACTGGGCTGCGTGATGTCTGCCTGGCTGTTCGTGCTGCATTTGGACAGTTGCCTCCAGAGATTGAAAGGTAGTATGAGTGGTATGATATGTGGTAAACTGCCTATTGTACGCTGACGATGCTGTGCTTATAGCACCATCAGAAGCAGAGTTCCAGACACTAGTCATGTGCATGAAAGAAGGATGTGAAGTGAAAGGATTGAATATGAATGTGAACTAAACTAAGGTTCTGGTGTTTGAAAGGGAAGCGGTAAAGACGAAACGTGAGATTTGAGTAATGGAAAATGTCTAGAGCAAGTGAATTAAATTGTGTATCTGGGGAGTGCGTTTTCGAGGGATGGAAGATGTGAGTTGAATTTGAAGCGACGAGTAGCAGCTGGCAATAACGTGACCGGTACTCTGTCCGCATTAGTAGGCAGTATGAATGAATGTATCTAACTCAGCCAAAATGGCCATACACAATGCGGTGTTAGTTCCAACTTTATTGTATACGATAATGAGGCTGAGATATGCCCGAAATCGAGTGTAAGATAAATGCAATAGAAATGCAATTTCTGAGAAATATGTGCGGTGTTACCCTTGTGGACAAAATAAGCAATGAAGAGATACGTAGTATGACAGGGTTGCACGACAGTGTTATTGTTAAAATAAAGAAGGGAATGCTTAGATGGTTAGGGCACAGAATGAGTGATGAAAGACTGACGAACAAATCTACAGAGGGAAAGTGAGTGGTAAAAGAAGCTAAGGAAGACTAAGGCTGACTTATGAAGAGCAAATAGCCAGAGTGTTAGCCGATGGAAATGTCAAAAGCACTCGCATACCTAGGCGTAAAAATGTATGAAGAGAATGATGAGATTCCAGGAAGCGAAAGAAGTACGTAAGGACCGCGACGCTTGGCGCTCCGTCCTCTGATTACCCCGTTAGGGAAGATATGTATGTATGTATGTATAATATTCAATTTAATTTACATATTTTATTCAATTTAATCTGTAACTTGGTAAAGCCACGAAAAAATTTTTCTAAAAGGTCGAAGTCGTGGATATTGTTACTTGCTAGTAATATTAGTATTGAATAACATTAAAGTAGACATTTAAAGTGACGGTCGTTCATGGAAAGCGATTGTCACTTCCAATCTCAGTTAGTGATGTAAAGGGACGGTCATATTTAAATCTCAATCATTAGAGATTTAAACAGAGGCGTAGCTATCGGAGGGCTAGACAATGCCGTGCACTGGGGCCCCAAGCTCAGGGGCCCCAGTGCACTTCGGCACTTGACCAAAGCAGTTGTCATTTATTGCATGTGACCGTCACTACATCTCTATTTAAAATGAATTTACACTTTCGACTGAGGCTGAGACAGATAATGAAATTCGGTTTCAATTGTTTGACTATTCTTGGTAGGACACCAGCTATATGGTAAGCACTAACAATAATGATGAGTGATGACGTATGCATACAAATCCGCATCAGTTTCATTTTGGGGTGCATAAAAATGATCCAGACGCAACGAAATCACACCTAGTCACCACTTCTAACAGGAAGTATTTCGGCTTAGGTAGAAATAGCGAAGCGAAGCCAGATGGAGAAAGGTCGCTAGCCCCATTGCAATACAATTTATTTTTATAATACAAATACTATCCCTTGGTCGAATTTTACGACCTATACTGAACACCAGAAAATGAGCTCTAGCACTAAGTATATTTTTCATTCCCTACCGGACCAATGTGGAAAATAATACTATTTTTCAGGTTATTCTTTACAAAACTAAAGTAACCTTATAAAAAATTGTAATTATAAATAGTTACAATTTTGTAGTGTAATTTCTGACCATAGACGACGTAATAATAAGTCTATGTCTACGGCGTAATAATTTTCGTAAACCAACCTAAATAATGGCGTAGCTCGTACATTATGTGGCTCTGGTGAACTTGCACTAGAAATTTCTGATGGTGACGGTGACGCTGCTACGCTAGAAGTTTCGGGCGCGCTACCCAATTCTACACAAGGAGCTTCATTAATTGGCATCTTGGTTCTCCTTATATATATTTTCTTTCAAAAATTTCCATAAATCAACCGTTTAATAAACGATAAGAAACGATAAAAGACATCATAAAAGATTATAAGTTCAATGAAGTATCACGTACTCTGTTTTTGATTCAAAACTGTAATTTAATTGTTTTATTTTCGTACAAGTATTTAATATTCAGTAGTATTTAGTAGCAGTATTCAACAATAACAAATTAAATTATCGTATATAGTAATTATATGCTATCTTTATATTACGTAGTAATTTTTTAACTATTCCTTCGTTTTATACTCTCTTAGACGCTGTTTAAAACCACTTTGAAACCATTAATTGGTAACCATGACAACCGTCAACATTTTTATCAACATTCTTGCAATACAGGCTGGCTACTGGCTTCACGCGTACCCTTCGTCAAATACAGGAACATTTCTTGAGCCTGACACGCTCCGAATCGCAACCTGTCTACGGCTTGGGGTTCCGGTCTGCGCTCCTCATAAATGCAATGTCCCTGTGGCAGTGATGTCGACATGTTAGGACATCACGGACTGTCATGTCAAAAAAGTGTGGGCCGCTTCTCGAGAGATGCCGCACTTAACGATATCATACGCCGGTCCCTTGCCACCATCAACGTGCCAAGTCTACTTGAGCCGACTGGTCTTGCAAGAGACGACGGCAAGAGACCGGACGGTATGAGTTTGATTCCATGGAAGATGGGCCGGGTGTTGGTATGGGATGCAATCTGTTCAGACACGCTGGCCCCTTCCCATCTATATGGAACCAACAACAGAACTGGTGCGGCTTGTGAAGCGGCGGAAACAGCTAAAGCACGCAAATACAGGGGTCTAGGTTCCGACTATGATTTTGTCCCATTCGGTGTCGAGACCCTTGGTCCGTGGGGTGCTAGCGCCATAAAGCTTTTTAAGGAAATAGCAAAAAGGTTAGTCGACATCACAGGAGACCGAAAAGCTGGCAGTTACCTCAGACAAAGAATTAGTCTAGCTATTCAAAGGGGGAACGCTGCCAGTATCTTTGGAACCTTGCCTAAAGGGACTCCTTTTAAAAATATATTTTAGTTATTATATTATATTATATTTTCTAAGGTTTTTAGTTTTAAGTTCATTGTTCTAATATATTAATTGAATTTATGAACTAAGTATATAGTATTGCAATACATATTCAATATTTTTGATTGTTAGTCCGAGGACGCATGCTGGGCATTCCTGAAATCGGCAGCACTGTGCTACTATCATTTGTCAGCGGTTTTTGGCGGGATTTTACGGGGAGTGGTTGGGCGTTCATTTTAATTATTTTCAAATTGTTTCTAATAGATATTGTGACGTAAAGTTGACGTAATATTGCGTCCCAAGTATCTAGCTGTTACGCATTATGTGGAATTGTTGAAATAAATGCTTATTTTGTAGTGAGATGTTGAGATTTTTTTAATGACTTAGTCTGCCTTAGTGGATCTACTACCTCAACATATTTGTCGCCAGAAACTCCAAGGAACATTAAAATGGATTGCGACATTTTAAAGAAATGGAATAGAGAATGTATTATTAATTTCATTACTGAAGACGTCAGCTCTTATGGGCATAGATTCCTTTGCCTTTCCACTCAAGGGAAAATTGTACGAAAAAAAAATCAACTGTCACAAGGACTTGACGTAAATTTTCGCGCCAAAATAATAGTCGATACCTAGGTATCAATTTCGCTTTTTCAGCATTAGAACACTGTACTTGGAAACTTGTTATTTGTCAAAAAATGAAAAATTGTAATGAAATGAATGGTGTAAATAAGAACGAAGATGAATATCAGTACCTGAAACTTGTACAACAAATCATCGACACTGGTTAGTATATCTGGTACAAGAACAATATCCATTTATTTTACATTGTATATTAATTTGGTAAACTTATTTCTTTAAAGGCGACAAGAGAGTCGACAGAACGGGTGTAGGCACTTTATCCGTATTTGGTGCTATGCAAAGATACTCATTAAGAAATAATACCTTACCACTTCTTACTACTAAACGAGTATTTACTAGAGGTGTAATAGAGGAATTACTTTGGATGATCTCTGGTTCTACTGACTCTCAAGTTCTTGCTTCTAAAGGAGTCCATATCTGGGATGCTAATGGTTCTAGAACTTTTCTCGATAACCTAGGTTTTATGAATCGAGATGAAGGTATATTGGATAGATTATTCACAAGAAATAAAAATATAAATTTATAATAACTGAAGGAATCCATTTCTCTGATTTTTAGGAGACTTAGGCCCTGTGTATGGTTTCCAATGGCGACACAGCGGTGCTACATATCTCAATGCAAAAACAGATTATAATGGACAAGGAATAGATCAGTTACAAAATGTGATAAACATAATAAAGTAATAATTTTATTATTAAGTCATCATATATTCATTAAATATCTTTAAATTCCTCAATATAATTGCTATAATGAAACTTATTCAGGAACAATCCAGCTGATAGAAGGATGATAATGTGTGCTTGGAATCCATCAGACCTTAGTAAAATGGCACTGCCGCCTTGTCATTGCCTTGCTCAATTCCATGTGGCAAGTGGGAAATTATCATGTTTATTGTACCAGAGAAGTGCAGATATGGGTTTAGGTGTGCCATTCAACATTGCCAGCTATGCTCTACTAACACACATGATTTCACATATCACAGGATTAGAGGTATGTTGAATATGATTCCATAAATTCAAATAAATTAAGTGAACCATTAAAAGTATTTTTTAAATGCTTCTCTGATTCACAGATTTACACTCAAAAGAATTACTTTCTCAATTTAAATTGTAATAAATTATTTCTATTTGTATTTTTACAGCCAAATGAATTTATTCATACCACTGGTGATACTCATGTTTATCTCAATCACATAGAACCTTTAAAGACACAACTAGAAAGAACTCCTAGACCATTTCCTACCTTAGAATTTGCTCGGAAAGTTGAATCAATAGATGACTTTAAATATGATGATTTTATTATCAAAAACTATAATCCCTATCCCAAAATAGATATGGAGATGGCAGTGTGAAGAATTAGGACCAATATCAATAGACAATAGCATTCTGTAAGATTATGTACATTAATACTATTAAAAATGATATTATTTCATTGCTAAGCTATATTATTTTGATTTATACATGTGTGATGTAATTAAAATAAAAAATAAATATAAACCTAATCAAATATATATGTATTTTATTACATAATGCTTACATAAATCTTTCTACAAATAAATCCCCAATAGATGCTAAATAATGGAAATTAAGTCATGTAAATGTGATGCTAGAAATTTATTAGTACATATTCAATTTGTAAAATTTCAACAATAACAAATTCATATCCTTACAGAATAATATGTTTTGTACATTTTTATTGGTTTAATAACTATAGTTCTATAATAGCGTAGCAAATGAAAATATGATTTCAAAGAGGCATAGACAACACTAAGGTGCAATGCAAAAATAGATTTTTGTATCTTGTGCCAGATACAAGCAAGCAGCAACTATAAGTAAAAAATTTAAAAGAAAAACATTTTTGTAGTATAATAAGAATCAATCACTTCATGCACAAATCTTCGGTGTTGAATTGCTTCCACTGGACACAATATGTATTCCCATATACATTAAATAATTGACAAAATTAATTACTCTACCTACAGGACACCAGACTGTCTATTCTTTTCAATGCAAAAATTCTAAAGTATTGACACTGTACCACTACATGATAAACACTTGTTATTTTTTCAAATACTCTTTATTCATTTTTTTCTTTAAATTCATTCATTGTTAATAATATGAATTTCATAGAATTCCTATGAAAACACATATTCTTTATGTTCATCTTTATATAAGTGTAATTAGTAACTACTATAACTCATATATTATATTATAGGTTTCAAAGAATAAGAAAGAAGATGAACCAAAAAAGAAGTGTTATTTCATTGATTTCTATGACATAGTGAAGTTTGAATTTTGTAACACTAAATTGAATAAAGATACTGAGTTGCTGTTCGGTGACATGTGGTAGCCATCGGTAACTGTGCCCAGTGGCCACCAGCAGACACTGATCAAAGAAAGAAAATAAAATCAAGAAACAAGTGTATTTTATCCTAAATCTATTATAACAGTAACTACTGTTCTGATTCTGCTGTTTATATTTATGCGACTAAATACAACCACCGAGTTGTCACGGGTGTCCTGTGGTAGCAACTAGCGATTGTGTCAAGAGGCTGAACTTAGGCACCGCAACCTCATGGTCTTGTAACTGTGCCCCATGATGACAGCAAAATTATCTACATTTGCATTGCGCCTAAAACTTTGTTAATGACTCCTTTAAAACATTTTCTTGCATTGTCACATATAAAATTAAAATTTTAAAAATCTAAATATTAAATTCTCCCAAAGGCATGTATGTACATAGAAGTTGTTGACATGGCAGTTTCTTAAGAACTGTTGCCTTTTATAAACAAATTATTTATTTGGTATTGTGTACATTAAACATGCATAGTTTTGATTTTTGACAGGTCTGAAACTGGACATTATCGATACTATCACTTAAAACAATCCAGTATACAAGATTTACTCATATTAAGACAAAATTACTTTCCATATTGAGTAATATGTCGCTCAAAAAACTTTGCACAAGTGAAGAATATTCATAAAACATAGTCTGCTCTATATTATTAAAATTTTCAGGAAAACTAAGAAATATAATGAAATACTCTATGTAGTAGTAATTGGTTCAGGTACTCCACTATAAAAAAAACTATTTTGTAAAATTGGAAAAAAGTATTAATATAAACTATTGATAGCACCATAATAACAATTAATAATCTATTACTATTGATACTATCAATATACTATGATGTTCAATATACACTATTTTGGCAAATATAAAAAAGTTGTGACTACTTGACAGATTAAAAAATGATTTGAAACAGATTACAATTTATCAACACATCTGATCGTCTTGTGGCGGTACCTGAAACAATAAAGCAACTTTGTTTGTATTTCATTTTTATGATCACTTAAAATAAGTACTTATTTGAAAAAAACTGAATCATTACCTGTGGGACGCTGGAAGAAACTGAATCTTCCAATCTACTACTAGAAATGGGCAATGCAGCTAACTGTTCCACGAGAGCCATAGTAATCTCTGACTCTACTGTGATTTCAGCCCATAATGTATCTAAAACCAGATAATTAAACCATATATTAAAACTATTCACATTTATTTTTCACCAACAGTTATTGGACATAATATTAATTTAATTTGTTTCTCTGGCAATTATTTTACAAACATTGCATTTGTGTAAGTAGTTTTTATTATACACAGCTTGGAAATAATGCGCAATGTACTAAAGTAATTAATATGGATGCTTCAACTAAGGTAAACTTCCTTTTTATAGTTTTATTTTATATTTACTTACCCCCTACCTGATCACCTTTATCAGTGACCATATGGAAATAACCCCTATGTGTGCCTGGTGTATTAGGAGCTACTAATTTTAAAGTAACTGTAGTGGAATGTCCAGGAGGTAGTGGAGGCACATATGTTGGAGTAGCACCAAGTGGCTCCCCTCCACCTTGAATCAATCTACAGCTACCAGGCCATGTCTCAGATCCTGTATTGGCAATACTCCAGTTTTGTTCAAAGCTGTAAAGAAATCAATGTCTTACATACCTATCTATGTTTATTGAAAAGATGGGTGTGCTTCTTCATAAGAAAAGTGTTTATTTACTTCCTAAATTTTACATTTGAGGTGAAACTTGTCACAAATATTATTCTTGCAAGTAGTTACTAGCTTTATATTTGTCAAAATTAACTCTAATCTAATTTACACTTATCCCTAACGGAGTAGTATAATAATGCGCCAGACAATACACACCAATCATCTGATCTCACAGGGTCATCCCTATGCTATGGGAACCACACAACAACTACTGGGGGCATCTCCCAATATGCCCAGACCCGAGAATCTAGAAAAGTTCATTTCCTAAATCGACCCGACTGGGAATCAAACCCAGAACTTTCCATACTTGGGTGCAACATCTAAACCACTGCGCCATCGAGGTCTATAATAAAGGTCACTGTGATGAAATAATAGGAAGTAAGTTTTGAACCATAAGAACTTTTTCCTATAGTAAAACAGTAACAGAGCATCTATATCTCTAAAATACATAAAGATCAAGAAATAATAAATAATCAACAGTAGAGAAGAAGAATAAATAATCAAGAAACAATTTGAATTCCGTTTCTTTTGTATTCCCTAATTCTAAAACATTTTTATAATGTTTATTTGTTATTGTTCGAGCTTCACTGAAAAATTAATAAAACAAATGTATACAAATAAAATTTTACCAAGTACCAGGTCCCACAGCAGTTTCTTGATTTTGAGCAGCTTTCAGTGACATAGATGGAAGTTTTGGTGGAAGAGTATAATCTAAATAACAACATATAGCAGCTTGCAAATTCCTAAAAGAAAGAATCATATTATGATACAAATACATGTTTATAAGCCCCTGAAGCATAAGACTTATATTACCAATTACTCATATCCAGGAAGAAACTAGCCGTATTGTAGTTCAAACTAGGACCTAATAGTCTTTGCATTTGATTTATAAGTTCTTCCCTGTCCGTTGTATTCATACAACTAAACTGCAAAAGTAAATTCTGATCTATTTCACCGTTGTTTTGAGAGTTAGGTACGGATGCACCGTCAATATCCATGATGTTAATCACAATGCAGTTTTTCGAAATTTCACCACTTTGTTCAATATTGACATGCCCTTTGTTTACGTTCGTCAGCTGACCAGCTTTAGTAGATATTGTTATATTCTTAACTATTTATTAATCTAATTAGATTTACTTAATCGTCAGAGTATTTATTCACAAATAAAATAGAATAATTAGAAGCAATGTCATAAGATAATTGCATTTCAGTCAAAAATTATGGAAATGGTAGGATGGCACTAGCAATGAAAACTGAATAGTAATATGTCACTGTCAACTTGTCAAGTGTCAAAGTAGTATGTGGTAGATCTGTGCTTAGCAGTCAAATCAATGACTAAGGAAACCTTAGTCATTGAGTCTGAGTCAAATACTGTATAAACCATGCAGAACATCATTTATTGCTTGAATTAATATATGAAGTAGTTGTCCTGTTTGTAATAAATTAAAAATAAATTCTGTTTTGCTAGCAGCAGCAACTCAGAATTTTATAATTTTCAAGCTTCAAATGAATTCAATTTTATCTTTGTCTACAAAAAAAATACTAAAAAAATCCGTTACCTGTTAAAAGAGAACAGACCTACAACTTCCACTGTGATTTACCCAAATGATTGTAACAAATTGCTAGTCAGCTTGCACCTAGAGTAAAGCCTTTTTGTAATATTAGTATAGAAAAACAACAATGACCATACATACTATATGTGAGGATTGCCCTATTCTGAAGCCCTTGGCATGCCATTGATAAATAAATAACTTGTACAGTTTGCAGTTGTTTTATTTTTTTCCAAAAAGTACCTAATACATCCCTGATAATGCATTAGTGTGTAAGTGTGACAGCATTTTTTATGTGAGCAAAGCTGCCACGCATTTTGAACAGCAATGTCCAGTCTGCTAGGTAGATCTGTGGCTGGTTTATAAAAAGTCTGTGGTAAATGTTAACGTATGTACGTACTTTTTTGTAATTAATAAAGGTTACCTATCCTGTTTAATTATGAAATTTTGAAATTAACAAAATCTGCTGAATTCACTCTCATTTAATACGTCTTTTCGCTTTTGGTTTTATGACTTTTATGTTTGAAATAATGTAAGAGGTTTCAAAGTCAAAATACGGGTTTTTAACCGTTTAAGTAGGTACGACAAAAAAGTTCTATGGTTGGCAGCCCTGGCTGTGATCTGACACTTCTGTATTTATTATTTATTTATATTTCTTAAGGCATTGGTAATAAGATCATCAACCTAATGACGTAACTTCTGGAGATACATTATCTGCCCCTAACACTCCTCCAGTAAAGTGATAAATGGCTTCACTGAAGTTAAAAAGGACATCTTGGAAGAGTGCGAAAACTTCAGTTACACATGTTTATTTAGATCTCCTACATTCTTTTCACTTACACAGAACTTTAAAACACAATATACTATCACTGTTGTACTTTAAAACTTCTAAAATGTAAAAATTGAAATTCTAAATAAAATGACAATCTCACTTCTCCTGTTTCCGCCAAAAAGTCCTAACACTAGTATATTAATATTCTGTCCTCTCTTCTGACTCTGACCGACTCACAGATTACGTATTTGTAACAAGCTACATATTATGCGAAAGTCACTTTGCTGTAATTGCTATGTATTTCGTTTTGGCACTACTATCGCCTACTTTTTTGACAACCATGTTATACGTAGATACCAATGAATCCGACATTTTTACACGCCATACGGCTCCTGAAAATAAGCGACCGGGGGAGCGATAAGGCGATATTAGGAGAGACCGTACGAAGCGCGCTCACTTATTGTTTCTTTGTAAACAAACCCTTAACTCGTCACGTCTTCCTAAAACAACACGCCGCTGAGACCTATAGGAAAAAAAAATTATACAATCCACTGCTCCGGTGGAACACACGCTGCAAAGTTCCACCACAGTTGATGGTGTATCTTTATGTATATCCTAGTGATTCCAAAAAAACCACCAACAAAGCGCTTTAAAGGAATATTTATACATTTACAACTCAAGCATGAGAGTGAAGAAAACGCAAGGTAAACCAAAATTCAACTCTAGAACAACAAATAGAAAAGAAACCAGAGTTAGACTATGAGTCAGACTAAATAACACACAGGATAACAGCACACTGACAAGCATTTGACTAGGTGAATAGCCAAGACAGTAGAAGCGATTTCAGCGCCAATACAACCACTTCGGAACTAAAACTGTCACGGGCCTGGACCCTCTTGTCTTATTGTATTCTATGACTTTTTTCTACCATAAAAATACTAAATCAATATCTACATACCATACTACATATACCTATTGATATTTATCTTGAATAAACGCTAGATTATTATTCTGTGATCTTGATTCTTGACAAGTTTTATTGTGTTTGATGTTTTACTGAAATATATTTGTTTATTTATCCTAGTGATATTAAATCCGTTTGAAATTAATCAAATTTATTTGTTATGCTCTACGTCTGATAGTTCTAATTCAAAATTGTAATATTTATTTACCATTGTACCTATGATGTTTGAGACCTAACTAATCGCAGCACAAATACCACCGGACATGTTATTTTCTTGTTTCTGACATAGACCTAATAATCTGAAAACTTACATACCTACATTTTAAACTTGAAGAAATCTGAACATGTCTGCTGATAAGAATCAGTATCCATGCATTTTTCAAAGCTGTACTGCTACTTTTAGTAGACCATATCGACTGGCGCAGCATTTATTAGTCCATAACAATATAGTAAGTTATAAAATTATATTCATTTAAAGTTAATTACAAAATGTTTTTTAAGTTGTATAACTTTCATTCATATTGCGTAAAGAAGACATTAAATGTGTGTATCTGTGTAACTACATAGTTATCTTGCGGAGGAAATCCTGAGCCTTACAAAATGTTTCATTACGGGTGACTTGTATCAACTATTTAAACTAGATTTAAGAAACTGACATCTCGCTTGCACCAACTATTAAGTAAATGGTGCAAGTGAAATGTCAGTTCCTTAAATCGAATTTAAATAAACAAGTACCGAAGTCTTATTCCTTATACTTATGTCTATTTACTTATTATATAGGGAAATTATTGTTTTTGATGTTATGTTTATCCTTATTACACAAATGGCTTGTAGATGATCTATTTTAAAGTTTGTAATTCAAATTTGAATCAAATTTTCAGAAAGCCTTTGTTTGTCGGCAAGAAAATTGCTCTAAATCATATTACAGTAAAAGCCATTTAGACAGGCATATAAACAGTGTTCATAACAAACCAGAAGCAGATGTAATTTACAGGTATGTGCCAACTCCACATACTATGTAAAGCTACTATGGTTGATAGAAATTTTCTACTTTCATAATATACTTGCAAGCAGAAAAAATTATTTTTCATTGAAATGGGTAATAAGAACTTATTTAATTTTCATACACATTATGTATATTTGTTTCATAAAACTTAATGTTTTGTTCTATTACACAAATAACTATAGACAATAAAAATGTTGTTTGCATTTAATTTTTGAAATTGAAAACTGGATGGTCTTATACAATAATGATGTTTTTCTCTTATATAGCTACTAAGTGTGAATTTTTAATTTCCAGCTGTCCTACATGTATGAAAAGGTATTCTAATCGACAAAACTTAAAAAGACATATCAAAATACATCATGTATTAAGAATACCATTTTCATGTGATGTCTGTAAGGTTGAATTTAAAAAGAAGAATCAATTAAGTTCCCACATGTATCAGCATACAGGGATAAAATCATTCAGGTAAAGGTACATTCAGGACATTTTTCCTTATAAAATAACTGTAACTAGTATGAAAAAATAATATGAGTAATATTCATATATAGCAGTCTTTATAATCAAATCACTATCAAAAAGTTTCAGTTTCAATTGTAGTTTCAAGTGATTTTCTGACAAAAATAGATGAAACTAACACTTCGGCTCTATAGTCCAGGCCAGAGAATGAGAATATGGTGTTTCTAGCAAAAGGCCTTTAGAGTCAGGTTGACCGTAGTGACACCATGCAATCCCAAGGAGGATGATAGAGCTTGTAATCAGCACTATCATGGAACTGTAAGGATGCACGGGTCTGTCGCTGCCAACTCTGCACGGTGCTTTGACACAGTACAAGAGGGGCTCCAGTGCATTCCAAAGATACCAGAGCCCTAGACAAAGTGAACGACAACCACAGGAGTTTTATTGGGTTAAAGCCCTATATAAGCCAGTCTTTCCTTCAGCGGCTGAGTAGCTGCACTCAAGTTTCTCCTGTTTTATTAAAAAAAAGTTCCTAATTGTAACCAAATATTCCAAACTGATTAAAATCAGAATTGAACCTTTGGTTAAATACTAATCATTTTATTTTGCGTTTTATTCCACTTCTAACTTTTGACATCTTTTATTCCTATATTCAGCTTTTCATAAAGGCAATTATGCAATCTAAATTAAACCTACATGACAACTATTATTATTTACTGACAAACAGATATTTTTTTCAATACGTATGAAAAGCATTGCTTATGAAGTTTTGTATATACCACATGTAACAGAATTAACCAGAAAGCAGAAATAATTTTATTCCCAATCATCAACTAAATCCATTTCAGCAATTTTTAATATCTTACAGTATGTATAAAACAAACCTTATTTGTGTGCGAGAAAAGACGTTTTTGTAATAAACGGCATACATAGTGGGGGTTATATCAATTTGTATTATTAGTGTGCTATGTTTGAATGTCCACAGATGTCTTATATAAATGAGATTATTTTATGTTTGTATAAAAGTCAATTAATAATAATTCTAGACTTAAAAAATCCCCAGACAAAAAATAATAAACAGGTTAATGTATCTGGGACCATTATGATTTCATATAATGTTTTCTTCTGTTAAAACAGTATCCAATGCTATTATAATTTTCTAACTTAACTGTTAAAGTATGAATTTTCCAGAGCGCAGAAAATAATAAAATATAATAGTCCTTTGGGAAGGTACCTGTTTATTGTTTTTTCTATCAAGGAATTTTATATTTTTAGTATAACTTATTTGACACATTTTGAAAGTTAGATAAAACAAAATTGGTAGGTACACCTATATTTAATTATAACTTATTCTGATCGTCTTCAAATCTTCGTCTACCAACAGTAATAAAAGTTGAAGTTTTTAATTGCAGTCACATGTAAGATTCATAGCTAAATATACAGAACATGGCTTGACTGATTTCTACCAAATGTGATTTCTACCAACATTCTCGAAAACTACAGCTTTCAAACCAATCGAGAGCTACAACGCTATTAACGTACAGAGACTACGTCCATCTGTACATGTTTGTCAAAAAATGTTTGCCTTATCTATGTGTTTGTACCACTGACACAAACGATGGTGTGAAATTTATAACACTTCTTTTCTGTCAAAAGTTAAAGAAATGATTATATCATCAGTCTGTTACACATTATCAGAGTTCAGACTGTCCACTTTCTGTAAAATTAAGAAAAGTCAGGGAAGTTCAGGATGGTCAGGGAGAATAAGAAAAATAGTGGAAATTGCAATGGAGTCAAGTATAAAATGAAATTTTACAGTTTGCTCTGCAAAATTTCACAGTGTTCGCCAAAAAAAAGGATATAATATCTAAAATTCTAGTCTGACCCTTAATCCAGAGATGCATTATATGTGTGAAATAATTTTTCATTATTTTGTAAAGAATTTAAAAAAAACTTGCTTTATTATGAATAATATGGTCAACAAAATTCGGCCAAAGTGATAAGGGAAAAGTCAGAGACTTTTTAGTATTGGCAGCAAACACCCTGCAATTTTGAACTTAGTACTAATCTGGTGAAAATTATATTTTACAATGTTTGCACAGACAATATATTTAACATGGCTTAAAATATTTTGAATTATTTTTTGAATTTCTTACTGTTATGAATTCTGTTCCAAATAATTTATTATTTAATTTGAATAGACACATTCTTGTAATATATTTAGAGTATTTGACATTCATACATATCCTCATGCTGTATCCCTAACATGATAGAGAGGACGGAGTGTTGGACAGTCCTTACTTACTTCTTTCGCTTACTAAATCGTATTTAGAGTATTTTAAAATAACAAAACTTAATAAGCTTTATGATTGCAGTTGTGAATTCTGTTCAAAATCATTTATTACCTATTATGAGAAAAAGAGACACATGAGATTCCACAAGTCATACACCTGCGAACAATGTAATTTGAAATTTGATCAGTGGTCCATATATTTGCAGCATAAAAAGACATCTCATGAAGATAGAGGTAATACTTTATATTTTAATATGTTTTATGTATGTAAGTATATCGAAAAACTTAGCACTCTAGTGGTAATATTACAAGTAAACATAACAGTTTAGTAGTAAGCATTTTTTAAAACCATAGACATAACATGTTATGTATATTTTTCGGTTGTGAATCAAATTATTTAAATTGGACTGTTATACATACATATCTTCAGACTGCATCCCTAATTGGATATGTAAGGATGGACGGACTGTTATGGATTTAAAGATAATATGTGTAACAGAATTAACCAGAAAACTCATACACCTTCAATAATATTTTTTCATAAATGTAGAATTAATAAAATGTGATTATTTATTATAAACTTAGTTCTAGTTATTTCTACAATTACGCCATTTACACGACATTTATAGTGGGCACACGGCCATAGTGTGCTTACCGCTACGTACAACTTAGTCTTTACTTTATATTACGATTTGTAATAGTCTATTGGGACAAAATGTGTTTTATCTGCATCGCGCGTTTTTTTTTGATGTTGGTTTAATTTTTCTTAAAAAAATTTTTATATCTATCTCCCTATAGAGTGACTTTGGCCTAAATAAATATCTAGGGTAGGTCTACAACTAATGTCTATTCTAATTTTGGAACAGAATTATATTCTAGAGAATCATCATTATAAATAAAGCTTATAAGCTTTTGGGATCATTTGGTGTATCTTCAATTCGAAGCTCCAATACCAGTGAAATTTAAATGGGACCACTTAGATCTATAAGTACTAAACCTAACGGAAAAAGAATCATTGAAGTAGGTTAGCAAACAAAGAAGTTATGTCCGAATATAAATAAAAAAACAAATATATGTATAGACGAATTGCGAACCTTTTTTTAATTAAAAAAGTAAAATTCATTTATATATACAGATGAATAGAGAACCGCCTTCTTTTTTTGGAGTCGGTTAAAAATAAATTCTATTAAAATCGAGAACAAAGTAATATTCATTTTCATTCATTTGTCATTGGACATTATTCACCATAACCTGAAAATTATCGAGAAAAACACATAAAAAGTTGTTTTTGGTTTTTAATTTAAATCTCCCGCAAAAAAAAATATAGTTTGATGAAACTCGGTGAAAATGTTCTTTTATAGGTTTAAAACAAGCTGTTTTTTTTTTAGAGCAAAACATTTTTCGATGTTTTATGAAGAAAATTGAAAAAAAAGATCCAATTTTCAATCGAAAAATTTGGTTAGCAAACTTTAGATTTTTGAACTTTTTCATTTTCTTCGTTGAAATATCGACTTTAACATAGAATTAAAATATAATATTGTTTATGTAGAAAAATATCGTTAAAATAGCGAAAAACTGGAAAAACTACCTTTTAAAAATTGATTTTTCGGTGAAAATCATGAATTTCTTAATTTTTATTGTAAATAAACGTTTACATTTATGAAAAACGGTAATTGTCATATAATACAACCTAATAAGTAATTTACATGTACTCAACTAGTGCCTCGAATACCAAATGCGCACGCAGCTCTTTATTTATATCTCATTACTTTTAGTGTTGAAATCGCAACGGTCGCTCCACTTTTGCACATTTATACGTGTTTAGCGAATCTTGTAATTTGTCCTGTTTTTAAACGTTATTATCTGAGTTTTTGACATCTATTTATTTATTATACTTCCATACTAATATTATAAATGCGAAAGTCTGTTTGTCTGTCTGTCTGGTACGTTTTCACGGCTAAACCGCCGGGATTGATTTTTATGAAATTTGTCATGGAGATAGCTTGACACCAGGGAACGGACATAGGCTACTTTTTTTTCAAACATTTACCCCTAAAGGGGTGAAAAGAGATGAAACTTTGTATGGGAAATTCTAAACCGCTGAACCGATTAAGATGAAATTTGGTACAGAGATAAACCTTTTCTATTAAAATAACATAGATTTTTTTTTTTAAATCTACCTGTAAAGGGGTGAAAGGGGGATGAAACTTTATAGGGGAAATGCTAAACCGCTGAACCGATTATGATGAAATTTGGTACAGAGACAGACAATACTGCTGACTTCAAATGATGCTGCAGCATCTGGTCAAGGTTACTGTGTTATTGTGACATTATTGAAGTCACAGTATACTAAATTTCGCATCGATTAGACTAATAGAAGATGCTGGCGTCCCTTTAAAAACTAAATAAGAGCTAATATTCTTCAAACGGCTGAACCGATTTTGATAAAACATGTCTAAGAACCACCGCTAGAATACCTGCTTTCAAACAAAAAAAAACATCATAATCGATGCATTCGTTTAGGAGCTACGACGCCACAGACAGACACAGACGTCAAACTTATAACACTCCTTTTGCGTCGGGGGTTAATAAAAATGGAGAAAAACGAAATTAGAGCTGTCATTAAGTACCTCTGTTTGAAAAAAATGTCTATGAAAGACATACACAACTACTTGAGGCAAACATTGGGGGACTCTGCTCTTCCATATTCCACAGTTGCACGTTGGGCCAAGCAGTTTAAGCTGGGCAGAACATCCATTGACGATGAACATCACGAAGGGCGCCCATCCACGTCCGTTACGGAAGATAACGTGAAAGAAGTCGAAGATGTCGTGTTGATAGTTCAAAGAGTGACCATCAGGGATGTTACTGAGGTCACAGGGCTCTCATATGACAGCGTTCAAAGAATCTTTGCGAACGAATTACATATGAAAAAGAGAATGTTAACCGACGAGTAAAAAAAAAAACGAGTTGACATTTCGAGAGCGAAACTCGAAATGTTTCAAGCAGATAAAGACAATTTTTTGTCACGATTTGTGACCATGGACGTGACCTGGATCCACGATTTTGTTCCTGAAACCAAACAACAGTTCATGACGATCCTCCTCACCGACGCCGAAGAAATGCAAAGCGTCAAGTTCGGCGGGAAAGGTTATGGCGTCCGTTTTAGAGATGCTAAAGAAATAATAATGGTGGAATAATTGGAAAAAGGAGTCACTATATCAGGCTCTTACTACGCAGACCAAATAAGAAGATTTTAGGACACCATTAAGAAAAAGACACGCGACAAACTGCGAGCTGGAGTGTTGTTTTATCGACAACGCACCGGTTCACGAAGCCGCAGTTGCGATGGCTGCCATTCAAGAGATCTGATCTGACGGGATCTGAACTGCTCAAACACCCACCTTATTCGCCAGATCTAGCTCCCAGTGACTTCTACCTCTTTCCTCGGCCCAAGGAACATCTCAGAGGCAAAAAATTTGAAGACAATAGCGAAGTGATGGCCGTTGTTGAGGAGTTTTGGGAGACTCAAAATAAAGAATTTTATTCTAAGGGAATCTTCGAAAAAAGATGGACTAAATGTATCGATTTGTTAGGAGACTACGTAGAAAAATAAATTATTTTTAACCGACTTCCAAAAAAGGAGGAGGTTCTTAATTCGGTTTTTTTTTATGTTAGTTACCTCATAACTCCGTCATTTATGAACCAATTTGAAAATTCTTATTTTGTTTGAAAGGATACACTTCCAGATTAGTCCCATTTAAATTTCACTGATATTGGAGCTTTGATTTCGAAGATACACCAAACAACATGACCTGGTTATAACCTTTATTCATTTATGTTGATGATTCTCTGATATGTCATTTGTTAACTATCGTTATCCCCACATGGTATAATGGTAGTAGGTAGAAGATATAAATTGCCTGTGATATAATAAATTCAGTCAGTAGACTCTACTCTTATGGCGGACAGAGAATACAGCTGGTGGCTGTCGTCTTCGGATTGTAAGAATACTGCTAGGGTGTAATTATGATGTAACCTTTACACTATTATTTTATAACTGATTGGTATTAATATGGTATGATATTGATATTGATAATGGCCATAATGGGCAATAATATCCTATGTTCGATTTGTTCGCATCTTTTATTGTGAAAGCCCACGGTTTGTGCTCTTCAATACAATGGAAGTTAACACATTGCGCTCCAGAATTAGAAAATAAATTAATTGTAGACCTGCCCTATTATTTAGGCCAATATTATTATTTATTTAGGCCAAGGTCACTCAAAAGGGAGAAAGAAAAAAAATCAAACCGACTTCGAAAAAGAACACTGAAAAGTATGAAATAACTATCCTTTACCAATCAAAACAGTACAAAAATAACTTTATAAATACCATACAAATACCCATATCATTAAATCTGACAGTAATTGAAGTCGGTGCCAAATCAATGTTCGACACAGAAAGTCTATTAGTTTAGTAGACTTGGCACCGACATAAGTAATTGTCAAATTTTAATTATATGGGTATTTGTATAGTATTTATAAAATTATTTTTGTACTTAAGTTTTGGTTAGTAAATGGAGATGTAATGAAAGATGGTTATTTCATACTTTTCAGTGTTCTTTTTTGTAGTCGGCTCAATTTTTTTATAACTATGATCATTGATCACCGTGTTTTATTTTCATTGTCATTATTTTTGTATCACCCCTCGTAGATGAGTACTTTTACATAATGATATTTCACTCTATTTGTTTTGATATAAGCCAAAGTTTATTACATTCTTTTTGATCTACGTTATACTTATTACTGATATCTGATATGTTTTCTTTTAATTTATCAATGACACTATCAATACAGCTCTCTGGTCTCCTTATCATATCTTTCGTTGCACGCTTGTAATCTGTAAGTAAAACGATACAGCGCTATTTTGTCTTTGTGTCGCCTCTCCGAATGGGCAAAACCTGCTCATGAGCGACGTTTTAATTTTACATATAATAAAATGAGTTTAATTCAATAAAAATCAATTTTTAATATATAATTTGCAGTTTAATATTAAGCAACATCAATTTTTTTAATTAAAATTTTTAAGAATTCTCGATTTCTAAGAATTTATATTTCTATGTAGATTTATTTTTATTTAATGCAAATAATGACATTGTGTAAGTAGTTGTTTCTTTTCCAGAATATATTTGCAATGATTGCGGAATTAACTTCCAAAAACGAGTTCATATAGTACGTCACGTTAGAAGCCATGACCCTACGTATTTGCCTAGAGTATTTCCTTGTCCTTATGAAAATTGTAACAGGTGAAATAAATGACTAACAAAAATAGAATCAAAGCTTACTTAGAAGCATATTATTTATATTGTTTTTGTATTGCAGGTCATATTCTAGAAATAGTAATTTAAATCAGCATATTCTTATCAAACACACAGATTTCAGTTATGTATGTCACGTCTGTGACGCTAGATTATCATCGAAGGTAAAGTTTCAGCTCTATTTATAAGACAGACTGTGTATATAGTGATTATAAATTATAAAAATGAATGGTTTCAGGCAAAATTAAATGCACATCTAGAAAAGATACATAACCATAGCCCAGAAAAATGTATAACTAAAACTAAAGTAACACAACGCAAAGAAAGAAAAGACAAAGGAACCACAAAAACATCGACCGCTCTTAAATTGGCTGGTATTCCTGAACATATTGGTAATAAGTGGGACATCCTTGCCGCTCCAGTGGAATCGATAGAAATTACAATATATGATCCTGCTTTGATTAAAAAGGAATGATTTATTCAATAACTAACTATGCCCCGCGGTTTCATCATTTTAAATATAGAATTTGTTAATAACTTGTCTACAGTGACATCTATTGGATACTAGCATAGTTATAAACCGTTGTTTCGATGAAACAAATAATACATATATTTGGTAATATGACCGCAATTAGTGAAGTTTTAGAAGTTACACAATAACTAACAAACAATGTTATAGGACTTGTAACAGTTTTTTATTTATGTATATATGTGTATATAATATATTTATAATATTAAAAGCAATATAATATGCATTTTTTGCTTTTATGTGTTAAAGACCCCAAAATTGTTTTTGTTAGCAATCAATGCAAATAATTTTAAACCTTTACTTTATTTATAAAAAGAAATATAGTTTTATTATGGAAAGCTTATTTATACTATCGTTTATTATTTATTACAAATGGTACAGTCGGATATGCTCACATTACATCGGCTCCCTGTTCTCCCTTTGCATTTACCTACACTTGCAAAAATATAGTTCCGCAGGATTATTACCTAACTTGCAATCAGAATGCGATAGCCAAATATCGCGCGATATCTGCTGTCAAAACGAGAATTTGTGTAATGAAATTGATATAGCGGGGCTAAATCTAATGTGCATTTTACGGTCATGGCGCAATGGACATGGAATCGTCAAACATGATGTCAATTTTTTATTACAATTAGTCACCGGTTGCGCAGTGATCGCCTGGCTGTCGCTGTCTGCAAATTCTTAGGTAATAACCCCGCGGGTAATCCAATACTGTATTGCAACATTCGCGGTGCAAGATGATGCAAACGTAGCGTAGAATCTCTCATAGCTTTGATTTGTGGTTTTAGTACCAGACTCATAAAACATAATGTTTGAGAGTTAATTCCCTTTATTTTAATAACAATATTTTGGGCTATATTCAATAATACAGTCCGAAATAATTTTCTGTATTTTCTAATTGTGATTGCTGTAGTAACTTGTCGCGGTTGTATTTAATAGGTACGACCTAGGTGTGTGTGATGACAATACAGGTGGGGCGGTAAGGCCGCTCAAAATATATAGGGTTACTTTAAAGTCATAGGTATCTCTGGCTCATGGCATCTCATGACATAAATTACATTAGGATAAAATTGTATTATAATCAAAATATAAATCGAATAAATCTTCAATTCTGAAAAGTAAGTATATACACAAGCATCCTATCAGCCACCACCCACCATTATTTCCACCAATCAGCGTTAAACCAATATTCCGAAAGTCCAGATGCTTTGACGCATGTCTTCGCAAGCGCTCCTCTTTTACCCCACTAGCTGAATTCGGATATGCATTGAATTATGAATATTGTAATATGTAGAATACTAGCTTCAATATTCGAATTCACCTTGTACCAAGGCATTATATTCAGTTCTTGTGATGATAATAAAACACATATGTACAGTAAGTACAGTAGAATAAATAAGCTACATATTTAATTAAAGATAGTATCATGTTCTAATCAGAACACTTAAATATTTGTTAGACTACCTAGCTATTTTGTAGCCTTATAACCACCAGACCAGTCAATATCAAAGTGATGCCTAATAAATAAAATAGCCACTTGTTAAGTTTCTTATTTTTATTTTTCACTGCTATTTTTATTATAGAACTGGCGTTACAATGTTATGTACGTGTATTGTATATTATGTATTTAAGTTTTTTATTTGTAATCGAAAATTTATGCTCTGACATAACTGCTAGTTATGTCAGAGCAAAGTAGAATTAAAATGAAAGCGAAACCAAAACTTATCTATTGTGTTATAAAATCTGGACTTTTAAGCAAAGAGAGTCCATCAAGCAGTTTATAACCTTATAAAACTGGGACAATTATTTGACCATACAAAATAGAAACATGGTCACAAATATAATTTATTAAAGATTGTCGGTTGTCGCTTATATCTTTTACTAATCCCATCGACTAATCCGCTACCTACCTGAACAGCACCGCATACTGGCAATCAACATGTCGAATAGTGTCATTCGAGTCAATCTCATCAGTATATGAATAAGATACTATAAACTGCCACAACATAGCCTAGATTTTGATATTTTATCCAACTGTATCTTTTTCCTTTGGCAATACTAAGACGATAATAATTTTGCTTAACAAAATCGAACTCTACTCGTAAGTTATAAGGTAGTCATTCCCATCACATTACACACTAAAATAAATTTAATCTGATAAGTGTGTGGCACAACTTTGCCTAAAATGGTTATGGTATTATTTGTCAACACAATGTAATTTTAAAAATATTGAAACTGGGTATTTGAAGTATTGTAATGCGATATGTACTTTAAAAAATATAAAAAAAAGTTAGGCAAAGTTGTGCAAGTAATGAAAAATTTTTCATACTACCCACAATTTAACTAGGGTTAGCACTAAGGTGAAATAAAACAAGTCATTTCATCAAATTCAAGTATTTATTTAAATAAAATACCCTACTTAATTAACGAACATTATTAAAAAAACAAACAGGATATACGGAGCATACTTAAAACATATACCGAAGACAAGTGAAAGTACCCATGAAAAAAGAATTAACATGATCTGGAGAATTTCTTGAAAATTATTTTTTCTTCGAAGCGATATTCTTCATAACATTCGAAAATCACAATTTTACACAAGAATTTTAAATATTAATATTATTTTGATATTTTGGCATATTTTTAGAGCTATACTCATGTTCTGGATACCCGCATAAATAATCACACCGTGCGTTCACTTGCAGTACCTGGTCCATAAACGTCGATGATAAAGTTGCGTCCGGTCTGTGTTGCGTTGGTGTCACGACGGAATTTGTATTCGGAAGTCATGCGCAATATTGATTTGTCCGTGGTCATAGGAACAGCGATAACTGCGTAAAACAAACAAACAACGTATTTTTAAAAGAAAATTACAACTAAGCTATATTATAAAATTAATTTGAATTTGGAATTCTAAGTAGAATGAAAGATATCGATCTTCGTATTAGCCATTATTAAAAATTAGCAATTTCATAGGTTAGGATTATAAGCTATTAAATTTGATACGTACAAGCATTTAGCAAATAACAAAATATGTAATGGCGAATATAAAGGTGATCGTCGAAAAATATAAAGAGAGATCAATGTACAACTAATAATTAAAATAAAAGCAGAATTAAAACTGTCATCTTCCTGAAAATACTGTCATTAATATTATAAATATTCCTCTACAGTTAAACCTTTATAACATTTGATGCAATTGTTCAGTTGTAATGAGTTTATTAATAGTTTAACTAAAGGAAAATAGCGACAACCCTATGGTCAGCCAAAGTTGCGTTCCACTACTGACGAAAACAAGTCACAACATTGCCTACTCAATTATCTGCAGTTTACGAATGATTTAGGTTTCTCCTGTGTTAATTCGCGTGTAATTCTTTGTTCTTCGGAGACAACACTCATTTAATACCAGTAATAAACTACTTACCAGCATCTCAAACTTTAACACTTACTGCGTTGATTTCCACCATTCACAAACTTTGAATTGATATTAACAGATGAATTATTCGTTCTTTCTAGGAGGACACTAGAAAAAATGTTGTCACTATTCAATGACAAAAATATTCATATTTCCTCTAGTTCACAAAACTTGACGTAAACGTTACGTCAAGTTTTGTGTTTTTTACGTCGTAAAAGAATATACATACATACATATTTTCACTCTGTTTCCCCAACGGGGTAGTCGGAGAGTATAAAGGAATATTTTAACGAATTTCTTTTTTTAGGCAAAGTTGTAGCATATTACGGTATTTTTTGAGCTCACCGCATAATGAATTAAGAGCCCTTTGACATTTTTGTGCGAAATAGTGATATTCTGACGATCTAATTCTCAGAAACCTTATAGTGCAGTTGCCAGGGATTTTTTCCATGTATTTTTTGGTGGAGCCTTGATCTCCACTGATTCCTATGTATTTTTTCCCGTAGAACACAATGGCGGGGGTCCGTACATCTGAAAGTGTACGCTAAATTTTTTATTTAACAATTTGTAAAAAAAAAAACTTTTTCACATTTTTGCTTATAGTTCAGTCCCTGTAGACTTTTTGTGTAGCACTTGCATTTAGAAAGTTCTTTTCTAGTTAATTTGTGAAACTTAAAACCCAACCGGAAATTGCTAGTTTTCAGTATTGTTGCAATCAACGCGGGAAGTTGAAAAACTGCTTTTCTTTTAATTTTTTTTTTGTCAACAAATATAAATGTTTCAACCTAAGAAATGCAAACAATGTGTGGTAAATATAATCACTAGTAAAAGTTCTAAAGTAATTGCCTAAAAATTTTCAAACAGCTACAGCCACGCGATCACTGCGCGACCGGTGACTAATTGTAATAAAAAATTGGTATCATGTGCGACGTTTGCGTATTTTATCCGTAAAATGTACTTTTCGCGATAGATTTAGCACCACTATACAAATTATATTACACAAATACTCGCTTTGACAGCAGAAATCGCGCGATATTGGCTGTCGCATGCTGTCTGCAAGTTACGTAATAAGCGTGCGGGTATCAAGATGATGCCTATTATAACTATATCATTTATAACTATACATATGAATAAAATTTAATTGTCTATTTATAATTTTGAATTAAAGGCTTTTTTAAGCTTATATAGCTTTTTTTAAACTCAAATACAATTAAAATAACTTTATAAATACGATACACATACCTATATAAATAAATTTAACAGTTATTGGTCGGTGCCAAATCCACGTGCCGCAACAGAAAGTCTTTTAGTTTGGTAGACTTGACACCGACTTCAGTAACTGTCAAATTTAATTGTCTAAGCATGTGTATCGTATTTATAAAGTTATTTTAATTGTACTTGAGTTTAGATTAGTAAAGGATAGTTATACTTTTCAGTGATTTTTTTGAAGGCGGTTTAATTTTTTTTAATAAAAATTTTTAAATGAATGCGAGTTCCATAGTATTTCCGAATTCCTTGTCTAATTTTGACTAAGTAACTACTGGCGTCTAGGTAACCGATCCTAGTACTAGTAGTGCTAAACAGGTAAATACCTACATCTTTCAATCTTTACTTTTAAAATAGTACCTATATTGAACATAATAATATTATATAACTAAATAAAATACATATTTGTGTTAAAGAATGCTATTATATTCCCTTTATATGTATTTATCTAAAACGAAAAAAATTGAATAACAAAAATCAAAACTTTTGATTTGGAAAGGTATCAAAATTATAATTTATACTGAAGTCGCTTCGTTGCACTACAATTGACTTGCACTAACTCAATTTAAGGATTTGACATCTCGCTTGCGCCAACTAGGTATATAATCTCGCTTGCATCAATGATTTATTAGTTGGTGCAAGCGATATGTCAAATCCTTAAATCGAGTTTAGATAACTGGTGCAAGCCACTCTAAAGTTACGAAAGTCGCACGTATACGTAAGTATCCGAGCGCGCCAATACCTAAATTCAAGTGCTTATGTTTTGTCATAGGGCTATGATTTTTAGACAGTACAGTTATGGAAGAGGTGAGAAATGTAGTTATTATATTCTCTTTGGGAGTGAGGCCAGCTATTACAAAGGCTGTGTTTTTAGTTACATGTTAGGCTGATGGTCTACTGGCCAATGCCTTCCAAAAATAAAAATGAAAACGGCTATAGAAAAAGAAATGAGCGGGTTAAATAGTAATCAAAGGGTTGGGCGTTTATTTTAATTATTTCCAAATTGCTTCTAGTGAATATTGTGTTGTAAAATTAGCTTAGTTTTGCGTCACAAGTATCTACGCTGTTGTGCATTATGTAGAATTGTTGAAATAAGTGCTTATTTAGTTGCGCGATGTTGAGATTTTTTTAGTGGTTTAGTCCGTCTCAGTGGATCCTACTAGAGACTGCCGCAATGTATTTGTCGTCAGAAACTCCAAGAAAAATATGAAAATGTATTAACGTCGACATTTTAATGAAACGACATGAAGAATGTATAATTTTTTATTACTGAAGACATGGGCATAGATCCCCTTGCCTTCCGTCTCGAGGGAGAATTATCCAAAAAAGAAAGGAATTTTTGGCGGGTTTTTATGGGTAGCGCTTGCCGGTTGGGTGTTCATTTTAAGGCGACGGAAAAGGTAAGTAACCTTGAGTAGTTATCACGTGATTTTTGTCTACGAATGCCATCTAATCATTTCAAGTCATTCAAGCAGTGCATTTGGCGACGCAATGATTACGCGCGCTCCTCTAGTAGCAAAATTTAGATGATCGCTAAGAACGACACTTCAGAGCGCGTTTATTTGACACGAATTCTTTCGCGTCCATACAACGCTGTCGCCACACGGACACCCAGCGGCCGCCGCGTTTTCGCCGAGCGGTCACCACACTATGATATGACCGCGTTCTAGAATTAATTAAATATTTATTATTGAAAACATTGGCTGTATGAGCAAAGATTCCTTTGTCTCCCCTCTCAAGAGAAATTAAAAAAAATAGTAATGGCTGTCAAAGTCAAAAGTTTTGGTCATACTGCTTGTTTTATTTGTTTTTTCTTGATAAAAAATAACTATAATTAAATTGTTATGTTTGTGAACTTGATAGCCAGTTTGTAGTATAGCCTTTGCATTAATCCATTACGACGAATTTGATAATATAAATTTAATTATTATGGAATTTACTCTAAATATTTTTACCTTGAATTGCTGGTAAGTGTTTCATTTCAATAATAAGTGACAATGTACACAATCAAAGCCGCAGAAGTGGTAAATTGTAGATCAAAGCACATAATATTATTGTATATTTTGATATTGTTTCCGTAGAGGGAGTATGTACTACAGTACATAGGTCCGTGGCCGCATGAAATAAAAAATGTACTATAGATTTCTATATATAGCTTCGCTATAAGTGTTGCTAGCTAGTATTTATTACCGTGTTGGGAGTAGGTTTCTTTATAAGACACAAGCAAAAGTTAATAATGTGCTTAATTAGTTACATGACTCTGTTTAGCAGCGGGATGTATCACATACATGTAGGTAGATGTACATAAAAGTTTGTTTTTAAATCATAAAATAAATTAATGTTAATTTTTTTTTTATTATGATTTCTCCAACTTGCAATCAGTCCAGGGACCATAAGCAGTTAGGTTTTTAATTCAATTTGTCATGTCAGGCCAACCCTTCCAATGACAGGTTGCCTCAAAGTTAATCTCTGACTTTGTCCCATACATCCTCTCTTCGGAGACGTCGTGTTGTTAAAGGATTTATTAAATTTGATGCTAGTTCGTTTTCGTGTTTGCCTATTCTCTCCTTGTAGGCCATAATTAAACGAGACACATCCTCCTGGACAGTAGGCATCTCAAAATACTCATGTAACTGTATTCCTTGTAAACCATGGTGCATTTAAAATACAATTTTGGAATCTTTGCAGAATCTCTATATTGGAGTGTTTAGCAGTACCCCATAGTTGTATTCCATATGTCCATACAGGTTTCAATACAGTCTTGTAAATTAACAATTTATTGTTAAGTGATAGTCTTGATTGTCATCGAAGCAGCCAAAGCATAGATCTGAATTTTATATTTAGCTCATCTCGTTTGTTTTCTATGTGTGTTCTCCATACAAGTCTTCTGTCCAGATGAAAATCAAGATATTTAACTGTAGTATTATGTGGCAGCACATTTTCTCCTAGTTTTACTTGAGGACAATCTTTATGTCTAAGAGTAAAGATAACATGCTGGGATTTAGTTGCACTAGCCCTGATTCGCCACTCCGTCATCCATATAATATATATTTTATCCAGATGTTTTTGTGAATTTGTAAATGCGATTTGTGGATTTTCATCAGATGTTAAAGTAGCTGTATCATCAGCGAAAGTAGCTGTCAGTACTCTGTCACTTACTGGTATATTTGAAGTATATATTAAATATAAGGTAGGACCCAAGACCGATCCTTGTGGGACACCTGCTTTTATGTCATAGAAAGTAGAAGTGAGTCATTAATTTTCACATAGAATATTCTATCCTCTAAGTAAGATTCCAAGAGTAGGAACATATTGTGTAGCAATGTTTTTTTCATTTTATATAAGAGTTCACTATGCCAAACCCTTTCAAAGGCTTGTTGAACATCCAAAAATACAGCAGAACAGTACTCTCTGCATTCCAAAGCATTCCTTATTTTCCGACAGACTCTATGAACTTGTTCGATAGTTGTATGTTTACTTCTAAATCCAAATTGATGCCTGGGAATAATTTTCTTTTCTGTCAAAATAGTGTTTAATTTTTTTGAAATAATTTTTTCAAACACTTGACTAAATAGGAAGCAAGCTAATTGCTCTCTAAGACGATACTAGGTGTTGTGGTTTTCCAGGTTTCGGAATCATGGCTACTTGGGATATTTTCCAGACTTTGGGATAGTAAGATGTTCTCAAGGTAATTGTTTTAACACCACTGCTGTGATGAGATCAAAGCCAGGTGCTTTTTTCAGTTCCAATTCATAGATTACATTCTTTATTTCTGTTGGAGAACAACTTAAAAAATATGTGGGCAGAGTTGAAACTCACTATTAATAAATAATTGGACCTCGTCATCTGTCTTTTGCATCTTTGGATGGCTATTGGATGTGAAGACTTGACTGAGAAATGTTCTCAGTCATTCATCAGTCAGGAGAAATGTTCCAAAAGCCTCAGCCCGCTCCCGATCAGTTTTAGCCCAAGTGTCATCTTGTAATTTAAGTAGATATTGGTCAAACTGTAGCTTCTGTGATGATTTGACAGCCTTCCAAAGAGAAATGTTTTAATTAATGTTAATTAACATTTATTTCGGTCTTCTGACGTTTATTTTACTTTACAAATACTGCGTAAATCAGTTAAATAAAAGGCGGCATTTATATAACAAAAGTATTTTGTTAAACTGAAATTTGCGTAAAAATTAAATTCTTTTTTTATCAGCAAATGAAATTTTTTTTAAATAAAAATTTGATAAAGATAAAAGCTAATCATTCAATCATTATATTGGTAACTATAAAAATAATTTTCACTGCATTTTCTCTTCATATATTTTTTACTCTTCATTTATTTTCCCCATAAAAATAGAAAGAAAAAAGAATTTCCAATATAGAAATGATTAAAAAAGATGTTTTAGAGAATGCGATCATAAATATATAAATATTGCTTGTGTAAAACTACTCTTTTAAATAACAGAGTATCTTAAAATAAAGGAAGTCCATGGAATTTAAAATTAAATTCATTTGTTCAGGAAAGTAAATAATAGATTTTTCTCCATGACTTTTAGCCACAGACTTTATAATTAATTCCAAAGCCAGACGCCGTGACCAAGCAGCAACTATGAGCTAAATCAAATAGCCTGACTCACCTGTACATATGACACACATTTATTATCAGATAAACTGATCGATCGCCACTTCGTTAGATAACAGCACCCAAATATCTATATTTTATCTGATGTTATTTGCCTCACTTCATAATACGGGACAGGCTGTCGGAAGTTATGAAGTCTATGCTTTTATCATTATATTTCATTTTATTTCCTTATTATAATTACATTATTAAAGTGATATGTGTTTTTAATGGGTACTTGTTCAAACTGAACTAACATATTATATCAAATTATTAAAAAAAAGATGAAGAAAAGGTCTGACCACATTGCAGGGTTCGAACCCGCGTACTTCGGCGTGGTAGACCTACGCTCTAGCCATTGTGCTATTGAGAAGGTAAACTGCTGCAAAATTTTAAAAGTTATAGGTGTACGAAAGACGGAGAAAATGATTTTTCCCATAATTGAGACCTAGCTAGATTGCTTTCTCGACCCCCTTAACCCCTACATTGTAAATTTTATCGAAATCGTTAGAGCCATTTTCGAGAAAGCGACATCAAATATACCTCTATATACAAATATTGCTCCTTTAATATAATAGTGGATTATTATGGTTGTTTTAAAATTCATTAATTATGTGTAAATTTTTCAATTCTCTTCTCGTCTTCAGCCTCGTGTGTTCATAAGTTTTGAGACGAATTTCTATAAACAATTTAAAAATAAAGTGATACTGGCTGCCAATTTTTAACTTTTTGAATTTCGAATATTACGAATTAGAAAAAATATAAATTGGAATGACTTTTTCATTATTATTATTTATTTATATTTCTTAAGGCATTGGTAACAAGACCATCAGTCTAATGACGTAACTTCTGGAGAAATATTAACTGTCCCTAACATTCCTTCAGTAAAGTGATAGTAGTTTTACTGAAGTTAAAAAGGACTTCTTGGAAGAGCGCGAAAACTTCAGCTACACATGTTTATTTAGATCTCCTCCATTCTTTTCACTTACACAAAACTTTAAAACACAATATACTATCACTATTGTACTTTAAAACTCCTAAAAATGTAAAAATAGAAAATCTAATTAAAATGACAACCTCACTTCTGCCGTTCCCGCCAAAAAGTCCCAACTTTTTCAGTGTTCGTGAAAATGGCGCCAACTACTTTGGACATATTGGAAACGGTGGTTAAACCATTAAGTGATACGATATTTGCCGGAAAATACTAGGTTTTCCAACAGGACTCTGCACCCTCCCATAAAACTAACTCTACCCAACGTTAGCTAGAGGCCAGTTTGCCAGGCTTCATTCGGAGTGAATGGTGGCCGTCGTCGAGCCTTGACTTAAATCCGTTGGATTATTCTTTACTGATTGAATTGAAGGTAAGGGCATGCAAAATTCTCACCCAAACCTGGATTCTCTCTAGCGAGCCCTTATCAAGGAATCGAAACGGATTCCTATTGAAAAGATTCGTGCCGACATAGATGAATGGCCCATGCTTTTGAAGGCCTGCTTTGAAAACAAGGGTGGCCATTTTTAATGACTTATTTTTATATTTAAATCCAGATGTCAGTAGTTAACTGACTTTATTAATAATAAAAAAGTACATACATATGTTAATATTTACAAACTTAAAACTGCACATTATCTTAAATAACAGACTTCCTTAAAGTTGCCGCTTAGAAAGCTGTCATTGCTTAAGGTGTCCAGCAGACTGGCAGAATTACCTCTAGCTGCCAGCCCGGCGGTCTCCCGAAGCGTCGACCAGTCATTTATAAATATCAGAAACCAGTTGATGGACTTCGGGGCCCTAGCGACCCAAAGTTAGTAGTTATAATTTAGTTTTACTTTGTCTCAAAACTTATGAACACACAAGGTAGAAGTTAATAACATAAATAGGGATGTACTATTACACAGCCTGTGATCTTCAAATACACACACAATGACAGTTCTATGAAAATAAATACACTGATATTGCAGACAATGAGTAATTCAGGATGCTTTTCTGCATAATAGTGATTGTTTACAATCCATCTAAACAAATAACAAATCTAAGCAAGTGACAATATTTTAAAAACGGCACTACTTTTCAGATTACTTTTAATTTTTGTCTATATTTAACTTTCTCGTTTTAGGGGCATTCCTGTCATATCTAAGGATCGTAAGCTAAGAATTGAAGCAATTGCTAAGTATTTGGCTGTTAGCCATCATAATATAGTATGTCTTCAAGAAATTTGGAGTGAAGAAGATTACTTATTTTTAAAAGAAAGTTTGAAGAATAATCTTTCTTATTCTCACTACTTTTACAGGTATTAGTTGTAATTTACTAACGCTAGATCCAAATTTTTTGTTTTATTTTTTTGAGAATAGGATTATAATTATGAAACTGTTAATATAGGACATTAACTAATTTAACTGTACATTCTTCTTACCTTTATTGCATTTAATAGTTGAGTAATACACAAATTAGGCATAGGTTTTAACAAAGCAATGACATTTTTTTCTGTGCTAAATTCAAATATTTTACATTTTCTTTGCCGATTAAAACTTGTATACAATTTAAATCCTCACAATGAACAACTTATTGCATTATTTATTACACATCAACTCACTTATGATGGAAATTAAAAAATACTTGTCACTCGTTCTCTTCTCAAACAATTAAATATTAGATAATATACCTAAACAATGAACTTGAATGGTATTGCAAGCTATTCCCATTTCAATCTTACGTACTCAGTGCATTTCACTCACATTTCGCTTATATGAATGAATCTGTACGAAGTTCAGTATGATCAGTCCCTTTCATACTAATTGCAATATGTACCTTAATAGACAAGCTATAGCTATATCGAATTTTGCCACTAGAGAGAAAGAGAGGTTGCAAGCCACGTTGCAAGCCAACGCATGAGAGCGGGATGACTAATTACTCTAATTAAGCCTTAAGAGGTCGTTACTGTCGATGGACTGACACACTGATTGGTCGCAAGACGCATCTCGCGACTTGCGGTCGAAAACCTGTTTTATTTTTCTACTGTTTTCACCTGACAAGTAATTCGCGGCAATTTTTAAAACTATTTGACATGGTTTGAAGTTGATATTTATTACTATTCTTGACTGAGCATTTTAGTAAAGCAATCCCGGCTTTCGGGTTTATATGAAGGTATCGCCACTGTTGTCTATGCATAATAATATGTCACTATTTATTTTTTTAAGCGGTGTCCTTGGGTCAGGTCTTTGTGTATTCTCCAAATGGTTGATTCAAGATGTATTCTTCCATCAGTGGCCACTCAATGGATATATTCATAAAATACATCATGGCGATTGGTTTGGTGGCAAAGGTGTTGGTTTATGTCGCATTAGATGTAAAGATCAGGTGATCAATGTTTATTGTACACATGTAAGTAAGTACATATCTAAATAAATGTTATATTAGATGATGTTATAAAATATATATAGTATATACTATATGTACTATACTATATATATATATACATGTAACCGGTACGGCGGCGGCGGTGCGGCGTGCGGCACATAATACCAATTATATTTACCCACATATGTTCTTGCAGTTTCCATTGCGTATTCGCCAAATTTTTCGAAATCTATCATCATTCCTGAAGAAAGAACTTGTAAAATAACGTAGAAGCATTTAATTAATTTTTCCACCACACTTGTAATTTCCGCAGAACATGTGCTGTTATAGAAAAATCTTCGTGCGGTATTCCCGTCGTTAGTATTCCCACTAACTTGCCGAGGTTTATCTACTATCAATTCTAACTCCTCCCTGAAACGTTTTTGAACAACTTCTTTCTTTTGCTTCTTCGATCTATTTTTTTCTTCACTTGCAGCAGACCAAGTTTTAAAAGAAAGATTATAGGAAATGTTTAATATCACTTCCATACAACGGTATCATTACGTGTAAAGATACCTTATTTCCTACTCCAACGTTTATCACATTTTTCTCATATCTTCTAAAACCGTAAATATCCGCAGCTGATTTTTTTCCATCTTGTTTATGAATAGTTAGACTATTAACTAACACTAAAAATAGCGCGTAGGGAGACATGGGTGACAGTGATAATCTCCAACGAAAAAAAATTTAAACGAAAAATAAGGTATACGTCACTTACGTACTCACTTACTCAAAAATTTAAAAATAATATGAAAACTAAAAAGCTGTTTTGTAAAGTACATGAAATTACTTTTCTAAAAATGTATTATACTGCATATCAGTGCTAAATATGTTTTTCACAATATTGTTTAGAAATATATACACGCAAAGACTTGAGTTTGGCACCCCTGTCTTGTATGTACTTATGACTATGACAAATAATATTATTTTGCATATTAAGTGACAAAATCTTATTGAGTATTATAATTTAACTATTAGAGTATCAATTAAAATCGACATATTACACAAATTATGATATTTTTAAAAACATTTTTGATATGCTCTTATTCTACCAATTTTCATAGTGCATTGGTGCATTGGCTAATGCAGTTATTTTTCGATCTGAAGAACCTTTAATTCTCATTCAGACCAATTTAATTAACTTTTCTCAAATTTAAATTGCTATTCTGCATGTTAAAGTGTGTTCCCCCAGTTAAATATAATAATAAGCGAAATACCACTCACTGACTGATTCATCACGAGATCTCCGAAACTATGGGTCTGATTGACTTGAAAAACATAGTTACTTCTTTCGCGGTGTAGAGGCTCAACGGAACGGATTTTACGAAAGTCCTGTCCAAAATGGCTCTGCTACCCGTGCGAAGCCGGGGCGGGTTGCTAGTATAATAATAATGGTAATAATTACTTTAGACAATTAGGTACTAACACCAATAATTGGTGTAATTTTGTGACTCCCAAACATAGCTTGTTGGCTTATACCAAGATAGAGAGGGAGGGGTCCAACAATGAATAATAAGTTGTCTGAATCATATTTGCCGTACAATTGCATCATATCAATAAAATTAAAAAGTGACTATGTATTTTAAAGTTTTTTATTTGTTTAATACAAGTAAGCCGCCCCGTTTTCAATAACTGCTTTCCAACACTGATAAAGCCTCAAGCCTCAATATTTATTAATTTGCGAACTTTCAGGAATTTCGATTTTTAAGGCTCTTATGAACTCTGCCCATGTTTTATAATACTTGCCATATATACATTATACATCCTTGCCTTGGGTACCACTCAATAACTACCCAAACACAACTGACCGTCATCACATTGGCAGAGCATCTGACTTCTAGACTGGGCCCCAGGTTTAATTTTCGGTCAGCTCAATTTAGGAAACAAGCTTTTCTAAATTGGCTTAGAGTCTGGCTGTTATTATTGGAAGCTCCCCCAGTGTGTTTTGTGGTACAAGCCTAGTAGTCTATTTTAGTTTTTTTTTGTACGATATTTCCTTGAGAGGGAAGGCAAAGAGATCTATAGTAGGTAGTCTTCTGTAGTAGGTAGATTTCTTCACATTATTCCATGAAAATGTTGACGTAATACATTTTAATATTTCTTGGAGTTTCTGGGGAAAAATTTATAATATTGAAGTGGTCTTTCTAGTTGAATTCCGCTGAGGCAAACTAAGCCACTAAAAAAGATCTGAACATCACACTACTAGATAAGCACTTAAGTTAACAATTCCACATAATGCACAACAGCGTAGACACTTAGGACGCAAAACTACTCCAATTTTACATCACAATATCCACTAGAATCAATTCACGAATAATTAAAATAAACGCCAATAAAACACGCTCCCCATAAAATCCCGCAAAAAAAAATTAGAGTGAAGTAATTTTGAAATTTAATTAAAAGTATATGTAATGTCTTTTATTGATTTCTCGCATTTACAGCTACATGCTGAGTACCATGAAGATGATATTTATCTCGCACACAGAGTGTTACAAGCATACTCTACTGCAGAATTTGTCAACTTGACAACTTCACCTGCTGATGTGTCTATCCTCGCGGGAGACTTGAACACTGGTCCAGGAGACTTATCTTTCAAGTAGGTGCCTATTTAAAGAATGTTGAAGCAGTCATGCTGTAGTTGCTTATATACCTTCGCTATAATCTTTTAGTAATTAATATAGAAATAGAATTATGTAAGGTGCATCCGGATAATTCCGGAAATCAAGGTATTCCGATAATTACTCATTTCTACCAAACCCGACTGTAGGTATTTCTTGCACAAGCATCTTTACCCAGAAGGTATCTTATTCCGCTACCCCGCTTCGGTCGACTCAGGTTACTTCAAGTAGAATATATGTGTCTGGTGTTATATTTTTGCGATCAAGTGCTTTTTTAATTTGCGGATTGGCCTGAACTTCGGTAACTCAAAAATTTGGTAAGTTAATGAATTGATTATATTGGGTCCTTACATATGAAATTAGCGTTTTGTCGTACTGACCACTGATCTGAAATATCTCCTGTTTGGTTAAGAATTCTAAATTCAAATTTATAAATTCATTTAGCTGGTATATTTGAGTTTTGAAAACAGTCATTCATTTGTTTTTTTCCTCATTATTTTTTTCTTTGGCGTCGCTTATTACCGCACAATGTAAAACATGAAATATCGGTATATTTACGAGTACGAGTTCTACCGTGGCACCAGTGCTGCAGAAACAGCTCGAAAGATTAATGATGTGTACGGCGCTGATGTCGCAAAAGAAAGCACGGTACGTTTTTGGTTTCAACGTTTTCGTTCTGGAAATTTCGACCTTCAGAACCAACCCCGTGTACGGCCGGAGACCAAAGTGGAAAATGAAGAATTAAGGGCTATTATGGAAGCGGATCCATCACAAAGCACTTCAGAGATAGCTGCAGGCTTTGGGGTAAGTGACAAAACTGTATTAATCCACTTGAAGCAAATCGGGAAAGTAAAAAAACTTGAACGATGGGTACCTCATGAATTGAGTGAATCGAACTTGCAAACACGCGTCGACTGCTGAGTTACTTTGCTCAACCGACACAATAATGAAGGGATTTTAAATCGTATCATTACTTGTGATGAAAAGTGGATACTGTACGATAATTGGAAGCGCTCGTCGCAATGGCTGAATCCTGGAGACCCAGCCAAATCCTGCCCTAAACGAAAATTGACTCAGAAAAAGTTACTTGTGAGTGTTTGGTGGACAAGCGCCGGTGTCGTTCACTACAGCTTTCTAAAATCTGGCCAAACGATTACGGCAGATATCTCTTGTCAGCAACTGCAAACCATGAAGGAAGAACTAGCTGCTAAACAACCGAGATTGGTCAATCGCTCTAGGCCACTGCTGCTTCACGACAACGCAAGACCACACACTGCACAACAAACAACCACTAAATTAGTTGAGCTACAATTGGAATGTCTGCGACATCCACCGTACTCCCCGGACCTTGCTCCAACAGATTACCATTTTTTCCGGAATTTGGACAACTTCTTACAAGGAAAAAAATTCAACTCCGATGCGGCAGTCCAAATCGCCTTCAAAGAGTTTATTGATTCTCGCCCCATGGTTTTAGTAAAGGGATCAATGAACTACCTATGAGATAGCAAAAGTGCATAGATAACAACGATGCATACTTTGATTAATTAAATATATTTTACAAAAAAAAAATTAACTTTATATTCCTCCCGTACAAAACGCCAATTTCATATGTAAGGACCCAATATTTTTATGAGATAGATTATCGTTTTAGTGCACAATTGAGTTAGTTCAGAACACTATACTTATAGCTTAAGTATTTTTTCTGTTTTCGGAACTAACCGAGGGGGCAATTTCGGATTATAAAGCATTCGGAATTACCCGATGTTGGTTTTTCATAGTAATCATCAGTAATTCTCAATCCATTGATATTTAAGTTTTCCGAGAGATAGATTTATTTTAAATCAATTTTTTATTTTCAGGTACCACTTCTCGTGGTACCTTATGGGTTCAAAATGCATTTTAAAAGATCTGTTTGATGCGATGTGTAAGTACATCAATCTCAAAAATCTATTATCGAAATTGATCTTACATTATATTGTATGGACAAGGTTCTTTGTGTGTGGACTGTGCGTGCTATAGAGCCATCATCTTGGTCAGCTTTGCAAGTAACGTCTACACCAAGTTATCAACCGAGCGCATTAAAGACATTTCTGAAAGATATTTGTGGGAGGTACAAGGTTTTAGGAACCGTAACCATCACATTTTTTCGCTCCACATAATCGTGGAGAACAAGAAAATTTGTTTTCTGATCATAGATCGGAAAAGTTTTCTGCGCCTTTGTGGATTTAAAAAAAGCATTTGATAGAGAAGTGTGGAAAAAGTATACTTGTATATTATATTATATGATTATTGACAGTAAGGTAAGAAATATGCCTAATAAATATATATAAGAGAAAAAACCAAAATACACAGAGGATGTCTTTCTTTGTGTATTTTTGCTTAAATCCCCACAACAACTCTTTACGACAGAATCAAAGAAAATTATGACACCAATGTTGTAGGTAGACGATCAGCTATTCCATGGGAAGTAGAAAAGGGATTGGCAAATGTTATTCGAATTATGGAGAAATGGAGGTTTGGCTTTTCGAGAAAAGAAATATTTAATCTAGTGTAGAAATACGTAAAAAAAACAACATGGTCAGCCCTTTTACAAATAACAGATCGGACAAGAACAGTGGGGTGATAGTAAAGTTAAAAGATATTATGCCGCGTGTAGAATGGACGCACTGCTTTCTTCACAAACATGAGCTTGTCACAAAAAAGATGCCGAACAATTTGCAAAATGTTTTATCACAAGCTATTAAAATTGTTAATTTTATTAAAATCCGACCGTTGCAAACTAGATTGCTTTCCACACTGCGAAGAAATGGGTGTCAAGAACAATTCACTGCTATTTTAAACTCTTATTGTCCTTAGTTAATTCTCCATTTGTTAGAATAGATATTCTCTAAGTTTATCTCAGTAAATAACATTAAATTGTAGTTTATTTCTAATATTTGGTATAATGTACATATATGTATATTGTTTTAACTCGGTAGGAAATAATGTGTTTCTTGTATGCGGGATGTCATCGTATTTGTGTTTGTCTATAAAATGTGTTGTCATGTGATTTGTCTGTTTATTTTATGTTGTGATGTTTTCTTTTTAAGTGTGGATAACTGCTCAAGTCCAAATTACATATAAAAGGAAGATTTTTTTGATTCCCATTGTGTATTTTCCTATTTCAATTGCTGGAATCTTATTAGTTTGTCATAATTATCATGTTTCTGTGATTTTCATATGTACGGGACGATGGCAATATTCCCAATCGCGATGGTACCATTCAATTAAAGAAAAAGAAGTTATTTAACCATTACATAATCAAAATCCAGAATATATTCTTGCTAGGGTAAAGCTGAATGAAAAAAGGATACAAACCTTAAACTAAAATTTAAAAAAAACCTGTTTTTAAGTACCTATCATACAGAATTAACCCACTATTTCGGAATCGCACTTGCGTAGGGAAAAAATACAAGTTTTTTTGAAACACTTAGGTATATTTACAAATTCTGATGATATTTGAGAAAGTTTATGAAATAGAGCCATAGGCTGATACGTCTTGTAGAAGACGAAAGCACTTAAACTGACAGTGAGCAATTTTGACTGGTTAAACAAAATGCAAACATCTCGTCAACCCTTATAAAATTTTTTCGTAATTACCCGAATGCACCTTATAGCAAACTGTGAAGTAATTCACTTACCCAACTAACAAATGCATGTCTGTCATTAGAAAAAAGCTAGATACTTAGGCTGTTAAGAAAAATTTTTATGTAGCCAACTTTCTACTTTCAACGATTTGGCGTATCATAAGCATAACAAGTTATTTATTCTCAGGTTGATAACTCAATTGCCTTCTCTCTTGGATCCATATGATATGGAATGTGAAGGCAGTAACCCATCAATAAGGAAACAAGCAGGAACTTGTGACACTGCAAATAACAGTTACACTGATGCTAAACAGGTTAAGGCCTCGCCTGAAGGAAAGAGAATTGACCATGTATTGTTTCAAGTAAAGCGAAATTGGGAGGTGAGATAATTTTATTAACATTTGAAAATTTTTGACAACTTCGCACACGACTCGATGCTATTTTATATTAGCAGTAGACAAATACAACAAAATCACATCTTGACGCTACTTCTAGCAACTTGGGCTTGCAGATGGCAAAAATAAACCAAATAAAGACAGGTTTTTAGCCCAGTTTCTAATACATATTTCTTGTAATAATCTTATATCACATCTCTTAAACTATTTCTGGATTGAGTTTTATGCTCTGACAGGAAAATAAAAACCCCCTCATTCTACATTTTTCTTTCCACACCAACATGGAATAGTTTTTATGAGATTGAAATGAGTAGTTTCAAAGTTATTAGTTTAGTCATTTATGATAATGCATATTAAGTAAAAATATTTTAATTAACACTAAAAGCTCTAATTATTATTTGACTTCATTAGAGAATAAGCACTGTCTAAATTTTTAAATTTGCATATTTTTCAGGCTACTATTGTAAACTTCGGCAATCCACTCCAAGACCGTATTCCAGGTCAGGCATTTTCATATTCAGATCACAATGCTGTGTCATTGGAATTGAAACTAACTCCATTATCAGATACAAAATGTGTCCAGAAGCAAGCCAGCGTCAACGCTTCTCTGGATGAAACAGTTACAAGCGCTATAAAAGTATGCGAAGAGGCCACTGAGACTATAAAAAGGACTAAAAAGTTGTACCTCACTTTAGGTGGTATAATATTCATGTTTTTAATAGGTACACTTGGTTTTTGGCCTAATAATGTACTTTATGATATCCTCAAAATAATAATGACTGCCTTTTCTTTTTATTATTTGATCATGGGATCGTTATGGAATAGAATTGAGTTCAATAGTTTAAAAGCAGGACTGAATGGTCTGGAAAATCTAAATAGAGCTAGAAATGAAGTAAAATGTTTGGAATAATTTAATGTATAATATTTGGAATAACTGTGGTGTAGAACCATGCTACATCGCAGCATGAATTGAGCCGGCTCGCCCGGTGAAATACCACACCCTCTCACAGAATATCGGCGTAAAATCTTGTAATATTCGCAGCCATTCTCTTTGTGAAGAAGGTTCTCGGATCATATTTTTTAATTGTCCTAAATTACCTTTCTCTCTATAACATTTTACTGCATGACGTACCAAATTAATTTTTTTTTTAACTTCTACTAACACGATCTTTACCGATAGGTATTTTGTCCAAATTCATTAAAATTAATAATATCAAATTTAAATACAAATTTTTCTGTTCTGGTAGATATGTCAACTTCAAAATTATCGAAATTGTTTTTACAAAGTTAAGTACTGTATTATTTCCATGTGCTTTGATCAACTCGTGACTATGGGCAAGTCTGTACTCGACATTGGCAAAATTATCCATTAATGATAGAAGCCACTAACAAAAAACAGTACTTACTTAATTTAAAAAATTAAACCGCCTTTAAAAAAAAGAACACTGAAAAGTACAAAATAAACGTGCCAAGCCTACCAAACTATCCAAATGACGCTAGTAGGTATATATTAAATCTATGATCCAAATAGACCTTCTGTTATTGCACATTGATTTGCACCGACTTCAATAACTGTCAGATTTAATTATATAGATATGTGTATCGTATTTAAAAAGTTATTTTAATTGCACTTGAATTTTGATTAGTAAACGAGTTATTTTGTACTTTTCAGTGATTTTTTTTGAAGGCGGTTTAATTTTTTAAATTACTTTTTTATTTCTTCATTTTTTTAATTTCAGTTAACTGCACGCAAACATTGAAAAAAAAAACATGCATAATGACATGCTTTAGATTTACGCTGTTAAGCCACCAATACGTTTTCCAAGTGACTGTACACAGTTAACTTTCTATCTCAAAAACTTCTGAACCGGTTTTTATGAAACTTGCAGTTTTCCCTAAGTTGGACTATACCTACTCCAATCAAAAAAGAATTTTTGCCATCCGACTTATAGTTTTTGATATATGCGCGGACAAACATACCTACACTTATGAAATTTGGCACGCATGTTTTGAGGCTGATATAGACTAACATATACAAAAAGTGTGCAATTCTGACAATATTACATACATGCGAGTCGAATTGATAACCTACTTTTGTTTTGAAGGCGGTAAAAAACAAAAAAATAGGATTTTCAGAAATATAGTATAATAGTACCTACTTGGCTTCCTAATTCTTCCTTACTCGCATACCTAGGCGAAAATGTCTGAAGAGAATCATGAGATTTAAGGAAGCAAAAGAAGTATGTACTCCGTCGTGGATACAGCGTGAAGATATGTATGTATGTATATAATGGTACTATGACAATCTGAAAGGTTTAATAAATAAAGAATACACCACATTCCTTTATCGTTAATTTTAATAACTCCTTTTACATAAGTATATAAGTGTAGGATATTTTATATTTATTAATTTCATATAGATTTAATGCAGTTTGTTAATTAAGATCCCACATAATTATTCTATTTCCAGTATTTTATACATGTACTAGCTGTATTTTTATAATAAAGTCGTATTGCTCATTGTAAAACATTGTGATATAAAAAAATATCGCCAAAATGTGATATTTTTTGGATAATAAAGAATTATTTTTTATGCACTATAAATCTTTTTATTTTTGAATAATAAACACTGTTGGCGAAACATTTTTTATTTTAAAAACTATAACTTTACAAGAAAGAGGTACATACATATGTACATATGTCAGGTACGTTGCATAGTGCCGACCGAGTCTAATCTCTGAAATATCCTGAGGATGCTTCGTTATGAAGCGAAACATGTGTTAGTTAATGGTTTTCGAATATTGGGCGGTAGATAGGTAAAAATTATAAGAATTCATCACATAAAATGCGTTGAATTGTCTCTACGCGCTCACAAAATTCCATTGTAGTCATTGTCTAAAAATCGAAGGTTGTTTCATGTATGTTAATTTGAAAATAACAAAAATTTTCAAATCTCATATACCTGTTAATTGTCATATAAAAAATATTATTCGTATTCCTTGTTGATGAAATGCTAAAACCATTTTTCGATTCGATTTGTAGATATTTCCAAAACAAAGGGCTAGATAAGTAAAAATATTTTTGTGTGACCACTGACAAATTATGTCTATATTAGATTGGGCTGCTAATAGCCCCGATCAAATCCTATAAAGAATCTGCAATATGTAAAAAAGTATATCAGCCAAAAGGTCTGGTAACTAACATGACATAGAATTCCACTGGAAATGTGCGAAGACCTTATTATAGCCTCCATGCCTCGTTGTAGTGCAATTATTGCAATAATGCTTACTTCATCAAAAATCATAACAGCATTTTTTTTTAAGCAATGATAATTACGATGGCGACATTGACGATGATAATAAAAACAATGACAGTGTTACAAATTATTCATGTGAATATTGATTTTTATATTTCTATAAATTGTAGTTTTGTTTTTGTTCTTAATTATTTGACCCAATCATTATCAATATATGATGGAAATACGATTGTTTAAACAATTTGTAAAATAACTTTCGATTCCTATTGCAATGAAAGTTATTTTCACAAATACCTACATTATGTTTGATTAATGTACGGTGTTGTTTTGTTTTTAGAAAAAGGTATAATCCTTTTAAAAAAATAAAATGTATTTCAAATCTTTTGAGTAATAATTATTTCTTAATGATGTGCACACAACTGTATTACAATTTATAAACGAATGAGATTTTGTTACTATCGCAGACAAAAATATAAAACTAAATATAGATAAATTGCTTTTTATAAAATAACATTTATATATATTTATATCATATAATAACAACTTAAGCTTTGGTTACCAAACAAACATTTTCGCAGGAATGAAATAAATTCATATAAACTTAAATCTAAATGTTGAAACTCAAGTTTCATAATTATACCTTTAGCATTTAAGAGAATATTTATACAATAAGCTTTGTACAATCATAATATTACATATATCACAAGTATTACTAGCAATTTATGCTTTCGGATCTTTCGGCATATTCCGGTCGTCAGAGAGAAGGAGATCGGTCTCGGAGTTTGTTGAGCCTGTCGCCATCGTGATATCTACGGAACCGTATGTGGCCGGCCTCACCTCGGCCGACGCTAGGGTATTAGGGTCGACGCTAATCGTTAGGGTCGGAGCCGAGCTCGACGGCGCTGGCTGGGGCTCACTCACCAACCTAGAGCTTTCATCATAGCCTCTTGCCATATGATACATTGATTTACCTCTAAGCCTTCTACTGAATGAACTGCCTGTAACACATAAAATATTTTGTTAAATTTAATTATAAGTACATACATATGTGCAGTTTATATTCATAGTGAAGCGCGGCTGAGACTTCAAGTTTTAAGTAATATGCGACTAAATTAGTTCATATAAATGCCCAACCAGAAATATTGAAGATTGTCATGAGTGCACCACTTTATTGCATGTTTATAAGTTGTATGTGGGTGAGATTTGTGGTGAGCACACACACCGGAATCATTATGAATTGTCTCCAGTGTTACCAGAGGCCACATAAATATAAATAAAGTTCGTATAACATAAATAGCATAATTTTTCGATTTCCTAACATGTAAGTACATGCAAAAGTAAAATTAATTATGTGACAAGTGTTTGTACTATGATTTTAAAATTTTAAAAATTTTGATTTTAAGATATTAAAATATATTTACATATATACATTCCTCTACCCCGTTAGGAATGGAGCATGCAGATATGTATACGTATATATTTTTATAGTTAGGAATAAAACTTAGTATTGCTTCTATTGTCTCTCGATACTAAGAGGTGGCGCTAGTTGTCCTGTCAGCGCCGGTTATTTCTATTTCGTATGTGGGTAATTTTGTGTGAGAATTGAATTGTTTTGGAGAAGTTTAAAAAGGCGTCGGTCGCTGTGTGATAAGAAAAAGGGAAAGTTTTTGGAATATTGGTTGTAAATCTCAATTATCTTTTTTGTTTTGAAGCTAAAATAAATTCTGCCGTGTCGTGTTTACATGTTATGTTGTGTTCGCCGACTGGAGTTGGTATTTAATTGTTTTGGATTATAATAATACTACATAATTCTTGTAGGCAAAGAGGTTAGGAAGGTGATAAGTGGATCTATCTTCCGTTTTGTGGCTTTACGGCGCAGAAAGCCACCTCCGACTCCACCACCCTGAAGACTAGCGAACATTAAAGGTATTTAGCCTCTCTTATTTGCACAACTTTGTTTATTAGCGCCGTGTATCGCGGTAGATGTCGGCGCAGTTCCCGTCACGTTTGTTACCCTGCCGAAATTATAAAGGACCCAGCACGCGTAGTGGTCGTGCCTGGAGCTGTACCGCACAATTGTGATTGTTTACATTTTGGTTATTTAAATTTGAATATGAGATCAATCTGAATTTTTAAATAGCCAAGCTGCCAGAATTAATATTATGAACTCAGAAAGACATTCAGCATTTAAATTTAAAACAACTCAGCATATAAACGTCCTAAGTCTACTTTTTTATATTCTACAATAAAAGTAACTTTTCTATCGAAATTAAAGTCAAATCTTAGATAACTCGTAACAGTCGACATAATAATAATTAGTGTTTCTAATTCAATATTTGCGCTTGTAAATAGCTGAAATACGGCAGAAACGAAACGAAGTTAAGAATTTTTGGCGATTAAGAATCAATTTAGTCATTCAGTTTTTTGCATTTTTCATTTTTTTAGCAGATACATTTAAAGTTGGATTGATTACATACCTAGGCGAAAATGTGTGAGGACAATGATTTGAGGAAACGAAAGAAGTATGTAAGGACCGCGACGCTTGGCGCACCGTCCTCTGACTACCCCGTTGGGGTTACAGTGTGAAGATATGTATGTATGCAAATTTAAAGTTTAATTTGGCTTGACCTGTTCAGTGGACTATATCTACATTCATAAAAATGGTAATTTTTGTAAATTTTTGTAGATTTAGAGATCAATCCGCATCAAAAAGTAAAATTACAAAAAACGAGATAGACTATTGATTCTTAACTTTCGGTATATACAAGGTTATTGGTAATTCGATGTGTTCCCGTTTGGAGGTGACAGGGGTGATACGATAAAAGTCGTAACAAAACACAATATCGGCGTATTCTTCATTTGTGTGATTTTGAAACATACGCTGTTCATTTTGATCAAAACGCTTCCATATTTCAATTCAAATTAGAAATTAAACTACAATCGTGGTATATTTACTTCAAAAAACACGGCGCCAATTTGTTTTTTTTTTAATTTATTTATGACGCCAATTTGTAAAACAAAACCAATGCACGCGTGAAGTTTTTGAAAAAAGAACTCTGAAAACTGTTTTTTTTTTTTCTTAACCTGCCAGTTTGCTTCCTGCATTGGCTTAGGTACGCATTAAACCTATTTGCAAGATATTCAAACAGAGATTTTAAGTTTAATTCGAATACGAATTTCCGCCTGCTTCCTTTGTGATCATTTTTTTTCCGTTTCTTTGAAATATGTTCCTAGTTGTTATGCATTGTTGGAGAGTTAAGAAACCGGTTATGTTTTTAAAATAATCTGCAAGCCGTTTCATAACGTTTTCTTTGTTTTTAAGGCATTTTAGTTGAAAAAAAATCTCAAAAAAATATTGAAATAATATAGTTTTTCGTCTCGCATTTTTAAATTTGGACCGATAATTGTTGTTTTAATATTGATAAATAACCAGTGTTTAATCGTTTTTATAAATCAGAAGAAAAAATGAGATTTTAATGGATACTTTTTTTTAATAAATTTTTGATCTTGCATTTTTGACTTATTTTGAAAAAAGCTAAAAACAATATAATAACTCAAAAACGGTTCACTTTTGCATAATGCATATGGGGGTTAAATCTATCGCAAATAGTCACCCCTATCACCATACGGGATTACGTCGAATTACCAATAACCCGGTATATTAGTACTATAAATTATAACATACCAACAACACCAAGATGCTCTGAAATGTCGCGTTTGACGTCGGATACATCCCACATGGCGAGGAAGGAACCAAGACACGAAGGCGAGGATTCATGTGGAGACATGAACGGTTTATAAGAGAAGCTGTAGTGATGCGCAATTGCCGCCAGAAACATCTCTATACATATTAGGAAGTCCTGAAATTCGAAATTGTCTTTATTATGGTTATCAAGTAAATAGTTGACACTATGGAGTAATTCTTGTTCATTCATTATGATGTACAGTGACAAATGAAATAGTTATTTATTGTGAGGGATACATAAATCTATACCTATATAAAACATTCTCAAATTATTATGTCATCCCACTTCTATTGTTATATTTTTTATAATTTTACATAAAATAAGCACTATATCGTCAAACCTTGTTATACTAATTAGTAATATCCTGCATTATTGATTATTTATTTATGTGCTCCCACACAGACTGGCAAATCTTTAACATCAATCAAAGTGAAACTTGTGTTTAATTCAAAATAATACTTTTTAGTATAATACCGTCCTTTTTGCCACTGTATAGAGTACCTAACAATTTTCTCTACACATGGCTGAAACAATTGAAACAATTGGCAGCTAAATGATATCTATCCTTTATATGCAATAATCAGTTACTGAAAAGTTACTGAAATATTTTTAATCTGTCTACCATTAACATAAAATTACGGACTCTAGGACTCGTTACATGATGTTGTTGTGCCCAATTAGGGATATTTTTTTCCAAGAAACTTATTTTATTTATTTTATTTTATTAGACAACCCAACATTAAACATGAAGTACAACATCACATAATATAACTTAAATAAACATATTATAGCAACTGTCTGTCAATAATAGGTCTGCACAACAATTGCATGAACATGGAAAAATAAACTAAACAATAAAATTAGCAGCCATTAAATCAAGTGCGAGCACATCTAAGAACAACTGGAAGTGACTTCAAGTGGAAGGTCATTGTGAAGTACATAAATAAACGAAAATAAAAAGGTCACACTAGGAGTGGGACAACCTAATAATTTCAATTTTAATGTTTTAAATCTTTTGAAATATAATAATAATTATCGTTTTTCCAATAGGAAAGCTTAAAAAGAAGTCCTCTAAAAAGCTGTACAGACAAATACTATTTCTGTAATAATTAACTTGTTTTGTAACAATTCCAAATATAATGTTATGTATATTTAAGTTACATACCTGCAGCTTTGAAGACATTATTTTGACTTTATCTGTATCAGATATATCAAATATGGTTGATATGATGCCACAATACACTAAAACGTTTATAATGACGCCTTGGCTAAAAAATAGAATAAACCATTATTAAAAACAAAGTACCTACTGCCTAAGTATGGTTTCAGATTCGTATAGTAAGTACATATTTTGTAAGGATAAAAAAATAAAGAATATTGTTATTGTGCTTGTGACAGATAAATAGATACTAGTGATTGAATAAGGTTTTTTACCAATTTCAGCATAAAATACTAACAAGTAAACTAACAAAAATTACCAAGAATAAAATTCAAGACTACTTACAAAAATGAGAAAAAGACAACAGCTTTGATACAAAGAAACTTTGCAATTGGTTTCATTGGCTTCAGTTCTGTTCTGTTAGCTTTATAGAAAAGGACTAGACAATACATTGCTACAAATTGTGACAAATTATTTATGGCAATCATGTATGGGAAAGCAACTTTAGGACTGAAGTCACTCTCGCCGTAAACTCCACACAATTCACATATCATTGATATAACTGTCGTCACGGGTCTCACAACAGTGTATTGTAAGATGCCATGTTTGCAGTTATGTACAAATTCACTGGAAAAAAAAAGTAAAAAATTACATAAGCAGTAAAATTCAACAAAACTTTTTGATTTCCAGTTACTTATTATAAGCCACTATCATACAATTATAAAAATGTTATTTATTATATATATTTATGTATAAATTTATTGTATGATGTTTTATAGAGAATTATAAAAATTGTTTTGCAATTACTAACTGCTATTACACACAATAGGGTTACAAATTTTTAAGTTATTTCTTATAAAATACTATGATTTGTAATATAGACCAAGTTAAATGCAGATGTTTTGCTTTAAACTCAAAGTATTAAACTTTGAATAGTTGGGATATAAAATTTTACCATTTTCGATTTTATAGTATTTCTGTGTGTGAGTTAAACTCTCAACTGACCAAATTTTTGCTATATTACTGGCCATAATCCCTGCATGGACTGGTATACATTTGTTTAGCGCGGTAAAAACAAAGACTTCTATATTTAATAAACTGAGGTAGACTGAAGCTCTCTAAGAAAAACATTATTTCGCCATCCTCAAACTAAAACATTGACAAAATTATACACAAACACTAATTATATTAATGTAAGTAAAATTAAAAAACAATACATATTATATCCAGAGAACAAAAGATTATAAGAGAGTAAATTTAAGCATTGTGTAATTTTAAACGACAAACTGGTGTTAGTTAATTAGCAATGGTGCACTGGTGTTAATCAATTCCTATTTAACAGTATAGAATATTTGGTGCGTAGGTCGCATCTACTTCAATTTATGTAGAAGTCTTTAGGTAAAACATGCTTAAAATCAACTGAATGATTCTGCCAAACATTTGAATCAGTACATTTTTAACTGAATATTCATAAACAATCAGTAGAACATGTTGTATTTGACTTATCACAAATAGTGATGTAATGAATATTCACATTCACAGAAATTATGTAAATAACATTGTACATATATTTGTTAATTAAAAAGTTAATATTTATGAAAAGTCAATCAACTACTAAGGTTTTTAATAATTACCTGGTAACTGATAAGACTTTTCAGTAATTATAAGTCAATAAAATCACTAATTATAACTTTTTTAACCATTTACCACCTCATTGAGAAATAGATTTACAAAATTATTCATGTAATTTCTGAAAATGTTAATAATCATTACATCATCAATCACTAGAAATTAATTAAATAATTAATTATAAGTAATAATTAATATATAAATATTTAACAAAGTCAAAACTTATTCATATATAGATAGACAAATACTTTATTCTGGGCACAAAACACAGCAAATAGAAAAACAACCAAATAAATACATGTTACAACAAAAGATTAAAAAAAAAACAAAATAATACAAAAATGCCTAACATGTGCAGTGATCAGGAAGAAGTTCTGGCTCAGTGTCATGTAGCAGACTGGCTACAACTATTTATTACACATAAATAAAATCAGAAAATGTCTGATTTCGAAATGAAGGCCTTTTCTTAAAGCTTATATGGTATTTGCACATAAGCAATTATGCATTATCAAAATTTTTGTCTGTCTGTCCAGGCTAATCTCCAAAACCTAATTGTGATAATGAAATTGTGAATTTTGAAGGGGCTTTCATTAGCAGGTAGAGGACTTTTCAATGTAATTTAGGCTACTTTTTAAACTGGAAAAATACCAAATTTAATGGAGGTGAAATCACAAGGCATAGCTAGTTATTAATATATGTATAAGAAAATAATGGATACCTTCCCATTTCCCAGGGTGTTAAACAACATAATGGGAATATATGATAAACTTGAGGCTTTGTTTCTAACAGTGCTTCTAGGTCATGATCCTCATTCAAATAATTCAATAAGTATTTCATAAAGTTATAAATAACATAGGCTTCATAACATTCCCTCAATGAGTCCACATAAATTGACTGTTCTGGAAACTCTAAGCCTATCCAAGCATTTAAAGCATATATTGGCACCATCCAAAGGATCCTGAAATAACAGATGAAAGATTATGAAATAATGTACATCACTATTTATCTGCCATTGAATTGATAATAAAGATAATATCAAAATCTGCTTCTGATACTACAAGAGAACGAAAAACATAATGTTATGTAATAGAGCTTATATCTAAAATAAATAAAAATATATATACATAAACACATACATATATACAGCTTCTAAAATTCTAAGATACTTCTAAATTTATACATACATATCGTCACACTGTATCCCTAACAGGGTACAGCATAAACTTTTTCTAAATTTATCATATGCAAATATAATATAATGCAACATATAATAGGTAGATACCTATCTAGAAATAGTAAAACACAACTGTATGACTGAAGGCTAAGAACTGAGCTAATGTACTATGAATATCATGCAGTGAACTGAAAAAATATTTACTAACATTCAAATGCAGTTTACAAGTTTGTTTTCGAAATTTTATATAGCCAATATTTAATTTAAGAACTTTAGCTAAATAAATCTAAGACAGATTTGCTAGCTCTAAGTATGGTGGTATTTCTCCCTTCATCCAAGCTCTCAATAACACAGATTCAAAACAAATAATTACCTTATAATATGTTTCTGTAAGGATGGCTTGTTATAATGAACAATATGTTGGGTTATCTGCCATATAGAAATAGGCAAAGCGAGTAGAACAAAACCGCCGCCTACAAGAGCACCTTGGTCTGATTTTTTAAAACCATTGTTTATTGAATGAGCTATGAGTATGGGCACTAAGACGATTATCAATATTACATATAGGGCGATCAAAAATGGTCTAATCCATAGTCTCCACTGACTGAAAAATGATATGGTAGTTGGTGAACACATTGTACAAAATAAATATGTTCAAATTCCAGCCTGTTATTTGCTTTTCGTCTAAGGCTTCATTGAGTTTTTCACTCTTAACTATCAAGAAATTTAATAAACGAAAACTGCTGACAAACATAACAAATAAAAAGGAAAACAACTTTGTTGATATTGCTAATAAAAATTTGTTACTCCGTGTATGTCAAGTACTACGTATTTCTCTATGGTTTATGTCACGTTTAAGTAGTGTCAAGAGATTGTCAATGTCAAATATTACCTTTATCCATAGAGGAACTTCCTTTAACTTCTGTAAAAAAACTTTCTTTGTCCAATGTAATATAATAAATGCATGATGGTCACCTAGTTAGACACTGATAAAAGGCCTCCGTATTGAAAATCTTGGTCGGCTCGCAATGCAGCGGCAAGTGCTTAGTCCTGTTAGGTATTTCGTCCATGGTCTCACCTATTATTACTATACTCTTTGGCTGAGTGGACATATTCACTCGATGCACAAAATTCGTGTTACACGTATAACTGTAAATGCACAAATAAGCAGATTCCCACCAATATCTTATATTAAACAATCATTAGATCTTGATAACACTATTTATTAAGCCTAAATAGATACAAATGAATGAAAACCTATACGAAACCCATTTTGCTAATTTGTTATACCGTGGATAACGAAAAAAAAACTTCACACACCTGTGTGATGCGATTTTGATTTTTTCTTTTCTTTTTTAATGCATGGTAGCATTTGTAAGTTATAAAATGGCAAGACCTAAAGCCACAGATAACCACGAAATTAAATGTGAAAGAGTCTCAGACCGACCCACAGAACATTATTACTCCTAGCAGAGTGGCCGACCTAAGCAATGACTACCATTCCCTACACACCTTCCAATTTGTTGAAACAACTTTCCTAGGGATGCGATACGAGATCGATTAATGAAAAAATTTATCGATTGATTTCGAGTAGGGAATTGATTTAGTGAATTGATTGCGGACACCAAAACATGGAGTTTCCAATATATTTGTATTGATAAGAACGTAACTAAAATAATGAGCTAGCGTGAAAATGTTTAATGTATTATACATACACATATCGAACATCGCCGTCACCATAGCGCTCTCGAAGCCAGATTTAGCGCTTTTTTGAGTCTTCTAACTTTTGTCTATCCCATGCAAAGTTTAAAACAACCCATAGAACGATTTTTGACTTCCTGTCGTCTATTCACTGGATCAATTCACTGCTCGAGAACGAATGATCGATTCTTCCATTAATCGATCCCAGATCGCCATCCCTAGGAAAGTTGTTCCAACAAATTGGAAGGTGTGTAGGGAATGGTAGTCATTGCTTAGGTCGGCCACTCTGCTAGGAGTAATAATGTTCTGTGGGTCGGTCTGAGACTCTTTCACATTTAATTTCGTGGTTATCTGTGGCTTTAGGTCTTGCCATTTTATAACTTACAAATGCTACCATGCATTAAAAAAGAAAAGAAAAAATCAAAATCGCATCACACAGGTGTGTGAAGTTTTTTTTTCGTTATCCACGGTATAACAAATTAGCAAAATGGGTTTCGTATAGGTTTTCATTCATTTGTATCTATTTAGGCTTAATAAATAGTGTTATCAAGATCTAATGATTGTTTAATATAAGATATTGGTGGGAATCTGCTTATTTGTGCATTTACAGTTATACGTGTAACACGAATTTTGTGCATCGAGTTCTGAGCATCGAATTAGGCCACATAGCGATCTCTCCCTAACTAAAATACCGCTGTTTGGCTGTCGACGTATCAAGTTTTAATGTGAGTTCGTAATTTAATGGTGCTGATTTGCTTCTGTGTATTGGTTATGTGGTATGAATATTATATCTTGGTTACAATAATTAATACAAGAAATAGATATACGGGAGTCGTTAATACCTATGTTTTCGTAAATGGGTCACCTCGCCATTCTTTTGAGAGTGAAGTTGTCTAATGATTTCTCGTTTGTAATAGTTCACACAGTATCATCCTAGATGTTTTTAATTGAAAAGGATGTGTTTTACATTTTGTTTATGTTTGATTGTCGTAGTAGTGTGAGGCGGGAGAGTGATGTCCAGAAAGGCCGCGATCAGGTAATGTGATGTCATCAAAAGGAGAAACAGAGGCCGATTCGGGCACCGTGTCGCCAAATCTGCAGATGGTCAAAAATGAACCAGTCAGTATTTAATATTTTTTACTTATATTTCCATTTTTCCTTGTCAATATTGCATTACTTTTTTTTTAATATAAATAACCTACAGAAGTACCAATGTAAATTATATTGTGTACTAAAACAATAAATATTTGTTCATGTTCTTAAAAAAATATACAAATGTGGATATAACACATAGGTACATGAATTATTAAAGTAGACTGCATAATTATTTTTGTCAGCCATACTGTCATGTAAAATTAGTTAAATGTATTAGGTACCTGTAGAAGAGTTTGTATCTCAATGGTAGGTACCTATATGATAGGTACCTCATATTTTTTTAAATTTTTACAAGACCCGGTTTTATACAAAAGATTTTTTCTTAACTTCAGTAGATTATGAAAACAATATCTGTTGTCAGTTTTATGTTTTCAGAATTCAGTGGAACAACATATTCCTATTATAAAAATAGTATAATCATGAATATCCTGTTAAATAACTTGGACCTGTCTATTAAGCAAGTCTGCATTAAAATTAATCAGTATAATTTATTAATGAAGCAAACATACATGTACACAATTTTAATAATATTTTTTTCGGAATCAGAGAAACTTAACAAACCCATCAAAGTTTTTCATAAAAATCTTCAATATGCAGATAATAAATAATAATAATAAATCGGTCATCTGTTCTCAAACTAGGCCATACCCTGTGCTATGAAAACCAGATGATGACTACTGGGGGTATCTCATAATCAGACCCAAGATAACCTAGAAAAGTTTGTTTCTTAAATTGATCTGGCTGAGAATTGAACCCGGAACCTTTCATGTTTAGATACAATACCTAAACACAGATGACTGTTAATTTTTATAATATTACAAATGTAAACTTTTTCTATTATTTTCCTAAATTTTGAATTGTCAGGTCAACATTTTAAAATATTGGTATGTATTATTATTCATCAACATATTATTAACAAAAACTTCACGTGTAATATATATAACTGGCCCTTGACAAAGCTTGTCTGCCTTCCAAGCTGGGTCTCCGGTTCGATCCCTGATCAGCTCAATTTAGAAAACAAACTTTTCTAAGTTGATTTGGAATTGGGTGTTACTAGGAGACCCTCTAGTTCGTCGTGCGTGGTATGCATATTACAAGACTAGTACTCAGTTTGAGGTCACAGTAGTGTTGTGCGGAAGGTTATTATTATTGTTAGTAAACTATATTCTAAACAATCTGCATGTTGCGCAGTTAGTTATTTTAGTTTTTATTAGTAACCATTAATCTATACTATTATGAATTATAAACCAGCCTGTAATATTTTTGATGGGGTGTACTTTTGCAGATCTGTATATTGAAGAAGGTAATCGGGATGTCATTGGTGATTATCCAGTGGCATATAATTAGCTCTGGTAGATAGCGCTTGACATTTAGTTCTAAGCAAAAGATTGTAAAATTTTAATATCTGTGTTTATCATGAGATCAATGTGTAAATTCATATACCCTATACCTATACCCTAATAATTGGTCACTAGATAAGACTACTAGGATTAATCTACTTGAAGAATAATATTTCTTTATTTTAACTTATTAAATTTGGTTCATATCACTTATGCTGTTATCCATAAACTAAAACATCAACAATATTACACACATAAACAAACAATATTTACATAAGTCCAATTAGAAGGCAATATAATATGTATATGAAGATAACAAGAGTAAAAGAGAGGGGAATTTAAGCTTTTTTAATTTCAGTTTTGTAAAACCACATGATATACTAACAGCGTTTTGCAGGTGGTGATGTTAATTAACTCCTATTTAACGCTTCAGAATTCATTGCATAGGTTTTTTTTGTTTATTGGAAGGGAAAAACTCCGCATGAGCACCTAACCGCTCCTCACGCCTCAGGAGAGAATGTGAGGACCAGTCGGGTAGTGTCGGGCTCGAAGCGACTAAAACGGCCCTCCACTCACCACTTACGGAGTGTCTACTTCAGTTTATATAGAAGTTTTTGATCAGAGCTAATTACATGCTATTACGCTATTACCAATGATGTGCTTATTAATATAGTTCAAACGAAATGTTTTTTTAAATTTTTGCCTATTTGTCCAAGTGTTAGTATTATTTAAAGATTACTGAATAAAGTATGTAGATTATGATGTTTAATGAGACCGTTGATCTTTTGGTCTCAGACCAAAAATAGGTGATCAACCCATATATCTATTTATTACACTATTTTTATTATAAGAATGGTAATTGCTATTAATAAAACTGCAGTTAAACTCTTTTAATATAACTTTAGTTTATGTTAATAGTTTAACTGTAATTTGTTTAATTGTAAGTATATTAAAAGAAGAACTCAGTGTTTGTGAAATATCATAATTTCCATTTATCCATACCATACATACAAAAAAATTAGTTTATCTTAAGTTTCTACAAAATCTATATCAGTATGGGAATCATTAAAAACGAATTAAATAATTTTATTCTCATTAATGGGCCTTTGGGACTAGGATAAAAACGTCATTGTGTAATTTTTAATTTTATTGTCATTACCTTTAATGACTTATTTATTATTTAATAATTCAGTAACTAACAAAATTTATCATGTTATACAAAAGTGAACATTATGAAGAGAGAAGTTAAAATATGTTTCTTTTTATTTTCAGGCAGCGACTGTTAGCAAAGAGGAAACTCCAAAAAGAGGTGGCACATTACTGAAGTGTACCACTTGTAATAGTTTTAGTACACTTAGCAGTCGCGCTTTAACCACACATATGGCACAGTGTTCACCAGACAACAACAATGTGGCAGCAGCACAAAACTCGGCTGATGCCCGTCCCCATCGGAAACTTTTCGAATGCGACGTCTGTAATATGAAATTTTCTAATGGCGCTAACATGCGACGTCATAAAATGCGGCATACAGGCGTCAAACCGTACGAATGCCGCGTATGTCAAAAACGTTTTTTCCGAAAAGACCATTTGGCGGAACATTTCACAACTCACACTAAAAGCTTGCCGTATCATTGCCCAATCTGTAACCGAGGCTTTCAACGACAAATTGCAATGCGTGCTCATTTCCAAAACGAACACGTTGGACAGCATGACCTTGTTAAAACTTGCCCTCTCTGTAGCTACCGTGCACCCACTATGAAAAGTCTTAGAGTTCATTTCTTTAACAGGTAATTTATTTACGTAGTAATTAAAAAATGACTGAAAATTGCTTAACATTTATGTGGTTTATTCTTCAACAGACACGGTATCGACCTGGACAATCCTGGACCTGGCAACAACTCTGTTTCTCTTCTCGCTGCCGGAATTGCAAATGCCGCCTACGCTGAAGGAACAATGGATCCAAGTGCTATCAACACTTTAGGTGCATTAGGGTCAGGGCTGACTGTGTCAGTAGCAGCCGCTTATTCAGACAGTGGTGACAGTAACGGAGCGCGTTCCGTAGACAATGCCACACCACCGATGCACTATTTAACTCCACATGTAGAGATATCCATGGCTGACAACAACGAGACGTTTTCACCGGGTCAGTCTAATCATATGGGTAGCTTAGGTGGGTCAATGAACTGCCTGTCAGTAAGTGTGTGAGACATTAAAAACATGACATTGGATTGTCAACAGAAACGCGCATGAACGGTGAAGGGCCCAGTTCTCCGCAGTCAGGCGATAGTGCAGTCGCGAGCAGTTCACTTTCAGCAGGACTCCCCACAAATATCACTCCGTCCATTACTCTTATACCTATCAAACAGGTGAGTTTATTTTGTACATTCTTGTACTATTTAGCTATTGGCGAATGGTGAACATAATATATTTTTTATTACTCATGGGGGATAAACAGTATCTAAACGCACATTTTTGCGGTTGATAAGTAGCTATTCTTTCATTTTACAATTTGCGTGCGACAAGTTTACTTCGCACACGCAAATTCACGATTTAAAAAAAGAATGTAAAATGAATATCTAAAAAAAACAATCGATTTTAGTACCCATTGACATCAGTGTGAAAAATAAAGAAAATCTTGATTTAGAAGTTTTAGATTAATATAATAATAGATAATAATAAAGTTATTACTTTCTATAATTTTTCTTTGTACTGAAATTATCTTCGCATTAGTAATAAAAAATAGTATCTGCAACTCGTGCGGTGTTGTCGATTGCCCACTCGAGCGAATGAGAGCACGAGCGAAGCGACTAACTTCGTTCGAGCGGGCAATCGACAACTTACCGCACTTCTTGCACAATATACTATGAAGTCTTATATTATCTATATATTAAAAAAAATATGAAATCTATTACGAGCCCGTCTGGCCGTTCTATCCAACGATTTGCTTAATTTTTTTTAATGAAAGGTATTGATGCACAGATTTGTCATCAAGCATTGGAAATCACCTACTTATCTTTCACCCTTCTCAAGTTATACTCAAACTCGATTTCTTCCTGTACATTTCTTATAGTTTCATAGCTTTCTTTCTCTATATCTCCGGTTCTAATCGAGGTACACGGATCATTTCGATCTAAGAACACTCACTGGAACGAGCTCTTTCATTTGAGCTTTTGCCCACTTAAATTGGTTGAGATGGAGGGAAGCTAGGAGTGAACATCCAACTTGACCTTCAATTCTTGTCTTCAACTTAGGTTAGGTTACAATTACTGATCATATAAGAGCGTTATTTTTGAATTACGTTATAAACACTGCTGCAGAGCAGCATGTGGAAAAGAATTACCTGTAGGTTTTTTTTAATTGTGATTTGTGTTCTTCGATCATTCTTTATTTGTGATCGAAGTTAGTGTTGCAATTCTATTAGAAAAGCATTTTGTGATTATGTGTTGATTTCTGAATGACCATTTCGTATTAATCTAATCTAAGATCAATTGATAGTTTTTATTTAATTTTATGAATATTGTTAGGTATCTATGAATTAACAACTTATGTATTTGGTTTATTTGTAGGAACCCAATACACAAGAAGATTCGGGTACTGGTGAAGGGCGTGAAGGTGAAGCAAACGGTGGCGATAAACGAGGGGTGTCATCAAGTTTGTCATCTTTAATCAAAGTGTCACCTCTAAAGAGCTTGTTACGAGAAGATTTGCGTCGCCGTATATCGGCCCGCGGACGCGCTCGAGGTCCTAATGTATGTTTGAGACAAGATACTATATTTCAATTATTTTATGCTTATTGTATTCTCTTCACTTCAAATGTATTTCACATACATATTTCGATTTCTATAAGTATTAGGTCGGCCGAAAAATTCGTAGGCTACATAGAAAAAATCTTTTTTTTGATATAATTTGATTTTATTATTCAATATAGTTGCCTTCGAGGGCGATACAACGATTATAGCGGTCATACAATTTTTCGATACCATTTTTATAGTACGATTTGTCTTTAGCCTCAAAATAGGCTTCAGTTTCAGCGATTACCTCTTCATCGGCGCAAAATTTCTGACTCTTGAGCATTCTCTTGGGGTCTGAGAACAGGAAAAAGTCGATGGGGGCCAGATCTGGAGAATTCGGTGGATGCGGAAGCAATTAGAAGTCCAATTCATGCAATTTTGCCATCGTTTTCATTGATTTGTGACACGATGCATTGTCCTGACGAAACAGCATTTTCTTCTTCTTCAAATGGGACCGTTTTTCCGCGATTTCGTCCTTCAAACGTTCCAATAACGCTTCGTAATAGTCGCTGTTGATGGTTTTTCCCCCTTTTAAGATAGTCGATGAATATTATACCCTGCGCATCCCAAAATACTGATGCCATAACCTTGCCAGCCGACTTTTGCGTCTTTCCACGCTTTGGAGTCGGTTCATCATGTGCAGTCCACTCGGCTGACTGTCGATTGGACTCCGATGTAAAATAATGGAGCCATGTTTCATCCATTGATTGAACAGTTCCAAACACTGCTCAGAATTATCAATTCGTTGTTGTTTTTGGTCGATTGTGAGCTCGCGCGACACCCACTTCGAACAGAGCTTTCGCATACCCAAATACTCATTCACGATATGTCCAACACGTTCCTTTGATATCTTTAGGGTCTCAGCTATCTCAATCAACTTCACTTTACGGTTATCCAAAATTATTTTGTGGACTTTTTTGATGTTCTCGTCGGTAACAGCCTCGTTGGGGCGTCCACTGCGTGCATCATCCTCAGTGCTCATTTCGCCTCGTTTAAACTTAGCAAACCACTTCTCAACGGTTGATTTTCCTGGTGCAGAGTCCGAATAATGTTTATCAAACCAAGCCTTGGCTTCAATAGTATTTTTTTTCGCCAAAAAGCAATGTTTTATTAAACACGAAATTCCTTTTTATCCATTTTTTCAAAATAACAAAAGTTGCTTCACTCAAAATGCTATATCTCACAAACTAATAGTACGACAGCTGTCAAATTTATAGACGTGTCTTTTGAAGGTTAGGTATAACTAAAATCATATAGATTTAATACTGTTAGCTCCATCTATGTGTTAGCCTACGAACTTTTCAGCCGAACTGTTATTTATGTAGATTTATCAAACATCAGTAAATAAGCACACTATAAATAATTTAACAATTGAAAGTAAGTTATTCGAAGTTTAAACACGTAGAATTTCCAACTACGTTTATTTCTACAAAAAATTGTCTTTTTTCTAAGAATATGTTAAGTGGATTTTGTATTTTTAATACTTTTTTTTAACTCTACATATTTCTAATTAGAGATGGGCCGAATGTTCGATAATTCGGTATTCGTCATGTTTGACATATTGTTCCATATTCATATTCGGTTTAATTGCCGAATAATTACTGAATATTGACAGACTAGAGATACGCATCTCCGTAATGAGATTGATAAAGTGTAGCTGGCCGAACTCGAACGAACTTGTCGCGATAAATCCCATTGTGTTTCATTTCACCGACACCGGTGTTATCGGCAGTCGTGTTCGCGCGAACTTAATAAAAGCTTTGTACAAATGACAAATGTTTTAGCTACACCTATCGCAATATGCGAACATTCGCTGAAGCTCGATAGTGTGGCCGTAGGGTAACTGATCTTTCGGCCAAATATTTGTATTCAGTAAAACCCATATTCGGTCCATCACTACTTCTAATCGTCTTTGAATAATATAAAACAAAGTCGCAAACCGCATGTCTATGTTTTCGCTTATATCTTATAAATTTGTATGTGAACTTCACCATTATTTAGATTTTAGAAAACTTAATAAGAAAGGTGTGAATGTATAGCAGGTTTACATTTAGCCTATATAAAAAATCAATGTTTGTTTGTTCGTATTTTATTGGCTGCCATACCGTTCATCCAAATTGCGATGAAATTCGGTATGGGACATAGCTTGAATCTTGAAGTAGGACATAAACTATTTTAAAAGGAAAAAAAGGCGGACGAAGTCGTGGGCATTAGCTACTAAATAATAAAAATTAGTTACACAATAATAATAAAATACAAACAAAATTCTAAAATTAATAGTCTTCTAATCTAATAACTTATAAAAGTGGACAGTGTGCAAAATCTGTAACAGTCTACTCACACTCCAGTCAAGGTAGTTCTGATTCGGAATGTGAATAGCATGGTTCTTATTTTCTTGTGTAAATTTGAGCGAACCGAGAGTGAAGCGACAATATGAGATACAGTGTGTAATATACCTAATCAGGATTAACATACTTGCGAGCAGAAAATTCAGACATTACATTTCCCAGTTTAAAGGTCACCAAATTGTAAGTGAACTTATTATGCTGTAGTATTTAAAAAAGTTAAGATTTTTGTTAAATATAATGGCCGTTTTTATAATTTTCCGTTGAACGTTTTTATCACCACGTTTTACCGTACACGGTACAATGGGGAAGCAAAATGTATGCAGTTGTATGGAGCCGCTTTTATATTTCAGTGCACGATAACGTCATGCAGTAGACGTTGAAAAAGCGTCTTTATCGGCGACATAATAGGGCAGCATTTTGCTTACCTATTGTATTTCGGAAGGTAAAAACGTGGCGATAAAAACGTTCAACGGAAAATTATAAAAGCTTCCAATCATATCAAAAACTGTAAGGTAGGCGAATTTTATGGCTCGCAAGTGTATATCTCCACTTAAGTCTACCAAGTGAAAATGATTTATGAGCGCTAGCCCACTGTTTGCGCGAGGCGAATGAGAGCGAATGGTTAACGGAGCGGTGGTGTTTCAGACGTCGCGCGCGTCTCCGTCCGAGGGCGGCGTGATCACCTCGACTCACGGCGACACGGCGATCGTCCCCGCCTCACTCGTATGTACATTTTGCTCCATCACGTTCCCTGATTCGACTCTTTACTTCCTACACAAGGGTTGCCATTGCGACTCCAACCCGTGGAAATGCAACATATGCGGCGAACAATGCTGCAACGTCTACGAGTTCAACTCCCACCTGTTGAGTAAGAGTCACCAATGACTGTTTGCAGGGGGGCCGTTCGATCACTGACTTTGTGTTTGATGACGCACTTTTCGTATGTTATATGTGTGCAGTCCGTAAGCACTTCGAAGGTACTTCACTATACTTTCTGTCGACGTTACAGAAATTGTGTTGCATAATATCTTTGTTACACTTTAACTTAAATTTATATACTTTAATTTCATCCGATTTCTCAATGTTTAATATTTCCATAGGCACAATTAAGTTGAAGTGCTTCGATATGCTATACGCTGAACGTCCCCCCGAAGCTGTTATTATTTTTAAAAGTGCAAATTATGTGAAGGTATAATTAAGTGGTTATAATAGTAGAGTGAAGATATTGAAATGGATATTTTAGTACTTAAAAATGAAAATGGGTATAAAATGGTGTAAATGTATTTTAATACTGATGGGAAACTATGATCGGGTATATTACGACATAAAATTAAGCTAAAAACAGTTTAAAGAATTTATTGTTACATTCCATATCGAGAAAAAACCATTCCATTAGCGTGAGATTGATTATTATTATTAGTCTTTGGTGGGGAATAAAGTGACGACCTACTTAAAATTTATTACTTAAATATATTTATTTCTTTTAAACAAAATGTACTTAATGTACAATAAATCGTGATTTAAAATTAAATTATAAAGTAATTTTTTTGGTGCAATTAGTGAATTTTACAAATGTTTATTAAAGTGTAATGAAAAGTGTACTTGTGTACTTATATTTTTACATTTCATTGTTAACAATATTTTACAAAAAGGCAAAGCCTAATCCGTGATTGTTTCTTTATTGTGATGATATTCAAACAGGAATTATAATTTCTGTTTTACATTCCATTTTTTTTTTTATATATATTTACAGACATATGTATATTATAGTGCATGTGATGCAAGTCCACGACTAATATTTAATGTACAATTTATTTTTGTTGTTATTTTTATTTATTATTCTGAAAATGTTTTTAGACATGATGTAATTATGTACTTAAAATGAAAATATATGTATCATATAATTTTTATTGCAGACACTTCCCCAATCATGGTGGTGAATGTTGTTATCATAGTTTAATTGTAAATATTTGGAAATGAGCCTCGTTTATAAGACCCACTTGCTCAATAAGGCTCAAGTGTAGAACATGTCAGATGTCTGTTCGCACAAAAAGCATAATAATGTTTCACATTTTACATAAACGAAGATATGTGTGCTAATGTGGGTGCCTGTATTAAGTGACGCCTATTTTACGAATATGGAATGAAACGCCTATTATGCCTGCTTTTACATTTATTTCAATGAGGTACCTTGTATTTTACTTAAAATGAAATGCAACTTACAACTTCATTGCGTGATTTAAAAATTGAACTGAATGTTGTTTAAAATGCAATGCTCAGCTTTTAACGGTGAAACGAATGTGATCTCTTAAAGAACTAAATGGTTTTTATAAAAATTAAAATCATACTACGAAAGGTATCACTTTTAATTTAAATGAAACAAATACTTAATAGTGATAAAGAAAAGAATTCTATCATAATTTGTGTGGCATGTTGAATCGTGAAACTCTTTATTGTAAGTGTATTGTAGTTTTTAATGTAGTCTAATTCCATTTATTACATTCCTTCTAAATTGGTCAGTCTGTTCCAGATTTTGTTTCATAGTGAATTGAGATTTTATATTCCTTTTAGCTAATAAGTACTTACTATCGGTTGTGGTCTTGCCTGTTAAGTTTACGAAATTGTCTTAGATGGAACTGAAATTATGTTTACCAACGAAGTTATGTATTTTGTTTTGTTATTTAGGTAGGACGTTAACTTGCGTTAGCGCAGGGGCGACGCGCGGCAGACCGTCATTGAGTTACCTGAGATCAGCAACAGATATTTATTATATTATAGATTCTTATATTGTGCTGTTTAATTGTTGGTTATGTATAACATGAATTTATAATTTGGTCTTTGCCAGCGCGTCGCACTAAACACTAAACATAGGTGTATAAATAAGAGCTATTAATATAATAATTAATCGGTAACCCACTGGGCGCCTTTACTTAATCCGTCCGTATCTAATGATAGATATTGCCTTTAATATTTAATAGAGTAATATATTTTATAGATTTTAGACATAATTAAGGACAGATCGTAATTATAAAATGTTTACAGAATTGCAAAGGGTTAAAAATAATGAAAAGTAACCTATCTTCTGTGTAAAAGTGGTCTGTATTGCTAAAAAATCAAGTTCAAATGTATATTGAACCGATGCTGTCCAAAAGTGTAGTTAAACTGTTTCACTTGATTTGTTTGTGATACAGAACATATTGTTGTTTGTTACATTTTAACATGTTTTATTTTTTGTGTGAATAATTATAAATTTATAGTAGACTTGGAAGTATTGAAAGTTGTTTTAGTAAAGAGAATTTATTAAGAACATTGTTGATAATGATGATAACAGAGTAACAATAAAAAAGAATGTGAATCACCTTGCACAAGTGAGAATTAAAATATTTCTAATTCTTCTTTTTAATATTTTTGGCTTCTCATACAACTCGAAATCAAATATTAGTGACTGTTTGTCATAATACTACCCTTATTAATTTTTAAAATAAATATCACACGCTCATTTTGATAATTTGATACGTTAGGGATACAGCGTGGAGATACGTATGTATGTATTTTGATACTTTATTTACCTAATGGTAATGAATAGGCTTTTCATAGCTTTTTTATTGTTACTCTCAAAGTTTAAGAAAGCGAAGTCAGTATTTTCGTAAATAATCATAAAAGAAATAATGTGTGTGTGTATGTGTAATTACATATCAGATTTAAAAAAAAATTAAATTTGGCATTTGTAATTTTAATCTGATTAAAAGAAACTTCGTAATACGGCCTCACATATCGATGTCAATAGCAATGTTTTAGAATAGCGACCCTCACCTTAATACCAAAACACAGCTTACCAACATTATACCTTTATTTAAGTTGTTATATATATTTACATATGTAATTTAGTAATGTGTAAGATAGATAAATTAACACAGTTTACAGCAATTATATTTGCAATTTTAGACAGATACAAGTTGTCGTTGATATTTTACTGTTACATTTTATTTTTATCATTACTAAGAAAATAACGTATTTATATATTTACTAATATGAAATGGGTAATATTTATAAGATACCAGTTTGGAATCTTGAGTGATAGATAAATACATATATCAAGTTTTAGCTGATTGTGCCTTAGATCAAGTAATATAAATCAGAGTAATGTTTTTGATGATATAAAATATAGCAAACATTTAGACGTGTGTTTAAAACTTTTGTCACGTTAAAGTTTATGTATTTACACAAATTGTCTATAAGTATATAAAGTTAATAAAAATGGAGTTATTTATTTATAGGGAAATATTTGCAATATGGCTGTTTGCTTGTTTTTATAAAAAGGTTTATTTGCAGTTGAGATAAATTATTCTTATCATCTCGTTTCGATGGTCTAGGATATTGAAAAATGGTACTTATTACCAAGTATGTAGGATATTTATTTACTTATTATAATTTGGTAAAGGGTCTAATAAAATATTAATAAACTATGACTACAACATTATGCCTATAATTTTAAACTTATCCACCATTCGGACAAATTATAAAAATAAAACGGGAGTGGGGTGTGCCCTCGGGCGTGTGTTTTATTTAAAAAAACGGGATATATATGAGCAACAGAAATAGCAATTCAAACTTCAATCATATATAAAAACTAGACACAATCAACGCTCCAAAAACGTCAAACTCAAACGAGTATTTGAGTGCACTTTTGTTTTAGTAGTATTCGAAATCTCTAACAGCAAATATGACAAAGTGCTCCTTTAAAAATTCTAAAAACGACACGTCTAGAACCCTAAAAGAGACGGGGATTCTTATTTTCGATAAATAAATTAAATAATTGTATTTACGTGTTCATTATTTCGTTATAATAATGTTGTTACATAGCTCTTTTTTATTAAATTCGTAATCGTATGTTTCAAAAACGGCCTGATATGCGTTATGTCTATATGTCTTATTTTTGTCACCTTCACGTAACAAATCAAAATGACGTAAATAGCGAATAAAATGTATTAGGTGAATTATACTTTAAGCGCGAAACGTAAGATTGCATTTTAATTATTTTTTTTTACAAACTTTTTTTCGATGTCCTGTAAGAATCTTTTACGTTATGCTTTGACGGTAAGGTCTACTTTAAATTAGCACAATATTACGGATAATACTATACGACATTAAAAACGTATATGTCAATTCGGACAATTATTTGTTTAGATTTTACATGAGATTGTGCATCTAGAGTCGAAGAATTCAAAGTACAACTTAATGTAATTAAAATAAATAGTTTTCATTATAAATTTGTCTTTTCGGGATTTAAATCACATGTAGGTACCTAGGTAATTTAAAATTAATAGTTTCCACATTAACATAACTTTAAAATTAATCACCTTCACAAAAAAAGTTAGTTTTTGACTTCAGTCACGAGCGTCTCGCGACAGTTCAAACTTGGGTGTCGCAATTGTAGATAAGTAAAATCATAAAATATTTTACCCAAAAATTACCTCTGACAGTTAATTATTTCATGATTTTATACAGCGTCAATTAATTTAAAGAAATTATATTTTTAACGAATAGTAGGAAGGCTAACTCGAATGAAGTTTTCAAATAAGCTGTATTATACCGACAACCGTGGTTATTCACATACTTTCCATATCCGACAGGAAACTTCGATGATTTTGTCTAAACGCAATTCACAAATCCGAAACCTTTCCGAAACGACATGATTTGAGACAATTCATTTAGGGACGAAACCTTCGGATGCTTCAGGCTTTTTAGTGTCGAAAACGTTTCCGAGACGAGTAAATTAATAAGTTTGACAAAAAATTATTGTCGGTTACTACTTAGATTACGTTTAAATCATAAGGAAAAGAAACCGCTAATAATAATTTGTACAATGCTGGGCACTGGCATCACAAAGACGTCGCTTCTCATGTATGTATATTGTAGTTGTAATCGATGACGTCTGTCGTCAAAAATCTAAATAAAAAGATGCCTAAGGATTAATTTGCCTTATATTTTTATAACATATTTTATTAGGTACGCAATCCATAGCTAAAACATTGTTTGAGGTATTTTTAGAAACAACAATCAAAAATAAAAACACTATTGTACTTTCTAATGTAGTATGTAATTATTAATATTTACTAAGTGCCATCTAGTATAATTTATTTGAACAGACAGTATAATTCGTATTTATAAAGCCCGTTTAGTTCTTCGAATGTAAGTAAAATAATTTTCAAAAATGTTTAATCTTAAAAAAGACTAAGTAATTTCTTTTTCTATAATTATTATTTATGATATTTTACCAAATACATTGTTATTGTCAAAATATCATACGTTTAAACCACACTAATATTTTCTACCAAAACGAATAGAATTTCTACCATTTTGTAACATCATCCATAAATGCATTTTCTTTCGGATTCCTTCCCCCATAATCACAAAACTTCAAAAACTTTCCGTAGCAGAAAGGGCCGATCGTCGTAAAGCATAAATTCAATCTGACGGATTGGAAAATGCTATTATTACAAACTCTATCGGAATCTCATCGGAGAGGACTTAACAAATCCGAAAGAAAATACATTTATGAACCATATTACAAAATGGTAGAAATTCTATTCGTTTTGGTAGAAAATATTTGTGTGGTTTAAACGTATGACATTTTGACAATCATAATGTATTTGGTAAAATATCATTTTAAACAGACAGAGAAACAACTTAGACAAAGAAATTACTTTGTCTTTTTTAAGATTAAAAATTTTTGTAAATTATTTTACTTATATTCGAAGAACTAAACGAGCTTTATAAATACGAATTATACTGTCTGTGCTTATCGTCTGTGCGTTCAACAAGTTCAAATAAATTATACTAGATGTCGCTTAGTAAAAATTAATAACTGTGATAGAAAGTACAACAGCGTTTTTATTTTTGATTGTTGTTGTTTCTAAAAATAACTCAAATAATGTTTAGCTAATAAAATATGTTAGGTATAAAAATATAAGGCAAATTAATTCTTAGGCATGTATTTAAAAAGGGCACGATATTTGTCTAGAAGTCTAGATTCATACGCGCACGCAATTTGTTCAGATTTTTTACGACAGACGTCATCAATTATACACATATTACATTAATTTACTCGTCTCCGAAACGTTTTCGACACTAAAAAGTCGTCGGAAGTATCCGAAGATTTCGTCCCGAAATGAACTGTCAAATCACGTCATTTCGGATTTGTGAATTGCGTTTAGACAAAGTCATCGAAAAGTTTCCTGTCGGATACGGAAAGTCGAGTTTCCTACGTTTGTGAATAACCCCGCTTAAGTCCTTTCCCATGAGATTCCGATAAGAGTTTGTGAATAGCATTTTCCAATCTGTCGGATTGAATTTATGCTTTCCGACGATCGGCCCTTTCCGCCACGGAAAGTTTTCGAAGCGTTGTGAATAAGGGGGCTGGTATCGTCGTATTCAGTAGGTTTTCCTAAGTAAGAAAAACGGTGTTGTCACTTTCTCAATTGGTGGAGGGGGGAGCTATGACGTCACAAAGATGGCGATTCTTAGTTTAAATGTTGTCGAATAACTCAATAACTAAAAACATATTTGGACTAATGAGTTATCAACGTATTGAAATGCCTAACAAAAAATGTTCGACAGTCATAAGTATAAGTTTAATATTTAGAAAGTTATTTGAATAAAAAATAAAAATTGTATATTGTTAATTTTTTATAGTTTAAATAACGCGGTAAAAAAGCAAATTACATTAAAAATGGTTCAAATAAAAATCTTGCTTCGTTTTTCATCTGTAATGTACATTTTGAATTTTTAAAATCGTAAAATAAAACAAACTACAACAGTTTTAAAAGAACGCGGCGCATTTTTAAATCGGTGGGCGCGTTACGCGGGCGCCAACGCTCGTTTGCTAGACACGCTCAGCCGAATCAGAGCCGAGCCAACACGATATAGTTTCTTGTAAACCGAGTTAAATAAACTTAAATTTTTGAGTTGTATTATTTTATAACAAACATATCTTTTCTTTGTATCCCTAGCTGGGTAGTCAGATACATAGAGGAGCGCCGAGCTTACATACTTCTTTAGAAGTAGAATTAGAAAATAAATCATACCAATTTCCCACTAGCGTAGCTGAAGTCGGGAATTGGTATTGTAGGTATGATCTTAGCTTAATCAATTAAATATTACTGTCGTAATTATGAGACAATCATACGAGAGTGTTGAGCTGTTGAGTAATTGTATGAAGAGTATGTAGTGAATATGTGTGTCTATGAATCTGTGTGGAATGGATATGTATGTGATTGGTACCTTCACTATCAATGGAATATCAAGAACCAGAAACGTATCAACAGAAAAGTCAAGCTATTTGTAGTCTTGTAGTGTATTCTAAGACCTATAACGAATCTTCGCTTTCTTATGTGTATAGTATGGTCGTATTTGATTTGTACGTGCTTCCTCAAAGCAATTAGTAATATATAGAGTTACGTCACAGACAAAACCCCAATATCAGAGTAAAGCATATGAGTAGGATATTAGAAAGGTTTTCCAGTCATAATCTTCAACACTGCTCTCTGTGCCCTTTCTAACTGCAATAAAATCGTTTTTGCCGCACGCTTCCCATACCGTAATACAATATGACAGTATGGATTGGCGAAGAGCAAAGTAAACCATTTTTAAGATGATAGAATCAGCTACGTATTACCACAGATTAATTAGTTACTAACGTGCGTTATCTTAGATTTAAAAAAATATAAATTAACTTTCTGACTCGTGGCGTTAAGGTGACATGAATATTCCGGTTAAGAAGACTGATCCAGATATACCTACACTAATTGTATTTTGTATTGTATAGTGGCGTTAAATTTACCGCGAAAAGTGCATTTAACGGTCAAAGAATAATAGATACGCAATGGTCATACATGATATCAATTTTTTAATACAATTAGGCACCAGTCGCACAGTGATCGCGTGGCTGTCGCTATCTGTAAATATTTAGGTAATAATCCTGTGGAACTCCGTCAATTACAGGACAACTAGTTTGATGAATGATCAAGCATGCGCGTTCATCATGCCGGAATTAAGGGGTGGTATAGAATTAAATTCTTAAGTAAATCTCATAGTAAAAGCAATGTAGTGTGTTATTTATGTTCAGTCAACAAGTTAAATTTTAGGCAAGACATTACAGTAGAAAATGTGGCTTCAGCTCGGGAAACTCGGGTTTGTGTTTCTTTCAAATCGGGACCAAAAACCAGGATGATAATAGTATCATCAGCATACGTGAAAATTTTGGAATAAGGAAATTGCAATTTACATAAGTCATTAATGTATATATTAAATAACGTAGGATCCAAAATACTGCCCTGCGGCACACCGAAAGTTATGTTTTCATCAGAACTAAAACAGTCGCCTATTTTCACATACTGACTACGATTGGAGAGATAATCACTAAAAATCTCTCGCAATACCTCTATTTAAGACAAAATAATCGAAATCGAAACTGTCAAAAGCCTTACAAGAGGTTTAAAAATAAACCAATGCATTTATCCTTTCTATCAATGTCATCAACAATATTTTCAACAAGAGCAGATACAGCATCCTCAGTGGATTTGCCTCTTCTGAAACCGAATCGATTATTTGCAATAATATCTTTGTTATCCAAATAAGTGAGTATCCTATTGTTTAGTACTTTTTCCACAACCTTTGACATGACCGGTAGCACGGAAATTGGTCTATAATTGTTCAACACACATGAATTTTCAGCACCCTTCAGGATAGGATGAACAACGACCCTTTTGAGTTCTTAAGGAAAGAGACCAGTTGTAATGGGAGAGATGGCAAACGTGAGTCAAAAGTGGTATCAATGTGTTTTGGTAGACTCAAGTAAGGTTGAGTTCATTAACTCTCAGCCAGGCGCAGCATCAGAACGTAGGCTCTTAATGATGTCTTCGAGTTCACATTGATAGTCAGATGTTAATCTGTTATACTGATTTTGAAAAGTATTTTTGTTAACAATATTATTTTCTAGTACTTCACCAATGCTTACGAAAAATGATTTACTAAATTTACTGTTTTTGTTGGATCTGGGTCAATTTTAAATAAGGCGTTGTAGTCCAGTAGAAATAGCTCAAAATAAGGCATGATTTTGCATTAATTGTGGTACTAATGATTTTTGGCACATCGACAGGGTTATGTCTGTGTATGATTACCTTAAATTCGCAACCGATTTGAAGTACGGAAAATGGTGAAAATTGGGAAAATCTTTGATTTTTGAATAATTCCAAAACAAAAATGGTGGTACTAGTTGCGGGAATACCATGTGTTTGGAGTACTAATATCTACACACTCAAGCAATTTGGAGCGGTTGCGACATACTAAACCTACCTAAATTAGAAAAAAGTGATTTTTCGTCTATCTCCTAGGCAAAATTTGTGGTACTAGTTGCGAACTCATCGGATACTTCTTTTAGCTTAATATACTTAGTTTTAAGTTTGCAATCGGTTGCGACCTACGGAACCTAAGAAAATACTTTTTTCAAAATTCTACTTCCAGCAAAATTAGCGTAGTTAATATTATTGCTTATATCATATTTATAGGTCGTATTCCAACTGCATTGTGATCGCAACCTCTGAAAACACTACGGAACATAGTCGGAATATTTTGTAAATAAATGGTACGTATAATTGCGAGTCTTGCGAGGCGAATGCGGGCGGCGCGCGGTGGGCGATTGAAATTAGAAAAATTCGAAAAATTCGGCGTATCTGTATTTTACTGACTATACAGGACAGTGAAAAAAAGCGATTTATCGTCCTAACTATAGTCTAAAGTTTGTACAGAGCTTAAAGAAGCATCATTTAAAATAACAATTCATTCTTTTTATACGCGTATTTGAGAAAGCTAAAGAAGTATGTATCGATCGCGAAGCGTGGCGCTCCGTCTGCTCTGATTACCCCTTTAGAGATACAGCGTGAAGATATGCATGTATGTATATGTGTATATTCATTTTAGTTTACATTTATTTTTATTCTCTTTTCATACATCTTGCAATATGCAAAATTTATTAATAAAATTAATTTACGTCCAACAAGTCAGCTTGAAATAAAATGAATTGAAACAAAGTCTACTTGCATCAATTTTTTTTGAATAATCTACATAATAAAATCGTAGACTGTCTTCATTTGTAATCACATTACGCAAATACCACTTATTGAATTAAAAATCTAATTTCTGAAAAAATTAACCTTCTATCTGAGTAACATATAGTGTCTATTTTATCGAAATCGACCCACTTAATCAAAAGATTTAAAAAAATCGAAACCTCACAGACCACCGTGCAACACGTCACCGGGAGGAAGTACTTTTTCATATATGTATGTACAATGAAAATATATCTGGAAATAAAACCGAGACTTTAGTTTTCGCAATTTTTTATTTTAGTCATCTAAGAAAATACGCTCAGAGTACTATTTAAATCCCCGTCATTTTAGTTTATGGAAGCATTATCAGATGGCGCATAGTCTACACTTTTTTTGTATGGAGTCGTAGTTCTTCTCCTTGGAGTTAGGGATGGCCAGTCTCTCGAAAAATGGATCGATCTTCGAATCGATTCGAATTGAAGTATGAAAAATCGATTAACAGAAAAATCGAAGTCTAAAAAATCGATCTCTCGAAAATCGTATTTTCTCGACACTATATAAGTTTGTATTTCTGTCTTAAATTAATGTAATTATAGAAAACTGGAAAAACGCTAAAATAATCAATTTAATCATTTTTAATGAATTAAACAATTACAACTGTATTTAAATGTTACATGTGTAAGAACCACTACTTAAGATAAAAAAAAAATTCTTTCTTTTTTTGATTTGACATCTTCTGTCTGTGTTGTTGTATGTATGATTCTGACATTTAAGTTAAAAAATTATAAAATTCACAGTTCCCACATTCAACTCATTCTAAACATCGAGATCAAAAAATATAAACATTTCTTATCATAAAATAAAATAATCGAATCTCGATTTTCAAGGGTAAAGTATCGATTCACGGAATCGGTTCACTACAAAATATCGATTTATTTCGTCGAAATAATCGATTCTTCGATTAATCGATCTCAGATCGCCATCCCTACTTGGATTATATTTGTTCTGTGACCGAGACGGCGTTATGTTTTGTCTGAATCCAAATAAATAAAAAATTATCTACATCCATACTAATATTATAAATGCGAAAGTCTGTCTGTCTATCTGTGTTTTCACTGTTAAACCACTGAACCGATAGATAGTTTGACATCAGAGGACAGGCATAGGCTACCATTTTTTTTTTAAATCTATACCTAAGGGGGATGAAACTGTATGGGAAATGCTAAACGGCTGAACCGATTATGATGATATTTGGTACAGAGATACTAATTGCCCGAAAGCGAATGTAGGCTAATTTTTCAAAAAATTTTGTTTTTCAAAAAATGTACATGTGATCGCCGTATACAATATGATATGCCAATATGGCGGATGCTCCACGATATGGAATAACTTTTTTTCAAGACTTCCATCAATATAGGTATCAAATGATAAGAAATACACAGAAGAAGTTTTTGCATATGTGACGTCATCATAAATCCAACATGGCTAACTTTTTTGTTCAACACCAACAATAAAGGTATCAAATGACATGGAATACATACTGTTTTTACATGACGTTATCATAAATGCAATATGGCGGATGCTCTGCGAGAGAGAGTATCTTTTTTTCAATACCAACAATATAGGTATAGAAAGGTTTCTGTATATTTGACGTCCTCATAAATCCAATATCGCGAATGCTTGTATTAATAAGTAGGCCCGTTATCATAAAACTCCTCCAGTAAAGTGATAGCAGACTGAAGTTTTATAGGACTTCTTGGAAGAGCGCGAGAACTTCTGCTACACATGTTTATTTAGATCTCTATTCTTTTCATTTACACAGAACTTTAAAACAACAGTATACTATCACTATAGTACTATAAAACTACTAAAAATGTTAAAAATAGAAAATCTAAACAAAACGACTACCTCAATTCTCCTGTTCCTGCCAGAAAGTCCCGTCCTTTGGTATACTTACTATGCTCTTTGGTCCCGTAATTTAGACATGGTGGGTGTAGCCATGTACATAAAAATGAATTGAACGCTTAACAAAATGCAATAAATCACTATGATTTAGCAATGTTCACTATCTCGTTGGTTAGGTATACATATAAATGTTGTATATATAACTAGCGACCCGCCCTGGCTTCGCACGGGTGTTTTTTTTTTAAGTTGTAAAAAAGTTATAATATAGTTTTCTAGTTATATGACATTCTATTTTTCAATAGCAATTCACAACAATTTTGTTTATTGTTTCACTAATTTTGACGTTCTTATCACAAAACACAGAGAGTAACAGAAGTAAATCTCCATAAAAAGTGCGCTCAAGCAACACACACATAAACATCGTTCACGGACACGAAATATCGGATCGTCTCGTAACAGTCTGAGTGCGATTTGCGAATGCCCGCGCGAATGCCCGCGCACTGCATTCGTACGCTTTGCGAGATTTTTTCGCGAGATTTTTTTCTTTCTGAATAGTACACACTTGTTTTTTTTTCTTCATGGCATGGCGATTAGCTCATTTGCCAATGTCACATATTGTAATAGTATAAGTAGAATCGTTATATAAAATGTTGAAACTTCTCCAGTAAAGTGATAGTAGACTTTACTGAAGTTTTACAGGATTTCTTGGAAGAGCCCGAAAACTTTAGCTACACATGTTTATTTAGACCTACTCCATTCTTTTCACTTGCAAACAACTTTAAAACACAATATATTATCACTGTTGTACTTTAAAACTCCCAAAAATGTAAAAAATAGAAAATCTAAATAAAATGACAACCTTACTTCTCCCGTACCCGCCAAAAAGTCCCATACTTTACTTTCAGTCCTTTTTGGTATCTACTAGAATCTTCATTTATTGTTATGGCAATATTGACCTGTTTTGTCAGAAACAGTAAGTTGTTGTCAAAACCACAAAACTGCCAAAAACTTTTGTTGATGTATTTACTAGAATTTATTTTTCATTTATTTATTTTCAGAATTTTATAAGGTTTTTGTTTGTATACTAGAATTAAGTTTGCAATCTCGTTGTGAAATCACAAGTGGAATGGGAAAATCAACGCAAGTTGATGGCGACAACAATCCAACTTCGCCAGAAGCTGATCCTGCAAAGTTATTGGAAGCTGCATTGCAGCAGATGGATGGTATTATAGCAGGTAAGATACACCAGGACTTTAATTCATTTCAAATATCAATTTATTGTTGATTGTAATGTATTAGATAATACTTACATAAATTACATTATTACCATTCATTGCTCTACGCTTCATTGAATATTGAGGTCTTCATTTCTTCACTTGAACGTTCACTTGTAAAAAACTTGTCTACAGATATCTAGATATGTAAAAATATCCAGTACCTATATGGCTCAAAGTTTATTTAGATTAAAAAAATAAATATAAGTAAATAAAACATTTTTTATAATTGTGAAATAAAAGTTACCTATTTTAAGTTAAACAACATCTTTAATGATTATAGGCATTTAGCTATTATAGTTTTTCATTTGGTAAAAGTAAAGTTTTATTTTAATCAGAGATTTGTAATAAGTTCAGGAACATTATCGAATCACTTTAATAGATTAAACCCGCTGTATAATAATAATAATAATGCACTAGATAATCATGTGATCACAAATTAGGGTACTCCCTGTGCTATAAGAACCAGATGATGACTACTAAAAGCAGCACATCTCTCAGTACACCCAGACCTGAGATAATCTAGAAAAAATAGTTTTCTAAATCAACCTGACCGGTAAATGAACCCAGAACCTTCCGCGTTTGGGTGCAACGTCTAAACCACCACACCATAAAGGTCTTCCAATGCTATGAGTTATGAAAACAATTATGTGAAATATTCTTAAAAATAAATTACTGAATATATTCTATTGTTTACTGAAAATGCTGTCAGACTAATGCGTGCCACACACGATCAAATATACATGATCAAGCCCATGCATGCCATGCAATTTGCATGAAGCGTAATTGTTAGTTTTATGTAGTTCTATTTAGTTCATGCGTAAAATTAAACATGTTGAAAGGAAACGAATAAAGGCAGCCTTTATTCACTTATTACAGTTATGAAAATTAATAGTTAAGTAAAGGAATGAAGCCATTTTATTATATTTATTTGAATTTTAAGTATTTACATTAAATTGATAAGGATTGGTAAATCATATGAAAAGTCCATCAAACTACATGTTTTTTTGCATTTTTGATATGTACCTAGTCTTGCCATAAATATTGTAACAAGAAAAACATCATTTTTTTCTTTTACATAAAACATTTATTACTGCAGTTTGGGTTAGTTTATACATGAATATGAAGCATTTTAGAAATATGAAGATCATTCAAAATGATCTCCATTGGCCGTAATACAATCCTTTAAACATTGTGGCCAGTTATCGATTGAAACACGCACTTTCTCGATGGAAAAATTCACCACTGCCAATCTTATAGAATGTTTCAGGGACTCCAAATAATCACGGTGTTGAGCATATGCCATACTCTTTAAAAGAGACCATAACCCTAATCAAGTAGCTAAAGATTGGGACTAGATGACAGCTAATCTTCAGTTCGGATGAAGTCAAGAAAAGTTCTTTTCTAGCCACGCTTGTGTGGATCGAGCTTTATGACCCGGTGCTGAGCCTTGTTGTAAGGACCATTCTTGCTTATGAACATGGCATAGTTAAAAGGATTGAGTATGATCTCAAGAATCGTATCTTGATACACCTGGGCCGATGTTTTGATACCTTTTTCAGAAAAATATGTCTCAGTACCTCCTTGATAGTTAACACTCCACCAAACCATCACTGAAGCCGAATATTGTGTACGTTATATTCTACTGACTGATTGAAAAGCTTCTCTAGAGTTTAGAGCACCCATTCCCAAAGTGGGCGATAACGCCCCCCTGTGGGCGCTGCAGCCCTAAAGAGGGGCGGTGAGACCCGGAAAAAAAATGGGGGCATTGTGTAGAGGCCTGGGGGTGATTTGTAATTTCATTTAGCTAGGAGGCATCTTAGACAACGACTGCATGAGCTCTCGACTCAGTAGACAAAATAAGTTTGGGAACCTAGAGTTTAGAGCATAAACTCGATCATTCTGCATATTAAAATGTTGCTCGATAGTAAAAATTTTCCATCAGTAAATAAAAATTTTCTGTGACCTCCCTTTGTGTACCGCCTAAAAAGTTGTTTTGATTTGACCACCTTATTCATTTTCAAATTATTGGTTAAGTAATGACCACTGTGTCTCTTATAAGCTGCTAGTCCTAAGTCATCTTTTAAAATATGTGACATGGTAATGGGTGCTATATTCATTTCCATAGCTTGATAAAATCTTTTGCTTTAAGACAGATTTTCTCTGTTCTCTTTATCACTCCACTCCATTTTAATATCACAAGAATATTTAACAAAAATTACCACGAAATTGAGAAAACACCGAATGAATGTTCATACGAGAATGACAGGTTCCAAATTCATATGTAATTTTAGTGTGCCAGTCTGTGTATCGATCCTTTATGTAATAAGATATAATATTTCATATGTACCACAATATTATAATATTGTCCCTCATATAATACAATTATTAAGCTTATTATAAACTAATAGTAATTCATCGCTTTGATGCATAGAGTACATCTAATTTTTTTTTAAATAAAATATCAACAAAACTTTGAAAATAATAAATATTCATAAAACATGCAAACTTTAATGGACTTGACATGTGACTTGCTATTTTTTTTCTTTTCTTATTAAATGTAAGTGTAAAGATAAATACATTAACTTTTCACAAATATAATAAAATGGCTTTAGTAAAAAATTAAAATTTTCATGAATATGATAAGGGAAAAAAGGCTGATCTTTACTCTCTTACTTTCACACAAATATATTATTTTAAATCTTATAGTAGTGTTATATTGTTACGAAGAATATTTAGAAAGTATTTAAAAATAAAATTAATATCCTGTACTGAGCCCGTATTTGTGAGTGTATGTGTTGTTGGTACAATAGGTACATATAATATATTAAAACATAAATATGAGAGGGTATAAATTTATCAATTACCAGTAGTTTTAAACATATTATGAACATCGGACAGATATTGTGTTTGAGAATTTTTGTACTATTTAATATACTTATGTTTCTTTGAAGTGACATTTGTTTTGAGTCATAAACTAGTATTCTGGTTGAAACATAATTATCAGCCATATTAAAAGATTCTTAAGACATTATAATTTATTTAAGATACCTTATCCAATTTAGGGATATGTTTTAAATGACTTTGCCTCCGAGATCAAACCTTCTGTACTATGGTCTACTCTCTACTATGAATACTGTTAATGGAGAGATTTATAAGAAAAACTTTACATTACATATCTTTAAAAATAAAAAGCTTTTTTAAAATTTAATGACATTTTGGAAGTACCTATAGCATTATGTTTCTGTATGTAACATTATCATTAAAGCGAGAAAAACCATGAGATAAAGCCTGTAACAAATAAAATCATCGTATGGCAGTTGCTTATAGCTGTATATAGCCAGAGGGTGCAAACTGTTGAACAGAGGGCGGCATGGCGCCAGTCCGCCGCGGCACGCCGGCCGTCCGGACGTTTTCACATCCCGTGTCCAATGCGCACGAATCAGACATACGCGATTGTAACCGCGTTATATCTAGACTTTATACAGTACACTTTACATACGCGCCGATTTATTCCATTAATTGCAAAGGTGTAATAAAGGCATTGCTGTGTCTAAAAGAATAAAAATACCTTAGATTTTTTTTTGCTTATCTAACATCCTTGAAGATAAAATAACAGATTTTCATCTTTAAAACCTTTAATTTCATTTTGCTTAACAAGCAATAAACCTGAGTCCAAAATATATGTATTTATAGGAATATTGGTTTTAATATACCTATATACCAATTTGAAATTCGAAACCTCTAGATTCCATACAGTTGATTGTTTTGTAGTCATTGTCATCATCGTCTTATCTCTTGACTGAATTTCATCGTCATTTTTTGTTATACAATTTGTACTTTCGCACCAAAAGAAAATTGGTAATATCCTATTTCTAAAGAACAGCTATAATGAACAAGGAAACGTAATCTTAGCCGAGTTATGTCAAGATTAAATAGGCGTTGCTTATCGCAGCTGCTCTCATTCTACGAATATTTGCTCTCCAACGTTATTTTCAGTCGTTTCTTTAAAATTCTATCAGCCATCAATTTTTCATTATCGGGTTTTGTTTATTTTTAATTTGTTAAGAAAGTTTAGGGGCAGAAATTGCTTTTTATGACATCAACGATTTGTTAGTTAACATGTATCTAACGAAAAAAATATTTAATTAAGGATATTATGTATTTAATGATCGCAATTTGATATAAAAATATTTAAATAACTTTAAAATAATTACGAGTTCCTAGCGATCTCGTATTTCTTTTATTTTACTGTGAGCGAGAAATGAGAAAAGTTTTGCAATTATTTTCCATTCGAGCAATATAAACAGTTAGGTACCTATATTGTCTAACAAATTCTTGTACGGAATTTTTCGTATTATTTATTAGGCGTTCAGTGCAGACTTACTACGTAGGTACTTTTTGTGTTTATACAAACAAACATGACATGGCATAACTAGAAATATATAAATTGAAATCCGAGAAAACTTAGTCTAACGACCTAGGGCACCAGGAAACACAATGACATAATGACATAATGTCATCTCTAACGAAAAGAGAACAACTACATATAAGTGCTTTTATTGCTGGTAGTAGTTTAAAAACAGTTTACGTTAATAAAGTTCTAGGTTTAAAGTCCCGGTAAAATGTCAAGTTAATGAAAATATTGTATTTTAATAAACCTTTTGTAAAATGAAGTTGAAAAAATGATACCTGACTGAGTTTCTTGTCGGTTCTTCTCAGTGTCCAGGTTTTCTATTTGAAGCGTGAACTAAAGTAGATTTGACTTTCAAAAATACCTTGTAATTGAGTTTACTTGAATAAATTGATTTGACTTTGAATTTGACTTAAAAATCTGAAATTTCTTAATATTCCTTTGTTGTGTTCAGTAGGCGATTTTACGATTTTACCGGATGTGCACCGATTGCCGATCAAAAATTATGTCCGCAACCTACCACTAATATTATTCTGTGGCGGAAACAAGCCTTAAAAATGAATATTCTAGAAAAGTTCGTCCGATACAGGTCACCAGTCCAGTAAATAAACATAAGACATGAGATTGGATCATTAGGGATATGCAAAAATTTTAGAGTATCAATACATTAACTGTACTGATTCGGAATTCAGTAGGTACGACATTTTTTATAATAAAATGATGGTGGTAATTTCATTAAAAAAATAAATGTAGGTATGTTATGTAGGTACTTAACCCTACGTTATTATTTTGCTCATTTTGTTAAAAATAATTAAAGTTCATCAGTATACAACACGAATACGAATTCTATAGCATATATATTTCTTTTTTAACTTCAAGGGGCGTACGTTTAGCCCGTTTGCGTGACGGAAAGCAACGATGAGACCTAAGTCCCAACATTAATCACGCTTGCCCAGAAGATGCCTATTCACTCTTGTTTTGTATGTACATGTCTATATTCCAATTTATTAATTTTTACGCAAGTTAAGTGTAGTGGAAATCGTCGATCACTAATAGTGCATTTTATTTTAAATAAGAAAGAAAAGATGAGAGGCGAGCGAAAGAAATGTTATTTAATCCAAATCGGAGATCAAAGTCATCAAAGCCATCGTGACAGTAGCAAGGTTTGCTTAACTATTCACTACTGATAATATCCACCTAATCGTCGCCGGTATCCCTTAATAGTATAGTAATCGGCGACTGTTATGCAGTGACCGTCACCGGACCGGACTACAAACTCAGTGTCTTGTAACGGTGTCTCGTGTCGGTAACAAAACGTGTATGTTTACGTCCATAAAATATTTTTGCGTTAATATTATAAAAAAGTAATACATTTGAATACTGATAGTATTCAAAAAGGAGAAAGTTCGATTTGTTCAACATTCATAAAAAATGGTCGTTTACACGCTTCGCAAAATATAATCCACATTTCTTCTCCTTATCCTTATTATTAATATTGTTTATGCTATCATTAACGATAATATAAATTCATTGAAAGTCACGCAATTCTTACGTAGGTACCTACCTATTTCCGGACAATATTATTTCAACGGAGTGATGGAGCACGGAGCTCACATTCCTAATATATAAGCACAATAATATTAGGAGAGGTGTGCATAAATTGTTAATGATATTTTTATTCGACCCTGTCATTCGCAATATAGGTCGCAATATATCTTGCAATACGTAATATTTATATTGCAATATTTATGAAACCTTTCTAAAAGTGTATAGTAATTAGTGCTTAAAAATGGTAATGTAAACGACAATATGCCTACGTATGTAAGTACACATACATTCAAAGTTTAACGAAGAGCTTATTACTTGGAAACTATTTTTAGTAGTTTAGCTTCGTGTGTGTTGTGATTGATTGTATTTGCGATGCCCGGATGTTGGCATTTACCGGAGCACGTTACCCGATGGTGGCTGCTGGACATTTGCAGTGAACGGCTCTTTGGTGAAACTGACGTAACGGACTCACCGATACCGCAACGTACGTATCTTATCCAGATATGAAATCTTATTGATCATTTGCTTGCATCTTATTGATCACTTACTGCTTTGTATTATACTACTTGTGGTTTTGTTTTCTTATTATTTTCATATAGTTTTAGCTGTAACGCGATAAACTCCTCGAAGGATACCAATACACCTGTCCAACCGAACTGTCGGTTCTTCTTCTTCAATTAGTCGTTTATTAAAATGTTATTTAGATACATCCAATGTCTACAAATTAATTACATACTTTCATGACATGTTTAAGATCAGTGATATATGGTTTTAAAATGTGCTTTATGTTGGTAACTGTAACGAAGCGTAAAATGATGAGGTATTTTTTCTTTTTGTGCCCGAAGCAAAGCCTCATTGTTCCTAGACGAATGCAATTCACTCGGTCCCAGCGCAATTTGCGCGAGTGGAGTCATTTCATAGAAATTTAAGCTCTGTAATATAATGACAGAAGATGTTGTTCGTCATTAATTTTTTCATTATATTGTTGATTCTTACTGTACATATTGGGACATAAATGTATTGTTATTTGGCACAGAAATGTAATAACATTATCCATTTATAATGTTCAATTTCATTACTTAGTCTCCTACTCTTAGCTGAGCTATCTATATAATATATTATTAATAAAAATCAAATGCCGGTCGTTGGTAAGCGCATCATTTGAGAACAGCTGGACCGATTTGGCTAATTTTTTTTAAATTTTTAATATAGTTCGAATAAGGTTTTTAGATAAAGAAAAATTGGAAAAGTTATTTCGTAACTTAAAGAATTCGGGAAAAACTGAAAACGATTTTTTCTATGGGATTTTTATTTAATTAATTGGACAGTACGTTTGTCGGGGCTAGTAAACAATAACTTTTAAAATTGACAAGTAATATCTACCTATGTATAATTATTTTAATTATTTAGTACGCAATGTCACCTGTCTAGAACAGGTGAATGAAATTGTGTACCTGGGGAGTGCGTTTTCGAGGGATGGAAGATGTGAGTTGGATGTGGAGAGACGGGTAGCAGCTGGCAATAAAGTGAACGGTGCTCTGTCCGTATTAGTGGGTAGTGTGAATATATCTAACACTGCTAAAATGGCCATCCACAATGCGGTGTTGGTGCCAACTTTGTTGTACGGTAGTGAGGCCTGGATATGCCCAAAATCGAGTGAAAGTATGTTAAATGCTGTGGAGATGCGGTGTCTCAGAAATATGTGCGGTGTCACGCTTGCTGACAGGATAAGCAATGATGAGATACGCAGTATGACAGGGTTGCACAACAGTGTTATTGTAAAAATGAAGAAAGGAATGCTTAGATGGTTCGGGCACATGGAAAGAATGAGTGATGAAAGACTGACGAAGAAAATATACAGAGCGAAAGTGAGTGGTAAAAGAAGCCAAGGAAGACCAAGGCTGACTTATGAAGATCAAATAGCCAGAGTGTTAGCAGACGGAAATGTCAAAAGCACTCGCATACCTAGGCGTAAATGTGTGAGGAGAATGATGAGATTTGAGGAAGCGAAAGAGGTGTGTAAGGACCGCGACTCCTGGCGCTCCGTCTTCTCTGACTACCCCGTTGGGGATACAGCGTGAAGTTATGTTATGTTTATGTTATGTTATGTTATTTAGTACGCAAATGCAAGATAAGAGAAGTGACTATCAGACTTCCTTAAATAGACTCCCTTTTCAGTGTGACCAGTTTTATCTGTTATATTTATCATTCGGTAATCAGTTCCGTTATGCACTTTACTCAGTAAAGTTTTTCGTGAAAAAGTACAATTGTTTTGTTGTATACAATTGTTATCGTTTTAAACAAAAACTGGCATCTGAAGGTAGTCAGCGCCTATATGTGGAAGTGTTCAGGACTCTAAACCCGGAGTAGTTTAGCTACTAACAACAACGCGCGCTTTGCAAAGGCCGGTCAGGGAATGTGCGCGAGCCTCACCGACGCGGCCGGCCGTCCGGGCGAGCGGGAGTCGGCGCACGCTACAAGCCAGCCGGTTTAACATCGTTAAACAATCCCGTGAAACACGTGACGCCTCCTTACTAAGCAGATACGACTACATGAGCAGCGATCGATGCATAGTAAGTGTCGACACGGTAGAAAACTACACTTCCATAGTTATGAACACTTTCGGTCCTTATATACGGCTGATGTGAAAAAAGTTAATATCGTGATTTAGGTATTATCTTTATTTGTGAGGTATCGTGGCGGATTCATAGACTTTACTGTACTGCTAATAAAGTATTATAGTCATTTGTCATCTTATAAATCATTAAGACCATTAAAATATTCAAGTAAATATATTTGCAGTTTTGGAATCAGTTACTAAAAGCTCGGGATCGAGTGTCCAGATATGGAGTTTTATTTCACGCCATCTAGTGTACGGAGCGCACAGTTTGTTTTGCAAATGTATACATTACGAATAAACAGAAGCTAAATCTGTGGAAACAAGCTGTGAGAGCTTGTTTCTACGGATTTAGTAGAGATATCTGATATCCATCGGTAGTATGTGGTATCTGATATTGTAGGACGCTTAAATGCATCTTAATTTTATAGCAGCTGTACTGGTGTAATAGTTTCTCTAAAAGAAATTGTGTAACAATTTGTTTATAGATTAGAGTATTATACTTACTTGTACGACTTGATGTTTTCTGAGTAACTTAATGCAATATTGCGATCGTATTGCTATTGGATTTTGCGAGTTATCATGAATAGGAAGATTTACAAAAAGACGATTTACATCAACGTACAACATAATGCTGCAATGGAAGAAATTGGAGAAAGTCATTACTGAGCAGTGAGCCACAAATGTAGGCTAATAACAAGACTAAATTATTTAAAAAGAAAACAAAAAACTCGACTGTATTTCACAATTTTGTTAGTTAATATGTAGCTATTTGGAATTGGCTATTTATTACCTTTCATTTAATAATATAATAATAATAATACTCCATACAATTATACAGATTGTGTGACCCCAAACTATGCAGTAAGCTTGTATTATGGGTACCACACAACGAATTCTGGGGGAGTTCCCAGTAACACCCAGACTCCAAGTCAATTTAGTAAAGTTCGTTTCCTAAATTGACCTGACCGGGGATCGAACCCGGGACCTTAGCTTAGAAAGCAGATGCTACGCCACTGCGCCAAAGGGCCAGCCAACCAGTCAGTAATTTGAAACCTATATTGTTATACTTTTCCCCCTCTACATTCTTTTTCTCGGGCGCCATATTGAAATTTTATACTCTATGTGACTCCCACAATTAAGACGAATTTAATGACACCTCATATATTAAAATCCGTCAAGCCGGTATGGCTAAAAGAGCGTGTCAAAGAAATGGACAAACATACATACTCACATACGTACATACATACACTCGAAAGATAAAACTCCTTCGCAGTCGGGTAAAAACAATGTTGTTCAATGGCTGTACATTACCAACTTTGTTAGTCCTAAGCAAATTGTTCAAGTTTAATAAATTAACTCAAAAGATCCATTAATTTAATACTAAAAAAACATCAATCATAATGGCGAGTATTTCCTAAATTAGCCTGAAAATAAGGGACAATTATGTTTAGACGACGAATTTTCAAATTATTCTATAGGTATAGTTTTTACATGAAACGATTACCAAATTATATTATTACAAAAAATGTTAACAATATGTTATTGTTCTTAATCTCTCGCGGACAAAATATACAATATGACAACTCAAGATACGCAAAATGACAAAGTTGGACAACAGTGTTATTGTAAAAATGGGAATGCTTAGATGGTTCGGGCACATATAGAAAGATGAGTGATGAAAAATGAAAGGAAATGTCAAAAGCACTCGCATACCTAGGCGAAAGTGTGTGAGAAGAATGATGAGATTTGAGGAAGCGATAGGAATATATAAAGACCGCGATGCTTAGCACTCCATTCTCTCCGACTGTCCCGTTAGATCCGTTAGAGGTACAGCGTGAGGATATGTATAATGTATATAATAATAATAAAATACATGTTGTGAATATGGTGCGTCCGGACTATGGAACCCTTCATCGTGCGTGATCCTTGGCCGTTTTTTAATTTATTTAACCTGAGTCAATCCGTATTCGAAAATTCATATTATTCCGAGTACACCTATTCGAAATACCAATGTCTAGCGAATAATGCATGACCTACATACAATACATAATAGATTTTAGATTATTTGCCTGCTCTCCATTCTACATGCATATCTGTATTCAAATTTTTTTATCAGAGGCAGGAGCCCATAATGGGACGGGCAACACTACACCCAGCGGAACCGGGCGAGCGGCGCGTGCCCGTGCTTTGGAACTAGCTCAACAACTAGCGTCATCGTTACAGTATGCCATCCCTCCACCACCGCGACCCGACTTCACTACATCCAGCGCTATATTACGATGGTTACAACAAAATAACAACTCGATCGCACTTGTGAGTATTATCTTTACTGACCTTGAATGTTTGCATTCATTAATAGTTACATTCTCATTTTAAAGATCGAAAATAAAGATAATATTATTATAATATCATTGTTTTGTTAAAATATTTTTACGTTACAACAGAATAAGAAACACTCGATTTACCTACTTAGGATTTAGTGCCGCGTATCTTGGACGCAGAATTGAAACGTTTTGAATGGGATGAAAACATTTACTGTTCATATATTCCCTTAAACAAACAAAAACCTTTTATTGAAGCTAAAGCTTTTATCAAAACTGATACTTATACATCTGTAAGAATGAAAATAAGAATACCCGAAAAAGGATCTACTCAATTACAAATTAAATTATTCTGAGCTAGATGATTTATATAAATAAGGAGCATAAAAACTCTTATCCACAAACGACTGTAGTACTGTAATTTAATGAAAGTTATAATTTAAAAAGAGAAAGGAATGCTATTTCTTATAGTGATTTATTCTGTATATCAACATCGAATAAAAATTCAGAAAGAAGAAGTGCCAAAGCCTTTACGAACTCGGACTATTTAAAATAGTCAGTCATTCCTTTATATTGAAGTCCTTTGTCAAGTTTTCTTTTCCTTGCTTCAAATTCAGTTTAATTTCGGCTTTCATATGTTGTGACTTATGACTCAGGTGTCCTCGTTAGTATAGTTACCCCACGGATTAGGGTGTCTAAATAATCATAAGAGGGTTTGGGATGCTTTGTACGGAAGTGAACTAATTGCACATAAGTGGTGCCTTTGCTCGTTGATGCAAATTCGTCTGCAACATAGATAGATATTTCCATTAGCTTTATTTCTCCCTCGGTTTTTACTTTTGAGTGACCTTGGCCTAAATAAAAATTTATCTAGGGTAGGTCTACAATTAACTTCTTTTCTAATTCTGGAGCGGAACGATAATATGCAAGAGAATCATCAATATAAATAAAGCTTATAAGAGCTTTATTTGGTATATTTTTAAAGTCCAAGCTCCAATACCAGTATAATATGTAGTCTGTCCGAAAAGAGAACCGTCGTTGAATTTGAGGGCAGAGCTTTGTTCAATTACTGTTTTTGTTTCGCTAGCAACATTAATAAAACAACTGTTCGATTTTAATACTTTGAATTTTTATTTTTATTTAATATTCTAGATAGAAGCCAAGTCTTATTTATAGTTTCAATAATGGTTTATAGTATTAATTCATCTAGTTATAAATTTTGAGATAAGAATCAGCTAAAGAATAACGTAAGTATGTGGTTAGGAAGTTCAACAAATTTAAAAAAATAATTAAAAGTTTATAAATAGTTATTGTATATTAAGTACACAAAAGTTACATTGAACTAACGAATATCCACAAATTATTAATATAGTTTATCCATAATTTAGCGACAAGTATATAATGAGATGAATACATTTACAGATCTTCAGACAATATTTGGCGAACCCAAGTTCGGCCCGTTTCTAATAGAAATGTAAATCAAACACTTCCAATTTACTTACAAAAGAAGAAATAAAGTTAAAAGAAAAAGAAATACTTTAGATTTCTAGGGCCATTATTCAGAAGCAGAGTCTAAATCTGATTCTAAATATTCAAGAAATGTATCATCTTCTGAACTTGAAGTATCACAATCATTTATAACAAATTCTTGCATATCTTCCATTATATGATCTTGTTCCCAATATTTTTGTTCAATATGTATTACATGATCAGATTCTTTTTACTATTGCTCTGCAGTTATATTGTTGAAGCACTCATTTATAGAGCGCAGCTACTTGCCTTTTTGCTAAACTCCGAATCAGTTCAATCGCATTTAAGTCTTTACTTATACCTGAGAATAAAATCGAAGTTAGATCGTCTATGCATTTTATAAATGAAAAACATCAAAATTATTCCAGCCTGCTACTAAAGAAAATATGTATTGTCAAGATCTCTAGAGGTACTTTATTACAACATTATGTGATTTAATATTAAAGTTCCACAATTTTAACATTGTCAATGACTTAAAATCATGTAGAAACACAGTTATCGTTAATATAAACCACCAAACGCTGATAAATACCTGTCACAACAGCCATACCATCCGTTACGTTCCTTATGTCTATTGAGGTCTATTAATGGGGTTTTGCGCTGTTTTTCCCCCTTGTCAAAACTGAATAACATTGAATATTATTTTTCTTGTATTGCTTCGTAACGTTTCACCTCGTCCCGACATGTTTTTAACCAAAAATTACAAGAAACAACATGTATATAATATACTTATATTTTTTAAATTATTTTCTGCTTTTTAGTTTTTTAGTCTAACAAACGAATAGACAGACAAGAAAGCAACTTAATATTTAAATACTTGATATACCCGTTTCTGAACTATGTTTAAAATTTTAAACATACTTAAGTCGCTTTCAATGCACTTATTATTTTAACAGCTTTTTTAAAAGTACATATCACGTAATGGGTTTTGAACGGTAGTGGGAGATAGTAAGTGAGAATCAAACAGACTTATGAATTTTACGAAAGCATATTCGAAACACGGTTCGTTATCTTTGTTATACCTGACAACGTGTCAGGCTGTAGTTTGCAATTGCTGTACCCTAGAATTAGGGTACGAAATTGGATTTTAATGCATAATTGATTCATCCATTAGCAACGTATTCGTGTAGAATCATAATGAACTCATCGAATATTATGTTGATGACATATTTGTTATATTTGTAGCGACTTTGATGGTACCTCAGTATCAGACATACGAGCAAATTGAATAATGCCTGTCCTTCAAACACCTGTGTCGCTTGACAACTCGCAAGATAAAGGAGTACCTCTGTTATAAACATTCTGTTTTCAGTTTAATAATAGTAAAGTAGGTGAGATTTCTTATCTTAAAGTATTTATAGATATTTTATTTTGACATAAGATCTAGACACTGCATTAAAATTCATCTATGAATATTTTTTTCGTTACGATATTAGTTCTTACTTTAATATTTAAAAAGATATTTTTGTTTTCAATACGTTTTCTAATCTTTGTGTTAATTAAAATTCTGAACTGATTTTAAAATGTAATTCATTCTATTCAGTGCTTTTTACGGCCATTGTTCTAACCCGTAAACCGGCGGCAAAGGGGCAGAAATTTTCAAATAATTGAATTAATGATACATGTGTTCCTTGAAGGTTTAATTATGAAATAATTTGATTAACACTGCAATAATAGAGCCAATTACACTACTATATATTCGGATAGCCGCTAGCGGTAGCTGGGAAACAATAATAAAATATGACTATATTAATGAAAAATTCTTAACGTTATTTTAAAAAGCAGGAAATTTGCAATCGTGATCAGCAAATTTTTTCAAACAGTATATTACACATTTGAATATAAGACTAAAATGGGTAAGACTCTAAAATTGATAAAATTGAACCAGGAAGGTGTGAACATATACTTTTATTGCTTCAATGCTCATGAAGAAATATCAATGATAACGAGAGAGCATCAGATGTTATCTAGCAAAAGATGGCTAAATAAAAAGAACGCATTGTAAATGATGTGATTCCTGTCTCTTATCATCTCAAATATAATTTGAGAACGCTATCAAGAAATGGAGACTGAGTAGAAACAAGATTACTTTTTCCGAACATGCGCATCACGTACATGGTGTTGAGTGAAAGTAATATGAATTATGTACAAAAAATAGTTACTGGCCCTGGCGAATTAGTTTTTACGTCGCTGGACTCCCCTGTATGCTACTGTGACGATAAAACGCCAGGAACACTTGTATGTGCTATAGAAGTGCTTATATACGATTTCAACAACAGAGAATGAAGTGTAGTAAGAATTAAATGTATAAAAATAAAAAGCAGAAACAACATACTTGTGGGTGACATGAAGAGATTTAAGTTGTTCGCGAGCTATTCTGCGGAGGAAGTGTTTAAATACAGTTCAATTTATAATATGCCAGTTGATAAAATGAAAATTCTTATAAAACTCTTCGACAATATTCAATCGTCACATAATAACGATAACAATAAATAATAATTATAATAAAATCTATGTAGCGTTTTCTTATGTTCTTACGCATATAGGTACTCTATTCTAATAATTCACGACAGTAATAGGCCGGCAGCTAGGTGCAGATTTTTTCGATCAATCGAATCACGTATGCCCTTTAGGATTTTCGTCATTTAGTAGGTATAGATTAACGACGCGGGTGTGCGAGATCGTGATCGCGGGACATGCCTCGTACAATTGAGTTTCAAATTGATAAAAAAAAAAAAATTTAATCAATTGAATCACGTATGCCATGCACGTTTAATGATGATTTATAAAAAAAAAATCCAGCGTAAAACCATCGGCATACGTGTAGGGCGGGTCTTTTGGGCTAAGATCGTCGCTTACATTTGAAAAAAAAAAAATGCTTTTTATTAATCGAATCACGTATGCCATGTGTACCAAATAATAATTTTGATGACAAAATTCAGCGTAAAACCCTCGGCATACGTGTAGCGCGGTCTCGAGGATTAGTGCCTACTAAGTACATTTGTAAATTTTTTTTTCTTTTTTAATCAATCTAATCATGTATGCCTTGGAAACATTCAGTTATTCTTTGTAAAATGATTTATATATTTCAACGGCATACTTATTAACGAAGTCTAAAGTGGCGGCATACGTTAAAAAACACGTCAAAAATAGGGGTCATGTCTTACCCATCGAATCACGTATGCCCTTCGACATTTCACCTTATAATCATGCAATTGTTCCAAGTTTCAAGGGGCATACAAATCGTGCTGGGCAATAATCGTATAAAATTCGAATAAATGCTTACGACTAAATACGATGTATTAAAAAATTCGATATTATTTTTTATCAATGTAATCACGTATGCCCTTTGAAATTTAAACGTATAATCGTACAATTATTTTAAAATTCAAGAGGCATACGAATTTAGAGGAACAATTGTATAAAAGAAAGCAGTATACCACATGTGATTTACAGAAAATGAAAATTTTGCAGTTTATTTAAATTTTGGAAGATTCGAAATAAACACGCCACTGGGCGAATTAGCGTCATGGTTTATTGACCTAAGACCTATTCTACATATCTACATTGCAAAGGTTCTCTTTTTGTTTTATGGCCGGGCGCTGCCGGGAGTAGGACTCCAAAAAGAAACATTTATATATTAGTATATCAATAAAAACATCAAATTTAAAAACTAAGAATTTCGTCACTAACTTTTATATGCATTATATAAGTACAATGATTGCCCAGCATCATTCGTAGTCCTTTGAAATTTAAAATAATTGTATGATTACACGTTAAAAATTCTAAGAGATACGTAATTAGATTGATGTAAAATAATATCGAATTTTATAATATATCTCTTTTATTTGCACGTGTTAATTACAATTTTATACTATGATTGCCCAGCACGATTCGTATGCCTCTTGAATTTTAAAATAATTGTATGATTATACGTTTAAATTTCAAAGGGCATACGTGATTACATTGATAAAGAATAATATTGAATTTTTAAATATATCTTATTTTTTTGTTGTAAGCATTTATTCGAATTTTATACGATGATTGCCCAGCACGATTTGTATGCCCCTTGAATCTTGGAACAATTGCATGATTATAAGGTGAAATCTCGAAGGGCATACGTGATTCGATGGGTAAAAAAAAATTCAAAATTTTGCAACTTTTCTGATTTTTTTTTGCAGTTTTGACCCATGGTAATTGTATGCCATTTTGTATACCTTTATTTAAAGGTATAAACTGAATTTTGCAATAGGTTTCGTGAATGATTCGATTGATTAAAAAAGAAAAAAAAATTTACAAATGTAGAGTAGGCACTAATCCTCGAGACCCGCGTACACGTATTCCGAGGGTTTTCCGCTGAATTTAGTCATCAAAATGATTATTTGGTACACATGGCATACGTCATTCGAGTAATAAAAAGCATTTTTTTCAAAAGACCCACCCTACACGTATGCCGATGGTTTTCCGCTGGATTTTTTTTTTTACAAATCATCATTAAACGTGAATGGCATACGTGTTCAATTGATTAAAAATTGATTTTTTTTTATCAATTTGAAACTCAATTGTACGAGGCATGTCCCGCGATCACGATCTCGCACACCCGCGTCGTTAATCTACACCTACTAAATGACGAAAATCCTGAAGGGCATACGTGATTCGATTTGAATTTGAATTTGAAATCTGCACCTAGCTGCCGGTCTATAAACAAATGTGATCATATATAACTTACACCGTTACATTACATGCAATTAGTAATTAGTTACTATTTTTTACGTTTGCTAACATTTCAAAGTGCGATATGGGACCTTCCCATTGGTTTCGGATTTACATTGTATTATTTACTTATACATAGGTACCTAAGTAGGTTCTATCATGTCAATGGTTTCTAGTACGCATTGGGGTAGTAGGTGACACTGTGGCACGTATGGGTTGAAAGCGACATGTTTACTGGCTAGTATTATACCAGCTTGAATGAGTCCTGTGTGCATCACTTAGACATTCATTGCTCCTTCTTCCGGCAAGGTGGGTAAACGAACTCGCGAAATTCATTACCCTACCGTTATTGTCTTCACGGCACGACAATAATGTAATACTCAAATATCAGAATGTAATATAATACATACGTCTCCTGATTTCATGTTAAAAATATTAAAAAGGAATCTGTACTATGATTTCATAAAAGTTCAGTGATTTTTTGTGAAAATGGCAGTTGTGATTTAGTTCTAATTATGAAAAGCAATAGTTTTCGTGTAAGTACTCGTTTCATTACCTACTTCTTTTTGCTAACTTTTAAGAAGTAAAATAGAATTATTATTATGCTGCTTGCTATTACTATACTGCTTGTGTTCCGCGGTTTCACATGCACTGAATTTGGTATTTTTTCCGGGATAAAAGCCTAGATTAAGTACATACATACATATCTTCTTGCTGTATCCCTAACGGGGTACTCAGAGAAGACGGAGCGCCAAGCGTCGCGGTCCTTACATACTTCTTTCGTTTCCTCAAATCTCATCATTCTCCTCATACATTTTCGCCTAGGTATGCGAGTGCTTTTGACATTTCCGTCGGCTAACACTCTGGCTATTTGATCTTCATAAGTCAGCCTTGGTTTTCCTTGGCTTCTTTTACCACTTTCGCTGTGTAGATTTTTTTCGTCAGTCTCATCACTTATTCTTTCTATGTGCCTGAACCATCTTAGCATTCCTTTCTTCATTTTTATAATAACACTGTTGTGCAACCCTGTCATACTGCGTATCTCGTCATTGCTTATCCTGTCCGCAAGGTTGACACTGCATATATTTCTAAGAGATCGCATTTCTACTGCATTTATCGTACTTTCACTAGTTTTCGGGCATATCCAGGCCTCACTACCGTACAATAAAGTTGTACCAACTAACACTGCATTGTGGATGACAATTTTGGCAGTGTTAGATATATTCACACTGCCTACTAATGCGGACAGAGCCTACTAATCGTTCACTTTATAGCCGGCTGCTACCCGTCTTTCCACATCCAACTCACTTCTTCCATCCCTCGAAAACGCACTTCCCAGATACGCAATTTCATTCGCTTGTTCTAGACATTTTTCATTTACACAAATCTCACATTTCATTTGTACCGCTTCCCTTTCAAACTACAGAACCTTAGTTTTGTTCACATTCATATTTAATCCTTTCACTTCACGTTCTTCTTTCATGCACGTGAATAGTTTTTGTAACTCTGCTTCTGATGGTGCTATAAACACAGCATCGTCAGCGTAGAATAAGCAATTTACCACTGTATCATCACATGTCATACCACTAATACTACCATTGAATGTCTGGAGGCAACTGTCCAAATACAGCATGAATAGCCAGGCAGAAATCACACAGCCCTGTCTGACGCCTGAACAGACTTCGAACCAGAGCGACATGTCACCATTTATACTTACACAGCCTCTGTGTTCTCGATATAATGACCTCACAGTCTGCAGTAAGGGGCCCTCCACGCCAGACAGAAGATTCCACAGTTTCTTGCTCACTACTCTATCGAATGCTTTTACAAGATCCACGAAAGCGCAGAAAACTTTCTGACCTATGGCCAGAAACTTCCCCACGATAACGCAAAGGGAGAAAATATGATCCATACAACCCCTACCGTTCCTAAAACCACCTTGCGCCTCCCACAAATATCTTTCAGAAATACCTTTCGTTCGTAAATACTTTCCGTAAATACCTTGGTAGAGAATTTACTTGCTAAGCTGACCCAACTGATGGCCCTATAGCACGCACAGTCTTAATGAAAACGTTTCCCTGTATAGAGAGGTACTATGACTGCGATGTGTCAGTCCTCTGGCACCTCCTCCTTCTGCCAATAAAGGTTGCACCGTGCACAGAAGTTATCCCAGATTCTAGGACTTACATACTTGATCAACTCAGCGGTCACCTCATCATTTCCCGCAGCCTTACCACATTTCTGACCTCTTATCACTCATCCTTAATCTCTTTCACATTAATGGCATCCTCCAGTCCCTGACCCGAGTGTGGCAATTCATTAGAATCGCTCGCTCTCAATATCAGAGACGGAGTCGCCACTCTCGTACAGTTCTCCATAGTATTCACTCCACCGCTACAGAACATCTTTTTTATTTGCTAGCAGGTGGTTTTCTTTCAAACGCACTTTATTCATTCTGCAAGGTGTCGGACCACTTCGATACCTACTTACGTACTTCTTTCCAAAATAATTTTGAATTTTCCTCGAAGTTGTCCGACATCTTGTTTTAACACCCTACTCTTTTCACGCTTCTCTCACTAGTGCTTTCGTTTCTATTTTCTGCAGTTTACATCTGTCTTTCATGAAATTCTTCATCCTACACTCATTTTTAATAGCAATGTAGTCTCGCTATGCTTTCTTCTTCTTATACACAGACTCTTTCACCTCATCATCCCATCACACATCACGCTTTTTACCGTTCCCAATCTTATTCGTTCCACACACTTTTTGCAGCCTCGATCATACTATTCCTAAGGTTCTGGGATCATTCTTCAACATCCTCACTTATCACTTTCAATCTATAATGAAGCTTACCGGATACTACCTTTTCATATTCATTCCTGGTAGTCGCGTCTTGCAGCTTGATGTGACAGAGCGTTGCAGATTTTGACGCTATACGACATCGCCACGCTGCAAACAGACCCCTTATTCTAGTTACTACTAGAAAGTGGTCAGTTCACAGATCGGCACCTCCATGTGCTCTCGTGTCCATAACCTACTTTTTGGGCCGGCTGTCCATCAGGAATAAATCAATCATACTTCTCTCATCCTTTCTTTCTCACGTGTAACGATGAATCCTTTTTTGCTTAAATATGGTATTAGCAACAGAAAGATCCTTTTCCATACACGGTCCTAACACAATCCTACCAGGATCATTCACTCTCTTATCTCCATACTTGCCTAGGACAGACTCAAATCCTGTTCGAGCTGTCCCGACCCATCCATTCATGTCTCCACACACTATAATTCTCTCATTATCTACAACCTGCGCTAGAATTTCCCTAACATTCTCCCAAAACTGCTTTAGCTCGCCAAACCGACAGAGGACACTGGGGCATACACCACCAAAACAAATATCCTCGTTAACCCTGTCTTGAGACGCACCCAGAGCAGTCACACTTATACTCCGTCATACAATTAACCAAACGAGATAAAGTACTCTCTGAAAAGTCCTCTACATACCAAGGAAAGTCACGTCAAAATCGGTTCAGTGGTAACGGACATTAACCTGGAGAAACACAAAAAGACAAGAATTAAAACTCATGTTTGGGTTCAGTAACGTGCACATAACTATTTATATTATGAGCTTAAGTAAAAGCTTTTACTTCGAAATTTTGTTCGTATATATAAATACTATACTATAAGACCCTCGACCCAAACTTTGTTAAGAGAGCTCATGCTGCAGGCAGATTCCATTGCAATTGAATGTGTAATGATATTTAGTTATTACATTATTACAAAAAAATTGAACCGAATTTTAAAAAAAACACTGAAAAGTATTACAAAATAACTAGGTATCCATTACAAATCAAAACTCAAGTACAAGAGTAACGTTATAAATACAATACAAATATCTATATAATTAAATTTGACAGTTGCTGAAGTCGGTGCCAAGCCTACCAAACTAATAACTTTTGTTGTTGCACATTGATTTGGCACCGACTTCAATAACTGTCAAATTTAATTATGTAAGTATGTATTGTATTTATAAAGTTGTTTTTGTACTTGAGTTTTGATTAGTAAGGGATAGTTATTTTGTACTTTTCAGTGCTTTTTTTTGTAGTTGGTTTAATCTTTTTCTTAAAAATTTTTTAATTTTCCCTTTTGAGTGACCTTGCCATAAATAAATACCTAGGCTAGGCCTACAATTAACTTCTTTTCTAATTCTGGAGCGCAATGACAAACAAGAGAATCATCAATATAAATAACGATTATAGCGTTACTTGGTGTTTTATTTGGTGTATCTTTGAAGTCCAAGCTCCAATACCGGTGAAATTTGAATGGGACCACCTCGGAAGTATATCTTTTCAAACAAAAAACAATTTACAAATTCGACCCACAAATGATGAAGTTATCGGTAAACATACATAAAAAAAAACATTTAATACAGATGGACATAGGACCACTTCCTTTTTTCGAGTCGGTTAAAAATTGGTGAATAGTCTGTCTCTGACCATGAAATACAGGCTTATTCTTAAGATCATATGGTTATTTACACGTTACCAAAACCCAAACACGTGTTATTTAAATTATTGTCTGTCTAATGTTTCTGGCTAGTCACCAGAACGGCTAAACTGATTTTGATGGGACTTTTATTCGCGAGTTGAGGACTTTTCAGAGTGTAATCTAAGTTACTTTTTATCCCGAAAAAATGGCTTAAAGTGGGTTAAATCGCTGGGCACGTCTAATTTTAACTGAAGGTAATAATATGTATTATATCCAGGTAGAATTACATAGAGATATCTAATATACATACTTTTATAGAGCAGTAACAGTCGTGTCAGTACACTGCAGATATTTTTGGTATATAATGGGATAGCTTTACTACATACTTATGTAGTAAAGCTCATATACCAAAAATACCAAAAATATCGACATATGCTTATATCACAAATTATTTAATTAGTTACTAACGTAAAGTTACATGTCGTTTACCTAAACAAACGTTTTTATAATTTTTGTCTGTTCGTGTCTTTGTTTGAGATAAGATGAGATTTGAGGTGAAATAGATATGTAAATACCGCGATACTTGCCGCTCTGTTCGGTTTGACTAGTGGCTACCCCGTTAGGGATACCGCGTGAGGATTACGAGTACTACGTACATGACATAGGTACATAGTGTCTATGTTCGTATGTATGTGTGTATCTTTGTTTATTTGAGCTTCTCTGAAAACTTACTGAATTGACTTTAACGCAGTTTGAAATATTGGAGGGAATATATTATTGTAAATTATCATCACACTATCTTTATAATGTCTTTGTTTAAAATTGATCTTACTAGGGTATTAATGTAAGTAGCTGGTACATTTTATTTTTATGTTTATGAATTATTATAGTGTTCATAATAATCCCCACGTAGACGAAATTGCGGGCAAATCTAGTACCTAATAAGTAACCGCATTTATTATGTAAGAACCTAAGTATGTACGAAATATGTACTACAAACAGGAATGAATAAATTGACATTTCAAACATGTTCATCGTTCGTCACGATTCACAATTTCTAGACACTTCTTGTTACGAGGTCATTATCCTATTAACCTCATGAAGTGTTCATAAAATTTTAACAAGGTGCCTACTACGCTCAAATGAGTTCCAGGTGAATGCGCGTTCCATTAATGCTAATTAGAATTTCTCCAACCCCTACACTGCGGTCTCAGCGTTATAGGATAGCATAGGATATTAGGATTTAGGTTAGCATATTGCAAATTCCTCAGTTTAGTCAGGGACTCGGGAAGTTCATACGATGTTATGTCAGGAATCTTTCAATAAGTACTATTGAAGTGTTACTTTGTATTGTAACCCCTACTTAAGTTTGATATTTCTTAATTCTTGGAATTGTTGGTTCTCGTTGCTTCCCACAGACCTGCAATAGATATTGTTTTAGATACATAAATGTTCCCAAATAAAAATACTTGTCACCTCTAGCGAGTGACTTATGAAATCTAACAACAGTTATACATTAAAAGAACATTTTGCGATGTGGGTAATAAAAAGTAAAACCTGAAATAGTATGAATTTAACAAACGGCTGTAAGAAGTTGAGAACACTGTTTTGCTATGAATATTGGTGAGGCGTTAACAGATATACGTACATATATGCCTGGAAGCACATATTCGCAATGTATCTTAGAGGTAAATTGTCGTGCTTTGTTATAGTAGGCGTTAAGCAAGCTTAACTCGATAGGATGGTCGTAGGTTACATTTGTATACACAGAGGTGGATACTAGATACTCTGTTTTTATTAACCGTCACGTTAATGATGCAGCAAACCTTGACTTGTGCTTGCGAAACTGCAGAAGTTCTAAGCATTTGCTTTTTTTATGTAATTCCACTTTTTTATGTTGGAAGTTTATCTAAACTTTTTAGACCAAACTAAGTATAGGTTAAAATATAGGTGCGCTGCCCAAGTTAAGTATAGGTAAGGCATGGCTTCATAGCCCTATAGCCCGGACAGATTTACGGTGTACCTCGCCTGTCGAGCTTCGAGCCCCTCGATATCACGTCGAGGAAAGACCTCCGCAGGAGTTTGGTGGAGAATAGCCCTACAACCCAGTCACTCTCCAATCTCTCCCCCAGGGGGGAGGGGTACATATGTGGAGTTTCCTCAAGTCAGGTCAGGTCAGGTAAAAAAGATTGTCAGGACGCGGGAACGGACGCCTCGGCACCTTCGTAGTCGCTTGGCGATCGGAGCAGAGGCTCCGGTCGTCCTCATTTCAACTACGAGGAGGACGACAGGGTGCGTGAATCCACACCGTCGTGACCACCATTGGGTCAGAGTGCCGGAGCTCCGTTCGTATGCCGCTGGTGATCTCGCAGCTCGAATTGCACCGTTGAAGGCCACCGTGGGGTTTTGGTCAGTAATATTCGTTTAATATGCGATAATATTCTTATTATATTCACCAATCTAATGGTTCCCTAGTTATATCAGACATAGTTATGAGACGTTTTATTGTTTCCTTTATTCGTTTATAAAAATGTATCGATGAAACGTATTATTGTTTTACGTTTTAGTTTCTAAATAATATAAAAAATTAATCTCTTAATATCAAAAACTAACAAACAAAACTGTCAGTGTCGTGAGTTGGAAAATCGAGTTTCTAAATTTAGGGGATTTAACTACGTCGGGGCTCCTAACGTTTCGCGAAATGCAAACTCTTCCTTAGTGGACCCTTATCCTTTTAGGGGTTATTAGGGGACTTTGGTGAAATCGGGCATAAGTCAATTAGCCTAAGTAGGTGCTAGGTAACAATTTATGGTCCTATCATTCCATCATCTTACTGTATTAAATTACAGTTTAAAAAAGAACATCCTTCTTCCGTGACTGGAAATGAAAAAAAAAGTAAATGTTTGTTTTTATGTAACATTTTTATCCGGGAATTATAATACTTACATACCTAAGTAGTTTTTTCACTATAAAATATCTAAAATAACTCTCATGCGATTTATTTTTGGGTTTTGACACTGCTGATCTCTTCTCAGATTGCGATATATTATAATCACTGAGAACCACACTTCCGTGATCCGGTGGCGCCGTGGCGCGGGCGAAGACGCGTGCACTTTATAGTTGAGTTGCTTAACTGTACATAATTATTAATAAAATTGTGCTCTTAGTTTAGAAACAGCAACAGAACAAATAAGTTCCATATTATAACTACAATGGCTGCGTTAACTTCAATAAGCGTTGACACCGAGCAACTTTAATTAAGTTTCGGACAAGCTGTGCTCAAAGTACTGTACTAAATAAGTTTTGAGAATATTTAGGACATAATAATAACAATATGCCTATATGAAAGTCCGTAACAACCGTCGAGTTTACTCATATTTCATGTATGTAGGTTGTAGGTAAATACATACCAGTGGCGTGCCTATAGGGTTTCAGAATAGGGCAAGCCCGAGATACATCTTCATTGTTTTTATAAAAGTATATAGGAAAGGCGAAAATATTACAGACTACTAATTAGCAGAAATCGGAAATTAGGGAGCATAAATACCTAAACTTCATTTTCGGCATGATATAGAGTTGCTAAAACGGGTCTCTAAAATTGATTTAAGAGGGCCCCAGTTTGAATGGAGAATAAAATAGAATGGAGTGGAATAGAATATCATTTATTTCTCTCAAAGTGTGTTTATTTCTCTTAAAGTGTGGTACACACATTTGGTCAAATTATCAAAAATCACGAAAGGCTCTCACAAGTTAGCCTAATTTAGCAAGTAAAATTTTATTCTTATACATATAAAAACGGCGCGGAGTGGCGTACTGTGCCGCAACGCAACGCGAGGATTTATATGAAAAAAAAAACCAACGCCACTTTTGGCGGTGCGTTGTTATTTGATTGGAGGCGTGCCGCCGATTTTTGCGTCTCGTAGCCGCAACGTTTTTATGTGTGTGAGCTCTACTGGTTACTAAAGTTTTATTAATATCATTGTCGTATACATGGTTAAATTAAATAGATAGGTTACCGTACACACGTAAAATAGTCAAAATATTCAGCTACGGAGTAAAAACAGCTTTCAATAAACCAATTCTACAATTTATGTTTAAATCGACTTTAAATCTTATGCTACTCAAGGGCGTCGCCTCAAATGTAGCTAGCCGCAAAGCGACCAAAGTGCGAGCAATTGACTTTCTTACCTATTAATAAATTCCGCATCGCATGACAAAACGTAAATAAATTCACAAGGTTTAATGTATATTGTAGAAAGTATTGAAATATTCATAACAACATTAAGATTTTGACATCCGTTTTTAAAATCGCCGCCATTTTCATCACGACTATATCAGATTTGCCAAAACGCAAGACCATTAAACAGTGTAAAAATATGTAGGTAGGTATGGTGTGTGTGTGCATTGCATTTCTTTCTACGACAGCCGTTCACCAGCATTCACGTTAGTTTTGTATAATTTGTATGCGGCATACCTAAATAAAGTAGAAGTTATTGTTACGAACATACAATTTTAATTGGTTTTGTGGACAATGCCATCTGTAAGTGTTCATAAGAAACACCTACAGTTGAATAAATCGACTACAATCCTTGTAAAACCTAGTATTGCTACTCGACGCTAGATGGCGCTTGTTCAATGACTCTCTGGAATTTGGTAACAGTTACTAGACCAGGTAGAATGTTACCGTACATTCTAGTATGATGTTCGTTATATAAAGACGTGAGCCGCTGCGACCGAGACACTTTTTAATTGGAAGCGATCAACGAAACAAGCTAAACAAGCGAATTGGAAAGCGAATATAAGACTACCGGCTTGGCTGTGTTAGTCAATATTGATTTATATTTATTAAAGAATAAGATCTCAGTGTTGAGTTGTGAATTTTCTGAGTGTCTCCGTTCATCATCTTAGCAAAATGGACAGCAGAAAGTTTCTTGGTAAGTTATGTACTGCTTTAATCTCGGACTTGGAGCTAGTATTTTTATTTTATTTCTCTTAGTTCATAGTTTTGGTAACGGATATACTAGCTAGAGACGTATAATAATCGTTAAGAATATCATTTTTAATTTTATCTGGCATATTTTTGATGTGGAAAGAAAGGATCGATTATGTGGAAGGGAAATGTTAAGAAAAACTATTATTTTATTAAAAACGAGTTTATTGATTCAATCTCTATGAATTTAACGTTAACTAAACAGTGGTTTCGTTTTCAGTAATTAATTATGAAAACAAAGCATAAATTATATTTGTGGTTTAATTAAATACAAATTAAAACAGATCCTTGATATAAATAAAGCTAAAAAATGCAACTGAGCATTTATTTTAATATTTATAAGTAATTGAACAAAACTGCTCTCCCGTAAAAATGTAATTAATTACATAGTTTTATCAAAGCGTTTTGTTTTGCAGGAAGTTTGAAACGAAAAAAAACTGATGGATCAAGTAGCGACAGCGATGAACAGGACAAAGTAACGACAATATCGCATGTGTCTTCATCGGTCACCACAACCACAACAGGTTATATTCAGCCGCAGGAACTACCTAGACCAAGTTCCTCTAGATATCTGGCGCCGAATCCTGATTCATTGATGAATGACTGCAATGAAAATGATATCGGGCGATATGTTGGACGGGCACACATGTTATCAACCGAAAAGAAGAAGGAATTGATTGAAAACTGTTGGTCCCCTTCCGCGACCTATAACTTTGCGGAAGATGCAAAACATGTAAAGAGAAAATTTAATTATTCTTGGTTCGAAACATACTCTCCATGGTTGGTATATTCCACACGCCAAAAAGGAGCATTTTGTAAATATTGTACGTTGTTCCCACCAAATCCAAATTCATTTAGAGGCATATTGGGATCATTTACTATAAGGCCCTTTCGTAAGTTCAAAGATATTCACGAGCAGTGCAAAAAGCACATTGAAACCCACTTCCATAAGGAGGTATTGAAAGCTGCTAAATCTTTTCTCGAAGGTGTGCCTGTCGATTTGCAACTGAAGAAATATTCCCAGGGAATTATTGAAGAAAATCGCAAAATTATAAAATCTATTATTTCCTGCATTACGTTTTGCGGGTCACACGACTTAGCACTGAGAGGTAAACATTATGGTGAAGGTATTCTCGAGGATTTATACAGGCTGCGAATTGACGCGGGAGATTTGATTTTAAAGAAACACATTGAGCAAGGGAAAAAGAATGCAAGCTACCGTTCAGTGGATATTCAAAATGAAATTATTGGTATTTGTGGAAGCGTTATTAAGGCTGTTATTATGAAAAAAGTGAAAGAAGCAGCAGCATATAGTGTGCTAGAAGACGAAACAGCTGATATTTCTGGCACTGAACAACTATCGATTGGGATGCGATATTTTGATGAAGAAACACAGGAAGTCCAAGAAATGTTTGTCGGATTCATTGAGCTAAAAGATTTGGATGCGAAATCGATTGCACATAGCATGGATGAGTTTTTGACAAAAGAAGATCTGAGTATAAATAAATGCGTTGGTTTTGGTTTTGATGGTTGTTCAACGATGTCAGGAAAAGACGGAGGGGTACTAGCGATCTTACGCAAAAAGTACACCAAAGCCCTCTACTTTCATTGCTCGTCCCACAAACTGAATCTAGTTATCAATGATCTAAATTCACTTCCTGAAATTAGAAATGCCATGGGAACCACCAAAGATACTATAAACTTTTTTCGGGAATCAGTTTTGAGGAGGAAGTTGATACCTAATATTTCCAGACTTTGCGAGATAAGATGGAGTGAGAAACACAAAACCATCAGAGTTTTTAAAGAAAATCTTCCCGTAATTCTGGAAGCCTTACAAACATCATCTCAGGAAGGAAATAGTGCAACTCGGAAAAGTGCCTTCCAACTGCATGCGGCTACTTCCAGAATTTCTTTCATTCTCGGGATTATGTTGGTAGCCAAATACTCGGCTTTGATGGAACCCGTTGTCAACGTACTCCAATCTGTAGCTTTGGAAGTGGTCAAAGCCTCGGAACACGTTAAAAGGATTTTACTTTTAATTAAAAACCACCGTGATAATCCGGAAAAAGTGACAGACGAAATTATAAAGGAAGCTACTGCTGTTGCGGAGAAAGTCGGACTGGAGGAGGACATTACATCAATGCCGCGTATTACGGGGAAACAACGTCATAGAAGCAATCATCCAGCAGAAAGCCCTTCAGAATACTGGAAGAGGTCTTTAGTATTACCATACTTGGATTCAATTATCACCTCCCTTGAAGTACGTTTTGCTATCTTATCTTATCTAAGTTACACCCGGCGCAGATGCAAAATATGACAACTGAAAATCTGAAACAAACTTGTGAATCTATTGCCCAGTTTTATGATTTACCGAACATAAAGAATGAAATTGAACTTTGGCAGCAATTGTGGCACGATAGGCTTAATCTAACAAATCCAACAGTTGTTGATGTCCTAAAAGAAACAAATTCCTTCTTTCCCGAAACGGAAAAAACATTGAAAATTTTGATCGCTTTACCATGCACGACCTGTACAGTAGAGCGATACTTTAGCAGCCTCAGAAGACTAAAAACATGGCTAAGAAGCACCATGGCAGAAGATCGCCTTAATGGTCTGGCCATGATGAGTGTACACAGAGCTATAATAAATAAAAACTTAAATAAGTAATTTTAATGATAAAGTAGTTGAAAGTTTTGCAAAAAATCCCCTCAGGTTATGTTTTAATTAAATATTATTTTTGTTAAAATAAATAATTATTACTGTGTTTAAAAGTTTGATTTAGTAATTGTGCTGTCGAGGGCTTGTGAAGTTTTATACATTGATATTAGAACCGTTCTTATTACAATCGTCATCGACGCAAAGACTTCCAAAGTGTAACGCTTCATGCTCTCGGCGTTCATATTTTTTATCCTCCATAATATTATTAAAATATTTTCTTAAGTATGCAACTGCGTTTAACCAAGTGCCCCATCTGGTGATCACCTGCTGTGGAGGCAATGACAAGTTGGGGTACATCCTTTTAAAATCTTTATTCTATTTGGGGCCTTCAAAAACTTTTTTACATTTGAAATTAATTCCTCTACATTTTCATATTGAGATCGGACTTGTTCTGCTTTTCGGTTAGGGTATGAGCTAAGAATGTTACATGAATCATATTCGGGTAATTGGTTTTCAGTAGTCGTCCATCTCTTGACCTGACCAAAAAATTTACTACATAACTGCCCAAAAAATCTGTGGTTTCATCTAAAGAAATCCAAATATTGTTATTTGAAACAATTTCGTAAATAGAGTTTAACTTATTGAGAAATAATTTGTTAAAATATGATTTTCTAAGCAAAGATTCTGATGAGATTTCCTTTTTTACACCAGTAAAACAACACTTGTAACAAATATATTGGCTAAAAAATCTTTGAAATGCACTGTTGTTGACTTGGGGCCAAGGTATATTATATAATATTAAAAATTCAATGAAACTTAAATAAAATTCATCATCCGATCTATGCCGTCTATCTTGATGTGTTGCTGATCTTAAGTGCGTGCTTGCTTATCTACATATTTGTTATTTGGACTTCACATTTAGTGCAAAACATAATTCCACTGGCGTGATCGTATAACAGTTCTGGCTCGTTAACAATCCAGCTTTGATGTTCAAAATCAAGTTAGTGCAACAGAAATGCAAATACCTAAAATGAAAACAATACGTACCAAAGAATATTCTAAAATGTAATTGAAAAATGTCTAAAATATTTTTCATATTCTGCTGACTTGCTAGAGAGTTATATCCAGGTATATCTAAATATCTTTGTTGTAATACTCGGAACAAAGCAAAAAATGTCTACAATAATATTTATAATATTTTTTTATTAATAAGTTTATAAAAAATATTGAATCTGCAATATCAAAGCGAAATCCGTGTGTCTGATTCAAAGTTGTCGTGTCAAGAAGAATCAATTATCCGTAAACAAACCGAGGTCAATCAAATAAACTATCGCAATCAAACACAACCACAAACACAGAAACAGGCGCACTGCAAAGCAAGAGAATAGGTGGAATTCTTGTCTTTCTGTGCAAATGAAACTACCTGGTCATAAAAACACCCACAAAATAAAAGAACCCGTATTGAAAGGGTTGCACAAACAGTTTTTTCCGGGAATTGGCTGTATTAGCACCCCTCAAGATGAATGAAACTTGTGAAACTTAAATTTAATCGAGCTCTTGAACTCGTAACTCTTTAATGACTCCATTATTTAAGAGAATACATTACCTACTTTTATTTTCTAAGAAATATGGAAGTTAAAACAAAAGCCCTTGGTCCTAAGTATTTTATAGATAACTGTTAGTAATATAATTGAGAATCAAATTATTTTTACGTTTTTGTTATCCGTAAATTGAAAAGGCTACATTTTTGAATTTTTTAAATATCTGCGAAAACAGAAATTCAATCGCATAAATTTAAAAGAATAATTTTAATGCGTTTTAAAACCGCTTTAACAACTTTTAAATATCAAAACTAAGAAATATAATATTTAAATATAAGGGATCCCTTGGGCCCTGGCTACTTATTGTATAAAATGTTAACATGAAAGCCTGATATGTACATTTAGAGACCAAAATATTTGATAATTATTGCCAAAATATTTGTATTTTATAATTTTGTCTTCATTCTAAGCACTCGAAACGGTTTCCGTCAAATGTCCCTCAAATTTATTTATTAAATCTCAAATTTAATTGTAAAATGTAAAAAGACATTTTCTATTTGTATATTTAAAAGAATTTATTGGCAACATCACATTGACAATATCTAGAAAGGAAATTGGGGCCCCCGTAAATCCGTTTTAGGGATTCGTTTTAGCAACTCTATATTTATATCATTCCGCAAATGAAGTTTTAAGTATTTATGCTCCCAATTTCTGATCTCTGCTAATTAATCATGACTTTGGCACAACCAGCGGACAAGAAGATATGAAAGAGATCGCTGCCCGCGTTATTTTTCAACAAAACAATTGTTATAATACTTACAGGCGAAAATTGTTTGTCAGTTCTTAACATATTAATATGTCTTATTCAATTATATATGTCAAATTACTAAAAGAAATCACTGTATTCATGTGTTTATGTAAATCCATGTCTTTTATGGCGCCATTACTTTACGTTAGTAAAATAGCTACAGCTATAACGAGTTTTGCCATTAGAGAGAAAGAGAGGTTGCAAGCCCCGTTGCAAGCCAACGCGTGAGAGTGAGACGATTGATTACTATGATTTTTGCTCTGATTATGCCTTGAGAATAGGTTTGTGTCGATCGGCCGACGCACTGATTGGAGTACATTTGTTCTGTGCACTGATTGGTCGCAACTTAAGGTCAAAAACCTGTTTTATTTCTCTAAGATTCTTACACTGTTTTCGTTTGATAAGTAATCCGCGATTAAGTTAAGTTGATATTTGTTACTCATTCGTGACACGTTAGCATTGTATTCTTGATTGAGCATTTTAGTAAGGTAAGCTGGGCTTTTGGGCTTGTAAGAAGGTACCGCCACTGGCTACCAACCTAATTTTATTAAAGTAAACCGGATTTAAAATTACCTAGCAATGTACACAATGGAAACAGAATGAAGTTTGTTGGGTATAAAATTAGTGTTATTAGGTGTGATTTAAATATAAGTAGAGCTACCTACTAATGTATATGGTTATTTTAATTTTTTGAAAATGTTTTTTGATTTCAATTAACCGATTTCAATAAATGTTTTATCTTAGTTATAAGTACGAAAACTGTAATGCAGTAGAATTATACTTATCTAAAACCATCCATTACTTTTATGCTTACTTTTGTGTATACTCATAATATAAAAAGAAAACGAATAATAAAAGGCTCAGCTCAAAGTTCACTGCTTCTCACAGCTACTTTCTTTGAAGTTCCTTTTTGGAAGTTGCTTAAAACCGGGATGAGACGTCACAGACGTTCTTATCTAAATTTATAACCGTTGTAGGTACTGGCTGATAATGCCTACTTATACTTTTTCTTGGAATACTTTGTTTCGTCAGATATTAGTCCAGCGATGCTAAAACCTGAGTGTGTGCAATTTAAAATATACATAATACTATGACGTTACATTACATAATATATATATAGTAGCTTCTTTAGAAAACTTGAAATAAGACGTACATAGTATTATGTTATTCCCGTACTGACCTTATTTGATGGTGTAATAGAAAACTGTGGTACCTATTCGTGTATTTGGTACACAACTTGATTATCATCTAAATCGATATTGTCTTAAAAATAAAGATTTAGTACAATAAGTTGTTCAGCTTGAAATATGTTGTAACGCTTATTGTTTTATCTTATTGGTTATCGAGGTTACCCGAGATACTCGTATTGTTGGTGTTGAACAAAAAAGTTATTTTCTGTTATGGAACATCCGCCATATTGGATTTATGATGACGTCACATATACAGAAACCTTCCCCTGCGTATTGCTATTCATTTGATACCAATATTGTTGGTGTTGAACAACAAAGTTATTCCTATTATGGAACATCCGCCATATAGGATTTATGATGACGTTACATATACAAAAACCTTTCCCTGCGTATTCCATTTCATTTGATACCCATGTTGTTGGTGTTGAACAAAAAAGTTACTTCCTATTATGGAACATCCGCCATACTGGATTTATGATGACATCACGTGTACAAAAACCTTCCCCTGCCTATCTCATTTCATTTAATATCCATATTGTTGGTGGTCTTGAAAAAAGTTATTTTCTATTATGAGACATCCGCCATATTGGATTTATGATGACGTCACATATATAGAAACCTTCCCCTGCATATTCCACTTCATTTGATACCCATATTGTTGGTGTTGAACAAAAAAGTTATTTCCTAATATGGAACATCTGCCATATTGGATTTATGATGACGTCACATATATAAAAAACCACGTCATTTAAAAAAAGAAAGTAGCCTACGTTTGTTTTCGGGCACATACTATCTCTGTACCAAATTTCATTTTTATTGGTTCAGTAGTTTAGCATTTCCCATGTAAAGTTTCATCCCCTTTTTCATTTCTTTAGGGGTAGATTTTTGAAAAAGAAGTAGCCTACGTCCGTTTCCTCATGCCAAACTATCTCCATGCTAAATAAAAATTGGTCCGGTTTAGCCGTGAAAACGTACCAGACAGACGTTATAATATTAGTATGGATTGATAGATTGTAGATATGATTGCAAAATTTCATAGAAACTATAAGAAATATTATAGAACATTCTAGAATTTATATAGAACTTTCTAAAAATTTCATTACAAACTTCTTAAAATCCTATAAAAACTTTATGGAACCTTCTCGAACCTTTTAGAAACTTTATAAAGTAAAATCTCATAGAACCTTTTAGAAACCTCGTAGAACCTTAAAAAAATATTATGGAAATTTCATAAAACCATACAAAATCTTAATGGAATCTTCTCGAAACTTTTATAAAGTTTATAAAACCATCTATAAACCTCATAGAATCATCTAAAAATGTCATAGAACTTGTCTAGAAACCTCGTAGAACATTCTATATAATTAATTCAAGTTAGACCGTGTAGATAACAATCGGAAATCTTCTGGAAACCTCATATAACCTACAGAAACCACCACGAGCTATTAAAAAGATACGGTTGGTATATATTAGAGACACTTCAGAGATAGCAAAAAACCTACAGCTTTCACATAAACGCTGTCCTCGGGGTAACGATGGCCTCGTCAACTCGACGAGCGTGAAAGTGGGCTTTGCCTGCTTGACTTCCGGTGTCTGCCACCCATTTCCGATGAAGAATATTCTGAAAATGCCCACGGAGTTGACAACATGAAATTATGTTTACTCCGAGCAGAATAATGTTCAAAAGTTTGAATAGGCAGTAAATGTCTCCCTGGCTTACACGTCGCAAGTCAGTGAATGGCGTTGTAATATTGGCTATTTTTTGCAAGTAAAAACTCAACGCTGCCATAATACCTACGTATCTACATATATACATAATATTATAATATTCAAAATAAAAATTCATTCTATTACATAAATGGTTCGTTTTCAAATAATATTGCGATCTATTATATACTTAAGTGTTATATTTATATCAAAGAATGCTTTAAATTTACTAATTATTGTTAACGTTTTTTATGATTTTCTGTAGAAATCCTTATTTATTTTGCGTCGTACTGTACTATAGCTATCTATTGTATTATACTTGCCATCATTTATTACAGATCTTATCTATAACGTGGTTCGTTCTTGACAAATAAGTAAACTGTAAATGACACTTCTTTTATTTAAAAGTTTAGTTAATTTGCATATTTCAGTCTTTATTATTAGTTATGGACGCACGTTATGGAACAGAACTGTATTTTTTATATTTTAAAGAGTATAACTATTATTTATATAATGCGTATACTTATCCTCCTATTATTGCATCTTTATCTAGATGTCAATAAATAAATGAATTGTGAAGTTGTATAAAAAAAATTGTGTAATTGGTTGCCTCAGATTTTTTCAGTGATATGAAGGTGATTTGTGGAAAAAACTACTGAACGCGCTGAAAATATGTTATTTAGGTATATTTTATTGTAGCACAGATATTGTGAAAATATAATATGTATGTAGTACATTTACAAATGCACATGTAGGTACATCTTAACAGAATAATATCATTTAGATTATAAAAAAAACTCTTAATCTCCAATTTTCACTGAGATCTATATAAAAATTGCTCATTTGATATAAATATAATGTACATAGAATACTATAAACTAGGGCCTAAAATAATGAGCAACGTTCCTATGACATATAGTTACTTTTACATAGAAACAAAACGAATTTAAGCTCATGAAAAATTTAAAGCGTTGCTGCTTAACATTCATTACGCATTAATATCGTGAAAAGTTTAAACAGTGCTAGCAACGTAATTATTCATATACCTATATGTTCAGAATAAGGACTAATGAGCATCGCGTTGTGTGCAGACTGAGGATACTTGAATTTTAAATCACTGTACAGGCGAATTCGCTGCTCCATGCAGTCCGTATCCTACTTTGTGTGATACATTATGGTCTACGTGATGCAATATTGGTAGTAGATATCCTGCACTATATTAATGATTTTTAAATTTAAATATTCTATCTGAAAAAAAGGTCCAAAAGTTAGTTCTTAGAATATTTTTTATTTTTAGATTTTACGTGGTATCCAGAGAGTATGCATAAGTAACTTTATCACTTCGATTATATTCATTTGCATTATAATGTTATATATTAAAAAAAATACGTTGAATGTTCGAATGGAATAGGTGCTCTGGGTATTGCATAGATAATTATTTAGAACAGTTTAAAAGTAAGCTTAATGCGATGTAAATGTGATCGCTCACAAATACCTCAAAACAATACAATGGACATAATACCTAACGAAGTAAATCAATTAGTTCAGGGGGCCTAGACAAGTGGCTCTATTGTCGTAAACGCTAGAATAGAATGAAAAATACCACGTAATGTAGCGTAACGAATTTTAAATTGGTAGTCAAGATATTAACTTTCTATTAAATCAAATGAAAAGTAAAGTCGTGTGAAAACTGCTGTATTAAACGTAGCTAAATGGCACTTTTGACGAGCAATAACGTTGGCAAGCGTTTCGATTTAACGAAACGTTTGCCACTTGTGTAGCCGCTCAGGCAGGATTGCTCCGGATATGAATTACTATAGTGCCTGTAGAAAAAATATTAAAAAAATGCTTAGATAATTTGTGCACGTGAAGAGAATAAGTGAAGAACGACGAAAAAGGTTGTAGCGGAGGAAGACTGACTGACTTCCAAAGACAGCTCACATGTTAGCTGATAGGAAAGTCAAAAGCATTGATATACCCACCTCGATAAATGTGTAAGGAGGAAAAGGTTTAATTTAAATCATCACGTTAACTCGGTGTATAAAGACCTATTAAGTTACTAGGTTACATGAGATTACTCTTGAGACCAGCGAAATAGGAATAAATACTGAACATGACATTATTTATTAAAGTGTAGGTACCTACCTACTATTTCGCTAAAAAGTATTCACATGATAATGCATGTATCGTTGCGAGAAAATCTATAAATGACGCACAGCTAGATTAAAACTCAGACATCTCAAAATTAGTTAATTTTTAGTTATCCATGTATTTGAATGCTTTGTAACTATAATGCAACTAACCAACTTATCAGGTTCTATAAAAGCTTGACAAATAATTCGCTAGATGTCGTTAACTTTCTTTTATTGAATCAACTCTTGATAGCCTCTCCCTTCTAAACAAGTGTATTGTGAGTTAACCTTCGCTAGTTAAAACGAGTGCGCGTCAATATAAACAAAAAAGAGGTTATTTTGAATTGTTTTAGTTCTGCTGAATATCCCGAATAAATATACCTATCTTAATTTGATTTGTTAGTGTTGGTGAATTGTTCTTCAATGTTAATTTGGGATATTTTCATTTGTTCCAGTTTTAATTGAAAAGGTACGTAAATATTTTCATACTATTTCGACTTGATTTTGTTTTGATGAATTAACATGTATATTCATAGTTAACTTACTTCTGTTGAAACAAATTTATTTTAATGTTTTTTCTTTACGAAACGTAAAATTTTACATGTTTTGTCTAAAAAACCACGTATGATATTGTGGTGTCTATTTTAAAATACATACTATGTTTAAGGACACTACCTTCTGTTTTGTTAAAAGAGTTGTTTTGAGTTAACTTATTATTGATGGCTAAGTGGATATTACAATCTTTTTCCTTTTCACAGCACAATTAACAAGCGAGGTTTCTTGTTAATATTACCCAAGAAAGGTATAAAGAAACCCCGTGAATGAAAATGAAGAAGAGCCAGTAACGTCTTCGAATTTCGAACCACAAACACATAAATAAAATAGACTAATGAGCACTGTCTTTCTGACTAAAGCATGCCATAGCCAGCTGGTCCAAAATGATTATTATATTTCATAAAGTGATGAAAGCTTAACTCTGATACTAATCCGAATTACGTGAGGCAGAAAAAGAAGAAACTGCCCATTAAGGTAATTCCTAATTCATCTTAGTCTTTTTCAAGTTTTAGTGGTGGCTCGTCTAGAACTACTTCTGATACTGGAACTGAAACCAGAGCTGAACTTAAACGCTAAACAGACACAAACTCGAAGCGTTGTCTCTGAAAATCGCAAAGACTAACCTAATGAAGAGGTAAAAAGATGAAAGAAGAGGCTAAGAAAAGAATCAACATGAAGAGTAAATATTTCAAAAGTTTTAAGGAACTCGTGTAAAGCCTATCAATCTTTGTCAAAAACGAAAAAAATAGTTTCTGAAAGGAATGTTCGCACGCGTTGCGGCACAAAGTACAGGCTGCGTTGTAATGTTCATATTAATGAAGAAACAAGACAAAGCATATTTGATGCATTTTGGGCCCTAGCTGATCTGCAGAAGCAGAGGGAGTTCATAGTTAAGCATACTTAAAAAATTAAAACATGGTATCAAACATAATATCTGATTGCGTTTGTTAGTTTTGTACATAATTTTAAGAAATAATGTGCTTCTTAACTATCTCTAAGAATTAAGAAACATTTTATTTTTGTTAGTGTTATTTAAAACTTAGGTTGTTTTACTGCTATTTTATTTAATGAAGGCTTAGTCAGGTAAAATAATATCTAACAGTTTGGTCATCAAAAGACAAAACATACAGACTAATGTATTCTATTTTCCTGGGGAAATGTGAAACTCGAGATGTGTTAATCCGTTGTCATACCAAATTATAATGATTTGTGAACCATATAACCATAAGTAGTTCGTTCAAGATTTTATTATTTTGTTTTAATAATTTCATTCATTGATATTACTGTTTATTACTATTAAAAATCTTCAACACCTAAAAAAAACCTAAACGGAATGTCTATTTCTTACTGTAGGTTTTAACATTTCAAAACTTATTTGTGATTTATTATTAGCCCTGATACACATTACGTAGAACTTTTGTATTTGTTTTAATTGTTGTTTATAAAATTTAGTCAAAATTTTAGTTTTTCGTAAAAGCGTTGTTAATGTAAATTATTTTTTAATACGAATATAATTTTGGAGAGTTTGATCCATAAAAATGCATTAAATAAAAAACAATTTATTAAATTATGCACCAATGGATAGTTATTAATGAATTATTTTTGTGTGATATGATGTTTAATAACTTTGTATTTAATTCATTTAGATATTTTAGGATATTTCATGCGTAAATAACTGTTTTGTTTGTAATTTACTTGATTATTTTTAGTTCTAACATAAGTTTAAATCAAAATGATCGATTAAAAGTGTTTCAACTCTAAATAAAGTTTATTCTTGTATAATATATTAATATAGTCACCACCCTAAAGTATAACAACTAAAAAAAATTTATTAGTGTCGGTTAAAAAGATTGATTCTTAGTTGCAATTCATACACGGTGACATTTTACAATATATTTATGAGCTAAAATAAAATTGAGTTTCATAACTTCACTAACGAAACATGTAGAAATAATTTTTTTTCGTCACTGAAAAATGACCTTTTTTGAGTTGTCTGAGTTTTAATCTAGGTGTGCAATATGGGCATTGGAGAACGAAACAATTGCTTCGATCGGGAAATCAAGAGCGCTCTGTATTCTGTATGTAATAATAATTCGCATTCCATTTTCTGCTGAACAAATTGCCACAATATTGGATAGATAAGCGAATTCGTTTTGTTTAAACAGATACAGTACTAATTTCCTTCTATATATCCTCTGCATGATACAATGTATACATGTTACATGTACATATTAAACTATGATTCGGTTACATAACAGAAATGAAAGTATGCCAAATAACTATTTAGTGATCTATTTATTGGAATATCGAATTAAAAAAAACTTCGTTTGCTTAAACGACGTATTTCTGCATCAACAGGCGATAATTAAATGGAACAGTGTATTATTAACGTTGACAATTTATATATAGGTGGCTGCCGCCCAAGAGTCCATTTGCCGCCCACCGGGCCGCGCGGGTGTCGACCCGAGTTCTGCCATGTTACAGTCTGTTGTGATAAAAGTACGCACTGTATACGAGAAGATAATGTTAATGTTACTATAAAAGTGATCAGTGAGTAGTTTACGCTGTTTAATAGTTTTAGAAATGGTTAAGTTTACGGTGGTAAAAGTTATCTAATGTAACAAGTTTTGTTAGTTTTCCGATCAAATGAGTTCGTATCATACACCATTTTTAGGTATAAAAAATAATTCTGTATAATGATAATTTGGCGGAATTCTTACTAAGAGGTTTTTTAAATAAGTATTTTTGTAATGACCTTATTGTGTTTTGTAATAATAATACGTTTCATAAATCAAATAAAATTATGACTCAATGAGGCAAATCAATAACATAACATTTAGAAAAGTATATAAAAAGGGAAGGAAATAAAGTTGTGTCCAGCGACTCCCCTGCCTCCACCGCACACTGTGTCGTTGTCAAGATCAGGCGATTCTGTTTCTTTTCCTTTACAACTTACTATGACATAGAGGTTTCTTACTGTAAAATTATTATTTTATAAAATGACATTATTACTCAAAATTATTAAAGTATTTTACATAATATGATAACTTCATGAAAAGAAATAAAAAGTTGTCATTAAATGGTAATAACCTCTACTTTAAGCCTTAGGCCCTAGGCCTTACCACAGCGTGAATTATTCGTTATGCTGCTTTTGTTTCGCTTCGGTAATTACACGCTAACGGCGGATATTTGTCGTGTTATAGAGCGATCAATGTCAAAACCCTATTACCCTATGCACACTTCGCTTCAATTATTGCCTTTATATAAATTAATAACTTAAATGTTCCATTCCATTTATATTTGTTACTTATTATTATTTATTACAGAAACAAAAAATGTATATACATGCATATCTTCAAGCTGTAACCCTAACGGGGTCGTCTGAGAGGACGTAACGCCAAGGGTCGCGGTCCTTACTTACTTCTTACGGTTTTACAAAAAATATGTAAAATAAAATGTTTTATAACAATTTTTTGATTATTGTTCATGGGTTATTGTTCTGAACTTTTTATTGTACTCTGAAGGAAAGGCTCTCACAACGCAATTTCTTCTGAAACTCGCTCGGTTCACTAAGCCTTTGTCTCGGTTACAATCCATGGGTCGCTTCCACATCGACAAGTAAAATCTCTTTTTATTTATTTCAAGTTTAAAAACATTTTGTATTTTTTTATGCAGAGGTAAGTCGCTAGTTCATTTTTTTTTCATTGAAATGTAAATTTAAACATTTATATTAAATTATTAGGGTTCCGTAGTCAAATGGTAAACGAAAGACTATTGGTAATATTTATAACTTTTGGAATGTAGATGTATTTTATGAACCTCTATACAAGAAAAAAGTACAATAGGAGCAGCATTCCACATATGTAACTGAAAGATAAAATGAACTTATAATTCGTACGCAATAATATTTATTGGTAATGTTAATGTGATTTAATTTTACATTATTTATTAACTAGAACTACTTTGAAAAATATTTCAACGATAGCAACATTGCTGCTTGCCATTTTATAAAGCTACAACAAAGAAAAAAATCAATTAAAGTTAACACATACCTATATTAACGTTACTCATTAATTAAATATAATTTTGTTTAAAATAATAATAATAATAATGTACCAGACAATACACACCAATCATCTGATCTCAAACTAGGGTATTCCCTGTGCTACGAGAACCAGACGACGACTACTGGGGAGGTCTCCCTGTACAGAGACTCGAGACAATCTACAAAAGTTCATTTTCTAATTTGACCCGACTGGGAATCGAACCCGGAACCTTCCGCGCTTGGGTTAACGTCTAAACCACTGCGCCAATTAGGTCGTCAAATGGAATGCCAGTAAGCGCCATCTGTTGTTTTTATATGTATCTAATAAAAAATGCTTCCTCTTCACCATCGGCCATGATGGGTGAACACAGAATGGGCCATATTTGCCACCGTCATTGTGCAGCCGTCCACACGATCGTGCATTTATATTTGTCTTCTGTTCGACATGGATGTCGAAACAGTAGCTGTCGCTGATTAGTGTTTATAATAATCATTATCGAAATGTCTATATCAAGGTATTGACTGAACGTATGAAAGATGTTTCTGAAAGATAATTGTGGGAAGAGCAAGGTGGTTTTAACACCGGTAGAGGTTGTATGGATCAGATTTTCTGGCTTCGCGTTATAGTGGGGAAGTTTCTGGCCATAGGTCAGAAAGTCTTCTGCGCTTTCGTGGATCTAAAAAAAACATTTCATAGAGTAGTATGAAAGAAATTGTGGAGTCTTTTGCCTAAATATGGCGTGGAGGGCCCCTTACTGCAGGCTGTGAGGTTATTATATCGAGGCCATAGAGCCTGTGTAAGGATAGATGGTGACATCTCGCCTTGGTTCGAAGTCTGTTAAGGCGTCAGACAGGGCTGCGTGATGTCTGCCTGGCTATTCGTGCTTTATTTGGCAGTTGCCTCCAGACATTGAAAGGTAGTATGAGTGGTATGATATGTGATGGTACAGTGGTAAACTGCCTATTGTACGCTGACGATGCTGTACTTATAGCACCATCAGAAGCGGAGTTGCAGACACTAGTTCTAATGCATGAAAGAAGACTGTGAGGTGAAAGGATTGAATCTGAATGTGAATGTGAATAAAACTCTGGTATTTGAAAAAGAATATGTATAGGCAAAGTGTGAAATATGGATAAATGGTAAATGTCTAGAACAGGTGAACGAAGTTGTATATCTGGAGAGTGCGTTTTCGAAGGATGGAAGATGTGAATGTTGGACGTGGAGAGACGGGTAGCAGCCAGCAATAAAGTGAACGGTGCTCTGTCCGCATTAGTAAGCAGTATGAATATATCTAACAGCCAAAATTGCCATATACAATGCGGTGTTGGTGCCAACTTTATTGTATGGTAGTGAGTCCTTGATATTCCCGAAATCGAGTGAAAGTAAACTTTTATATACCTATGTATGTATCATTGTTTCATTATTATATCTAAAATTCCACAATCTCTAGCATGGTTATGCTTCCTACAAATCCAATCGGCTTGAAATTACCCGTTATTTAGGGATATCTCCACGCATTATCCCTAGCGTGAAGTACATATATGACAGCCACTATGATGCGTTCAAAACAAAACGTAAACACTACTTTTAAAAATCATTTTCTTTTTTTCACGTACTTTTAGTAAACTTATAATATTAACCAATAAATCCTCTATTATAAACAGTTTCGATATTGTCGGCTCTTGTCTCAGGTACTTTTCCAGGTCCAGGATGGGCATTCTCTTTTGTGTCTCGAGCGAACGGTTGCCGTGACGCTTTCTTGTCGCGTTTGGATAAAGATAAGATACCAAAAATAAAGATACCAAAAATTATATTTTTGGTTGCAATATTTTTTTTTACTTTATTTAATTAGCAAATTATCCCCTGTAAACACTCTATTTGTCTTTATGAAATGTAAGCCACTGCTACCGACCGACGCTGCTAGTTGCTACCAACCGCTAACCGTAAAACAAAGTTCCTCGTAGAGCATTTTCTACGTTAAAAAAAGAAAAAAGTATCCAACATAATGCAATCCTGACAATTTTTCTACATTTTACGTTATTCTCAGTGTTCATGATATTTTTTTTAGATTTTTTCGCGTGATTCCTTCGGAGATAACGTGGGGGACAGCAATATTGAAAAGTTATTTCTGAAAAGTGTAAATGTAAAGTAACGTAAAGACACTTGTTATACAATACAGAAATTTGTAATTTAAAGAGCTTTCAATTTGATATTGTACACAATACCCCTAAACATTTTTTTATCTTTCCTCTTAAGCCCCAAAAATGAAACCTAAGTAAAAACTGAGCGTGAAAATGACGGAATAAATTGGCAAACAGATTATAAGGGTTCCCTTTTAATCATTTTGGCTACAGAATCCTTCACCACGCGATCTAGTGCGGATTCGTGGAGGTAGTTAAATGTTAGTAGCCAGCATAATTATCCAAATTTTCAGTTCTCAATGTCTAACTTAAAGACTACCTTAATAATAATAAATAGTAATAATAATTATTGAGCTTTTCTAAACTCAAAACCCAAAGTATTTTAACTGTTATACAATTTTTATCTGTTTGTATTATGAATATCCCACAAAGTTTGAATGCCGAATGCGAATTTTTTAACGATCAGGGTTTAACCCTCAATATCATTTAAACTATCAAAATATCATTTAAAATCTACACAGACTAATAAGTAATAAGTCACAAAAACTAGTAAAATATGTAATCGCCAATCATTTTGTCGCATTCAGTCCTTCCAAAATCTAAAGCCGGATTGATGTGGGTTTGATACCAAACTGACAGGCGCGGGCGGTATTTCAGTAGACTTGATCAATTTACTTCATGACTCTGATCAATGACAGTGTTCTTTGCGCTAATATTCAGTGTATTCTACGTAGACGCCCTCGGGACTGGATTTTGAGTAGCGCTCATTATTTATTGCTCTAGAATTTCATTTCACTATTAGAACGAGTTTCGTATAGGATAGTTAATGAAACCGTGGAAAATGAAATGATCAGGAGCTGGAGGTACGATAGTTACTATATTCTTCACTTGTTTATCTTTTTATCTGAAATACTTTAATTGTTGGAACACATATCTAACTCTATAAATATTGTTCCCACGAACTCTAAATCAAATATTTGTGCTTGACCCAATGGGTAAGATTGAGAATTTGCCCCCAGAGCCAAATTGAATAAATGCCATATTGTTAAATAGATTATCTATTTATATTACTATTTAAGTAGTTTTTGACTATCTTTGAGTTACCTTGAAAAACGGCCTGATAATAGTGCTGAATTTTTCAATTATTTTTCACTAAAACATAAAACTAAGGATTTGCGTATTGCCTTAATTATTATATTGCTAGTTATTATTAATATTATTTCTTTGGCAATTTTTATTAGATTCCAGTAGAGATACCACTTCCAAAAAGTTCTCAAATATAGCACTTATTGTACAAATCGTGTAAATGTATGAATAAGAAAATTACTTGTTGCGTTAGTCCCTATTTGATATACTACGCGTTAATAAAATAATACCTATAACTTTTCAATGACCGATTTATAATAGCACACAATAGGAATAAACCGGTCCAAGCTCGAGTCGGACTCACGAACCGAGGGTTCCGGTTCGCCATACAATATATTTTTGTCTTATATATTTCCCAAAAAAAAAATTGTTCTGTTTCATTAACTTCGTAACACTTAGTTGGTATATATTTTCTGTTGTTTACACTGTAATCACACTAACTTCGACGCTTATACGTGTAACCGTTTTTACGACAGAGCAAAAATAAAAAACGTTGAAAAAAATACGTTTACTCAAGGACAATAAGAGAATTAGTCAAAACTCTCAAAACTGCGCAAATAGTAATAGATAACCTACTTAATAATATAGTATTCGCTAAAGGCTCTGGAGGGAAATTCACAATGCTTATCATGCTGTAATATATCCTTTCTCACATTGTAATGAAATGGTCAAACCACAACGTGTTTGTCTATTTTTTGCTCGACATTCTATTTCTATCTATATTTATATGCATAAAAACAGTTAAAACGAGGTTGTTTCGACGTTTACTTTAAAGTATACTCTCAGCATATTATCATTCTACATACTCTAATTTAAGATGCAATATAAAGCACAATACAATAGGTGCCTATTTTAAGATTTGTTAAACACATGTGACGTTTCCAGTCGGGTATCAAAATCGCGTCTTTATCGGATATTTTCTACGCTACACAGCTGTCGATCTATTTCCGAGATGAGGGAAGCTTTCTTATTTTATACTTCGAAGATGCGTCGATAACGTTCTACTCACAACGTTACACAAAATAACAAAGTTACCCTTTTAAAGACATTTGTTTGGTAGAGCTTTGTTTAACATAAACTTATTGTGAAATGTTATTCATTTCATATCTTCGGGGACGCAGAGAGAGAAGACGAAACATGAATTGCTTGAACTCATACCGTGGTTGTCATGATTTTGATTTGGTCGAACTCCAACTCAATGCGCCGTCATACTATCCAACACAACCTCCGTATAATCCTGAGTTTATATACGAATGTGAAGAAATTGAACCCGTAAACGGTTGTACTATTTATGAATGGGATCTGTGTAACACAGAGGTTTACGTTGAAAATGTATCTGAAGGCGTCGACAAGTGCGAGTGGGGGCGTCTCTCCCTCTATGAAGGCGTCAACTACACGCCGCCGGTGAGTGCGCCTGCTTGTGAGGAACGTGCCGCTCGTTTGTGCGCTTACGCAGCATATTTATAGTACTTCCACCGCGCTGCACATTATGGCCAATAATGTATTTTTAATGTGTAATTAACGTGTTTTGATTTTTGCTTATGTGTTGTTTAATCTAAAGTGAGTCCGTTTATTAGGAGATTAGGATGAAAGATTTTTATTACTTTTCCGCCTAATAAAAAGGGGAACAAAACTGGAAGGGTGTTCGGAATGCATCAGGCGTCCATAACGTGATCTATTTCCGGAGGCGGGCGTCGGCCCTATACATTTAATCGCCGCTCATTTTGAACTAAAACATGCGCGAGCTCGGCCGTGGTGGTTCGTTAGTAGCGGCCACCATTGCAGCGCTACACAATCGAGTCGGAGCAGATGAAAAGTCTCGGCCGAGCAAGTCGCGAGTGACCGCTGCTACCATAGAAAATAAAAATGTAGTGCGGCCTATTAAAGAAGAACACTATCGTGACGACCGCTCTCGACGCACTTCCGGTGCCAGCGAGCGTCCGTTGTCTACCGCGTCGGAAGCATCCGAACACGATTCCGCTTCCGTTCAGTCCAGTGAGGAGCCGCCCCCACACGAGAGTACGTAATTCACTAGTGGACGAATCACTGACGTAGCATAAAACTGGAACTCCGCCAAACTCTAAATAGAGATACGTTGGTGACTCGTACCGAAAGTTTGTCGTACTGTGTCACGCGCGGAGCCTCATGTCCGATCGCGAATACCTGACGGAGCCCTTCGACGAGGATCGGGAGCGGACGCCGGGGGGCTATGTGCACCCCGCCGTACGCTCCTATATGTACTCGCCTATGGGTGAGTTCTCGTCGCTCACGAGGCTCCCCGGATCGAGACGATTCTTATTATTTATCTCGTGGCAGGCGCCGACTCAGACAGCCCGGACGAGGAGACTGTGAAATGTACAGCGTGGACGGAGGGCGCGGTACCAGTGCGTGCCGATTCCTCCGATTCAGATTCCAGTTCTTCGAGTGCAGACGACTCAGAGGAACACGAATATGAGCCGCATGGCGATGATGCTGATTATCGCACGCTTACACCGAATCGGAGACTGGATAAATCTACGCGTCGAGACGATAACTTCAAGTGGATGCCCACCGAAGAAATAATCGATGACGAGGGTGAACCGGCATCAATGGACACACGGCCAGACGACTACAGTGCTGCCAGTTTGGAGAGACGACGACGCGTGCCCGGCGACCGGAATGATCGTGATCGTAAAACTAGGTCGTCACTGTCGGCTAAGCCGCCACAACACCCGACTAGTGTACGCGCGTCGCCGCGACCTCGCCGCTCGCGAACTGAAGATACGCCGCCTGAACTCCAGCGACGTTGGAACTCATACGAGCACTTCCGTTGGCCCGAAGGAGGGTGGTGGCCGCCAATGTGCTGGTGTCACGGTCCACCAGTTCCGCCGCCGTGTTGTTCGCACGATCGCACTTGGCCCTCGCACCCTTCTCTTCCACCGGCTTCTGTGCGCTCATTCAAGGTATAAAACTGTAATACCGTACGATGCAGTATAATGGTTCAGTATAGTAACATACCTACCACTCCCTAGTGTTACAGTTCCTAACGATACCTAGTGTATACATTAAGATGGCTGACTCTAAGTCTAAGAACAACTCGCAACAGTTACTACTATATTCCACATTTGTGTCAACTGTAGATACATACAATACGTATGAGCAATACATACAATTTTACCTGATATTGTCCGTTATAAATATAGCAAAATTACTTACATAATATCGTTTTTTTAATAACACTTAGACATTAATATTTTATTTACTAAACTGTGTTTGCGTTGTGTTTAATATTTTCCAGTGAACTAAGTATACTTAGTTATAGAAGTAACGCTAAATACAATACATTGCCTTTATACAAGTTTATATGTTTTCTAGAATATTTACGTACATAAATATATTTTATTAATTTACACAATCATTTCATTTTTCGTGTCCATATCTTATTTTGATTTTCTACTAGGCAGCATTAATGTTAACGATGTATCGACAATTCAAAGTTAAATATTTAGAAGTTAAGAGAGTTAGAATATTTGGTGAACAAAGGAAATTTGGTTTTACATTCAATTGGAAATAAGTTTCCGTCCAGAAACATGATTGTATATTGACATCTTTGGTTACAGAGCGATGCGGAGGACCGGGTACGTCGTCTCGAACTTGACAAAGAGAGTCTGCAATTACAAGTTCAAGTGCTCTCTGAACAGATATCAGCACAAACAGAAAAAATGACTGACCTAGAACGATCACTCCATGAAGCACGACAAAGGCTAGATGATGCTGAACAACGCCTGCAGAAAGTGAGCTTAATTCATTAATAATTTAATTGAGTATTACAAATTTTTTAATTATTATTAAAACTGCAATTGCATGCTGTGTACTAATGCGAACATTTTAGTGTTTTCATTGCACTCCATGATCTACAGACAATGCACACTATAAACCGGTCTACGGTCTAGTAGCATGGATTTTTGCAAAATAGTTCCTTACAGTATATCATAATCATAAGTGCGCATTAAGAAAAGATTTTTGAAAATTCATTCCTTGATAGGGTTAAATAGGGGATGAAGTTTGTATGGAAGTTCGTTATTTTAAAAGTTAGAAATATGGAAATTCGTGGTTAAGCTTTTATTACTCCCAGCGACCAAGGGTAAAAAAGAGGATGTGAGCAGAGTAGGTTACTCAAAAGCTAACATTTGACAAAAGTCGGATGGTGTTTGAGGAGATATTGCCGATCGGAAAAACCATTGTGCACACGGCTATTTTGAATAAAATAAATTGTGAAATAAAAAAAAAGTAGAATTATAAGAATAATACTTAATCCGCAATGAACCTGTCGATAATACAAATTTTCTCAAACTTGTCGATTGCATCTCTCTCAAATAAAATAGAATAAGTTATAGTACGTTTAGTGAAGTGACACATTTTATTCAAAATGCTGTTTTTACGCACACACGCATAACTTTTTTGCTTCATTTGTTCGGTCTTTGTTAAGCATTCCTTCTAAGTCTTATTATTCTGAGCTAAAATTTTTGTGTATTCCAAAATAGATTTATGATAGGATCATCACTGTCTACGACTCCAAATTATATTAAAAAAATAAATATAAATTAACACATTCTATCATAATCATATATAAAGATAACATGCGAGACAACAGCTGTACAGTTGAACAGATCAAATGTTGAATGATTCCATATGATATGTTATATGTAATCTTTCATCTTGTTCATCGTGTAAGAGCGGATTCTTTTAAAATATCTGTTTCTAAATGAGATATTTATCTTTGTAATGTATGCTCTATTAAATAAATAGTTTTGTACCATAGTCGATGATTACTTAGCTAGTCTGTGACGCCAACGATACACGGGTAGAGTAAACCACAGTAAACGGTAGAGTCAGCTATCTTACTGCTCTACCAGTACTTTGCCAGTTTTGGTAGAGTAATCGTCTAGTGTTTCTTAGATATTATGTCATAAATGTCACATGTCGATATGCAAGTATTATTGTAAGAAACGACTTATTTAACCTCACTGATTTGTTATTGAAGAAGGCGACAGAAATTTTCGAAGAAGAACTGAATAGAAGAATCAGAATATCCTAAGTTTTCTTTGCTCATTTCGCAAATGTTTTCGTAGGCGGCATTTCTTTTATCTTCGTCCTAATAATGCCAATAATTTATATCCCGGATGCTCAGAAATTCCTGATAAACTTCCACTAGTTTAATATTTTCTGTTTCAGACCACTTGCATTTGTTTATAAACGTAACCTTGTAAACAGTAACAAAAACCTAAGTATAATAAACGAATAAGTTTCAGTCTACTAACCGTATATCTGAATCGAGTAGCTGGTAGCGTAGAATGGACGGCGGAACTGAGGAACGCAAGTGGTAGAGTGACTCGCTCCCAATTTTGTACTCCACTAATGCTATCTACATTGGTCTATAGTCTATTTCAGTTAGAAAACAGTAACATAGTTAGTACTCTGCCGTGCTACTTTCCTATTTACTCTGCCGCAGAGTCTCTGCCCGTGTACACCCTTTAGATACAGTTTTGAACTCGGCAGTAAAATACTACGTTGGTAACTAAAGTTGGAAGTGTTGCAGTTCATGGTAGTACACTACAGTATTCTGTTGTCTTGTTTCTTTTTTTTTTTTTTTTTTAATTTATTTATATGATAACAAAGCAATACATAAAGTTTTTACATTAACAGTATAATATAAACTTACATTAAGTTTCTCCTTATACCTATTTATTTTATCGTTCGAGTAGGTAAAAGTGTCTAAGTTAAGTTCTTATCCTTTGTTTGACCGATAGGCTATACATATTTTTTTTGTATAATAGTATAATTACATCATTTTACAAAATATGTGGGTGAGTTAAAATAAATAACAGAAAAACACAACAATGCACTAAGTAGACGGATAATTCGTCGTCATACACAGCGTGTTCAATATTGTTAATACATAATGGGTTATTATGATTATAATTCTAAAATTCTATTACAATTATACGAGACTACCGCATGGTCTTTTATATATGCAATACATACCTACACATATACATATACGCAATCGCATACGCACATATACATACATATACACAATAATTTCTTCATAGGCATATATATATACATATACACATACATACATACTACACACATATACACCCATATACACCCACATATGTCAACAAACACAATCACACACACGCACATACGTTTACAATGCAAATATTGCTCGATAGGAACCTATTAGAACTTGTAAGTCGTTGAGGTTATGTATTATTTAATTTATTAAGAAAATAAAATTTGAGTTTATTTTTTATATTTTTTTCATTTATTTCTGTTTTTAGGTTTTGCGGCAGTTGATTTATTAATGTAGGTACTGTATAGGACAGCAAATTTTTACCATACATATTATTATATACTGGAATATTTAGCTTTGATTTCAGAGAGTTTCTTGTTGTTCTGTTAATAATATACGGTACTTGAATATCTTTGTTAAAATACTGCTCGGTTAAAAGATTATAATTAACTTTATCGTGTATTGGAATTAATTTACAATGATAAAAAAGTCCTTCATTGTTATTTTTGTACTTATTTCTAACTTTTATTGGTAATATTGTCTTTAATACTCTCAGCTGAAGTTCATATATTTTATTAAGGTGATTTTTAAATGTGCGGCCGTAACTACTTAAGCCATAGGATATAATGGATTCACCCAGGGCCTTATAGAGTGATAAAGCCGTATAATAAGGAATTTTATTTTTAACGATTCTTCTCTGCTATAAGAGTAGATTTGTCTTTGTTAAAGTTGCTTTAACTCTAAAGTCGTCTAAACAAAATTATTTATCGTTCCAAACTTGTTTTGTTAGAATTATAACAACACAGATTTTCCATTTGGCTTTGTATATATATCAAAAACAGCTCAGACTTTATTTGAAACATATGTTTTTATGGCAAATGTTTGATATTTCTGTATCAATATTTTTCTCATCAACAGAAGATTGTGTTTGTACATTTTGCCCATATCGACAGTAGGTAAAGATTATTTCAAGATACAGAAGGAAAAAAATGCCAAGTGACTAATGTATACATAATTTAACACACAGCACACACACGAGGATTTAGTAGGTACCACAAAAATCAGTAGGAGGCAGGCGGAAGTCGTTGAAATGTATGAAAAAATTTTTTTTACGAATACCTATAATTTTTGGTAGTTAAAATCGCTTGACTGTACAAAATAAGTACAGAATAATGGATCTGTTTCTTCCATTTTGTCTTTTCAACCTTATAAAGGAGAAGATTGTTCTCAAGTACTCGTGAACATAATAAGTGAATAGAAATAGTGAATATTTTCATACCTACATTATTGCAATACAATACTGCTTTTAAGCGAGAAAAAAATAACATTTTTATTTCACGTATACCTCACCCACTCGACTGTCAGATAACATTTCGTGTATACCTACCTGTAGTTAGAGGAAGAGGTAAACTACTTAACATTCAGCTCGGCCTAGATCCCAGTGGAATGTTGGTATTGAATAATCATGATGGCGTGGGCCGCTCGGCTCCTAGCGTGGCCTCTGCTGCTTGCTAGACAGTCGTAACGTAATTCTCAACTTGTATTGTTTTTATTAATAGGAATAAATAGTAAATAAGAGTTTACGTCATAAGTTGTAACTATTCTTGTCAAATAGATCGTTTTAGTTATTATTTTCGTTATGTACACGAAAAACTTATCAATAGACATAGAACAGTGTAATAGTGTATTAGATTTAATAAATAAAAATTATTACTAATGCGTAGAGCGTGTTTTCGACTGCGGACGTACAGTTGTAACATACTTAAACTAAACAACCGTCATATTATTTTGGCCAGGCTTTGTAAAACATATTGATTTAGGTTTATACGTGTAAAACATTAGGCCCATAGCCGTCACTTCACTTAAAATTAGTTTTGGGTTTTTTTTATGGTTATATATCTGATCTGATCTTACCTCATTTGGTACATAATGTGAGAACAGGAGAGCTATATTACACACTGAAAAAAAAATATATGAAAGCGTTTTTATTCCGCTACGATATCCTAATATTAGACACCATAGTCTCTGTTTATTTTTCATAAACCGATAGTAGCAATTCAACTGATTGATACTACAGGCCTGAACAAACGAGTTGCTGGAAATAATACTGACTCACCTAATCTGGAACATCGCCGGTTTATGGCAAGTAATACAATACAAGTTTATACAAGTACATGATGTGTGGAATGATTTGACGACTATCGCTATATCATACAAAGTAGTGATTTTATTTATTTGAAAACGATGAGTAAAATCTTACTGGCACCACGCGCCAGTCCTAGTAAAATTAAACTAATTTAAACTCCATGGTAATATTAGGTAATATCTATAAATTGACATTTGACTTTCATTTACTCGTACCAAGATGGTGTCGAAAGTAGTATCTGTGATTTATCATTACATTAATAAATTTACGTATATCTATGTATGAATAATATTTTTATCATCAACAAGTATATTCTCTGGCTAAGCGTAAATGTAACTAAATGTGACGAATGAATATAAAAGTCAAAGACCTAAGTAATACACGTTAGAAACTAATTAATCTGTGGTAATACGTTGTATGATTTATGCCTATTACCACAATGATGTTGTAATACAAAATGTAAATATCACATCATTGCTATTACTAGTAAACTGTCGTTCTTAAATTATTTCAAACATTTGAAAATGAGTTCTTTGTTCATCATTAAAATATTTTTTAAATTTTCAGTCGTGTTGTATGGAAGACTATGTATTTTTTTGATCTAAGCTAATCATTGGTATATTGTTATAAACATAGGTACATGCATATTATGTATTTCTATACCAGTGGTTTCTAGTAACTATAGATCAACAATAATAACTAATAATTTCTAATGGACTTGGTTCACCGGAAGAGTAATACGTAAACAATTTCTATTTCAGTAATCAATTTAAACTTGCGTAAAGCATAGTTAGGTTATACATTGCTCAAACTACAAACGGCGCCAGATGTTTTTTTTATTAGAGATACGGGTAAATAGAAGCTATAATAACTGATAAAGATTTGTTTTACGTATTTAGGTCGAACTGTTTGAAAGGAATTTGTGTTTAGACAGGTTAAAACGCCGCTGGTCAAACTTGATTTATTGTTTGCATTTAGGTATTCGTACAGACATGGTAACAAGGAAATTATTTTTCTCTTTTAACTTATTGAGTAAATAAATAAAGAGTGATAAATAAATTAATAAAATTGTAAACAAAAATTGTAGTAGATAATATTATGCAGTGATTCAAACCCGTACAAACCGTAAACTTGTTTTATCAATAATAATATATGGCAAACAATAAGCTGAATTTCCTAACTCTCATGAACTTTCAGAATTTGCAATTATATTTCATGCAGGGTTAAGGAAATTCGGATAAACTCATTCAACCATACAAATTTACTATTATTTTGATTTTCTACTACTGTAGGTTCCCTTTTGATTTTGGTGTTAACTTTTTATTAATCGGTGATATTGGGATACATTTAAAGACACTTTAATATTCGTAAAAATGACGATACAACTGCTATTAAAAAATAGAATGCCGTACAATTAAATGTTATTTTTTTATTAAAAATGTGTTATCTATAAAAAAGTCATAGACGCCATAAAATAATTATAAAACATAGGAATAATTTGAAATTTTAGATTGCGCAATAAAATTAATAAAATTCTCTATATAATAAATGAATAGACTTTTCAAATTGTCAAGCTTTCAATGACATCTGCCTGTACGGTTTACAAGCATCTGGCGGTTCTCGTGACAGTTTGGACTTAGCTGCCGTTGATAGAATTTGTTTTTTGATATACTTTCGAACAATTTAAAAAAAACTAACGACGAAGTCTAAGCCGATCGCTTCGCTACGTATCGCGATCACCTCAGACTTCTAACTTCCAGAGTCACGAACTTGGTGAAATTCGACTTCAAATTATACAAGTATCACGAAGACGACGATTACATACATACGTCCATACATATATTCACGCCGTATCTCTAACGGGGTAGTCAGAGAGGACGGAGTGCCAAGCGTCGCGGTCCTTATATACTTCTTTCGCTTCCTCGAATCTCGTCATTCTCCTCACATTACAATTACATAACATTAGTAATTTCCTATATACAGGAAACTATGGTTGAGAAAGCCAATATGAGACTACTTTATACCTGTGACTAAAGGCGTCAACTATTTCAGATTGAGGATCAAGCTTCCATGTTGCATACTTCTCACATTTGTGATTCTGTATGTTCGCGAAGAGATCAAAACTTGGAGTTTCAAATTTGTCCACGATATGATCAAAGGCATAATCAGTAAGAGCCTATTTAGTGTCCACCTATAGTTGGCGTGAGGCGTGATCAGCAACAACATTATCTCATGATTTTATATACAATGCGAATATAAAAATATTACTAATCTCGTACCACTGCCATATGCCACGCGATAATTCATTTAAATCGATATATTATACGCCGCCAATTCTATTATTCTATGAATATAAGCAATGGCAGTGGTGTTATCAATCCGCAGTAATACACTACAATTACATAAATGGGCTGCAAATATTTCGAGGCCGTAGAAGGCTACCTTTAATTCGAGAAAATTGATATATATGTTTGGCTAACTGTGAAGTGTTCCAGTTGCCATTAGCGGATTGGTTATTGCAGATTGCACCCCAACCAGTACTTGATGCACCAGTGTAAATTTCTAATATGTAATTAATTATCTCTTTGAATTGAGGACGAACTGCCATCAATATTTTTTATCCACCATGCGAAATCTTGAGCTAAGTGAGAGCTTCACTTCATTTGCTTACTATAATCGTCAGTGTAATTCGATGCCAGGAACTTTTCTCTTTCTAACAACTTTGTATAAACCCAGCCATAACTTACAGCTGGGCAAGCCGAGTAAACTCTGCAAGTTGTCTTATTGTACAATTTTTAATATTTTAAGAATTTTGAGCTAATATTGCAGTGTTACGTGCGTGTTTTTACGTGTTTTTTCTCCTGTGGCAATGAAAGGGTCATATTCAACGTATCAAATAAAAATCCTAAAAATTTGCGTCCTAAAATACTGTTTTCCCAATTCATTGAAAAATCTAAATGTTGCAGCAATTTTATAGTCGCGTTTACATTATTTAAGCATTCCTGATAAGTGGAACGCCATAAAGATTGTAGTATAGGTTTCATTAATTGTGTGAACACAAAAGGCGCAATACATACCCGGCCCGACTTTTTGATTGGCCCGTTGGCGCAGTGGCATATGCGTCTGCTTTCCAATGCTAGGGTCCCGGGTTCGATTCCCGGTCAGGTCAATTTAGGAAACGAACTTTTCTAAATTGGCTTGGAGTCTGGGTATTACTGGGAACTCCCCCAGAGTTCGTTGTGTGGTACCCATAGTACAAGCTTGCTGCTTAGTTTGGGGTCACACAATCTGTGTAATTGTTTGGAGTATTTTATTTATTTATTTACATAATCCAAAGGGCAATACAATACCGTTCAATGTTTTCTGGAGTTCAATGCATGTCGGTGCGATGCCGGCTCCTGACGTGGTACGGGGTTCGCTCGCGGCTCGGCGGCTGACACCCGCGGTGCCCTCCTTGCGTTTAAAGTTGGAGCACGGCGCACAATTGCTGACTGTGTCATTGTTGTACCTGATCTATTTTTCAAACCTGAGGGTCCAGGAACAGCGGCCCTCATTTCTAAGCCCGTATTTGATATGGCATTTGAAGACTTCAGATGCTCGGCTAAATCAGAACCAAATAAGTATTCATCTATTTTTATATTCTTAAAGGCGTCTTTAGTCTATTTTGTTAAAGTGTTAATAGCCGTGTATCTTCTCGACAGCGACTATTTATGATTAAAATCACATTATAATCGGCCACTGTCACTCATAGTTCCTGAGGAACATTAACATCTTTTGTTAAGGCTATACTCAGTGCCTCACCGAGAGCTGACAAACACTTGCTATTTGGTCTATTTGGTTTTGTTTTGGCTTGCTGTAAATGTCTTTCTAGTTATTGATTTCTATCAATGTTGCTTTTATTTCGGGATTAAGCTTCGGCGCTCTCATATTGGGACAATTCTCTGATGGTAAATATAGTTTAATTAATTCTTATCTCTTTTCTTTATTTAATCCGTTTAAGAGTATGTGATTCCATCTTGCGGCTATGACCTTGTATGATTTTTCTACCGATGGATCTTCTCCTATAATGTCTAGGATCTATCTCCTTAGCCAAATTGTCGTCTGTTAATGTATCACCTGGCAGCGGCTCGTCTGTTGGCACAGTAGCTGTCTGCACGAATACAGACTGCACAACAGACTGTGGCGCAGTAATCAGCGGCGCTTGCACTGGTGCTCAATATTCAGACTGAACCTTCTCAACTTCGTCAGTAGGAGCATTGTCTGTATTGTGGAATAACCCATAGTTTTAACGCTCAACGCGATTTGCGCAGAGATGCTGAATACTGTAGGATAATTTTTTTTTTTTTAGTGTATTCATATTGCAATCTAGCTCTATCATACAGGCTAATGAGCGATTTTCTTTTAACTTAATCTAAACTAATATAAATTACAGTCCTTAATTTCACCCACTGGTGTCTCTTAGGTTTTCATTAACATTTAATAAGGCACTAAATATTATGTTCTTGTATCTAATGCAGCACTTTCACTGTTATCACTAATTTAATTAAACTGTAGGTATGTTTAATATGTTTTACATGTCTAACCAGCTTGTATTTCAAGCTCATACACGATATACATGGAGCGATAGATATGTATTCAAAAAGCTTGACATGCTGCACTTGGAGTTATGTATGTACTCACTGTGATTTACGTAGAAATAATTATAATCGAGTAATGTCGGTAGATTTATTGAATCTACTTAACCGAAATATAGAACATCGTTACTAGTTAACTGTAGGTTTGTGTAGATTTAATTACTCTCGGAACTAGAATATGAGTATTAGTACCGGCTTTTCTTTTTCATTTTCTTTTTAAATTTGCGTATTTTTTTAATAATAGCAACGTAATCTTCTTCTCTCGACCTTTTTCTTCCATCCATCTTTGTGAAATCACTTTATTTTCGAATTCAAAGTAACGTGCACGGTGCAACTCCGACGACACAACTACACGTAATGATCTTTACAGTAGCGGCACGCTATGATGGCTGTTTTGACACATGTGACATAATAAATTGACATTTCACAGTGGCGTGAAATCTCAATTTATTATCGGAAAAAAGTCCCTGGGGCCCTGAAGCCCATTGATTGGTTTCTGTTATTTGTAAGAGACTGGTCGAGGCTTCGGGAGACCGCCGGACTGGCAGCTTCTTCCGCCAACGAATCAGTTTGGCTATTCAAAGAGGTAATGCTGCCAGTCTGCTGGCCACCTTAAGCGATGACAGCTTTCTAAGTGGCACCTTTGAGGAAGTCTATTATTTGAGATAATGTGTAGTTTTAAGTTTGTAAATATTAACGTCTTTATGTACTTTTTTGTTATTAGTAAAAGTGTTTGTATATCAAAAAGTAACACAATCTTCTAATATTTTTAGCATTTTTATTGTGGTAAATGGGGGTTCTGTATTGCGTCTTGCAGCATACGCCTTAATTTGAGCCCACACCAAATCAATTTCAATGTATTTACAATGGTATGGCGGTAACCGTATCACTCTGAGCCCATGTTCTAAAGCTATTTCGCCAATAACGTATCGGATCTTGGTTGGTTTGTTTTGCATTTGAGCGTTGCATAGTCTTTAGAAAATAAACTGACGATCTTTACACCCACAAACAATCTCACTAAATTTCACTAAGCAGTAAAAGTCTCACTACTCTAACATACCTTTCCTAAAAATTATTATTCTGCTTGAAATTCCTTGATGCTACAGTACATATTAATATAATTTGAAACCGACACAAAATTAATACATATAATGTGGTGTTATTTATATTGAATTATTATACTTATTGAATTCAAAGTATAAGATAATTTGAATGTTGACGATTTTCGTTATTATTTTAAAGGTATAAAAATTTAGATGTATAAATTTCATAAGGTATAAAATAAATTTATTTGTCAAATTTTTAATGAGGTTCATGCACGTGACTGACATATGACCTCCCCTCATCAATACAGCTGACGATTATTTTTTTTTAAATGTAATTGAAACAATAATTTTATACAATTTTGCTCGGTATAAAAATCATCGGAGCAGATTTTTTTCCAATGACTTTTTTTTTAGCTCCACCGCTAGTGCGACAACTGACGCTCACTTTACTGTTTTCTGAACATTAAACAACTGTTTGAAATAAAATTAATTCGATATAAAATTCCTAGAAAAATTGCAGCGCTACCTCCAGTACTATTAGCTTTAGCTATGTTTCATCCAAAAACACAACATTTTACCAATTTTCAATTTCTTTCACTTGCCGTAAAAAAATAAAAATATTTTTAAATAGTCTCTTGTCGGTCACTAAGTATGTCGTGCAAGCAAAGAATCCAGAACACTAAAAATTTTTAACAGACTCAATTATCAAGCCGTTGCCCGCCCGCTTAGCTGGGCAAAAAAAAAAAAGTTCCAAAAAATGAATAGACTTAAACCATCTACAGACAATTCCGCATCGAATGGTTATGGTCCCATGTCGATCCGTTCAGTAGTTTTAACGTGTTTGACGCACAAAGAAAACATAACTTCATTATATATATATATACAAATCAATGTTTGTTTGTTCCTATTTTGTAGGCTGCCATACTGTTCAACTGATTGCGATGAAATGTGATACAAAGATAGCTTGAATCCTGAGGAAGGACATAGGCTATTTTAAAAATAAACGCGGACGAAGTCTCGGGCATCAGCTAGTCTATTATATAAAAATCAATGTTTGTTTGTTCGTACTTTATGGGCTGCCATACCCGTTCATCTGATTGCGATGAAATGTGATATAAAGATAGCTTGAATCCTGAGGAAGGACATAGGCTATTTTAAAAATAAACGCGGACGAAGTCTCGGGCATCAGCTAGTCTATTATATAAAAATCAATGTTTGTTTGTTCGTACTTTATGGGCTGCCATACCCGTTCATCTGATTGCGATGACATTTAGTATGGAGCCATCACAATATCGAATCTTTTCATCAATATTTTGCGTTTGTTATACTGTTTGTATCGAAAGCCAACCTTCAAAATCTTCGTTAACGCACTTTCCCCACCGGGGAATAATCCAGCTTCCTTCAGTGATTGCACTAACTTTTTTCTCGTTGAATACTCCTTCCGTAAATAGTAGCTGTATACACATGTCTTCGGATGGCATCGGCATCAAAGCTATCGACGCCTACGACGGTTTTGATCGTTTTCTCTTTTTTGGTGTGTGAAGTTTATTTTCTTCTGTGTCAGTCTTGCCATATTTTGCTTTGGTTATTCGTCTAACAGTTCGTTGTCCAATATTAAGCGCATCATCTACGCGTTCAACCACTGATGTTATAGGTAAAATTGGCCCTCCATTTAGAGCACCCATTCCCAAAGTGGGCGATAACGCCCCCCTGTGGGCGCTGCAGGCCTAAAGGGGGACGGTAAGAGACCCAGAAAAAAAATGGGGGTGTTGTGTAGAGGCCTGGGGGGTGATTTGTAATTTCATTTAGCTAGGAGGCATCTCAGACAACGACTGCATGAGCTCTCGACTCAGTAGACAAAATAAGTTTGGGAACCTAGAATTTAGAGACTCACGTTCGAAAAAGTTACGAAGTCGTATAACGAACTCACGTGTTTGACCGTTTAAAACGGTTCTCTGCGTACGTTCGGCCATATCCCAATAAAACAAAATTTTATTGCGTAATCCATTAATTTTAAGATTTACCATATTTAGTAGATAATAAAAGATGTTTATGTGGAAACTATTAATTTTAAAGTAAATGTGATTTGAATCAGAAACAGCAAATTGATTGTGAAAACTATTAATTTGAATATATTAAGTTGCATTTTTAATTACTAATTCTGTTGCTCATTTATAATGTATATGTATATCCAATTAAAATTAAGTGTAATTAGGAATCCACTGTTTTTAGCTTACAATAAGACTAGTAACCCGCCCCGGCTTCGCCCGAGTGGGAACTATTATAACGTAACCTATACAAAAACCTTATAAAAAATCTTTAAATGATAGTGAAAACCATATCAAAATCTGTTGCATGGATTAGAAGAAGTAAGTGGAAAAACAGTCAGACGCGGACAGCGACTTTGTCTTACTTTATTTAAAGATAAGAAAGCTGAATTGGATTGGTATTTAAAATGTGTGACAAGCATTTCATAATTACAAGTATAGGTCACACAAAGTTCCCGATATCATAACGGGTAGCTCATGAATCCGTGATAAATACCTGAATTATATAAGTACCTACCTTGGTATCGATATTATCTCGATAATACTGTAGGTACTCACCATTCTCTGCATCGTTTCACGCCTATGACCATCACCTACTCTCTCACTCGCATTTGCGAAAACGGTTGTTTATTAGTAGTACTTATGTAATATAGTGATATACAATGCCGCATGTATACCATATTATACAGGTTTCATTATGCCGGTATTTCTTTCGGTTATCTTCAAATACAGGATATTATTAATACCCTGTATTTGAAGATTGAAGTACAATAATCGGTATAATATATACTGTACACCAGTTTTACCAATTTTGTATGAGTACATTGCCAAGGACAGTGGAACGGGTTTCAAAGAATGCTGGTAATGTATAAATAATCTTTTAACAAAATAAGCGAAACTCCCTAACACCAATTTTAATCGTTCATAATGGATACTTTAAAGGTTCTAATCCCAATTCTAGGAAATGCTGCAGAGGTCGTCGCTGGAGACGCAAAAATTAGAGCTGTTGTCCAAGCTAAGTGAAGTGCGGTTGCGCGTGGCGGAGCGAGGCGTCTTAGAGCGTTCGCCGCCGCCGCCTGACACTATGCCGCTTGTCAGACCTGCACCGCCACGGGTAAAATTTTTTGCTATTGTCACATAGTCACACCCGTTTTCAACAACAGGGCTACTTTTGTTTTTAGGAGCTTTATGCGACATCTGCTGAGGTATAAAAAAGCATTGGTGCATTAAAGGGATGCCATAGTCTAAGGATCTTTCTTACAAAAGAGCAATTTTGGAATAATTGGTTAAAACTCGCATTCGAAGTAATGCCAGACTGAACTTTCGCTTTCGGCGCAAAATTAATTTCAGCTTAGTTTAGTTATCGGCAGCAAACCTGCACGAAATTATAATTAAAACTGAAGTTCTGTTCGTGACCTTTCACGCTGCCTTCGGTGAAGTTCAACGTAGTGGAATTTCACCGCACTTGTGTACACCGCCTTGTACCAACGAATTCGGAAATACTATGGAAATGTATTTCAGAACAATTACGCCCAAAAAACACGGTACCACGCGTTTGATTCAAATATTCTGAAACACGAAAGGTCGCAAACTCACAGTCAACTTTTAAGAACTATTTTAAACCCGCACGATCTTTATTGAACTGTAGCCGGACGTTTAAAACGTTTCGTATTACATTCCAAAGTCAACGATGACTGGATGCCCGGTACACGTGATCACTGATCACGTGATCGCACGGGAAAGTACTAGCAAGCGAAGATACATATTGATGTATAACACCTTTCTTCTCGCTTTCCTGCAATCTGTGGTAGTGATTTCGTGTAAAGGGACGGAAGTGTGTAACAGGAAGCCGGGGACTATTCGATTTAACCAATGACCGCGGCCGGTGGTAGAGTTGGCCGTGACATGGTAATCTTTTTTTTCAGGATATAATGTTAATGTTGCTTATTACCAAGGTGAGATGTCAGATGTTACACATCATATGCGACTACTGTAAGGCTCGCTCGTTTTTTTATCCTATTTTCGTGAAGTTAAATAGTTTTTATTTTAATTTTCTCGTATGACAAAATATTTAAAAATCATTTTAAAAGGTAAAGAAAGCATATTTACGAGTTCATTTGAATTTTATTTACAAGTTTTTTATATGTTATGTTATCTTAGATTGTAATTAATTTACTTAGTCTGTGTTGTGAATTTAATTTAGGGAATCATTTTTTTTCGTCCGTTTTATAATACTTTTTATTAAAATAGTGTCGTGATCTGTTTTCCTGCTTGTTTGTTTTTAATAACTGTAATTATGTCTATTCATTCTACTGCAAGATTTCAGTCTTCGATTAGATAACATGCAATACTTCTACGACAAGAATAGATTTCTTTATTTTCAAAATGTATAGAGCAAAAATGTATAGGCATTAGTTGGTAACCAGTCATCTTCTCGTCTTTCTAAGCGAACTGCTTTAATCCACTGTAATCACCGAAGTTCATTTTTGGTAAAAGTAAAAGAATAAATTTATAAGATCCAATTCAAAAAAGAGAATTCCCATACTCTGTATAAAAATACAATCAAAACAACTTACGTACTAGAAACTGTCTGGCTACTAGTGGCACAAAACACATCACAATATTTTTATTTAATTTCTTGTAGACATAAAATTATTTTATATACTTGTGATAAATTATCATATCATGTTAACCACACAGGTCATTTTTAATTAATATTTCGCCAGTTTTCACGTCAACTAACCAATTGTATTTGCGACGGCTGACTGTCACAGACAGCAAGGTAGGCTAAGTAGTGTTTGTGGTTTTTTAGCCCCGCCCACTTGATTGGGGTTTGCGTTGTGTCATATTTTTAAATGAATCGAGGTCCATTGTATTTCCGAATTCGTTGCCTTGTACTGTAGAAAGTATTTTTTATTAGAACAGCAAATCAAATAAATGCTCCTAAGAACACAGACACATATTTGCATTTATATAAAATGGACAGCGACATAAAAAATGTACAAAAGAATTATTGTAAAAGGAAGTTTCTGTATCTGCCGAAATTGAGGCAAAACAGGAATGCGATTATGGTATGAGTTGTATCTGTCGGAAACCAGATCTTAATGACTGAGTAATATAGTGGTATTAACGTTCTAGCTTTCTAGCTTAAAATCTGTCAACACGAGACTAGTTTCTTGCTAATTTTACTATCCTAGATTTATTTATTAGCGTCTTGTCAACCGTCCATTAGTGTTTGTTACTTCAATGAATGGCAAAATTATTTTATTCATGAAACTGTACCAGATTTTTTCAAGGCGAAATACAATCACACTAACGCTACTATTACTGTTCAATATTCGAGTTTGCAGGAGGCAAAGCAAAATCAGTTAGGATGCAAACGCATTGTCTATACTGCGCACGTTTAATAAAACACTGACCTATGTATTAGGTTTAGGTAATCTGTCGAAGTAGAGTTAGCTTCACGCGGAAGATTGTCGTGGCCCAGCTATGACCTACTAGTTAAAAACTTTATTTAAATTATCGTTTTATCGACCAACGCTGACATAAGTCTTTGTCATAATGGGTTCTTCTAAAGCTCTTTGATGGGATACTTACGGATGTCACTTGACTTCGGACTCGATTGGAGTGTACAACCGATCGGTTTCTGTTTTAAGGAAATTTATTACAAAATAATGTCGGCTTATTAATAGGTCTACATCTTTTAAAAAGTCATGAATTTTTGGTGTCCTATCGCAATTTAGGTCTCTGATGTAATATTAAAATGCCTCTAAAATTTTTGCACTCTTTATTGCAAGATAGTTTCATTACAAATGTCAAATTTCGGGTTCGAGATGCATTTGATTATTAGTCTATGTTCCGCTAATATTTCCTTTTAAATTCTATTGTTTTATTTAAATAAAAAATCAACTGAATTCTGTTGTCTAGTTTTTAGATCTTTCCTATAATATAAAATTTGGTTACTACATTATTAAGTGTGCAAATAATTCCTTAAAGTGGCCAATTTTTACGATTTGCGCGGGAAAAGCAGATGACACATTCATTTTTCTCTCTATTCCTGGCCAGTATCGAATCAATGCAGTCTTCATATAAATGACTTGACACCTAAAATAACTTTTAGGTGTTGCACTACAAGATAGCCGACATATTCTCAGTTTTGCTTTCTCTAGCAGACTAGAACGAAAGCGGGAAGAAAAGTCGTTATGTTCAATGGTATATTTTCAGACGCCGCCAGCGAACTACGGGCGCCAGATCGAGCGCAACACGCACATGTACTCGTCGCTGCCGCGCTCGTCGGTGCTGAGCTCGGAGGGCCGCGCGGCGCTCGGTAAACAGCCGCTCGGGAACATGGTGGTGGCGAGGGGCCGCGGACACTCCGTGCCCAACCTAGGTCTCTAGGTCTCCGGCCCATGGGCCCGCGCATGCGCACGCGCACGCACACGCGCACGCGATACTACCCCCCGCTCCCCATCTCGCGCACGCCGCCGCGCCGCCCTCGCTCCCACGCTTTATGCCCTTGCTGGCCCACGCTCACCGGCTGGCAACACTGTATTTGCACTTCATTGAGATCTGTTACTTTTGCGTACTTATTATTTAAAAGATAAATTGTTGCTTCAGTGGGGATGCGCTATAATTAATATTATGTTGATTTAATATATCGGGTGACTTGATATATCGAAAAGAAAATATTGATACTAAAAATATCGATATACTAAGTCCGCCTATGCAGTTCAGTGCAACTGAACCCATTATCCTCGCACCCTATGGCGACAACAATGACATTGATTTCTGCAGTTGTGGTTTGATCATATTTTAGCGCGGAGAAACCTCATCATTTGATTTTATACATAGTTGTAATTTGCAAGAAAACTACACTACTAATTAAAAAACTGGTTTTAGAGATTTGGGATATTATAATTATCTATCCATTATTTTAGTAAAAATAATTTTAAAATTCTGTTTTTTCTGTAATTTTTTTATCTTAATTTCTTATCTTTCTTTCTTAAAATCTTATCTTTTTTCTCCAATCATGTTTCCACCAGTGGCGTGCCTAGGGCTTCAGGATACGGCAAGCCGCCCGAAATACATGTTCTTCATTGTTTTCGTAAAAGTAAAGGGAAGGCTAAATTATTATAGATTACTAATTAATCATTACTGGCACAACCGGTGGACAAGAAGAGCGGAAACAGATCACTCCCCGCGATATCTTTCAACAAAACAATTTTTACAATATTTTGCTATTAAAAATGTACAGGCGTAAATAGTTTATCAGTTCTTAACATATTAATGTGTCTCAATTCGTTGTTTATCCAAATTACTAAAAGAAATCACTGTATTCATGTGTTTTTGTAAATTCCTGTCTTTTATGATGCCAGTATACTTTTTAATCGTCATAACCAGAACAATTCTAAATATTTTCGTCATTTGAATAATATATAGAACACTAATAATAATAAGTACCTATAACTACCTATAACTTGATGGGCGAACCCGGAGAACAAACAAAAATCCAATCAGTTTCGAAAACTGATAAAATTGTCTTTTATGCGAATTACTAGTCAGAGAAACACATTCATGAGGGAAATAGTATTGTACGCCGATTTATTGTGTTTTATGCAATTTACTAGTCGAATAATACAGAAATCTGACGTAGGTTATAGGTATAACGAAAAATTCGTTGTTTTTTCTATGCAAAGAACAAAGGTTTTACATTTCCAATGCCGATTAAAACTTGTATATTAGGTAAAAAGAATGACGTTGAATCACGTAGAATTGTATTTGTATTGACATCGTATCTGTCAATCTGTACAAAGTTCAATATGAAAGCCGGGCTTTTCGCTTCATACTAATTGCTATATAAATCCTAGTAAACAAGCTATAGCTTTTATCGAGTTTTATTATTAGAGAAAAAGCAAGGTTGCAAGCCACATTGCAAGCCAACGCGTGAGAGCGGGACGGCTGATTACATAGAGTACACTGATCTCGCCTTGAGAGATCGCGAGTGTTAAACTCGAACGGCCGTCACGTGTTAGTCACGTATTCGTTGCCATGGTTGCGTGCAGTCATTTTCGTTTCGACGCGAATTTTGAAATTTTAATACCGATACGGTTTGAAATTAATTTTTATTTTATTATTTTATGCTTGACTGAGCATTTTAGTAAGGCATGTTTTTGGGCTTCTATGAAGGTACCGCCACTGATTTCCACGTATAGTTGAAGTTGTATGTATCCAAATATCTAACTTAATATTCTTATATATCGAGATCCAGGTCACAGAACACACCAAAGTCTGCATAGGCGGACTCATGATTTATCACGTTTATTTTCTGGTATTAATATTTTTTTCGTGTATTATTTTTAAATACAAGCACTGAGGTAGGTTTATGGCATTTCTTTCGATAAAAGGTAATTTTTTATGGGTCAATCGCAGTTTATTGCTTATGGCATTTGAACATGAGATAATATGTCCATGGTATCAATATAGTATTTATCAAATATATAGTTTTTAAATCAAAATAATATATTTATTTGTTATAAGTAAAACGACAGGTCTCACGTCAGTAGTGCGCTCCAGCGTAGTAATCAAGCTATGTCCCATTGTAGTTATGACTAATGACTTACCATATACCTCTATTCATTCCGATGTAGCGCATGAGCTGAAATGTTCTAAAAATACACAGCATTCCATTTAACTTGTTTCTATATTCCCTTATTTAATGAATCTTATTAATTCTAAATGTTTTACTATTTTTAATTTTTAGTTTCTGCCTGCATTTTGCTTACATTTTCGCTTTCATAAATACATAATACATTCTAATTGTCTAACATAAATATTAAATGTTACTGAATATTCGTATTCATTTAAAAATTAAAAGGACTTTTCCACCACATGTACATATATATTCTACCGTTGTTAGGGTGCCTTACATATTCGTTCCGGCGATATTCGGCCTGCTCCGAGCGGTAATAAATGGAAATGTGGAGTCTGAAATTCGTCAGGCATGTCCAAAATCCGAATTATATGTTTTTATCGGCTCACACATTATTAGCGTAATGCACAATTGCGATTACCTACTTATTTCATTCGAGTTTTGTGAACATGTTTACCTCGGATTGGGTAATTGAACATTAAAAGATGTCGATTATCATATACTATATCAGAGTATATCACATAACTCTTCTGTGGTTACTCATCTAGTAGACGACTGTAAAACTTTACTACACTGAGTGTGTTACAACTTACAACCTATGGATTCATTTTCCTTTAAATTTCGTTACTTGCTCAATTATTGTAAGACGAGATAATTATAGTGAAATTGAGAAACACTACAAAAATAATTGGTCAAGGGCGTTCATATAAATATATAAAACGGTATGTTTTTAAATTTAACTTCAGATCTAGAATTAGGTAAACTTTAAATAATGCTGTATATTCCCTGAATTGAAAATTCTAGTTCCAGTAATATTGGAGACAAGGTGGGGAGGAAGAATAAAATATTCAAATTGTGTAAGGATCCCGATAATTATAATGCTCCTATAAATATGAGTATATTGGTCAATAAGATAATGCCATTTTGCTAAATTTCAAGCTTGTTTGTTAATAGTTTTTCTCATTTATCATTTATAATAAATATCATAATCGATAAGACTAAACAGTTTCGTATGTTACAGCAGAGAGAGACGAGGCGATACCACGCGGTAGCCCTTCGCCGTCCCTGAGGGAGACGCGCGCGCGGCTGGGCAGCGGCGGGGCGGGCGCGGGCGGGGGCGGGGGCGGGGGCGGGGGCGGGGGCGGGGGCGGGGCCGCGGGGGGCGTGAGGCTAGAGGGCGATGACCTCGCGCGCACGTCCCTGCGTCTGACGCCGCGCCGCCCGCTGCCGCAGCAAACCATGCCCTGGTTATTATGCATTAAGACTCATAATTGACTGCGCTCGTAGTAAATACAAGACATTGCATTCGAAATGCATTTCGAAAACGAACAGTAATGTGGGGCAGTAATGTTGGCGGATCTTTTACGGATCTTTTACCTTATTAATTTTGAATAAATAGATTAAATTCTATAATCCTGTCACGCAAAGCGTCAAGTGGCGTCAACTATCGTTTCAAAGTCACGCGCACCGACACCGATCGAGTAAGAAAGTTAAGATCCGAATCTGCGGATCTTGACACCAAATATCCGTATTCGGATCCGTATCCGCGGATATACATTTTTAACCATCCGAAACATCACTAGTAACAATGTATCTGTTTGAAGTCTTCCCCTTGTAAATTTGGGGCATATTTTTAATTGATAAAACCTAAAATAAATCTAAAACAATATTACACATTACCTATATTTGCTCAGAATTGTGCTTCTTTATCAAGTTTTGTAATGTACCACATAAAAGTAAAATAACGTACTTATAGTTAAAGTCAAATCAATTTATTCAAGTAAATCCCATTACAAGGTATTTTTGAATGCCATATCTACTTCAGTTCGGTTCAAATAGAAAACCTGGACATTGAGAAGAACCGACAAGAAACTCAGTCAGATATAATTTTTTTTTCATCATTTTACAAAAGGTTTATTAAAATACAATTTTCATAAAGCCAGTAAATGCATTATGATACATAGGTAATGAATACCGCAACTCGAATATGAAAGTTATCAAATTGAAAGTTGCAAAAAAAGATCGTTATGTTTTTAACCTAAAATTTCCTGTATTAATATTGACAATTGCATCCAAGCCCTACAAAAAATTAGCCCTTCAAACAATGGTAGAACTTTACGTTACTAACTAGTTAATCTGTGGTAGAACTAACATTGAACTGGGTGGGTCTCAAATTCTTAATTTAAACTTTCTGAATATTTAGTCTGCGCGTACTGCCCCATAAAATATTACTCTGATCAAAAATGTAGACAAGAAGATAACATCGATTTTCAAGGTGTTCCTAATTACCTACTTCAAACCATTCTGGAAATGTAAGCGGTATTATGAAATAGAATAAATAAAATGATTGCTTTTCGCTATGTCTTTAAGTACAATCTTTATACCTATTTATAATTGTTAGTGCGTCTGTTAGTTATTGTGTGACAATTTGACTGATTAAGATCATATTCCCATAATTTTTTTGTTTTATTCCGATATTGGTTCATAACCATTCTAGGATACGATAGGTGATGCTGAAGCATATATCGAAGTACAACTATATAGTACGATATAAAATTATTAATTGTCTAAAAACAAAACAGTAAAAATACAATTTTCAAAGAACTAACATGTCCCCGAAGCACAGCCATTTGTATTGTGATGTAAACTTGTCTTCCCGTGTCAATTTACTGGAAGAGCAATTTTATTTTAAAAGAAGACAATCGTAACACATCAGGCAACACAAGGTTCTTGAGCATTTTTACAATACAATATACACTTTATTGCACCAGTACAGAATATACAGACTCAAAAGAAAATTCATTGAAAACAGTACAATTTAGGCGGTAGGGTTCCAAACCATTCCATTTTTAAATATGCATTTTTACTTTCATTCAATTCAGGCAAACAACAGATATTCGGCAGTGGGACTGTGAAATTACATGCGGCTGGTTAGAAAGCCTCGGACTGGAGGTATACGTGGGCGCGGCTCGCGCGTGGCTTGGAGCCGCGCCTGAAGCGAAGGGTGTTATCGCCACCGCTTCCTCCCACGCGATAGAGAAGGAGCTCGGGATAAAAAATCCCATGCACAAAAAGAAAATAGTTCTCGCCATCACAGATTTACTCGTAAGAATTTTTCTTGTTTTTATTCTTATTGTTATTTTTATCAATTTTAAAATGAATTGCTTTGATGAGTAGATTTTTCGGAAATAGTGAACAACATACATACATATCCTCACGCTGTATCCCTAACGGTGTAGTCAGAGAGGACGGAGCGCCAAGCGTCGCGGTTCTTACATACTTTTTTCGCTTCCTCAAATCTCATCATTCTCCTCACACAATTTCGCCTAGGTATGCGAGTGCTTTTGACATTTCCATCCGCTAATAGTCTGGCTATTTGATCTTCATAAGTCAGCCTTAGTCTTCCTTGGCTTCTTTTACCACTCACTTTCACTCTGTATATCTTCTTCTGCAGTCTTCATCACTTATTCTTTCTATGTGCCCGAACCATCTAAGCATTCTTTTCTTCATTTTTACAATAACACCGAACCATCTAAGCATTCCTTTCTTCATTTTTACAATAACACTGTCGTGCGACCCTGTCATACTGCATATCTCTTCATTGCTTATCCTGTCCGCAAGGGTGACACCGCACATCTTTCTAAGAGATCGCATTTCTACTGCATTTATCATACTTTCACTCGATTTCTGGCATATACATGGCCTCACTACCGTACAATAAAGTTGGCACCAACACCGCATTGTGGAAGGCCATTTTGGCAGTGTTAGATATATGTGAACAACATGTTACTGAATTATTTAAAATCTGTTTACTGCAGGTTGTGATCGTGTGGTACGGGTAAATGGTACCTTTGGGCGACCGTTACAGGCTAGAGTAGCTACCACAGACCAGACTTCAACCACAGTCCAAGACTTCAGTTCAGTTCAGTTCAGTAGGCAGTTCAACCACCGACCAGACTTTGAATATGTAATGCAGTGAATGATGGTTGAGCGACGAATATAATTTAGCGAACAATTATGAAATTGTCATTCATTACGTGAGAACTTTGCAATTGCAATCCATACGTGTTGCGTTTTAAGGTATATAGTCTCTAAACTAGAAAAGTTTAAATAAAAAGCGATAATTACAACAACAAAAAGCTCCGATTGCTGTTATAGTTATAACTTAACATGTCAGTGGAGCGAGTGACAGTAGCTAGCTGTGTGCGGTCCGCGCGCAGGAGGCAATTCTCGGTTCCTGCGACATAATTTCTAAATCGACATGAAGTTAAATCTCGGATCTCTATCAAAAATGACTAAAAATATGTATATGACTCTAAAATGCTATTCGCGGTGACAATAGATGTTAATCTCTACACCTACTTCATCTCTACAGATTATACGTTCCGTTTTTCTCGATTATATTGGTTAAATCTAAAAATGTAATAATTAGGTTTTTTATTAACATAAAAACTGAAGTATGTATTCTCATTTCAAAATAATATAAAATAAAATAAAACGGTCAAAAAAGCCCAATAAAGTGTAGGTACTTTCGTTTTAAGATCATACTGCATATTTGGACGTATAACAGGCTGGATTAAATGTATTAATTGCAGAGTAAAATTAATTGAAAGACGAAAGTTTTTTTCAAAAGGTCTTTTGTATTAAAGGCATCATTCCGCCGTAATACTTGGCGTCTGCTTTCTGCCGTCGCAATATCGGCTTTCTCTACCACTTCAATAACGAACGTCACCGCAAAATCGTCAGCTGACATTTTGCTGTTATATTTTATTATTACAGACAACATAAACAATAGTGAGTTAGTTAAATTAACGTATGTGAAGTTAAAGATGTGACAATACGTGTGTAATTATTCAACTTTACATACGACATTCCGGTGTCAACTGCTACTGACCACTCGTTACATGTCGAACGCTAGCGATAGAGAAATGTCTATGAGTGACACTATGAGAATACGATCAACCGTTATTAATAGACATCCGCCATTTTTTTTCGACGTATCTCTATACAATTACCCGCAACTCGGGGAACTGTAGTTAATAACTACTACGACGGAAGTCCAGTGACGAACAAGTTGTACTGTGTGTAATCAAGACCGACTCACTTGCGTCTGGACCCGTAGCACATGCCGGCGCCGACTATTTATATTACAACGACAATAAGGGGTTGCACTGCACCACACCACTTGAATTTTATTAATGATTTTCGAGAATTTTATGTCCACGTTAAGCTGTCACACGACGTCACGGCGACTCCAAAGAGAGGCCTCTATACTCGATACGGGTTGTGGTGGATTAACTGGATTAACTTTTTACAAAATACGCGAAATCTACTCACATGTTGATGTTGATGTGATGTAGCTCGCATACCTAGGCGAAAATGTGTGAGGAGGGTGATGAGATTTCAGGAAGCGACAGAAGTATATAAGAACCACGAAGCTTGGCATTCTGTACTCTCTGACTACCCCGTTAGGAATACAGCGTGAAGATATGTATGTGTATGTAGGAAAATTGTAACTATTGGTATATTAAAGGTCTTACGGTGCAACCTGACTAGCGATTTGTTACTGCAATCTGTTGCAAGGCAACAAATTGCACCGTAAATAGGCAGATTGCATGCAAGTTATCGCAAATCGCATCGCCTGCGCTAGCGACCGACTAATTGCTGCAACAATTTGCAACGTGTATAGTGCGGGTGTGCAATCTAGGCTCAGTCACGACCGTATCGTTCACGGGATAGTAGCTATACAAACTACTTATCTATTTCTTTATTTTTTATTATTTAATCTCAAATTCAACACAAGGTTTTTTGGCGGGAACGAGAGAAGTGAGGTTGTTATTTTATTTAGATTTTATATTTGTTACATTTTTGAGAGTTTTAAAGTACAAAAGTGATAGTATATTGTGTTTTAAAGTTCTGTGTAAGTGAAAAGTATGGTTTAGGTCTAAATAAACATGTGTAGCTGAAGTTCTCGTGCTCTTCCAACTACTATTATTACTTTACTGGAGGAGTGTTAGGGGACTTATTTAGTGTTTCTCCAGAAGTTATGTCATTAGGTTAATGGTCTTGTTATCAGTGCCTTAAAAATATAAATATAAATTGCGGGCTTTTTGGCGGTGAAGTTCTATAAAACTTCAGTAAAGTCTATCATCACTTTACTGGAGGAGTTTTACGATAACGATTCTAGATACTAATACAACAAGTGACATTTGCAAATGCGCTAATCCGTGTCATGAAAAAACAAATGTGTCCCAATCCAGGGCGGGCACGGCGACCCGTGGCTGGCGGCGGCCGGGCGGCTGGACACGGCGTGGGCGCTGCGCTGGCTGGAGGACGCGGGCGCGGGCGGCGCGCGCGGCGCGGCCGCCGAGGCGGCGCTCGACGGGCGCGCGCTGCACCGCCTCACGCACCACGACCTGCACGCGCACCTGCGCGTCGCCACCGCGCTGCTCGCGCTCTCGCTGCGCCGCGGTCGGTCACTGCCCGCCACCACCGCCTCTACCGCCTCTACCGCCTCTACCGCCTCCGCCGCACCACCGATCACTACCACCGCACCGCACCCCACCTGTCATTACCGCACCGCACCTCACCTGTCATTACTACACTGCACCACCCACTGGTTCTGGTGATTTCAGGAACGGTAGGGGTTGTATGGATCAGATTTTCTCGCTTCGCGTTATCGTGGGAAGGTTTCTAGCTATAGGCCAGAATGTTTTCTGCGCTTTCGTAGATCTAGAAAAAGCATTCGATAGAGTAGTGCGGAAGAAATTGTGGAGTCTTTTGCCTGAATATGGCGTGGAGGGCTCCTTACTACGGGCTGTGAGTCATTATATCGTGGCCACAGAGCCTGTGTAAGGATAGACGGTAACATGTCGCCCTGGTTTAAAGTCTGTTCTGGTGTCAGACAGGGCTGCGTGATGTCTGCCTGGCTGTTCGTGCTGTATTTGGACAGTTGCCTCCAGAGATTGAAAGGTAATATGAGTGGTATGGGATGTGATAACACAGTGATAAACTGCCTATTGTATGCTGACGATGCTGTGCTAATAGCACCATCAGAGGCAGAGTTGCAGACACTAGTCACGTGCATGAAAGAAGATTGTGAAGTAAAAGGATTGAAAATGAATGTGAACAAAACTAAGGTTCTGGTGTTTGAAAGAGAAGCGGTACAAACGAAATATGTGATTTGTGTAAATGGAAAATGTCTAAAACAAATGAATGAAATTGTGTATCTGGGGAGTGCGTTTTCGAGGGATGAATGATGTGAGTTGGATATGGAGAGACGGGTAGCAGCTAGCAATAAAGTGAACAATGCTCTGTCCGTATTAGTGGGTAGTGTGAATATATCTAACACTGCTAAAATGGCCATCCACAATGCGTTGTTGGTGCCAATTTTGTTGTACGGTAGTGAGGCCTGGATATGCTCGAAATCGAGTGAAAGTATGATAAATGCTCTGGAGATGCGGTCTCTCAGAAATATGTGCGGTGTCACGCTTGCGGACAGGCTAAGCAATGATGAGATACGCAGTATGACAGGGTTGCACAACAGTGTTATTGTAAAAATGAAGAAAGGAATGCTTAGATGGTTCGGGCACTTGGAAAGAATGAGTGATGAAATACTGACGAAGAAAATCTACAGAGCGAAAGTGAGTTGTAAAAGAAACCAAGGAAGACCAAGGCGGACTTATGAAGATCAAATAGCCAGAGTGTTAGCAGACGGAAATATCAAAATCACTCACATACCTAGGCGAAATTGTGTGAAGAGAATGATGAGATTTGAGGAAGCGAAAGTGGTGTGTAAGGACCGCGACTCCTGGCGCTCCGTCCTCTGACTACCCCGTTGGAGATACAGCGTGAAGATATGTTATGTTACCACCCACTGCCACCGCACTACGACCACCTCCACGACTAATATCATCCATAATTCCATCCACCACCACCATCACCCACAGCGACTATATCACCATTCATCACCACTATTGTCACCATACCATCTGTTGACTTTTCATTATCAGCATCAACTATCGCCATTTAAAACACTAGAGTTTACACTAAAGATTTCTTAAGGAAACAAAACTGAAACAATGGGTATTTGACAGTGCTAAAAATAAAATAAAAAAATGAAATCGTTAAAGAAAAATAGAGAGAAGTGTAAAATGGATGGAATGAAAAGGAACATAAAAAAGCCTTTTTTTTGTAATTTTATTTGATTTTGTAAAATAAAATTCAATAACAGAAAAAACTATGACGCCACCATTCATAATCTTGAACACTTCTCATACAAAATTACATTTTCGACAGATACCGATTTTTTAGTGGTAGTCTCGGACTAACAATCAAAATGGACGGAGTCATATTAAGTTGCCACTCTTATCACCCGCCTCAAACGAATTTTCATGTCTCTCTTTCTATATCATTGAACATATCCATGAGTAAAACAAATATAGTACCTCGTACTGTCGGTGTAATTCGTGTCAGCTCATGATTGACTTGACGTACTTGACTGAAATAATTATTTGCAAAATACTCGTAAATTTTAAGAGGTTTGACTACTAGTATTACGAAAATAAAAATATGTTATGTTCAAGTGTGTATCGTTGTACTGCGAGTGTGATCCTTCCCTAGTCACGCACATTAGTAAAAGCACAGATTAATTAGTTAGTGACGTAAAGTAAAAGTATAGGTCGACAAAAAACATATACCCTCTTAGAGCAAAACCTTTGGTCCATTTTTATTCTTGATCCGAGGTGGTAGCCAAATAAATATTTTAAAAATGTTTGCTATGTGTGTGTTTGCTTTCAGAGAAGTTAAAAAACATTATATAGCAATAGTTTTTTTATAAATCACTCATTATGTCGCCGTCCGTAGATTAAGGCAGCTAAGCTATATGACGTCATCAATTTTTGAAATTTAAACGTGGTTACTAAGTTTGAGATCATAATATTCATTAAATGACGGATTTTTCTTCATTTACAACGTTAAAAGGCACATTTTTTATATGTGCTGCTGCTGCCTTAGTCAATGGAGGACAGCATAGTTCTAATACAGTTATAACAGTATAGACTACAACGCAGGTATCCAAGTGTTACGCGACAACAACTTCAACCCGGACACAATGATCCGGCGCGCAGCGGAGGGTGATGGCGAGGGCGGGGGAGGGGGAGGGGGAGGAGGGACCGGGACAGGAGGGGGCGGCGCCGCGGCGGGCGAGGAGGGCACGGTCCCCAGCGGCGAGCTGGCGCGCTGGTCCTCGCACCGCGTCATGCAGTGGCTCAAGGAGATCGACCTGGCCGAATACGCGCCCAACTTGCGCGGCGCCGGTATACTTTTTAATTTATTTATTGCAATGTTACAGCTATTACAATATAAGAATAGTAGATTGTATAACAAGGGGGTAAAATAATATTTCTACGGCGAGGCAATATTTTGAGTCCAGAGCGGAGCGAGGGAATGCAATCTATATAATAATAATAATATACTCAGACATTTTAAGACTCAGACAGACAGACTAGTCTCAAAGTAAGCAGCACAGTGCTTGTGTTATGGGTACTAGACAACTGATATACTACTTATATACTTTTTTTTTTGTTGAGAGACGTTATTCGATACATAAAAGCGAACAAAAATTTTATGTTTCTTCTTTCTTTCTTGCATGCCATGGCGTACAGATTAGCGCGTTTGCCAATGTTACCTTTTGTATTTAATAAATAGAATCGTTATCGTAAAACTCCTCCAGTAAAGTGATAGTACACTTTACTGAAGTTTTATAGGACTTCTTCGAAGAGCGCGAAAACTTTAGGTACACATGGTTATTTAGACCTTTCTTTTCACTTACACAGAAAACACAATATACTATCACTTTTATACTTTAAAACTCCCAAAAATGTAAAAAATATAAAATCTAAATAAAATGACAACCTCACTTTTCCCGTTTCCGCCAAAAAGTCTAATTTTATATTTTGAAATTTCTAATTACTGTTTTTTTTTTCTGGCGCACGGCTGCCGCCGCCCACGTAAACGTCAGGCAGTAACATTTCTCATATTATAATATTTTCATTTGATCTCTCGTGTTCCTTATTCAAAATCATTTCTGCCCTCTGTGACAGTCTTTAAGAAAAAAGACTTATTTTCATCGCACTTATCGAGGAACTAAAATAGATAATTGTCCTGAAACTGAAATTAGAACATAGTTCCATACTCGAATATTCCAATATTTGGGAGTTTTTCATAAGTTTTTGGCCGTAGAAAATATATTATGAACTTACGAATAATATCTGTTCATATAATAATATCTAGTAACTAATTAATTTATGATAATATCACTTACACACGTCGACTCTTCTTTACAGGAGTTCATGGCGGATTAATGTTGCTGGAACCTCGTTTCAACGCTGAGTTATTAGCTGCTTTACTCAATATACCAGCCAGTAAGACTCTTTTAAGGCGACATCTTACGCAAAGGTAATCTTCCATAAACTGCTTCTAGATAACTTAATATTATTGAATAAATATGAGAGCTATAGTAATTTCTTACAGATTTAACGACCTGCTCGGTAGAGAGGTTATACAGCAAAAACGAAATGCAGAACAAACACTTGGTTATCAGCCTCTTACAGCAACTACCAAATATAAGGTAAAACTTGTTTTAAACCCTTTATTTTTGTTACACTAGACATCTAAAGCTTAAAAATTGAAGCTAAAAAAATCGGTTAGATGCTCCTTATCTAGCGCTACTTATTTTAAAACCTGTATAGTGTTAAGGAAGGCGAGAAATAAGGAAAGATAAAGAGAAAAGAGACGATTAACGAAGAAGATAGAAAAAGTAGTAGAAGTGCTGTTTGTGACTATATTATTATATGTATATTTAGGTACCAAAGAAAAGTCAATTTTCACTGAAGCGTAAGAAGAGCAAGGATGAGCTTGACCTCGGTGACCTTCTCTGTCCTCTACACGACGAGAGTTCAGGTGACGCTAACCCCGTATCGCCAGTAAGTTGCTATACTAACAAGTAACAACACTAATAAACAGGGCGCCTTTACCATGCTTACAAAATATTGGGCTAATTTTTATTTGATTTTAACATGACATATTTATAAGTATTATAAAAGGGTTAATATAATATGTATGTAAGAATGACTCAAAATTATAACATGAGGTGTTTACTCAATTAAAAAAATGAAGTAGTATTTCACAATATCTGTATTGTGAAAATTATTTATGGTTATTTAACGAAATAGCTCCGAATATTAAATTATTTTTGATACATTTTTGTTACCACAATTACTTGGCGAAATAGCTCTATATTGCACTACTATTTATTTTCGATGCATTTTTATTGTTATTTATGATTTTAATGTGTTTAAGTTTTAGTTGTTTAAAAAATGTAAAGAAATACTGGATTTTATTTTTAGTATTAGGTACTAGTGATCTCATAATTGATTGCCTGTATCAAACTGTATTTCAATAGTCAACAATAACACCAAACTTTTTTTGCAAAAGAAAAACTATAATATTATGGGATTACAAGAGCAAAAATCGAGATCTATTGATTCGTCGTATGACAATTGTTATGCTAGAATTTTTTTTTTAATAAACAGATCATATAATGTTCATTCTGTTAAAAGGAAAACATAATTAGATTAATTTTCTCGATAGAATTTTTTAACAAAGTAGACTGTTTTTACAGACGTTCGCTTAGTACTTCGGGGAAGAGTTCTTTAGGGAAGTTTTATTTATGTATAGTTTTTTGGTTATTGAGACATTATAAACATTATTAATCAAACATTAGAAAAATTTGGTAAAACAAAAAAATATTTTGTTAATTCGTTTTTATTTTCTAGCCATTTTATTATTTGGCGCTTAGAAACGTTGCATAAAGCGCGCCCGCTAATGCTGTCTCTTTTTTAACGCACGAGTGTAAATAGTTGTAAATGCTCTCACTCGCGCAATTCTCGAGTGTTGCCCTTCATGCAGGGCCTTATCATACAATACCGTAACATTCTCAACAATTGAATTGACAATAATAAACAATGTCTTGCAATTAGTTTTCGAAAGTTTGTCCAAAATTATTTATGTAATGAGCAGTGTCGAGTGTGGTTTTGGGTACAAATTGTATTTATTTTTGCATATTTAATAAACGCAATGATGTTTTTAGTTAACGGGCTTTTGGAGTATTGGTTTTAATTAACTTTGGTGTTTGTTTAACATTTTAACAAGGGAATTAACTTGTGGTGTGGTCCTTTATAATGAGATAAAATTGCTTACTATGTTGTGATGGAGGCTAAGTTATGCTTTCCAATATTCTTTTCCAAATCTATTGAAATAGTCACACTTGCCTCTAAATCTATTATTATCGACATTGAATGGTAACTCTACACTATTTATAATTGTGCTAAATTCCAATAAAAACAGACAGACAGATGGACACCGAGGTGATCCATAAATGTTCCTTTTTCCCAATTTTGTAACGAAGTTCTAAAAGTACAGTCAAAACACACATAGTCAGAAACGTGGTATGTTACAGTTTTATAAGATTTTGTCCGTTTTGTATATTATTTGTAATAGTGTAGCCATAAATACGTTTGTGTATTACATTTGAATCAAACTAAATATTGATAACAGTTCATTTCTCTTTTCATTTTTAAAGTAATAATTATATTTTATTACAAAAAACGAAATGTTGCCCGTTTATTTTTCTTTCACGCGAAAATTAATGAACTCAAATTTTGCACAATGTGGGTCTTCTGCCTAAAAAAGGAGCTACCATTTGTTACGCGGGTAAAAATTATTTGTATAACATTCCTCTGATCGATTTCAGACGATGAAGGTAAAGTCGGCGGCAGCGGACGACGCGTCGGGTGTTTGTCTCCCGCGTGATGAGTCTCGTGCACACTAGCGCTCGACACGCGCGCAATAGCGCACGACACGCGCGCGCTAGCGCACGACACGCACACGGGCCGCCAACCACAGCGTCGCGGCTGGTCACATGAGGCATATCTAGTTTATATTTAGAATTTTATAAATTCCTTCGAATTGAAAAATTGAGACATTTCGACGTTAAAATCGGTTATAAAGTTAAGGGTTGTAGCTGTAAAATTGGTTAATGTTGTCGCATGAAACGTGGTGCTAAATAACAATAAAGCGCCCTTAACAAAATTACGATACCTACATGTCTTGTGATGTGATTTAAATTGTAACATTGTAATGATCCTTTAACTGCCAAATATTATGTTCATGAATTTATTGGAATACTTTATATTTATTGTTTTATATTAAACAAAGATAACAGTATTTAATTTAATATATAATTGTAATGCGAAAGCGTAAGTCTATATTGTTTGTAAGAATATTGCGTAAGAAAATAACGTTATATAAAACACAAAACAACAACAAACAATAGACATTCCAGTGTGTAGTTTATACGATAAACTGATTTTGGCGCTTTACAACAATCGAATACAAGGTATACTTAAAAATTGTAGTAGTATTTGACTACTATTAATAAGCCATTTTTTTACAAATTTCTGGAACAGTACTTAGGTATTTTAGTAAATATTAAGTAGTTTGTTAGGAATCGACTGAAACTGGAAAGCGACAATATTAATTCTGGACTCATTTGTAAAGTTTTCAGATAGTTATTTATATGGCAGCACCATCTATAAGTAGATATGACATAAGCATATAGTGTTGTTTTTTCTATAAGAGTTTTTCTTGTTAGTAATTGAAGGACTTATTTATAAATACAATTATAAGTTAAAGGTTTTTAAATGTATTTTTGAGTAAAGTAAGTATTTACGAACTAACGATACTACGGCTTGTGTCAAGTGTAAAAAATTTGAAGCATTACTTTTTGTAGCATCAGTCAAAATTATCGCAGTTAATTACAGACCGTTTTTATACATATTATATTTAATCACAATCCTGTTCCTAACACGCTGTGCCAATTGTGAATGTTGTGAAATCCTTTACGATAGACCCTCGTCTTCCATAAATGTATCTGATCAGTAAATATCATCGGTGTATATCATTAGAACAACAAAATCATTATACAATAATGTATTAAATAATTTTCACAATAACTTAGTCATAAAAATGTAAAAGTTAATAAACACTGAATAAACATTATTACTGATTTTTATTCTTTGTTTTCAAACAATAGTTGTGATTTACCGAAGGACGATTCATCTACACTCTTGAGAACTTTTAGGCCTTCTGGAAAAAAAATAAAAAAAATGGTAGGTATATTGTTTTTGAGGTTTACATGAAAATGTATAGTAACACTGAAGGAATGATTTGATGGTTCGCCCTTGTATAAAGAATGAGTAACGAATGATTGCTAAAGGTAGAGCGAAAAGTTAGTCAGGGGTTATGTCAAAACCGGTGTCACACCTCAGTGTAAATATGCGAGAATTATTTTTGAGGAAACGGAAGACGTAAGCGATACTTGGCGTTCCGTCGTCTGTCTACCTTTTTAGGTATAAAGCTTAAAAACATTTATTCCATTAAATCAGGATTTTCTATTCCCCAGAAGTTCTTATAATTTTGTTATATAATAATAATATACTCACACATTTTACACAGCGCCATCTAGTCTCAAAGTAAGCAGCACAGCGCTTGTGTTATGGGTACTAGACAACTGATACACTATTTATATACTTTTCTTTTGTAAATAAATACATATTATACATAAACACCCAGACTCGGGACGGGAATCGAACCCGCAACCCCCGTTTACTTTCTGAGGCGCTTAGCCATTGTGCCACGGAGGACCTATTGATATGAAGTGTTGCACTGATAACGAAAAAATACAAACCCTTCCCTCTTGTTTTTCTACGTAATTCTGCAATTCTTTCTACTTCCGATTCTTCTTCGAAATTCTCTCTTTCTTTCTTTTGTGCCTCTTCTTGCGCTTGTTTTATCAAAGATTCTTCTAAATGTGTCAATTCTGAAATTAAACAATGTTGCATGAACTAGAGTAGCATTAACCTTTCCAGTAACACGTAAATTGAAATAAAGAGTTTAGTAGTTACAAGCTAAAGTTATCCGTTTGTTATTTGTTTTTATTTTACGTGAAAACTTCGGAACCAAACCAATCAACCTCAAAAACAGATGGTGGTGATACGTTTTGCCAAAATATGGGCTACCATTATTTTGTCAGTGCCGCGAGCTAGTATTTTACAACACTTGCACATGACTTCACATTTTGGAGAAGTGTTAAGATTATGAAATACTAGTAAGGTAGGTGATAATTTTTATCCCCGTTTGTCGAAATATTGTATAGACTGTGGACTGCAGATGTGCTTAATGAATGCTTATATTTTCGTTACGTTGTCTGTCTGTGCTCTGGTCGGATTTCACAGTCTATTTATTCCATCTTTAAATCTTACTAAGGTAACATTTGCCACAAATACGTAAATTGGCAAATCCAAAACGAGAAAAAGAAACAAAAAATATAATTTAGCAAGAAGATAGTTTGACATCAGAGAACGGACATAGGCTACTTTTTATGAAACATCTATCAGGGTGAAAAGGGGGATGAAACTTTGTATGGGGAACGCTAAATCTAGGTAATGATAATATTTGGTGCAGTGATAATAATCTTTGAATATACTATGCACATACATATAATGTAACCCAATTCGGAAAAACCATGAGACGAAGTCGCGGGTACAGCTAGCACTACTATAAACTTCTAGCATCTGTCTGTAATTATGAGTTTACTATCAAATTTTGTGATAGTAAGTCATTTTATGACTAATTGAATTCGATTCTACCATTTTCAAAATGTTTATCTGTCTGTATGTGTGTCCTTTTATAACTGAAGAACGGCTTGAGCGATCTTGATGAAAATCTGTACGTAGTAATAACATGTGATAAACTATTTATTTTTTTTTAGAAAATCTACCGCTAAAGGTGTGAATAGGGTGATGAAACTGTATGGGATGGTAAACCGCTGGACCGATTATGATGAGATTTGGCTAAGAGATAGTTTGAGATCAGAGAACGGATATAGGCTACTTTTTATGAAAAATCTATCCCTAACAGGGTGAAAAAGGGGATGAAACTTTGTATGGGAAACGCCAATACTTGGTAATGATACAATCAAAAATACATAGGCTACTTTTTTTTAATCAAAAATCTGTGAAAAGAGGGACGGGAGGGAGGGGGACGAAACTTTGTACGGAAAACGCTAAGCCCCTGAACTGATTATAATGTAGCATGGATATAGTTGGACACCTGGGAACGGATACAGGCTACTTTTCTGCCAAAAAAAACTAACCCAAGGGGGTGAAAGGTAGGGGATGAAACTTTGAATGGAAAATGCTGAACCGCCGATCCAATTATGATGTTTGGTACAGAGATAGTTTGTGCCCGGAGATAGACGTAGGCTAGACGTAGACTTTTTTTAAAAAACAATCTTTAAACATACTATATATATAATCTAATCTAATCCGGGAAAGCCACGAAAAAATTTTCCGCGCAGACGAAGTCGCGGGTACAGCTAGTTTGTTATAATGCGTGAGTGATGCCAAATAAATATCTGTCTATAAGTTTAAAAAAGCGAGTCTTGTAATTGCCGTTGTTGCATCAACTGAACCACCTAAGAGAAAGAAAGAAAAATTTTGGGTATTTTTTTTTTGGGTAAATGTGACGAATTTTGGTAGACTTCTAAAATTTTTGTCTATATAGATTATTCTTAGATATTCATTTTTGTGGTGCCAACGATGAAATAGATAAGTACGATGCGATTTGTTACCTTGCAACAGATTGCAGCAACAAATTGCTAGTCAGATTGCACCGTAAGGCCTTTTACTGTTACCGACGGTTGATTTTACACGTTCTGCAAGTTACGTAAATGGAGACAGTGTTCGCGGTGCTCTATGCTCGTGATTTTTTTATTGTTGTTTCACCTTTATAATAAATACGTAATCTTGTCTATACTACTATAACTACTATATAAATCTCTTGCGTCTGTCTGTAATTTCAGATTTTTTGTCAAATTTTGCGATAGATAGTCGTTTTATTACTCACTGATTTCGATTCTACCATTTTTAAAATTTTTGTCTGTCTGTCTGTCTGTCTGTATGTCCTTTTATAACTAAAGAACGGCTTGACTGATCTTAATAGCAATCGGTACGTCGTTAGAACACGTGATTGCGCTCATGATAGGCTACTTATTTTTTAGAAAATCTACCCCTAAAGGGGTGAAAAGGGGGATGAAACTTTGTACGAGAAATGGTAAACCGCTGAACCGATTATGATGAGATAGTTTGACATCAGAGAACGGGGATGGGCTACTTTTTTTAAAACATACCCTTAAGGGGGTGAAAAGAGGAATGAAACTTTAAATGGGAAATGCTAAACCGCTGATATGGTGATATATGATAAATGATGTTTTGGTCAGAGAGAGTACGTGCCCGGGGGCAGACATAGGCTATACGTAGTCTCTTTTACAAAAACAATCTTTCTATTATCTATCTATAGTACTATATAAATCTCTAGCGTCTGTCTGTAATTATAATTTTACTGTCAAATTTTGTGATAGTTGGTCATTTTATGAGTCACTGACTTCGATTTTACCATTTTTTAAATTTTTGTCTGTCTGTCTGACTGTATGTCCTTTTATAACTGAAGAACGGCCTGACCGATCTTAATAAAAATCGGTACGTAGTAAGAATATCTAAATGCATTCATGATCGGCTACTTATTTTTTAGAAAATCTATCCCGAAAAGGGTGAAAAGGGGGATGAAACTTTATGTGGGAAATGGTAAACCACTGAACCGATTATGATGAAATTCCGCAGGGAGATAGTTTAACATTACTGAACGAACATAGGCAATTTTTTTTTTATCAAAAACTTATCCCTAAGATGGTGAAAACGGGGATGAAACTTTGTATGGGAAACGCTAAATCTTGATAGTGAGAGGTGCGGCGATAAGACTTCTTTTTATCAACTTCATAGGCTACTTTTTTATCAAAAATCTGTAAAATGAGGGACGGGAGGGAGGAGGACGAAACTTTGTACGGGAAGCTAAACCGCTGAACTGATTATGATGTAGCATAGATACAGTTATTGTTATTATTAGTTATGGTTATAGTTAGTGTTATTGTAAAAATGAAGAAAGGAATGCTTGGATGGTTCGGGCACATAGAAAGAATGAGTGATGAAAGACTGACGAAGAAAATCTACAGAGCGAAAGTGAGTGGTGAAAGAAGTCAAGGAAGATCAGGGCTGACTTATGAAAATCAAAGAGCCAGAGTGTTAGCCGACGGAAATGTAAAAAGCACTCACATATCTAGGCGAAAATGTGTGAGGACAATGATGAGATTTGAGGAAGCGAAAGACGGATGTAAGGACTGCGACGCTTAGCGCTCCGTCCTCTCTGATCTCCGTTAGGGATACAGCGTGAAGATGTATATATGTATGTATGGATATAGTTGACACCTGGGAACACACATAGGCTAAACTACCCTTAAAGGGGTGAAAAGGGGATTGAAACTTTGTATGGGAAATGGTAAACCGCTGAACCGATTATGTTCAAAAGCAGGAACATAGTTTGACATCAGAAAAAGGGACATGAGCTACTTTTTTTTATCAAAAATTAACCCCTACGATGATGATAAAAATGGCGATGAAACTTTGTGTGGGAAACGCTAAATCTTGGTAATGATATAATTTTACTGTCAAATTTTGTGATAAATACTCATTTTATGACAGTGACTTCGATTCCACCACTTTTTAAATTTTTGACTGTCCGTTTATCTGTATGTCCTTTTATAACTGAAGAATAGCTTGACCGATCTTGATAAAAATCGATGCGTAATAAGAAAATGTGAATGCGCTCATGATAGACTACTTATCTTTTCAGAAAATCTACCCCTAAAAGGGTGAAAAGGGGGATGAAACTTTGTATAAGAAATGGTAAACCGCTGAACCGATTACGATGAATTTTGGCAGGGATATAGTTTGACATCAGATAACGGGCATGGGTTACTTTTTTATCAAAAATTTTTCGCGAAGAGGGTGAAAAGGGGGACAAAACTATATGGGAAACACTAAATCTTGGTAATAATAAAATTTGGTGCGGTAATAAGACTTTTTTTATCAAAATTACATAAACAATTTTTTTTATAAAAAGGGGGACGGGAGGGAGGGGAATGAAACTATGTACGGGAAATGCTAAACCATTGAACTGATTGTGATGTAGCATGGATAAAGTTTGACACATGGGAACGGACATAGGACTACTTTTTTATCAAAAAACTATTCCTAAGGGGTGAAAAAGGGGATAAAACTTTGAATGGGAAATGCTGAACCGCCGAACCAATTATGATGTTTGGTACAGAGATAGTATGTTCCTGGAGACAGACGTAAGCTTAAACGTAGACTTTTTTTGTGTTTAAACATACTATGCACTTTTACATATAATTTAACCCAATCCGGGAAAGCCACGAAAAAATTTTCCGTGCAGACGAAGTCGCGGGTACAGCTAGTTAATTATTTGTTAATTTCATATTAATTTTCCGCGTACGTAATTACGTGACAAAATATTTATATTAATCACCTCACTATATTGGGTTAGTGAAGAACAATTTGAACCGTGTTTAGGTAGGTACGAGCACTTTAGTAATGTACAATCACAGTCACAATTGTTTTATTCTTTTAATTTAAACACATATATGTATGTATTATTTGCGTATTTATTTTGTGAACTTCGATCTAGTTGTTGCATACCGCCACCTTTTACCTACTTATTAGCTTTTCTTCGGTCAGTGCTTGCGGCGCGTAGGTCAACACCTGTAATATCGGATACGTATTCTAACGAACTGGACGCTACATTCCATGGTGCTTCCTACGGGTCCACTACTGACCATGGGACCTGCTTTCTTCAACGTGTTATCTGCCGTCCACAGACAACCGGGGAAGTACAGCTACTGCGCGGTACAGACGATTAGACGGACACTCCTCGCCGACTCGATTTGTACATATATTCTAGGGATGTTACGGAAGTGGTTTTATCGGAACCGAAGTCGGAATCGGAGTTTTTAAATGGGATTTGTCGGAACCGGAATCGGAGTCGGAGATGGAACCAGAAGAGAGATGAAGAGCAAGTTTAATAAAATAAAATATACAAACATTATTCAGCCTCTTTAATTTTAGTTCAATAAATAATACACCTGCTTAGGCCTAGGCGTTGAAAATAAAAAAATAAAAATTCTTAAATCTTAAACAGTACTACTATTAAATCAAATCAAATGAAGTGACTCCAAAAGAAACATATTGTATTTAATGAACAAAAGTTTCGCTTGTACAAAGTTTACACTTTGATGAATTTGCACAAACTTCATTGAAGCAGTTCCAAATAATACTTGTTTTTGGCTTCATTGTTTAATTCAAATAAATTTGTCACACATCAAATGAAACACACAAACACATCAAAAATTCGGATAAGTTTCATTAAAGCGCGAACAGAAAGCACATAAGGAGAAGGCTTCCCTTCAAGAGAAACATTCACTTGTTCATACGCGCTGACTATGGCCGCCGCCGCCGCTGTGCTTCGACCTCCGATTTAAAATTGTCGGAGCCGAAGTCGAAATCGGAACTGTAATATCAATCGGAAGTTCCGATTTTTCTAAATCGGAATCGAACCTCCGTAACATACCCAATATATTCTCACGTATAAATTTGTGTTTTCGTGCATTGGACTTTTTATTTCCGACTGCCGCCACAACATGATCTTCACATTATAAAAAAAGAATACAGTTGCCGTAATAAAGGCAATAAAACGTGTTGGAAGTCAAATGTAACGTATTATAAGTTTATCTACAAAATGCGTGCACTAACTCGTCAGTCTTGGATCCATAGCAATCCAGGGACCATTGAAAATGCTCCCGGCTGTAGGCCGCACCTTCGCCTCAGGGTCCATCAGGTCTGTAACCTGCTGCTTGCATTCGTTAGACAAATTGTTCACTATGCTCGTTCGGAAACGCCACTTGCGAGTCACCTATACACGGTTCATTTACAAAATTGTTTTTGAGTACCTATAGCCTGCTATTAATTTGACAAGCTATAGGCTTAATTGAAGAATGAAATATAAAGCAATATATGAGGCTAGTCGTACTGCATTCGCGGGGCTAGGTGCTGATTGGTGGAGGTAGAACAGTGCAATGGGCACTGTCAGAGATCTACAACTTATTAAGCATTATGACCAACTTTGGAAATCGTGACTACCATGGATGACCTATTCATTAAGTGATCGCTTGTAACGTTCTTTACCTTAATATCTTATAAATCACTCAAACACCACTACAAATTCATACAATAAAAATTCATACGATCAGCACCTGTTTTTCATACAGTTTCTTGACTGAGGTCTCGTTAAAAGGTAGTGCCTTATTGAGCATGGTATACATAATGATCCCAATGGACCACATGTCAGCCATCTTTGGAAAATAGGCTACGCCCTTCAGCACCTCAGGAGCTGCATACGAGAGTGATCCGCAGTAAGTTTCACTCAGCAAGTCCCGGTCATGTTGTCTCACGTTGCGAGCGAATCCGAAATCTGTTATCTTGACGTTATAATTTGCTGTGATTAGTATATTTTCGCATTTTAAATCTCTATGCGCGATGTTCATCGTATGCATGTAATGGACCCCTGATAAGATTTGCCTCATCCATAATCTAGATTGATTTTCAGACACAGCGCCGTTTTGTGTTAAGAAATCAAGTAAGTCGCCGTTTTCCGCAAAACGTAGAAAAATGAAATATTTGGCACGTCGTTGAAAGATGTTGGCAACGTGAACAATATGTGGATGATTGATGCGGATCAGAACATCCAGTTCACGAGGTAAGAATTTTGTTAAATAATCGCGAGGGGCTTTGGCCGTGTCTATAACTTTGCAGGCTAGTATTATATGTCTAGTTTCATCAATCATATGCGTTGACTTATAAACCTGAAAAGATTATCAGGGCCTTAAATATTTTTGCTTATTTATCAATTATTTATTTATATCTTACCTAACGACGAATTATTATTGAATTACCTTAGCATATGAGCCCTCTCCTATAATTTTTTCCAAGATAAATCCCTTCTCTTGTAACACAGTGAGATCAGAGTGTGTGGTGTAGAGATCCGCCTTTTCAGTCATTGGTTGCCAGATAGAAATTATGCATTCATTTCTTTTTTACTGTTATCGCTATCATAATGGTAAGAGGGGGTTTCAAAGCTACTTATGATTATTGGAGTTACATTTTAAATTTAATTTATTTTGTAAGTCAAAGCTTTTTAGAGCTCGTGACACGCGTCATTTTGTCACATGTCGTTATTTAAAAAAAAGCACTAACTTTTTAAAAAATATTTATGAACCTTTTTCCGATCCTTATTAAATAAGTACTAACAGTAAATAATAACATGAATCACCAGGAAGAAGAGGATCCGTTAATTTCATACGAGTTTTTCACAACCGAAGCAGTTGGTAGATTTTCCTTATCAGACTTCCCTTCGGTACACTCAAATTTTTTTTGGAGTTGTTGTCTTTCTTCGCGAGCTTTTTTATACGCCAATGTTTCTTGCGGTGTCCATTCTGAAATTTTTCAATTACCATATAAATTTCACTTGGGATGTGAAATTATATTGTATAGTAAATGTTATGTAATATTTATAAAAATTCTCACCCAACAATCTGGAATCCATAGCTATCCATTCGCTGCTTATTATCTGATCAATTTTAATTCTATTTGGGAAACTCGGTTCCAGCATTATCGTTACTATTCGCTTGCAATTTTCAGAAAGGGTGTCCACGTAACGCGATCGAAACTTCCAGTTCCTGTTAATTTGTGCTTGATACAGTTGTTTTATATGTTTGTCTTCGAATGGCATGGCTCGGTTCAACATAACGTAGAGCACAATGCCGAGGGACCATATGTCAGTAGGTTTTGGGTAATATGGAGACCCTTGTAGAATTTCAGGTGCAGTGTAAGATAATGAACCACAGAAAGTTTCACTATGGACATCTTTCATTTTTTTATCAACACAAAAACGAGCGAATCCAAAATCTGATAGCTTAACATTATGGTTTGCTGTGAGAAGAACGTTTTCACATTTGATATCTCGGTGCGCTATTTCTAATTCATGCATGTACTGTATGGCAAGTGCCAGTTGTCGCGTCCATATTCTTGCTTGGTCTTCCTGTACTGCTCCCTTCTGTAGTATATGCTCCAGTAAGTCACCGTGCTCCATGTATCTCATGAAGATGAAGTATTTGTATCTTCTCTGAAATATGCTGTGCGTGTGTACCAAGTGAGGGTGGTTCAATTTTATCAACATCTCTATTTCTCTCGGTAGAAATTTTCTCACGAAATCTTTAGGTGCAGTGTTCGTGTCGATCACCTTACACGCCAGTACCGATGTTTTGTCAGTCTTATTGGGATTCCTATATTCCGCAAGATAAACCTGTTTAACAGTCATAATACAATTTTGTTTGGTTTTTTTGTTATTCCAAATAAATTATTTTTATAATGTTACCTTCGCATATGAGCCTTCATTAACTTTTTTAATCATTTTGTAACCGCGAGTAGCTAACGTTAATTGTTCGGACCCAGTCAGTTTTAATTCATCGTCAACATTACACTAAAAGCAATATTAGCGACTTATAAGTGTCATCAATACTTTTACATACATAAACATATTTTATAAGTAATATGTTAAAAACTACAATACCTTGGCGCTACCTTCCATCTAATCAACTTTGTTCTGTTTTGCTGTTATGTTAGCAAGAGATTTTAACAACTCACTTGCCTGCAAATTAATTACAACTTTGTTTAGTAACACTGTTTTTAGAACAGTGCTTGTTATTATTAGAAGAGTAGATATAAGGTATAGGTATAGACTAATTTATTACTCTGTAAACGGAATTGCTGTGTCCCTCTAATATATCGCCTTGTCTTTTTGGTGGATTTCTATGAGATTCGGATAGTCGGCGACGATCCTCTTTCGCTCTTTTTAACGCGGCGGCTTCGACTGCATTCAAGGCTAAAATAATTTTTTTATATTGAAATAGATAAAAGTTGATGGTAACCGTTTGTCAGTGACAGGAACTTACTTGTGAGTCTACTGTCCATAGCAATCCACTCTGAACTGAGAATCTGTGTCGCATTGTACCTTAATCCGGGATCTGGCTCGAGTAAGTGTTTGACTATAGACTTGCACTCGAGTGATAGTACGCTAGCCACGCGTGACCGAAATCGGTATTTCTTGCCCATTTGCTGTTCATATAGCTTGCGCATGCGCGTATCGTCGAAAGGCATGGACTTATTTAGCATTACAAACAGCACGACACCTAAAGACCACAGATCAGTAGGTTTAGGAAGATATGGCTTGCCGCGAAGGATCTCAGGAGCTGCGTACGACATTGACCCGCAATAAGTGTCACTTAAAATGGGCTGGTCATCTTCATCCACACAGAATCTCGTGAATCCAAAATCGGATAGTTTCACGTTATAGTTTGCAGTCAACAGCACGTTTTCGCACTTGATGTCCCGATGCGTAATCTCCAATTCGTGGAGATACTGCAGCCCCAGTGCCAGCTGTCGTATCCAAACACGCGATTGGTTTTCTGATACGCACCCGTTCTTTAAAATATATCCCAGTAAATCTCCGTTCTCGCTGAATCTCATAAAAATGTAGTATTTAGTTTTCCTTTGAAATATACTGTGGATATGTATCAGATGTGGATGATTCAGACGAATGAGCACATCTATCTCGCGTGGCAAAAACTTTACAACAAAGTCCTTAGCAGCCTTTGAAGTCTCAATTATTTTACATGCAAGTGTCAGTTTTGTCGAGTCTTCCTTTGTTGTATACTCTGTTAAATATACCTGTAACGTAAGCAGAAACTCGAGCGAAGGTATATTTATAGGCGACGCAACTTATCACATGATCAGTAGGATTACCTTAGCGTACGCTCCTTCACCAAGAAACTTGAGTAATTTATATCCTTTAGAAGACAAAGTGTTTTCCTCCGATGGAGTAGTTTTCAATTCGCTCATGATAGATCGCACGCGAGGTTATGCATCGAGCGCTCTTTTTCTAGCACGTGATGATCAAACGCACTAACTCCATCAATCGTCGATGTCGTTTCGATGTGCATGTCCAGAGGGAAAGTAGGCATTTTTGTGTTTTAATTTTATTTACATTATAATAATTTCATTCAATATTTATCACATTTTGATAACAAAAGGTCAAAAAGGTGTCAAATGTCAAGGAAGTGACAATGAAAGTATTCTTCTTTTTTCCGAATTAATGAGCTATTTTCTAAAAAAACTAGGTAACGCTACATGTAACACGTGTAAACTTCTCGACATTATCCCAGATCATCCATAGATCCAGTGATTACTCAGTGCATAGATCTATATGCGCTAAAATAGAATTAAACAAAAAATCATTTCATCATTATTTTTATTTCTTTAACTTAACATAACTTACAAATAAACTCGATTAAATTATTGCACTACACATTTAGTAGTCTATTATTATTTAATTTATTGATTACAATTCTAATTGTTTTTTAGTCAAAAATTCTCCAGCTAGTGATATCCTCTGCAGAAACGAGGGTGCTGGTGTTAGCAACAATTCGTATTTATTCACATCTGGATGATCTGGATACTGTTTTTCTCTACGTATTTTTTCCAGCATATGTTGTGGTTCACATTTCGGCTTTGTTTTCCATTCGCTATTAAGAAATTCTTGCAATACCGTAGGTAGTATTTTGAAAACTTCTTTTGCTTTGGAGCTGCTGGGTGGATGTAGTCTTTCTGATCCTTGTGGCTTTTGAGGCACTATTATGTCATCAACTTCGACTTTTTCTTCATCTTCTGTTACTTCTTGTACAGGTTTTGAGTCTGTGCTAGACACCATATTATTAATATTATTTGCATTAGAATTGTGAGTGTTGTTAAAATAATTACTGATGGTTTCTTTTAAAATATCTCTTAAATTTGATTCATTTTTTATTTTTCCTCTTTCTGTGCCGTCCATATTCACGTAATCTGTTCTAGTTTCAGTTTTGATAAGTACATTATTATTTTGGTCAACTTTATTCTCAGTAATTCCAATTGTACCATTATTACTACTGGACATTGTTTCATTTGTAATTGTGTCTTTAGCTGTATTATTTTCATTTCTCTTTGTTGAAGCTTCAATCATTGTCATAAATTTGATGTTATCCTCTTCTTCTAATATTTGGTATATTCGGTGTACTTCACTTACATTAATTCTGAAAGTAAAAACAAATGACATGATACAGAACATGATACCTCTATTAATTTGTCAAAACACGTGGACTGAATTGCAGATACAGATTACATATATGTACTATAATGACTATCAAACTCTAGCCTTGCTCGTGGCCCACGCGATGCGAAGCGGCTAAACACCTAATGCCTTCGAACATTAGTTGTGATCGAAGCCTAATATGTAATACCTATATATTTACTTATTTGCATAATGACACCTTGAGGTCGAAATGGTAAACTTAGGTTTACAGTTGACAGGTTGGTTATTGGTTAACCCTCTTTCTGCATTCTATGAACTGGTAGGAGTTCACACTTATGATTTAAGAAATGAACTGTTCTGCAGTTTTTTTACTCCTCCTGAGTAGGAGTAAGAGTATGGTATTTAGTTAGGTAATTATGGTAGTAATTTTACATAGTAATTGGGGCTACACATACCGCATTAGTGTGATGAACTGATGATTTATGATTAAATTATATCCAAATTATAATATTTAAATATATATTTACCCTTGTCCAGCTTCGTGACAACAATAAAGCATAGCAGGATCAATAGGATGTGCTTCTGTATTGAAAATGTATCCTCCAACATCAACAATGCACTCCCCATTAGGTGTATTGATCACAGTGCCATGGATTCCAGGGTTGTGTATAAAATTATCAGGATCAAACAGAAGATATAAATACTTGGTAGTTTCGGCCAAGAAGAATGATTCCATACGGTCTTCTTTTCGATGATCCCTTACGTCTTTTATCTAAAATGTATGAGTGTCTGAGAAAAATTAGACGTAACAAAAGCTTTTGACGAAGGACTAACTTTTATAAATACCCAAAAAAGTTATTTTATTTTTAATGCGTTGTGTTAAAAAAGTTTTGAATGTTTAATACAAACTACAGTTAATTGCTACACTGCTGATAATAACAGGTTTAGGTGTGTCTTTTTCCTACTTTAAAGTTTCTTATTCAATATATTACAGATACAAAATAAAGAATGTATCTGTCAGCTGCATTATGCCTGCCTTATTCTATGCTCATGATTTACACCACTAAATTATATTGGGTCCTTACATATGAAATTAGCGTTTTGTTATACTGACCACTTTGATCTGAAATATCTCCTCTTTGGTAAGAATTCCAAATTCAAATTTATAAATTCATTTAGCTGGTACATTTGAGTTTTGAAAACAGTCATTCATTTGTTTTTTCCTCATTATTTTTTTCTTTGGCGTCGCTTATTACCGCACAATGGAAAACATGAAATATCGGTATATTTACGAGTACGAGTTCTACCGTGGCACTAGTGCTGCAGAAACAGCTCGAAGGATTAATGATGTGTACGGGGCTGGTGTCGAAAAAGAAAGCACGGTACGTTTTTGGTTTCAACGTTTTCGTTCTGGAAATTTCGACCTTCAGAACCAACCCCGTGGACGGCCGGAGACCAAAGTGGAAAATGAAGAGTTAAAGGCTATTGTGGAAGCGGATCCATCACAAAGCACTTCAGAGATAGCTGCAGGCTTCGGGGTAAGTGACAAAACTGTATTAATCCACTTGAAGCAAATCGGGAAAGTAAAAAAACTTGAACGATGGGTACCTCATGAATTGAGTGAATCGAACTTGCAAACACGCGTCGACTGCTGTGTTACTTTGCTCAACCGACACAATAATGAAGGAATTTTAACTCGAATCATTACTTGTGATGAAAAGTGGATACTGTACGATAATCGGAAGCGCTCGTCGCAATAGCTGAACCCCTGGAGACCCAGCGCCAAATCCTGCCCTAAACGAAAATTGACTCAGAAAAAGTTACTTGTGAGTGTTTGGTGGACTAGCGCCGGTGTCGTTTACTACAGCTTTCTAAAATCTGGCCAAACGATTACGGCAGATATCTATTGTCAGCAACTGCAAACCATGAAGGAAGAACTAGCTGCTAAACAACCGAGATTGGTCAATCGCTCTAGGCCACTGCTGCTTCACGACAACGCAAGACCACACAGTGCACAATAAACAACCACTAAGTTAGATGAGCTACAATTGGAATGTCTGCGACATCCACCGTACTCTCCGGACCTTGCTCCAACAGATTACCATTTTTTCCGGAATTTGGACAACTTCTTACAAGGAAAAAAATTCAACTCCGATGCGGCAGTCCAAACCGCCTTCAAAGAGTTTATTGATTCTCGCCCCCTAGGTTTTTTTAGTAAAGGGATCAATGAACTACCTATGAGATGGCAAAAGTGCATAGATAACAACGGTGCATACTTCGATTAATTAAATATATTTTACAAAAAAAAAATTGACTTTATATTCCTCCCGTACAAAACGCCAATTTCATATGTAAGGACCCAATAATATTTTCTAAAATTTTTGCCTTGTATAATTATTAGAATAATGGAATTTTGAGCGTTACAAAAAAGTAGACAAGGTATTCTATTCAATAAGGATTAGTTCCTAGGCTACTCTTAGGATTTCGGTAGATCAATTAAAAGTTGTAAGGAAATAAAAAAAAAAAAATCTTTTTTTCTTAAAATATTTTCTTTTGTTTCTAATGCGGGTTAATAGAACTTAATATATTAAAGACTAACAGTCCACCACAGCTTTGTACATCGTACCGTCGTTTTTTTCGTTTCCGTGGGAATTTCGCGATATCTCGTCTTAGCGCAGTCATAGAACCTACATTTTTTTCCACTCGGGTGCGGCTGGGGGTATGTGGGACTCCTCGATAAACGAGTCTGCCCACTAAAATCTGATGGTGTTCTGCAGGACACCATAGTGCGAGAGCTGCGGGTACGTTTGCGCACTCTACCGCGACCCAGGCTTGTGGAACCTACTTGCCTGTCTCTATTGATTGAGAGAATCAGTAATACTTCGATTGTATACTTGGATTATAGATTAAGCCATAGACAAAATTCCCAAATAACTTTGAAATTATATGTATTCAGATGAAAGCATATAAAATAGAATTAAATTATTACCGTTGCGTAACCGCAAGGTGTTTTGGCGCTATGCTGTATGCTCCTCAGTATATCTTCCCCCATTTGTAATAGAATTGGATCTCTCGTGTCTCGGTAGAGGTACATAATGGACTCTATTAATTCCGGACGAAGTGGGTAGCTTTCACGAGCCAAAGAAGCCTCGCCAGTACCAAGGTTATATACTTCGGGTGTGAAACCGTATTGGCGCCAAACACTGTGGTAGTTATGGATTATACGCATTGCTGTGTCACTCTCGCCTAGAAAGTAATGTTTATATTTTAAGGTAAGTCGATATGATCACAATAGGACTTTAATTTGTTCAGCAGTAGATGAAAATTAGCTGGTGACAGTCACAATCTTTAATTGCATCTCATGATGAGGGGCAATTGTAGATTGCTGCTGAGTTGCTGAAAACATGCTGGTGTGAGTGAAAGACAAGTATAGAGCCAGCTTATTTTGCCATGTTGTAGGTCATAAATGTCAGCCAAGTGATTATTATTATATAGTAACCTTTTTTTAGAATTGGGATAGCAATCTGCAACTAATGGAAAATGGTCGGGGGTTATGTGTGTTTGCGTATATCAGTAGGTGTAGAGTAACGATGGATTACAATGAGCTGATGATGCTAGTTAAGAAAGGAAATTGAAGATTTTGACATACTCGTCAGCCGCCATTCAAATTTTTTTTGACAATGGTGGCGCACGACTTACAACTATATATTATATTATCCATTTGGGACACTTATACAAAATTACTAAGGTTCTATGTTCCAAAGTGTCACATTGCAGATTTATGACCTATGACTATGACTATATGACCAAGTTTTTGTCTACTTTACTCAAATTACTTTGTATGAATAGCTTTTTATCTTCTATATAAACAAAAGTTAATGTTTCTTTGTATGTTTGTCCTCTATGCGTTTCTAAACCATCTCCGATTGCGATATAACTGCTGAGTTGTTCTGCATATGCCTGTGAAGGTTTCTGAATTATTTAATTTAGTTAATAAAATACTAAGTAATCGTAGTCGTGGGCAACAGCCTAGTACTACATAAATCTTAAGTAGATATTATAACCTCTTCATAATACTCCGTAATTTGTTTATGTAAATTAATAGGTCATTAGTATAAACAGGTTACATGTACATAATTATGATTATAGAATTGATGACCTCGATGTCGCTGTGGTTTAGGTGTTGTGTCTAAGTGCGGAAGTTCCGGGTTTGATTCCCAGCCGGTTTTCGTTTTCATTTGATTCAATTTAGGAAACGAACTGGGAGATGCCCCTAGTAGTAGTCATCTGGTTCTCATAGCACAGGGAATACTCTAGTTTGAAACCAAATGATTGGTGTGTATTATCTGGTACGTTTTTTTATAGGTTTATAAAAAAGGAAGAATTAAGTATATGACAATAAATCGATATATTGTTTTTTCTATACTAATATTACAGAGGTAAACTTTGTATGTAATGAATAAACTCAAAAACTACATATATAACCAATTTCAAAAATTCTTTCACCTATAGAAAGTTACATTACCAGCGAGTAACATGGGCTGTACTTTATTTTCAAAAAAATTTCTACCCGTGTCAGTATCAGCCTTTATGGGGATTACTTGTGGGCACAAAGCATGTCACGCAAATGATTTTATTTATTTATTTACAGTTATAGTACATTATAGTACAGTTGTATAGTATAGTACATTATAGTATATTATAGTACAGTTACAAATGATGGGAGAAGATGGTCTATATTGTATAATGCAGACCCTAGAGTGTTTTAGTGGTTCTTGTATGTGTTAGAAGACCATATGACAATCTTGTTAATTCAAGGGAATAATATGAAATTATATTCCTTACCAATAAGACTAAGCACACCAGGCCAATATGACTCCAGTGATTGGAACACAGGCAGCGTTACATGCCCACGCAACATAGTAGCCCACACGTACCAGTCATCCTTCTTGAGATATTTATCAATCACCTGACGTGCTTCCTGAAATATTGCCATCAACTCTGGCTTTTCTAGTAGTATTGCACCTGACATAAGAATTTTTAATGTATTAATACAAAGTAGCAGTGCCTGTAATTTTGTTAAATTGAATAAGATAAAAAGAATATTGATTTCAATGGCATGCTTACTAATTATAATTAGTAGACATTATATTTACTGTTACACTAATGATAACAATAACAATTATCTGTTATCATACAAATTATTTTATATTGCATGGCCTTTCTGATGAATTCTATGGAAACTGTATGATGAATGAAGATAAAATATACTCTAAAATAAACTAATAACTAAAAGTAATACTATTACTAATAGTTATTGTGTGATGACGTGATGAGTGAATAAATGAAACAAAGATTACCAATGTTATTTTTTAATTCTCTCGCTTTTAATTCCCAAAAAAAAATATTATTATTTATTATTTGTTACAGAATTAAAGACTTCTTTATTTTTATTTTTTATCTAAATATATTTTGAAATCTCATTTTTGTTGTTAATTTTTATAACCTAATACTAATAAAGATAATTAATAATAGTCCAATTGTATTTAGGTATTTTGATTTATCATAAGTATACCTTTTACCAAGTACTCATAATAAGAGTCAACTCCTCCTCCTATTCCAGCATCCTGAGCTGTCCACCGTCCAGTCATAACATCAATGTGGTTTCCCAATAGCCCTATAGGTGACCTGTGATGATATAAAGCTTTCAATGCATTATAAGCAATCTGTGAAGGAACAAAAATTAACTGATAAATATAAAAATCTACTTTTTAGGTATTCTTTCAGAAAATCTTATTCTCACTATGCATTAAACTAATTTTCTTAACATTTTAGTTTAAGTCCAATGTAAAATCTCTGCAATGCAAACTTCCCAAATATCAGTTGATTATTATTAGTGCCATCAATAAAAGTTTCACAAAAGAAGCTAATTGTCCACAAAAATTGTTTGTTACAGTATTTATGACAGCTTTACATAAGCTTGATTTCAAAATTAGATGAAAAATACATTATACCTCTTCATATAAAGGATCTCCAGTAAGTCGACTTAGTGTCCCAAACTCAATAATAAAAGTTCCGACGCCAGCTGTACATGTCACACTTGTTTCTCCAGGAGGAACTCCTGATCTTAAATTGATGGTGCCATATGGCATGCCAGTTGTTGTATCAAATGCTGTAATCAATCTCTGCGCTACATCTTCAGCTAATCGTAGTAAAGGTCCATTACATGGCCAGCCCGGTTCTAGTTTCATTCCCGTTCTTAAAATTTAGTTTAGAAAATTAAATCATATTGTTTTCATAAGATCTTAGTGATGTGACAATTAAATAGTATTAAATTTTATATTTCATTTAAAAATATATTCTATGAAATGTACAAGAGTAAAACACAGGTTTTATGTGTACATGATATATACACATATGTATATTATGTAACTCTTACACATAAGTATAAATACAGTATATTTTGCAGAGATAACTTTAGCCATTTTGGCCACCCCATGTGCGATTTTCCTTAAGTAGCCTTTATTTATTTGTGAAGAGCTTATTGTATCAAGGTCCTAGGCTTTCTGGCCCTTGCAGCCCAGACAACTGCCCATTTTGCCCCCTGTTAAAGGCAGCACTGATTATAATACGTATTGTAACAATACTTGTTTATAAGGCTTGATTTCCTTCAATATAAAGTGCTGGATGTAATATATAATAGAAATAGAAAAGGAATAACATAAAAATAACTTTCTTAATGTGCACTCTCCGGGAAAATCATATATTAATAAGAATAAATTTATATTGATAATTCTTATAACTAATTATTATTACTTGTTGACATACTTATATGACAAAAGATGTGCACTCAGTAGTCCTCCTATGATTCTAATATTGGTTTCAAATACAGAAACGTTGATGTCTGTGTCAAAATTTTGTTTCTGTAGCACTATATCCACAACTCTGTTAAATTCTGTGTAGTTTCCCATTATAACTAATGTATCCAGAGCATCTATGAGTGTGAGAGAGTAACTGCCCCAAGTATCAACGCCGTCGCAACTCAACGGGCGTAATTCGTCATATGGATAGGCATATCGCAAATAGCTATCATAGGCGTGTTGGAACATTTCACGAACTTCTTCCCTAAAATACACAAATTATAGTTAACAAGGGAACAGTATACGTATATGACTAACTACAAATTACATGGATCTTACCTAAGTCTCATGATATCTTCGCGTGTATATTTCCTAAGTCCAAAACAAAAATCATTCTTATTAATTAATAATATAAATAAACTTAATAATAATAACTTCATATTAGCTTCTTTTACAATCTTTATGTACTACAAACATTATTTTCATAATAAAAGTACACATTGAGACAGAAGATAATTATTTATTATTTTATTTATATTTCTTAAGGCATTGGTAACAAGACCATCAGCCTAATGACGAAACTTCTGGAGAAACATAACTGTCCCTAACACACCTCCATTATAGCGATAGTAGGCTTTACTGAAGTTAAAAAGGACTTCTTGGAAGAGCGCGAAAACTTCAGCTACACATGTTTATTTAGATCTCCTCCATTCTCTTCACTTACACAGAACTTTAAAACACAATATACTATCACTGTTGTACTTTAAAACTCCTAAAAATGTAAAAAATAGAAAATCTAAATAAAATGACAACTTCATTTCTCCCGTTCCCGTCAAAAAGTCCAAACAGAAGATAAAGATGTCATCATTGACAGTAGACCAATGCAGTAGACAGTAGTAGTCATAGATAAATACATGTAGTAGTATGCAAAGATAATACATATTATTATTTAATATGAATCTTTTTTTTTGTGGCGTGGCGCACTGTTTAGAGCATTAGCCAATGTCACGTATTAATAAGTAGAATCCAGTAAAATCACAAGTAAATTAGTTTTTTCTTATCGTAAAACTCCTCCAGTAAAGTGATAGTAAACTTTACTGTAGTAGTAGTAGTAGTAGTAGGCTTTACTAAAGTTATAAAGGACTTCTTGAAAGAGCGCGACAACTTCAGCTACACCTGTTTATTTAGACCTACTCCATTCTATTCATTTATATAGAATTTTAAAACACAATATACTGTCACATTTGTACTTTAAAACTCCCAAAAATTAAAAAAATAGGAAATCTAAACAAAATATCAACCTCACTTCTCCCGTTCCCGCCAAAAAGTCTAGTATGATTTTTGCTTAGTAGGGAAGGTAAAGGGATTTTAACCCATACATCCGTCGTCTTCAGTGATAAATAAATAAGTTCTTCATATTATTTCATAAAAATGTCGACGTTGTATATTTTAGATGTTTCTTGGAGTTTCTGGCGATAAATATATTGAGGCAGTCTTTCTAATAGGATCCGCTGAAACAGACTAATCCACTAAAAAAACCTCAACATCACACTACCAAATAACCACTTATTTGAACAATTTCACATAACAACAACAGCGTAGATACTTGGGACGCAAAACTACGCCAATTTTACATAACAATATCCACCAGAAACCAATTGCAACTAATTAAAATAAACACCCAACCGCTCTCCAAAAAATCCCGCCAATGTGTTGACAGTAGACACGAGCACGGTTTCTAGACTAAAAACAAAATTATGTGACCAGGGCCATAATACTAAAGCGTAAGCCTGAAAATTGTAGCAGGTACGCCTTAAAAAAAAACAAGGTCGTCTGTCTGGGTGTGATCCAATGACTAACGAAACTAGTGGTCCAATAACAAAGAAAATTTCTTTATTATTGGTGTGGTCCGTCCATACCACAGATCTACCACAAGGCTCTTAAAATGGTTTACCTGTCACTCACTTTTTTAAACCCATGGACAAAAAGGCCTGTGGACTATCAAAAATGACAAATGCAAAAACGGAACATATGACATTTAGTTTCAATTTAAGCTACGGACATAGATGTAAAACGAGCCGAGAGGGATAGCTACAAGGGATGCCATTTGTTTTTTTTAACACTTGCCATGCGATCGAAAGATGATCTTTGGTAGTAATTATTTCCCCACTGCAAAGACAATTTGACAGACTATAGGCTTATTATAATATTAGTTATAATAATTTGGATACGTATCTTTATGTTAAACCCATGAACGTACAGCAGAAAATTATTGTTCAAAACTGTCTAGAAATATTTTTCATAGTTACTATGGAAACCTTGTCAATTTGTCGTATAAATATGAACGTATCATTCCGTATAAATAAATTCGTCGGTTATTTACGTGACAGCCATTGTTTATTAGCGTTTTTAGCAATAACTGGCCCGTTGGTATGGTGGCAGAGTATCTGCTTTTTTATTTTTTATTATGGCAAAGGGGCAAACGAGCAAGCGAGTCACCTAATCTAAAGTTATCACCGCCGCCCATTGACATCCATAACGTCTGTGGAATCAAGGATGCGTTGCCCCGGACTTTAAGGAAAGAGTAGGCTCGTTTCCTGAAGGTCCTTAATTCGTAACGCTCCGGGAATACCGCCGCTATAAGCTGGTTCCACAAAATTGCCGTACGTGTATATATGTCATAAGTGTATATATGTTTGTATGTATGTATGTTTCTATGCATATATGTATGTATGTTTGTCTGCGCATATCTCAAAAACTATAAGTCGGATTGCAAAAATTATTTTTTAGTTGGACTAGGTGTAATCCAAATCATGTAAAATTGCAAGTTTCATCAAAATCAGTTAAGCAGTTTTTGAGATAGGGAGTTAAGTGTGTATCAGTACTAGGAAAACGTGTCGTTGGCTTAACAGCGTAATTCTGAAACATCTCATTATGCATGTTGTTTTTTACTCAATGTTTCCATGCAGTTAGGCTCTAGCTAAACAATCTCTATGAAAATTTCAAAAAGTGGCTTAGCAATTTATAAAGTATTCGGGTAATTGTTAGATGGCAACATAAAAAAAAAATGAAGAAATAGAAAAGTAGAGATGTAGATGTAGATTGCTGATAGGGACGTCCGCCAGGCTGCAGACGGGCTGTCGGCTTCCCTTGGGTGGCGCCATTCAGCCCCGTTCCCTGATAGAGCTCCGGTTACTGTTGGCCTGGTGGTACTCCCTCCTTCGTTTCATCTATGAATCTTCCGGTTTTCCTACAAAACATGAGGATATCCTTTAGTTTGGTTGTCCTCAGTTCCCTTTCCTCCAGTGTATCTGAACCTAAGGTGTTGTATCTAATTCCTGCATACATACTGCATTTTGCTATGAAGTGTATACTAGTTTCTTCCCTATTACAGTGTTTGCATAGGGGGTCTGGTGTTAGTCTGAGTAGTGATAGGTGTCTGTTGAGTGAACAGTGACCCGTTATGATACCTACCATTATTCTTACATTACCTTTATCCAACCTGAGGATATACTTGGCCTTTGCTTTGTCTTTTTCTTCAAAATACATCTTAGTTTGTCTGCATGTTTTTAATTTCTTCCATTCTTCTTTTGTTTCTTCGTTAATTATTCTTTCTATTACACTGTTTGTTACTTTGTTCGAGATTGGAAGCTATGGTTCTGGTCCTATTATCGGTATGACCGCGCCATATCTTGCTAATTCATGCGCCTTTTCATTACCTTCGTTGCCGCTATGTCCAGAGATCCATGCTATGATAACCTTTCTTTTTTCTCCTAGCTTATTAAGGATTGCTTTACATTCCCCAACCAAGGCCGATGTGGTTATCGGTTTATCTAATGATTTGAGGGCTGCTTGACTGTCAGAGTATATTATTATGTTCTCTTCGACTAAGGTCATGGAGTCTATTAGTGCTGATGCACATTCCATAATCGCGTATATTTCAGCCTGAAATACACTTGCGAACTTTCCTAATGGTTTCCATATGCTTCTTTTCCAGCCGGAAATAAAAATTCCAGCCCCTGCCATTTTTGATGATTTCCTTCTAGAACCATCCGTATAACATCTGGTGGTGTCTTTATCTATGTTTAATTCCCAATCTTGCCTGGGTCCAATATGTACTCTATACTTTTTGTCAAAGATTCTTCTTTTCCTAATTAGGTCATTATTCTGTACAAGCATTCCTAGTTTGTCTTCTACTTCTGTTTCTATCGTTGTGTGTCCCTTATCGAAAAGTTTACCCTTCCATTCCTCATATCTCTTCATTCTATACCATTGTTCCATGGCTTTCTTTTTAAGTTCTAAGTGCATAGGGTTAAGATTTAGGATAATTTCCAGGGAGGCGGTAGGGGTAGATTTTATCGCTCCTGTCATCATCATACACGCCAATCTTTGTACCTTACTTAGCTCTTCTTTTATTTCCTTTGTTGTTCTATGCCACCAGATTAAGGCACCATATGTTATCCTAGGCCTTATGATAGCTGTGTAAATCCAGTGCACTATTCTCGGTTTTAGGCCCCATTTGTTTCCTATAGTCTTTCGGCATTGATATAGTGCTACCGTTGCTTTTTTGCTTACTTCTTTAACATGCTTTGTAAATTTTATTTTGTGATCTAGCCTACTACCTAGATATTTGACTTCTTTGACTGGTTTCACTTCGAGACCTTTAATTGTAATAGGTCTCATGTCCAGTCCTTTCCTTCTGTTAGTAAAAATAACTATTTGTGTTTTCAGAGGATTTAGGTCAAGTCCTCTTAAGTTACACCACTCTGTGACTGTCTTAATGGCCATATTTAAGACTAATCTGGTGGTCTCCAGATGCTTCCCAGTTACAAGCATCACTCCATCGTCTGAGTATGCTTGCATATACACTCCCATGTATATGGAGTGTGGATGGAGTGTATTAACGAGTCTAGAAGTAGGCACCACAGAAGTGGCGACAGACATCCTCCTTGTGGGAAGCCTCTTTTTGCTTTAACTTTGCTTACTATATTGCCTAGTTGCGCTATAATTACTCTGTTTCTTAGCATACTTACAGTCCATTTTTTCAAAGTTTCAGTTATGCCTTCTCTGGTCATTGCCCTTTCTATGGCTTCAAATGTTGCTTTGTCAAATGCTCCCTCGATATCAAAGAAGCATGCCAACGCGAATTCCTTGTTCATGATAGCTCTTTCTAGCCTGATAATGAGGTTGTGTAAGGCCGTTTCCGTAGACTTACCCTCCATATACGCGTGCTGATTACTGTGTAGTTCCTCTTTACTTTTACTTAATTTGTGTCTAATATGATGATCTATTGTTTTCTCCAAGGCTTTCAGTACAAATGAAGATAAACTGATGCATCTAAATGATTTTGCTTCTTTGTAGCATTTTTTCCCTGGTTTTGGTATAAACGCTACTTTAACTTCTCTCCACCCTTTCGGAATATAACCTAGTGCTACGCTACCTCTGTACAACTTGATTAGATAATCTTTTGTTACTTTAAGTCCTTTTTGTAGTAATACTGGTATTATACCATCCGGACCTGCTGCTTTAAAGGGTACAAAAGAAATAGAAAAGTAACTTGAACCGCTAAATAAATAAAGTAATAAAAAGAGAATACAACTAAAAATGATGAAGTATGTATGAAATTTAAATACAAGTTTATCAAAACAAACTTTTACTTTCTTGAATTTCCTTCGGTACCAAAATCCTACTTCTTTTCGCATTTTTATGAGTTTTTTTGTATTGTTATCTGCTGATTCTCAATGCTCTTACTAAACTTTTTGTCCACTTTTGTCGATAATTTTATTAATAATATCCCTACTTAGCCTAAACCCAGCTAAACCTAACAATGTTTTTCTATAGTACGTTTATGGTTTTTCCAATTTAATTTATTTTTAAACGTTATTTTGAAAATGGTAGTGCCGGTCTATAGACAACAGATTTTTTGTGAAATGCTATTGGTGTATTTTGAAATACCATAAAACATAGAACTAGCTTGCAACAGCTGAAACCACCACTACAATGTCTGTTTTGTCCGTTGACACTGTAGGTGTTTTTTGAGGGTGTTTTCGAATAAAACCAACAGATTCTTTGCCTACCACGTGATATTTTTGAAAATGTACCCTTAAATTCATTAAAGTTCATTATATTTCAACTCAGGCTGCCGTTGTCTCTGCAATTTTACCCCACGTTTTGGCCGATCTAGTTGTCGTTATTGTTTACGGAAGTAGCAGGGGCAATGGCATCATTCAGGATACATGAAGATCAAGAAAATACTTCCCTGGGGTTAAGAAAAGATACAGACGTATTCACTGCCGCCACACAGCGGCGTGCATTAGGCGATCTCAAAAATTTTGCCTGTAACCAAAACCGGAGTATAAAACTTGTAAGTTACCTTTTATTTTACTGTTTTACGCCATTCTTGAATTATTTACTCATTAATTTTTATTTTTAGCCCGGATTGACAAATGGACCTTCTAAAGTTCACGATGAAAACAGAACAGTGCGCCAGATTAAAAACGAGAAGAATATTGTGCCTCCCGTGGCCCAGTTTCGCGCTTTCAGTGTATATGAAGACAAGCCTTCTGAACCAGAAGTCAATAAGAAACGGGAGCCGACATTCAAACCATTCGTCGCCAAAGAGATAAGAAAGGATAATTTTTTTATTAATGCTGCTGAAAATGTGAGGGCTCTATGCGCACAAGTTCAGAAAGAAGACAAGCATATAGATCGGCCAAAAGAAGTACTTCAGACACAAGTTAGGTAAATACAACAAAGACTGTTTAACAAATTGTTTATGTAAACACAATTCTGTACATTATTTTTTGTACCCTGAGTGGTCATTTTGTGAAAATTTGTAGTGTTTTAAGTAAAAACCTTCCTGGAAAACATGTTCGATAGTATGTTAAAATTGCATATAAATTTCATAGGTTTCACACACTAAGTAATACATTATACACTAGCACAGTGATTCTTAAACATTTTTTTGTCATGGCACTCATTTCACTATTTCACAATTTGGTGGCACAAAAAGAAAAAGATAAGTTTAAAACTTACCTATAATACACTGTGTAAAATAGTTTATGATAATAATTTTGAATGTAATATAAAATAATATGTACTACAGAAACAACAGTATGTTTATTAAGGGATTAATTACAAGTAATAAGTAATAATTAAAAGCATTATAATTTTTACTATATGTATACATTTCTATAATTTGGCGGCACAGTGGTTGAGAATCACTGTAGTAGCATATACTTGATGGACAAAAATGTTAACTGAGATTAAGTGTTGTTTCTAGACCTGCATTAGGAGAAACAAAATGCAGAGATGCAATCGATTCCTCCCCGATGTCTATAGTAGATTCAAGTATTCTATCTATGTCCATCTCGAAGAACGAGAGCCAACTTGAAGATATTCTTGAGGATGAAGATGATGCAACAACAGCACAAACTGATAGAGAGATGTTCTTCCATGTAGTGGACTATCGTCAGGACATATATGAATACATGAGGGAAATTGAGGTTAGTCTTATTTAACATTTAATGGGAAACCAACATTTTGAACTCTACAACTGCTCTTAAAAAATACATTAGATAAATTGCACATTACATAAAGATACATAATATATAATATAATTATGTTATTTGTAATTGATGATTTTTAGGGTTAGGGTTACTAATCCCTAAAAATGACTACATTGTTTGTCTGTCCATCTGTTCATCATCACATATATTTTATGGTGGTACAGAAACCCTCAGTGTGACTTAGCCTGGTTTTCTACTGATTATTTTTCCATACAAACAAAGAGCGATCGTAGGATGTAGGATGAAAGATTGTAGTTAGTGGTTACAATATATTCACATAAATAAGCAGATTACTAATTTAACTTACAACATTAAAGTAGCATGAGGCTGGTTTTTTTACCTTGAGAATGAAGGTAATTTTACTTATTCTAAAGACATAGTGTAGTATATAGGTATAGTATATTTCTTTTTGGTTAATGCACACATTGTAAAAGTATTATCAGAAATTTTAGTAAGCATAATCCTAATTTAGTTTTCAAAACCAGTTATTTGAGCTTATTAAGCATGTTAAGTTGTTTCAAAAACAAATGTTGCCTTGTTGACACCAAAATAAGATGCTGTTCTTTCTAGAATGACCCCTTCTTACCTATGAGAATTTAAACTTCTAAAGTCGTTAGAATAAAGACTAAAATTACAATCCTAAAATTTATTTTTTTAGTAATGTATTTAAAATTAACTTGTTTTATAATAGGTTAAACATAGAGCCAACCCACGTTACATGCGTAAGCAGCCCGACATTACTCACATGATGCGTTCCATCCTTGTTGATTGGCTGGTAGAAGTGTGTGATGAATACGGTCAACAGAATGAGACATTGCATCTTGCTGTGTCATATGTAGATAGATTCCTATCATACATGAGTGTTGTACGTACAAAATTGCAGCTTGTGGGAACTGCTGCTACATACATTGCTGCGTAAGTATAATTTTATTTATTTATTTATATTTATTTATTTATTCTTTCTGCACTAAAGATTTAGTACACATGGCGGACTTAATGCCAAGTGGCATTCTCTACCAGTCAACCATTGGGTGTAATGAGAATATATTTAATGTAACAAAAGTACTAATTGTCACATCTATAATTTAACCTTCCCTTTGTAATTGTTTTTTTAATAATTTTTTGAGGAAATAATATTTATAAAGTTTATATTTAATTTTGTTATTCGTGGTATTGTTTATGTAATGTTATATTTCTTTGCCATTTTTTTACAGTAAATACGAGGAAGTTTACCCTCCCGAAGTATCAGAGTTTGTCTATATAACTGATGATACATACACTAAACGTGAAGTACTTCGCATGGAACACCTCATTTTGAAAGTGCTGTCATTTGATCTTTCCACACCTACATCACTGGCTTTTCTTTCGCACTACTGCATCTCAAATGGTCTCTCAAAAAAGACTTTTCACTTGGCCTCGGTAATTGTAAACATTTATTATTATTTATGAGTTTTAGTCATATTTATACATATGAGATGATTGTGTTTAAAAAAATTTGGTGAATAATTTTATTATGAGCAAAATAATAAGTTCATATCAAATTTGAATTACAATACTCCCTCAAAGTACTCTTCTTCGATAGTGATGCACTTATCCCAATATTTGTTCCATGATTTGAAACATTTGCAGAAGCCTTTTTTTGGAAAAGCTTTCAGTGTCCGGAATGGTGTTATAATTTTTTTTTTGGCGTGGTATTTATTTTCGGAAAGAGCCAGAAATCATATAGTGCTAAATCTGAAAGTAAGATGGATGTGGAGGGATAGGAACCTTTTTTTGGCTGGCTTACTTCCACTTTTAAATCACTCATACCAATAACTTATAAACAGTCTTCAGTTACCACATTGTCACAAATATTGATTTTTTTAAAATTTCATAACTTTTGCTACTTAAAACTTAATATTTGAAGCGTTTGAAATCGATGATGTGCGACAGACATAATCAACACAACTTCATTTTTCTGGCTCCTGTGGGTCAACTGACAACTTACCACTATCTCAACAGATCAAACTATCAGATTTAATATAGCTAGTATAAAAATTTATTCACCATATTTTTTCACATCAGAAATTTTGTACTTATTTTGGAGTTATAATAATTAGTGTTTTATAGAGATTATTATTTATATAGAAATTATAGCATCTGGTTGACAGAGCTTTATTCAGTGAGAAAGGAAAAGACTGCTGTATGCATAAATACTATTCCAACAGATTACATTCTAGACCCAAGAAGCAGTAATCCGTAATTTTTATTATAGGAGTTTGAACTATTTAAACCGAATACTAGACTACACTATACTGTTAAGTACTACACTACACTATTAAGCAATCCTGTATATTATAATACAGTTCTGTATTATTATATATATTTAATGTACAGGGATTACTTAATAGTATAGAATAGCTATACTCAATCTGCGGCTTACAGCCGACATGCGGCCTGCCGAGCTTTATTGAGTGGTCCAATAAGTAAAAAAACTTATCAAATCAGAGGCACTCAATTTTCAAAAGTCGACAAATATATCTAATGATTGGCTAGTAAGAGTGAGTGAGGGTGTACAACCATTATTACGATGCGATAAATTTTAGATAACTACCTACTCAAAAATTAAATATGCAAAAAATACTACATAAGGGTGTATTGTATGTAAAGCATAAGTTATATAAATTATGTAAAAAAATAATTCACTACATAACACTATTATATATAAGGAACTGCTTACTGATCCTATCTGGATGACGTTTAAGTAGCATGCAGTAATCACTAGCCTGATCTAGAGAAGATTGATAAAAAGTTAACCATTTCAACAATTTAATTAGTCTTTGTTGAATAATTGCAACTTAGAATTACGCTTGTCTTTCATTGTAATCGTAATATTGTAGCCCACTTGAAACAGCTGTTATGGATATATGGCCCAAGAATAAAAAGGTTGAGTATGGCTGGTGTAGAATACAGGACAAAATAATGTATATTATGGATATTTTGGAGGAAATGGGAGAAGTCATTTTATTTAGATTTTCTATTTTTTACATTTTTGAGAGTTTAAAAGTACAAAAGTTATGTATACATTGTGTTTTAAAGTTCTGTATATATGAAAAGAATGGAGTAGGTCTAAATAAACATGTGTAGCTGAAGTTCTCACGCTCTTCCAAGGATAACTTCCGTAAAGCCTACTATCACTTTACTGGAGGAGTTTTACGATAAGAAGAAAAAACTAATTTACTTTGAACATGATTTATGTGTTCGTCATGAATTATAACAATACTGTGACGTGTGCTGTGCATTGCTATTCTTATTAATACGTGACATTGGCAAATGCGCTAATCTGTGCGCCATGCCATGAAGAAAGATAAAATAATGTATATTATGTATATCGAACGGTGTCGCGACAGTACATTGCGGAGCTGTCTCTGCTGGAAGCGGACCCGTATCTGCAGTTCAAGCCGTCGCTGGTGGCGGCCGCGTCGCTGGCCACGGCGCGGCACTGCCTGTCGTGCGGGAGGGTGGCGAGGGTGGCGAGGGGCGCGGGGGGCGCGGGCGGGGCGGAGGGCGAGGGGGCCGGGGGCGAGGGGGCGGGCGGGTGCGGCGCGGCGTGCGCGGCGGCCGCGTGGCCCGCCGCGCTGGCCGCCTGCGCCGGCTATCGCCTCGAGGACCTGGAGCCGTGCATGCGCGAGCTGGCGCGCTCACACGCGCACGCGCCGCTGCAGCAGTACCAGGCCATACCCGACAAATACAAGAGCAATAAGTAAGTGCTGCCACTTACAGTCGACCGATCACTACTGTACCACTATGGCAATGGTATTTTATACAAGGTTATTGTGAAGGTATACATCCGCCAAGGTTTCAATGTGTCACTGTTGTCCGTTATATTTCAGATTAATAATTACGCGATACAATTTGTTTTCCATAGAAAAAATTACATTTATTTAAAAGAAAACAAATGTGCAACCCTATCATTATGCCCTATATTCATAGGTTTGCTAGTGTCGTAAAAACACTTATATTAGGGTTGCCTCATATTTATTTATTTTTAAACTTCGAGGTGTTACACTAGACCTATTAATTTTTGACAAAGTTGTAGAACGCAAGTTTTTTTTGTCATAAGTACTTTAATACCTTTTCGCATTTACCCGTCCTTTCAAAATAACCTTGTATAGATAAATTTTATATAGACTTTTTTATTATTTTATATAACTAGACTACTTTTTTAATATTCTATATAGAAGATATTTTATATAGAATAGTGGCCACCTACAACTTTGCCCGGGTTAAATAGTCAGTCAAATTAATTTATTCAAGTAAACCCAATTACAAGGTGTTTTTGAACATCAAATCTACAAATTGATCGGTTCGAAAAAAAAACCCGGACACAGAGAAGAACCGACAAGAAACGCTGTCAGGTATCATTTTTTCAGCATTATTTTACAATAGATATTAGAAATACAGTATTCAGTAAACCAGTGATTGCATGTGCAGAGAAGATTATCTCCAGTCTATTGTTTTGTCTTCAACGAAATTGTTTATTTTGTAGTATAATTCTCTAATCAGTGTATGTTTTATAACAAATCTAAATACGTGTTAAATAGCCTCTGTCCGTCTGAAATAATGTACATTTCAAATGGTGAAAGAATTATTCAATGAGGTGCAGTGGTTCCGGAGATTACCCTCCAGATATTAAGAAACTTACAGAAGTCCTCTCTCTCTGTATAATGTTACTATTGTCGGTCCCGTCTTCGTCTTGGTTGAGTACATAATATACCTATAGTCTATGTCCATGTGCCATGTGGAATAATATACCTTTCAAATGGTGAAAGAATTTTTCGAATAGACGCGCAGTGGTTCCAAGGATTACCGTCCACATATTAACAAACTTGCAAAATCCTCTCTTTCTTCATAATATTTTAGTTTACGTTACGTTTAACTATGTGTGATTTTAGTATAGATTGAAAATATGAACTTTTTTCTAAATTGTTTTGGAGGCTTCGTTATGTGGTACCAACTATGAGTACCAATTGTATAAACCAAGTGATTAGTTTCAGGTCACACTGTTAGTAAAATATTGTCTGATGTATTAATCATTATTACAATGAACCATAATAATTAGCGTATCTCAATAAGAGCACTTACTGAGCCGTAAAAATAACCATATGATGTCTAATTTGTGGCTTACCGACACAAGAGCATGCTTTTTCTACCAGGGGGCAATAGAAACTTTGTTACAACAGAGTTACTAACAAAAATAAATTAAGTTTTATCTTTAAAGTAGTTGTTAAGCGACAAATGAGTGACAATGAATTGTTTATTCCTATTTGTTGTAAAATGCATTAGAACTTGGGATAAAATTATATGTCTTTCTATATTTAATTCGTCTATATGTGTGTGTGTGTGTCTCTGAACTCCTAAGCGGCTAGATGGATTTTGATGAAATTTTTTGTGTTTAAGTGGATCCCTGGATGGTTTAGATTTACAATTAGACCCGGTAAGTAGTGATGCAATCGGGTTCTAGGATTTTTCTTACTTTGGGCAGGACAACCTTTGTCGGATCCGTTAGTGTAATTATATAATTATTCTATTACATGCAAATGTCACATAGACTCTTCATTTTATAACATGATCATAAACTTTATTCTTGACAACATCTTAGGATCCTTCTGATTTATGAACATTTTAGTACAATAGTATATTTACATACAATTTAATGGCTTTTCAGTCACCAATTTTTTATTTCAATATTATTTTTATTACAGATTTGACTGCGTAGCTACTATCGAGCCCAAATCCATGTTCCCTATACAAAAGTACCAGCCTCCTGCCATAGGTAACGACAATGCGTGTCAACAAACAGATATCACTCGAACCAGTTAGTGAAATATACAATTTAATCATGGCATCCTTTATTGTGTACCATTCTGAATTCTCATGTGATGATAAGGATACAAACGGACCAACTGTTTTATAGTAGTATATTATTGTATAAAAATTAAGAATTTAGACTTACTATGTATCAAGTACCCTTAATTTTCAATATAATTTTTTTCAAATTTACTCATCTCTAATGAACTGAGAATGCTATATATGTATATTATAGGTTCTATGGAATGGCTCAAAAATTTTTTGATATTTTCTTTAACTTGGTTATGTGATTGATGGAGGACTAATTACATTTATTTGATTGTATTAAATCATAATAGAAACCCTTCAGCTTTCGTGGCAAACCTATTCGATACTCTCGACACACTATGCGGGTATTCAATAGCTATTAGAAACTTGTCACACTGTATGTACGGGCATTCAGTAGCTATCGGTAGCGCAACTGATATTATATGCGTTTTCAGTCGTGTAACGCTATAAGCATATAATACTCACAGATAGAAGTACTCGTTTATTATGTGTATCTAAAACCATTCAGTGAAACATGAATCTAGGTCAAATATGATTAGTCCTTAAGAGTGACTTATTGCAGTAGGTAATACTGCAATATTCTAATTTATATATTTTTTAGTCTTCTGCCCAAAGATTCAAACATTGATTGATACATGTTTTATTTCTCAAGGAGGCATCCTTAGGAAATTTCAGAGCAGACTCCAGCATCGAATGCTGGCTACTTGTCAACTGAGACTTTGAGGGGAGATAGGCAAAAGATTAAATTAATTACCGAGATGGAAATACCCGAGTATACCTTCAATGCTTATGCATCTCAATCGGTCATTGCAATGTACTTCGGAGACCTGATTTTTGCCATTCATTTAGCGCACATTTTATTCAGCAATATTGCAACTGAAGTACAAGTGTTTTGGCATTCAGGATGTAATAAATGAAACATTAAATATTCTAATAGTAATAAAATAAATTAATTAACACGACATTTGAATTGGAACTTTTTCTCTAGTATTCTGCAAGTTGTTATATTTAGGTCAATTCTTTGCACTGGAGGTCAAAAAAATATTCAATCACAATTTGTGCTAATGTGTTGAATATATAAGAACTACTATGAGTTATCAGCTGGGGTTAGTATAGCCGTAGTTGTTGATTTATATATGCACGAATTAGTTAAGGGTACATTGTACAGATAATTATTATTTTTAACCTTACTGTGTTCATTAACGCTTGTCTGCTACTTTATAATGACAAGAATTGAGTGCATTTTCGAACGAACATTTTTTTGATATCTGTAAAATTTAATTACTAGTGAAATTAAATGTGAGAGTTTATTTTATAGACGTCAATGTTACAAAATAATTAGCAAAACATTTCTAGCTATACTTATGTCTCGTGTTTATGACGTAAACAAGTTGTCGTTTTGTACTACTTTTATATGAAACTTTGCGTACCTATAGAAGTGGTCAATGCAACCTGTGAATTATGTAAGCAACCCGACACGAATATTGACAATTTTCATGGATAGTTTAAGTAATTAGCGATGATAGATTCTTTTTAGAATACATACTGAACGCCCTATTAAATAATCAAGAAATCTCGGCCTCTCATCAAACCTTAATGTATCAATAGAGAACTTAATACAAATCAAATATTAAATAAATTATTGCTTTCAATATTTATTCATTAATTGATTTCTTTTAATATTTTCATCATGTGAAGAAATATTTTAATGTTTTTTATAATAATTACTTAAAAATTTTAAAATATATATTTAATGTATAATCTTCTATGGTAATACCTTAATAAATAAAAAAATTCCGTATCGAAACTTGAAAGATAATATTGACGATTACTATTAATTAAGGTTTAATTAATTATTACGTGAACATCATTGACTTTCAAAAACGATAGGAATTTGGGTTGGACAACTTGACAGTAATCTCAATATGTCAGTTTAGGGCAAGGAATATTGAATACAACATGGATTAAAAGCATATTTTATAATCTATACTGTAAAGATCACAAAGATGTTGGTTTGTTTACGTAATTCATAGGGTGACTACTTAATTTATCAACACTATTGTCACTCACCCGTTTACAAGACTATGTTTGTTAGTAAATTATTATTTTTTAAAATAAGACATTTTGTTAGTAATTAGTTTTTAATATAATTTAGTCCCTGTAATTGATTTTTTGCTTGGAGTTTTGTAAATTGAGGTAAGTACCTATGAGTACCTATATTGATAATATATAAATTCATGAAAATTCATTTGTTGTTTCATTGAAAACAGAGGGAACCCTTGGAATTTGTTGACATTTCCGTCATACCGACATGGCGTACGTTAAAACTACGCAGCGGTATCCAGGTGCTGTCGTGTAAATCTGAGAAATTGCTTCCTTCCGTGCATATACTGTAATTGCACATCGTTCGTTTGAATATGAACTTTATATCGTATGAGATAGAGTTTATAATTGGGGCTCTAAGTGTTTAGGAGCATGCTAGACGAGGAACGGTCAAATCTATTTGGAGAGCTACCGTCACCGCCGAGTCGGCAGGCCACGGGATCGCCGCGGCGTTACTTGCCATGAAATAATAAAACGTATACATACACATACATATCATTAACCTTGTGTAGTTCATAAATTATCCAAAAACAAACCGACACCCAAAGTTTTTGTATATAAATAATGATTAATCCTAAAAAGTAAATCTGCGTTAAAATCCTCTTAGTAGGTTTTAAATAAAGCTGGCACGCTTGAACAGAAAAAATAAAATGTGTTTTCGATTCAGTGTATGCCAATCCCAATTGGGTATATCCTAATATTTATTTTTTATCTATGTTTTAGAGATTTCTCGGAGATTTGAAGATTTCCTATTGGATGTCAACAATTTTCTTAAAATAATGAAAATTAAAATCTTGAAATCTTGAAATCTTTTTTTTGTTAATTTAAATAATCTCATTGTTATATTAGATTTTGGAGATTAATATTCTATGAAAATAACAATTATAATAACTTTGAAAATGCATGTATTGCAATGCTAAAACATTAATTGTAAAGATAGAAACGCACTGCCATATTTCAATTCATTCAAAATTCAAATATTTGACTTAAAATGTACCTAGGTACCTACTTACAATTACAAAAGACATTATTCAGTATCTCTAGTGCGGTTCTGCCTTTCTACATGCGAGGCATCCTAAATTAAGTTATTTGTACTGTAGATTCTGAAGTGTATTTTCGGTGGTTGCATCATCAGGATGGATGTTTCTCTTGTGTATATACGTTGCCCAACCCTTTTTTAGCCGAAACTGGACCTGTAAATAAGAAAATTGCACTGATAAACTCTAAATATATAGTTATCGATGGTCCGCAACTATAAGAAGTTTTTCTGCAAAGGAGATATACTAAATGCTAATTGCGGTTTGCAGTTACCATATTTGAATTTACGGTCTGAGCGCGTGCTCATTGGAATTCTAAACGGTCTCCAGCTGCCGATACTATCTACTGTAGCTTGTAATAAAATTTTGCGGAAATGAAGCTGCCGCATTTGCCTTGCGTTGCCTTGTTAATAACATTTCCGAACTACCTATAACAACTGGATTTATATTATTATTATCTATTAATTCTTTGAGGTACATCTTTACATCTTTTTTTAGATGTCGGATTACTCAATCGCAGCAAACGCATTTGAAAATGATTTAACCTTCAAATGCTCGCCAATTTTTACGTTATCTTTAAGTACCCGAGACGAATAATTTAATCTTATTTGCAAGCCAACTGGTTAGTGCTTTGTGGATGGAGAGACATGCATAAACAAAATAAATCATCTGCCGTTCAGTCTCGCGCGGGGAGCGAAATTCATAAATAAAGTAGCACGATAAGAGCAGTATATCTGACGTGAAATTTCCACGAGTTGGGAATTATTTAGGCATTTAGACATACTGAATCTGAACCTCTAATTTTGTAATAGGGTCCTGGTCGAGACACCCGCCACTCCCCGAGGCGGGCGGTGCCATGTATAATGATGACTTCGGTATGTATTTCAATAATTTTTTACCCGCGACTAATAACGCACTAGCACTGCATTTGATCATCCTTCGGAATATTTTATAAACTGTACAATGCATAAGAATCGTGAAATTATAATCACTTCTATAGTTTCATCGTTTCATGCTATAAACTGTAATATACAACAATAACAGTTTTAGGTCCTAATGTGTTTTAGAACCTAAATAATTATAGACTTGTTAGTTTACTATACCAAACATATAAACTTTTCTCAAAGGTCATTACTAACAACAACAACAGGAAATCTCGATTTTTACCAACCGGCAGAACAGGCGGGATTCAGACGGCTATAGTAGTACCATTGATCATAAGCTGACTATGAGATTATTAATAAAGAAGTGCAAAGAGTATCAATTGCCCTTGTGGCTGGCTTTCGTGGATTACAAAAATGCTTTCGATAGTGTCGAAACATGGGCGGTTAAGAGTCGCTTCGAAATGCAAGAATTGACCATTGATATAGTAATCTCATAGCCAGTATATATGAAAACGCAACGTTAAAGGTGGCGATCCCACAACACACCAAACCTATGAGCATCAGGACAACAGGCATCAGACAGGGAGACACAATTTCACCTAAACTCTTCACTTTGGTTTTGGAGGACATCTTCAAAAAATGAAACTGGGACCATAAAGAGCTTCGAGTGTTAGGCTCGAGACTTATTAATCTTCGATTTGCTGATGACATTATTTTAATTGCTAATGATGCACAAGAACTGCAGACAATGGTTGAAGAACTCTACAATGAGTGCATAAGAGTTGGTCTCGAAATGAACCTGACCAAAGCGAAGGTCATGACAAAGAGACAGACAAAGGAGTCAGAATCACAGCGGAAGGAACACCATTGGAATATGTCAGCAAATACGTGTATTGGGCCAAGAACTGAGGATGGGAATGGTAAACCAGGTGAATGAGATAAACAGACGTATCCACTTAGGCTGGGCAGCATTTGCAAAGCTCGGGTTTGCTTTTGCCATCAACATCACAAAACAACAGAAAGCGCGCATATTTAACCAATGCGTCCTGCCAGTCCTCACGTATGGTGCCGAAGGTGCTAGTTTATAACACTCAGGTATAAAAGGACCAACAAATGACTAAGAAAACAAAGCAGGGTTGTTGCTGTGGTGAAACGGGTGGCGGATCTGAAGTGGCAATTGGCCGGACATATAGCCAGAAAAGCTGTCATGGGTTAGAAGAGTGTTAGAGTGGAGGCTATGAGACCTAAAGAGACCAGTGGGAAGACCACAAATGAGATGGAAGGACGACATCGTAAGGATAGCGGGCAGCAACTGCACGAAAACTACACAAAATAAGAAAGGAATGGAGATTGTTGAAGGAGGCCTACACCAATATGGTTGAGAATGGCTTGAGATGATGACGATGATGAACAGTTTTACTGGTGCAGTCAACATGAGATATTCTTTGTACGAATACGCATTATTTTACTACTTTGCTATCGATAGTGTATATAGGCACTTACCTAGTGCGTCGAAGTCGAATGAATTAGTGCTTATACACATTGTTTATTATTGACAAGATTCACGATGATATTTATCTAACCCGTTTTTAAAAAGGTTTTTTCCAGAACAGGATTTTTGAGAAGTAGTTATTCATATATGACTTACTCGTATATCAAGCTTTGCAAATAAGTAATAAAATGTCATTCAACTGAATTCATTGTATTAGCATTTATGGTTGTTATACTTAAATCTATACATCTATATAGATCCATACATAAAATTGAAATGTCTGTCTGTGATTCCGAAATAAAAGCTTTTTTTTAAGCTTATATGGTTATTTGCATGTAACCAAAACCTAAACACGTTTCTTAAAATGTTTATCTGTTTGTTTGTCCGGGTTAATATCCGAAAGGGCTGAACAGTGTTTTACGAGACTTTCATTGGGAGGTAGAAGACTTTTCAGCGAGTAATCTGGGCTACTTTTTGTACCGCAAAAATAACATTTTTAAGGGGAGTGAAACCGCGAGGCACAGCTAGTTATAATACATTATGCTATTATATAAAACGATTTATGGAAAAAATAAAAATTGTCGCATTATTTTAAATCGTTTGTCATGTTTTATCTCTAATTATTGGGTACAATCCATTATAATCAAATTACAACAGATTTTTGTTTTTTAGTAATACGACTAGAATTGGTAAGAATTTAAGTCACAGAAGTAAGTATAGGTCTTAGTATCGTTCGGAGACATTCGACGTACGAACGAACAAGCGAAAATATTTTTTAACCAATAAATTCATGGGACACTTCCGGAGCCCCGAAAGGAAATTCAATTGCAAATTCTACGCGCGATCGTGAAATTGTCCAGTGCACTGTTCTCGTGATATCTATTGTTTGTTATTAAATGCAAATCGAATTGCCAAAACAGTCTTGTTGTTCGAAGTGCATAATAATGTTTCTTTGAAGTGTCAACTTATGCCTAATTGGAGTTAACATTCGAAGAACTCGTTTAACAATTTTTAACGTCTAGTTTACTCTTCAATTGACCCTATTAAACTTGTAGGTAGGTACTTGATGCTCTTCAACGGAATCGATTTGCGCGTCGTCGTTTCTTTTAATATTTATGATAGGTCGATAAATCTAACGGTAATGTTCGATCGGTAGATGAAATCTATTATTGACTGCGCAAACAACGTTATGTGAGTGGAAGCTTTTGGGCTATTTCCTGGCGCGGAGTGAAATGGGGCCGGCCGTGACGCATGTTTTTACCTCTACACGTCCGTTCATAACTCATAACTAACAACAATATGAAGCATTGACATTTCCTAATTCTACTAGTACGGCCATGTCCTAATTAAATTATGTATGTACTATTTACAACCTAGGTACCTACTTGATGTCATTACATCTACATACATTATTTGATATAAGATAACATAATAACAGTTGCTAGGCTTAATATTGTCGGTCCCTCCGAAAGATATTATAGAAGTACTTACCTAAAATAAATAAAATAAGGTATTATGTAAATTATTATTATTCTACTGGTTTCATATTAAGTATATAAATTAGTCTTATATAAATCGACCTACTTATTTAATGAATTAAATGTATGAGTAGGTAAGTAAGTATACAATATCCTGAATCCTTCGACTCAGTTCTCGACTAGTAAACTGTTTAGTAGAAAAATCGGCAAGCACGGTGATAATGTGATATGGATTATCTGCAATATTTTTTATTGAATAGATGTTGCTTAAGAACATAGGAACGACTGCCGAATCAAATTATAATTTAATAGAACTCCAATTTCATTTTGCTGATTTTTTTATTGTAGAACATTTATTTTTTCGTTGTCGAACAGTTGTTGAATACTTACGTTCGCAACTTTTTGATTTTTACTCTGTTTTTAGGATTGAATTCAACCTAATAACGAAACATTTGTGATTCACGTTACAATCGGCTTTCAACAAGGAAACAGCGAATTTATTAGGTATACCTAATGTATATTTAAAGCAAGAGTAGGTATTTGCAAATATTGCTAAAATTCTGCTTCAACTACCTATGCATTAGGTTTCCTTAATTTGTTGCGATTCTATATAACGGATTTTTTGTTCTGCTCTAGTCTGAAAAATCTAGTTTTAGCTAATTTTCTGGTGGTGAATTTGTGTTCTTTGTTTTTGTCATTAGTCTTAAAAAATAGTGATATACAACACCATTAAAACGACGATTAATTATACATAATTTGTATAGTTCTCAATTAAACATCATAACTTTCTTTTAAATGTTAGGCTAGAAAAATAGTGTAGATTGCCGCGTAACCGCAGGAATTGACAAGACACTTGTGAATAAACGTTTCTAGTAAATAGAAAAACGTGACTTAATAACTTTCGAAACCACCGCTGATTCTCTGTAGGTATACGGCCACGCTTGCCCATAGAATATTAAAGATTATACGAAGTGATATTTAGGATAAAATCCATTTTTACTTTATTTCTGTTATTATTTTAATATTATTATTAAATAAAATATCCTCTTTCTCTATGTTATTATACGAGCAACATTTGTATATTATAGATATACTAGCGACCCGCCCCGGCTTTGCATGGATAGCAGAGCCATTTCGTAAATTCCGTTTTTAATGAGCATCTACACCGCGAATAGAGTAAGTAACTATGCTAAATTTCAAGTCAATCGGTTCTATAGTTCCGGAGATCTCGTTATGAGTCAAGTCAGTGAGCGGTATTTCGCTTATATTATAGATTGTATATTTAATTATGTGGGCGTCCAAGCAAAAAGGGTCCAGTGGTCGGCATTTAGTTTCAGAGATATACGCAGTTTTGTAAAGTTGGGTGAAAAAATGGCATTTTTCGATTTTAATTGATTATTAATTAATACTGAATTATCTACAAGTTCATATAGTAAATGACTTTATACGATGTTTCTAAGTAGGTACAAGCAAACAAGTAGAAGTGTGTTTTTTTTTCAATTCAACTTTAAAAATGCTTTTTCTTAAAACAAGCTTTTTCAGTTTCACCTTTAAATGTTTGATACAACAAGGATACAACGAAATCGGAAATACTATGGAACTCGCATTCATTTAAAAACATAGCACAACGCAAACCCCAATTAAGTGGGCGGGGCTAAAAAACCACAACAACGCGCTTCTTAGACTACCGTGCGCTCACTGACAGTCAGCTGTCGCAAATAAAATTGGTTTGTTGACGTGAAAACTGGCGAAATGTAAAATAAAGATGACCTGTGTGGTTAAATGGTGTAGAAGATAGAAAGAAGTCATGATATGACGACTTATCATATCTATATAAAATAATTTTACGTTTACCAGAAATCAAATAAAAATATTGTGATCTGTATTACGCAACTAGTAGCCAGCCAGTTTTTAGTACATAAGTTATTTTTATTGCATTTTTATGCTAAGTGTGCGAATTCTCTTTACTGAATTCGATTTTATAAATTTATTCCTTTAATTTTACAAAAAATGAGCTTCGGTGATTACGATGGATTAAAGCAGTTCGTTTAGAAAGAAGATGACTGGTTACCGACTAATGCCAATAAGGTGTGCTCTATACGTTTTGAAAATAAAACAGTCTATTCTTGTTGTAGAGGCATCGCATGTTATCTAATTGAAAATTAAAATCTTGCAGTGATTCTAAATCGATATTTCTAAAAAACTGTAGAATAAATAGACATAATTATTGTTATTAAAAACAAACAAGCAGGAAAACCAGATCGCTACACTATTTTAATAAAAAGTATGTATTTTAAAAGATAAAGAAAAATATGTTTTATTAAATTCTACAAGACACAGACTAAATAAATTAATTATACTATAAGGTAACGTAACACATCAAAATCTCGTAAATAAAATGCGATGAACACGTAAATATGCTTTTTTTTGCCTTTTAAAATAATTTTAAAATATTTTCTCATATGAGAGAATCAAAATAAAAAACTGTTTAACTTCACTTCAATAAGGTAAATAAATATTACCAATGAGTTGCGTTACTATGCGTAGTAATGCATAAAAACATTCTCGCTTGCTAGCCCATGCGATCGCGTGATCAGTGATCACGTGTGCCGAGCATCCAGTCGCCGTTGACTTTGGAATGTAATACGAAACCTTTTAAACGCCAGGCTACAGTTGAATAAAGATCGTGCGGCTTTAAAATAGAGTTCGTTTTAAATGTTGATCGTTGAGTTTGCGACCTCTCGTGTTTCGGAATATTTAAATCAGACTCGCGGTACCGTGTTTTTCGGCCATAATTATTCTGAATTACACTTTCATAGTATTTCCGAATTCGTTGGTCTGATAAAAAAATATATGCCAGTTTTTAATATTTTTTTAATCCTTATTATCAATTGACTATTCAAAATTCCGAATCTAGTCTTAACTCAATACCCCACTACTGGACCCTCTTTGCTTGGACATATATGTTTGTAATATTGTTCTCGAAAACGGCTCTATGACTGGTGAAATTTACAGCATAGGGGTTTACAGGGACGAAAAATTGATCTAGCTAGGTCTCAGAGCCGGCTTTACCTATGGTGCAGGGTGTGCGGCGCACACAGGCTCAAAGAGCCTGCGTTGCTCGCGGCGCTCTCAAAGACCCTGCGCCCATGTATTGGCTAGGGCTGCCATCTTTCAAAAAGAGCAGACCCGGAAGTTTCGGAGAAATCGCTTCAGTAAAACAATGTTTTTTGAGGTAGATATTATTTACATAATGACCGAGGTAGGTATTGACCTGAGAGCCCCGAGACCGACATAAATTTTATAATTTAAATTTTTTTTCTATGATTTATTGATTAGGTATTTGTTTCGATGTTCGGAAATTAACGACTTTTACTATAATTATCATTATGTATTGAAATTAAACAAGTAGGTATTCACAAACTCACATAGAGCTGCTAGTGCTGCTGGGCTTCCCAGCACTAGCAGTTCTATTTGAGTTGAGTCCCAGCCTGGGACCAGCTAGAAATTTATTTTTAGTCGTCCGCTAGACGGACGATTAAAAATAAATTTATCGTCCGATAATTGGATCCTCCCTTCCTAAAAAATACTTTTTACTCTCGAGTCTACTGCGTGGGTCCACGGGGTCATACCGCAAGCGAAGTAAACGGGCTATAGCTTCCCAACATCATTTAATAGCACCGTTTGCACCCGAATATCCGATCACTGGCGAAAATATAAAGTATTCCATTTTGATAGCGCGCCTACTAGAGGGCGCCAGAGTATTGATTGCACCCGGGCGCTACATGGGCTAGAGCCGGCGCTGCTAGGTCTCAATTCCGGGAAAATTCGTTTTCTCCGTGTTTTTACACATTAAAACTTGCCCGTGAAATATGATTAGTAAGCGAAGTATTAATATAACGATATATGAAAACTCTATTGCGAAAAATTTTGCAATAGAGTTTACCTTCTCAGTGGCGCAGTGGCTAGAGCGTAAGCTCTACCACGGCGAATACTGCAATGTGGTCAGACTTTTTTGTTTTTTGTTGCTGATATATAATCATAAATCAACGAGCAAAGCCCGGTCGCCCAGGTATTTGTAAGTAATAAGAGTACATATTGTCTAGATAATTATGTTTTACTTCTTTTTTATTAATGGAATATTAATGCCTACTTAGTAGGTACGTACAATAAGCATCTGTACTTGTACTTATACCTAAATATTTTTTTTTTGTGTATTTTATGAAATATCTAAACTGTGGTTAGAAAACGAATATTTACCTAAGTAATTACAAAAAAAAATATAATTTATTACAAAAGATACTTTTTGGCACCAACCACTATCTACCGTTCAGCATGTGCTGCAATCACTCGATGCGACTGCTTACCGATAAGTATATTTAGAGAACATATTTACGTAATTTTCATAATTGGCTCTGTATACATTTCATAAATATAGTCTACGTGACTTATCTGTATCTATGTTTATTAGAAAGTACCTATAGGTAACTACAGTGCCGGCTTAAGCAAGCTTGACGCCTTAGACTTGAATACCTTAAACCTAGCCCCTAAAACCAAAAAATCGCTACGAAATACGAAACACTCATGTAAAACTATCGTTTAATTTTTATTCAAATATTTTAGATACTTTATTGCTGAAACCGAGAAATAGATAGATAATAGAGTCAGAACGTACAGTTTTTTTATCGTCTAGGAAATCGCGAAAGAAAATTTTACTACAAGTGCGCCTGACAAACTTAATGTGACTTATTTTGGTAAATAATTTTTGTTGCACAAAAATAAATAAGTACTTATAACTAAAAATAGTATCGTTTTAAAATGGTAAATGACACTTGTCAGATGCACACGGTTGCTATTTTTTCAATCGACTGGTAAAATAAAGGTAGTCGTGTAAGAAATGACGATTTTACCTAGTTTGAGGAACTAAATAGTAATAATCTTAGATTAAAAAAATACATAGATAGAGCAACAGAACAAGAATGGAACCGAAAAGTGAAGCGTTCGTAAGTCAGTGAATTCACTTACTTGTCACGTTATTCTAACAATGGCGGTCACATAATTTACATGATTTTCGTGCAATTCGTATTTACGCCCAATATGTCAGATTATAGCTCAGAAATATACAAAAACATATTAAAGAATGCAAATAAAATTGATGGAGTAACAAATTACACCTTAAACATCATTCTAAATTGTTATTTTTCAAAATAAAACTAAAATTAAAACTACAGACAATTTGTTCAGTGATGCCATATTCGAGTTTTTTACCCAGTTTTCCATTTTATTTGTTATATTACTAAATATTATAATGCATTAAGATAGTATTTCCAGATAATGAACGAGTTGAGAAGTGAGACAAAGGTGAAGAAATAGAGTAGAGATTTATAAAGCAAAATAAATGCTCACAATATGTTTTAAAATGTTTGGAAACGATGAACTTAATAAAAAATGTAATTGATAAACCATTTATTTCATATTCAGTTCATATTTAAAAAAAAAGTATAGGTATCGCTCACATAAACGAGAACTTCGGAACGAATCTTATTTTTCGGCTATTAAACTGTATAATATATTTCTAATTAAATATAGTGTTTTTGTGAATTCTGTTCGATAAAGTATATAATTTAATAATTTTCCTCTCCGTATATTTTTTCTAAATGTTTTTTTCGGAGTTTATAGCTATAGTAGAAAATTGCTATCTCATAATATGATATGTATAATATGATACAGATTAGAAAGTGAATTGCTTTTAAATTAAAAAAAAACGTTTACATGTTTTACTTTTTACCGAACAGTGTTTCAAACTTTTCTAAAAATATTTACATTTAACCTTTTTTTTATATATAAGAGGGGGCAAACTAACAAGCGGGTCACCTGATGGAGAGTGACCAACCGCCGCCCATGTACATCCGCAACATTTGGAGAATCACGAGTGCGTTGCCGGCCTTTAGGGAAATAGGGAAAGGAGAGGGATTCGAGGAGGTCACGGGCCACCGGCACTCACTAACAGAACGAAACACAACAGCAATAGATGTTATTTCACGCCAATATACTTTGAGAGGGTGGTATTTCACCGGGCGAACTGGCCCAATTCGTGCTGCAATGCAGCATGGCTGTACCATTCTAAAAACTTTTGATCATACTTAATAAAAATAGTAAAATAGGTACCTATCTTTCAAAACACTGTTATCATTATCGTTAGCAAGCTTTTTACTATATGTATAAAATAACGTACTTAATGAAAATGTTGCTAAATATCACACCTCCGTGCGCGCAATGTTCTTAAAAAGGGATCCGAAGTCGCTTCACGTGTTAATATAACTGTCTCTAAATTTTTTTTATTGATGACACTAAAGCATGTCAATAGCTACTAAACAAAAAGAAGAAAATCAGTTGACAAACGGAGGAGAAAAAGACAGTGAACTGATTTGTCTTTACCTATTTATGTACAGATATCTGGTGTAATAACCTAGTTCATATTTATTAATTATAGACTGTAAGAGGAAGGTAAAACATTATATATAAACATAAAACACACCACAGTAAAGAACTGTACAAAAACAGTATATATAACTCTAAATACCTAATTTAAAACAAATATTTAATAACAATAAGTGATCTTGTCAAGTAACCTCTTATTTCGCGTAAACGAATTGGTATTGCACAATACTCCCACATTGCTTTTAGGGATACCAGTCGATTGCAAACACTTTGGGATTTTAATATTTGCGGGAAATATTATTAAGCTTTCCTAAATGTTTGTTAAAAGTTTCAATAAAACCCTTAATAAAATACATATTTCCGCATTTTTTTGTAACTAAATTATGTTAGAACACATTGTGTTACTAGGTGAAATGAGCTTATTGTGCTAAATATTATATTTTAATTGCAGCTCCTTCTCGATTTGTTGTCTTCACTCGTTTTGTATTGGAGGGTATATCTATGTATTTTTTTTATCTAAGGTAGCATAAAATTTTTCGTTACTGTGAAATACTAACGAAAAATTAAAAGCAATTAATTAAGTAATATTAACAATTATGAAAACAATCGCCGCCAATATTAATTGTTGTCTACATGGAAGGTTCGGGAAGAATTGGGAAGATCATGAAGTAACTGGGTCTTTCGTGAAACGACACCATTTTATTAAATGGCCAACTAAAACCTGCCATATCGTTCAATGCTAGTCGTTTGACGATTCTCCCAGCTATTATTTTTATTATTATTATATATATTATTATTATTAGTCGGGTACATTGGTTCTGTAAGATTTCCAATTTCCAAAAACGTATACGTACTTATAGCAAATAAATATTATTAAATGCAGTTGTGTGACTTGCATAAAATTCTTCTAACTTCTCATAGTTTGATTGAAATGTATTTTACTCGTTTAATTGTTATTCATTACTATTTTTTTGCGTAGAATAATTTCGACGCAACCTTCTTGCGCAACTGTCTTATATAGTCCTGCAACTGTTTTATGTTATGCTCAGCCATATGCCATATCGTGATCTGACGAAGCGTTAATCTTGAAATATACATTCTGTCAAGAAAGTATCGGGAATGGATTATTTGCTTATGGTTCCAAATTCAATTTTTTGTTTTTTTTTTGTTGTTGTTAGATTGGCACAACTGTTTTCCATTTTGGCGCGGAGTTTGAGTTGCATCTGTTATTTAGATTAAATACAGTGTTGTTTTTAGTTATATCATTCTAGTGTATACTGCAAATTTCATAATGGACAAAAACATCGAACAAAGAGTTTGTCTTAAATTTTGCATCGCCAATGGAATTTCGTGTTCGGAGTCACTGAAAATGTTACAGAAGGCTTACGGTGAATCGACTTTATCAAAAACATGTGCTTATTAGTGGTACAAAGCGTTCAACAGCGGTCGAGATGTGATGGAGGATTTGCCTCGCTCTGGTAGGCCATTAACGTCTGCAACTGAAGTTAACATCGCAAACGTGAAGGAAATAGTGACTGAAAATCCTCATTCAAGTTTAAGAGAGATAGCCGCCGAACTTTCTGTGTCTCACTAGTCGATCCGTACCATTTTAAATAATCACTTGGGTATGAAACATGTTGCCGCTTGGCTAGTCCCAAAAGACCTGAATTTTCTCCAAAAAACTTAATCGCATAAGAGTCGCTGAGGACATGCTAGAACGAGTCAATTCCGATCCAACATTCATGAAACGCATTGTTACTGGTGACGAGACGTGGATTTACGAGTTTGACATGCAAACTAGTCAACAAGCTTCGGAGTGGCGCCTTTCAACTGAACCGAAACCGAAAAAACCACGTCAAAGCCGATCAAAAGTCAAAGTCATGTTGACTGTTTTCTTTAACTATCGCGTTGTTGTGCACTCGGAATTCTTGTCGGAAGGTCAAACGGTAAATAAAGAATATTATTTGGGCGTTATGCGGCGTTTAAGAGAGCAAATTCGACGAAAAAGGCCAGATTTGTGGAAAGAAAATTCTTGGATTTTGCACCACGATAATGCGCCTTCGCACAAGGTCATCATTGTGAACGAATTTTTGACCAATAACTCAACAAATACCATCGCCCAACCACCTTATTCACCAGATATGGCTCCAGCCAACTTCTTTCTTTTTCCTAAACTCAAATTACCACTTCGTGGCACCCGTTTTCATTCGGTAGAAGACATAAAGGAGAATTCGCGGCGAGCACTGAACTCAATTCCGGAAAAAGCGTTAAAAAAATGTTTTGATGATTGGATTATTCGTTAGCGTAAGTGTATCGTTTCTGAAGGAGCATACTTTGATGTTGATAAAATAAATTTAGATGAATAACTAACATTTCGTGTATTATTGATCTTTTCCCGGTACTTTCTTGACAGAGTGTATCTCCAAAGATATTGCTTTCATCGAACCGCCTAACTTTTCATTGCGCACCATAATATTTTATCACGCGGCGGTTTTTTTACGAAATGCCCAGATACATCGTGACCTGCCCAATTCGACGAACGTATAACGACATGTACTATCCATTATTTTTGATGTAATAAGTACCTATTTGTACAATTGTAACATACTTTCTGATAGTTGTTCGATAAAATATTTCTGTATTTCAGAGAACTAATTTACATTGATTGAAATCGGCTGTGAACAGAATATTTCATTGTCGAAGGTCGATAAACTTATAAAATATCAATCTAAAGATTATTTTATTGTTAATTATTGACGAAATGTTAGTGTGATCAGGAAGTGTGGAGCTTCCCGGCGGCACGAGTAAAGCCCCAGGCCGGAAGCACAGGCGGCCGACGACAAGCTTGCATTACAAATAACCTCGTAATGAACACACGTGCACTATCTATCTACTAGTTGACTGTTGTGTGCTGACGACTGCGCGCTGACTGACGGGTCGATTACCTCCTTGAGATTATAAGTTAGTTTGAACACAGTTGAAGTAATGTTGGAAACGTTTGAAAGAGCATTCTTTATTTCGCTTCCAAAATTTTGAGCGTTTTTTAATAAGTTTGCTGAGGCGGGCACACGTTAAATGAATGTGAAATTTAAATATATATTTCTATTTAGTTAGGTACTAGTATTTGACAAATATCCATTTTTCTATCGACTGCCTAAAACCATAACGCAATTTTTGTATTTTCATTCGATACTTTTTTTACTGCAATGTGATGCCTTTTTGTGAGATTTTTAAGTATTTCTTCTAAATTACTTGAGTAGTGAGTTATATAAAATTGCGGCTAACAAGTGGAAGACAATCCGGTTTTTAAATACTGGCTAAAGGATATTTTTTATATGACTTATATTCCAATTGTAACGAAATATGTCGCATTCTGGCGATCGGGTGGTGGAGCGCGAGGGCGGAGCTTACGCAATGAACTTCTTTTGGGAGCTTCCTTGCTTGCTTTTTCTGCGTACATATAAGTACTTATAATTTTGATATTACAGCTCGTAATATTCATTCAGTGAAATTGAGGCATGTGTGTATCATGATGTTCTATGATCGATAATGCATTCATTGCAAGTCAGCGTTGCACGTTACGCCATTTGTAGAATTGCATAATTATAAGACTGCGTCTCACATCATGCGGATAATCCGTCAGTATAGGACGCAAAACGCAGATGACAAACGCAATTTTACTCTAAACTCAAAACAATAAATCTAGATCTTTATTTTTAATATTTTGAAATAAGTGCGTACATACATAAAATAATAAAACAAAATCTAATATTTTTTTTTATTTACGCAGTGTTTGGCGAGTGGCCGTCATTTCGCTGCAATATTGTAAATTGCATTTTGTTACAGTTCTGCTTTTAGATTTAAAATATATTTTGCAGTGCATTTTGTAAATTTAGTATTTGCTCTGCTTTAGATTAGAAAGCGGTCTTTTGCGACATGTAATAGCTACTTTGTTGAACAACAATGTCATTAAAATTTGACCGCCATCGTATTCACGTGATGGCATTCCGCGGCTATGTTGGTGACAACAATGCATCAATAACAACTGGCCTTATTACACCATGTTATTTAGAATCCTATTTTGGAGCATGGATTAGGAACAGCATAATAATTATGTCTTAATGGCATCAACAATATTAAGTCTTAAGGCAGCATTTGTACTGTACATTTATACATACCTATAAGTGTGATGATTTTAAATATGAAAGTTTGGCGGTTTTAGTCTTGGAGAAAAATATTTAGAAATCTTAGTTTTTACAACTGTACATTATAACATCATGACCTCGAATATGATTTGATTGTAAATGAACAAAAAATTAAAAAACTTTTTCGATGCCAGGCAACGTACATTTCCACCCACGCGATACAGTATTTTAAACATGACTTTAACTGGCACGACGCCAACCGATTTTGGGACTAACCCTTGCACAGCTAAAACAGTGTGTAAACATTCCTTTTTTGGTATTGTTAGGTAATTCTAGTCACTACAAATCTTCACTATAATATTAGAGTACTTATTGTTATTAAAAGATTCTACTGATTTCTAACTTTTTTAAGCTTTTAGTTATATTAACATTGCATTCAAGTGTTGACGTTTATTTTTGTGTTTGTAATTATACGTAAGTAGGTACCTACTTTCTATTGTTATATCTATTCGTTTCAATCAGAAAAATTAATTGATTAATATTAAAGTAAATAATTATTTATTAATCTATTGTTCTTTCAAATGACAGCGGTAATAGCCTATATAACATATTAATGTACGATGTTACGATTCACAGACAAATGGCAAGAGTATAGCAATAAACATCCACGCTCATCTATCACCATGACACTTGAGCCATTCGACCAGCACCTCCTCGCCACTCGACGTACGCTAATTCACATTGGGTGGTCTACAAGGCGATGCGACGACGATAAATTCATGCTATGTGGCTAACAAGTAGACCTCGCGCGGTCAGTGAGTGGACCATGAAAGTGGACCCAGTGTGGTCCACTATTAGTCGAAAATTTATAATAAAACCTCACGCCAAAGAAAATTAAAACCAGAGAAGAAAATAAGAACCACAGTCACAGTACAGCACACATAAATAGAAAGCTAGCGTACGCGGTTTGTATCATCGTAGGTATGTTGTGAGCGCTAAGATGTACGCACCGTTGACCGCATGCAGCATCAACATTTAGGGAGATTATGGTAGCGTAGAGTACGGTATAAATCATAAACTTACTCAATAAAGTGTCTTTCCCGACGTGTATATTGCAATAGATGTGGTGATCAACAGGCGTGACCGGCTCGGCCGGTGTCTCACCGCCTGCCTCCATAAGCTTCAGCTTCGCTGATAAGTCTTGTACATCTGCGAAAGTTAATATGAAGTAATATAATAAATACATATTTAACATTTTCAGGCCAGGTATATCTAGATAATGAACGAGTTCAGGGGCTAAAGAGATAAGGAAATAGGGTTGAGGTTTGTGAAGCAAACTGTGAGCTTTTTATTACAAGAGTTTTTGTTAAATTTAGGAAAAATTATATATTAGTATACATAATTTATGTATATCCACCACCCACCTCTATATTGAACCAACACTTTTAGGGCATCAGTATAATTTATTTTTAGGGTTTTATATGTATAGAAATAGAAGAAAAAAGAAAAAAGAAAACTTATGTATTCTATCATCCATCTATCCTTATGTCGGATGGTCCAATTTTATCAGAAACCGTGCGACGCAAAGACATGAAATCCGTCAAAGTAATACGCCTTATACGCGGTATTTCAATAAGCACATTTACAATGATATTCTGAAACTATTCTGAGAGTATTCCAAAGTATAGCTAACTGAAAACTTTTTAAATTCAGGGTATAGGTGTAATGCCTTACTTGAAGTTTACAAGAAAATTATAACGACGATTATAACGAGTTAATAATCCTACGAATTTTGAGAAATTTATTTAACAAGCATTTTATAAATACATATATTGTACATACAAATTGAATACTACTGTACTTATGTTGTGAATTATTGTTGATTTTATTTATTCATGTTGTCGTTCCCTCATCCGTCATTCTCTCATTTTCTCTATTCTTCAAATTCTCTGCGCGTAAGTCGAACTAATACTTGAATTTTTTTTCTATATTCCCATCACGTACTGTTCGTTGTTTGTATAAGTTCAAGCATACATAACTAGAGAGGTACATAAATGGGTAGTTCTCACGAAATCTTGAAAATTCATCTTAAGAAATTAATAAAAAAAATTAGAATTGAATTTGATAGTACCTATGTTACTAGTATTTGACAAAATAGTGGTCCCCAGAATAAATGTACTTATTTTAAAAATATTATATGGTTTAGTAAAATAAAGTATTTACCATAAATGAGGGAATGATGGATGAGGGAAAGACAACATGATAAATAAATAAAATCAACAATAACTGACAACATAATCTTACACTAGTGTTCAATTTGTATGTGAAATTAATGCTCCTGAAAACCCATTTCACTGAATAAATAATGTTCAGTTAAAAATAAATTCCTTCTTGTTCTATGACATGAGGTAATGATGATCAAAAGTGTAACTCTTGAAGAATTATAATTAAACCTTTAAATCAGGAGCTTAGGACATAGTCAGGGAATGATTTTCGCAACATCAGTATTTTTTTTTCTGTTTTATTTACACATAATAATATGATTCAGAATTTCTGAGTATTATGGTCAGAATTTCTAAATATAATTAAAATATTTCTGAATATAATTATGATTTAGAATTTTTCAATCATAATTTCCGAAGTTATAATGATACTATTAGTACAGTATAGCCATGATTACGAAGAAATAATAGTTATCGATAGAAGTTGGCTACATTTTTGTTAAATCTAAAAGGACCAGAATTTCGACATTTTGTGAGAACTACCCACATACGTCACGCCGTTTCTCTTCTGGAAGGACAGAGCGGGTAGACAAGTGGCAAACGTTTCTTATAATCGAAACGCTTGCTGGCGTTATTGCACGTCAAAGGTGCCCTTTGGTTACGTTTTATACGTCGGTTTTCACACGACTTTACTTTTCGTTTGATTTGAAAGTTAATAACGTTTGACTACTAATTTAAAATTCGTTACGTCAGATCACGTGGTATTTGTCATTCTATTCTACTAGGGTTAACGATAATTGAACCACTTGTATAGGCCTCTAGAGCATGAATATGCGATAAAAGATAGTAAATTAGAACCTGATAGTAACAGGTTATTAGCCCGTCGCGTTTTATATCTTTACCTCGCCTTACAACACCAGTTCCAGTTGTAGTTATTCCTTAGACAATTTTAACGACTTGTGTGGATAAGCGTAAGATATAAGCAGCTAACACATTATATTTTTAATCTATCATATATTAGCATGAAAGCCAAATGCATAAAGGATATACCTAAACAATAATCTGTAATATTTTCTAATGCGTGAAAGCTCAGATAAGTCAAAGTAAGATAGATCAAAATTTGAGAGTGGACATTAAAGATTGGTTTCAGATTAGGTTCTTTTTACGCAAGTTGGTACTGAGTTTGTTTTAAAACCCTCGTGTTAGTTTTGTTCAATGTATTGTACTACACATAACTCATTACACATTTAAAAAACCGTTAGCTATTGTTATGGGCGGTCCGCAGCGCAGGTCAAAATTAGTAGCGCACATGTACAAACAAACTCGTGTATTGTTTACGCGGATTGTTGTGCCTGGTGTGCCTCGAGCCATTACTCGCCGACGCCTAGCTCAGATTTATTACCACACTTTCTTATTTCGGTGAAAGATATTAAAATATCCGTTTTAAACTCTGAACAGTTTGCGTTACTTGTAAGTAGTTGTAAGTATATAAGTTAATATATGCAATAAGAGTGATTCCAGAGTTCTATAATAGTCTAACTTATTAGTACGTACCTACAAGCTACAAATACCTATGTAGCTAACGGCTACCTACATTCTTATAGGTAGTACTGTAGCAGTAATATGTTCCAATGGAATGAGCGATTGAATGAGAATTTCCAATTTAATCGAAAAAGAGTGAATCTATTTTTTATACTCATGTTTCATGAATAGACGTATTTAGGTAGTCTATTCACCTATATTATGGTTTTATAAGCCATACAATGCTTTTGTTCTTTGACGTCGGTGATGCCTGCCGCTTGTATAAGTACTTACGCTGTCATACACAATCACATGTACCTATTTTTAAATTAGTCATATCCACAATTTTTTTGCTTTTATTTTATTATATGTGGTAAACTTTAACGTTAATCGTTTTCACAATAAAATTTTGGTTTTAACTTTAGTCACTTTTAACGAGCGTCTTGCAATAGTTCGAACTTTACGTTGCATATCTTCACGCTGTATTCCTAACCGGATAGTGAGAGAGAACGGAGCGCCAAGCGTCGCGATCCTTACATACTTTTTTCCCTTCCTCAAATCTCATCATTCTCCTCACACATTGTAGCCTAGGTAAGCGAGAGCTTTTGAAATTTCCGTCGGCTAACACTCTGGCTATTAGATCTTCATAAGTTAGCCTTGGTCTTCCTTGGCTTCTTTTACGGCTTTTACACTCACTTTCGCTCTGTAGATTTTCTTCGTCAGTCTTTCACCACTCATTCTTTCTATGTGCCCGAATCATCTAAGCATTCCTTTCTTCATTTTCACAATAACGCTTTCGTTCAATCCTGCCATACTGCGTATCTCTTCATAGCTCGTTTTGTCCGCAAGGGCGACACCGCACACATTTCTAAGAGATCGCATTTCTACTGCATTTGTCTTAATTTCGAGTGAAAGGATTTCGGGCATATCCAGGCCTCACTACCATACAATAAAATGTACCGCCATTTTGTCTGAGTTAGATATATTCACACTGTCTACTACAGAGCACCGTTCACTTTATTGCCAGCTGCTACCCGTCTCTCCACATCCAACTCACATCTTCCATCCCTCGAAAACGCACTCCTCAGATATACAATTTCGTTGACTTGTTCTAGACATTTTTCATTTACCCATATTTCACACTTTGTCTGTAAATCTTCCCTTTCAAACCCCAGAACCTTAGTTTTGTTAACATTCATATTCAATCCTTTCACTTCACTGTCTACTTTCATGCACGTAATTAGTGTATGCAACTCCGCTTCTGATGGTGCTATAAGCACAGCATCGTCAGTGTACAAAGGGCAATTTACCACTGTACCATCACATATCATACCACTCATACTACCTTTCTATGTCTGGAGGCAACTGTCCAAATATTGCACGAATAACCAGGCTGACATTACACAGCCCTGTCTGACACCTGAACAGACTTCGAACCAGTCACCATCTAGTTCGAACTTGGCCGCCGTAATTGCAAATAGAGAAAAAATTCTACCTAAAAACTATTTATGGCAGTTAGATTAGGGGATACGTAGAGGAAGCCCTGTAGTCCGGGACCGAGAATAAGACCACGATGTTCCCTGCCTGTAGTAAGAGGCAACTAAAAGCGGCTTCTGGAGTCACGGCCGATTGAAGTGGGGGCTTCGGTCGTCTATCCATGCGACCCGACCACAGCACGTGTGGTTCGCACCGTCGTGGCACTGTGAAGCTGCAGGGGGGCTTTGTCACAGACCCCCAAGAAGTGCAACGCCACAGCGCGCGAAGGGCTCGAAGGGCTCCGGTACGTTCCGTAAGAGATTTCGGAGCCCCTCGATAATGTGTCGAGTACGACCACCGCAGGCGCTTTGGTGGGTAAAAGCCCCACATAACCGAGTTTCTCCCCGAGGGGCCTGGGTATCTGTATGCGGATTTCTCCTGTGTAATCAAAAAGAGGGGGACACGTAGGGGTAAAGTTGGCAAAAATATCGACAAAATTGCTATTTATTACTGTAAAAAAATATAATGCCGTATAATTAAATGTCGTTCATTCATTAGAAATATCTTTATATTTTTAAAAAATTTATAGATGTTATAAAATGGCAGATATAATGATATCTCTATAAAATAATCATGGCCAATAAAAATTGGGAATAATTAAACATATTAGATTGTTCTATAAAATCAATAAAATTCTCTAAGATTACTATTATTATTCTTCTTTTCGAATTCGAAATTCTATATAAAATAAGTGAATAAACTTTACAAACTCAAGCTGTCAATCGGAGTGTTGTCAGACAATCTAATATTTTAAATTATTCCCATTTTTTATTGGCCATGATTATTTTATAGAGATATCATTATATCTGCCATAAAGTTCACAAGCATCTTGCGAAATCGAACTTTTAGCTGCCGCTAAAAGAATGGGTTTTTTGATAGAAGATTTTGTAACAGTTAAAAAAACCTAACAACGAAATATTAGCCTTCTAACTTATTCACTAGAAGTCGTTTTTAAGTATAATATTTTTCCTGTCTACAATTGCGGCACTCAAGTTCGAACTGTCGCGAGACGCTCGTTAAAAGGGACTACAGTTAAAAAAAAAACATTTTATTGTGAAAACGGTTAATGTTTGAGTTTACCTAGTTTACCATTTTATTGTGGACAAAGTAAATTGTGGAAACTGCTAATTATAAGATGTACATGTGATTCAAATCAGGAATAGCAGAAAATTATTAATTTTTAATATGACAAGTTGTAATTTTAATTACTAATTCTGTTGCTGATTAGCATCCCTTATGTTAGAAGTCTGAGGCGATCACGAAACGTAGTTGAGCGATCGCCTTAAGCTTTGTTGTTAGGATTTTTCATTGTTCGAAGGTCTTCTATCGAAAAATAAATTCGTCGCGAATTGTGTGATGCGAGATGTAAACGTTACAATGACAGCTTGACAATTTTATCGAGAATTTCATTAATTTTACAGAGTGATCAAATATTTTAAATTATTTCAATTTTTTTAATTTGCCGCGATTGTTTTCACCTATACATTTTACCTATACATTTATTAAAGATAATAATTTTTTTATAAAGGAGTAATATTTAATTACACGACATTATATTATTAAATAGTATTAAATAGCAATTTAGTCCATATTTTTACCAACTTTGAGAGACCTATATGGTAAATTTATCCCATACGTGAGGGTTGTAGAAAAATTTAAAACGAAATAATAGTGATCATTATTATAACGTTTCGTTTATTAACAATAATAGAGGTCGAGACAGAGTAATAAATGTAAGAATTTTTGAAACAATTGTTAAAAAATGCTGACAGATAAAAAACACGTTTTTAGATTCGCCTTTCAATTAAGCTTTCGATAAGCTTTCTTTTTTACCTAAAGATAAATATTTCTTAGAAAATTTCACAATTAAAAATTACTGTTAATGACTAAAATTCAAAATTACTGTAAATTAATTGCTAAAACTGTAGCAAATAGCTTTTTATTTTTAACTGTCTATGAGAAAAACGCATGTGACAGACAAATATACCAATTTTAAATTTTTTGATGTCAAATTACATTCGTACAATGAGCAATTTGAGTTCTCCATTATATTTATAGATTTTTGTAAAATTCGCTGAACAATATCCAAAAATATTTAAAACATGACCGCGTCCGCCCTTCGAGCCCGATACGGCGATACCACAAACAAAGCGTGGTTCGTGCTTCGTGGTATGTGACCCGCATCGCCCGTCTCCTCGCGGGTTCTCTTTTTGCTCTGCGCTACAATGTTGAATGCAATATTTTAATTGCAAATAAATCAATTGCAATTAATTTAATGTGTAATTTTGAGATATAGTTAAACGTAGTTGCAATTAAGTCTTACCTTAGTTCTTAGGTCTTGTATACAATTAAATTAACTACAATTGAGTTAATCCTTAATTGTCTATAAACGAATATAACGTCGCGCTTTAGTTATTAATTATTATCCAGATAATAACACTATACGACACAAATGAAACTAGTCTATTAGTTTATATAATGGTTTACATATATTTTACGTCAATTATTATTATGCATTTCGTATTTATATGTTCACTTATTATTATTAATTTATTTATTATGATGAGGTAAAGTTTGTTTGTTCTTTGTTTGTAAGAGGTAATCTCTGGAACTACTGGTTCGATTGAGATAACTATTTCACTGTTAGAAAGCTAAATTATTCCCGATTAAGGCGACGCATTGATAAACAATAATTTAATCCAAAATAGACCTTCTGGTTTATGTAAAAGTGCGCGCGCTAGCTTTCGTAAAATACGAAAAAGTAGTTACTTTCGTTTATTTTAAAAACTATAATTAATTTTAAAAAATCCAACTGGCATTTTGAAGAATATGTTCAGATTAAAACTATACAGAAAATTTAGAAGCATAAATCGGAAGACCATTTCCAGACTATTGTCTCATTTTTAACGAAATCATTTATTTTATAGTATGATTAGTGAACTAATTAATCCGTAGTATGATTATCTAATCAATGTACGTTTTATAACTAATCTAAATCTATTTTCAGTTAATTGAGTGCCTTCTTGAGAAAGTTTATTATAAAAACGAATGCAGTTACCCAAAAATGAAACATTTGACTTATGTAATTTAAATTTAGGAATAACCAATTTATCACGACCTCAGATTTCCATACCACCAATATCGCTTTTCTTTATAAACAGATCACATTTTTCCTCGTATACATAATAATTTCAAACATGTATAAGGACAACCATATCATTGTCTTTAAAACGATCTCTCAGTGATTCTCGTGCATTCAGCTGTAAATGGCACGTATCGCCCTTTTTTGCCGCTGATCCCCACAGAAAAAGGCCATAGGACATTAGACTATGAAAATATACAAAGTACACCAACCTAGCCGTATCCACATCCGTCAATTGCCTAATGAAGTTTTGAAATTGTAGTACCCAACAACCACACAAATAATGAGTACTAAAATGTTTTGGAATATTTCTCTATGGTTTCATTGCAGTTTGCAGGGAGTGAGGTACCTGCTAATAATATAAGTGGTGTGTTTATTACCGTCTACAGGAGGGTAATGTACTTCACCAGACATTACATGCACAATATTTCTATGGTGTAGTCTGTTTTTCGTTTGAACTGCTGTTTGCGAATTAGAAAAACAGAAGTCTTTGTAAACATAAGTGTGAAGATAATGAAAGCCAAACAATACTGAATTAAAGAATTACAAATAATATTATATTCCCAGTCGACATTTACGAGGGCACCTGCGACTACCGACTTATTCTTTTAGATGGGACGGTACGGGCAAATTTTGAACTATTAGACTTAGAGCACTGCCGCTTTTAGATATTCGTTATTTCTCAATTCTAAGTGAAATAGTGAAAAATTTTTTTCGTCAAGCCTGAACTTTTTTTAGAAATAGCATATTTTCAATCTTTTTTTATTTCATAAATCGATCCAGTTTCATGTCTAGATCAAATCCTTCAACGACAACAAAATAATCTTACCATCGGAAGTTGGGGAAATTTTGAAAAAATGTTATTTAATATGTTCTATTTTCAAAAAATGAAACAATCGTTAAGTGCCAGGTACAGGAGAAACTTTTTCTACAGCATTTATTACATTTATAAAGAAAATGCATGACATATTTTTTTTCAAAACTTTACCAACTTCCAATGGTCTGGATCGATTTACGTAATAAAAAAAAAGTTTAAACATCTGCTATTTTTGGAAAAAGATCATGCTTAACAAAAAAGTTTTTTTTATAGTTACACTTAAAATTGAAAAATAAGGAAAGTATTGAAAACCGGCCGTGTTCAAAAGTCTTATAAGTCTAATAGTTCAAAATTTGCCTATACTGTTCCATTTAATAGATTCGGCTATCGCTTACTGGTTGCAGTTACGTAATAGCTAATAAGGTAGCTAGCTGGTATAATAAATATAGACGATTAGACAATTCATGAAATACCCAGGTATATCACGATCTGTCCAATTCTACGATCATTGTATGTATATACAATTCAAAGTTTAAGATACATTTGATCCTGAGTTTATCAAAAAGTATTGATAAATTTAAGATACATATTGTCTTGTCTATCTAATGCACAGTTTTATCGCTAGGCAGGAAAAATAAGTTATCAAAAATATTAAGATCTTCAAGTCAAATATTGTCTTGAACTTATCGAAAGGTATATCCCGCCAAAAATACACAATTGTTTGCCGACGGTGCAAACGTCATAAGGCGCTATTTTCAATCCCATACTGTATTGAATCGCGTAAGTATTATAGTATGCTAAATATATCAATGGACGCATTAAGCTGTAGTTATAGGTACATATATTCATGCAAATTCTCACGCTGTATCTCCAACGTGGTAGTCAGGGAGGATAGAGCGCCAAGCATCGCGGTCCTTACACATACTTTTTTCGTCCCCTCAAACATCATCATTCTTCTCACACACTTTCGCCACAACATGCAAGTGTTTTTAACTCTTTCGTCAGTTAACGCTATAACTTATAACTTTGTAAAAAACTTTCAAGTTAAAGCTTTATGTGTCCAACAGATATACTTACATAGTAGGTACTCAGTACACTAAGTATTTATTCCATATTGGTGACAGACTATTTAAAGAACACTGTCAAGCGAAAGCTTAAAATACATTCAGTAGAAATGTTTGGACAACATTTTATTCATTTTTTTAAACTCCGTGTCTAAATTAGCTCTATACGGATATCACTTTCTTTGACGATGTAAGTACTTCGCACAGGAGAACATGCCATCTTTTTAAATTTGTTTTTAGTGTGATAAGTAAGTAATATTATATGTTAATATATACATATTTACAACTGGTGATATCCAATCGGCAACATCTCAGAAATCATCCGACTTTTCCCGATGTTAGAGTTTTTGGATGACGTGCTCTGTGCGCTTTTTTACTTTGGTCGCGGCGAGAAACAAGCCTAAATACCTGTTTTCATATTTTTAACTTCAAAAATGACGAATCTCCATACAAACTTTTATCTACTATTTTATCACCTTAGTGGATGAACTTTCAAAAATACTTTCTTAGGGCTCACCTAATATATGTACGTTATATTATGTTCCATGTGGAATTTCTGTGCAAAATTTCATGCTTCTAGTCTCTAGAACCTTTGGTTTAGGCCGTGAGCTGTTTGTCAGTCAGTGTTACAGTTTTATTATGTATCTTTACGCTTGATGGTGAAAATATTAGAGCTTAAATGGAACAAGTAATATAGTTGTTTATAATATGAGTTATTTATAATCATAGTGAAATTATCATATTATTATTGTAAATCGTCAGATACAGATAATTAAGCAGATGTTTAAATATGATGATTTGAAACGTATAATTTCATATAAATATAAAACATATTCTTCGATTTCTTAGAGAAAGAATGTTGAATAATAATAACGAATGCTAGCTAAATAAGTTTATGCGGTGTTAAAAACCACATAAAAACGGTCAACCATGCTGTACTATGAAAATAGTTATTTGTTAGAGTTCCGTACTAAAGAATCATTGATGCTTAGAACACTCACGTTGCACGTACGAACTTGATTTTGGCATATTGATACATGTTGTTAATCATATATTTTGGATTAGTAACATTTTAAAATAATTATAGATCTTATACATATTCAGAAACAATTTTTTTAATTTTACTGTTTTGAAAAATGGTCAGAGACCTTTTGTGCGCGAGCGGAAGTCGAAACTTGATTGCATTCTACACTCTACTTACATTGTTTCTTTTAGGTCACGAATAGTCACGAACTCTATTGATTTAGCCAAGTATGCTACAATTTTAGAAATGTATTGTAGTAGGTACTACAATACATTTCACACATTTCGATACAATACATAGTAGATAGTATGTAAAAAAAAGTAAAACCATAAAGGGAGCAGATTTTACACAGTTATTTTTATTACGTCTCAACTTTCTTGTCTGCAGTTTGTCTGTTCGGTACAAATGCAATTGATTATGAAAAAACTACCCGATGAGCTAGATGTTTCAAATCGATTGCATAAAAACAAGACTAAAAAGGAGTCAATAATCGATATTAAAATTAAAAAAAAAAACACTTATAGACTACATTTTTAAAATGGACTGAAAGTAGTACAATTTTTCCTAGTTTGCGATTGTGAATATTTAATGTTGTGAAAATACGTCTTATTGCATTGAAGAATTTTTAACGGAAAATGCGCAAGCAATAGATAATTGATGCTGAACTGTTCATTTAACTCACTAACAATATACCTAATTTATTACATTGCTAAGATATTAACTATTGTCAGAGAACAATGCACACAGATAAGTTTTTCATGTATTTAAATTAAATTTTTTGTAATTATGTTGAAAAATGATAGCTGTGGATTCGAATAACTAAAATTATTTAGGCTTCTAAGGACATTACAATACGGTCGTTTAAGCGATTTAGACATTGGTATTTGAACTAATTAAAGATAAACGGACGCGGTCGCATGTTTAGATCGCGTACGACCCTACTGGTGTCACAGTAATTGCCCATATTCGCCCAAAATATTGCCGTTGTGTGCGTGCTACAGCGCGTGCGTATTAGCACGCACACATACAAACCGCGCACGCTGGCTTTCTAGGAAGATATCCTACTGTTATGTTTATACTATGCTATCGTACGAGTTTCTCAACGACGCGACAGCTCCAGTACTTTCTACACTGCATATTATTATCTATTGCTTCATGCGACCCACGTTTTTTGTTTTAAATCTTATTAATATGTTTATAGGTATTAACAATTCACAATCACAAATTTCTAGGAGAAATAATTTTATAATTTTTAGTTCTTGTTAGAAACGTGGAGTAAAGATGTACCTACATTATCATTTTTTTTAATTTAAAAGTTTTTTGCTATTAATTTACTAATTACTTTTTTAATATTTTCAAAATAACGACCATGATATCTTACCTGACCTGAGCACTTGCTTAAGCATTCTCCACTGCTTAGCGTGATACAGCGACAACGTGAGTACAACAACGAAGAATACGATGCATCCGCTCACAGCTAGTGCGAGTGTGGATGTTTGCAAATCCCACTTCACCTCACTGCTGTTATCACCAGCGTTCACTTCACTATCGTAGTCCGCGTAATCGTAATATTCGTAATCACTAGATAATTCACTCGTATGTACTTTGGTTTCATTGTGCGTGAGTTTGGGTATATTGAACGGCCAGATCCTTACTTCGTAGAGTGATTGGCAGACAGTGTCTCTATGAAGTTCGCAAGGATATTTTACAGCAAACTGACCGGGGTCGCAACGCGTGCAAGGAATGCAGGTGCCTCGTTGTCGATTCCACCAAGTTTTCCCGCGCTCACACACTGTCCCTCCGGTCACGGATCCAATTGCAAGTGTTGCGACCAGCAAACACAATTTGGATATCTCACCTCGCATTACCTGCGATCGTGAATGTACCTGAAAAAAAAATCGTTGCTTTGACGATTAAATGTGCAGTTACTTTCTTCATACATTTTTTCATAATAAAAATATGTAAAAAACATTTGTTACATATTTTTATTATGAAAAAATGTATTTATATTATGTAGGTAACAATGCAGTAAATAATCCTTATTATTTATTACTGTTAATACAAGAATGATTAAATTGGTACACTTTTGAAATCAAATATAACGATCAAAAAGTAGAGATTATCTTTGAGAGCATAAGTATCTAGTTTTGAGAATGGAAGTCGATGTGAAAAACATTTTATTATACATATTGCCATTATCAAAAATTTATTGACTTTAGTAGTACGTACATGACATGTATACATTTCTTACATAAATATGTAGGCATAAACATAGAAGTAAAAATATTTATTAAAAAGTCCCGTCGGTTCATTTGTCATAAGTCATAAGTATGTATAATTCCACTATTTCATATACGATTCTTACGACCCACGTCAGCAATTAGTAGTTTTTTTTATGAAATAGAAGTGGCTGATAGATTGTAAATTGTTCGCTTTACCTTACTGCATAGAATCATGTAGGCCGTCTAAGTGTTCGCCAGGGACCACATTTCAGTATATTATTTACTAAAAGATTACTTTCACTAACAAAAACGGTTACAAACTGTTTATGTTGTCAAAATATGAGTTAAATTGATCAATTTTACACTTTTTCTGTGTTGCTATAACGTCTATTATGAATTTATCTATTATCAACAAAATTCTTTACAGTATCACGTAGAGTTAAATATACGCAAACAAACGGTACGACCGTTTCTCCGATACTGATACCACGGACTAGGGTAGCGTTGGCGGAGACGCAATGTAGACGAGCGACGCGGGCGCAGCGGTACCTCATCTACCTATAATAATATACGTATGTGTGTATGTTTGTGTTATGGACCGTCTACGATTAAGGCGTGATTAGATGATTACGGTTCAAGATTTTTTTAAGGCTAAATAAACGCACTAGACTAAAAAAATATTACGTATTAATATTAATCTAGGCCCGGAGCCATCTCAGTATATTATGTATTTAATATATATAAGCGAAAAATTCGTACTTACTAGTTACTATAGTATATTTAGAGCAAGCTCCCAAAAAAAGTTTTTTGCTTAGGCTCCGCCCACACACTCCGCCACCTGAACGCGACATATATCGTTATAACTGGAATATTAATTCATATAATAAAATATCCTTTATCCAGTATTTATTAAACTGTATTGTCTTCCTGTTAGCCGCAGTTTTATGTAACTTACTCAAGTAATTTAGGAGAAATACTTAAAAATCTTTCAAAAAGTCGTCACGTTGCAGATAAAAAAGTATTGAACGAAAATACATAAATTGCGTTATGGTTTTAGGCAGTCGATAGAAAAATGTTTAAAGAAATACATATCTAAATTTCACATGAATTAAACGTCTGTCCGCCTCAGCAAACTTATTTAAAAACGGTCAAAATTTTGGCAGCAGCTCAGCAGCAGCAGCATTTTCTACAATTATTTTATGCAAATTTGATACTTATCAAACATTCAAATAAAAGTGGTTATTTTGAACTTAAAAGTGTATGTATTATTTGGCAAGTATTATATTTTGTTTAAATATTAATTTTGTAAGCTCTCTCTGACCATACTGATTGTTTGGATTAGGAACTTTAGAAATATTTTTTATTTTAAACAGGATTACAGGAAATTCGACAGAAGATTCACATTACTTTTCAGGGGCACTTGTCGGTATTATTATATATTATTTATATACATTTGACACTTTTTGTAAGCTTTTAAAGGATAATATTTAGTAGTTTCCCTGTGACAAATTTTTAATATGAAAATCGGAAAATTACGAGAAAAAGATTAAAAGTCGAATTAATTGAAAACCAGTCATTTGACTGGACATCTTATCATAAAATTTGCTGCCAATGAGATCTACAATAGATCCTTAAGGATTATGTCGAATTTGGGTTATGTGCGTCTTTTACACTAAGTGCGAGTGGTAGTCCTGTGAGTGAGTGGTGGTCGTCCTCGGTGCATTGTCCAGAGAGTCCCAGTGCAGCGGAACGCCCCGGAGCCCCTCTCGCGCTTGGCCTAAGCACTTCTTGGAAGGGCAGTTACAAAACCCTCCTGCACTCTCGCAGTGCCACGCGTTGTCGTCCTCCTCGGGTTCAAATATAATAGATGGAGACCCTGAAGGCCCACATAAGCCTCTTATGACGTCACTACACGTACCTGCACCTACACGTGGGGAACACGTAGTCTTATTCTCTGGCCCGGACTTCAGGCTAGACTTGCCAAGATTTCGTAAGGTTCCATACCATAATACCATACCATAATAAGTAAGACCATTTCGCACCTACTTCTCAAAATTTTAGAGTAGGTATGGTATATAATATTGATTTCATATACCTTTACATAAAGTGCTTTGAAGCTCTAACAAATATACTTGTAGCCAACTAAAAATGTAATTCAAAAATTAATACTTGGTATATAAGATATTTCTTTTTACATGCATAAGATACATATACATACATAATATCTTCTCGCTGTATCCCTAAGGGGGTAGTCTGAGAGGACGGAGCGCCAATTTCTTTTGATATTCATTAAATATATCTATGTATTTTTGGAGATAAAGATATTAATTTTATGAATCCACATGGATATAAGACGCAAGCAATGCAGAAGGAACGTAAGGCAAAGAAGCTTCGCGGATGAGGAAGGGACCCGACTTTTTAATTTATACAGAAGAGACGGTGCGTGGACGCGAATTGAATATTAAATTGCTAAATCCCTACGCATTTTTAAGCATGATGGCACTCCACGTCCCGCCCGCACTTTTGTTGCGCCCGCGTCCGTCTTCTGTGTATATTTTGCAATACTTCGCAAACAACGATGCGTCGCGTTTTCGGCCCGTCCGCGCCTTCGCGTTTTGCGTCACGACGCGATACTTTTACACATTTTGTATGAAAGCACATTAAGGCGCTTCCCTTAGTCAAATACTGTTTTTTTTTTGCTAGATTTAGAGGCTATCTTCTCGTTATTTGTAAATATATAAAAAGTAATAAAAATATTGTAATAATCTTCGACATTTTAACAACATTTTTGCCGTCTCATATTTTTCAGTTATATATAAAATACATATAAAAATTGTATTCAAAAGAAAGCCTAAAAATTAGAAATACGTGCATCTCCTTCATAAATAAAGGTTATATTTACTTGCGTTATACACTAATGTATAGATAATTTTATAATATAAAACTTGACCATTATAATTTTTTCTAAAGACCCTTTTTTAAAAGTAAAATCAATAATTAATAGATTACATGAAGAATTTTAGGAATTTTAGTATGAGGTGCTCTATACGTTTGCCTGTTTGCCTGGGGGAGCGCTTTAAAGGGCCGTCACGTTTTTGCCTCGTCCTCTCCTTACGTCTCATATCTATGGCTTGCGCCTAAGAAATAGGTGCTTCGTAAGAAAATAATTTTATTAAGAGAAACTGCAATCATCGAAGGAAACATTTATTTTACTTACTTGTACTTGTACTTACACATTATTTGCGTTAGTTAACTTGGTGCAAAATTTTGTTGTATGTATTCACATTTAGGTAAACTATAATGCTTCTTAACAAACTACATAATTTCATAATGTTATCTTTGTAATAGATGTATTTTTCTTTTTTATTAGAATTAGAGTAAAAAGTACATAATAAATAATTATTAACCCGTATGTTACAGTATGTGACTGATTTCTTGTATGTAATGTATGTATTTATAAGCTTTTGTGTGAATATTGTGTATGTATCACAAAAATAATAATAAGAGGAATAGAAATTCAAATGCCATGCGAGATTGACAAGCGAGCCAACCATCTGGCTAAAAAACCATACTAGGCATGCCTTTTAAGTTCTGTCGTTTCCATATTTCCCGGCAATTTTGAATTTGGAACTGTTCTATATTCGAATGTGTTTAAATTTTGAATCTCAAAACACTTGAAAGTATTAGGAATAATGCTATTGTTTAGTCACAGCGTCGATTGGAATCTGTCAGGTTACGTACGAAAATGAATCTTTCTGAGGAAAATGTTCGTGCAATAATTTTCTACAACTTTAGAAGAGGCCTGACACGGCTTCAGTGTTTTGAAGAGCTAACATCTGTGTTCAGTGATGAAGCCCCATGTCTGCGGACTGTCGAAGGCTGGTATTTAGAATTCCAGCGTGGACATACTAGTGTTAGTGACAAATCTCGCGAAGGACGCCCAAAATCCGCCTTCACTGAAGATAACATCATTGCTATAAGACAACTAATTCTCGAAGATCGTCATGTGACGTATCGAGAGATAGAGGCTCTATTAGGCATTTCAGGGACAACCATTCAGAAGATCTTGCATGAAGCGCTTGGTGTGAGAAAGCTAGTTTGCCGTTGGATACCGCATCTGCTTTCCGACGATCACAAGGCGGCCCGCGTCAGATGGTGTAAGAAAACTCTGCAAAGGTTCAACCGAGGAGAGTCAAATCACGTCTACGACATCATCAGTGGTGACGAATCTTGGATCTATGCCTACGATCCTGATTCCAAACAACAATCTACAATCTGGGTCTTTCAAGACGAGCCAAAGCCGACTAAAGTTGTTCGTTCTCGAAGCACTTCAAAGAAGATGGTGACCACGTTCGTTGGAAAAACCGGCCATGTTGCGACTATTGCACTTGAAGATCGTAGAACGGTTAACGCAGAGTGGTATACCACAGTTTGTTTACCACAAGTCATCGCCGAACTTCGAAAATCTAACTCAAAGCGACGCATCATCCTGCACCACGACAACGCAAGCTCACACAGCGCTCGTCAAACGATTGAGTATTTGAAGCAGGAAAAAGTAGAAATTCTTGACCATCCTCCATACAGTCCTGACCTAAGCCCTAACGATTTCTTTACATTTCCTAAAATTAAGAAAAGTTTTCGTGGTCAAAGGTTCCAGTCCGGTGAAGAAGCAGTCGACGCTTTCAAGTCAGCCATTTTGAACACCCCCACTTTAGAGTCGAATAAATGTTATAATAATTGGTTTGAGCGAATGGAAAAGTGTATTAAGCTACGTGGTGAATACTTTGAAAAACAATAAAAAGTACTATAAGGTTGTGTTTTTTTCTTCAAACGACAAAACTCAAAAGGCATGCCTCGTATAGATATGTATTGTATTCGATTTTCCCGGCTCAGTTAACAGCAAACTGCTTTGCCGCGTCCCTCGGAGATAAACATTGGTTATTGCAGTGTAACGAACTGTTGAAACTCTTCAGTAAAGGGTAATCGTGCTTCTAAATCACAGAAATAATTATAAGAGAACATAATCATATAAACGTTATTTCCTTCCAGAACCAATGTCACCGCTCCTTGTCATTAATTCACAGAAATACAAAAGTAGAACCTTAAATACGCAGTCAAGCACATGATTACTCGTGCATTACCTACTTACAAACAATTATGAATCTTACAACGCAAACATAAAGATAGCGTTTAAAAACACTGACGCATATACCTCTACAAAAAAGCAATTTATTCTACATTTACGCTAGTGCATGACGTACGATAAAACATTTATCGATCGTCATAATTTGCCTGGATTTCTCAGTATATATAATTTTCTCTATGGGCTGGATCGAAAATGATAATTGCATGTATACATGGAAATGGCGGAAAATTTTCAAAGGGAGCGCTCTATTAAATTATCTATGGTTTTAATGTCGCTGCGGTGTGATTTGAAATGGATGAGGAAAAATTCATATAGCTTTCTCTTTCAAATGCCATTAAATCACTCCGATTATTTTTTCCTACGGGTTTGTAGAACGGTCCCCTACACAACGTTTTTGTTCTTCACACCAGTCTTGTGTTTTCGCGGTACTAAAAATAATGTAAGTACCTACAGTTTTTTTCTGATCCAGCATATCAGGAAGTGTGAGTGTTAAGGAAGCGTACTGACACACATAAAGGGATTTAAGGACGGCCGCCGGACAGAAAACGGATTAATCGCAAAGCCACCGGTGCCGATTTCCAGCGCTCCGGAGGTTTTTTCCAGTGACATATTGCACGCCAGACAGTCCACTTGCGTGATAGTCACGATGAAGCAGTAACTTAATCTATATTTATTTGATAAATAAATATAGATTAAGTGATATAATGAAATATAAATTAAATAAAACAAAACGAATTAAAAACTATTTGTCAAGCATGCTGTTTTTTCATTTACTTTTTATTTAGAGAGACAAAGTTATATGAACTTTTTCTCGTCTATTTTAAATCAGTCCACATTGACATTAAAACCATAAATAAATTTATAGAATGCGTCGTTTGAATCTTAATTTCCATGTACATACAATTATTATAGTCAATCTAATTAGTTAAAAATCTTAATATGTAGTTAATGTCTTCAAATTATGACAATCGATAACGGTACATCGTACGGCAAGCTCTAGCGTAAATGTAAAATAAATAGCTTTTTTTTGTAAATGTGTGAGTATGATGAATTTGATATACGGACAATATGCTATCTCAATTACGCTATCTTTATGTTGTAAAGTTCATAATTGTTTGTAAGTAAACGTACGAGTATTCGTGTGCGCGAGTGCGTATTTAAGGTTTTACTAATGCATAGAGATGTAAGTTGACCAAAGCAACGAATAAAATACGTCGTTTTACGAAAGTTACGGTCACTTTCCCAAAGCGACAGTCACATACGGTCGCTTTCGTCGGCAATCACTTATATCAAATTACGCTTTTAATTTTGGCTTATTTACATAACACAACGTATACAGAATGTCATTAATTCAATTATAATATGATTTATTTATAATTGTAACAAATATTATGTACGTTGAATATGTATTTTATTAATATAAATATCTTAGAATATATAGAGCAAACCAAGAATAAACGAAAAACCGCGAATTAAAAGAAATGTATTTGCTAAAATTATCTTTGCCAAATACCACGCATTTAAAATTAGTTACCACTTTACAATGTGATTAAAATTATCCTTTGATTGGGGTAAATTAAGCATTGTACAAACTGAAACCACAAATTTGACACTCACATTACAACAGCAATTCGCGGGATATTATCTACAAATTTGCAGACAGCGACAGCCACGCGATCACTACGCGACCGGTGACTAATTGTATTGGTAAAATCGGTATCTTGTATAACGATTGCGTATCTATTATTCTATGACCGTAAAATGCACTTTTCACAGTTGATTTAGCACCACTATACGAATTACATTACCCAAATTCTCGTTTTGACAACAGATATCGCGCGATATTGGCTGTCGCATGCTGTCTGCAAGTTACGTAATAAGCGTGCCGCGGGGTTATTATCTAAAATTTGCAGACAGCAACAGCCACGCGACTACTGCGCGACTGGTGACTAATTGTAATTAAAATTGGTATCATGTATGACGTTTGTGTGTCTATTGCGCTATGACCGTAAAATGCACTTTTCGTTGTAGATTTAGCGCCACTGTACAAATTATACTACATAAATTCTCGTTTTGACAGCAGATATCGCGCGATATTTGGCTGTCGCTGCTGATTAGAGGTTAGGTAATGAGCGTGCTGATTATTTACACAACACATACGTTTTATTTCTCGTATAAATAAAGATGTGCTTTTGTGCTAACTTGCGAAAAAAAAATATAATCCAAAAACATCACTGAAATCAGTGTACACTTTATTTATTTTTAGGTTCACCAGTGGATATAACATTATTACAAAGCATAGTATAAGTTAACACTTTTTGACAAACTAAATGCACATCCTAGAGGTAAACACCGCATGCAAAAATGAAGAAAATGAGAAGAATATAGGACAGACATTATTACACTGTAGCGTGGCTTCCTCAGGCCGGCAGAGTGAGGTGTGGGTTGAGTAATAGAAGATGTTTATTTTTACTATCTCCTGGAGAGTGGTGTACCTAATTTGTTTAAGGGCGCCTAGTACACCTCTGCAATCGACATCTAATGGGATATTTATAGACAGTTAATTAATTATACACAAGAAAAACAATACACGAAGAAACAACATTTATTTCTTAAGTCTAAATCTCATTGGTGGATGCAATGATTTCACTATATTTTAATACAAAAGTTATTAACTATTTCTAAAGATTAAATGTTATTATAATACAATAATACCTAGTTTATTATTGGTTATATTAAACAAGAACCTCCATTATCTAACAGCATTTAGACATTAATAAGTTTACAGAGTAATTAATAATATTAAAGTTTTACAAGTATTGAGCTCAGATATAGTTACAACAACATAATTTATTTGTGTTATCTTAAATTAAAGAGAAATATACTTAATTATAAAGGTTTAGAAACCATTACATAGTTTATGTACTGCATTTAAAATTCTCAGTATTACAGCTACATAAACCCAAGGACATTTTATACATCAGAAGTAAGTATTTCAATTTAGAGAGAAAAATATATTTGATACACAATATCTTAACGTAGATCTAAAATCTAACAGAGAATCACTTATTAGTTATAAGTAGAGAAGTATTATCAGTTTTCTCACTGATACAGCTAAAGAAGGAAGTGATCATCCACCAACTGCATCCATCCACCAACGACATGTTAAGGAAGAGGATTATATCGTTTCATATATACTATACCATTCACCATGTCTTGATGAAAGGCACTTTAACTGTTTATCCCTTAAGATTCTCTCTCCATATTTTAATATGTATCTTTGAATTTGAAACACTGATCTTCTGATCCGTATCCATAACTATTGTAACGATGTACTATGATCATTATTTCAAGCACCATCTACTAGACCAATGGGCAGGTGTGGATGCAATTTATGATCTCTTATTAAAAAAACACCTATCGAAGATTACCTAGGTAGTATCAACTCAAGATCGATAAAGAGTTAGAAGAAATAGAGTGGGATAACTTTCGCTCCATAGATACCTGGAGTACATATTACACAGTGTTTTTTTTAGAATTGGGACAGTATCCATACAAATTTTTTTAAATTTTTTTTAACTCGTACAGAATCCATAAGAGATACAGGGAACTGTCTTAGAATCAATTTGGTCTTCTTCTGTGAAAACAATTTTGGCATTACATATTGGTTATACGCGAGATGTCCATAAAAATTAGTCTTTGCACATTTTTTTAATGCAGATCGAGTCAGTTTAATGTAAGCATCGTTTCACTGTTCGGACATCGGACAGTTCTGGATAGCAGAAATTAGTCAAAAATATAAAATAAATTTATGCAATAGAAGAATCCAATGTACTAAATCATAGTCTACATAATGGGGAGCAACCCATTCAGTGTTATGTAACCGAATTTCATGTCGATACGTCCTACACGAAATTCAAATAGGAACTGTTTTTAATACATAAAAGTTTTTATAATTTTGAATACTTGGACTTTAAATTCTGTCACTATGAGTTCTTCACTGCATTGGATTTTTCTATTGTATGAAAAAATAAATTTGACGAACTTCTGCTACCTAGATTTTTTCTTCCGATACAATGAAACGATTACACGAACCTGAGTCGATCCGAATTAAAAAAATATTGTCACAATTTTTAAACACATTATAAAAATTGTTCTCACAGAAAAAGATCTAATGGTTCCAAAGACAGTTCTCCTGTATCTCTTCTCTATATTGTTCTAGTTAAAAAAAACACCGCATACATAATATTTTTAAAATCAAGTTTTCTCGAAACGTATTACTTTTACGGCAAAATGTCTCAGACAAACTTTTCATGTAAAAGATTGGATCTATCGTAGATAGATATAAGATTTTTATTCCTTTTATTATTTATTATTTTAGTGCTAGAAGCACAATTATCCATTCCTGAAGAATTCCCACATATGTATTTTAGGTATTTTATGTGCCGAAGTTTACAATTAAGATCTTTTGTTTATTATAATTATGAACCTAATGAATTATGTATTAACGTATTGATCGTAGGAACTTGCGTTTTACGTCTATTTTCATATTATGTATTGTCTGTTGTATTAACTATGATGATAAGATAAAACTAAGTAGGTACCGACTACATGTTATACGATAAGACGGTTGATGTATTGAGTTCTGTCAATGAGACGATATGCTCTCTATTTAAAAGTTTTAATAATTTAATTGTTAACAAAATATACCAGCAAAATTAATATATTAATGTAATGAGTGACTAAGTATTAAACGATTACTAATAATAATTGTGAATTAGGGTCATAAGTTTACAAAATGCGGGAAGAAAGTAAACTAGATGGAAATTGAAGAGCGCACAGAGGGCGCGTCATGGCGCTGGTCTCTTTTGTTTTCGGTTATTTTCTTGAACGTAAGTACCTATTTAAAGTTTTGTTTGTAATAAGAGTCTTCATGCTCTCGGAAATCCAAGGGAATTCTATATCAATTTGCCTACGTGATACGGTTATACGAAAATTGAAGGGCTAACGAAATTAAAAGCAAATCGTCCATGGGTGCTATTAGGTTTTGTTCTTTTACCTTTTGTTGCATATTTTAGGTTTAGTGTAACTTCTAAGTTCTAGTATACCTATTATAACTGCGAATTTAGCACTCACGACTTTGTTCTCAGAGACCATCGAAATTTCTGCTTACATTACATACTACACAAAATAAATAATATTTGGTAAAAGTGACAAAGTATTCTCAATATATAAAATAATAAATAAATAATAAAGTTCGTAAATAACTATTGAGTCTGTCAAAATCATTTAAAACAGGCCTATCTCCTAGTACCTATCTAAATAAAACATACGAATAGAGTTATTTTTTACACTGCCATGCTTATCTGTCATAATCGTTCGACAGTGACGAAAGGGCTAAGTATTATTATGATATAATATCATTCATATAGATGTATATTATGTACCTAAAAGTTAGAAATATTATGTAAACAATTTCAGTGTTTGTGAAATTAATCTTTAAAACGCATGAAGATATTCCTATTACCTGTATTGTATGTGTGTAAAAAGTGAATACTACGTCATAAAGTCACGAGGATTTATGTCAACTAATTCAATAGATAAAATGAAAAAGCTTTATAATGTGATGGATTGATTGCAATGCAATCATCATAATTAAAAAAACATGGAATTTGACAATCTTCAAAGTAGCATATCTTGAAAACTAGTAACCTATCTCACGTTTTTCAACGTAAATCATAAATAGAGAATAATATGCTTACATACATTCCAGATGTTATGCCCTGATTATGGCACTATTATTTTCTAAAAAATAGGATCATATACAAATGGGATTACATACACATCTACCTACTAAGTACATATCCTCACGGCAACATACGCCAATGCCGAGCATACGAAACAAAACAATACCAATACACTAACTAAATAATATTTATAATAGTCCACAAGAAAAATGTAAGTTCATTACACATTATAATAAATATAACATATAATATTCAGTTACTTATAATTCAAAACAAATATTTAATAGCAGATCGTTTTGTCGAGTTGCCTCTTATTTCGGGTATCGAATCGTTATTGCAACACTCCCACATTGGTTTTATGGATAACAGTGGTAGTGCGAAGCATTTTGTAATTTTAATATGATTGTAGAAAGTATTATTAACCTGTACATAAATATTTCTAACGATTACTTTGAACTAAGTATATATTTCCATGTTATTTTGTATAAAAATTTTGTTAAAACAGAATTTGCTACTAGACGAAATGAATTTGTTGTGCAAAATATTTGATAATAATTTCGACCCTCTTTCAATTTGTTGTCTTCACTCGTTTGGTATGGAAGATTTAATCTCGTATGCTAGTATGTATTTTTATTGATTGACAATGAGTCTGTCGATTAGGTCTGTCAGCGAAGTCACCTCTCTCCGACGCGACGTGTTGGCGACGTGCCGTGTGGTTCATAGCATTTATATTCTTGTTAGGTTTTATATTTACGTATTACGAGTATTTAGATAGTGGTAATCTATACCAGTAAAAAATATAATTTCCAACACATTTGCTCAAAAAATGCATTTACAAAGCCTGTATACATTGTTCGAAAGTTAAAAATTACGTACCATGCAACGGAATGTGCGGTAAAATAGGTATTTTCACCCATAGTGATTACTTACTCAGTGCTCTCACCTAAGTACCTGTTTTACCGCATACTCCGTTGTACAGCGCCGTGCGCATCCTTTACAGTTTTTTTTAATATCCATAAAAAATATATAAGAATTCCACCAAGGAGTTTCACATTACGAGAATAAATAGGCTGAATGATCGAACCTCCTTGGAAGCGTTTTTGCTCAATACGTTTGTCTCACTTTAACACTAAAGTGAAAATGAGAAGAAAGATGTAGTTCTAATTTTCACCACGCGCACGTGGCGCCATTTCCAAATGCGAGCCATTTTCATCTTAGAAATGTCAAAGATTGTTGCGACCATGGACTTATCGCGTTGCGACTTTCCGACTGATATTTATAAACAAAATATATGATGATATGAGTTCAAGCGAGGAATCCAATATTAATATGGAATCTACTCCACCTGATATCTTGAATTTGGCACCAATTGCAGAAAATGGACTCCTGCCGCCAAAATCGCGTGAGCGCTATTGATTGATTTACAATAATTTTATATCATGGAAGACGTTTACGTCACGTCAGTCAAGCTTCCGAAGCAGCAAATTTCACTGAATTTTAATAATTGTTCAAATTTTACTATTAATTTCCAAGAGTAGTGACCTATCTGTATAACTTCTGATTTGGTATTAAAAATAGTCTAATGAAAAAGTTTGTTTCATTACCTATTACTAGGTCTTACTGGTCTCGCAAATGTGTTGAAAAACGTTGTATGACACACGTGCGGAAATTGGTATTTACAAACTTGTGACTATGGTAAGCCCTCGACTACGTATCGGGCTTACATTCGTCTACTCGTTTGTAAAACGCAACTTATCTTAGCACTAGTATCATAAATAAATAACTTACCAAATTTCCCAAAAATGTTATTCAACTTTTGAAAAATAGTTTTGTTTTATTTTTATTACGTTTGTTTAAAAATAAGTATTTCAATTTATTCCTAAAAACTTACTATTGGCCATAAACTTGATAGGTATTTAATTTTGATATTTCTCATATTTAACTGAAATTTTCTATGAGTTCATTATTTTGATGCATTTGGGAACGAACTAAGTAAATAGATTTGAACAAAGTGCAACGCAACTAAAGCTTTACCAAGTTGTAAATTACAAGTTATTTTTTATCGTTAATTAACTCATACAAATATTTTACTTATTTACGTAAACTACGGGTCGTCCGGTGGTCGAAATTCGACCGTAAATATAAGTATAAACTTATATTGCGAACTTATTTGGCGAACAACCCAAAAGGTTTGATCCAAGGAGGTTATTTCTATACTTCTATATAAATCTCTAGCGTCTGTCTGTAATTACAATTTTACTGTCAAATTTTGTGATAGATAGTCGTTTTATGACTAACTGAATACGATTCTATAATTTTTAAAATTTTTGTCTGTCTGTATGTCCTTTTATAACTAAAGAACGGCTTGACCGATCTTGATGAAAATCGATACATAGTAAGAACATGTGATTGCGCTCATGATAAGTTACTTATTTTTCTTTTAGAAAATCTATCCCTAAAGAGGCGAAAAAGAGGATGAAACTTTGTATGAGAAATGGTAAACCGCTGAACAGATTTTGATAAAATTTGGTTCAGAGATAGTATGTACCCAAAAACAAACGTAGGCTACTTTGTTTTTTAAAAAATGACATGTGGTTTTATAGTGGTAGACAGTTTGACATTAAAAAACGGACATGGGTTTTTTATCAAAAATCTACCTCTAAGAGGGTGAAAAGGGGGATAAAACTGTATGAGAAACGGTAAATTTTGATAATGATAAAATTTGGTGCGGTGATAGATAAGACTTTTTTTTATTAAAGATACATAGGCTACTTTTTTTTATCAAAAATATGTGAAAAGGGACGGAAGACGGAAGGGAGGGGGATGAAACTTTGTACGGGAAATACTAAAGCGCTGAACTGATTATGATGTAGCATGGATATAGTTTGACACCTGGGAATGGACATAGGCTACTTTTTTATCAAAAAACTACCTCTAAGAGGGTGAAAAGGGGGATGAGGCTTTGAATGGGAAATGCTGAACCGCCGAATCTATTATAAGGTTTGGTACAGAAATAGTGTGTGCCCGGAAACAGCCGTAGGCTAGACGTAGACTTTTTTCAAAAACTATCTTTAAACGTACTATTTTACGGTAGTAAACTAAGTAATCTGTGGTACTATGTATGTACGTGTACATATAATCTAACCTAATCCGGGAAACCCACGAAAAAACTTTCTGCGCAGACGAAGTCGCGGGTACAGCTAGTATACATATATAAAATTTAATTTTTATAAATGTTCTAAAAGGGGCTGATGTTACTAGATTTACAGATGTTTTTTCACGTCTTCCAGATCTGTCTGCCGAACTTGGTGCTGTCGTATGGAGTACTGCTGATTCATTCCACGAATTTGGGACTACCCTTATGGTCTGGTTTCATTACCCCGACCATTGTGATACTCACATACAGTCTCACACGTAAGACATTTTTTATTAATATTTAAGGTTCCGTACACTAACAGGAAATACGCAATTTATGTCAGACTACTTATGCGGTTTGTTGCAGCGATTTTCTCAGAAATTGTAACGTATTTAGGCAGTGTTACATCTTGTTAATCCCTAGTTATATGACATAGGTAGTATGATACGTTGGATAACATTTTAAAATTAATTAATTGAGTGATTTTAAGATAAATAATTGATTAGATCATTTGACCGAATCTTTTTTCAAATCAATACTTGAATGATCTAATCTTTGAACATGAACGATTGACACAGGTCTAGCTGTATAAGTGTTTATTAAATTAAACGTTGTGAGGTGTAACCATTGTACTGAAATTGTACTGACAAATTGTTTTCCGATAGAAACCATATTTGAATAATTAAAAAACCACGAAGTTGCCTTCGACTTCTACCTTCCTTTTTTGGATTACGTTGGAGAAATCTGCACACAGAGACACAGTCCCTTGGGGGAGAGACTGGGTTATCCGGCTTTTACCCACCAAAACCCTTGCATGCAATGGTTGTCCTTATCACGTTGTCAAGGGGTTCCAGGATATCCTACAGGGTAGGATCAAAAAGTAGTAGGACTCAATTAATTTAAATTTTTTTATTGAACTAATCGGTACAAATCCTTAGTAGTCGAAATAGCACTCTTGCTATCTTGCGATTTCCACTGCGCGTACGCCTTCTGGGACTCGCTTTCCGGGATACCCTTCAGAGATGCCGTCACGGCCCCTTGGACGTCTTCTACGGAGCTGTATCGGTTTCCCTTGAGGTCCCGCTTGAGCCGAGGAAAAAGGAAGAAGTTCGGCGCTGCCAGAGCTGGACTGTAGGGGGTGAGGCAACGTGGCAACCCTGTGTTCTTGGGCAAAAACTCCCTCACCAGCCAGCTTCCAAGAATCGGCGATGACTGGCCGCACGCGGAGGATGCGTTTGCGCAACATGTCAAGCACATCCACGTAAAACTGGCATTCACAGTCTGTCCAGGGAGTACGAACTCCCTGCGAACCACACCACGACGGTCAAAAAACCAGGTGAGCATAGATTTGGACCTTGACTTGCTCTTGGAAGGCTCTCCACTACCACGCCCAGGTGGTACGATCCCTCCACCGCTCCGTTTCTGCTATAGAAATTCACTCCTACTACTTTTTGATCCTACCACGTACGTACACACTGGAGCACCTCTCGCGCTGTGCCGAAACACTTTTCGGGAGGCAGTTATAAGCCTCACTGCACCCTCGCAGTGTCACGACAGCGCGGACCACACGTGCTGTCGTCCGCCTCGGGGTCACCGACGGAGTCCCTACTCCAATCGGCCGTGACCCCGAAGGCCCCTTTAGTCTCCTCATACGGCAGGCAAGTAAGAAAGTAGCCTTATTCTCTGGCCTGGGCTATAGTTGTAGACTTCTAACCTAACCGCCAGAAGTCTTTGTGTGGAAGTGGATAGAAAGTACGAGTATTTCGCAAAGATATTTCTAAAGAAATATCTATGCTTAAATGTCAAAACGACACGCAGAACAAGTGTCATTGAAAAAATCGTCTACGAATTAGTGACGGATGCAAAGAGAATGTAAAATTACTACGAATGAGTGTCGTATAGACCTATAGACCCATGGATCATGCGAGTAGTCGCTTCCTTAATTAAAGGCCCGATTATTTCATCATTTATGACTAGATTAAAATTCTTTTATTATGTTTTAATAATCCAAAGGCACACAGTTTCAAAAGTTTGGAATTAATTGCGCCCTGTATGGTGACGTGTTAGTACTAATACTTAGGTACATGCTCGTATATCACTTGACACAATACTTACCTACTTATATGCTTGATCCTCATAGACCAGTAAACCCTAGGTGACGCATATGAAGATACCTGCAACTATCAAAAGTTTTGTAATATAAGTACTTGCGTTACTATAACGCCCACGCCCACAGCTCTTCGCCTCTCCTCTTCAATCTTGAATATTAAAAAGCGTCCAAAAGCCCAAGTGGGCGTGTCCTGCGTACCACTAGTAAGCACTGTAATGTGCACTTCAGTCTGCTTACTTCAGTTAAACGCGTATTTTAACAGCGCAGACAGACGAGGCGAAAATTCTCTCATTCTCGTATATTTTTTTAAAGCGAATGTAAACTCTATTCACTAGGTAACAACGTTCGAGTTTGTGAGACCTACCCAACCTCTTTTTTGAATTCGGTTAATAACAGTACTAATTGTTGGTGCTTAAAGCATAAGCGTAACTAGTTTAAACATTTCATATTTTTTATTAAATTTGGATAAAATTTCTTTTATCGATAAACGAGAACATCTCTAGTCGATTCCACAATGTGATACCAGTCAAAACTCAATTCGACAAAATTGTGCAACATTTAAGTGCAGTAATTTATTAACTAGGACAATAATAATTACTTTGAATGAATAATGTTTTTTAAAAAAAGATACACATTGATAATATATTGTATTTATTAATGCTTATATTCAATGTTACTATTATAGATTTCACACAATATTTATGAAAATTATTTATCCTGGCAACTTTAATGTAAAGACAACATGTACACATTGACACTGGCGTAAAGCATTGCAAACATGGCTACAAGGCTTTGGAATAAGGTTTTTATAAAGGTAATTACTGTTATTCTGTTGACGAATCTTTGTTTGCGTGACGAATAGCTCATCGGCATTCTATGTAGTAAAAATATTACGATGTGTAAGCATTCGCTGGTTTTCCTAATAATAGTTCGGTATGCTAATTTCAGTCGTTTTTTTTGTTCCGTGGTCACGGATCACGGCACACCGTACCGGGCCCCGCTACAATTTCACTTTTGTTTTCATTAATTTCGAATAAAAAATAAAATAGCGTCATCTATGGTCTTAATGGTCAGTTTCTAACTATCTTACTTTTGTTATAGCTGTTTCACCCTTTTTTTTTACGTCAGGAAATGCGTTACGCATCCCATCCAGCCTAGGGGGGTGGCAGGGGGGTATTTGGGACTCCTCGACATTAGGGTGCTAGGCCAAGTCTAGCCACTAAAACCTGACGGTGTTCCTTCTCTGGGCCATAGTGCCGGGGCAACGTGTGCGCGTTTGCACTCTGCCGCGACCCCGACGGCCGTGCCCAACCTAAGCCGGGCCCTCCTCCGTGTGCGGGCAGTTTGAACTGCCCGCTCTCCTGGGAGGCGCGCGGGAACACCGCACGCACCGTCCCGAGGCCATTCAGTGAGTGCCCCCAAAGGACACCCCAGGCCTCCAAAGTCCTGATTTTTACGTGTTTACTCACGGGTTTTTACAAGTTTTCCTTCTTCTCACCTCTGATTTTAACGTGTTGTCTCACGGGTTTATTTCGAGTTTTCCTTCTCTCCACCTCTGATTTTAACGTGTTTCCTCACGGGTTTCATTTCGAGTTTTCCTTCTCTCCACCTCTGATTTATATGTATTTCCTCACGGGTTTTTAAAAGTTTTCCTTCTTTCCACCTCTTGACCCGCGTCCTCCGCGAAGGACGCCGGAACCAAACGCTGAACCAACAATACCCCTCTCAAAGGAGAGGAGCAAGTGGAAGAGAAGACCCACATGACGGACCCCCGCCCTCAAGCAGAGGACGGGGAACACAAACTTATCTTAAGCTTACAACAAGAAGAAATCATGGCGAAATTATCTTGCTTCAAATAATAACTGTGGTATGAAAGATTTGACGAAAGAGAGATGTAAGATGCATACAATTAGATTTTGGTGTGGTAGAGCCATGCTGCATCGCAGCACGAATTGGGCTGGCTCGCCCGGTGAAATACCACCCTCTCACAAAATATCGACGTGAAATAACAGTATTGCTGTTGTGTTTCGTTCGGTGAGTGAGAGCCCATTCCCCCCCCTCGCCTGGCATGGCAGCGGTTTTTCATCCTGTGTAGGAGAATCCCCTCCTGAGCGCCTGCGCTCAGGCTGCCCTGCGTGTTCTGGAGAGGGCAAAAATCCGCTCGAGAAACATTATGCCAGAGACAGGAGAAAGGCAAAACTTTCGGCACCCCCTCCTACGCTTCGCGTGGACTTTTGCAACGTCTAAATGCCGTCCACCATCATCTTGAGACGGAAAAGCCGGCCTTACTTTTCCTTACCGAGACGCAGATATCCCCTCCTTCTGACATATCCTACTTGCGCTACCCGGGGTATAATTTAGAACATTCATTTGTTCCACGCGCCGGTGTTTGTACTAATGTCAGGGAGGACATATGTGTCCGTCGCCTCGGCAATCTTGAAGTTAGGGACCCTTCCATCCTATGGCTACGCGTAGATTGCGGTGACCACCCTCGCGTCTATGCGTGCCTATATAGGTCCCACAGCGGTAATACCAGTGCTACTATTCGAGTGTGTCCAAACTGCGACAGACTCTCTCCTCCGATAGATCCCCTTTGTCGAAATTGTGGTTTTGGGTGACTTTAATGCCCACCACATCGAATGGTTTGGGTCACGTATAACTGACCACGCGGGAAGGTCCGTCCATGACTTCGCTTTGGCCTAGGGTTTATCCCAACTGGTCACCGCGCCTACGCGGATTCCAGATATGGATGACCATTCACCCTCCTTACTGGATCTGCTATTGACCTCGCACCCCGATGGCTATCAAGTCTATGTCGATGCACCGCTAGGCTCTTCGGACCATTGTCTAATTCGGAGCACCGTGCCTCTCACTAGAACTTTGAGATCGCAACCTGCGGCTAGTCGTCGGGTCTGGCATTACAAGTCAGCGGACCGGGACGAAATACGAAGTTTCTTTGCAACCTACCCATGGTGGCGAGTTTGCTTCTCACTGGACGATTCTGATGTCTCCGCCGACTCCGTCGCTGATGTCATACTGCAGGGAATGGAAATTTTCATTCCAAACTCTGTGGTTCCCATTGGTGGCGGATCTCGGCCCTGGTTTGGTCGTTCATGCAAATTGACGTCCCGCCCAAAGTGTGTGCGCTACCGGGTCTGGGCAAAGGCGGTGGTATCTAAGGAACCAAACACCAGCACGTTCAGAAAAGAGTACAACGTGCCACCAGGTCCTTTAAGAAAGACATTGCCAAAGCGAAGTCCTCGTTCATAGGCAAAATTGGCGAGAGACTAATTCGTCTTCCTTCGGGGACATGCGCATTTTGGTCTCTCGCCAAAGCTGTCCTTAGTAATTTCTGTCAGCCGTCTCTTACGTCTGCATAAGACCGATGACTCCCTGACCCACACTGCCAAGGAGAAAGTCGATCTTCTGGGCACTCTCTTTGCATCAAACTCGACACTGGATGACGGGGGAAATTTACCATCAACCATACCGCATTGTGCGAGCTCTATGCCAAACGTTCGGTTCCTACAGAGTTCAGTTCGTAAGGCTCTTTTTTCCCTCGATATTCACCTGTCGAGTGGGCCAGACAGGGTGCCCGCAATTGTGCTAAGAACATGTGCTCCGCAGTTGGCACCGGTTCTAACGCGCCTTTTCCGGCTGTCATACACCATTGGCGTTGTCGTGAGTTCTTGGAGGAAGGCCTTTGTGCACCCAAAAAAGGGCGATCGCTCTGATCCGTTCAACTATAGGCCCATTGACATTACCTCTTTACTCTCCAAAGTAATGGAATCCATTATAAACTGTCAGCTCCTCGGGTACCTAGAGGAGCACCAGCTGATCAGGGATCGCCAGTACGGTTTCCGCCGATGTCGCTCAGCTGGTGATCTTTTAGTATACCTTACGCATCGCTGGGCGGAGGCAGTCGAGAGTAAGGAGGAGGCTCTGGCAGTAAGTCTGGACATAGCGAAAGCCTTTGATAGGGTGTGGCACGGGGCTCTACTTTCCAAGCTTCCATCTTACGGGCTTCCCGAGAAGTTATGCACGTGGGTTGCCAGCTTCCTCTCTGGGCGTATCATAAAAGTCGTAGTAGACGGTTTGTGCTCTGACTTAAAGCCTGTGAACGCTGGTGTCCCGCAAGGGTGTGTGCTTTCTCCGACTTTTTTTCTTCTGCATATCAATGACATGCTGCATAACAATAGCGCCATTCATTGCTATGCAGATGACAGTACTGGAGATGCACTTTATACCGGTCGTGCTAATTTCTCGTTGGAAAACGTTGTTGAGAACCGGAACAAGCTTGTGTCTAATATTGAGAACATGTTAAGTCATGTCTCAAGTTGGAGCCGACTAAACTTAGTCCAAATTAACCCCTCTAAGACACAAGTTTGCACGTTAATCGCAAAAAGACGTCCCTTTGTCGTATCCCTCAGTTTTGAAGGTACTTCCCTTGATGCCAAGCCGACTATTGGAGTTCTTGGCGTCGATATCTCGAGCGACGTTCAGTTCCGCGGTCATCTGGAGAGTAAATCTAAATTAGCTTCGAAAAAGCTGGTGTGCTCGGTAGAGCGGGACAGCATACAATGTAGAGCGGTTCGGGTTATCGGCATCCGGTACTCTCTGATCGGCTCGATTCCCTGGCCCTGAGGAGGGACGTTGCGTCCCTAAGCATATTTTACCGGATCTATCATGGGGAATGTTCTGAGGAATTGTTCGGAGTACTGCCTGCTGCTGAATTTCGTTACCGCACGTCACGAAATCGACTGTCTTCACCACCTTGATGGATGTCGGTCTACAACTGTGCGATTTTTACGACATTTTTTACCACGTACGACAATTTTGTGAAACCAACTTATAGCGCCGGTATTCCCGGACCGTTACGATTATACAATGTAGAAATGAAGGCACTAAGGTAAAAGAGAAGCATGAAAAGCTTAGTGTTAGATGAAAATAAGATTTTTGACAACTTTGTGGAAATATTTCCAAATTTTTTGGAAATAAGTAAGCACTAAGTATAAGTAAGTAACATGTTGTCCCGGTTCGAGGTTTTTTGAGATGTTAGACAGGCCTGTGTGATGTCGTCTGCCTGGCTGCTAGTGCTTTACTTCGATAGTTGCCTTCATTGAAAGGTGGTAAGAATGATATCATGTGTAGTGGACACCGTGGCACAATGGTGGTGAGTCTCACTAAGGGATTTTATGAACGGTTTTTTAAAGTCGGACGATATAAATAAGCCTTATCTATAAGGCCTTTATTAACCAAGATACCATCATGATCCTGCGACGATATACGAAAAGTTACACGAGGTCTTGAGTTTTTGACACTTTCAATCTTTAGAATGAACCATAACATTGCGACTTCTTTACGTTATCGAAACTTTATATTATCTAGTTATAAGACTTTCTTGTTTTTTTATCGTGTTAACAGAATCCTATAGATATTACATGAGAAATATAATTACATGATAACTACGTGTAGGTACCTACATCATAACAACTCATCGATACTTATTTCAATTTTATTGGTTAACCTTTATCGTAAGGTCTTGTCAGATCAAAATTAATATTACAAAGATCGGACTTCGTTTTCAGAATGTTGGTGTCGCGAGGCGGCTGACTCTTGGGGCGAGTCGGTTGGCTACAGAGTGATGGCGGCTATTGGACTGCTGTTAGTAGTAACTAGTTTGCTGCTGTGTGCTTTTACACCTGACTATCTTCATCCTTACGTGTATGGCGTATTAGGCGGTAAGTTCTAAGGTTTCTCACAATACCGTATATAATATGAGCTAGTAAATAGGCTGTATGACTATTTCTAAACGACCTTATTTAAAGATAGATTTAGTAATCGTGAACAAAACTGCTAAATAATTTTCGAAGTATACAATAAAAAATATAAGAGTATTCAGTTTAAACTTTAGTAGTGAGAACAGTGATTGAATATGAATGTGAACAAAACTAAGGTTCTGGTGTTTGAAAGGGAAGATGTACAGACGAAATGTGAGATATGGGTAAATGGAAAACGTCTAGAGCTAGAGCAAGCGAATGAAATGTGTGAGAAGAATGATGAGATTCGAAGAGGCGAAAGAAGTAGGTATGTAAGGACCGCGAAGCTTGAGCTCTTTGTTTACCCCGTTAGGGCTAGTCTATTGTATTCTTACACAATCTATACATACAACCGATATATTTTTTAAGTTTTTAACATGAGCGCACTCCAATTGACTGAACATAAAACATTTTTTTGAAGGTATGTGCTTAGATGGATGGATGTTACATAGATACCTACATAGTATGTAGTTTAATATCTTATTAGCTTATTATAGTACCTAAGTAAGTATATAGCTCCAAATAAGAATATTTGCAATATAATTTTATATATTAATTGCAGAAAATGTAAAAATTTTAGTCAGTAGTTTAGCTGTAGCACAGACCAAAGTTTGGGTTTTTGAAATAAAAAATTTTCTCTTTTTTTTTGTTTCAGGTCTAGGATCATCTCTCTTATCTGCGCAAATTGACGTGGTGGTCTTTGATAGTTACGACAACCGCCTGAGAATAATTAAGGGAATATGTTTAACAGGACAGGCAGTCGGTCAGTCTCTATTTCCACATATAATAACCGCTCTCGTAGATTATTATGGATATTCATTTTCATACATTGTATTGGGTGGTATAATGCTTCAAACAATGCCTACTATTATGTTTTTAAAAGTAGACGACAACGTCAGAAAGCCTAATAATTTTTCCAGATATAGTGATTTAACTTACGCAATATTTAGTAATGATCACCACACAAATAACTACTACACGACAGAATTACAATTGCATGACTTAGGTAAAAAGTCTTGGAAGAGTCCAACTGATGACAACTTATGCAGAACCAACGAAGAACACGTAGAAGAATTATATGATTTTGAAAATGATGTTGAAAATGACAGCATATTACCAACTATCACACCGCCTCCTAGTCCAGAAGAAAAAAGAAGAAACATATTCGGAGTTGAAATACTACCTGAAATACCGGAAGAGAGTGAAGAAAGTGATGACAGTGATGATAAATTCTCACATGATAGAGATATAAACAAAAATAAGAAACGTCTTAGTAATGCCATAAAGAGACTGAGTATTTTAGGTGATAATTTTGATGAATATATTGTAAAACAAATCAGAAGAGACTCTCAAAGCGATCGTGGTAGCGAAAGGGAGTTTTCTGAAATAGAAGTGACCTACGATAATGTGTCTCCGATAACAGAAATTGAAAGAGAAAAAGTATTTAATTCGTTCAGTTTTCGTTGTCAATCTGCATATGTCAGTTTGAGAAGGAAGATGTGGATGCCGTCATATCGGGTCTACAGAATACGAAGGAGAATGCAATTTTTAATGTACAACATTAACGATACATTTATAAAACCTTTAACGAGGTCACTTTCATGTTGGCAATTTTATCCGTCGTTGATGCTTTGTTTTTCGAGGTTGAGTTTAACGGCAGTAGTATTGACGCTGTTGCCTATGATAGCATCACAAATGCAACCAAAGATCTCGATGTCGGAATCAGATTTTCTGCTTTCACTACACGGTTTCACCTGGCTGTGCTTTTTGTTAAGTACACCTTGGCTGGCTCAAACTCCAAAAAAGAATTTTAAATATGTCGCTGTAGTTGGTCTCATGATATCCACAGCGGCTTGTTTTGGTAAGTGAAACTGCGGCATGTTTTTCATAGTCCCAATCACGACAAATACTTTCGATTAAATGAAGCGGCCTTGGCTGCGAATTCTTAATCATTTGTTGATAAGAGATACCTCAAAGAAACAAAATATTTTTGTTTAATGTTTACATAGTCATGTTTTTTACAGTATTAGCTGAGGCCAACAGTCATGATTCTTTCTCCATTGGCTGCGTGGTGGCTGGTCTCGGATTTGGTGCTATAACATGTTGTTGGGAAACAGCTGCTCAGGACTTCATCGGTGCGCGGAAATGGCCAAAATTTCTTAGCACTTTGGAAATACTTGCCGGGACACTCTTGACAGTGTTGGTTGTAGGGCTCTCTTTCATAATAGAAAAAGAAGGCGGCTTTCAGTATTCTATGTTCATCTTAGGTATTATATTGTCTGTTATTACTGTAACATGGTCAATATTAGCTGCTATTTCATTGTACATGACGAAAATAAAATCTCTTAGACTGGGTTTAGGAAGACGGTTAATTTAATAAATATTAACGATATTAGGTACTTAGATACTTACCTACACGAGAAGCACAAGTACAGTGTAACCTGTATAACTGGGATCGCAAGGGACCTAGGTTTTTTTGTCACTTAAAGAGGCTTTTCAATTATCCAGTTTCCCAAATAGGTAGGCAAAATGACAGTTGTTTTATTTATAAAAGGTCACGCTAAGCGTTAACTTTTCACTATCATAATCCAACAATAGTTTTAATTTATAAGCGGCTGTTAATGAATTATACTTTCGTTTCCATATTTTATGCACTTATATTCACTTGTTTTTATTACTCATGCGGGATAAACAGTATCTATACGAACATTTTTGCCGTTGATAATTAGCTACTTTCTCATTCTACGATTTGAGTGCGACAAGTTTACTTGTCGCACTCAACTCATCAGTGTGAAAGATAAAGACAATCTTGATTTCGAAGTTTTAGATTAATATAATAATAAATAATAATAAAGTTATTACTTTCTATAATTTTTCTTTGTACCGAAATGCTCTCCGCATTAGTAATAAAAATAGTATCTGCAACGCGTGCGGTGTTGTCGATTTCCCCCTCGAGCGAATGAGCGCACAAGCAAAAGTGGCCAGTCGACAACTTACAGCACTTGTTGCACAATATACTATTGTGCTATACTTGTACCACAATCTTGTACTATGTGATAATTAAACTATATTATGTACATAAAATATTTTTGCATTAGATATTAGAATCTAACGTGTTTGTACATTAATACTTAGTAATAGAAATTAATTATTTATACTATTTAAATGTTTCATTAAATAATATCAAAGTAAAAAACTACCTATCCTACAATTCTTTTTTACCTTTTTTTGTGGAATCTAAAACAAGATTTTATTATTTCAACAATTCTTGTGAAGTTATAAGTACAAATAAAGGAGAATGTTAAAAGAACCGATAACAATCCAATTAGCCTTATTGTAGTACTTTGGAACTCAGTGAATCGAGTATAAAAAAAATCTAACTTAGTAATATTTATCGGATAACTCATGACACAACATAATATATATATATATATATATATATATATATATATATATATATATATATATATATATATATATATATATATTTTCTCAACATAATATTGAATATTATTCAAAGATAACCTATACATAGGCTTTCATAGACTCTTAACTATAGACATTATAAAAATTCCAGACACCGTGTACATACCGTAATACAAAGTTAGGCAAACGAAATCAAATAAGATGTAGATGTGGTCGTGATTTGAGGGATACCATGTGAACCAAATATTTCTCTATAGTTGAGTGACGTTTATTTATATCAGGCAAAGGCATCTTTTATTCTTTAACCAGTTGTACCCGCGACTTCGTACGCGTGACTCGTGTACACCTAAAAATAACGCCCATATCGATTTATTGAAAAATGTAATGTCCGCCATCTCCGATTTGTGAAAAAACGTCATTTTTGTAGTCAGCACTCCGAGAAACTTCATGTCATTTGTTCAAAAAATTAATACGCTCCATCTTTCATTTGAAAATAGACGTTTTTGTCATAATTAGCTCTCCGAGAAACCTCGGTAATATCACCCATTATCACTTTATTCAAAAAATGAATTTCCGCCGAGTACCGAGCACATGTTGCAGTGCCGCACGTCACATAATATATAGAAACCTTCTCCTGTGTATTTCATTACAGTCGATAGGTACCCATATTGCAGGAGGTCTTAAACAAAAAGTTACTTCCTATTGCGGAGCATCCGCCATATTGGATTTATGGTAACGTCACATATACAGAAACCTTCCCTTGCATATTCCATTTAATTTGATACTCATATTGGTAGTGTTGAACAAAAAGTAATTTCATAATATGAAGCCTCCGCCATATTGGATTTATGAATCAGACACCTTCTCCTGTGTATTTCGTTTCATTTGATACCCGTATTGGTAAAGGTCTTAAACAAAAAGTTACTTCCTATTGCGGAGCATCCGCCATATTGGATTTATGGTAACGTCACATATACAGAAACCTTCCCTTGCGTATTCCATTTCATTTGATACTCATATTATTGGTGTTGAACGAAAAAATAATTTTCTATTATGAAGCATCCGCCATATTGGATTTATGATACAGAAACCTTCTCCTGTGTGTTTCGTTTCATTTGATACCCGTATTGTTAAAGGTCTTGAAAAAAGTTAATTCCTATCGCGGAACTTCCGCCTTACTGACAACATTGAATTTATGATGACGTCACATGTACAGAAATCTTCCCCTGTGTATTCCAATTCATTTGATTCCCACGTTGTTGGAGGTTTTGAAAAAAGTTACTTCCTGTCGCGGAGCATCCGCCATATTGTATTTATGATGACGTCACATATACAGAAACCTTCTTCTGCGTATTCAACGTGCAATAAAAAAAAGTTTTTTCCTAATATAGAGCATCCGCCATATTAGATTTATGATGACGTCACATATACAGAAACCTCCTATGTATTTCTTTTCAAAAAACCACATGGCATTTTTTTGGCAAATGGCAAAAGAAAATAGGCTACATTTTTTGTTTTCGGGCCTTCGATCACAAATAAAAAACTAGATCTTCTTCTACATTCTTCTGTAAAATCTAAACATTTTATTGTTCGAATTGACATATACATTTCTAATATCGTATAGTATTATCCGTAATATTGTGCTAATTTAAAGTAGACCTTATTGTCAAAGCATAAGGTTGTAAAAGCTGGTAAGAGGTCTTTGCATGACATTGAAACGAAGTTTGTTAAAAAAAATATTTAAAATGCAATCTTACGTTTCGGTCTTAAGGTATAATTCACATAATCTATTTAAGTCATTTTGATTTGTTACGTGAAAGTGACAAGAATAAGCCATATATTGTCAGGCCATTTTTGAAAAATATGATTACGAATTTAATAAAAAAGAGCTATGTAAGAATATTATCATAACGAAATAATGAACACGTAAATAAAATTATTGAATTTATTTACTGAAAATAAGAATCGTTGTCTTTTTTAGTGTTCTAGAGGTGTCGTTTTTACAATTTTTAAAGGAGCACTTTGTCATGTATGATGTTAGCGTTTTCGAATACTACTGAACCAAAAGTGCACTCAAATACTCGTTTGAGTGCACATTTGGTTTGGACATTTTTGGAGCGTTGATGTGTATCTTGTTTTTATATATGATCGAAGTTTCGGGCACAGTATTTCTGTCATCATAATCGGTTCAGCGGTTTATCATTTCCCATACAAGTTTCATCCCCATTTTCAGCCTCTTATGGGTAGATTTTTCAAAGAAAAAATAGCCTATGTTCGTCCTTTGGTGTTAAACTATCCCCATACCAAATTTCATCAAAATCGGTCCGGCGGTTTAGTCGTGAAAAAGTAGCGGACAGACAAACAGACTTTGGCATTTGTAATATTGGTATGAATATACATAGATCATTTTTTATTTATTTTGATTCAGACAAAACATAACGCAGCGCTCGGTTTTATTTCCAAATACATTTTCATTATGCATACATTTATATATATTAAGGCAGTAAAAAACAAAAATAATAAGTAGGGTCGTTGCGCTGGTTCTCGAGTTGCTAAATTTGAGGAATAGAAGAAAATTGTTCTGCATATTAAAAATGTATGTATGTAAAATATGAAATATGGTTGGAAATACAGTTTAGAATCTAGATGGTTTTTAATTAAAAATGAAGTAAATCTGCTTTCGCGTTATTTTTATAAAAAATTAAAACTGAAAATAAGGCTATTTCGCCAGTTTCCGACCAGCATTAAATCAGTTTCAGGCCATACCAATTATAAATTGACAGAGTTTTATAAATTAAATCATGCTTAGAGTTAGACGACATTTATTGTTTTATGTGAAATTATATCACTTTTACTATAGGTACCTATCATTGATTAGAAAATTCAGTTTTATTCTCATATATATAAGTAAATCTACTTCAGTCTTATCAGCAAAACGATCACCATCGATTGCTTTCCCCTTTTGTCATTACTAAAGTTCATCCTTAACTTAATTTTCTTGCCCATTATTTTTCAATGTATGATTTTCAATATCTCGATTATTCTTGGCCTCGCCAGCTTTTTTAACATTGATTCCTTTAGTAATGTCAACAAGTCGTAGTCATCATGTTCGACATTACAATTTTCGCTTAAAACTTGAAGTTTTCTCTTAACACTTTCTTTCGTCTTCGTTTTCTGAGTCCACATGCAATTTCATCTTCAGCTCGGAGGAAGTTGAGAGTAAAAAGAAATGCATTTAAGAAAATTCCACTTGTTTTCACTTTTTCATGAGGCGTTAGGAGAAATGTTTACCAAAGAGATCATTACTTTTTGATATTGGTGTACTAATTTGGGTTGATATAGTTATAGACAGGCAGCTAGGTGCAGATTTTTTCGATCAATCGAATCACGTATGCCCTTCAGGATTTTCGTCATCTAATAGGTGTAGATTAACGACGCGGGTGTGCGAGATCGTGATCGCGGGACATGCCTCGTACAATTCAGTTTCAAATTGATAAAAAAAAAAATCAATTTTTAATCAATTGAATCACGTATGCCATGCATGTTTAATGATGATTTGTAAAAAAAAATCCAGCGGAAAACCATCGGCATACGTGTAGGGCGGGTCTTTTGGGCTGAGATCGTCGCTTACATTTGAAAAAAAAAATGCTTTTTATTAATCGAATCACGTATGCCATGTGTACCAAATAATCATTTTGATGACAAAATTCAGCGGAATTTTAAAATAATTGTATGATTATACGTTTAAATTTCAAAGGGCATACGTGATAACATTGATAAAGAATAATATCGAAGTTTTAAATATATCGTATTTAGTCGTAAGCATTTATTCGAATTTTATACGATGATTGCCCAGCACAATTTGTATGCCCCTTGAATCTTGGAACAATTGCATGATTATAAGGTGAAATCTCGAAGGGGATACGTGATTCGATGGGTAAAAAAAATTCTAAATTTTGCAACTTTTCTGAATTTTTTTTGCAGTTTTGACCCATGGTAATTGTATGCCATTTTGTATACCTTTATTTAAAGGTATATACTGAATTTTGCAATAGGTTTTGTGAATGATTCGATTGATTAAAAAAGAAAAAAAATTACAAATGTAGTGAAAATGAAAATGAAAAAATTTTATTCAGTAGCTAGTACAATACATCTTCTACAGTATATCTTACGTCAGAGTCTCCTTTTAAATATAAACAATACCTGTGCTAGGAGACTCTGCTCCTCATAACTAGTACAACAAAATTGTAGAAGTGTGCATTTCATAGAGAATTACAATTACATATTTAATGAGACAAAAGGTAAGTAACATAAAATTATAGATATGGATGGGAGTTTAAAATATGTGCGGTGTATGTGTGTGTTTATGAAAGCAAATAGTGTGTATGTTTGGTGCAGTGTGTATTTATGTGTTTGGTGTGGTGTGATGTATGCTTGAGGCGTTTTTCTATGTGAAACAGATAAAGTTAAAAACAGTTTGTCGGCGACTTTATAAATACCTACTTCAATACATTCAGTTTTATTTAGATAGCCGTTTGTAAGAGAGCTTGAATCTCATCATAACTTTTAGTTTCCAACCAGCCTTTTAGCGAATTCTTACATTCGAAATATGGCATAGGGTAAATATTTAGTTGCTTATTTATTTCGTTATAGAGGGAAGCGGATAGTCGGGTAGTAGTAGGCACTAATCCTCGAGACCCGCGCTACACGTATGCCGAGGGTTTTCCGCTGAATTTTGTCATCAAAATGGTTATTTGGTACACATGGCATACGTGATTCGATTAATAAAAAGCATTTTTTTTTTCAAATGTAAGCGACGATCTTAGCCCAAAAGATCCGCCCTACACGTATGCCGATGGTTTTCCGCTGGATTTTTTTTTTACAAATCATCATTAAACGTGCATGGCATACGTGATTCAATTGATTTATTTTTTATCAATTTGAAACTCAATTGTACGAGGCATGTCCCGCGATCACGATCTCGCACACCCGCGTCGTTAATCTACACCTACTAAATGACGAAAATCCTGAAGGGCATACGTGATTCGATTGATCGAAAAAATCTGCACCTAGCTGCTGGTCTATTAGTATGTCATCTAGTGAAATTATGAGACAGACTTCCAAATAGCTATCAGATAGACGAAGAGTTGAAAGCACTTGATCATTTGTTAGAGATTCATTAGCTTTTACTAACTTGAACGACGTAAACCCTTTTCGAAGATTCTGGTTTGGATTCTCATAATAATAAATTTAAAATGTCTCGCGTGATTCTAGAAGTAAGAACTAGAAGAAGTAGCCCATGTTGCTCCTGGCCTTTCAACTATCTCGGTGGAAAATATCACAGCGATTCGTTGCTCTGTTGTGACGTGTGACGTGATAAAAGAACAAACAAACAAGCTTTTGGAGTTATAAGTATTAGCCAGCATCATAGATCTGGAGCAGTTTAATTTTGGGATGCTCAATATACATCCATGTATTGAATACATCGATGTTTACTAATCGATGCATCGAATCAATCCCATGCATCGGTTATTTTCGATATTTAACGATGCAACGAGACAAAGAGAAGAAATTGCGCTATACGTTATTTTTGCAACATATTTTGTATATGTTTTGTCATATATACAAAATCATGTCATATTTTTTCTTTTAATTTGGATAAAACAACAAAAAAGCAACAATTTTTGTCAAATTTCCCGCTATGGTAGGGCGACCTCTGTGATACGACATTCGCATAGACTTGGCCATGTCATAGAGCCTGCGTAGCTGTTCGGCCTTTACCTGCTGATATGAGCTTATAAAGACAAAGTAATAACTGAACGGTTTATAACTTTTTGAAAATATAATTCAAATAAATGTCCCATTTTTCTACTTTGCTAATCTTTATTAACGGATATATATTTCATAATTTTATTCGATGTATCGAAAACATCGATGTTTTTATTCAATACATCGAAAAATATCGATGCAACGTTTTGATGTATCACATCGAAAAAAACATCGATGTATTTTCTACATGTACATCCCTAGTTTATTTCTAATTTTGTGGTTAGGATTTATGTTTATTTTTCCGACTGCTTTTCTAATTGGGCAAGTGCAGTGCATAATATAGCTCGAGCTCCTTCATGTGAAGGGAGGCCTGTATCTCCAGCCGTGAGGACTTTTAAAGGATAATAGTAGTAGAAAAAACGCAAATTTTATTAACTTTAAATGGAAATAAAAAAATTTAAAACAATGAGGGCCGGAGACTAAGACATAATAAATTGCACCTTCGGTTTTCGGCCGTTGTTTTTCATATGTAAAACTGTAGATGACCGAATACTCAACTAAAAGCGTAACACATGGTTTTCAGCCACCGATAGTTGAATCGCATATTTTACGTAAAATATCTATTATTATCGTGGTCGAAAACTCACTTCCTAATTCAATTGATTTAAAGGCATTCACAACTCTAAAAGAAAATAAATTACTTTAGGCTTTAATAATATAGAAGTGAAAGTTACTTTCTGCTGCTTATGCCAGTAATCCGACCACCCGGGCGAAAACCAGGATTACCAGACATATTATTTCGGTATCCGACCACCTCCAATTTTAATTATGCATTGAATAATTAATGAAAAATGAAGTGTGCGAATATTTTTTAGGGTTTTAAGAAAATTACGAACTTACTTTTGTGTAATTACGACTCACAAAAATCCTTGAAACTTGCTGCGCGATCTCGTCACTAGTTTTTATGCACTTTCAGACACAATTTGTGTTTACGGATACAGGCTCTAAACTAAATTTAAAATAGTTATTAGTGTCTATTCTTTCTACCTTTAGTATTCTACTGTAATTAGGGCTAGAAGATTAAAGTTTTTACAGTTCCAGTATGACAGTATAAATTGAACCACGAGTACTACATATTATTTCATTTCGAAATTAATACTAGAGCCGGTCGCGAAACCGGTGTAACGACCGTACGTATATTACTATTATGTGTGTAATTAGGTTTACATTTAGTAAATATACAAAGATGAAAAGGTGTTCATTCTTGAAATTATAAATTTTACAACAATCTCTATATATATTATAAAATTCTATAAATATTTTACTTGTACTCGTCTCCAGTCGAATAACTCTTCTTTAAGTCAGTTAGAAATGGTAGTTTAGAATTTATTAATACTTACCTAGTTTACATATTAGGTATTCGTAATTGCAATGTATTATAAAATAAGATCTAAGTATTACATTTTTTTGGCAATTTCTCATTTCGTTTTTACCAACACAACGCTGTTCATAACATGCGAGATTTTATTAAGAAAAATAGGTTTAGGTTAATTTACTAAATCTGAGAAATGTAATTGATTCCTTCCTGTCTTGTTCGAGAAATATTTAACGTTTTACTATGCAAGACGCTAGATTTGTGTTTATTGTGCGGTAGAACCAATGTTTTACGGTGCTGTTACCAAATGAAATGGCGGCCGTTCGGCTTTTCTGCTGTATGGGCCGCAATGTCTGGAGATTTGATAACGTCTATGCTCTCAATATGTAACATGTTGTACATACCTACACAGAGTATCCCTAGAATAATTTAATTATGTTTTTTTTATGTGATTTAGTACTACCTGTTATTTTAATGTTTTAACAAATGTTCGAATCATTTGTTTGCAACAAAATACAGCCAAATGAGTGAATCTCTGTGAATGAAACGCTCAACTTATACTTTATTCCGTTCATTTGGTAAACTATTTATAAAAATTAAGCCGTAATCAAATAAACTGTAAAAACAAAAATTTAAATGAGTAATGAAGGTCGATAACGTAGGTGTTACAGCTAATAGGAAAAGTTTAGTTAAAATCACTCGTAAGAAAAATATCATAATAGATACTTAATTATGCAATTCTGGACTCGAATGTGTAGTCGGAATGTTGAAAAGTTGCAAATCTTTTACCAAAATACTTATAAGTAGGTATCGCGAATACTAAAGCAAATGTTTGTTAGGTATGATTGTCATAATTTAATAAGTTTCCGTACCAATTAAGATCTATTTTAAATCTTTAATTGGTGCAGTAACGTTAATAAGACCACATATAAATGGGGTTACCACCAACGACGTTAAGTCTTTACAAACATCCTGAGAGGAAACGATGTGACTTTTATTGTTAGTAATAATGATAACGAAATCATAACATTTTTAGATAAATATTTAGGTGAGTATGAAGCTGAGGTATGAAAGTATATTGAATATATTGAGTAGTTGTTAAGTTGTGTATAGTCAAGGAGGCCTTGTGTATTCTGATGGAAGTAGTCAGAGATAGTTTAATGTTAACCGTCGGTCGCTATGTGAATCATCGGATGGAATGTAGTCACAATTACATAGCTACCTACTGTAACTTTAATCGTAACCGCGAACTGCAGTTCGTGTGCTTCTTACAAGTTACGTCTAGCAAGATTGTGATATACGTACGTAACTGCGTAGTCGATTTATTGTAGTATAAATTTAACTTAGCCTGAAAAACATTTTCGAAAGACGGAGAAAATTTGAATTTATAAGTTCAAGTTTTACGGTTCCGTAAAGCGTTTACTTAAGTTAAGTAGATATAAATTAACATCACTCTTTAATGTTATGTTGAACATAATAGAAGCTAAACAAAATATTGTATAACTAAGTATAAATATAAATGTTATTCAAAGAAATCACGCATACTAACTTTTGATATTGACAAAAACAAAAACATTGTCCTAAGGGCAATACTTTGAACATATAGCAAAATTTTGTAGATTCTTATTGGCATCCATTTTTATGAAATAAATACGCAACATGTATATACAGCTAGAATAATAGTAGAAAACAAGATAAGTCTAGTTCGCAGGAAATAGCGTGTCAACATTGTTTGCTTCAGCGTCATGTAATCTTAGTGCCTGAGTAAATTACTTTATTTATACAGTGTTTGTTCTTACAATCATTATCATGTGGGCATTCAAATTGCGCGAGCATATACCTGAAATTTCATTCGACGAAAAACACGACTAGATAAACGACAAGTTTTAAACGACTGAATGCTGCTAAAACCCAGAGGTATTAAGAGGCTTAGAAAATGGTTATCAAGGAAAAACTGATCATCGGTTTAAGTGGAACATTATTTTTGGTAATTATTTTTTGCTATTTTTTTATCAATGAAACAAATAAAACTTATTTTTAATTTTCTTTTATTTTGTGGCATTCCAGTTGGTCTTCGTATTTCCGACATCAGTATCAAGCAACATCGACTGCAATGGAAAAGCCTTTCATTGTTTGAATTCGACACATTTTAAAATTTGTGTAGATTTGGGCGGTGGAGTGTCAAGTACTGTTGATGATTTCATAGTGCCATGTCCTCCACCAACTTTGTGCAAAAACACTAATCATTTTGAGTGCGAATTTCCGACGTCAACAACAGCAGCATCGAATATAACGAGTGAAGTAACGAACGACATTAAAACGAGTGTTACGGAAGCGTGGGAGACAATTTCTTCAACGACTATCTCGTCCAAGTTATCAAGCGAAGGAGAGATATCAGCAATACAAATGAATACAGTGAGTACCGCAACCCCGGTTATTGAAAAAAGTACTTTATATGCAACGAATATAAATGAAACTTCTACTAGATCGGTCCTCGATGATCAAGTTACTCCCTCATCGGGAATAAATAAAAGCACATATTTTCAACTCGAGACAGTTAATAGTTCTACCTCGAAACCGGTAAAACACTTCAATGATAGTACATCACTGCCATTAGCGGTAAACGAGAGTTCTTTAACATCCGTAAAAAGGGATAGTTATACAACGGTAATTACAACCGAGGCATTGAAAACTGATTCGTTGTCAGCTCTAATAAAAAATGAAAACACTACGACTTCAATTGGTGAAGCTTATTTGTCGACAACGCCGGCTACTACCGTTATCTCAAAGCAAGCACCTAATAACACTTCATCTGTAACAGCGATAAAAGACAATTTCACGTCTGCATACGACGGAGGTTTGTCTTCAACGACTGAAGGCGTTTATATCTCTACTTTACAGTCAGCCATTAATGATAGCTTGTTTGTCACGGGTGATAATTCCCCTTCGTCTTCAGCAATAAATAAAAGCTTTATAACAACAAACGACGGAAGTTTATTGACAACGCCGGTAGCCTTTGAAATTTCTACCTTGACAACACTTAAGGACAACTCATCTGAAATAGATAGAAGTTTATCTTCATCAGTGATAGCTGTTGAAACTTCTACATCCTCATATAATGAAAATTTAAAAACAACACCGATTTCTGAGAGGCTTTCTACAGATTCCGTAGACAGTAAGGTTTCATTAGCAACAGACGGAAGTAAAATACCCTCATCAGTGATGACAAACGAGAGCTCCACAACAATCACTAATAGCTCTAGAGTTGAGTTTACGCCTAATAATCATACATCTGTAAAGGATGAAAGTTCATTGTCGACATCAACGACGAGTGAGAGCTTTGCATCCGTGAATAATGGAAGTTTATTAATAACAACACAAGCTATTGAGAGTTCTTCAGTGAATCCAGTTTTTAATGAAAATACGTCAACGATCGATATCAGTTCTCTTTCATTTACAGTTGTAAATGAGAGCTTCATATCTACAAATAATGAAAGTTTAACGTCTACAGCAGCACCATTTGAGATCTCTAATTTAGAAATAGTGCTTAATCGTGTATCTACGGCGAGTAACACTTTATATGTACCAAGTGACGAAAATTTCACCACTTCTTCATCAAAATTAGAGAATTATGAAAGCCCTCTCTTTATAACTGAAAATTTAGATAGTCCCTTAAACTTCAGCGCAGATAGCATCTTTAATATTTCTTTAACGACGAAATCAATTGAAGATTCCACATTCCGATCGATACCTAATAATGAAAGCACATCTTTATTAGTTAAAAATGATAATTCATCTTACTCGTTAACTAAAATCGAGGGCGAATTAACTACTACAGAAACAATTGGGAGTCAATCATCAAATATTGCATCTGATGTTACTGTGTCTTTGGCTCCGGCGACAGATAAAAACTCTTTTGTATCGTATTATGATTCAACTACTGTACCGATTTTGTTTGAAAGTACTTCGTCCAACAATGTCATTAATAACAATGACATCTTATCATTTAACAACAAATCCTTGAATCTAGATTTCAATAAAGATGATAAGAATCATACATTGACCTCCATTAAAGAAGATAGTTCTTCAAAAAATACAACAGAAATGGATGCTGTAATAAATATTGAGAAAAGTTATTCGCAATCTTTAAACAATGATTCTATAATTTCTGTTACAGAGGCGTTACCTCTAGAATTAAATAAGAAAGAAAATGACAATATAATAACAACGGAAATATATGTTCTGACTACTAAACCAACTACTTTCGACACAAGTCCGCCAACTGAAATGATTACGTCTACTACACGTATAAATAATAACTCGACAGAAATTTCAGAACAACAAGATGTTCATACAATATTACCAAAGGTTTTAGAAAGCACATCTATCAATCCTTTCGAATATATACCAATGAATAAAATTACTGATCAAATTACAATCACAGATACGGCTACATTATCGCCATTCGTCGAAATCGGCGTTACAGTTAACCAAACGCAAAGTTCAGAGACGAAAATAACAACGGTTGATTATTATACTACATCATTACCTGAAACTGATAAAACGCTCTTCAATAAAGAAGTACAACTTGAAGTTGCTTTCACAAACTCTATACTAAATAATATGAGTTCTATTAGTAATCCCATAGAAAGTTCAACAACGGATAAGACACACTTACTTCCGTCTGAATTAACTGGGAGCGTATCTAACTTAATAATGAACAAAACTACAGCAATATTAGACAACGAATTTATAGTTTCTTCTACAAACAATCCTCTAGAAAACCCAAATGTGGAAACGACAACAATTATGATAAACGTGTCGTCGTATCCGGTAGAAAATAGTACTTTTCTTGATAGTCCCAAAGTTTTGAGCGAAAACGTGAAAACTGAAGGTGCTTTAACAACATTATCACATAATGAAACTAATTTTGAAAATCCTTTAGATAAATTTACAATGTATTCTGTTGGTACAGAAGAATTTATAACATCTACACCTACGAATCTAGTCATTTCAAATAACGCATCATTGGGTGATGTACTTTATTTATCTAATATATCAAAAGATATAAAAGTTACAGACACTGTTGGGTACTCCACTGTCGACAATACTAAGAATATATCTGCAGAAAGAAAGACATCAATTTCAATCTTTGATTCAGTAAAAATGTTAACCAATACTGGCAAACAAAGTGAAAATAATACGGTTGTAGGACAGAATATGAATAATTTGACCATTACAAAAGATGTTGGTGAAACTTTTGTTTCTGGAAGTGTCATTTTAGAAATTGTTCAAGGCGAAAATGATACTGCAGGTAATGTAGTAGAAAAGACCACGAATAATTCTTCAAAGAATAGTAACATTGAAAAATATTTAGACAAATTGGCACCAAATGCGTCTCTAAGAACGGATTTACATTTTGGCTCAAACGCTGGTAATTCTCAATCAAACTTACCATCTGTAAATATTATGAATAAAGAGAAAAGTGTTAGAGACGATATGAACTTCGGATTACAAAAAACAGCAGATTTAGCAGCGACGACCACTCAGTATGATTCCTTAAATAGTTCTGTAAGTAACACGGGGAAAATCTTGGATCTTTTGTCTAATATTTCAAAAAAAATCGTTGAGATTCAACAGAATACATCTAAAAGTTTAGTACTGTCAGAACAAGATGTTATAAATTCTCCTAAAGAATTCGAAAATATACCAATAGGTCAATATTCTAGTACCATTTCAGACGTTACAGCGTCAAGCTCGGACGTGTCTCATTCTAACACTGCAGATAATAAATTTATAACAGCTTCAAATGTACTCGCTCCTACAGTGACCACAAACGCTGATAAGGCGATCCCACACACATTAATCAGTCCCGTTACTGTTACCGCACAAAACACAAATGAGCAATCGTCCGCTGTATCTGGGAGTTATAGCACTGTACCAGAAAGAACTACGGTAGTTACAGGAGAAAACCGGCAAGTATATTCCTCAAAAGTGACAGAAAATGCAGGCAGAGTTTCCAAATTGAACACTGATGGATCATCGTTCACTGTAATAAAAGATAATATCACCAAAATAGCATTCGTAAAGCCAGTGGTTGAAGTTCCTTTGTCTAAAAAAATAGAAAGTATAGATGCGAGCAAAGCGAAAAGTGATTCTTTAAAGGCATCAAGTAACGTAGCCATAATAGCTGACCAAAATAAAGTTAGGTCTTCTGATATTACAGGAATCACAGTCGCTTCAAAATGGAAGAATATCGATTCCACTATAACTGACAAATTAGACAATGTAACGCCATCTGCTACACTTACAATATCAACAGAAAAGTCAACTGTAGCTATAAAACGAAATGATATGTTGTCGAAAGTATTAACTGTTGCTGAAGGACATCAACTCAATGCATTGCAAATTAATGATACTTCATTGAAAACAATTTTAAATCAAAATACTGTCAACTTAGGTGTCGATAAGATTGGAAATATTGATGTGATTGCGGGGCAAAATGATAATGGACCAATTGTGGTAACCCAAAATGTTCACATTCCTTTATTTAATAATTCAGAATACGCTAATTCAAGTGGAATACAATATATTGATGAAATCTCCTCTAAGAAAACAAATATATCAGATGGTCAAAACAAAAGTAAAGTTGTATACACTGCATTAGGAAACGTAGAGCAAAACGATTCTAATATCTCATTGTCCAATGTACCAATCATTCAGCAAAATGTTAATTCATCTTTATTTAACAGCATAAATAAATATAGCATTTGGGAAAAAAATTCACAAGGTATTTTACGAAATACATCTAAAGATTCAGTCCGAATGGGACGAAATAATGCTGATTCTTTACCTAACGTTTTAGTGTCGAATGTTATAAAATCAAATTCAAATACTGAAGACACACTTGTGGCCGCTTATAACCAAAGTAATATTGGAGGTTCCTCTGATACACAAGAAAATGCAACAGTCAACAAAACACACGTTAGTAATTCTTTGCCTATTGTATCGGGGAAAATTACAAATACGGGTAAAACAGCGGTTCAAAATATGGGAAACATAGAAGAACATACCACTAGGAACTCCTTAACTAACATATCAATAAATTCAAGTACTTCACATGAGCAACATGTGAAACTAGTACCGAGTACATCTGAAAATATAACTTCGAAAACAGAGCAAATTCCTATTACCTTAAAAAATAATGCTGCATTAAGGGAACAAAATGAGAGTATTTCTTTATCAAATATGGCAGATAACAGAGGTATAATCTTCCAAACAGAATCTTTTCAATCGCCTCTATATACTGCAGATAGAAGTTCTGGTTCCTCATATGACATATTTTTAAGCATTTCAACTATAACAAAGCACAACTCAGAGAAACAAAATGCGACAAAGACAAATAAAAATATGGGTGCAAAACGAGACAGTGATTCCTTACCAAATTTATCAGGAAAACCCATTCTACAAACTTTTAATGGATTCTCGTCTGAATCAGAAAATAACATCAGAGCTGTCAAACAAAATATTAGTATACCTGTGTTCGATGTCTCGTTAATTAATATCAGAACCGCTGCTACGGAAAAAAACGTTACGGTGGGTGTAAGTAATGACTTAAAGAAACAAAAATCTAATACATCCAACAATAATACGGTACAGTTTAATACGTTGTTTATACAAGATAATGCAACTTTAGAAAAATTTGAACAAAGTATAAACAGATCTCTCAATGTTGAATCAGGGAATAGAAACGTGTCATCTAGCCAAAAAAACAGTGATGCTGCGTCCACTTTATTTGTAGATAAATCACATAGTCTCAGTAGCTCATCGTCTACACAGGAATATGATATACCCGTATCAAATGATTTAAAAACTGTAAGATATTCTAAAGGACCGTTAGCAAATAAATTAGTAAATACAAGTGCAAATATTGGAGAAAACTCTAGTGATGTAACATCTACTAGACCGCGAACAGAAAATATCAATAATCATTTTAATTGTCACAATCGTCGACGTGGAAGATATGGCGATAATAATGATTGTAGAAAATTTTTCATATGTATAGGTAGGAACCAACCTGTGCTGGGTCAATGCCCGTTAAATACAGTATTTAGTGAAGTTAAAAAACAATGCATTAAAAACTTATCGCATTGTGTAAGAAATAATGAATTTCGATGTGTAACTGAAGGAAGATTTAGTGACGAATTTAGGGAGAACTCTTACTTCATATGCGTAAAGAATGGATTTGATTTCGTACGATTTAAGTTCCAGTGTCAGAATAATTACCGTCTCAATAGAGATACTGTTAAATGTATTCACATCGAAATTTTAAATTCCTCATCGGTAAAAAAAAAACGTTCCAAAAAAGGCAGCGCACAAGGTTCTGTCGAAAGTAATGATCAGAATTTAAACACTGATTCTGAAGACGATGAAAGTTCTAAAGATTCTCGCGAAGTCAAAAGAAGAAAGAAAAATGAAGGAGAGAAATCTAACACCAATGAAAATGGCTTTGAATGTGAAAAGGAAGGGAAGTTCCCAGATCCAGAAGACAGAGAGTGTCGAAGATATTACGTGTGTGAAAGAAACAAAAGATCACAGTATCGCCGAAGAAGAAAGAGGTGTGACAGCGATGAAGCATTTGACAAGGATAAGCAAAAGTGTGTGGATGCCGATACCGTCGAATGTGAATAGACTTTATAACGTTAATTTCATTTCATTTTCTAAAATAGTGTAAAAGAAAGTCGCAATACATGTTTGTTAGTGTAGTCACGTATAACTTCTAAACTTCATAACTTGATTTAAATTTGGTTTTCATCATCATTTATAACATTTAACAAGTAAGGTTTATATTTATTCACATTCACATTTAGTTTATAGAAGTAGAGACATATTTAATGTTTTCTAAACAACTTCTCGCGCGAAACCGGAGTGGGTCACTAGTATGTAATAAATTTATAATCATTAATCACACGTTGCCAAAAATATAGCAAAACACAGTAATGCGTTTTTAGTTGTGGATAATAATAGCTATAGACGAAATACTTGTTAATAACAATTAGTATAAGTAGGTTCCTAAGGTAGTTAGTAACCTACTCATAAATTATAATAATAATAATCATAATCAAACTTACATTTTTAGTATTAAATAATATCTTGTATCTAGAATTATGAATTAATGAGTAAAAAAAGTAGTAATTAAGTATCTAATTAATTAATAATGTCCATATGTTATAATTATGTACCTCTAAGTACCTACTTTTAATCATTAGATCGTACAGTTAGATACTTATTCCGTGTTTATCCAAAACTCATAGGTTATTGAAACTTAGACCCACGATGGTCTTATCTGAAATGTTTTGTATTGTCATTGACTTAGAAACAACGAATTCAGAAATACTATGGAATTCTCATTAATTAAAAATATGACACAACGCAAACCCCAATACAGTGGGCGCGGCTAAAAAACCACAACAACGCGCTGCTTAGGGTGGGTTGATTTAAAGCATTGCTTAACGTAACATATGTTTGTAAAATTTAACAGTTACATACAATAGTTAACGATTGTTAACTTGAAAGCGTTATTTCATTGTTCATTGTCAAAAAAACAGCTCGTTACTGTTATTCAGGATGCCAAGTAAAAGGGACTTTTATTCATAGTTTTTGTAGGGATTTTTAGGGAATAGTAGTCAAGTCACTCAAAACTTCATTCTTACATTCACCAACGACCAATGACAACTGTTACGATGCCACGTGGCTGGCAAATTCGATAAACAATAATGATGCACCTTTTTCCGTTTGTATAATTGTTTTCTGTTTATAGATAATTATAACACCTAATGACTTTGTTTTCAGAAGATGTGGTATAAAAATGAGTGTATGTCGAATAATATAAAATAGTTTCCAATCATTAATCAATAAAATAAATTCTTATTTTTGTTACATAATATATTGAAATATGTATTTATGTAATTTATCCACTAAATAAATACACATTTAAGAATCTTGTGTTATTCTGTATCCTGTATAATTCACATTTTTATTTCAGGTTCTTTTTATAATTCCTCAGTCACATGTAGTCCATTGAAATGTTACAAAATATAGGCCTTAACCTGCGTTTGTCTGAGGACCCGACGATACTTTTAGGATGTTCACTAGAAGCTTAAAACCAAGTTTGTGGGGTCGCAACCCTTGTCCCGCGGCCGCCATATTGGAAAAAGGGGTGCAAACGCCTTTTTCGATATATTTTTCAAACTACCAACCCTATAAAAAATTTATTAAGATATAATTTGTAGCAAATCGAATTTTCTACAAGTTTGCTTATATTACTTTTTCCTGAAAATTCAAAAATAAAGAAGTTTAAGCAAAAAAGAGCAAAAATGTTTCAACCTAACATTTTCTTTTTAAAACCTTCGAAGGGCCGGACATCTGACCAGTTGTATAGTCCTTCTGGTTTTGGATATGGAGATGTTATAGCAGATAACTTACTGTTTCTCCATGCTTTCTCAGGATGTGACACAACATCTGCAAATTATAACATGGGCGGGTGGTACAGCGCTATTCCTCAATGAAAAAGTTGATCCATCATTGCTCGCTCTCGTTGGCGAACGTTTTTTCGTTGCACTATACGGCGGTAATAAAGATGATTCTTTGGACAGCATGCGATATAAAAGATTCGCCAAGACAGTAACCAAAAATTCTTTCAGTTTATCACCGCTTCCTCCAACACAGGATGCAGTCCGCTTCCACAGTCACACAGGGTATATCACCAGGTTCAGACGTGGCTCGGGAAACATTGTAATCCTGAAGATTGGGGCTGGAAAAAGGGTTGCGACCCCACAAACTTGGGGCTAAGCTTCTAGTGACCCCCCCCCCCCCCACACATCCTAAAAGTATCGTCGCATCCTCAGACAAACGCAGGGTCCATGTAACATTTCAATGGACTAATGGAATCTGTCGATATTTCTTTTTTCATTAAATAAATTGAAACGACAAATATTTCCTTCAGAAATGTTTTTTTTCTTTAGCTAGTCATTAGATATATATTTCATACAACGAAGAACGGTAATCCCAAAAATCACCTAAACAAAAACAATTTCATTAAAAGATACACAACACAAAGTAAACTTGACGTTAACCAATGCCTCGACCACCGATTAACGTAATCGTAACTTTTTAACGAATGTGAGGGTTGAAAGTTCATGAAGCAACACTTTTTTTGTGTTATCGTTCAACCCACATAGGGTGGGTTGCATCATCTAACTTTGACGGTGACGTATAATATCGTACGTAAGTGCTAAATTTTAACAAACGTAAGTTACGTTAATCAATGCTTTGAATGAACCCACCCTTAAGGGTGGGTTGATTCAACGCAAACCCCAATACAGTGGGCGGGGCTAAAAAAACCACAACAATGCGCTGCTTTAGACTTGCGCTCAGTTTACCAGAAATTAAATAAAAATTTTGCTATCTGTATTATGCAATTAGTGGCCAGTCAGTTTTTAGTAAGTTATTTTTATTGCATTTTTATGCTAAATATGGGAATCCTCATTACTGAATTGGATCTTATAAATTTACTCCTTTAATTTTACCAACAATGAGCTTCGGTTATTACGGTGGATTAAAGCAGTTCGCTTAGAAAGAAGAGAAGATGACTGGTTACCAACTAATGCCAATAGGGTGTGCTCTATACATTTTGAAAATGAAGCAATCTATTCTTGTTGTAGACGCATTGCATATTATCTAATTGAAGACTGAAATCTTGCAGTGATTCTAAATCGACAATTCTTAAAAACTGTAGAATGAATAGATAATAACAATAATTGCAGTTATTAAAAACAAACAAGCACCAAAACCAGATCGCGACATTATTTTAATAAAAAGTATTTTAAAAGAGTAATAATTACGAGTTCCTCTATGCTGTTTGATAAAAAAAATTCTTTACTAAATTCTACAAGACACAGACTAAATAAATAAATTACACTCTAAGGTAACATAACACATCAAAAACAAAAATAAAAAGCAGATGAACTCGTAAATATGCTTTTTATACCTTTTAAAATAATTTTTAAATATTTTCTCATATGAGAAAGTCAAAATAAAAAACTATTTAACTTCACGTAAATAAGGTAAATAAATATTACCAATAAGTAGCGCTGCGATGCGTAGTAATGCCTAAAAACATTCTCGCTTGCTAGCACTTTTCCGTGCTGAGCATCCAATCACCGTTGACTTTGGAATGTAATTCGAAACGTTTTAAACGCCAGGATACAGTTGAATAAAGATCGTGCAGCTTTAAAATACAGTTCGTTTTAAAAGTTGATCGTTGAATTTGCGACCTTTCGTGTTTCGGAGTATTTGAATTAGACTCGCAGTACCGTTTTTCGGCGATAATTATTCTGAATTACACTTACATAGTATTTCCGAATTCGTTACTTAGAAAGGTAAATTATGTAATATATCCTTGTGCGTTTCTGTAATATCGTACAAATTGAAAAAATATTTTTGAATTTAGAACAAAATTTAGATAATATTTAGATAATTTAATAAAGGTGCTTTTATTTCCGAGTGTACATAAAAGAAAAAAGCTATTGTAATAAAGCTTTCAGGTTTCAACTGTTTATGTTAAATAGTCTGCGAGAAAATGGCTGTGACATACAGACGAATTGATGATAAGAATTGGTATTTTTTTTTAAATTTTTAACACTAAAAACATGCTAAAAACGAATCAATTTTTACCTATTCGTATAATACTTTTGTACAGAAATAAATACCGAAAAATGCAATAAGTATTTATAGGTTGGTACTTTATTTCCATTTTTATTTTTGCAGTGTCGTTTATAAATAAAACGTAACATAGATATCTACTAAGTACATAAATAATAATTGTAAACAATAAAATATTCTATGATTATTTTGAGTCTTATTGGTAATTAGAATATTATTGTAAAATTCATTCAGTCTTTGCAGTATCAATGTTATGGCTTCTTTTAATTATATATTCGGGGTTTCCGATAAGCTGCACCTGAACTATGAACAAACTGGTCTTCATCGTCTCTCTCCAGTGTTATACAAAACTGATTGGAAAATATCGTACACCTAATGGTCCTCTCTCCTACGACAGGACGAGGCGGGCAGAAGTATGCGGCTTTAACTGGATTTCTATCATGCGTAATTGTGAACTTATAGTTTTTACAATCTATAGGTCTAGACTTGTGTAAAGTTTGGCTGGAGTCATTAAGGTCAAAATCTTGATGGTTAATGTTAATTCTGCGATTTTTAGATTCCCCAAAGAGTGTTGGTGCCGATTTCGTCGCGTTAGTCAATGGGCATTTGTATTTTTCCGGAGCAGAACATGTGCGCGTAAAGCCGTTGAATAAGGTATTTCCTGAGCATTTAAATTTAATTCCTTGCAGGCGGTTTTTATTGGGTATGCAAAGAATGTACCCCTTGCAGTCAGGGACGTTGGGGTCAGCGATCCTTTCGTTTCTTCGACATCGAATCGTCTGGCTTAACGCAGGCTCTATATAATTGACGAAGTTTTCACACACATCACTGGAGTCTTCATTGCAGATTGTGTTAGCTGGACAGAGGAAAGATGGGCCGAATAAATCGTTGCCCTCACAGAGTCGCAACTTCTTGTTATTTTCGCATGTGAAACCGTATGGGCCACATTCGAAGTTTCTTGTGTAGAAAGTATTCTGCGCTTCATGGCCGTGAATAATAATCTATAAAAATAAGTAAAACAAATAAGCATTTTATATTACTAACTTTCACAAGTAACTTTCCAGGGATTCCGGAAAAATGTCGTCTATCTTATAATTTGAAGTTCAATGACACTGCACATCCTTTTCATCTTTATGACAAGGGTTTGCAGCGAATTTGAACTTTTCTTCCTTTTATAAAATTAAAAATTCTATAAAAGTATATATAATTCTATAAAAGTAAATACTGGAACTTTTTCAGATAGGGAAATTGTGTTTAAATAAATTCAGTTGTTTTTCAGTGAAGTTTGAGCAAACAAACTTATAAAGAGACAAATCAACAAAAACTTATTCATTCCGAAAAGCCTTTTTCTTAAGTACATAAATATCTTCAATGAAATTACACGGGTCTGTTATAATAACGATTAAGGTCATGTCAATATCTATTTTGTTATTCGTAACATAATAATTATGGAAGGATTTTACGTGCAGAGAAAGTAGATCATCGTTATCAAGCATTAGGTCCATGGGGAAATTACAATCACAAAATAAATATTTACAAAATAAAGTTTTATTTATATTACGATAAGAATGAGAAACAGGTAACGTAATACTTACTAAAATAACACCAAGAATGCAGCGGTATTTGAAGGACATATTTCAAATCACTCGTAGTCAAGGTTACTAGCAAGGCGACAGAAATACAACTAACGGATACATTGCCGTATGCTTCCTTCAAAGCTCAGTTCGAGGACAATTATCATTTTTAACACCTCTCGCGGCATATTGTGGAGAAATGAGTACGTGTTACTGGAACAATGTGTCACAGAACATTCTTTTGTGTATCTTTGTCGCACTGGTTGTTTTTCTTGTTAGTTTACGACATTTTCGTTTTCGATTCTACATATTCATTATCATGTATCTAGAGCGCCATAAAAAATAAATAAGTATGACATCTATTGTGGTCTGACTTTACTTTTACATCTTCGAATTTTTCTAAGGGGATTCCACAACGGGGTAGACAGATATTCCAATTTGCTTAAATGCGTGTGAGTATTGTTAACAAAAACTTTTAATCGGATGATCAATTTATCGCTAATTTCAGAGATATGTTTATATGTACAATGTACATAGACTAACAAATGCAGTACAGAGATTGCAGCCAATAGGCAGCAAATCATTTAGTCGATTACGAACTATTAAATGTTCTAATAAAACATTTATTATTATTTAATGGCACATTAATGTAGCAGTAAGAAATTGTTTACTTGTTTGCAGTTAATTGCCAGCAACTCATTCAGTCTATCTAGAAAAATGCTAAAAGACCTATACACAGCTAGCTTTGAGGTTGGACTAACGATGAATCGATCTGAGACACAGTTAATAACTAACAGCACGAAACACAAGAAAGAAATAGATGGGCAAACACTACAATATGTTGATGAGTATATTTACTTGGGACAGATAACATCCTTCTGCAACAGGCAAGACAAGGAAATAGATCATAGCATCCGGAACGCTTGGAAGAGTTATTGGTTCATGAAAGAGCTGATGAAGGCCAAACTTCCGATAACTCTGAAGCGGAAACTCATTGACGTGACGTATATACTGCCCATCCTCACTTACGGTGCCCAGACTTGGTCACTGACAGAATCCCAAGAGTCTAAACTCAAGGTCTGCCAAAAAGTGATGGAGCGCAGCGTACTTGGTGTTCATGTTCGGTCTAAGTATATATATATAAACATGTTTCTGGCTGATTTATGATGTTATGACAAATCTAAACTCAAGAATTGTGCTTGAAATAATTAAACATCGAAAGTGATAGGTGTAACGTATAAATCGACACCTAACGAAATTATTTTAGTGTAATTTCTGAGTCTTTGTGAACAGTGAAATATGATCATATCGCAGAAAAGAGAAACCAAATAATAAATTAGAATACTAGGATGAAATTATATATATATATATATACAGTGGTGGCTAGGTTGTTCCACAAATAAATAATTTAATAAACGGAAACTTGATTGGTGCTAGTCGAAAAGAAATGTATTTGTATGCATATGGGGGCATGAAGAATATATGTATTTATATATAGCGTATATGTTGTGTAGGTATTATTTATGAAAACATGTTTTCAATTTTCTTATATTTGTTATTTACTAGTCCTCAGACTACCCCGCTGGGGATGCGGCGTGGGGGTATGTATGTATGTGTATTATTTACTATTTATTAATTTAATTGCTACGGCCATCTGTTGGACCGACGTACTCCACAAATATTGGTCGCCGCTGAAAATCAGCGCTGTAGCACTTGTGCTGCAGCACGTACTGAGTCGGTGTCCATTTTAGCATCATATCACTCACAGTACACATTGTTTGTTGTACGCGTTTAAAACTTTTTATTTACTTGTTTGTATTGTGTGTGATGATGCTAAATAAAATCTATGTCTATGTCTAAATTAAAAAATAGAAATCTAATTTTTGTTCGTTCTTTGTATAACCAAATATTTCAATCAGTCAGGGTTATCCAAATCACACCTTGCATTTTATTATTTTAAGAGCGAAAATAACTTTTTGGCGGGAAAGGGAGAGGTGAAATTGGCATTTTATTTAAATTTTCTATTTTTTGCATATTTGAGAGATTAAAGGCTCATTACAGAGACCCGGCACACGATCAGCACCGCCTCGCCTTGTCGGTTTATATTCTTTATTTCGACTATGGACAGGCGCTCATTTATCAACTCCGTAACGTCACAGGACTGACAGCCGCAAGCTGTTCACGCATGAGCGGTGAGTGCACCACTCGGTGACCACCCACTGCTCGCATGCTTGTCTTCCATTGACCACGGGTTGCCAACGCACAGATCCCGAGTGGACCTCGCGCTTCACCCGCGAGGACATTTCGTTCATTTATTCTTTAAACATTTCGTGCATCCAATAAGTTTTCCTTTTTATGCTATGATACAGCTGACATAGCACAGAGGTGACAGCTATGAAAGCCAATTCACGGTTTGTAAAATTAGACATAACGAAACACACGTGTAGACCTAGTAACGATCGCTGACAGCCCGCTCGTCTATTCGTGAACCACACTATGTACATTCGTTGACCACACGATGTTCACCGGTTGACAACGCGGCGTCCGCCCATGGACCACCTGACCTTCTCTGGTTGACAACGCGGCGTCCGCCCATGGACCACCTGACTTTCTCTGGTTGACAACGCAGCGTCCGCCCATGGACCACCTGACCTTCTCTGGTTGACAACGCGGCGTCCGCCCATGGACCACCTGACTTTCTCTGGTTGACAACGCAGGGTCCGCCCATGGACCACCTGACCTTCTCTGGTTGACAACGCAGGGTCCGCCCATGGACCACCTTACCTTCTCTGGTTGACAACGCGGCGTCTGCCCATGGACCACCTGAGCTTCTCTGGTTGACAAAGCGGCGTCCGCCCATGGATCACCTGACCTTCTCTGGTTGACAACGCGGCGTCTGCCCATGGACCACCTGACCTTCTCTGGTTGACAACGCGGCGTCTGCCAATGGACCACCTGACCTTCTCTGGTTGACAACGCGGCGTCTGCCAATGGACCACCTGACCTTCTCTGGTTGACAATGCGGTATCCAACCGTCGACACCGAGCGACGAAGCGGTGCTGGTCGGGTATTGGTGGCGCCAATGAGTTATGACCTTTTCTTTTCTTTATTGAGGAAAAAAACAGATACAGACGCAAATATTACAAAATAAATTAGAACATAACACTGTATACATAGTGTACACCTTAAAGCAATTCCCACTTAAGAGTTATTGGTAGACGTGGCAATTAATTCACAACATGTTTCAGCAACTAGCTACCTAAAACTAACATGCGGACAATCTTAAGCACATGCGGACTCTACAAAAGAATGCCTTGTAAATATAACAATCAACGCTAACATCAGGGCTCACTACTAAAAAATAAATAAATTACAAATACAGTTTCTAGGGTACATTTTTTTTATTTAACAAAAGGGTTACTCGACGCTTATATTTATCGTACTGTTATACCCCACGCATGTAAGGGTTATTGTTGATGGCATCACCACGCTCCATGTTTTCGTTCCGTCAGCATTTCCGTTAGCCTAGACTCTCTCCCATCACCCAGTCAGTTCACATCCGTCTTTCGTCCAAGTCAGTCCAGTCAAGTTCCAATCAAATCCTCGATAAGTGTATTTTCTAAAATAAAGTAGTGTCTCTATTCATATAGTTTTTTTTTAAAAAGAAATCGATCGCGAACCGCATAACATTTTGGTGGCAGCTAAAAGGGATCTTAAGGTCCCAGGACGCCTGTGAATAAAGTGAAGAATTACCTACGTAAAATATACGTTAAATAATAAATACCAGTGCATTAATCAGTGAATTATCTGTTTTGTGTTTCGCGAAGTGAAGAAGTGTATACTACGACATACCGGCATATTTCCGCATTCGAGAAGAATATATACATTCGCCGAAATGCTACACGGTACCACATCTACCATAATTTTGCTGTTCTACTTCCAGTAAGTGAAAAAAAAAAAAAACTTTACTTATACAATTTGAACGAAGTTATTAAATCTACGCCTACGTTAAAATTCTCTCCGAGACTCCGAGTATGTTATCAGCGTAACATAATCCGAACCTACTGTCGCCGAGAACTTATCACTGAGGTCATCGTCACGTCATTGTTTGCAGTGCAGTGTCTTAAACATTTTGATTCAATTGGAACTAATTATTGTGTTAACATACGTACATTGATGCACATAATATAAATTAAAATTTATAATTATTGTTCATATCTTTATTAGTTAGAGTATTCAAACAAAATGGCAGAAACAAAAGTTAAATTAGATACCAAATCGGCTAAAGCAGAAAGCAAATCAGGCGCCAGCACACCTAGCATAGATCAAAACAGTGAAAGCGTAAAACAACCCATTGATTTAAGCGTTCTGTTAAAATTTATCAAACCCTTTGATGGATCACGTGATCAATTAACACCTTTCGTAAATAACTGTACAAATGCATTCAAATTAGCTTCGGAGAATCAAAAACTAGTCTTATTTCAATACATTTTAAGTCAGCTGCAAGGTAAAGCTGAGGTTGCTTGTGCTATCAAAGAATTCGATGGTTGGAGTCAATTAAAAGATTTTTTAATAGGCCAATTCGGTGAGAAAAAGTGTTACGCTCATTTGTTGACGGACCTACAAGATTGTAAGCAAATAATTAATGAAACTGTATCACAATATTCATTACGATTGGAGACGTGTTTATCAAATCTATTAACGGAGATTACCATTTCTTGCCCTAGGAAGAGCGAACTTCCAGGTCGCATAGCAGCAATGACAGACGTTGCTTTAAATACTTTTATATTGGGATTACATCCCCGTATCTCTAATAACGTTCGTGTTCAATCCCCAAAAACATTGAACGAAGCTATTAATGTCGCTGTGTCCGAAGAGAAAATTCTACAGTTTATGCATAAAAAAAATCCCAGACCCGAGAACATTAAAACTCAATTTGCGCCGCGTTTCAGAGGCGAAAATAGAACAATCGAATTTAGACCGCAGATTAATCCTCAGAATAGACCAAGAATGTTTCCCCTATTCTGTCGTTATTGTAAAAATAATGGGCATACCATCGAACAATGTCGCAAACGCGAGTTCAATAATAAACGCTTCGCAGCGCCTCAAAACTCACAGCAGCCGCGCCGTAATGACCACCAAATACATTACATCGAAAACGATGTTCAAGAAGGATACGACGAAATAGATAATAACGATAATGAACAACCTCATAATTTAAACTGAACACCGGCTCGAATCGGTGTCGTTCGAGCCTCCTTAACATCAAAACCGACACCTACTATAAAGTAAGATTCCCGAGTATAACCTATAACCAAAATACGCAAAATGTATACGGACCTGATATTTCTAAAGCCATTAATACAAATACAAACTCACGAACCAACAAACAGGGTAACCAGCCCCAACTTCATGGTCGTGACAAATCATTTTCTATATCTCATCGAATCAACCAACAGGGTACCCAGCCCCAAACTGACGATCCGAATCCTAACGCTAGTAATGTAAAATTAGTCCCTAAGACCAAAAGGGACATCGAAACGACATTCTCCGTACCTGAAAAAGAAAATAACTATAAAATATTTGAAATCAATATCGACAAACAAAATAAAAAATACTTACCATATATTAACATTTTTACTTCTATATCTTCTAAACCCTTATGCCTGCTCGTAGACACAGGCGCAGCTGTAAGTCTCATAAAGACATCGGCTGTAGAAAAAATGCCCATAATCACAAAATATAAAATTAAAATAAAAGGAATTGATTCCCGAGATGCCAATATCACAACGATAGGACATATACCCATCACCTTAAAGTCAGGTGATAAATTTGTAATTTTTAACTTTCACGTAATTGACAAAATAGATTTACCTTACGACGGTATAATAGGGAATGATATATTTAATGAAGTTAACACTAACATTGATTATCCGAAAGGCATATTAAAATTAAATGATCTTAGTATAAACATAAAGTTTAATGAACCAATATATGTTATTCCACCCCGAACCGAAACAATAATCGAATGTTCGGTAATGAACCCGGACATTAAAGAGGGATTCATAATTGATCAAAATCCTACCGAATCCTTGCTTATTGCAAACTGCGTAGCCAAAGTTAAATCTAACAATCGCATAAATATCTCAGTAGTCAATACTTCTGAATCGCCAATTACTTTATCGTCCGATTTAAAACTTAAACTAGACCCAATTGATAATAACTTCACAATGTTAAATACCAATGTCGAAACTGCTAAACGGGATAAGAATACTTACCAGCGTGCCCAGAGAGTCCTAGAACTCCTCCGAACAACCCACTTAAATAAAGAAGAAACAGAGTCTTTATTTCAAATTTGTACTGATTATTCAGATATTTTTCATCTCCCTGATGACCAACTCTCCTACACCAACGCTATTAAACATGAAATTAAAACCACATCCTCTGTTCCTATTTACACCAAGTCTTACAGATTCCCCGAATGCCATAAAGCAGAAGTTCAAACACAGATTGATAAAATGCTAGATCAAGGAATCATCAAACCATCTATGTCCCCATGGTCTTCTCCAATTTGGGTAGTCCCGAAGAAGCTTGATGCTTCGGGACAACGCAAGTGGAGAATAGTTATAGATTACCGTAAATTAAACGACATCACTATTGGTGATGTTTACCCGATTCCGCAGATAACAGAAATACTGGATCAATTAGGACACAGTAAATATTTTTCAACATTAGATCTGGCGTCAGGTTTCCATCAGATATAGATCAATGAAGAAGACAGTCCCAAAACCGCTTTCAGTGTCCCACAAGGACACTTCGAATTCAAAAGAATGCCGTTTGGATTAAAAAACGCACCTTCGACTTTCCAACGGCTTATGAATTCCGCCTTATCAGGGCTACAAGGATTAAAATGCTTTGTTTATCTCGACGACATTGTTATTTATTCGTTTGATCTGAAATCGCACGTTGAAAACCTTGCTTCTGTCTTTAATAGACTTCGCCAATTTAATCTTAAGCTACAACCAGATAAGTGCGAATTTCTACACAAAGAAGTTCGTTACCTAGGACATGTAATAACTGATGAGGGTGTTAAACCCGATCCTAAGAAAATAAAAGCAGTATCTGATTTTCCGGTGCCAAAATGTGCTAAAGATATTAAATCATTCCTTGGACTGGTATCTTACTATCGTAGGTTCATACCAGACTTTTCTAAAATAGCCAAACCATTGACCACCCTTTTAAAAAAGGACACAACATTCGACTGGCAGAACCCGCAACAAATCGCATTCGATGAACTTAAATTCAAACTTACTTCATCTCCTGTTCTTATCTATCCTGATTTTTCAAAACCCTTTATTTTAACATGCGACGCATCTAACTATGCTGTTAGTGCAATCCTATCCCAAGGAAAAATAGGTGAAGATCGACCGATTGCATATGCATCCCGCACTCTTAATAAAAGCGAACAAAATTATTCCACCACAGAGAAGGAACTATTAGCTGTACTGTTCGGGTGCAAAACCTTCAGACCGTATGTATATGGACGGCGATTCGAAATCGTGACCGACCATCGACCATTAAAATGGTTGTTTAACCATACAGATCCTAGTAGTAAACTCCAGAGATGGAGGCTTAAACTAGAAGAATACGACTATGTCATCAGTTATCGTAAAGGAAAATTAAATCGTGCCGCAGACGCGTTATCTAGACATCCCGTCAATCCCATACAGAGTGACAACAAGGAACAATCTCCTATCGATTCTCAAGAGATACCTAGCGTTGACTTACCTGTTGATATTAGTGATCCCATTATAGATGATAACCTCTTCGACTCATACAGTGAATTTCTTCAAAAATCCAGCAAACCCAGTGCAACATATAATACATTAATTATAGAACATAACGAGAGCTTAACTAAATGTCAGCAAAAACACGTTATAATCCCTACGTCTATAGATTTGGACGAATCAAACCCCTTTATACTAGAAACTCTGTCGAACCATTCTAATCTCAGTGAATTCGAAAAACAAGAAAGAACACTCCATAGTTTTCTTAAAGCTGAAATAAACCAGAAAATGTATTTTATTTTATTTACTAAAGTACACTATTTCGATGATTGTTCTTACGCAGATATATACGAAAGTTTAAGAAGTATTAGATACGAACTTTTGTTATTTTCAGATGAATCCATTAAACAATTAGCTATTTCAGACTTTAAAAACCCATTTGATAAACACTCGTTTATAAAAGTTCACAATATAATTTTATATTTGTTCCATAACACCGGAATCGAAATACATATATATCACGATAACATTATTTATCCCACACAATCTGAAATCCCTAAAATCTTAATCGACAACCACAACATTCCCATAGCTGGCCATTTGGGATCTTGTCGCATGCTGAAACGAATACAAGAAAAGTACTATTGGAAAGGGATGCGTAGTGATATCGAATCATATGTAAAAAAGTGTGTCCAATGTCAAACTAACAAACCCCTTAGGCGCATAAACAGAGCCCCTATGCAGATTACGAGCACATCTACGCAACCTTTTGAGCGTGTAGCTCTTGATATAGTCGGGCCCTTGCCCGAAGCTGGTGAAAGAAAATTAAAATTCATTTTAACCCTACAGGATGATTTAACTAAATTTTCCTTAGCCTATCCCATTGCGAGTACTACGGCTGGAGAGACCTCTGATTGTTTAGTTCATTTTATCACATTATTTGGCATACCTAAATATATTCTTACTGATCAAGGGACTAATTTTACAGCTGAAGTTTTCAAACAAACTTGTAATCTCTTAAAAATCAAACAGTTATGGTCGAGTCCATATCATCCCCAAACACAAGGTGCCTTGGAAAGAAGCCACGCGACCCTCAAAGAATATTTGAAATCATATGTTGATGAAAACCAAACGAGTTGGCCTCGATATGTATATACATCAATGCTCGCCTATAATACTACAGTGCATTGCACTACAAATTACACGCCATATGAACTCCTTTATGGTCACAAACCTTATATTCCAGATTCTATTTATGACACAGGTTTAAATGCTACATATTCTGACTATGTCCGTATGCTTCAACAACGTCTGACCTATACTCGTAACAAAGCAGTAGAAAATATTCTAAAATCTAAAGGGATTTCAAAAACTTATTACGATAAGAAAACACGGCCTATCTTGTACAAAACAGGAGATTACGTTTATGTAAAAAATCATTTAAGATTAAGGAAAGCCCTTTCGGCAGTATGGAAAGGACCTTATAAAGTGGTAAAGATTCATGGGAACAACACCCTTTCAGTATCCATAAACCGTCGTTATGTTAAGTACCACTATGACGAAATTAAATTAGCCGAAATAGATAATAATTAGTTATAAATATTATGAGTAGGTTACATTCAACGTAATGTGCGTAATATATAAGGTTAGTTTCATGATCTGAATTATCTATCATAGATTATCATGATTGTTTTCAGAATAACTATAATCAGCTCTACCTCAGCGGCTCTCATCGATCCGATAACGAAGAGTCCCGGTATTTACTTTGATCCAATAGGAACCGTTAAATTAGTCACTGATCATTTACATGTCGTTACACCTGTCGATATTTCCTATATAAAACCACATATAGATAACATTAATGGCGTTCTCGGTACTACTCGATTTTTCTGTCAACAAAGTGATATTATAAGTAATACAGAATGTCAAAACACCTTACAACCGCTTGTGTCCCGGTACGACGATATTATAAGAGATTACAATACTTTATCACATTTAATTCCCCTTCACTCAAAAAGATCTGCATGGTTTGCTGGTGTAGGTACTGTGTTCAAACATATCTTCGGAACAATGGATGAGGAAGATGCTATAAAGTATAACGGCGCTATTGAAACGCTACAAAATAATAATAAAAAACTAGGATCGTTAGTTAAAGAAAATATATTAATAGCCAAAACCTTCTTAAACCACTTTAACGAAACAATAAATACACTGAATATTAATGAAGCACGTTTAAATAACGCTGTTGAACACATTATGAACGCATCCGAAAATCTTAATATAAGAGTTAAGCTTAACGAAATATGTAATATTATATCTTCTAGTTTACTTACATTATCATTTAGATTAGAAGACTTAGTAAATGGTATAGCATTTACAAAAAGTCATGTGTTGCACCCATCTATCTTGACACCGCGCCAACTGTATGATACATTAGTGGACAATATGCGCTATATATTGCAGTCTAGAGAGTTTCCTGTCCCAATAGATATCGGTAATATACATGTAATCATCAATCTAAGTGAGCTCAGTTCTTACTACAGTAATAATAAGATTGTGTTCGTTCTAAAAATTCCTCTTGTACATCATATGGAATACAACTTGTACAAGAATATTCCCGTGCCGGTGCCACATGACTCAAGTTATCCTAAATCCTATGCCATGATTATACCATCTACTAATTACATAGCTATAAGTAAAGATAAATCTAAATATTGCAGTCTAAATAACCTGTACAAATGTAAACAAGTACCTAATAACGTATACATATGTAATATGCTGAATATATACTCAGCTATCAGTAACCCAAATTGCGAAACGGGAATAATATCAGGAATACAATCACACTTACCAGAGCAGTGTGATACTAAATTTATTCACGGTACTATAAACATATGGCAACAATTACAACAAAATAGCTGGATATATGTTCAATCTGAAACAACAAAACTATCTGTAGAGTGCGGAAAAGACCTAACAGAAATTAACTTGTTAGGTACAGGTGTACTTAACTTACCGCGAGATTGTACTGCCTATTGTGGGAATATTGAAATGTATTCTCAGTTTAATGTTAAAATAAGCACTCATGTTATAAATACTGACTTTAATCTAATAAATGATAGTTGTTGCAATAGTAATAAATTTGAAATGCTATATAAGGATATTAAGCCCGTGAAATTATATAACATTGATTTAGAAACATTGAAAACTTTGGATACCGATTCGAAAGACATGTTGAGGGATGTTGATACAATGTTACAGCAACCAGATGTATTAATAGAATATAGTTCATACTATCCTATACTTACTTATTGTTTGCTAATTACCTTAAGTGTGTTTATACTATATAAGTCTACCAGAAGATATTGTGTTCATCGTTTCCTAACTGCTCCAGTCCCGTCGAACTTACCTGATAGCAATAACCCTGAAGGTGAAGAAGTAATTCGGGAATCAATACCAATGCCAAGATTAAGAAGTGAGGTTTAATTTAACATAAACTTCGCTTACAACACGAAGTTTAGTTTAAAAGGGGGAAGCTGTTATACCCCACGCATGTAAGGGTTATTGTTGATGGCATCACCACGCTCCATGTTTTCGTTCCGTCAGCATTTCCGTTAGCCTAGACTCTCTCCCATCACCCAGTCAGTTCACATCCGTCTTTCGTCCAAGTCAGTCCAGTCAAGTTCCAATCAAATCCTCGATAAGTGTATTTTCTAAAATAAAGTAGTGTCTCTATTCATATAGTTTTTTTTTAAAAAGAAATCGATCGCGAACCGCATAACAGTACGAACTACCGAACATGTCAACCGAGGTTAGTTGCTTGTTGTATGAGTCGCAGAGTCTACGGAGCGGCGCACGGACACCTGCCATAGTTCTACTCGTCAGGACAGCGAATAAAGTCGTAGATCTGGTTCTGTACGACGAAGCCCAAAACCTGATACCTTCGAGAAGGTCATGGCAGTCGTAGCCGATGTTGCATATATTGTACAGAACAGCAGCATCCCGTACCGTACGTCTGTCCGTCAGAGAAGCAAGTTCGCACTGTATTAAGAGTTCTACATAAGCCGGTGGGGCTGACGAAATCTATAATTAACGGCTCTTAAAAATTTTTTTTGGATTGATTCGATTTGGTTTATATAGATCTTATAGTAAGGATTCCAAACCTCAGATGAGTACTCAAGGAGAGGGCGGACCAGCGATTTGTACAAGAGCATGTAGGATGAACACTTTTTAGCGGTTTGGCAGCTTTCAGGACGAATCCTAGTATTTTGTATGCTTTTGTTGTAACTTGGCCTATATGCTTGTCTAGAGTCAGTTTTTCGTCCAGCGTGACACCCAAGTCTTTTACAGACGTGACATCGTGCAATGTCTTATCTCCAATACGATATTGACCAAAAATTTTATTATTATTTTTGGTGAAAGAAATTTTGACACATTTGTCATATGCAAGAGATAGTTTATTTATTTACCAGGCAATATTGGTGGAAACGATCCAGGTCTTCTTGGATAAGATTACCGTCATTTGGATATTTTCAAGTCGTCAGCAAACATCTCAAAAGAACAATTACGAAAACAGTCACCGATGTCATTAATAAATGACGTGTACAGAAGGGGTCCAAGAACCGAGCCCTGCATCACACCAGATGAGACATGCGAAGCTTGAGACTCGTGACCACCAATTACAACCTTTTGGGTACGTTTATCTAAATAGGAAGTAAACCATCTCAATAAGTTGCCTTTAATCCCGTTGAACGCCAACTTCCGCAATAGCATCGCATGGTCTACCTTATCTGTATATATAGCATCCACCTGGTTTTTTTTGGCCATTGATGTAAATAGGAAATAGTGTACACCAAAAGGTTGGTAGACGTAGATTTACGCTTTACGAATCCGTGCTGCTGTGGTATAATGTTATTTTGCACCAACGGAAAGATCGCTCCATGGACGAGAGATTCTAGTAATTTAGGTATGCAAGACTGTATTCAGATTGGTCTATAATGAGAGACTTGAGATTTCGAACCAGATTTATGTATGGGCATGACAAAGGATAACTTCCAGCATTCCGGAAAAGTGCCCTCTACAATGCATTTATTAAATGTTATTCGGAGGGGGTTAAAATAGCCGGTGCGGTATTTCTTAAAAATATGGGGCTGATTTTATCTGGGCCGGGACCCTTTTTTGGATCTAATTTCAATAGTATTTTTTCAATATCTTTTTCTGTTATGTACACGTTAAAGATTATGCTCGATGCCAGCGAGCATGGCAGCTGTGCAATCGCAATTGGCCTTTTCTTCAAATACCGAATTAAAAAACGTCGAGAATAGCTCACTTATATCATTCGCAGAACTGGCAACTTTGTCGCCGAAGTACATAGTGTGAGGGTAGTTAGATGTGGTCTTTTTCATGGAAGATATATACGCCCAAAAGGTTTTAATATTTGTTTTCATAATTTCCTCAGTGTTATTAGTATACCTGCGGAAGCACTCGGCCATCAGTGTCTTACAGCTAGCTTGTAGGATATAAAATTCACCATAATCACGGAGGGACTGGTATGTTTTCCATTTAATCCAGACATTTTCCTTACGTTTAAGCATTTTAATCAGCGCGAATGAGAACCATTTTGGATAAGACGTGAATTTATTTTTATATACTGATACATGCTCGTCCATTATTTTGTACAATAAACAATAGAATTTAATAACCGCGTCGGTAGCTTCTAAGGAATTTAATTCATCGAGCCAATTAATCCAATTCAATTTACCTTTAAGGTATTGCACTGATATGTGATGAATTACTAAATCTTTAGCTAATTTCTTAGCTAAAGATTTAGCTTGACCGAATCCGATCTCTGGTATATCCTGAGGATGCTTCGTTGAGAGGCGAAACACGTGTCGATTGGTGGTTTTTGGAGTTTTAGCGGAAAACTAGCTAAAGATTTTAGTAATTCATCACATGAAATGGATTTCCGCAAAGTAACGCCCGAGTCTATACAATATATTGAAGTGATAGTATATTGGCATTAAAGTTCTGTGCGAGTATTAAGAATTGGAAAGTTTGAAACAACGTTTTTCCAAGAAGTCCTTTTTGTGAATATATCTCTGGCGTTGATCGTAAGACATATATTCATTTAAACAGTGTTAGAATTAATTAATCAAAAGTCGTGAGTTTTCAGGTATTAGGAAGTAGGTATATATGAATAATCAGTTAATAAAACGTTAATGTAATTCAAATGCAGTTTATTATCTTAATCCTAATCTATACAATAATTAAGATATAATCTAATTCTCCTCATCGGAAGACAGGTCACTGTCACTCTCTGAACTTGTCGACGACGAGTCTCCTTTAGTCTCTTTTGCGGGTGTTCCAGTTTTTGCTCTGCACAAAGGTACATTTTTCTATTTAGTTTATGAATTTTCATATGGAAAATATGTAATAATCACTAGTAATCTTGTTCTACATTTGTTTACATTCGCTCACATGGGTGGACAAGCTCTTTAAAAGTTGTTTATTAGTACAGACTGGATTTTCGACCAGCCATTATGAGTTAACGGCGTCGATATTCGTTAAGTTGCTATTGAAAGCGTAAAAAATTATACTTACGAAGAATTCTGCAACGTCTAAAGCGGTAACTATAGTAAACTAAGAATTGTTATGACGTGGTAACATATTATGATGGATGCAAAACACCAGTTTTCAATCTGGGTCACTAGTCAATATCACAAAAATTTTTCGTAACTGTAGCGCTAGTAACTAATTAATCTGTGTCTGTACTCTCCGTATAACATGAGAACTGAGATACAATTTTATACTTATAATAGAATACAATTTTATTGTATATGAGCTGCATACCAAAAGAAATCAGATACTTCTTGTTTATTTGTTTGACACTGGCAAGTTGTACACCATCGTGAAGGCTGGTTATTTGCTTATAAATTATGGCAGTTATTAAATCAAATTATTTCGAATTTTTTTTTTGTGACAAGCGGTCGAAGTCTACGGCACCATCTCTGGTATTAAGAAAAAAATTCCTAACCCGGTAGGCAGAGAACGGAGCGTCAAGCGTCGCGCTTTACATATTTCTTTCACCTTTTCAAATCTCATCATTCTCCTCCTTCGATCACAAATAAAGAATTCAATTCACAATCTTTTGTAAAATTTAAACAAATTACTCTCCGAATTGACGTATACATTTCTAATATCGTATTATATTTATAAACAGTAGAGTATAAGTTACTGTCGAAGCATAAAATTGTAAAAGCTGGTAAAAGATCCTTGAATGGCATTGGAACGAAGTTCGTTAAAAAAAAAATTTAAATGCAATCTTACGCTTCGTGCTTAAAGTATAATTCACATAACATATTTGCATCGTTATTTACGTCACTGATTTGTTACGTGAAAGGATAAGACACATATCGTCAGGCAATATTTGAAAATATGATTACGGATTAAGAAATATGATTAAGGATCGCGATCCTTACATACCTCTTTCGCTTCCTCAAATCTCATCATTCTCCTCGCACATTTTCGCCTGGGTATGCGTGTGCTTTCGACATTATTGTAACGAAATAATGCACACGTAAATAAAATTATTTTATTTATTTACCGAAAATAAAAATCTCCGTCTTTTTTGGCGTTTTAGACGTATTTTTGTATTTCTTTATGAGCACTTTGACATGTATGCTGTTAGCGTTTTCAAATAAGTACTACTTACTAAAACAAAAGTGCACTCAAATACTCGATTGAGTGCACATTTGGTTCAGACGATTTTGGAACGTTGTGTATCTTAAGCTCTCTTCGCATACTTTCGCAGAGGTATTATAGTACACATTTTTGGCTAATTGATCTTCATAAGTTAGCCTTGGTGTTCTTTAGTAGTTAACTTGTATTCAAAAGTGGACTAAAATGGTTTTCTCCCATTAACTTATAAGTGTATTATGTGTAATAGAATTAACCAGATAACTCGTATATGCTATGCTATGTAGAATCAATAAACGTATTTTTTGTAAACTCGAGTCTCAATTATTATTTCGAAGATTAATTACATGAAACATTTGTGGACACCGAACATAGCGCGCTAACATACAACAGTATGGCCGGTAGTGCGTATAGTATCATCCATACCATTTCTATTCGACGGTTTATTGGAACAAAAATGCGCTTTATCGGGCACTGCGTAAGGTAGTTTTCATTTATACGAACTTGTGTCGCCATGATTTAATTTTCATTAAATATAGTCACTAAAAAAGTTGAAATGGATTCATATAATGATTCACAACAATGTACTTTTTGCTGTCTACTTCATTCTGTTACATAATTAGAATAATTAGGGACTACAGTCACTTACAAATGATAAGCGTCCAGTAGCTCAAGAGTAGCGGGCTGCATGGAAGCATTCAGTTCGGGGCGTGGTTTGGCCAGCAATTGTTGAACCTCCGCCACAGGTCGGTTCAGTATTATGGAGAGGGCTTGTTCACTGGCCGACACAGCTTCTTCGAATCCACATTCTGCTAGGTAACTAGCGGCCATCTGGTCATAAAATCAATACATGTCAGGTTTGAAATAATTAATGATTTTGAAGCCATTCGAAAAAAGGAGGTGGTTCTGAATTCAATGGAATCTTTTTTTTATGTATTTTAAGAAGTTATTCTTGTACCAACTTAAGTTTTGATTAGTAAGGGATCATTATATTGCTTTTATTTTAATGTCAGTTTTATTATTACATATTTATAACCGACTGCTAAGACAAGGATAGTAATGTTTTTAAAGTGTAATTTGTAGTATATATAGCATAATTATATTACGTCTGATTATTCGTTCCCCTTTGCAGCCTAAATGGTTGAACCAATTATAATAACACTCCAAACACTTATCATAAATTCTATTACTCCAAACTAAACATTACACTTTTACTATGAGTATCATATAACGGACTGGAAGAACTCCCAGTAACAACCAGACTATAACTCAATTTAGAAAAGTTTGTTTCGTTATTGGTCTGACTGGGGATCGAACCCGAGACCCGGCTTGGAAGACAAATTCTCTGCCACTGTGACCATTGGCCAGTCTTTTTAAATTTAGTCAAAAAAGATATTATTTGTTTTGGTGTCACAAAATCATTTTAAAAATATTTAAAATTTAAAGTTCAAAAAGTTGAAAATGATACCTAACATGTTAAATTTATCCACATATTTTTGTTGTTGTATGATCTATAAAATATGTATCGACTTATACACCATATATATATGATTGTGATCTATACAAGTGAAAAAATACTTGTTGAAACATACTTTTGATCTGTGATTATCTAAAAATAGTTCAATGGGAGACTAAACAAAATCCTTACAGCAGCAATAGACGGTTTTCCAATACTAGCTGCCTTTTCTGCCACCGTGACCAATATAGTCGGGTCCGCGGGTATACCGACGGCTTCATCTCGCTGCAGCCGCTGTAGCGCTTCAGACACGCTGTCCCACTCGCTGCTGGATTTCTCAGCGTCCGAGCAAAGAGCTATTATGTTGCAAATCGCCGATGCCGATAATCTATTGGTGAACAGCAGGGTTTTTGAATATGATTACATCCGCATTGATATCAATCACAATAGATTACAGTTGGTGCAGTCATACGACACTACTAAAACTTGTACAGCTGCTAATATATAACATCTGCGATCGCATAAGCCGATTCTAACATTTTCTCTTCTCTCTCTGCATTCGATTCATTATGAATTATGTTACGGATGTGAATGCGCGAGTTGCAACGAAAATGTAAGGGCGGATGTTCGCGTCGCTTGTTTTCTAGGAGAATGACATAATGCTAATAAGCAATAAGTAATGGGTAATGGTAGCAAATCTTTGCATATGCGATTTTTTAAAATGTAAACACTATTTTACTAAAGTAAGAACGGAAAATATACGTATATGTATAAATGAACAATAGAATTAGCAATATAAACTACAACTTAATGCATTTCAACTTTAGTTTCCACAGCTTTAATACTTGTAACCATTACTATCTATTGCAAACTTAAAAGTTAATTTTCATCACACTATTTTTATCTATTGTGAGCATTGTAATACTTATAATCTACGGAACCTTGCCATGTGCCACGTGTCTTTCCTGTCTTTCTTTTAATAAAATTTAAAAAAACCGTAAATTTGTTATAGCAGTGTTTATTAACGAATTGCGTCTCATTCATTTTATATTTATGAAATAGTAAAATTGAAAATTTATTTATGGGCTTCTATAAGACCTAGGATTCTCTTTCTTTTCTTTTCTGTAAACTTTAAATATGACTACACATTCTATGCATTTCTTAAAATTCTAGGTTAGTCGTTCACTAGTTTAGCTGATTGGTGGGGCATTCATACTTTACAATATAGGTTTGTTATAGGTGTTAACGTTTACTTACTTTTGCATAACTGGTGATCTCATATCTTTAGTTTCTTGTTCTTCGTTCAACTGGCCAAATTTAAGAATATCGACGGCGGCAGATCGCGTTTTCTCTTTTACTTCTTCATCTAGCAAATTAAAAAAATATTAATTTATTTGGTACTCTTCAAGTTTGAAGACTACTGTCAGCTAATGGGTCGAAAAGGGGCAAGTCGAGAAAGAGGATGGGAGAAATGTGAATTACAGGTACAATTCTTTCAATTTTTAAAGAATGATTTTAATTAAGTTCCTAAAACCTTTTTAAACGGTGAAAAATTGATATGAGTAGATGAAGATATGTATGTATACAGAAAGAGTTTTTTATCACTACACAAACTTAAATATAAAAATATACGTATTTTTTTTATTATCGCTCAGTACTAAAATCATTAGTTATAAACTCATAAATTGTCTCAAAATAATCGCGACGTTCATGCGCACCTCAGGCTAGCTGGGCCGCCCGCCACCGGGGTCATTCACCTCAATCATACGATGCAAATTTTCCCTTCCTACTTTAACGGGCTTAGGATCGTCAAAATGCAAAAGGTTTGTGCGTTTTTTTGTGATTTGAATGTAACTAATAATTGATTAAAAGAAATTTAATAAACAACTGTTGTTTAAAGTAAAGATGATAGCTTTTGCATTCAGGAGTATTTAAAAGGATTGAATCAACTTAAGTACAATTAATTAATTAGAAATCAAATAATCACACCTTCACTAAAAATCAAACTTTCCATTTCTCTCAACAACAACAACAAAGTCTAGTAGGTTTTTGCACATTCTATTTCAATTTAGAGATTTCATCTTCGATCTCTGTGAGCAATCTTGGTTGGCCACGTCCTTGACCAATCGTTTTTGGTCCAATTTTCCTGCATATGTAAAAATAGTAATTCAACCTAAATTAATTAAAGGCGATAGTTTACACTATAGCACAACAGTTTAAAAATGGTAGTTCCCACAACAACTTTGCTATTTCTGACTATAATCATGTACAATTTAAAATTAATAGTTTTCACAACAGATATAATATTTATAACTATTATTGTATTATTATATATTGCGCACTTTACAGTTTAAATAATTTTCTTTTAATCATAAAAACCACCTCAAGGAAAATATCGTTGTAGGGCGACAGCAATAATTATATTGGAAAAAGTAGAAGTATTTTCTTTCCGAGCAGCAAATCTAATTTATCAAATAACTGCTTCCATGAACGAAAATACATTTAATTGTAATTATCTAAATTCTAAAATGTTTACAAAAGGAATACAAAATACATAAAAAAGTAGTAAGAACACTAGCGTCACCCTAAAAGAAAGTTTTGCCCGAAATTTAGACGAATCGAAATTTAGATTCGATGGGACAGTTTTTTTTTTTATTTCATGTAAGTGGCTATGCAGGTCTTACCAGACCTGTATCACTGCGACCAAGCTTGATCTATTGTGATCGCCACTGTGTTATAAAACACTGCCAAGTCCCACTGTAGTCAAAAACTGCAAGGTATTCCTTGGAGTGATATGCTGAACCTCCTCCGGACTCAGAAAATACTGGCCGAGGCAGGATCGACGAGTGCGCATCAGTGGTCCGCAGTCACACAAAATGTGCATAGGCGTTTCATCCGCTTCCCAGCAGTACCGGCACATTCTTGTGTTGGAGAGCCCCATATTAAACATGTGCTTATTTAAGCAACAATGCCCAGTAAGTGCTCTAACCAAGATACGCAAGTTGCTCCGGCTCATTGGCGTGACACTAGAAGCCACCTTGCGATTATATGGCTTTATTAGGGCTTTGGAATGCTCCTGGCCCGGTATATTCTTCCAATACTCGCAAGACGCTTTGAAGCAGGATTTCCACAAAATCAGTTGAGCCTGGCTTTTGGGGATACCACAAAAAGGTTCTGGACCAATAAATGTGATTTTGGTGCCGGCTCTTGCGAGTTCGTCGGCATCTTTATTGCCTACGATGCCCGCATGGCCAGGAACCCATCTTAGAATCACTCTGTTTTTATTTCCCAGAGTGTTTAAAGTAGTCACGCAGTTATTAACTAGCCTCGATGTGATTACATTCGAGGCCAATGCCAAAAGAGCTGCCTGACTATCAGAGTGTATGTATATAGTTTGGTTTACGTAGTGCTTTCTAACGTTAATGTGCGCACATTCAATAATGGCGAACATTTCAGCCTGGAAAATGGAGGCGTACCTCCCAAGATTCAGGCTCCTCTTGAAACTTGGGCGCACTCCTAAAATTCCACATCCTACGTCGTTATCCGATTTTGAGCCATCGGTGTACCAAAGTAGACTGCCAGGTTTCCAGGTCATTCTTACTTGAATCCAGTCAACCCTGGAAGGCGTCTCTACTATAAAAGATGGGACAGTAACATCTAAGTTGCATAGTGTATGCAATCTTTGTTCAAAAATTGCAAAGATACTATAATGTTTTTAAACTTTCACGACTTGTACACATCTTGCAATTCTAAATTAAACGGGGCTATGTCGTGTTTATACTTTAAGGCCTTTTTACCCCGATGTTTGGATCGGATTGCGCTGATCGTGGTCACGGGCAGACTGATGACGATAAGCGTTGTCTTCGTAGGTTGCTGTGTGTGTTCCTAACAACCACCCACAACTATTCATCACATTTTTAAATGTTTATTACTGTCTAAAACAAAACGGATACAGGAGGAACCTACGACGTCTATGAAAAAAGAGTGTCGCCCCGGAGTAAAAGGAGTAAAGGAGAAAGTTGGAAAAGAAGTACTCCATTAAAGTATTAACACGACATACACCCGTTTAGTTTAGAATTGGAGGTAAACTATATGGTTATATGCTATAGCAGGTTAGCTCACCTTGGTATTGGTAGCAGTTGCACATGGCGGCCAGTAGACGCTCCACCAGCTTGATTCTTTTGGCGTGTCCGAATACCACAAGTTGCGACCACGCTTGCGCCAGTCTGTCTCCTGCGCCGCCCACTTCAAGCGTTTTGATTATCTGATTCATATAATTTTGACATAATTATCACAGGCTTGATAACTCCAGAGCCTGTCCCGTACTACAAAGTGAGCAAATAAAATGTATGGGTGCTGTGTTCTAACGAAATGGCGGCCAATCAGTTTAACTAATAATAAATGTGTAATCATATGTACAGGTGAGTCAGCTTATCTGATTCGCCTCACCGTTGCTGCTGGGACACGCCATCTGGAGTTATTAATGAAGTTTATGATTCATATATTGATTTTTCTTTTTTCATCAGTTTTGTTTTCGTACCACTTATTATTAGTTACATATATATATTCACGCCGTATCCTCAACGGGGTAGTCAGAGGATAGAGCGCTCGCGTCGCGGTCCTTACGTACTTCTCCTGATTCTTCAAATCTTATTATTCTCCTCACACATTTTCGCCTAGGTATGCGAGTGCTTTTGACATTTCCGTCGGCTAACACTCTAGCTATTTGATCTACATAAGTCAGCCTTGGTCTTCCTTGGCTTTTTTTTACCACTCACTTTCACTTTCTTTCGCACTACTTTATTAAATGCTTTTTCAAGATCCACGAAAGCGCAGGAAACTCTTTGACCTATGGCCAGAAACTTCGCGACGATAACGCGAAGCGAGAAAATCTGATCCATACAACCCCTACTGTTCCTAACACCACCTTGCGCGTCCCACAACTATCTTTCAGAAACATCTTTCATACGTTCAGTCAATACCTTGGTATAGACTTTACTTGCTAAGCTGACCAAGCTGATGGGCCCATAGCACGCACAGTCCAAATGAGAACTTTTCCGTTTATAAAGAGGCACTGTGACTGCGGTGCGCCAGTCCTCTGGCACCTCTCCCTTCTGCCAACAAAGGTTACACAGCGCACAGAAGGTATCTGGACCCTAGGACCATCATACTTGATCATCTCAGCAGTTACTTCATCATTTCCCGCAGGCTTTCCACATTTCAGACTTCTTATCACTTTTTCAATTTCTTTCATACTAATGGCATACTCCATTCCCTGACCCGAGTGTGGCATTTCATTAGAATCGCTCTCAGTATCAGAGACGGAGTCACCACTCTCATACAGTTCTCCATAGTATTCACTCCATCGCCGCAGAACATCTTTTTTATTTGATAACAGGTGGTTTTCTTTCGAACGCACTTTATTCATTCTGCAAGGTGCTCGACCACTTCAGTACTTACGTACTTCTTTCCAAAATAATTGGAATTTCCCTCGAAGCTGTCCGACATCTTGTTTTCATCTAATACCTTGCACCTTTCACGCTTCTCTTTCACTAGTGCCGTCGTTTCTGCTTTCTGTAGGTTATATCTGTCTTTCATCCAATTCTTCATACCAGTCATTTTTAGTAGCAAAGTAGTCTCACCGTGCTTTCTTTTTCTTATACACAGACACTTTCACCTCATGACCACACATCGCGCTTTTAATCGTTCCCAATCTTATTCGTTCCACACACTTCTTTCGCAGCTCAGATCATACTATCCCTAAGGTTTAACATTCTTCAACATCGTCGCTCATCGCTTTCAATTTATCATCAAGCTTACCGGATACTACCTTTTCATATTTATTCCTGGTGGTCGCGTCTTGCAGTTTCCAGCTCTTGATGCGACAGACCGCTGCGGGTTTGGACGCTACGCGACATCGCCACGCTGCAAACAGACCCCTTATACTAGTTACCACTAGAAAGTGGTCAGTTCCCAGATCGGCTCCTCTGTGTGCTCTCGTGTACATAACCTGCTTTTTGAGCTGGCTGTCCACCAGGAATAAATCAATCAAACTTCTTTCATCCTTCTTTTCCCACGATGAATCCTTTTGTGCTTAAATAAGGTGTTGGCAACAAAAATATCCTTTTCCATACACGGTCCTAACACAATCCTACTATACTACTAATCCTCTACTATAAAAACGAAAATAATATTATATACTATACATAGGCTGATTGTTAATGGCCAATGCCAGTTTAGAAAGCATTAATATATCGATTATATATTCGAAGAAATCATATTTTAAAGTAACCAACCTCTTCCATAACGGATGGTTCTGGCACGTAGATATTTGGAATTAGGATATCTAACAGTTGCATTGTTTTCTCAAAGGGTGCGTGCCTGCAAAATTCATAAGAAAAAAATACTTAAGCTTGCAACTTATTTTATTCACGTTTATAGTCGTTTCATAATAATACAAATATTGGGTCTTTACATATGAAATTAGCGTTTTGTCGTACTGACCACTTTGATCTGAAATATCTCCTCTTTGGTTAAGAATTCCAAATTCAAATATATAAATTCATTTAGCTGGTACATTTGAGTTTTGAAAACAGTCATTCATTATCTTTTTCCTCATTATTTTTTTCTTTGGCGTCACTTATTACCGCACAATGGAAAACATGAAATATCGGTATATTTACGAGTACGAGTTCTACCGTGGCACCAGTGCTGCAGAAACAGCTCGAAGGATTAATAATGTGTACGGCGCTGGTATCGCAAAAGAAAGCACGGTACGTTTTTGGTTTCAACGTTTTCGTTCTGAAAATTTCGACCTTCAGAACCAATACCGTGGACGGCCGGAGACCAAAGTGGAAAATGAAGAATTAAAGGTTATTGTGGAAGCGGATCCATCACAAAGCACTTCAGAGACAGCTGCAGGCTTCGGGGTAAGTGACAAAACTGTATTAATCCACTTGAACCAAATCGGGAAAGTAAAAAAACTTGAACGATGGGTACCTCATGAATTGAGTGAATCGAACTTGCAAACACGCGTCGACTGCTGTGTTACTTTGCTCAACCGACACAATAATGAAGGGATTTTAAATCGAATCATTACTTGTGATGAAAAGTGGATACTGTACGATAATCGGAAGCGCTCGTCGCAATGGCTGAACCCTGGAGACCCAGCCAAATCCTGCCCTAAACGAAAATTGACTCAGAAAAGTTACTTGTGAGTGTTTGGTGGACTAGCGCCGGTGTCGTTCACTACAGCTTTCTAAAATCTGGCCAAACGATTACGGCAGATATCTATTGTCAGCAACTGCAAACCATGAAGGAAGAACTAGCTGCTAAACAACCGAGATTGGTCAATCGCTCTAGGCCACTGCTGCTTCACGACAACGCAAGACCACACACTGCACAACAAACAACCACTAAGTTAGATGAGCTACAATTGGAATGTCTGCGACATCCACCGTACTTCGCGGACCTTGCTCCAACAGATTACCATTTTTTCCGGAATTTGGACAACTTCTTACAAGGAAAAAAATTCAATTTCGATGCGGCAGTCCAAACCGCCTTCAAAGAGTTTATTGATTCTCGCCCCCATGGTTTTTTTAGTAACGGGATCAATGAACTACCTATGAGATGGCAAAAGTGCATAGATAACAACGGTGCATACTTTGATTAATTTAATATATTTTACAAAAAAAAAATTGACTTTATATTCCTCCCGTACAAAACGCCAATTACATATGTAAGGACCCAATAATAACTTAATATAAATGAAAAGGGATTTATATAATGGAGCTATAGAATTAGTAATTTTATCAACAAATCTCAATATTTAAAATTGTCAGTTTTCTCTATAAATTGGATTTGGATTATAATTTCTCTATAAACTCTTGGATATAAATCACATCTTCAAAATTTTAAAATTGGGTAAAATTTTGCAAATTTTATACAGACATGGAGATGTATTTTTAGGGGATGCATTTAATGGCACTTAAAAATTGGTGAAAATATAGACAAATTGCTATGAATTTCTAATAAAAATATTATGTTACATAATTAAATGTTTCTTCTTCACTTAAGCAATTTTAAGACGCTAAAATAATTATTGCCAATAAAAAAAATAAGCAATCATTTAAAATAATAGATTGGGCTAAGAAAATTAACCTTTTCTGTAAACTAAATATATAACTTTGACAAGTTGTCATCCTGACAATGCCGCCGACCATATACCACATCTTTTTCATCTTGAAAAATAACTGTAATTCTTAAGTGAATGCAGTTGGTGCAATTGCGTGACGTCTCTCCCTAACTCGTAGAAATACCGAAGAAATACACCTACTAGTATATATAAGATTGCTATACATACATATACCAACAGCAAAAGATGAAAAGAAATGGAAAGATAGAAATGTTTCGAGATTAAATTTGTGGACTACAATTATCTCCTTAGAGTGCAGACTCCTATTTTACGAAAAACATCTACTAGTTCATATAAGATTGCTATTTATAGATATACCAACAGCAAAAGATGAAGAAGATGTGGGATTATAGAGATGTTACGAGATTAAATTTCCCGACTTCAACTAGCTCTTTAAAGTGCGAACTCCGGTTTCAATACTGCTCTTGGAAATAACTCTAATACACCAACTAGTATATATAATATATGGTATATGGTCGGCGGCATTGTCAGGATGACAGCTTGTCAAAGTTATATATTAATTTACAGAAAAGGTTAATTTTCTTAGCTCAGTCTATTATTTTAAATGATTGCTTATTTTTTTTATTGGTAATAATTATTTTATAGCGTCTTAACATTTTTAAAGGTAATATCTTTTTAATGAAGGAGTAACATTTTATTGTTAAACTTTATTTTTATTGTACATATTTTTTATTAGCAATTCATAGCAATTTTGTCTATATTTTCACCAATTTTTAAGTGCCATTAAATGCATCCCAAATGACAAGTGCTGTTAAAAATTATTAACAAAAAAATCAAAATAGTTTCTGAATCAAACTAGGGCAATGACTAATTACAATAATTTATGATAAATAATAAGCAGTTACCTGCAAGCGACTGTGACATAGTGTCTATAGTAAATGCTTTCTTTGTACGCATCTCCAACTAATTTATAATTTTCATCCTTCATTAGCAATTCGTGTAATCTTTCTGCGAGGCTGATGTCCTAGAAATAACAATATTTTCATTGTGTGACCTTGAGTTTAATTTCAAGATCAGGTCTGTGATGAAAATAGCAAGATGTGAGATAAATATTTATTTTGTTGCTCCCATACTTATAGCTTTTACATTTAATTCTTTATGATGGGATATTGGATTTATTGGGACACTTTATTGAGGTTCCGGGATGAGAGCAACGCTAACGGTTTATATTTCTCTTGTCTCAGTTAATATTTTATTCACATAAACCCACTGTAAGTGTTTTTTTACAACCAGTGTTGATTACAGAATATCAGAGATGGATACAGACACACAATCAGTCAATCAATCATCGAGGCAGTCTACATATTCTTGAATGTGAGATATAAAGAAAAAATTTTCAAATTTGGAATAAGAGCATTTGCATGAGGAGCGCTCAAAAAAAAGTAGAGACCCCGAAACGATTCTGTGTATGACTTGGAAAACACCATTGTCTCCGATGTGAAATAAATTCAAGGTGAGTCCTTCCGCCGCGGCCAGTAAAACCATGGGCTTTATTTTCTTTGATAGTCAAGGGGCAACAACGAATATGTGGTGCTACGGCTACGTTCACGTTAGATGTAGAACAAAGATAAACATTATGCAACGAAATCCACGAAAAATTACAAGGCAAATTCGCAAAGATTGTCCTGTTCATCCAGATAACGCCCCGGCTCACAAATCCGTTCAGAAATCATGTTCTCATAGCTGCAATACCAAATGCTGGCTTTGAAATGCTAGAGCATCCTCCAGATTCACCAAATCTTGCTCCTGGTGATTTCTAACTTTTTTCTGAGGTTGAAGAAATATGTTAGAGGACTAATAGTTACTGCAGTACAAGTATTCAGGATAAGGAGTATTTAGGAATGGAGTTCTAAGCGTAGAATAAAAGTACTCCGAGGGTATTATACTAAAAGATGACTATGTCGAAAAAAAAATTTAATAAAAGTTGCCTATATTATACTCATTCTCACTTTTTTTGAATGCCCCTAGTATGTTATTTACAGTGTTGCGATAGCAAAATCTCGCTCAAAAGGGCGCAGGCCGCGCAGGTACCTTCCGCCTAAATGAAGCGAATAAGTAGGCCGTATGGTGCCGATTGACGGAGGTAGGTTAATTAACCTACTGTCTATTTTACTATCTATAAAGCCGACATATGGACAAACGGAGCTCCCATTCCGATCGGCCGCAACCCTGAAGGCCCCTTTAGTTGCTTCATACAACTGGTGAAGAATACGGTAGGCTTATTCTCTGGCCCAAGTTACAGCGCTGAGTCCCTAACCTGGAGTAACTACTCTCGACATATAGCAATAATTAGGATTAACGATTTCTGAACCTCAGAGATACCCGTTATAATATCCTTAGCTCAACCATTCAAAGTGACCGCGCGCAGCGTTATTTTGACGTCGTCGTATCACACAGTGAATATTACTACGAGCACCTTGCACTCAGAGATGACTTATGTAAATTCGAACCATCATTGCATGATTGAAATTTACAGAAGAAATTATAAATCAATAAGATCTTGGTAAACATTAATTTTAATCTATTTTTGGAATATAAAATACCTTAATGCTGTTAATTTTAAATTAATATTAAAAATTATATTTAAATAAAGAAACCTGTAAATGATCACTGCACACCCCCATAGCTGTGATGAAGAAATTAGTGTCAGTTGGTTGTTTAGCTTCCAATTTCTCTCTCTTCTCTAAATCATTGAGTATGTTCGTCAAAATGTCTATGCGTGGACCTCCTACAATAAAAGATAAACGTTATTATATTATTAGAAATGCCTTCACCTTCCAGTGAAAATTAAACGTATTTTTTCTCATATTATCATACTTGTCTGTATAAATTAAGAACACCTGTTTTTATGTAATAAACGGAGCTTAATGATAATAACGTGAGAAAATCAAAACTTTATTATTAAATACCATAATTTACTACCAACGACTCTTACAACTCTTTGGATATGTTAAGATATATGTACAGTTAAATAAATGAATGGAACAGTCGAGCACAGAATGCACCAAAAGTTCCGCCATCTACTTTGAACTTTATTTTGAGGAAACACGGGTACAGATTAATTAGTTACTAACGTTAATAAGGCATTAATTTATTGATAACAGTACCAATATTATACATTAGATGTACAACACGTAGAAGAATACTTAATTTAAAAAAATTACAATAATGTTATAAATTATAGTCTTATCATCTATACAGATTATAGTCTATCAAGGGCTTTGTAGAGAAAAACGCATTTCTAATAGCTATTAAGCCCGCCATACACCATCCAGTATGCTTGATCAAGTCTGTCCAGTACGCATGAAGCGTCGTTTGGCATGACGCCCCTAGAACACACACACGATCCGTTGTATTTGACGTCAATCCCGTATCCCGTCCAGTATGCATGAAGCACTTGACGCGCCGTCCAGTTTGCATGAAGCGTTTAAGGGACGGTTGTGCGAATGTCTTTTTACGAATTATCTTTTTAAAATCGTATATATTTTATTGAAAGGTAAAGGTAAAGGAAAGCGAGCTATGTTCAAGATAAGTAAAAAATAAATTAATGTTATTACAATATAGCCCTATAGGTACTATTTTTGTAAAGTAAAAAATTATCAATTGATTATCGATTATTATCAATTGATAAAAATTAAATCAATAAAAAAAATTAAGTCAATAAATGAAATCGATTGAAAAAATAATTAAAAAATATTAATTGATTAAAAATTAGAATTTGATTATATTTTTTAGAATTAAAATGTTTTTATTTACTTAATTTAAAATGTATTTAATAGCAACTAATGTGACCTTCCAAAAAACAATGAAAAACAAATAGCTAGAGTGTTAACTGACGGAAATGCGAAAATCTCTCGCATACCTAGGCGAAAATGTGTGAGGAGGGCGAGGATATTTGAAGAAGCGAAAGAAGTATGTAAGAACCGCAAAGCATGGTGCTCCGTTCTCGCTGACTACCCCAATAGCGATATAGTGTGAAGATATGTATGTATGTATGGTATAATAATTATTAATCGATATTCAGTTGACAATTTTTTAGTTTATGAAAATAGTTTTTCTCCTTGGTGAAACGCACCTTATAAAAGAGTATTTCTGATTTCTGAACGGAATACGTTTTAAGAACTCGATGTTCTCTTTCTATTGAGATTTAAATTTGAATCCTCCAAATAAATCGCTGTAATTTAATGAAAATAACTTATTTAATTCAATAAATCAATACATATTTCAATAAAATAAATCGACATTCGCACAACTGTCCCTTAACCAAAATTTCGAGCGCACTGACGAAACGGCATGACGCGCCCACATACGTTCAAGTATGCAGGACGGACTTGATGGCTTGATGGATTGACGGAAGATGGGCAAAACGATTTTCGTCAAGTATAACTGATTAAGCCAAATCGGCGTCACAAATGATCAATATGACTTGATGAAACCTCCGCTTCATGCATACTGGACAGACTTGATCATGCATACTTGATGGTGTGTGGCGGGCATTACATAAAAATACCCATAAATAGGTGTGTAGTTAAGAGCCCTGTGACAAAACTTAAGCACTTGAATTTAGGTATTGGCGCGCTCGGACGCTCATGTATGCGTGCGACTTTCGTAGCTTTATTGTAGTGTTACGAAGCAACTTCAGTATAAAATATAATTTTGATACTTTTCCAAATCAAAAGTTTCCATTTTTGTTATTAAATTTTTTTCGTTTTAGATAAATACATATAATATTTGTAATTAGTATTAAGTGTTCTCGACACGTAAAATGCATGTTAAGGAAATACAATAACATTCCTTACACAAATATTGTATTTAGGTACATATTATTATGTTTAATATAGGTACTATTTTAAAAGTAAAGATTGAAAAGAGGTAAGTATTTACCTGTCCAGTACTAGTATTAAGTCTAGCTGTCTAGTACTAGTATTACGATCGGTTACCCAGAAACTATTAGTTACGTTGTCATGATTAGATATAATAATTATCCCTTACAAATCAAAACTCAAGTTCACATTTTTGACTAATTAAAAATAACTTCCCACTGTTGTAATAAAGATGAACGTGATGATATTATGCATTTTATTAAATAAGTGAGACTCCAGTTCTTCAAACAGAGAGATTCGTATAGAATTCAATGGCAGTTTCTTAGCTTTGAAGAAATAAACATACAAACACAGACAACAATTCTATAAGTATTTATTTTGTAATTAGAAAAGACTAAAATGTCTGGTTCAATCATTTTTAAAAAGATCGTCAATGTACAGACATGGCTTTGTTGCTGTTTCATACAAAAATATACATAGACGTCTTTACTATGCTTATATACATCTTCATCTATTATATACGACATCATATACTTAAGGACCGCGACTCCTGGCGCTCCGTCCTCTCTGGCTACCCCGTTGGGGATACAGCGTGAAGTTATGTTATGTTATGTTATCATATACTTATGTACATTGATCCAATATTTTTTTATATTTCAAACATACGTTTACGGTAAAACCACTATAAAAAAAATCTATATTACAGATGCAACTTAACTAAAGAGAGCTCATTTTAAATCTCAAGTTCTAAACAGTGGATCACAATAAAACATAACTAATGTGCAACCTGACTCTCAAAGATGCAATTATGAAAACCATCTTTAAATTCTTGCAGTACTTATTGTAAGATGTTTAAGTACATATATGTTATATATTCAGACGGACAGAAAAACTGTTTTGGTTCCCGTTAGTGGTATGCGTACCTCTCGGGTTATTTTTTGGATTTTGTGGATCAATTTACAGTTTAATTATTTGTAAAGTTTTTAAATTTTTACATAGGCAGCTAAGATTATTATTGAAAAATTCTCTATTTTCCTGTGAATGTCACGTTAAAATCGGTTCAGCCGTTTTGAAGATTAGGCCGAATAAACAGACCGTTCAAAAAATTAAAAAAAACGTGTGTTCGTTCGGGTTTAGTTAACACGCGTATAACCATATAAACTTAGGAAAAAGAATTTAATTCAAAATTATAGACAGAAGATTCAATTTCATTTATATGTATAGATTGTTATAAATATAATAGATATCATCTTGATACCCAGCTTGCAATACTTCTTGTCTTCTACCGGTCGCGCAGTGATCGCGTGGCTGTAGCTGTTTGCAAATTTTTAATAAAAAATGCAGGAAATCAGAAAGTCATAAATAATAGACTCATGGAACAGAAAATTCAACACTGGATCAAAACAAGCCAGTCGGCATATTCAGCTCGCTATTTATTTGTTCTCTCTTACGATCGCTCGTTACGAAGAGCGCATAAATTTTTCGTACAGATCCTACCTCTTCAAGCGCTCGCGCTGGTCTGCAGTCTGTCGCAACTTCATACAAAAAAAATTACGTACAGAACAGAGGTATTTTTTTGTGTTTTATCTCGGATCAAGTATGTTTTCTAATGCATTGTCCAGATTAAAGAGACTTATGCCTATATTTGTCTTTGATAAAGTGTCATCTGTCACGACTTACAATTTATTTCCTTCAACAGCGTAAATGTTTCATTGCCCAATTTATTACAAAATTAATTATTTTTAGCAATATTTGGGTAATTATAACTTTAGACAGAACTTTGCAATATTTAGTGTGTATTTAGTGGGTAAACAAACATGAAGTACAGAAAATAAAATGTGATTGGAAATCGAAAGAAATGACGACATTAAAAAAAATTTATGGCGAGTTATTCTCTGGATGAAGTTCGGTGAGTAGAGTATTAACTAATTCATCAGCCCCAGTACTTGCTATCGGGATAAAATTTCACAATTTTAGTTTTGAGTATAACTTTCGTTCATTAAAAATAGCGTGGAAATGGTACATTTATGTACCATTCCATGTGTCGATATCGATGTTTTTATTATTTAGATGTAAAAAATCTGTGAAAAACACAAAACGAGGACATAGTATAAAATACCAATCAAAAAACTCCCACAAATTAAAATTTGTACACGAAGAGTATTTTATTGACAAAAATTTAAAGAGAAAAAAAAGAGATTAACTGCTAAACCACTTTCGGATGACAAACTGTTAAGATTTTCCTAATACTTTTTGAAGGAAGCTTTCTGAATTTGTATTTTAAGTTTGCCTATTTTAAAATGTTGAAAATATAACCTGACTGGCTTTCTTATCGGTTCTTTTCAGTGTTTAGGTTTTTTTCGACTTGTAGTTATATTTGACGTTAAAAACACCTTGCAGTTGTCTCGTCTCTATTTTGTTCTTTATGTTGGTATAGCTGATTGTTTTATAGTCGTCAGATTGTCTATTTTGGTTACCTTGTTTTGACATTTGGAGTCTATTTAGCTCTATGGAAGTCCCGACTCTTATTACGTGGTAATGTTATATTCTATTTGCTGGTCTGAGCAACACGCGTCAACATCGCGTATTTTATACTGATTTTATTGTGTTAATTATAGTTATTACACAGATTAATTTAAAAAAATAATTTGTCACATTTTGTACATTGAATGAAGTTTCATTTCATATCGTTTTTTTATGTTATTGCTTTTTTTGGAACTCAATCGACGTTTAATCACAACACTATCCTGGAAATAAGCCTTTTTAAATATTTCTTTCTGTAAAAAGGAAGGAATTTATGACATTTCCACAACACTAATATTCAATATTCAATAAGAATATGTACTTGACCTCAACATAATTTTAGAAATTGTAAGAACTCGTCGAAACAATGTTAATTAAGACTTTATTACATATATATACAAGAATTATCCTTGTAAACTGACTTCGTAGAATGGTTATTGTATGATATTATAAAATAAATATGAAATTTTGCAACACCGATATTGCAAAAACGAAAATAATTTCTATAGAAATTAAACACATTTTTTTAATTTAATAAAAATGTTGATTTCTTTTGATAAATACTGTTTTCAAAAGAAATTATAGGCATGTAAGTATTCGGTAAACGACCAATTACTAATTTAGTATTCAGTATTCACTTGGATACAAAACAAAAGCTCGAATATCGAATAGCAGCCGAAAATTCGTTATTTCTATTAAAAACCTGAAACCAATTTGGCAATTACAATGTTTTCCTGAATAGACTCAACATAATACTGGCAATTTAGCATTGTTAGGTTTGTTGTATGTGTACTTACTTTCTTTGCAGAACAGGCACAGCAAGTAATAATAAGCTGAAAGGCCAGGCTGTATGCCTAGCTTCCTAAATTCTGCTACAATTTGCAATGCAAACTGTTGCAGGTTCTTTCCGCCACCCCATGCCGATACCGAGCGGAGGCAAGACGTCATTGTCTCTTCATTCGGTGATAGGCCCTGTGTAATTAGATAAACAATACTATCATAATGTACTTTAATTATATTAATACAATAAAATAACCTAAATAACAATAAAATTAATTATGAGCTTATCAATGTTTTTAACTTGATTTTAAAAAAATGCATTGGCTAAACCAGAGGTAGACGTGGGCATTGCCTATAACGACATTCAATGACTCTGTAATTTTAAGAGAACACTAAAATTACTCACCTGCTCATTCATCTGTGTCAATAAGTTTTTAAGTGCTTCAATACGTAAAGCGGTGCCCTCTTTTAAAAACCCAACACAACCTAATAAGGCATTGTACACATTTGTTGACAATGAAATCCCCTTCTCAATAGCTTCTTGGGTTAGGTTATAGGCACGTTCCGCCTAGAATACAATGTATCTAAGTAGTTTTATTTTTGAATATCTCCACATGTTATAAAATTTTGCATCACAAAACATTATTTAAATTACCATAAAAACATGTGATTCAATTTATACTTCGAGCGAGATAAAACTTACAAATAGATTACAAGTTTTTAAACTAATTGCATGAATTATTGTAAAATATTTTTTATATTATTAAATCTGCAAATTCACAATTTTCTTATTGGGAATTAATAGTACTCACAAATTTGTTCTATCTTAACTATAATTAATATATATACGTAATATACCAGTAGCGTGCCTAGGGCTTCAGGATAGGACAAGCCCGACATACTTGTTTTCATTGTTGTTGTAAAAATAAAAGGAAGGCATAAAATATTATAAATTGCTAATTAATCATGACTTTGGCACAACCGGTGGACAAAAAGAGAGGAAAGAGATCGCTCCGCGTTATCTTTCAACAAAACAATTTTCATAATATTTTCCTATTAAAAATGTACAGGCGTAAATAGTTTATCAGTTCTTAACATATTAATGTGTCTCAATTCGTTGTTTATCCAAATTACTAAAATAAATCACTGTATTCATGTGTTTTTGTAAATTCATGTGTCTTTTATGGCGCCAGTATAGTTTTTTTATCGTCATAACCAGATATTTTGTCAACTAAATATTTTCGTCATTTGAATAAAATATACAGCACTAATAATAATAAGTAGTACCAACTACCTATAACTTGATGGAAGAACCGGGAGAACAAACTAAATCCAATCAGTTTCGCAAACTGATAAAATTGTCTTTTATGCGAATCACTACACATTCAAGAGTAAATAGTTAAAATAGTTTTGACCACCGATTTATTGTCTTTTATGCAATTTAATAGTCGATTAACACAAATCAGGCGTAATAGTCCAGGGTCCACCGTCCATTTTTTCCACTTGATTACTATCAAGCTAATTTTCCGTGAGTAGCTTCATTTTGATGAGACGCCCAACAATTTCCTGTACGAAAACTCTCGAATGTGGTTGGTAATAGGGGTAGCAGGGACAAAATATGTTGATTTGATGATTCTCAAAAATTTATTACTAACTGGGTTTTTTTTTGTTATATCTGATGATAATTATCTAAAGTATTCGAAAAAATATTTGTCCTACAAAATATACGGTTTGATCAAAGAGTCCCCTCCTTCCAACATGTATCGATAATGAGGTCATAAAAAATGATTACTAACCAGCTGATTTTTTTTTTACTTAGTTAATATTTATAAAATTTAACAGTCATATTGTCCTACAAATTGCGTGGTACGTTATCCCGGTCCTACGCTCAAAAGTAGTAGTACAGATCCTCGATGTAAAAATAATTACTATCAAGCTGAATCTTCGTGAATAGCTTCGTTTCGATGAGACACCCAACAATTTCCTGTGCGAAAATTCTCGATTGTGGTAGCTAACAGAGGTAGCAAAGATAAAATATGTCGATTTGATGATTCTCAAAAATTTATTACTAACTGGGTTTTTTTTTTGTAAAATCTCAAGATTATCTAAATTATTTGAAAAAATATTTGTCCTACAAAATGTATGGTTTGATCAAAGAGTCCCCCACTTTCAATATATATCAATAACGAAGTCACTAAAAACGAAATTGTTGGGCGTCTCATCAAAATGAAGCTACTCACGGAAAATTAGCTTGATAGTAATCAAGTGCAAAAATGGACGGTGGATCCTGGACTATAAGTTATAAGCAGTGATCGGATAATCGGGCGTTTATATACCTAAACTTCTTTTCTTGAAAGAATAATATGGATATTCCTTCCTGAATTAATAAGTAATCCCGGATTCCCGGGATTAAACAATTTTGTAAAAACAACTATAAGTAACTTAATGAAATTATAGCAAGTTTAACAAGGGACAGCCGTCTTGAAAGTACGAGATGGTATGTAAGCATTATTCAAAGAAAATATATCGTTTTCACAACGAGTTCTAACTATTTTGTATGCAGGTAACATTTTTAGCAATCAGGAATTTCAAACGATTCCGGGATCCGGGATTCTAAAAGGCATGTCCATATTATTCTTTCGTAGGCATAAAAATGAAGTTTAGGTATATTAGCGCCCGATTATCCGATCACTGGTTATAAGTATAACTAAACTATTAGTTATTTTTTCTATGCAAAGTTCAAAGATTTCACATTTTCAATGCCGATTAAAACTTGTACCTATACACTTAAGTCCTCACAATTAACAACTTATTGTTTTTTTTTTATTACAAATTAACTCACTTATGACGGAAATTAAAAAAATACTAATCACTCGTCCACCGGCTCAAACAAATAAATATTAGGTAAAAACAATGACGTTCAATAACATGGAATTGTATTCGTATCGTACCTCAATCTGTACAACGTTCAGTATGAAAGCTGGGCTTTTTGCTTCATACTAATTGCTATATAAACCTTAGTAAACAAGCTATAGCTTTATCGAGTTTTGCCCACTATATAAGAGAGAAAGAAAGGTTGCAAGAGTTGCCACATAGTAAGCCAACGCGTGAGAGCAAGACGGTTGATTACATAGTTACACAGTTCACTGATTGCGCCTTGAGAGGTCGCGAGTGTCGAACTCGAACGGCCGTCACGTGTTAGTCACGTGTTCGTTGCCATGGTTACGTGCAATCATTTTCGTTTCGACGTGAATTTTGAAATTTTTAAACCGATGTGGTTTGAAATTAGTTTTTATTTTATTATTTTATGCTTGACTGAGCATTTTAGTAAGGCATACAGGCTTTTGGGATTGTATGAAGGTTTCGCCACTGGTATATACAAAACACGTATGAAACTAAAATATTTTTGGAGTAATGTTAAATATTCATTTATTATAAAACCTATACATATATTATTTATATTGTACAATCTTGGGAACCTCTTAAATTGTCTTTTTAAATGTATAACATCATAATATGTAACTTTTCAATTATTGTAACAAGCTGTGTTTCTGTCTAATATTACATAAACAAATAAATAAAATAAATATATGAATAAGCACTTTCTAGGAAACAATACAAGGTCACATCAGCGTTTAATACCAGGTGCTCATGTAGTTTTATATTCTGTTGAGCTAATTTCTTTTGAGTCCGACAAGGGTTTCGACGAATTCGTTCTTATCACTTTGGTGTTGGCGGGTGTCCTTACAGACCGCGGGCAGCCACATCTTTCATGGTCTTCTAAAGAGGCGCGGGGTTATTACCTAAAATTTTGCAGACAGCGACAGCCACGCTATCACTGCGCGAACAGTGTTTTAATGTAATAAAAAATTGGTATCGTGTATGACGATTGCATATCTATTATTTTATGACCGTAAAATGCACTCATCGGGTAACATTTAGCGCCATTGTACAAATTACATTACACAAATTCTCGTTTTGACAGCAGATGTCGCGCGATATTGGCTGTCGCATGCTGTCTGCAAGTTGCATAAATAAGTGTGCCGGTCTCCTTATACTTCTTTATTGTATAATAAACATCTCAAACTTCGGATTTCACTAAACATCTGCATTGGATTTTTTCCAGCTTGAAACAACGAAATTACAGTCGCACGCAAATCTTTAGCTGGCGCCATTTTCACGAAGAGTGAAAAAGTCATTCAAATTTATATTTTTCTAATTTGTAACATTCGAAATTTAAAATTTAAAAAGTTAAAAATAGGCTGTTAGTATCACTTTATTTTTAAATTGTTTATAGAAATTCATCTCAAAGTTTATGAACACACGAAGGTATGTGTGTAAATATACAAAAAATATATAGGTACGTAATTCATTATTCACAAATTGGTTTTATCTTAACCAGAATCCACAATGTACAAGTTTTACCTGATAATATTTGGCCATCCCTTGAATAATAGCACAATATGCTTCAGATGGTTTTGCTTCCATTGATGTAAAGATTTTGTCGGCTAGTCCACCCAACCTAATTATTAACATAAAGTTTCCGGTTAGGCCATATAATTAATAAAGCACAAAAGGTACTTGCATGTTGAGGATGTCACAAGTATTTAAATAAGCTAATATTGTTTTTGCTGAATGTACATAATTCGAGGGTGTCATTTCATAGGGTATGGTAATATAAGCGCATGTTAGCATTTTTACAGGAGAAAAAGACAACTATAGAAAAAGGATGATTTTTAACAACCACCCTCAAATGTTTACTTTTGAAAAATTAAAATTCCATTTTCTTTATAACTGTGATAAATATGTCAATTTTACATTTCCCTTGTAAATTTGCTAAAATGTAGTCATGCGCTTGAATGAATGATGCCTGATGAAACATCAGGCAATCAGAGGGGGAGACATGTGGAACGAAATTGTTAGTTAGTGGTACCCGAGGGAAGGTAAAATACAGAGGAGACCACAAAAACGGTGGGACGATGAAATTAGACAGGTCGCAGGAACAACATGGAATATAGTGCCCAGAGATAGACTCAGATGGAGAAAGTTGAATGAGGCCTTTGTCGATTGGCAAATAGACATAAAAAAATAAGTCCAAATATGAACTTGTCCGAATAGAAAGCTTATTATAATATTACATATAAAGACGTTTATGAATAGCTTAATTGAATAAATATGAATATTACTTCCAAGTTGCAGAATGTCTTTCTCTCGTGGCAGCGGCAAACCATCTCTCTTCAAGCCACTCTAGGGAGTCAGGTTCTTTTTCATTGTAAAAGCATAACAATTGCAAAAATGCTAATTTTAATTCATCGTTTACAGCCTCTGTCCCACCAAGCAGTTGAAATATTTTTATAGAATCCTCTAAAAGTGCATTTTCTATGGTATATTTCAAGTCTTCTTCTGTGACCTAAAATATTTTTTTTATAATTTTGTTTAAAGGCAGAATCATTTGTTCTATAATCACAATTAAAGAAGATACAGTAAACTTATAAAAAGAAGATACATGCAGAAAATAAACAAGTAGGTGTTAACAATAATTGTAAGAGTTATGTTCATATTAGTATAATTTATTATTTTTTCGGGCTGAAAAGTTGTATTTTATGTTTGATGGTTCTTGCAGGTGCAGCAATGAATTGTTAAACTACTGTACTTTTCGTCCTATGTGTAAGGATAATTATTTTTTTGGGCTGCATGCTGCATAGGTAGGCTCTATGAAGCCAAGCACAAGTGAATTTGTTTTTCATCTCCTTGCTCTGTAGTAGCAGCAATAAGATTGATTTTTGCAATTAGCTACTTGACAATTGTAACAATAAATTATGAAATGTATTGAATAAGTAAACAACAATTATACAATATTTTTTTTGGTTTAACATAAATTGTAAATATTTCATTTTTGTAAAATAAATTTGAGTTTTTTATCTTATAATTTCAGTTTTGGATTACAAGAATCGAAATGCGGGCCGCCATGTTTGAGCATCATGAGACGTCACATTTTAAAAAACAAATTATCTATTATGGAGTACTGTTGTTCTTTGTCCATTACTGTCACTCTGTCTATCGTTTGCGAGTTGCTGACAAAATATACTCAAAATTATTTAAATTTGTCTAGTACAAATGTGTTGTGAGAGGTTTCATGAAATGGAGTCAGGGTATACAAAGGCTGATAGTTCAAATCTGACTAAAGTCGATTCATTTGTGGTAGCAAATTTCTTTGCGTGTAATCCTGACTTGTCATTTTCACAATTTTAGTGAAAAAAACTTTCCACTCAAAATACAGATAAGAGTTAACGCGTCGTAGCTTTGTTGTTTTTTGAAATATGATGTCATAGCTTGCACATGTCGCGTGACCAGTTGTTTTCGCACGGGTTAAAAATATTTGAATGAAAATATTTTTTTTATATATTAAATTGCTTTATTTTGAGAAAAAGATGATTGTAAGAGATATAAAATAAAACGACGTAAATTGTAAAATATATTTCCGAAAACTGTCGAGTAGCCAATTGCGGTAGATAATATTTTAGTATGGAGCAGTTTCTAATCGTATATATAATTTGTAATAAAATAACTTTACCAATTAAAAAACAGGTCTGAGGTTAAAATCACAAAAGCGAAAATGGGGTTGTTGATGTAGATAGAAGTAACAAGTATAAAGGTTTAATCTAATAAATCATATTATCATAGAAGTATTTAGATACAAGGTTATTGTGAAAGGGGGTATAAATCCGCCGGGGTTTCAACATATCACTGTTGACTATTATATTGCAGATGTAATAATTATGGGATATGTTTATTTGGTTTTCCATACTAAAAAACAAAACACAAAAATTTAATAGATAAAAATGTACAATCCTAACATTATATCCTATATTCTAAAAGTTTGCTAACAAAGTAAAAAAGCTTATTAGGGTAGCCTCTCCTTTATTTTTTTTTAACTTTGAATTGTTACACCAGAGCTATTGACTTTTATTGAAGTTGTAGAACACAAGTTTCTCATTGTCATGGGTACTTGAACACCCTCTTGCAATTAAGAAGTATATAAGGACCCCAATGCTTGGCACTCCGTATCTCATTAGGGATACAACATGAAGATATGTATATATGAAAGGCTCTTAAAGCATAAGATGATAAAAACCAAATTTTTAGATAGACAGTTGTAATGAAAAAACATATTTGTCCCAGTTTACTCTCTTCTCCTTTTTTCAATGATAATTGTTCACGAAACAAGTATATTTTCAATACATAAATGGCTTTTGCCATTCATTACATGCTTGTGCATGATGGCAAGTACCTGTTTGCATGTTATTTCCATTTAAAACTTTGGCTGTCATGTGTGCCAGGTAAATATTGATATTAAGAGTCAACTTGAGTTGAGTTAACTAACAGAGAATAACTTGGCAGGAATGTTTTCTTATACATTTGTAACCAATTTAGAACTTTTGTGTAAAAAAAATTGAAGAAACCCAAAATAAAGACAACCCTAATATAATAAATGTATTAATAAAGTATCTATCAAAATAGTTATACAGATAATAAATATTTATAGATTTTATATGAAGTTTGTGATATGTACATAATATATTTATCTAACGGTATATGAGATTTCAGAATAAATTGCAAAATACATATAGTGAAATAGACATTATTTTACCTGGCTTTCATCATTATAAATAGGTTTGGGTGCAAACGCATCAATGCGAGGATCAGCATTGAAAAATGGGGTAGTCTTTTTGCCAGGTGGGTCCCATTGACGCGTTGTGAACCATGGAGCATGTTCATCTCTTATCCAGGCTGCTGCTTTACGTCCAGCTTCTGCTGACAAAGCGTAAGCTCGTTTGCGAAAGTTTGATAATGGAATTAAGTACGGATCATCATGATATCTGAAAAGATTGGCATAAAATACAAGTAAAACGTAAACTGGTTTTATTTTGTTATAGACTTGTAAATTGTCGTGACGCTGATACAGAAAAACATTTTTGTAGTAAGTACATATTTCAGCAAGTAATTTTTGTAATAGTTCATGTTTTGGAACCTACTTGTAGTGTGATGCTGTAGGATCAGATCCGACAGTTGCTGCCAGAGCTTGCAATATATCAGTAGGCCTTCTAGATATGCGTGGTGGAGGCGAAATTCCATCACTTGATTTACCACTTTGAGGAACTTTTTGACTTTCCACAAGAGTGGAGTACCGACAGAGACAACCGATCCTTGAAAAGTGCCTGTTTTAAAAAATCAAGAAGTAAAACGGAGGAGCAGAAATAAGATTTAAGAGCAAACTTAGTAATATAACCTTAACTTGAATAAAATGAATATACCTTGGTAATAAAACGTTAGAGTACATTATGTCTGAAATGTAGTTTTCATACAATTATAACTTCCAATAATGTTTTTATAGAAATATGTAATGTTATTTATTTTATAATTCGAAATTTAATTTTGACATATAAATATAACCTTATTTATTTTTATTTATATTTCTTAAGACATTGGTTGCAAGACCATCAGCCTAATGACGTAACTTCTAGAAACTTTAACTGTCCCTAACACTCCTCCAGTAAAGTGACAGTAGGCTTTACTGAAGTTATAAAGGACTTCTTGGAAGAGCGCGAAAACTTCAGCTACACATGTTTATTTAGATCTCCTCCATTCTTTTCACTTACACAGAACTTTAAAACACAATATACTATCACTGTTGTAGTTTAAAACTCCTAAAAATGTAAAAAACAGAAAATCTAAATAAAATGACAACCTCAATTCTCCCGTTCCCGCCAAAGAGTCCCTATAAATATAACCTCATAAAAACATTTTTTTTGTAAAATTCTCCCTTGAGAGGGAAGGCGAAGAGATCTATGCCCATAACAGCCATTGTTTTCAGTAAAAATATGATATATTTTTCATTTTATTGAAATGTCGACGTAATACGTTTTAATATCTTGAAGTTTTTGGCGACAAATATATTGAGGCAAACCTTTTAGTAGAATCCACTGAGGCGGACTGCCACTATTAAACATTTCAACATCGCACTATTAAAAGCACTCATTTCAACAATTCCACATAATACACAACAGCGTAGATAATTGGGACGCAAAACTACGCCAATTTTACATCACAATATCTACTAGAAACAATTTGTAAATAATTAAAATAAACAGCCGAGAGCTTCCCATAATCTCGCTAAAAATTTTTCATAATAAATTAAGCTCTTACTATTTTTTTTTGTACGGTTTTTCCTTGAAAGGAAAGGTAAATAGATCTTTGCCCATAAAGGCCAATGTCTTCAGTAGTATTTTTATTATTATTTCATTAAAATGGCGATGTACTACATTTTAGTATTCCTTGGAGTTTCTGGCGACAAATATATTGAGATAGTCTTTTTACTATGATCCACAGAAGCAGACTAAACCACTAAAAAATTTCAACATTACGAAAGTACTTTGTGACATTATGCTACTAAATGAGCACTTATTTTTACAATTCTACTTAATGAACAATAGGGTAAATACTGGGACGCAAAACTACGTCAATTTTACAGTTTACATCATAATATCTACTAGAAAAAATTTGCGAATAATTAAAATAAACACCCAACCGCTCCCCATACAATTCCGTCAAAAACTTAACCAAAACGTTTTTATTATTTTTGTATTTATGAAGAAAGTCTGAATCTGAAGGTATGTAGTACAATGACAATGGAAATGATGGAGTATAAAATGGACTGGTCAGTGAAATAACTACTACGAAGAGAAAGCGTAAGCGGCACCAGCAGTGAGTAGATAAGAAAGAGTATTTTTTTCTATTCTTGATTGCCTTAGAATAAGTATCACAATAGACGGAACATTTGCTCTAAAAGCGTGTCTTCAAAGTGCCCTTTTTGTTGATCGACATTCTAGATTTTACTAATGTGCGTGACCAGGGAAGGTCACAGTACAACGATACACAGCTGAACATGACACATTTTTTTTTCGTGAATACCCAAACACAAAACAACACAGATTTACGAGTATTTTAGCCAAAACACTTAAGAGTAGCCAAAACACATAAGATTTACGAGTATTTTAAACCCCGGTGGTTACACTTAATTAAATAGAAAGTGACAGGAAAATTCTTTCGACTCACGATGGTAAGAGCAGCTACATTTCTTGGTCCGAGTTGACTGCGTATGTTAAGTAGTGCGTCCAACGTGCAACGTCCATTCGTCCACGATGCTACGATATACGATTCTTAGAAGGCAAAGGGAACTACGCCCATACTGTCTACGTCTTCGATATATTGTTCATAATATTTCAATGTAAAAAGCACTACAATTCGAGTGTCCAAATTCTTAGCGCGCAACATGTTTGATGTAAAAATCGTTCTATTTTTTATCGCTAAGTTCATAATGCTTCTCCTAAAGTGATCTTTGACTTTACTTGCGTTAAAAAAGAATTCTTGAAAGAACAGAATACTTAGCTGTAACATGTTTATTTAGACCACATAATGTACTACCCAATGTGATCATTCGTGATACCACAGATTAATTAGTTACTACCGTAAAGTGATACTAGAATTCTTTAAGATTTTCATAGAAGAGTAAGAAACTGGAAGTTTGACGACCTCCGTGGCGCAACGGTTAAGCGCGTAGGAAAGTAAACGGGGGTTGCGGGTTCGATTCCCGCCCCGAGTCTGGGTGTCTATGTATTATATGTATCTAATTACAAAAGAAAAGTATATAAGTATTATATCAGTTTTCTAGTTCCCATAACACAAGCGCTCTGCTGCTTACTTTGGGACTAGATGGCGCTGTGTGAAATGTCTGAGAATATTATTATAATTATTATTATTATTATCTATACTGTACAAACTGTACATAATATATATTAGGAAATTTAGAATATTGTCTTTTGAATCTTGAAACACTGGATTAAAAAACAGATGCTAATAAAGTAGGTACTTCACTTAGGTAGGTAGGTGGGTTACAGCAGAAATAAGTTACATGCTTTATTGGTTTCGCTATTAATTTAATAAATTTATGAATAGGATTTCTTAAGTCTTAGAAATATTTAATTATTCTCTTTCTATTTTACATTGGTGAATGCTAATATCTTCTCTTATGGCTCTTTCGACCTGTGTTCGAGTATAACGAAACATATATCAATCTAACTCTGTCGTCTTTAGAAACTTCATTTTCTTTATTGACGAACTGAATTATGATTTGTATAATAATTTCTGATTACAATGTTTTTCACTATTTTTAATTAGATAAGTAGGTATCAAAGAAAACTCAATATGCTAACAAACATTAGTATTACATAAGGGCAATACACGTGTGCTGCAGTTCTACTGTACGGCGAATCTAATGAAATATATGTCTTAATTTCACCAATATTTGCCATGTTATCACATAAAAAATCTGTTGCATGGACACAAATACCTTTCTCATTATTAAAAATAGTATTTGGTGGGCAATGAATTAATCTTGAAGTAATTATGTCGTTATTATTATTTAAACCCCTAATGCATACTATGTATGAAGTACAGTCGTCAGTAAACGGATCTTCAAAATTACCCAAACTTGTACAGTTGAAAGTTGAAAAGCATTTGTAACTTGTAGCGTTGGTGCATTTACGATCAATGTGGTTATAAATGAAACCAATTGGGCAAGTAAGATCTAATTGTATCCAGTTGTCTCCCGAACCAGGTATACATTTACTGTATCCTCTGCAGTCCGCTTGTTTATCGTTTGGAAATGTACCAGGACTGCCACAAGTATCCGCGTTACTTGAATTCCCTTGCTCTTGCTTTTCCTGTAAAGTACAAAGATATAGATATAGGTATACATAACGTATCTGACTTATTTTTGGTTTAGAATTCCGGGAGGGACGATTTGACGCAGAATATGCGTCAAGGATAGGCCTTATAACGAACTTGCACAATCATACATGCGATATACTAGTCTGGACTGTTTTTGCCATCTGTATACCTTACCTCTTTTTTAAAGCGGCAGAAAGACATTTTCCTGCGCATTGACACTCTTTACACCCCGAATGGGAAGTGACGAGACACCTTGTGTTGAAGCACAGGCTATGCTTCTTACATGTGGTTCGTTGTTCTATACATTTTTATTGAAATGCGATTACATTTAAATTAACTAAAATGCTACTTTTCGAAGAAGGCGATGACCCCAATGTCGGAGTAAATCAAAATTACTATGTTATTAATGTTAATCTTTAAAATAATATATTTTACGAGAAGTAAAATTACCTACTATGTTGGGTACCTACTTAATACTTTAAATAGATTTTTAAATGTGTCTTAGACCTTTAGACTTTTAAATCTTTGGACGTCTATTTGTAGTAATAAAGTAGAATGTCGTATATAGATACGTTTTTCAATTATTAATTAAAAAGGCTTAAAGGTAAGTCTTCTGCTCTAATCTTTAAAATACAGATTTGTATTTTTACATAAGTTAATTTTTTATAAAATACCTATTAGTTGTTTTAGTTTTTTGTGTGTCTAAAGAACTGATAATTACCTTTGAAGTGTTATGATCTACAATATTGTTGTTGCAATGATGACTAATATCACTGACGCAAAGTCCTTTATCAGGATTGAATTGTGTGTTTATGGGGCACTGGATTATTCTCGCGTCTATTACGTCGGCATCACTTAATCCTTCAATGCACGCTATATATGACATACAGTCTTCGCTAGCAGTATTTTTGAAGTTGCCAACGCTGGTACAATTGTATGCTGAAAAGCATTTATAATTCGTGCTGTTTGTACACTGATTGTCGATATGACTGTAAATAAATTCTTCTGGGCATGAAAGGTCCACTTGGGTGTAAACGTTTCCAGCACCGGGTAAACACATGCTGTATCCTCGACAGTCAGGTGATTTGTCGTTAGGGAATTTCCCACGAGTTACACATGTATCAGGATTAGTTGCGCTGATATAAAATTTCTGTAAAAGATAATACTTATTATAATCATATTATTGTTAATCGTTAATAATTTGTAATGCACTTTAATATACAGGTAGGCCTATCCAAGTACTTATTCATTATAAGATATACACTTTGAGGTTTACAGAACTATTACTGAACGAAGAAACTAATATCTATTTAGTTAATAATTTCCAAAATTAAAAATCATGAATTAGGAAAAAAAATCAAATAACGTTCCTGAAAATAATATGTACTAGTACTACGTTTGTACAGTATTGATTTGTGTTTATACACAAACAACAATTCGATGACGTAAAAAGTTATAATTAATGACGTGTCCTTAGATTTTATTTCATTTCAGTTTTAAAATATTACATTTATTTATATACTCACGGCTAGAGTAAAAAATAACAAAATAAGCATCATTTTCTATGTTTTTTTATCACGGCTTTAAAATTTTTGTACTCTGAGATATTTTATCACGTACCTACTTATAAAAAGACTAAGATACTTTATTTTATAGCGTCTTAAATATTTCAACTACTTTGTTATTTATGCGTTCAAAGTAGATGATAGCGGAAATTAAGTGGAATTTCTCAGACAGAAGTAAGGAAGGCAATCTGTTGTTAATAGATACGAACAAGTTTTAATTACGAATTATCGATGTTTATCGACATTTAATTACTCGTGTCTTAAATTCTTATAAATTATGATTTTTCTCTAATTTAGTATTTACATGTAGCTATGTACCTTAGTTTAAAGTAGAAACTATAGGTACCTACACAAATGGTACTTTTTTATACTGATCTAATATGTGGGTAGATACTTATGGTCGTTTCTATGGTGACATTTTTAAGGAAATATTTAAACTTAGGATAATGAATTTCGATAAATCTATTCCATTTAAAATAGTAGGTAGTACCTAGATTATAACACTTGTCATTGTTTTGCTTTCATTCATTTCTGCAATTTTAAATAAAATTAAAAATTCGCAAATCGTATACGGTTACTTTCAGTTACATCATTACTGAACGCATAGGTAATTATATTTTATGCTATTCGCGATCATAAATATTATGGTTGTCGACAAAACACTAGGACGGCACTATGTTAACATAAGAATTAAGATAAAAGATAAGTACATTTGTTTAAACATAACTACAGTTTTACCTACTTTAGGAAAAATATGGGACATTTAATATGTGATTTTACTGTCAGGTTAATAATAATAATATTATTAAAATAATAATATTTTAAAAATGGATATTAGATACAATATGCAAATGCCTACGTAAGGAGATGGGAAGCCACTTTAATTGAATAAATTTAAAAAGAGGTACTATATATTCGAGAATTCGCTGAAATAGGTTTTTATTCCTTTATTGTAACATACTTAACAGGTGCAATAAAGAGTATTATAATCTACTGGAATTTTTGGAAATGTGATCGTACTTCGGTAAACGTTATATATATTTTGCTTTTCAGTAGCATGATGTATTGGTGACGTTTATAAACGATTTAAGATTTACATATGATATCAACAAGATATCAAGTGTCTAGGACCTATCAAGGATCAAGGTGTTTTTTTTACAAATATTTTATTACCCCATTAAAATTCAATAAAAATATCTGTATAAATTGGTTAAATAAAATGTTTTCGTGTGTCTAGACTCTAGACTAGACTGACGAAGTACCTCTAGTTTTACATTAATAATGAGTTTTTGCGATTTTTGCTAATTGTGGGATTTTAACCTTAGTTGTTAATATCGACATTAAAATGTGATATAAAATTGAAAATAAAAGTTTTCAAAGGTTTTTATTGTGTAACATAAACAACTAGTAAGTCTCTTTTCTACCACTAACGCGTATAATTTAATTGCATCGCTTCGGGATGCTCAATACGAGTTAATTCAAATCACGGTGTGGAATGGCCGCCCACGCCCGTTGTAACAAGTGGAAAAGATTTAGGGCCGTGTAGCTACGGCATCCACATTTTCGCAGTGCTCTTCTTTGAAGCATATCCCATGCGTGTTCAATAGGATTTAAGTCTGATGCCGATCGAGCAGACCATAGTTAGGATGTTGATGTAACTAGACAGTATGATGTAGTAGATAGTTGTAGTGGAAATCGTTTTGTAGATCGGACGTTGATGTTAGTTTCGGCAAGTGTGTTTGTAATGACTTTGGCGGTTTAGGACGTGTATTATCATGCAAAAGCTGAAAGGAACCTCCCAATTGGCTCCGCAAAGGAATGGCGGCATCTGACACAATCTGTGCATTGAGATTGCCTCTAATCCAAATCAATTTCGTTATTCCACCGATCCAAATACTTACCCATGTCATGTTTTTTCCGCCGCTACATGCATGGACTCCTTTACATGACTTTAAGTGTTCTTGGTGTCCACTGGTCCTCTAATACCGTTTACGTCTAGTATTTCGCCTCGTGCCAAAGTGAGATTCATCAGAAAAACAAATAACGCCACACATCTTCTGCCCAATTTCTGTGTTCACGAGCCCAATGCAAACGGGCCCTGCGATTGCGGGGCACAATAGGTGGCACACGTAGCGGCCTTCGGAAACGAAGCTTGACTGACCGCAAGCGATTCCTAATAGTTTGATCGCTTATTAACGACCCTGAAGAGCGATGGCGAGGCGAGCGAGGATTCCGTCGAGCAGTAATTCACCATAAAGTTCACGTTGTGCAAGACAAATTATAAGATGGTTAAAGAGTCATTATACATATTAATGAGTTGATTATTTAACTATCCTGTCCAATCAAATGCTAGAGAATCCTCATGAATGAGTTCGTGGATACTCCTAATTTTTTTCGACTATCAAGGAAGGCAGATTTGTCGTGAATTCAATCTTAGTCAGACAATATGGCTTTTGAAAAATTTTTTTTTTAAATAGTGGATATTTTTAACCGACTTAAAAAAAAGGAGGAAGTTCTCAATTCGACTGTGTGTTGTTTTTTTTTTGTATACATGTATGTTACCTTGTAACTTCGTCATTTATGAACCGATTTCGAAAATTCTTTTTTTTCTTTGGTAGGCAATATTTCAAATGCCAAGCCTACCAAACTAATAGACTTTCTGTTGTTGCACATTGATTTGACACCGACTTAAATAACTGTCAAATTTAATTATATAGGTATGTGTATCGTATTTATAAAGTTATTTTAATTGTACTTGAGTTTCGAGTAAAAGATAGTTTTTTTTTTTTTCATAAATGTTTTTAGATGATTAATACTTGATAATTAATAACAGCTTTTATTTTCACAGGATATACGGTACGGTACCTACAGACACAGCCAAATAACGGGAGGTGATTGGAAAGTGTTATGGGAAAAATAACATCGTGTTAATAAGAAAATAAAAATATTTGGTTGCTCCGAGGTATAAGACAGTAGATGTATATCAAGGGAGTGTTTCCCTTCTCTGGTTTTATTTTCTCTTACAAGTCTATCAACAATCAACATCCAAAATCTTTAAAACAAGTGACAGTACGATACACTAATTGCTCAAGTATAATTCTGGGGGTAAGACTGGGTAATGTACGGCTTTTACACACCAACACTCCAGCAGCGGTCACGTGCAGAAGTGCAGAACGCACCAGTGCCTCTGTGTCTCTCTCGCGCTCTCTCTTTCTCTCTGTGTTCAAGCACTCTTGTTGGGGCAGTGACAGAGCCCCCTCAGCTCCATCACAGTGCTACGATAGCGCATACCACATGCGCTGTTTTGCTACTCGGGGTCGCATAGACGAACGATCAGGGCTCCCCTCCGAAAGGCTGCGACCCCGAAGGCTATTTTAGTGGCTTTAGTCGCCCCTTACGACGAACGTGAAAACACCAAAGCGTGACACTATGGTCAGGGTTCGGGCTACGGAGCTGAAGTATAACCTATAACTAACCGGCTTTTTATTGCGAAGAAAAAGAAGATTTTTAACGCACCAGAGCCTCTGTCTCTCTCTCTCTCGCGCTCTTTCTCTCTGTGTTGAAGCACTTCTCGTTAGAGTAGTGCTACGACAGGGCATACCACATGCGCTGTTTTCCTAGTCGGGGTCGCATAAACGAATGATCAGAGCCCCCCTCCGATCGGCTGCGACCCCGAAGGCTATTTTAGTGGCTTTAGTCGCCCCTTACGACGAACGTGAAAACACCAAAGCGTGACTCTATGGTCAGGGTTTGGGCTACGGGGCTGAAGTATAACGCATAACTAACCACCTTCTTATTGTGAAGAAAAAGAAGATTTTTGGGCAGGACTTTCGTAAAATTCGTTCTTAGTGAGCGTCTATACCGCGAAAGGAGTAACTATGCTAAATTTCAAGTCAATCGGATTTATAGTTTCGTAGATCGCGTGATGAGTCACTCAGCCAGTGAGTGGTGTTTCCCCTTATATGTATAGATAATTATATAAATAGAAGATAAAATATTCAAAGAGGGACTAATTGATCACATGATATAAAGCTTATCTATTCGTATTTTTCTGGAATAGTTTAAAGCTTAGTTTTATATTGTAAATATTAAATAAACCTTGGTAGTAAATTCTTATCTATCTTACTATTAAAAACTAGCTGTTGCCCGCGACTTCGTCTGCGTGGATTTAAAAAGTAGCGAGTGTCCTTTTCTGGGGCTTAATCTATTTTCATTCTACATTTCATCAAAATCGGTCAAGCCATTTAGGAGGAGAATATTTAAATGACGATAACTTTTTTCGCTGTCATCCAATTTCAATGAAATAAAGCCTGAATGTTACTCCAAGCTAAGCTTAATCTACTTGTTAAAACTGCAAGAATATCCGTTCAGTAGTTGAGATTAGCGTGTACATACACGGTTTCTACTGCTTTATTACATTAAAGTTATTTTTAAATTACGATAACTTTTTTCATTGTCATCCGATTTCACTGACACAACGCGTAAATGTTGATTCACGCTGAGCCCAATCTTCTGGTAAAAACAGCAAGAAATCTGTTCAGTATTTTCGGAAATTAACGTGTACAGACACGGTTTCTACTACTTCGTTATTTTAAAAATTATCTTTAAATAACGATAACTTTTGTCAATGTCATCCGGTTTCAATGAAACAAAGCTTAATGTTGCTCCAAGTTGAGCTTAATCTACTTGAGAAAACTGCAACAAAATCTGTTCAGTAGTTTCGGAGATTAGCGTGAACATACACGGCTTTTACTGCTTCATTACATTAAAATTATATTTAAATGACTACAATCGATTTTATAGTCATCCAATTTCAATGAAACAAAGCCTAAATGTTATTCCAAGCTAGCTTAATTTACTTGTGAAAACTGCAAGAAAATCCTTGCAGTACTTTAGGAGATTAGCGCGTACATACACAGTTTCTACTGCTTCATAAGTTTATTACATTGAAAAAATGTATTTAACTGATGATAACTTCCTTGTTATCCGATTTTTATAAAACAAAACTTGAGTGTTACTCCAAGCCGAGCTTAAACTGCCTGTGAAATCCGCGCAAGAAAATCGGAGATTATCGGAGATTAGCGTGTACATTTGCAGACAAAAATAAACAAAAAATTCTTTTTTGCGTTCTCTTACTCTTGTTTTATCGCCTATACTCATTTCTTGATAAATTTATTCATTGTACAAAGACACGGTTTCTACTGCTTTATTATAGTATGTATAGCTCTGACAGTTTTGAATGTGTATGGATACAATATGATGCCCATTTCAGAGAAATGATAAGACCTATGCGTCAACGTTCTGTATGTAGGTGATGATAAAAATATTATTCGTAATTAATTATTTAAGTATAAAAAAATAAGTAGAGTTGGTACGCATTAAAATTTATGAATTATATATTTTTCGTTAAAATTTAAAAATTGTATGCCGAAATTGATTAAATTAGATTAAAAATTAATCAGTGGAAATAGCACGAATTTAACAACATGTGTAGGTACCTATGTGTGTTTTTCTATTTCAAACGACGATAAATATGAAATTGGGACATTTTACTTACCTACCACAGAACTTTACTGAAGATTTGCTGGTAGTCAATTGACTACGTGTTGCAGCTGTGGCTATTTTAATTAAACTTTCAAGGCTTCGAGTTAGCGTAATGCTTACTTACTAATTCAGCAACATTAAGAAGGAGACTGTCACTTACACTTTCCAAGAAAAAAGCTCGTTTAATATAAATATTTAGATAGACATTAGACCAACCATTAGACAGATAAATAGGATAATGCGCATACCCTTGGATGATCTTATTACAATTACAACATCTATAGTCATAAATTATTACAACAAGGTAATCAAATTAATCCTTCTAAGCAATTACGGATATTAATGTTTACTGCTACACTTGGTATAAAAACTGAAATAGTTCAAATCCATCGCTCAGAATACCACAATGGAGAGGAAAATAGGAATAGGAGTACTCGTTGTAAGTTAAAATAATATAAATCATATGTCATAGTCATGTAAAATATTAAATAAAGTATTAAATAAGCGGTAACTTTGAGGAAGTCTATTATTTAAGATAATGTGTAGTTTTAAGTTCGTAAATATTAACGTATGTATGTACTTTTTAGTTATTAACAAAGATGTTATTCTAAAAAAAATAAAGTATTGAATATAATATGTGTAAATTAATAATATACAGTTACTTTTTATTTACGTTTAGGTGTTGTGCATTGTGTGGCAAGTGCATGCTACCGTCAACTGTACAGCGACTGGAGCTGGTAGATTTGCTGAGCCTGACGACACAACCTGCAAAAACTACACTCTCTGCGTCTACGATAGTTCAACAACTACCTATCTCTCCTACAACTACGTCTGCCCAACTACATCAGTCTTCAATCCTAATAGCGCCCAATGTACAGCCTCAACCAACTATGTTTGTAATGTCACCAATACAACGTCTTCCGTTTGTACAGCAGACGGATACATTGCCGACCCCAATTCCACAGACTGTTCATCCTATATTGAGTGCGTGGAGATTGATGGAACGTACACGGAAACGACTTACACTTGTCCGAACAGTACTTATTACAATCCTAATACCACTCTTTGTGACTCTGGTTACAACTGTACTAGCACGTTCACGTGTACAGCTGCAGGAAGATTTGCCAACACCGCTGATACTACATGCCAGACTTATTACCTGTGTGTGTTACTGAGTAACGGTACTTATATTGATTATGAATACACGTGTCCTACTACATCGGTGTTTAATCCGAGTTCAAGAGTGTGCACCTCATCTTACACGTGCACTACATCTTGACGAATAAATATTCGAAAGTAATGTTTAATGACTTCAGCTTCAACTCTGGAATATAAAACATAATATTTAATAAAACGCAGCATTGAATTGATATTTTATTATTACTCACATCCTTCACTGAATAATCTAAAATTGTTATACCTATTTCATTCCAATTTTATTAAATAATATAAAATAAAAGTAGATAGTTGATAGTAGATGATAGTAGATGATAGTAGATAAATAGTTGGACAAAGATTTATAATGATATCACTGGTTAAACATAATATTATGTACGCATCGTAAATTCTAATCGCACGTTTTCTGATATAATTGCATATTATTTCCTTCTTCATCATATAAACGACTTCTACAAAATATACATAAAATAGTCACTTTTTTATTCTAGATCTCTTCATAATTACAAGTGGCATTGTTTCGATATGTTTCTTTTGAGAGTACGTATGTAATATAAATACAAATAAAATAAATAAAAATAAAATAAAGTGTTTTCTCATGTTATTATTTGTTAAAGACGAGCTTTTCTAGGATTTCTGCGTTTTGTTTTGAATACGAAAGGATTTTCTTCTTTAACATTTGTATTGTTATGATATTGCATTTCTTCTATAAGTACAGAGGCAAGTTTTCTAGCTAATAGAAGGTTTTGGTTAACATTGTCTGTTGTATTGTTAGACTCATTATTAGCTTCAATTACTATTGGCAATATTTGATATTTTGTAGTGAGTAAACTAGAATTAGGTTTTTTCATAGTATGATAGTAATATTTGAAATAATTTTCTCTGGCTTTCTTTATTATCGATGCGGGAATTTTCCCTTTCAAATTATTAAGTTTTTCACCAACGACTACTGCCGTTGTACTATTAGTGTGTTTGAGAATAGCAGAATAATTGTCTTCATTATCGAAGAATCTCACATCATTTTTAGATGTTTCTTTTGTATTCACTTGATTGTAGTGGTCGTAATTTATTATATCAGGGAACGCGGTAACTAAATATGTGGACTCGTTGACGCGACGGACTTCGAAGGTTTTTACACAATTCGTCAATGCAAAGTTAATAAATGTAATGTGTATAATTGTGATATATTTTAAAATAATAACCATTACATTTGTTGCTTATGAATATTTATGAATCATTTTACGATAATTGTGTCACACCAATGTCACACTAATACACTAATGAATCCCACTGTGTCAACTTAGAGTTATCTATGATCTACATTTACACCTTTACAGAGGATTAATTGAAATGCAGTCTTTATGTACTTGTTATATCTATATAAGAGTAGTACTATAAAGTTAGTATACCTAGTAGTAGTTTGTCCAACGTAAATGTCTATATTATATACATTGGCATACACAGATGAGCACAATAAACTTAGTATATACTGGCGTATAGACGTACAAAGAGTGCGAGTGAGAATATAGTATTTTAAGACAGTGGCACGAGTGCGAAAGGGACAGCAAACGAGACGCTACCGTTTTGAACGACAGGTTGTCACAAGTCGTCACACTGTGAAGAACGCTGTTTTCTTATTTTGTTATTTTATGTTATTCCTGTTTTATTTCGAAGAAGTACTGTATTTTTCAATAATGGTTACGTGTTCTTTATGTGATTCTAATATTACATATTATCGCAATAATCAAGGGAATTATTCATTTTATAGGCGACAAATTGACAAATTTGTCATTTGAGCTCTATGTTCGTCTATACGCCAGTATATGCTAAGTTTATGGTCAGTATATACATAGTATATTCCGCTTCATGGATGGGCATACAGTGAGCATAGGCAATGATTGATATCAATGTTTTAAGAAGGCTTTATGCAAAATCTTGTGTTCATATGGTGATGGAAAATGTTTGTGTTTGTCTCCCTTTTTTTCAGACTTCTGGAAGACATATTATTATGTAGTTTGGCATGTTCGCGATGTTCTTTCTGATTGTTTTTGCGTGAATCTCTCGTGAATAACTTGACACCTTAAACTAAATAATAACGTAACGATGTGAACAACACAGTGAGGCCAGATTTTTAGTTCTATTATTTTTAAGAAAGAGGGGCCCAATGAGCAAGCGAGTCACACGATGGAAAGTGATCACCGCCGCCCATGGACACCCGCAACGTCTGGGTAATCACGGGTGCGTTGCCGGCCTTTAAGGGAAAGAGGGGGAGTGGAGAGATGGGCCACCGGCACTCTCACTCATCGAACAAAACACAACAGCAATAGATGCTGTTATTTCACGTCGATATTCTGTGAAAGGGTGGTATTTCACTCTACCACACGAAAATAAGCGTATAATGTATAGTAGTTGTGTGATTCAATGCAGTGTGGCCAATATTGTCATATAGAATTCTAGTACCCCGGTGGCTATAAAAATAACGTCATCATTGATAACGTTATTCTAATGATAACGTTACTTCATTAGTAACGTACTTTTGTAATACTACGTTGCGTATTGTACATTGTACATATACGTCCCTGCATAGTTTTACAATAGTATTAAAATTTCGAAAACGGGAAATTAATCGCGTTAATTTCCCATTTTAGATATCCTATAATGCAACGTGAAAGTTTAAAAGCTTAAAGTATTAGAATTAGTTCGTAATTTGTGTACATAGTTGCATCTTGGAACAATTGGTCCGCCATCAAGTAACGTTACCTTACACGTAATCTGACTACCCAATAATCGGAATAATAGGTTAGATGATTATCTTCTAGGTTAACAACCTAGAAGATAATCATAAACAAAACTATGAAGAAATATTCGAAACACAATGAAAAACATAAGAGTTATTCGCTTTTAAGCTTTAGTAGTGGGAACAAAGTGAGGATAAGTTCCATCTCTGTCACTCCTACCGCTGTGCAATGTCATTGCGACTTTGTGATGCCACAGCTATGTAGGCTATCTTCTTCTAGCCCGTCCCCACTCTGTTCCCGCTACTGAAGTTTAAAACCCAATAACTCAGTTTTTGTCAATGAATGCCCTGCGAATCAGGCAGTCTGCTCTCGGCCGCCGTACGAGACGCACGCGTCGCTCGCTCGCTCGCCTCGCCTCTCAGTGCTCAGTGCCGTTTCCGCGCCCCCGCGTTGCGCTGCCATCGCTCTACTCGCTGCGCATCGTGCATAGCGAATTAGTGCGTTTGTGTCGCGTCGCGCCTGCGGTCCGCGTAGCGCCGACCGATTTATCGCGTCGCGCCTGCGCTCCTCGTAGCGCCGACCGGGTTATCGCGTCGCGGCCGCGCCAGCTCAAATCGTTGCGTATTCTCCGCGCGCCCGCGTGCGCTGCCATCGCTGTACTCACTGCGCATCGTGCGTGAGTAATAGTGCGTTCGCGTCGCGCCCGCGCTCCCTGCAGCGCCCGCCGGCCTACCGCGTCGCGTCGCGGCCGCGCTAACCCGTATCGTTAAGTTATTGTTAAGTTAGTGAAGTTTATATAAGACCTAGGTGTTAGGTACACATCTGTGCACAATAAGACAGGCACAGTACGACCAGGGCTACAAAGTAGTACAAAGTAGTACAAAGGCGCTCTCACCCCTGCCTATCCCCGGCAGGGAGGTCCTCTCATACAACTTAGCGGCTCTACCAGCGCCATGGACACGCTGACGGACATCGAATTCCGCGCGTTCGTGATGGCTCAACTCGAGTCATCACACTCTCATATTCGCGACCTGTGGGACCACCGGGTCTCACCCGCGCCTCGCGCCCTAGCGTCTTACTCGGCCGTCGTTTCCACCGCCGCTACAGTCGCGAAGCCCCCGCCGCGCGAACCAACCAAGCCGGCCCCCGTTAGCGATTCAGGGTAAGCGGGCGCGCTTACCCTGACCTGACGGAGGCTTCGGACTTCGAAGAGGAAATGGACATAGCGCTTCCCTCCTCTTCGGAGGACGAGGCCACTGAGAACGCCGAATGGTGCTTAGTGGTCAAGAGGAAGCGGGTGAATTCTCCGAGGGAAGGCGACACGCCCAGCCCACCCCCCAAAACGACGAAGGCGGCCCCTCAGGCCTCCGGAGCTCCCGTGGCCCCTCTGGCCGAACAAAAAGCGCCTGCCTCACAGGCCACCCAGGCCCCTCAGGCCGACAAAATCAAATCACCGCCGCCGGTGTTTATTCAGGGTCTTTCGGGCCTTAGACGCGCGCCGCATCAAATTTATTTCCGCCCGCAACACTGCACAGGGCATTAAGGTTCAGGTCCCCACCCCGGCTGACCATCGGGAGCTCACAGCGCTCCTACGCTCGGAGCGCATAGGGTTCCACACTTATGCGCTCCCAGAGGAGCGCCAGCTTCGCGTGGTCATCCGCGGCCTCCCCAAGGAGCTCCCGGAAGAGCTCATTCTCGGCGACCTTAAGTCGCAAAACCTCCCGGCGCGTGAAGTCCACCGCCTTTACAAGCCCCGCTCGAAGGAGGCCTCCGATCTCGTGTTGGTCGTACTCGACCTCTCCCCCGAGTGAAAGGCTGTTTTCCAAATAAAATCCGTATGTAGGATTTCCGGCCTCTCCGTAGAGCCCCCGCACAAGCGCGGCACGGTGGGTCAATGCCACCGCTGTCAATTGTACGGACACTCGGCCCGTAACTGTTTCGCACGGCCTAGGTGCGTCAAGTGCCACGGAGACCACGGCACCCCCGAGTGCTCCCGCACGCCGGAAACGTCTGACCCTCCCGGTTGCGTACTGTGCGGAGAGCTCGGACATCCTGCGAACTATCGCGGATGCCCGAGAGCTCCGCGCCGTCGCCGCCGCGGGGGTAAGTTGCGCCGAGCCGGCGGAGCACATCAGGGCCAACGTCGCGGTCCCCCTGCGCACCCAGCCCAACCTAAGGCCGCTCCTACCGCGACCTCCGCACCCACACGGCCCGCGCCCTCCGCACCCACACGGCCCGCGCCCTCTGCGCCAGCCAAACCCGCGCCCTCTGCGCCGCTACAACTCGCGCCCTTTGCGCCGCCACAACCCGCGCACTCCGCGCCATCTCAACCTGCGCCCTCAGCGCCGAACAAACCCGCGCCCTCAGCGCCGACCAATCCAGCGCCCGCGCGCGCTCTACCGGCCCGAGAGACCATAGCGCCGACGCCAGCACAACAACCGCGGCGTCAGGGGCCCGCGCCTCAAACGCGTTCAGCGGCTCCGGCTCCTTCAGCGCCGGCGTCCGATCTCCTCGGCGACATCCGAATGCTCGCCGACCTCGTTAAGGATATCAACCTTAACGAAATTAAATTAGTCACGCGCAAAATCCGCGACTGTAGCGATGGGATGGGACGGCTCATCATACTCGCCGAACACGCGTCCCTTCTGGACAGCCTAAGCCGCTTCACGGCGCCCCCTCGTAGGTTATAAAACCGGGCACCCACGAGACAACTCCCTCCGCGCGCATCAAACCGCGCGGGCTCTCAATCTAATTTTTTAACGCGGACGGACTCCGCAGGCAACGCGATCTTCTTCACGAGTTTACGCGAGACCACCAAATGGATATAATGCTAGTGCAGGAAACCTTTTTGAAACCTAGAAATCGCGACCCCGGCCTCTCCGGGCTTAACATCGTGCGAAACGATAGGGTGCCCGCCCCCAAAGGCGGCACTATTATCTACTACAGAAGGTCCCTACACTGTATTCCGATCGATACGCCCGCTCTCACCAACATAGAGGCGTCGGTGTGCCGGGTGGCCCTAACGGGGCACGCGCCTGTCACACTCGCGTCTGTTTATCTCCCTCCCGGTAAAGCGCTAATTAGAAGCGATCTAGAGGCCCTCCTGAACTTAGACGACTCTGTCATACTCGCCGGCAACCTCAACGCTAAACATCGTCGCTGGAATTCGCACACCACCTCGCGAAATGGCAGAGCTTTAGACGAACTAACCGAAGTCCTTAACTTTGACGTTATCGCCCCCATGACGCCCACCCACTACCCCAGAGTTACAACACACAGACCGGACGTACTCGACATTGTGCTTCTAAAAAACGTAGCTCTAACGCTGCACTCAATAGAGGTGTTACACGAGTTAGACTCTGACCATAGGCCGGTACTACTCAAACTAGGACCTATGATAGACACTAGGACGCTCACAAAAACCGTGACGGATTGGCAGAGTTTAGACGAAACGCTAAACTCTGAGAATTCGCCGCGGCATAACGCGATACCGGACGTTATCCGTTCCGCCGAGGACGCGACCGCGGCGATAGACGCGCTCACCGCCCACATCCGCGAATCAGTCTCCTCGTGCTCCCGTGAGGTCCCGGCGGCGAACGACCGCCGTTGGGAGCTCCCTGGAGACATCCGTCGGCTGATCAGAGCCAAGAACGCCGCGACCCGCGCTTACGACTCGTTTTCCTCAGAAACGAATAAACGCAACTTACGCGCCCTCCAACGCGAAGTCAAATACCGAATTTCCGAACTTAGGGATAACAGGTGGAGCGATCTCATGCGAGAGATCGAGCCGACGCACCAGGCTTACTGGAAGTTGGCCCGATCTCTCAAATCGGACACGTTCCAAACAATGCCGCCTCTGACGAAACCGAACGGACAGCTTTCGACGATGTAGATCACCCATTCCCAAAGTGGGCGATAACGCCCCCCTGTGGGCGCTGCAGGCCTAAAGGGGGGCGGTAAGAGACCCAGAAAAAAATGGGGGCGTTGTGTAGAGGCCTGGGAGGTGATTTGTAATTTCATTTAGCTAGGAGGCATCTTAGTCAACGACTGCATGAGCTCTCGACTCAGTAGACAAAATAAGTTTGGGAACCTAGAATGTAGATAAAGCCGAACTCTTGGCCGACACTCTGGAGGCCCAATGCTCCCCTAGCTCTCAGCCTGTAGATCAGAACCATTAAGACATGGTCAATTGCGAAGTAGGCTCCCTACCGCCCGCGACCGCCCCCTGCCAACTCAGACCCGCAACGGTTGACGAAGTTCAGGACATTGTCAAGGCTCTCAAACCTAGAAAAGCCCCCGGTAGAGACGGCATCTCCAACCGAGTAGTCAAACTTTTTTCGATGCGCCTTCTCGCGCTTTTAGCAGCTATTATCAATGCCGCCATGGCGAACCGCATCTTCCCAGCCGCCTGAAAGGAAGCGATCGTCATCGGAATCTCGAAACCGAGTAAACCCCGCAGTAGCCCCAATAGCTATCGCCCAATCAGTCTCCTTAGCGTGCTAGGGAAAATTTACGAACGGGTCCTTCTGGCTCGTCTCAAAGCCCACTTAGACACTTCCGGTCTCCTCATAGACGAGCAATTTGGCTTTCGAGCCAAACACTCGTGCATACAACAAGTGCACCGCCTCACGGAACACATCCTGGAGGGCCTTAACCGCCCGAGTCGCACTATAGGCACGGGGGCCCTCTTCTTCGATGTAGCGAAGGCGTTCGACAAGGTCTGGCACGCCGGGCTGGTGTACAAGCTGCGCCGGCTCGGCGTGCCTGACGATCTCGTACGCATAGTACGGGACTTTTTGTCGGACCGCTCCTTCCGCTATAGAGTCGAAGGGGTGCTCTCCTCTCCCCGCCCCATCAGGGCAGGCGTCCCACAGGGCTCCGTTTTATCGCCCACGCTCTACTCGCTCTACACGAACGACGTCCCCAAAACCCCCGGTGTAGAGCTCGCCCTATTCGCGGACGACACCGCACTATTCGCATCAGACCGTGGTCGCCTCAGAGTCTCCCAACTCCTCCAAGTCGCGGTCACAAGCCTAGGCGAGTGGTTCCGTCTGTGGAGAATCGAAGTCAACCCCGAGAAAAGCGCCGCTGTGTATTTCTCGAGGGGCACGACGACTAGCCGCGCCCGCCGCGCTAACACTCTCAGAACAATCACGCTTTTCGGCCAGGATATCCCTTGGACTAGGAAAGTCAAATACTTAGGAGTCACCCTTGACAGTGCCATGACCTTCGGCCAACACATCAAAACGGTCCGCGACCGCGCCGCGTTCGTCCTCGGCTCATTTGCGCTAAAAGCAAAATGTCCCTCAGATATAAAGTTACCTTATATAAGACGTGCGTCAGGCCTATTATGACGTACGCCAGTGTAGTATTCGCTCACGCTGCGCGCTCTCACACCAACTCCCTCCGAGTTATTCAGAATAGGTTCATGCGCAGGGCCACTGGTGCCCCTCCTTACGTGCGCAACGTAGATCTCCACTACGATCTAGAATTGCCCTCTATAACTCAATATCTAAAAGAGACGTCCCAACGCTTTTTTCACCGTTCCTCCTTACACCCGAACCCCGTAGTGGTCAGGGCGTCATCGCACACCCCCGAACCCCGCGTCCGCAAACGCTATCGTAGGCCTAGACATGTGTTAGGCGACAGCGACGACGACATTACACGTTCGAACTCGAACATGCCAACATACACACTACGACCGCACCGCCCCCACCGGCGGATGCGAGGACGACCCCCGCGACACCCGTAGGGTCTCACGTTTAGAAGCTCGATCACATAGCTCTACACGCACACACGCGGGCCTTAAGCTACATTGTAAACTGCCACGCGGAACACTAGACACACTAACCGGCCCTCAGCCGCCTCGCCGGCTGGGTCCGCTAGAGGACCGGCCCTCACCCGAATAGGAAGCCCGTTAAGATGCACGCAGGTGCGGAAAGCTCCCCTGGCGACGCCTAGAGCCCGAAGTCCGCCCTCCATACGAGGCATCCCTCGGCTGGAGGAACCCTCAGGCGGTCGACCATCTGGCAGGGCGCCTTCAGCGCTCGCCCCAACGCAACCTGTAACGCTGTAAAAGCCACCAGGGCTAACAGCAAAGAGGGGTTTTGTTTAGTCGGTTCGAGTCCGACACTCCCCAGTCGGCGTAGAGTCCGGCTGGGTAGCCCGCGGGGGTTTAATTTCGCCTCTCAGAAACAAAAAGAAAAAAATGTCAATGAATGACAATTAATTTTTTATTCAAAATGTTTATTAATTTTAGTGCGGTGTATAAAATACAGCATTTTTAAGTACAGTCATTAGCCTGTTATAACAATTACTAATGGCAACGTTTGTTGAGGTTTGATGTTCCAAGCTGTTTTTATTTTTATTTATAGAAACATGAGTTTCTAAATTTATTTATGTATGAAACGTGATTCCATCCTGCTTATCACTATTTGAAGACTTGTTCTTAAACTCTAACTAAACACGCAAGTCGGCATAACGACTAGCTGACGACAACTACAAAATATACATGCGAGGGATAGATTGGTTGCCCGTGTGCGTGTTGCTTTGTATGTACTTACATAGCGAGGCATAGTTTTGCTCGACTTCACTGTATTGTTCGTGGTAGCGTTGGCTTTCTTTTTTATTTGATCTGATCTTGGCGCTAGCAGAATTCATACGAGACGAAAAACCACTCATACTAAAAAAGGAGAAGAAAATTTCGTGTTAAAAGACAATATTCTGAAATTAGATCTAAGCGGCATGTATACACATGTTGTGCTGGCGGAAACATGATACTATCTGGTAAGTAAAAAGTGAATTAAATGAAGACAATGAACACCGAGAAAAGTTGGGAATATAATAATAAGGAATCAAGGTTAAAGTGTGATGAATTGAAATGCACTTTACATGAACAACTCAAGTGAAATGAGTTCTTATTCCAACACCAAGCATAATTATTTAGATTACTATGTAATTAGAAGTTACGTCGTTCTTTAAGAAAGAACGTGGGATTGTTCTTAGCGCTGTCTAGTAACTAATTAATCTGTGGCGCTGTTATTGCTTTCATATAACTATATAGCTTCACGCTTCTTAATTATCACTTCCGTTAACATATAAAAGTTACCTGACTACAATTACAAGTTTTAATCAAAGGCTTAACTATGTCTCAATAATAATTAACTTGGTTCCTATTTTTTCACATTTTCATGATTTTGAAAATAATTAATTTTTACATTAAAGTACCGTGTAAGCAAAGAAAATATAATATCATTGCGTGTAAGTATTTAATTTTTCTATGAAATTGTCCTATTAAACTGTCAATAAATTTTTGTGACTGTAGATGTTTTATTTACTTGTATTATAGAAGTCAGCGGCTTTATTTGAAAAAATCAATAGCCAAGTGAATTTAAACAGGAATAATGTTCAAGTGTTCATTCGTGTGTTCGTGCTCGTATAATAACGTTTTCAGTTTCATCTTGCATGTACAGATGATAACCGCACAGGCTGACACCGAATTTTTTTATAATCTTTTTGATGTGTATATACTTGTTTTAATTGCAGTATCAAAAATTGTATTCTGGAATTGTTAGTTCAAAAGAATATATGTTTATCTTTTTGGAAATCTGTATAGGTTTTAGATAACGTCGAAATGAGGCAAATGTATTAACGACATTATACACTGATCGTAGTTGTAGCACAGATTAATTAGTTACTAACGTAAAGTCGTAGGCTGTAGTAGTGCAAATTACGCAAGTAATATTAGAGATGGTACGATGTTATAAGAAACCTTTGACAGAATATCAAATTTAGTTCTTGGGATTTTCACAGCGCTTCAAATCGACACAGTAGATAGCTTCATAGCTATCTTTTGTGTTAACAAAGTGTTCCTGGAACTATGGATCAAGCGAAACAGGATCTTAGAGAAGTTCATTTTCTACCTTTTTTCCCAAGAAATTCTGAACGATACAGTAGGAGCAAAAATAGCGTATAATTTTTTTTTAATTCATGATTTTTGGCTATTAGGTTCCAGAGGGATGGGTTTTTCCTATCTAACCATTTTTAACATACACAGCATTATTTTCTGCTTGAAGTAAAGTAAATTACAACTTTGAACACTACCAGCGAATCCGGGACTATGTATATAAAGATTGGCGATAGTCGCTGGACAGTTCTATAGAAGCCAGTGACCTAAGTGTCTTTTCGTTAGATTATTTATTATTCTGCCGACAAATAATAAACTTTATTATATATTTTCTCTTTAATTGAAATAAAATCTTAGTATTTTTAACTACACGTTTTTATTCCTTTCCAAATAATTTACGTTAATAAATAAACTTTCAATTAAATACTTCCACAAGTAAATATAATATGGAAGTCAACTTTGGATTGATTACTTACTTGCTATAATATAATTTTACACATATAATATAATTTTACAGCAAGTACGTTTACTTTTCGTATATTAGACTTTCACGGTTAATTAGTAATGATTCACAAGGAATAGGTTATTGTTACAATACAAAGTTAGTGTTACAGTGTTGTTGTTGTTGTTGTGTCCCTAAAGTTGTACAGGCTACAACTTTAGGGAGATGGTTGTGGTGGCAATGACTACTTATTCAACAACATTGTATGAGGGATTAATTTGCTTTGTGCCGATTATTAAATAAATAAATGACGGATCGTAAAAACTAAACGCAAATAAGCGCTTTATATCGGGATGGATAAAAACAAATTGTATTGCATTTTTAAACTATTGTTCACTGAAAACTCAGCAATATCGTTATGGCTAAAACATTTTCATTAAAAAAAATTAAACTGCCTTCAAAAATAAAAGACACTGAAAAGTATAAAATAACTATCCTTTACCATCATAACTCGAGTACAAGTAAAATAACTTTATAAATACGATGCACATACCTATAGTATAATTAAATTTGACAGTTACTGAAGTCGGTGCCAAGCCTACCAAACTAATAGGCTTTCTGTTGTTGGACATTGATATGGCACCGACTTCAATAACTGTCAAATTTAATTACAATATATTTAATTATAATTTTTTTAAATAAATTTTTTTATTTCTCCCTTTTGAGTGATCTTGACCTACATAAATGTCTAGGGCAGGTCTGCAATTAACTTCTTTCTATTTACAAGAGAATCATCAATATAAATAAAGGTTAATAATAACCAGGTCGGTTATTTGGTGTATCTTCGAAGTCCAAGCTCCAATATCGATGAAATTTAAATGGAACCACCTCTGAAGTATTACCTACCAAAACAAAACTTGTTTATAAATGACGGAGTTATGAGGTAACAAACATACAAAAAAAAATACTACAACATACAGTCGAATTGAGAACCTCCTCCTTTTTTGAAGTCAGTTAAAAATGATCTTTCTGACTATTGCAGGATTAAAATTGTATTGTGGATTATTAATTTCAAAGGAACGTATTTTTATCTTTTTGCACATCATATGACAGAAACATTTTCACTTTTTCACCTTCAACAAATAGAACACATCCATTATCTCCCTAACCATTAATAATGCGGTTACTACTACACCAATGATACCGCCGATAAAAACTACCACTCATATCGGTTTTTTACTTAATTCTAAATACATAACTAAGTTATTTGTATATAAACATAAGTTATTTACCATTGATAATATGTAGTTATAATAATATTACAACCAAATGTCTGTAGAAAGTTATAACAAATATTATGACATTAAAACTGTGTTATAGTTTCTATAAGTTAACTTGTAGAAATTCTGTTTATTTATATATTTCAATATAAAATGTATTAAGATGTGTGTGTGAATATTGATAAGCTCTCTCAGCAAGGCACTTCTCGATACTTTCGATGCGCGCCGATCATTCGAAGCACCCAAATGTTTTGCGCAACTTATGCAATTGGAATAATAATAACGTAAGCTGATTCGCATTCGGCGTTTTCTAATAAGATTTTCGAAGATAAAGAATATTTTAGTGATGTATATTTTTTAAATTTACATTCTAGCGAGCTATTCTAGCCAGCTAGGTATATTAAAAACCTATTAATAAAAAAGAAAGTCGTCTTTCAAACCATATTAATATTTCGATAGGATGCGTATTGAGGTATTTTTTGAATTAACACAGTATCAGTATTTTTAAACTCCAACGGGAGATAGGGATGTGAGTTAGTTTGCACCGTTATCAGATTGTTCGTGTGTTTGTCTATGACATCGTACCGTTGGAACGGATGAACCTACGAAGTGGCGCAAATGAAATCAAATACATAAAATGTAAACGTAATATCAAATAATAAAAAAATGTCAAGTGATGATATTTTCTAACGAAATGGTATTCGATCAGCTTATCTGATAACAAATATGTGTCGTATGTATAAGGTAAGTGAGACTTATTTAATTTGCCTCATCGTTACTGTACCGGACATGGCATCTGAAGGTATTTATGAAGTCTATGCTATTTGAATGTCCTTTTTTTTTGGTTAAAGTTATATTACTATACGTATGCATGTATATGTTACTTGTTGTTATTGAAGCGGCCTATCTGTCGTATTATGATGCATCACTCAATGTGAGGGTAGCCAGCTGTGCTCAGCAGTAGGACATAAATAGGATGTTGAAATATCTCTAATTCTGTTAAAAACTGCACATCACTTATCTTCTTATTTAGCTTTCTGTGTATTCTTCAAATTGGAAACTCAATTACTTAACAACTGATCATCATTACGTAAGCCCATTCCAAGTGCCCAATGATTGGCCTAAACCCAGAAGGATACTTGAAGAAGAGTTTACTCAACACACGCTACGTGAAGTGAATTGCGTTGCTTTGCGAAAGCAAACTGTTTAATAAATGAGACGCGTGGCAAGTGTTCGAAATTTAAAAACTTCACTAAATAACCGAATGCAACTTACAACTGCGAATAACAAAAACTAACTCTGGGACAAGTTTCTCAATCCTTACTGATCTTACTAGGTACGATGCGATTGTCTACTAAATACTAAATGATATAGTACAGTATTTTTTAAATGTTTCTAAAAATCAGTGAACGATGTTTAAATCTGTGATTATGCCCATAAAGAACTGTCATCAATTATCATGAGAAATAAAATATTAATGAAATAAAATTAATCATAGTAAAATTACGAATCATCTTGTAGAACCTATGTAACTATACTTTACGTAAAAACTCAATATTTCAAGATGTTGTTACTGGTATAAAGTTATAATATAGAATTATGTAATGTCATGTAGCAGAACTCTTAAATATTTGTTTTTTTTTAATTATCTAAATAATATCCTCTTTTTCGTATTTTTGTATACATGTACACATAAATGAATCATTTCGTGTATACGACTATTTAACTCTCTCTACGTTCCTAATTCCGTATTGATTTGCGTGAAATAACATCGCATAATTACAATCGGTTTTATCGGTGAAGAAAATTAATTAATGATGACACACGATACTAGGCAATATTATAATATCAAACTACATTAGCTTTAATTTATTTTGAGATGCCATAAAAACGCATTCCAGACCTTGTGAGCTTTTAACCTTACGTCATCATGATGATCAAAAAAGACGAAGTAGCCCTGGCCCAGTGATTCTCAACCATTTTTTTGTCACGGCACACTTTTAACGATTTCAAAATTTGGCGGCACACAAAGAAAAAGATAAGTTTAAAAGTTGTTTATTTACCTATAATACATTGTGTAAAATAGTTTATGATAATCATTTTGAATGTAAAATAAAATAATATGTACTACAAAAACAACAGTACGTTTATTGAGGGATTAATTACGAGTAATAAAAAAAAGCATTATAATTTTTACTATATACATTTCTAAAATTTGGTGGCACATTTTAAGAATTTGGCGGCACACGAAAGTGCCGCGGCACAGTGGTTGAGAATCACTGCTCTAGCTTGTAATTGTGTTTAGAGCAGATGAAGTGGTTTATTCCCCTTTCGGCTTATTGACTTATTTTACTGTCTGCTAAGTAGTTGATTAAAGATATTTACCATCTTTAATATCATTTTGACATTTTGGATAATTTTATTATATATAGATAAAAATTAGGTTTTAAATTATTAACGGCGTTAATTTAATATACGTAGTGATTACACAGAATAGGTAAAAGTAGGCACTGCGTCCTAACAGTAAGATAAGAATAATTTTTGTCAATAGAGTAAAGTATAACATGTTGTGGTTAAAATATCTCATGGTGTAAAATTGTATCAAGGCGGTGGGTGTTTCATGTGTGTCCGATGTTATGTCGATAATGAAACCCAACGGAATGTTGTATATCCGTTATTTTATTTTAAAAACGAGAACGATCCAATTTGAAATGGGGCTTAAAATTCCGAATATTATTGTAGTGGTTGAAATGGGTTAGCAGGTATGCGCGGCGCCTTCGCCCCGTGAGCCGCGACGTGGGGCGCACACATTCATTCTCTTTTTGCCCGCCTTTCGACGCGCGCGCAGCCTCTATTGTTCGCGTACGCGCATTTCTCTCACGTGGGAACCTTCGCTTAATCGTGCTTTACCCGCTGTGCTATTACTTTATAACAACGGGAACGAATACACGTTATGACTTCTCTTTAAGTGGCATTTGTGTTATCAAGTAATTGTAAAAGGATATGTGATACACAAAAATGAGGATTGTCGTTTTGTAAGGTAACTCCTAATCGTTTCCCTGTGAAGACTAAGTGATGATCAGCTAGAGAAAGTATCCTGTTAGATAAGCGGGTGCTATGGCCGCTGCGCCGGTAAGTTGATATGAACTGGATAAGATTTTCATGTTCACGCACAATGCATCTACTTCGAATTTATTTATTAAGCTCGTACGAGCTTAATAAATAAATTGATTGTTTATAAATAGTTAAGCTTAGAGCATCTTTTATTACTGTGTTGTTCGTTTGATTTTAAAAGTTTTATTGCAATAAACGTACTATATAATAGAGATACCTATATTACAAATAGAAATATAATAGATACGTTGGTTCTGCTTTGCATAAACACAAATGCTTTTACTAGAGGTGGCGCCGAAGTGTAATTGTGTAGAGACTTGTTGATGCGCGTATATATTTCTATTTGTAGTATACATACGTACATATGTATATACATACATTTGCATGTATTTCTTAATGCATAGTAAAATAGTGCAATAATACAATAACGGTGTCGTATATAATATAGGTAATATCCAAATTAAAAGTAATTTATTACCTTAATAGTACAGGTGTAATGAAGATTTGATTTAATAAAATACACTTCATTTCCAAATATAAGATGATGACAATTATTATTAATTACCTAATTTTAATTTGAGTTGAAAAAGATACAAAAGTAAACATCTCGTTAGGCATGAGCAGTACCTACTTAAAATATTTATGTAAAAAAACAAGGATTTTCAAATTTTCAAAAATTCGTTTTCAAAGGAAGACCCTGTAAAGGTGATTAGCTTATAATTGGAACACATAACTTCACCTAATCTGTGGAGGCTTTAGCTTTTACTCCACTTTTAAAGTTGCGTTGTAATTGTGTTTTATCGAAAATGTCAGATAATGTTAACAGAGTCGCCTCATAATATGTAAACATTAACCCTTTTTTTGGTGAAAATGTCGTAAAGGATTTTGGTCTGATAAAGTTATGTTTACTTTAAGTTGGACACACTTAACATTTTTTTCTACTGTTTCAACGATTGCCTGCATTATGTCAACGTTTTAAGACTAAAATACGTCAGATACTATCCGTTTTTGACACGCGGAAGAGAGAAATTTTGGAACGAGTTTGCTTACTTTTTATGATGAATCTAAGTCATCCCGTCGTACATTCATAATGAAAAGTAGTTTGATTTTAAACAGTAGGTGCGAATAGTAACGAACTTGATTACAAAAAATAATACTTATTCAATTGAATATGTCATACGCGTTGGTGATTTTTATAATTACGTCATAAATATTTCAGATGTTTTTATGAGATATTATTTAAGACACAGAATAGTACTTTATTATATTATTAGGTAATAACGCAAAGTAATGTATAAAGTTATAGATTGAAAATATATTATGAACGTATGTAGATGTAATACGTTTTTTTTTCTTTATAGCATGGCGCACAGTTTAGCGCATTTGCCAATGTCACGTATAAATAAGTAGGATCACACGTAAATTTGTTTTTTCTTATTGTAAAACTACTCCAGTAAAGTGCTTTATTGAAGTTATAAAGCACTTCTTGGAAGAGCGCGAGAACTTCAGCTACACATGTTTATTTAGACCTATTTCATTCTTTTCACATACAGAACTTTAAAACACAATATACTATTACTTTTGTACTTTAAAACTCCCAAAAATGTAAAAAATATAAAATCTAAACAAATTGTCAACCTCACTTCTTCCGTTTCCGCTAAAAAGTCCATGTAATACGTTTCACATAAAAATCTCATAAAAAACCTCATAAAAATGAAAATAAATTATTACATTTTTCACTCGAAAGTACCGCTTGTTTTAAGTAAACAATGATGATGGAATAGACATGCTTGGGTATCGTGTTTTTAAACTCTCTTGAGACTTGACACTGCTGTCATCTACACAAGAAATAGATGTGTATCATTTTTAATTTATACTTCTATACCATGTACTATTAAATCTATATATTTATATATTATATGTGTAAACTTTGTTTGTATGTAATGGATAAACTCAAAAACTACTCAACCGACATCAAAAATTCTTTGACCTGTAGGAACTTACATTATCAGCGAATAACATGGGCTGTATTTTATTTTCAAAAAAATTCTACCCGTGCGAAGCCGGGACGGGTCATTAGTATAAAATATATTAATAATAGTAACCCGTTCTCGCTTCGATAGAAATTCTTTTTGTCAAAACAAAATATATCCTATAAAATATTAGACATGGATAATGTAGCTTACTATTTGTCAAAGAGTTTTTGAAATCGGTTCAGTAGTTCCATACATTACCTACAGCCACATTTCATTTCTTTATAATATTAGCATAAAAGTATAGTTATAGACCATCTTCGTGAAATGCGCCTTAAAATGGAGCGTGTATTATCTTACGCAAATGATAGCTGAAACGTTTATTGGAAATACGGGATCCTGTGTACAGATTTGCTGATCAGGCGCTAGTTAAGATTGCTAATTAGTTAAGTTGTGATTAATGAATGTATTATTATATTATATTATGAAATTTATTAAATAACTCCATAACCAAATATATTGCATTTATAAACTACAACTCTTAATCTGGACCTTGGGACCTTACTATTGTCCAAGAATCCATAGCCGTGACCTCCTAAGCACAAGCCGATTTTGTTATTAAATCAAAAAAAGTGACAAATATGATTAACGATTGTGTTGGCATTGGCACATATTCACAGATATGGTTATGGCTCGACTACAAATTCTTTAGATGTTCAAAACTTTAAGGCATGTTACATCTAAGACTCATTTTAATCGATGTTTTACTAGCCCAGTCAATTCTGGAGGACCAAATACGCAATATGTACCTGCGTGGGAACTGGGAACAGGATATAAAAGTCAAAATCTTTGAAATAGAGCGAGCACAAAAATCTCTTTCAAAGGTCATGTATTACAGACCATATGGAAACTGACTACTCATTGTTTTTTACTCACTAAGCGGTCTTTGTCTAGTCAGAAAATTGTGTTCTCCAAGATTTTTAAAAACTGCCTAAAACTCAACCCCGTGACTTCAGTACTCTTCATGTTTGTAATCTATGTTCAACACATCACAATCAAAGATATCTATGTACAATATGTGAAATGAAAATACAGCAGCCGATATTAATATGCTTTCTCTCATATTTACACAAACATCAAAATACCTATCCAATGGCATATCGGAGTTCAAGAAATCGCTAATAGCTGGAAACCAAGAATTATGACATTAAAACTCTTGTATGAAATTATTGAATAAAACTGAACACATTGATAAATTAGGTTAGGCTGAAAAATGGTTCTATTTCAGCCAAAATTATTGGTCACTGCCATTGTAGATAGAAAAGCATATCAAATATCCATCAAACTTATACATGCCCGTCGCATGCTCGACATTTACATTCTCTCATCTTTTACATTTTACTGTGTTACTTATTTATTAAGTACGAAAATATAAATTTATATGCAAAGCACACTTCTACAGTTTATTGTACTAGTTATGAGGAGCGGGATCTCTTAGGTATAGCTTATTCTTAAAAAGATATTTATAAGGAATAAGAAATTATTATGTTCGCGAAATGTTTATGAAAATACAATATTAAGAAAATCAGTAAGTGTATGTTGTGCAGAGAAGATTATTTCCAGACTATCGTTTTATCTTCGGTGAAATCGTTTATTTTATAGTATGATTTCTAATCAATGTACGTTTTATAACAAATGTAAATCCATATTCCGTTAATTGAATAAATTAATGAGAACCTTATTATAAAACGAATGCAGTTACTTAAAATTTTATTTACTTAACCGTCTTTCCGTTAGTTCAAATAATTCGATTTAGATTAATACAATAATATAAGAAGGTGAAATGTTACATAAGGAGTGGTTAAACTTAAGGGTATTACTAGAATTTCTATTTCTTTTCTATTTTTAAGAAATCTAATAGTTATTAAACTGTGTTATAATAACCGAGACACTATGTTTGTCTAAAAATACAGCAAAAATAATAATAACTTATCTAATTACACAACTACTCTACTCTTTATAAAATGTAGAATGAAAATAAGGAAATTATTATAATCATAGTTATTATAATCAAATTATTATAATTTGTATTTTAATCTATGTGTATTCATTTCATGGGTTTCATTTAACGTTATTTAACAAACATACATTGTCACATAAAGTTTTCGACCAACCATGTTAGAGTCAAAATAAAAACTATAATGCATAAGGAATACATTATTCTCTACAGAAAGGGAGGTTCTTTCATCATAATATTAAAGTAATTTATATACATAGAGTAATAAAACTTTGTCAATCTATATTCTGTATAATATTACAAAGAGGTAAACATTGTTTGATTGTAAAAATTCTATATATAAAATAAATATAAAAATTGTAAAAAAGTTTTAAAATTCTATCACCTATAGAAAGTTACATTATCAGCGAGTAACATGGTCTGTATTTGATTAAAAAAATTTTGTACCAGTACGAAGCCGGAGCGGGTCGCTAATACAAAATAAACTGAACATCTTAAATTACTTAAACACTATCTTTAATAATATATACAATTTTTGAACTTTAAAAATCTTGATACGTAATTCAAAAATTACATTACTTGCTAACACATATATTCTATAATGAAAAATATAATAATTTTAAAAGTTAGTATATAACAAGGAAATGCGTATTAGATACAATACACACGTACACCTATATGTTTACAATGTACGCTAAGCTAACATAGTTCAGAGGAACATACAGTAGCATGTAAACACGCGCGCAGTACTTTCGATTTCAACGCGTTTCTTCAAGCGAATTAAATTATTTACAATGTTTGCTATTATTAATATAATAAAATACTTTTCTTTAATCTTATATGGAAGGTTATTATAAAGTGATATTATACAATCACAAATTACAATGGCATAATCCTTACAGAAACATTAATATAAAATGTTAATAATACTCCAGACAATTACACATTTTGTGTGACCCCAAACTAAGCAGTAAGCTTGTACTATGGGTACCACACAACGAACTCTGTGGGAGTTCCCAGTAACACCCAGACTCCAAGCCAATTTAGAAAAGTTTGTTTCCTAAATTGACCTGACCGGGGATCGGGGACCCTAGCATTGGAATGCAGATGCATATGGCACTGCGCCAACGGGCCAGTCATATTTATATATTATTAAACATATTTTTACTATTGATAATAATAATACATAAATATTACTATTCTTGTTATGATTTTCTGCCTTAAAGATTTATATGAATATTTAGAGATTTTCTTCGTGTTCATTTTTGTCTTCTTTTATTGAAACGAAATGGAAATAAATAAATTACATGTCGGTATCGAAGTTTATATTTTTTCTTACACAATTTAATAAGTATAAAGTGCCATGGCAGGGCGATGGTATGTAAGCGACTGGCGAGCCACGCGTTCAAATTGCTTTATATTCTAATAAAACGCAATTCAGCACTTTTAGCATCGCCAGGTCGTTACAAATATTTTATTACTTTGTCAAGATTAATCTTACATATTATTTAATTATAACTAAATACATATTTTTGCCTTTTCATATATAGCCAAAATTTCAAATTTATACTTAGTCGACATGTGTTTTGTTTCTCATCAAAGCAACTTTAGAAAAGTCGAGACCATGCAGTTTGACTTTACTACGTGGTCTAGACTACGTTCGTAATCTTACAGCGTTAAGGATTGGGGTATTCCCAAAATACTCTAATCCTTGATTTTCCATTCAATATTTTTGGAATATGTTGGGGAATTTCGGTTGTGTGAAGATGATACATACATCCATATTATACTATGCACAAAAGCCAATTTATTTTATAATGTGATCATGTTTTGCTGATGGTACTTATTTAAAAGTGATAGACGTGAAATAATGAAATGCTTTAATGTAAATTATTATCTACACTTACATTTTGTATTATTAGTATTAGGTGAACTGTATACGATAAAAACAAGATATAAGTTTCTCTTGCATTGTAATACCTGAAGGCAAACGATAAATATACTCTGATTAAATCTTACTGCGTAACAAATGGGTAGTTGCCTAAATTAATCATAATCATTTATAATTTTGACATGAGCGCAGGGTACAAAATAATAAATACACATAGTCAATTAGTGAAGTTGCCATTTTTATTTGGAATTGGTTTCAGTTGAATCGAACATTTTCGACAGATATAATATTGAGCTTTTATAAAATAGACGAAATTTGAGTAGGGAATAGAACTACTAATGGTAAACAGTTTCGAAGTAATCTCCATCTGAAATTGCACAATAATCAAGCCGTTTTTGAAAACAACACAAAAATTTTTCAATTTTAGATGAAGAAATACTAAAAATTCCTTTTCTCAAATCATCTTCAGTCTTGGTTTTTTCCGCATAACAACAATCTTTGAAGTACCCTAATAAAAAGAAATCACATGGGTTTACGTTCGGTGAATAAACTTGGAATAGCCTAAATCCAACTCGGCTGGGCAGCGTTCGGAAAATTGCGTAACGTCTTCTTGTCCGACATACCTCAGTACTTGTACTGTGCTTTAAGTCGAAAGTTTTCGACCAGTGTGTGTTGCCAGTGATGACTTATGGCACAGAAACGTGGTCTCTCACTATGGGCCTTATTAGTAAGCTTCAAGTAGCCCAACGAGCCATGGAGAGGGCTATGCTCGGAGTTTCTCTGCGAGATCGAATCAGAAATGAGATCCGTAGAAAAACCAAGGTTACTGACATAGCCCAGCGGATTGGCAGGTTGAAGTGGCAATGGGCAGGGCACATAGCGCGGAGGACTGATGACCGATGGGGTCGAAAAGTTCTCGAGTGGAGACCACGTACCGGCAAGCGCAGCGTAGGACGTCCACCCACAAGGTGGACGGATGACCTCATTAGGACCGCAGGATCGCGCTGGATGCAAGCCGCTAACAACCGGTCTTATTGGAGATCTTTAGGGTAGGCCTATGCCCAGCAGTGGATGTCCTATGGCTGAAAGGAAGGAAGGAAGGAAGCCTAAACCGATGACACTTTCGCCATACACTTCGCTATAAATTTGTAAAAACTATTGAAAAATGCGGTTATAGGATGAAGTAAATATATTTTTTTAGATTCTTGTCTTCTAACAGTGTTTTGACTGGCTACTCGTTTACTTCCAAAATTTGTACGAAAACCTCTATACGTTTCAGTATAGTCTTTACCCCTAGAATAAAAGCACTCGATGAGATACACCTGTTCTTCGTTCCTAAGATTACTCATTTTAAAGTACACCTATTGCTCTTTACTGAGTATCAACAGAAACTGATAACATTCTAGAATATAACTGCAGGGGCCCAACCTCATACGATACAGTAGAAAGGGAAATAGGTATATATACTCGTATACTTTAGACAACTTCCCATTTGTCACCCGTTATTTTTAACGGACTTAAAAAAAATGAGAATGTTCTCAGTTCGTAGTTATGTTATTTTTATATAACTATGTTCACCGATATCTCCGCCATGTGTGCACCGATTTCGATGATACGTTTTTATTTGAAAGAGTATATATTATGTCCTGGGTGGTACCATAAAAATTTAGCTAAGATTGAAGGATATTTAAGTACTCCTTAAACAAATGAACTCCTCTACGGTTTACATAACATAATATATTGATGATCCTTTTGTTTAATGTTTCGTTCCAGAAACCAAAAGTTGTTACCTGTTTATTTAAAACAAGACGACTGGAAAGGGAAATGTAATTTAACTTTAGTGAAAGAAATTAAAAAGATTTCAAAATAAAAGTACCTACAAGATAATTATCCCCTAGTAAACAAAACTCAAGTATAAAAATGTGTTAATTACGAAGTTATTTCCATAAGAAGTTATTTTTGTACTTGGATTTTGTTGAGTAAAGGATAATTATTTTGTCTTTTTGTTTTCAACTTGAAATTATTTTTGTAGATACTTCAGTTTTGTTTACTAAGGGATAATTATATTGTACTTTCATATTGAAGTTTGTTTATTATCAATTGCAGTATTAAGGTGCAGTAAAGAGAGTCGGTTTTATAAAACTAATTGAAAGTTGGGTTGGGTGTGTATAGACAGCCAGTATCTTTTTAATTTTCTTAAGTAGCTATTAAACCGCACGTAAACAACTCGTTTCACTCGGCGCGAGGTGACTAAGTTTAGACTTCCTGAATACGCTTTCTGTGTTATATATAATAATAATAAATAATAAATAGCTTTATTCATCCCATGCATTCATAATCACAAAATAAATTACAATTAAAATTACAATCAAATTACATTTAAAATTACCATCAAAATTACATTTAAAATTACAATTAAAACTACAATCAAAATTACAATCAAAATTACCATTAAAATAATCATTCATTGAAATACTAAATAGTCACATAAAATAGTAATAACATTTATTTTTTTCTCACGTATTTGGATAATAGTATTTTACTCGTTTATTGTTAGTTTAAAAAAAATTATTAATTTATTGTAAATTATTAATATTGTTAATAATTATTATATTATATTACTCCTGTGTGGGCCCCTCTCGGGTAAAAGCCTCCTCCATAGAATGCCAAATATCTTTATCTTGCGCTTTCTCAATCCAACCCTTGCCTGCGATTGCCTCTATTTCGTCTTGATACCTGGAGCATGGTCATTGGTACATTAACAACGTGGAAGGAATCACAGGGAAAAAGGCGCAGCGGTCGACCATGCTGTGTTATATACTTAGTTAAAATATTTAACATATTTATTAATAATACATGTGTAATGTGACTTCCAAAAGCATATTAATATATGTATATAAAAAAATGTATATTGATTTCAAATGTAGGTATGTAAAATATTCTCTTATTGCATTCTTTTATTCAAAGATTTCCTTTTAGAGCTTTTAGCGATAAGATCAAACATTGTATTTTTGCGGTAACGGTTAATTGTAAACTACATTTTTGTTGATTTGTCTCTGACATTTCTATCTACCTCGTTAAGCTAATATACATAGTGTCAAGGTATGTATGTATAATAACATATATATATATTGAGTACATGAGCGCTCAAAATATTTCTTGACTAGAGAATACACATTAGACAATGCTTATACTCTTATTTATGTTTGTATGTCCAAGGAATGCTTATATGGTTCGGGCACATGGAAGGAATGAGTGATGAAAGAGGGACGAAGAACATCTACAAAGCGAAAGCAAGTGGTAGCTGAAGCCAAGGCAGACCAAGACTGACTTACGAATATCAAATAGCCAGTGTTAGGTTAGGTTAACACTCTGGCTATTTGATAGCCGTACGTCAGCCTTAGGCGAAATGCGTGAGGAGAATGAGATTCGACGAGGCGAAAGAAGTATGTAAGGACCGCGAAGCTTAGCGCTCCATCCTCTCTGACTACCTCGATAGGAATACAGCGTGAAGTTATGTGTATATGTATGTCCAAGGAAACAGGTAGTTTATGATATTTCTAGATCGACATATGTATTTCAAAAGTTTGATTTCTAAATTAACGCGTTAAAATTGCTTTTTTATTGCTTACTACTGTTCTAAAGATGAGTCATACAGTTAGATTACGTAGGTGTTTGCAGTGGTGTTGCGATGTGAACATAGTGTTCTTGAGTCAGTGGTCTTGAACCTGAGTAGATCATTATTCTTTGCGATTGTTTCGATGGGAACCCACGCGATTTACAGCACCTCGTGAAAGCGCATTTTCACATCCATACCATAGTAGAATGTTTTAAAAAGCTATGTAACATTAAACTTTGTGTTGCAGCGTTTGTTTTAATGTTGTATTCCCACACTATACGGAGATACGGAATATAGTATTCTTTTAATTTGTTTTGTTTTGTGTAGGTAGAGTAAGCGATGATTGGCATGCTGTTATTTTTATTTTATTTATTTAACTTAGTAGGTCATTAGGCATATTGTAAGTACATGTTACATGTATGTATGATGTACGCCATATTGCGAATTTTAATACGAAGCGGTACGTGTATATCGGCTCTGTGTTACGTATGTAACTTCACCCCGTCTTGCATTCAGGGTAGACAGAGCACCAGGATGGAAGAAAATCACTACTCGAGACGTGTTTTAGCGATTAAATATTTAGGCTTAAAGATTTCAACGCGGAACCGGTTAAAAACAAGTTATTAGTCCTTCACCTACCATTCCTTATAATCGCCTCTTAGCCACATTTTAAGATCTGCCTTTTGAGACAGTTTAAGAGGGTATATAGGGTATATGTATAGGTGTATATATGTATATTCCTCTTTTTCTACTAGACCGGTATAGAAGGATTATTTTTATTATTAATTGGAATTATGTACTTATTTTTACGTCGTAAAAATCAGTGTATAATTACGAAATATAAGTAATAACTTCAATACATAAACACCACAGATTAATTAGTTACTAGCGTAATGCAGCGTATCAACTAAAAGATATATTATAATAACTATTTAATTAATCTGTAATATTATGACAAATATGTAAAAAAAGATCAAATATTAATTAATATTAATTACAGTAAATATTATCTCGCGGTACTTTCATTTTATTTTATTTTAGTTTCTGCAATAATGTGTTTTTAAATATTCAAGAAAAACAATTTAATTCGACTCATATGTGCAGAATTACGACACTATTTATTCATTTTACACAAAACGCCGAAAGGTTTATATCGACAGTTGGATATCTCATCAATAATCAGCTGTAATAATAGTTATAAGTATACGATTCAATTTGTGCTATAAGTGTTAGTACAAAAAGAGAAACTCTTAAGAGTATTCTTAAGAAAAATGGTTTTGTATATGCTTCGTAAACATAAGAAGTTGACAAAGTTGGCATGACAGCATCAAATCGTATAATGTACTGTTCATTGCACACGTCCTACTAATATCACCCAGAGTTATGAAATAAATCTTAATTTGATACGAAACATTCTTGTATCTATATAAGACTGGCTCTTTACATGCAGTGGCAGAACATCTGCCTTCCAAACGACTCCGGCGGAAGCGAATATTTCTAAATTGGCTTGGCTGCTGGGTGTTACTAGGACCTCTGTCAGTTCATGGTGTGGTAACCAAAATACAAGCCTAGTGATTACTTTTTATTATTTGCTTCATCTAATATGACTAAGATTCCCTTCAACACCCTTGTGGTATTTAGTTTTTTTCTCATTCTTAATTTGGGTATCACTGTAATCAATTCACTATCAATTCACTCCTAATGAAGAGATAAATATTTAAATAATTAAGTACTTCCGAGCTCAGGAAGAGAAAGAAAAATTAATATAGTAATAAATGTATCCACTGCTAATCCTCTCGCCCAGATAATAAAAGTCGGTCAAGAGATCGAGCTAGGATATGTATTATTCTGCTTTGTCCTCCGTTATTCCAAGTATATACCCTCGAAAATTACGTTAAGGTATGATTTTGTTATACATATCTATACCCATATTACAAAGAGGTAAACTTTTTTGTTCGTATGTAATGCATAAACTCAAAAACTACGCAACCGATTCCAAAAATTCTTTCACATGTAGAAAGCTACATTAGCAGCGAGTAACAAGGGCTGTATTTTATTTAAAAAAAAAATTCTACCCATGCGAAGCCTCGGCGGTTCGCTAGTGTATAATATATAATACATAGATGCTCTGTCCGCCTCGAGTAGGAAATGGCGTGACGTTTTTAATTAATGTCTTTTGCGGTGTAGTTCGTAGATTGTGTTGTTTTCCAACAGTTTAATTAAATTATACACATTCGAGCGATGAATACAACGCACGCGCATTTCGACATAATATCACTTTTTTCCTTACGAAGTGTCATTTCATTACATTAATGTTCGAAAGAGCTATTTGCCGCGAATATTTCTTTGGAGACTATTCATATACTTTAATTCACGCTTTCCGTTTTTCATATTACGGGTATTACGGAAATTGCTGTAATAACTTTTAGACCGTAAATATGTCGTGTGTAGACCTTTCACCCTGACCATTTGACGAAGCGAGATGATAATCATTCACAGAATCTACGAAACACGATTCCTTAATGTTTCCTATTAGCTTTAATAGTTACGTGACCTTATAAATTATGAGTTTATGTGTATTTGTGACGTTGACACATTAATTTTTCAACTTGGTATCTTACAATTTAAAGATAATATATCTAATTTTTAATATTCTTGGAACAATTATACCTATGATGTTTACATTATGGTTGTTATACGAGTATGAGAACCACTAGTATCACAGAACGTAATGAGAAGCACTCAATAACACCCAGACAATAAAATGATTTAGAAAAGTATAAGTATTAAATTAACTTGGGCAGGAATTTAACCCGTCTTGAAAACGATACACTTACATAATAGGTTTTTTTTTTATAAAAGAGGGGGCAAACGAGCAAGCGGGTCACCTGATGGAGAGTAACCAACCGCCGCCCACAGACACCCGCAACATCCGGAGAATCACGGGCGCATTGCCGGTCTTTAGGGAAATCGGGAGGGTGATGGCCACCGGCACTCTCACTCACCGAACGAAACACAACAGCAATAGATACTGTTATTTCACGCCGATATTCTGTGAGAGGGTGGTATTTCACCGGGCGAGCCGGCCCAATTTGTGCTGCAATGCAGCATGGCTCTACCACCTTTAATAAGTGTATTACATTACCACTATATGTAAGTGTATTACAATACCACTCGCTGACTGACTGATTAACTCATGAGTCATGACACGAGATCTCCGAAACTATTAGTCCGATTGACTAGAAACAGCATAGTTATTACTTACGCCTTTCGCGGTGTAGGCGCTCACTAAAAACGAATTTTACGATAGCCATGTCCAAAATGGCTCTGCTACCCGTGCGAAGCCTGAGCGGATCGCTAGTACTTCATATGTACAATTTTCTAAAAATGTAAACATAATTGTTTTCGTAGATGTTGTGTTTTTTCAATACATAATTCATCGAAATTATATTTGAATATACAATAACAAAATTGAATCGTAAATTCTTTTATTGATTCAATTATGGTTCGAGGTTTGATTGATAAGTGATCTGGTAAATTCAATATTGGTCTTTATTAACTCTATTGATTAGAACAGGTTGTTGTCAGATTTATAAAAGTTACTCACACACTCGAGAATTCACTTTCAATTTCTACCCGAATTATTTTATTTCTCAATGTATAATCAAAACCCGATGTAATAAAAGATATTGGTATGGAGTTCCGATACGAGATAACGTAATTTAAGAGATTGTAATTTGTATAGACGTATTAGACTAATGAAGCTCAAATTAATTTTCGGTTATAAATTTTGAATTACGATTCATGGAATGAAGTGTAATGAGTTCAGTGGATTCAAGCCATAAAGAAACGTACCTATTCGGAGTTGTCATTCTAGAAGATTAGTAGGCGTATCCATTTTTAGTAATTCGATGATAACTCTTGTAAATAGGCGCGTTTTTCTTATGAAAAAATGTATTTATAAAAATTCCTTAAAATGATAACAAAGTTAATAAAAAAATACTACTTCAATACAAAAAAAAATGTGCGATCTGCTTATATTTCTGCATAGATCGTAAAAATCGGTTCAGACTTTTAGATAGGCGATATGCTAGCTATTATATTATAGGTAGCAAGATTACGTGTTGCCACTGTAAGCCCAATACTTACAAAAACGGTGTCAAGAGGCATTCCGCATTGTCAGAATTTGTATGTAGTCAAATTGAAAGTGAATTAATATTTTATTAATCAAATAGACAAATAAATCACAATTGTGGCATACCACAATAGATACAAAAATGTCAATACATATGTATTTTGATTCAAACCACAAGGTAATAAAGACTGAAATTGTTCTAATCTTGATATTGGTCGATGACGTCAAGTGAAATCGTATGCTAAATTGTAAGGTGTTAGGATGTTAACACTCGTAAATAACAGATAGCTATAATTGTAAGTATAACAGTATCTAATTTTATACTCTATTACAGTTTTTTTTGTAAGCCAATAGCACAAAGGCAGTTTCTTTTTTGATAACACGAAAATACAAGAAAAAGTCTGACATGCATTAACTTAGGGTTTCTTAGTAATTGCAGTGAAAGTAAAAGAAAAAAGGTTTGAAGTATGGGGTTTAGTTTAACCAGTTCACTTCACTGTACTTTCAGCAGAGTAGGTGATAAGATCATGGAACTATCAATTGTGACATATGGACAAACAGATTGTCCTGTTCGGTTTCGTATTTGCGGATTTGGATACACATTTAATAAAAAGATAATATTGAATAACAATCGATAGATTTTCTTTTGTAAGATAATCGGTCAGTATACGTACGATTTAGTCATAAGGTTTGTTTCATTTTTAGTACTCTAATATCATTGTCTAGTTCAGAGATTAATCGGTGAGACATGTGAGATGCAGCTGAGTTATGTATAGACAAGTCACGAACAGTGCTTTCACCATTCGTTCTCACCCCATTTGTCGCTAAAGTATTCTCATTGTACACTTTGTTTCCTTTATTAACAAAGCATAATAACAGAGTGTCATAAGTATTTGTTTTTATTAACGATATCTTTATTCGGAAGTATTGTTATAGACTGTATTGTCACATACGCTCATTTGCGACAGCGATGACATAACTAAAAAAAGTTATAAAACTGAACTATATCTAGACCTCAAGACGACAAGGCTTTTTGGCGGTAGTGCAGAAGTCAAGTTAGCATTTTATTATTTATATTTTCAATTTATTGCGTTTTTGGGAGTTTTAAGTTACAAAATGATAGTAAGTATATTGTGTGTTAAAACTCTGTGCGTGTTAAGAATTAGAAAATAAGAATAAATACGGGCAACTGAAATTTTCATGTTTTTCCAAGAACTCTTTTTTTTAACTCAAACTGTTGAGATCGGTAAAGTGGTCTCGACTCTGTGAGGGAGCAGATAAACGTTACTTACACAGCCACATATATACATATTCATACGCTACTAAAATCATAACCTTCCCTGTTATTTCACCGTCGTCAGGTAAAAAGTGATCTAACATCATGGAGCACTCAACCTATAGAGTGGCAATGTCATTTATTTTATATGAAAACAATTTATGTCTGAACACTGTTGCGGTTACTGCGTTCTGATTAATAGTTTGATTTTTTACTTTTTTTGCTACACCACTGAATAGAATAATAAACCATTACATAAATATTACATATCCACAAAGATTGGTTATGCACTGCTTAATGCGAGCGAGAGTTGATATTTATTAGTGTAAATAAACTGAGCGGTAGTGAATAAAATGGTCCGATATTTCGGCTCTATAGGTTGAGTGCTCAATGTCTAACATGGAGAGCAGTTTCAAACTTTGAAGTGACGATGTTTCGACACTCGACTATCGTTTTCTGAGAAATAACGACGCATTTTAAATATAACACATGTCTATATTAAACATACACGAATAAATACATACATATCTTTACGCTGTATCCGTAACGGGGTAGTCAGAGAGAACGTTTCATTTCATTTCAAAAAAAAATAATGATTATTTTTTTGTATATCATTATTATTAGGTATTGTATGTAATTATGTAAACTTCTAAGAACGTATTAACTAAAAATGTGACGTCAATGGCATATAGGCACATATGGTATGCTATCACACTCTTATCAGACGGTATGACATTTTTGTAAGTGAACTTTCTGTGCAATTGTCTAAAAAAATCAGTTTTTGAGATATGTTATTCCTCCCGTAAATGAGCATGTATTCATGATGTTCATGAGTATTGATATCTTTTTACGTTTTAATGTCTAACCAGAGCTATAATACAAAAGATACACTCTGCGTTGCGTACCTCAGTAGGTAATAAAGTCCAAGATAAATCACGCCGCTTAAAAATGCCACAGAAAGATTAAGGAAGCTGACCGCCAATGTAAATCATTCCGGTGTGCTGTTTACTAGCAAAATTACTTCCGATCGACATATTTTATGAAAATGTGTCTTGTACTTCCAGATGAGTCGGCTTATCTCATGAAGATAACTTCACTTATAAAGTAGTTCGACTTATAAAGTACTTCGCACGGGTAGAATTTTTTTGAAATTAAAATACAGCGTTTGTTACTCGACTCGGTATCGATAAAGTAGCTGTATAGGTAAACGAATTATAGAAATCAGTTAAGTAGTTTCTGAGTTTATCCATTACATACAAACAAAGTTTACTTCTCGTCATCTCATATTATATGATACTACAGATTTATTTATTTGCACATAGAAATACACAGAAACAGTGTTCAAAGAAGCAATCACACAATCACAAAATCACAAAAGGCAATGCTTATCTCTAGTTTGAGCTACTCGCCTGCTTTACATGATAAGTGGTTGTATGTGTGAGTATATATTATTAGCTTTTATGCGCCCAAAGTTTCAAACTTGTTGATCGACACGTTTGCTTCTTAACGAAACATCCTCAAAATTCCAGATCTCAGACTCTGTCAGATTTTCAGCACTGAAAGTCACAGCACAGCTACCGGTAGCTAGAATGTTATCTCTGGAATTTCCTGAGGATGCTTTGTTGAGAAACAAAATAAATACGTGTCGATTAACAAGTTCGAAGATTTGATCGGAAGATAGCTAAAAAAATACACAAATGGACCACTTAGGAGGAATTTCCGCAAAGTAACGCTTGTGTCTATGCGATGCTATACATAATATATTGGTATATCTATGTGTATTAAATAATAATATAATATTCTAAATTCTAATAGTTACCTTATGTGTCATGATTGTGGCATAGATATATGACATAGATAGACTCTCCGTCGCTTACCAATTCTAAAGTGATGGGAACCAAAATAAAGCAACTCACCTGTAAGTGAAATACGGATCAGCTGTTTTCTTATACCTAAACAGCAACCGATAGGCATATCTACATACATACTCACGCCGCATCCCTAACGGGGTAGTCAGAGAGGAGGGAGCGCCAAGAGTCGCGGTCCTTACATACTTCTTTCGCTTCCTTGAATGTCATCATTCTCCTCAAACATTTTCGCCTAGGTATGCGAGTGCTTTTGACATTTCCATCGGCTAACACTAGCTACTTGATCTTCATAAGTCAGTCTTGGTCTTCCTTGGCTTTTTTGGGTTAGGCATATCTATATCTATAAAAATGGATGTTTGTGTATATGTAATCGCTAAACTCCAACACAATTGACCGATCACTATAAAAGTGAATACGTATATGTATTTTTTCATGGAGGTTTTTATGCTACCCACTTTGTCGTAAGTTGCTACCACGCGGACGAAGTCGCGAGAAAAACCTAGTTTAATATAAAAATGTAATCCAAAGGTGGTAGAGCCATGCTGCATTGCAGCACGAATAGGACCGGCTCGCCCGGTGAAATACCACCCTCTCACAGAATATCGGCGTGAAATAACATCATCTATTGTTGTGTTTCGTTCGGTAAGTGAGAGTGCCGGTGGCCCATCACCCCCTCCCCCCTCCTTTCTCTATTGGGAAAAAGGCTGGCAACGCACTCGTGATTCTCCGGATATTGCGAGTGGTTGGTTACTCTCCATCAGGTGACCCGTTTGCTCGTTTGCCCAATCTTTTATAAAAAAAAAAGAAAAAGTATTTACTGGCAGGCCAACTCGTTTTATTTGCTTCACATAAATATACGACTCAGTCTACCTTTTTGTCATGTCTATGGAATATGGTTTATGAATATGGAATAGGTGTACTTGTTTATCAGCTTTCGCTCTCTACTGCGTTTTGCTAATATGAATTTTTATTAGAAAATTTACGATAAATAGATATTATGCGTTATTAAAATACGTTAAATGATAGCTTTTTGTCTTCGTGTTACGAGAGTGGATACTTGTACTTTCAAGCTGAAATTAGCTATGGCATGTTTGTTTTGTATGATAATTTTCATTCATAACATGTACGATGTGATGTAACCTACATTTAGACATATTTATATTTGAACACGCTGTATTTGCTCTCGTTTAAAGGTACACTTTTTGCAAGATAGAAGACAATTCTATGGGCGCGTCCAACATGTCAATTGTTATACCGTAACAAATGTAGTGATCAAACTGATACTTTCACTTTTCAAATAATCTGCGTACGTTCCTAGGCATTTTAACGTAGGTATGTAGTCATTTGAGAATTTTTCTTTGAATTTATCTAGGTATCTGTGATGACTTTTTAATTTTTATGCTATTACTACATGTTTATGAGGTTGGTTAATAGTGTTATTGTGAAAATGAAGAAAGGGGTGTTTGGATAGTTCGGGCACATAGAAAGAATAAGTGATGACCTATTGACGAACGAAATCTACAAAGCGAAAGTGAGTAATATCAGAATAGCCAAGCAAGACTAAAGCTGATTTATGAAGACCAAATAGCTAGAGTGTTAGCTGACAGAAATGTGTGAAGCATTCGTATTCCTCGGCGAAGGTGTATGAGGAGATTGATGAGATTTCAGAAGGCGAAAGAAGTATGCTACGTTCTATATTTCTACGGTTACGTACCTCCAAAAGAAAAATTTAACCTATCACTTACACCACCCACACTACCACACGACACGCTAAGATGACGCGTATCAAGTACGACTTTTGACATGTCGAAGTTTTTGATTTCCGGTAATAAAAAAAGGTGACGTTTAAAAAAAAAAAATAAAAATCGCAAATTTTGCCCTACTTAACAAATATTCATATGAGAATAATTACAGAGAGATAATTTGTATATTCGTACTTCGAACTCGGTTCCTATTTCTAGTTCACAAAAAATTATAACGAAATCTAGGTCTTATAGAATTTATAAATTTCTACATACTGTTCAAGCTCGCTCTTGATCTAATACACTTATTTTATCAGTTTAATTAAACTTAAATTTATTTATGTGTGTAAAAGTGTACTAGTTGTGGTTCTATGTGTGTAGACCTATTTCAATTTTTTCAAACATTACATTTTTTTTGGAGAGAGCATGAAAAAAGACGTCTTACCGAGTTTCTAGCCAGTTTACAGTGCAGCTTTTTTGTACTGACGACCATAAAAAGTTTATAAAATATATTATTTAACAATAAATTGTTGTGAAAATAAAGAACGTTACAAAACAACAATTGGATAATACAGTATAATGACCGTATAAGAAGTTATTCTCGTTTTACCAACGATTGGCGTTTTTCTGTTTCATAATTTTGTACTTACATACAGCTTATAAAAGATAGGCACTTACTACAGTACATTATAAGAAATCGAAACATTAGGTAGTTTGTTGTCAAACTGGAAAAAACTACAACAGTAAGTGATCGCCAATCTGTATTTTTTGTTATAATCACGATCTCCCGCTGTTTGATGAAGATCGAAGTCACGAACACCTGAAATGACTCGACGTCGCCAGTCCACTTACAAAAAGACATAGTGACGTCTTAGGAAAAATAAATTTTAGTGTAATTCTGGAAAAGTAATAAGTGATTAAAGCGAGCTTACCTTAGAGAATACCTACCGATGGTAGAGGATGTTTTTAAAAATCTTGTATTATTACATTATTGTTGTGTTGTAGAAACAATACTTATTCTTAACAGAAGTGAGTGGCTTATTAATCAATAATCAAAACTGTTAAAAAATACTTGAGTTTCATTGAAAAATATATAAGTTATTGGCTTTCAAATTAAAGTAGTGGGGCTAAACTAGTGGGGATATGTCCGTTCCTCCTAGGTCCTAGCCTCAGACCAATAATCGGACTACTAGTAGAGCCAAAACACTTAAAATTTACGAGTATTTTGCAAATAATTATTTCAGTGCTGCAATGTTTTGTACGTCAAGTCAGTCATGAGCTGACACGAAGTACACCGAAAATGCGAGGTTGCATACTTACTATAACTAACTGTTTCATTCGCGGTTACGCTCTGAGATAGAAAGAGAGATAAGATTCGTTTGATACACGGTGATAAGTGGAAACTCATTATGAATCCGTCCATTATGAGTTTTGGTCCGAGGTCCTAGCACTGAGCAATGACATTATGTTGTGTTTGGGCTGCGGAGATCACTTTCTATCGGCACGTTTATTACGTAACTTGCAGTCAGCATGCGACAGCCAATATCGCGCGATATCTGCTGTCAAAACCAGAATTTGTGTAATGTAATTTGTATAGTGGCGCTAAATCAATTACGAAAAGTGCATTTTACGGTCATAGAATAATATATACGCGATCGTCATACATGATACCAATTTTTTATTACAATTAGTCACCGATCGCGTAGTGATTGCGTCGCTGTCGCTTTCTGCAAATTTTTAGGTAATAACCCGCCGGTGACTCGCTTGCTCGTTTGCATCCTCCGCCATAAAAAAAAGGTAGCTTCAGATGGCTTAGATCAATAGTGTCGTCTATCATCCCATCTCTATTTAGTCTATCCTCACTTTTGGATTTTTAAAGTCAATAACTCCTGTATGAAATTCAATTTTTTTTAGTTTTATTTACAATTTTTAATTATTTTAACGTACCTGCGAAACTAGTTTCAAGAACAGACAACGAAACTGTTACATAAAGCTATTTTTATTTTTTAGTTTTGAAGTCGCTCTTTTATATTAATTTTACGATGTAGTAGAAAGGTGTAGAAAACGATTCTCGTAGGGAAATTGTTGGTTGTGGTCAGAGTTTCAAACAAAACGTATTATTAAAATAGTTTATGGATTGTAGTCAATTTCGGCATTAGCATACACACTTATATATCATTGTTTTATTATATCTAATTATATATTTTATATTTTCCAAAAGTCTACCGAAGAATTATTTCATACGCACATATGCATAAAGTAATTCCCAGAATCATTTTAACTTATGCATCAAAGAGATGTTTAGGTCTTCATAAAAATAAATAATTAATAAATTTTAGGTTACATAAATACGAATTTACTTTCATAACGATTTAATAATGTCTTGAAACAAAAGTTCTAAAGCATTATAATTACCTAAATATATTTGAATGATTAATATAAATTGTTTTGAAAAAATAAACGCTTATTTGAAGCTTTAAGTTTGTTTTCTGATTCACAAATAGACATCCGATCACATCATTACCCGCATGTGATTCTGTTTTCTTTTCATTACTTCTTTCTCAACTTTTATTTCTTTAGAAACAATTTTTTAATTGAGTTTTTCATGTAGCTTGAATTATTTTTAACCGACTTCAATTTTGGTATAATTTTTCAATTTTTTTTAAATAATTTTGTTTATCACTTCCTCTAAATATTTTTTGGATGTAGTGTATAATGTGTCAGCGTTTAGGACCTTTACCGATGCCTCTTTAACTCTTCGACGAGTTGTTTTCTTTTTATAAATTTGTAGCACAATGTATGGAAATTAAAAGTATACATGGATAAAATGATCCCTCCAAACGTAGTGTTTATGAACTTCGACTACTAAATGGAACATGTAATTTATGAGCAAAGCTTAAAATGTAACTAAATTATCTATAGAGTTCGACAATTAAAGAACTATTTCATAAAATTTCTTGGCATGTTTTTTATTTTTTCTCTCGTAAATTTACACATTGTTTAAATCGCCAGGATGCTGTGATACTGGCTGTGTACCTGTGTGTGGGCTTGACCATAAATGTGAGATAGATCTGTTTAACAGTTGACCAGAATCAACGGGGAATCATTTTACCTAGAAGGATCATTTTGTACAATTTTAGCTGTTTGCTGTATTTTTATTGTCTACATTTCTTGTGTTCTAATGTCGTTCTATGAGAGTTCAATTTAAAATGGACGCAAATGCGTGAGTTTGACCTATTTTTAACCTGCCTTGTTGAGAAATGCAATTAGTGATTGAAAAATCGAAGAGAAAAGATTCTTGAAATTTGATTATGAATTAAGTTCTTCAGTTAACCCAGTTTTCACTTTCGTATTTTAGTCATGAGAAAAAACATAAGAAACTTATGTCATAGTGAGAAAGCATTGCGTTTTTCTCAACAATTAAGTAAAAGTTCTTGTGGACCGTGCGAAGTAACAAAGGCCGTTGCTCTTTGTATTCAGCTGACCTTTGGTCGAAGTTCATTTAGCAGACTAAGCATAAATATTACTATTAGGCTTTATAACTTATTATAACGGTATAAACGTGAACTAAAAATACAGTATTATTTGACATACTTATATGCGAATATTTTGTGTAAATTTTTCTAAATCTACCTCTATAGTTTTCATTTAGAAGAGAGTTCCAGTTTAGAACAGTATTGCCCTATGCTTAGACGACATAAAACATGCTAGTCATTCTATAATTATAATTGACCTTAGATATACCTCATAGTGAGGGTATATTACGTACTATTAACATATGTTATGTATTATTCGACATGATTCGCCATAAAGACATCAGAAAAAAGTAAATGAATTACTTGGTTACCTCTTTCTGTTTTCACTGTAGTTGCATAAAATAATATGGTAGATAGAGCGCTCCTATAAATTAATTTAATTGTAAAATAATTAATAAATATTAGATTATTGCAGTTGGATGGAATATTTTTGATATTTATGTTATTAAATTTATATCAAATATAGCACAAGATTATTGCAAATGGCAAGAGAATCTACTGATCGCGATGAACGGAACCTACAAGTTTAGATGAGTATATAAAGTAATGTACTAAAATAAGACTAAAAGTGAAGATTTAATAAAAAGAAATAAATATTATTCCTAATTTGCCTCACACTGAGCACTACATATTACCTAAATTCAAAACACGTTTTTCGTAATGACGGGCATATCAAGATTCCAGAGATTGATTTTTTTTGGAAGGGTAAAGGGATGGCTTTCATCCGGAGACAAATTGTCATAAAAAATATAAAATAATTTCGGTGCACGCATAAACTATTCGAAAGGTCAGTGATAGCCTGGTAGAGATCGCATTAGCGAAAAGGATTACTGTCCTCATTACTTTTTTATTTTGTTGTGCATTTTTATTGATACAGTAAAGGACATTACCTAACTGCCACATTTTTTTAAATCGTTGTGTAAGAGAAACATAGATAACGAATTAAAATTATTGTATTTATTGTTAGATTCTAAGTAGGTATTGCATAAAGACTTACAAGAGTAGTGTTTAAACTAGTTCATTTACTGCATAAGTATATATATTTATTGAAAGTGTCTTCTGTACAATGCGTAACCTGTAAGAAAATAGTTTCTGCGCTAGAGACAATTTCGCTTTTCTGCACGTATTTATTTAAATGTTACGCCCAAATGAATGTGGCCATACTTTTAAAAAGTATATGTATACTGTATACAGCAGCTGATTTCGAAACTCGAGCGCTATACGAGAACTGAATTTGTCATTGCTATTTACTTGTTGGTAAGCACTAAATAGTTGGTAAATCACGTACTATATTGGTTTTTCTGTTTTTTCTGTTAGAAGATTTCATAATTGTTTGAGTTCACATCTTCAGTCTTAAAATCGATGACTATTATTTAGCAAGTTATTTTATACACATCTTCTTGTGGTTAACTCTGTATATTTTTTAATAATACAATATCGGTTCTAACACAGTGAAATGAATTATTATACATAATATCTACGTAACATACTATCAGAACCAATACAAGAGTGTACAAACTAATATAACTTATTGACTCAAGTCTCGCCCTGACGGAAGTCTATCCTCAATTTGAGTTTATTCATCTCAACACTATACAACGATAATTTAATCTTTCAACGAACCATAATACCGTTCAAGTTTAAGTTCTAAGTTACTATCAAAAATAAAATCTTTATTTCATCTAACTATATGAAATTTATTACACAATGAAGTAATAAAGAATGTAATTATTAGTTTGAAACAAAATGTTTCTCGCCGATCCGTTGATTGATAGTATGTCATGAGAAAAGAGAAAAGTGTAAAGAATAAGCAGTCCGTGGGAAGCAATGACAATAATTCCAATATGTGACATCATAAGACTGATGAATTTTTGTACATATTTTCTAATTACTAAATTAACGTTAAATAGGTAACGTTGGAAATTACAATAGTGTTCTACAAATCAATGTTATTAATACTTTTTTTTCGTTTATTTCAGATCATTTCGATACTGCTACTCGCTGTGGTCACGAAGTGTTCATGCGAATCGAGTAGCGGACATAGCAACAATAACAGAAGAGAAGATGTTGCTAATTTATTTGGAGAATTGTTGAAACCGCCACCACCGCCATCGTCATTTTATAAGGTCGTACCCGCACCATTCCACGGAGGAAGATTGCAGCGACATAATTTAGATGTTGGATACCATTACCAACCTCCGCCTCCACCTCCACCGCCTCCAGTATCTGTTTATCCTCCAAATGATTTTAAGTTTCCAGCACCCTTCTACAAACAATATAATTTTAACGTTATACCTCACCCGCAATCGTTTACAACTACTTCGTCCCCATCTCTCTTCCAAAAAGTGTCTGGTTGGCTTTTTCCTTCACAGCAAACCAGTTATGATTTATCGTCACAATCAATAAATAATAACCACGTAGCACCAGTGAAACAAGATTGTAACCCCTGTAATTTGGTGCCATGGATACCAGTAATTAGATACAATTTAGGAGGTAAAAATGTAGGTCACAGTTCCATTCCAACGTACGGTCCACCAAGTCCAACTGCTGCACAAAGTGCAGTGCAGTACAGACCACAAACTTTTCATTCTACCAATCAAAAACAACAAAATCTACAGCATTTATCAAATGCACTTTCTGTATTACACGAATCAACTAATAATAGTACTAGTAGCCCTATTAAAATTCCGAACACTACTTATGGACCTCCAAGTGGTACACACATAATTGAAACTTCGTCTTCAAAATTAACGGGTCCACCATATTCTGTATCTAGTTCCTCTTTCGGTTTACCAAGTCCATCTAGTCCAATTTATAAAGAACCTAGTTCTTTTCACAGTGGATTGAGTTCTTTCCAAACTCTATCCAGCTCTTATTACAATACACCTTCTTTATCGCAAGTTATTTCTAGCACTACTTACAGACCACTAGTCTCAACATACGGACCACCTTCAGTTTCATATGAGACACCTGTTAGCATCAATTATGATCATGAAGTAAAAAATGAAAAGTATCCAGATCTAAGCAATACAAACGTTTTAAAAGATCTTGAACCCTTGGATGGTCTAAAGTTACCAACAGTTTCAGTTCCAACTGGATTCAAAAACTCTTATGGCGAGTCTATATCTATTTCGAATACTTTTGATGTACCTAATGCTATATCAGCAGCTGACGAGACTAGTGAAATAAAAACTAAGATATTACCGCATGACAAAGAAATTCCTGTAACGCCTAACATATCTTTAGCGTTGGCTCATCCAGCTCCATTTACTTTAAACAAAGGTCGGAACATTCACACTTTACAACCTGTGGCATTACCAAACTTAAGCGTATCCCCATTACCACCTATCTTTAATGCACGTCCTTTTAAACCAATAACTCCTAAAATTCCTACAAATTACATTCAAGGAATTAATAACATGCAACATACGTCACATAATGTAAATATAGAACAAAGCGTTCCTGTAGAATTCAGTCATTCTGTTGAGTATCCAGCCACTATCGTACAGTCACCAGTTATTGATATAGATGTTTCTAAAAACTCCAATCAAAGTAAAGCTTATAGAAATATACCCAGTAGCTATATAGTAGACGTTAATCGAGATATATCCTCTCAAGCTTCTGAGGACCACGTATCAGCAACTAAATCAAATAATGATGCTAGTTTTGAGAGCACAGGTGTCGATTTTGGCAACGTACTATATGAAAGTAGCATTTACACAGATTTTAAGGGCAGTTCAAGGCTTAATTCCAACCATAAAACATTTGCTGATCTGAGAGATATGAAAGATGAAGACGTGGATAAATATCGAATTGAAAGCAATTTACAAAGCATTGATTCACCTTTGTTATATCTTAGACCCAGCGCTCCCCATAAGGACTTTGGTAATTTTCTGTTAACTACTTTAACTCCAATAAATAGTAATGATTACGAAATCTATGACGACGTACCAACAACTGCAGAGCCTTATACGTCAACATTATCCAGTCACTGGGATAAAGGTAGAACTGATTATGTGGAAGATTTATCACCACTGCCAGTTGGTCAGGAAGATCGACCAAAAATTGTTCAAATTATTATTCCCTACACTTCTCAACAAGAAACTCAATCTAAAAATTATTTCCAAAGCGTTTCTCAACAGTGGGTACCTACTGTCAAGGATGAAGTCAAAGCAAGAAAGGTTTCATCTAATACTGAGAATCAATTTAACATAAATTTAGGTACTGGTACGGAAAGCTATACCATTGTAGCCACAGCGACAGAAGAATCAACACCTTCAGTTACAGATTACTATGATGAAAAATTTAATACTCCAACTGTTATAAATAATCTCTATGATGTGACGGAACCTCCTTTCGACATTATTAAGTTGCAACACAATATTGATGATTGGACTGAACAACAGTATTCCAAGCGTCATAAAACCTCACAGAGATCTCGGAACGGTAATAAATATGCTAAACAGATTCCAGATGAATATTTTTCTACAACGAGCCCTATTACCAACTATGTAACAAATAATTACAATTATGAATTTTACGATCATGAAGTTTCAAGTAGTATACATCATCCTGTAACTGAAAATAGAACAAATGCAGTCCCTGAACCACGTAAAGAATACAATGTCGTTTATAGAAATAAAAATGCTACTAACAGAATTGACCAAAATGAACTCCAAAAACTTCACATTCACACTGCGTCGTCGTCGTTTCGTACCACTACTATTAGTACAACAACTACTACAACTACGACTCCAGCTCCTTGGGCTGCGATCCAAACATCTATATCTCCTCTTACGAAAGAAAAAGTTTATGTTGTGACATCGAAACCATGGCGAGAATCGTCAAACGCAACAAATGAATGGTACGATTCTTTTGAATCAAAAAAGACGAAACTCGATAATTATAGTTCGTTGACTGATAATCTACCATTTAAATCACCACGATTTTCAAACAGACCGTCACTTGGTTTTACCACTAATGGAAATGCAGAAGCATTACGATCGGATTCTTCATATGGTTTCTCAAAAAGTTGGTATCAGCGAAGTGAGTAGATCATATTATTAGTAAATATAAAGTATTTAAATAAAAACGCTTAAAATATTACATGTTGTTATTGTTTTCAGTAAATGACCTAGAGAGCCGATTAAAGAGTAACAGCAAATTTTTTGAACCTTTACACCAGAAAGAGATTACTCACTCGGATGAGGTACTTAGGACATATTAAAATCTTTCGTGTTATTGAAAATCCATAATTGCTTAGGATGGTTTCATAAAGGTGTTATAATTTGACTAGTCTTTTTGACATTTGCAATTTTTATATTAATTAATAAATATTAATGAACTGGTCCTACTTTCAGATTGCAGTCATCATAGCAGAAGAAGATATATGGAATTGAACTGAGTGCAGACGTAAAATAATGTTTTAGTATTTAGATCTATAGGACTATAGTAATATTTAGATAAATAGAAATCTATAGGAATCTGTAAAAATGTGATAGACATTTCTAATAACATTACTAAGTACACGTTAGTGTGAATAATTTTTCTTTAGTGAATATTAGTGAAATGTAAATACATAGTGCAAAATCGAGTTGTAACGATTTGTTTTATATCTTAGGTATTACTTATTGTGTAGATAGAATGAAATAATTACGAGCAAATTAAGAAGAATACCGTACAAACGGAGGTACAAAGTGTTCTTTTTAATTTGATCAAAATGTAATTTTTGTTATATAGTGAAGTGAACCAAAGTAGAATAAGTTACTAAAAATTGCTTTTTTATATGATTGTAACTTTTAGTTATTTTTATTTAGACTTTATTTTTATCACTTAATTTGTATTGAAGTCTTTTTGTGCTTATTGTATTATAAGTTGATGTTAACTTCATAACGTAATGTAAATACAGGTATCTACTATAATGTATGGATAGCGACTGAATATGTGTATATAAATATAAGTACCTTCCACATAGAAATGTGTTATTTATTGCAATGGTTCTTCAGTAATACGTAAAAACGTTGTTGTAGCGAATTAGTTATATATGTAAATATGTACTTATCAAAATAGGTAGGTTTACCTACTACTGTTATGATTTCGGTAATAATATAGGAGTATACTGAATATGGACACGAAAGCAATTCTTAATTTAAATATACCTACTATAACTATTAATATGGTATACCTACTATGTACATGCACATATAATATATTATGCGTAAGTAATCTAGTTTCTTATCGTATTCTAATCAAACTTTTATATTGGCTCTTAATTCCAATTTAATACATTAGTGTGATAGTAGAAAGTTGAAATTGATGTTATGCTTGTATCTTGTAATGATACAAGCATAACATCAATTATGTACCTACCATATACAGTGTTAATTTACAAATACTAATAACCTCTTAGTATTTTGTTCTTAACATCATTCCTAACAGCTTTTGTTCTACGAGTTTTAATAATTCATAACTTTTTTTTACATACAGAAATAAAAATACATTAAATGTTTCTGAAAATGGTACCTACTCTACCTCGGTCGCTAAAACAGTACACGTGCGGGAGGGCGGCGCGGCGCTTAAGCCCGGTGCGCAATTGCACTGTATCATTGGAAATTCGTACACAGAGTAATTTCGTTTCAGACAGTACAACAAAACTTAACAATTATTTGAAGAACGTTGTAGAACAAAAGCTGTTAGGTATGATGACAGGCACTTTACACTAAGAGGTTATTAGTATTTTTCAATTAACCCTGTATTACAAGCACAACGTTATTTATATGTAGGTAGGTATTACTTACCAACAAAAATACTTATACTTATATGTGAAGATAGTCATGTTTGATTGTTTGATATATCAGTAAAAATTATTTGAATATAAAATATAGCGTTTCTTCAGGTAACCAATTTAATAACGTTTTTTAATTTGTACAACATAAATTAGATATTATCTAGTCACAATCAACAGATATCAACAAAATCATTCTCATCCCGCCGTTGTAGCTTCTGTTTTGGTTTTGTTGTTTTTTATTTTAAAATACACAAATTCAGCACTCCATAAAAGTACTGTGAGCATGGTCACGAGATTTAACAATATTATGGGAAGTTTGTAAGAACCAGACAATTCACGTAGTCGTCCTGAAATGTATAATTTATCATCTGTTAGTAAAAGTAAAAACTGCGAAAGGGTACGACGATGAAGTATAAATTGACAGTAATTTATCTAAATGAGAAGAATATTTACGGCACCGTGTAGGTAAAAATTGTAGTACATTACTTTATACATAAGTTTCTGTTTCTGTTTCAGAAATCGATCAAAATGAACTTAATTTAAGGAAAATTTAGGAATACAACATAAATATTATACTCTACAATTACGTGTTCACTTTATTTCTTATAGTAAATAGTAAATCAATAAAAATAATATCAGCAGAGAATTTTCAATTTGTGTCATGTTGTAGACGAATTTCGACCACATGAAATAGCAAATGGTCGTAATAATGATATACAATACCTAGTGAAATCTAAAACATTTGACAAATCAAATGGCGAGTTCTACTCAGGATTAAAATTAATTTTACAGTTTAGCGAATCACAATCTTGAAAAAACAGTCATTAAGTCCCTAAAAATCACGATCATTTTAGATATGAGATGAAAGTATAATATCATTTTGTACAATTACAAATTTAAAAATGCATGAGCAAAAAAAATATCTCGAGTATCAAAATAGCACAGCGCACATACTTATCAGTTAAAATATTTTTCTTTCAAAACTCGTTTAATTTACTTAAACCAGCACATTATTATTATGTATATATGAACAGCCCAAATGACTTTGTCAAATGAATTCAAATTCACCTTGTATAAACATTAGCACCCTGGAAAAACTCGCATTCTCTCGTCGTTAACGTTAGTTAGAAACGTAACCGTTCGAAGTCAAATCAATACATTTTATTGGTTTTTCTAGGTGTTAACGAAAGCTCGCAGAGCAGGCATATTGTCCATAAATTAAAAGGACTACTTACCTAACAGTGATCCAATAGTAATTATAATAATTCCGTTGAAGAACATCTGTATGCCAGAAGCAAAGGGTAACCTTTCAATGGGTACGTAACTGGGTATAACTATGTTCATGTACACCGTCCTAACTCCTTTTGTCACACCCATGGCTAAAGCTACGAAAAGCATTCCCGTGAATGATGTTGTGAACAGCATTACTGTAAAAGATTATTTTGGAGAAATCACTGACATGTAATAATTTGACTGTAAGTGAAATATTGATTAAAGATAAAGTTTCCTTCATATTAACAAAAATTATAAATATTAAAAAATAAGTATTATGATTAGGTACATCTCAGGGTATTAATAAATTTATGTAAAAAATATATACTTAACGCGTAATATCATCATAGTGAATACATAAAGAGTTGATTGACCCATTCACATCATTACGTTACATAGAGATAATAGTTATAAATAAAACTATGTAAGTATGACCGCTTTACGTGCATAGTATAATAAAGGCTATTTACTTAGTTGTTTACAGGTCATATAGTTACATTTAAACACGGTTTGAATTAGGTGAACATAACAGAATTACTGCATAAATTAGATAAAGAGAAGATAAAATCATCATTATAATAAAATAACTTGATATGAAGAATAAGCACCTATACGAGTAGATATCGAATAAGAATATATTCCATTGACAACGAATAGCTTCCTTTTTTAAACAAATGTCAAATAATTCGCCCTTCATTACATATTTTTTGTTTTATCTTAGTTTATATTGTTTTATCTCTATCATTATTTACTTTGTATTTCATGTTAGTGGTCGTTCATAATTTATTACAAAGAGTTGCAAGAATGTCCAATAGAGTTAGTAATACCCTATTCAAAATTATGCTTTGATTTTGATATTGTTAAAAAGTGACAGCATGATCTCTAAATCTGGCATTAACTTTAATGGAATGTCTTGCAACTGGGCGTAATTCTACTGACTTACGAATGCAAGAATTACTGAGATTTTGCTACACAAATTATATTATTCTGTTTAAATTAGGTATGTGTGTTGTCTATCAAAACTAAAATACAAAAGTCGTCAGGTCGAATTTCGTGACCTCGTCGATAAAGAAACTATCGAAAATATAGGTAATTATAGGTACTCACTATATAATTACAATTACAACACTATTAATGCTTAAATACAGATAAGAGCTATGGTCTTTAAGCATAAACAGTTTTCCTATTTTATTTGAAAAAATCGGTCAAGCGCGATAAAATGGTAAATTTCTGAATTAATTTCTGGAGATTGGGTGACCTGATTATTTTTCCCCATAAATTATAATACTGTAAGTAAGGCTTCATACAGGATGGCATTATAATTTTAAGGCTCCGTTATTCTTTTTAAGTTAAGGAATTCTAAATGTCTAAAGATTTACATGGAGAAAAAAGGTCAGTTTTATCAAAAAACATCATAATAAATCATAGTAAACTTTATAAACATGGAATTGGATGAATTAACATTTATAATAATAATATCTTTGATTATTTATATAATAAAAGAATAACATTTTATAAACATGAAATTAAATGAAATTGTACTTACTGGTTCTTGTGAAGGTAATTAGTAACAAGCTGACCATGTACATTACTCTTGGTGGTTTATGACACCATTCTCCTATAAAGGGTGATACTAGACGAAACAATGTGTCTGAAAATCCAATAACTGCCATTACATAAGCAATACTTCCAGTTTCAAACTTCATCATGTCCTTGAGAATGAGTGGTAATAGTAAAGAAAAATTTGTTTCTACACAGGATGCTAATGAAAGTCCAATTAAAATATTGACAAATATTGGATCAGTTAAAAGTTTCAGATCAAAGAAACTTATAAACTTTTCAAATATACTCTTGGATTTCTTTTGCTCAATCTCTCTTTTCGTGGCGGATACCTTTTCCTTACGATCTGATTTTATGACATCACCCTCACAAAATATATTAATGGAACTGCCCAAATTGATTTCTTGAGATTCCCACCATTTGTAACGAAATTCTGTTGATGGCGGCTCCGGAGTACTTTTACTTAAATCAGGGTGTGATATGGCATTTCTGGCTTGAATATTTGCATTAGTGGGTAGAGATTTCATTGATAGACTTTTTGGTACACCATTTTCTAGTAATTGTTCTAGTTGTGTATTTACACCTGGGTAAAAACAATATTTATTAATTATTAAATACACATTCCAATGGCTAAAGCTAAATAGAGAAATTGTTAAAATGTAATTGAAACTAATAATCTGAAATCTCATCTGAGATGATTATATTATCAATGGACATTTTAGCCGAAATTTCTTAGTACAATGGAGTTAACTTTACCGTACTGAGAATTTTACTATACCATGGCTACTATGTACCTGTACATTGTACTATTGTACATTTTAATTCTGAACCGACTGAATACATCGTACATTTTAATACTTGTACTTACTGTAGTATATTGTACATAATAGCCGTTGTAGGTACATACTTATATTAACGCACTTTTACAACAGGATCTACATAATTACATGGGGCTAATAAGTAACTAGGTATCCGACTTTATTTTTATACATAACATGACAAATGGTCAACTTCTCGTCGACTTACGAAACTTAGGGACATAGTCCGAACAGATTATTATTTATTAAAAAATCATTTTCTGCGCTCAGTCGGTGGGGAATTACACGCGATACCTCTTACTAAATTTGATGTCTGGCCTTTAGTTATCAACGTAGTTTTTTAACCGCAACTATGTGCTGATCATGGTCTACGTTTAATTTTTGTTGTTTCGTTACTTACCATTTGGTTTAGATGAATTAACTACACTGCCGTTGATTAATTCTACACTGGGCTCTTTGTTCAGAGGCACCATTTCTTCCAACTTTGGAGGGGTAATTAAGTACCATTTCACTGGCCTAAGTAAACATGCTGCTAGAAGAGAGTGAAGGCAGATTGCGCTCAGAATCAAAACAGCATATCTCCAACCATAAGCGTAAATAAGGGCACTCATGAGTAAAGGCATGTATATGGCGCCTAAGCCAGTAATGGACATGCCTACTCCTATTGCCCTGCCTCTCTTCTCTTTAAAGAATGAATTGATTGCTAACGTAAAAGCCGCCATAACAGCAGCTATTCCCATGGCTGAAATAAAATTTCTAAATTAACTTTTTACACCCCGGCGTCTTGAAAAATGTTAAAAAATATCGTCGGCAGGCATCTTTATGGCAATTTAGACACTCACAATTTATAATACTGTAGGAAAATATGAAGACCCAAAAACTAGATGCAGCTGAAGTTAGGGCTAATCCGCTCGATATAAGTATAGCGCCTGTAACAGCAACTTTTCTGTATCCAAATCGACGAAGAAGTGGACCGCCAAAGAATGACAGTAGCATTCCAAAGCCATGGTTTAGTGTGATTATAAGTGTACCCTGGGTTGCCGTTAAGCCCGTTTCTTCAAACGCTTCTTGAAATACTAGTCCAAATCCCGCAATAAGCGGAAGAACTACGACCTATGATAGAAATTATTTAGTTATAATTCAATTTAGTCCAATTACAGTGTCATCACAAACGCGCTTATAGAATTTAATTAATTCGGCTAATAACATTACATTTATTTCTAAGACTTAAAAAATAGGAATAATGTAGGTATACTAAGAAGATGAAAGACTTTTCTATAAGACTTTTTTATAAGAATTTTAATGGTATTTCGTTAAACAGAAAGCCAGCACCATATAATTAAAATTCGTACAAGTTTTTTAGGAAATAAGCATATCGTTAAGACTTACATTATTCAGTGCATAAGCGAATGTAATAACCCATCCATATCCTCCATCAGGTGGCACTTTATTCACTACAGCACTAGACATTTTAAACTGCTTTGGATGTGTAATTATCACATCTCTTTGCTGACGATAATATTATGTTATCTCATCACTCACAATTAGGCACAATTAATTAAAGTTTGCTCTAAATGTACGTCATGAATATTTAGCATAATATTTTAGATCCGTTCACACCTTTTACAACATTTACACTTTAATATCTCTTCAGTTATGGTACGTACTGTTAATTTTGCCTTCAACGGAATCTAACTTAAAAAAAAAATTCAGTATGCCTTGTCAGCTCTCTGGCTTTTGTGTAAATGTTATTCGGTTTTAAGTATATCTAATAGCAGACATTTGTTATCGGTTTGACTTTAGTAATGTACCCTGTTATCGTAGACGAGGTTTTGTGTATTTGTTCACACATTTATTTGCCTTGCGTACGCTTTAATCGAATGCGTTAAAGATCTGGAACTAGATATTGATATAACGTTTGATACATATTTATTAGCAAATTTTGAATTAAATAATGAAGAGAATTTTATAGGTAAATTTTTAATTTAAAAATGTTCATATCATTGCGTAGAATATGATAGATAATTACATAATATCACTTGACGAGTATTCGAGACCTAAATAAATATGTAGAAACAAGAGGTATCTATTGTTTCTATGTATATTTTTTAATATAAGGTCTCCCTGCGTTCCTTGTTTTTTTCGTATTTAGTTTTTACAATATTTTTTCCTTCTATAGATTTGTATTAATATATGCATACCATTGATAATAATTGAGGTCGTTTCCAACAATACTGGTAACAAAGACAGCTTTAATTCATTTATGTAAATAGTGTATTGAGATTGTGTGGGTAATAACAATACTTTGGACAGTATTAGCACAGATTAATTCGTTACTAACGTGAAGTATTAGGTTGATTATGTTATGTCACAATCACAGATCAGTAAGCCTACCATATGAGTAATATTACAATTAATATATCTGTATAGTGTGATCTCAATTTTAGTAATTTATCAGCGATAATTCGGTCACGCATAAAGTTATCATTAATAATCACTAATTCCGATTAAACATGAATTAAAATTTCAATTACATCGATTGTTTTAATAATTTACCCAATTATTTTCAGTGTGATAAAATTTTATACCCACGTAGGTAATTTCACTACAAAATTGTTAAGCGTCAGTTTAGGCGTCAATCTATACTAACATTACAAAGAGGTAAACTGTGTTTGTATGTAATGGATAAACTCAAAAACTACTAATCCGATTTCAAAAATTCTTTCACCTATATAAAGCTACATTATCGGCGAGTAACATGGGTTGTATTTTATTTTCAAAAAAATTTCTTGCCCGTGCGAAGCCGGGGTGTGTCGTTAGCGTTTAATAATTGAAGAGTTAGACAATTTATTATTCATGAAATGCTGTACTTAAGTTGATTTGTACATAGCACATAAGTACATACATATCTTCATTCTGTATTCCTAACGGGGTAGTCGGAGAGGACAGAATGCCAAGCATTGCGGTCCTTACATACTTCTTTCGCTTCCTCAATTCTTATCATTTTACTCACACACTTTCGCCTAGTTATGAGAGTGGTTTTGTCATTTCTGTGAGCTAACACTGATTATTAGATCTTCATAATATCATATATCGGCTATGAATATTAACTTTTTTGGCATCTGCTACCACTCACTTTCGTTCTATTAATTTTCTTCGTCAGTCTCTCATGATTCGTTCTTTCTATGTGCCAAGCCAACTAAACTTTTATTCTTGATTTTTACAATAATCTTGTCATAGCTACTTTGTATCTCTTCATTTCTTAATTTGTCCGCGAGGGTGACACCGCACATGTTTCTGAGAGAATCTTTCCACGGCATTTATTATACTTCCACTCGATTTTGAGCATATTCGTACCGTACAATAAACCTGGCTCTATACACCGCATTGAGATTGGCCATTTCGCCGGATTTTGATTAATTTACACTGTTTACTAATGCTGATTGCCAACAGAGCACCGTTAACTTTATTGCCAGCAGTAACCTGTCTCTACACATCCAACTCACATCTTCCGACCCTCGAAATCGCACTCCTGCGGAAATAGTTTCATTCACTTGTTCTAGACGTTTCCATTTACCCATATTTCACATTTAGTCTAATCATTGTAGCAAACAGGTAAAGCAGTGTAGATATTGTGTATAATTTTTCCCCTGACTTAGCATATTTCATTAATAGATTATGTCTTTTGCTATTATGAATCTGCAGGCGTTCTAAATATTTACGATAGTGAAGTAGATATTGAAGTAGAATGTACCTGTAGCTCAAAATAAAGGCACCGCATAACTTCTGTTTGAAAACTAAGTAATAACTACTATTATAACTCTTCAAGTAAAATTAAAGATATCATTAATAACATACTCATTACGTTGACAGTTTCTTGACCTTAATCCATGTTAACCATGTTACACTAATCACATTTAATTTTATAATACGATATCCTCGACACTGTTCTAAAACACATTTTATTCAGGTAGTAATAATAAATGGAAACTTGTAGAAACACTAAAGTAACGTGGAAAAGAAAGTAGTGCCTTTGAATTCACATAATAACAAATATTTATACAGTTGACCTCACGGCCTCTATTCTGTCGACACCAAGTCACCCAACTAATTTAACTTCATTGGTTAATAGCACTATTTCGTTGATTTGTATTTACATATATGTATATATACTGAAGCCATGCGTGCAGACACACGCACACAGATAGATAACTACCTACTATCTATATATTTTTTATTTCTGATTATTTTTATACATAGTAAAAATATTAAAATAAGTGCGAGGCAGTTAACCAAACAAAATAAATAGGAACTAGAATCTGTTTCTAAGTATTTATTAAAAAAATAGAAATTTAATATTGCAACTATGTTATGTAAAATAATGTAATTTTATGCTTTAATGCCTTCATCTAATTTTTGTCGTTTTGTTCTTATGTATTTTTCCAAACCCCATGACAAAGCGGTGAGCCATGTGAATATATTTAGACAGTGTAGTGTCACAGCTGTTGATGCGTTATCTTTGATGTAACCTGAAAAGTAATATTTAAAATTTATACGCAATTATATATATTTCTATGAAAGGATAATATAAATCTAATAAGATTGAATCGATTGAATTTTTGTGTCCACCAGGAAACTAAAGTATGAAATCATAATAAAATTCGTTTAATCATCATTTCATTTTGAAAATTTAACATTTCTGTAGATTTTCCTAAACGATACTTTTAACTAAGATTGGGGGGAGTTTCGAAACGATATTTTGAAATAAAAAATAAAAAGGACCTACTTATTTTTGTAATTATTTGTCACCTCATATTTATTTTTACCAATATCTTTAAATTATTTTTAAATTCCTTTGAAACGTCACATCGAATGGATTTCCTTTTTTCAGTTATACTACAGAATTAAAAAATACAGGTTGGTAATTATGATAAAGTTAATTAGCTGTGCATCACAAAGATACGATACCTAGTAGTAGCAATATTATTCATAGGGATGAATTTAACGCCATTTCAAAATTGGTGGAAATATAGACAAAATTGCTATGAATTTGTAATAAAAAATATAATGTCATACAATAAAATGTTACTCCCTCATTAAATCGATATTAGCTTTAAAAAATTTTAAGGCGCTAAAAAATAATTATTGCCAATAAAAAAAATAAGCAATCATTTCAATTCATTGAGTACCTACAACGGGAAGCGGCATACGCACTATTTCTCATACAAAACTTTCTGGCACTTTTTGCTGGAGGAGAGAGGTACTGCACAAGTAAATGAGAGCACTCAAATGCAATGTTGAGTTGTGTCTGTACGCTTTCGCACACAAACAACTCAACAACATTCCCCTATTTAATTACGTAGAAATAAATTAAACTAAGGTTTAAAATTAAATGCGAAATAAATCACGAAATTTTTTTTTCTTTTGAATTTAATTGTAATTTTATTCGCAACGCGTTAAGGTTCATAATTATATGTTAGCTAAAAATGTAGTCTCGCTAGGGAGTGCGTTTAAGTCAGAATTTGTACAATTCGGCAATTAAAAAGTGTAAAGTACGAATTTAAGCCAATTCAAGGTTCATTATTGTATGACAAACATTACGACACGACTTTCCAGAATGATGAACAAGTTGAGTAACATGATGAGTAACATGCAACATATTCGAATGAATCGAAATACGTTATGATGAGATCGGTAAATCGATTTAGTGAAACGATTCTGAAAAAATAATATTAAAATGGAAAACTCGTACTTAATACAAAAATTACATTTACTTATGGAATATAATTCCATCTTTGACTAGATTAGATGTGGCGGATTTATCGTTGCACCTTCTGACGGTATAAGACGACAATTTTGCGGAGCACTTGTTGCAGTGAATTCGATTATAGAAATGGTAACAAATCGATTAAAAACCAGTTTTATTGTGCGGTGGCTTACTTATACTTTGACAGAGGGGAATGCCTGTGAATCTCACCTCCCGTTGTAGGTACTCAATGTTTAAATTAATAGATTGGACTACGTAAAATAACATTTTCTTATAAACTAAATAAATAAACTTGACAAGCTGTCATCCTGAGAATGCCGACACATCCTGGGCGCAGGGAATTTTGGAGTTAGAAGAGTATTGATGGAATTGGTGCAATTGCGCAACGACTCTTCATAACTCCTGGAAACAACTCGGAAATACACCTACTAATTTATATAAGATTGCTATATATACCAACAGCAAAAGATCATAGAGATGTTTCGAGATTAAATTTCTCGACATCAACTATCTCTTTAGAGTGCGGACTCCTATTTCAATACTATTCCATGTATAAAGCGGATTCCGATTTGGTGCTTTGCCGGCCGCTGCCGCGGCACGCTCGCTTCGCTCGCTCTAGCTCGCTTTCTTGTATATGTGGTAAACATTGAAATACAAACTGTTTTGGTGGTAAAACTACCATATGGACATCGCTCGTGTCACGTCAAACTCCATTTCAGACACTAAGAGACGCTAAGTTCTAATACATATATTGTGTACTGAAAATGATTTAAAAAAGGGACATATATAATGGATCTTTAGAATTAGTAATTACTTATATCTACAAATCTCAATATTTAAAATTGACGGTTTTCTCCATAAATTTGCTACGTTCGATATAAATCTCATCTTTAAAATTAATGGTCGTCGTTATAAAAAAAATGCTAAACTACAAAATTAATAGTTTTCACAATAAAATTTTGGTTACAACTTCAATCACTGAAACTTTAATGTGGTGTAAAGGTAATAATAAAATCTTGAGAGGAAATCGTGAGGACAAATGCAGGCTAAGGCTTAGATTGTTTCACATTGGTTAAAATTTTGCAATTTTTTTTATAACTACAAACACGACGATATATTTATAACACTTTTTTTTGGTTAGGTTAGGTCTTTTTACCACAACGCACGAGCCGAGTAAGCGAAGCGAGCGTGCCGTGGCAGCGGCCGGCGAAGGGCGAAGCGCCAGATCGGAATACGCATTGTACATAGCAGCATTAAAACAGGAGTCTGCACTCTAAAGAGATAGTTGAAGTCGAGAAATTTAATCTCGAAATATCTCTATAATTCGAGGTCCAAAATGGGTGACGACGAATTGATTACTGTTGCACTTTTATTGGTGCTAAACAAGAAGAAGTGGAAACTAACGTGTGCGCCTTACTGAAGATTTTGTATGTAAGGCGTACATTCAGGTCTCCGAATATTAATTCCTGATCAGGAAACCTAATTAGGAATCCGTACGTTTGCGGCCGGTCTAAAATTAAATAGTCGTGCGGCTGTTGTTGATTGTGTGACCGATGACGCTTAAAAGCCACTAGGGCTAACAGTAAAGAGGGGTTTTTTTAGTCTGTTCGAGACCAACACTACTGAGTCGGCGTAGAGTCCGTGGGGATTTTTTCACCTGATATAGACTCAGGTGTTACTTTAATATATTTTTTATGAAAATTCATAGCAATTTTGTCTATACTTTCGCCAATTTTGAAGTTCCGTTAAAGGCATCCCTTTAAAAATAAATAAATACTTTTATTTAAATAGTATATGTTTTTTGCTTAGCATTGGGTTTAGTCGCTAAACTGTAAATTTTCTTATATTTCCATTTCTGATTTTCTTTATCTACAAAATGTCTTTATGTTTACTAATATTCTTCTAGACAACTTAAACCGGCACGCTTATACTGCAATGGCGCAATAGTCACGCAATCGTCATACATGACACCAATTTTTTATTAAAATTAGTCACCAGTCGCGCAATGATCGCGTGGCTGTCGCTGTCTGCAAATTTTTAGGTAATAGCCCCGCAGATCTCTTACAGGCATATTTCTGTTATAAATACGGATGCACAAGTTCAGGTAACAAACTATGTTTTCGAAAACTTTTTAAAGGGAAGTACGCCTACGATTGGCTCTTGGGTACGAGAAACGGCGCAGACAAGGAGTTTTATATTGTTTTCATTTTGTAATATTTTTCTCTGAAACTACGATTTTTTTTTTATGTAAAAGAGGGGGCAATTGAGCAAGCGAGTCATTGTTGGAATTACCAACATTTTTTTGTGTTTGCAACATTGTATAATATTATTTATTTTTTTCTTTGGCAACATTGTCAGTTTTCTCTCTGTTCCGCTCTGTCTGCCGTGTGTGTTGGATAAAATATAAGCATGCTATCTACTTCTTTTTCTTTATTTGGAATCACCCTATGGATACACCATAAAATACACCAAACTCGCTCAGTCACCTGACAGAAAGTGATCACCGGCGCCCGTGGAAACCGTCCAGGCAATCACGGGTGCGTTGCCGGCCTTTAAGGAAAGGAGGGGGAGAGGGGAGATGAGCCACCGGCGCTGTCACTCACCGAACGAAACATAACAGCAATAGATGCTTTTATTTCACGCTTTTTTTTACATTTTTAAAAGACTGTATAGACAGACACTCGCCACCGGTGAAAGGGTATTATACATCATGTAAACTTTTTTCTTTCTACCATCTAATCTTCAAAACCCAATAGGTCCCCACAACGCTTGAGTAAATACCCATTTAACAACTTGGCCTCCCCTACTATTACTGATTGTCAATAGTGCCAATAGTTTTTTTTATATAATATGTGTTGCTGATGATATTGTAAATATATCTAATCAATGTCATTTATATCCCTTAGCCACGTTGACCACATATACAAACTACTACATTGGTTGCAACCCACAATTCAAAGCTCAAAAAGAACATCCCGCGACTATTAAATCTATAGTAGGTTAGTATAGACGGTTCTGCATGTAATTAGAACAGTATTACGATTTATTTACTGTCGTGAGTAAGTATAGTTTGTGTCTTTACTCAATGAATTCATACTGTTTCGCGGTTACAAAATAAAGATCAAAGAGGAGATGAAATAAAATTTCGTTTAGTATTTTTCAGGTGCCTGTCATTTTACAATAGCAATAGCTACTATAATCTGACATTGTGTTTGCTATTGTTATATTTTGTATTTAAAGGAATTAAAATCGATTATTACTTATATTATTATGGAAATGTTCAAAAACTTACCCACTGCAGGCCCGAAGGCTATATAAGCTATGCCAGCTGATAATAGTTGTAGCCCCGTAGCTCCTGGTAATTTATGTAATGGCACGTGTGTCGGTATTACCAAAGCCATAAATACTGTTCGCAGTCCTTTACCAAACCCTATGATAACGGCGACTATAATGACTACAGTATAATCTTGACAATGGGCCAAAACTAAAAGAAAATTAAATAGTTTAAGATTTTTAAAAAACACGTGTAAATAAAATGTGATCTATGGATTCGTAGCAGATATTTTTTATGCCACTTATGTCCAGTTTACACATTAATAGCAGGAAAGTTAATTTTTCTGTATGTAAACAGTTAATGTTATTGTAAAAGTATAAGTCGTAAACTGAACTTCAGTAGCTCAGTTCGCTCGTTACTTGTTGTTTTTTTTTGTTTAGGTATACGCTACTCTACCATATACATACGCGAAAAGGATGATTTGCTACTTACTGACTTACTTAGTTATAATGTGTAAGCTAGACATTATGACTATGAAGTACAATATATTAAATTATTTAGTGATGTAATAAAATAAATTATTGGCAATGCCTATTTTCTATCTACGTAGGTATAATGATTTACTACTATTTCAGTATAAAAAGATAATTAGATAAGCAATGAATATTCTTAGTTACTTCTAATACAAAAAATATTTATTATTAAATTGTAAATGGCAAAGCTTTATAACATAAAACTAATCTTTGCCGGCTCATAGACGTGTGTGCATACTTGCATAGATAGTTAAAATAGATAATTCACAATAATTCTTAATTCTTTACCTACTCTTCCCATCGCCATAGATATAACACCGAACAGAAAAAATGAGTTGTTATCCCATCCAATTTTGCCAGCTACAAATGGAATACAGAATCTAACACAGATATCGATACCGGCTAGGAGAGACATAAAGAATGCCACTTGGTTTTTAGTCATACCGTAATCTCCCAATATAAATGGTGTCAAAATAGAAAAATTTAACTCATTAAAGTTGGCTAATGTTATACCCAGCATTAAGTTAATAAAAGTGAAGTCTTTTAAAAGATCCAAGTCAAAAAATATGGCTACTTTTTGACAAAATGTTAACTCTTCTTGTTCGGATTCTTTTTTTGCTCTGAATACTTCATCATCATCATCATCATCGTCGTCATCATTCAAAGAGTTATTCAACAATAATTTAAGTTTTTCTCCTTGATCGGTATCATCTTTTTCTTTTAAATATTGTTCTAATTTTAACGAAGCTTGTTTCAAAACTTCACTTTCATAATTAAAATTGTTTGATTTTCTCCTATGTCTTGTACGATATGACTGATTACTGTGGTTATCTTTCAAATATTTCCTTTCGTCATAATCTTCGTGATTTCGGTATGAAATATTGCTATGATTATCTTTATTATATTTTTCTCCATATTGTCCATCCATTTTAAACGATTTTATACTTTTGCTACCAACAACGAAATGTTTTTCTGCTCGGTCTGCGATTGATTTTGCTTTTACAGGATCTATATTTTGTACAACCACTTTTTCCTCTGCCTTTAAATCCTGTGGAGCTTTAAGTGTTGGACAATCTTCTATTTCAGATTCTGGGATTTGAGTTTCAAGAGTAATAGAAGTTTTACGCTTTGGCTTGTATGCCTCTCGTTCTTGAGCGAGTGCTCCAAGATTCGCAGCGGAATTTTTTTTCGATTCATTTAAATATAAAGTGGATGACTTACGAGATCGATTTTCTAATAAGTTGGACATCGAAGGCTTTTTAGAATTTAAGCGAGAAGTTCTATTTGATCCGTCTCTGGACGATATCCTGCTTCTAGATTGTCTGGACTGACTGAAGTAACCATCATTAGCGCGTACCAACATGGGTACACCAGGATCTGTTATTTCATAACCTGGATTCACCGGATCGTCTTCATTATAGAGGTACTGACTTGAAAATGCACTTAAATTTTTTATTTTGAAAACGTGACTAAAGTATCCGCTTTCTTTATCTTTTTTATCATTTATATTATTTAAATCTTTTACGTCAGGCTCGATTAATTTTTGAACATTATTATTTTTTGCACTTGGAGATTTTGAATGCCATTCAACGGGTTGCAATAAAAGTGCACACGCTATAGCATGAAGTGAAAATCCACAAATAACAAGAATTGTACCGGTTTCACCGTATAGTGCAAATAAGCCATTTATAATGTGCGGCCACACTATTGGCCCGAGGCCCGTAGTCGTCCACGAGAGACCTGTGGCTAACCTTCTTCTGTTTTTCCAGTATGTATTTAAAGCAAGGGCGTTAGCTGAACTGCTAATACCATAGCCGGCTCCTAAAAGATTAAATTACTTTAACGGATACTAGTTAGTGGTATGGTAATTGATAAACGTATAGAGATCATGCAATCACTTACCATAGAGAATTGAGAAAGATACTAAATAAGTAATAAAATTATAGGAGAAAGTTATCATAAGAAGGGATAAGAATACGACGATTGCACCACATACAGACACCTGTCGGTAACTGAACGTTCGAAACATTGGTCCATTTGCTAATCCTGTAATAAACAGTGACATTGGCTTAACTATCATACCATGATGTAAATATAGTACAGTAGAATTGATCGAAATGAATAACATTAAAGTAATAGAAATATATATAAAAATTTCTACAAAAGTTAAATTATTTGTAGTATTATATTTAATTCAAATATTGTATTGATTAGAGTCTGAAAGCGAAACTTGTGACTTCATAATAATACAGACTAAGTAATAACATTAAATTGTAGGGCCCGGTATGGTGTCAGAGAGTTACCATGCGATGTGCGTCACGCACCGACGCAAGACGTCAGCGCCGAGTTCATATTGATGATCGTAGTGATTTCCGAACTCGCGATTCCCAACCTTTCGAATTTTTCACGGAAGAGGAGCCCGAATTGTTGTAGCATAGGTAATGCTGAGAGCTGTAACATAAAAATTGATTGTGTTGTTAATAGGTTTAGATAATCTTGATCACGTGTTTTTAATTTTGCTCTAAGTAAATAATGTGTTAGATTACTTATAACGTTTTTGACTTCATGTACAAATTAGAAATAAGAGACAAAATAGACCTAGATAAAATCTTTACACAAATTTTATCGAGAATACAATGTATATTAATAGAATGCATAGATGGTTCGGGTGCATAGAAAGACTAAGTAATGAAAGATTGACGAAAAAATCTATAGAGTAAATGAGTGGTAAAAGAAGCCAAGGAAGACCAAGGCTTATAAAGATCAAATAGCCAGAATATTAGCAGACGGAAATGTCAAAAGCACTCGCATACCTAGGCGAAAATATATGAGGAGAATGATGAGGTTTGAGGAAGCGAAAGAAGTATGTAAGGACCTCGACACTTGGCGCTCCGTCCTTTCTGACTACGCCGTTAGGGGTACAGCGTGAGGATATGTATGTAAAGTATGAAATTGCAGTTTCGTAATTCGTACTGAAAAATTAAAACAATTTTTTTTGTAGGATGAAATATATTTATTTAATCAAAGTTGTCTTTTGATTTTTGCCATCTAATCGGAAGAAATGAGCATATCGCTAGGCCTATATACCAGCGTGTTCCAAGCAGAGGTATACGCAGTACTGACATGTGCACAAAAGATACTAGAAGTAGATAATAGTGTGTACACAGATGTGGTAATCTACACAGATAGTCAAGCCACACTAAAGGCGCTGGATAGATCTAGCACCAAATCAGCTTTAGTACTAGAATGCAAAAGAATTTTAAATCGGCTAGCATCCTCAATGGAAGTAACCATTGCCTGGATCCCTGGACACCAAGGGAATGAGGGCAATGAAAAGGCAGACGAACTAGCAAGGGTGGGAGCGGAAAGGAAGTTCATCGGATCTGAACCCATTCTCCCAATATCAGAAAGAATAACAAAAGGAATCATTAAAACCATAGCTTGGGAAGAAACATTCAAAGCATGGAAAAATAAAGTAGGCTGCAGGCAGTGAAAGATGTTCCTTAAGGAAATAGATAAAAAGAAGGTACAGAAGATCCTAAGTATGAACAAAACAAACATTAGGACCATCACAGGAATAATAACTGGACACAACTCACTAAATAGGCACAAGGCTCTAATTAGTAGGGGAAGTGAAAGTGCACAGTGCCCGTACTGTGACAAAGAAGAAACTAGCAAGCACTTCATAGCGGAATGTGTAATATACTCAAGAATAAGATGGGAGATTTTCGGAAAGGACCTACTTTGGGAGGAAGAACTGAAATCTCTCAGCTACGAGGATATAATAGATATTTGTAGGCGTACAAGAAGGTTGGATGGGGAGCGTTTCTTAGTCCATCGGTAGACCGTACTCCACGTAGGGAATTGGGTGAAATGGTCCAAAAGAGGACTGATCACCCGTCTGGGCCTGGCAGACGTCCCTCATTAACAATAATAAATAATAGGGGTACAGCGTGAAGATATGTATGTAAAGTATGAAATTGCAGTTTCGTAATTCGTACTGAAAAATTAAAACAATTTTTTTTTGTAGGATAAAATATATTTATTTAATCAAAGTTGTCTTTACATTTTTGCCATCTAATCGGAAGATCATTTATATACATTTTGTACTGCTTGCTGGGTAGAAAATTTTTTTCCGCGCGAAGAAATAGTAGTCGGTTGGGGCGAGGTCGGGCGAGTATGGAGAATGGTTTCTAACTGTATGTCTTGCAGTATTAAAACTGGTACTCAAGCAGTGAGGCTCGAGGTCTTGCGTTATCATAGAGAAATTATGGTGAAGAACGATTTACGAGTCGGGCTTGATTTACTGCGAGATTTGTCATCATTATTCGGAGTTCTGCACAGTAGACATCTTTTTTTTATATATATAACAGAGGGAGCAAACGAGCAAGCGGGTCACCTGATGGAAAGTGACCACCGTCGCCCATGGACAGCCGCAACGTCCTAGGAATCACGGTTGCGTTACCAACCTTTAGCGAAATATGGAAAGGAGAGGGAAGGGGGGATGGGCAACCGGCTCTCTCACTTACCGAACGAAACACAACAGCAATAGATGCTGTTATTTCATGCCGATATTCCATGAGACGGTGGTATTTCACTGGGTGAGCCGGCCCATTTCGTGCTGCAATGCAGCATGAGTCTTACATCTGCTTTTGTTGCTTGACCGATTCAAACAGTTACCATCAGCTGTCTATTGGTAAGCTTCGCTTTAGGTCATTGGCGTGGTGTTTGACCTAGGGTGATGGGGTCAGCCATTGTGTTGTTCGCTTGCGATTATCTTAAAGAATTCGACGCAAATTCTATTCGTACCTGTACCGGGTTAACAAGGTAAGGCAAGCTTCAACGCGAGCTGTTTTCTACAGATCAGTCAATTTATGAGGCACCCATTTTTCAAGATTTTCAATTTTATCGATTTCCTGCAAATGGGTCAATATTGTGGGCATGCTAATGTCAAACGATGCCGTTAATTCCTTGGTAGTTTGGATCCATCGATCGGCGTCCGCCATAACCTTCGTCATTATCATCATCGTTATTTATTGCCGGTATTATTATTATTATTCAACGTTATTTATCCTAGTGGCTGGTCTTCCTTGTGGTTCATTCTTCATGTTGAAGTTTCCACTATTAAAGCGGTTAAACCAAAAACGCCCGGTGAGTTCGTTAGCCGTATTCTCGCCAAACACAGCACCGACATTACGAGCAGTTTTTGCTGCGTAGGCTGCGTAGTCCCACGTATTCGAAAAATACTTTGATTTTCATTGTATCCATCTTCACGTTAAAAGATGAATGTAGATGTGTGAGTACGATTCTCCCTTAGGAGGGAAGGTAAAGAGCATTTTAGCCCACACAGTAGTCTTCAGTAATAAATAGATAAAATCTTCATATTATTTCATTAAAACGTCGACGGACGTAATACATTTTAATGTCTCTTGGAGTTTCTAGCGACAAATGCATTAAGGCAGTCTTTCTAGTAGGTTCCACTGAGGCGGACTAGGTCACTATAAAAGTCTCAATGTCACGCTACTAAATTAGCACTCATTTCAACAATTCCACAATAATACACAACAGTGAAGACTGGGACGCAAAACTACGCCAATTTTACATCACAATATCCCCTAGTAACTTTGCAAATAATATATAATTTGCAAATAATTAAAATAAACGCCCAACTGCTCCCCATAAAATCCCGCCAAATACTCCCAGCTGAATGTAAAGACAATTGAAAGTCGAACAATCAAATGTCATGATTTTTTAAATTTAAAATATTATAGTCTTCGTGTAAAAAAAGTTTCATTCTGAAATTTGACACCATGTAGGTTTAATTTTAGTTCAAAATGGCTAGTGCGTTAACACGGAAATTTCATATTGTAACCCATATTATTAATTGATTTTTAGAATTATAAAAATAAAGTTTATGGTTATAAACAAAGTTCTATTTCTGTTATGTATGCCTTTAGGTATTTTAGCCTGCCTGTAGGGTTTAGGATCAGAGTGGCAAGCCTAAGTTTTTTTACCGTGGTACTCGTATTATCGTTGATAATGTTTTTAATACATTTTCATAAATAAATATCCTTTTTGTTCAAATCCCCCCAACAGTTGGACGCTCTATTTCAGCTGTCTAGCTCTCTCGATAAACTGCGCGGATTTGAAAATGACTTGTACGCAAAACACTTATCGCTGGAATTGGCCAAGTACAAAGAAGCAACCCCGTTAGGGATACAGCGTGAAGATATGAATGTATGTACAAAGAAGCAAATTAAATTTATTTATGTCACATTGGTTTATTTTTAATCGCGATTAGATACCGTTTTTAAGAGCCACTTATTTTATTATTTATAAACCGGCATAAGTTCTTTACAATCATATTTGAAATTGTAAAGTGGGATAATAATTAAGAAAATATAATTAAAGATTCGCATGTCATGTTGTCATGGTCACTTTAGCTAGTTTTTTCTGGTTCATACTCTGTAACTATATCTAATTAATGTTGTGAGACTTTGTACTGATAAAAAAGGTATAACCTGTCACCGTTTAATGAATATTGAATGCATATTTGGAAATTAACGAATATGCTGTAATAACATATTAATAATATTTATACAATATACATATATGAAAAATAAAATTCGTAAAAAAAATAACATAATTCTGAATATTTAAGTAAGTGTTTGTAATTCATCGGATTATTTACCTATTTAATATTTTTTTCCAAAATGCTATTTAGACAAATATTAATTGTTACATATTTATTCTTTTCACTTACGTTAGAAAATCCAGCAGCCAGCACAATCATCCATCCCCATCCTCCATCAGGCGGGATAAAGTCATCATATTTCTTGATTATTGACTTAATTTCCTTTGATTTCGACATTCTCTATGTTGAATTGTGGCCCTATTTCACCTATTAACACAAAATATTATAACACAATAATTCTTCGCAATGCAACTAGTTACCAGTGTGTACATGCCATAATATAGTGATACACTACGTACTTCAAGAACCGTACAGGCAAAACTGATAATTTTTATTACTGTACACGCACTGTTATAGGGAAATGAATCAGATACGTTAATTTTTCATACTTCTAAGAAATATAAAGCTCTTGTTTACTAAATAAATATTAATTTAAATAATAAAAACGACTAGTCATCAAAATTCCTTATTTTGGTTGGATCTCTTTTCGTTTCATGAACGTACTTATTTAACGAAATTTTCTTTTTATTCGTTTCTTGAGTTATTTTCGTATATTCTATATACTTAATACATACTTAATATGTTAGATTGGTATAAAGCATGTCTATCTTAGACTCGTTCTGGAATAAGTATTGAACAAAGATGACTACAGGTTATCGATTAATTGACCTCGGTCTGTAGACAAAGTTAATAATTTCTGTTGAAGTTTTTTATGTCACAGAAAAAAGAAATCCGTTTACAAGAAATTCGATTTAGAACAAAAAATAAAAAACCCTCATCACGTCACACGGGTTACTGTTTTTCCAGTAAGTAACTATAATATGACTATCTCTGTATACACAAATGCAATAAAAAACTACCGCTTCATTTGTTGATTAATGTCTAAATGGTGGGTAAAACCATATATAATATATTTCTCTTATCTAGGGTTATATTTATCAAAGTTAGTAACCTTTCGATTCAATAGATATATCAATAGATATCGCTTCTGCTAATTGTAGGCGGCCTACTGCAACCTGCAAGCAACGTAAGCACATCTTTCCACATCATTTCCTTTCTAATATGGATAGAATATTTTAATTGACGATACTTTTCAGAATAAGTAGATATTTGGCTCTAGATAGAACTGGATAACAATAATAACTCACTTTCCTATATCTGTCCGTTCGTTAACTCGTTAACTAAGTGTATGTTAAAATCTCAACAAAATATTTAAAATTGTTACAATTCAAAAAATTCAAAAATTAAAAACAGAAAATAATTATTTAATAAAAAATAATTGATATAGGTATCACGTTCTTAAAATGGACTAAAAAGTATAAAATAATTTCTCCTATAGACTCGCCTTACAGATTCTGTGCAGATTCCTAAAACCAGATACTTAGTCTTGATTTGTACTAAACACTTAGAAACGCACTCAAACAAACAATACAAGACAAGCAATATATAATTATATATAAACAATAATATCGCTAACGGGGTAGTCAGAGGGTACGGAAAACGCCAAGCGTCGCGGTCCTTACATACTTCTTTTACTTCTTCAAATCTCATCATTCTGCTCATACATTTTTGCCCAGGTATGCGAGTATTTTTGACATTTCCGTCGGCTAACACTAGCTATTTGATCTTCATTATATAAACAATCGTTTAATCTAAAATAAACCTGCACTATACAAACGTGCGCGCGTTAGCTAACAAAAAATGTGAAAAAGCAGTTATTTTCGTTTACTTATATTAAAAACTATAATTAATTTAAAAAAATCCAACTGACGTTTTTAAGCGTGTGTTCAGATTAATCTATGCAAGTAGAAGCATAAATCGGTTCGGACAAAACAAAAAGCATAAATCGGTTCGGCAACAGACAAAATAAAGTCAATAAAATGAAGAATCAGCTTACCAAATATCACTTTCATACGTTTTGTAATCACTTAGAGAAATTGAGATTCCTGCCGTCAATATTTCCAATTCGTCGCCTTTAATGATATACTTGACTTTGAATATTACGATCTAAATAAATAAAAATCACAGATGAACATCTAAGCAGTTAATACTACTGTATTTGTTTTGACATAGTTAAGTTAAAAGTTGTTAGGTTCTGATTAAGTACCTAAGTATCTTTCGTAGCGTATCTACATATTATATAATATTGTTTGTGCTAGACTGTCTTTTAAATATTGAACCTTTATCTAAACATAAACGATTAAATAGGTACTGACTACTATCTATCGATCACAAAGATGAGTCAGTAATATGAAGTTATCAATATAAACATTAAAATTAAATAAAACGAACGGTTGAAGTTAGGAACCACTGCATTTTATTATTTTCAAAAATCCTCTATTAGCAGGAAAATAACTGAATATAAGTAGGAACGAGACGTGTACGTATTACGTAGAGCTGGTAGAACGTACATAGAAGGTCAGACTTATCTTAAAAGTAGGTAAGTTCTACTAATTTAATGTAGAACAGGGTAAGTAGAGACATAACGCATACCTACAATTATATAATGTTTAATCAAAACATTACTTACAGTGTACATACATACTGCAGATACGCTTGTCAGTGTTATCGATTTATCAAACCAAACCGGTATTGAGCAACGCCCATATTATCATCACTAACGATTGTATGTATATCATCATTCATCAGGCATCGACTTCGTGACGTCTAAAATAGGTAGACAAGATATCCACTTCATAAAATAACAAAATGGCTACGAGGCTTATTTGTATACATTTAAAAAATGTAATAATTTAGTAAGTACATAAAATTATAATCACTTAAATAATACTAACTAAACATCTGTACAACAGAACTAACTACCATACATATCTTAACGTTGATATTTACAAATTTAAAACTGTGTAAAAAGTTGCCGCTTAGAACGCTATCATTGCTTAGGGTCTCCAGCCCAGACTGGCAGCATTAGCTTATTAGCTTTTAGAATAATCAAACTTATTCATTGGCGAAAGAAGCTGCCAGTTCGACGGTCTCTCGAACCCTCGACCAGTGGCTTACAAATGTCTGAAACCAGTCCTTTGCAGTCCAGTTTCGACTGCAAAGGGCGTAAATATGAAACTCTCAAAGAGAGTCGTATACTGACGCTACTTCGAGATCTCGGCAGTGCTGGTTTTGGCACTTGCTGACCTGGACGTCTCTAGGACACGGAAACAAGTGTATCAACACAAGTGGCATCCCATACCAGCGATCTTCCAAGTTTCCAAGGAATGCATCCAGTCTCCTGCCATCGCTTCACGCAATATCGACAGATTCTAAGTTTGCTGGAACGCCAGCGGCAACAAGAGCCCGCCGAATGACGTCATTCAAGGCGGCATGTCGTAACATGCGGCCCACATTACGTGAACTGGATAAACCGTGGTAATCTAGTACATTGACGAGATCACCACAGCGCCAACGGTGAGGAAGGTTAGTCCTGGCCCCCAGACGAAGGGATACTGTGAGAGAAAGTGTGGTATTGTCTATTAAGGTTCCTAAGTTTTTCAAAGGTATTACCTGCAAACAGAGGCCTGAGTCCTTCTCAGAAACAGCCAGGAGAAGAGACCGATCTTTTTGTTACTACAGGAATCCAAAAGTTGTTAATTAACGTTTTCGCATAGAGGCTCATCCCAGTGTTTTTAACAAAAGTTTGAGGTAGGCAGGTTAGTACTCGGATAAACACTTAAGCAGGCATTTCGAGCACTACACCTCAACCGATCCTAACGAAGGGCGCATAATAGATAGGAAGAGGTTTCTCATGCTGTAAGCTGACGAAAGAAAAGCAGGCAGTGTCACATTCTAGACTTTACGAATGGGCCTCCATAACCTATGGGAAGGGAGGTCTGATTTCAGACCCTGTCATCAACAAATGAGCAATTTAATATTTTAGATTATTTATTTTTGAGAAGATCGTCTACGGATATTAAAAGGTTTTGAAATTTAAAAAGCTGAGAACAGCGAAGTGTATATGTAAATTTTGGAGCGAAAAAGCACAAGCGGCGGCACATGAGGAGAGCCATGTAGGAATCGATTTTGAAAATTTCGTCTAAAGACTTATTGTATGAAGTTATTGTATCTTAAAAATCAATTTCACGTTATTATTATTTTATTACTGTGTAATGAATATAGTATATTACCCGAAACTCTCTGGGTGCGTCTCAAGATGGGATTGACGAGGATTTTTATTTCCATAGTGTGATTAGTGTGTCAGCGTTCTCGGTCGGTATGGGCGAACTAGAGGAATTTTGGGAGAATGTTAAGGAAGTTCTAGTGACTATTGAAGTGAACAAAAGAATTGAATTGTGTAGAGATTAAAATGGCTGGGTTGGACAGCTCGAACGGAATTTGAGACGTCTTAAGCAAACGTACTTATGGAGACATCAAGAAAGCGAATGATGCGAGCAAGATCATGTTAGGGGTTTAGATGGAAAAAAATCTTTTTGTTGCTAACATTATATTCAATCACAAAAAGATTCATCAGTACACGCGGGAAAGAAAGGGTGAGAGAAGCAAAATCGATAAATTTTTGGTGAACAGCAGACTCAACAAGTGCGTTACGGACACAAGAGGACATAGAGAACTTTCTCGCGGTAAATGGAATAAAGTCTGTATGTAACAAGGCGACATCGCCTAACTTCTATACCTGCTGCCGTCTATTGCATCATGAACTGAAAACTATAAGATGTCGACGACAATAATAAGAACTAAAGGGAAGTGTCCAGTAAGCTTGACGATAGGTTGAAAGAGACAAATACAGATTAAAGAAAAAAAGAAAGAAGAAGAAAGTTTGCCAGGACTTTAGGTGTAGTATGATCGAAGCAGCGAAAGAATGTGCGAAACGAATAAGACTAGGAATGGCAAAAACGTGATGTGTAGTGAAATGAATAGTAAAACTGTCTTTGTACAACAAGAAGAGAGCAAGTGAATGAATTTGTGTATCGGAGGAAGGTTTTCGAGGGGCAGAAAACATGAGCTGATATGGAAAGACGGGTAGCAGTTGGCAATAAATTTAACGGCGCTCTGTCGGCAATGTCGATATTAGTAGACAGTGCGAATTATTCATCCATGGCCACCCACAATGCAGTGTTGTTGTCGACCTTACTGTACGCTGGTGAGATCTGAATATGCCCGAAATCAAGTGAAAGTAAGATAAACGAAAAGTGAGGCGATTTTTTAGAAATATATGCGACGTCTATGAAGATATACGCAGTACGATAGAGTTGATTGTCATTGTTATTGCAAAATTGCAGAAAGAAATGCTCAGGTGGCTCGGGCACTAAGAAAGGATGAGTGATGAACGATTCACAAAGAAAATCTACGAATCGAAAGTTAGTGATAGCAAAAGTCAAGGAAGACCGAGGCCGACTTATGAAAGTCAAATAGCCAGAATGTTAACTGACGGAAATTTGAAAATGAGTGGTGAGATTCGAGGAGACTAAAGAAGTATATAAGGATCATGATGTTTGGCCAACCATCATCTCTGACTACCCAGTTAGAAATAACGTAACGTAGTATCTAATATTATTTATAACAAAAGTAGATACCTACACGTAATTATTTTGGCGGTATTGTAATTTTGGGGTTTTAACACAGTCACAGATATATCATTGTGATGTTGTTTGTCGGTAGTTGGTGCGGTCGCACCTTGGGGTCCCACGTCGCACCGTTCGTAGCGGCCTGGGGTCGCCACTGGCCGCCTGCGCAGACAGATAAGCAGTTTCTATAATTTTCCCCCAGACCTTTCATATGAAAGCAATATATATGTCGCGTCACGTCTATGTCGTCACGATAGTTAAATTTTACCTACGTAATATAGCAAAATCTTATGATAATTTCCTTGGAACTGCGCTAAAGAAACCGAGAAGGGGTACTAAAATACTTATATACATTTTGGTATTGATAGATGCCGACGATACGAGATCTATTAGCGTTATCGCAAATATAAAATAAACTTATAAAAAATACTTACTGAATGAAAATGAATTTAAGCTGCAAGCGGGCTGTCGGCTTTCCCCAATGGGCAACCTTTCAGTCCTGTTGCCCGAACTGGATCTCTGGTTGTTATTGGCCTGGTCGTCCTCCCAAGTCACTATGTAATTAGACCATAACTATCTATGACATATTACTTGTGTATATGCATAAAGAAATCTGCATACTAGGTACTATGTTCTTTGGAAAGTATCTATATAGGTTCTTATGACAAATTGATCCACTCGCGTCAAGAATCTGACAAGTGTTCTATTTTAGCAACATTAGGATACTATTTCTCATTTTTGAGTAGATAAATGTTATCATTTTGTTGCGCGAAATAATAACATGATAGATATTATTTCGCGTAAAGTATACCTACCATAAATAATGTAACATTGCTTGACACTTCTGGGATCGAATGGAATACGAATGGTAAAATAAAAAAACTCATAATGAACTGAACAATAGAAGTTTCTCAACCTGGAAATTGTAACAGGTACTATAATAACGCAATTCTTTTTCTCTAAATAAATCCGAAAACCGGAAAAACGGGTGTTATATTTAGTCAGCCTATCAGTTATGGGTTTTGTGAACAAACAAAGTAATCGAAGAGGTAGATCATGTCATTCACTTGTCAGAAAGAATTGTGTAGGTAATATACCTTGGTATAGATTTTTTCCGTAAATGTACCATATATGCCATAAAATATGTTTTTTGCAACAAAGTTCAAAGTTTCGAACATTTATTAGTGCCAGAGTTGAGAATGGGCAGCTTTTCGCTTAATAATACAGCTATCCGTGTTTTTTATGTTAGATGTAATGTTGAAATGTGATTGAACTTTAGTATTATTATATATTAGACAGAATGAGTAGGTACATAGTTTGCCTAGTTAGTATTTTCACTGCTTTTAAACTGTGGTACAGTAATAAGTCTATTGGTCTGATCAAGGCCGTCTTAGGGTATACTGGGCCCCTTGGACACACAGGAATTAGGGGCCCTGTTAGAAAGCAAAAAAATGATTAACGAGAAAAAGCATTTTTTTATGTTCACTGTTTAGAAAACAATTAAGAATATAATTTGGTGTCTGACATGGTGACATTTCAATTTGGAAATGTTGATAGTGATTCTTAGTATGTATCTACCTAAAATAGAAAAATATTGAGCTGCTTTTATTCGTGTAAGCCACTGGTTCCCAAACTTATTTTGTCTACTGAGTCGAGAGCTCATGCAGTCGTTGTCTAAGATGCCTCCTAGCTAAATGAAATTACAAATCACCCCCCAGGCCTCTACACAACGCCACCATTTTTTTTCTGGGTCTCTTACTGCCCCCCTTTAGGCCTGCAGCGCCCACAAGGGGGCGTTATCGCCCACTTTGGGAATGGCTGGTGTAAGCGAATACGGCCTTTCGGGCCTTAGGGGCTCTCGTGAGGTCAGGCGCCCCGGGCACGGACACCGTGTGCCCCTATGGCAAAGACGGAACTGGGTCTGATCCAATATCAGATCAATAAATAATTAATCAACATCATGTACTAAAATAAAAGAAATAAGGTAAAGTGGTGGACGGACCCGTAACAAAACTGGTTCATCATTCGTCAATTCGAAAAACGATGATTGGTTCCTCAATAAGTCCGACCAAATTGGGCAGAAATGAATTTGAATAAAGAACGCGAGAGGTCAAATGAAAGTTTTGCATGAAAAATGTTATTGGCTGATTACCTGGGCTATGGTAGCCACACGCCAGAAAAAAAAAATTTAAATTTAAATAAAAAAATTTATTTGTTCTTTTACATGTCGAATAACGTCTCTCATTTATTTTTCTCATAGATGGACAATAAAAGTAGAGTGTATCACTTGGTAGTAAAATTAATTTCCTACCTCGGGCGCCGTACATTGAATTCTTTGCTACGCTCAGGGTTCTATTTCAGTAACATAAACGAAAGACGTTTTTCGATATGTAAAAGTACAAAATTTAAATTTTTGATTTCTTCTTTTATATGGCGCGCGGATAGTTGCAGCTAAACATCAGCCTATCACATTTGTCATACAAAATTTTCATTTGACCTCTCGTTCAAATTCATTTCTGCCCGCTGTGAAAGTCTTAAGAGAAGAGACCTATTATTTTGGTCGCACTTATCGAGGAACTAATCATCGTTTTTAGAATAGATGGAATGAAATAGAGAGCATGAAAAAAAAATCACTTTGAAACACGTTGAGGGAGATTTATAATAATCGTGAGCTTTTAATATCTTTTAGTGATTTTATCGTGTTGACTGTTATAATTATAAAACTTTTGAAAATAATAGAACAATTATGGTGAAAATTTACCCTCTAGTGATAGTAGCGCCACCCTTATTTAACGCCTATCTACGGACACTTTGATACACAGAAACGGCTCTACTTACTTCTACCCTCCATACTAGTGTGACTTGCACCAAATATTTAAACTCGATTTAAGGATTTGACATCTCGCTTGCACCAACTATTTGATAATTGGTGCAAGCGAGATGTCAAATCCTTAAATCGAATTTAAATACACACATCTAAAGAGTCTAGGGATAGAGTACATTTTTAACTATAAAACATTATCCAATTAATATTTATCAAATCTAGTCTTCCAGACTGGCTTCTTACTTTAATTCCTATGTTTAAGTTAACAACTTATCCCTATATTTTGTAAAAATTAAGAAAAATTACAATTTTTGCAAATTGTGGGAAATTAGCCTAAGTTAATGTCATCAATTAAATGGCCAAAAAAGGGCAAAAATGAGGATTTTTTAAACTTTTATTGTAAAGATAAAAAATATAATAATCTGTGTTTCCACCATTGACACGAATTACACAATCACAGTGATTTGGCATGCTTAAAATCAGTTCATCAAAATCACTTTGAGGAATGGCCGCCCACATTCTTTCTAACAAGTCAAAAAGTTGTTGTTGTATCCATACTCGGCAGAGCTCTTCTTTGAAGCATATCCCATGCATGCGGGTTGAGGTCTGGCGATTGAGCAGGCCACGGCAGAACGTTGATACGAGCGTCGGCAAGAGCGCGTGTTACGACTAGCCGTGTGTGGACGTGCATTGTCGTGCATTAGTCGAAACGAATCATCCAATCGGCTTCGCAGAGGGATGATCACGTCTGAAACAATCCTCTCCGCATAAATCTGAGCATTGAGGTTGCCCCTGATCCAAATGAGATCGGTTCTTCCACCGATCCAAATACCGGCCCAAACCATTATTGTTCCCCCTCCATATGAATGAACTTCCTGACAAAATTTCAAACGTTCTTGACATCTAGAGGTTCTCCAAACTTGAGTACGTCTTGTATCCGGCATCATACCGAAACGAGATTCATCGGAAAAGCAAACACAACGCCAGTCTTCTTCCTCCCAATTTCTGTGTTCGCGAGCCCATTGTAAACGGGCCCTACGATTGCAGGGTGCTATAGGCGGAACTTTCAGCGGCCTTCGGGTTCGCAGATTCACTTCACGTAAACGATTTCGGATGGTTTGGTCGCTTAATAGCAAGCCTCAAAAGCTGTGGAGCCTCATAGCCAACATCATGGTGGTCATGGTACGATTCCGTTTAGCAGTTTTTTGGATGTACCGGACTTGTCTGCGAGTGGTGATGCGAGATCGTCCTCCATATCGCTCGGCTACGCTGCCTGTGATACGATAGCGTGTCCAGAGACGGCTTATGACGCTCTGTGTAGTGCTAAGAGCGACAGCCACAGTACGTTACCTGGAACCAGCTTGCAACATTCCGACGGCTCCCATGATCTCTTCTCGTGTCAAATGATGTCGTCGCTCCATATCGATGCAATTTGTTTCAGTTCCGATGCAGAAATTGTAATGGTTTTGTAAAAACGCTATTGCACACTTTTATAGGAATCCTGATTGACAGTTGATTTTCTATTTTTAATCCAAATTTAAAGAAAATTCTTTATTCAAATAGTGAAAATCACTAAAAAGAATCAACAACGGTCCAAAAAAGTTAAAATAATAATCCTCAATTGCGGCGATACTGTAAAACGTACTTGATCCCTAGATACTTTTGATGTGTGTAGTTGGTGCAAACCACTATTAGTGTATGTATGTATATGTTGTATTGAGGAAAGACAAAAACACAGTTTAACGTTATTTTTTTCTAGTTTATCGGTTTCTTAAAAAAAAATATTTTAAATTATATTACCTAATTACCTAATATTGATAAGTAATGGTAGGTACTGGTTTAAAATTTTTAATGTGGGTGGCTTGCACCAATTGTTTAAATCTCGATTTAAGGAACTGACATCTCGATTTCACCGTCACAACATTTTCGCGTTTCGTATGTGTGATTGTGTGTTTACAAGCGTATGTTGTGTATAGGTAATAGGTATATATGCGTACGTGTTTAGCAAGCCGTGGGCGTCATAATTTTCGAAGTTATTCACGGTGCAGATCAAGAAAATGAAATCAAGTCTAAGATCTTAATTTTTTCAACAAATCAACATGGGTGTTATTTTAGAGATTCCTGGAAGAGCAGATAACGAAAATGATGTTGATTTTCAAATCTACGATGACGGCAATATTGTTTGGATTAAATGATACGGGTGTCATTTTCGAGGTTACTCGGGGTGTAAGAAGATTACGAAAATGACGTCTATTTTCAAATCCAAGATGTAGTCAAGATCCAGTCTCATTTTAGAGATTGCTTGCTGTACAGATTATGAAAATGACGTTCATTTTGAAATCCAAGATAGCGCATTCGATTTTTCAATAAATCGATATGGATGTTATTTTCGATATTTCTCAGGGTACAGGTTATTAAAATAGCGTTGAATTTGAAATACATGATGGCTGGCATTACTTTAATAAGTAAATTATTATGTATGTCATTTTCTGTTGCTTGTGGTGTAGATTACGAAAATTAAGTCCATTTTGAAATCTATGATGGCGGGCATAATTTTTTTAATAAATTGATACAAGTGTCATTTCCGAGGTTGTAGATTGTGAAAATGATGTCTATTTTGAAGTTAAAGATGGCAGACCCTAAGTTTTTTACAAATCGATGTGAGTGTTATTTTTATTTAGGGGCGCAGATTACAAAAATGGTAAAAAACAAGATGGTAGGCAGGCACACTTAAATTTTTAAAGAAATTTATATAGATGTTATTATCGAGATTTCTCTGTGTGTAAATTAAGAAAATGCCGTCGATTTTCAAATCTAAAATGGCGGCTACTTCCTTTTGAATAAATTGTTATGAATGTTATTACGGATGTCTCGTTTTGAAATCCAAGATCCGAGTGAACTCTGGACTATGATGTCGTGTCGGTGCAAAAGTGATAGAATATCAGATATTTTAAAAACTTTTATATAACTGAGGTAGATGTGCCTTACACATCAATTTCTGAAGCGTTAAGTATAGGAGCTAACGATCACTATTGCAACCAGTTTACACCGAAACGCTGCGCTGCTGTCGTTGTACTTCATGTGGTCTTGCAAAAACAAAAAGTGTTGTTTTATATTAGAAAGAACTAAAATTATCATCATACGCATGGTTTAAATTCAGTAATTTACGACGACGTACTAATTTATTTCGTAAGTGTCCACAACTTATACGTAAATTCTTTCTTTTAATTATTTTTGTAAATACCAATCTCACTATAATATCACTAATTTACATACGTCTATTTATCTAACTCGCCCAATGTAATAAGCAATCTTCTTGCTGTATTTATTACACTTAACGAACGAAACATAAGGAATTTCGTTTTACATGGTGTTCACGAGGTGTCCTCGGCAGTCATTATGCGATTTCTTTTATAGTACTTTCCTCGTCTTCATATGTATATATTTTTTAGCGTTTCACGGTTGGTTATTGCGAATACGGTTATTACGACATAAATGTTCATTTATATTTTCAATGTTCATTTGTATTGTTCTTACCGCGATTTTAATATAGGTATTCAAGTTTCCCGATATTTCGATATTGTAGGAAGCATCATGATCTCGGGTTCTCGGTTAACTGTCGAAACTGCGGGTGGATATTTGAAAATAATAATCAAATATATTAATGTCGCGGTAAGAACCCGTTCATTTATATTGTAATAATTCTCATATATTGTTTTCTAATTACACTTACTTAAATGTTGTTTGTTTGTGTACGTAATATTGTCAATATTTTAGTTTTAGGTTTGCTTAAAAATGTTCGTATCTTGGAGTAAGGTCCATCAGTTTATATTCTTTATAAAAAAACTCCTCGGCATATCTCCACAAGTTAATGCGAGACAAATATACACGGATGCAAACGGCTTGTGTATTAAAATTAAAACCGAATAAAGGAGTCTCCTAATAATCAGAGAATCCTGACTGCATTGTAAAATTTCAAGCTGACTCCATTTGGATGGCATTAATCATTGACCAGTTCTCTTATAAGTTATAAGCTGACAAACTTGACTGTAACACCACATCAAGATTAAAACTATTTTGTTATCGAAACTGAAGGTATGTTTAAACAAAGTTTCAAATAATTACTATCAGGCGTTGAAGATTTCCCTTGTGAGCAGATTCTCCTGACTGGAGCACCAGGTCATGGTAACCATCATGTTTTGTTATCAAAACTGAACACGTATATACAATTTGGAGTCTACCTATACTGTTAACAATTGAGTAGTTCCTATGAGAGGAGCCGATGTATTGTATAAAGATTATCATAGTCATTGCATTATAATCGGGTTTACATATGCGTACGGATTTCTAGATTCCGATGACAGAAAATACGTTAAAAACGTTTCTGACCGTTTCTGACCTCATTTTCAGGTAATTTATTATTTCTGACGGTCAGTTATTGTAACTTACGGTCAGTTTACATTTCTTAAGTGGAATTACATTGAAAACCATTGTTTTCATTATCTTCGTCATGTAACAGGACGACAGCAGTATTTCTTTACCAAAAGTTCATGCACTCCTAGTAATAGTACTATGCGCAATTGACGATAATTATAATTATTCATCGATGTAATTGACACTTGACGACATTGCTAATAAAAAATAAATGCTGCGCCCTTCCCACAGACAAACCCTTCCCTTGTGGGACACAAAAATATTGTACTATAATCCAAGTCCAAGGATATTAGAACCGTCTAATATTCTTGGTTTACCGGAATGTATGACAAGTGGCGACACTAGCGTATCGTGTGTACTATGTACCACGTTCTGAGGACGTGATCCGTGAAATCGTCATTCCGAATAAATTTTAAAGGCCTAACATGAACTCTTTACATTATTACTATATGTCAATATTATGAGTGGATAGATACGTATGTACGTATTTACTAACTGTTGTAAAACAATATGGCACAAATAAATAATAAAAAATACGTAGGCACTTAATAAATTTTATTATCTAGATAAATAATCTATGTATGGTAGGCCGCGTGACATACATTAGGTACTTGGATGGGTTTGTAAGTAGGAAGTGCGATTAAAACACTCTGATTATTAATAAAAGAAAATACTTAATATCGTGCTTAACTTATAATAATTTGCACTCACAAACTACATTTTTCTCAAGGAAGTTCGTACACGAGCGTGTACACGTTTTTATGAATGGTATTAGATTGGTATCTACTAGCATAATTCTCTTTCAGTACCTACATAAGTCTCTAAAGATTATTTAAATGTAATGGAAGAAAAGTAATGAATGGAAGTCCATGACTAGCTTATGTAGATCAAATAGCCAGAGTGTTAGCTGACAGAAATGACAAAAGCAATCGAATACTTAGACGAAAATGTGTGAGGAGAATGATAAGATTGAGATTTGAGATTTACTTTCGAGAGCTTCATGTAATTAAAAATTTTAGAAAAGTAATAGTTATACGATCGTAAAGATAGATCCGGCGGCTATAAAGACCCCGTTACATAGACCGCGAAGTAAGCACTGAAAAGAAAGAGGTTTTTTTTATGGCGGAAGGGGCAAACATGCCGTGGGTCAGCGCAAAGTCTAAAATGATGTATGTGGTATCGGAACTACTCTCAGATTTGGATGAAAAAGCAGTATAATAAAGAATAGACTACACTATGATTTGACGTATATAAAAATCCAATAAAAATCAGTTTATAATATTAAATCGTTAACTATTAAATCGTTGGTGCAAGCGAGATGTCAGTTCCTTAAATCAAGCTTAAATAGTTGGTTCAAGCTATAATTATGAAATGAAATCCCGTTTGCAGCCGACGAAAACACTTTCGGATTTAAAATAATCACGCCTCTATCGAATAATTTTGTGTTTTCATCTAAAATTAGCATCCTCAAACACATATTCGTAGATTCAGTAAAATTAAAGCTGTTTATAAATTATATATCTCTAGCGGTATTCGGACACAACATCCTGTGTCACATATAATTTAGCTATAGTATTAGAAAAAAATTATATGAAACTGAAAAATGAAATCTTCGCTCGTCATAAACTTACAACTCGAAATTAACAACCATGGGAGACGATCGACCAATACGTCCAAGTTCTTAAATTGTTAACAAAATATTGTACGTACGCTGAAATTAAACCTAGATTTCTATGATATAGGGAAACACTTATTAGTAATACATTCCATTTGAGGGGTTAGCATTAGATTTATAGAGCCTCTCCCACCAATAACTGACTGTTATTGATAAATATTTGAGATTGCTATTTGGCTATGCATTTCACTGAATAGTTTTCAATGTTTGGAATGCCTTTTCGGAAGTCAAGGTAGTTATGTTATGTCCTCAGAACTAAAAGTAATAAAGTTAACTAAGTAATAAAGGCATAGCCATAAGTTACTCAACTGCTTACAATTCTAAAGGAAATTGTCAAGTAGAACGACTTTATGGCACACTATCAGTATAGCTTAGATTATTTGGCAAACAAATAATGGCTTTAAAATCTAACATCAACCCATTACACATTTTAGGACGACGACGACTGTATTTTTAACCGACTTCAAAAAAAGGAGGAGGTTCTAAATTCGTCTGTATGGTGTTTTTTTTTCGTTCTTTTTTTTATGTTTGTTACTTCGTAACTCCGTCATTTATGAATCGATTTTGAAAATTCTTTTTTTTGTTTGGTAGGTAGTACTTCAGAGGTAGTCCCAGTTAAATTTCATCGGTATTGGAACTTGGACTTTGAAGATACACCAAATAACGTAACCTGGTTATAACCTTTATTTATATTGATGATTCTCTTGTATATCGTTGCGCGCTTCGGAATTAGAAAGAATGTAATTGCAGACCTGCCCTATATATTCATTTAGGTCAAAATCACTCAAAAGGGAGAAATAATTTTTTTTTATGAAAACAAATTAAACCGCCTTCAAAAAAAGCACTGAAAAGTACAATAATCATATTTTTAACCGAGTTCAAAAAAAGGAGGAGGTTCTCAATTCGTCTGTATGTAGTTTTTTTTTTGTTTGTTTGTTTGTTACCTCTTAACTCCGTCATTTATAAACCAATTTCGAAAATTCTTTTTTTGTTTGGTAGGTAATACTTTACAGGTGGTGCCATTTAAATTTCACCGATATTGGAGCTTGGACTTCGAAGATACACTAGATATCACGATCTGGTTATAACCTTTATTTATATTGATGATTCTCTTGTATATCGTTGCGCTCCGGAATTAGAATGAAGTTAATTGCAGACCTGCCCTAGATATTTATTTAGGTCAAGATCACTCAAAAGGGAGAAATAAAAAATTTTTATTAAAAAAAATTAAACCGCCATCAAAAAAAACACTGAAAAGCATAAAATAACTATGCTTTACTAATCAAAACTCAAGTACAATTAAAATAACTTTATAAATACGAAACACATATCTATATAATTAAATTTGACAGTTATTGAAGTCGGTGCCAAATCAATGTGCAACAACAGAAAGGCTATAGTTTGGTAGGCTTGGCACCGACTTCAGTAACTGTCAAATTTAATTATATGGGTATGTGTATCGTATTTATCTTAGCTGTCATTTAACTGTCAAATGTTCCAAAATTACAATATGACTAATAAATGAAAGGCAATGGTAAGCGGAATGAAAAGAATACGCTGGGGAAGGTTTCTGTGTATGTGACGTGTGCGAAGTACATTGTAATGCAATGCATGCCGTGTATTCGTTAGTTTTATATAAAATTAACATAACAAGTTAGTTACCTATACATGTAAATAAAATTGAAGTGTCTGTGTGTGATTTCTGTCGGTCTGTTTGTTTGTCCCAGCCAATTTCCAAAACGGTTGAAGCGGTTTTGACGTGACTCATTGGCAAATAGAGGAATTTTCCGAGAGTAATCTAGGCTAGTTGTTGTAAGTTGGGGGTCAACTGAGGAAGCGTGCTCGTCGCGACCCCTGCCAGCCCTTTTCAGGGCTGAAATTCCTCTCCTGTGCACACTATGCGGGACAACCGTAATGACAATGATAGGGCGTCCTCCGAAAGCGTCGTGCACCGGTTTGTCCCCGCTCGTGTGAGCCTTATGCAGTTCGGCATTGGGGACCGCCCCCCAACACCCACAGTTGGAAGTGGAGGGAGGAGTTCAGAATAGCTGCGTGGAATGTGAGAGGTGGGATTGAAAAGAAGACGAATGAAGTGATTGATATTATGGATGAAAGAAAATTAGATGTGTTATGTTTGAGTGAAACCAAGCGAAAGGGGCATCGTTTTGTGGTCAGGAGTACCACAAAAAGAATGGGGATACTATGGAGTAGGCGTGTTACTGTCCTGTTGTTTGGTTAATTGTGTAACTGAGTGTAAATGTGTAAACCCGAGACTGCTCTGGGTGCGTCTCAAGACAGGGTTGAGGAGGATATTTGTTTTAGTGATGAATGCCCCAGTGCCCTCCGTCGGCTTGGGCGAGCTAAAGCAGTTTTGGGAGAATGTTAGAGAAGTTCTAGCGACGGTTGAAGAGAATGAGAGAAATATAGAGTGTGGAGACATGAATGGATGGATCGGGAAAATCGAACAGGATTTGAATCTGTCCTAGGCAAATATGGAGATAAGAGAATGAATGATGCTGGTAGGATTGTGTTAGGACTGTGTATGGAAAAGAATATTTTTGTTGCTAATACCTTATTTAAGCACAAAAGGATTCGTCAGTACACGTGGGAAAAAAAGGATGAAAGAAGTATGATTGATTTATTCCTGGTGGATAGCCGGCTCAAAAAGCAGGTTCTGGACACGAGAGCTCACAGAAGAGCCGAACTGGGAACAGACTACTTTCTAGTGGTAACTAGAACAAGGGGTCTGTTTGCAGCGTGGTGATGTCATGTTGCGGCCAAACCTGCATCGGTCTGTCGCATCAAGAACTGGAATCTGCAAGACGCGACCTCCAGAAATGAATATGAAAGAATAGTATCCAATAAGCTTGATAATAGATTAAAAGTGTTGAGCGAGAATGTTGAAGAAAATTGGCAGAATCTTAGAGATAGCATGATCGAGGCTGCTAAAGAAGTGCGTGGAACGAATAAGATTAGGAACGGTAAAAAGCGTGATGTGTGGTAGGATGATGAGGTGAAAGTGTCTGTGTATAAGAAGAAGAAAGCATGGCGAGACAACCTTGCTACTAAAAATGACTGTTGTATGAAGAATTTGATGAAAAACAGATATAAGCTGCAGAAAGCAGAAACGAAGGCCCTAGTGAAAGAGAAGCGTGAAAGGTGTCGGGTGTTAGACGAAAACAAGATGTCGGACAACTTTGAGAAAAATTCCAAATTATTTTGGAAAGAAGTACGTAAGTTCCGAAGTGGTCCGGCACCTTGCAGAATGAATAAAGTGCGTTCGAAAGAAAACCACCTGCTGACAAATAAAAAAGATGTTCTGCAACGATGGAGTGTATACTATGGAGAACTGTATGAGAGTGGCGATTCCGTCTCTGATACTGAGAGCGATTCTAATGAATTGCCACATTCGGGTCAGAGACCAGAGGATGCCATTAGTATGTAAGAGATTGAAATATCTCTAATAAGAAATCTAAAATGTGAGAAGGCTGCGGGAAATGATGAGATGATCAAGTATGGTGGTCCTAGGATCTGGGATACCTTCTGTGTGCTATGCAACCTTTGTTGGCAGAAGGGAGAGGTGCCAGAGGACTGGCGAATCGCAGTCGTTGTGCCTCTCTATAAAGGGAAAGGTTCTCATTTGGACTGTGCGTGCTATAGCGCCATCAGCTTGGTCAGCTTAGTAAGTAGTCTATACCAAGGTATTGACTGAACGTATGAGAGATGTTTCTGAAAGATATTTGTGGGAAGCGCAAGGTAGTTTTGGGAACGGTAGGGGTTGTATGAATCAGATTTTTTCACTTCGCGTTATTGTGGGAGTTTCTGGCCACAGGTCAGAGTTTTCTGCGCTTTCGTGAATCTTGAAAAAGCATTCGATAGAGTAGTGCGAAAAAGCTGTAGAGTCTTCTGCCTGGATATGGCGTGGAGGACCCCTTACTGCAGACTGTGAGGTCATTATATCGAGAACACAGAGGCTGTGTAAGTATAGATGGTGACATGTCGCTCTGGTTCGATGTCTGTTCAGGCGTCAGATAGGGCTGCGTGATGTCTGCCTGGCTATTCATGCTGTATTTGGACACTTGCCTCCAGACATTGAAAGGTAGTATGAGTGGTATGCTATGTGATGGTACAGTGGTAAATTGCCTATTGTAAGCTGACGATGCTGTGCTTATAGCACCATCAGAAGCGGAGTTGCAGACACTATTTACTTGCATGAAAGAAGACTGTGCAGTGAAAGGATTGAATATGAATGTGAATAAAACTAAGGTTCTGGTGTTTGAAAGAGAAGATGTACAGACGAAGTGTGATATATGGGTAAATGGAAAATGTCTAGAACAAGTGAACGAAATTGTATACCTGGGGAGTGCGTTTTCGAGGGATGGAAGATGTAAGTTGGATGTGGAAAGCCGGGTAGCAGCCGGTAATAAAGTGGACGGTGCTCTGTCCGCATTAGTAGGCAGTGTGAATATATCTAACTCAGCCAAAATGTCCATACACAATGCGGTGTTGGTGCCAACTTTATTGTGTGATAGTGAGTCTTGGATATGCCTTAAATCTAGTGAAAGTATGATAAATGAGGTAAAAATGCGATCTCTTAGAAATATGTACGGTGTAACTCTTGCGGACTAAATAAGCAATGAAGAGATACGCAGTATGACAGGGTTTCATGACAGTGTTATTGAAAAAATGAAGAAAGGAATGCTAAAATAGTTCGGGTACTTAGAAAGAATGAGTGATGAAAGACTGATGAAGGAAATCTACAGAGCGAAAGTGAGAGGTAAAAGAAGCCAAGGAAGACCAGGGCTGTCTTATGAAGATCAAATAACCAGAGTATTAGCAGACGGAAATGTCAAAAGCACTCGCATACCTAGGCGAAAATGTGTGAGGAGAATGACGAGATTTGAGGAAGTGAAAGAAGTATGTAAGGATCGCGATGCTTGGCGTTAGGGATACGGCGTGAAAATATGTATGTATGTATGTTCCCTACCTCGGTCCCAGACATTGAATAATGTTGGTGGGATTACATATTACACTGGGTGTTCGAATGTTTAATCCCTAATTAGTTTGCCAAGCATTTCATAAGTTTTGATCTGCAAGAATGAAGACGTTTCATTTCCGGCTTGCACTTTGTACACTACTAAATAATCGAGGAAAAATCTAAAGATTATTAAAAGAAATACTGAAATTGAAACTTTTATAGTATATTATGTTTAGTACTAAAGCAATATTTTACTATTAATAGGGCTATAAGGGCAACAAGTACGTCGCAAAGAGTTTGTTCCGAAACCTACGAAAATTAGTGCGAAGTATTACATGAATTGTATTAATAAAGAAATGATGATGAAATAATCATATCCATTAGTTTATATTTATATATCTTTATTGAATAAGAATAACTACCTATAAAGAGGTTTTAAATGTAACTATTTTTTATTTCGTTGAAATCATCTGTTTTTGGTTTAGTTGTTTGTTTTTATTTCATATCAGGGTTGGGCTTGCAGAATAGTAATCTGACTTTTTGAAGTGAAGCTGTCATTTTATTTAGATTTTCTATTTTTTACATTTTTAGGAGTTTTAAACTACAACAGTGATAGTATATTGTGTTTTAAAGTTCTGTGTAAGTGAAAAGAATGGAGGAGATTTAAATAAATATGTGTAGCTGAAGTTCTCGCGCTCTTCCAAGAAGTCTTTTAAAACTTCAATAAAGCCTACTATCACTTTACTGAAGAAGTTTTACGATAAGAAAAAACGAATTTACTTGTGATTCTACATGGATCACAGATTTATAAATGGAAGCAGATCAAACATAATTCACTCACACATAGATACCGTATAAGTAATAACACTGTCACTTTCATTGTAGTTTAAAATTGTATATCTTTAACCTTTTCTTTCATTTGTTGCAACACAATGGCACACATAGACAATTCCGAGACCGTGGCAGCCGCCATCTTCCGCTTAAGTCAAAATAAGCGGAGTATGGCGTCTGTTTACTTGTGTAGTACGTCACATGTTCGATGATTAAATATTTCTTGGTGTATAAACATTATTTTGGTTATTTAAAATCCAAAAAATGGTACAAAAGTGTTGTACCCCCAATAGTTGCAACGCCTCATACAGAAAAGCCCCGAAAATCACGTTCCATCGGTAAGTAAATCTGATGTTGCAATTGTTTGATTACTGCATTCAGTTAGCTGATATTTTTGTATTTCGAGGCTCCGACATTTAAATATGTTGCAAACTATTAAAATTAAAATTTCCTTATATTGTTTATGGTTTATTTTATAGGTTTTTTATATTTTTGTACCAAGTACCTAACCAATTTTGACATTATTAATACTTGTACCTTAAAGAGGGCCGAATTCAGAAAAAACTGAGTCTCGTAATAAAATTAAATATTAACGGACAGATGCCTAAGGTTAAGCAACTATCTATTTTTTGCAACTATCTTTGGATTTTGATGTATAACTTGCTAATTTCGGGTGTCTAAAGGATGAAAATCTTCAAATTTTTTGGTTAAAGAACTAGATAAAAGAAATACATAAGAAAGGCTACAAAGAACAAACTGGCAGACCAATTCTGGCAGTGTTTTGTGTTCAAAACATTTTGAATCCCATTTATTATGTAAAAGAGATACCCGTAAAACCCTGTTGTTGTTTGACCACGAAATTTAACATACCTATAAAAATGAACATGCTATTGCCAAATTAATCTCTAGTCGCTATGCTGGGATGAACCTAGACCAGTGTTGTTTAGAAAAAAGCCAGTGCTGGAATCCATACTTCATACTTCATAACAAAATTATTTTTAATTTATTTATAAAATAATACAACTTTCTTGCTTCAGGTAATCGAAGATGGACTTTATTATGCATAAATTGTGTGGTCACATGTAAAAATGGTGAAAACAAATATGGATATCTCGAGGCGAATAATGACAAATAATACCTACGATTACTTGCAATGGTAATCCTTAGCATATCTGACATTCTGCGCTAGTTACTTCTGGCACACATTGAAAATCAGTGAAATGATGTGTTTGATGCACATCTATAATGAGTTCTTCGATAACGTAATAAGAAAATAATCCGATTAATAAATAAAAGACTGAAAACATTATTTGTTTTATTGTGTAAGCTATTTTAGTTTCTATTCTCAATGTGATATCACCCATCGACTATCTCCCGTTTTATGCGTAGTTTAGAGAAAATAATAATCGAAGGACAAAGCATAGCGATGAAGAGTTATTTCATAATTTTATAAAATATTCACTGACGCTTATCTCTTTAGAAAAATTGTTAACGATAACACTCGTCTGATATAAAACTTGTTCTATTTTCTCATAACCAAGTCTCTAACACTTATAGTAAAGCAATGGTAAGTAGGCTTTACTGGAGTTACAAAGGACTGCTAAACGAAATTTCTCCAACTCCTCTCACTCGCACACAACTTTAACGTACAAATACTATAATTTTTGAACTTAAAACTCCCAAAAGCACAAAAAATAAAAAATCAGAATTTTGAATAAAATGCCAACCACGCTTCTTTTGTTCGCGACAAAAAGTCCAAATTCAAAACTTTCACTTGCCTGATTATCAACTTTCCCGACTTTTATAAATATATCATTTATGTCTTAAACTTCATGTACACACATTAATCGAACCGCAAGCAAGGTCATCACAATGTACACGCGGCCCAAGATCAGCAGCGCACAGCCGTCAGGCCTCATGTATCGAACGAACAATCATAATATTGTATCGAGGAGCCATTGGGAACACTCCAAATTACATCCTTCGTGTGACAAAAACAATCTACAAAAAGAAGGAATATAATAAAGTAATAATCTCTAATACTAGTATATCAATTAATTTTATCCTTATTTACATTAAGAAAAAGTACATACCTACGTTAATATTTACAAACTTAAAACTACACATTATCTTTATTTTATCCTTATTTTCTCACATGAAAGATTTTAGAGTGTCCCAAATAGTCCCGCTCTAAGATAATACATAATATAGATACCCACTCCTTAATGCGGTCCTGAGTTCTGTATGTGTGTGAGTAATATTTGTTAGTGTTAAATTTGCCACGCATTTTGAACCGATAGGTATAGTCTGTTTCCATTTAAGTCTGTGACATGGATTCTTTATTAATACGTGACATTGGCAAATGCGCTAATCTGTGCGCCATGCCATAAAGAAAGAAAAAAAAGAAAAAAATAATAGTATTCTTATAAGAATTAGAGAGAATAAGAACACCGTAGATAGAGAAACCTATTAACTACGACATACATTCCATATTATTCACACAAAAAGAGATTTCTTACTCTAGTACATACTCCCTCTACGCACAACACAAATCTACCACGGTTAGAGAATATAGTCTGTGAGTACAGCAAAGAAACAAGAATAAAAACGTTAACGTTATTTGGTTACCTTAATTATTACGGGTAAAAGTAACAGTTCTTTACTGGTATATCTCATCTTTTTTTAACGAAGGTATTGGCCGCTTTCATAATTTACCCATGACCGTTTTTATCGCCACGATATTTTCGTTTAATAGGGAAGCAAAATGTATGCAATTTTAAAAAGACGCTTTTAAACCGTCCACGATATATCATGCCGTGGACGTTGTAAAAGCGTCTTTTTCTGCGACATAATAGGGAAGCATTTTGCTTGCACAGCTCCTGCCACCTTGAAAGTCTCAAACGCCCGCAAGGGGGCGTTTGAGACGGGCGGGGCCGACTTAGGAATTAAATTAAATTAATGAGATACATTTAAACTGTGTTCAAAATTGGTGAAAGTATTGTAAAAGTGCTATTAAATGCTATAGCAGCAGACTTCAGGTATTCACTACCATTTTAAACTGTATTCGTAATAAGTATTTAGAATATTAATGTGGTTAATTGTGATAACTTTTCCTACTCGTTTAAGTCCAAAACTTTTGTCACAGTTCTGAAACATCGCCGTTAGACAACAATTTTAATAGTAAAATATTATGTGAAATGTGTAATTCTATGATTTTTACTTCTGCGATGAGTTACATCTAGGAGTTGTACACTTAACATAATTAATTATCTCGAATTATTTCGTGTTTGCAAAATTGCACTATAAAACTTGAAATTATGCAAATACAAGAAGGATCTATTTCGATCGTAACTGACGCCAGGGCTATTCAGGGCTATATATCGTGTACGCGAATGGTCTCGTCTATCTATCTTGCTCTAACATACACAAACTATGCTCTGTCTCTTTTGAATTGCCCATCTATGTATATACTAAACCTATGAAATAAACATATGCAGCCATAGTTTTCACATTCTTCCAAGAAATCGTTTTTAACTCCAGTAAAGTCTCCTACCACTTTATTGGAGGAGTGGTCATAAGATAAAAGAACAAAGTTTACATCGGACAAGTACTATAAAAAATCTGAATAATGAACATGGAAGACAAAGCTATATAATGCCTCTCGAGATGAACTAAAAAATACATCAATACTTATTTGCTAATTCTAATACAGCAAACACCAGTACATCGAATGTTTTAAGCTGTGACAAAGTATCATAAATTCTATAGATATTTTGCAATAAAATAATTCCCGTCTTCCACCACTTAATTAACCAGTAGTCCTTTTGACGTGTATATTATACGTAAAATATTGTACTTCTCAGGTACAATAAATAAAACATTAGTGTGCAAGGGACAAATACAAATAAAATTTAAATAAAATAAACATTTTTTACGGCGTAGTTAGATGACGCAAAAATTTTGTTGCAGTTGTCATTCTCTTATGTTTATTTATAGCGAATGTAAACGCTATTTACTAAGCAACAAAATTCAAATTTCTGAGAACTACCCAACCGCGCGGCGACCGTGTAGCCGCCACGTGGCCACCGCGTGGTCACTGCGTGGTCGCTGCATGGACGCCGCGCGTACTTCACGCGGTCGTTCGCGCTCACCGCGCGTTCTGAAACTATCCCACCCTTGCATTACATTCCTCTCTGGCCACTCCAGACAGTGTGAAGTTACTTGTGTTTGACATGAGCTTAGATATAAAAATAATATGTATAGTGTATTTTGCTCTATTTTCCGGCGTCTGCTTACCGACCGCGCGGCGTCCGCGTTGTGTCGGCACGAAGAAATTCATGTCGAATAAACGCGCCCCTAGACTACAGTGGCGTGAGACGACAACATTATGTCCAAAAAAGAATAATATTATAATAATTTTACAACGACATTGTTATTTATTTTTAAATTGTATGTTTGTATTTTGCTGCTTCTTTTTGATGTTTAATTTTAATTGTGAACATTTATTAATTTTCTTTTCTTAGCGTTAATGATTTTGGCTGTGATGTTGAAAGTTCTTGCTAATTGTCTCCGTAAGTGTACGACGCCACATGTCGCCTGGAACCTGAAATTTACATTCACCTATAACAAGACATATTTTTTTAACACATCGAACAACCTGTACACAACAAATCCACTGTAAGACAATGACTAAAAGGAGGAAATCGTCATATTCACCACGATTAGAAGAAATGGTGTAGTAATTCATACTACAAGAAAAATCCGCCGAAAGAATAGTCCTATATGGAGGCCAGCAATAATTACAAATTAGCTACGATTGCAAATATTAATGCGTTACTGTGTAGGTACTAATACATATAAACAAATACCAATCGGAAAAAATTGTGTAAACATCGAATCTTTCTTCAAAACACGTCTGTGACTTCTTTGGATGAAACCCTAGGATGAAACAGTTATGTTTGAAATGTCTGTTTCACACCAATACATTTTTGTGAGGCTACCAGTCTTGTTGATTTAGCATTTGCAAATTGGAGTGGCTAAATACCAACTGAATACACTCAGGCGGCTAACTTGGTTAAAAAATATCGATATATCAAAATATCAATATTTTTGCAAAATAAGGAATCATCACAGACTTGCGATGTTCGTGGGAATCGCTTACTCTCGGCAGGATAGGTAGGGTTGCTGCTAATTGCTAGGATATACCTACATAAAGATATATAAAAAGTATTGGTACGTATGTATAGTACGGATGTCCAAAAAATTAGGCAATAGTAGCGCTAAACGAAATACATAACAATTACGGCAAAGTGACTGACGCATCTGTAGCTTGCTACTTGCTACAATTACTTAATCTGTGGACACACGGTGGTAAGCTGGCCTGTGTCAGCTAGGTTTCTTATTTACGAGTTGTGGCGCTGCGATCGCTCTATATTTCCGCCATATTGACATAAAGAGGACGCCATGTTGTCATCGATGTCACTGAAGAAAGAAATCTCTTTCGAAATAAATAAAAAACAAATAAAGTAGTTTTGTTTCTATGAAATATTATTATGATAATATATAAGGAAAAACTAAAAATCAACAAAAAAATAACAATCCCGTCGATAATCGATCTCACTTGTTGCCTTAATTAAAGTACATATATCGACGTATATTATAGTCCGTAAAATATAGCATGAGCCCTGTGACAGATGGCAAAGTGACATGCCTAGTACTGCGACAATGTAAAAAATAGATCATAATAATTATCGATTATTGTTACTAATAAAGATATTTGGATAACATTTAACTGAGTATAGTTATAATAAAATCAAACACTAGGAATATAAGGTTACACATTTTAATACATTCATCTGTAATGCATGCGTGATTTCGTTGACAGCTGTCACAGGGCTCAAGCTGTATTTTACATTGTATAGAATATAATTGCATGGTGTCAACTGTCAACTTGTAAATCGACAGTAGCGCCAGAACTCGTAATTCGGAACTAGGAAAAATTTCAGTTTCGCATCTGTAGTTTACTACAAATATCAGTGATCTGTGGTGGTAAGAGCGGCAATGTAATGTGGATGTTTCTTGGTCCGAGGTTTTAGAATTTAATATATTTACCAACAGTTACGATCATTCAAAAGTTGTAACCGTTTGATATATCAAATAAAAAGACATTATCGATCCATCGAATTTCTAATACTGAAATAAAATCTCTAAAGTGTGATGTATCCATCCCTAATTCACTGTTATTGGAATGTTGAACTGTTGTTTGTAAAAAAAAACTAGTTCGTTTAATTAATGTTCACCTGTGGTTCACCTCTAGTATTGGTATCTCAGGTATTCGTATTCCATTCGGTTTTCGGTCGTCCGTCCATTCTGCCCAGTCTGTTCAGTCATTCGCCGTCATTCACCGTGATGAAAGATGAAACAAACGTGGTTTACTTGGGGTCAAAGTAGTACTTTTTGTTTCAGTCACATATTGATATTTCTGACATTTCTTTTATTAATTAGTGTTGAATTTCCATATATATCCATGATTTCCAACTTTTGTATAAACTTACCACATATTCTACAGTAACTGTTATAGAAACAACTTAGGTATAAACTTTTGTGAATTTCATTGTTCTTTGTTTATGTTAATGTAATATGTACTAGTTAAAAAGTGAATTGAATCTAATAAAAGTTTTATGATTTAAAGAATTATTTCAAAGGACTTTGATGGGAAATATTTTGGATAAGGTAAGTCTTTCATCATCTTTTTTTCACATCTTTTTTTGTTAATAAAATAGAAGTAATAAAATAATAATTCATCAGCATCCAACAATACATCAGATATTTTCCTTAAACACTATTTGACATGGAAATATGAGGGCTTATTATTGCAAAAACTAATATTACAGTTACAAATATTCAAAAGTATACCAAAATTTAATTTTTTGTTTTGGAGGTTGCAGAGGAAATACATGAAAGCTAATGAAAAGCAGAGTTTTGAACATAATATTATTTTATGTAATATAGCGCGAGGTCAGGCCATCTGTTTTTCAAGCAGGGGCTCTGGGTTTGATTACACCGTTAGGTCTATTTAGGAAACAAACTTTTCTGAATTAGCTTAGATTGTGGATATTACTGGGAACTACTGAAGTTGTGTGACGCCTATAGTATGAGCCTAGTGCTTAATTTGGGGTCACACAATTGAAGTAATTGCTTGAAGTATTATTATTACAATTGGATTGTATTATGTCAACAACCAAAGTGTAAATACAAACATGTGAAACTCCTGAATACCCCTATTTACTGTGCATATTGATAATGATGCCTATACATAATATAGGGGTTCTAAGCCTTTTTGACCACCTTTTTTTGCTTATAATTTAATGATTATTTTTTCATTTTAAGCAACCAATATTACCTATTTGTTATTATTTTTAATGAATATAATAAGGGTGACTAATGCAAACATATTCATTAAAAATGTTTTCTGTACCATCTTGTGTTTCATAATCTGTTGCAATCTAAAATTCAGCATGCTTATTAGTACTTTTTATATACATTTTTATAACCATATAATAAATAGAGCTGTGAAAGACAATAAAACTGTTAAATTACTAACTGCCTTGAAGAGAAGGAATTAGGTCGCAGCATTGTCTTAGTAACAGGATATGTGTATGCCATTGAGAGAAGTGTTTTATTGATTGATTGGAAAGTGTACATATCTCCATATGAGACTTTCCCGTATTTCCTTGGAGAATAAAAGAGATATTTACTTGATCCATCACTACTCCTAGTGATAGAACAAGTATTTATCTCTATTACTTTTATATTATATTTACTTATTCCATCACTACTTGATATTTACTTGTTCCATCACTACTCCTAGTGATGGTGTTCCATCACTACTCCTAGTGATGGAACAAGTAAATATCTCTACCGAACCGAATATTCTGCCGAAATATTTTCTTAGTTTTACGGACACTTTATTGCATCAAACAGCTTCGTAAAGGTCCGCTTCGTGCTCATAGCCCAATAAAATAGACAATTGGGTCAAATGCTAGCTGACTTACATGTAAAACGATTTTTCCCGATAGTTCCCTAAATTTTTTAAAATGTTAAGTCACAATGTAAGACAAGGGCGAGGCAGATGGAGTATGCAGAATGATCAAATTGAGTTCTCAACAAATCAAAGTATTAAATAAATGCCAAATGTTAATTTTGTAAATTGCATAGTTTCTACATCCTACATTCTTACATTCTAAATCATAACAGTCAGACTGACAAACATATAGTGATCTTATATGCTATTCTATTTTTATGTTATCTTTCAAAATTGAAAAAAAAACGGACCACTAATGAAATCACTTCAAAGTCCATTTGTTTCTCTATCTCAGTCATTTTTTCCAAGACTGTTTCATTTTTATAGTTTTAGGGGTTTACTTAGGAAGCTAAATAAATTATTGGGGTCATCATGTTGTGTATTAAATGCGACTTCTTTGAACTATGTATTCAAAAATGTACAAGAGCATAATATTTACATTAAGTTAGTTAGTGACTTCGAAATCAAGACAAGTCAGCACTGACTGCTATTGTGTAAGTTGATGTTGAGTCAGTACTGTACTGATGCGATATTGCTGTACTGAATTTAAATCAATTTATGCAATGGCAGTGTCAGTTCAACGCTGACTTATCTTATATTCGAAATCAGTAACTAATTCAATGCAATACATTTTTAATACTTTTTCGAAAATATGTGTCAAAATGCTGTTCCCACTACCTTATCTCCAAAAGTCAAATTTTCATTTTGTGTTTGCATTATTTTTTACATGAAAAGAAAAGGCTCTACGACAAACTATGTTGCGGGTGGCAATTGATAATAATAATAATAACAATATACTCAAACATTTTTTTATTTTTATTTTTTTTTTTAATAACTAAACTCAGTCCGAAACACTAATTGTATAAGTACTATTTACCTACACTTGGCTGATTTTTCCTTTTGAGGTACAAAACTCTGTAACTAATTCTTAAATGTTTTTTGTAGAATCAATAGATTCAAAACTATAGACGGAATCATATCTGAACAGAAGGATCCTTTCACACCACTTAAAAAAATAAAGAAATGATATGAGAGGAAGACCATTCTGAAGTGCTCTCGAGTCAATATATTGAATGCTATATCAATAAGATAGAATATTGATTTTACCATCTGATTTTGCATTGATAACATAAATGTCTAATCAAGTGGTACATAACCCCGAGCGTCTACCATTTTTTAACTATGCTGAAAAATGTTCTAAAAATAGCGAATTTTCAAAGTTTATTAAATTCCAAAAGTTAAGTAATTTAATGTTCGGTGATTATTCGGCTATATAATTCAAAGTTCAGTCGAACAAACATGGAAAAATATGCAGAATGTGCCGGATATCTAATAATTACCCACCAAACATTATTTGGTCTACCTTTAATATGAAGTAAGGATATATTCGAAACTGTAATGTCTAGTCACTTTCATAATTATGTCGTTATTAATCAGTCTATTATCAATATAATACTTTAACAGTGCCTAATAAATTGTTTTATATTACATTATATTAATACATCAATTTGATAATAGGTAGAATTAGTTACAAAATAATAATTCTTATTGTGAGGACTGTAACATGTTCATCAGTTAAAGAGGATGTTGATTAAGCTTGTTAACACATAATTTTGGTACTTTGTACTTCTGTAAATATTAGTATAAATATCTATTATTTATATGTATACTAATACTTACAGAAAAAGTAGTTATACAACATATAAAGTATAAAGTAGTTTAAAATGCTCGTGAAATTAAAATATGATTTATGAAGTGCTAAAACATATGACTTGGGTAAATATTTTAAAAGAACTAATTTGAGTCTGAGTTGCTTTTTTTTTTTAAATATGCATGCAATGCATTAAATGTGACGAAATTATTATTTTTTCAGAATATACAAATAATTTGAAATGTTTCTTAAAAAAGTAAGACATTCCTGATACATTCATTTTCTTAAACAACAATATTCAAAGTACTTCAACCCTTATCTCCGGCACTACTAGACCTTAAATTTAAACAAATCCACGATTCGACATTCGTACGCCATAATATCATGAGAAAACGCTTTTAAAAGTTGCATCAACTTTTATTGAAGGACAAAAATTGTCGATTGTCAGACAACTTTTGGCTTCCGAGTGTGTTTAATCCTATGACGTCATCATGCGAGTTTAAAGTTGTTGAACGTGAGAATAACATATTAAAGTCCAAAACGATTTTCTCATTTGTTATATCAATCTATTCCTATCTCGAATCTTCATCTTTGTCGTGAATGATTAAAGCATCGTAAATGTATCAAGCGATATCACACCAATTTGTATAATTTATGGAAGATAAATGACTGCAATAGTATAATATATTTCTGACGTAGGAAATAATTTACCTAATAAATGGTACGTAAATATTTTTCATATCCACTGTACAAACAGTAAAATCTGTGATAAAACCCTCCATAACTTTTTTGCAGAAGTTTATGTTATGCGTCATGCATTGTGCTAAGTGTTCAATTTACTTTAAAATTTGAGAGATAAGTAGGTAGGTACTTCACTTGGGCTAGATAATAAGACTAGTGTTCCTCGCTTGTTGTAAGAGGCAACTAAAAAAGCCTTCGGGGTCGCGGACGATTGGCGTGGGGACTCCGCGGGGTTATTACTTAAAGATTTGCAGACAGCGACAGTCACGCGATCATCGCGCGACCGGTGGACTAATTGTAATAAAAAATTGTTACTATTGTTAGCAACACCGACGAATAAACATAAAGGGGAACAGTGGTGCCCTCTAGCTGAGTGCGACGGTGTTCGTGACGTCATAGAAAAGAACGACTAACTGCTTGTTCCCCACTCCCGCTAGATTATATAACTCAAAACGAGCGCTCCACGTCTCTTTTGCTTTCACAAAGTACATTACTTATATCTGATATAGAGTAGTCAGTGACACATACTATCTTAGCGACATCCCGTGACGAATCCTCGAACTACTGAATGACATGTACATATCAACATCTATATGTAAATAAATATACATCTAATGTAGTCCTCACCTCATTTAATTTTTTTATTGGATTCTTGTAGGTTTAATAAAAACACAATTATTTCAATAATCTTTTATTACCATACAAATACCTATATCATTTATTAACATAAACCGGCATAACATAACGTTAACATTTACAAACTTAAAACTAAAAATACATTTAATTCTCTCGATAGATCCACCTTGTTGACGCTGATAAAACAATATGTTCCGGACATATATCCTTACCTCTGGCAATCTTACAGTACTTATTTAATACTTTAATAATTTAGTCATTTTGTGAGACAGGTATTCTATTAAAGCCAGCCATTATATTTAAATCAAGTCCTTGGGTAGTAGCCGGGGTCAACAATGAATACACCTGATCGTAGGAGTCAAAAACAGAGCACAGTCACAAAGTAAAGCAGATTTGCGAGGGTCCATAAATTCGTTGAAAAAAGCCACAAAAATTAGATAAAAAAAAATTAAAATAAAATTTTAATTCACAACGAAAGCGATGAAAAAAAACAACAGCCCTGAACAGACTTCCAACCGCGGCGACAACCGACAAATCCCCATTTATCCTAACACAGGCTCTGTGGCCTCGATATAATGACCTCGCAGCCCTCGTCGCACTCAAGGGGCCCTCTACGCCATATTCAGGCAGAAGACTACAGTGCTTTTTCAAGATCCACGAAAGCTACACCTTTTGAACGACTGTTTTCGTTTGGTGGAATGATTTCAATATTGGGAACAAGTACTGGTATTAAACTTAGTGAAATAAGGTATTTTATCTAAATAATTACTTTGAAAATACGTATTTTGCATTTTGTATTTAAATAGGTACTTCTATTTAAACCAAACATTTGCATTTTTGATTTAAATACATTTAATCAATAAACTATTTCGCACATCTCTGACAAACAGACATACATGACAGATAATTATATTATGCAGAATAGTTTTTACAATGTTACTACCAGTTTATGATCAAGATCGCTAGTCGCTGCTATATTTCCGCTGCACCCTATTAAACGCACACTGCGATCGTCAACGATATTTCGTACGCTCACACTCACACTGTTTTAATAATTGCCTAAACTAAGCAATGCGACGAAATTGATAGGCTCTTAAAATGTTTTCAGTCTCTTTCCTTTAGGTAAGTTTTTCAAACGAATCAATTTCTGTGTTTAAATAAGTTTAAAGATTTTATGATTCAGTAATATATGTTTCTTAACTTAATCGGTTCTTTAGAACTTATGATTATCCAAATTATAAGTAAGTATATGTTTTTAAATTACATGATAATAATTAGAACTCGGTCAAAATATTAACAAAGTTTGTAGGTAACAAGGTTCCGATGTACATTTGCCTTACTTATTATTAGACAATAAATTGGTCGCAAAGGGAATCGTATTACACAAGATCACGTGAAGAAACGTTGATACTATCAATACAAGACAACAACAAAGATAGCACACTTATTTAAAAACATGTCAATTGACAACTATAACATCTCCGATAAATAATCTAACACCTACATATTAAACTTCATAAAAGTAAAATGTAAACCGTCCAAGTGCTGACAGACTCTCGCACCGAGAGTTCCGTACCACCACACAGTATAATGATATTGAAATATATACCCCGCGAAGGCATGCACTCACGTAGTTAAATGACTTAAATTAGGTATCACCCAGGTACTCCTTTTCATTTTACCTCTGTTATTAAAAAGTTAACCTATTTAACTTATTTTAACTGGCGATTTTTCTGCTCAAAATCAACAAATTTGTCTTTTTTTGAAATTTTTTCTTTAAATTCCAAATTAGTCCGAATTAGTAAATACATGTCATTAATATGAAGAGTAGGAAATTTATAGCAAAAACCATTAATTTTAAAGATTGTGAGTTTGTAGAAAGAATTCCTAATTCTATAGCTCCATTATAGTGTTTTTTTAACTGGGACAGTATGGGGAAATCCTAATCTATAAGAGATACAGGAGAACTGTCTTAGGAACCATTTGGTCTTTTTTTGTGATAACAATTTTGGCATTATCGGTTTTTGAGTAGGCAGGTCAAGCGTGAGATGTCCATAAAAATTAGTAAAATTGTCAATTTTTTTTTTATGCAGATCGACTCAGTTTCATGTAAGTTTCATTATATCAAAGGAAAATAATCTGGACAGTAGAAGTTGGTCAAATTTAATAAAATATATTTTCATATATTACAGTTCTCATAGCACAGGGAATACCCTAGTTTTGAGATCAGATGAATGGTGTATATCGTCTGGCGCATTATTTATTTATTTATTTTACAATAACCATTCTACGATGTCAGTTCACAAGGAAAATCCTTAGACGTGCTACTCTGACGTCCTAATCAACATTGTTTCGACAAGTTCTGACAATTTCTAAAATTATGTTGAGATCAAGTATATGTTCTTATTAAATATTGCTGTTGTGGAAATGTCATTAATTTCTTCATTTTTACAAAAAAAAAAATTTAAAAAGGCTTATTTCCAGGATAGTGTCGTGATTAAACGTCGATTTAGTTCTAAAATAGGTAATGACTAATAAAAAAAACAATGTGAAATGGAACTTCATTCAATAAACAATGTATGACAGAAATTTTTTTTTTTAATTAATCGGTGTAATAAATATAATAAACAACAAAATCAGTAAAAAAATATGCGATGTTGACGCGTGTATTTCAGATCCGCGCAAGTGCTTGTAGAGGTACGTTCAGGGGCTGCAGTTCCGAAATAGCGATTATTTTCGTAAACTACCCATCGATAAAAATAACGAAAAAAATCGCTTGCCATAACGATAAGCACGAACACTTTGCGAGCTGTCAAATTCGATCGTAAAAACATTATCAGCAATCGTAAAGTTGACAGTTAGATGCGATATGATTCCAATTACAATCGATAGTTTTAATGTCGAGTCTTTCAAAAATCGTTAAAAATTAATCGTTATGACATCAACCGAAATCGGTCGTAAAGCGATCGCTATCTATGTCGAGACTGCAGGGGCTGGACAAGAAATGTATGCACTCTTCATAACAAGCGATCGCAAGCGAGGGCATTAAATTGCGATTAACCCGTATTATCGTATGACTTGTTTTGATCCAGTGTTTACTTTTCTGTTCCATGAGTCTATTATGACTTTCTGATTTTATGCATTTTCTATTAGGCATGTAAACATTGTGTTTTAAATATAATCATTTACAGTAGTAAAGTTAAACAAAAAAATAATGCTATCTTACAAGAAGTATTGCAAGCCGGGTATCTATTACATTTATAACAATACATACAGATTTTAACGTGACATTCACAGGAAGATAGAGATGTTTTCAATGATAATCTGAGCTTCCTATGTAAAAATTGAAAAACTGCAAATAAATAAACTGTAAGTTGATGCTCACCTCTTATTTAGAGATATATAAAATAATAACCGAGAAATACGCATAACACTAATGGGAACCAAAGCAGTTTTTTTAGAATTTTTATCGGTCTGGATATATACAACATATATGTGATTAAGCATCTCACAATAAATACTGCAAGAATTTAAAAACAGGTTGCACATTAGGTATGTTTTATCGCGATCCACCGTCTAGAAGTTGAGATCTAAAATGAGCTCTTTTTAGTTAAGTTGGATTTGTAATATGTGTTTATCTTATAGTCTTTTGATCCTATATTTTTACCGTAAACATAGATAAGTATAGCAAAGACATCTATCTACATCTATATTTCTATATAAATCTCTAGCGTCTGTCTGTAATTTCAATTTTTTGTCAAATTTTGTGATAACTAGTCGTTTTATGACTCACTGAGTTTGATTCTACCATTTTTAAAATGTTTGTGTGTCTGTCTGTCTGTCCTTTTATAACTAAAGAACGGCTTGGCCGATCTTGATGAAAGTTGGTACGTAGTAAGAGCATGTGATTGTGCACTTATTTAGAAAGTCTACCCCTAAAGAGGTGAAAAGGGCGATGAAACTTTGTATGGGCAATGCTAAGCCGCTGAACCGATTATGATGGGCATGGAGATTTTCACCGCTTCCCCCTTTTTCATCACGCTTTTCACATTCATACGGATATATTTTTACTTTGAATGGGAAATGCTAAACCGCTGAATTAAATGTAATGAAATTTTTTCAAAGACAATCTTTGTACGTATCTATATACATGTACAAAGTAATCTAATCTAATCCGGGAAAGCCACGAAAAAGTTTTCAGCGCAGACGAAGTCGCGGGCACAGCTAGTTTTATTGTAAAACAGGAATAAATCGTAATGTCTGTACATTGACCACCTTTTTGAAAATGATTTAAGTAGGCATTTTAGGCTTTTCTGATTCCAAAATAAATACTTGTAGAATTGTTGTGTGTATTTGTAAGTTTATTTCTTCAAATCTAAGAAACTGCCATTAAATTTCTATACGAATGTCTCTGTTCGAAGAACTGGAGTCTCATTTATTTAATAAAGTGCATATCATCACGTTCATCTTTATTAAAACGATGCGAAGTTATTTTTAATTAGTAAAAGATGTGAACTTTAGTTTTGAAAAGTAAAAAATAATTATATCTAATCATGACTACGTAACTAGTGGTTTCTAGGTAACTTATCCTAATATTAGTAGTGCTAGAAGGGTAAATACTTAACTCTATTCAATCTTAACTTTTAAAATAGTACCTATATTGAACATAATAACATGTAACAAAATATTTGTGTTAAGGAAGGTTATTAATCCTTTATAGGCATTTAACGTGTCGAGAACACTTAATACGAATTATAAATATTACATATATTTATCTAAAAAGAAAAAAAACAACATAAATCGAAACTTTTGATTCGGAAAAATATCAAAATTATTTTTTATACTGAAGTCGCTTTGTTAATCACACTGCAATAAAGCTACTAAAGTCGCACGCATACATGAGTGTCCGAGCTCGCCAATACTTAAATTCAAGTGCTTACGATTTGTCATAGGGCTCTTTATCATGCTAAATATTGCCGTTGCATGTGCCATGGCTCGTGCATATTAGCGCGCACACATACAAACCGTCTTCGCTATCTTTCTATGAAGTTATCTTACTAGTATTATTTTTGTAAAATAGCATAGGCTTAGTAATAGAGTCTCGTTGGAAGCCTTTGTGTGCGAAACCCTAAAAATAATGAGTGTAATTAATACTTAAATATATTCAAAGAAACAACTTGTAAACAAAGACAATGTCAAAAAATAATGTTACAAAATAAGAATGAAACAACTAAATTATCTTGGAGAAATCTTACGACGTCACAGGCAGTTGGTACGCGACAACTGGTTAGATTAAAATCCACACTTACACTGCCATATGTGCTCAAAGTAGGACTTGTGATCGTGGCTAGATTCTTTCTAACTTTCAATGAAGATGAGTAGTCGTATTAGAACTCTACTATTAGTGTTATCAAAACACTACACTATTGTATAACGGTTTATAGAATACACCAAGAATACACCTACCTTACAAATTTCATCTATGTACCTCAAATCTCAATTTTAATCTCCGAAAAAATGGCTACAACGTAAGGGAGAGGCAGACAGATAGACGGACAGGACGGAATTAAAAGAGTTCTGTTTATTGCAATTTGACTACAGAACCCTAAACCCTTTTTATTAACCCTAAAAATAATTGTAATCTGATTTTTTGCGCACATCTGTAGCATAGTGTCCTTCGAATGATGTAAGTTCCATTTCCATTCCCTTCCTTTTATCGTATAACTAGCAACCCGCCCCGGCTTCGCCTGGGTGGGATGTTGAGTATATGCAACGCACCGATTTTTTATTATTAAAAATATCATACAAACCGAATTTTGCGGTGGATTTTTACCAAAATTTTCTTTTATACAAGCCTAGTCTTTACAATTACGAACACAACAAAAAAAATTAGCCAAATTAGTCGAGCCTTTCTCAAGTAGTGATGATTTTTCATTAATGCGGCAATTGGTTTATTATTTAAATTAAATATATAAATGACACAATAAATCAATTTAAATTTTATTATGTAATTAGATAACTATAAAATGGTACGACAATTTAATTGTCTATAATATCGCATTCAGAAATAAGTACGATACAGAAGATCACTCTCATCACGTGTAAAAAGAGATAAAAAATTCAATTCGTCAATATGTAATTATAGCTCAAATAGATATGAATTTGAGAGTGCAATGACTGGGTATGATGGAGATGACCGTATCAGTAGCGTCAATCTCTACACAATATAAATTAATACAAATACAAAGTAGTAGAATACATTGAAGTCTCGTAGTTCCTAGAACGATAATTTTAATAGTTTATGTATGTATCCATACCTATTTAAAGTAAAAAAATATATGTGCTTTTATGTAAAGACTAGCCATCTGCTCGATGGAATTTCGCATCAACAACATCTCAGGAACCATCGTTTTTGGGTAACCTGCTTTGCCCATTCCATTTGGTCGCGTAGGTACGCGACACAAAGGGTTAAAAAGAGGGCCCATTTGCTTTGTCTTTCTAGACTAGACCCACCGGTTTAGGCCGTGCGTTGTCTGTTAGTCAAGTCAGTTTTCAAACTAGCAATAAAAATATAAACTTCGGATGAATTTGAAATAAAATTTGAATTCAAATTTTATTCCAAGTTCATCCCAAGTTCATCCACATTTAATTTCAAAGTATTTATTAGCTTTCTTTAAAAAAAAGTGAATTAATATTATGTAAAACCCATAGGGTTTTATTATGGACATGAACATATTATTTTTATTATAAATAAATTGGTACATTGGTGAAGGAACTAAAAAACCTTTCTTTTATTTCACAACCGAGATCGTTTGAATTCATACAGTTAGGGCGTCCTTATATAAATTTATACTGTATTTCTTTCCAAGGTGGACTATAAGAACCTAAGACCCCACAGATCTTATCTTAATAACAATTTTTAAATAACACCTTTACACCTGTCAGCGTTACAAAAGGCGATAGTGGAAGCTGACGATACTAAATCTACTGCTGAGTTAGCAGCAGCTTTCGAAGTTAGCATCAAAACAATATTTGTCCATTTGCGTCAAATTGGCAAGGTAAAAAAGCTTGATAAGTTGGCGCCGCATGAAATGAACGATCCCCAGCTCGACGAACGCGTTGAGGTATGCCTTGCGTTGCTTAATAGACACAGAAGAGAAGGGATTATGAACCGCATTGTCACTTGCGATGAAAAATAGATCAAAAAGATTTGACAATCGTATGCGATCATCATGTTGGTTAGACCCTGGTTCAGCACCTAGGCAATGGCCGAAACGAAAACTTACCCCTATAAATGTGATGGTTACTGTTTGGTCGTTTAGTGGCGGTGTAATTCATCACAGCTTCTTACCAAATGGCACGAGCATTACTGCGGATGTGTACTGTGAGGAACTGGACACAATGATGGAGAAGCTCACAAATCTCCGGCCAGCCTTGATTAATCGCTCGTCCCTGCTGCTCCTGCACGACAACGCTCGACCTCACACAGCACAACAGACGGTCTCTAAGCTTCAAGAGCTAGGGTTGGAAGTTTTGCGTCGTCCACCGTACTCACCAGACCTTGCGCCAACAGACTTCTACTTTTCCCAAAATTTAGACAACTTGGCAGGATAAAAGTTCTATACCCGAGAGGCAGTACAAAATGCCTTTGAAGTTGTTTTCCTCCCGTACACCTGACTTCTTCAAGAAGGGTATTGAAAAATTACCACTGCGCTGGCAGAGATGCATCGATAGCATGGGTGCATAGTTTGATTAATTGAAATAAAAAAATACTTTAACTTTTTGTATACTAAACGGCAATTTCAAAGGTACCTTTAAAAGTACCTTTCAACCTAATAGTAGCAAAAATCGAATTTAGAAAATTAGTTATTGACCGCCTGTTGGGAAGCATGAAAACGCATTTAGGTGAATTAAAGATTGAGTTACTAGAATATTTTCCAGATGACAACAATGATTTCTCGAAAAGATGGGTCTCAATCCGTTTGATGAAAATATTGTTGCAGCTGCCAAGTTACGAACTGAAACTCGCAATCAACTCATTGAACTATCGGCTGATGAAACTTTACAACTGGAATGTTTATCTCAAGATTTAGATAATTTTTGGCTTGCACCACGACGTGAGTACAAAAGCCTAGTAACGGAAGCTTTGAAAATATTGATACCCTTTGCTACTTCTTAACTGTGCGAAAAAGGTTTCTTATCTATGGTGGTTTTGAAAACTAAATACAGAAATTGTCTGTTATCACTCGAAAGTAATTTACTTATGAGTGTTTGCAAAGATGATCCACCTATGAAAATACTTTTAAGTTAGAAACAAAGCCAACCATCGCATTAATTAATTAATGTTCATGATTGATACATACGTACATCACGCTGTATCCCCAACGGGGTAGTCGGGAGTAGATGGAGCGCCAAGCGTAATTAATTTGTTTAATTCAAGATTAATCATTTTAATTAAACAAAGTAAGCTATAAGTTTAATTTTTCATGTTGTTATTACATGGTAATATTTAATTTTATAACATTACACTAAAATATATTCCTTTAATAAACGAATTTTGTACATAGGTCTTATATTTTTTAACAGACCCCTTTAATAACAAACGCGACTCCCCCAACGGTCGCGACCCCCAAGTTAAGAAACAAGGGTATAATGTAATATTTTATTCTCAATGTTCGTAGTTTCTATTTTTTAATTTTTTTTTAGTGAAACTGTAGATAAGGTCCGGGGAAAACACCTTGCAGTGTTTCTCCGACAAAAAAATAGAAACTAAGGTGTCATAATATATTTTTGAATTCACCATATGAGAGCTTTCCTCACGATGATTCTCAAAATGGAAACTTCGTTATTTAATTCTCTTTTCGATAGTAACACGTAAGTTCGAACTTTTATTGAAGGAACGCTTACTGAGAGTATTTGAGCTAGTTACTTTTTATTTTTATCTTGCCGACATAATATGCGAAGGTTGTCGTCCTGTTTTGTATGAGCGGCTTTTTTAACGTCATTATGTAAGGGCAATTTTGCAATTTGTGTATGTGTATACTGTTTTAATAAAGGTGTGCTTTAATAAATGCGTGTCTGTGAACTGTCGTTTGAACTAATTAATGACGAAGAGAATATAATCTAAACTAATCTCATTATTTCACAATTTAAATAATTGATCTTTTCTTCATCGATCTGTGCGTCTTTGTATATAAGTGTCTTTATATCTTCTTCTATATCTATACTAATATTATAAAGAGGTAAACATTGTTTGTATGTACTTAATGGAAAATCTGAAACATTCTTCAACCGATTTGAAGAATTCTTTCACGTATAGAAAGCTACATTATCAGCGAGTAACATGGGCTGTATTTTATTTAAAAAAAAATCTACCCGTATGAAGCCGGGGCGGGTTACTTTTGTTTTTGTATGTAATTCTTCTGTACGTGTGTATGTCACTGAACTCATTCCAAACGGCTGGAATGATTTAGTTGAAATTTTTTGTGTGTTTGAGTGAGTGGGTCCCTGGATGAAGATACACAATTGGACCGGCACGCTTATTACGTATCTTGTAGACAGCATGTGACAGCCAATATTGCGCGATATCTGCTGTCAAAACGAGAATTTGTGTAGTGTAATTTGTATAGTGGCGCTAAATCAACCGCGAAAAGTGCATTTTACGGTCATAGAATAATATAGATACGCAATCGTCATACATGGTATTGATTTTTTTTTATAATAAGTCACCGGCTGCGTAGTGATCACGTGGCTGTCGCTGTCTGCAAATTTTTAGATAGGTAATAACCCCGCCGGTAGGTGACGTTGCAATTGTGTTCTAAGATTTTTATTTTATTTCGTTGTCCTGCAACGTCTGTCGGGTCCGCTAGTCTTTATGTACATATATATCTATAATTATTCTGTACATGGCTGTCACTGAACTCCTCCTAAACGGCTGGACTGATTTTGATGAAATTTTTGTGTTCGTTTGAGTAGGTCCCTGGATAGTTTAGAATCACAATGTGACCCAGTAGGTGGCGCTGCAATTGAGTTCTGAGATTTTTTTAATTTTTAACCCACTAATAGAGTTTTTTTTGTGTGTTTGGTTGGATCCTTGGATGGTTTAGATTCACAATTGGACCTGATAGATGACTCTGCAATCGGGTTCTACCATTTTTTTTTAAATTTTAACCCGTTAATAGCAGGCAAGCCAACGTTCGGGCAGGACAACGTCTGTCGGGTCTACATATAATAATAATAATAATTCTCCAGACAATTACATAAATTGGCACTAGATTTGTACTATGGGCACCACACACTAACTGTGGAAATTCGCAGCAACACTCAACTCAAAGCTAATTTAGAAAATCCTATTGATCTGACCGGGGACCTGACTGACCAAACTATAACCCGATAACCTAACTTGCATGCATGCATTGCTTGCGAGCATGCGACAGCCAAATATCGTGCGATATCTGTTTTCAAAACGAGAATTAGTATAAAGTAATTTAGTGGCGCTATATATACTGCGAAAAGTGCATTTCACGGTCATGGCGCAATAAACACGAAATCGTCACATGATACCAATTTTTTATTACAATTGGTCAGCGGTCGCGCAGTGATCGCGTGGCTGTCGCTGTCTGCTTTTTAGGTAATAACTAATAACCCCGTGTGTCTCCGGCTTCGAAAACAGATGTTCTGTCACCGCGACAACGGACTAGTCTATAGTTTAATTTATAGGTTTAGTCTTAAATTTAAATGAGCCACAGTAGTTATTAGGACTTTTTTAATTTATTTTTTCAGAAATCACGGGCTTGGCATAGGTTTTTTTAAAAAGACCAGAACGATTGGTGGCTTGTTTAGTTTTCAATACGATGCTGAAGGATATACCTTTCGAATAGAATTAAATCCATAACCACAGTTAATTTATTTAAAAAAAATATAAAGGTCCAAATGACTTTTAAACAATCCACAATTATAGTGTAACCATGTCTGTGGCTCATTTGATAGACTTTCCTTATCAAATCGCATTATTTGCTCTTTACTTTTTGGTACACCTATGGGATTCTTTTGTCGAGTCGAGACTATAGTTCATGGCTATACTAGGATCCGATGAGTGGCGCTAAGTTATTACCAAATTCTAAATTAAACTTTTTCTAAATTCAATAAGAATTCTTTAATTACGTAATATTAAAGTAGGACAAGAGCGTTAGGATAATAATAATTGATTCATTTCATTTTTACACTTCTAAAATGACGTTTTAAGCGGTGTATGCTTTGAATATTAATCATTTCTATAAATAATCAAATAGGTAGGTACTTGCATTCTAAAAATTATTTATTTGTATTTACAGAACATTGTTTTCTTATTCATAGCCAAATTATTAGGCACCTATTATACGAGTACTAAATGTGAGTGTCGGTTACCATTTTGTAGTCAAGGTTATTGTGTGTTATTGACTTTGTGATCGTGTTAAAAGGCAATTGCAAAGTAAACGTTTAATTTTTATATATTAAGATTAATGATTTGATTTAGTAATAAATATAGTAAAGTCACAACATAATAAAGTAATGAATAAACATTGTTTTTGTTTTCCAAATAAATGTTGATATCATGCTTAAAGTAAAAATTGATCTTAAAAATGTACAGCTATCTTATACAAACGGCTTATTTCCCAAGTGGAATATTGGTGATAGTTTATGATTCGGGAACTAGAAGACGACGAGAGCTGAGCGTGTTGTGCAAGGTCGGAATGAATAAGATTACGTAGGCTATTTTAAACGGTCACGCAGCTTCATACTACTAGTGGGCAAATGTATATTTTTACCATGAAATTTTGTTCAGTTTATTCCAATAAGTAGACTTTGAAATTCGTCGTCACGGCGGAAAATTCACATCTTAATTGTATCTCTCATATGTCAAAATTATTAAATTCATTGGCACTGCTGATTTCATACAAATATGACATATTAATATGTATTTCGTAAATGAACAGATAAACATCAAGATGCTTTATTTGTCGTATCTATATTTTTTAGTTCTTTTTCACCTTTAAATGCAGTCACTTCATGGACTCGAAAGTTTCTTATTTAAACCAAATCTACTCGAGACTCAGGGGGGACTTAATAACCATATAAATTTAAACGAATGATTTGGACCACATCTTTATACGTATTGTGTACTATACATACATATAAATATATACGTATAGTGTACAGTATACTACTAATACCAACTTATTATGCTGCTAAATAATAATAATAAATTTGTATGTAGTTGTTAGAAATATACACATAGTGATAATTTATTATCATTGTATTCCCATTCATTAGGATGCTACTAAGTAACTGGTTATCAAGTCCTGCTAAATTCTCAGGAAGAATGTTTTCTCTTATGAATGTTCTGTTATTTTCGTTGTTAGTACAGTATTTCATTGAATTTATTGTATTTACATACATATTATTTGTAATATGAATAAGAAATTATATTGAACACATATAAATTCATGCATTATGAATTTATATGTGTAGTGTTGTAATTTTTGGTGAGTAAAATATCTGCAATATATTTCATAATAATTGAAATGGAGACATAAATGCATGCTGTCACGTAGCAATATGTGCTGAAGAATTTTTTTTGCACGAAGTAACGACAGCAGTACGTGTCAATGCGTCATATATATAAAGACAGGGACCGTTTCATTTGCTATTTTCGGACTTGTTTTTTACCCGGTTTTTATTCCGATTTCTGTCTTTGTACGATGAGATGAACACGTGGTATATCCATGAGTTTATGTAATAGTACAGCGGCACGTGCCACTTGCGTGATGCCCCGTCTCTTAAAGGCGGTCAATATGAATTTAAAGCGTTTGTTGTTCAAGTGAGCTGCCTGCCGGCCGGCAATCGAAACGCCTCGTATCACCAGCGCACATTGATAAAATTTATTCTATAACAATGCGCGGTTCCACGCAGATCACTCAGCGATAGATTATTATGATCTAGGTATGTCATGATTATCATCTATGACGTGCATATCGATGTTGAGATGATACGACGCTAAAACCATGTATGTCATCGTGAAATTATAGATAAAAATTATTATCATTTCAGTTGATTGACCAGTATCTAATGTTTAAGGTTGTTTGCGTGGTTTAATTAATGGATAGAATTATTGTCGTTGTTGTATTGTGTTAATTAATAGGAAAACTAACAATTACGGTTTTATGGTAACCATTAAATTATTGTTGGGTTACATAAGCCACTAAAGTTTTTTAGATGTGTAACATAAAATGTTTGTTTCTTATTCCAGACAGGAAGGTGACAAAGGCTCAAAATGACGGTGGAGAAAAGTAAAGGTCAAGATCAAAAGAAGGTGCTACCGGCGACAAGGAAGGTAGCTCCGGACGGTGGCTGGGCATGGATGGTCTGCTTAGGAGTCAGTTTAGTCAATGTAAGTACATATAAAACTATTGTCAATCCAAAAGATATTTCACAATGCTCTAACAACTGTAAACTTCAAGAATTAGTTGAACAATTATATCTCCGTAGTTGATTTAAATGGACATAGTAGATTATTTACTTGAGTGATTAAAGTCCTTTATGTTTCAACACATCTCATTATGACACAAATTCTATACCTACAAAAGTCTACAAGTGTTTTCCTTGTTTGCCAGTTTTGTTAAGGATATGCGAATTGCATAAGTTACGAGTACATATCAGATATTAAAATGTGATCTTTGTCTTAGGATCGAGTAATATACATTTGCAAACAAAATTAAATGATGACAAGTCGTATTACAAATCATACTGGGTCTTGAAATAAAATTAATTTAATTCTATTAGGTCATCCCATTTCTGTTGTGGATTTTCATAGTCATTATTTTGTAAAATTTTACAGAAACTGTGTAACCTCTATAATATGAAATTTAGATTTATTATAGTAATCTGTCATCTGTCACATAGTTTTTAATACTAGGACCTCACTAGGAATATACTGGACAGATTCCTTTCTCTAAAAGAGTTTCCGTTTTTTCATTGACGTGAGGTCCGACTTGTATAAAAGTGCGTGACTAGGGACGGATCACAGTATTAAAATACAAAATCTTATCGATGCAATTATATCGAGCTATCAACCAGTAGGTAACTGTGACTCGTCAATTCATTATAAAAAGAGGAGAAACTTTCCTTGTTATGTATACTGATTTACTGATGTTCAATTGAATATATTATTTACAAATGTTAAGAATAATAAGAAGCTTTTAAGTAGATAACTATAGAGGCGACATTATTTTATTTAATTATATTTTGTAAAATTTATAAATATTTTAGTCTTAATTTTAGATTTCATATAGTATTTTCTAAAAACTCCTTTATTTTTATCGCAATATTTCTGAGTAACAGAATGAAAATAACAAACTTATAACAATAAACAATTTATTAACAAACTTACAAAATGTGAAATGATAAAACAATAAAAATTTACTCCTAGTATTTTTGGCGCATTTAATAAACGATAGTTTTATACATAGTTATTTATGCCACTGTCGTAAATATAATAAGGAGTATTAAACACGAGTGTGAATTTATGTAACTCGTCTTCGCTTCGCACGGCCCGTCCCATATTAACATTACGTGTTTTTAATACCTAATAAATAATTGGTGATCATTCAAACATTGAAAAATATTTCCGTAACAAATTACGTTTTGACGTGTGCACCCGTCAAAACGTGTGCATATATTGCAATGTCACATCTCGGATCATTTTATGTACATCTTTGTTACTGATTTTGCTATGATTGGTATATAACAAACATTTGCGCAGAACTTTTTCACTTAATTTACAAATAAAATGTATATCTTGCATTTTCTTAACGCTTTAATAGTTCTCAGACGTCTCAGCGCGACCGCCCGTGATATTGCTAACTTTGTTAGAAGTTTCTCTCTTTGCCAGGTAGTAGTAAAAATGTTTTGTATTTCGACACCATGCTTTTGCATCCTTTTTAATGTTTTTGGCTAATTACTCATCAATTTTTAGTCGTTTTACTGATAGTCCAGTAACAAAACTGGGTTTTTTAAAATGTTTAGAGCAGATCCTAGAATATTTTGCTTGCTCCCAATTTTTCCGCCTCACAGCTTTGATAGATTGATTTCTAGTTTCAGAACATTTAGGAAACCTAAAAAGAAAATTTACGATTAAAAATCATGAATATCAATATAACTAATTTAAATATAGAGAAGTCACTAGAAATGATGCCAAAATAATGAATTAAATAACATGAATTATTGCTTTATTGTCATCAATTTTTTCTTATGACTTAATTCTATGACACAAAATATACATATGATACATACATATATATTGAGCCCTAACTGGCGACTTATTGTAAGCGACAAAAATGTAATTTTACAAGAGAAGATTTTTTTTTATTTCTTCATAACGAGACTATTTACAATCCTGAAACTTCGTACAAAATTCATGTATTGCAGTTATTATGTATTAGTATCACCAGTTATTAAAAATATTACGTTTTAAAGTAGTTTATGGCGGTTGCGATACTTTTGCTGTCAAAGTTAAAGACTTCATATTACCTAATGACGTTTAATTGTACTTACGATAAAAAATGCAGTCCAGTAAAGTAACATAAGATTTTTGGCGGGAACGGTAGAAGTGAGGTTGTCATTTTAATTAGATTTTCTATTTTTTTTCATTTTTAGGAGTTTTTAAGTACAACAGTGATAGTATATTGTGTTTTAAAGTTTTGTGTAAGTGACAAGAATGGAGAAGATCTAAATAAACATGTGTAGCTGAAGTAGTAATTTCCAACCATACCTTTTTATTAGTAGTAATTACCATTCATACTTGATAGTGTTTTAGATTTTTCTAAGTTTTCCATTATAAATCTATAAACTAATATAAAAGGGCGATACTGGAAATGAGATGATCAAATGTACCTTACTAGGCTAGAGGAACTTAGAGTGGCTAGGAAAATCCCCACTGAAATAATTCTTAATGGCTTTCCTAATATCTTAGGACTCGCCTTATATTGGTATGGGGTAAATAAATTAAAGTTTAGTTTCTATAAATATGTTGTTTGTGCTTTACGAGAGGACTTTGATATTCCCGATTTAGATTATAAAACTCTTATGTAAAAAACTAGAATTAGCTCAGGAAAGGGCTAATCAATTTTGTGAACCGGTCTTATCTGACAAATCTTCTTTCATGTCTGCCTCGCTGTTCGTGCTGTATTTGGACAGTTGCCTCCAGAGATTGAAAAGTAATATGAGTGGTATGGGGATGTGATGACACAGTGGTAAACTGCCTATTGTACACAGACACTAGTCACGTGCATGAAAGAAGGATGTCAAGTGAAAGGATTGAATATGAATGTGAACAAAACTAAGGTTCTGGTGTTTGAAAGCGAAGTGGTACAAACGAAATGTGAGATTTGTGTAAATGGAAAATGTCTAGAACAAGTGATTGAAATTGTGTATCTAGTGAGTACGTTTTCATCGGATGGAAGATGTGAGTTGGATGTGGAGAGACGGGTAGCAGCTGGCAATAAAGTGAACGGTGCTATGTCCGCATTAGTAGGCAGTGTGAATATATCTAACACTGCTAAAATGGCCATCCACAATGTGGTATTGGTGCCAACATTATTGTACGGTAGTGAGGCCTGGATATGCCCGAAATCGAGTGAAAGTATGATAAATGCAGTAGAAATGCGATCTCTTAGAAATATGTGCGGTGTTACAATTGCGGACAAAATCATCAAGGAAGAGATACGCAGTATGATAGGATTGCACGACAGTGTTATTGTAAAAATGAAGAAAGCTAAGATGTTTCGGCCACATGGAAGGAATGAGTGATGAAAGACAGACGAAGAAAATCTGTAGAGCGAAAGTGAGTCGTAAAAGAAGCCAAAGAAGATTAAGGCTGACTTATGAAGATCAAATAGTTAGAGTGTTAGCCGACGGAAATATCAAAAGCACTCTCATACCTAGGCGAAAATGTGCGAGGAGAATGATGAGATTGGAGGAAGCGAAAGAAGTATGTAAGGACCGCGACTCCTGGTGCTCCGTGCTCTCTGACTACCCCGTTTGGGATACAGCGTGAAGATATGTATGTATGTATGTATGTAAACAGGTTAATGTTGTATACTATTATCATTTAATCTTTTAGAAATATTATAAACAATATATTTATGATATTATTGAATCCACCAATGTGATGAGTTAATAGGATCATGATTGGGAAACTACTAGTTTCCCAATAAAAATAAATAATGACTAATGAGTCATTCTGTGTGTGCAGTTTTGTAAAGAATATGATGCTTGAATTTTTACAAGCGATTACAATAGGTGAAGCAATTTAAACTGAGAAGCTTATATTATGTAATATATAGTATGCACTGCTTTTGTGGAGTTTGAAGTAGCTTATTGTTGACAAGTGTAATGAAACGGATAATAATGTTTACACTTAACTATAACGCAGAATATGGGTTTGTCTTCACCATTGTTCTTGTGCTAATGGTAGTGTCTATAATAAAGAACTAATATAGGTTATACCTTAGAGTTAAAGTTCTGTTTTCCCTATTCAGAATTGCTAACTGTTGCATAACGCGTCGAAATCACGTGCAGAATAAAAATAGTAGACATTCCTTGATCTTTGTACCATCTACCAGGTGAATGTCTCTAAATGCGCCGTGTAGATTATGTTTTTATGCTAATTCTGCAATTTCTGCATTGAGAATGTTTTGTTATAACGGTATTTTAATTTGTAATTGTAAAGCCTAATTATTATAATTTTTTTTTAATAATGTATAGTTTTTGCAGTCTTTTCTGTAATTTTTAGTCAAAACTTACCTAATATTTAGGCATTTATAATATAATACTGAACATTTTTGTGACTAGGCCGTGATATTGTTGCGATGAACACGACTTCTAAATTAAATGCAATTAATTGTTAAAGATTATTAATATTAATCATATCTATGTAAGCTTCTGCAGTTCTGCACCAACAAAAAGTCCTGATGCGATGTTATTGACCGGTTATTTAAAATACCGTAACTTTGATGATAAAAAGTCGACACTTCTACTGAAGCTATGAACTCAGAAAAAAACATGTGCAAAGAAAAAATACTCAATAAAATACTTTATCGAACAGAATGTACAAAACCACTATATTAAATTAGAAATGAAATATATAATTTATAGTGTCAAACAAAATTTGCTTTCCAAGTTTAATGTCAATTTTTTGAATACTCTAAAAAGAAGAAAATAAACTTTAAATTAAATCCAACCCATCAATTTATTACATTATACAATTTTTATTACATAAAAGCTTGTCGCGAGATTTACCTGTGTAAATTTATTTTATGAAATACATACAAATTTCTTAGATTTACTTGTGTTAAGCTCAAGTTACATATTGTATTCTTGTTTATTTACACATGTAAATCTTGCGATAAGCCTTTATTTCATAAAAATTGCATACTATAATAAATAATAAATGTAAGACTACCTGATTTATTTTTTTCAATAACTTATAATCAGATTTACATTTGTATTTAATGATATTTCCCATCAAAATTCAAGTTTTCAAGCGTTCGTTGTATCCAAAATTGCAAACATCCGTGAAAAGGTGGAGATTCACTTTTTTATCTATTATTTTTTTTGTTATTTAAAAGTTAATTAGTGTTGTGAAGACAATGTTTATACTTTTATTTTTAAATATAGTAAGACCTTTGGGTTATCTTCATGCGTCACAGTTTATTATTTTTTATAGTAATCCTACTTATAAGTTACTTACTTTTAGTGTGTTTATCATGAAGGTACTTAAAAAATTCAGTGTATTTTATTTATATCTATAACTTTGCGGAAACCAATTTACAAGGAGTAGGCAGTAATATTGAGTCCAGACTCCAGGACAATTTAGTAAAATTCGTTGCTTTAATTGATCTCTGCAGGAATCCAACCCGGGATCCTCGTCTAGAAATAAGGCAAATGAATGCATTACCACCGCGCGCCAGTTTTATGTTTTACTGTTTATTTTAAATAATTATAATTTCTAATGTGTTGAACGACCATTATTTGACAATGCATTATTGAACAATGCCGAAATAATGGTTGAATCAATTCTTTATGAGCGTCTTAAAATGTCATCGAAAACGGTAAAAATAAAATATTTTTATAAGATTTTTCAAGTAATAATAAAGACCAATCTGTCTAGAAATAAAAAAAATTTTAAGGAAACAAATGACTCATTAGCGTATAGGTTTTTTCTTTTGGCAAAGGCAAAGATCATAAACCATTCAATCTTGTCTGATATAAAACTTATTACATTTGTCTCTCTTGCATTTGCATCAATCGCAGAATAATAATAATTGGTCTCGGGCATCAATGCATGATAATAGTACATTTCGATACAACTGCGGAAAGTATGTCATTTCTTCACGAGTCCCGGTTTGTTGACCCAAGCCGAAGGCGCGAAATAAAAAAAATGCAGAATTATAACTTCGCAGGAGTAAGTTTGGCAGGCATGGCAGGGCAACGGTTTCTATGCATTCAGCCAATTCAATGACAATAATTTATCTAAATTTAAAATAATTTTAATTGCGTTATTTATTTATTTACATTATACATATATTATATTAAAAAGAAATTAATTCGTTTACTCTGTAAAATACTCATTTCATACAAAAATTTTGTACAGAAAACTTTTTGATTAAAAACCTCCTTCATGCATTTGGATGTTATATCCAGGAGGAAAACAAAAAGCATTAGTGTGGAAAAAGTAACTTTTCGCACGCTAAACACATATGGAAAAGTCTACTTTTTGAGCAAATGTATTAAAAAATATATTTAAGCTACAAAATGACATTGAAAATCAGAAATTAAACAAGTAAAACCATAGTTTTTGCCAGAACGCCTATAACAAAAAACAATATTACGTCTACCAACTGCCATTGCGTTGGTGATAATTAATCGACGTTAGAAGAAATGGATAGTGAAATCAATGTCAATATGGTCCTTAATCAAATCGTATACACAATGAACATCGCATTGCATTGATTTTTTAAATGTCGTATGACAATCATGGAAAAACAAAGAGGACCTAGGAATAGATTGCATTTTTTTAAGATTTTGTGTTTTAATTTGAATTTAAAAATATCGATGTAGTGTTCTTACCAAAGGGGCATCGATATATTGGTGATTTAAAAATGCTAACATCGAATGTTTTTGAGCTTAAAATCGATATTTGGCTTTGGCTAATATCGATGAATATTGATTATCCCTACATTCTGCGTGATTTATTAGTTATTACCATAGTAATTAATATTTATAGATATGTTCAATTTACTCTGTGGCATAAATAAAGGTACTCTCTGCTCTATCTTATGGTTCTTAACTTACTACACTGATCACATTTTATAAAAAACATTTTCTTATGAACTTTTGTCATGACGCGAGTCTACGGCACCAGTTGGCTTCTATGAACTTTGTATAAATTATCTGCAGTTTCTTTTGATGTTAGACTGTATTGGACATATAATTTTATTAATTTGTCATTTGATAAGACAACTTCCAAAACTTCAAATTTGAATATCTTTAATTCTAGACTTTCCTTAGAAGTAAATTTAGGACTGATGTGTTCAGGAATGCAAGTTCTATAGTTCTACATATTTTTCTTAAATAGACACAAAAATATTAAGTCAACATAAATTTGTATGGAAGTTCGCCATTGCCCTTTTTACGTATCCTCACGCTGTATCTCTAATAGGATAGTAGTGGTAGTAGTTTATTTCTAATAATAATAATAAAGCCTTTTTATGACCCATCATTTAAGTATTACATGCACTACTCTGTCAAGAAAGTACCGGGAAAAGATCAATAATACACGAAATGTTAGTTATTCATCCAAATTTATTTTATCACCTTCAAAGTATGCTCCTTCAGAAACGATACACTTACGCCAACGAATAATCCAATTATCAAAACATTTTTTAAACGCTTTTTCCGGAATTGAGTTCAATGCTCGCCGCGAATTCTCCTTTATGTCTTCTACCGAATGAAAACGGGTGCTACGAAGTGGTAATTTGAGTTTAGGAAAAAGAAAGAAGTCGGCTGGAGCCATATCTGTTGAATAAGGTGGTTGGTTGCTCGATGGTATTTGTTGAGTTTTTGGTCAAAAATTCGTTCACAATGATGGCCTTGTGCGAAGGCGCATTATCGTGGTGCAAAATCCAAGAATTTTCTTTCCACAAATCTGGACTTTTTCGTCGAATTTGCTCTCTTGAACGCCGCATAATGCCCAATTAATATACTTTATTTACCGTTTGACCTTCCGGCAAGAATTCCAAGTGCACAACACCGCGATAGTTAAAGAAAACAGTCAACATGACTTTAACTTTTGAACGACTTTGGCGTGGTTTTTTCGGTTTCGATTCAGTTAGAAGGCGCCACTCCGAAGCTTGTTGACTAGTTTGCATGTCAAACTCGTAAATCCACGTCTCGTCACCAGTAACAATGCATTTCATGAATGTTGGATCGGAATTGACTTGTTCTGGCATGTCCTCAGCGACTTTTATGCGATTGAGTTTTTGGAGAAAATTCAGGTCTTTTGAGACTAGCCGAGCGGCAACATGTTTCATTCCCAAGTGATTATTTAAAATGGTACGGATTGACTCGTGAGACACAGAAAGTTCGGCGGCTATCTCTCTCAAACTTGAATGAGGATTTTCAGTCACTATTTCCTTCACTTTTGCGATGTTAACTTCAGTTGCAGACGTTGATGGCCTACCAGAGCGAGGCAAATCTTCCATCACATCTCGACCGCTTTTGAACGCTTTGTACCACTCATAAGCACGTGTTTTTGATAAAGTCGATTCACCGTAAGCCTTCTGTAACATTTTCAGTGACTCCGAACACGAAATTTCATTGGCAATGCAAAATTTAAGACAAACTCTTTGTTCGATGTTTTTGTCCATTATGAAATTCGCAATATACACTAGAATGATATAACTAAAAACAGCACTGTATTTAATCTAAACAATAGATGCAACTCAAACTCCGCGCCAAAATAGAAAACAGTTGTGCCAATCTAACAACAACAAAAAAAAAACAAAAAATTAAATTTGGAACCATAAACAAATCATCCATTCCCAATACTTTCTTGACTGAATGTATGTATTAATTACATGGTTATTGTGAAAGGGGCTGTAAATCCGCTGGGGTTTCAATGTGTCACTGTTTATTGTTATATTGCAGATGTAATAGTTAAGGGACACGTTTAATTTGGTTTACATAGAAAAAAAACATTCATTCAAAAGAAAAAAAATGTGCAACCCTGTCATTACCTATGCCCTATATATATTAGTCTGTTCGACAAGTTCAAAATGGTGTTAATTCTTAAGAAAGGGCCCAAAAATATGTGCGATAGGTCATTACATTCGGAATGACGTCTAGAAAAATGTATTTTAAGGATTTTACAGCACATAATAAATTGCAAAACTTATTAACAAATTAAGATGAAAAAAAAAGCTATCGAGTTTTTCGCCTATGATTCAAAAACTATTAATATTTAAGAAATTCAAGAAACGATTCTTAATGAGGAGAAAATTTCCTAAAAAAAGTCCTATCTCCCGGAACTATCTCCATTATTTATAATTTTATTTAACGCGAAAATAAGGCTCCACGCGGCCGGTACGGCAAGAGCGCACAGACGGCGCTGCTGAAGAGAGTACCACGTAAATTTTTTTTTGTAGTATTAAATATCAATATTAAAATTGAAAAAATTATGGTGTCATCAAAGCCCCGTTGGAAAAACTTTTATGTTGATTTTTCAAAAAATTATACAATTGTCAACCAAGTAATTTTTGCGGACTTCCGTTTTCACAAAAGGCGACATAAAAGTTTAAATAATACTATAAAAAAATATTACTCTCTTCAGTGCTCCCATGTCGTACCGGCCGCGCGGAGCCCTATTTTCAGCTTTAAATTAAAATTATAAATAATGGAGGTAGAGTTCGACCCATCCGTTCGAAATAACCTTGTATATTGAGTTTCACTCATGATTTTGCACTATTTACATTTTGACACTATTTTAACTTTTGAAAGGAAGGTTTTGAACTTATTTGATGTAATAGAATATTAGGTACAAATATGGATATTTATTTTTTCAGTGATTATCCTAACATCGTGCCTATATAAGTAGATAGTTTTATACAGGATTTCGATCGATCTATTTTATTATATTCATCTATAACATAACATTCATCAGCACAACAACCCTTGCATAAAATTATTATTTTCGTTTTAGTACAACAAAATTTTTGAACAAAAGCTTGTTTTTAAATAAGTTTTTTTTTTAAATAATAATTTTTCTTAAAAATTGTAACACTTTTTATTAACCGACGTTAATTGTAGACCCACCCTTGAAATTTATTTTGGCCAAGGTCACTGAAGAGGAAAAAATAAATAATTTTACAGAAAAAAAAAATTAAATCGACTCCAAAATAAAACACTGAAAAGTAAAAATAACCTACCCTAGTAGACTTTAGTTTGTTGTTGTTTATTGATTTGACACTGACCTAGGAACAATAATTAGTTATTGTTCTTAGGCACCGACGAGAGTAACTCGAGTTTAATAATAATCGTACAGTCAAATTTAATTGTGTATTTGTGTCGTATTTAAAAAGCTGCTTTTGTACTTGACTTTTGATTAGTAAATGATAATTATTTTGTACTTTTCAGTATTTTTATTTTTACCACATACATTACATGAATTGTAATATGTAATTGTTATCATTAATTCACTTTTTTTCAGTTTTCGACACGTTCTCTCGAACCGTCCTTCGGTTTGCTTTTCAAAGACTTACTCGACGATCTCGGCGTCAAGACCACCGGTGCATCAGTAATCGCCAGCACGTTGGACTCAGTTGTAAACTTTTCTGGCTTTTTCGTCGGACCTGTAATAAAAACCTTCTCGTATAGAAAGGTGTGTTTTTTGGGTTCTACTATATGTGCCCTTGGACTTCTTTTCACCGCTCCGGCTAACAGTATGGCTCATATATTAGCTACGTATAGTATTATGGGAGGTGAGTGTATGATTTTTTATGAAAAGTCATATATGTAACATTTCTATGTATTTTAAAATATACTTATAATAAAAATACTTTGATGGTTTTATATGTATATATGGAATATGGTGGAAATTAGAATTAAAAATAGTTTGGTTAGTACCTAGTTACTAGTAGGGATAAGGGTGTTTCTGATTAAGTCCTCATTGACAAACAATAATTTAATCCAAAATAGACCTTCTGGTCTATGCAAAACTGCGCGCGCTAGCATACGAAAAATACGAAAAATTAGTTATTGCCGTTTATTTTAAAAACTATAATTAATTCTAAAAATACAACTAGCATTTTGAAGAATATGTTTAGATTAAAACTATACAGAAAATTTAGATAAACATAAATCATAACATAACATAACATAAATCAGTCCCGTTACTCCTAAAAAATGTAAATCTCTGTTTTAAAAGAGGTTTCTTTTATATTTTTTTTTTGTGTTACCAAAGTTAACCAATCGTGTAAAGCAACTGGCAAAATGAAGTCAATGAAATGAAGAATCAGGTTACCAAATATTACTAATATACGTTTCGTAGTCACTTAGAAAACTTGAGATCCCTGCCGTCAAAATTTCCAATGCGTCGCCTTAAGACCCCTGAAGTTGCTGTGAATAAATAATAATGTGATAATTATTATAACATTTGCATTTTTAGTACTGACCGTTATTGCGAATTATTATTTATTCAGTTTGAAGTATAATTACGCATACAATAGACATCTGATATTAACATTAAAATCTGTCGTTACATCATTATTACATACAATCTCCAGAGAATTACATCATTGTGATAATAAATGATATCCCACAACGAATTAGAGGAACCACCCCGTCTATCATATATCATGCCCATATAGTAATGTCCACATTCAGACAATTTAGAAAAGTTTGCTTTGACAGGGCCAAAACTCGTGCTTTGAAAGACCATGAATGATAATGGATAACGATGAAGACATAAGAGATAGATATAATGACGAGAAATAGACGGTCAGTCAAGAACATAACAATAGCCAACGTTTTCACATCTTGTCCATACATTTATTTTATTAGAGAGCAAATTGATTAAATTTATTGTAAATAACATGTGGTGTTTATAGCGTTATGGAAAATTAGTAACACCCACTTATAGTCTGACCTTCATTTCAATATTTACTTATCAAATATTTATTGTACTATTAAGCGTTCTGTGAAATTAATGATGCTTCATTAATTTTATGAGCCCTAACATTTTCCCCTTTATAACGATAAGGAAATGATGTTTATGTTTAAAAAGTTAAACGCATTTCCTTATTCTATTTTTTATTGAATATGACAGCCATCCAAGTTATCTTTTAAATATATTTTTTGGCAAATTGTTTACTTTCGATATACGTTTTACAATACATGAATCTTATGAGAAATTGCTAAGTATTAGGAATATCAAATCGATTTGTATTGAATGCAATACAAAATGACACTGTACTGAGTTGCGTAGTGTTGCCTTGGGTTACCATTTTTTACTCCTTTTTAAACGACTTCAAAAAAAGGAGGAAGTTTGTATGTTTTTTTTATTGTGTGTTCACCGATAACTTTAACAATTGTGGACTGATTTCGAAATTTTTTTTTTTTAAAGGGTGTACTTCCGACGTGGTCCTATTTAAATTTTACCGCTTTTGGAGCTTGGACTTCGAAGATACACCAAGCAACGCGAACTGATTATAAATAACCATTACCTCTATATTGATGATTCTCTTGTTGTCGTCGATGTCGATCGATCGATCGTACGATGTCGTTCCGCTCTAAAATTAATAAAAATAAGTTAATTGTAGACTTGCCCTAGATATTCATTTAGGCCAAGGCACTCAAAAGGGAGAAATAAAAAAATGTAAGAAAATAATCAAACCGCCTTCAAAAAAAACACTGAAAGGTACAAAATAATTATTTTTAACTAATCCAAACTCAAGTACAATAAACATAACTTTATAAATACGATACACATACTTATATACTTAAATTTGACAGTTATTGAAGTCCAAACATGCCAAATCAGTGTGCAACAACAGAAAGTTTATTAGTTTGATCAGCTTGGTATCGACTTCACTCACTGTCAAAAATTATATAAGTATGTGTATCGTATTTATAAAGTTATTTTTATTGTACTCGAGTTTTTATTAGTAAAGGATAGTTATTTTGTACTTTTCAGTATAGTTATTTTGTACGTTTTTTTTTGAAGGCAGTTTACATTTGTAAATTCCTTTCTAAGATTAAAACTAACATTATTTCAGGTTTCGGCGTGGGCCTCGCGTCTTCGTCTTCCTTCGTCTCCCTAAACCACTACTTCTCCAAGAAACGAGGCCAGGCCGTTGGCTTGTCTATGGCTGGCACAGGGTTTGGTTTGATGGTGATGCCTCAGCTAGTCAAGCTTTTATTAGGAGAATATGGGTTTAGGTAACTTTTTTGTACTGTATTTAATAATAGTATCCATTCCGTGAACCAAAACTTAAAAAAAAAAAACAGAAAATAACACCTTTTTTGTAGTTTCCAGGACAATTTTAAAAAGTTATATTATATTTCCAGAAATGAATTTTAAACACTTATCATTTTGTAAATTTTGTATGGAAGTCTCGGCATGCAAGTCAAGTCAAATTTGACAAATTTGAATATTTTAGGTGGACAGTAGTTATATTAGGCGCGCTCGCGTTCCATGCAGTGTTGGGATCGTGTTTGCTTCAACCAGTGGACAGACATCTGAAAGACGAACCGATTGATTGCGAAATGCAGCCCGTAAAGGTAAAAAGTAATTTATATTAGTTTAGGTATGCTTCACGGTTTCACTCGTGTTAATTGGATATTTTTCCGCATTAAACAGTAGCCTAGATTACTCTCTGAAAATTCCTCTATTTGCCAATAAGTCTCGTGAAAATCGCTTCAGCCGTTTCGGAAATTGGCTCGGACAAACAGACAGTCCGAAAGAAATTACAGACAGACACTTCAATTTTATTTACATGTATAGGTAACTAACTAGTTACGTTAATTTTATATAAAACTAACGAATACACGGCATGCATTGCATTACAATGTAATTCGCACACGTCACATACATAGAAACCTTCCCCAGCGTATTCTTTTCATCCCGCTTCATATTGTAATTTTGGAACATCCATCATATTGAGTTTATGAAGACTTCACATAGGTATATAGAAACCTTCGACGACTCTTTCACTTTATATACGATTGGTTATTTTAGAGCATCCGCCATATTGGATTTATGATGACATACCATAATATACAAGAAATCTTCCTCGGCGTGTGCACAATAACTCACCAAAGCTTCATCGCAAATGTATGAACAGGATATAACAGCACATAAGGAACAAAGAAACATTCAGTTTTATAAAATTATTGCCCTCGACTTCGTCAGCGTGGAATTAAAAAAAAGAAGCCTATGTCTTTCATTCTCGGTCTAGCAATTTAACCGTAAAAACGTGACAGACAGAGACGTTTTCGCATTTATAATAGTAATGCTGTTACTCGTCACTTGACTAGCTGTACCCGCGAGTTCGTCCGCGTGGAAAATTTACCCGAGATACCTATATTGTTGGAGGAGGTCTTGAAAATAGTCACTTTCTATCGCGGAGGATCTGCTATATTTAATTTATGATGACGTTAAATGTACAGAAAGCTCCCGTGTATCCCATTTCATTTGATACCTACCTATATTGTTGGTCTTGAAAAAGTTACTTCCTGTCTCGGAGCATCCGACATATCGGATTTATGATGACGTCACATATACAGAAATCTTGCCCTACGTATTCCATTTTATTTGATACCCACATTGTTGGTGCTGAACAATAAAGTTATTTTCTATAATGGAACATCCGCTGTATTGGATTTATGATGACGTCACATATTTATACAGAAACCGCGTATTCCATTTCATTTGATATCCATATTGTTGGTGTTGAACAAAAAAGTTATTTACTATAATGGAAAATCCGCCATACTGGATTTGTGATGACGTCACATATACAGAATCCTTCCCCTGCGTATTTCATTTCATATGATATCCATATTGTTAGTGTTGAACAAAAAAGTTATTTATTTACTATTATGGAACATCCGCCATATTGGATTTATGATGACGTCACATACATAAAAAGCCACATGCCATTTTTTGAAAAACAAAGTACATTTGTACAACTGCATTTGTTTTCGGGAGCATATTTTATATTATTTGACGACCTCCGTGGCGCAACGGCTAAGCGCGTCGGAAAGTAAACGGGGATTGCGGGTTCGATTCCCGCCCCGAGGTTTATGTATAATATGTATTTATTTACAAAAGAAAAGTATATAAGTAGTATACCAGTTGTCTAGTACCCATAACACAAGCGCTGTACTGCTTACTTTGGGACTAGATGGCACTGTGTGAAATGTTGGAGGATATTATTATATTATTATTATTATATTATCTTTGTACAAAATTTCATCATAATCGGTTCAGTGGTTTAACATTTCCCCTACATTTCACCTCTTAGTTTTTACTCCTTTAGGGGTAGATTTTTGATAAAAAAAGAAGTATGTTTTTTTTTAATAAAAAAGGTTTATCTCTGTACCAAACATCATAATCGGTTCAGCGGTTTAGCATTGCTCATACAAAGTTTTATCCCTCTTTTCACCATTTTAGGGCTAGATTTAAAAAAAAAATTCAGCCTATGTCCGTCCCTTGGTGTCAAACTATCTCCATGCTTTTCATAAAAATCGGTTCAACGGTTTAGCCGTAAAAACGTACCAGACAGACACACAGACTTTCGCATTTATTTTATTAGTATGCATAACATATGTTCTTATAGTAGAAACTGTGAACGGTAAGAGTGTTTTTGATTTTGGGATTCCTAGTTAAAACTTCCAAGAAATTCTGTAAGGAGTTGTAGTTCTTGTGTACCGGAAAGTGGTAGATTATATTTTGACCAGTTATATAACCGTACAGATTTTGGAAATAATTGGTTCAGTTTAAAAGAAAAACGAATAAACAACCAAACTTTTCCCTTTTTACAGTATTTAGTAGGTATACACAATTGAAACTGATTTTAAACATAAATAATTTAATAAGAGCTGTTTCAAATATGAGCGCGATTTATTACTATTTAAAAATTGTACAATTGGGGTAATATTCTATTAAATACTTCATTTCATTTTTTTTGTGTTTGATTTTTATGTCTACGTTATAACCCTTTTGTAGTTTTTTGGGAGGATGTACACCTACATCCTAATAATATGAGCACCTGCTCATATTATATTTGTAGATATTTATTTTTATTATTATTGTTATCAAAGATATAGCAGATTGTACATGTAATGTGTAGATAACTCAGGTTGACAGCATTTCTACTAAATCCACCTTGGTCTCATTGTAATAAGACTTACTAACCTTAATGTTATCGTGACTTTTCTAGATATAGATCAATTTGTGATAGCTTATTGTACAATTTGTATGTAGGTAATGTGTAGTTTCTTGTTTAGTTCGTTGAAAATAGTAATAATGAAATGAAAAAGGGAACTGTTATAAGATCATTCATACTTCGGTCCGTCTTTCTGTCTGTGCGTTAGGCAGTTGATTTTATCAGAACGTATGCGACAGGAATTTGTTTGACACATCTTGTTAAAAAATTACTTATAAGAGAATTAACTATGGAATATATTGAATACTCGAACTAGATTCGTCAGTCATCCCTTCTTGAATCTCAGAGTAATGAGCTTGAATTTTAAAAATTTCAAACAACATAGCAGCGGCGGCGCGAGATGAAACGTGGGCGTCGGCGATATCAGCTTTGCGAGGCCTCATTCATTTTCCAGTTTGAAATAAAATGAAATGAGCTGATTTAAACAATAATAATTATACACAAACATGAGTATATTACTACATTTGTACGGAAATAAATACGATAACTATCATACATTTTTAACTAATGAAAACCTTTTACCCATAGGCGCAAAGTCGTCGGTGCACGTCACTGACGCTACTCCCGCCATGAACATAAGAGCTTACTTAAGGAGAGGTTTTCCGATAGTACCTCTGTTAGAAGATGTTTTTAAGAATGTTGTATTCGTAAATCATAGAGATTTCAATATATAAAATTTTTGTTAAATAATAATCTTTCTTGTAACATCTCCGTCATTTAATTCACGATCTCTTTTAATACAAAAAATCTCAAACGGTCACCTAATTTCTCTAAATATTAAACCATTTGAGTGCCGGTATTAAAAAATGTACCAAAATTATTGTTATGGACTGGGTGAGATGTTTTGGCAATCATAATTTTGTTAATTGAAAATGGATTTCTTCAATTTACAATATCTACAATCGACGCTCGCGAAGCTTACGCGACGTTCTTCACCTTTTGCTTTTGTTATTATATGTTTATTTTCTATTTTTGTATCTATGTAATATACAACCTGCGATCACGGACAAATAAAGAATTTGAATTTGCCTGGTTCTGACTAGGCTAGTAATTTAGTCGACGGGCAAGTAATTTAGTAACTAAATGTGTCTGAACAATGATAATTTAGTGAAATAGTTTAGTAAGTAATTTAATCGAGTCAACCCATTTTGTTCTATTTTTTCGGTGAGTAGCGTCGCCCACCACACGTCACTGCTTAGTGGTTCCTCGACTAAACAAGTCCGAATCTGTCGTTTTAGTCGAGATCATTAGTTGCCGCAAAAATGTCGTTTCGGTGGAAGAAATGAGTAACTTTGAAATTTGTTTCGAAATAATATATAAAAGACGAGTATCTGTGGAATATTAAGTAGTTCATAGCTACTAGTTTATCTCTTCTATTAATCATTTTTGGGATCCATAGCTTTATTTTCTTTATCACACAATTTTATTCTTCCATCTCTTTTAAAATAACCATTGCCATAAGCTTTATTAGCTTATTCACTTTAATGCGTTGCAGTCTGCGCATGTTGCAAAACATTACTCACTAATATACTGTACGCGACCGTAATGCCAACGATTTTTTAGACAGTAATGAATATTTTGGTGACTAAATTACTCACCACTCGACGTACTCCGAACAAGGCTTAGTCCGTACTAGGCTTTAGTTTTTACGTTTGGGAACCTTCGCCTTAAAAAAAATGTAATGAAAGCTTTTAGGTATTACATATCTTCATTAACTTTACAAACTTAGAGAATTCCCTGCGCGCGATTTAACTTTGTATATTACTAATTTTTAGGAAATGGAGTGTATATTAGAGAGTGACGAAGAAGCGGAAGACAAGTTTGAAATTAACCCACTCGTGAGTCACCCGAAGGCGAAGTTCACAAGTCAGCGGCCGCACGCCAACACGAACCACCCGTCAGTGCGGACCATCGGCCTTCCGCGGGCTAAGACCTGTGATAAACCGTTGCAAGATTTCGAAAATAACTCTAAATTAGGACCAGGTAATTTCCAAGCACTGAACATACATTGTCTAAAAGAATGAAATGCGTTTCGTTTTCCATAGGGGAAAACCTAAAGCAGGGTTTACCTCAATTACTGTGCAAGAAAGAAAGAAAGAAACACATCTATTCGACACACTGTGGTACATTAGAATAAAAAGTACATTAACTTATGAAATGTATTGTACAAAAGTTAACAAAAAAAATTCTAAAAATTACTATAAATTAATGTAACCTCTGCTAAGTTAATGCATCAAAAAGATCTCAGCTCAGCTGCTGCATTATGCTGCAGACATATGCACAAACATGCATACGAGCATATGTTCACAGTGGCAATTTTCAGCCGAAGCATATACACTAATTATACTGTATACTCATTTGTCCCAATTAAAAGAAATATAATAATTTTACGTAGGCACTGCCTAATTGCCTATTACGTTAAACGCGCGCCGCTAGTCAACAATAATTTACACTTCCTTTTTTCGTAGTCATCGCAAAGAGCAACACGAAGGATTTAATAGGTTTATACGCTCGCTTCAAATCTAAAAGAAGCCGATATAGAGCGCTCTAAATTAACTTTTATTTAATTCTGTTTTAGGGTTGACAACAGCGGCTTCGGTGGCGGCCATACAAAGAGTGACATCTAGCGGTAGTATGAGTGAGGCGGCGAGGAAGAGGAAAGCGTCGGTGATCTCCACCATATCGAACATGGACTTTACTGGAAGTTATTTTCAATTATATCTCGATGTAGGTAACTCATTTGAGGAATTATTTTGGTATATGTTATATAATTCTTTATCGATACAGAGAGGTAATATGTATGCTTACATTTCAGACAGCAGATGACGAAGCTATACAAATGAAAACAATAAAAAAACCTGATCCAGTACAGAAAAAGAAACAGGGCTTTTTTCGAAAGTTCGTGGCTCTCATGGATTTAGATTTATTAAAAGACTGGTCATTTTTGAACCTTTTATTAGGCCTTTCTCTCTTTTGGAGTGGCGAGTTACAGTTTAGGATGTTGACGCCATTTTTTATCAGAAGTTTGGGTTATAATATGACTGATACGGCATTTTGCTTGTCTATGACAGCTATTACTGATATCCTAGTGCGTTTGATTCTGCCACCTATATTTGATAGGACTACAATACCAAAGAAAATGATATTCTTCGTGTCATCCTTCTTTTTAGCTGTGACAAGATCCAGTAAGTTTTTTATTCAAAGTTTTGATTGCTGTAAATTAAGGTACTTTTTATAAACAAAAACAAGGACAAATGCGTTAGCTTGGCAACAGCGTAATAATTAAGTTGTGCTTAATTTTATAAAAAAATGTTAGTTTTCGTGTTTTTTTACTATCGCGATGTATGAGATATTTATACAACAACAACATATCATCACCCTGTATCCCTAACGGGATAGTCAGATATTTATGTTTTTGTTTATCAAAGAACTGGGCATATTTTAACTAGGACTGTTTTAAAATTATTATATTTACATCGTTTTGAAAATTTTAAGGGACTTATTCTTTATTTTCAGTATTGGCAGAACAAAGTGAGTGGGTGCCTTTAATGATATGGCTGTCTATTTGTGGATTCTTTAGAGGAATGTGTCTTAGTAATTTCACATTGACTATATCTGAATATTGTCCACTTGAGAAATTACCTGCCGCATTTGGTTTACACATGGTCAGCAAAGGCGTCTTCGTTGTAATTATCGGACCAATCATTGGTAAGATACATTTTAGTAAACTTGAATTAAGTTAGAACATCTATTGCTCGTAAACTTAATATTTTGAAATACCTGTTTCCTGTATCTGTATATCGAATTTATTATTTTTTTAAATTACATTCTGAAATCGGTTCAAAAAATATTTATTAAACAACTAAATGCAATAGTGGTTTGTGTCCTTACGGAGGTCCTATATTGTTGTAATTACGGTCCTAAAAAATTGTTTACTAGCACAATTTTTAGTGAAACTAGACAGGTTAATTAAAAAGTAATAACCAAAATATAAAAAAATGTAAAGTAGGACGAATGTTCAGATCAAAATATAGATTCGAAGACCCATGAGCAATGGAATAAAAACTAATAGTACCCTTTCATACAAATATCGCATATTTCAGTCAAAAACAAATATTATGTAACCCTATAAAAGACGGCGGTCGACATAATATTACAGCTTTGTCATTGCTTTCCATTGGACAATTAAATTATATCCAAAGGATATTTATTATTTCAATGGTAAAAGAAAATTCCTTTATGAAAAAAAAATTAAGACAATTGAATATCACAGCTTTATACATACTATACCATTCCCACCCGGATGCCACAAAAAGGGAATGGATAAAGTAAATTTTGAAATTTATTGGAAATCTTTTTAAATAAAATTCTATTTTAAAAGAAAAATTGTAATATAATTTGAAACAAATAAATCAATACTAATTTTGTAAATAAAATAGAAACAAAAAGATATCAAAATGGTTGTGATGGTGTGGTGTAGTTTACAAAAATCAGATATAAATACCTTTCACCTTATAATTTACACATTATGATAAAAAAACACAAACCACTGGCTTAAATTAGATTGTATTGTCCCATACTCCACTCTCGAATGTTATCTCCAAAATTATAAATCGATATAATCGATTCTGCAATCAGCATCGTCATTGTAAATATAAGTTCTATAAACTCGTATGAAACTGGTGCGTCACCTTGATTAATGTGCTCTTTATGCGATTGAAGCCATTGCTTCCCCTTATTCTTGTCGAGGGGTCCATTTGCCTTGGAAGTTTGGGCGACATCAGTTTTCTAGTTCGAGCCTCTTTCTTTTTCACTTTGCCAACATCTTTAGTATTGAGGAGAAAAATAATCTTTTTACTCCATCACAACCTTTCTTGTTCTCTCCAAAAACGACCTCGCTCTCCTTTTTTTTCTCATTTTTCAAATCCTATTCTATTCTTCCAAAAAAAAAAACATATTTAAATTTTTAACTTGCCAGTTCTACAATTATTTTCTCTGACAACCTCTAAGCTCTTGAAAAGAAGGTACAATAGCGAAAAAATGTTACAATACATAATATCCCTATACATACACAATATCCCTATACATACATAATATCCCTATACATATATAATATCCCTATACATACATAATATCCCTATACATACATAATATCCCTATCGGGTTGACGTAGAATATTTTATATGATCTTTTAAAACGTTGTTTTCAGGTTATGTCCGAGACTTTACAGGCAGTTTTTCAATGTGTATTCACGTACAAAACGCGTTGATAATGTCTTGCGTGCTCGTCTGGGGTATCGAGTACACACTGGCCTTTACACGCAGGCGCAAAATCGTGCAGATATAGTCAGTCAGCTTGAAAATATGAAGCTACTGCAGAATTTTAGTAATCATGATATTATTTTATTACGAGTTTAAAGGAAGCCAAATTTTATTGTGTAGGCTTTTTAGCTAATGGTTAAGCAGAGCTTTTTAATGAAGTGATATGTAAATTGAATAGTGATATATTATGTATTTTGTAATTTTATTATCCTTAATATTTTGCTATTTTGCTTGAAAGAGGGTTTTGTTAAATTGTGTTGTAGAAAATTATTTTAAATGAGGGTACAAATGATATCTTTTTCTAACGTAATTTCTTTGACATTCTAATTTTTCTTTTGATTTTTGTATTTTATTGATATACTGTTTGTTGTCGGTAATGCGACGATTACGCGTGTGTCTCTATCGGTACATTTGGAAACTGCCTAAGGCAACCACTGATTTAAGACTACCCATGATTACGCCAGAAATGAATTTATAATTCCCTAGCAAAAGGATAATAATATTGATTATGGTTGTTTTAAACTCCCAATTATAGCCAAACCATGACATTAAAAGTTGACGAGTGTTCTTCTTAGGCAGTTTCAAATTCTGCCACTAGAGGCACAGTGAGAAATCTTTACGTACGAACATTATACTTCAGTGCTCTTTCATACTATGAGTATATATTAAGTAGCAAAGAAAACATTGACATGTGCGTTAGTTCACTAATTTTACCAGTGAATATAAAATGTAGGACAATCTTTATGGACTTAGGTATACTGTTACATTGAATGTAACTTTTTAACGATATATTTTTAGAAGGCTGTTTGTAGTTTTGAAAGGTTTTCTTTAGATATTTTTACACTAGTATATATCATTCTTAATAACTCGAGTATCTATGATTGTAAAATCGAGACATTTTGTAGTTCCAAGAACTATGTTTTAATTTAGAATGTAAAATATCTGCCATAGGCGGTTAAATAATTAGTTTAAATAACCGCTGGAAAAATATCATTGAGACCTCTCTTTACATTATGACATTTATACTTATGTAATAATTTAATAACTTTATTAGTTGTAGTTGTAACGTAAATATAACAAATACTATATCAAATTCATTACCCAGAAGAAACGTAAAGTTTTGTAATTAAAATAACGGTAATTTTCATTCACATATAATTATGTACTTATTATTGTTTTATGAGTATACAACTGCTATTAATTATGTAAGATAGCATTGTTAACAATGCGTACGCGCATTTGTTTTGTTTGTTAATGTAAGATGATATGTTATTCGAGAATAGCTCGAATATAACGCGTATATGATTTTATTGCGAAAGTGATAGTTTAAAACTGGATTAGCTATTTCTGAGAATTGTTATTGCTTTAATTATTTTTGGCGTTACATTGCTTATGTAGCGACAAAATTTTAGCAGGGTACTAAAATGTTTTTTCTCTTATTTTGTTTATTTATTCGTATAGACAAAAAGAAAACTTAGATTATTCCTTATGACAATTCCGTAAACTATTTCTGCTGGTCAATGACATTTTGCTTATATCTGTCATTTCTCAGTGTGCTTACACAAACTTGCAGTTCTCGTCTTCCAAATGAAAATATATAACATAAAACCTCTATAAGGTGCCTGGTTTTAGACCAAATATATGAAGTACTTACTACAACTTTTCAAATCAACCTTGAACTATTTTTATACTTATTATAATTGTCAGCTTAATGGGGACTAAGTGCCATTGTGAAATATCTGTTGTATTTCATAATTTACTAAGTATTCTAAATGACAGTTGTCTAAGACTTAATCCTTGCAATCAATTATGGAATGTATGTGCCAACTATTCATTAAAATGTTCATTAAGCGAACTAGTGCTATGTATTTTGCAGTAAATGTTTGCCTTATATTTATTGAAAATTATTGTGCCGCTACATTTGTGGCGGCACTGTGATTGTATGTAAACGCATTGTGTTCGATTTTCATGACACAAATTTTTAAAAATGATAAATTCTGTTACATGACTTTTTTAAATGTATAGTTGAGTAAGCTCTACGTAAGAAAAATACTAACAGTAACTTCAAAGTGTCAATAACATTAATATTGTTTTCGGAAATAAATCTTAACTATATTTATATTTTCTGATAAATCTATCAATTTTTACTTTTATATCTTTTCTATATACTGAAATAACTAGTTATGTCTCATATATGTGATGTTAATGCTGGGGCCACACATGTATTTTGTATGAACTTTGTTTTAGTATATTTTTTATACATATCCATTCTCTCTGCCTTTTTGGGATACATATACAACATGTTCACGACGGTTTCTGTTAACTTCGGCAAATGACTATACTAATGGTATATATCAATACTTCTCAAAGAACATATACCTACCCAAAAATTTTTAATTTAATATTTTTCATACAAAATTAAAGAAATTATAGGAAAAACACGCCTTACACAAGCGGCGACACGACAGAAATGGGAGCGGGCGGCGCGAGAGGCAAGCGGCAATGTTGCATTATAAAGTTTTAGACACAGTTGAGAAAAAAACAAATTTCATCTTTGTGATAGTCCGAAAATTTCATTATCTAAGCATTTTTGGGTATATGTTCTTTGACAAGTTTTGATCTATATTTTTTATTATTATATTTTATTTATTATTAGTATGTTTTTTGTTTTAATATTATACATTATATTAGACTAGACTTGTTTTGCCTGAGATGTCTTGGCCTTACCATTTTGGTAAATATTATAAGTAAATCAAATTAGTTTACATACTGTGTAAAGACAATTATTTTTATAAAGTAATTTTTGTAAACTCTTTTTTTTTGTTAAAGCCGAGGTCAGTTTAGCAAAAGCACAATTTAGAAGCACTCTAAGACCTCAATTTAAGCATTTTGTACACAAAATTAAAAGTCGAATCAATAGATTATTATTTATTGAATTATCAGCAATTGAAGTCTGTCATAAGGTGACGTATATTTTAAATATCTTTCTGTTAACAGGAGGCAATAATGCGAAGTTATCAATTCAGCTGGTTATGCATTCGTTGTGGCCCAGTTTTTAGTTTAAATCACTCTCTCTAAAGATCTAATATCTTTATCTTTAAATAATCTTTAGAGCTCTAAAAAGCTCTAAAGATTCCCTCTAGATAGATTAGTATGCCTTTCCTTACATAAAAGGAATTGAAATTGGCAAATACTTTAGTAGGTGACTTCAAATGAGTTAATATGTGGTATGTCGATATAATTAATTATGATGCCTGTACAAAACGAAAGTTTATTTAGAAAAAAAACAGTTACAATTAGTGAGTTACATTCACATTAAACACTAACAATGGTTTTTACATCCAATTTCTTTTTTTTTTACAATGTACATACATGTATGTACATACATACTTGTATATTGTAATTATATCGTGATTACTTATTCGATAAAAACGACAATTGGTATGGGTGGTTACTCATTCAATTAGATACCTAATACTTATGAGTATTTTATTAGGTATTTGACTATTATTTTACCGATGGTTTTATAACTGTTTCGGAATAAAGTATGAACTACATTTTCTTATCATTGCGAAACATTTTGAGTACTTAATTGCGATTTAGTGATAAATTAGCGATAAATGTAATCTGAGCAATTTAACAGGTTGCCTACGGTCGGAACTACTTAATAATAGAAAGTAAAAATAAGCACATAATTGACATTATCCAAAAACAATTTTAAAAAAGCGAACATTTTTGGTGATATAAATCATAAGTAGTTGCCTACGTTACAGTCATGAGTAAACTGTATAAAGTTTAATACTATGTCACAATAAAGTAATAATTGTTGTAATTTGAACTTAAGGAATATGTATGGCCATATCAAAAGTAATTGGGGGTCAAACATATTGCGGAAATTAAAAACAGCTTTTTTTTGTACATCCCTTAGTATTATATGTTCATTTGCGAGAACGATGACAGCTTAAAAAAATGATTTTACGGAAGTGTAATCTGTTTGACTATTCTTTTGTGAGAAACAATGTTGCATTTTAGAGTTATACATTTAGATAAAATAGGCATATCACCTGTATCAGTAATTTGTATAAACTTATACCAGTACAACATATTAACTATAATTGTGACGATAGCGACACAGGCATTGCTCGTTTGCCTCCTCTCATATATAAAAAAAGGCATCTATTATGTTACACCTCGGACTAAGAAATATAATGGACGAAGCTATAATAAGTTGCGGCTGACACACTGTGTTAAATGAATTTTCCTGTCTCTCTCTATCTTATTGAGCGTAACCATGAGTAAAGTTATAGTAAGTAACCTTGCACTTTCAGTGTATTTTGTGTCAGCTTATGAGTCGGTCATGAAATCATTATTTACTCGTTAATCTCAAGTGTTTTGGCTGCTAGTATTCACAGAAATAAAAATACGTCATGTTCAGCTGTGTATCATTGTGACCTTCCCTAATCACGCATATTAGTAAAAATCTAGAAAGTCGGTCAACAAAAAAAGGACACTAAGGATACGCTTTTAGAGCAAAATGCTCTGTCCATTGTGATACTCAGTCCGATTGTTACACTTATTTTAACGTCAAAAGATTTGACATTATTGGAGAACGAACTTTGATTTGCTGTCTTATCTTACTGTATAGATTATATCAAAAATCCCATTTTAATATGTGGCATCTTTATCGCAAACGAGCAATACCGAACATACCAAGTATTGTCAGATGAAACTTCGATGAAAAAACAAATGGTGGCCTCATGACAGCGCATATTTCTGGTCAGGGTTTATTTTATTTTTCGAGATTAAAAATGTTTTTCGTGATAACTATTATTGATGACGAACTGATGGTGTTACGCTCACTTGTAAAAAGTTTTGTAACCTTTTTTGTATGTACAGTGCTGAAGAAAAGTTTTACTGTAGTTGCACTAAATACTTATACATATTGAGACAATGTTTTGTTTTAAGTAATACCCTATTAATGGTGTATGTAAAATTGTTATTAAATATTTAGCTTTGGTTAGACATTATCAGTTGAAAGTGATATAGTATGATATTCTTATGTATTTGAATGTATGGTGCAAGATTAGATTTTATTTTAATTGTGAAAATAACTAGACATTTTATAAAAGAATTGGAAAAAAAGACAGTGAATTAAAGTAAGCAGTTACCTGAACCTTAGTTTTATTTTAATGATTAGTACCTGAAATAATATAACTTTACGGTAGTAAACTAATTAATCTGTTATATAACTGTGTTTCCATTGCTTAGTAAAAAATAGCTACTTTCAGATTGAAAGTACTGAAGTCTATTAAAAAAAACAATGTAATGCAAATAGAAAAAAAGCACCGCGAAAAGTACACAATTATGAAACTCAAGTACGAAAATAACAGCTATAAATATACAATTACCTGTATTATATGGCTAATGAAGTCTGTACCAAGCCCACCAAACTAGTAGACTTTCTGGCGTTTGTTATATTTATGTACAATCGCGGAAAATGCGTCTTTCTACTCGTTGTCAATCGTGTTATCTCGTGATTGTATAATACGGCCAATTTAGTGACGGCCAACCTGCTAAACATTCCCTTTCCGCGAAAGTACTTTAGTTTTCATTAGTAAAGGACAATTATTTTAAACTTTTTGTTTTTAAATTTTGAAGTCGGTAATTTTTTTTTGTTTATTTATTTTTCCAATTTGAGTGGCTGTCATAAGGGTAGGTGTACAACTAAGCTTTTTCCCGATTCTGCAATAGAACATTATTAGCCGTTGAATTCTTCTGTTTCAACAGTATTCTATTATCAGATCTTCACAAAATTTCTATATGAGACCACTCTGGACATTCATTCTTTGAAAAAATATCTTCAAAATTGGTGCACAAAGTTCGAAGATATCAAGTAATATATGAAGTACAAAAAAGTTAAACGTAGACGAATTGAGAATCTCCTTTTTTAAATCGGTTGAAAAGAAAGATACCTACAGGGACAAGAAAAACCTGAACACGGCTACTAAGTTCAATGGGGGTGAGACTAGGTTATTTGAAGTTTTTACGATAATTTGAAGGAGGCCACAGACGTGGTCGTTATCCGGTGCGGTGGTTTGAAGGGCGAAAATTGACACCACCTTCACGCCACCAGTAAAACGAGGTGAGTAGCCTAGTTTGCTGTCAAAACTTCACGGAGGCGCCATTGTCAGTGCTACATACTCCAAACAATTATTACACTCGATACTAAAGCTCTTGACATAGTAATATAATATAAACGTATCAACGTCTCAAGACCTCTAGGCTTGTACCTCTATAGCTAAAAAAAGGTATAACAGCGAATCACGTAACATTTAGTACCGTCCAGACTTCGTGACAATTTAGATAATTTTAAAAATGATACCTACATGTCAATATTACATTTAGAGTTGTAGTTTTTATTTTATACGTACACAAAAATGTCTGACATGTAAAAGTAGTTAACTATACACTATCTACATGAAAACCATTTGGCAAAGCCATTCACATCATTTAGTATATGCGAACAAAGTCGCTGACACTGCTGGTTGACTTAAAAAAGACTACGACCATGCGTACCGTCTTTGTAGTAAGTGGAGCTAATGATATCAAGTTACGGAATTCAACGGCTATGTAAGAATAGAAAGTGTTATGCTTAGTCGATAGTTCAAACGGATTAACTTAATTTTATTGGTTTCCCACGCGTTCATGGATCACAGGATGCAGTCCAATTTCGTGTAATTAAAGACTGCCTTATCCAATTGTTGTTTTATTGTTATTCTTCAATTCGTAAATAGGTATATACTTAGTACTTACGATATATATGTAGATCTATAGAAGTTTGGTATCCAGGTATCCACGTTCTCAGTACGTGTTACCCATTGAAATTGGATTACCTGTCTCTATCTGCTTTGAAAAGGATACATTTACATATAATATAATAATCTAATGATCAATTTAATTTCTAGCGAAATCTGTTTTGTGAAATATTCGATTAAAAACATGCTTAGCAAAACAGATTCTACAGATAAAACAGCTATGTGGGAGAAGAACTAACAAAAAATAGTTACAGATACCAATAATGTTACTAGTTATTTATCTAGTATCAATGTGATGATTAGCGTTAAAAATTTACTGTAATTTTTTAATTTAATTTCTAATGTTTACGTTGTCTTTTTTTATGTTGCTTATAGGTTTTAATGTTTCGTGGTTCAGTAAAGTGGTTGAAAACTCTCCGTTCTTCTAGGATGTTGACTTGGATGGAAACGTAGGATGAGGTTAAGTTAGGCTTAGGTTGTTAACAATAACAGTATTTTTTATTTTTGCAAAGTATAATTAGGTTTTACACGATAGTATGTGGAGATGTAGAGACATTTATAGACAAAAAAAAATTAAAAAACCCCTCTGTCAAAACGAATTATTGCCATATGAGTCTATTATAACGGCGCCTACACACTCTTGTGAACACGCCATGTGGAGGCTTATACATGAGTCGTGGCGAGCAGAGTGTAATAAGAGATAAGTGTAGCAGAGTGCAATCATCACCAGTACTTGTAACCATTCATACTTTCAATTTATTCAGTTGATCTGGTCGCCACATATCTCGTTTCTTTTGATTTGGGTCAAAAAAATCGACATTGAACAGAGCGAGTACGAGGCGAGGTGAGGGAATAGGTACAAGAGGAGACTATGACATGTAAGTAGTACCTACCTCTCGCACTCACGTTGCTTGGTCTTCCCTCCTGGAGTGTGGATCGATTCAAATAAAAAGGAATTTTTCATCCATTTTATCGAAATCCATTGGGGTCTTGGGTGTGCACTGTGCAGTACGTGGTAATACAAACCCTCGGGGTTATTACCTAAAAATTTGCAGACAGCGACAGCCACGCGACCATTGCGCGACCGGTGACTAATTGTAATAAGAAATTGGTATCATGTATGACGATTATGTGTCTAAGTGCGTGCGATTGCGTGTTTACCATGACTGTAAAATGCATTTTTCGCTGTAGATTTAGTGCCACTATACAAATTACGTTACACAAATTCTTGTTTTGACAGCAAATATCGCGCGATATTGGCTGTTGCATGCTGACTGCAAGTTACGTAATAAGCGTGTGGATCTCGTAAAATTTTTGCCTACATACCTATGAAAGTACAATTTTTAGGAGATAATATGTATGTAGAAAATATTCCAAAGTATAAAATAAGTCTACCTACTTTACTAATCAAACCTACATAATTAAATTTGACAGTTACTGAAGTCGGTGCCAAGTTTACCAAAGTACTTGATAGACTTTCTATTGTAGCACATATATAAGTAGTTATATTGTACTTTTTATGCAGTGTTTTTTTGTGAAGTCTGTTTAATTTTTTCTTTTAAAGTATTTTATTTCTCTCATTTGAGTGATCTTGAAATAAATAAATATCTAGGGTAGGTCTACCACCAAATTCTTTTCTAATTCTGGAAAGGAATGATATATAAGAGAATCATCAATATAAATAAAGCTTATAAGCAGTTGGGATTATTTCGTGTGTCTTCGAAGTCCAAGCTTAAATATCAGTGAAGTTTAAATGGGACCACCTTGAAGCTATACAGAACCCAACGGAAAAAGAATAATTGAAAATAGGTTCATAAACGAAGTTATGCCTGAACAATAAAAAAAATATGTAGATAGGTATGTTTATGTACGTACAAATTTAGAACTTCCTCTATTTTTCACGTTGTTTAAAATAAAGTACATGCTTATTTAATTCTTGGCGTATCTGGTGAAAAGAAATCATACGATATGCCTGGTAGGTCTGACAGACCCGTAACTAAGTATCATTTATTTATGTCGTGTCCATCTTTTCTAGTATTTTTAAGCTGGAAAACTGAAAATATTAGAACATCTTTCCAATTGATTGTTTAGTACAGAGCTATTAGTGCATAGTAGCACAGATTAATTAGTTACACAGTAGTAAGTAGTAAGATTAGAGATGAGCGAAATAATAAGATAAGTATGTAAGTGGTGAACGGACAAATTACTTCGGAAGCGGTTTAACATTATTGCTGAAAGATGTGAGTATGTGGGCGTCCAAGCAAAAGGGTCCATTAGTGGGGTATTGAGTTAAGACTAGATTCGGAATTTACAATAGTCAATTGATAATAAGGATTAAAAAAATATTAAAAAACTGGCATATTTTTTATCAGACATTTAAATTTGAAACTAAAAAAACTTGTTTTGAGGGAAAGTATTTTTACAGTTTGATTGAAAAAACACACTTCTACTTGTTTATTTCTACTTAGAAACATCATATAAAGTCATTTACTATATGAACTTGTAGATAATTGAGCATTAATTAATAATCAATTAAAATCCCGAAATGCCATTTTTTTACCCAGCTTTACAAAACTGTGTAAGTATATCTCTGAAAGTAAACGAAGACCACTGGACCCTAATTGCTTGAACGTCTACATATGGTGCCGCCAAAATGCGGTGTTGATGTTAACTTTATTGACATATATGACCAAATTTTTTTTTATTTGAATTAATATAATTTTTTTAATAAATTTTACAGAGAATTTAATGAAAATAAAAACTAGAAAAATTATTGTAATTTTACAAAACCATGAAACACTATGCACGCGAGTTGAACTTGCACTTGAACATTTTTTTAAATTTTTTTTTATCGTATCACGTTGAACCTGCCATCGGTGGTCTTAATATCACTTACCTACAGTGTCATAGATTCGGTGCGACACGACTATCCATTGGTATTAAATGTAGTAGCAGAGGCATAAAGAATCAAACGTGGTCGCATGCGAGTCGTCTTGTAGACTACGCTGGAAAATGAAGTCTCGTCAAAATAAATTGTATCAGTTTATTCATAATTAAATGAAATTTAAGCGTTATTTCAAATAAATTAACAGTATGATATACTATAAAAGGCACAAATTGATGTAAGCATACAATAGTAAAAATATAAAACTAAAGACCGTGGTGATTAAAAAGCTGTGCAAAAATGGATGAGGTTTACGCGCATATGGACGAGTCCGATAGAAAGTACAGTAAAAAGAATTTAATCCCTCCAGATGGAGGCTGGGGGTATCTCGTATGTATTGGAGTTGGATTCACATTCGTAAGTCTCTTCCATATTAATAATTTTTAGTTTATACACAAACAAAGAATGACAAAAGCACTAACAAAAGTATAATATTTTCTTCGAAAACCATAATATAACAATTTTTAAAAACTATCAATGCATAATATTATAAGTAGTATTAACTAGCATAAAATACTTTGTTTACTACGAAAACAAAGTTATTGTAAGAAATTATTTAGTCGTGATGACGGAGAAATAATAATAAAATATGAACAAACGTAAAATAGTACAATGAAGATAAATAAAGACTAAGAGATATGTGACCGAATGATTTACATATTTTATTTGTTATTATTAATATTTAAATAAAATATATAAAAAATATAAAGAAGTTCGACGAAAGTGAAATCAATTGATATGTTTACACGATCTATTACTTTATTACAAATTTTATTACAATCAGCATCAATTTCACACGTATAGCTGGTTTCTATGTAATATGCAGAATTCGTTTGACTGTAGAATAATGCTGACAGTAAATTTTAGACTGTTTAGTACTAAGTACGTTGTATTTACATATTATTGGTAAAATGTTATGCATTCATTTGTAAAAAATAAAATTTAGAAATGATTTATTTGTTACGATTATAATGAAACTATTATAACGAAAATTATATTTCTGAAATGGAAAATTACTGACTATAATAGGTTGGCACTGAAGTATTAGTCTGCAAATGCTATTAGATTATTTTCACGTTTACATAATATTTGTATACATAATGTACCTACCTAACTAGTGGAAATGAGGTCATAAGCATCTATAATGAATATATCTAATAGAATAACATACTTTATGCGATTTAGTTTTATTTCTCAAAAAATAAAATTAAATCATCATCGGGGTCCAGCTTTAGATGTAGTATTAATTATAGTTTTTACTTAGTTGAAAAGGTATAGTTTTTAATTAGTTTTTTCATTCAAAAATTCTGATTTTCGAATGAAAAATTCTGAGGACACCTTTGTATAAATAAATAAATAATATAGTTAACTTTAGACAAACTGAATAGCGAAATAAAATGCTATAATATTCACATTTTAGAGCAGATTAATGTTCTAAGAGTCACACACATCTTGGCAGGTTGGGTATCTAATCTTAAAGGCAATAACATTATATATTATCTGAGAAGAATAATTACTTAATACATTTATTAACTATAACATAACATAATACATAGGGTTCATAAACTTTAAAATTCAAATTGAACGATACTAGTAGAAACAAGGTAAACAATTTTATTGCTTGTTGTTAAGGGGCATATCGACATTTTAAAATTATCTTATGGCCAATGCTTATTAATTAGGCTCGATATGTAAAGTACCTAGTGCCAAAAGTAAGGAACACGATGTAAGATAACGAGTCATATTTAAATATAATATTATAAAAACAAGTTTATGTCTGTGTTATATAATACTGTGTAGTACTAAAAAGTATTGGGTTTTTACTTTTAAGTTAACATTAAAAATAGGTAAGTATTTAAAAAGTCAGTGATAATATTTTTGAAATGTTCGACTACAATTTTAGTGTAATTATATATGTGTAGATAGTGTGCTTCGCATAAAATCTGCTAGTCTGAGTTCACTAGATTTTCAATTTAAAATAAACTGTAGCAGTATGATGTACCTACTATAGATACATTTTACTTATAGTCTACGGTTTATAGCTATTAGTCTTTGGTTTATATCGAGTATCAGACCCATCGTAATCGGGAAAATTGAGACCATTTGTACATTTATTATATTAAGATAATTTATTGTCGATGCGATAATACTTACGAGTTGTTAAATCAAATTATATGTAATTTTTTCGAAAATACGAGTTATACAATATAAAAACTGCTATTAAAGTAATTCTACAAATATAAGTTGTTATGTAATTTATTTAAATATGTAAAATATGTAGATCAACGATGGAATAAAAATCCTGGCGATATCGTGACATCGCAGCTAATAAAAACTTGCTTTACTTGATAAGGTGTTTAGTTTAAATTAAACTAATTTTATTTAAAATTTAGCGATAAGTATTACAAATATTTGATGTCTGTGGACTATCTTTATAATAGCCACTTTTAAACGATTGTTAAATATAAAATAGGAAATTCTTTATCTAAGTAATTTATCTTGTTTGCCTTTAATTTTTCATTTGTACAGTTTTATTTTACGTTTTCACGGCTAAACCACTAAACCGATTTTGATGAAATACTGCAAGGAAATAGTGTTATACCAGGGAAATAGACTACATTTTAATCTAAAATCTACCTCTAAGGGGGTGAAAAAGGCGATAAAACTTTGTACGGGAAGTGCTAAATCGTTGAACCGATCATGATGAAATTGTTTACGAAGATAGTATGTGCCTGTAGACAAGCGTAGACTACTACTTTTCCTTACAGAAAACTACCTCTAACCCGGGCACCAAGTTTTCACATAAGCGCAATTTGCTTGATTTGAGTACATCTCTTCTGAGCTATTAAGTGATTCAGCCTTGTGTCTGTATTTGATGTAACTAATTGGAAATTTAACAAAGTGTGGAGACACATGTAGGGTTGCTGCTTTCTTGACAACAGATTTGCTTCTTCGTTACCAGGTAACCGAGCATTTCTTTAATCCATACAAATTTAATTGATTTACTATTGTCGTTCGCATAATTCATTTGCTTGTGAATATTAACAAGAAAATGATTGAGACTGTCAGAATTTTATATTTCCTGTATTGCTGAGTTGCTGTCAGAGAGATTATGTGTGGTATAATCTTGATTAGCTAGCCACTCACAGGCCTTTGAGATGGATAGCAATTCAGCTGGGAAGACAGAGCAGCAACTATATGTAGTTTAAATTTCTTGCTTACCTTTTTACCGTCAGAAAGGAATACAATATAAGCAGCGCCTAGTTGGTCATTGTGTCTACTGCCGTCTGTGTTGATGTGACAATCCCCTGTATTTAATTTCTCAATGTCCTCTAAAGACATTGCCTCTTCATATGTTACGGATTTCCTTGCAGCTGGGTGTGGGAGCTCACATAGGTGATCAGGAGTCTCGAGTGGTATGTCATTTGGTAGAAATTCTGCTACGTGTCGTAACTTTGTTCCTTCGATTCCAGATGTTTCCCGTGATTTGTTGTGTAAAGGTGTAAGTTGTAAGTCATGTAAGGTGTAAGTTAAGCAAGAGAGATAGCTGTTGGCGTGCTTATGGTTCGATATCCTGCAATTATCTTAATTGTAAGTCCCCGCCGTAATTAATGACAGTAATTTTTGCTTAACACATTTGTGTTTTAAGGCCGGTTTCCAAATGCTAGGCTACATAACAGACTCTGGGCTCGTTGACCTGTTTATAGATGACACAGATGTTTTCACTATTTACACCCTAAGCGGGTTTTACAAATCTGATTAATTTGTTATAGTTTTAAGACTTTATTTCAACAAATGCCCCTGCGATAGTGACATAGTCCAAAGTATTTTCCACTTACTGAAACAATGTTGTCGATTTCACGACACACGATTCGCTCATGAAATGACATGCAACAAATTTAATATAGATCCGTACTATTTAAGTCAAGTGATTCAAAAGGAATCAAGTATAGCGTCTCTAATGAAACATATAAACCAGATCATAAATATTGGGTCCTTACATATGAAATTGGCGTTTTGTACGGGAGGAATATAAAGTCGATTTTTTTTTTGTAAAATATATTTAATTAATCAAAGTATGCACCGTTGTTATCTATGCACTTTTGCCATCTCACAGGTAGTTCATTGATCCCTTTACTAAAAAAACCATGGGGGCGAGAATCAATAAATTCTTTGAAGGCGGTTTGGACTGCCGCATCGGAGTTGAATTTTTTTCCTTGTAAGAAGTTGTCCAAATTTCGGAAAAAATGGTAATCTGTTGGAGCAAGGTCCGGGGAGTACGGTGGATGTCGCAGACATTCCAATTGTAGCTCATCTAACTTAGTGGTTGTTTGTTGTGCAGTGTGTGGTCTTGCGTTGTCGTGAAACAGCAGTGGCCTAGAGCGATTGACCAATCTCGGTTGTTTAGCAGCTAGTTCTTCCTTCATGGTTTGCAGTTGCTGACAATAGATATCTGCCGTAATCCTTTGGCCAGATTTTAGAAAGCTGTAGTGAATGACATCGGCGCTAGTCCACCAAACATTCACAAGTAACTTTTTCTGAGTCAATTTTCGTTTAGGGCAGGATTTGGCTGGGTCTCCAGGGTTCAGCCATTGCGACGAGCGCTTCCGATTATCGTACAGTATCCACTTTTCATAACAAGTAATGATTCGATTTAAAATCCCTTCATTATTGTGTCGGTTGAGCAAAGTAACACAGCAGTCGACGCGTGTTTGCAAGTTCGATTCACTCAATTCATGAGGTACCCATCGTTCAAGTTTTTTTACTTTCCCGATTTGCTTCAAGTGGATTAATACAGTTTTGTCACTTACCCCGAAGCCTGCAGCTATCTCTGAAGTGCTTTGTGATGGATCCGCTTCCACAATAGCCTTTAATTCTTCATTTTCCACTTTGGTCTCCGGCCGTCCACGTGGTTGGTTCTGAAGGTCGAAATTTCCAGAACGAAAACGTTGAAACCAAAAACGTACCGTGCTTTCTTTTGCGACACCAGCGCCGTACACATCATTAATCCTTCGAGCTGTTTCTGCAGCACTGGTGCCACGGTAGAACTCGTACTCGTAAATATACCGATATTGCAAGTTTTCCATTGTGCGGTAATAAGCAACGCCAAAGAAAAAAATAATGAGGAAATAAACAAATGAATGACTGTTTTCAAAACTCAAATGTACCAGCTAAATTAATTTATAAATTTGAATTTGGAATTCTTAACCAAAGAGGAGATATTTCAGATCAAAGTGGTCAGTACGACAAAACGCTAATTTCATATGTAAGGACCCAATATTATAAAACACTAACATACGCGGTGAATGATCGAAGAGACTTTCATTGTATTGTATAATCTATATATATATATAATGAAAGTTTTTTTCTTTGACCGCGATAAACTTGAAAACTACTGGACCGATCGGCATGGGACCAAGACCATTCGACGCGGAATTAGTTGTAGATGGTTTTAGGCTACTTATTTTTTGAACTTTTTTTTTTGCCCTGCGAAGCGGTCGGGAAACGGCTTGTAAATACTCGTATATAAAATCAATCACAGTTTTAAATCAATGTAAATAATATCAGTAATTAAATACCATTAACCATACACTTATTGAAAACTCATTGTGCATATAATCATTATATTGTCACCTCATTACCATTATCACACATCATTATACATTTTAATTAAAATTAGCCATCACACTAAATCCATTCAATCGTAAATATGAATCCCAAAAAACAAAATCATTAGTGGTTTGGCCGTTCGTATTCTGTAAGCGAGGACCGTCCACGTCAATCAATATAATTTATATATACATACATACATACATATCTTCACGCCGTATCCCTAACGGGGTAATCAGAGAGCACGGAGCGCCAAGTTAAATAATTATAATTTATATATTTAAAAAAAACCTCTAATCCGGGAAAGACACGGAAAAATTTTCTACGCGGACAAATTCATGGGTACAGCTAATATTTTTATAAACGCTGACAACAAAAAGGCGATAAATATAAAAAAATTCATAAAAATACAATTAAAAGTTGAAATTACACATACACATAATTCGATTCCTCGATACTACATTTGTTCTGCTATTTTTATCAATAAGGTGGGTATTATTGTTGTAAGTAGGTCTATGTATATAGGCAAGTAGGTCTTTGTAACCTGTATCATGATAGAATCTGTTTTGGTTTCATTTGTCGAATGATTTCAAATTCACTATATATTATGATATGAACATATTTTAATATTTGTTAATTTAGAATTTAATTTAGTTTGTTAACTTAGGAACGCCGTATTTGGATTAATATCATTTTACAGATAATTATTGTAAGATGTACTTATGCAAATTAGGCTTCTTTGAAGAACTAGTTAGTTGTAGGTATTCACGACTTGAGCTATTTTTTGGTCAAACGATTCTGTGTCAAGATCGATATTTCAGTAGTTCATAGGTACCTAATAGAAAAACAAACAAAATTCTATAAACGTTTTTACGTTATGTTATACTAATTTGGGATATATAACGTTTAACCTTTTTGTGAAACTGATTTGGGATAATACGGGTAATTATTTCAAAATACCACTTACAGTTTAAATTTTTTTTGTATGTAATTTACATAACATATTTACAAATCATTACATAATATATTTTTAAATAATTGTTTTAAAATATTATTTAATATACGTTAGGTACATATATATGTGTTTATTTTTATTGATAATTCTTGTTTCCGCATAGTTTTATAACATGGTTCGATGTTATATATTTTATCCATGCCTAATGAGTGGAATGTAGGAAATCTTAGTAATCAAACTCTAGATAAACAACATTTTTTTAATATTTTTTATTATTATTAATATAATACGGTCGCAATACTTTAAAAAAAATTGTTTAATCAGTAACTATCAGTAAATATGCTTCGCAATTTTTGTGCAAATAAGTTTAAACAGAAACCTGTACATGCGAATTCGACTCGTTTATGAATTAATTTATTTATTTTACACACACAATAAATCTTTAAATTAACAAACAACAAATACTTATGTACACATAACACTCAATAAACATTTGTTGTAAATAAAAAGAAAATGCACAACGTGTAATTGAGTACTTATTGCTCTAGTCCCCACACCAGGATAACCTGTGTCGTGTGGTACTAGAGCAATTCACAATTTCATCTTATTAAAGTGTTAGTTTTACTATATATGTATGTACATCATTGTGTGTTTGAGTGTATATCTGAACGAGTGCATTTGGCTGTGGATGTATGTGTGTGTATATGTGTGTAAATGTGTGCTCGCGTATGTGTATAAATGAGTGTCCGATATAGACGTGTATGTTTCGACGCGATATGTGCCCTATGTGCGGATTTCTACGTGTTGAGTGAGTATGTATGAATGTGAATAATTGTAAATTAACAGCATCAAGATGACGCAATACCACAACTACATCAGATCTTCAGTACCTTTATATCCAAGCGTCAACAACCAATTTTAAATTTTTTTTCTTACATTTATATTTGACGTCATTAACTACGTTCAGCACCTTATTAACTTTTTTATATAACGACTTTTGGAAATTTGGAGATATATCCACTATAAGGAGGACCTAAGAGTTAGATATCTACATTTCTCTTTTCTAGTAAAGATTACAATCATTCTTTGAAACTTTTTAAATTCTAGGTCCGGTAGATGGAGATAGCGGGGCGGGGAGAACGGTTAAGTCGAGGTCAAGAATTCATATTTGGTCTTTCTTTAATTTTGCTATTAACATTTTAAAATGTTACATCTCAAAGTTTATGTAAAAACAAAACAAACGCGAGAGACAAGACTAGCGGACAGGAAAGTTTGTACACGTGAGTGATCTGACAAGGTTACCGATTTTCATTAAGAATATACAGTATTCATATTGCTCAAACAAATCATTAAATATATAATTAGGCATTCGGAGACCTTTATAACAGAGTAGTATATAAGAAATCTTAGCGGTATTCGAAGTGTTTATTAACTGACTTCAAAAAAAGGAGCAGGTTCTCAATTCGTTTGTTGACGCCTAGTTGCTTAGGGGAGCAAGAGAAACAAAGATAGTACAAAAGAAGCAACTGTAATAAAAAAAAGACTAGGCAGACAAAATTGAGTAAAAAAGAAGAAGAGGTCGTGGGTTTATTTTGGCTGACTTCCAAGGGCATTTCCTTGCTGTTGTGAAGAGGAGCACGCAGCGAAGGGAAGATCAGGCAACCGCCGGAAGACGAAGAAGCAGAAAGAAGTTCAGTCAGCAGTTCAGTAGTTTTAGATGCCAAAACTGATTCCCTGAAATCCACGTGAGGAAAGAAGTTAGCAGCTGCTCAGCTCCGGATTACTCGTGCAGCCGTCATCGAGGGAAGAACCCAACCGAGTAGAAGGTTGGCGATGGCACCAGCAATCAGAACGGGCGTAACAGATCCAAGCGATAAAATAGTAAGATAAATAACAAACGAATATGTAATATGTAATGTCGTTCTCAACTTCAAAGTCAAAGTTTTGACTTTGACTTTGAAGTTGAGAACGACATTTCAATTTATTCAAGTAAACCCAATTACAAGGTATTTTTGAACGTCAAATCTACTTTAGTTCGGTTCAAAGAGAAAACCTGGCCAATGAGAAGAACTGACAAGAAACTCAGTCAGGTATAATTTTTTCAACATCATTTCACAAAAGGTTTATTGAATACAGTGAATACAGTATTCAGAAAGCCAGTAAATGCATATGCAGAGAAGATCATTTCCAGACTATTGTTTTATTTTCAATTAAATCTTTTATTTTATAGTATAATTGTCTAATCAATGTACGTTTTATAACTAATCTAAATCTATTTTCTGTTAATTGAGTGACTTTTCGAGGAACTTTATTACAAAAACCAATGCAGTTACCCAAAAATGAAACATTTGATTTATGTAATTTAAATTTTGGAATAGGTAACCAATTTATCACGATCTCGGGTTTCCATACCACCAATACCACCTTTTCTTTATAAAAGAATTTATTTTTCCTCAAGTAAATAATAATTTAAAAGATGTATAAGGACGGCAAGGTGAATACATCAATGTCTTTAAAACAATCTCATAGTGATTCTCGTGTATTCATACTGTAGATGGCACTCTTTTTTGTAAAATAAAAATGGAGTTAATATGCGCCGCTGATCCCCACAGCTAATGGCCATAGGACATTAGGCTATGAAAATATGCAAAGTACACCAACCTAGTCGTATCCACATCCATCAATTGCCTAATGCGTTTAATGGCATATATCGCGGAACTGAGCTTACTAGCCAATGCCCTGATATGGTCCGCCCACTGCCGTTTATTATCTACCGTTAAATGACGAAAACTGGCTGACTTAACTAATTCTAATAGAAAGGGAAAATTTAATACATTTGGTTTTTTGTGCATTCAGTACTAAATTAATAACAGCGAACCATATCGAGACGACAGGTAATATTTAGGTCCTTTCTGTCCAGTTCAAATAACAATGAAGTGTTATAATCAAATAATTCTATTTCGCATAAGTCCATGAGCATAAATGGGAGATCATTAATGTAGACGAGAAACAGGAAAGGTCCCAAAATTGATCCTTGGGGAATGCCCATTTTTAATTTCGCACCCACAGACAAAACCCCATTCACACTCACTTTTTGCTCCCGGCCAGACAAATACGAGATCACGAGATCGAGAGCGTTACCACGAATGCCATGGTATTTAAGCTTCCTAATTAAAGTTTCGTGACTAACACAATCAAAAGCCTTGAAAAGATCACAAAAAACACCAATGGCATCCTGGGATCCCTCCCCAGCCTGAAGTATAGTCTTGATCAAGCTTGCTCCCACATGAATTGTTTACCGCCCTCTCGTGAACTCGTGCCGTTGACCGTGAAACACCCCGTGAATATTAAAATGTGCCAGCATTTGATTATTATTTTTTCGAATATTTTACTCAACGCTGGTAATATTGACACCGAACGATAATTTGTTGGATTTAACGTACAATAATTTTACAGTGTTTCATTAAATTGGGAAATACCCCTTGATCAACACATTTATTAAATATCTCTACCAAAATTGGAGATAATATAGGTATTTATTATATGAACTTACCCAAGCCGGGGAACGAAAGCAAAACAAAAAGAAATAATTCTTTGTTTGTATTATTATTTAATAATTACTGCGAGTACAATGCCACGCGCGAAGAGCAGTTAAAATTCATAAATTATTATTTTAAAATGTAAAGACTCCTGGGGGGTTATTCACAAACGTCGGAAACTGTCCGTGGCGGAAAGGCTGATCGTCGAAAAGCATAAATTCAATCCGACGGCTTGGATTTGTGAATACGACTATTTATAATATGATATACATATATATAATATAAATATAATAATATTTCGGATTCGTGAATCGCGTATAGACAAAATCATCGAAAAGTTTTCTGTCGGATACGGAAACTTGAGTTTCCGACGTTTGTGAATAACCCCACAGATCAGCTTAGACGTCGTCTTAGCAGTTCTTTATATTAAAAATATTCAGTTGTCATCGAACATCGTCTGTCCTGTCAGCCAGCTAGTACTAGATCAAATATACTTTTTGGTAGTTGTTAGCAGTTTCAAAAAAATATAATTTTGTTTTTAAATAAGTTTACAACGTTATATACTATACTTTTTTTTTAATATATGCTCGGACATAACTTTTTTGTTTATGAACCGATTTTAATGATATTTTCGCCGTTGGATTCAGTATAGCTCCAAAGTGGTCTTATTTAAATTTCATTGACGTTGGAGCTTGGACTTTGAAGATACACCAAATAATTCCAATTGCTTTCCCATTTCCGTTACAGAATTAGAAAATAACTTAATTCTTGAGCTACTTATTATTTAGACCAAGATCACTCAAAAAAAAGAAATAAAAAATTGTTTGATAAAAAATTAAACTGACTTCAAAAAAATATATGCTGAAAAGTACAAAATAGTTGTCCTTTTGTAATCAAATAACCGAAAAACTCAATGTGCAACAACAGAAAGTCTACTAGTTTGCTAGGCTTGGCACCGACTTCAGTAACTGTCAAATTTAATTTGTAAAGGATAGTTATTTTGTGCTTTTCAGTGTATTTATTTGAAGTCGCTTGTTAATTTGTTGATTCACTGTTAAAGTACGACTCTTCCATTCATTTTTAGTGTTCCTGCTTATTACTTTTTGCGTCGAGGATTTAAATGTTTAATTTAATTTAACTCTTGTAAGTAGATCCATAGTAATAATGTTTTAGGATGACGAATTTTATAGTTGGTGTACAATTATGTACATGGTAGTAGTGTAGGATAATTCAACTTTTGTACAATTCTATGTAGAGTTAAATTAAGTTATAAACTTTTCGCAATCGTATTCTACAGTCAACAAATTAAATTTGTTTTCGTACAGTATCCACTTTTCATCACAAGTAATGATTCGATTTAAAATCCCTTCATTATTGTGTCGGTTGAGCAAAGTAACTCAGCAGTCGACGCGTGTTTGCAAGTTCGATTCACTCAATTCATGAGGTACCCATCGTTCAAGTTTTTTTACTTTCCCGATTTGCTTCAAGTGGATTAATACAGTTTTGTCACTTACCCCGAAGCCTGCAGCTATCTCTGAAGTGCTTTGTGATGGATCCGCTTCCACAATAGCCTTTAATTCTTCATTTTCCACTTTGGTCTCCGGCCGTCCACGTGGTTGGTTAGGTCGAAATTTCCAGAACGAAAACGTTGAAACCAAAAACGTACCGTGCTTTCTTTTGCGACACCAGCGCCGTACACATCATTAATCCTTCGAGCTGTTTCTGCAGCACTGGTGCCACGGTAGAACTCGTACTCGTAAATATACCGATATTGCAAGTTTTCCATTGTGCGGTAATAAGCAACGCCAAAGAAAAAAATAATGAGGAAATAAACAAATGAATGACTGTTTTCAAAACTCAAATGTACCAGCTAAATTAATTTATAAATTTGAATTTGGAATTCTTAACCAAAGAGGAGATATTTCAGATCAAAGTGGTCAGTACGACAAAACGCTAATTTCATATGTAAGGACCCAATACTACTAATAATAAACTTACTTCATTTACGCGAATAAATCGTCTTAGAAAAAGAATTTATTATTATTTATCGTTAAGAAACATAATAATGTTATGAATAAAAAAAAATAATATTTATATCGGATAATGAACGCAAGAATAAACTATTTATTTTGACTAGGGTTAAGTTTGTACGTAATTTGCCGAAAAAATAGCGAAATCGAACATCCCCTTAATTTTGCGGTGCTTTCGACCTCAATAAATAATCTTATTTTTACTTAAAATAAAAAACAATATGATACGTAAATAACTACGTAGAACACAGTAATAAGAGATCATTTTATTAATAATTTGTCAAAAAACTCAGTCGGGGATATAGTTGGTACGTTTACTGTGTGTCTGTAACAAAGCGAAATATTCCGAAATTTTCATATAACCTATGAACTATATTTTTTTCTTTAATGCACTTTGTCAAAATCAAACCAGAAGGGGAACAAAAATAGAATACATATTTTACATATCAAACTCAAATAAATTATAATAATTTTTAAATCTTGTTTATTCCTTGTTATATTATATTTTACTTATATTCAAGGTTATCAACTTATATTTTTAGGTCAGATTAAAAATATATCCGTTATTTGCAGATGTTGGGGTTTGGTTCATCAAACGCTTTTGGCATCTTATTCAACAATTTCTTCATAGAACAGAGCGGCGGTGCCAGCGGCCTTCCTTTAGTTATTGGCGTTTACAACGGGGCTCTGTCTATTGCAGGTAGTGTTATGTTTGTTAGTGTTTTTGTCAGACTTGTAAACAAGAAAGAAAAATAAAAACATTTTATGTTCCTAATAATTACGTAGGTACATTATTACTCTAAAATATTTTTATGTAGTCCTCAAAAATAGGCTCAGATGGGTATTATGTCAGGGTAGGAACATGTTTACAAAAACATGTTTACGAAAAATTAGTGTTTAGTTTATTAAATAAACACTAATTTTTTGCAATGATGTTTCTAGCCTCTTTAGTACTTATACTAGTCCTATGAGATGTAGTGTCTTCAGAGATTTCGATAAAGACGATTTTGAAGAATATGTCAATAATAGGATATCTATACAGTTAAAAAAATTGTAATTAGGAAAAGAAAATAATCAGCCTAGGCTTACCTATCTACTTGTATTATCGATAATTTTAGAACAGGGGTCCAAAAATCCCTGTCATCCCTCTTATCTACGGACCTAAATTTTATCTGTCGCTTCCGTAAAGAAAAATAATTTAATAAAAAGTTAATTTACGAGTTTTAACTTACAGTTTACGTTAAAACATACCAAGCAATAGGAATACGGTATTAGAAAATCTGGGAGCACAGCAGTAGCAATTGCACTAATTTGCCATAACACCAAGAGTCGTTCATGATGTGTTTACTTACAAGTCTGAATGAACGGTAGCATAGTTAGATTGCTATTGCCAATTAAAACGATCTTATACAGCTAACGATGTGTGGAGTGGTATTTATTGAGTATAGTTTATTGAGTGGTTTGTTGTAAATGGAACACTAAATTTGAGTCCACGACATGTCACTAGCTTACTACTTTATCCAGAAATGTATCGTGTCTTATGTATTAGTGCCCTATTTCAATAATATCTATTCTACACATACATACATACATATCTTCACGCTGTATCCCCAATGGGGTAGTCAAAAAGGACGGAGTGCCAAGCGTGGAGATCTTTATATACTTCTTTCGCTTCCTCAAATCTCATCATTCTCCTCATACATTTTCGTCTAGGTATGCGAGTGCTTTTGACATTTCCGTCGGCTAACACTCTAGATATTTGATGTTCATAAGTCAGCTTTGGTCTTCCTTGGCTTCTTTCACCACTCACTTTCGCTCTACAGATTTTCTTCGTCATTCTTTCATCACTCATTCTTTCCATGTTCCCGAACCATCTTAGCATTCCTTTCTTCATTATTTCAATAACACTGTCGTGCAACCCTGTCATACTGCGTATGTCTTTATTGCTTATTTTGTCTGCAAGAGTGACACCGCACATATTTCTAAGAGATCGCATTTCTACTGCATTTATCTTACTTTCACTCGATTTCGGGCATATCCAGGACTCACCATCATACAATAATATCTATTCTAAATTGACAAAATGTTCATATTTTCTGTAAATCATAATTCGCAAAGTAGATGGGCTCATATATCCGTATGTTCACGCTGTATCCCTAATGAGGTAGTCAGAGAAGATGGAGCGCCAAGCTTCGCGGTCCTTACATACTTATTTCGCCTCCTCGAATCTCATCGTTCTCCTCACGCATTTTGGCCTAGTTATGCGGGTGTTTTTGACATTTCCATCAGCTAACACACTGGCTATTCGTTCTTCGTAAGTCAGCCTTGATCTTCCTTGGCTTCCACTTTCATTCTGTAGATTTTCTTCGTCACTCTTTATTAAACACTCTGTCCATGCGCTCGAACCATCTAAGCATTTGGAATATGTATGTAATGTATATACTATGTATGTAACCGAAATAATCAACATGTGATTGTCAGAGAGCATGGGAGTATCATGTATCGCGGTCCTTACGCACCTACTTCTTTCGCTTCTACAAACCTAATCTTTGTGCTCACACTCTCACCGCGACTGCTTTTAACATTTCCGTTAGCGAACACTCTAGCAATTTATCATTACTCAACCTTGGTCTTTATAACTTCTGCTACCACACGATTTCGCTTTGTACATTTTCTTTGCCGATTGTACATCAGTCGTACTTTCTATGTGCCTGAATCATTTAGACATTCTTTTCTACACTTAGACAACAGCACTATCATCCAACCCTGCCATATTGAGTATCTCTTCATTGCTCATTTTGTCTGCGAAGGTTACACCACTCATATTTCCAAGAGATCGTATTTCCACCGCGTTCGTCTTACTTTCACTCGAATTCGGCCATATCCAGGCCTCATGATAAGATGTCCGTTCTTATAATATGTATTTATATTATTTTATTGTCCAAAGCCCCAGACAACATAATAACGGCATGTAGGTAAGTGTTATGTGTAAGGCTAGATAGACTTATACGTAACATTTTTTAGGCATACATACATAACATCTTTTATACATACATAACATCTGTTCGTTAGCTACTATTAAAGTCTGTGAAGTTAAAGATAATATTATTGTTGTAATAGTGTACACCTCATCACGTACCTACGTACTTCAAAAGCGAGCAAACCAAACTATGCAAATGAAAACAAGTTGGCTTACATGGCAATTCTTTGTCAAGATAATGGTAGATTGTAATATTACGATTCACTTTTCTTTCGGTTAGGTACTTACTGAGGATAAAAGAAATGAAAATCTTAAAACTCAAACTTCCAAAAATGATTTAATTTGATTTCTCCCTGGATTTTGGTGGTAACTCAATTCGCTGTGTTCTTATTGTGTTGCAAAAAATTAAAGAAAATTCTTGTTTCGAACAAAGTCATTATAATTTGTAAATATCGTATTGAATATTACACATTGTCGCAAGTTTTTTTAAAATAGTGTTGCTTTCTGTTCAGCAATTCAGTCGTTTCGTTTTTTTAGTCTCTTTTGACGTGAATTTCTTTGCATGAAAGTTATTATAACTTCTCAGCCGGTTATTTCATTAACAAATAACACTAATAAAAAATATAATACTCAATTATTGCTTTGATTTTGAATTTAGATCATTTTATATTCTTTCTAAAGGGAAATAACGATTATTAAATTTAAATTATACTAGAAATGGTTGACGAGCATATCCACATTTTGCAAAAATATGTAATGGAAAAACAAAATTAATATTCTCAAAAATTGAGCAGAAAATATCTAATACAAATCCTATCAATTGACCTATCTGCTGGAGAAAAACGTTAAGTCAATTGCGTTCATCAAACTGCTCACTTTATTAATATATTTTACTTACAAAGTAATGGAATATCGAATGTCTAACTTCGGCTTACTGCTCTTAATTAGCGAGGGACAGAGTGCTCTGCAAATTGTTTAATCGAAGTGATTGAACAAAAGGGCCGTGGTGACCCAAAAATAGATGATAATTTAGGTTACTGTGTCAATGATCTATTGATTTGATTGGTACAAAGAAAGTGTAGTGAAGCGGAGGCGGTATCAATATCATTACGTACTTATAGGATTTCCGTAATGTTATACAGCCACGGAAGTATTAGAAGTTATGAAAATGTAGCTATGTAATACCAATATAGCTGTTCAAAACGCGTAACCAACACTTGTCATAAAGTTCAAATTTGCATATATTTTCTATGTAATGTACTTTTACAATGTTTCATAAATATATTCCACAAAGTAGAAAATGCTTTGTTAAGCTTATTTTAAATGCTGAGTGAAATATTATAACAAGTATTTATTTCAGGTTTGGTATGCCTTATAGTATTGCACACCTGTCATAAATGTATATTATTGAATAATATGCAATACAATTAGGCATACCAAGTGAAAGTGGATATGAAGTATTCGTACCTATAAAAATGTTAATATTATGAGGTAGTTTATATATCTATATGACTGGCTTATATTTTACATCGGCTCCAAAACTTAAGCCTTCCGATTATTTTCTTTTGCGAATTAGTAATTTATTATATATATGGTGCAATTTAGTTCAATGAGTTTATTTTCAGAATTATGAATCAATTTAAACTATAGACGTTGCCCGGTGGTCGAATCTCTCTACTTTGTACGACTGTTTGATCCAAGGAGGTTACATATATGTGATCACAAACTGTTATGAGTTTGACATTGACAGTTTCTTTTACATTAACAATATGAATGTAAACAGTAGCTATTCCATTGGCCCTTAAAAAAATGAGTGTTTTGTTTAATTTAATTTAATGTATTTGTAACGAATATTACTGTTGAGATATTCACTATTAGAGTAATTGAGTCCAAACACTATTTTACTTAAACGATTGATTAATTTCGAGAAATAAATGTAAATACAGTATCAATCTATTCTATACCACACCCAGGCGGCGACTGCGGGGCGAGCGGACGATACGTTGCATTTTTGCTTAGATCGGCTCTGTCCCCACAATCCTCCCCTTGTTAAAAAAAATACAAAATTATCGACCAAAATAATATGAACTTACAAATGTTTAATAATATTTCCAAGCTACAATAATCATTTAGAATGCAATAGGCACACAGGAATTTGCTTAGTTGTAAGTCCATTGCATTATGAGGTCTTGCCTTCCGCGAATAGATATTTGACACCGGCGCGACGTCGGAAGGTTTACATTTAAATCCAATTAAACAACTAGGTACATTATATAAATTATTTTAACATTATGACTTTAATAAGTATTTGGAATGTATTTATGTCCAAAAAAAAATATGTTAGTGTACATATGTTTTATCATACTAGATACGATCCTTAATTTACTATAAAATAAAATAAATCGTTATATACCCATACATTATTTCTACTAGGCCCCTTACAGGCATGTTCCTACTGTCTACTTAATACGGGTTTTGGTAACCTCTGCTGACTGCGTGGATTGTTGCGGGATAGCTTGGGCCGCCTGTCCCGCCGCCCACCATGATGTAATTTCGTTTTTGGCGTGCTTTTTAAGATACTTGCGCCAACTGCTGTATTATGCTGAACGACTGTATTATGTTTAAAAAGTTATTCGCAATCTTCTAATTTCACAATAACATAGCCAAAAAAATGCACAGACCACCTAAGATGATGTTAAAATATGCGGATCGATTCCTTATTCTGACACCATATGTCCTAAAAACTCTACTTCTGTCTTACCGAAAATACACTTACTTATATTAATAGTTATGCCGAACTCATGAAGTCTTTTAAAAAGTGCTCTCAATGCAATCTATGAATACTAGCATTTTCTGACGTTAGCAGAATGTCATCTATGTAACAGAAAATCGTTGACTTAGCTTCCTCGCCTGACATTCCCATTTGTTCTATACCTTTTAAAATCTGTTGGTCCATGAATCTTTGAAATGTTTGTGCCGCATTTCGTAATCCAAAACCCATATGGGGAAATTCATAGAGGCCGAACGTAGTAGTTGGAGTAGTTGGAGTGGAGTCCCAATTCTACTCAGTAAAACAGTGACGCGGGTGACGAGCTGTCTTAATTCTAACCCACTCGTGCCCGGTGCCTTTGGTGTGGGGGGCATCACGGAAATTCGCAACCAGGGGCCCATAGTGCCCATTCTGGGCCCGTAGGCGGCCAGTTAAGTCTCGTAGCGAACCAAACACTATTTTACTTAAACGATTTATTAATTCCGGGAAATAATGTAAATACAGTATCAATCGATTCTATACCACACCCGGGCGGCGACTGCGGGGCGAGCGGACGATACGTTGCATTTTTGCTTAGCTCGGCTCTGTCCCCACAATTACGTAAAAATTTTAGCTTTCTGCACTTTTTTTTTCATATTATAAACTTTAACTAAGCCAAATCTCACACTCCTCCGTGCGCGCAAAATTCTTAAAAACGGATCCGAAGTTTTCGCTTCAAGTATAAGAGATAACAGTATTCGTCTAAATCACTGGTTCCCAAACTTATTTTGTCTACTGAGTCGAGAGCTCATGCAGTCGTTGTCTAAGATGCCTCCTAGCTAAATGAAATTACAAATCACCCCCCAGGCCTCTACACAACGCCCCCATTTTTTTTCTGGGTCTCTTACCGCCCCCCTTTAGGCCTGCAGCGCCCACAAGGGGGCGTTATCGCCCACTTTGTGAATGGCTGGTCTAAATGAATTCTGTGGAACTTAAAAAAGACTAGGTCTTATTTACCAACTGTGCTTCACCCGCGTTAAATCGTAGAATAGATTACTCTCTGAAAAGCTTTCTACCTGACAATGAAAATCCCGTCAAAATTGGTTCAGTCTTTTTAGAGATTAGTCCGAACAAACAGTCAGGAAGACAGACATACAAAAATTTGAAAAGGCATGTTTGGGTTTTGGTTACTTGCAAATAACCATATAAGCTAAGAAGAAGCCTTTATTTCGAAATCGCAGACAGATATTTCAATATTAATTATATGTATAGAATAGATATATATACAGATTATTAAATTATTTGAGTTTAAATATTAATTGTTAAGATAATTTTATCAGCTCATGACACTTTATGATTATAGGTTTCCTTAGTGGTATCGCACTGAAGAAATATTCTTTTCGTCAAGTTGGCTTAGTTGGTGCCGGACTCTTCTTTCTTGGTGATTTAATGACAATATTTGTACAGAAAACGTATCAGCTTGTCTTTACTTTTGGAGTAATGAGAGGTCAGTACAATTCACATTCTTTGTAATAACTACTACCTTATAAAGAAAATATTTTAACTATATAATTAAACTGACATTGAAATATAAACGCTGAAAGGTACAAATATAATCTCGTAAATACGATTCCTACTTAATTAACGACAGTTTCTGAAGTCGTTGCTACCCAACTTCAGACCATTAAACTAGTATGACTGTCTGTTGTTGTTTATTGGCTTGGCAATGACTTCAATAACTGTAACATTTACATAATAACATAGGTATTTTTATCGTATTTACGAAGTCATTTTTGCACTTGAGTTTTGATTACCTATATAGTAAAGGATTATTTAGTATCTACTTTTCAGTGATTTTATTATGAAGTTGGTTTAATTTTTCTCCGTTATTTATTTTTTCCTTACGAGCAGTGTCGGACTAGCATTAAGGTCAAATAGATCCAGGTTTAGGGCGTTCAGAAATTAAGAGCGGCCGCTCTGCACAGCGCCTGCTCGTCAACAATGCAATCAGAAAAGATCGTGCAGGGGACAAAATACTAAGCGGCCTAGGGCGGTCAAGAATGCTAGTCCGTCTCTGCTTTTGAGTAAATAAATAGCCAGGGCAGGTCTACTTTTTCCCAATTCTAGAATAAAGAGATTAATAATATGTATAAGCTGTTGAGAAGTTCTTTAGATTTATAAGCAATAGGTACTTTAATGTCTTTGAGAATACTGTGGACATATAAACTTCCAAATAAAAAAAAACATTAAAATCGATGTACAAATGGTGAGAATATCGAGTAACATATTACATAAAAAAAGCAGTAAAAAAATATATATGATTTGAGAACCTCTTCCTTCTTTTTGTATTCATTCACGTCAATGGTCTATTTTTATTTTAGAATTTTTAAATCTTACATCAATAAAAGTACATTCCGTGTACCTATTTGTCATAGTATTTACTTCAATGCTGGCTAACAGAGAATGAATAATATAGAATATCCTAATAATTATTACCCCCGCGTCGCTCGTAAAAGTTAACTAGGCGTAAAGGATCAAGGGTAAAGGTAAATATTGGAATCGATTCAGGCGGTCGCGGAAGCAATGGCTGGCAACCAGTCGATATTTAACTCCACTACCTTATTACCTAACTGCAGCCAGTAAGCTATAGCTGCATCTCATACGATCAATCACGATATGTCATTAAGGGCCGTAAGATCAAGAGCAGTTAAAACTATGGATTTCGTAATTTACGATAAAATTTGATCGACAGTTTAATCCACTGTACTAATATTAAATGGAAACAGTGAACGGAGTAGTAAAACCTAGATTAATGTCTTCCAGATGGTAATATTATTTGTTTCCTTCACAGTTCGTTCGTTCTTTTTAAGATTTTTTGTTAATATTCAATAATTTAATCTGCTCGTAATTGATTAAGTTGCCATTGATTTTACGAAACAATCGAAGACAGAAGATTAAACTCTACGTCGTTTAAACTACCATTGATATTACGGCTCTATATCGAGCACATATAAAATCGCAAATCGCTTTTGCCGAAAACTATTGTCAGCGGTCCTAGTTATTTTACAAAAAGTCATTATACCACAAGGCACCGCGCGATTAAATGATAGTGATACCAGTTTAAAACAACCGTCGCGCGATTGCGGTGCAGCTATCGCTGTCTGCCGTTGTTCACCTGAAAACCTAGCCGATTTGGTATCTGTAAGTCTTACTTATTGTTAGCGTGCAGCTCAGCGCAAGCGGATGCGTTCTTCAGCTCAGCGCCCTATGATGGCAGCAATAAGATTGATTTTCGCATTTGCGGTTTGATCACATTTTAGCACGGAGAAGTCACAACATTTGCCTTTACAAGTAATTGTAATTTGAGCGAAACCTACACTATCGATTAAAACACTGATTGGAAAAACCTATCCTTTTTAGGAAAAATAATTTTAAAATTCTGTAGAATTTCTAAGATGCAACTGATATTTCTGCAAAATAGGTTTTTTCGGGATTTTTTTATCGGGATTTCTTTTCTCCAATCGTTTCTCCACGCTTGAGGATTTTAAGATATAGACTTGAAGTTCTATAATGTCCAAACATTTAATTCTTAGTCTCCTTAGATATCGAGATCCAGGTCACCAAACACACCAAAATCTGCGTAGGCTGGGTTTCAAGATGTTATTTCATTGCGCCTTGATTTTCTGTCCATCATGTGATAATGTTATTAATTTAACGATACTATATTTTCTTCTATACTACGAGTTAATGGCGTAAAAATGTTGCCTTTAGATTAATGATGAATATTGTGTAAGTACGTATACTTCTACTAGAGGGCTTTTGGAATCTCTCGTGTATTTTATCATCGAGAAGGTAATGAAAGCTGAAGAAGTTTCTGTTCCTGCTCTTTAAAAAAAGATGTAATATTGTCCATGTTTCTCAGTGGTTTTAACGTTAATGTTTTTTTAATGACTTTTGATCATTTCAGGAGCAGGTTTCGGTGTAATGATCCCAGTAAGTTTCACCGCGTTCAATTGTTATTTTACCAAAAAAAGAACTGCAATGATGAGCGCTAACCAGACTATGAGCAGTTTAGCTTCTATTACATTTCCTATGCTGGTGACGTTTCTTCTATCAGAATACGGTTTCAGATGGACATTGGCGTTGATTACAGCCATTGATTTGCATTTAGTATTCGCCGTGCTTGTTATGCACCCGGTGGAATGGCACATGATTAAAACGTCCAGCGATATTAGGGTAATAGGTCCAGGTAAATATTTGAAAGTCTCTATTCATATTACGATTTAGGCTTTCTTCTTCTGTCTGTTCTGTCTTCTTTTTTCTTTTCCTTTTAATTTCAGGAATGAGTTTTGACTTTGGTAGTTATAGTTTGAGAGATTAAGCACAAGGGCTAACAAATGAAAGCAACTTTAAATAAAAAAATATAAATTACTTGTATTTTTTCTTCAAACTAATTTTTTCTTTTTCGGAAAAAAGATTAAGATATTAATCTTATAAGCCTTTACAGATTATTTACAAAAGTATCAGTAAAAATATCATGAGCAATGAGAGTAAAGTGTAGATTGGAAAAAATATCAGAAGGTTAGGTATCTTTTTTAGATACAAATACAGCTCTGGGACAATCTGTTTTCTTTTTTATTTCGAAATACTAAATTTGCTGGTCTGTTGGCATGAAATTCAGTACATCTATTAAGGAGATGAACTTTTCTGTAGTCCTTCATTCCTTTTAGCACATCTGTAGTACAAGCTTAGAGCTTAGATTGGGCTAATACGACCACTCCATGGTGGTTGTCTACTGTAAATTAAAGACCAGTGGTTTTCGTTACAACATTTATTGTTACTAGATTAATTCATTAAAGAAAGAAATTTAGCAGTGAGATTTTAATTTTAATTTGACTGAGACATTGAATAAAGGATTGGTTGGAAAAATAGGGTAACAATATAATATATATGTACGTAATTCTGTAGCTTGTCGTTATGGTGCTTTACATGTACGTGTTCATTGAATTGTAAACATGTTATCAACGACTTACCATTGCAAAGATTTTATTTATTGCGATATGTTAGTAGTAACTTAATACAAGCATCTGCGTGTAGGCATATAGGCATATGCGTATATGACAAACGTTTTTAACAAGTTTACCTGTATGTGTACTTATATTAAATGTTATGGTGTTATTGGTAGCACATACTCTGCATTTTAATTCAATTTATTAAACGCTAGTTTTATGACTTTCTTTATATTAGTTTCGCGTAAATCCATTTGTCACACATCGTAGCCATGTTTCATAACAACTAATCTCACATTTTATCGTATTAACCGCTTACAGAAGAATCATCAAAATGTGACGTCTTATGTGTTACTAAAACCAAAATCGATAGCTATGATGAATCAATAGTAAAAATGTTGCCAGGTGATGATAAAGTAATTGAGATAAAAGAAAAGGGAAACAAGACTGAGAAACGACACGAGTCTATCCAGAAAAACATTATGTAAGTAAAGTATGTTCCCGTAGACTAATGAAATTGGGCTACGGATCTTCCGCCTGTCATATGAAGCGAATAAAGGAAAACCTTCGGAGTTGCGTGTGATCGGAAGGAGCTCTGATTATTCATTACAGGCAACACCGAGTATGACGGCAGCGTGTGTGGAGCATGCTGCAACAGCCCATGGTTTCAGGGTGCAGGGAAAGGTCACATAGTTTGCTGTTTCGGCTTAGTGTTAGGTTTTGGCGAGTTTTTCTTCTGTGTCTTGTAGTCTTCTACAGATTTAGAGATGAATCATTACCGAAGATCAAAACTGGAAAAACTGTTAAATATATTCCCGGAAATACTCCCAAATATATTAAGAGTTTTCCCGATAAAAGTCATTTTTTTTTATCCCCCTTGGTTTTACCGAGCGGTCTTCTTGTTTTTTAAACTTTTCACCTCGCAATTTCCATTTAATTTACTGCTAATTATTTGTTAGTCGCGTTGTAAGTGCTTAGAAGATTCTCATCTAATTTAAATAAAAATTGGACATCTAGATTTTGAACTCGGTAATTCGCGACAAATTTTTCAATTCCACGATTAATTTCCGGTTAATTAACGGTTAATTATTTATTTTTAGTTATTATTATAAGGTTTGTATGAGAGGTATTAAATGTTTTCGAAGTTTTTCAATTTTAATTTTCAAGTTATTATTATAAGGTTTGTATGAGAGGTATTAAATGTTTTTGAAGTTTTTCAAAAACATTTTATACCTCTCATACAAACCTTATAATAATAACTATATAGTTTTCTTATAATAATATTTATTTGTTTTATTATACAATGACTTAAAAGAAAAAAAGATCTTTTTATAATAATATTATTCGTTTCCGTTCTTAGGGATATTTCTTTTGAAGATAAAGATGAGAAATAAATATTCCCGAGTACTTTAAAACAAAACATTTTTTTTGTTAAAATCATTTTAATTAAAAGCAACAATATTTTAACATTATTATTTATGAATACACAAAATAATTTGTACTAAAATTAAAATTAGAATATGTATAACATCCAGATATAACTTACTTATTTTTATTTTTATTATTTATAGCATATAGTTCGTTTATTTATGAGTTTTTAGGGTGCTGCAGAATTAATGCCAGCAGATATGCATGAAATTTGTTTAAAAAAAACATATTTATTAGCGAATATTACATAATATCTTAATCAATGCAAATTGGTTACAATTTTATAAATTTTGAGGAGCGGGTACTAATTTATTTATGTACTGAATTTTTGTCACTACTGTTTTTATATCCATATATTAGTTACAAAATTATAAAGAAATATAGATTATTCTAGTTACTTTTCTTCCCAGGCAGATCGTAAGGTTTATGAAAAGGAACTTGTGTTAGTGAATCCGATGTATCAACCTCTAAGGTTTTGCTTTGCCAAAAGTCACTGGTAATTAAATGCGATATTTTAATTTCCAGAAAAGCAATATGTGAAAATGTAGAGCTGGATTTAATGAAGGATCCGAGATTCGTCAGCACTCTCGTTGGTCTTGGTTTCGCGTTCGTGTCAGATGTTACCTATTTAGCAATGGAACCCATGCTTCTGTTCTCTTACGGATTCACTGAAGTGAGTACGACATGTATATATTTTTTTTAAATTATTTCCGCTTAATTTTGTCAGTATATTTATTACAATTATAGGGGTTATTCAGTAGTTTCCCAGCTTTTAGTGTAGAGTAGACACGTGTAACTCAGGACTGATTGATAAATAACAAAAAAATTAAACCGACTTCAAAAAAGAACACTGAAAAGTATGAAATATCAGTCCTTTACTAAACAAAACTTAAGTACAAAAATAGCTTTATAAATACGATACAAATACCCATATATACGGCATGAAGATATGTAGGTATGTATGTAAATACCCACATAATGAAATTTGACAGTTACTAAAGTCGGTGCCAAACCTACTAAACTAATAGATTTTCTTTTATCGAACATTGATTTGACAATTTTTTTATTAATTTTTTTTTATTTCTCCCTTTTGAGTGACCTTGGCCTAAATAAATGTCTAGGACAGGTCTACATTTAATTTATTTTCTAATTCTGGAGTGCAGTGTGTTAACTTCCATTCTACTGAAGAGCACAAACCGTAGGCTTTCACAGTAAAAGATACGATCAGATCGAAAATGGGATATTATTGCCCATTATGGCCATTATCAATATCAATATCATCAATATCATATCATATCAATATCAATCAGCTATAAAAGAACAGTGTAAAGGTTACATCATAATTACACCCTAGCAGTATTCTTAGAATCCGAAGATAACCTGACTCTACTGACTGAATTTATTGTATCACAGGAAATGTATATCTTCTCTACCTCCATTGTACCATGTGGGGATAACGATAATTAACAAACGACATACGAGAGAATCATCAATATAAACGAATAAAGGTTATAACTAGGACACGTTATTTGGTGTATCTTCGAAACCAATACTCCAATATCAGTGAAATTTTAATGAGACCAATCTGGAAGTGTATCCTTTCAAGCAAAAAAAGAATTTTCCAAATCGGTTCATAAATGAACAATCGAACAATCAAATTGAGAATGTTCTCTTTTTTGGAAGTCGGTTAAAAAGATGTATATACGCTTAACGCACATAGATCCGTTAATAAAAGTAATTAAATCAGTAAATTACACGTTTCCAAATACATCTTTAATTTATTGCGGGAAAGGTTGATTTAGGATTGAAGCTTGAAAAGACATAGATTGAGACAACAATTGCACGATTTGATAAATCAAAAAGAAACAGATTGATTGGAAGAGTTTGTGATCGCATGTGTAAAGGAGTATCATATATTTCAATTAAAAAACCAAAAAGTAGATCGAACACTGAATTACTAAGGAACGAATTATTATTGACTAGTGTATAATAATTTTCATCTTTTAGCACCGTGTAAGAGTGTTGTAATGTACATCTTATGTTCAAATCTAACCCACTCGAAGTATACTGAAGATTAATAAAACAAATATCAGAAACCAGTCGATGGGCTTCGGGGCCCCAGGGACCCAAAGTTTCGACTGCAAAGGGCGTAAATATGAAACTCTCAGAGAGAGTCGCATACTTACGCCGCTTCAAGTTCTCGGCAGTGCTGGCCGCGGCACCTGCTGACTTGGAAGTCGCCGGCACATGGGAAACAGCAAGTGTATCGACACAAGTGGCATCTCACACCAGCGATCTTTCAAGTTTCCAAGGAATGAGCGACAAACCATCCGGACTCCTGCCGTCGCTGCGCGCAATACCTACAGGCTCTAAGACTGGAGGAACGCCAGCGGCGACAAGAGCCCGCCGAATGACGTCGTTCAAGGCAGCATGTCGTGACATTCGACCCGCACTACGTAAACCGGATAAACCGTGGTGACCTAGTACATCAACGAGATCACCACAGCGGCAACGGTAAAGAAGGTTAGTCCTGGCTTCCAGACGAAGGGATACTATGAGAGAAAACGTGGTATTGTCAATTAAGGTTACTAAGTTTTTTGAAGGTTATTACCTTCAACCAGTGTCCTGACTCCTTCTCAGAAACAGCCACGAGGCGAGACCGATCTTTTTCGGTACTACAAGAATCTAAAGGTTGTAAATGAACATTTTTGCATAAAGGCTCATCCCAGTGTTTCTGAGAAAAGGTCGAGGTAGGCAGGTTAGCACTCGGACAAACGCTTAACCAAGCATTTCGAGCATCAGACAAGCACGGCACCTCAACCGATCCTAAGGAAGGGCGAATAACAGATAGGAAAAGGTTTTCCGTGCTGTAGGCTGACGAAAGAAAAGCAGGCAGTGACACAGTCGAGATTTTGCGTGTGCCCAGGCGTCCATAACAGATAGGAAGCAAGGCTTGATTCCAGACCCTGTCATCAACATAGGAGCAATTTAATATTTTAGATAATGTATTTTTTAGAATATTGTCTACAGATTTTAAAAGCGTTTGAAATTTAAAAAGCTGAGAATAGCGAAGAGCATATGTAAATTTTGGAACGAAAAGGCAAAAGCGGACAATGAGGAGAGCCATGTGGGAATTAATTTTGAAAAGTTTGTCTGAAGACTGGCTAAATTTTTGTATTTGATCATTGATAAAGCAGGGTATGGAGTCATCTAAAACGGGAGCACCTAGGAGGTACAGCGATTCTTTTGACAAGACTTTAATATTTGGTGCCAGATTGTTAAATTAATTAATTATTTCATTTTTTTTAATAATTGGAACAGAATCGGAAACAAAGAGTTCACATTTAGAAAAATATAATTCTAAGCCAATATCTTTAAACTTTTGAATGACGGTTTTAAGGTCATCTAAAACAGTAATTGCTTTACCTCCTATTGTTCCGTCGTCATGGTACCAAATATTGAATTTGGAATTGTAATTACAAATCGCAGGATGGATAGCCAAATTGAAAATAGCTGATCCGAAAGGATCACCTTGTTGACAGCCAACTTCGGAATGTAATAAATTATCTTTATATATTAATTAGAAGGACTGCTGTAAGATTGCCAGAGGTAGCGATATATGTCCAGAACATGCTGTTTTATCTGTGTCAACAAGGTGGATGTATCAACAGAATTAAATGCATTTTTTATGTCTACTTTGAGGACTACCTCACCTCCTTCATGTGTCAAGAAAGCACGCGCCGCATGCACTGCCGCTTCTCATCCTCTCTTTGAGCCAAAGCCTACTTGTGTAGGACAAAAATAGTTTGATACGGTAGAGAGAATGTGACGGCAACAAATTTTGGAGGCAATGCGGCGTATAGTTGCACCTACGGCAATTGGCCTAACGCCACCGTGTTTTTTTTTCAGGGCACATAAATTAGCACCATACAGAATGTCGGTCATCTCCGGGGGCACCTTACCAGCCAGCATGTTTATTAGAGCTGTTAAGCTAGATAAGAGTGTCTTACCGGTATCACCGACAGAGCCTGTAATCAGATCTTTATAATGTTGTGGCGTTAAGCCAACAGACCTTCTGCGGAACCGCTTTTAAAAGAATTTATTGTGGCAAGTACATCTTCCTCCGTAGCTCGAGTCGGCACATCATTTGGATGTGGAGGATCTGGCAGACAACAAGCCACAGAGGAAGAGGGAGGCTTTGATCTTAGAGCAAAAAGAGTCTCGGCCGTATTCGGTGCCATAACATCGCTTTTTGTTAATGTAAATAAACTGAAGATAATATATTATTGATGTTATGATTCAAATTTTGTCTTTTTGACTACTGACTTATTTGGCATTTAAAGATCTTAAAAAGTGATTTAAATCTTCCGTAAAAAAATTTATAAATCTCTTTTCCTTCAAAAGATTTAATATGTGCATTTTTAGTTTTGGGCTTTAGCTTAAGAGTTTACGAACCTTGATGTTTTATACTAAAATGATATTGGTTTTACTTTTTAGATGGAAGTGGCGACATGCGTAATGATGGGAGCCGTGGCCGATCTTTTAGCGAGATTCTTCTTGGCAATTTTCACTTATTTTTTTATGATAGACAGTCGAAAATTATTCTTTGGAGGCACGTGCGTTACAGTACTACTTCGTATAGGTAAATTCATAATGCACTTTTGATAATTCATTATTTTTGTATGAGTCATTTAAAGATTTCCAAATGGAATGCTTCCGAACACGGGAGACACATTGAACCCGTTAGAAGAATTAACTTTCAACACACTTTGATCTCTTTTATTACTATTAAACTAAATGGTGTAGTCGTTCTTAAACCAGGTAAGAATTCCCCAGTCCTGTAGTCTGGGTAAAAGGCGACTAACGGGGCCTTCGAGGTCGCGGCTGATCGGAGTGGGGGTTCCGGTCATCCATCTATATGACCTCGGAGGACGACAACACCTGTGCTCCGCGTTGTCGTGGCACTGTGCGGTTACCGGGAGGCTTTGTTACTATTTCTCGAAAAGTGCTTCGGTACAGCAAGAGAGGTGCTTCGGTGTGTTCCGTAGGACATCCCGGAGTCACTCTACAACGTACCGACCACCGCAATAGTTTTGGTGTGTAAAAATGCCACATAATTCAGTCCCTCGCCCAGGTGGCTGGGTAAATGTGTGCAGATAACTCCCGCGTAAACAAAAAAGTTTCATTGCTCGAAGATGGCGATGCGGGAATAGTTGCAACACACGCTTTGATCCGTAAATTCTCTGTAGCTCGGAAGTAGAAGAATAGGGCGACAGTATTCCTTGTTTGTTTTGCGATTTGATTAAATCCCTCCTCCTTATCTTTTATTGGCGACGTGGTAGAAAGAAAGTTCTTTCACCACGATAAAAAAATTCGCTCAAGTTTTAATTTTAAGTAAGGTTTTATATCGTACATTCTCCAAAATTTTTTAAATTTTAGGTTCCAGTATTTTCGAAAATAAGAAACGGGGAGAAGGTCAAGTCGCATTCGTAAGTTCGTATAAGTATATAAGTATTTCTTATAAAAGAAAAGAAGATAATTTATACGACTATAAATTGTTGCGGACAGAATAAACAATGAAGAGATACGCAGTATGATAGGGTTGCACAACAGTGTTATTGTAAAAATGAAGAAAGGAATGCTGAGATGGTTCGGGCACTTAGAAAGAATGAGTGATGAAAGACTGACGAAGAAAATCTACAGAGTGAAAGTGAGAGGTAAAAGAAGCCAAGGAAGACCAAGGCTGACTTATGAAGATCAAATAGCCAGTGTTAGTAGACGAATATGTCAAAAGCACTCGCATACCTAGGCGAAAATTTGTGAGGAGAATGATAAGATTTGAGGAAGCGAAAGAGGTGTGTAAATACCGCGACTCCTGGCGCTCCGTCCCCTCTGACTCCCCGTTAGGGATACAGCGTGAAGATATGTATGTATGTATAAATTGTTAACTGTAGGAGCAAACATAAATAAAGAAGATGATATATTAACTGAATAGTTTGATTACCATCTGTTTTACACGTTTTTATAGCACTGGTGAGCTCTAATGAGCTGTGGTACGTGTTTACGGTGACTGTCATATCTGGTCTAGTCAGATGTTCAGTACAAGTGCTGTTCCCCTTGGTACTGGTGTCAGCAGCGCCGGACAGATTCCCAGCGGCATTGGCGCTCCATATCATATTCTCTGGTGTACTGATGTTGTTGGCTGATCCTTTGATAGGTAAGTCTTTAGTTAAGTATTGTTTTACGTATTTGAATCCGTAATATTTTCATATACCGTAGGCATACGCATATGTATTATATCTTTATATGTATATACTACTAACGAACCCGACAGACGTTGTCCTGTCAGAAATGAAAATAAATTCTAGAACCCAATTGCAGCACCACCAACCGGGCCCAGTTGTGAATCTAAACTAACCAGGGACCCATTCAAACACACAAAAAATTTCATCAAAATCAGTCCAGCCGTTTAGGAGGAGTTCAGTAACACACACGTACAGGAGAATTATACAAATGAAGATATCTATTTAGGTTTTAATTCAAACGATGTAGACAGAGAGGATAGAGTGCCATTGCGCCCCTCACAACATTTTCGGCTTTTTTAGGCCGTCTACTGATTTTAGGGCTATTTCATTATAAGTCTTCTTTAATTTTCCTTAGATGATAACATCCTTTCACTTTAAATTTTCTTCGTTAATCATTCATCATTCATTCTATTTTTATGCCTCAATCACGTAATAATATTTTAGTACAATCCTGTTATATTTAGTATTTCTTTTACGTTTACCAGCTACAAATCCTAATTTTTATATTAATACTATATCATAAAAGTTATACACGTTTTTATATGGTTTACATAATATCACAGATTAATTAGTTACTAACATAAAATAATATAAAAGAATAAAGTAAGCGCGTTTAGATGCTTTGATAGAATATTGAATCACATTAGTAGAAAAATAAGTCAACAATGTAGAGATTGTAAAGTCTGTAGGTATTCTATAGACTCGGTGATGGATTCGGTGTTGGTAAGCTGACCGAGTCCGACCTCTGGTATATCCTGAGGATGCTTCGTTGAGAGACGAAACACGTGTCGATTGGTGGTTTTTGGAGTTTGAGCGGAAAATAGATAAAGATCTTAGTAATTCATCACATGACTATTGGTATCACTATTTATTACATATATATTTCATATCATTTCAGGTGTGATATACAATGCTACGGGAAGCTACGTGTACTGCTTTTGCGCTATGAGTTTTTGTTGTTTAGTTTGTGTTGTACTTTGGACTATTGAGTATGTAATTTATAGAAATAATAAATCGTAATTCAACTTTTCACTTAAGAAAATTTTATATGTATGTTTACTTATTTAAATATTGAGTACCTGGGCGACCGAACTTTACTCGGTATCTTATAAAAATAAAAAACAAAAAATCTGACCACATTGCAAAATTCGAACTCGCGCATTTCAGCGTGATAGACATACGCTTTAGCCGCTGTTTGATTGAGAAAGTAAATTCTGTTTGAGTTTAGACGTTTTAAGTGTGTAAAAACATAGAGAAAACGAATTTTCTCAGAATTGAGACCTAGCTAGATCAATTTTTCGCTTTCGTAAATCCCTATATTGTAAATGTCATCGAAATCGTTAAGGTCGTTTTTGAGAATGCAATTACAAATATTACTCGTATAAATACTATTCTCTATAATACTATTCTTCTAAGTAACATAGTATTTTAAATTAAAGGAAGCCCATGAAATTTAACATTCAATTCACTGTGCAGGAAAATGAATAATAGACTTTCCTCTGTGACTTTTAACCATAGACTATAAATAACTCCAGAGCCTGACGCCGTGTCGGAGCAGCAACGGTGAGCTAAATCAGATAACCTGACTCACCTATACATACGACACACATTTATTATCAGATAAGCTGATCGGTTGCCATTTCATTAGAAAGCACAACAACAACAACACCCTATAGCAACACATCTACATTTTATTTGAGTTTATTTGCCTCACGCTGCGCTGCCTGATTTTTAGTACGGGACAGGCTGCCTGAAGTTATGAAGTCTATGTTTTTATCAATATTTTTCATTTTATTCCTATTACAAGTTCATTATTAAAGTGATATGTGTTTATAATAGGTACTTATTGCAAACTAAATTTAGACATTATTTCAAAATATAAAAAAAAAACAAACTACGTTGCAGGATTCGAACCCGCGCACTTCGGCGTGGTAGACGAAATTGCGAAATTTAAAAAGTTTTGAAGTTTTAAGTGTGTGAAAGACGAGAAAACGATTTTTCCCAGAATTGAGACCCAGCTAGATCAATTTCTCGCCCCCCGCAACCCCTATATTATAAATTTCATCGAAATCTCTAGAGCCGTTTTCAAGCTGAGGCCCGGTGCATTTGCACCGTACCATTGGAAATACATGCTTAGAGTAATTACGTTTCAGACAGTACAACAAAACTTAACCATTATTTTTCAGGAACGTATTAAGTTTTGAAAAAAGTTATAGAATAAAAGCAGTTAGATATAATGACAGGAATTTTGCACTAAGAGGTTATTAGCATTTTTAAATTCACCTGCATATATATACAAATATTGCCCGTTTATAATAGTGGATTTAGACTGATTGGTATCATGGTATTGTAACACATTGTTATATGTGACGAAAGTCGGTGATTTTAAATTCAGAATTCTAATTAGTGGCGTGAATGGTGACAGAGGCGGCCATAAAATTAATTATAATATAGATGAGATATCCTTGAGATAGTTATCTATGGTTAGTAAATATTTGAAAATAACAACCAAGGCCTTACCATTACTGATAAAAAATAATCAAATTAGGTAAATTGTTAAATCTTTAATTGTAAGTATAAACATAATGTAATGTAGTAACTACATATTTCCGAGTGTATTTTTAGGCACTTCTGGTTAAAATTAGAAGGTGGGAAGGAATTAGAAGGTAAAAATTAGTAATAAGGTCAATAATCAATACTTATATTGAATTATGTATACAATACCTGTATATTCCTGGCTTCGATAGCACGGTTCCTAGTTTCGGAGCCAGGGGTCCAAATCTATATTACTTCTGTCATCAAATATACATTTTGGATGTAGTACTAAGCTATAGATTTAAGTGAATTGTTGGGTATGCAAATAAACGTTATTATTATTATTATAATATTATTATAATTATATAATCCGGTGGTAATTATTTAGTATCAATAGTAAAAGCATTATTGTAAATAGGTAATTATTTTAGATAACTTTTCTGAATCTTTCATTGTAGTAAAATATATAGTTTTAATTCTTATTTTCAAATGAAGTGATAAAGATTACGTCGCGACTTTATTATTGTGAAGTTTCATATAAATATAAATGCTAAATAAAAGTAATCATATTGTTATTAAATCTTTTATTTTTCTTAACAATAAAAGTCAATAAAAGTTTGTAGTGGAAGTAGAAATACAATAAGTATACAGTATCATAAACATTTTCATAGTCGACTTCCATGTTAGGTAAATGTAAATTGAAATTACCTGGTACTAATTAATGAATTCGTAACATTCGTGAACAAACATTTGTGTACTAAATGTACATAATTGAGTTTGGTTTAAAAAAAAATCGTGTTGAATATACCTAGTCCCTTTAGATGAGGTGATGTAATATCAACTAATATTACTCTAACTTCCTAATTTTTGTATAGTAATACCTATATTGACTGGCAAATACAAACAGAAACTTATCCTAGTTTAATTCAGTACCTTATAACTCAAGAATAATTCCGAATAAGTGTTAAAATCAAAAACATTAACCGATTAGACACATGGCACTCGTTTTCTAGGTTCTATTTTGACTCTGAAACCGTCTGTTCTCTTCAGAATGATATCTGCTTGGAGTTTATATTGATCTTCGGGTATTTCGGAGACCATTTTATAATTACGGAGGATTGTGGACAGCAAGATTTTTAGTTTCAGTAATGCGTATTTTCGACCTGTAAAATAGGAATGTTGAGATTTTACACAGAGAACAGAGAGAGAGGGAGAGCTGTTTGGGCGTATTCAAATGTTGGCTGAAGGGATAGGATAGAAGGATGAATTCGTACATACCACTATACTACGCCTATATACTGACTGTGGTGTAACTTACATACATATATATCCTCACGTTGCATCTCTAACGGGGTAATCGGGGAGGACGGAGCGCAAAGCTCAGCGGCCCTTACATACTTCTTACGGCGCCTCAAATCTCATAATTCTCCTCATACATTTTCGTCTAGATATATGCGAGTGCTTTTGACATTTCGGTCAGCTAGCACTCTGACTATTTGATCTTCTTAAGTCAGCCTTGGTTTTCTTTGGCTTCTCTTGGTTTTCTTTCACTTCTTACAGAGTGAAAGCGAGTAGTAACTCGCTTTCACTCTGTAGATTTTCTTCATCATTCTTTCATCACTCATTCTTTCCTATTGCCCGAACCATATGAGCATTCCTCTCTTCATTTTAACAATAACACTGTCGTGAAACTCTGTCATATTGTATGACAATATACGACTTATTAATATCTATTTTAAAACGGAAATACTTACCAACACAACTTCGGGGTCCAGCGCTGAATGGTATATAGCTGTAATAATGTCTATCTTGAGTGTTTTCCGGGAGAAAGTTGTCGGGATCGAACACATCAGGGTTCTTATAGTATTTTGTATTGCGATGAATTTTGAACGTGCCTATCACTACTGTAGTACCAGCCGGAAGGACGTAGTTATTAGTAGCTGAAATATAAAACGAAGAGTCAAGTATATTGTATAAGTATAATGATTAACCATAATGTTAAAAGAAAAACAAAAACGAAGTATAAGTAAGTATTATTATTAAGTATGCATTATTTAGAGCGTTCATTCTAGATTTTGGTATTCATTGTGCTATATAAATTAAAGATTTTTATGTATAAAACTGGCAAAATGATTAAAATAAATTTTTGTAGAGCTACTGTTAATGAAAGAATTAGTATACAAAAACAGATAAAATAGTACAAAATGAATTTATTATAATATTGTAAAAATGGCCACAGTTTAAGAATGCACATCGTATATAAAATAGGCACCTCATTTATTTTCTAGAATTTTCACTATTAATTATACTTTATTATTCTGTAGTCAAAAATCAAAAACGTAATCTTTACAGTTTCGCCATATCTGTCTGTGTATACGTTGCAGTGATTTATTTATCTTTACGCCGACTGAGCTGAGTGCGAAGTAAATAGAAAAGCAAAATTAAATTTAACTTCTGCTTTGTTCGAAAATGCTATGGCACTCAAGTTAACGGAATTATAAGTTGTAAACTACTAGAGTGACAAACGATGAAATATTTTTTGGCATCTAGACTTTCCTTTTAATTTATTTTGTTTTACCCTAATTGCATTTTCTTGTTAAATTGCAGTTTTATTATTGCAGGCGCTTATGAAAGTTAAATGCACCTTTGAAATAGTTAATTTTAATTGAAAATATTTGGTTAATTACCAATTTTCACATCTCGTTTTAATTTTCTCGCTATGATTGGTACAGGTGGATACATCCTCAGAGATTCAAAGATGACCCTTTCGAGATATTTCATGCGGAGCGTATCAGCGAATGTTGCCGGACGGTCAGAATCACCGAAAATTTCATATAGTTCGTTGTAGACTTTAGCTTGGATGTGTTGGTGAACTCCAAGAAGGCATAGAACGAAGCTAGAACCAGCTGCTGTGGTGTCATGACCCTTAATTAAAAAACAATGCAACTTATTACATTATCTATTTATATAAACAAAAAATTGGAGAAAGCGGAAGAAGTATGTAAAAACCGCGACGCTTGGAGCTTCGTCTTCTCTGACAACCGCGTTAGGAATTCAGCGTGAAGATATGTATGTATGTATGTATAAACAAAAAATCTATTGCCGCATGTATGAAGAGTCATCATTTGAGAATGGCTCGAACGATTTGGATGATTTTGTAATTGTAATTGTCAGGACAAGGTTTGTATTAAAAAAAGGATTTTGGGAAAATCCACCGGAAAAGTCGAAAATTTCGACGGTAATTTTGTATGAAAATCTCAATCAAAAAAACTTGGTGTGTTGCAAACATTCAACATCCCAACCGGACGAGGGGTGGGTCAGTAGTTATATATACGGCGTGCGTGTGTTCGTAATTCATCTCTCCCTAAACGGCTCGACCGATTTTGATGAAAATTGGCTTGGATAGCAAATAGATCAAGCCCCGTTGAAGGACATAGGCTGCTTTTTTAAATTCCGAGCGAAGTGAGCTAGTACCTTGTAATATTACGCACATGTGTACAGATATGAATATTTTAGATTCTTACGCGGCGCGGTCGTAAAAGTCATACAAGGTATATTTTAAGAAAGTATGCAGTTTTTTACCGACTTCAAAAAAAAGGAGGTTATCAATTCGACCCGTATGTATGTAATATTGTCAGAATAGCACAGTTTTTGTATATGTTAGTCTATACCAGGTTCTAAACATGTGTACCAAATGTCATAAGTGTATGTATGCTTGTGTGTTTGTATGTTTGTCCACGCATATCTCAAAAACTATAAGTCGGATTGCTAAAATTATTTTTTAGTTGTAAAGTGTAAGTTTCATCAAAATCGATTCAGTAGTTTTTGAGATAGAGAGTTAAGTGTGTATCAGTTACTAGGAAAACTTGTCGTTGGCTTAACAGCGTAATTCTAAAACATGTCATTATGTATGTTGTTTTTTTTCCTATGTTTGCATGCAATTAACTGAAATTAAAAAAAAAGAAGAAATAAAAAAGTAATTTAAAAAATTAAACCACCTTAAAAAAACGCCGGTTTAATTATTTCGATATGTGTATCGTATGTAAAAAGTTATTTTAAGTGTACTTGAGCTTTGATTAGTAAAGGATAGTTATTTTGTACTTTTCAGTGTTTTTTTTTGAAAGCGGTTCAATTTTTTAAATTTTTTTTTAACGTCACAGGAACTGCGAATGTATCAAGTTTATTAGGTAATGTGTAAGAAACCAGACATTATTTTGGTTCCGCTTTGCCAAGTTGTGTCTGTGCACCATGCATTGAAAATGCCGCGTCGATATGTTCTCATAAGTATACATATTCAATTTGGGTATTGTACTTTTAAAAAATCAAGTTCCTAGAAGATGTTAGATTGTATTTTTTAAAAGTTCCTGTAGCCTTTCGATTACCAAAAGATTATGAATTTTCACACGGCTAGGAATAGGTCGCATATTTATACAAGCAGAATAACATTAGATATTAGGAATAGCATTAGGTAATATTTGTAAAAATTCATTAGCAGCTTAACAGTAAGATCTGAATGTTGGTGAAATGCGATTACATAGAAATATGTGCAGTACCACCTTCGCGAACAACATGAGCAACGAAAAAATACACAGCATGGCAAGGTTGCAAGATAGTGTTATTACAAAAAGGAAGAAAGGAATGCTTAGATGATTTGGGCTTGTAGAAATAATGAGTGATGAACTGATGAACGTTTTATGAAGAAAATTTACAAAGCGAAAGTGAGTGGTAACAAAAGCCAAGGTAGACCAAGGCTGACTTAGAGTGAGAGTGTTAATCAGAGAGTGTTAGCCGACGGAAATATTAAATGCACTAGCATACCATTGTGTGTGGAGAATGATGAGATTTGAGGTGGCGAAAGAAGTATGTAAGAACCGCGATGCTTAACATTCCGTCCTCTCTGACACTATCCCGTTATGCAGCGTGAGGATATGTTCGTATGTATACTTATAGGTGCTTTTAAATTCGAACCTTGTCGGTTTTTATTAATTCTACTTACCTCAAACATGATAGTGTCGACTTCTTCTTTAATTTCATGGTCACTAATGTTATTAGTTCCATTCTGAGCTGATTCAATCATTAAATCCAGAAAAGCTAAGCGCTTTTTTTCTCCTAAAGTTTTACAAAATTTTTAGCAAGTTCTTTTAACTAGCAATGAATTAAAATTAAATGGTCGTATCTAGTAATAATCAAATACAAAATGTGAAATATAAAATGAGATTTAACTTCATTATAAATAAATTAGGTGAATTTTCCTCATTATTTGAAAGATATGACTTGCTTATCATTATTCTTTACAAAATGAGGTTCATTTTCATTAAAAAAATAAAATATTATTTATTATTTATAATATTATAAGATAATGTACTTACCAACATCGTTTTCATCATTGAAGTCCAAATCGTCGCGATACCCTTTAAAGACTGTATCAGCAAGAGTTTTGTCATTATTTGCTAATCCATTGTTATTATTATCTTGCTCTCTTGTCAGTTCTTCTAAAGACAACGGTACGATACCTTTAACTTTATTTTCGAAGTATGTCTCTTTCTTATTTTTGATTACCTAGAAGAACAACGAAACAACTGTTAATATTAGAAAAATAATTTAAATAATATGATAAATATAACATTAAGATTCCAGAAATTACCTTGCTAGTAAGTCCATGGATAATATTTAAAAGGTCAACTTGTTTTTTGAAGAACGGAGTTAGTTTGAAAATTGAATCGGGACGTAACCAGAATTTGTAATGTCTCTGATGAATGATGTCGCACATTCTATAAGAGTAGAAATATGTTTATTGTTTTTAATGTAAAGTGGTGTACAAATAGCGAAAGTATTTACTAATCTATATAATATATAAAATGAAAATGGTTTTATTTGTCATGCAAACACGTGAAAACTACTGAACGTATCCGTATGGGACTATGACCATTTGACGCGGAATCGTTTGTAAATGGTTTTAGGCTATTTATTTTTTGTTATTCCATAGACGAAATTTTAATTTACGCCCAGTGAAGCGGGCGAGTAGTGGCTAGTTTTATTGTATATGTACACAGAGGTATATATACCAGCTACCGTCTAGTCGTTTTCTATTCGGGTTAAATATCAATGCACGATACTTTGATATCTCTTTCAATAGCAAGCAAGCAACTTATACAGGTGGCAAAGCGGAACCTGATAGTTACAAGTTCTCAGCCCCATAGACTTTTTGAAAATATCTCTGGTTGGCCCGTCACTTCAGAGTTCCTTAAAATAAGCCCAACCTTCTTTATAATCTCTTGGCCAACTTTAAAGTGGGAGGACAAGTCAAAGTCAAATCAATTTATTCAAATAAACATACTTTGTAATTACAAGTATGTTTGAAAGTCAAATCTGTAATACCTTAGTTCGGTTCAAAGAGTAAAACCTGCACACTGAGAAGAACCGAGAAGAAACTCAGTCAGATAACATTTTTTCAACATCACTTTACAAAACTTTTTTTTAAATAAAATATTCAGAAAGCCAATACATGCATGTACAGAGAAGATTTCCAGACAATTGTTTTATTTTCAACGAAATCGTTTATTTTATTGTATGATTGTCTAATCAATGTACGACATTACGGCTTCTAGATTTTTTTTTTTATCCAGTATGGAAGCACTTAAGTATATTATATTTACTAATTATTTATACAAGGGATACAGCGTGAGGATTTACAATTTACGCCTTAGAAATTGTTTTTACTTGTGTGTATTTCATTTTTTAATAAGCTTTTTAATGAAAAATGTTATTTCTAAATTAGATACATACACACATGTGTTCACCGTGTATTTTTAGAAATTAGAACCTAATACCTAGTAGTAATACCTATTAACGCAGTAGGTTAATAAAATGTATTATTTAACGTTATTGATAGTAAATAGCACGAATTAGGCACTTACTTCATGACAGCCATCGCATAATCAAATCCAGATTCGTCTTGAGTTTTTCTTGTAATACCCATAGCAGTTTCTGTAAAGTAAATCGCTCATTTCGTAGGCTAATATCAGACTAGTGATCAAGCACAATAAGGCAATAATTCAGTTGATACAAGTGTTTTAAGTTAATTTAAGTAAGACCAAACATAATAAGGTAATAATTTTATTGTTTTAAGTTAGTTAAAGTAACACTTTCATTTTATCCGGTTTGTAAATTATAAGGGTTACGTTTTTCCATTTTGTTTACGAAAGAGACAAATTAAACCCTAAAAAGAGACAAATTAAAATAAAATGACTAGTGCCTACTATGAATTGTTATCCGTTGCGGACTGTAACACAAATATTAAAATTGCCTGATAAAAACATTGAAAAATTGAATTTGAATTACGAACAGAATATTTTATATCAAAAGCGTTTTTACACAAAAAAAATCACCGTTATGTATTTGTGATTGTTTTAGGATATTTTTGGGTGCATAATTTGTTGTTTAGAAAAGTATTTAAAATTAAAGAGAGTAACAACCTCATTAGGGGATTCATTACATACAAATACTGTATGGTAGAATCAATATTTCCGAAGAAGTTTAGAGCCTTTTACGCAGTCACAACAGACTTGTATCACTGTGACAAACTTTGATATGATATGAACTGATGATAATCTGATGTGATAAAAAAAGACTGTGAAATAGTACCTATTTGGATATTTTATGAACATAAATTTATATCTAAAGAAATTTACGGCAGTGTAGTGAAATGGTGGACTTGAATTCATTATCTTTGCCACATGAATTATTCACATTCCACCTACAATAGAACTGTTCAATCACTGAGATACATATACGTTAGTCTTTAATTCATTGTTTCCGAATCGTATCATGAGTTTTAGAAATTTGCGAGTTTTCTTACCTAGAAGTATATCTACTGTGACTCCACTCATGTAGTCGTGAACGTCGAACGTTTTGTTCATCTCACCTTTCATTTTATTTACCACATTCCTACTGTTTTGATTGAATACGTCCACAAAAGATTTTAATATGTTAATGTGAAATGTAGGTGCGATCATTTTTCGATGACTTCGCCATTTTTCCCCTGTTTAAAACAAATTAAACAGAACCAGAGTGTATTCAATTGGTTTTAATCACATTTTAATATTAATTCGATAAACAGGTAATTGAAAGAACTTCATTATGATAACATTAACTTTTTTAAGCTTATGCATTAAAAAATTAATAAACTTATTATCATAAGGATTAAACTCATAAGAAACATGGCTATGGTAATATTCCTCTTGTGAAAATTCTCAATGTCTATAAATTGTTGGTGCTAAAACGATTACATCCGTCCGCTAAATATGGAATGTCTAGTGCTCTCGAACCAGGAAAGTTTAGATAACGAACTACATACATATACTTTAAACTGACTTGGAGTTTGAAAGCCACTATGTACACCCAGTGAATCCCTTTCCATATCATTTAGATCGGGCTCACATAACCAGTGTGTCTGTCTATGGATTTATCTATTTATAGTTTTTACCTGAACTGATAAGCAAGCCTTCACCGAGCCACGGCTTAAAAAATTTGTACTCTGAGGCTTTGTCAATATGGACGTGGCTGTTGAGGATGACTTCGACATCATCGGCATCCGTGAGGAATACGATGAGCTTGGACCCCAACCAGCCGCGAATTACATTGCCGTATTTGTCCGCGTATTTTAAACCTAGGCTTAGTAATTCTGTAAAAGAGATATGCAAGTATAATACCTATTTCTGATGGTCTGTCATACAGGCTTCCTAGTACGGACACTAGTCTCTCACATAGATAACTTACCACTAATAAGTACACTATAATTAGATCTTTGTAATGTAAACTTCTGTGTGAGAGAAAATAAATTATTATTATTATTCCAAAAACAGAAAAATTATTGCATATTAAAATCAACTGTTTACTTTTAGGTACCTACATAAAGTTTACTCTTTGTTAATAGACATAAACTATTGTATTTTTGTTATCTTTGTCTGTGTCAACATATAATAGAAACGATAAAAATAATATCTAATAACGTAAATAAATAGCGTGATTATTCAGAAGATGTAAACTAATCATCTCGTATTTGTTATACTTGTTAAATTCAAAATGGGATTTGATTCAATTAAAAACTTTGAACAAAATATTGACATCTTACTCTATTTCAGATTCCTAAATACTTAGACAAAAAAAATGCTGTTTTGAAAACAAAATATAGTTACCGTCAGGTTTCCTCCCCAAAGCCAGAAGAGCGTTTCCAAATAAAGGCACGGTCGTAGGTCCGGGTAATTTATTGCCCAACAGATATAATCTGGACTGCTGCTGCCATCGATACAGCATCCACAAGCACGAGGTTAAGACGATAAGAGGATAAAAAATCAATCGAGTTATGTTGTAATAGGATCCTGGGATTTCCTCTATATTTGCTGTCATTTTGCTACTATTTATATTACTTTATATTATTAAATTGAATTATAACTTCAGTTCCTTTATATTAAAAATTATTAAATACAACAAGAAGACACTAGTGGTACCGCCAATCAAAAAAAATTATTTTAGTGACGATTTCGGTTTCAAGTTTTATTTCAGGAAAGTCCCCACCATTCGGTCACTTCGGTAATTGGTGTTACTTTTTGCTTATTTGCCTTTTATATGTACACAATTTATGCAAATTTTGCGCTTTTGTATGTAATTTAATTTCTTCAGATACTATTACGTTTATACCGGCAGTAAACATGTAATATTTTTGCACTGTTTTAGTTCTGTATAGTTTCTTTTGATTTATTTTATTTACTTTGATATTTTAAATAGCTCGAAGTGATCGCAAGTGTAGATTATAGATACTCATATTTTTAAAATCATAATAGTATGAGATTGTGATGTATGAACGAATAACCAAAAACTATGGAACTTTGCCCCGTCCGCAAATTTGCATGCCCACTATTAATATTTATTTTATTATATGGGCTATTAAGAGTACTTCGAAATAGTATAGTAACAAGTAAAAGAACTAGCGAATCTTAAATATTATAAAAAAAATAAAATAATAGCGCTTACCAAAAAACAGCACGCGCATCACGAAATTTTTTAAAACGACTACAGAAGTCAAATTGAATACAACCAAAAGTAAACACATAGATAAAGAAAGCTCCCAGAAACACAGCAGAGATTGTTGTGTAAATGCATGTGAGTGCAATCTAATGAAATCGCCAGAAAAACCAGTTCACACATTTTTCCACAAGCAAATATGTACGTAGATGGTGTAAATAAATATAACTTCATAAAAATCTGAAATGTCAAAGTCAATGACGTTAGTTTCGTCATAATTCAGTTAAGTTTAACTCGTTGTTTTGCTATCTTCCTGTAAGTTATTTCGTTTATGACAGAAGCAATTTCATTTTTAGAGATTTTCGGTAATCGTTTTGAAAATGTAGCGCTTCTAAATTTTAGGATACAGTAATTTTTTGTCATAAATCTGCATAATACGAGTATAACGTAATATAAAGAAAAAAAATATCAATATGTACAGCCTTGTTTAGCCATAATAAATGTCTAGATACTAAAATACTTTTTGTTTTGACCATTGCTTCCGCTAGCTTAAGGAAGTTAAGAACCACACAGAAAACTATAAGAAAATAAAATATATTTTTTAAATAGAACGGTTACTCTGGGATCAGTGGTATCGATTTTGGGCAATGTCATTTCCGTGGTCTAAATTGGCAATAATTTGGAAGAGACTTATTACTTTTGTAGAGTCTTGAAAACACAACATAAAGCCAGTTAGTTAATAATGTTATATATATAAATATGTATTATGAAATATTTACAAACTATGTATAGATATGGGCGTAGGAAATATTTTTAGCTTTCAATATTCGATATAAATAATAAAGCACAGATATAAAAATATTTTGAAATTTTCGTTTTAATTAATAAGGGAAAGATTTAGGGAGAAATAAATGGAATAAATTTTTGTAAAATGACCACATATATTTCAACATGTTTAAAATTTGTAACATCCCGTATCATGTATTGTATATTGTAATGTATATGGTATATTATCGGTATATATTCCAAGGTTTTTAAAACAATGTTTTTTAGAGTTCGGCAATAAAATAAAGTATTATGGTATACAGCCCGTGTTACAGATATATATATGTATTTGAATCTTATATAAGTAAAGTTTTGTAATTAGATGCTTCCGGTGGAGAAGTCTAAGTTACTGTTACTGAGATATGTATCTAAAAAATATTTTTTCCCGAGTATCCTTGAAAAATTAAAAAGTAAGCCCTTTAATATTTAAACTACATTTAAGTGCATCAATTGTCGAGAAGGCAAAACAACAATTTTTTATCTCTCAACAGATCTTTAAAGAGAAAAATATTTCTTGAAACTTTGAGTTTTGAGGTTTGGGTACTAATTGCATAAATTTCCTTTACTTAAAACAAATATTAATAGATATTTAGTCTCATTATTAAAATGGCTGACCACAATGCGTGTTGGTACGATAATGAGGCCTAGATGCTTCCTAGACGTGACCGAAATCGAGAGGAAGTAAGATAAATACAATAAAAAATGTGATCTCTCAGAAATAATGTGCGGTGTCACTCTCGCGGACAAAATAAGCAACGAAGCGATACGTAGTATAATAAGGTTGGATGACAGTATTGTAAAATCGATAGAATGAATAATGAACGATTGATGAAGAAAGTCTATAAAGCGGAAGTGAATGGTAGCATAAGCCAAGGAAGAACAAGGCTGACCTGTAAAGATGAAATAGCTAGTGTGTTAGCTGACGGAAAAGTCAAAGGCACTCGCATACCTAGGCGAACGTGACGAGAAAGATGCGATTTAAGGAGGAGAAAGAAATATGTAAGGACTGCGAGGCTTGGCACACCATCCTCTCTGACTACTTCGTTAGAGATACAGCGTCAAGAAATATATGTATGTTATAAGCTACCTCCTGCATTTTAAAAGTTTTGTTGATGTTATAAAAAGTGTATCCGTATTTTGAAAAAAAATTCGTATAATTAAAAAAAGTAGACCTGTAAATACTAAATATTTCTTGGAAAAAAAAGATGAGGAATATGTTTGGAATGAGTGTCCGATACCTTCTTACTCGTAAGAGTAATTTGCTTGGAACGAATATGTGCCCGATACGGTCTTGGTTGTTGTTCTGTTACTGTAGTGTTGAAATAATTGTTATGTCAAAGATTGTATTGAACGGAATTGAATATTGAATCTCTATCAATACTAAAAATGTGGCGTAACATACATACTCCATATATTTTTATGACGTTACACAATGTGATCTAAGCATTATAATGTATAATGGATGATTTCAATGTTGTTGTTAATTAAATTAAATTAAGCAAGTGGAAACCTTTGTAAGAAATACTCGTGCGAGTTATCTTATTTGCATTTTGACACTGAATATTAACCTAATTGTTTGTTTAGATAGAAGAAGACTGTCCCTGCAGCTGGCAGTGTCGATCTTAAATTAGTATTCTCCATTCATAATAATACATGGTAACAAGAAAACAAAGCAACCTACCATTTAATCGATTACTTTTTTTGTGAACATTTTTTAAAAGTTAATTTCTTTGATTCTCACCCTATCAATTTTAATCAACCACAAAAAGGTATTAAGTATACAGGTGCAGTGAACATTATTTTGTTCGAATCGGACTCAATTTCCAAATAGGTTCAAAGATGATCCAAGGACGAGTAATCATTCCTATAACTAATAAGTATCTAAAATGTTTACTTTGACTAAATATTTTACTTTCACGGAACGCAACAGATAGTGTCACATGTCCGAAGAACAGTAAAATATAAGTACATAATGTAAGATAAGATAAGAATATAGTCAATCTAATAAAGCGATTCGGTTCATAAGTGTGTTGTTTCGGGCATTTGTGATGCAGTGTGGTCGGAATCGTCTAAGATGGACGTATCTGAGTTAGAGAAAATTAACAACAAACAATTGGAAAATGGTGACAGTGATACTGAAGTCAACGAAGATTTGTATATTAATCGGCAACCATTTCGTAGACAGGTATTATTGAATTTTATTGAACTGTATTTTTTCTTATTTTAAGCGACATAACGGAATAAAATAAACTTACTTTTAGTTCTTAATAATTTTTGCAACAAATCTATTTAAATAATTATAATTAAATCAACTATTATAGGTGCATAATATCGTTGGTGCCTGCTTTGGCATTTTCATTGTATTTTTAGTTTTTAATAATAAATAATAAGAAATTCAGTTCTTTGTTTTTATGTGATAAATTCTATGTTGAAAGAGTTGCATTTCAAACTAAAAAAAACAAAAATCAATACTTATGGAATTATCTTGGTGTCTGTCTGTAATTTACAAGTACATTTATTATTCTCAGAGACTTTATGAATAATATATGGCAGTAAACATTTGTTTGGAACGAAAATTGAAAACGAAAAATTACTGACGTGAACTTCAAAAAGTAAATATTGTTTTTGTAGTTTAGTTTTGAAGATCGAAAAAATGTTTTGGTTGAAATTTGCAAATCGCGAAGTCAAAAACGTGTACGACGTTACCTTTGGTTTATTTTTTGAAATATTTTTTGGAAAAATGATTGAAATGGCTGTCCCCTCATCTTACATCCAGAAGAATCGCTTGGAAAAGTCTTAAAAGGTCACGAACATCGAGAATAAGGTGTAGATGAAAATAAAACTACGATTAGCTTTGTAGTAGTGATTATTACCAAGTGACAGTGTATACGGAACTCGCGCAAAGTACGACTTGAACATGCCTGGGGGCCTAGACAAGTGGCTCAATTGTCGTAAACGCTAGTAGAATAGAATGACAAATACCGCGTGATTTAACGTAACGAATTTTAAATTGGTTGTCAAACGGTTTCTATAAAATCAAACGAAAAGTAAGCTCGTGTGAAAAGCGCTGTATAAAACGTAGCCAAGTGACACTTTTGACGAGCAGTAACGCCAGCAAGCGTTACGATTTAACGAAACGCTTGTCACTTGTCTAGACACTTCTGGTTATTGAAAACATTTTCACATTAGGAGCGACCCGCCCCGGCATCGCCCGGGTGGGATGTTGAACGTTTGTAACACACCCAACTTTTTTTATTGAGATTTTCATACATTAAATTATGTACCATCCAAATTTCCGACTTATTCCGTGGGTGTTCCAAAAATTTTCTTTCATGCAAACCTTGTCCTGAGAATTACGAACACAACAAAAAAAACAGCCAAATCGGTCGAGGCGTTCACAAGTGGTACTCCGTCATACATGTGGGAATTGATTTTACTGCACATCAAATAATTCTTGTTTTTCTTCATATCTATAAACACAAAGGTCACCAAGGCTGACTTATGAAGATCAAATAGCTAGAGTGTTAGCCGACGGAAAAGTCAAAAGCACTCGCATACCTAAAATGTGTGAGGAGAATGATGAGATTTGAGGAAGCGAAAGAAGTATGTAAGGACGGCGACGCTTGGCGCTCCATCCTCTCTGACTACCCTGTTGGGGACACGGCGTGAAGATATGTATGTATGTATGTATCTTTAAACATTTTAGAAGTTTCGCTGATTTGATAAGTTTTGAGTAATTTATTTGTGAAACTTAATAAGTTGGCCAATTAGTAGATTACAACGGCCAATCCGGACATCCTGTTCTTATTGTCGGTGTTATCTAATAATTCTTCAATTATCAGGAATTGAAATCAATTTCAGTGATGTTTAAGCAGATTAGTTTAAGTATAGTATATTGAATATCATTTTAGGCGTTACATAAAATACTTTAAAAATAAAATGCTCATAGACGTTTTTAATATAAGTATAATATGCAAGTATGAATACACAGTATGCATATTCTGTGGATATGCGCAAATATGTATTCATAATAATAAATATTCACATGTGTACGTATTACATGGATTACTTATTATTAATTAAATTTGTAATTACTACCTACTGAAATACTGTACAAGTAGGTACATTAATAAGTATGGCATAGTACAGCGTACATATATATATATATATATAACTTTGTTACAATATTGCATATTTAATATATGTATACATATATACATACATAGATATCTTTAAGCTGTATCCCTAACGGGGCAGCCAGAGAGGACAGAGCGTCAAGCTTCATGATCCTTACATACTTCTTTCTAACATTTAATAACCTACTTAATCGCGAAATAGAAAACTCTACATAAAACATACATAAAAAATATATACCTATGTAAGTATATATATGCGGATGAATTGTGAACCTCCTCCAATTTTCATAGTCAGTTAAAAATAATGTTTAATTTCGATTTTGTAATCATTAAAGTCTTATATTTTTGGTAGATATGCTTGAACAACACTTTTGTCTAAAACTGGGTGTTATGTGCCATTTAATATAATATATTTAAGTTTGTTCTCGCTGACTACGCCGTTAAGGATACAGTATGAAGATATGTTATGTTTACTTTAATTTAGTTTGGTGTATATAGAGGTACGAGATCTAAATGTAAATAAATATTTATTAAATGCAGGGACAATAAGTTTTAACTTAAAATTTGCTCAAATAATCGAAATAGCCCAAAGTTTGGCACTAAACTAACACAACACTTTTCTGAAGAGAATTCGGAATACACTGTCAGTTATTGAATTAGAATTGATAGGAATGATCGATCTTTCTGAAGGCGAGCTTTTTTAGCCGGTGTTATAGGGTTTCACAATAAAGAATCCTAACGAAACTCTATTTACGAAGCAATGTTGTCAGTTAATTCGTCTCTCATTCGTTATAGTTTTTAAATGAATTAGGATAGAAAATAAAATAACAGAATAAAAATACGTAATTCCTTGACGTGGAAATAAAAATTCTGTTTAATATTATGAAATATATTTTTGAACGATATTTTTTGTGAAAATTATGAATGACTTCGCGGAAATCCATCTCGAATGATCAATTAGTATGTGTTTTATTGCTATCTTCATCTAAAGCTTCAAACTTGTTGATCAATTCGTATTTAGTTTCCCAATGAAGTATCCTCAGGTCAAAGATTATATTTTGTCAGCACAGCAACTGGTAATGGGTAGCTGAACGAGTTAGGCTACTCAAACTTATTGAGGAATGAGGAGTGAAGCCATTGAGTAGTGAAACACGTGTCAATCAACAAATATTGATCGACGCTTTGGGCCAAATCACAAATTACAGTTAAATTAATTTTTTTGAAATTTTATGTTAAACTGTAATATCTCATTTTTAGTATGATAGGTGCAAAAAAATATATTTGATTTTCATTAGTGTCTGATGTATTTAAAAACTCAATCCAAGACTACACAATTTACCCTTATTCAATTGTTTTTTGTAATATTAATAAGAAAAATATTTTAAGAGTTCAAACATTTTTTCTTTCGTAGTGCGGACCTCTTAGGATGGGTGTCCGTTTTCACTTAGTCACTTTTATTACAACATGGAATATATTTTAATTTTTTCGAATGAATAATTTAAACGTTCGCTCCTATTTAATACTTTGTACAAGGTTATATGCAATTAGGAATTGAGACATATTTGTATTAAAGACACATTGTAATAAATGATTATATGTAAATATCTATGATAGTTTCTACAATAGAATTAATACATTATCGATGGTTACCACATCAGATTTCGAATGATTGTACTTTATAAAATTTAAAATTTTTCGTACTTCATTTTAAATAAAATTTTTTGAACTCTGAAATCTATCTCTACCTAGGAGTTAGGAAAATAACTAAAGCCAAGTTACGCTTAACGATCGCATTACACTTCTAACCTAACTGTTTGAAGTCGTTTTATTTCGTGTTTGGTTTGATAATAGTTTGCATGTAGGGGCTCGCTAAGAAAGAATTTTCGGAAATTTACATGAGAAAGGGTTAACTGAAGCTTTAAAAAATACAATTACAATTATATGAGGCAATTCACAGCATCATCGACATTCGGTCAAGTCATGAGTAACAGCTGTCCATATTTATAAATGCGAAAGTCTGTCTGTTTGACTGGTTGGCTTTCACAGTTAAACCGTTGAACCGATTATGTTGTAATTTACAATTTAGAGAAATTAAACCATGGCGAAAGACATAGGCTTTATTTAATTCCACGCCGACGAAATAGTGGGCAACAGCTTCTTATTTACATAAAAATAACACAATAAGGGATAAAAATAAAAATCCGTAAATTGTTTTTGTCGATGAATATTCTTTGACGCAATATATGGCAGGACCCGTACTGGTAAGGTCACGTTCTCTGAACTTTATTATAAAAACTGAATTTATTTCTTTATTAATTATTTAAACAAGTGGGTACGGTGGTTTCATTATATTAATCACAGCGATACGCTGTTAATCACTACATTTTTCTACTTTGTGTATTTGGCATTCTTATGTTGCATCTGTATCGATTTTAAAATTTGGTACCTATGAGTATCAAACCGCATACAAAAAGCAGTATTAAAATGCTCATGGCAATACGATAATTTTGTAGTAGGTACTGGCTTAGTAATGGTATTTCGACGTATTATGCAACTTGACGTTGACATAATGAACGTGAATGAATGAGACTATTTTGTCGTCCAAATTCTACCTAAATAGGAATGATAAAGAAAATACATACAACTATCACTACAACAAACATTGCATATTTTATATTACCTGCTTATCATTGCTTGTTTATGTAGGATTATGTGTAGGATTACATATAGGTCTTGCTGTTATGAAATAGATATTAAATAAAAATATATTCTGAGTTGCAGATACTCATACATGCGTTCATTTCTGACAAGAATGACATACTCACAAAATAAAAAAAAAAATAAAGAGAGCAATTTCAAAGCTCGATTTTACAAGGTTTTGATTGTTCTTTTATGAGACACTACGCCCGTCGGTGATAGTACAATAGCGTGTAAGTCTTTGGTAGATACCGCTTGAGTGAAAGGAATCAAACTTTACAGGAGGTCGAAAATTTTATTACATAAAAATACTATTTCCTTAATAAAATGCGTCCCTGTAGTAAATATAAATATATATTATAGTGCCTTGACAAACTGAATAAGTATGTTAAGTGTTTTCAGATTCTGGTAAAATAATCTCATTTCACTTTCGAGATAATTATTTATCTGAGCTATAATAGTTACGAGCTATTGCACTATCACCGATGCGATACATTTGGAAATAGTATTTCTCTCAATAAATAAAATATTTTATTTCACCTGATAGTATAGTAGAAACATATTAATTAAATTGTGATATGAATGTTGGTGATACCTATATCTGCTGTCACACTCGGGAGATGACATTTTTAGAGAACGAACTTTGATTACGGGCCGAATACAAACAGACATAAAATTCGAAACTTGTTTTTTATGTTCTAATACTTATTATTCACGTCTCCCAGTTATTTTTTGCAAAAATCTTCAATGTATAAACACGGAAAGTCTACTGCTCGTGGTTCTGTGGTCAATGCGCGACAGTCTGAGATCCCAGTTTCGTTATCGGGTGATCCAATCACTTAATGCCAGCCACGCTAATAGTAAAAAGTCAAGACATAAACGAGTTTAGCATTTAAAAACTAACCGAAGGACATACTTCTACAGCAACAGTTAATGATGTAACTTCACTATTTTTGGTAACTGCAGAAGTCGAGCTTTAGTTGAGTTGAGTTGAACTGTGCTGAGCTGAGCTGAACTGTATATTTTGCCTTTGACTGACATAATTACATACATAATTTCCATTCCTTAATAGTATGTACTTTTTATTACAAATTCACTATTTAAAAAAGCTTCCGTTTTTATCTAGGAGAGAGATAAAAATATAGAATGTATTACTTGTTCCAGTTTATTTCATATAAGTAGCATAACTCAGTCAAGCGACAGGGCTCGTTGTAAGGATTTAGGTGAAAGACTAGCAATCTTTCAATTGGGTTACACTTAGCCATCTGTAAACTTTAATTCTAAAAATGGGGTACATTGGTTCATTATCCACCTCAAATGGGAATTGTGACGTCATGTGTATAAGTAGGTATATGTATGTATTTAAAAAACGTAAATTAACACAATACTTTGTATGTTAATTTTTTCAGACAGTTGTATCTCTTGGTACATTCATGTTAACATTGAGCGCTGGAGCTACTGCTGGATTTTCTGCGGTATTAATTCCGCAGTTGAATCACGACAAAGGCGGACGGAATAAATACTCCACCGAAATGATATCTTGGGTAGGTATGTGTTCTTTTATAGTAAATTAAAAGTTGACATACATAACATAAACGTTTAAAATGTCGACAACTTGAGAACTTTGTTTTTTTAACAAAGGTACGTAAATTGTATTTTTATGCCTCAAGAGGAAAACATATCAAATAAAGATTATTAACAAAACCTTTGAATATTTAAGACGGTACATACTATACACAAAAACTTGCTATTGGTAATCATTTTACGATTTAAGAAATTAGATGAATCATAAGACTTAGATGAATCACGTTTGTTTGTTCCAGCTGCGACTTCATCTTTGGCTTTGGTCTTCGGTAACTTAATATCAGGATACATAATGGAACGATTTGGAAGACGGACGTCTCAAATCATGCTGTCTATTCCGTTCGTGTTGGGTTGGATCACAATAGGTTTAGCGAGTAACATATATATAATTTTATTTGGACGGTTCGTCACAGGATTGTGTCAAGGGTGGCTTGGGCCTTTAGGACCAGTTTTTGTTGGAGAAATCAGTTCACCGGCTTTCAGAGGTTTTTTCCTCGCTAGTATGTCTTTGGCAATAGCCGGTGGAGTGTTAATGTCCCATTTGTTCGGAACATTTCTACATTGGAAAATTGCCTCGTTACTTTGTGGATTGTTTCCTTTGATCGGATGTGGAATACTGTACTTCGCACCAGAGTCTCCTGCTTGGTTGGCATCCAAAAATAGAACAGAAGAGTGTATATCATCTTTTCAATGGTACAGAGGAAACAGTGGTGAAATGGAAACGGAATTAAACAAAATAATTTCTGAGCAAACAAAAAAATGTAAAAGAGCAGGGAAATTAAAGACTTTAAAAATAAATTTAAAAAAGCCTGAATTTTGGAAACCTTTAGGTATCATGGTTACATTTTTCATAATCACTCAGTTATCTGGAGTAAATGTTATATGCGCGTATACAACGGAAATGATGCAGGGCTTGATGGGAACTAAAAAGTATGCATATGTTGCCATGTTGAGTATAGATGTCTTACGTTGTGTGAGCTTATCGATAGCTTGCATTTTACTTCGTAGGCTAGGTCGGCGACCGATGGCAATTTTCAGTGGTGTCTTTACATCCCTATCGATGACAGTATTAGGTGTATATTTATATTTAGTAGATAGGCACATTCTACACTTATCACCAATAATATCATTAGGCTTGATGGTAATTTATATGATTGTATCAAACATGGGTGTTGTACCTTTGCCTTGGAACATGGTTGGCGAGCTATTTGCAACTGAAACAAAAGGCATAGGATCAGGAATAAGTGTAATGACGACATCAGTAGCATTTTTCGGTACAGTAAAAACAGCTCCTGCTATGTTCCATGGTATTGGTTACCATGGTACTTACCTATTTTATGGTTTATCAACATTACTAGGAACAATTTTCTTGTTTTTTTGTCTTCCAGAAACGAAAGGAAAAACCTTGATACAAATTGAGGAATATTTTAGATACAGTAAAAGGGGGAGGAAAAATAAAGAATTATCAGATAATAATAGTAATGAGATTTGATAATAATAATTATGTATATTAAATATATGTATTTTGAGATTAACAATGTGGACGTATTCACAGATCTCTTACTAGCAAGCGTTTTTAATTTATTTGTTATTACTCGTAATATTGAGGTCGCCAAACTGAATGCGCATAATGTTTTACTTTAATATTTATTGTGTGGATTTCGAATATTGACTGAATACATTTTAAATGTATTGCAACGAAGCGAACATGTTTTACTAAAAAATTCGAAATATTTTAAAATCACTTATTTTCCATGAAATGAATAATGATAAGGTAGATAATGTATGTTAGAAGCGTATATTTCTGTTTTATCAGTGGTGTGTATGAGTAACAATTCCATATATTACTCTATTTAATTTATGATTTAATTTATTCTATCATTAACTTTGTCGTGACCAAGAAAACAGTACGCTTAAGATAAATGAGATTTATAAATAATGCACCATTTGCAATAAAAATACGAGGTCAATTTCACAGTCCGTTAGGAAAGGCAAGTGGCACGCGTCTATGGCACTATATTATATCTTCTTCCTGTTATGACACGTGTACCTTCAATTTCTTACTCGATTCGCCAGCATCTGCGAGGAACTTTTTTCAATTTCGAAAAGTTCCCACGTAGGTGTACGACCTGTTTTTGTGAGAGTTTGACAAAAACCGATCAGGAAAACATCTGGTGAGTGGATTTGGTTATTTTTGGAAAGGTTCCAGTGTTTATGAAGTTAAGTGTGTGGAAGTTATTAATGAATATAATATTTAGTAGTACCTACGAAGTACGCTTTGTTTATTTCAATGGATAATTTGTGGAGTTCATATAATAGTCATGAAGTTGTCCTAATGTACTTAACATCTACTTCCTTGACACGTTTACTTAATTAATCAATTCTTTATGTTAATATATTATGATGATACTATAACCTAAATACATTATTCAAATCTACCAGACTTCGAATATATTTTTTGTAATTTCTTCTGATTGTGTAATAGTGTTTATTACCATATTATCGTATATTAAAATAGGATGTGAGTGCCATCCTTTATAATATTTAAGTTCTAAACTAAATAAAATGAACGCATCAAACAAAATTGCCTTTATTTTCATGTCAAGTAGTAGTTCCTGCTCTTTCATTTGTATGTCCCATTGCACTACTTATTTATCATATCACGGGCAATGAGTCCAAGTTACTATCAGGCGGAACGAATATTTTAATAATTAATAATAGGACACGTGGCTGAACGGAAACTGTACACGTGCTACCAATTAAAAGTGGAAAAGGTAAAAAAACTTGACTAGTGTTGTTGAAGTTTGCCCTTTTATAGGCAGGAGGAGTCGTCTAAAAAATAATAGAAAGTGATTTAACCCAAATTAACCCCTTACTAGCATTCTGTATTTTATAAAACCGTTTATGTATTTATTTACATTATTTGTATGTTATGTTATATATTGTATGTATTTATTTATGTATAGAATAATAAACTTCCAGAAAATTACACAAATTAGTATGTGATCTCAAACTTACTATTGATGAGCTGCTTGCTTGTCCGGGATAATCTCTGACAGAGCTTGACCGATTTTGACGGCACTTTCATTAGCTGGTACAGAACTTTACAGAGAGTAAAGAGAACTTTAGAGAGAGTAATCTAGGTTACCTTTATACCAGAAAAATTCCAAATTTTTAAACCGCGGGTTGAAACGGCACAACTGGGTGAATTTAGAGACAGTAATATTTTTTTGCTTATTTTGGTGGCAAATTTTATTTATTAAAATTTTAGCCAAATAATAAATTCATATTAAAATTTGATATATTTTTAAACCAAGTACGTAGGAGGCCACTAATTAAAAAACTAATTTTTTTAAACATCACAATATTAAATTTTACGCGGCCACCAAAAATGCTTTTATTCGCCAAAATTACAATTTTATCAACCAATATTTAAATTATCTCTGTTTTAAAATTAGAATTACCCTCATTACACCCACTTAATTAGATGATAAATAAAAAAATATATAAGTGTTTTTTATTAAAAATAGTTTGGTATCAAATAAAATGTTAAGGTCATATTTTTATAGTCTGAAACAATCGGTTCACTGTTCAGTAAATACAAATGTATCTCTGATGAATACTAAATAACCAATTAGAATTAAAACCATTCACAGACCATTAGAATACACATTAATATATCTACATCAAATTATTCTAATAAAAGATTCGGAATTAAATAAAATAAATGTTTGTTCATGCTAAATAAAATAAATGTTGATCAACAATACAACTTCCGTCACCGGCGCTCGATAGGCGTTCTTCTAATGTGACTTTCACACTGGTCTTTTGCCGTTGAGAATCATAATGAGGCATTAGCAGTCAAGTTTTGCCGTTGAAGGTATCGGAGTTTTTTTTTTAAATTTCGATCCTACGAGCTTCTCGAGGGTTTGTACATGGTTTGTACAACAACCCAAGCTCGAACGTTTAAGTTTGAGAAGAGAGAGACTTCCATTCTCTGTGTGTTCTTACTGAATTTACCTTACCGCGATTACACTTTCGCGAAATGTTTATTGGTGATAATTTATTCGACATATACAATGAAATATTAAAAACATATTAAGTCTTAATGTAGGTAGATACAAATTCTCCACCAAAATTACCAAAATTGTACCACCAAAATCAGAAACAAAGAAAAAAATAATTTAATTTAGTCTTCAAATTACAAGAATGTGGGCATTATTAAATCATATCGAACCAAAAATGGTATCTGTAGCGTCAGGGTTCGCAAAAATCCGATATTTATAATAAATATCAAAATATCTGATATTTGATATTTATCCCATATATATCGGATATATATATACCAACAATAAGAAAACACTCCTTCAAAACACTGAAAAACACTGAAAAGTACAAAATAACTATCCTTTACTAATCAAAACTCAAGTACAATAAAAATAACTTAACAAATACGATACACATACCTATATAATTAAATTTGTCAGTTACTTGAGTTTTGATTAGTAAAGGAAAGTTATTGTTTTGTCAGTTATATACGTATTTATTGATTGGCAAACATGTCGTTGAAATTAAGTAGTTCGGTAACTAAGTAAAGTAAGTTCGGTAGATAAGTAACGGCTTCAAAATTTCCTTTAAATAGACACGTACTCGCAGTATTGTTTTATAATATTCGTGAAGTGAATTTAACTGTGAACGAAAGTGCTAATCGTTATATATACATATCTACAAGCAAAGAATAGGCACATGCTGTTTGGAATGCAATGATAGACTGGAATGGAGCGTGTGTACTCCTTGAGCAAAAGAATGACGTGTATGAACTGGTGTTGAAAAGCTTATTCGAAGTAAAAATAAAACAAGTGCCCTGGCATTCCACTCTTAAAAAGTTCAGAAATCATTGGAAAATCGATCCCGTTAAAATAGAATACTACAGAGAAAAGATAGTCGTGCCTAACCATTTCCGAGATTGAAAGCTTGCTTGAATTTTACCACGGAGAACTAAGCGATGTAATTGCCAGAGATTATTGTCGAAAGCTAATAGAGCTTTCTGTAGTATTATTAGATGGAGATACAGACAGAAAATTTAAAATAAGACGTCCAGGTGCCATGCACCAAGCTCGATGGATGGCTAGAACAATTAATTCTCTAAATTGTCATTACTCAGTTCTCAGATGAGACTAAGTAACAACATCCAGGTAGCACTGTTAGACGTCGTCTGTTTATGTATTGTGATAATCTACGTCAAACCGTGGGCTTTATGCATATCCATTTAAAGCAGTTAAAGCACCCTACAAGGATTTATGCTTTTGAAGTTATTGGAAGCTTATGAAAAAATAGATAAAATTATTTCGAAAGCTGTTCTGCAGAAGTTTAACCAACATTTATGATATTAGTCTGATGAAGAATTTAGCAGCTTCATCACTATTTTATGATGACGTAGATCTTGAAACAAAAGTAAAAATAGTAGGCAGTTTAGCCACAGAAAATTTCTCGACCAATAAACACGATACATTCCATCGAAGGAAGAACTTTGTAGTTAATTGTATGGTATGTTGAATATATTAGTGTCGTATGTGCCTAATTGTATTTAGCAGCAGTATAATTAATCAACGACCATTTTATTTTTGTTTCAGAGAAGAATATCGATGATTTTATATCAATCACACGCAAGACATTGTTCTGTCGTTTGAATATTGATGATAGTTTTCTCAACGATGTCCTTTCTATATGGGCGAGTAACGCTTTTTTTCTCCAAGCCAAAAAGACAGTCTCAATGCTTAGACAAGTTGAATTGTTGCAGGACTTCTGTGGTTTGATTACAGTTTATGTTGCGTACAAGAACACAAGAAGCTATGTTCGGATCGTAAAACTTTAAAAAAAATATCCTCAGTAATATTTGTTTCAATGTAAAATAATATTAAATACCTTTTATTCAAGGCGGCACAGGTTATCGTTGTCCTATCGCAATAATATTTTTATTTATGTTATTAATATCAAATAGAAAAAATATAGAGGGGAAAAAAAATTTTCTCTTATGGCTTGGAACACCCTAATGAACCTACATAAAAAAAACATACATCCAGACAAACATAGAATTTACTCCTTTTTTTTGAAGTCTGTTAAAAAGAAGCAGTTTTCGCTATTTTCATTCTGTAAGTAGTTTAAACCGTCAAAATGATAAGGTAAAATATAAAATATGAGCTTGATTATTCGATGTTTATTTATTGTTAGTTCCCATTAATTTTAATCACAAATTACCCACATGTGATATTATGTAACATTTTAGTAACAAGAAAGAGGGTAGAATGAATTTCCTGCGTGTAGTGGGGCTGCATAAAAGCCCGATTTTGGTCTTGTAAGAGGTCAGTTGTTGAGAAGCCGTCGAATAGTCAAGTGCATAATAGTTGTGATGAAGAATTGATAACGTGTTCATAGTGATCAGTGCTCCCGTTACATTTCATATTTAACATTATATTATAAAAAAAAGTAATGTAAAATGGAGAATTTTTTTTGTAAATATCAAATAATAACCAAATTTTTCATTCGTAAAAATTTTTTTACCGTTAATTCCTTGATTATTTACTTGTCAAATAATCAGAGGTTAATTCATTTATTTTTTAAATAAATGTAACCTGTATTATAGAACAACCATTTTTTTTGATACTGATATATGTATAAGCGTGGATATTTTTCTTCTCTACGTGCGATGGTGTTACTCAACGGATATAATGACTTTACTGGCGTTTGAATGTAAATTTTTAAAAAACAAATTTTTTATTTGAAAATTACCCGAAAAATCAATCGCTGTAATACTTTTCCTTTAATTCGTCTTAATAATTTTCATTAAACTTTCGAAAAAAATTAAATTACAAACTTCTCTATTGTAGTTTTTTGCTAAGTGTTCTAAACATCAGTCTGCTAAATTTCCAGTTCAGAAGACAGTAAGATATCAATTGATACATATCCTCATAAATATCGAATGATATATATTGTGATATATATCCGCTGATATATATATCAGCGAACCCTGTGTAGCGTACGACACGATGAGAAAAGTTCAAAAATGAAGTAAATAAATGAACCACCAAAAATGCAAATTATAGGACCCAAGTGCCACCAAAGCACACACTTTTCTGAATGGCCGGAAAACGCTGTGAGATCCAACAGAGGTACGCATCGAAGTCTTTCACGAGTAGTTATGCAAACAACAAGAAAACAACAAAATTATAATGTCTTTATGGACAGTTCTTTGGATTATGATACTGATTAGTACAAAGTAGTCAAAGTATCATTCAGACCAGTTCTGAATACAATAATTCAATAGGGATCAACCATCGATCACAGATATTTTATTTGTGATCGGAGAAATCGACTTAATAAATTAAGTAGTCAGATATGTTAAAATATACCCGTAATAATCGAATTTAGTCAAAATAATGATTGTGGACGTCCCACCAAAATTATATCTATAGTTAATTGCTACACATGCAGAATTAACTATATTAAAACACAAATCATATTTTGTAACTATTCAAATACTTTTTAATACAGTTTTCAGTTGCGCCGCAATAAATTCACTGGTGGGAAATTCACCCGGCTAGTTTATTATGTGTTATTAGTCTACATTATACACAATATTTTTTAAAACCATATTTATGAATTAAAATTTACCTAATATATCATTTACAAGTGATTAAGTGGCGATGATGTAGTTTAAGATATAACGGTATCGGTATCAGGTGTTATTTTGTTTTTCTATTCGTTACAAAGCAAAATAAAAATAGTTACGCAATTAAAGTAATAAAATATAATACATTAATAGCTGTAGCCTTGATAAATATCGGAAACAACGAATAATTCATGAGGTCATGAGGTGAACTTGTTTTTGATTTATTTAACCGTGTGACGTGAACAATTGTATGAGGGAAGTGAGGTTGACGCAGAGCCGATGCAGAATTGTTCTGTAACAGTATGTTAATTATGATTGCGTGATTCCGGTTTTTCGTTTGTGGCATATGGGGTAAAATATATCTATTACATTTTACATGCATTTAAGAACATATTACTGGTTTTACGTAAGAAGTTTAGTTTCTGTAAAGATATTTTCAATTTCGTTAATTCATATTTTGCGATTTAAAGTATTAGTGATACATTGGATACGTCGAAAGAGTATTAAAAATAAGAGTTATTATTAAGAGGTAATACTGCTAGTCTGCTGGGTACCTTAAGCAAAGGCAGCTTTCTAAGCGGCAAATTTGAGGAAGTCTATTATTTAAGATAATGTGTAGTTTTAAGTTTGTAAATATTAACGTATGTATGTACTTTTTGTTTTTAATAAATAATATTTTTTAGACTTATTATATTCCTGTGCTTCAAATTGACCATAGTTCAATGGTTTGAGCAGGGGAGTTAAATAACAATACCATATCTTCAATTTTAATTAGGAGTAATATTGCAAACTACTGCTATTTAATTGAAGGAGTTAATGTGAATATTAATGGTAATAATCGTAATTCTTTCATTTTTTTGAAAAAAGATTATAAGATAATATTTGTGTTCTAAACAAAATTAATGTAAGTATTTTAAAATTGTAAGTTACGTTAGAATTTAAATCTTCACATCAAGTCATTTGTCAAACTTGCTGGTTAATATTTTAGTTCATTCAAGTTTAGTTTGTTGACGTACTAGTTTACGTTAGTAACTAATTAATCTGTGGTACTAGTAAATAAATAATTTATTACATAAAAGACAGTTTAAAATTGCGTTACATACTTAAGTCTATAATTTAATACTTGTTTTGTGACGTCTTAAAACGAAATAAAAATATGAATAAGAAGAAATCACGTTTACACGAGACTCATAAAATGTCAATTTCTTACAAAAATAATACTATAATGGTGTTTAAAAAGCGTTAAGAGCAAACACAATGTTATGGTCGAAATATTATGTTTTCTAAGCACCACCGAACACCGTAAAAAGTAATGTTACATATGCAACGTATGACATACTTCCCTTCTGAATACACATGGCTGTTCTATTTTTGTTTACTATAATTGGGTCTCGCAATGCACATGGGTACAATAAGATGCACAGATTCAGTGCCTACGAGTTTCTAAGAAAGTAGGTACTGTATCAAAAAAATATGGCAAAGAGATTTTCAAAGTTAAAGTAAATCAATTTATTCAAGTAAACTCAATTACAAGGTGTTTTTGAACGTCAAATTACTTTAGTTCCGTTCGAATACAAAACCTGGACACTGAGAAGAATCTACAAGAAACTCAGTCAGGTACTATTTTTTCAACAACAGTTACAATTTCAAATTTGTATATTGTAGGGAAATATAAAAAACCTTGCTGTTGTAGCCAAAATATATTTCAGATTGCTATAGCTTTTTTGAAATTAGCAGATCAATTTAATTAGGTCTGCAGTTGTCTAAAATCTTAATACGAATGATTAATTCAGAATAAGATTATTTCTTCATTCATTAAGATTTATTTCACCGTATAGCAAGGCAGTTTAAAAAATTCGTTTCCCAAATCGATCTTGTCGGGAATCGAAACCAGGCTTGAAAATCAGATACATTCAAACCGTATTAACATTTAATTTTATAGCTGTGTAAAATATGTAATACGTTTATTTAAGTAATTGTAGTTTTTCACTCTAAAAGTTGACCCCAAAGTTGTGTTTCGATATGATTTACTACTCTGTCAAGAAAGTACCGGGAAAAGATCAATAATACACGAAATGTTAGTTATTCATCCAAATTTATTTTATCACCTTCAAAGTATGCCCCTTGAGAAACGATACACTTACGCCAACGAATAATCCAATCATCATAACATTTTTTGAACGCTTTTTCCGGAATTGAGTTCAGTGCTCACCGCGAATTCTCCTTTATGTCTTCTACCGAATGAAAACGGGTGCCACGAAGTGGTAATTTGAGTTTAGGAAAAAGAAAGAAGTCGGCTGGAGCCATATCTGGTGAATAAGGTGGTTGCTCGATGGCATTTGTTGAGTTTTTGGTCAAAAATTCGTTCACAATGATGGTCTTGTGCGAAGGCGCATTATCGTGGTGGAAAATCCAAGAATTTTCTTTCCACAAATCTGGCCTTTTTCGTCGAATTTGCTCTCTTAAACGCCGCATAACGCCCAAATAATATTCTTTATTTACCGTTTGACCTTCCGGCAAGAATTCCGAGTGTACATCACCGCGATAGTTAAAGAAAACAGTCAACATGACTTTGACTTTTGATCGAATTTGGCGTGGTTTTTTCGGTTTCGGTTCAGTTGGAAGGCGCCACTCCGAAGCTTGTTGACTAGTTTGCATGTCAAACTCGTAAACCCACGTCTCGTCACCAGTAAAAATGCGTTTCATGAATGTTGGATCGGAATTTACTCGTTCTAGCATGTCCTCAGCGACTCTTATGCGATTGAGTTTTTGGAGAAAATTCAGGTCTTTTGGGATTAGCCGAGCGGCAACGTGTTTCATACCCAAGTGATTATTTAAAATGGTATGGATCGACTCGTGAGACACAGAAAGTTCGGTGGCTATCTCTTTCAAACTTGAATGAGGATTTTAAGTCACTCACTTTTGCGATGTTAACTTCAGTTGCAGACGTTGATGGCCTACCAGAGCGAGGCAAATCTTCCATCACATCTCGACCGCTTTTTAACGCTTTGTACCACTCATAAGCACGTGTTTTTGATAAAGTCGATTCACCGTAAGCCTTGTGTAACATTTTCAGTAACTCCGAACACGAAATTCCATTGGCGATGCAAAATTTAAGACAAACTCTTTGTTCGATGTTTTTGTCCATTATGAAATTTGCAGTATACACTAGAATGATATAACTAAAAACAACACCGTATTTAATCTAAATAACAGATGCAACTCAAACTCCGCCTCAAAATGGAAAACAGTTGTCCCAATCTAACAATAACAAAAAAAAAAACAAAAAATTGAATTTGGAACCATAAAAGAAGCCTGGAGGAGCCTTGACTACCACATCTCAATCAATCTCAAATTGAAAGATTTTATCACGTCTAAGTAAGTTGCAGTTTTAGATAGATGTCAATTTTAATTAAATTAAGCTTAAAGGATTTTGTTTATGTACTTCAGGCTGTAATAGAAGCATTAGGTCTTCCGACTTCCGAGTTCCGACGACTATTCAATCAACAAATTCTCTATTCAACGCATTCGAACACAAATGAGAAAGGATAGAGTGAAATCCATAAAAACCGATTTTCAGTATAACATGCCCGAAGTAGGTACTGCTCATTGGGATGGAAAATTGTTACCTGGCCTGGATGTGAAAAGTTCTAAAGAAGAACGCCGATCCTTATTTCGTTTGACGAGAAGGCGCAACTTCGTGCCGAACTAAAACTGGATAGCTCCTCCGGCAAAAATCAGCTAAAGCAATTTTAAACGCGCTTTATGATTGAAACCTCAATATAAGGCACTACAAATAATGTGCTGTGATACGATAGCATCTACAGGCTACTTGAATGGATCTTGTGTGGTTTTAGTATAAAAAGTACAAAAAGAATGTATTGTTATTCTTTCCCTGCCGCCCTCATGTTTATGAGCTGGTTTTTAAAACTGTATTTGAATCAAAGATCCAACAAGTTACTAGCGGTCCCGATATTCCACTGTTCAAAAGTTTAGAGACAACTGGAATAACATTAATCCTAATAGTTTACGTTAGTAACTAAGTAATCCGTGCCAATAGTATAGAAACATGCACTAATTTTGTCAAACAACATCTCTGTGACGCGTCCATTAACGGATTGGTGACGTTTTTTAACCAATAACTGCAAAAATCCATTATATGTGATGATTATCGGGAACTGATTGAACTATCTATTATTTTTTTAGGAGAAGATAAAAGAATAAAAAAATTTATTAAAAAAAATTAAACCGCCTTAAAAAAAACACTGAAAAGTATAAAATAACTTACTATCCTTTACTAATCAAAACTCAAATACAATTAAAATAACTTTATAAATACGATACACATACCTATATAATTAAATTTGACAGTTACTGAAGTCGGTGCCAAGCCCACCAAACTAATAGACTTTATGTTGTTGCAGATTGATTTGGCACCGACTTCAATAACTGTCAAATTTAATTATATAGGTATGTGTATCGTATTTATAAAGTTATTTTAATTGTACTTGAGTTTTGATTAGTAAAGGATAGTAAGTTATTTTATACTTTTTAGTGTTTTTTTTTAAGGCGGTTTAATTTTTTTTAATAACAATTTTTTATTTGTCCCTTTTGAGTGGTCTTGACCTAAATAAATATCTAGGGCAGGTCTGCAATTAATTTCATTTTAATTCCGGAGCGCAAAGATATACAAGAGAATCGTCAATATAAATAAAGGTTATAACCAGGTCGTGTTATCTAGTGTATCTTCGAAGTTCAAGCTCCAATATCGGTAAAATTTAAATGAGACCACCTCTGAAGCATTACCTACCGAACGAAAAAAGAATTTTCGAAATCGGTACATAAATGACGGAGTTATGAGGTAACAAACATACAAAAATAACAAAAAAAAAACAACATATAGACGACTTGAGAGCCTCCTTATTTTTTTGAAGTCGGTTAAAAATTAAAATCAGACAAAAGTAAGAAGAGCAAAAGCAGTTCTTATTACGTTGTGTACAAGAACATAGCAAGATGTATCCAGACTGTAGAAAATAGATTTAAAAAAAAGTGTCCTAAATAATCAGTTATATAATAAAACAAATAATTATTTAGGATTTTTTTAAAGTTTGGACAACTTTCTACGTTCTTGTACTAAGCGTAAGTAAGAAATAAGAACTCTTATTGTTCTTCTTCTGCGGTAACTTTGTTTTTTAATAAACTGTTAAAACCGTTATTTACATAAACTTTGGGTCCCTGTCAGCACGGGTTAACATTAACATAGGAAGTTAAAATTTTGTGTTTAAATAAAGATTAGTATATTAAAAACAATAAAAGGGTTGCGTTTTGATAACTGCAAAAAAAATGTTTTTACTCATGTAAAGGGGGAGGTAGGTGTCTCTTATATGAGTAAAAATTTTTTTTATTGCACATTTTATGTCTTCGCACCATTTTTCTTTCGGAGTGGATAGAGCATTAAGGCGCAACAAAATCACGCCTTCACATCAGTTCTATTAGAGCGTGGGTTTACAAATGGCAAAATGGAACCAGAAATTCCGTATAATATACTTTAACACTTGGTTGACTTTTGCGACGTGCATGATGAGATCGCAACACGTGACACATTTTTCTTTTTGTCCCAAGCATACCCCAGGCCAGCACAGAAGCGTAATTTTTGTGCCCTTCAACTTTTATGTGAAACTGAGTATGAATTATGTTTTCAAAAAAGAATGGCAGTTCCAGTGTCATTTTAATAATGGAGTGTGTCTAAGAGAAAGTATATACATTTTATAAAGTACATACAATGGTTTATTTACAATTGATTACTTCTTCTTTTTATAAAGCGGTATAAACAGAAAAATAATAAAAAAGATTATGTTACATCATGTAAATGAAGCAATATCAAAACGCAAAACCAATGCAAAACTAATGAAGTCGCCATACTTTGTATTTTAGTTCAAAATAGGAGAGTTCGTACCTCAATATGTATCTAATTGTAATTCAATTGTAATTTCTTTCGAGTCTACTTAAAAGACATGTTGAATTGACATAAAAATCATAATTCGAGTATAATAATGAATACAAGACATTATGGTACTCTGTCTATGTACGGTTAGCATTTCATTAAAATTGTTGCGATATGGCTTCACATATACATGTGAAGTACCAAAGTGATCATAGTGATACCATTTTGGTACTTCACATGTATATGTGAAGTATCAAAGAGATTTAAAAAGGTATACGCATGGTAAAAAAGGTATACGCCATGGTTGTTAAGCCAAGTTTTTCACTGAAACCCCGTTTCGGAAAAATATGTTGTAATTACATTTAATTTTATAATTACTTGTATGTATACAAATTCTCTATTCAACGCATTCGAACACAAATGAGAAAGGATAGAGTGAAATCCATAAAAACCGATTTTCAGTATAACATGCCCGAAGTAGGTACTGCTCATTGGGATGGAAAATTGTTTACTTTAATAAAAGTAAACTATAGAACAGACCACGAAAACAAACAAATTTAAATTATTCTCATGTGATTCATACGTGATTTGAACTATTATTTAGACAAAGATTTATGTAAGTAAGTAAATCTTGAGATAAAAGACATTTCATTGCAATGAGTAAAGTTTCTTCATTATTTTCCTTTGTCTTATGTGAGTAAACAGATGTAAACATTGTCTAAGTCTATTAATAATATGGTAAGATGATCACATTATGACGTCTTGTCTTATTAAAGGCAATTAATTTAATCTTTATCTGTTTGTAGCAGTCTACATATATTACGTCGGAGAACTGATAACGAATTTTCACAACAGATTTTAGGCCAAACGAAGGTATGAAAAACGATGAAATCAGGATGGACTTTGCGACTATTTTACTACAGCGCCGCATATTATAAATCATCTAATTATTTAAAATCTTTATGTAAAACTAAACATATAAAATTATTTTTTCCGCCCGGCTTATGGTACACATTTTTAAAAATAATAAATGGCTATAAAAATTTCAGAAGGCCTAAATTAGTTTTTTTTTACTATTGTATTATTAATAGTATAAGAGATTTAGTCTGATTATATTAGTAAATCGTTGAAATGATCTGAGAGATTTATTTTTTTATTGTATAACCTCACGAATGTAACAATTCAAAGTGGTTAAAGGATAATTTTTTCATTTAAATTAAAAAAAAATGTAATATATTGTTATGTCATTTTTAGACTACATTTCCTATCCAACTAATAATAAAATATGCTTCTGTCATACCTTCGTTTGTTATTAAATATCTTGTCGTGAAAATTCGTTATCAGTTCTTGGACTAACTTTTTTTACAAATAAGCAAGTAAGGTAAGCAGCAAATAAGCATTGTTGTTAGACTAGTGACAGCTTATTGTCAGTTTTCAAACTGTCTATAAGACTTCTGACCGTTTTAGTGTTCAGTATTATATTATGAAAACGGGACCCTTGTTCTTATAAGAGTGACTTGATCGATTTAGGTGTCCGTTCGTCTTCTGGGCGTCTATCACTGTCGACTATTTGACTCACTGTACAACCACAGACTTTATAAATAACTCTAGACGCCGTATCTGAGCAGCAACGGTGAGGCAAATCGTATAAGCTGATTCTCCTGTAAGTAAATACTACACATATTTATTGTCAGGTAAGCTGATAGGCCGCCATTTCGTTAGAAAACAGCACCCGCGCATCTACATTTTTTTTAATTTTATTTACCTCACTTCATAGTAGGAGACAAGCTGTCTGGAGTTACAAAGTCTATGTATATGATGTACCACCTTTGTTTGATTTTTATGTTTGATGATTTATTTCATTTGTCTAATCAGAAAATCTGATTAAAAGTAGGTGCAATTAATACAATATATCTCAGCTTTGGGCACATTCTACGTACGCCGAAAAGAAAGATGTGTAATATTGCTGCCCAAATTGTTTTCGAATGTTGAGAGCGATAGCAATTAAGTTGCGTATCATTTTAGCCTCTTGTTGTGACAGCTACCACATATTAGGGATAAGTTGTCACTACATATTAGACTTAAGTTGTAATTGTTTTTTTAATGTAATAACTACTTGATTTATTGAATTAATGAACACATATGTAAAATTTATTATGAATTTCCTTTCAAAGCGTTTTAATTTTTTCGGCAATTATCCTGTCTCTCTTGCATACGTAATTTGTTGTAATCATACTTCATTTGTGATCGAAGTAATTCTACGAACATTATGCATGTTTGCTTTAAACTGTCATAATTAATTGCAATGATGACACACTTATTGCATCAGTTGTTGTTTTCTTAGATCGAATAGCCTAAGCAATGAGGCCAATGTGTTGTCTAATAGATAGTTATTTATCAGACTTAGAGTTCAGAGATATTAAAACAATAATAAGATTTACATTGAGCACGTCGAAAAAAATTAAGTGTAATAGTCGAGGTACCCTGAATTGGGGTATGTGAATTAAGTATTTGACTGTTTATAGTCTTCTATATCAATAGTGAAAAGACTCATAGGAATAATTACTGTGGAAGATAAACGACGCATTCATTGTCTCAGTAGCTTTTCTCAGAGTAGGTACATGCGACGATGACTTCTGCTTGCTACTGCTACTGAATTAATAAATAAATACGTGTATACAAAAATGTCTTTATGCTTTCACTATATCATTAATAGGTTAGTTATTATATAGGTAGGTTCTATGACTTGATTTTTAGGTAACATTTTAGGCTAATTGTTAGAAATATTTTTATTTTATTTTGTATATCTAATACATTCCTTAGGTTTCATTCCTTAGGTGCGATATTTTATGAATAAATGAACACAAAAAGAAAAGAGAATGAAATCAATTAAAGAAATACGAAAGAAAACATATGTTTTGTGTTCGGCGTTATTCGAATGGAATTAAGTTAATTATACTCAAACACAAGCATATGCCACCGTGACTTTGAAGCTTTTGGCGTACTCTGCAGTTAATTTAGAAGGTTTTTGTTAATCTGTCATGATCGCCAGATGGCGATGGTTGTACACTACGTATGCCGTATGGCGGCAAGCATACGCGTAAGCGTAAGGATCTTGCCGTAATTCACTGTCTGTTATCTCAAACAATCTTGTTGTCGGATACAATACAAAAAGAAGTACTTACGTATTTTTGAGTTGTATTTACTGTATACTTTGTATTAATAAAAAGCTTAGGTTTTTATAATACTACCTTCACGTTTGTGTTGGTTAAATGACATTCTTTGTTTAAAGCAAACACAGACCATTTTTTACTTCAGATGAAAAATATGAAATAAACCAAACAAAGGTCCGAGGGACTGCGCATAAGGGCAAAAGATTATTATATAAAATACGTTGTCCTAATCTTTTGAACACGTGGATCGTAGATTTTACGCAAACCGTGCTTTGAAATGTGCTTATTCAGTTTTAGTCGTTGAGTTCTTCGTTCCCTAAAGGTATAGTCATTTTTTGCTGGTTCCCATGAACCCTGCGACAATGGCGTCGACCTCGCTGAAAGACGCCGAGGAGATCCACGCAAGAATAAATATTGTACAACAATAGGGGTAGCTTCTTTGACTTTACTCTGACTCGATACTTAATCACGTGGTTTTGATACTTACTAATATTTTATTAAAAGAGTATAATTAAAGTGACTTTCTGTTGTACTTAATGCAATCACAGTTTACAGAAAATATAAACATTCATAAATGTATCTGTTTATCACTTATTTAATGAACTGAACATTTTCGCGGTGAACTGAAAAATTATTTAGGTATTTCCGATAATAATCTTTATGTTATTACTTTGTTTTTTTGTAAATATAAGTGTCTTATTTTGTAATTTTGTTAAATAAAAAAAATCGATTTTATTTAAAACAGTATTAAAAATTGTATTAGTCGATCTTTTTTTGATATATTAAAAGGATATTTTTCACTTTTTATTATTAAAAGGATTTAAATAAATAGAAAATAAAAAAGTAAATAAAAAAACAAAAGAATGTTATTATATTATTGTCTTATATAATTTAATAAGAAATCAAAATTTAAATCAAAATTGAAAAAAAATTTAAATATTCCTATATCTAAGGATCTTCATTTGAAATAAATGAAAGCCTCAACAAAATAAATCTATCATGTATGAATACTGTTTGCGCACACTATAAGACTTTATACAACAAAAGGCATAGCAGTACGTAACGGACTTTTTTATGTCATCGATCAGGATCTCTTCCTCGTCATATAGGTTTTGTCATGCTAAGGGAGCAGCATTCCCACGCATCACATAACCTGATTTTTGCTTACTTAAGATGCTTTGAATGGTGCTGACACGTGCAAGTGAATTACACTACTTCATTTTTAGGTACGTTACAAATATAATATCTGGATTTTCAATGTGTGTGTGTCTAAATATGCAATTATAAATTAAGAAAATTATGCTGGTAATGCCAGTAGTAGTACTTATTTAAAAATATTAACGACGTAATATAATTTTTGGATGTGATTATTGTTTTTAAATTCTTTAACTAGTATCCTGTCCATCTGTCTGTCTCGCTGTCCGAATATCACGACCATTTTACTTGTAGACTATTCGGTCTATATAGATGAAATTTGCAAAATACATAGATGTGTTCTATGAATTGCTATACAATGGTGTAATAATATATAAAAAAAATGTGCATATAAGCCGTGCGGGGTATTTCTGGATAGGTCATCAAAAATGGTTAGAGCTTCGAAATAGATTGTTTTTTTAAAGTCAATAGTCGTTGAGATATGCTCTTCTAAAGTCGTATGAAATGTGTCCCTCTTTAACTTTAACTATAGGCTGGAAAATTCTAAAAAAAAACATAATAGTAGAACTTAAAAACAATTTTGACGAAAATTAGTTTAGATATTATGTTGTGCAGTTTTTGAGATATTCGGTAGGTATATAACATGCGATAACGTCTTTGATCTTGGACGAATGGATTGTGAATTTCAAATTTTTTTAGCAAAATAACCTTTTGCAATTTAAAAATTTTCATTGCAAATAATACTTGCTATTTTACCGCAAAAATATATAGCAAAAATGTATAGGGATTACGTGAAATACGTTAATATGTGAAGCAATATTATTAATACAATATTTGTTACGTTTATTAAAATAATACTCTATTTTGTATAGAGACAGTTCACATTTTGGAACAGACTACTCCTCAAGTGTCAGTTTTAAACTAATAATTTGTTACAGACAAAACAAATAGAAAAGCGTTGTAACCCTTAAAGCATTAGAGATAGCTAGTCTTCAAGAGTACACTTGGCCTAATCAAGAGCACTAATAACCACTTAACTCATCGACGTCGCGTCTTGAACAGCAATAGAAGAAATCTATGAAACATAACATTGGAATCTATTTTAAAAACGTGATCGTTTTTGTTATTTAACACATAAAGTTCATAATATTACGGAGTACTATTACGAGTGCTAATTATACTGCAAACACAATTTATTTATTAAACCATCATAGCTATTATGGATAGCTTTTGCCTGTAACGCAAGCTTATTGAAAGAAGTCCAATACGCTATAACAAATTTATAATTTCAGAGTTTAATGTCATTGAGAACTACCAACCCTATTGACAAAGTTGTTAAACTATTTTTTTAGCGTTTTTAGCGCTGCTCGAAAAAAATATAATTTAAAATTATTGATTTTAATTTAAAGATATGTCATAATTATTTCTTTAAAAATATCTCCGACATAGAGGTATACTCGTATACGGCTCTGTTACTGTTTTGTTTGAATGTGAGTTCCTAGTAAAAGGGTTGCAATCGGGGTTATTATTTTAAATCATCGTTTACGCCACGTCATATTCATGATTCTTTTTAGACATGATGGGTATACTCTTTCATATGTATCAAAAACTCTAATCACTGGAAACAGCGCTTGACGAATGGAGCGGAAAATATTTAAAATGGAAGCCAAAATAGCGTGCAAGACGCTCACCCCGTAAAATATGACGATATTATAATGAAAAAAATAGGGAAGAAATTAAAATTCTTATAGCCCCGGAAACGTGGGAACGTGCGGAACGATGCAAGAAATACATATGTACAGTATTATCGAATATCGAAGTTTACAAACTATGACATTCTTCAAATTCTTTACCAAAAATAATGTCTTCAATTTGGGCTGTGCGACAACATCTGTGTAATTATATTCTACAATATATTTAATAAAAACTTTTATGTAGTTTAAACTTCATTCACGATTGCATTCCTTAAAATCTTCTGAGATAAGGTTATAGTGGTTACATCGTATATGATCAAGCATTACATCAGTTACGTGTTTGCTTCACTCTGAATAGTGCCGGCTATGTCGATAGTAGTAATTCGCCCATCACTCTAAATATCTCTTATCAATCTCCTCCTTCGCGTCATAAATTAGGTCACATTAATTGTATCAAAATGCAGTCACATTAACAATGGTATGTTACATTTTAAATCGATCGAATGAGCGGAAGTCGATGAAAATTGAATATTTAATCGTGTAGGTATGTTTCCTTACATACTTGCTTGTAAAATTCATGATAATAGCAGTAAATGTAGTGTCAAAGAGATACTGATTTACAAGAAACCCGACCAAGAAAGTACACATGCATTTAATTTTTGAGAAAATTAAGTAAAATCTTATGAACAATAATGTGGTTCCAAAACTTGATTATTTAATTGTTATTTTAGTTTCGGGTTACTAGTTTTCGTCTCTTGACCAAACCATTACGAATAAATCGGATATGAAATACGTACAGACAAAAACACATACCTACAGATAAATATGATGAAAATATGAAGTAATGTAACTATAAGGTGCAATATAAATGTAAGGTAAGTCGTTTTTTGTTCTTTCAGCAATGAAATTGAAATGTTTCGATAGCGTTTTAGATTGTATGTGTGTTGCTGATGATGAAAAATCTATGTAGTAATAACAATACAATATTTCATTTTTATATTGACGTAACATTAAATCAATAAATAATGCTATTAAATAAATAATACCACTAAAATGTAAATGGTTTTATACGTCTGTCATATGTAAAGCATTTACATTATTTCTTCACGGGTATTGCAAAAGTCATTGTTGGTTCCTATATGAATGGTTTAAAAAAAACGGTCCACATAAAATCAAAACTCGATCTCGAAATTGTAATCAGCCCGTTTTGTGCTCGCTGGCTCCCTCGATGTTGGATATTTTTTACATTTGGGGTAACGGTGGCGCATTATAATCACAATAGCGATATCGTCTTACCGTTAACGGACTCTGTTTTCGGATCACATTCACCATCGGTGGTTTAACTCAGTTTAACTCAATGTTATATTCGACTGTTATCAAATAAGTAGATTTTCTGTTCACTAACAGAACTTTTCTAATTTTTATGAATGAATGAGAGAAATGTTTTTAACATAAAACTGTTATTTCTTGTTGTTGATCTATTTGATTTAGAATCGATTTAATGTTTTCTGTTTATTAGACAATTATTGTATCACGTGGTTGTATCTAGGGATACTTATAATCTTTTCAGATTTATCTGTGATAAATTTAACTTTTTTCTGTGAAACCGGCCTTTACAGTTTGTCGGCAAAAGGGTTTTAGAAGGTTGATTTAAGTAGGTCATTTACTGCCTAATTACCATAGCGGTTTTTGTCTTAATAGGATCAAAATTGGAGAAATGTGTTCTTAATATTGTGATATGGATCAAACAGTCGGAGTTTAATGATTATTGACTAATAAAGTATAAGAGTAAAGCAGGTCTTTGATACCAAAGAATTAAAATTTTGGAACCTTTAAATACAAAACATTTTATTGTAAGTTCATAACTCAATATCGTTTAATATTATATGTAGGTATAATAAATTAAAGGCACTATATTTTTACAAACAGGCTATCGGTATTGAGGTGCCTTCACTATTCAATTCAAAAAGTATGGTACATTTGCTAAAGTCTATAAATTTAAGTACAATAGTTTAAAGCATTAATTAATTTACGAAAATATTACTGTAACAACAACATTTTTTTCGTGATAAAATTAATTAAAGCAAATACATAACACAAATATTTGCAATATTTTCTTTAAAATGTCATTATCTAATAATGACTAAATTGTTTATCGCTTATGCGTGAGCACAATAATTGAGTTTACTCTTGTCTACTTATATACAAATACGACTGAAGTGCAGGCTTCGTCATATCACTGACCGTTAGAGCACACCTTGCGCCTGCGCCGATATCATCTTTGGCACTGACAGCTGTATGTATGTTTACTACTTACTATACATCACAATAAATATCTAACTAGTAAATTATTATAAATGTAATTGATTATTAATTACTTCTTATATTTTTTAAAGGACGGGATTGTCTTGTTTTCTCTTGCCACCATTTTAGTGTTTCTTCGATTTGTTCTTTGTCTTCAGGGGTCATTTGTATTTCTGGAAGCTCTTTTTTTAACTCTTCTTCGTTATATTGTTCATTACAAATAAAAGTATTCTCTTCCTCTTTAAATTTATAATCTTCGTGGGATAAAATTATTTCAGGATTGATAGCTTCCAAAGGCAATATATTCTCACTAAAGTTGGTATTAATTTGTTGGTTTATAGAATCAGAATACTTAACTTCAAAATCACTGTTCTTTACAATTACTTCATTTTCATTACAGTAATTTTGTTCGCTTATCACTGTGAACTGTTCTGCTGAGTGCGAAAACGGGAAGTGCCCATCAATGAGATGCTGACCTACGTCTTCTTGTAGGAGGTCTGATGAAGGAGTCATTGGTTGTCCAACTCCGTCATCTTCTTCATATAAATGAGGAGTAGACACTAACTGAAAGTTCTCTGTTGTTAAATTAATATATTGGTGTTGAGGCAATTGGTTTAAAGAACCATCCAATTCATCTTCATCGATGTCTTCTTCATCAAGAGCAGGTGAATTTAAAGAAAAATAACTCCTTTCTTGGCTATTTTCTCTTGGTGAGGATGATGCTGGCGACGGAAACGATTCCATAGACGGTCGACTTGTGTTCTCTTTGTTGGCATGACCGATGTTTAACAAACTTTCAAGATTTCTTATATATTCCACAGCCATGCGTAAAGTTTCTACCTTACTCAGTTTTTTATTAGGTCCCCTATTTGAATTTGCGGTTTCAAACGCTGCTGCTACTTCATCAGGTATATGACGGCGAAGTGCAGCAAATCCATCATTGACTTGACGTACTCTATTTCGTTCCCGCGCATTTCTTCGCGCTACTGCCAGAGGTGTCGGCGTTCTAGCTTCTTCAGTACCGTGTTCGCGAATTCGTTGTCTTTTCACTGGCACTGTAGAAATAGCATCTGCAGAATTCACTAAAGACGATACTGACACTGTCGGCGATGTAGGACTCTTTTGTTTCTTTTTCACTATAATAATTTCACGTCTAACACTTTGATCATTATTTGTTATATTCACGGAATTATTCACGGATTCCTGAAGCACCTGCGCCTTGCTGAGAGCGGAATTGCGGAAGACGACGACGCCGATGGAGCTCATTTCGGCACCATGAATTGCGGTTTTTACATGTTATGATTGTTTGTGTTAGATTCGTTGTGGACTCTATCGATGATGGGATCACGTAGTGGCTAGGTATAAGTAACTGTTTATTTGATACAAGGATAGTTGAAGGTTATGTGGCGTCAGGGCGCCGGCCGGTACGGGAATGGCGCGTGCCGCGCGGACGCACCTGGGGTGTCTGCGGGGGGATCAACAGGGGTACTTACGTTTACTAGTTGCACACATGCCCTTTCAAAGGGCGGTATGGGGAATCGTCCATGTTCAATACACTACTACTAATGTGTTTCGGTATACCATCTGATTCGTAGTAAAATCAAAATAATGCTTTTTCAAATGGGTACATAATACACCTACATACGTATGCTCATTGTACACTTAATTAGTTACTTACATAAAATTAATAGTTCGTCAAGACTTGTAATAATAACACATTATTTTAATGACGTAGGAAAGAGAAATAACTAAAAAGTATACTTTTAATTGAATTGAATTGACGACACATAACGACTTTTATTACATGTACATACAAATAACATACTCATTAAACATACGTAAGTATATGTATTTTACTATAATTGATTATTAAACTTAATCATTTTTACTCTTATAACTGCAGTTAACGGTAAAGAAGTACACTACAAGAAAAATTCGCCACTGAACAACGACGATGCCCAATATGTACCCGTACTAAGGTCAATAATTTTCCGGGGGTGTCTCACCCAACTACCATGTATGTGTGTGAGTAAATTTTGATATCAAATGAAATGTGCGCATATGTACATGCATTATCACATACATACGTAGAATGATGTATGAACCGCTGCGTGTTTCAATGGCATTTTAAAAGAATGCGCCGACGCAGAGGGTTGGGATTTGGCACTGCAATTTCATATTTATTATAAAGCTACTAAACGTTATAGAGTAAATAAATAATTGGTATAAGCGACGAATTAGCAACTTATCACTATTTTTTGATTTGTATTTTCACTATTACCATCTGTTGGCCCAAATACTGTTACTGAAATTGGCATCAATATATGAATTTGTTGCCGATTGATGTTCTGTCCACCACAAATAGGAACTACCGTGAAATTATGTATCTATATCGTACGAACAAATGGTCATTGAAAAAGTGACGTGAGTTTGAGATAATATGTAGTTTATATGTTTTTAATACTCGAAGTATTATGAGACATTCGATACGTAGTTATGTATCGAATGATAGATATATTTCCACGCTATTTCTTCGAAGGCAGGCAAAGAAGATGGAGCACCACACATTAAAAATTTTTGGTTACTTCGTTTGACTTCTCAAATTTTGTCTTTACCTATGCTTTGACGTCCAGGTATGCGAAACCTTGCCGTCAATTATTTAATATGCAGACTGTCTAGTTCTATCTTCTAGGGTCATTAGTTGGTTCTATCTTCTAGGGACTTTATTGTAAACCAGAACATTCTTTTGTTTTGCCTTAGTCGGGTAAAGACGAAAGTCTGTTACTATTGTGCGTCTGAGCGCGTAAAAGATTTTTTATGATAACGTATTTATGTGATGTTTTATTTTTTCTTTATATTAAGTAAGCATTTTTCTTGCGTGTTTCAAGTTTAAAATTCGATTTTGAAAAATAAGCGTGATAGAAAATTATAATAAGAAAATAGTATTTCATTTGAAACTAGTGTTATGTATGAAAAAATAATAGCTGATTTACTAGGTCGAGATTTTGGATCGTTAAATATTTACATATATGTACTTATTATTATAAATAAGTATAAGTGCTAAGAATAACGGTTTGTAGTTTTATTTTGAATGAAACTTATGTACATATGTATAAAAGAATGGAAAGAAAGTTACTCACTGTTCGCCTACTTTTTATACGTTCTTAAGTATAACATTGAACATCTGTGACTAACTTATGGTGCATCCATACAGGAAACAATTTTCTAGTGAGGGTAGCGTCGTACTCAATATTCAAAAATTCCCGATGCAAAAATAATTTAGACAGATCTAGCATTCTAGAAAACGGATTAAAAAAAAAGTTGTCTGCAAATCGGTTCATTCATTCATTAGCCTCAGATATAAATCCATACAGATAGACAAACCGATGGGCAGACAGAGAGACGATGGCATAAAATTAATAATATTAAAAATGGTATTGCTACATATTTCTAAGATCCGCGCGTACGACGACGTCACCTAGTATACTCACACGCCTATACATCTATGTACGTTTCTATATTTGTGTATGTGTGTGTTTCGCGCCTACGCCAGCTGCGCATTGGCTTTTATTCGATGGCACGCGCCACTATATCTCTATTGTTACCTATTACTCTTTTGCTGTTATTATCTGTTACTGTACTATAATATTCTTTTAACTTTACAATAAGAATCATTTTTCCTTAGTTTAGTTTAAAATTATGTTTACCAAAAAGAAAGGGTGTTTATTAATTTATCTCTAAGCAGTTAACTTGCAGTTTCAACTAATTTAGTTTAGTAGGTATTAATTAATATTTACATAGGTACCTACCTAATATGTCAATGTAATGTATATATTAAATAGAAAACAGAAAATTAACGGGATCGAACGACTCTTATCAGGATTAAAAGAAAATGCCTAAGTATTTAAACACTTAGCAGTTTACGCGATAGCGTTTGTCATTAAGGAAAACATATTTGAAAATATTTTTTGTGGTGCCTGTATGTAAATAATAGCAATGCTTTTCTTTCAATTGCTCGGAATTTAAGTTCTATAGGCGTATTACGAATGTGCGTTCGATAAAGGACAGTTACTCTACAATTTCAAGAAATATAAATCTGTAATATTTAAACAATGCCATCGCAATATTATGAAACGAAATTTTGTCTGTTTTATTGATTTTCTTTTGCGCGACAATGACTGAACTAACAAAGTATATATATATATATATATATAGGTGCAACATACCTGCATACTGACGTGATTGCTTTCTAGACCTTTCCAGTTATATTTCCAACATAACCCATTTTGTGCTTAATCGATCGAGTGGTATCCAAATCTATAAGTGGCACACATAGATTATTAAAATTTTTATTATTTCATTACAAAGACAAATAGGTAAATAAGTACTTACAGTTGTATATATCTAAATATAATTTTGTAAATATTAACGTATGTATGTACTTTTTCTTATTTTAATAAATACCTACAAATCATAAAAATAAAAAATTGTTAGTGTATTAATATACTTCCTCAAAGTCACCGTTTAAAAACTTGATTATGTGCGGATGTTACGTAAGTATATACCTAACTAAATATTTAGTAGTAAATTAGTATGTATCTATCTATAAAATATATACAGCACATTTTATATAATTTTCATAAAAACTTAATCTACACAGTAATGCAATTAATGTACTAGTACTACCAAGAGCAATGCTGGAGTAATGTTTCTAATACTCACACAGCATCCTGTAATTCAAGATGTATTTTTTCGCCGCCAATCCGCTCAGTAAGGTGAGTCCCACCATCTTGCGAACATGTGGGACCCGCAGAGTCAGTGCTATGAGTTCTGAGCTAAATTTAGCCAAGACCATATGGTCTTATGTTAATGCTAAAGGGGGAAGGTGTAACAAATCTGAAGTAATGGCTTTGTAAAATTGCTTTTGAGTGCCTGAATGACATCACGTTGCAACACTTATTATTTGGTAGTATATCAATTGTTAATGAAATAAATGCATGATTATGTCGAAAGTTCAAACATTGAGAAAATGTTACAAGAAAAAAAAAATTATGACACCTTATAAAAAAACGATTAAAATGGTTACACTGCAAATGAAATGATGCATATTTTCAGAATATTGTTACTTAAATAATTTTTAGTGAAACTTTGTGTATAGTAGTTATTTACATCTAAAAAGATGTTATATTCTAAATCTAAGCAAAGCAAAAATCATGCAATAACTAAAAATACAAAATCATACAATATTTGTTACTTTAAAAAATTAGTAACATCCCTGATGGGGCGTTAGAGCAACATTTCAATTACTTGTATAATATACGAATGTGGTGGGTATTTTTTGGAGGAAATGTGAGAAATGAAGTTGGCATTTTGTTTAGATTTTTTTTTGCACTTTTGAGAGTTTTGAAGTATAAACTAATAGTATGTTGTGTGTTAAAGTTCTGTGCAAGTAAAAATAATCGAAAGGCCTAAAATCACCCATTCCCAAAGTGGGCGTAATGCCCCCCTGTGGGCGCTGCAGGCCTAAAGGGGGGCGGTAAGAGACCCAGAAAAAAAATGGGGGCGTTGTGTAGAGGCCTGGGGGGCGATTTGTAATTTCATTTAGCTAGGAGGCATCTTAGACAACGACTGCATGAGCTCTCGACTCAGTAGACAAAATAAGTTTGGGAACCTAGAGTCTAAATAATCACACGCAACTGAAGTTTTCGCGATCTACTGATATGTCCTTTTTTAATGCCAGTAGAGCGTCTACCACTTTACTAGAGAAGTGTTAGGCTGATATGAAAATAAGAACTTTACATCAGGCTTATGCTTCATGACAAGACAAAGAGTTTTTACATCAGACAACTGCTCTTGGATCTTGGAATCTGAATAATTAACATGGGATATCTACATTGTTGTATGAGTGTAATTCCCTTTGCCTTGTAAAAATTGGGGAATAATGTTAAAAAACACACTACGTACAATGGCTTTTACGGTAGAACTTTCTTTCTGTTTTGTGTAAAACTTTCTAATTTCAACTTTACTTGTTTTATCTTTGTATTGAATTAATATGTTACTGTTTTAATTCTAAGTTCTATAAAAGGGTAAGCTTTGTTAATTCCAGATTTCAAACCTAATATTATAAACGTGTGTCAAATAACATAAGAATTTGTTTTTAACTGTTATATTGTTGTTAAGCTGTTCATTAACGTACATAAGTATATAACCTAGGATATATTATAACATAAGAAGCTAACTGACTGACTAATGTACTAACACGGCCAAGACCTGGAAAATATTGAAAGCGCGTTTCACATATAGTATTTATGAAATGAATAACGAAACACAGATTTAGAAAATTTTGAAAAATCGGTGTTCAATTTAAATTTGATAGATTCTGTACACGTTGTGTACAGAATCTATCAAATAAATAATCAAACACGAATACAGCTGATTTTGAAAAATCAGCCCCTAAAGGGGTAAAAAGCAAGGTTGATAAATTATGGTCTTTCAAAAAAATCTTAAAAACCATTTTTTTTTAATAAATTTTATTAATTATGGTATTTTGATTTTTTCGAACCCTAACTATGGGTTCGATAAGAATTTGGAATTAAACAAAACGCACTCTTTGGTCTCACAGCAAAGGAAAATTTCCGCGCGATGCTATGTAAACGCCATACGATTACGATATTGCACCAAAAGTCACGAAGTTTTTGCTTTAAGAACATGCCGATTTTTTGTTGACCTAGTTTCCAGATTGTTACTAATCCGCACGACTGGGGAGGGTCACAATACAACGATACACAGATGAACATGAAATATTTTTATTGTCGTGATTTATTAGTAGCCAAAACACGTTTATAAAAACATTTACGAGTATTTTGCAAATGATTATTTCAATACTGCAATATTTTGGCAAGTCGATCATGAGCTGATACCAATTACATCGACAGTGTGAGTTTGCCGTAGTTACCTACTATAGCTGTTCTACTCGTAGTTACGCTCAATAAGGTAGAAAGAAAGACACGAAAATTCGTGTGACACACGGCAACTCATTATGGCACCGTCCATTTCGACTTTTGGTCCGAGGACTGACCTTATTTCGTCATTATTTCCAATCCCGTCTAGTTATCACAAATGATTTTAACCTGCGCTTACGTATTCATTATAAACAGCTGTGTTATGAATAAAACCAGCCGACTCACTTCCCTTCAAATGCATAACCTATCTCAATACAGGTCGCCTTGAAATAGCTGAGCTATTCAAAACTTCTTCGACCCAGACGACCTATTATTTCTTATTAAAAAAATATAAAAGAACCTTCAACTTGGAATAAATAAGCTAAGGTCAGTGGTACAAAGGCCAGGCGGGCGGTGAGCAGAGACTACATCTAGACGATTTAGCTAGACTGGTATTCATTTCATTTTAAAAGGAAATATAAATGAATTTAGTTTAATTATAGGTGCGCTATATATTGATAGAATGCGATGTAAACATAACGTAACATATACCTTTAAAACAAAGTCAATATGTACCTACTTTTCATATATTATTTATTGTATTTTGTTGCAGACACAAGTCACGTGTATGAAAGAACAACGTAAAGTGAAAGGATCTATTTTATGAATGTGAGCAAAACTAAGGTTTTGGAGTTTGAAAGAGATGAGATACAAGTGTGAAGTGTGGGTAAATGGAAAATATCTAGAACAAGTGAGTGAAACTGTGTATTTGAGGAGTGCGTTTCGGATGGAAGATGTGAGTTCGAGGAGAGTCGGATAGTAGCTGGCAGTAAAGTGTACGTTACTCTGTCCGCATTAGTAGGCAGACTGAATATATCTAACTCCGCCAAAATGGCCATGTACAATGCGTGTTGGTGCCGAATTTCTTGTACGGTGGTGAGGAATGGCCTTGCCTAAGCCTGAAATCGAGGTAAGATAAATGCGGTAGAAATGCGGTCGAGATAAGCATTGAAGAGATACACAATGTAATAAGGCTGGACGACATGTTATTGCAAAAATTAGGACAGGAATGTAGAGATGGTTCGGGCACGAGCGATGAAGAAAAATCTATCGCGCGAAAGTGCTGAGAGTAGTAATAAAAGTTAAGGAAGACAAAGGCTGACTTATTAAGAATAAATAGCAGATTATTAGCTGATGGAAATGTCAATAGCAATCACGTACCTAGGCGAAAATGTGTGAGCAGAATGATCTGAGGTGAAACAACGATCGCAGTGCTTGGCGCTCTATTTGACTACCCCGTTAGGGATACGGTATGAGGATATGTATTTATGTAATACATTTCATGTCATAAAAGAATGAATGGTGAATGGATTTTTGAATAACTTTAGGTATCTTATTTTAGTCCACGATGACAATTAGTATTAATTACTGCTTTTTCTTGTGTTAGACTGAGACTAACGATAACAGTACGTTGTACCTCATAGGCGTTAAGTTCATAGTAAGTATCAAAGGGTGTACGTATAATTCCAAGTTTAATATGTTCATTTTATATAGTATGGCATATGATTCAACATAAATATATATTATGTATTTTCCATATAAAACTATTCTAGTTGTCTTTATCGCCTTGAGATTTTATATTAGAGTTAAGGGTATGTATGTACTTTATCCAACAACTAAAATGGGATTGTTTTTTAAGATCAATAACTGGTGCAAAAATAAAAAGTCCAGTCTGCACCTCCATTCATCAGTTTGTGATTAAGACACAATACACTTCACGTAGTCATTGTTTCACTCCAGACAGAATCTTGCTCCCTTTTTGAGACCTCATACTAAGAATGAACTGCACTCGTTTTCAATAAACTCTTTACCAACTTCTTATTTTCTTACAACTCTGTATTTCTTTCAGTAAATATTTTCTTAAGAGAATTGGGACCTTATAGCACTTGTTATAAAGGTGTTGTAAAATTTTGTGATGTAATTATTGTATTGTATATTTAAGATCAAGTCCCGTCGGTAGGCAGGTTTAGGGTTAATTTCTTTCAATTATTTTGATTTCCTGTTCTCTGTCGCAAAACCGTTAAGCAATTATTTGCATGAAGAATTTAGGTATATTAAATTGCTCTTTGTTCGTTGGTGCGGAAGATACTGTCTTTGAATGAAGTGTGGATGTGATTTTAGACCGTCGATTTGAAAACGAACGTTTCAACCGAGCTTTTAAATTTGCTGGCAGTCTGTCATTGAATACTTTCCCAGTCCATCTGGTCACTTACAATTACTCACTATCAAACTATAAGAGCATAATGTAATATTATTATTACCATTTATAAATACTATCTACATATAATCTAATTATTTTTTAACTCTATACGCAATTCTAATTAGAAGGTAATTTGTATTCCATTGTAAAGTCTAATCATCTTAAATAATTACTATAAATCTGATCAAAGTCTGATCACGGTATTATTACTACTCTCGAACGTAACCGACCAAAAAACATCAAAGCCTGGCAGATGTTTAGCCCGCGCTGTTTACGCACACTTCTTTACTTCTTCCGTCTTTTTTCTTGACGTTATATTTCAAATGCACGTAAAAGAGAAGAAAAATATCAGTAGGGGTTGCGAGGGTTTGCCACGTGACCTTATTCCCTATTGCGCGCGTACACACACGAAAGCAGGGAACCCTCGATCATTTTATTGATCTCTGAGAGAAATCATTCTGATTAGTGCACTTTATACGTAATTTTGATTCATTTTGGTTGTCATAGATTTAACTAATTATTGTCACATAAATTTATTTATTTTCTTTGAAAAGAAGAGTAGGAACATTTTTAGTTGTTCTGTGATATTTACATTGATAATTTTTTCATGATGTGAAAAAATGGTAATAACAGCCATTTTATAAACAAATATTGGTAAAACAAATGTCAATGTATGTATTTCGCTGACAGTTCCCATAGATAAGCTATCGGATTATTCGTAAAAAGTATTTATCTGTGTTAGTTATTATTTCCGTAAACATTAGGCCTACCAATATTTAGGCTCATAAAATTTCATAAGGGTCTTCAAAATAATATCATCATCAACTCATTGGCTTCCGACAATTCAAAGCGTGTAAGAAAAACAAACTACTGGACTCGTATCGCGTTACACTACTTAAACTGTCGTCGGCACCGCCACCCACACGGCTCCTTTTGTTTTTTACCAGCCTTTTTACAATCACACCGAATAGGTTTCCTGTTAGAAAAACAAACAGAGTCGTTTATTGACTCGGAAATTTCAGTTTTTAGATGATGTCTTGTTGCGAATGAGTGATGGATTCCGAATGACTCTCGACCTTTGGTTTCTTAGGCTTCCGTTTTTAATGACACAAAATTACATCTTGCATTCCAAAAATACAAATTATGTTTACCATAAAAATAATACTGTTTGTCCTCATAGCTCGGTTAGAAGTTTATCCATTTATCACGTAGGGGTCACTAATTTATATTTAGAGGTTTATTTTATGCTCAATCTAGTGCGAAACCTACGACGCGGCACAACAGCTGTAGACGGTTAAAAGAACGACTCTCCTACTGTACTGTTTGAGAATTAACTGGAATGACTGAACGACTGGGTCCCGAGATATGCTTATATACCTACTCTTATAAAATTGCTCAATCAACAAATGTGTCGCTACACTTGCTTAAATAATATTCTCAGTAGTTCACATTAAAAAGAACTTATCTTGGTTCAGACTTTATATAACGTACAGTAGCTAAAATGTAAAAAATAAAAGATTAGAAATTCAATAACTGTATACGAATACGTCTTCGAACTTATCTGTTCATCAGAGAACGTTTTGTGGAAAATGTATCAATTTTATAAAAGCTAATAAGAAGCGAATATATGTATTTAGTAAACGAAGCGTAGGCACGATTTTGATCGATGCTTATTTGGGATTCGATTTCACGATTCATTACTGATATTATTATTATCTTATCTACTGCATAAGTGAAAGTTTAATTTATAACTGTATTAGGTCAGTTATAGTTTTAAAGAACAAAGACCATTTTTGAACTGTGAAATCTGTAAAAGCATTTGTTTTCTATAATAATGTGACATATCTCAAAAAAAGGTATTTTTTTTTTGTTTATTTCTAAATAAAAACAGAAATGAAAAATTACAATACAAAGAAATTTAAATGAATTTATAAAAATATCCTCGCGTACGATTTTTAAGTTTTGTAGAACGGAACCAATAAAATGCATCTAATAAGGGTTTATCAACGTTTCTTCGTAGGTATCGAAAATGTGACGCTGTCTTTGCGTAATTACTTCAATTATTTTCTCCCTGTTTCTTCAAAATATAATATAAATTATGTACGTTAATATAAATTATAAGTAGATATACACAGTAAACAGATGAGGTGTAGTAATATTAAAAGTACGTAATACCTAATAATAATAATAATAATAATGCGCCAGACGATACACACCAATCATCTGATCTCAAACTAGGGTATTCCCTGTGATATGAGAACCAGACGACGACACTGGGGGCGTCTCCCAGTACACCCAGACCCGAGACAATCTAGAAAAGTTCATTTCCTAAATTGACCCGACCGGGAATCGAACCCGGAACCTTCCGCACTTGGTGCAACGTTTAAGCCACTGCGCCATCTAGGTCGTCGAAAATTTCATTTTCACAAACAGGAACATTTCATTTTCACAAATAGGCTAGCCTGAAAGTCGTACTATTTGATCTGAGGCGTGAAATGGAATGTGTAATTTGTTTTTTTCACATTCGACTACGAGTATTGCTATTTTCCAAGGAACTTATGGCGGGATTTTATAGAGAGCAGTTGGCGTTTACTTCAATTAGGGGAGAAGGGGGAAATGGGGTCACTTATGGAAAACTCAAAGTCTTAATCCTTGTCATGTCATAATCTTAAATACATGTGATTAATTATTTTTTTTTTGAATTTTAATTCGTAATAATCTCATATATCGATTATTTATTTTTAGAATTTTAATTCGTAATCTTTAGTTAATGAGATTTCGAGTTACTTAAGTATTTTTCACCATTATCGCAAAGAATATAATGAAAAATAAACAACAAAAAAGTTATTTTCATTCCTATTTCCCACATGTGTGGGTGATGAGAGTCAGCTAATAAAATAATAAAATTTATTAGTCAACAGCAAAATACGTTCTGCGAGTACATTTTCTTGCTCTTTTGTAAATTAGAGAACTGTTTGTTGTGGATATTGTGATATAAAATTGGCGTATAATGTTGCGTTTCAAATATCTACGCTGTTGAGCAATATGTGGAATTGTTAAAGTAAGTGCTTATTTAGTAGCGCGATATTGAGATTTTTTTAGTGGCTTAGTTTATCTCAGCGAATCGTAGGAAGAACTAGAAAAACTGGCTCAATATATTTGTTGCCAGTAACTCCAAAAAACATTAAAATGTGTGACAATATGTCGCACTTCAATGAAATAATATGAAGAATATTAAAATATATATTCATTATTGAAGACATCTCTTGTATGGGCATCCCTTTGCCTTCCCTCTCAAAAAAAATCGTATTAACAACAACAACATATGTACTATAACCTGTAATGCAATGGTAATGCACATCATAGCTTCAAAATTGTTTTCAATGTATCTTATTTTTTTAATTGCCAAGTAAAACCGCAAAAATACCTTTGCTTTAGGAAATAGTAATAGTTAATATACGACCCTAATAATAGGTATACTTAAGTACATCATCTAATAAAAAAAGTGAGTGACAGGTCAACAAATGTATGGGCAGTGGTCATTTGTTCTTTAAGAATACTGTTTATTACAAATAGTGTAATGTAATATGTCAATGGCTATCAAAAATACAAGATTGCCTTGTCTATCCATCAGCCATATCATTGATAGAGTATTTGATATAAAAAACTACAGAACTACCGTGGACAGCACTTTGATTTACGAGAAATAAAATTTTTGGGACCTTTTTAGCGGCACAATTAAAATATTTAACGAACCTCCCTCAGTGGGTGGTGGGCGACAGTTCTCACGATGCCATTAAAAATAATTTTATTTGTTTCTCTGACGTTTTATGAATAGGACAGATATCCCTGTATTTTTGCGGGATTATTTTGTAGCATATTTGAAATTAATGACATTTTAAATAAATAATTGTTTGTGACAATTTTGTAACAATTCTTATTAATATTCAGATTAGGTAGTACAGATGTGTAATATAAAATCAAAAGTAGGAACGTATGCCATCATGCTGATTAATTGGCAGTTGAAATAACTAACCCTTTGAGTTAGATTTGTTCATGTGTCAACATTTATAACAATATGATGTTATCAACCTAGCGTATACATGGTGCGGCTAAAATAAAATAAAAATCCATTATAAACGACTTGTGAAATGCGTTGTCAGCATGACACGAACTGCGTTTATTGATATCAACTTTTTTGAGAAGCAAAGGGTATAATAGTTTTGTCTCTTCGACAATATTGTGATGAAACTTCTTAGTAGATTCACAGCATGTGGCTGACTAGGGCTGTTCACTGTAGAAGCCACCACCCGCTTTGTAATGTCGTTAGAAAATTATCATATTGCATTCATTTTTAACCCTTCACATTGAGTTAAACTCAGTAGGCAGACTCTCAGGGTTACAAGAATAAAAATTGTTTATGATTATAGCTCGAAATAGGCGGCATGTCATATCGTCGGTGCAGGCAGAAGTCGTAACAATAAAAATGCTTACAGTGCCAGATTGTTAATCAAACATAAACGGTGAGTCTGTTCCTATATCATATCCTTGCCTATATTATCTGAATGAAGCAATGTTGTGAGTAAATCTCGTATATAAGGTTGTTGCAATAATTTCCAAGGCGTTAAAATGAGCTTCGGCTGTGCGCCGCAACGAGAACAATTTAATTGAATAAAATTAGCCAATAAACTTTGGCCGTCGAAGTCTGCCACAATGGCATACCGCCTCCGGAGGATGGCGGTCGTAAACCAGCCTTATTTACTGTTGACTCCTTTGGGAATCTACGTTAAGTGGACTTAATATACTGTTGGGAACTTGTACATGTGTTCATACCTTAGAAGCTAAAAGTTTGTCAGGTTCAATTGTGGCGCAAAAACATTTTTCGGATTGTATAAGGTTATATCAGCATTCGACTAAAGGTGCATATATTTCTGAAGAATGTATTAAGAGTCCGCGTATGCAAACTTTGTTGTGTTTGGTGACCTGGATCTCGATATCTAAGAAGACTGAGAGTTAGACATTTGGATATATATACAACTTCAACTCTTTATCTTGAAATCCATAAATGTGGAAATATGATTGAAAAAAAAATCCCGGTAAAATAATTCCAGAAAAAACTGTTTTTCACAAAGATTCAGTTGCGTCTCCCAAAATTTGACAGAATTTTAAAATGATTTTTACTAAATTATAATATCTCAAATCACTAAAACCAGTTTTTTAATTGGTAATGTAGTTTTCTTGCAAATTACAATTATGTGCAAAACCAAATGTTGAGATTTCGCCGCGCTAAAATGTGATCAAAGCGCAACTGCGAAAATCAACTTTATTGTTATTGCCATAGGGCGCGGTGATAATGAACGAATTCGGTTGCGCTGGGCTGCATATGCGGACTCTTAATGTACTCGTATTATATTTGTATTGAACGAATCATCTTTTTTATTTTGCTTGGAAAAACAATTTCTTATTTTTTAAGAATAACTTAAATAAGAATATGTTCTTAAGCAATGTATAGTATTACAAACATATTTATACATATGTAACTCACCTACTACAGTATTAGCAAGTTTACATTTGACGTAGGTATGTATTTATAGAAAAAAACTGTATGCCCAATTGACCGTATAAACTCGATTATGTGTATAATTTACCTAGAAATAATATGATGCAGTGTTACTTTTTACTTCTATTGGTAAGGACGCTAAGTTAGTATTCATCGCATCCGCGTATGACTACATTCGCATAGCGTCTGATTTGAATCGTACAAATTACGGATCTAGAAAATTCGGTCTGAAATCGGGTGTTATTTGCGCACTGCGTTAAATTCCAGAAAATACGAATGTCGCTTGTTTACCCAATAAATGTAAAAGTTATGTAAGGGCTTACACAGACGATCATGGATTGCGACTTTGTTTTATTCTATTTACAGATATATTTCCATTCTATTTACAAGTATTTTTAAACTAAAAAACTTGCATAAAAATTAAATATTTCTCAGATCGAAAGCAGTACACAAGCAACATCAGTATTTTGTCGGATACGGAGTGTCAGGGGGCTCTGCAGTGTGATTCTCTAACGCAAATTAGTCGAATTCACTTCTGAATTCGCGATGGAATTGTTAACGTTACGTAAAATTGTTACGCGATGGAACTGGTATTCTAAAGACCAGTTCACAGTCGACAGAGACTGCCTCGATGAGTGCGGCGGTGAGTCGCACTGTCGTAAATAAATATTTTGACGTTTCGCTAAATATATAAAAATCTAATCTAAATAAATCTAAACAAAACTAGTTTTATTTAACGTACTTATCTCAAAAGAAGTGTTACTGGTTGCGTGTCACTGACGCGATCCCGTAGCCCAAGAATTATAGCGATAAAGGCCGCCGTGGTGTTTTGGTCAATAGGAGTCTGACATAACTGCTTCATCTCCACCGAGATGGCGAGGCATACACATGATGCGGTCCTCAACTAAAAAAAGGCACAGTGCAATAACGCTCCAAAATAATGTTGATCGGTCAGTAGGGCAGGGCCATAAGTTTGTGTAAAATATGTCAAATGTATATGTGTCAAAATTCTGATATAAGATAAGCGACATAATAAGATGTACCTCTTCATATTATGTATTATGTAAAATCATATTGTATACGAATTATTACGTCGAGAACATTGTATATAATAAATTCTGATAAATGTATAATTATAACAAAAAGAAACCCGTTTTATCAAATTAACAATTAAGGGTACTTGTCCACTCGAGAAGCGAGCGCGCGCGTCCCTTCGCCCGCAGGGCAGTCGCTTCCAAAATGAACAACGAGGTCTTAATCAAAGGAGCAATTACTTGATCTTACGTATACAAACGTTATAAGGAAGAAGTTACCTGAGTTACTGAGTTAAGTGCAAGCCAATTTCTTTTTTCGTTTGTTCGGTCCATGAGCAGAATTTGTAGTCGCTGTGGTAAATGTTACTGTATAAAAATGTCATAGGATATTTTTTATTGCATAATAATATAATGTAATGCTAAAGACATCCAACTAAAGTACAATAAAACAATGATAATCCTGTTGGTTGTGTAAAACTAGTATTCAATTTTTTATCATAATTATTTGATAATATTAATGTAAATCTTCACGCTGCATCCCCAACGGGGTAGTCGGACGGAGCGCTATGCTTCGCGGTTTTTACATACTTCTTTCGCTTCCTCAAATCTTATCATTCTCCTCACAAGTTTTCACCTAGGTATGCGAGTGCTTTTGACATTTCCGTCGGCTCAGACATTGGCTATTTGATCTTCATAAGTCAGCCATGGTCTTACCTGGCTTCTTTTACCAGTCGCTTTCGCTCTGTAAATTTTCTTCGTTACTCTTTCATCACTCATTTTTTCCATGTTTCCATGAACCATTTAACCATTCCTTTCTTCATTTTTACAATAATACAGTCGTGCAACCCTGTCATAACAAGCCATAGATACTGCGTATCTCGTCATTGCTTATCCTGTCCGCAAGGGTGATTTTATTAGGAATTTAGTTTAAGAGTTTATAATATAATTATGTCGATATCAAAATAATGCACCTGGAACCATTATTGAATAATGAAGACGTGCGGAAGCGCGCGCAAGCCGTTTTCTCCCTCGCTCAGAATGTTAAACCGCACAAAGCCTGTCGTCGACCGATCGTGCCAAAATTGATAGACGTTTCAAGGATACTTAATAAGCGAATTCCTCACACAGCGTTGCTTTTACTCGGAAACGTCGAAGACCACAATATTTTTTCTTTCAACAATTTATTGTCGCTTCTGATTTTTATTGACGTCCACTCGTTAACACCTACCTCTTTAATTAGCGAGTAAAATATTTTTGGTTTGTAATTTATTGCAATGTATAAAGAAATTTTGCTATTTGCAACTGTTCACGTGACAAATGGCGGCCGATGCTTTGTCGGCGTGGTTAATGAGACACGAGCGAACCGGAGACAAATTTAACTCATAAATATCTGTGCGGTGCGTTGATCGGCATCGTTAATTTACTGCACTGTATATCGATATCGTAATTCATTCGTTTCTTTATTACGTCATTTATCCAATCCGTCAAAAATGTCTCGATTAATTCGCGAGACTACTTAAGGAAGTTAAGTTCTTAATATATTCAATTACTATCAATTAACATTATCATAATTGGACGTGACAGCCGTTTATTTTTTATCTCTAGATAATAATTAACGTTAGTTTTCTTGAATTATAATTAATGTATAAAAATTGTAAAGTTGAATTGTAATTGTAAATGTAGCTGTAATCTAATACTGCATAGCGTGCTTTGCGAATTCGATAGATACAGTTGTAAGATAAAAGATTCAAAGACGCGTAAATCAATGGTATAATTAATATTTGTTGAAAAAAAAATGTATAAAAAAAACTAGGCTTGATCATATAAATATTCTCAATAAGGCATACCAAACCAGCATACAGAATTCCGTCATTTTTAAATGTGATTCTTACCTCTGTAACATGTAAAACCTATTCGTTACTTACAAAGTTTCATCCGACATCGACAATCAAATTTATGAATGTAATTACCGATTACATTTACACATTGTAGTCATATCATCTTCATTGCTTTAAGGCATAACGTTTTTCTTAACGAGTGTTCCTGAAACCCCAATTTGCTTGAATACTGGCATTCTCGACATATGTGAGTGCAAAAGCGTCCCACACACGCTGCGTCCAACCAGCAATCCTTTATGCAAATACCAGTGATACCTGGACGTAGTCTTAATACAGCTTATATTATGCATAAGTGAGCGCTAAAGAGAAGCTGCCAATGGTTTTATACTTGCAGCGTAATTCAAAAGTTCCATTGCAGTGGAAATTAAGTTGAAGTTCATTTATTTTATTATTTCCACTGTAAAGTCAAAGTCCAATAAAATTCAAGTAAACTCAATTGCACGGTGTTTTTGATCATCAAATCTACCTTTGCTTAGAAAAGTAAATCTGCACAAAAGAGAAGAACCGGCAAGAAACTCAGACAGATATTATTTTTTCAATATTATTTTTCAACAAGTATATTAAAATAAAATATTCAGAAAGTCAGTAAATGCTTGCATAGAGAAGATTATTTCCAAACCATTGTTTTGTCTTCGATGATATCGTTTATCTTAGGTATAATCAGAGTTTGATTTTCCAATTAATGTACGTTTAATAACGAATTGAAATTTCTTTTTCTTTATTTAAGTGGCTTCTTAAGGAAGCTTATTTTAAAAACGAATGCAGTTACCACTTTTTTCCATTTGTTAAATCCACTTGACTTGTAATTTAAATTTGGGAATAACTATCATAATCTCGGTTTTCCATGCCATTAATATTTCCTTTCTTTTTAAAAACATCTATATTTTTTCTAGAGTATATTATATTTTCTAAGATGTATAAGGATAACGAGGTGAGTATATCTTTAAAATTATGTCTCAGCCTGTATTTTGTATACTGTAAATGAAACGTATTGCTCTTTTTTTAAAATAGAGATGGAGTTAATATGCGCTGCTGACTTCCACAGCAGAATGCCGAAGACTAGGCTAGGCTGTGGAAGTATACGAAGTACTCCAACCAAGGTTTGTTCATTTGTCAACTGTCTAATTTACTTTGTCCTACGGCATATTAATACCGAACTTAGTTTTCCAGCCAGTACCGATATGGTCCGGCATCGGCTGTCAAACCAATTCTAGTTTACTATGGATACTAGGTTCATTCGAAAGAGAAAATTTGCTACATATGGTTTTTGGTGAATTAGCAGCAAATTATTAACAGCGAAATACCTCGAAACATCTGCGAAAATTTTGCTCTTTAAGCTAACATCGATATACTTTGTCCGCAAACAATATTAGGCGAGTGTCCGAGTTACTGGTAGAGTCACTTAATTCACCCATTTTAAACAATACTCACTTAATTTTATTACCGAGAGCGCTTGCACTTCATATTTAAGACATGAATACTCTTTTACCCCAAGGGGGAAAAGCGTCTAAAATTACCTCTTTCACACAAACACAAATTTTTATAATTATTACTTTGCAATGAAACAAAATTGAGAATTTTAACTACAAACAGATGTTTATTACAGTAAATCCCTGAATTTCTCACGTCATTCAAAAAAAGACTCGTAATAAGTAGTTAATTTTTTTTTAATTATAACACAATCGCTTCGGTTGACAATCACAAAGTTCGTCAGTGAGTGTGAAATGTTAAATTGAAGATAATTTCCACTACAATGAGAGTTAAGTAATTATCCGCTGATTCATCTTTTTCTGATGTTCTATTATGATAAAACAAATTCAATCAAGTAGGGCTTAATTGCAGATCTTCCATGGATTTAACTAGATATGGACATAATTCTATTGTCCTGCATTCCTGTTTCTATCCTAAACATGTTCAAATTGATTTCTGCAATAAAAATACGCAATTACATACCAGCTAAACATAAATTCCAGAGTGTTAGCAAGTTGTTAACAACTTTGCCGAAGCTTATTCATTATTTACTAAACAAACTTTGATAAAGACCTAAACAAGCTTGACTCTCAGATCACTTCCTAAGATTTGCTAAATGTAAAAAAGTCGGCAGTTTTTTGTCGCTCACCTGTTTTCGTTGATATCGCACGAGTTTATACCACCCGTGTTCTAATGAACACTTATCGGTCCGTCATCTTAGGGAGCAAAGAATTATGGTATATTTAAACAATTTATTGCTGCCGCAAAACAAGGGAAATATTGATAAGCCTCTGGTTTTGCGATAACGGTCTCTGGTAGAATTTGCCGAAAACGATTCTGCCTAACTCATCTGACTTATTAGTGACTATCCTATAAATAATCAGACTGTTTGCCGACATAAAATATAGATTATTATGTTTTTAAACAGATCGTTATCAAATAAACAGAAATAAATAAAAGGTTTATCATATTTATTTATATTTACGGGTACAAAATATTTAGGCAAAATAGTGGAATATATTGTAATTTTTAAATTAAAAACTTTTTGTAAAGTAAATTCATATGAATCAGTTTCGCTAAATTAAAACATTGCCTTATGCGTTATTACACTATTTTAAATATTTAACGAAGTCTAATGAATTATATTTCATTATCAATTGCTGTTGTAATTGGCAAACTTGCATATGAATTGTGTATTGGCCTGATTGTCTCAATTTGAACAGCACTTTAGAACGTCTCGTTTTTCTCTCATTGCGACATTAATGCAACAAAATAAATGCTATTTTGTGACAATTATGAACTGAATTCCTTGATTACGGACTGCAAAAAAGTTTGAATTCTGAAACTAAACTACATAAACAAACTTATATTTTTACTGAGTCCTTTTGGATTCTTCTCAGTATAGATTTTTTAAACCAATGGTAGATTTAACGTTCAAAGTAATAATAATAATACTCCAAATAACACAAATTGTATGACCCTGAACTAAGTATCAAGTTTGTATTATGGGTACCACACAACGAACTAGCTTCCAGTAACTACTAGACCCCAATTACTAAGCCAATTTAGAAAAATCCATCTTCTAATTTGACTTAATTGACGAGAATCGAATCCGGAGCCCAGGTTTGGATGGCAGATGCTCTGCCACCGCACCAACGCGCCAGCTAAATCTTGAATATAGCTGGGTCGATTTCCACCAAACATAGCTAAGGACATTCCGAAAGCAGTAGGCTTCCCTATAAAATATTGCACGCAAATTAGTTTAATCGTTCGAATACTACTATGCTACAGACAAACATACACATATAGACAGACAATGGCGTTAAATTTAGATGCCTATGACATCCCACTTTTCCGTGGGAGGTTATGTATAATATTTTCATATTTTCGTTCTAAATATCATCAATATTAAATATTCTCTTTCCGTCTCTCTACAATACCACCCCACTCCACTCGGGCTTTTAATTATGAGTAACGTTGAATAATTATAACAACAAAGATGTTTAATAGGTAAATAAATATATTTGTACTTATCATTGAATAATTACAACAACAAAGATGGTTAACAGGTGACAAAATTTAACTAATTTTGTAAATCAGTGACTAACCTAGGGGTTTTTGATGCACTGGATCAAATTCCTCCAAAGGACTTAAATTACTTAGTTGATAGAGTAATTTCGAGAAATGAAAAATGTTGGAAACGCTAATTTTTCGTTTTATTAATTTGCAGTTTAGTTACAATGTGAAGTTATTTTTCTCCTAAAAAATCGTCCCGGCAGCTGAAAATACTATTTTTATCTAAAAAATACTATTTTTATATATAGAATATTTTAATTAAATTCCTTTATATACTTACACAAAAATAAAATGTTGTTCCATACTAAGCGCAAAAGTTGAGAAGACTGGACCGATTAGGCAAATTTTTTTTTTTAATGTTCGTAATAGTCCGATTAAGGTTTTTAAGGAAAGCAAAATTGGAAAAATTGCGTGGGGAATTGGAAAATTGAGGAAAACTGGCACTTTTTTCTATGGGATTTTTATATGAATTCAGACCGTAACACATGAATAATAATATAATACCTAGCGAGCCACAACAACGCGTGGCTGGCACAGCTTACTTATTATTTTTAGATTTTACATTACATTTCTATTGTCTATTTTTACATTATATTTACAATGATTACATATATTCTGTACGGTTACTTCTATCTATGTGACAACATGCAGGAACAGTGTAAATTTTTTATTTTAAGTTTTTAAGCATCGAAGCGATCGGCAGTCAGAATATATTTATCAATACATATTAAACATATTAAATCGCTTACGCATGGTTATGTCCAATCGCAATATCAGTTACACATTCTCAACAGTAACACGATCTTTTTTGCCGACCGTGTAATCGAGAGCAGGCTTTGACGTCTTAATCAAATCAGCCGAATTAGTTATTAGATTACAAATGTTGTTTTATAAATTTATTAGCGTATCGATTATTTTAAATTTAATCGAAAATATTAACATTCGACAGATTGAGGTAGGTCAGCTGTAAAACATAGTAATTTATAATATTGCACATATTAATTTGGGTTGATGAAATATTTTTAGAACTGGTTAGTTAATAATTTTTTTTTAATTTATTTGTCGTCTGAATAGGATAGATGGGAGGACTTTTTGGCGGGAACGGGAGAAGTGAGGTTGTCATTTTATTTAGACTTTCTGGTTTTTACATTTTTGGGAGTTTTAAAGAACAAAAGTGATAGTATATTGTGTTTTAGAGTTCTATGTAAGTGAAAACAGTGGAGTAGGTCTAAATAAACATGTGTAGCTGCAGTTCTCGCGCTCTTTCAAGAAGTCCTTCTAACGTCAGTAAAGTCTACTATCACTTTACTGGAGAAGTTTTACGATAACGCTTCTTTATTACAATACGTGACATTGGCAAATGCGCTAATCTGTGTGCCATGCCATGAAGAATAAAATGAAATAATTTAGATATTTATAAGTCCGTATTGAATAGCGTACGTTTAAGTACAGAAATTATTATAATATTTAAAAAAACCCAAAGAACTTTCCCTTGGATAACTGAAAGACAATATGTACGAAGAGTACGTAGAACCTAGTAACATCTAGAAAACTTTATTATTTAAATTAATCTGGCAGTGAATCGTATACGAAATGCAGACCCCTAGAACGAAAGACAGATACATTAATTACTGCGCCTACGACTAGGGTTGCCAAATAAGAAGACTAAAATATCTGGACAACATTTCAAAAAGCCGGGATATTGCAATTACTGTCGGGACGAATACATTTTTCTTTATTGACGACCTCCGTGGCGCAACGGTTTAGCGCGTCGGAAAGTAAAACGGGGGTTGCGGGTTCGATTCCCGTCCCGAGTCTGGGTGTTTATGTATAATATGTATATATTTACAAAAGAAAAGTATATAAGTAGTATATCAGTTGTCTAGTACCCATAACACAAGCGCTATGCAGCTTACTTTGGGACTAGATGGCGCTGTGTGAAATGTCTGGGTATTATTATTATTATTATATTATTATTATATTCTAACAAGGTTTGTTCTTAAAAAGAACACCCCATCTCCATTGTGGCTACATAAATATTGTAATTTTTTCTTTATGTACTTACATTTTGCATTTTTACATTTACGTTTTTTCTCTTTGCTTATTTTTTCTTTTCACATAATATAATATGCTACGATATTCTTGCATTCACCGATAAGAGCGATCCAAGATATTATTCCACATAAACACATTTAATGTAAGTTCCGGACACACTCACCCATGAGGTAAAGATCGTCCTCACTACACCACACATCAACAAATAAGTATTACAAATAAAAATGTTACTCGTCGTTATTAAAATTAAAATAATGACAAAGAAATATCTTTTTTGGCAGATTAAGAGAAGCAATGAACTGAGAGCGAATAAATTTTGAAACCGCGCTGATTTTAAATTTCTGTTCTATTAAGAACTTCACAAGAAGCTATTTTCGGGACATTTTGTATTTTGTTGGGAGTCTGGACATCATATGAAATACCCGACGAATCCCGACCATCAGGAAACCCTACTTACGACCGACGGATTAGTTTAATATATACCTACATACATGTGTATCCTCACCCTGTATCCCTAACGGGATAGTCAGAAAGGACGGAGGAGGTTCTATATATAGGTACATGTTCTGTGTTGCACATGAATTTTACAAATCCGAATTTATAAATGAAAAGATGTTCGCAAAGGTAGACCTAACTCTAGAAGAGGTCTCTTCCAGTCAACTCTTGGTAGTAGGACAGTGGCATATTAACAGGCTGTAATAGCACGAAAAGTACAGCAAAGAAAATCAAAACAGAAAATAATATAGCAGATTAAAAATGTAATATATATATATATATATATATATATATATATATATATATATATATATATATATATATATATATATATATATATATAATATATTGAAGGTATAATACCTCGTACCTTCATATTATATTCTTTTTGTAACAGTTTAATATGCAGTTACATTTTTTACTTATTACCTTGAAGGTAGAATTATCGCACATTATATAAACTGGCGTGTCTATGGTTTCAATATCAGTGACAAAGACATGTTTTTCAATACATTGGTATAACTTAACTATAATTATATGAAAAAGTATAAATTATAACGAAAAGATAAACGCATTTCCTACTGAGAAAACAAAAAGTATATCTCATAAAATGAAAGTCTTTACCACCTCATTTGAGAATGTTATTAAGTAAGTATCAATTTAACAGTGATTTCATGGCGCCATAAAACGTGCCCTACACAACCGACCTCGGTCTTCTTACCAAATATGGTGTGATTTGTTCATTCGAACTATACTATAGAGTTCATAATGACACCACTCACTCAAATGACCAGAGACAGACGGTCACTATAAAGCCATTATTAATACATATCTTTTTTCTAACTCGTTATCTAACGCAAGAATCCTTTCAATCTATCCATTCTATTGTTTTTGGAGCACTTTTTTATGTTGATATCAATATTTTTTACGATGGGAGTCGCGATAAAATAGTGATTTGTTCGGAGAAGATATCGGTTGAGCGAGATGCCTCTGGGGCTCTTATGATGCGTTTATCATTCGGCGGCAACCTTTGTTTTGTATGTAAATATTTCGATTGCGTATAAAAAATCGTAACTTATCACGTGAAACGTTTAATTCGACCACGGTTATTATAAATCCTAATGTTAAATATGTTATTAACACGTTGTATGTAACGAAGTTTCATTTTTTATCATAGTAGGCAACTAGGAATTCCATTCTGTGTTATATACATACATACATATAAGTTATATCTCTGAGGCTTGAACAAAATGTACTCAGACTAGTATAATATATGTATATTCTATTTTTTTTTTTTTAATTTTTATTCTTATTGTAAACAATGGTGGCGACTATGACATTTATAACATAACTAGAGATAGGCTAGTTTGAAAATGATTGGGGCCGAGTGGTGTGGGTGACCCGCCACAGGGGGTGGACCAACAGGCGCTTATAGCTCCCATTAAGTGGAGCCTTAGCCTGCCATCCCAAGACCGCAGTGCGTAGACTTCATGTCTACATCCTTCTCGAGGTGACCCTGTTTCTACTGAACACTGCGGATCTAGACTGGAGAGTCGATAAACACTCCTGAGGGTGGTGCTTCGGCGGCGCCCTCAATACCGGGTCGGGGCCGATGAGGCTGCAGTGCCGAAAGGGCCTGGCCCGGACCGGGGGGGGGATGTCCCCATTTATGGGGACAAGTTGTGTTCCCCGTCCTCTGCGTGAGGGCGGGGGTCAGGCGTCGGGGTCACTTGCCCCTCTTCCAGGAAGGGTATTGTGACCCCGGAGGTGGAAAGAAGGAAAACTTTTAAAAACCCGTGAGGATACACGTAAAAATCTGAGGTGGAGAGAAGGAAAACTCGAAATGAAACCCGTGAGAAAACACGTTAAAACCAGAGGTGGAGAGAAGGAAAACTCGAAATGAAACCCGTGAGACAACACGTTAAAATCAAAGGTGGGAAGAAGGAAAACTTGTAAAAACCCGTGAGTAAACACGTAAAAATCAGGTGGGCGTGCTGACGCCCCTGCCGTGGTGTAGGCGGGGTGCGGAAGCCGCCACTTCGGAGGCCTGGGGTGTCCTTCGGGGGAAGGCGCCTCACCGATGGCCTCGGGATGGTGCGCGCGGTTGTTCCCGCGCGCCTCCCAGGAGAGCGGGCAGGTAAAACTGCCCGCAAACGGAGGAGGGCCCGGCTCAGGCTGGGCATAGCCGCCGGGGCCGCGGCAGAATGCCAACGCGCTCCCGTTGCCCCGGCATCAAGGCTCTCGAGGAACACCGTCAGGTTTTAGTGGGTAGACTCGGCCTAGCACCCTAATGTCGAGGAGTCCCACATACCCCCCTGCCACCCCCCTACGGCAGGACGGGATGCATAAAGCATTTCCTGACGCAAAAAAAAAAAAAAAAAAAAAAAAAAAAAAAAAAAAAAAAGTTTGAAAATGATTGACTCAGTTGTCATACTTTTAGAGTTCCGTGCGTTTTCACTAATTAATTTCATAATTAAGTCCAATTTTACTTGAGTCTAAACTACTTATCACATTTCACTATGTTGCTGAGTGTTGAATATAACTAGCTAATTAATTAATTATAAGGAACACAGCAGGGCAGTGGTATATAAGCGAGCCGTGCGTTATCGTTGCATCTCTGTTATATACTTAGTTATCATACTTATTAGGTATTAATAAAACAAACTTTTTAGAATTTTTATCTGTTGTGTGTTTGTGCTTCAGTACACAAGAATTAAAAGAATAATAAACAGCACAATATAAAAGTGTAAAAATTTATAATTGTAAACTCAGATATTTAAAAAACACTTAAAATTAAAGAATAGGATATTATTATTGATTGCACGTCGCAAACAATAATTAATATTCTTCTGGTATTATTCTGTCTTCACATTCCGAATGAATTGTGTCACTCACAAACTAGAGTGAACTGATTTATGATCGGTGCTAATTTGAGCTAGGAACATAGGCAACCTTTAGGTAACATTATGGTAACATTACAAATTAAAAAAAAAACGTTTAGACAAATAATATTAAGTTTTATAGGAAGCCCGATAAGATGCACGATGATGCGGAAAGCTCCCTTGGCGACGCCTTGAGCCCAAGGTTCGCCCTCCACGCGAGGTATCCCTCGGCAAGAGGAACCCTCAGGTAGTCGACCATCTGGCAGGGCGCTTTTAGCGCTCACCCGTGACCTGTGCGAATGCGACCTGTGACTCTCCTCTCTCCGCTCCATCAGGGCAGGCGTCCCACAGGGCTCCGTTTTATCGCCCACGCTCTACTCGCTCTACACGAACTTCGTCCCTAAAACCCCAGGTGTAGAGCTCGCCCTATTCGAGGAAGAGGACCGCACTTTTCACATCAGACCGTAGTCGCCTCGGAGTCTCCCAACTCCTCCAAGTCGCGGTCACGAGCCTAGGCTAGCGGTTCCGTCTTTGGAGAATCGAGGTCAACCCCGAGAAAAGCACCGCCGTGTATTTCTCAAGGGGCACGACGACCAGCCGCGCCCGCCGCGCTAACACTCTCCGTACTATCACACTTTTCGGCCAGGATATCCCCTGGACTAAGAAAATCAAATACCTAGGAGTCACCCTTGACAGTGCCATGACCTTCGGCCAACAGACCAAAACGGTCCGCGACCGCGCCGCGTTCGTCCTCGGCCGTCTCAATATGCTCATTTGCGCGAAAAGTAAAATGTCCTTCAGACATAAAGTTACTTTATACAAGACGCGTCAGGCCTATCATGACCTACGCCAGCGTAGTATTCACTCACGCTGCGCCCATTCATATCAACTCCCTCCAAGTAATTCAGAATCGATTTATGCGTAGGGGCACCCGTGCCCCTCCTTACGTGCACAACCTAGACCTGCACTACGACTTAGAATTGCCCTCAATAACTCAGTATCTAAAAGAGGCGTCCCAACGCTTCTTTCACCGTTCCTCTCTACATCTAAACCCCCTAGTGGTCAGGGTGTCACCGTACACCCCCGAACCCCGCGTCTGCAAATGCTATCGAAGGCCTAGACATGTGTTAGACGACAGCGACAACGACATTACATGTTCCAACTCGAACATGCCCACTTGCACACTACGACCACCCTCACCGGCGGAGGCGAGGACGTCCTCCGCGACACCCGTAGCGTCTCACGTTTAGAAGCCCGATCACATAGTACTACACGCACACACGCGGGCCTTAAGCCACATTGTAAACTGCCACGCGGAACACTAGGCACACTAACCGGGCTTCAGCCAGACGGCCGAAGGCCGGTTAGTGTGCCTAGCGCTGGCCGGGTCCGCTATAGGCCCAGCCCTCACCCTAAAACGAAGCCAGTTAAAATGCACGCAGGTGCAGAAAGCTCCCCTGGCAACGCCTTGAGCCCGTGGTCTGCCTTCCATACGAGGTATCCCTCGGCTGAAGGAACCTGCAGGTGGTCAACCATCTGGCAGGACGTCTTTAGCGCTCGCCCCAACGCGACTAGTGATGCTGTAAAAGCCACTAAGGCTAACATCAGAGAGGGGATTTTTTAGTCGGTTCGAGTCCCACACTACTCAGTCGACGTAGAGTCCGGGATTTTTTCGCCTCTCGGAAACTAAAAAAAAAAATGAATTCTATATAATTTGTTGTTCCTAATAGCAAACGAAACTAGATTATGATAATTAAGATAGATGTATGCATAAGGGAAAAATATTTTTAATTTTGGTATAAATTATACTAACAAGAAATAAAATTAATGACATCCGATATAAATGAACTTCTCATTATATTCAAGAAAGTTTATAGAATGTTAATTCGTCAAGCTTACTTACTCTTGAGCTGACATTAAATACCTTAATGGGCCGCATTTAAAAATTATATTTCGCGGTCCCACACTGTGTACGAGCACCGACAACGAAGTTACAACAATACGGGATTTTGCTAAGCAGAATATAAAATATCATTAATTTTTATGGCGGCAGCCTTAACAGGGAATGGCAGACGCAATAATTTTTTTCCCTAAAGAGATATCGTTACGGCAACAATTTAAGGATTTTATTAAATAACATTACGGGTGGATGTGTTAGAACATGTCGAGTAAGAAAATATTTTTGACCGAATAAATATGTTTATAATGAAAAAATTTTTTTAGTGAAAAAAATAATTATTTTATTGGAAATTACAATGTAAAACACAATGTCCCGGTGGCAGTTGTCCCACACTAAGCGAATTTGTAACGCGGGAAAGCTTAACCGAGAGATATCACAATCTTAATTAATTACCTGATCACTGGTTGGGTTTAAATTGTGATAGCATAACCAGACTTGCATGTAGTGATATCGTAACAAATCATAGTTATAACATCAAAACTTTATTTTTTTATGAATATTCAATGTTCTGAATTTAAATTACAGACTGTCAAATTTCTATTCTCAAACTACTAAGTAAGCTTTTGGTAACTTATACACGATTAAAAATTAGAATAATTTTGATTGTAATAATTGATATACCTACATCACATAAAATAAAATAAAATAGAAGTTATGTGTACAGTTAAAAATTAGTATGATACAGTTTTGGTGTATAAATTGTAATTGAATCTTTTACGAATGTAATTGGTTATTTTTTATAAATATTTCGTGTATAGTGTATATTCAATTGTATTAGAAGTTTAGAATTTAGTTCAGTTGGATATACAAAATAATATGGCTCATAGTTCAGTTTTGTTTGTCTACAAGCGGACCCAACAGATGACTTGCCCGAAATAATAAAAAATTCTAGAACGCGATTGCAACGTCACCTACCGGGTTCAATTATGTATCTAAACCATCCAGGGACCCACTCAAACACACACAAAAATGTTTAACAAAATCGGTTTAGCCGTTTAGGAGGAGTTCAATGACATACATTCGTACAGAAGAATTATATATGTATCATAATATATAAAGATTGAATAGTGTAAAATAATTTGTAGATAATATTACCGATAAGTATAAAATATAATTTGTGTTTAAAGTTACAAAAAATATGTAATTAACTTCATTTAAAATAAAATATTATGTGTTTTAAGATGTCGATTTTATTAGTATGTGTTATTGTTGAGGTGTCACTGTGTTGCTATAATCAAATCTCATACTTTGATAATTTCAATAAAGTTAAACAGGCGCATGTATTTTATACCATCTCTTTCGTATAATCAATAGGGTTTCGTGTTAGGTCTCGATTTGAATGTTATTCGGTATCGATTATTGGCGTTGGACATGTGGGATGATTAATATTGGTGTTGGTATAATTTGGTTGTGGAATATATAGGTTTGAGTTAAATTAATAGAGATGTTTGTTTTAGCTGCCAACGGTCGCCGCGGGGTCTAACGTATGCCGACCTTTAATGAGGTGTCGGACGTATTTGATTTGTTGTAAAGAAGACTGCTCACTTGTTGTGTTTATATAATGGTATAAAATGAGTGAAGCTATACATTATTCATAATAATTTATGTATTTTGCAGCGAAAATGAAACTGTTTTGCGAATTACATAGGTACATTGTAAATAGAACAAAAATTACCAACATGTAAATTGTAATGATATTTTTATATGAAGTTTATGTAAGAGAGAGCTAAATCTATTATGTAAAAACTATTTGTGGTGGTTTGTTTTTAATTTAAATGAACGGTTTTGTTGTAACTAGGTTGTAAGAAGACCTCAGAAAAACGAAAGAATATCGAAATTGTACCTCAATGCAATATCGATATTTAACATTTAAAAAACTACTGATTTATGAACACTAAATAATTTCAAAATCGCGTATATTATGCAAGTGTCTTAAAAATTTCTTGCTTCTGAATCGGGTGTCGGATCGGTTGTTGATAAATAAATATTTATGTTGTGTTAATGATAAAGAGCATATTCAACTGAGATTTAATAGATACGTATGTTAGTTGCCCATCGCCTGAAGCTCAATACATATTCGTCTAATGCACCTTTAAAATATAAACCACACGTAGATTTATAAATGTACTTCTTGTGCCCTTTCTACTAGGAGAGTTCCACTCGTTTATTTTAATCGAAGACCCAAGTCAGTAATTTAAATATGATCGTTCTCGTGTTTTTGAAATTATTATCGATTTTATTTATGAAAATTTATTGAGTTATAACACTTATAACATTTATAAATTAAATCTCTCATGTATTTTATATGAAGAAATTAGTTGAATCGATGAAGATTTTTTTTTGGTTTCTATTATATTTAATAGAAATGGATAAACTTCTGTATGAAAATGACTGAACGTTTTACCAAAACAATTTTTTTCTTTATTTTACTGGGAAAACAATCAACCAACCAGCATATTATTTCTCTTTCTTCATAACATGGCGCAAAGATTAGCGCATTTGCCAATGTCACGTATTAATAAGAAAAATCGCTGATGAGTTAAGCAGGCAATTCGATACACACGTCACAGTATTATTATAATGACGAACACATGAAGCACGTTCGAAAAATTCTCTTTTTCTTGTCGTAAAACTCCTCCAATAAAGTGATAGTAGACTTTACCGAAGCTATAAAGGACTTCTTGAAAGAGCACGAGAACTTCAGCTACACGTGTTTATTTAGACTTACTCCATTCTTTTCACTTATACAGAACTTTAAAACACAATATACTATTACTTTGTACTTTAAACTCACAAAAATTTAAAAAATAGAAAATCTAAATAAAATGACATCCTCATTTCTCTCGTTCTCGTCAAAAAGTCAACAGTATATTATTTGACAATAAGTGGATCGAGTGTCCCATGCTGGAAGGCTAAGGAAGCACTTCAGATTGTAAATGCCAATTGTCACCAACCCTGAGGAATGAGATTTCACCGGTTGTCTTTCTCTCCACATCGAAACAAAATACACTGAAATAATAGTTGAGTTAAATTTCGGGGGTTGATCGTATCGTAAAACCGATTAAAGTTAACTAAAGTATTAATTATTTTAAAATATTACGAGTGTTGAATTTACGCAATAATATTTATAAAATTACAAAACTGTATGTTAAGTATGTTAATTATAAAATTTACAAAACTGTATGTTAAGTTTACAAAATAGTTAAGTTTAAGAGCATGTTGATGGTGAGCATCAGACTTACTTTAATTAATATTACTTAACAAATTTGTTAATTACCTAAAACAGTTTGTAAATATTTCAACATTTCAAGTTTAGTGAAATCAACAATTTGCGTGTGTTAATCAGAAATCAGCCCGAGAGTTTAATAAAATTTTTGTGAAAACAACCAAAGTATTTTTTCAGTGTAGCGCAAGTTCTGCTATTTGGAGGCAGGATTAGCGAGTAACATGGCAGCAGCGAACTAGATGACCCCGCACAAGGTCCTATCACCTGCCAAAGGATGAGTGTCTTGGGTAATATGCATATCAGGTGCAAATATATCCTAATTTAAAGTTCCTAGTGCTGTGTTAATCTCCTTTTACTGTTGACGTGTGGTCTGTGAGGTCAAGCGTTAATTCAAAATTCTCGTGAATTCCACCTTTTCCTGCGCAGGTCACGTTAGGCTTCTAATAATAGGTAACTTCATGTTTAGTTACACTCGGTCATTAATAGTGACGTTACTGTCGATGGATTCGAACTCCGCCTTTACGACCCCACGTCAGTGTACCTTAATATTTTTTTATTTACTCTATACAATTTAATATGGTTTTCTTTTCAAAATTGCATTAAAAAATGTAAATAAAGACGTATAATACTAGATGTAAGAAACGTAGAACAAATTCAGAAGAAAATAATCTCGTGGTTACGTAGTTAAAATCTCAAGTGGTAAGTAATTTTGAAAGAGCAATAGATTGATTACTGGAATCTGAAACTTCTATTGTTTCTGAAGCTAACGATATTGGACACGACTACATATGTAACTGAACGAAGTGACTATGTTACCGACACTGACAAAGGAATCTCCGATTCTGATAATTTACAGCAGCAAGAAAATGCGGTTAAAATTTTCTACGCTGTCATTTTTTTCTAACAACTTTGAAGATATCTATGTTTTATATTTTTAGTTTATTCTTTATTATCAATGTGCACTAAGAAATATTGCTTTAATGGCATAAAACCACTGCAAAAAATGTGAGAAGTGTATTGAGGGAGAAACATCGAAAAACAGAAATAAAACTGCTTAATTTTTTTTCCTAAATACCTCAGACCGAGGATCCAGTCTCCTCATTAAATAATATATTATATAGCTATAATCGATACCTCAAAACGACTTTATTGGACATTACTTTTAATTTAATTCTGGTTAAACTCGATTTAATTATTGTTTGGTTCTCGATTGTTCAGCAATTTGAAGATAAATGCTGCGGCGCTTTTATAATACGTCATTACGTGCCCTCACGGTCACGGTGTTTACAAATTAATTATCGATAATAACGTAAAAGATTACTTATATACTAACTTTTGTAGGAATAGACATATTTTAAGAAGTACTTATAAGCAAAACAATACATCTGGGTATAGTGCTCTAATTGAAATCTCCTATAACGTGGAGATTCAAGTTAAGACACTATTTGACAAAATCGTATTTTTATAAATGGCCATTAGGTCATAGGTTTAAGTATACATTTTTATGTAGTTTTGATATGTCCGTAGTTACATTTAAAAATTTTTACTAAATTGTTTTCATCATTAACGTAATTTAATTTCTTTATAATCATTATGAAATGAATTTTTTTCAATTGAGTCTCGGTATATTATGAAATTTGATGCTTTAAGGACGTGTACAACTTTTTATGAAATCTTTCTTTTATATCTGTCATATTAAAGGAAATACGGTTTCCTGTGCTGCTGAGTTTCTATAAATCTCCCCTTTATTTGTAAGTAAAACCGAAAGCAGTGCACATCACAGATTAAACACTATCGCTTTTTATTTTCCTATGGAGCTCATACAAAACAAGAAAGTGAAATAAGAGTTATGGAAAAATTACTTGTTATAACAACCAGCAGCTCAAAAGCCATCTCTATTAAAATCTCCATAACGTGTACTCCAACCATAAATTAATCTAAAAGCTCGCATCACTCTTGAGGTTATCTCGTATGCATCACTATGATCTGCTAAAACTCTTAGCTGTCGTGAAAAAAGACTTTAATAATTCCAATTAACCCTAATAATAGGCTATGGGCTGAGGCAGTGCGATTAAAAAGACAAATTCCTTTACCACTAGACTACAATAGCAGGTTGCGAGCATTCCCGTCGGTTCGAAGTAGCTCGCTTTATTAATAGACCATTGACCGGTAGCCGGCATGGTCGCCATACTGAGCGAAAGATATGATTAACACAAAGGCGATACATAATAAGCGATATTGGGACCAGTTCGGGGAGCTATGGACATAATATGTGACCGCAGCAGGTTTTAGATCATATCCATTACAGGCAAATGTTTTGCAAGATAAACGCGCGCGTTTGCGTTCGCTCCAATAACTAATATGTAAGAAACCACACAGTAAACTGCGTGTTTATAAGTTTGTTAAATGCAACGGACTTGGTATAACGCCGTGGTGGGTTTGAGTGCTGGGCACGTATGGGATATGTCGCATTACAGCAAATACAAACTTTAATTAATGAAGGTTGAAATGGTGCGGCTACCGAGCTGGCACGTGACTGTCGCTGCATGGAATGAGGGTAGTTTCTTTTATGGGTCTGGTTTTTGTACGCTAATAATGCTTTAGTGTAGAAAATATGATATTATCGTATTGTATACTAGCTTTTGTGTGCTCATATAACAACTGATAATTATTAAGGCCGTTTTGTACTTTCGAGTTTCACAGGCACTCATATTTTTAATAAAAGTTGCGTAAATAAACCCCTTGAAATTTTCGTAGGTTCCGAGACGAAAGAAGGTGATTCCACTCGTGACAAACTCAACAACTTTATGCGTAAAAAAAATGTGCACGATAATTTCTTATCATTTTTTCCTAAAAAAACTATAGAATAGGGAACTTTGATTTATACCTCTACTAAAGTTAAAAAAAATCGCGTTTAAATTTTCCGTGTAAATTTGTTATGTTTCATGGGTGGCCAACTGGCCAGTTGTTTAGGTTCTGTGTAAACATCGCGGTCCTTACATAATTCCTTCGTCTCCATTTTTATAATAGTATAAATCTTCATGTGCATTAAAAAAAAGAATTAATGAAAACATTTGTTTTCTTTAACACATCTGCCATGCAATTCTGTAAAAACTCGAAACGACCAAGCAAGACTTTTTCGACAATTTACACTACTTAGCATTCGAACTCATTTGGCCTTCAAATGGAGTGAAATGAAGTGATCTTGGATGCGAGTTTGTCGGGGATTGTTTTAAGAGTAAACATCTCAGTCGATATTTTGTTTTAGTAGATTTTAACTTCTTCTGAGATAATAACGTTAATTATGTTTATTTAACTTAATACATGTAATATAAAATTATGTTTATAAAACTTGTTTAATTTTGATTAGTTTGTTATATTTAGCGAAACGTCAAAAAATTCATTTACGATAGTAAGACTCGCCGCTGCATTCATAGAGGCGGCGCTAGTATCTCTGTCGACTTTAGAGAATACCAAATCACAGTTGACAATCTCACCGCGGATTCAAAAGTGAATTCGACTTATTTGGATTAGAAAATCGCACTGCAGCTCACAGTTGACGATCTCACCGTTGATTCAGAAGTGAATTCGATAATTTGCGTTAGAAAATCGCACCGCTGGAGTATTTTTCTTGTATAGGTAACAAAAAGGAGATGAAAATTTTGAAACATTTTACTGTTCAATTATTTTTGACCGAGTCATAATTTTTGCCTGTGCTTCCTATACTATTATCTCGTAGTAAATATAGAGAAGCGAGTGTAATTAATTATGCAATGATACGAGAGGTAATTGATTATGCTTTAAAATCCATCACATTTAAATAGAGTACTATTATTTTTGCAAAGAACGCTAAGTGAGTCACTTGTTATTTCCATTGTACGCCTTCATATAACTAAGTATTACCTTCATGAGTAAAGTGACATCATTTACATGTGCGAAGCATATTTTATCTAATTTTTAGCTAAATAAGATTACTTTTTTTACTCGTAGGTAATATTAAGAAAAATCTAGCCAAGATCTGTTGGGCACACTCGCACACGCAGGGTTCTATATCCATTCTCGGTAGCTTTTTCTCCAACTTCTTATTAAATCACGCACCGCAACCACTATACCATATTTTTAGGCATTTAACTTTATTTCTCATGAAATGAGCTAATTGACTTCTAATTTGGTTGTTTCCGAACAACAGTTATTTCTGAATTCACGAACAGTACTTCTGCAATGTCCGTTAAAATTTTCATCAAAAGTACTAGCTAAGGGCTATACTCACTATCGTCAGCAGTTGTAAACATTCATGACAAAGTACATAGTTATTTGTGGATACTATCATCTAAAGTAAACTTGAATTTGTAAGAGACTGGTCGAGGCTTCGGGAGACCGCCGGGCTGGCAGCTTCTTCCGCCAACGAATCAGTTTGGCTATTCAAAGAGGCAATGCTGCCAGTCACCTTGAGCAATGACAGCTTTCTAAGCGGCAACTTTGAGGAAGTTTATTATTTAAGATAATGTGTAGTTTTAAGTTTGTAAATATTAACAACTTGAATTTAACATTGGCATTTTTGTATATTAAGTTTTGTAACGAGATAAGATGAGAATTATACGAGCTAGGGAAGGCATGTCTTTTTTTCGGCATGTCTTATTTATTTTGTAGAAATTTAAGAAATTTCTACCCACATTCTGACATCTCAAAATAAGGTAAAGAATATAATGTTTAGGATTTGAGATTACTTACATATTACTTTTCATTAAAGGCTTCTTTAATAAACAAATGAACACGAACACGTAAAAACGTCGAATCTAACCGTTTCAAGATGCGTCGCACATCCGTCGAGTATCCGTCAATTAAATTCTGTCTGAGGAGTACACACCGCAAGATAAAAACTCGCCCGAGAAACTTTCAGAGGCGCTATCGAACTTAATTGGACTCAGTGGATATTGACTGGTGGTTATTGTACTGCATGGCAAATAAATGAAGGTCGCCGAGAGCTGGATTCCACATCTTTAGTTTTCATCATCCTGAGTGCCTACTGTCAATTGGTCTATTTCTGTTTTGTCATGTGCTCATAAAAACTGCCGTGAAATTGTAGTGTGTAGTGCTCGAACCAACACCAGAATTGGAGATTGAAATTTTAATTGTGTTGGTAGTTACGAGTGCAGTACGGTTGATAACTGAAAGGTGACCACATTTTACTTACTTTTGTGTCGTAATCTGTAATGGATGGCTTGTCCCTGTTCTTTTTTCTATTGAATAAACATTTTTCATTGTCAATACGAACTTTGATAAAGAAGGTGATTGCATTGCCTTTGTACTAAACTAAATATTTCCCACCAATGCGGGTAGATTTGATATCTAGGTACATATTAAAATATGGTTTTCATGTGTGAGGTTATACGTGTGAAGTATAATATTTTAAGATCCTTTTAAATTTTTATAGCCAATTCATTTGAGAAATATTCAACATTTTTAAGAAGACAAGAGAAGACAAATAGCTTCTTTGAAAAAAATAAGAAAAAAATAATCAAGTTTAGTTACAGAATGAATTTTTATTCAAAGAATGAAGTGGAAGAGATGCACAAAATCGTAATTTTCATTTGTTCTTTGTGGCCTATGCAATAGGAACTCGTAGAAATATTTTCTTAATTTTTTAACGACAAAGTCGGTTTTTCGAGTTAATAAAGTGAGACAACAAGTAAATGACGTGTGGCCCTGTACTGCTTATTACATAATATGTTATTCACATGTTGATCTTAAAAAAACTGTAACGTTCATACGATTACTCGTCTTAAGCCCTGATGCAAAAGCAGAATGTTCAAGCCTCTACATGTCTGTGATTCGGTGTAGGTATCTGTGTATCTGTGGATCCATGGATGTCGTTCTGTGGTGTCGTTACTCTTAAATTGATGAACCGTCTTACATGTGGTTCTATTGTTTGAAAGCTGCGGTTGTTAGTTTAGTTAGTTATGTTTGTAGGAACTCGATTCAGCTATTTTCAGAATATTCCGCTCTGAATCTTATATGTAAAATAATCTAAGGCACTTTGCAACTAAAATGTTTTTGATCTCTGTTGACAATCAAAATTCTGATAACTATCATTACACTTTTTGTGAGATAATCAGTATTAGGTAAAGTAGGTATCAATTAGTTTTCTGTTATCTTACTTTAACTTTTACGGTGTGAAATAGAAGTTAAATTCAAAATTAAGAGAACTTCCGACACAAAAATTAGCAAAGTAATCATATTATTAGTAGAGTTATAAAATTAACAAATGCTTTTTAGACCGCTAAGATTTCATGTAACATTGTTTTATTCTGTTTTTATTGCAACATATTTGTTAGGAATAAAACCTATTACTGTTTCTATTGTCTCTCGATACTAAGAGATGGCGCTAGTTGTTTCGTCAGCGCCGTGGATCTATTTCCGTTTTGTGGCTTTACGGCGCCGGAAGCCACCTCCGACTTCCACCACCTTGAAGACTAACGGACATTAAAGGTATTTAGCCTCTCTTATTTGTACAATTTTGTTTATTAGGGCCGAGTATCGCCGTCGATGTCGGCGCAGTTCTCGGCACGTTTGTTACCCTGCCGAAATTATAAGCTGTACCTCACAACATTTATGAATTTGCTAGCCATACTGTTAATGTGTAAGGATTTCAAAGGGCGGACAATAGTGAAAAACAATAATTGGCGATGGCTTTTTTAGGATACCTGCTAATCATTTTTCATACCGGTTTTTTTAAATTTGAAATTTTACTTTTTCAAAATAATAGGTATATTATGGATATAAATTCTTAGGCTTGTGACAGTATATAGAAAAAAGTGCTAGAGGCATATCTAAATTAGATATTATGCAGCATATAACGTTCCGACAAAGTTGCGTTAGCTTCACGGGTGACAAGTTCTAAATCTATACTATTATTATAAAGAGGTAAACTTTGGTTGTTTGTATGTAATGGATAAACTCAAAATCTACTCTATCAATTTCAAAAATTCTTCAATCTTTAGAAAGCAACATTAAGCGCGAAGCCGGGGCGGGTCGTTAATAGGTTATATAAATCAAGTCCATCGTAGCAAAATTTTGAGATTTTGACGAAATATTAGTGGCATTTATAGTTTAGATAATTACCTAATAATTGGCTTTTTGTAATATAACGTGATTCTCAACTCAAACTCAAAAGAAAAATCAAAAAGTAACTCTCATTTTACCTTAGTCTAAGTATGTCACAAAAATGTTGGAATAATGAGTGATTTTTATTTTCTTCAGTTTTTCGAAATTCATTGGTTAACGAACGAAGGGACTGTCTTTCTTTTTGCTTTAATTAAAAACTACAGGCATAACATAGAGATTGAAGTATTTTAATCGTGAATAATAATAAATAATTAAAGATATAATTATATTGTCGAATGTTCTATTATTAATTTTAGAGCTGTTTTTTTAGTCTTAGTATTTATTTGAAGAAGAATATTGTAAATTAATATTCAATGCTTAAAAAAAACATGAAATAGTTGTTATATGTATTTTGAAGAAATTTTACTTGATGTAAAAAAATAAAACAGTTTCGTAAACTTTTTAAACACTTAAATAAACGAGGTATTGACTTTGTTTCGTTAATGCATCTTTAGAATGAAAAAGTCATACAGTTGATGACTTGTTTATCGAGTATTTTCAAGTGCATAAAAAGAAGAAGCCGTGTGTCCAGTGGAGCTGTCCATTCAGGAATTTGTCGACAAGCAATTAAGGGCGAAGTTGGTTCACAGCATCAAACAGTAACAATGCACAAATTTCATTTGTAACTTGTATTTGTTTTATCAACGGAACGTTGAAATTTGACTAAAAGTAAGTAAGTTTTTTGTGTGATTAAGATTAAGTGGGTTTTATCAACTTTTAATTTTAAAATAATTTTCATTTTATATTCCATCTGTAAAAAGTTTTAGTAACTCTGCTTTATCAAGAAGTAGCATTTTGAAAAGAATTCATTCATTAAAGTGGTTACGTGGTTGCACAACCTGTCTGGTATCGTCATAACACGTGGACTGACGACGCGTGCCGACTTTTTATCATTCATTAAAAAGAACGTCAATTAAAACGATAATATTTCGAAAAAGCATCTTTTTTATTTTCCCAATTGAAAATAATTAAGTGGATATTTTTAATTAATAAAAATATAGATTTTGTTTAACGTTCATCTGTTCGTGTATGTATAAGTATTCTTTAAAGTCATGGGATTTTTAATTACACATACAGGTTTTTGCAATTAGTTATGGAGGTATCAATAAGTGTTCGGTTGTGTCTGAGCGATGATTTTTGGAATAATTTGACATTGAAATATACATTAAACGGTGCTTCCTTGGCACGAGTTCGCATTATGAATACTAAATGCGTACCTAATTATTATCGTAAAACTCCTTATTTCATTTTATTGACTATAAACTACCTTCAGATTGAGGGTAATGAAAACGTTCAACCCTTTCTCAATCCGTTTCTTCGCCGTAACAATTAATTTTCTCGTAATAAAATGTCGAAGCTGTGTAGTTAACCAAATTCAATTATCACAAAAGGTCGGTAACTTGGTGTGCAGACGTTCACTTCCAAGTTTTTCAACCACTTATAATCTCTTCTTAGTCACGCTAACTGCATTCGCTTAATATCGTAGTTAAAGTTGAACAGTTGTAAATATTTTAATATGTAGTTAATTTAAAACGTACAACTGCTATTATTTGCACAATATAATATTAAAATATACTTAATATGCAAAGTGCAGCTTGAGTGGATTCCAAAGGTCACTTAACTATTTGGATATTATTATTAAACGAAATGTTTTCTGTAATATTACAAATTCAGAATAAAGCATTTAACAATGTTTTAGTTTATTCACGACTATGGACCGTGAATAACCATTATGGACCGTGGTGACGTGTAGCTAACGCGTGGGGGGGGGGGTTTAGTGTGCTGCGGTGTAAAATAATATACTAGCGACACGACCCGGCTTCGCACGGATAGAAGTTTTTGAAAATGAAATACAGCCCATTAGACTCGCTGATAATGTAGCTTTCTATAGGTGAAAGTACTTTGAAATCGGTAGAGTAAGTAAATAACCTGTAGTTCTTACCCATTTTTTAATCTTTTTATTGTCATAAATTGTACAAATTACTCCTCAATGTATAAAGTAATGAGTACTATTGGCACGTCGCGTCGCCTTGTAAGGATAATTTTTTTAATGTGATTTATTACAGTTTTGTATATTATATATTTAGTACATATTGTATTGCATTGCATTGTACTGTACCACTGATTTTGTACACATAATTTTGTCCGTCATGTTAAAATAAGATACATTAGTCAAATATTTTTAGAATTTCTTTAATAAAATGCGATGTTTATTATTTTCTGAGAATTTAAAAATTATTTTTTTAAATTACCTGTTTACATAACAACGGAAAACGAATAACTGATTTCTTTAATAAGTTAATGTAGATTCTTCCTTTTATCGTTAATATGTACAAATGAGAGCCCCTCATTTGGCTCTTCGTCCAATCTCGTAAAGGACTTGACATACATATACGAAGATATATATGTATATGTACTCATACATACACACATTCATATACCTACATATTTTCATATATGTCTAAGTCCCTCACAAGAGTGGACAAAGAACCAAATGAGGCTCTCCTTTATATATAGTATTTAAATAAATTAATATTTTATACCTTTCAGAAGTGCTACGATAAAGATTTTAAATGTGAAATTTTTAATTTTTTTGTACATATGTGCAGTGCTCCTTCATAGTGTAGTATACATGACTATGGAGGTTATCGAATAGCAGGAGAACCTGTTACAAATCTCTATTACAATATATTGAAATATCGGCTTCAACCTAGCTTTTAACACTTGCATACATTGTTAATGAACTTTATCTTTTGTAGCCGTCTAGTGGACCGGCTCATACATTCGTATCGATAGAGACAATTAACTACTCATAAGCAAAAGGGACGGAATTTGACCGTAAAGTTCACTTTCAGAATGATTGATCGTTGCTGCTAATTTGCAACTTAGTATTACAAAAAGGCGGGACTCAAATTTACTCTAAGATGAAAAAAATGGTGTGAAAAGAAATCTACTTCCAATATTTTGTGCAATAACACTGACTACTGTTACTATTATACTATCACTACTGTACTATTTAGAGATAGAATTATGTAATCATCTCATATCTCTTCAAAGTTGATCAGTAGGTATACATATTTTAAAATATGTATCTTAAAAATAAATAATCTTCCTTTATCGTTTCAATTTTGATAAATAGGTATATAATTTTAATTTATCATACAGACTCGGTTATTTACCTTTCATCTATTTGATTCGGTGCTGGTTAGCTGACCGAGTCTGATCTCTGAAATATCCTGAGGATGCTTCGTTAAAAGGCGAAACACGTGTCGATTAGTCGTTTTAGGATTTTTGGCGGAGGCTAGCTAAAAGAAACGTCTTAGTTTTTGTTACATACAATTACAAGCTTAATTTGTTAAGTCATAATTAAAAATTAGTTAGAGGATCAATTACTCAACAATGTTGGGGAATTATTTATCTGTAATGCAAACTAGTAAACCAAAATGAAAATGCAAACGATCAAAGGGAGTAGCATAAGGCAATACGTGTCTGAAATCTGCTATCTAGGAAGCGCTCGACATCGTTTGATTTGCTGATGACATATTGCATCATGAGAAACTCGAGGCCTTGTTAATGTGGAGATAATTATTGGTTTAACAAACACAAGCGGCAGCTTTTAAAATTAATGGACACGTGAATTAAAAGTTGCTGTGCGGACTGTAATGAAGATAACGCGGAGGTGGACGCTGGATGATAACTGTGTGACGGCCTTTCTGGCCGAGAGATAAGCCTTAATTACTAAGATAATGCCTTTGCGCAGCTACGCTAAGCTTCAGACGCACGGTAATTAGGTTATGGGATGTTCGCATAGTAGAGTATGAGATGTATAGTAACTCACCGTAAATAATAATAAATAGCAATATTAATAATACTCTCTTTTATTGCACCATTAAAAGTATACAAATATATGAATAAAAAAATATAAGTTGTACAATTTGGGCGACCTTATCGCTAAAGCAATATTAATTATTAGTTTTAATATAAATATAACATAAATAATAATATATATTCCAGACAAATGAGTACAACATTAAGTGAATACGAATAAGCAATACCATAGGCTCATATTATGGCTATTACACAACGGAGAGTACATCCATTAATACTTAGAGCTTGAGACAATTTAGAAGCATTCATTTCCTAAATTGATCTTTCTGAAAACGGAACCCAGAACTCTCGTCTTGGGCAGATGCTCTGTTGTCGCGCTAACAGACCAGTCATATATGTAGAAAGAAATAGTGGGAATAAGCAAGCATTTTTTGCAATAAACAATAAAACATTTTTTTTAAAAACAAGCTTTAAAAACAGACTTATTTAAAAAATTCAGTTGTGCTAAAACGAAAATAACAATTTTATGCAAGGGTTGTGCTAATGAATGTTATTTAAGTAGATGAATATAATAAAATAGATCGAGCGAAATCCTGCATAAAACTGTCTACTTATAAAGGCACGATATTAGGATAATCACGGAAAAAATAAATGATGATGACCCCAAACTCTATAGAGATGCGTGGTTTTATTACAGAGTTCCTTTGCCCACCTACCGGCTCCATCTTCAGGCCCTGATATCATGTAGCACCAGAGTGCTTGCCAAGACAAATCAAACGAGCCCAAACACGACGGGTCTATCTTTAGTTCAGAAGTTCCTATGACCACTTACCGTCTCCATCTTCATACCCTGGATATCAAGTAGCACCAGAGTGTTTGCCAAGACAAAACAAATGAGCCCAAATTCGATGGGTTCATCTTGTTTAGTTTAAAAGTTCCTATGGTCACCTTCCGACTCTATCATCAGACCAACTCCATGGTACCATATTATTAAATTGTCACCAAAGATACGCAAGTATACCAAATTTGAGCCCAATCGAATGTTAGGAAGTTGTTCTAATTTAGCTTCCAAGACTTGACCCGCACATAGGTACATACATACTAACACGGCACGTTAAATAAAAGCCTGTAAAAAAAATTAAACGATAGGTAGGTATTATATTTCCAATCCCAATCGAACCCAACCGAATGTTAGAAAGTGGTTTCTAATTTAGCTTCTAAGATTTGACCCAAACATACATGCACGGGAAGTTAAATAAAAGCTTGTAAAAAAAATCAAATCATAGGTAGGTATTATATTATGTACTTGTAAGTATAAATATTAATCTACCTGGACTTTAGCATAGACATTAAGTTATTCCCTATCATGAAGTAGGTACTCAGTTTAACAGATAATAAGTAAGTAGTATGCCTTTGTACGGCGCTCTATGAAATGATTAAATATAACATGGTTTATGATATGCAGTCTCATCCATAAAAAATAAATTACAGGAGCAAATATTGTCGTTATTCACAAATTATAAGTCTCACAAAATGAGATTCATCATAACAAGAAGTTTGTATTTGAAATCCAATATATCCATCGTAAGTGTGAATTTTCGCCCCCATTCTGTCTCCGCCCATATTGTTTTAACGAAATGTGTTTATAACGACGTCAGCGCAACACCCACGACACAAGAAGAAGTTGCAAACATATTTTTTTATTTCTCATTTACGCATTCCCTAGTTAACGAATAGATCTGATATGAATGATTGATGAATAACTGTGCCATTTTGATGTGAATTAAATCGTTTTTAAGGCAAATTTTTGCTTAATCTATCATTACCTTTAATTATAAGAATATTTATCTTCGGTTGAAAAATGTGATACGAATAAAATCGAATTAGTGAATTTTTTAATAAAGCCGGCGGAAATGACAAATAAAAACAGAATGCGGTGAGGTATTGCGTTTCCGCTATCAATCTTTGATGTGAAACAATGAGTTGGCAGTCCTATATCACGGTGGCAACTTCCCATGCCTGTTGCTCACTATGCACAGGCTCGCAACAAGACATGAGCAGTAGCAACTGCGATTCAGCCTTAAACAAGATAAAAATAAAAGTATTCGTATTATTGTCTTCAAAATGTGAGAAATGTAAATACTAATCGACGACACGAGAAAGAAAAGAGATCGCCTTTAGTGTAGACTTACAATTTCAACTAATTTTTACTTTTGTACATCGAAATCAGAGAAATGCCTTTTAATTAAATATCAACGCCTGACTTTACGTTAATAATTAATTAATCTGTAGCTTGACTAACGCTACGCCTCTAGCGGTGAAATTCAAGTTGCTTAAAAAAACATAGGAATCACACTTGGCCACAACTAGTATTTAATAATCCAAAAACAAATATTTAAAAGTTATAAATACTTAATTGAAATGTTTTGTGTTATATTTAATTCTGTAACGAATTATTACGAGTTGATTTCTAGCGTAAGCGTGGCACATTATAAAATTGTTAATATAACCTCAAACTAGAGGCTGTTTTTAGAGCTTTTATAAATGTGTCTTAATAGAGATATGCGTCTAATCTTTGCGTTGTCAATATATTAGAAACATTTGGCTGTACTCATTTTCACTTCCATAATATTTATTTCATTTTCATATTAATACTAACAATTTAATACAAATTATTTTACCGTAATCTGTAATTGTGGTTAAAGAATTATTTTAAAATTGCATTTCTGATATATTATTATGGGAATATAAATCACACTTGATAACTTAATCAAACACAATATTCTTGCATGCTTGTCACGTATTAAAGCTATACGTTACAGTATACGTAAATAGTAGAAAATTGTAGCTGTTTACATATGTAATTCCGAATTTTAGTAGATGTATCTAGGTGGTATTAATTTGTTTATGATAATAATATTTATATAAACATACATAAATATAATAAAGAGTTCAATGTTTCTTGGTACTTATACTTATGTTATAATAACTCTCTCTGAAGTCGTCGATGGGGTTCGTGTACTTCGTGCCTGCGGCGGCAGGCTAATATTACAGTTAATATATCTGCACTGATTGCTGGGACACACAGTGACTCCTACGTATTTATTCACCACCAATACTTACACGTGACATGAGAAGTTTATTTTTAATATTGTGCCAGGAAACGGCTTATTATTTTGTATTTGTCTGGAGGATACGTGTCTGTAAAAATAGTTTCCTTTAGAAAAAACTAGCAAAGTTTAGTGTTATTTACAAATATCGATATATTGCAAGAATAACCCAACGGAAACATTCGAATTTTACCCGGATTTATTATAAACAAACAATGACTAGGTTCTGTAACGATTTCGGACAAAGTAGTATGTTCATTTATTAAATTAATACCAAAAAAAAGATACTGATCGTCTACTTTCTTCTTCTCATTTCTAGTTAGGGTTACCAGTTTACGTTTCTGTACCAGGTTTTATTATCAGTAAGTGTAAATGAGTGGAATAAAGCAGTTGTGACACTTAAGCAAATAGTCAGACATGACAAAACTACGAAGCTACGAGGGCTCTGTTTTTTCCATTTTGACTATGAAACTATAAATTTTTTTTAAATGGTTAGTAACATTTCAAATTCACGTGTGTTAACTAAATTTTGCCGTTTACGTAAAATAGTTCGAAAGAAAAACAATTGTGACAGATGAACGCATGGATGATTCGATAAGCGTCCATTTACTAGTTTTGGAACAGAACATTGAAAATATAAAGAGTCCTGCCTGCGCATCTTCTCACGTAGGTCGTACAAGACGCCTCAATCTAAAGAACTAGTAGAAGAGACTGACTTTTTTATACCTCGGGAAAGCCAAACAATCAAACAGTTCATCTGATGAGAAGTGGACGGAGATCCATAGACATTTACAAGAAAACATTTCACATTACACATGCGTTTCAACCCTGAGAACTAAAACGTTGTGCATCTTGTGTCAGAAATTATACAGTTTTTCTTACCTCTACATTGGAATAATGTAATCCCTGCTGTTTGGCGGCAAGATTAGCGAGTAAGACGAGGCAAGTAAAACTGAAAAAGGTCCTACCACCTGCAAACAAGTGACGGATTCACTAGCAACATGCCACTGTCTGAATCGGCTTTGCCATCTAGCTTCAAGGTGTAATTTTGTTCTGCCTTGATGTCATTCTCGAATACGAAGTTTTCTGAATTGTGGGACCTCGCGGGGGGGTCCATCCGCACCGCCACCACCATCTTCTTGCTAATCTTGCCGCTTAATAGGTTTTGTACGGTTGTGCTGCGGTGCGTAGTGTAAGACAGCAGCAGTGTGTGTCTCTAACGTAAAATAGTCCAATTCACTTCTGAATCCGTGATGAGATTGTGAACTGTGAACTGGTATTCCTTAAAGTCGACAGATACACTAGTTTTTTATTTTTTGGCGTTTCGCTAATACGACAATATTATCTAAATAAATCTAAATAAAACAATTCTTTTTTAACGTAAGTATCTCAGAAGAAGTTAAAATACACTTAGACGAAATATGGATTGAGATGCTTACTCTTAAAGAAATCCCCAACAAACTCGCATCCAAAATCGCATTCGCACTCACTTGGCCTAAAAATACGCATCGTATGCCAAGTGAGTGCGAATATGAAGTGAGGTGAATTGTCGAGCGAGTTTCGCTTGGACGATTGGAGTTTTTACAAACTTGCATGGCTGGTGACATTTCTGGTATACGAGGCATACCATTTTATTTCTCAAGTTCTGAAGCACTTTCTTAGCCTAATATTGTAAGCATCCATTAGCCTGAATCCACTTACTATTAGGTGAACCATTCGCTCCTTATTCTTCTTTGTAGTAAAGGAAAGATGCGTGAAGTTATTTGTATACATACATATCTTCACGCTGCATCTCTAACGAGGTAGTCAGTGAGGATGGAGCGCCAAGCTTCGTGATCTTTACATACATACTTCTTTCGCTTCCTCAAGTCTCATCATTCTCCTCACACATTTTCGTCTATGTATGTAATGCTATTTGTAGCTAATTGTATAATATCATATACAAATATGTATTTTATATCAGTTTTCTCGCAACACTTTTCATGCCTTAATACATACTTAGGTACTTCAATGAAACAAGTGACTACACGTTATTTAGCACGTATTTAATAAAATAACATGTTTCTTATCCAAACTGTTGTTGTATTACACGTTATCCCTTTAAAGTAGCGCTTGATGTAAGTATCCTTCGCCGGAGGTGTTCCGGTTACAACAGTGAAGTTGACGGATACGCGAACGGGTTTTTGTTCTTCTGGAGGTAACGCACGGAGTTTTTGGCTAATGAGCGGATAGAAAGGCTTTATTTTCGCAAATGGTCGTAATGTACGTAAAACAAAATCGTTATACGTATGCGACGTGTGTCTGGAATTTTAAATAGTTGTTAAAAATTCTCGAGTTCGGTTTTCCAGTTTTTTAAGAATAAAATAATGTGCTTAATATAAATAATTGTTAACACATGTACTAATATATTACGCAAGACGATTTTTGCTAAAAAACGTTTCTAATTTTTCTTGTTAAGTTAACGAGTTAATAAAAGTTAATAAATTTTGTGTGTTTGAAATACTTGGAATACTATGTGTAGGTTCTTAGTGTCCATCTTCCTTTATCTATCTTCCTATACATATAAAAATTCAACCTCATATGTTTTTGGTTGCAAAACTAAAAAAGTAGTCAGTTGGTTCACTTCAAATTTTGACAGAACGTTGGATTCAAATATAAGCGTGTTTTTATGTACTAATATCCGTATAAACAAAAATGTAAATGTTCGTTTATACAACACGCGCTAGAGCAGCAACGCATGGCTGAGAATAGCTATAGTACAATATTACATGTAATACGCAGCTCATACCTGTACACTTGCATATTTTGTAGTCGTATATTTAGGTCTATTTATGTAAGAATAATGTGTAAAAATTTGTCATGTTTTTTCATATGATTAAATTCCAATTTGAAATGTCAATCATTCAGAAAAAATGTTCTGAATCATTGTAATGTATCATTATACTAATGGTTGTGTTACCCTAAATTTCGTTGAAATAATAATATTGAATCCGCAATTGAAATAGCTATAGAAGTTAAATCGCAAGCGGCGCGTGGCGTGCGCGCGCGCATGGCAGGTGTGCGTCAACCCTATTGTGGTGGTGAGGGAGAGGGCGAGAGGGATAATGTATAACAATTCACTATCAACATTATATTTTATTGTCTACTTATGCATACAGTACTTTTAATAATAATTTGGAGTGTGGAATACAAAAAGTGGTCCACATGAGTACAAAGAATAGAAAGCAACTCTACGAAGGAAAAGGGATAATATTATGTTCGAAACAGTTTCTAAGTTTTTGATTTTCTGCTAACACTTGTCTGCGACTATTTCTCAAGAATCAAAAAAATATCTTTCTTAAGAAAATATAGTGTCTAGGCAAACTTTTCAAGTTAAAAAGTTACTTTCTCTATGTTTTACAACAGAAAAACAATTAAAATCTACTAATTTGCTCATTATCTTAATTGATTAATTAATCCATCCATAAAAACATACACTGCTTTGTTAACTTATATTAGGACAGTTTTGGGAAGTTTTATAAATATTCGATGAAATAGCACATTGTTATTAAACATTTGTCGTTATCTCTGTAATATAGATAATTTAAAATGTAGAAAACCCGCGTTTTTTTAATAACACTTAATCAAATAAGTAGTCAATATTATCGCGGTATGAAATAGTTTATTAATCACGTTGGCTTCGAGTTTGTGTAAGCGCAAAAAATATAAGAGCACTTTGTTTATATTCGAGATCGCCAATAAAAAATAGAGATGCATCAAGTAATAGCGTGTAACGATGCATTTCCAATTTTAGTTCACACAATGGTCAATTGATCACCGTCGCCCCTTTCAGGATCAAACAATGCGTTTCATTGATCTCTTTTATAATTCGTTACTTGTATTTATAGGGTTACGAAGAGTTATAGAAAATTTCATTAGACGCTACATACTACTACTTGTATCGAAATTTACAACATTAGGGACTATCGATTATTATTATTAAGATGCATATTTATATTTTATTTTATTTCGGACACGATTTTGATAACGTAAATAGCATGTACAGTGTTACAGTTACCGTTAGGAACCAATGCATCATGTCTATTGTAGTCCACATTGCTTTACAGTCAGAGATTTCAGAACTTGTTATGCACCCCATTAGTTAGTCACCAAAATACTGTGACTCGAATTGTTCAAAACAACATAGTAGAAATGCGAAAATGAATTGAAAATGAGAGGTCTAGTAGTGTTGGTGGTTACGTTATGCAACTTGTGTAAACGTCGCGTGGCAGTGAGGGTGCGGGACAGGTGTGTCGTACCCTTTATTTAAGGGAATTTAGGCCATGGTGCATAGCTTCACTATACTTAATTGTTATAATTTATTTTGGGGTGACTATCAATGGTGATTTTTGAATTTACTCTGAGAGATTACGCACCACGTGTCCATTATTATACACCAAGTCCAGTAATTATTAACACAGCCAGTGATTTTTTAACGCATATTATATTATACATATATATCCAGTCATATACATTGTAAAGATGCATCTACAGGCACTTTAAAATAGATGGAAAAAACAATACTAAAGCTATTAATCTATATGAAAATATAATCCACCATAACGAAATGTTATTACTACATTAAAAATAATACACTGACTTGAGAAAATATAACGACGCCATGAAGGAAATGTAAGTTTAAAAAAAAATTAAAACGGCATTAAATATTTGTACTACAAAAACACAACTCCATATTATATGTAATTCTTTTCAATATAATTTCTGCTGTGAACCTGACTATGACTTTTGTCCGTGATTTATGTGATTGAAATTAAAAAAAAAATTGTTAAAATCATTAATTTTAAATTTTGCAATAGTTAATAGTTAAAATAATACATTTATTGTCGAAACTATTAACTTTAAATTACATATGACTGAAGTCAGATATAGTGAATTTTAGCATTAGTTATAATTTGAAATACTTTAAGTACAACTTAATTAATAATTCTGTTGCTTATTTATAAATTTACATATACTATTGTAAACGACTGTATGAGAATAGAGTCAGGGATGATGGAAGAAAATGCAAGAGAACCAGATACGACCGATTTATTCCGTAGCTACCAAAATAATATATAACAAAAGCGTAGGTAAGCAATGACAAATATTTTAAACTATAATTCAAAATTAAAAATAATACAAAGAAGAAAAATAATATAAAAAAGAGGTGCATCTTCCACACTATATTACATAGTGCACATTAAAATGTACCGAATGCCAATTCTCGTAATGTTGACGTCCCACGTGGAATTTAAAGAAACATGCATTTTTCTCAGTTTGTCAAAACCCATTTTTTTAACGTTGGTACACAATCATACACATAAATACACAAATTAAATGTTAGTATTGCATTTTTATACAAGCTTTAGGACGTTAGAATTCACAGTAACAAATTTTCAACTTTTTGTAATATTATATTCCAATAGCTATATTGTAATGAAATGTATTAAACATTTCATTACACCTGCAACTTTAGAATTCTAGCTAATTTTTTCCTCTATTTGTGCGTGAATAATGTTATGGAATATGAATAATTTGATATTCAGTGGTTGTAACAAGTCCTGCCTACCCATAGTGACCCCACAACCGGTTGACACTCGACGATAGTAAAAGTGTGTTACACTCTTCGTATGCAAATAAACGTGTTTGAATTAAACCAACCCTTCGGTGTCTTGTTAATAAAAGTGCTTGTTACATAAGCATAAAAAATTAAAGCATATATAAAATATATTCCTTTTATAAAGAAAGTGAGGCAAAGCGTACATTAATCGAGTTTTGATTCAGAATTAGTACTGCCTACTGTCATGATTAATTCTTCTACAATATGAGTAATGATTATACTCGTACGCTTTGATTATTTACAGTATATGATAGGTTTGTTTGGTAAATAAAAAAAATAAAGTAAGATAAAGACAATATTCTAACCGACTTACGAAGATCAAATAGCTAGTGTTAGCCGACGGAAATGTCAAAAGCACTCGCATACCTAGGCGAAAATGTTTGAGATGAGATTTGAGGAAGCGAAAGAAGTATGTAAGGATCGCGACGCTCTGCGCTCTGTCCTCTCAGACTACCTCGTTGGGGATACAGTGTGAAGACATGTATGTATGTATGTCTAACGGGCTTGAAAACTTTTGTTTACAGGAAAAGATTCATTTCATTTAACATGAAATGTATTTGACAGAATATCCAAACTGAGATTCGATTACAAATCTTTCCATATGGCTGAAACGTTTGGCAATTTCTGACCGCGAAATAATGTTTGGTATGATGATTCTATTCAATTCATATGCGATGTTATCAGTTAAAAACGATTCACAGTTCTTACAACACAATGTTTTGACACTTTGTAGACGATTTGATTATTATCAGTTGTATGCAACAATCGCCACGTTTGACCACAAGCTAGATATTTTTATATTCTTTTCGCGTCCTTGAGCGGTCATATCACATAAGCCGTCTTTTATGATAGGTACTAAGGTATCGAAAGTGTGAGTGTATAATGTGGATCCATTATGAGTTGATCGGCGATAGGATTCATGTGTTTCAACGCTATTGTATCATCGGTTGCTTTGAAATGATCGCTGCGTTTCTATTTAAGGTGAATTGATGGATTCCATAGAAAATCAATGTTTGTCACTAACTCGATGATGGCTTTTGTAGTTTTTACCGAATTCTTCACATGATTTATATAGAGGTAGGTGTTCAAAAAAATTGCAATTCGGTTGTGGACCAACTTTGTACATTTTAATAAAACTATGTATTTTGTATACCTCGATGTGCATTTCATTTTATCGTGCACACATTTAAATGCAGAGTACATAATAGCCTTAGCGATTTTTTTTATCATGTTAATTTTATGAATCTGAATAAAACTCTCAATGACATTCACCTCTCATTTATCTATCAGTTAATCATCTTCGAATTCCTAGAGATGTTTTCTCAAGAAGTGAAACATGGTTCTTATAGTAAATTTGAATTTTGTCTGATATAAGTAAAATATTTGAAATATACCTTTACAGAGTAAAATCTACTTCTGTATAATGTAAAAAATACTTTTTTAATATGCTTATTACTGACTAAATGGCAAAAGGTTATGTTTAATGTACATTGCCAAGTATATAGTACGTAAGCTATATTGATTTCACTCAGTATAGAAATACTTTAAGAGGCATGAATAATAGACAGTTGTATTTTTGCAAAGTAATTGACACAGCCAAGCTGTAGATACGTTGGAATATAAAGTTATGATATAGTTAAAACGATTAATCTGTCTCAGTTGGTGGTAAAATCCGAGTAAGAATAATAAGACGAACTTTTACGAGACTCATGCCACGCGTGCCAATTATTGACTTAATTATTTTGAAAATATGGCTATCCCTTTGTCTTATTTAACACTATAAAGTGGCAATATATTTTAATCCTACGTCGCAGTTTGAGCTTATACAGTCGCTGAGTTGCGATTGTCAAGTGATTCTTTATATAAGACGATCTGAGACTTCAGACATTAATCAGTTTAAAGTCACAATGAAATATAGTTTTCAATGACAACAGCTTCCTGCAGTTTATAGCATACTGGAATACAAAATGTTGCATTTGAAACTTTGAATGCAAAGTAGCGTTATGAGAATGATCATAACATTCAATGGTATTAAAAAAAGTATGCACGAAGTGCATAGGCATTAATGAAAATTACACAAGATAAATTTTACGATATTTTTTTGACTTTTACGATCTCTAGAGAAAGACAAGAAGCTGGACATAAAATATATTTCTTTCTCTCTCAGACCAGCGTGTAAGCAGTGATAATTATAATTTGAATTTAATGTTACACTTCAACATTTTTGTGTCATTAACAAAGGAGGAGCTGAAATTTAACGTATTTAAGTAAGGTAGCTACTCCATTTTTTGAGGTACGCAATAGTAAAGTAGTTTCTTATTATTACTAATCACTACTACTTATCCATTTTCTGAAGAACACAAGAGAATTATCGCACTGAACGACAATTGAAAAGTGGCTTTTGATTACGCTACGTCCACTACACGCATCGCTAATGTCAAGAGAAACCCATTTATTTCAACGATCAATTAGTCCTTAACACCTAGAGGGAGATAAGCCACCATCTTTCAAGTTTAAGTCGTACAGTTAATTAAGAGCAAATTAAAATGAATAAGATCCTCGTTATGGGCTATAACGAAGTGGGAAATATGTGCGTTAGGGTCCAACAGCGATTTTTCTATTTAAGGAATTTACCACCTGTGATCAGTATGTCGAGTATACGTGGATTTCGCGGTTAAACTCTCGTTCTATTGCGTCGCGCAGCTCGGTTCGCACATTAACCTGTCCTTCTACGTAATGGATTGGGAATTTCATGCTCCAAAGGTCGATTTAAATTAATTTACACATTAAAAAGATAAGTGGAGCGATCGCCGCAGAAACAAGAAGTAAATAGTGTTAATCCGATCTGTGATGGACGCTACTTGCGCATACTTCTACCTGAAGTATATATGATATGGTACACCACACATTGCGATATTTTACAACACATGAAAATAAAATGTCAATATCGAAATACTTTTTTAAGTAGAAAACTTCACGTATCTAAATTTTCCATTCTTAGCGAGCAGAGCATTAAGAAGTATTGTAATCACACTTTGACGAGACAGGTAGCTAATTTCAACAACTTCTGCTGTAATTAAAAATAATAATAATCCACTGACTTTCACTACATTTCTTAATATTAATTAGACCAGGTATCGACGACAATTTCAATATTATAGCAACGTACACTACTTGAACTATTATAGCGCTTATAGACTGATTTATTCAATAGATTGGTAATAGAAAAATAACTGACCAATTTGTGTCGAACTGCGTACAGTGCGAAATGTTTTGTAATGGAGATGCACAATATTTATTTAATCGGAAGCATTTAGTTCATACTTCATGGTATTTCCGAAGTCACTGAGAAAAACATGTTTCTGCGGTTACTTAGCAAGCAACCAAAACTATTCTGTATCTTAAAAATTGCAGCATTTTCCACCACATAGTTGAAAAGTAAAAGGGTGGGGAAGGGTAATTTTGTATGACTTTAGAAGGCCATAGCTTACCAACCTCAAAACGTTCTGAAACCTCGATGTTATTTTTGATCTAAAGATACTCCACACGGTCATGTGCACTCGATTTTTTTTTCATCCCTTGGGTACATAATTATATGTAGTGCCACCCCTGTATTCTAAAATGATACCCAACTGAGTTTCTTGTTGGTTCTTCTGTGTTCAGGTTTTCTCTTTGAACCGAACTAAAGTAGATTTGACGTTCAAAAATGCTTCGTAATTGGGTTGACTTGAATAAATTTGACTTTGACTTTGAAAATAACTATTGTAGAATGATGAAAAAATGATACCTGACCATTGAATTATACCAGACTGAGTTTCTTGTTCATGAGTACCAGTTCATTGAAGTATACTTGACTGAGTTTCTTGTCCGTTCCTTCCCGTGTACAAATTTTCTTTTTGAACCAAAGGTAGATTTGACTTAAAAAAATACGTCGCAATTGGGCAATTGACTTACACCTAATTTTATTATTTTCGTAATTTTACTACACAATCGCATAGTCGAATTGTTCATAGAATACAAATATCTTCCAAATTTCGTCTATGTAACGTCAATAGTTTTTGAGTAAGATGGTTTTGCAATATGGACAAATAGACGGACAGAATGAAATTACAAGGGTTCCTTTTGTTGCTATCTGACTACAGAACCCTAAAAATTACTTGCGGGACTCACTTTTTTATGCAAAAATATGTGTACCTATCTTTAAAAACCTTATTATTGCGTAGTTGGCAAAAGTGAACGTGGATGGTAGACTATGTATAGTCCGGCAGTAAGTTTATTTGTGATTCCAGTGCGGGAATGTATCTTTCACATCGTGACTAACTAAATCAAATGTTCATCCAACTGATGGGGATAAACGTTGCCATTGTGATGAAATCAATTTTACATTTTTCTCCTCAAAAGCAGAATGGATGTTAAAAGGTACATGGTTCACTTTTACATTTATAGGGTTCCGTATGTAATTTAAAAGAAAAAACGGAACTCTAAACAAAAGTCTGTTTCGGTTTTCCTTCTTTCTTTTTTCCCATGCTTCAGTCAGTACGTCCGTATGTCATAGTCGATTATTTCATAAACTATGTGAAATGACGTATAAGTTTGAAATTTGGAGTATTAATATTATCTATCAATCCACATAATAGATGAAAAATTCAGTAACTCTTGCAAAAATAAAAACATGTTCAAAGATTAAAAGTTTTATTATTACTTCTTTTGGAAGTACTCTCCACCAGAGTCTATAACAACATTTCATGCGTCCAAACTAACTTTCGAGACATTTCTTCCAGTCCGAATTGGGCACCTCTTTTATTGTCTGCTCGAATGCAACTCGTTCAGTGCATCTTCCGACGAAGAAGTAAGTAGAAAGTAAGCTTAAAATTCTACCATTTTATAAATATCGTACAGAACCCTCTATCTGAATCAAACTCGCACTTGACCGATCTTTTTTTGCTCAAAAACTATATAAAAAATAATTACACGAAGTAAAGAAAATAGTGCAGATTAAGACGACATCTAATATGTTTATAGACAAAACAATCTGTAAATCGAATATCAAACGGAAGCTATTGGATAGTGAATATTGACCCTTTGAAACCCTTGCCCAAACACAATGAAGAATCAACAAAAATAGAGAGCAAGAAGCGCATGCCGCTACATCTGCTGGCCACTATCAAATAAATCTACTAAAATAATATTTTTATTTTGATTACGCGGGCACGGGGTAGGCAGATGTTAGAATATACGAGTAGGTATGGTTACATACAGTCATTTTGATCGTAGAGCAGCATTTATTCACTTTGTATCTGTGTTCTATTTTATTTGTTTCTGTAAACAAATAAATTTCATAAATTCTTAAGTAAATGTTAAAAATGGTGTAAAATAAATTAGCTATTCTGTCTCCCTATTTGTGCACTTAGGCCTTTTAAACTACGCCATAGATTTAGTGCGATTTTTATCATAATTTAGAGAATTTAAAAATATAACCATAAAGAAATGCCATGAAGGCTATTACGTGGCTAAACTAGACTAAACTATAAGAGATATACACCAGATTAAATTACTTCAGAATTGAAGATCTTAAAAAGACCCCACGGTAACCGTTTTCGTTCTTCAAAATTTAATTAAAAAATAATGAGTTCTTTGTGTAGCTATTTTGGTCGACGTAGTATTTATTTTTATCCCATTAAACATGTTACGTACTTATTAGAGATATATTTTTTTAAATAAAATCTCTATATTTATGATAGCTTACACTTGTTAAACTTGTTGTTGAACGGTGCATTAATGAATATCAGAGAGTAGCCGGGGAAAGTCGCTAGTCCTTTGGAAATCAATGTAATTTAGCTCACAGAAACTTGAATTTTATGTCCTTTACAAAGTGTTCATGTGTTAGTTCATGCTAATAAAAGTAACCTTTATAACAAGTGTATTTTATTTACATATATTCTATTTTCGGCTTTAAGTTTTCGTATTTCGTAATAAAATTTAAATTGTAATAAAATAAGATTTATTAAATGATGTGAGGTCTAATGACGCCGAAATAATTGTCTTAATCTAATTTTATATAATTATGAATTAGTAATTATTGTATGATCGAGTAAAGAGCACGTCAGAAGATGAAAAAGACAAGTTCGAGGATCTTACAGTCAGTGTGCTACGATACCTAAGGGCGGTTTCAAGTCGCCAGTCACTGACCAGGCCGCTGTGGGCTTTAATAGGGTGCACTATCATCACCTTATTGACCGAATACAAGGTGTGTAGATTATATGGATTGTCAGTTACAATGTTGTGGATACGATCAAAATAATGTTCATATTTTTTATATGCATATGACAACTCTGATACTTAAGGCCAATAAAATAATAAAATGAAAATAAATTAGTAAAAAATGAAATATGCGTTTTTTGTAAATACAATATTGGAAAATAAAATACTATATTATTATTTGGTTTATGTATCTAAACCAACATCAAGTTGACCGTCGTGGCATGATTGAAATAGAAAAAAATTATATTTCATTCATAAAATTACCTTCGAATATTGAAATCGAATATGAAGTGAATTAAAATCGTAAGTAATAAATGTCTTGCTCCAAGAAATTTACAAAATATTGGAGTATTAATATTATCGTATAATTTATACAAGTAAATGAAATAAATATAAATTTTTTTACGATACCGTAAAAAAAACAAAAACGTTACTCATGTATTGAGATCAGATCACTCAATAAGCTTGATAATCTCTCTTGCTCGGAAACTGCAAGATCTCTAGACTTTTAAACATTTGAGAGAAAATCAAGCCCGACTTAATCTTAATATGAAAAATGTAGCAAAAGTTTTAGATGCAGATATCCAGTAATTTGGTTTACAGATTTATCATTTTATAAAGAGAAAGTTAAGAAAATGTTCAGATGGAAGGCGAGTGGTAGAAGAAGCCAAGGAAGACCAAGGTAACTGATGAAGATCAAATTGCCAGAGCGTAGCTAACGAAAATTTTAACAGCACTCACATAACTAGGCGAAAGTGTATGTAAGGACCGCGACGCTTGGTACTCCGTCCTCTGTGATTACCCAGTAAGGGATATAGCATGAAGATATAAATTTATCATTTTGTTAATAACGTACGGAACTCGAAGCGCGTGAATCGAACTCGCACTTGACCATTTATTTTCTGTTTCCTCATGAGAATGTTTTATAACTTTTTGGGTAACCATACTTTCTAGTTTTGTAAGTAATCGAAGAGAATGACGTTTAAAAAATTAATTAGCACACTAAAGATGTCGCTGTCGCTTTGCGTAAAAGTGAATCGATTTGACACACGGTGTTTCATAAAAGCGCACCGCCCACATACCGACATTATGTACTATTCCGCAATTTGACATTGTCATAAAAGATGCTAATAAATAAAATTAGTGACGTTGGTGACAATACCAAGTAAAAGATACCGCGAGAGACCGAGGCGGGTCCGACTTGCTACTCTACAAAGACGTCTGCAACCGAAGGTGAACGTAAAATTTTCAAACTTTGTAACTCAAAGTAGGCTTCATAAAAGTTTCGATGTCGTTAAACGCTTTGTGAGAGTTTTATAGAGCGTATGATTATATATTACTATATTTTTATTGGTGGCCACTGGTGCGTATTATCGTTAATAAGAAAGACAGAATAACACTTATTACACAATCTTGTTCTATTTTTTAACAATGAATGGGGTTGTTAACCGTAAATGTTTTAAAGCAAATAACCAGACACATGAAATTGGATAATAAAAGACATTAAAACATACGAAGTGGTTGTAAAAAGTGCGCAAAGCGAAATGGCTATAAACAAAGCATTTAGCAGTGGTTTGTTTGTAATAGTATTAGGCAAATGTTTATTTGAAATTTAAATAATAACCATAAAATTGTTATGTGTAATAAAGTATGCAAAATATGTACCACATTAATGTCAAAGCTATGACACAACTACAAACTTTTACTTAGGTCGTATTCGTAGGGTTTAAAACAGTTTTAATTTTATTTATTTGTATGCATGTATGTGATAAATGTAAGAACCACTTTTTGATCCATATAAACTAAGTTGTAATATATCCTTAATGAACATTAATGGTATATGTTGCATTAATCAAAGCCAATACCTATTTTATTTAAATCACCGGTGTTGTCAATAATGTTTTAAGGAGACGCATTGGAAATTTTGACGGCAGGGATCTCAATTTTTCTAAGTGACTACAAAACTTATGAAAGTGATATTTGGTAACCTGATTCTTCATTTCATTGACATTATTTTGATAGTTGTGATACACGATTGATTAACTTTTGTAACACAAAAAAATATCAAAGAAAGCTCTTTTAAAACAGAGATTTACATTTTTAGGAGTAACGGGACAGATTTATGTTTCTAAATTTTCTGTATAGTTTTAATCTAAACATACTCTTCAAAATGCCATGGGATTTTTTAAAATTAATTATAGTTTTCAAAATAAACGAAAATAACTACTTTTTCGTATTTTTCGTAGGCTACCGCGCGCACCATTGCATAGACCAGGTCTATTTTGGATTAAATTATTGTTTATTAACGCGTCGCCTTCAGTGTTTTTATAAAATAGAAGAAAACAAAGAGTGTTTATTTACAAAATGGAAGGTAATTTTATGAAAGTATGCCATAAGCTTCCATGAAGAGAAAAAAACGAAATATGCCAATTTTTTACCTTCCTGCACAAGCCCCAGAAGTCGGAATTGCACTTAATAAGAAACTTGTACAGTCGATGAGCTGTCAAACTGTAAATGTCGGTTTTCTCATTTCTAAGCCTAAATAAATAATTATTGCTAGAAATTTCATCAAGTTGAGTTTTCGTAACATCTTCATACTCTGTCTCGAATGGGAAATGACTAGTATAACATGATGTAATAATAAACTCCTCGAGTTTGATATAAATATTCAATGCTTCGGTGCATTTAGACCACAAGTCCGAAATATGATCGGGATAAAATGGCTCATATTGTTATATTTTACATAGTGACTACAATGGACATACGTCGAACTTATAAATTTTTGTGCGAACAAAGGCGCTATATTGACAATGTCTCGAAATATAATGTCGATAAACGGACGGTCCAACGACGTGATATGAAAATATATCGACCATGGAATCGAAGTAAATCAATAAAGATGACGTTTTAAATCATTTCAACTTCCACCGGTTAACGTCACGTGAAACCGAATACCCGATTTCGCTATTAAACTTAGTTTACTAAAACAGAATCAACTTAAAGAGTTATTTATTAAATGACAAAGTTGAAGTGTCTAATTGGTACAAAGTGATATATTCATATTCATACAAGCATATGTGTATAGATCTCTAGATCTGTAGATTTGTATAACCTTCTCCAATCAATACGAAGTAAATTAAATAAAAATTAAAAAACTATTCAACAGGTTTTTTGGAATACCGCTGTTCATCTCCCTACTGCATTTTTGATAGTCATAACGGTAAAATATATAAACAATACGTGATTACAAAACCAGCAGAGATTGGCTTCCTTTTGCTTACTTAATGCCCGTGTATTTAACCCAACTTTCATCTCCTATAGATCAAAAAATTTGCATTCAGTTTCCCTCGAAATGTCAAATGTCTGCTTTTGAAAAGGATTTTAAAATGCAACAACTTTTTGTGAGTAGTGAATATCGGAATAGGATTAACGTATGCGTATCGAACGTGGATTGGCTCGAATAGGAATTGAGACTTATTAAGACATGAACTTCAGAATTTGTACACACGTGCACAATATGTAACAATATATATATATATATTACATGCATGTGCATTATATACATTATATTATTATGTATATTGTTATGTATTACAATGTTAAGTGTTATGTAATACAAAATATAATACAGAATATTTGACTACCCATTGGCATTGGGTAGTCAAATATTCGTAGTCAAATGTTTGTATCCTATTTACAATATTATTAGTTCATTTCACCATAATAATTATACTTACTGATATTGCAAAAAATATAGCAATCCCCTAAATCATTCAAATCATAACTAAAGTTTTTTGAAATCATATAAATATTCAGTAAAATTTCTTAAATTAATTATTTTTATTAATGTAAACAGCTGAACCCTGCCACGTTTAGTTGTAGCAATTTTTTTAATTAAAAAGTTCAAAGTAATTTTTAAATTACTTTCTAGTAATATGTACCCACATTCCAGAAAAATCTCAGTCGATCGAGGGGTATTCGAGACGTGTAAGTAACACAAACTAACATTTATTTCTATTAATATAGATTTACTGAATCTATTTCTTCGGGAATTAGACAAAATTTAATAAACAAGAATTCCACTGTAAAGATAAAACGCAAAAGTTTGCGTTTGAAACCCTCTAAGTATCGGCAGCGACATAATAGGCACTATGATTGCTTCATTATGCTAAAGCCGACTCGGGGTTCACTGTATATCATTTCGCAAGTTATATCCGTTTGTATCCTAATTTAATCATCTTGAAGATTGGACCACCAGGAATATATTGTAACGGGTGGCCTTTTCAACTTACAATTGAACTTTAGGACAGATTTATTTAGGGGTGATATATTTTTTAAATACATTTTATGAAAAGCAAGGTTTACTTAATTACATTTCAATGAAAGTTGACAAATACTTTTTCAGATTTTACATTCGTAATATATCAACAATGAAAAAAATTGTAATGTTGTGATTAATATTAACCACACTTACCTTGAACTCATCGATAACAGCGGTATTGTTTAATACATGTACATAATATAATACATACTTATACCTAATAGTTTGTATTGTATGTAAATTTTCTCCCGGTATTGAAACATTTCGCTATATAGTCTTGAATTTTAGAAGTTTCTATTTTACTAGAATAATAAATAAACATATCTTCACGCTGTATCCCTAGTGAATTAGTTAGAGAAGTGGAGCGCCAATTGTCGCGGTTATGTTATGTTTATTAATAAACATAATTTTTATTTTAGCACATTTGTTGTTAACTTTTGAATTTAATCATATAAAAACATGAAATTGAAGACTTTTTTTAAACATACTTTTATAAATTTACTTTTTATCAACATCATCCCGTAGACTTCTGCGTATTGTTTATTCCGTTCATCTCCGATCTGTAATATTGGAAGACGCGGGCGCATTAGGAATTTATTTATTTGAAGCGCGTACGAACGTTTGTCTTTAATACTCTTACAGAACATTCGTTCTCCTCGATTCATTTCAATCTTGCTCCACGTTTCATTTTCGATGTGCTATTCTAACAACGTCTCGTTGTCATTATTAAATATTGAGAATTGAGTATTTAATTTAAGAAAATAAATTAGCAGAAAAGTGTGTATATCTAATGGATATACGTAACATCACGCCTCGTCCCTTCCAGAGCGGACAGAGGTGTTCCAAAATTTCGAGTTCGTGGCAATGTATGTTGGCTTACAGGTGACAAGGTGGCACCAGATCGTGATAGGTTGCTAGGCCGTCGCCTCTACGAGTTTCGTACATTAATAAGCCCTTGGTCAATTCTTATGACCTGCGTAGCAAGATAAGCAACTAGTATAATCTACATTTCTTTTTTTTTATAAAACTACCATTGAAGCGTAGAAGCATATTTGTGTTTGTGAATGCTAAATTAAATATAAAAACAATAATTTAACTAAATATTGTTCTGTGCAGGTTTACTGATAAATCAATGTATTTAAGACCTGTAAGGTTTGTAGAAACTATTGCTGTTTGGACAAAGATTTTAACAAATAAAGTGTGTGTAAAGTATCTATTTAATAATAAGGGGACTGATCTCGTCGAAAAAAACAAGTCAAGTTTTGCATAATGCTGGTGGTCGTTAGCAGGTTTAATGACAGTCATATTTGCACACGCAATGACTTGAATAATTGTTTTAAAACTACTAGCTTCTAACATGATGGAGATCCCAGTCTCCACTTGTTGCCTTCTAGCAAAAGGGCACAGGGATTAACTAAGTAAAGCTGGCGGTGATTGATAAAAGCTATCTAGACATGATTGGAGGCAATGTTGATGCTAATTTAGTACTTTATTATTTTTATTTAAATTCATTCACAACTGCTTATTACTTTTAAATATTAAAAATGGAAATTCAAGATTGATATAATACAATTACTTAGACATTCACGTTCCATTATTGAGGTATAGAAGTGTTGTAGCAGTAATGACTTCAATTTGAATATATAACAGCTTATTTTTATCTTCAGATTTTATTGTATCGGAAAGTTTATTATTATTATTTATTAATATTAGAATCGCTACATAGTTTTGTTAAATATTGGCTTCTGCTAACGCTTCGTTTTTGACATATGTTTGCCTTAGATTTTCTGTAGCGCAAAGAGTTCGAATTGTGTATTTGTGGTTCAATGCCAACGCAATGGGCAGAATAATATGTAAGCGTAGATGGAATTAGTAATGGAGATTTAAAAGTGTAAGACACACTTGAGATGCAAAAAATTGTACAAAGGAAACATTAGTAACGTGCCATGAAGAAGTGTAACAGTACACTCTGTAACAGGCATAACAATGGGGTATCGGTTCCTCGAAGTCACGAGTCCGACTAAAGCCGCCGACACGTCTGCCTCATGTCTGAGGTTAAATTTAGCGTTAGTGATCCCATCTACATGTATTATGCTTTACTTTCCTTTTTGCATCCTTCGAAAGTAAGAATTCATTGACTAAGATAACTCTAAGCACAGTAGCTGCCATTCAACTTATATTCTGTAGGCGACTTCATTCATCTTAAATGGATTAACTTAATATATTGAATAAACGATAGTTTGTACTTGAATAGATAGATCTAAAATCTCAAATCAAGAAATAGCATTTTTTTATGACTGATTTTTTCAAATGATGCATATTTATACCCTGTTAGGGATACGGCTAGACAATACGTATGTAAGTACATGTATGTTGTTTACTTTAAATTTATTTTTATACTTCCTGATGTGTTAGTGAAAATCCTTCAAACGCTAATTCTAATTCTTCAAAGATAATTCACCTTAACGAAATATTTAAATCTAGAGAAGAACAAACGAATTAATTTTGTTTAAATTCGATGAAGAAGTCGTTAATACATTATTTAATAACAATTTGATAACATAATTTTGGAATTACCGTTACAATCCCAATATTTATTGGGATCGTAAAATTTAATTACTGAAAAAAGTTGCTGTTGGGCGAGTGACGGATTGAATGACATTTTTATTAACTTTGGCCGGTTAGTGACGATCTGCAATGTCGTTACGTAGTGTTATTTGTAATTGTTTCAAGAGTTTGCAGCAATGATATCGGAATTATTTACATTTTATGATGGTGCGGTATGTAACGAGAGTCTGTGGGATGCCATCGCTCGTCGACCAGGAACAAATTCTTATTACTATAAAAAAGGGTAGTCAGTTGAGAGATGCTCCTACCGCAAAGAAAATGTTTGAATGACATTGCTTACTTGTATATTGATATCCACAGACTCAAGAGCCTTTAAATATTTTTTTAGATTCGATTAATGTTTTTTATCCTAAATAAATTTACAAGAATAAAATATGTTTTCCTTCCGTTATTATTATAATTTAATTGTAACCAGACTGAAAAGTTTAAAGTTAAAGTGATCTATAGTAATTTCAAATATATAATAGCATAATTTCTATGCATACAAAATTAATTAATTTAAAAATACGTAATTTCTCTGATTCTGAATCAAAAATCAGTCTAGCGCGAGTTCGACTCATGCACAGAGGGTTTTTTACGATATTTATAAATGAGTAAATATCTAAACTATATTTTTGATTATTATCTATGATATCTGACTACCCCGTTAGAGATTAGGCGTGAAAATATGCATGTATGTATCTATGATATAAAACATAGGGCTCATACTATAAAGTAAACGATGGACTTTTTGGCGGGAACGGGAGAAGTGAGGTTGTCATTTTATTAAGATTTTATATTTCTTACATTTTTGGAAGGTGTAAAGTACAAAAGTGATAACAGATTTTGTTTTAAAGTTCTGTGTAAGTGAAAATAATGGAGTAGATCTAAATAAACATGTGTAGCTGAAGTTATCGTGCTCTTTCAAGAAGTCCTTTCTATCATTTTACTGAAGGAGTTTTACGATAAGAAGAAAAGCAAATTTATTTCGAATATGCTTCGTGTCGATTCTACTTATTAATACGTGACATTGGCAAATGCGCTTATCTGCGCGCCATGAGAATCTTGTTTGAAACGTTCCTTAAATGTATCTCTTACTTACCTTCCTTTTTACGCCTTCTTAGGTGTCTTCTAAACATTGTCATCTGTGTTTAGAAGTATACCCATATGATATCATAACTAGCAATAAATATTAATTAATTGTCTTAGGGACTAGGTAGTCCCTAAGACATAGTTTTGTTTATGAAAGAGATTAGTTTGATATAATAGACCGATTTGTTAGTCTCATACCCGTTTTCAGCAGCAATTTTTAGATATTAAGTAGGTACTAAAAATCTAAAAATTAAGTAGGTACTTAAAATCTAAAAATTGCTGCTGAAAACGGGTATGAGACTAACAAATCGGTCTATTATATCAAACTAATCTCTTTCATAAACAAAACTATGATACTGTATTTTTGTCATCTCTGTGATTTTCTTAGTACGCACTCGCAAATCATTTCTGAATGCAATCATATTACGTCATAAAAATGATAAATAGCCATGTAAGAACGTCGCAGTTTACACGATCGGGTCCTTGTAAAAAGTTGTAAGGTGCCTAGTGCCAACATTGCTTGTTTGTGTCTGCATCAGATAGGTAGTTCTCTCACGCAGCGCCATTCATCTCGAGCATTTATCGGTGCGAAGCGGATGCTGTCCACAACTTTTGCATTACAATCTAGATCCGTGGAAACTGACAAGCCTTTGATAAACTAGACGATTGTTTATTTATGTATCTGTAACATAAGTTCTTTTGTTTATATTTCAATCAATATAAAAAGTGTAGTATATTTGGTATGTACACCTATTTGAAATGTTTTTTTTTAAATAAATTTTATTACCTTAAATTACATTAAATCTATACTACTATATAAATCTCTAGCGTCTGTCTGTAATTATAAATTTACTGTAAAATTTTGTGATAGTCATTTTATAACTCACTGACTTTGATTGTAATATTTTTAAAATTTTTGTCTGTCTGTCTGTATGTCCTTTTATAACTGAAGAACCGCTTGACCGATCTTAATGAAAATTGGTATGTACTAAAAACATGTGATTGCGCTCCTGTAGACTACTTATTTTTTTTAAATCTACCCCTAAAGGGGTGAAAAGGGGGATGAAACTTTGTATGGGAAATGGTAAACCGTTGAACCGATTATGATTAAATTTGGCAAGAAGTTTGACATCAATAAACAGACATAGGCTACTTTTAGTAAAAAATCTAACCCTAAGAGGGTAAAAAGGGGGATGAAACTGTATGTGAAACGCTAAAACTTGGTAATGATAAAATTTGGTAACTTTTTTATTAAAAATACATGGGCTACTATTTTTAACAAAAATCTGTGAAAAGCGAGACGGGAGGGAAGGGGACGAAACTTTGTACTAGAAATAAATAGAATTTGTACTAGCTAAACCGCTGAACTGATTATGATGTAGCTTGGGTATAGTTGGACACTTCGGAACGGACACAGGCTATTTCTTTATCAAAAAACTGCCCCTAAGGGGATGAAAAGGGGGATGAAACTTTGAATGGGAAATGCTGAACCGATGAACCAATTCTGATGTTTGGTTCAGACATAGTATGTGTCCGGAGACAAACGTAGGCTAGACGTAGACTTTTTTTCACAAATAATGTTTAAACATTCTATGTACATACATGTGTGTATGTACTTGTTATCTAACCTAATTCGGGAAAGCCACGAAAAAATTTTCCGCGCAGACGAAGTCGCGGGTACAGCTGGTGTTATTATAAAAATACGTTTTTAATTACAAGATGACTAAGTCGAGTTGATTAGTCAAGTCGATTCGAGAATACTATATATACAATGCAAATTTTATTTAATCTTTATTCACAAATAACGAAAAACTAAAATTTACTGGGAAACAATAATGATAATAGTGCAACTCAAACATTGCGCTGATATCATTATTGTTTCTTAGTAAAATTTAAGGTTTTCGTTATTTGTGAAAAAAGCCCAATTACTCGTATTTATTATTGGATATTCATTTAGGTGTCGATGTGAGATTTTGTTTGATGCTTTGTCCGTTCCGAATAGAAAATGACGTGTCGTATTTATGTACAATAATATACAACTTTTTACCAAGCAACCCTTCAGTAAGAGATTCTTGAGTAAGGCATTCTTAAAGACATTTCTTATTTAACTTTCTGTTGATACCTTCTTTAAGTATCCTCTAAATGTTAACAAAGAAACACGACAACACAACTAGCGATAACTATCACTTAAATTGTCTTGGGGTAGCACCCAAGACAATTATATATACCTAACCGATTGCCAGTCTATCGCCTACATCGCTATGTTTATAGGTATCCCGTGGCCGACTTAAGCTGATGTTTCTTTAGTTTTTACGACTAAAATTTTACTGAAGCAATAACGCAAAGTAATTGAAATTGGCTTGTTTTAGTTTCAACATTTATAAAAAGACTTATTCATACTAAACGTTGCTATTAGTTATACATTTTATTAATAATATTTTTATATAGATATTTTGTTAATAAGATGCAATCTTTGTGATATATTACGTATTTATGGTGGTAAACAGATCACAGTTCTAATAAACGCTGTTGCCACGTCGTGGTGTTCAAATAACTCGTTAAATTTAAAATGCATTTAACGTTTATTACAACTAATTTATTTTAAAATATACGTCTTAATTAGATGTGGAATCTGTGAGAGCAGTCGATAAGCTGACCAACCTAATCAGTGCGATCGTGTCTCCAAAGATAGTTTATCTAAAAACAAGCTTTCTAAGAGATAAAAGTCAAATTTGAGATTATAAAATAATGTGTAAGTCATAAAAACGTGATTTTATTGTACCATCAATCTTGTAGGTCGGCGTGTTTGTTCGGTGTCTTTACCAAACGAATCGTGTGAGTTCTCATTTATTATTTTTTAATCACGATACAGAAATATCAATATTATAAAAAGGCAACATTATTTGTTCGTTCGCGATAGCTTTCAAAAGCACTTCATAAATCTTTAGTTTTGTGTCTCGAGAATGAACTATATACAATTTTATGTTTAAAAAATCATTACGATAGTATGTTTTTATTTTACTATGTTAATAACTTGGCTCAGATAACGAGTAAAAAGCTTTGGTAAGGAAACTACGAATATTGATTTATTTAGTTTTTCATGTATTCATTTCGCCTGAGAGAATTCCAACTAAGTTCCATAGATATATTTATGTAAGTACGTATTTATTCTTCCTCTTATCGATTTTAATGTATAGGTTAGATAGAAAATGTATATAAATACATTTCCAATATATTCTATAATTGTGTAAAAAGTGTTAACGAAGGTTGTAAGGTGATAACACCTAAACACAAAGTGTATGAAATATGTCTTCATTTTCGACACAGTATCTATTAACAAGGGAATTACATTAACAATTCAAATTTGAATTCAGACTTATATGATTATATGTGTATTGTCATATGACCCCGACCGCGAGATCAATAAATTCTATAATATACCTAATAAATATTTTGACACCATCGCAGTCGGTGGACTTGTTTCTTATTCTTATCTACCACGCCTTGTATAATAATGTGTCGGATGAATCTTGTATCGCTTGATTTTGATAGACTTATCTATGATTCTGTCACTATGGTGTAGCTATTGTGTCATAATATTGTCCCAGATCTATTTTTCAAGGTTTTGTTAACAGGTTATTAAGGAGATTAAAGAAAAAGTCAATGCCTCCATATCTCTGTAGCGCATCTCTATTGATAAAGTACGCATTTCATATGGGACAGTAATTTGTTTAATTTTCGATTATTAATGATCGTAGGTACGTACGTACATATTTAAACAAAACTGCGAGCAAAGTAAAAACTATTACTACGAGTACATAAGTACAAAGTACAAATTACAAAGTAAAAGTATTCATTGAATAGTACCAACACCTAACATAAATATTTTTATTTCACTTAGTGGAAAGAATTTTAACTAGAGAAGTAAATAGAGATATTAAGACAGAGTAGACAGACTTTTCTAGTATATCGTAGTATAAAATCGAATACTTTTAATCCACGAAAAAATGTAGGCGACAGTGTATTTGTTCTTATAAGAAAGATAAAAACAGTTTCTTTCTTTGCCTTATAACAAAAATAGTAAATAAAAGTGTACATTTTCGTCTCTGTCGTTGGCTGATTGGCTTCAAAATGTTTTTGAGTGGCTTTCCCCTCTGTCTATATATAATATATAAATATATATGTGTGTGTAGATCAAACAGCTTTCCAGCTTAGTGTTCAAAGAAGATTGGCAGAAACCCATGCAGTTCCGTTCGCATTTGTTAATAAAAATAACTTAAAAATGTACAGCTAAGTAATTATAAAATTAAATGTAATTACAACATATTTTTCCGAAATTGGGTTTCACTGAAAAACTTGACTAAACAATCATACGTACACATGTAAAGTACTAAAGTGATTTAAAAAAAGAATATAACATTGAGTAACAAAATTGTTTAATATTATTCAACAATGTATAATTCAATTCAGTAATAAGTATTGTAAATTGTAATAAATAAAGGTATTCATCCAATACCTACTTAAGACATAACTAACACGTTAATGGGATACTAACTGTACATAGACTGACGGAATACCATGAAGTCTCGTATTTATTATTATAGTCGTATTATGATTTTCAAGTTATGCAATATGTCTTTGAAGCAGACTTAACTTCAAAGAAATTACAATTGAATCTCAATTACACATTGAGTTACAAACTCTCCTACTTTGATTACCACAGACTAGTATGTCATTCCAATTGATTGTAATTTGCAATAAAAATACACAACAAAACACGGGTGGCAGCTTACAGCGAAATGACACATGACAGCACGACACTGGGTTACAATGTTGCCAGGACATTCTCGAAAAACGTATGATTATTTACTTTTTTTTACGTTTTAAATGAAATACATCATTACTTATAGTATTATAACAATTAAAAGTATCAATAAAGTGATTATGACTTCCCTATCATCTACCTTTGTTTTTAATGTAATAAAATATATTGTTGTTAATATTTGAATGAACAGACCGCTATTATAATTGTGTAGTAAAATATATAGCGACTATGGCAACTTTATTAGCTTTGCATTGGTTTTGCGTCTTGATATTGCTTCATTTACTGCAGGCGTATTTATTATTATTTTTTTGGTGTAATTAGTATTAGTAATTTTCTTTTTTGGTTATGCCGCTTATTAAAAAAAAACTAATTGATTGAAAATAAACCATTGTATGTGCTTTATAAAATGTACATACTTTCTCTTATACACTGTAATTAAAACTACCCTGGAACAGTAATAAGATTACGTAAACGAAATATGTATCTGTAGTAATGTTGAGTGACATGTATGTCTTCGACGCGTACCATGCGGTGCATGTTGTTTGTGAAAGGCATACGGCACCTCCGGCACCAAGCTTCGTTCCATGGTGTGCCTGCAAATTGTAAGGGAAGAATAAGATCAGTGGTGTTTTTTGCTTTTGGCTAACGAATTTATGATATATATTTTTACATGTTCTATATTGTAGAATCGCTGATGAGTTAAACAATGCACACGTCACAGTATTATTATAAGTCATGACGAACACATGAAGCACGTTCGAAGTAAATTCGTTTTTTCTTCTTATCTTAAAACTCCTCCAGTAAAGTGATAGTAGGCATTACTGAAGTTATAAAGGACCTCTTGGAAGAGGTCGTGAACTTCAGCTACACGATATACTATCACTCTTGTATATTAAAACTCCTAAAAATGTGAAAAATAAAAAATCTAAATAAAATGACAATCTCACACTTCCCGTTCCCGCCAAAAACTCCATGTTTGTGTCATGTATCTTTTTGTCATGTATTTACTAAAAAAAATTTTTTTTATTTACTTTGAGTCCGACTCGCGCTTGACCGATTTTCATTGGTTTAATTTATAGTTTTTTATTTTAATCACACCAATTTTGACGCTGGTATTTATTACTGTTTATGCGATTGAGCAAAACTATTATAATTTTATATTCATTACTTCGAATTATTAATATAATTACTTAATAATATTCATTGGCTATTCTTCATCTTTTATTATATGTTGAGATATCCGCCACAATTACACATATTCTGTGAAAATGTTAACCGGGTAGGTTGCGTTTTGAAGCGCATTAGGTAATACGGTTCCAAAAGATGCAGCTCTGTAAAATGATGAATGGACGGACGTACGGACAGACGACGTATGCTTTGTAATACAGTCTAGGTCTCATTAGGACCTTGTAGATATAGAACCCCACAAAACTTGCCGAAAAAAATCGTAAAATTAAATAAATCGTAATTTAAAAATCGTACTTGCACAATAAATTAGTGTCAATAGTCAACCACAAAGCAAAGTTTTCGTTTTTTGTAAAAAATTGTGTAATTTAATCCAAAGAACTGCTTTTACCGAGATGCTTTTATGATTGTTCCAACTTTAATATTTTGGAACGGGACCCTAAAAATACATAACCGTTACTGTAGAGGCATTCCTATAGCTTTTGTATCGAAAGTGAAAAGTCGTTGACATTTCTCTATGATGTTTGTTTTCCTAAGAAAGGGTTGCGTACAATTACATGAAACTTTAAACTCTTTTTCCGGGAGTGACTTATATGATGAGGGGTCGTAAGTCAGATCTTTGTTGACATCCGTCCAAATACTGATTTGTTTAATTTACAATTTTTTTCCTAGCTACTGGAATTTCGAAATTCATCTCATCTGTCACATATGTGGATACATAACTTTCTTTTATCATCGTTTTGTCTTTGGTTAGTAGTTAAATAATAGTTCGAAAGTTAATTACGATAATTGACCACTAAGTCGATGTGGATCCCACAGTCAAACTAAGGGTTTTAGGTTCATTTCCAATCGGCTTTAGAAAGGAAATGTTCTGAATTGGGTATTCCTTTTATTTTGTTTTTGTGGTATTCACAGAATGAGCTGTGAATTTTTTTTTTAAAAATCCTGTAGCTAGTATTATGTCTTTTGGTCACAAACTGCAATAAACTTTTATATATATGTGGAAGAAATTAGAGAAAATTGATAAAAATAATACACACATACATAGAAAAGAAAGATACATTAGAAAACTTAGTGACATTGAGCGTACATATTTGTCGTTAAAAAGATTTAAACAGAGGTATTTCCTGCCTTAGCTAATGAATGGCCTAAATAAATGTAACATCACTATGTAGGTATCCTTTTATTAAACTATAATACATAACTAAATGGCGTCTAAAGTAAAATCTTACATGTATTACTTTAATTCGTAGTTCTACATACACTCCTATAAAGTAGGTACCTACAATAATGGCATTGATATTTTAATATTATTCTAGACAAACATTAATACAGTGTGACAAAAAAGTGTAAAATACATTAATCTGGTGCCTATATATTCTTCCATATGTTATATTAATAGCCATTGCATTCCCACCTCTGCGCCACGCGACTAGTTTCTACCATAAAAACTAAAATGTCATTGCACAAGCTTATAATAAGTTCCATTCAAACGACACCCTAGTAGATATTTTTTCAATGTCAAGCCGGGACAGGCATGCAATTTTATACAAAAAACGGCAAAATCAATAATAGCTATGTGCACGTGTTGCCGATGGATTATAGATTACGTTTTTGAAGATTTTCTCAGCGTTTCGTGCTGAGGTAGAGGCAGGTACGTCGCGTCTAAAACAGAAAGAATTAGAGTAGTCAGTAATATTATTATATTTTTTATATTAGCCTTAGATATTAGTGCCTTGGAATAATTAAAGTATCTTTAATTGAAGTATCTTCTATTACATTGACATTTTAATAGTGTAATTTAGAAAAACACTATGCTGTTAAAGTTTAGCCAGATTTTCTCAATAATTAGTAACCCGCTCCAGCATCGTAGGGGTGGATACACAAACAGTAGCCTAAAACCTTACCGAATGTGTTTGTTATCTTTATCTTTAGGCTACTTTTTGTTATCTTTATTATCTGGAATATCTTTAGTCTTCATTATCTTTGTTACCTTTCTAATCTTTATTATGTTTTTACTACCGTTATAGGCTACTAATCATTAGATCCAACAGTGACTGTCGAGATTGTTGCACGCTGTAGGTGCTTGTAGAATTACATTTATTTCTCGGTTACTTTGACCCCACTTTTTACTAACTTAGGAGTCGATCTTTCAAAATCAATCAAATTCTCGTTGAATTATATTTAATTGTCAGATTCTGTAAACGTTTATTAACCTGAAATATTGTCTAAATAATCTATAAACAAAGTTTTGGGTTAACAATCGCGATTTTATTTAATATTCAATTTCACATTTCAATAGTGGCCAAATAATTGTTTAACTAGAAGTTTTTTTATGAAAAGCTTTGTGGTTTCATGAGTATTTTTATTTCTTTGTTCAGTTAGTATTTTCAATAGTATATTTAATATATATAAATAACAAATAAAATTAAAAATAATTTTATCGTTTATAATAATGCTTGTATATAATAATACTAATGTGATGCTTGGCACTTCATCCTCTCCGACTACCCCGTTAGGTATACGCGTAAAGATATGTATGTATTTATAAAACATTCGTTTTATTTTATTGTACTATGAAATGTAAATCTTTTTTAAAAAGCGGCTCTACATATCTGTTGTTCCATACCTTGCGATGTACAAAGAAATTCTATACAATTATAACGGCTAAAATTGTAACTGTCTGCTAACAAAAATCAGATGTTTTTGCTTTTAAGAAAATTTTCAAAAGCAGGTAATTTTATCGAATATTTCGGTTTCTTTTACTGTTGATAAAAAATGGAACAGTTATTTTATCGAGATATTGTGCATAGATAGGTCATTCGATAATAAATAGGTCAGCAGAATAATAGACCTAATTTGTATCATTAGCCTTTCGGCAACAATACTTAAAGAAGATTTATTGTTTTTTAATCAACAGACGTTTCTTCAGAAAGTGTGACTTTGAAGATTTATGTAGAGCAAAATAGCACAAAGAACTATTTAGCTAGGCAGCTGTAAATTGAAGTGTTGTGTTGTGTGACCATTACGTGTTTTTTTTGTTTAAACTTTATATCAGGTGTTTACTCGCAATTTATAATCGGCTAATATTTTTATTAGTGTCTTCTGGTAAATAATCGGTATATATGAATTTACCGGTAAATATGGCACAAGGATGTGCAATTTAATGCCTGTACTTATGAATAAACTGAAAAAGAAAATCCCATCAACATAAAAAAAAGTAATTTTGTGGTTGATTGTCATTCTATACAGCATATTTCTTGTGACTTGTTAAGTGTTGCGTAGTGCTCTTTATTGTGTATAAAATTTCGAACGAAAAATGTCAACACAATATCAAGTTAAAGACACAATTATCCATAGAAGGCTCAATTAAAAGGCTTTCGTTACAGTTACAATAATTACGGGAAATATCATAAACATCTCTGCTTCAAGGATATACAAAGGTTCTGTTTTACAGTTCATTTGCCATGCCACTGAATGACACTTTCCTGTGTTTATTTTTTGTGTGGTAATTTACTTACTTACAACAAATATTTTTGGTTTATTCCGGCATTTAACCGCGTTCATTTGTTTCGACTTACATAATGAATGAACCTAGGAAAATAATACTCACAAGTAGATTTTCACTATAAGCAATATTTGAAATATTCTCATATAAGCATATTCCAAGTGATACCTTCAGCAGAAGAAAAAGGCGTCGTAAATAGTATGTCGTAGAAGATCCACGTGGGCGAAATAATACCTAATAATGATGAATGAATCGTAATAACGGGCAGCTTAATTGATGTGGTGAGCGTGTTGTTAGAGTTGTCGGTTTGCTGAATAATTTTATCGATATCTGAATTTGTAATTACCTTAATTAATTAATTAAAGTTCGGTTTACGTTAAAATACATTAACTCTAGAAAGTTGTTTAAATAATAAAATAAATTATAGTAAAAACAAAAATAAGCTTATTTGCGTTCCACTGCTGGGGAAGGGTCTCTGTTCATAAAAGAATAAGCGCGACAGTCTTTCACGTGTATCCAGTGCGTTAGTAAAAATAAGATCTTAGGCATTCTACTATGACAAGTTTCAAGTCAACCGTAAAGCGCCTGATTTGGCTTAACAACTACCGCCATTTAGAAGCTAGGCGATATAGACGGCTTGATAGGTGTCACAAAGTAACTCATGAAATAGATGACCACAAACAAAGTTACTGAGGTTCATCCAGTATTATAGATACTGACCACTGAAATTGCACTATACTATGAGTGCCTCAAGAATATTACTTTGCAAATAATTTTGGAAACACTATGAATGTGAAATGTATGTTAAAAATATTTTATGTAAGTATTAATTTATTTTCGAATTCTTGAATAAATGCCGTTCTGAAAACTTCAAGGTGTCGCCCATAAAATTTGAAATTCGCTAAGAAAACAAACAATATTAAAATAAACAGCTTACATACATCGATAAAATCCACGTACAACACTAACTTATTGCGTGCACATTCATTCATTCGGACAACCTTACGTGTTCGTGTGGACATTATTTGATAATAAACTTCTTATTACATTGCGTATTTCGTAGTTTTGAAACATAATAAGTACATACATAATGATTACAAAATATGGAATACATTGTAATTAAACTTTTTTGTAAGATGATGTCAAAAAAACGGTACCTGAGTTTCTTACCAGTTATTTTCCGCGATAATTTTACATTCAGGAATACAATACTGAATATTTTCAATAAATGAATTTGAATTTAAGAAAAAACTTCAGATGATACTATTTGCAGAATACTACGTACATATACCATTTACTACCAGGAAATATTTTAACTATAGAATAATGGAACGAATATATATGTTTGTGTTTCTCACTATCTCCATATGTTTGTAGGGTTAAGTATTTAAGTAGTGAGAGAATACGCACGTAAGTATACATATTCAAAAATTGTTACAAAAATTGTCAAAAATGTACTCATGCTTTCTTTACATTTTATAGAGACTTATAAATGTACCATGGATTACTTCAAATTTCAATACTAGAGGATAATTTTCTAGCATACCTACTTATTCCTGGCCTTGACCAAAACTGTGTTTATGTATGTACATAGTTTATAAAGCCATCGCAATTAGGCAAAACTGTTCCCATTCAGAAAGTTGACATTTGCACTATCATCCTTGACACTTAATCGGAAGTTACTCCAATTGAAGACGCAGTTCTCTGCATAATAGTTTATAACTCGAGACAATTGCATCATCATCGAATGGTACGAGTCATCGGCCGGTCACTTACCAAGCGGATGTTGTTAACTTGCCTTGGCTTGCCTTGATTAACTGAGACGATGTCAAACGGCAGTCCGAGCAAGTTCAAACAATTAACTGTATAGAAGTGTCCGACTCTAATGAATGATACAGACTTGCTCCATTTCATTATACAAACACCGTGACAAGATGCGGCTTACAAATTGAGATTAATTCAAGAAGGTACTGCTGTCACGACACTTCATAGCAGTAACATCTTACAAGACTTTCTATTTATTAAACTATTTTGAACTTTAATGTGTTTTGACAGGATTAAAAATTCATTCATTAATTTAATAGCATAGAAACGTGGTAATAGTTTCTGTTGCGTAACGAAACCGTTTAACCTTTAGCAATTCAATGTCCTGTAGCTATTTATATCTTTGCGCTTAAGTGCTTTTTATTTTGGAATTCTTTGTAGACGGCTATCTCTTCTATACTCTCTTGAAACATGTCTTTGTTAGCCTCGTAAACTGTAAAATTACAATGGATTTCACTTTGAATTTGGAAATGATTACTTCTGTGAAGTACGTAAACATTGCGTAAGAAATAATTTTATTTCACGGGGAGCTTTTTCGAGTGGTATCTTTGCACTAAAGAGAGCATTGTCCTTTTAATTTCATGGTTCTTTGTTGAAGACGTACGCTAATCTTTGATAATGTTTGCTTGGGATTAAGAGGGACAATTTAAATTTTGCTTACAATGTTAAGTTTAATTAATTATCTAAGAGACGAGACGAGACTACGCTATGTAAAGAATGTCGAACAAATCCTGTTTTTATTTTTAGTCATTTAATTCTATTAGAATTAAAAGTTTTTGGAAGCGTTTAAAAAAAGGGATTGAATTAAAAGACGATGAGACTTCATGCTGGCTTGGAAATGAAAGAAAAATATAAAATATTTATTTTCAAGCGCAGGCAGCATAGAAAAATATAATATACGTATTATGCGAGCAGTAAAAGTCAATCAAGAGACAGTGCTATTTGTAAACAATGGGTTAGAAACTTTACTATCTGTAATTTTAAACACGTATTGCTAGAAATGGTGGTTTTATTTCACCATGATTGTCGCCAAATGGGCAATGGCGTGAAGTTAGTATGATAAAAGTAAAATATTGTAAAAATATTGGAGTCAACGGTGGATTGGTACCTATTTATAAGAGTAGGTATGATGTCACTTTTTATAATAACAGTCCTTAAACTCATTTTCTTACTGGACACTTCTTTTCATATGCAAATTGCTTTGAACATCGACTACTTTCTCGTTCAAATCATTCATCCAGAGTTTACATAACTGCTTGAAATTGCTAGTTTCGTAGTTATTAGCGTTTTGGAAGTTTCGATACCTTCTTATTTTAGAGCGCGTAAGTGTACACACCCCGTGGTTAGTCGTCTCGTGATTTTAAACATCATCAATTTCATTTAATTATGACAGACATTCTGTTTTATAAAGACGTTTAAAAATAAAAATGAACTACGCAGTTTACTTACATTATTTTACATGCATCCTACGTGAAAAAATTATATGAATAACCATTTCATTTATTTTATTGGGTAATCGAAACAATGTGTCATTTACAGTTTTTTTTGTTAATAAACAGACAGGTACATGTACGAAGACATTATCTTTCTTTTTGGACAGTCAGGTGAAAAGACCAGCAAAATATACAAATTTATTGTATAAAAAGATTTATCAACTCGACCCGCTTGAGTAAGGCCCACTGTCCACGGAGGTATAGCTTCTTTGACGCTTCAAAATACACGTGCAGCTTGTGTAACCTGGAGTGCTAAAGTTTGACCATGAAGCGTGTTGCAATTCGCTAGCATACATTCTATCTTAGGTCTAATCTCCACGGAGGTATAACTTTTTAGACGCGTATTCCTCGCTTGGTATATGCCTACTTGCTACTTACATACAAACCTACGAAACTCTGTCGACGGAGCAACAACGTCGCGTTCGCGTGTTTTCATGACGCTCGCCCTCCCGCGTATCGTATGCCACTCTACGTATATTTGTACGTACTACGTAAATTTTATGCGCACGCAACAAGTATGAAAGAAATGTATACATTATCTAAGTATACCTACATTCATCAGCTTTAATTATCTATTCGTACGAAATTAAACATATCATTAGCCATCGATAATAAAATTTCGAATGATCAATCTGCGAATCAATCACTCAACTCGCGCCTCACAGCATCGCGGTTTGTGGCCGGTTCAATTGTGTAACGGTGCTAGTGTAATACCACACTTTTATTCTACGAGGTACTCCCTCTTTCCTAAAACTGTGCTGACACAATAGTGCTGCCTCGCAGGCCGCTTATCCAACACTAGCAAGGAGCAAGCCAAGCAGGCGTACACCATACGTATAATGACGATTACGCGTCTATGAAGCTATGTCTCCGTGGACAGTAGGACAAAGAAAAATTCTACACTCGCAATACGCTTATGAACAAGTTTTGAAATTTATTTTGAAGCGTCTATGAAGCTACGCCTTCATTGACAGTATTCTAAATAGTTCGCAATAGAAACATTGCAGATAATGTTAGGTTTATACGTTTTGACGCTATATCAGTTACTCAAGGACGACTGTAAGTTATATGATAAGAAGGTCATGGCTATCTTCATGAAATTTCAAAAGTAATATGAAGATAGGCTTCGTGAATATTAATACTATCTAATAAATGAAGTGTATGTCATAGCAAATTTTGTAATTTTTTTTTTCAAGTACGAAAACTAAATCCTAAGTCGCCGCAACAAAGTTTTAATGTATAAATTAAATAACTAATACTAATGAAAAAATACATGTTATTTAAAGGAAAGGATAAGGAAAAAATATACTTTTTATCGCCTGACTAACAAAGTAAATAATATGCCTCGAATTTCTATTTTGCTTGCACAAGAACATATTGTATATTTCGAAGAATTTCATGATGTTAAGGATTAATTTTTTTTTGTATATTTATGGAGAAATTAAATGGACTTCACATTAAAAAAACGAATGTTTTGTTCAATGTGTGAAAAAAATTAATCAAAAGTGAAACGTACTGCTTATTAATATTTGTAGTATGTACGTATGTCATCGTTAATTTGTATAATTCTGCATTTCTATGTATTTCCTAGGAGTTACAAATATAATAATAAGATTATTTTTAGTACAATCATGAGTATCATGAGTTCATGAGAGATGCAAACCCCTTATTACTCAAGTTTTGATGTGCAAGCATTCTATTCGCCTATTAGTTCAATTCGACTATAGTAATGGAATCTTCGCAATTATTCAGTAGTGTAGCGTAGCTGTGTTATTAGTACCAAGAACCTACTGTTTATTTGAAATAATTACGTAAATTATATTCTAGGTTAAAACAACGGACAAATCGAGTAAAACAATGTAGCGAACATGAACGTGTGCAGAAATAAATTTACTTTTTTTAAACTAGTAATTAAATAATAATAATCATGGTAATAAATAGATATATCGATTTAGTCAAACGTTATAGTACAAAGTAGTTATTAAGTAAGCTTACATTTACATAATTTGACATGTTTATGTATAACGTAAATATTTTTTAGATAACAGCATATAGCCGACAATGCCCAACGCAAGTATGCCTTTTACAAATCATTCCAATCTGAGACTAAGAATTTAAAATTGTTAAGAAACGTTCTGCTATTTTAGACATCACACATTTATTTACTGGGATTTATTAGAAACTTTCAAATTACTTGCACTTCCAAATCAATAACTACACATTTCATAAAAATTGTAAGTGATAATGGACTGAACTTTTAAGCGCAAACTTTAGTTAACTCTGTCTTAGACAGTTTTCATTTGTATCAAGTTTATGAATGGACTTTTTGGCGGGAACGGGAGAAGAGAGGTTGACATTTTATTTAGATTTTACATTTTTTATATTTTTAGGAGTTTTAAAGTACAACAGTGTTAGTATATTGTGTTTTAAAAGTGAAAAGAATGGAGTAGATCTAAATAAACATGTGTAGCTGAAGTTCTCGCGCTCTTCCAAGAAGTCCTTTAAAACTTCAGTAAAGCCTACTATCACTTTACTGGAGGAGTTTTACGATAAGAAAAAACTAATTTACTTGTGATTCTACTCAAATCAATCAATAATTCCAAATCAATAACTACACATTTCATAAAAATTGTAAGTGATAACGGAATGAACTTTTAAGCGCAAACTTTGGTTAACTCTGTCTTAGACAGTTTTCATTTGTATCAAGTTTATGAATGGACTTTTTGGCGGGAACGGGAGAAGTGAGGTTGACATTTTATTTAGACTTTATATTTTTTATATTTTTAGGAGTTTTAAAGTACAACAGTGTTAGTATATTGTGTTTTAAAAGTGAAAAGAATGGAGTAGATCTAAATAAACATGTACAGCTGAAGTTCTCGCGCTCTTCTAACAAGTCCTTTTGAAACTTCAGTAAAGCCTACTATCACTTTACTGGAGGAGTTTTACGATAAGAAAAAACTAATTTACTTGTGATTCTACTTATTAATAAGTGCTATTGGCAAATGCGTTAATCTACGCGTCATGCCATGAAGGAAGAAAGAAGTTTATGAATAAAGATATGCTACTGTTAATATTACATCATATCGTAAAGTAGGTAAGACACAAAAATAACAAATATTTCAGTTTGAAATACCGAAACGTACTTATAAGGAGTAAGTTCAATAGGTACAATAATAGAACGTATTGAACTATGTAGTGATACGAATAATTTGTCACCAGATCACACGCATGGTAATATAAGCACTTCAGCGTCGTCGTGATAGCATTTAGTTGAAGTTGGTATTGATTGCGTTTAAATCGACACTCACGCCCACGCGCGAGTCAATATTGACGCAAGATAAGCCGCGACACTGCGGCGACTAAGGAAGTGTTACGTACTTAGAAATTTGTATTGATAAATGTGTAATCAATTCATGGATTTCGATATGTTTTCCAATAAGACGTTACTGTATAAATTGTTGTAAAAATATCAAATTTCAAGATTCTAGTTAAGATCGCTGGGTCCCAATCACGAAGTAAAAACGAAGGTCCCGATTAAGACAATGAATGAGAGTTTCTACAAAGTATTAAATATGTTTACGAAAGAACTCATTGGATTGTTTACAATTGCTAGACGTTGGGAATACCTAAATTTTACTTCGCATTTCGCTATTTCGCGTATGCAAGCTATTTGTAATTTAAACCCACAATTTAAACACTCATCTGAAATTATAAACTATAAGTCGATCTTGTTCGTATATTTTCTCCAATTTTATATCAAGATCGGCTCCTGTCTGCGACTATTTTTAGCGTCAAAATATATAACGATTGTTTAGGGCGCTCAAAGTTATGTAACCAAGATTTACTCGTTTGTGTAATTTTTTTAAATATTACACTTCAATTTTTTCTTCAAAATTTTAACACTCCAATACATTTGTTATAGGTTATTTTTTAATTATTATATACTATTAAAGCGCAATAAAGTAGTATATTCAAACATGGGTATTCGTTTGTATAACTACCAGTTTTTGTAAAGTATATTTTGTTGCGTGCATTCTTGGTACATCTAACAAAATATGTAAATGCTTTTTGTAAGATTTTACTATAATTATTCTTTATAATTGGCCTAGATTGTTTCTTGTTTTGGCTACTCTATTTAAAATAAGTACATAGTGGTATTAGCGTTTAAAAATATTTTTAAAAATGTATCAGTGACAGATAAAATAGTTTGACTTTTTTCGTGTAATAAAATTTATAAAAGTTTAAGGCACAGACACCAGTATGAGAATGAGCGTTTTCTGACGCGATTATAAATTCACTGAAAGACACTGACAATTGAAAGATAATTTTAATAAAAACCAGTTAATTGCTGGCTTGTGAATTTTTAAGACAAAAAGTTTCCAGTCTTACATCAATTTTTTAACCGATTTCAAAAAAAGAAATAGGTTCTCAATTCGTCTCTATGTTGTTTTTTTTTTGTTTTGTATGTTTGTTGCCTCATAACTCCGTCATTTATGAACCAATTTCAAAAATTCTTTTTACGTTTGGTGGGTAATACTTCAGAGGTAGTCCCATTTAAATTTCAGCGATATTGGAGCTTGGACTTCGAAGATACACTAGATAACACGACCTCGTAATAACCTTTATTTATATTGACGATTCTCTTGTATATCGTTGCGCTCCGGAATTAGAATGAAGTTAATTGCAGACCTACTCTAGATATTTATTTAGGTCAAGACCACTCAAAAGGGAGAAAAAAAAGTTTTTATTAAAAAAAATTAAACCGCCTTCAAAAAAAAAACACTGAAAAATATAAAATAACTCTCCTTTTATATTTTTCAGTGTTTTTTTTGAAGGCGGTTTAATTTTTTTTTCCAATATTTTATTAGTTTAAAAAAATATTTTAGTTATGTAAGTATATTGTTTTACATGCATTATTATTTATTTTAGGAACTTTACAAAGACGTATTATTAGAATATTTCAGAACACTACAGATGGAGGTCGACCTATATTACAGTACATAGTGTGAAATATTAAGGAGGAAATCGAAAAATATCTCGAATGTTAATTGCTACATGATTAAAAGTAAACTTTACCTTACCAATTAAAGTGGAGCAAATTGCATCAGAACAATTACTTAAGACAAAAAAAAATTATTGTTTCCCTCCAGCAAAGTAATTGTTTTAAGAAAAATGTTAATAATGGGATAATTGTTACATGACAATTGTTTACATGGGTAGGTTCACTGGATTTGTTTTTTTAATTTTAAAGGAAAGCCAAATTCGTCATACGAATAATAAATTGTACGCCCTTAGTCTATTTCAAGCATTATACTACAATAAGTGATCCACTTGTCACGCGATAAAACCTATTCATTCACAATTTACACTTTCATAATATCGTACCAAAATGCATGAAGTCTATATTAAATGCATTCTATTAGTGATTTAAATTTACAGGAATAAAGCTCAAAGTCGAATTAATGCTGAAGACAGTTTATTTTGCGCTACCACAATATTCAAAGGAAATCAAAGCAAACATAACGCCTTCACAGTTCTGCTCCCCTTGGCGACGAAACAATAATTGAAAATAAATGGCCAACTTTACTCCACAATGCTTAGAAAAGATAAAGGAATGAATTACATGGAAATTTCGAGGCGTGATCTTTTGTCAACAATAGTTAAAGGTGCTTCACTAGATGACAATTTGCACTTTGAGCATGTAGTTCATTGTGTTATGGACATTATAAATAAATATTACAATGTGGCTACCAGATGTGTGAAGAGGCTTTGAGGAAGCGCAGTGCGGCGCAAGCCTTTGAAATATAAGGGGACGTATATAACATGGGCCGAACGTGTTTTGTTGCACATGAGTGCTTAGAATATTGATCACTAAATTGATACGGAATATATCTCAGCAAGTAATAACATGCTTTACCTATTTATTTGAATAGCGTTGTAGGCATTTCTGAACAGTTTTATAATTATAATTCTGATGGATTGATTGCCTTGTTATTGCACTAAAGATACTCACATCATGACTTGATTAATCTGTCCACGTATAATTTTGTTTTAAAACGTACTTTGCATTAAAAATATTACATATATGGACAGATACTTTACAAATAACATATATACATAGACAGAGTATTAAGGCACAACAAAATTATATCATATCTGGCAATAAATGTTTAACACGAAGGGTCTGGTAGACAAAAATATTATATAATGTGCTAGTGTCTTGTATTCCCGCGCAGAGAATAAAATTCGAACAAGGGATAATGTTTGATATAAGGAATTTGTATAAATGATGGTACTGGCAACCCGACTCTATCTGATTTCTCTTTATCGTCTGTAAACCTAAGTATTTATTTATAGAAATAGCGTCGACGACATCAAATAATTATATATAATGTATGTATATGTATGTAGTACATTCTTTATTTGAATTGAATTGACCAATTACCTATGTAATTGATAATAATTATACGTGAAAATCTTTTTCTAACATAATAACATACATATTTCTTTTTCGGTGTAGAGACGTATTCAAATTCTTGCTGATTACGAAGAAAAAATACTACTGCAAACCTACTTTAATGATGTTGGTATGAATATAATAATGTTGTAAATATATACACCAATAAAGTTTGAATTTCATAAAATAATTTTATTGCCATAACGAAATATTTTATAGCCATGAATTACTGCATTTCATATTATTGGTCGCGAAAATATTTACATTTTTACAATAGGTGCATCAGGCCAGTGTTGCGAGAGCTAGAGGATTTATGTGTAGGTCTTCATTGAGTATTTATAATCTATAACTATCATCGGATGTTTATGTTATAAATATAAAAAACGGACTCTCATAAAAACACTCATATGTATGTATGTCTATACATTATATTAGCTACAAAATGAAGATGTGCTTCCTCATTAACCTTCCTATCATCACAGGCTTGTTGTTATTAATTTATAGAAAGTCATCGTAGGCCCATTAGGTGAGATAACCATATTGATCAAACGGAAGATACAGCAATATATGGAGTGCTCTTTACTTTTGTATAAGATTGCCCTAATGACCACGTGCGGCTTGTTAGCGATGATCAGTGGTCATTATTACGACTGATTTCGTATCATCGACGCCGCTGATCATTACAAGATTTATGACCTTCACGTGTCTAATGGCGCAATTATGACCACAATCGACACCATTTATCTTGGAACTAGTTTTATAATATTAAAAATTTCGTATTGTTATAAGTTTGTTAAAATTAATGATTTTATAGCGATCGAACAACCAACCGTAACTTTGCTTCGATGCATGTATAAATATATTTTTGAGGGGGTACAAGTATAGAGGTATATGAAAGAACAACTTTTCAAACTTTGTGAATTTAATATAGATAACATGTACTTGTTTAAATGTATATATATATATATATATATTTTTATTTTATGTATATTTTATTTTATTATGTTATGTATTACGTTACATAAATTATAATTTATGTGCTGTACTGATGTGCATTACAAATTTTATATACTTACTACAATATGTAGTAGTTTACAGTATTGTAAGATATTTACATATACATAACATACACCTTGTTACATACATATACATTTTCGTTTTTTTATATATGTAACAATGTGTATGTTTTGTTTATGTAAATATCGTACAATGTAAATAAAGTCTAGATCTAGAATATACTGAGGTTACCTACATTCTTTCACGTAGCGACTTCGTTATAGCGACTAAACATAGTCAAAAGAAAGTAGGAAGTCATATCTCACGGCGACACGATCTCGTATCCTTATCGTGACTTTATCATTGACATCACTATTATCTCACTAAAGATCTTCAGAATTAATTCTATAACACTTCATTAGTGTCTGACGAGAGCTCATTTACAAGTTAAATGCAAATTCGATTGAGTCGTGCTTAAGCATTTCGATTTAGACCATTTCATTCTTAATCAACATCCATTCTACACTGTTTTACCGAAGTTCCGATAGATTTTGGATCAAATTAAAGTCTGAATAAATTGTGGGTACAATTATTAGTTCGGCAGCTTTGTGTTAAAAGTAGGGACGTCGTATATTTCGTCTGTAGCTCTAGACGGAATCACTTTTTATTCGGGTAGCCTCTAGTCAAACGTCTTAATTAAGGGTCAAATGTTTTACGATTTAAAATATTGGATTGTGTCTTTCGTGCTTGAAAACTGGATATCTATTTATTAAGTGCATGGACGTAAATGGTTGAGTTTGAATCTTAAAATAATTCTAATTATATATTAGTTTAATTTGATTAAGTATTGCCAATAAAATAATTCTAAGGTTATAAATGTAGTTGAGAATCCTGTGTAGAAACCAACCAACCAATTCTGTAGATAGTGGACATTAAGACATAAAACATAGGTACATGTAATTATGTATGACTGTTTTCAATTACAATATTAACAAATCAATGACGATATTTCGATTAATAAGCTCATTTTACACATGAATATATACGCAAAATCGCGCTTTAAGATTTCTATCACAAAATGCAATCTCAGTCGTGGTGTTACTTATTACATGCAGCACGTGATTACAAGAACATATCCTGCATTCATTAAAAAGATGGTGATGATTTAATTGCATTAAGTATTACAAGAATTTACGCTTAACGTAGCAGAGACAATAATATCTATAAATATTTTGTAAACGAATAGTCCAAGGTTTGATTAAATGGAGGCAGACTCTACGAAATCAAGTGTCTTCAGACAGTCAACACTAATGATATAAAAAACACCAATAGATCAATAACGCTTATTTCACAAATTGTAAAATCCCTTAGAAGTAAATCGACATAACATGAGCCAAACATCTTGTCACTTCTGGGTTTTTGTCTTCTACGTCTCTGGTATTGTTTGTCTTTATTTTAAGATTAATTAAAGAAACAGCTTATGAGAACTCCTTGTCCGATGGGCCATTGTGTCCCGTCCTAAAAAAAGTACCGTGTGCGTCCTTGGAAAAGCCTATGAGACTTATACATAAATATAACGTTTTTACCTACTTACGATTTATAATGACATGATGCAGACACGTTGCCGTCTAGAAGCCTTTAGAATGTACAAAAAAATCTTAAGCAGATGTGTACTGATTAAAATAATGCATAATTATAGAGTGCAGTAACTTAAACAATTATGATCATCTATAAAAGTCTATCTCGTTGCATTGTTTGTTTAATCATAGTATGTTATATACTTATAAAACGAGTTTATAGCTTTTCTCATTTAATTGCACACATGATTAAAGGATACCTATTGTTTTGTTTTGATTTAAAATCTGTTTATTTGTATACAAGCCGTTTCCCGCCCGCTTCGCTGTGCAAATAAAAAAAATAAAATAAAAAAAGGTCAAAAAATAAGTAGCCTAAAACCATCTACAACTAATTCCGCGTCGAATGGTCTTGGTCCCATGCCGATCGGTCCAGTAGTTTTCAAGTTTATCGCGGTCAAATTAAAAAAATTTCATTATATATATATACTAGCTATACCCGCGACTTCGTCTGCGCGGAAACTTTTCGTGAATGTCCCGGTTTAGGTTAAATTATATGTACATGTACATAGTTGTTTAAAGATTGTTTTTGAAAAAAGTCTACGTTTAGCCTACGTCTGACTCCGGGCACATACTATATATGTACCAAACATCATAATTGGTTCGGCGGTTCAGCATTTCCCATTCAAAGTTTCATCTCATTTTTCACCCCCTTAGGGGTAGGTTTTTTGATAAAAAAGTAAACAGTGTCCGTTCCCAGGTGTCGAACTATATCCATGCTACATCATAATCAGTTCGGCGGTTTAGCATTTCCCGTACGAAGTTTCGTCCCCCTTCCTCCCGTCCCCCTGTTCACAGATTTTTGATAAAAAAAGTAGCCTAAGTATTTTTGATAAAAAAAAGGTTTATCACCCCACCAAAATTTATTATTACCAAGTTTAAGCGTTTCCCATACAAAGTTTCATTCATCTTTTCACCCCTTAGGCGTAGATTTTTTTCGTGACTTTTCCGGATTAGGTTAGATTCTATTATGTATATTTGCATAGTATGCTTAAAGATTGGTTTCGAAAAAAATTTACATGTAGCCTACGTCTGTCTCCGGGCATATACTATATCTCTGTACCAAACATCAATTGCTTCGGTGGTTCAGCATTTCTAATTCAAAGTTTCATCCCGCTTTCACCCCCTCAGGGGTAGGTTTTTGATAAAAAAAGCCTGTGTCCGTTCCCAGGTGTCCAACTATACCCATGCTACATCATAATCAGTTCAGCGGCTTAACGTTTTCCGTACAAAGTTTCGTCCCCCTCCCTCCCGTCACCTTTTTCACAGATTTTTGATAAAAAAGTAGCCTATGTATTTTGATATATATGTCTTTTCACCTCGCCAAATTTTATCATTACCAAGTTTTAGAGTTTCCCATACAAAGATTCATGCCCCTTTCCACCCTGTTAGGGGGTTTTTTCATTAAAAGTAGCCTATGTCCGTTCTCTGATGTCAAACTATCTTCTTCCCAAATTTCATCACAATTGATTCAGCGGTTTCCCATTTCCCATACAGTTTCATCCCCCTTTTTCCCCTTTTAGAACTAGATTTTCTTTAAAAATAAGTAGCCTGTCAGGAGCATAATCACATGTTCTCACTACTTACCGATTTTCATCAAGATCGGTCAAGCCGTTCTTCAGTTATAAAAGGACATACGGATAGACAGACAAAAATTTTTAAAATGGTAGAATCGAATTCAATGAGTCATAAAATGACTATCTATCACAAAATTTGATAGTAAAATCATAATTATAGACAGACGTTAGAGATTTATAGTAGTGCTGGTGTACCTGCGACTTCGTCTCGCGGAAATTTTTTTTGTGGCTTTTCTGAATTAGGTTATATTATATGTATGTGCGTAGTATGTTCAGATTGTTTTTGAAAAAAGTCGACGTCTGGCCTAGGTCTGTCTCCGGTAACATACTATCTCTGTACTAAACATCGTAACTGTTTTAGCGGTTCAGCATTTCCCATTCGAAGGTTCATCGACCTTTTCACCCCCTTAGGGGTAGATTTTTTATAAAAAGTAGCCTATGTCCGTTCCCAGGTGTCAAACTATATCCATGCTACATCATAATCAGTGGTTTAGCATTTCCTATACAAAGTTTCGTACCCCTTCCTCCCGTCCCCCTTTTCACCGATTTTTGACAAAAAAGTAGTCCTATGTATTTTTAATAAATAATGTCTTATCATCTCACCGAATTTTATCATTACCTAGATTTAACGTTTCCCATACAAAGTTCCATCCCCCTTTTCACCCTCTTAGGGGTAAATTTTTAATAAAAAAAATAGCTCGTCCGTTTTCTGATGTCAATCTATCTCCCTGCTAAATTTTATCATAATCGGTTCAGCGGTTTACCATTTCCCATACTAAGTCTTATCCCCCTTTTCACCCCTTTAGGAGTAAATTTTCTAAAAAGTAAGTAGCCTATTATGAGCACAATCACGTGTTCTCACTCCGTATCAATTTTTATCAAAATCAGTGAAGCCGTTCTTTAGTTATAAAAGGACATACAGACAGACAGACAGACAGACAAAAATTTTAAAAATGGTAGAATCGAAATCAGTGAGTAATAAAACGGCTATCTATCGCAAAATTTGACAAAAAAACGGAAATTACAGACAGACGCAAGAGATTTATATAGTAGTATAGATATAGAATATTCGAACCAAGAATAAAAATGAACTGAGTATTTGCTCTAACAGCCTGTTCTGTCATTTTTTGTTCATGGTTTCTAGACTTTTACTGGTGCGTGAGGTGCGTGACTAGGGAAGTACAACGATATACTTTTTTTTATTTTTGTTAATACTAGTAGCCAAAACACTTAAGATTTAAGAGTATTTCGCAAATAATAATTTCAGTAATGTACGTGAATTCCGTCATGAGCTGACACGAATTATACAGACAGTTCGAGGTTGCCATACTTACTATATATAGCTAACTGTTTTACTCGTGGTTACGCTCAATGAGATAAAAAGAGACATTAAAATTCGTTTGAATTCGTTCGTTGAAACACGGTGATAGTAGCGGCAACTTATTATGGCTCCGTCCATAAAGTTTCTTCGTCCGAGGTATAATATATACATACTTACATACATACTTCAAGTTTTGAGAATATTCCTTCACTAATTTTATAGGATAGCTTTAAAACGGTCGTTAATCCATTAACTCAAACTCAAAAAAGTCGATTTTTCAGGAGAGCAATTTTAAGTTTTTGTTGTGATTTTCCAACTTTTCTGTATAAGATCAGTTAACCATACCTATTTTTTTATGATACGAGGAAATTATAAGGAATTACTGGGGAGAGGTACATAATACTCATTTTTTCTGTATAAAATGATCACCAAACGAAGTATTAACTCGAAAAAGAAAATAAAAATTATACAGATAGATAGATAGATAAAATCTTTATTTGCAACACTGCAACAGAATAGATGTACATTTTACAGACAAAGCACATATGTACATAGTTACTATCACACACATAACGTGCGTGATTAAGGGAACATAACAGTTGAACAAAATACAGAAGACAATGATACAGACATAGATTAGGAGCAAAGACAAAACTATGCAACATGTACCTAAGGGCGCTGCAGCGTTGCAAATGGGCCATAGCTAAGCTAAAACTCTAATATTCTGCTATACCCCAGGGGCTTACGCGAGCAAAAGTGTGGAATAGAATGGCGAGTAAGTGTATGTGTGAGAATGTGTGCGAATATAATAAATATAATATAATGTAATGTAATAATATGATAATATAATATCACTACAATTTTATTTAAAAGAGACGTTAAATAATAACAAAACGAAAACGCACAAAATATATATACAAATATATATATATATAAATATAATTATACGTTAAATTAATAGCTTCAATTCTCTATTTTCATTTCTTTTATGGAATTTTATAATATTTAATTTTTAATTTTTATATATACATCCATTTTGACATGATTTTGTGATTAATTCTGGTTTGGATGTTAAAATATCTAATATACTACTATATTCCAAAATGTGAAGAAGTCATTTATAAAATAAAACAACATTTTCATATTTAAATGTTTATTTCTTTACTCAAATCATACTTCAGATATCAGTAGGTAGACATGTTAAACAGTATTAATCATAATCAATTCTTGTACTGAATAACATTCGTACATCAATCGATTTTTTCTTTTTATTAAATGAATTTCTTCATTCTCAAGTAATATATTGGGTTTTTATTAATAACCTTCATGATCGATATTTTAACAGGTTCACCATTTATATTTTTATAGAATAGGCAAAGTTTTGCCTATTCTATTGACATGCTTTTAATGTCACCAAAAAAATTATCGAACGAATAATCATTATTATAAACATCGGACAATCCATAAAGCTTTTGGAAAATATTAATTCTCTCCTTTTCTGATATTTTAGAGAAACACTTTTGACGATATTTTTTAGAACACGGTGGGCCTAATTTTTTTTTAGGTTTTACTTATGCTTGTTCTAGAAATTCTTAGTCTTTTTGCTGGTCTGTTGCACCTCATCGAGCGACGGCGTCGACAATCTTGTTTCAGGAGTCCATGTTCATTGTAAACTTTCATGAGAAGAATCCGAGTTGGTAGATGAAGAACCAAATCTCCAGATGAAGAATCTCAATCGCTTGAAGAAGATTTATTGTAATGAGTATCTTTAACACTGTCATCAGAGTTGTATTCAGTAAGAAACTGGTCTGAAATAAAGAATGAAAATAACATATCATTGAAAAGGGCGAGAAATAGATGAGAATGGGACTAAACGAATATTAAATTTGAAAATTTTAATACATGTCTCCAAGAAATTCTGCTTGATTTCGGGTAAATGGAAAATGTCTAGAACAGGTGAACGAAATTGTATATCTGGGGAGTACGTTTTCGAGGGATGGAAGATGTTAGTTGGATGTGGAGAGACGGGTAGCAGCCGGCAATAAAGTGAACGGTGCTCTGTCCGCATTAGTAAGCAGTATGAATATATCTAACTCAGCCAAAATGGCCATACATAATGCGGTGTTGGTGCCAACTTTATTGTATGGTAGTGAGTCTTGGATATGCCCGAAATCGAGTGAAAGTAAGATAAATGCAGTAGAAATGCGATCTCTTAGAAATTTGTGCGGTGTCACCCTTGCAGACAAAATAAGCAATAAAGAGATACGCAGTATGACAGGCTTGCACGACAGTGTTATTGAAATAATGAAGAAAGGAATGCTAAGATGGTTCGGGCACATGAAAAGAATAAGTGATGAAAGACTGACGAAGAAAATCTGTAGAGCGAAAGTGTGTGGTAAAAGAAGCCAAGGAAGACCAAGGCTGACTTATGAAGATCAAATAGCTAGAGTGTTAGTCGACGGAAATGTCAAAAGCACTCGCATACCTAGGCGAAAATGTGTGAGAAGAATGATGAGATTTGAGGAAGCGAAAGAAGTATGTAAAGATCGCGACGCTTGGCGCTCCGTCCTCTCTGATTACCTCGTTGGGGATACGGTGTGAAGATATGAGTTATTTCATACTTTTCAGTGTTCTTTTTTGAAGTCGGTTTAATTTTTCACACTTTGTCTGTACTACATCTTATTGGGCTTACATTACTATTCATGACATGATCCTTCGGATTTTGGTTTAATAATAATAATAGTTATAATGGACTTTTATTGGCCTATTGGTTTGATAGGCGTCATAAAATATAGTGTGAACCTCTTCTGACTTAAAATGTTAGAGATGACCCTAGCTTTCGAACGAAATTAATTAAATTAGTTTAATAGCCACTTATGCAAGTGCAATCGAATAATCATTCTGTATTATACCATTCGAGCTACGTTTAAAATTGTTTTGTCTCAAGGTACTTTCTATATTTTGTTAAATTGAGTTCTGTTACGAACCTGAAATGAAGTTTTTAAACCATATTTTAAGGCGCACGATTTTCAATTTAATGTTCTGCAGTTGATTTAATATTAACATATAAAACTGGAAAGTTTTATAGATTTTGATTCGGTTTTGGACGGTGCGGTGAAACATCAAAGTCGGCACCTGTACCCCCTTGCTGTTAAACAAATAGGGAAAAAACTTAAACTGCAAACCATAAATATTAATAACACGATTCTTAACCGTTAAATGGTGTTTTAGGGTGACCACGATTTCTACTTCAAGACATTTTACTTTTTTTATAATATGAACAAGTGTATCAAATACACTTGTTTATATTAAAACAGGTTAGCTAATTATTTGACATTAGTATCGTAACGATTTTAAAATTGTACGGTGTTTGATTGATGTGCAAAATTATTACGCAATATTCGCAACTTTTATAAAAATGTGTGTAATTTTATTATATAGTATATAACACGAATACAATTTTTTGCTGGCGTTGAAAATCATGTCGCTGAGTTATTTGTTTTAATTTCGTTCGGTAGATGTTTGATATTTCGATTTATGTTCATGGTTACTCTACAATGAGGGAGATATCAGTGTCAAATTTAACAATTTGTAGCGCCAATTTTCATTTCACATAGCAAAGGTGCTTTGGGTTGGCACACAAATTAATCGGAACACCTCTTTTTTGGAGCTATTTGTTTTTAATCAACTATTTGCCTTTCTATCTTTTTATCATCCTAATTAAGATTTTATTCATAAGTTAAAACCATTTTTTGCAATAAGTTGTCGGGTTTTGATATGTGATGTAACCTTTGTCTTTTTCTTTTGTATGGAATATACCATTTCATTTTTGCTTAACTGTATTTTTAGTTCGAATTAGTTTTAAGTTTTAGTGCTTACGTAAAAAAAGTAACGAATGATTAATCCCTTTCTTATTCTAATAAAGAATTATCTACTTACCTATTTTCATATTCGATTGAATTTAAATGATTATTGATTAGCGAATAGCACCTCATGGCGCTAGGCTATAAACAATTTACAAAATACGCCGTTTTATAGACAGCTGTCTCTGACCACGACGACAAAAAAATGTCCTGATACGATCGGGTCGAATTACTTTCGGCCACGGGCGCTATGTCAGTGGTTGACGAAAAATTTATGAAAAAAACAAACCGTTGCCGTCACCGCAGAGTAAACAATTATAACTCCCGTTTATGAGAAACTGAGTTTTTGTATTGAATCTATGTAACTCGTACGTTGTTTACTTTTAAGCTTTGCATGCCAGTAGACTCATTCTAAGTGCATTCGGTGCTCTTTGATTTTATTCGACGGTGGTCATCAAAGGAATTTTAACGTATAAATAATACGTATCTTTAAATAGAAATGATGGCTGTTAATATAAATCTTTAATCAATTTGAACGGCTTTCAGTGATTTTTATGACCCTGGTCGGTTTACCTACATTTGAGTAGGTACCTCGCGAAATAATACGATTCTAATTTCGCCACCGCATTCGACCTGCGAACAATGAACATTTCTCTACGGCTTTTAAACATCAATGGGACGGTATTTGGATGATATTTTTTATACATACGTAGGTACTGTTCTCTTATTTGCCTTTTGTCAAGTTGTGGGCGCGACAAAGCCACAAACATACCCTGCTGCGTGGCCGACAGTATTTTTTGTCAAAATTACGTATTTTATTTCGTTTATTGATGCTCTGCGTGCAAAAATAGTTCGTTTTATGCGTCTCGACGTATGAAGAAAAAACGTAATAGAAGATTCATCGTGATATATCATCTTGTACGTACCTATATCTATTCAATTTGAGATTGCTTTGTAGTGGATACCTCCAAAAGTAAGATGGACGTTGGTAGCTCAGAATTTAATTTTATGTAAAAACAAAATTGTACTTGTAAATAGATATATAATAAATATGCACAATAACTGGTTATTAGATATTATTATAAAGGATATATATGAAACAGCAATTTCTAAAATTAAAAAGATTGAATGTATAATCCTCATCAGTAACATTTTTAAACTTCGGAATTCTTCAAAGGTTACTTTTTACGTTAATACAACCTTAAAACTTCAAACTACAGATAATCTTAAATAATAGACTTTTTCAAAATTGCCGCTTAGAAAGCTGTCATTGCTTAAGGTGCCCAGCAGACTGGCAGCATTACCTCTTTGAATGTGTGCCGATACATATGTATAGATACGTATATTACGCTTATAAACACATACAAATATTTTTAAAGTTAAAAATATTTTAAAAATTATGTGAAATATAACCTCTAAATACCCCGTTAGGGATACACCGCGAAGATATGTATATATGTGTGTATGCAGAATAGCCCATTCTCTCCTTATTTCCGAAACAAGTTAGACCTCAATTTTCGAATAGTTCAAGGAAAAAATGTAACATTATATACGTGAAGTTTATAAGAAAATTATAACGAGTCCTTTTTTGATAATGCAGGACAAATTTGCAATAAGTTATCCAGTATCCTACGAGTGGGGCTGGATTATGTGGGGCTTTTATCCACCAAAGCTCGTGCGGTGGTCGGTTTCGGCGCGTTGTCGAAAGGGTCCGGGATCTCCTACAGAATGAATCTGAGTCTGAGCAGACCACAAGCACTGCCGCCTTTGTGCTTGCCGTTCTCCTCCGAATCGCATGGATGGACGACCAGAGCTTCCACTCCGATCAGTCACGACCCCGAAAGCCCTTTCTTATGGTAGGTGAAGAATACAGTAACTTTAATCTAAGGCTCGGGCTACGGGACTGATAATCAAATCTTAAAATCTTATCGATCTTTAGAAATCTATTTTATGAACTGCTGCGCAAAGAGAACTTTCTTCTGTGGTCGAGTTGAATTCGCACTTTATCAAAAATTAATAAAACGTGTTGCGTGCGTTTCAGAGTACTTTCATAATTTAAAAATGCTAACGAATAATTTTAAAGACTAAGTTTGAAAATAGGCATAATTTCATATTGCAGGCTTTCATGGTGGCTGTTTAGCAAATCGACTGCAGGGGCGTGTATAAAACGTTCCGGAACACGTGCACATTCGCACAATGAGATTTTGCATTTCCGTTCGCCGTGCACTTCCTTTACTTCGATTTTACTTTTTATTGGGGCTTTTGTAGTGGTCTGCACGCTTTTATGTGGTTGTATTGTGCGCAGGACAAACAGTCGCACAACACATCGTAGGTTTCGATTTCGTTAATGATATCGAAAGATTTTAATCGAGGATGAAATCGAAAGGAAAAAGTAAGGAAGCATGTTTTATAGTACAGACTTCAAACTCAAGCACAATGTACAAAAATTGTATTGTAGGCATGCATATTGTACGTATAATGTACTCACTACTCATATGTATCTAATTCTATTTCATGATATTTTTTTATTTTAAGGATTTAACATGCGTTCCTAAATATCTTCTTTAGAGATTGTCAGTGCGTAACTTCAAAAACACATTTTGGAAAAACTTAACACCTTTAATCTCTCCAACCGCCCCTTGTCAAGATAAAAACCCGAGTGAACCACGATGAGGCTTTTACTCGCTAAATTTATTTGCACATCCACCTCTATCCCAGGATTAAAACAAAAAGTCAAACACCATCATTCCCGAGAAACAATACTGCAAAAAATAGTAGAAAGTAAGTAGATCAGATAGTACAAAAGGTTGTTTGGATGTTGGATGATAAATTGTTTTAGTAGCAAAAAGAATGGTGCAAAAACAGTATTATTAAAATATAAGTTTAACGCTCTTGATAATACAGTTAAATTTTCTGTGTACTTCGATTTTCATCATTTCAGAAATAAAGCTTAGGTGCTGCTGTGGTCAAGCTCTTATTATTTTTATCTCTTTATCTGTAATGGCGTCAAAACTCATGTCCGGAGCACTGCGTGATACAGGAAGGTGTATTTGCAGGAGGTCGTCGCCCACACAAGGTGACATCTTATTTTGATGAAAACAAATCAGTTAAGGTTTTATTATGGTGACAAATTGAGACATTTCTGGTTAAATGACGACTGTGGAGCACGGGAGGTCTCTAGATATCAATTGATGGAAGCAGCATATTTTCAAATAGAACGTAAATCTAATAGAAATAAATTGATTCGGGTTCAAACTGTTGTATTTATGCAGGGACATGTGCGTGATCGGAAGCTATCACTAATTTTGTAAATTGCAGGACGTTTGCAAAAAAGAGCTCAATTTTAACATAAACTGTGATATTGTAGTGTGGGGTGTATGACATTTTTTAATACGAGTCATTATAAAAAGACAATTCCGTGGTAATCGTTATAAACAATATTTTTGCTTATTAGGTTATTTAACCTAATTTAGTTACGCATGACATAACAGAATGGTTTTGGGAGCATCCAGACTGAATACTTACAATTAATCAATACTTGCAACCTGACCTCCAGTTTTACTGTTAAATCGCTAGAATTTATTTATTTTAACACAAATTGTATGAAAATATTTTCATATAATTTTGGTTAACTTAGATAGGTATAAATATTAGAAATTATTCATAATTTACGAATTATATGGACTAAGTCGTGAAAAAAATTAACACGTCTCACTACAATACAACTCACTACATAGATAAAAAAATCTTGAACTATTTAATGTAATTTAAATTATAGACTAATTCAATTTTAATAATTGTTTATAGATATTAATATGAGGAATTAATGGTAATGATAACTTGCCTAATTTTAATATATACATAATTATTTGTATTATTATATCACCAATAGTAGTTTATTTTCGGAGTTTGGGTTCTTGTTGGATTGATTGGATTTTTCAGCAGTTTGTGTTAAAAAAATGCTAGATATTATCAACGTAGTGTAAGTAACTACCTGCCCTAAAGTAAATATAAATTAGTTATAATCGTGTCTATTTCGAACGATGGAATTCAAAATACCATAAGTATAGTTACGGGTTGTAACGAAAGATTTCTACTGTCTACCACGCAACTATTCGCCTTGGGACAGTGTTTACAAGTATATCCTGTGGAGCGAGTGACATTGCGTGAAATTCACTGTAAGAATAACCCGCTCCTGATCGCAGGATATCTTGCAAACAAATGCGAGATTGAGAAATTTTCAATACTCGTCTTTAACGTACAAGTTTTAAAGTCTATATAAATAGCAAATTTTAAGTGGCGAGTACTAATGCGTGTAATCATTCTCTGATTGGCTTGAATTAATCGCAGAGTACATGCGTGACCGCTACCGCTCGAGTCTACGGGTCTTTATGAGAAATTGTCCAATGGACTGAGCTGAATTAAGAATAATGGCGTAATTAAAACTCATATTATGATTATTTAAGTGAACAAGTATCACTAAAGTAATTTTTAAATTTATTACACGAGTATTTCTTTAAGAGAAAGTTCAATGTAATATATGTAAGAAATGACATAATTTCTGGGCTACAAAATTATACTCGTATTTGTTCATATACAAGATTGGGTCGCACAGATTTACAAAATAATAAGTTTATGAAAATAATTTCTGAAGACGTGTAGAAAAGACTTTGTTTGACGGCACGGCAGAAATTTTCGGGTAAATCTGAGGGTAATGTGTTATTTTCTCAGATTTTTTTATAATTTCTGAGGCCAATCGTTTCGGAGCTAAGGTTAAAGGAAATGATCGAGTCGTGTTCAACTACCCAATTTGCTTCTTTTAATATTGTATTACTTAAGAATATTTTACGGAATTAAATAGTTCAAAATACGAATATGTGAGGGTAATGAGAAGTACTATTACTGAAAATTTCAGGTCAGCATGTTGCGTGGTTTCTGAGAAAGATTATATAACAGTTGCGTATCCTTTTAAGCCAAAAAACTCTAAAAATATATATTTATTCCTTATTAGACTTTAGATATAAGGCCTTACATTTTACACGTATTGGTAAGGAATGATTCCTTGTATAACTGTAGTGCCTTAACGTATAAATATATGTAAACACATATATCTGTACGTAAAGGCATGTTAATAAAAGTTCCTCAAATTGCCAGTTGCGTCTCAAACATTGTAATCAAATTCTTTAAACGCTAGTTAATAGACGTAGTTAATACAAGTTTTTCTTTAGTATGAAGCAATAAATCCATTAAAGTAATATCGGTGGCCATCAGCAGAAGCCCCGATTCGTCATCGTCATTAGATCGCTTTTGGTTAACTATAGAAGACCACCGGAACACCATTCCTTCCAATGTTTCAAAATCACGTGCCTGTTTCAAATTTTAATGAGATTTGTTGGTAGATTTAGAAAATTGGACGACTGATTGCTCTATTTCCTTTCTACGACTGATTTGTTAGAGCCATTTTTAATTCTTTGCGAATTATGGTTTGTTTTAAAAGTAATATGCGATTAGAGGATTCGATCCCGGGATCCCAAACACCGGGATCCTGGGGTCCCGACCGCTATTCAGTCCCGAAATTTTCGGGATTGCATTTTCCCGATCCCGAGATTTTCGGGATTGACATTATTTAAATAAATTTGCGAAATAGACTGCGGGAAGAGAGACTAATGAGCTTTTGCATGCTTGTCATTATAATGTAACAAGGCTAACTGGGTTAATTTGCGATGATTGCTTGAAATATAACTTTTTGTATATTGAACCAAAATAATAGGCAAGCAATTCTCACTGGCCTACTTGGGGATGCTTTTTTGCGATTAAAATAATTGTAGTTTCAATAAAATGATAGGTAAGGAAGTTCAATGGGTACTCGGTGATGCATGTTGGTGATACAAATTCTTGTATTTTAAATTGGAATCATAACCGGTCAAGCGCACGGGTAATGCTTGGTTGTTATTAAATTATTTTTATTTCTAATGAAATGGCAGGCAAGTCAGTGGGGCAAAGTTATCTATGCGTATACTGTTAAATACGTTAATTTTGGTCTAAATTTTGATTTATTGATTAAAGAACTAATTTTTAATAGATATTCTGTCGTTTATTTGTAACCTTCAATACCGAAATTATCCCGGGATTCCGGGATTAACTAAGTATAATCCCGAAATCCCCTATATGCGATGTATTTCATACAGATTTTTAAAGTTACATTAATATTAGCTAAGTTATGTTAATGATATGTTTTTAATTTGATACTTGATCCATTTTTGACAAATTGTTGGTATGTTAAAATATGCATGGTGACGTTTTCGGTATAATTCAGTTACCGAAAGTAAAGTTTCGCCTCACAAATTCATTTTTATCCAAATCAGTGCTTTATACCTTACCAGCACCAATATCAATTGCCTTATACCTCTGTGTGAGATTTGTTTAAGTATTCGACAGTCCTAAATTGTGTCGTTCATCCCTCAATTTATAATAAATTTATTCACAATTCAATTCATAAGTCATTCAGATATACAACAGATATTTTTAATCTTAATTTAACAACGGTTTTTTAAATTTAGTCTGCTTACACACCATGTGAAAATATACGCCAGTTTCATTATTTTATAGATCGATTGTGTAGCTTTTGAGATATAGCTTGATGTCTAAGTTTTTTTTATATTATGTCTATGTACTATGCAGACCCGTACTAATTATGGACCATGATAGCTAATCAGAATAAAAATACCTGTAATTTACAACTTTACAGTGGTACAACTTAAAAATAATTGCGACAATGTGTTCATGTTACTTTCCGTATTAAATAATATTTATCTACTGACAGACGTAAGGGCACGCTGCTATCCGTCAGTATCTGCATCGGGTTAGTGGAGAAGAGTTGCTACGGTACGGATTGTGGCGAGGACCAAGACAATGCCCTGTACACGCCAGAAGAGTGCCCTGCATAGTTCCCCGAGCACAAAGTCCTGATTAAGGCAGCAGTAGTAGTGACTATCCTGGCAGATGAAGAGTCGTGAAAGGCTTCTCGTGATATTCCTTCGATAAGGCCATAATGGTACAGAAGATGGCGCCGAACGGGAGCTGGCGATGGCCGATCCCGCTCGGAGACGACGACGCCGGGTCGATGGCAAAGTGCGCTCCAGACCATCAGTCCAGTGTACACCGAATCAGAGAATAAGGCTGTAATGTTCCCTATGTGTCGATTGGATTCGGTCGTCCATACATGCGAAAGAAAAAAGGCAGTGTGTTCTAGATTAAGCTAAAAATGAAGGATCTCCGTTAGAAATGTTAGTCGCGAGTGAAGGATGACATTGCTAATTTTAAAATACAATGCGTTACATCCAGTTTTGACGGAGCTCTAAAAGTACTAATATTAATCATCCGAAAAATATAACAAAACACAAAATCACATCACAGTAAAAGAACTATTTAAAAAAATTATATTAGTTGCATTAGTATTAATAATTTAATAGATAAATCGGTCAACAGATCGTGAGACTGAATCCGAGAAATGGTTGTCGATTGGTTCCGTCGGCCACGGTACTCTGATTGTCTCATTCGTTATGCGACTACCGCCCATTAGCTACTGCTTGTGGTTGTTCTACATTTAATTCTCTATGGTTTACCTCCTAGCTGACACTATTACCTTAACGACAATTATAACCATTACGATTCGATACGCTTCATTCAATAATTAAGATGTTTTGGTTTTACTTTGGACTTTTAAATAAATATGTCGAGTGAATATCATCGTTATAATTAAATTGTCGAAACTATGAGATTTAAAAAACTAATTCACATAAAAATAATTACGTTTCGAATACTCTTATAATATCAACGATTAATTCTATTTATTTAATTGTTCACATAAATTGTAATTCTATTAGTTATAACTAACAAAACATTGTATAAACGTTTTTTTTATTAATTAGGAACAGAAAATAATACACGATGAATTACGGTGGCCGAAATTTCATTCATAATTACTGATTATACCTGCAATTTATGTTTTCATTGAAAAGGTGGTCCATCCAACCCTCTACTTTAAAACACTCAACTACATTTGCGTGTAACAAAACAATTGGTTCAGGTCGTTTCTTATTTGTTTCTATTTCCTCATTTCAACTTTGAAATCAATGTTTGGTACTCTATATTTTTTATCAAAACGGACGGAACATAATGATCTATAAATGTTTCACTTCAGTAAATACGACTCGTGCCATACCGTGGGTTTGATTTAAGCAACGAAATGGAAAATCGATGAGAAAATTGATGCGGTTTAAGTAATCCTGGAAGACGACGACCCGTTACTCAGAAATAGCTTTTTGAATGTCATTGACATCGATTCTAAGCTTACTGATTTCAAATATATTAAAGTTTAACGCGAATTTGATTACTGTGGTCGGAATAACCAGAAATCATTTAGGCATTGGAGCATAAAATTACAAACAAATAACATAGAAATATGAATAGGTTGGAAACTTATCACTGATTATATTTTTCTGTTTAGTCGAGTAAAAACATTTGGTGAGTTCTAAGAAATCTAATATAACTTAGTTGAAAATTAGTTTCATTCTTTTATTAGAAACTGATGGATTGAGGAACGCGACGTATTAAACTTTATGGGGGGCGCCGATCGAGATAGCGTTATCTTTGTTTGAAGAGAAAAAGATATATGAAACTAAATTTGAATTAGTATATCCTCTAAGCTATCTCAACACTTTGTCAAATGTGCCTTTTATCAGATTTAGAGTCTAAAGAGACGTTTATAAATTGAAATGAGTGGACCAGTACTTATGACGATGCGCTACCTTTAGGAAATAACCATTAACAAATTGCTATGGGACAGATATTTTTGTAATGTTGCTTGTTTGTGAATGGGTTTATCTTTAGTGATCAATTTATCGGCTCGTTAACGGTTGATAAATGTGACTTGATTTCTCTATGATTATAAAGCAGTTCATCAAGATAATTGTCTTGATTAGTACTGTGAGAATGTTTCTGAAGTAAGAATCTTACTAGAAATCTTTTACATAAAAACAACTTGTTTTAGTCATCAGTGTTGATGTCTATCTAATTTAGTGTCTAAAATCATGTAATAACATTTCTTTTTTAAACAAAACTGTAACTAACCTCTTAAAGATTAATATTGATTATACCGATATCAACTATTACTTACCTTTTCAATGTATTCCAATTGATACGTACGTAATAACTGCAGATTGCGGAAAAGATACTTGCACTACGATTATCTCGTATCAGATGTATTCCACTGTATAATTGATACACTTATCGATAACAGCCAGGCTCTTGGGCGGTGTTGCTGATGTAATGAAAGCTTACCAACAGGTTAGCTACAATGAGCATTTAAACAACACAGAGACGGCAACGATAAAGTGGTTGAATATTACGTTATTAGCAAATTTTGGTTTGCATTTATCTTGATAGCCGTGAAGAGGGAAATTAACTACCGAAATATCGAATCGTTATTAGCAGCATGCACGTATAATACGATTTATGGGCCTAACTGATGGATGCGTTCAATGTGAATAAAAATTACACAGCAATACACGAACATTTAGCAGATGTCTTTATACCACCTACTCGGTAGCCTGACTTCTGTTTTAAGTTTAACTTAATGGAAAATGGTATTGAGGAAACTGATATTTTTAAGTACGCGTGTTTGGAACTGAACTCCTGCTAAACGGCTGGACTGATTTTGATGAAATTTTTTGTGTGCGTTTGAGTTGATCCCTGGATAATTTAGATTCACAATTGCATCCATGGTAGGTGGCGCTGCGACCGGGTTCTGGGTTCTTTTTTCGGGCAGGATAACGTCTGTCGGGTCCGTTAGTTGTAATTTAAAATATGTAGGTACACGCATTATCTAGTTTGCTATTACAATTGCAGCTTTTTTACTACTATGTAATTTAAAAAATGTATTTTACAAAAATATAATTTAGATACGTGTGTTTTAATGTATATCTTCACTTTTATTAATTTATGCATACCTACATGAAAATAACAATTCAATTGTACTTCCATTTGTGTCATTAATATAAAACTATATCTGGTTACGTGGTTTATGTGATTCTTATTATACATATATTCTTGTGTTTTTAAACTTTTACGACTTGTACACATTTTTTAGTTCAATCGTTCAATCACTTGTTCATCGAATGTCGGGATAAAAAAAAGAAGATTAGTCTTAAAGTATCCACACGTTAGGATAGCAATACATATATTTTGATATTATAAAAATGTAGTTTATTATAAAACAATGTAAGTATATTTCGATTTCTGATATTTCTCAGTCTCAAACTTTGTATTATTAGTTCCGAAGTACGAGATAATGCGCTATCGTTGCATAATGTAGAGTAGTCGCGGTGGTACTCGACAGTTGTACAGTGACAGCCTCAGACCACCGGCGGCGAAGAGTTTTTTGAACACTCCTTCATTAGAGCGAAACGACTGGATGACATGTTACCACTACTATCTAGACTGGAAACAAGTAAGTATTGGAATAATTGAACTTGATGGCTGCGGTGCGGAACATGACTTAAAAATTTTCGAAGCAAGTTTTTATGAATTTTATAACGATATAGTTATCATGTGCTTTGACAGCTGTCCAGTTCAAATGGACCGATAAAATTAAGCTCATTGAAAAATATTAAAGTTACATTTAAGCTAGAGCGTATTATGAAAGGTCAGTTTCATATTGTTGACTGACGTTGATGCTTTAATTTCTTCCGTTTATTGATAAAGAATATTTACTGTCACTCACCACCTGGTCCGGTCAATGAACTCCATTGTTGTACAATTATACGTCAAGTTTCCATTTTGATCGTGTCATATGTATCTACAGCCATGTTCGTCCAAAATTGGGAGAGTTAAGACGCCATCGGTGTTACCAAATTTTCATCGTACATTCTTTGTAAAACGTGCAATAATTGTACGTGTTCGTTTTGTAAGGCTTTATTGGAAACAAGTATAAATGATTGTACTGTGTTCTCGTAAGCACGATATATCACTTGGTGTGTGTTTTTGTGGCGAGCTTGTCCTCTCGACGATTTTTATGTGGTTTAATTCGATCGAGCCGGTGGCAGTATCGGCCCTAATTATTTGAATAGCGCGACACGACTGCTCTTTGACTGAAGCCGATGGCGGACTAGACTAGAGAAAGAAATGGAGAAATTTAAATCCACACATGTTAGCTTTTAGATTGTTGCTCTTACATACTTCGTCTGCCCTAGTTACCATTTGATTCTTTAATTAATAGATAATAGATATGCTGAGATATATACATTTATTGGCGTTACAATTAGCAATTTGCTTAATAATAATTAATGTTTTCATGTGTTTTAAAACTGCTTTTGAAATTAAGATAAATGACACAAACTATTTACATTTTATGTAGACTTCAAAAAAAATCGTATATGGTTTATCAATTTTTTATTTTTTCGACTCTATTGTTTTTTAACAATTTATACCTAAGTTCCAATGCGTAGTTTTTCTGTTACGTGTAGAAGTTCCAATCGATATAAAATTATAACATACATGAGAACTGTACCTATAAGCACCAAGTTTTTTATTAATTTTTAAATTAAAGAGCAGATGTCAAGAGGTTTAAGAAATATATTGCAAAATAGAATAATAATATATGGTATGTAATAAATTCGTATTTAACAGTTTTTTGTCATTTCAAAAACCAGTATTATTTATTTAGAATTATACAACTACAAAATGAGCAATTATCTTTTTTTTACTTACTACGTCTTTATTTATAACAAAAAAAGTACATACATATCCTAACGTTAATATTTACGAACTTAAAACTAAATATTATCTTAAATAATTGGGTTCCTCAAAGTCGCCGCTTAGAAAGCTGTCATTGCTTAGGGTGCCCAGCAGACTGGCAGCATTACCTTTTGTAATATCCAAATTTTATCTCCTTTATCTTTTTTATATACACACATACGCATAGATCTTTATACATCGTTTTGACTTTCAACAAAAAGTAATGAAAAGGGCCTTACATTGATACAAAAAAGTAAAATGCAAGGAATCTAGGGTTGCTCATGTGGATCACACAAATGTCACTTTTAAGAGTTACCTTCCTAAACTACTAACCCTATTGTCCCCGGTCTCACCTACCAGCAATATGATTGTTATTTTATAAGAATTTCGGTTTATTTTTTTGAGACACCCGAGGCATTTTAGAGGACTACCTACCTGCTACTGAGTTCCAATTCATTAAAGGCCATTAATGAGGTTTATTGAAGCTTTACAATTTACGATATTACTGTTGCCGATTAATTGAATAACAATAAACAAGATATTAACCCATGAAATGTCATTAGCCTATAATCGTAGTAGTTTTTGAAAATAAGCGCTTATTTAGTTTTAAATTGATAATTGTAAGCCAGTTATTTCAAACTGAATATTTTTAGAACATAAAAATATAGGCACTTGTTTGAATATGTATTTAAAAAGTAGATTGAATAGAATGTTCATTCATGTAACGCGTCATACATAAAATATACAAATACATAAGGAAAAAAAGAGCAATAGGTACTGGCCGTTTTTAGGTCAAAAATTCATCGGGATATCTCCATGAACTCAATTTGACTACTGGCCGAAACATTTTAAACATATTTCTGTGAATAATCGTTCCTCCGTTGTTACGAAAAAATTGAAGGAAGTTGAAAGAAGGAAAGACGTCAAGAACATGAAAAATGATTTTATTTACGGAGGCACTTGAACTTGTTTGATATTCAAAAATAGCAGCCAGTCGCACGCGCAGGCGTCGCTTAAGGGATTTGGGTCACATGCTTATTGGCGGCAACTTTACACTCGAGGCCAAGGACAGGCCCTTGGGTCAATTTTCATACTGCGTTTATGTTATGAAAAATATGCATGTATTTAACAAGTTCACGATTCTTTTAGAAATAAACTTTCGTGTCTTTCAGTGTAATATAATAAAATTAAAACACTACATTTTTTTTTGTTTTGTAATGTACTGAAATCCTTTGTTATAAGACCACGTGTGTTGTAGGAAATATTCCACGTTGATTAGTGACTTATTGTTATCTAAATGATATGTTTACTATTCTCATCTAATTATCTAGTACCAAATGTATTGACAATTCTCATAGATTTAACAAATGAGTTAGAATAAGTAATGTAAAGCAAACATAACCAAGGGTCATTAGTGAAGTGTATAAAATATCCTCCCCGCCCCACGACAAGTCAGTTAGACACAGTTACACACAACTACAGTTACAGTCTAGTTACAGTCTTGAGTTCTGCTCTGTCGATCTTAGACTTAAGTACCTCGTGCCTATATTGTAATCAATACAATAAAATATACCCTATAACTGCCGCGTAAATTATTGTTCGTCGCACTTCCCAAAGAAATAACCCCAGTTGACATCTCGCACGAACGCGCCCATAACAAATTGGTGTCAGAAGTGGGATATTTCCTGACTACGGAAAGTCAAATCCGTACTGCAGCTGAACGACATAGCAACTTCGGTGATACGTCGTAGCAGCAGAGCAACGTGTACCGGTTCGCCGTACCTAAGCTCAGCGGGACATCGTGACGAGTCAAGGTGGACAACTAGGAGTAAGCAGTGACGAGTAAGCAGTAACGTGGCGCAGGGTGTAGCCGAACGTGTACCAGTCGACCAAAAGCAGCTTAAACTTCTCGAAGTAGTTGCAGCAGGGAGATCAACAGGCAGATAACTCCGATATAGTCAAGAAAAATCTCAAAGTGAGTTGACTATTATTGTAAAAGGTTTTATTAAGTAGTATTTAATTGTTAATTATAAAGTGTAGAAATGTCTGTAAAACTGGAAAAAGATAACAATTCTGAGGGTCTCATAGATATAAATTTAGCAGAACGCATGCTTAGGATATATGACGGTAACAAGGCAAATTTACATGTTTTCATAGACAATTGCAATAATGCTTATAGATTATTAAACCCCATTTATAAGGTAGCATTTATTTCTGTTGTACTTTCAAAAATAGAAGGAAATATTCGATCGACGTTACTTAATAGGACTTTTCACTCGTGGGAAGATTTAAAAAACCATCTATTAGAGAATTATTCCGAAAAAAGAACTTTTGCGCAATGGCAACAACAATTAAACTCGTGTAGACAGGGTCCCAACGAAGCGGTTTTAGAATATTCGACCAGAATAGAAAATTGTTATATAAGACTTATTAAAAATCTCGATCCTAAATTAAGTAAGGAAGCACGCGAAGCTAATGTGGAGCTTTTAAAGAACCAAGCGTTAAATGTTTTTATTAGTGGTCTTATACCACAACTACACATATTATTAAAGTCTCAGAAACCTGAAACACTGGAAGAAGCTGTTTCTATTGCTATTTCAGAAGAACAAGAAATAAAATCGAGACAAGAGATGTATTATGGACAACCGGGTCAACTAATAAAAAAATGTTCTAACTGTAACAAAGTAGGTCATTTAGGTTTTCAGTGTAGACAGATACCTAGGATTAGAACAGTGCAAGTCGAAAGAGATAAAACCTGTTTTAATTGCCAACGAAAAGGTCATATATCAAAAAACTGTTGGTATAATCAGCAAAATTCGAGAACAAATTTTAAAAGTAATTATAATGCAAATAATGATAGATTTTCAAGAGATAATAGTTTAAATAAATACGGTAATAATAACCGAACGTTCAATAATACTAGGAATAATCAAAATAATGTTCAAAGGAATTTAAACATGAATGGCTCAAAGACAACGGCCGATCCGAGGGCTATCAATTCAGTTCAGGCCGAATAATGCTCATAGATACAGGTGTGTCTTCATACGTGCAACTGTCAGGCAACGAATTAATAAAAAATAATTGTATGTTTTTAATTGATACTGGCGCAGAAGTTACATTGATAAAAGTTAAATCATTAAAGGGCGAAACATTATTTTACGATGACAAAAAAATAAAATTAAGAGGAATTGATAAGGATGCTCAGCCTATCGAAACGGTAGGATACACATACGTGACGTTTATTATAGGAGACAAAAAAGTTTGTCATACACTTCATGTGATACCGGACAACTTTCTTATAAAATGTGACGGAGTGATTGGCAACGATTTCCTACAAATGAATAACGCGATAATTAATTTTAAACAAAGAACGATTGAAATATTAAATAAAAAGTTGAAAATCGAATATGGTAATCAAAAGTTACACGAAAGGCTAGATTCCAATATTGATGATAATTATGAGAGATATAATTGCGAGCTGAAAAACGAATTATGTTGTGAAAGTGAAATAGTAAATCGTGAAAATAATTATTCGGTTAAAGAATTCGTAAATAAAGTGGAAAATTATTGTAGTTTGGAAAATGTTGAAGAAAATATTGTACAAGAAAACATTATTGTAGAACCTAGATGTGAAAAAATTATACCAATACACATAATTAATTCGAGTTTAAGGGAAGGAATCATTTCAGATACAATAGAGTTATCGAAAGGTGTTTATTTATGTCCGAGTATTGTTAAAATTCATAATTCAACAGCGTTAACTGTTTGTTTGAACACTACTAATGAGACAGTAAATTTAAATAAAGTAAGAGTAGAAATAGAACCATTAAACAGTATAGATCATAATGCGGAAGAGATAAGTAAAATAAACATAATTAATAATGAGAAATTATTCGGAAGTAGTCGTTTAAGTAAATTAGAGAAAACATTGAGAACCGATCATTTAAATAACGAAGAAAAAGAATCATTAGTCGAGGTGTGTAAACAATATAATCATATATTTCATTTAGATGGCGACTCATTAACAGCGACAAATACACTTATGCACGAAATTCCTACGACTAGCGATATTCCTATTAATACCAAGTCGTACAGATATCCGGAAGCTTTAAAAGAGGAAGTAAATGACCAAATAAATAAATTATTGAAAGATAAAATAATCAAACCGTCAAATAGTCCATGGAATTCTCCTGTATGGATAGTACCAAAGAAAACAGACGCATCTGGAAAAAGAAAGTGGCGATTAGTTATTGATTTTAGAAAGCTGAATGAAATTAGTGTCGGAGATGTCTACCCTTTACCACAAATAAATGATATTTTAGATCAACTAGGGCATAGCAAGTATTTTACTACGCTAGATTTAGCATCAGGATTCCACCAACTATTGATGCATCCTAAGGATCAAGCCAAAACAGCATTTACAGTACCGTTAGGTCATTATGAATATAACCGTATGCCATTCGGATTAAACTATGCGAAGAACCTATTTTACAATATCCGGACTTTAGTAAGCCTTTTAACCTAACAACAGATGCAAGTAATTATGCTATAGGAAGTGTGTTATCACAGGGACCACCATCTAAAGATCTACCAATAGCTTATGCAAGTCGAGTTCTGAATAAAGCTGAAATTAACTATTCTACGACTGAAAAAGAACTACTCGCTATAGTATGGTCAGTAAAACATTTTAGGCCTTATCTGTACGGAAGAAAGTTTAAAATAATAACAGACCACAAACCCTTAGTCTGGTTATTTAATGTTAAAGATCCCGGATCTAGGTTAGTCAGATGGAGGTTATTGTTAGAAGAGTACGATTACGAGATTATTTACAAACAAGGGAAGTTAAATTATAACGCAGATGCATTAAGTCGTATGAAGCTAGAAGAAAAAGTTAGTGAAAACTTAAATAAAGAAGTTAGAATGGTTACGAGAAAATATGAAGATTATTCATCATTTCTAAAGGAAATGGAGAGGAAACCGATTTTGTTTAATAAATTAGAAGAATATAATGAAAAGTTACCTGAAACTAAGAGTAAAATTATTTTTGCGTCGTGTGACTTAGACGTTAATAATGAAAGAGATTTATCACATTACGAACAGTACATGAACGAACTTAGAAGGAAAAATCCTAAACAATACGATGTTGTACAAATATATGATAAAAATAAAAAAGAGTTATTCTTCGTTTTTGCTAGAATAAATAATTGGGACAAGGTTACTTACGAAGATTTGTTTGAATGTATAAAGAATTTAAAACATAAATTAATGCAAGAAAATGTTAAAATAATTAATATTGATAATTTGTCCAAATATTATTTAAAGTGGCATAAAATTAGAACAATGATCAGATATTTATTTAGAGATACGGACATAACAATAAACGTTTATCACAATAGGGTTACTATACCTTCTTCAGAGGAGATATCAATTATATTAAAGGAAAATCACGCAAATCCTATGTCAGGACATATAGGTTTTCATAAAACGTATAAAAAAATTAAGAGTAATTATTATTGGGAAACGATGAAAAGAGATATAAAATTTTACATCAAAAATTGTAAATCATGTCAGGAAAACAAATTAAATAGGAAAAAGAACAAGAAACCTATGGAAATTACTTCAACATCTTCAGAGCCATTTGAAAAAGTATCTATCGATATAGTAGGTCCTTTACTATTAACTGAAAACGGAAATAGATATATTTTAACACTACAGGATGATTTAACAAAATATTCGCAAGCATACCCTTTACCAAAACATGATGCTGAATCAATTGCCGACTGTTTTGTAAGAAATTTTATTTGTAAATTTGGAAGTCCTAAGATTTTATTATCTGATCAAGGAGCAGATTTTACATCAAAACTTATTCATGAAACATCAAAACTATTCAAAATAAAAAAAATTAACACGAGTGCATATCATCCACAGTCTAACGGAGCCTTAGAAAGGAGTCATTCCACTTTAGCCGACTATCTTAAACATTATATTAATGAAGATCAAACAAATTGGGACAAATGGATTGATTTTGCTATGTTTTCATACAATACGAGTGTACATTCTTCAACAAATTTCACGCCTTTTGAGTTAGTATTTGGAGTTAAACCATCTTTACCAACTTCCATTTTAAAAGAACCAGAATTTAAATATTCTTATGATAATTACTTAGATGAGCTTATATTGAAATTAAGGAAATCACGTCGATTGGCTAGAGAAAATTTGATTCAATCGAAGGAAGTCAATAAGAAAATCTATGACAAGAAATGTAGAGATGTAGAATATAAAGTAGACGACTTAGTATACCTTAGTAACGAACAGGTAAACACGGGAAAATCGAGAAAATTATCTCCATATTGGTTAGGTCCATATAAAATTATAGAAATAAACTCACCTACAAACTTAACAATACAATGTAAGAAGAGAAAGTTGAAAGTACATGTTAACAGACTGAAACATGCGTTTGTTTCAGGATGATTCTACTCACGGTCCTGCTACTATCGGGATTAAGATTTATCCATACTGGTGAAATTAGTTACAACATAAGTAAAATCGATAGAGCTGGTATTTATTTTCAACATATAGGAAAAGTGAATCATTTCGATAGCGAATGGAATCTTATTACATATCTAAATATAGCTAATATTCAGAATAAAATTGATTTCATTGATAATACGTTTAAAGAAACTAGAGATATATGTAATCATAATAAGTTTAGTCAATTTTCATTATGCCATACCTCTTTATTAATCTTAGAGCAAATCATACCTCAGTTACGTAATCAAGGACATGTTTTGAAAGAATTAACTGGACAACATGTTAATTATCACAGAGTTAAGCGTTCATATATTGATGGCGTAGGTAGTCTATTCAAATTGCTATTCGGTACTCTGGATTCAGAAGATGCACAGAAATATGACGAAGCCATAGAGGAGTTAAGCAAGAATAAACATGATGTCTTATCTTTGTTAAAAACACAATCAAACATAATAAAAACTACAATTTCGAATTTTAACAATACGATTACCGATTTAAACAATAACGAAAGAGTATTCAATTTTAACTTAAGGAAACTTTCTAATTACACTAAAGATATTAGTATTAAGCTATTTGACATAAATTTGAAACAAGATTTAGATGAACACATGTCGCTTCTAACCTCGATAACAACAGAAGTAAACAATGAAATCTCTACGATAATTGATGCAATTCTATTTGCTAGAAGTAATTCCGTTCATCCAATTATAATTAGTCCTGAACAATATATTTCAGAATTAAGGAAAACAATGTCATATTTGCCATCACAAACAAAGTATCCTTTAGAGTTAAGTGATAATAACGCGTCAGAACTGTTATCTTTGACAAGTTTAGTTTCATACTTTATGAACAATAAACTTATATTCGTCATTAAGACACCATTAATAACTCAAATGGATTATGATTTGTATAATATGATACCTGTACCTATTAGAAATAATGACAATACTTTTGTATTCATTCTTCCTAATTTTAAATACTTTATGATATCAAGTAATAAATTGCATTACACCAATATAGAAAGTCCAAATGTATGTAAAAAGTTATCAGATAATGTGAGATATATTTGTAAGTTAGAGACGCCTTTATATTCTGTTCATGCTAGTAAAATATGTGAAACCGAATTAATGTTTAGTAGTAATAGAATCCCAAGAGAATGCGATACTAGAATAGGTTATATACCTAATGAACAGTGGTACAAATTATTTCTTAAGAATCAATGGATGTTTGTAATACCTAAAAATGTTGTTGCAACCCTAAATTGTAAGAATAAAGAACCCTTTGATATTGATTTATATGACACGGGAATATTGTCTCTATCAGATAATTGTAAATTATATACTGCTAATATTGTTCTAACAACTCAAATTAAAGGTTTAGAAAGTAGTTATAATTCCTACTTACCACCCATAAATATAATTACTGACGACTGTTGCAAGAAGATTAAAACAAAAAATATTACACACGTAGAATTTATTCCACTACAGATTCATGAGAAGTTAGATTTAAGAGATTTAAATTTAGCAAGTCGTAAGATTGATCAACTTGATGATTTAATTGATAAAATGGAAAACGAAACTACGTTTCATAAGGTTATTAATAATTTTTATTTTATATACATAGTTATGTCTATTTTAAAGGCCTTAGGTTTTTATATATTATACCGTATTGGAAAATATTTATTGCAACGTAAATTTTTCTGCACTCCACAATCTCGAATGTTGGGTATTGAAGATAGTAGAAGTTGCTGTAACAAAATAACTAATTGTATTACTTTAAAGGTTAATAGTAAGAATTTACCTAAAGATGTAGAACTTGAAGAAATTTCAAGCGACAATTCGGAAAATGTCACCGTGACTACACCTCTTAGACGTAGTGCACGTATTGCTCAACTGAAGATATCTTAAGAGATGTATGTTATTATGGAAATAAATGACGTATGTTAGAAATGTTGATTTATGTTATAAAATAAGTATAATAATAAATAATATAATGAAATAATATTAGAATAAGGCATATTAATGTAATTGTTATTGTACTTTGATGACAAATGTGTTAAGTTAATGTGTTACTAAAATATGTACAATTATTATGTCGTAATAATAAGTTATAAGTTAGTGTTATGAACAAATTCTTGTTCACTTTAAGGGGGGAGGATTGTAATGTACTGAAATCCTTTGTTATAAGACCACGTGTGTTGTAGGAAATATTCCACGTTGATTAGTGACTTATTGTTATCTAAATGATATGTTTACTATTCTCATCTAATTATCTAGTACCAAATGTATTGACAATTCTCATAGATTTAACAAATGAGTTAGAATAAGTAATGTAAAGCAAACATAACCAAGGGTCATTAGTGAAGTGTATAAAATATCCTCCCCGCCCCACGACAAGTCAGTTAGACACAGTTACACACAACTACAGTTACAGTCTAGTTACAGTCTTGAGTTCTGCTCTGTCGATCTTAGACTTAAGTACCTCGTGCCTATATTGTAATCAATACAATAAAATATACCCTATAACTGCCGCGTAAATTATTGTTCGTCGCACTTCCCAAAGAAATAACCCCAGTTGACATCTCGCACGAACGCGCCCATAACAGTTTTTAGGGTTTCATAGAAAAAAGGGCTAAAAAAATTTGTATATTAGTCATGTTTCTATGTTCATCTGTTTTTCTGTCTGTCTTAATGTTATGGCTGATACGTTTTTTTTTCATCTTTACATCTACTGAGATTAAAATTGGCACAGAGACGTAAATTGGTAACTAATCCAAACCCAGAAATAAAATAGAAAATTAAATAATGGACGCGTTCATTATTAATAACTAGCTGATTCTCTTGACTTCGTCCGCGTTTTTCATTTTTAAAATAGCCTATGTCCTTTTCCGGGGTTTAATTAACTCCATTTCAAACTTCATCGCAATCGAATGAATGGTATGGCAGCCCATAAAATACGAACAAACAAAGGAACATTGATTTTTATATATTAAATAATAATAATACTCCAGACAATTACACAAATAGTGTGACCCTAAACTAAGCACACTAGGCTTGTAGTCCTACACAACGAACTGGGGACACTTGACAGCTTAGAAAAGTTTGTTTCCCAAATTGACCTGAGCTGAGGTCGAATCCGGAACCTCTGCTGATCTGTTCTGCTACCGTACCACTCGATTACAACTCAATTTCAAGTTATTTGTCGTCTACTTTTTTTGAAATTGCTGCGGAACCCTTTAATGCGTATCCGACACTCTCTTAGACGGTTTTATTATTTATTATAACTTGTAATGTTTTCTACCAATGACACTAACAATAATATTGTCAATAAATACATAATTTATCTTATTCATTAATCATTACACACATAATAAATATTTGATGCATATAAGTACAATATGTTGCATTAATTTTGCTTCACGTTTAATAACGGTTTATCATCACAATTTATAAATACATTAAAAAATTAAGGTAAACTCTTATAAAAATAATCGGTAATATGCGCAAGCGGTGACCGTGGCAGCTGATTCGATAGAGCGCGCGACTGTCGCGTGCCTCGGAAACGCACGAGCGAAGCCGAATGAGCACGAGTCGAGTCAAGAACAGCCGCCTGCAGCTTTTAGGCTTTGATGGTACCGCAGCCTTTGTTTTATAAATTTTCTTGATTTACTTGTAGTATACGATCTATTTGGATTGATTACAAGTCGTATTTAGAAACAAAATTAACGATGATTCTTATAGAATATTCCACATTTTTACAAATGAATTTATACAATTGTGATTGATATATCTTTCATGCTGGTCCGTGAGAGGAAAAAACTATAAAATATATTTATGTACTATTTACTTTACTACCTGCACAAACGGTTCAAGACGGCCAAATTATAATGGAGCTTGTACCTACGACAGGCTAGCATCTTAGCAAGCATCTACTATCATCTATCACTTGTTGGTTTTGTTTTTACTTCTACGAGGAACTATAAGCATTTCGATACTTGTTACATGAAATGGCGTCAAGGTTTGATTTCGTTGCACCTAGCTGCTTTTGCAGCTCGAATAAAAATGGCGCGAAGATGTATGCGTGTATAGTCGGCATAAAAATTTATATTGTTGGTATTGCTGATTGACATGTCATTATTCTTCTTTTATTTTTGAATGAATTCTGTTTGTAATTACAAGACAAAGTAAAACATCAAATAGCAGCATGCAAACCAGTTATCTAACTGGAGTGACAAGAAAATGAGGAGCAATTTTGTTTCAAAGCATGCGGCGACGTGTAGTAACCGACAATTAATACAAAGCGAATTATAACAAGATCGTCAAGTCGATCTGTAAAACGTTCTGCGAATGCTTTAGTAGTTTCCGCCGCGTCTAGTTGATCCTGTTTTCTATAGAACAATACAAAATTACCCCAACGGAAGTACCCGAATTTGCAATGGGCTGAGCTTCCCCTGCATTATCAAAAATTGCTATTGCGATAAATTCTGATGGGCGGGCAAGGAACGTGATCGCGTTGCAATACGTTTGTCTTTTCGAATTAAATGTTGCACTCTGTATGTTTGGGTCCCCCATTTCGTATGTTATTATAATCTTTTTGTAAAATGCAATCTGAGAGCAGGCACGTGTAGAAAAAGCTCTTTTTGTTTTATTTTTGCGAAATGCTTGTTTCGCTGTTAAATGTAGATTTATATATAAAAAAATTTAAATCCTTACTGCTTATTAATATAAGATATTCATTTTTCCTATACGTCGTGGTTAGATGTACAACAATATCCAGCAAGTAGATAGATCCATACGAAATACGATCTATCTTTTGCTTGTTGATATTGTTCTTAAGGTAGACCGAAGCTGACTTATGGAGATCAAATACCCAGAGTGATAGCTAACGGAAATAATCAAAAGCATACGCATACCTAGGAGACAATGTGTGAGAATGATGAGATTTAAGGAGGCGATAGAAGTGTGTAAAGACCGTAATGCTTGGCGCTCCATCTTCTCCGACTACCGCTTTATAGATACAGCGCGACGATATGTATATTACTATATTAGTAAATGTATAATAAGTATATGTATGTATTACTATATGTATAAGAAAAAAAATCCGTTATAATTATTTCTTTTTCATCTTTTCAAATTTATGTTAATAAATATATAATACATGTATATATATATTGCATTTACTTAGGTACTCTATTAGATTTTATAGTTTGATTAAACGTTGATTGACACATATTACATACGATGTTCACATTTCGTAAAAAAATAATTTTCAGACAGTACGTAAATATGGAACCGCAAACTAAGCATTAGTTCTGTACGATGGCAACCCTATAATAAACTAGGGAAACACTATACTCAGATTTAGAAATAATTTAGAAAATATCAAGAGTCGAACTTAGATCCTTCGAGTTGGAATGTAGATGGGTTAATCACCGCACAGAATCAGAAGATATTTTATGATCTTTTTTTAAGTAGCAGTTTATTTCACAGAAAATGATATTTGTAAATATTTATCAATTACATATAAGAAATTTTAATTTTCGATATTAGTTTTACAACTAAATAAAATACTTCTTAATTTTGATAATAATTTATTTATTTACAGAAACAACCTAGAGGTTATTACTGGTGGTATTATAGACAGTTATATTTATGTCTTAAACTATTAGGAATCTTTTTAGGGTACTATCTATGTACAAAAAGTCTGTTTAAAAATTTTAGAGAAAATTTGAATAGAAAATGTAAAGAATACACATTGTTAATTTTTATCAAAAATAACAAAACCTAACGTTTAGTAATACTATTAGAAGTATTGACTTGCGTCTACTTCATTCTAAAAACATCTTAATAATATAAACTATCTTAAACGTAATGACTAGAGAACAATAATAAAACTATTTGTTATAAAATTAAGGCCTTATCTGGAAGTAATATTCTTATGTCTACTACTAAGGCACGGCGGTATTTTGTATCACTTATGTCTAAAATTAAATGCTTATGTGGAACTTATGTTCGATTCAGTCTTGGTATTGCTATTCCATCGATGTATGAAATGCAGTGAGTGATTCGTTGTGTTCAGTCGTCGGGCAGAATGCATCGATGGGTCGTTATAGTCCACCATTATCCCCTCTCATTAGGAATATACTGATTGCGCTTAATTAAAGGTTCTCTCGAAGTCCCTTGCGCTCCAGAGAGGTTCACTCTTGAGACGAATACTCGTTTTTTCACAATCATCAAGCCGCCCAATGGCAGCGCTTTGATCACCGTAATTCACAGTACCTGGAAAAAAACAAAAACCTAATTAAATGTCTGAAGTTTATGGTTTTGAAATATTTACTGCAATGGAATATTTGATTTTAAATATATAAATAAGTTTCGAGAAAACTTAAGACTGCCGTATGACGCGGGATTCCCATGAACACTAAACTCGTATCACCAGATGTTTGCTTAGAGCTTAGCAAATATTGTAACACGTGTGCTCACCGCCCTTCTATTTCCTTTAGAGATTTCGTCTTCCGGCTCTATAAATTAATAGGCAGTGATGTGGCCTTTAGTTTTTTTTGCAACTTCTATTTAATGTTTTTATCACGGCGCTACCGACTCTCGTGGGACATCAAAAATTTTGACCATATGGCATAACATTTTGCGTAATAGCTCTCAATGACCGGATGTTGGACATATAAAATAAAACAAGATGTCAAAATTAGCAAAGCTTGTTTTCACTTGCGGTGAATTAGTATCGATCTCCTATGAGCGCTTGTTATTAGAATAGAACACTTTTTATGTGTAATTTACTCCCTGTATGCGGGACGAACCACAAGATTATTACATAGAAGTAATTGCTGTACGGCATTTCTTACATCGAAGAATATTAAAAATTAAATGTGGGTCCTTTCGATCTCATATTTCGCAGAATAAATTAATTGAACTACGTCAATAAAAAAAATATATCGAGTTTAAGATGTTTTTATGGCGCGATACATCTTAAAGAACACCTATTGTCGGAGACACGCTATTGTGCCATCCTAAATTAACAATGAAATCCACCTACAGAGATACAGTCTACCCGATGGTTCAATGTTCAAACATAATGGTTTACTATATTTGCTAGTAGGATAGGAGACGTGAATCTCCATTTAAATTGTGCAATATAAAAGATGCAGGGGCTGGCTTGGAAGGGAGCCGTGTCTGTGACTAACGGATCAGAAAAAAAAATGTTATTTTTAAAATCTTTTTTGAAATGATGATACCTGACTTTTTGCAAGAGTTACTGGAGATACCGATAGTCCCGTATAAAAAAATATATAGGCACCGGCTGCTAATGACATTTAAAAATATGGTAGAATTTACTATGACTAAAAAACATATTTATAATTTAAAGCAAGTACATACCAAGACGTCGCGACAAATGTAAACAATGTGATAAGGATTTTATCGAAGCTTTGAACTTATGTAAACATACCTTAAGGATTCATTCATAAGCCATCACGCAAACAATGTCTTATCAAAAGTTTTTTTTACAACTTATCATCATAGAAATAATATGTTAACACGTTAGAAAATATAACTGATTACCTATAATCATTGCTGTTGCCACCACGATATGACATCTAGAAGTTCTTCGTCTTCAGGACTCATAGGTTCATAGGAATCGTATGCATCATGACAACTCGGTCCAGCTGAACTTTCTGACACAAATGATGGTGCTGGCGAATGTGATTCTTCAGAGGATGGTGGTGTTTGAGGTCCCACAGGAGTTAAACTTAATCCCGTTTGTGATTCTGAACACCCTTCTTCACTTTCTTCAAGCAAACGCTTCAAGCTTTTGATGTATTCCACTGCAAGTCTTAAAGTGTCGACTTTACTGAGCTTTCGCGAAGATCCTCTGCCGCCTGCAAGAGCCGCAGTCACTGCTGATGGTATGTGTTGACGCAGTGCCGCAAATCCATTGTTTACTTGTTTCACTCTATTTCGCTCTCGAGCATTTCGCCTTGCTACTGAAGCGGGTTGTGTTGGGTAAGGTTGATGAAGATACGATTTTTTCTTGCAACGAGCCGTATCAACAGGTGCAGGAGCGAGCCTCCTCGGCGGAGGAGTCTGAAGTTGCGTGAGCTTCTGGTTCACACCGATATTCTGGTAGGAGTGTATCGCCGCCATCGGCATCGCGTGTCGTAAACTAGTCGAGAGAGTGGCCGTGCGCGCGAGTGCGTGCCGCGGAGGTCGCCGGTAGATTGGTGGAGGCGGCGCGCACCCCCGACGCTAAGTAGCGCGCGCGCAGGCCGCCGGCCGCGCGGCGGTGGGGCGCGTGCCAGACGCGCGCACGGGCGCTCCGCCCGCCGCCCGCGCCCGCGCCCGCGCCCGCGCCATGCTACTTGTTGCACGCTGATCAAAATACGCCGGCGCTTATTATGCCATAGAGTGAGCTTACTGCTCGCGCCGCTATTGTTGCACGTCGTTGCGCATAATTATCCTGTCCATTACCTTGTTCGGAAAGACAAGATCTGCTTGTATCATCTATTTAGAAGTCGTTAAGGCGAATGAGAATAGACGCTGTAAACATATCGACGAAAGTATTGTGTTATTAATATCTCGCGGATTTTGTTTTTCTTTAATCAAGCAATAATAAAGTTTTTTGTATTTAATAAATAGTATGAATACTTTAAGATTCATATGCAAATTAAATCAACCGTAATAGTATTTAAGATATCGTATATAATTCTGCTATTTCAGATATTATATCGCGAAAGGTATTTGCAGCTACATTATTTGGTATGTCTGTTGAGAATCAGACCTACCAAATATGTTCCTAATTTTTTAAACCTTAAAATGTTATTCATATAATTTACAGTTTTAAAAATTTAGAACAGAATTGTGAAATATTGTTTTTTTTTTACTATACACATACATAGGTAGTAAACATGGTAAGTCAAAAAAAAATCTAATTTCTTCACACAGAAAACATAATGTCTTTTAAAAGTACAGATGTCTGTATTATCTATTAGCACTCAGTTCAGGATTAATTAAGTTATAGTTCTTCTAGCGAAATATTTAAATGTTTTTTCTTTCATGTTTTTCAATAATAATACTTATTTCTGATACATAATTTGGTCTTCACGAATTATACAAAAAATTATGATGTTTTAGAATTCCTATGAACTATTCAATATTTTCCAAACAGATGCTTGTCATTTCATTAGTATTTGTATGTACATATACAGAAATGTATTTTCCGTGCTAGAATAAAAAAAAATATAGAAATTAGGATTTCTATTAAATTTATAGAATTTGAGATTTGTGTTTTAGTATTTTGATCTTGTGGTCGATAACAGTTTTTATTTACGTTTGCCAACACGATTACAAGTCTCGACTAAATATACCCTCGCCCCTACTGGTGACGGCATCAGGTTGTAGGCAGGTGCGCCTGCGACACCGAGCACTTGAACGCAGAAATAACGCACGGTTCTGCGAAACATGGGATTTAAGTAAAGAAAACGTTTTATTTATATTGTAGTAACTGCGTACATGGACCATATTTTGGCAGTGTATTTTCATTGTATTGTTTGTTGTCTAAAGAAAGAAATACTATTAATACAATTTAGATAAAATATCAATAATAGATATTGTATAGACTCGGGTATTACTTTGCGGAAATCTATTACATGTGATAAATTCTTAAAATAATTAGCTATTTTCCGCTCAAACTCCAAAAAACACCAATTGACACGTGTTTCGCCTCTCAACGAAGCCTCCTCAGGATATACCAGAGATAGGATTCGGTCAGCTAACCAGCACCGATTCGGTGAGAGGCGAAATACGTGGCAATTAATGGTTTTTGGAGTTTGAGCGGAAAATAGCTATATATTTTAAGAATTTATCATATGAATAATTGTATTAAATTTATATTTTTCGTTGTAAGTACGTAATATAATGCAGACATATATTATGTCCGTTGTTTCGCGTGTGTGTGTGTGTGTGTGTGGGCACAAGCAATTAACGATTTATACTAAACTTTTAATCATTTTTATTCCGTGTAGTAGCATTATGTGGCGAGTGGCGCGGCGAGCGAGTTGCAAGCACTTTGGTTTTTCTGTTGAAAATGGGTATTATAAAAATGGCGACGTCACTCTGACTCACTCTTAATCAATTTACAAATTTATGTTGTTAATTTAAGGGAGAAACCAGCCAAATAGAAGTCGTGCTAGCGTAAGTGTCCTCTACTATCAGTTACCACATTGTTATCTACCGCCAACAACAAAACAAAGTTTCTCGTAAAGCTTTTATCTTAAAAACATGTCGCGTAAAAAAATGTAACGATTATAACTAAATTTCGATAATTTTTATTTCACATATATTTTGTTCTCAGTGCTTATGACTCATTCAAATTTTTCTGAGTAATTTTTTAATGCATGATTAAGGTGCGGGGATAGTATATTTGTCGCGCATTTTTGATAAAATGTGAGAAGTATTAAGACATCGTTGGATATGAAAAAGTTTATAATATTTTTGTATTTATTGTACCAAGAGCTTTAATTTGACACCTGCCTCAGAGATAACCCACAATAGTTTTAACTTAAACAAGAAACCTTAACTAGTGAATGCGTGTTAGCATCAACCTCATAGTCAGTTGACTTGTTTATTCGAATTTCTTTTTTTTTTATTATTTTGCGTACTTGTTTTTTCTACATTGAATTGTTTTGTTTACTTATTTTCACGACACAATTTTATTATATAGTAGCTGATGCCCGCGACTTCGTCCGCGTTTTTATTTTTAAAATAACTTATGTCCTTTTAGGAATCAAGCTATCTCCATACTAAATTTTACCGCAATCGGATGAACGGTATAGCAGTCCGTAAAAAACGAACAAACAAACATTGATTTTTATATATTAGATAATACATACACCCACATAAATATTTATACATTTAATATTTCTTTTGTTTTTATATAGAATATAAGTGAGACTAGACGTGCATTTTTTATACCTGTACTAATTTTATTAATAACAATCTCAGGTAATTATTTACAAATTTGTAAATTTATTTTTCGAATGAAAAAAATACCATATTACCCCATGAACAGATTTTTTGTATGCGTCTGCTCGGACGCATTTCAGCCCTTACACGTTTCACTACCGCCCTCTACAACCAACCCTTATAAAATAAGGACTGAATTGAATTGGTAAGACCAACCCTTAGTTACATTTTGAAAAATAGTTCGTAGATGGCGTTATTATCATAATTAAGTTTCCATTATAATATTTTCAAATGAAGTTTCTTTCTAATAAGAAAATATTCAACACTGTTGGATAAGTTTCTACTAAGAAAATACATACATATCTTCTCGCTGTATCCCTAACGGGGTACTCAGAGAGGATGGAAAGCTAAGTTAAGAATAAAATACTCTTTATAAATGAATGCGAAGAACAAGTGTCGTTAATTAAATTCTGCATTGTTTTGAATAAGAAGTTCAAATCGCTTATTAAGAGGTATATTTATGTATTTTACAAAACATAATATCATTCGCACTCGCCAGTGTTGGGCAAAGTAATTGTAAAAACAATTACAATTACTTTTTGTAATTGTAATTGTTAATTGTTTGCCTAACAAAATGTGTTCACAATTATATTTTACAATTACAATTTTTAATTGTAATTGTTTTTACAATTACATTTTGCCCAACACTGGCACTCGCGCATAAATTTGTCATAATTAAAAAACTTACGTCATAACAAAAACAGTACAGCAAATTAGTACAGTTCAAGTGTACAGTAAATTAGTACAGTTCAAGAACAAGAATAGAGAAATGTAGTACAGTTCTAGGAACAAATTAGTTTTATTTCAAGATAGTTCAAGTGCGAGTTATATAGTGCAATCTAAGGACAGTATATTGAGGCCATTTGTTAACATTGAACAAGACAAGAGTACACCTAAAGTACTTTCTCTAAAAATGTGTCTGATTTATATAAACGTCATTGAGATACATCTTTAACCACGGACAAGTCGGAATAAGTAAACTATTATATCATTATCAGTGATTGGTAGCTGCGGAATTTGGTCTGTTTTGAGTTTGAAAGCCTCAAGAATGCAGGACGCCTATTTACCCTAACGCCCCCTAAATTGCAAGAAAGTTTTTCAAGATATAAATCAACATTTGTGCAACAATATAATCAGAAATACAACTTTCGTATCGCAATTATAAAACAAATAAAGTTTTATAAGTGCGATCGAACAGTAGCGTAAAAGCGTACTATAATACTAATTAGTAATGCAGTCAAACACACGAAATGAAGACCTTATGCTCCAGGCTTAAGAACTTAAGCTATTAATTAAAAACATAAACTGCGGCACTGTATTGCTTATTATCTTCTGGTTAATTAAATATGTACGAGAGATCGATACCATCGTGTCTGATTTTACGATCGATCGATGACGAGATGTGAAATCTGTGCATAATGCAGATATATATTTATTCATGTAGATGTTCCAAAAATTAGACTTGAAATACATAAGAGAAATATTACAATTTTTCGATAAATATGTATTTGTTGGAAAAGACGTGGGGCAATTCGTGCTTTTGCAACAGACATGAGAAATAGATACCTAATCTTACAAGAGGCGAACTACTCCATAAAATACAACGTTAAGACAAAGTCAATGTGCAAACGACAGAAAACTCTTTGTAACAACTATTACGTAGGTAATTGGAAATTTAATAATGGCAAACGATCCGTCGGAGAAATGCCATCGCACCGGCCGCCGTAGTCTAACGGACTCTCAGCGCCGGCCCCGACGTTCCGTTAGCGCGTCATCGGAAGTCGCGCTTTGCCATAGTATAGTCAAATGAGTGCCTTTTATTATTTCCACCGAGACGGCCTTCTTGACAACACGCACGTCTTCGTGCGTTTTTCATCTCTTTCTCATTCGAAAAGAAATAAAACGAAATCTGCACGTCTCTGCAACAAACATCTCTTCATTCTATCGTAAACACCCTAAACATCTTCATACAAGGTGATTGTGATTACAAACACCCCGAACACGCTAACACAAGGTACCCAATGACGAATACTCTAAGCACCCCCATAAAAGTTACGCGTATAACACTCGCTACAGACCTGCGCCTTGCAGTCTGTCAACAAGATGCTACTTAACGTACCTTCATCTCGTCGTCACATACATTACCCCTATAGCACTCGCTTCAGATATGCGCCACACGCTGGGGACCAACGCGCATATAGCACGAGGCAGGCCAGCGGCTTGCAAGCCGGTCAACGAGATGCTACATAACGTACCTCCAACATCTCACACGCCGAATGGTCCCACGACCACCGCGTCACTCTCGGGCTCCATCTCGCCCACCGACTCCTCTCACGTCAACAACACTATAGCCGACGCGAACTCGTTTTACTGTTAGGCAGACTACATAGTGTTTTCATCATCACCATGAGTCCTTCACTCCCTTTAGGTGCCTTATGCAAACTTGTGGGGTACACGATACTTCAAATTCTTAAAGTTTACCCCTGAACACTCATCGTACACCTCATTTGCTTAGTAAGTTTTAAATCACAATTTCCAGCTCCAACTAAGTCAAAGTCACCCTAATCCATTAAAGCAAATCCAGCCACAAAGCGTTCCCGAACGCCAAATCCACTCCAGATCGAATCGAAAAAAAAACCCGGATACAGAGAAAAACCGACAAGAAACTCAGCCAGGCACCACTCTTTCAACATTATTCCACAACAGGCCTCGTAACTACAGAAGACGTAGTTGTGCAGCGTATTGAGAATTGATTGGATAATAAACCCAACTGCCTACCTAAAGTAACTAGTTTATTTGACCTACTCCCCTAGTCTATACTTTACCTATCTATCTGTTCACGGGGTACCTAACCTAGGTAGGTTAGGTACCTACCTACACGCTTCTTCGTAACAACGGAGTGAACCTACAGTGATGTCACGCAAGGACACCTTTGCCAAGGATGTCAGACAATAGAAAACGAATGATCGCTGCCACATACAACAACTCTGTCCACGCGGCCATCATATTAATTGACTCATTTTCACAAACTACTAGCATTAAGCAGCAGATTTTAACAATGACGGTTACATTAAAAATATTAATTCGATTATAAATTCTCGCTTAATTATCGCTCGCTACTACATAGCCATATAGACGTATCACAGGACGTCATGTGTTCTCGTGAACATAATAAAATTCAACTGCAGTTTGAGGTTATTAAAGGTCTGGCCTACCTGACGCACGTTGCAATAATTAATCGGAGTGAGGAGAAAAAAAGCAGAAAGCGCAGTAAACTTTTGGTAATCTTTAACAACTATTTACACAGACTTATCAACCATCAGTTTATGAACACACACACACCAACAATCATAGCCCAGTTGCTACCAGAAACGTAGTGACACATGTCACCTAGGTCATCGTCACATCACCAGCCGCCCAACGCGCCTTAGACAATAATTCAAACAGAGACAGAGCGCAGTTACGACTACGCTTAAAGTGTGTATCGCGGCCAAAGTAGTCATGGTATGGCATAACCTTTCCGTTCTCATTAACGTCGCACGAATCTAACTCTGTGAGAACTTTATCTCGTGACATTTTAGGTAGCGTAGGCACTTATAGATCCAACTACTAGTCAAAGATTTCAAAACTTAACGGTAACCTTCAAGCAACTAACTTTAAATGGAGTCCCGAATTGAATATTGCGTTAGGTTCAATTACTCTCGTCGCTGTTTTTCAACACAAAACTACAGACTTTGAATTTAATCAATTTTGACTCATTGCTATCAAATCTAACGTAGCGTTTCGGCGTTCTCTTCAATATTCGTGTTCGTGTTCCATCGCATTTGTAACATCGGGTTCATTTCCTATCCGTACTCAGTTTCGAACTCTTCGCTACCCTACTTTAAGAAGAATTCAAAAGCGCTAGCAATATTTAAACTTGTTTTGGTCATAGTGGCGATAAAGTTTTAGTCTCACGGTTATTAATTAGATCACTTCTTCACAATCGTCGGGTTCAACATGAAATAAAATTTTTACACCACTAACTTTAATTATAACCTCCCACGATATTTGCTCGGTACTATACACTCCTGAATCACCAATGCCAGTAATACTAAAACTAGAATCAACACACAGAACATTGGGCGCTAGAATCAGAATAAAATGGCTACGACTCACCGGGCTGTAGTTTCAGTAGTTAACGTAATCCTTGCATCCCGCAAGCGTCCACATGTCGCTCAGTAGCTGAATCTCCTTTTACAAAAGACCGTGGATGCAACGAGTAAGGGCGTTAACAATATGGATAGGTTTTAGCATTTTGTTCACTCGCGATTACACCTCAATCAGACTGTGGTCCCGTAATCCCACTTCTGATGTCGGAAAAGACATGGGGCAATTCGTGCTTTTGCAACTCAGCTATGAGAAATAGGTACCTAATCTTACAAGAGGCGAACTACTCCATAAAATACAGCGTTAAGACAAAGTTAATGTGCAAACGACAGAAAACTCTTTATAACAATTATTACGTATGTAATTAGAAATTTAATAATGGCAAACGATCCGTCGGAGAAATGCTATCGCACCGGCCCGGCCGCCGTAGTCTAACACTCTCAGCGCCGGCCCCGACGTTCCGATAGCGCGTCATCGGAAGTCGCGCTTTGCCATAGTATAGTCAAATGAGTGCCTTTTATTTTTCCATATTTAATTAATATACATATGAATGAGTAAAAATTAATTACGTTCAAAATATAATGTTTAAAATATTACTGGGAAATTCCCAACTAGCATTTTATCTAATATAATCTGAAATGGGAAATTTAACGCGATTACCTTTTTATTGTAAAAAAAAGGTAATCGCGTTAAATTTCCCGTTTTAGATACATTCTATAATACAACGCGAAAGTTAAAAGTTTATATAGCATCTTACCTCCCATAAAATATGTTTTTTTTATTTTCAGTAGACACTGCATAATGGACAGAGTTGTTCAATAGATTAAACGAAGAGGTTATACTATGCGCATGTAGCTAAGAATGTATGAAGTATAATATGACTACATCATTTAGGATCGTTTCCTCAGAATCTAATGAAGCACTTGAAAAACATTCTTGGAGGGTGCTGAGGTTCGAAATTTAATTCAATTACATGCTAGTATTTTCATTATATTATGCTCGTACTAACTAGCAAAATAATCGGCCAACTTTATAATTTTAACTTTATAATTATATCATAATTGTTAATGAGAAAAATATTAAACAAGCCAATTATCATTTATTATATATAATGAAAAAATATAAAATTGGTATTGGCATACGTAAGTATTGCAAAGATAAAATTTTAAAGTTAATAGACTGTAAATCTCAGGTTATTAATAAAATATTTAACAATATTTTTGAAAATCCGAATTGATTTTATTGGAAATTTAAAATTGCTAGGTTTAATCTGCAATACAGAGACAACTCAAAACTGTGTATAGAGTCATCTATTTTTAGCTTCTGAAACAAAATACTTACTACCATGTACCGTCGCCAAAATAGTTAACTTTTAATTATATGCGTATGTGTATACCTAGTGTTGTCATAAATATTGTTACAAGGAAAACATCGTTTTTGTTTGCTAATACATAAAAAATTTATTACTGCAGTGTGTAATTAGCTTATACTTTAATATAATAGCATTTTAAAAATATGAAGCTCATTCAACATGATCTCCGTTGGATTTAATCACTTATCGATTGAAACACGCACTTTCTCCATGGGAAAATTTGCTACTGCTAATCTAATGGAATGTTTTAGGAACTCCAAATTATCATGGCGTTTAGAGCATGCCATACCTTCTAAAAGAGACCATAAATATGATTCAAGTGGATTAAGATTGGGACTAGATGATGGCCAGTCTTCAGCTCTGATAAAGTCAGAAACGTTCCTTTCCAACCATGTTTGAGTGGAGCGAGCTTTACGACCCGATGCTGAGTCTTGCTGAAAGGACTATTCTTGGTTAAGGAACATAGTGTTGTTAAGACGCTTAACTACCTTCTCATGAATCGTATCTCGATACATCTGGGCTGATGTTTTGATACCTTTTTCACGAAAATACGGCTCCGTTGCTCCTTAACAGCTAAAACCCCACTAAGCCATCACTGAAACCAAATAATACCCATGTTGTATCCTATTGACTAATTGAAAAGCTTCTCTAGAGCTTTGAGCATAAACTCCGTCATTCTACTTATTAAAATGTTGTTCGATAGTTAACATTTTCTCTTTTCTTTTTGTTTTGATATTACCACCTTATTAAATAAGGTGGTAATATTTTATTTTTAAATTATCGGTTAAGTAATGACCAGTGCATCTCTTATAAGCTACAAGTCCTAAGTCATCTTTAAAAATACGTGACATGGTTCTAGGTGCTATTTCATTCATTTCCCTAGATAAAATCTCTTGCTATCGACCTCGATTCTCGACCACTGTGCCGCAGCACTTGTGCCGCCAAATTCTTAAAGCGTGCCGCCAAATTTTAGAAATGTATATAGTAAAAATTATAAGGCTTTTTTTATTTCTTGTAATTAATCTCTTAATAAACGTACTGTTGTTTTTGTAGTACGTATTATTTTATTTCACATTCAAAACTATTATCATAAACAAATTTACACAGTGTATTATAGGTAAGTAAACAACTTTTAAACTTATCTTTTTCTCTGTGTGCCGTCAAATTTTGAAAACGTTAAAAGTGTGCCGCGACAAAAAAATTGTTGAGAATCATTGTACTAGCCCTATCAATAGCCCGGTACATATCAAGCAAATGGAGAGTTTCAATAATTGCATTTGCTCCATACCTACTTTATGTAATGCTATCACAGCAATTCGGTTCTCTTTATCACCCCACTCAAATTCAATATATCCGCGAACATGCCAGATGCGCTACAGAAACGCGGTAGTCCCAACAGCACTTTGAACCCATTATTATATTGCATTCTGAGTGCATCTAGTGTCTTTTTAGTATAGTTGGTCCACAGGGCGCCCACGTAGAACGTTTGGCAGTAGGCCTTAAACAGTGTTATTTTGGCCTTATGACTGCAGCGGGCAAACCTGTGGGCCAACATATTACATCTAGCCGCCAAGGCCTCACGCTCACGTTCAATGTCTGCTTGGTCTATAAGGTCTTCGCAAACATAATGGCCTAAATATTTAAATACATTCGCTCTATTAAGAGGTGCCCCATTTAACTTTAATATAGGTTCATAGTCCATTTGTTTGCCCTTAACCTCAAAGACCATGTACTGGCTCTTATCTATGTTGTACTTCAACCCGTGTTCCTTCGCATATGTCTCGCATATACTAAGTAACTCCCTATTGGAACCTGCCGTGGGACCCAACAGCACCATATCATCGGCGTAGCATAAATTATTGACGCAGATTCTGTCTATCCAACAACCTATTGGCTTACTGCTGAGTCCCACAATAAGTTCATTAATATAAAGGTTAAACAACCTAGGCGAAGTGATACCTCCCTGTCTCACCCCACACTCTAGCCTGTATGACTCAGACAAAGAATCTCTCCATCTCGTCTCATTTAACTGGTGTGTATACCAAAACTGTAAAGTACAGACCACATCTACGGATACGTTCTCCCTCCTAAGCTTTTCCCACAAGACTTCGTAGGCCACGAGATCAAACGCCCTCGTAAGATCCAGGAAGCAAGCATATATTTGAGTCTTTCTGGACTTGTAGTATTGGACAGTCTGCTTAAGGCACATGATAGCACTTTCAATTGAAAGTTCAGGGCGAAACCCAAACTGTGCATCACTCAAGTGTAGATGTTTTTCAAGATGTTTGTCAAGCAGACTGTCCAACACCTTGGCAGTCACCGTAGTTAAAGAGATTGATCTGTAGTTATTCCTGTCCGATATGTCACCAGTTTTATTTTTTACAATTGGAACTAGGATGGTTCTCATAAGGTTAACAGGGAGGTAGCTATGCGAAAGACACAGAGAGTAAAACGTAGCCAATACTCCAGGAAGATGATACGAGTACCCTGCATATTTCAGATGCTCCATGCTGAGACCATCATGCTCCGGGGATTTTCCTCTAGTTATTTTACTTATTACTGCAGCAATGTGTTTAGCTGTAAAACATATGGGTTTGAGATGGCCTTTTTCGGTCTCAGCATCCACCATCTGCCGTGCCGGACCTAGAGGCATAGACACCCCGAAGTGGTCTTTAAAGAGATAATATTATTGGTAATAGAGGTAATATTATGGTTTTTTTTTATTACAACAGTATTTATGGTCAGACTGTGTATATATAGAGCACCATTGCAAAATGTTAACAATTTATTTTATTACATATTACGTAATTAACATTTTTTTTAAATTATTATTTAAGATATTTATAAAATTATTGCAAAGTAATTTATTAAAGTAGTGTTACATTTACATTTACAACCGTAATTTTCAAACAGAACAGTAACATCTTAATTAAAACAGTGTGATTGATAACTTAATTCGATTAATTATTACTCATGAAATGGGAAAAGCGTACTCTCAACTTACAGCATTATGATTGGATTCATTACGTTTTTGCTTGCACGAGACACACTCTGTGCACCTTGACGTAATTGCGCTATTATCCTGTCATTTGATGAATTTATTGACATTTTTAATAACCAATTTGGATTGATTTTTTTTAGTCTAAATTGTTATTAAAATAATAATTATAGATATCATTCGTGCAATGAAGGCTTTGTGGTTAAATAGACATTTAAGATATTAAAATAAATTTATTTTCGCCATTGGTATAAGTTACATCGGTTTTAAGTTTTAACAAGAGTCACAAGCAATACAAATTACCGTACCAGGTTCACAGACATAGACAGATTCCGATTGTCATCGGAACAAACGTTGTCTTTTTAAATAACGTCGGCTAGTCTGCAATAAGTTTTCTAACGACATTTTTTAGACGCGTATCGCTTAATAACAATCACAAATAAAAGTCCATTACATACAAGAGTTTTATTAGTGATGTTGGCGCAAACACAGTCGGGTGTATAATTTCGCGTCTGCTGACACGAAGCCCCTTGTGCGTGGTTGCAATTCCACAATATATCACAAGCTTGCGTCCGAAGCAACAGTGTATAATTCGTATAATTTATAGGGAACAGTTTACTAGTAGCGAGGCGCCCGAGCCGCCCGACCCCTTTAATAGCGGGTAACCACGCGACAGGCGCATTCTGTGCTTTCAGATGCTTGTATATATTCTGTACGCCGTTACATAGACTTATAGACTATATATGCTTCAAGTTCTCCGCCCCGACGTTTCACTATCACATTTGCGCATTTGATTAAATGATTCTATATAATAGTACTACATATCCGTATGTTATAGGTAGGTGATCCATGCCCACAGCTTAAGTTTAATGAATCTAAACTCGATGTCGAATTATCGCTTCAGAATCTTGAATAAAAGACTGTAATAAGAAAATAAGAAAAAGTTGAACAGTACTAGCCTTATTGGAAAGTCATCAATTCCAATTAATATATCGCATGTAAATAAATAAAAATAAATTACATTATTTTATATATGTACAATGTACATATGTATTATTAGCTGGCAGTGGCCTGGCAGTGTTGGTTCGGCTCTTTATTTTGAACACAGTGTCATCTATCGGATGCTAGTGTATCGTAAACGTATTGTAACATAACCTCAATCGGTCAAGTCGTTCAGAAGTTATACGATCACTAACAAGCACACCAACGATTATATATATTATACATATATTTATATGTTAGATTATATATATTATACATAAAGATAGTGTTTTAACAATTAAAGTTATATATACATATCGTTCATTTATTTCACATATGTAAGCGTAGTTCAGTTTATTTATTGTTATTTATGTTTATTTTTATCCTGCAGTCACTTGTGGCGATTATTTATTTATCAAACGAATGGCGGAGCTTCATCAAACGAATATCTTTCTGATTCCATACTCGTATCGTATTTAATATTAATTACTGAATTTATTTCATGGTGTTGATAGAGACTTGTTTCATTTACTGTTTTAATAACCGGATGATTCTTAAAGGACATCACGATAACATTTATTTATTGAGTTAAATATACCACGTTGTAAATGTGTATATAATAATACGGAATAGTAAAACTGTTAAACTATTAATGTAATTAAAGACACCTTGTTAGTAAATTTAAATTATAACCAGTTAGAGTTCTTTTCGAGTTAAGCTCAAGGTTTAATCCGAAGATTTTTCCTTTTTTACAAAATTACTACGAGCATAACTACATCTTGTATGTTATCCTGTTTATCGAAGAAATCTATGTGTATAGCATACCTCGTGTTAAATTGGACTAAACAGATAGTAGCAAAACATATTATGGTTTTGTTTCTACAATCATGTGGTCATTGATATATTGATAATATAATGTCATATGTGATGAAAAAATACACTATTTTACAGTGTCATTGTATCTAAATGTAAGAAACCGGTATAGACAATTGTTAAGCAACCTGTCAATGTGCGATTTCGCTTTGCTTTCTGTAATCCCAAATTTTTATTAACATCGTAACATTGTTTTTTTTTCTGATACTGAGTTTCTTGTCGGTTCATCTCAGTGCAGATTATCTTTTCCAACCGAAGGTAGGTTTGACGTTCAAAAATAACTTGTAACTAGAATTACTTTTATTAACTGAAATAAGTTATTTTGAATTTGATTTCATAGTAAACATTTATTATTTTAAATTTATTTACATTAAATAATCTCAAGAAATGGGCCGAATGTGGTTTGAACCGAGTACAAACTTCGGCTGAACATTCGGTGAAAATAAAAAATTTGGCCGAAATTCGGCTACACTTCGGTTCAATTTCGCTGTGTATTTCACCGCCAATAAAAACGTGATTTTTTTTATTCAATTTACGAATTGTAATTAAGATGTTTGTTAAAGAATACTAAGTTTATTTCATTTTTGTTAAATGTCTAATTTTGATGTCTATTTAATTAACCAAAGATTTTTAAGACTGTTGAATTAAGAAGAACTAATTTAATTTAATTTGTTGTCGCATACGAGTTATTTACATGTTCCTAACTAAAATACATGACTATGATTATACAAAAGACTTAATTTTATTTTACTGTTATGAATGACAGACATGCTTTCTATTCATTTCAGTCAAAATAGTGCAAGTAAGTATTTTTTTTCTAGTGCCGAAGGTTCGGCATTTAAACCGAATTTCGGCCAAATACCGAAGTTCGGCTCAACCTGCCGAAAATCGGTTAAACCGAACGTAAAACGAATTTCGGCCCATCCCTGATTGTAAATCAATTTTTAAAACATATTCTTTGCAACGTACACAGTGTATGACAACATAGCTGTTGTCCACAACTGCGTCTCCTTGGAAAATTAGATATTATACAACCTGTGTCCACTCTGAAATTCGAAATATTGGTGAAAGAAGTTTTGAAATCGGATTATTATATTTTTCAATTGTTTTTTTAATTACCTCCTACCTCCAATGTTGTAAGCTTTACCTCTTTATAATATTAGTTTAGATACATATAGAAGGATACATCTACAAAACAATTATTTTGATTAGCTCAAATTGTTTTCTTAAAAGAGCTGTCGATTTCAAAATATTTTAAGCTGGGTTAAATTACAGTATTCATGTATTTACCGTTTATGAATATTGCTTTTGCTACTTGAGACTATTTCGATATTCTCCTTACCTACTTCACTAAATGGCCTGAATCGAACAAAATTTGACAACCTCGAGGGCGCAGTGGTTTAGGTGTTGCATCCAAGCGCATAAGGTACCGGTTTCAATTCCCGATCGAGTCAATTCAGGAAACCAACTTTTCTAGATTGTCTCGGGTTTGGGTATACTGGGAACGCCCCTAATAGTAGTAGTAGTCGTCTGGTTCTCATAGCACAGCGAATGCCCTAGCTTGAGATCAAATGAAGTGGTGTGTATTTATTTTATTATTTGTCATTAGTAGTTCGCTCTTTTTCAGATAAATTCCACCGCCTATTGAGGACGTAGTTTAATAGCCTCTGATTAGCAACCGTTGTTTAGTCTGTGACATAACCGAATACCAGCAAGTACTACGAATTGTCAATATGAATAACATGTAATAAATGGATAACGATTATTATCTCTGAAAATTTGTTGGGTGCGCATCGCGTAGTAGAAAAGCGAAACAACCAAAACAAACCGCCTCACAAATACACCATATAATCGTCGTATTTGGCTTTAACGTTATAAACGCTAAATACGATGATCGCAAGCTATTTCACTAGAAAACAACACCCTAATTACCTCCTGAATATTGCGATCATTGTTTGGACTCGTATCTTCTTATTATATCTGTGTTTATTATACAACTTTGTAATGTTTTAAAGTTTTGTACTTTACAGACGACAAAGGATTGTTTGTCCCTTTGCATATGACACTATGATTATTCTATGTTTCAATATATACTGTTATTTTGGACGTAGATTATATTCAGATCGAACAAAATTATATACAACAATTATATAATTGAACACCAATAGACTAATAGAATTATAATATTTTCAGTAGTTTCCCCACCCATACAGCCGATATACCAATACATATTTATTATACGCTAGTTGTAATAATTCTTCTTTTTTTTATCCCTAAGTTCTTTACATTTCTCTAGTAATGTAAAGGACTTACTTCTTTGAATACTCGAAAATTTCAGTTTACATGTTTATTTAGAAGAATTATTTAAACTGTTTTCAAAATTTGTAAAAAAGTGGACAAAATTGCTATTAGTTGCTATATAAAAATATAACGTCGTACAATTAAATGTTGCCCCTTGTTAAAATATATTATCTTTAAAAAAATTATAGACGCTATAAAATAATCATAGCGCCAATAAAAAAAAATTGAGGAAACATTTAATATATTAGATTTTACTATGAAATTTAATTAAACTCTCTGTGAAATAAATGAATAAACTTGACAGCCTGTCTAGCTGTCATCCTGACAACGATGTCTGCCATGAAGTTTCGGGACAACTCGAATTTGGCCGCCGCAAGTATCTTTGAATTTAGCTGGATGCTGTACTCTAAAGAGGTAGTTGAAGACATCACATGACCTCGAGTAACCTTTCATCACTAACATCATTACCTCTTCTTCTTTAAAGAAGAAGAGATAAATTAAACGTTAGTGATGAAAGGTTCCAGGAGTTAGCTCCTGGAAATAAATCAGAAATACACCTACATGTATTATATACATATATATATATATATATATACACCTAGTATAAATCAGATTGCTATATATATATATATACGAAACGAAAGATGAAAAGAGATGGAGATGGTGGTTATGGAGATATTTCAAGATTAAATTTCTCGATTTCATCTACCTATTCAGAGTGCAGCCTCCTGTTTAAATATTGCTCCATGAATTGCGGATTCTGATCTGGCGCTTCGCCAGGCTGCTGTCGCTGCACGCTCACTGCGCTCACTCGGCTGGCGCGTTGTGTTAATAAATTTTTGAACAAAATTTTGTATTGAAACTGTTAATTTAAAATAGTAAATTTATTGCGGAGACCATTAACTTTAAAGTACATGTCGTTAATATGAACAATAGCAAATTCATTGAAAAACCTTTAATTTTAAAGATCGTGAGTTGTAGATAGAATTACGACTTCTATAGCATCATTAATTATTATTATAACCCTATATTTAGATTTTTCATCAGGAGTATTATTTCTTTTTCTTTCACATTTCTTTCACACTTACACAGAACCTTAACATAACAATAAAAACTTAAGAAAATCTAAGCAAAACGTTGCTTCTTTCGTTCCCGCCAATAATCTCCTGTCGCTTTTAATTTTTTTTTTTCACTTTATTCTACAATTCTGGGGAGACATAAGGAACTATACCCATACAGCCAAGTCTTCCGTTTTAATTATCACTTGTATAAACCTAGCACATGGCGTATGTAAAATTGGACCTTTTTCATATCACTAAATCCGTAATGCTTCTCCAGTAAATAGTAGACTACACCAAAGTTAAAAAAGACTTCTTGAAAGAACACGAAAAGTTCAGTAACACGTGTTTCTTTAGATCAGCCTTTCCCAAACTGGGCGATAACGCCCCCTTGTGGGCGCTGCAGGCCTAAAGGGGGGCGGTAAGAGACCCAGAAAAAAAATGGGGGCATTGTGTAGAGGCCTGGGGGGTGATTTGTAATTTCATTTAGCTAGGAGGCATCTTAGACAACGGCTGCATGAGCTCTCGACTCTCAACTACAACTTGTGAACATCAACTAATATTAATTAAAAGATTGCTCAAACTCGGTTCGATATTTCTCTCCGCGTAGTTCATATATCTGTCCTGTTTTATTGAATATACAAAATAAAAATTATGTCAATCGGTCGTTCCGTTTCAAAATGAAAGTAGACACAAACAAACAAATAAAAAGGCAACAGACACACTTTCGCATTTTAATAGTTATTAGTACTCCCAGATAGTTAATTTTCGTAGATCATAGACCGCGGGCAATCATGTTTTAACAAGTTTTTGTTAAATAACCCGAATTGTGCATTCCTGTATCAATCGGCTGGTTCATAGAATACTTGTTCTGACTTGTTGAGTACGATTGAGCGTCGAATGAGATAAACGAGTTTATGCATGTTTGTTTTATTCCTGTCGGTGCGAGCTGCTTATGCAATCCTATATAAACAAGGTAATATTTATTTTATTTTCATTTGCGGTTTCGCGCGCAATAGATGAGCAGTACTTAAGTTCAACACTTACTTACGTATTTCTCAAAACAAAACAATGTCGGAAGTAAAAAAGAAGAGACGGCAATACTGTGCGGAATATATTAAATTCGGATTCATTGAAAATCCGACAAACCCATCGTCGCCTTTGTGTCTTCTATGTCTAAAAACATTTTCGAATGAAGCAATGAAGCCTTCAAGACTGCAAGATCATTTGAATAAAATGCATCCAGATAAGAAAGACAAGAATGTAGCATATTTTCAAGACCTAGAGAAGAAGCATAATATAATACTCAGCCAAGTATAGCAAAACTATTTTCGGTGGCTGCTAAGCAAGATGACGACGTACTTCGAGCTTCGTACAATATCTCTTTGTTAATTGCTCAAAAAGTCAAACCACATAACATCGGAGAAGAGTTAATTTTGCCAGCAATAAAGGAAGTAATAACTACTGTGCTTCAGAAACCAGCCGCAGATATTATCCGAAAAATTCCTTTGAGTGACAATTCTGTGCAAAGACGAATTGATGAAATGGCTGAAAACATCGAAGGATCATTGTGTGGTCACCTGAGGACAAGTCAATTCTCAATTCAGCTCGATGAGTCCACTTTACCAACTAATGAGGCATCGTTGCTGTCTTACGCGAGGTTTATTAAAGATGAGAAAATATGTGAAGAACTATTCTTTGCTAGAAATTTAGAGACCGATACAAAAGGCGAAACCATATTCAATACATTGGAAAAGTTTTGTGATGAAAAAGAGATTCCCTTGAAAAATATTATATCAGTTGCTACAGATGGCGCTCCGTCTATGACAGGGTGCCATAAAGGCTTCATAGCGTACTTAAAAAATAAAATTCCAGATGTTCTTGCTGTACATTGCGTTATTCATAGACAACATTTGGTTGCTAGAAACTTACGTGAACGACTATTTCAATCACTGCAATATGTCATCAAAGCAGTCAATAAAATCCGCAACAGCTCTTTGAATGATAGATTATTTCATCAGCTTTGTGTTACTAATGACGAAAATTTCAACCGTTTGTTGTTTCATACTGAAGTTCGTTGGCTATCAAGAGGCAATTGTCTGACTCGATTTTACAACCTGTTTGACTCTGTTATAGAGTTCTTGGAAACTAAAGATACAGAATTGCACAGCAAGCTCATTACATCAAAGAATGATATAGCTTACATGACAGACCTGTATAAATTGTTCAACGACATGAATCTCCAACTGCAAGGCGATGAACTAAATTTAATTAAAACAAAAAACGTCGTTGCTGCTTTCGCAGCCAAACTGCTTCTGCACAAAAAGAATATGGGCAGACGTGAGTTTCACAATTTTCCGAATTTATCAGTATCATGCAGTAACGACGAATTGTTTGCCTACTGCCAACATTTGGAAAACCTCCACATTGACTTCACCGAATGATACCAGGACATTTTGAACTTGGAAATACCAGACTGGGTGTTGGATCCGTTTTCAAATGTCAACACAGCAATGTCACCTCAGCTGGAAGAAGAACTTATAGAATTGACAACAAACGAGGAGATAAAAATCAAGTTCAAAAATGGTTACCAAAAATTTTGGCTACAAAAACCGATCCCGCAATTGTACCCTGGATTGTGGTCAATCGTTCAGCGATTCTTGATAGCATTCCCATCGTCATATTTGTGTGAACGTGGATTTAGTGCTGTGGCAACACTGCTTACTAAAAAGAGAAATCGTTTGCATGTTACCAAACGTGGCGACTTGCGACTGTTCTTGAGTAAATTGGAACTTGATATCAACAAACTTATTAAATCGCATCAGATTCATCCTTCACATTAGTTTTTATATAAGGATCGATTATATTTGTTTTATTATGAATAAAAGATACTCTGTTTGAATACTATAAAGTTGCGTTTCAATAATCATTCTCATTGGCAGGTGTAGCCCGTAAGAGTTAACTTGAGACCTGAGCGCCGTTGTGTATTACCTACTGCACTCAGGTTTCAAGTTAACTCTTGCGGGTTATAGTAAAAGTCTCGTTTGGAATTAATGTTTAATCTCCGCTAATATAGCGCACAATAATTAATTAATTTAATTTGAAGTTATAGTGGTTTTTCAGTAGGTGAAAAAATGGGGGCGCTAAAAAATAATTTATTCTCAAAGTGGGCAGTAAACAAAATAAGTTTGGGAACCCCTGCTTTAGACTATACAAGTATTGCACACTTCAAAACTCCTAAAAGCGTAAAAGATAGAAAATCCAAACAAAATTTAAACTGTCACTTCTTCCATTATATATATATTTATAAATAAATTATTATTATATATATAAATTAGAAGGCACTGGCACCATTATCTAGTTGCACTTATGATATGTACATGTGTAACCCACCAGTGTTTAATTTTTGTATGTTTTTGTCGCATTAAGTTAACATTGTATTTATTAATAGCTTTTGCCCGCGACTTCGTCCGTGTGGATCTCGATTAAAATGTCACTGTATAGTCAATCTCATTGAAAGGAAAAATACACTACATTATTTATTCATATTGAAGTTAAGGACGTAGATGTAGAGCAGAGAGCAACCGGTCATCATCAGACATAATATTAAGTATACCAATATGATGCTTGAATTGGATTCTATTTAAATTTTATTTCTTCATTTTTCATTTATTGATTTTTTTTATTAAAAATGCATTCATTTTCAGCGCTTTTTTCATTTTTTAATGTTAATATTTTGTAACATTATATTAGTTTTTTTTAATTATGTTTTTGGAAAAGATTTCTACTACCTGAAAACTTAGAATAATAAATACACATAATTTAATTTGTATTACACGTCTATTACTTTTCGCGCATTAAAATTAACTCAGTAAATAGCTTCAAAACGTAGTCTAACCGTGGCTAAACGTAGTACCGCTAGCCGTTACCTCGCAAACCAAGCCTATTGTTGCGTCATACCACCGGATTGGTGAGCATATTATAACCTCACAGCCGACGTTCCTCCAATCACTGCTGTGAAGGCTTACCTACTTGTATTAGTTTTAACCGTTTGTAGGCAGTTAGGTATTTAGAGCGCATGCTCCGCATTAAGAGGCGACTCCACATAACATTTATGTACATAAAAATAGCCTTGTTTGAAAGAGAAAGTATCTGTGATTTGTTTTCAAGCATTAGAACTTAATAAACTATTGTGATCCTAAAATGAAAAAATACATACATCATGTTCGCGCCGTTTCTCTTTCGGGGTCGACAAGCCATCAAGATGCTCCTAAGTTATACTTTGACGTCACTGCATTTACAGATGGTAAAGTGCTACATAATGATAGTTCCTTGTTGATAGTCCGTCGTGTTAGCTTCACAGCAACACTAACACATCAATTAGCTACCTCTGATAACTCTATAACGTTTCAGTAACAAAAGAGAAGATAACATTGTTGGCCTTCATGTCAGTAGGGCCATATATAAAAGCTTCACTTTACCATTGCGACTAGCAGTTGTCAAGTAGTTGTCAAAACAGTAACAGTGCAGTATATTCGGATGGAGGTAGTCACAAATAGTATAATTATGACGACCGCCATGTTTTGCGAGATATAAATAAGATTTAATTTTACCTAATTTATAAATGTTGCCGCGGACTTTTCGGCGGGAATAACAAAAGTGAAGTTCAATTTTTTTGCGTTACTAGGAGTTTTGAGATCCGAAACTGATAGTATATTATGCAAGTGTTGAGAATTAGAATGTTTGTGTTTGAGTAAATATATATGTGCAACGGATTTTTTCAAGAAGTCTTTTTCAATTCCGTGAAGTCTACTATCACTTTACAGGAGAGTATTAGAGACTTAATAATAAAGCGATAGGATTGATATTTAGGTCATTCAAAAGAGGGCAATAAAATACTTTTATTAGAAAAAATTAAACTTACTCTTCAGTTTTTTTTTTGAAGTCTGTTTAGTTTTTTTCTTAAAAGTTTTCTAAGCATTTGTATTAAATAAATTTATTATTTTCTTCTTATTCTTCTTTCAAGTAAGAGATAAGAGATATATTTCTTATATGCTAAGTTTACTGTACAAGTACAAAATGTTAATGATCCTTGTTATTTCTTTTCAAGACGCCAATTATTAACTACTGAACGGTTTTCTTATTAAAAAAAGATAAAATCTTCATAATTAGTTAAATAAATCGACGTGTAATAATACTAAATTGTACGGCTTTATCTGTATGTCAACAATATATTGTATTAATTAGTGATAAGGGAATGAATGAAAGATTTCTGCAATTGGACAATTTATTTTATAATTTCGTTTACAAATCTTATAAGATTATATGTTAACTGACATGCTTCAAGAGAGAAAAAATCAGCCATGTGCTAGTTACTCATTTTTTTATACAGATCGTGAAATTAAAGTTAAAGTCTTTATCGTATCGGTTCCTTTCAGTACTAAAGCCTATGATAGGAAACTTGGACTGGCATTGTGATTGTAATCTGCTGCCGTCTGTTCTGTACTACTTGTTACTAAATACTTGACACTAATAGTACTGTCAACATGAGATTTCATTTGGCGTGAAGTATGTATATGTGTAAGAATCATAGGCACATGTATAATACGTGCTTTTTAATGAACTAAGTTTCTATGTAAACTACTACTTGTATTGTATATATTCTATATAACAACTAAGTTTCTATGTAAATACATAGTTACGAATTTTGGCTGAAGATTGAAGTAAAGTAGAGTTGACTCCCACAGTTCCACTATGGCTTTTACATCATAAGTTTGCTGCTGCGGTTGTAGTTTAACTTGGTAATGCGGTCCACGATGGGTATATTAAAGTTGTTGGGTATTATTAGAAAAAATACCAATATTTTCAGTTGAACATATTCATATGTAACAGTGATCTATTCCGGCATTGCTCGGGTGTATACATAAATAAAAGTCTATAGAAGAACCAAGCTATCTAACAGTGATTGATGTTAGCCCACAACTTCGTTCTTGTAGAATTTAATCTGTAGAAATCAGTGAAATACTAATTGTTGATTTACATAAACAAAATTAGTGTAATTGAAAGTATTTTAACTTTTTATTTTTTTAACTTAACGAGCATATATTTTAACACTCCTTTTCAACTCGGATATTTCATAATAGAACAATTTTACAAAACAATAAAATTGATATTATGCTCCTGAAGTCTCAACCGGGGGAAGATGAGAGAGCGTTGCTTGTTTCATCGTTTCTATCTCTTTCTCTCTTTAATTTTTGTAATAATTGTGGGTAATTTGCCTGTTCTTGTTAAATCAAATACTAACCCCACCATTACCATGTAGTTCGCGCAGAACATACATTGACACTAAGTTTATAAAAGAAGGTAAGAAGCGCGCTATACCTCATTCCATCTCATCTTCACCAGACAGTGCTCGAAGTCCCGGATGAGGCTTCAGGAGCATAATATCAATTTTATTGTTTTGTAAAGTTGTTCTATTATGCTCCCTCGCCTCGTCCGGGGGAAGATGAGACTTGTTTGTTTTCGGCTGGTGATGGTGTACAAAATCAAAACAGTTTCATATGTATCATATCATATTTTTTAAATTACTTAAAGAAAAACAATCACAATCGAGTAATATTAAATTGGATGAAAAAATTTTGATAATGATTGATTTCCACTATCCTTATAATCATTAATTCGTTTCTGATAATATTTTAAGAAAGTATTAGATTGCTTCCAATTTCCTCTTGACATGGTTTCATCTAATGGCATTTTTTGTATCCAACTTAAAGAAGCTACTGCTGCTCTTGAGCTACCCGTAGTAGCTTGCACGTTAGCACTATGAAACACAGATTTCACCCAGGATGAAATAACTGTCCTGGAAGCCGGTTTAGTAGAACCAGAAGTGGGTAAAAATAATTCTTTGTATGATTCACGCTTTGCTTCTGATAATTCAATCACTTTTCGGACCCAAAACACGGGGCAGATACCTTCTGATTTCAAACATCTCATAAGTTTCCAACCAGACTGTTGCCGAATCGCGGAGTCTGTTTTGGAACCAAATTTTGGCTAAAAAATAACATAATCTCCATTGTCGAAAAAATTTTTCTTATCAATATTTAGTAAAGTTAAGTCATGTACTCTTCTTCCAGAAGCAAGTAAAAGAATACTAGCACAACGTTTGTTTGCTTCGTGAATTGACATATTCGTTGGCGAATTATTAAGCAACAATTCTGTTATGATTCTAGGGTCCCAAATAGGGCAATTAGCCTTCTTTGGTTTTTGTGAACTAATTGATTTAAGAATTTGCTTAATAATTAAGTCAGAACTAAGCTTCTGTTTCAAATGTGGTTCTCAGAAAGTCGATATCACCGATTTATGAAGCATAATCGTATTTAAAGAAAAATGTTCTTTTAGATGTAAGTATGCAAGGAAACGAGCCACATCCGTGTTTATACATTTAGTAGGAATAATGTTATTGGCTGTTGACCACTGAAACCAACGTCTCCATGCAGGTTTATAAACACCTATAGTTGAAGGTCTCCAGCTCTTTATTAATAGCTCAATTTTGTTGTGGGACCAGCCCTTCAGGAGATCACTCCACCGTGTACCAACCATGCCTCCAAAATTATGTCCTCTATGTTCTGAAGACATTGCTTGCTGTAGGAGATGCCACTCCGGAAGACTTCGACCGCGTGATAGGTGATCCGCTACTCCGTTTAAGCAACCCAGTAGGTAGGTAATCACTAATACTTAAATCACTAAAAACTTCCTTGTCTTCTTTCTCCTACGGATGCTAACGACGCAATGAGGTATAGCGTGTTTTTTACCTTCTTTTATAAACTTAGTGTCAATGTATGTTCTGCGCGAACTACCTGGTGATGGTGGAGTAGTATTTGATTTAACAAGAACAGGCAAATTACCCACAATTATTACAAAAATTAAAGAGAGAAAGAGATAGAAACGATGAAACAAGCAACGCTCTCTCATCTTCCCCCGGACGAGGCGAGGGAGCATAATCGGCAAGATACCTGTTTATTTATTTGCCAGGTTTTTTACACGAGCTATATTATATTAAAAGTAGTTTCAGTTTTTTCGTGTTTAATCTTTTCAAACTTTCATTTTTATAATATCGTGATCAAAAGCAATTACTACTTGGAAATAACTTTTCATTCACAACACGGGCGCTACCTCCATTATTAACCTTTTATTATTCAACTCACACGCAAAATTTAGCTTCCGAATACGCGCTACTATGAAGAGATATTTGATTCAATACAAAAAAGTCAGTCTGGTGTCACGTATTGTCACGTAGTAACGATTTGACCGTCATTATGACAGACGTGTCATAATCCGTGACGAGTTGGCGCCAGATTTTTATTGTTAGGTTGGTGGCAATCCGTCCGCATTCGTAGATTCGTTTATGTGATTTGGTTGCTAATGTAAAGGTAATAACGCATCCCTCGTGAGAATACAGAATAAAATAAATTTACATTATTTTTAAGTACGTCAGTTTCTTAGACAACTCGTTGATGTCTTTTATAAGTGTCAAAGTAAGTCTGACAAAACTCATCTCAATGGATATTTAAATGTAACATTTAACATTTGTTAAGGTTTTATGCGGGAACTAAAGTCAGGGTAATACCGATGACTTTGAATTGAACAATATTCTTTTTTATTACAATAATTTATAGTATATTTTCGCTATCCGCTAAAACGAAGTTCATTGTTACAGACATGTGCATATAATACATACATACGTAGGTCATTAAAAAAGAAATTCCGTTAACATACCCTGCATCCAGTAAAATTTTAACAATAATTACCTAAATTAATATGACATAATAATCAATAATTACAGGTCTGATTTGGCGAATGGCTTTTGAGCAATGACAATGTTGTGAATTTGACAATGATTCAAGAAGCCACGTGAATCCGTTCATTGTATGCTTGTACTAAATGCAGCTTCCGAAGTTTATACTGTGATTATGTAGTTTTAAATTATTACTGGCTATTACAAATTAAGAATAATTTAAAAAGTGCGAATTTCTGATAAGAATTTTGCTTAAATTAAAACTGTAATTTGGAAATGTCGATTTTTCATTATTTACAAAGTACCGTATACAATACAAAAACACATTATATACAATATTTAAGCTCACAGTAAATGGAGTAGCAAGCGAATTGTGTTAGGTTGCTAGATCATAGCCTATATTAGTTCCTTAATTTAAACCTTGACCTCTTTACAAACAACGTGGGAGAATAAGTAGCTGTACATAAGTTTTTTAAGTATTTAAGTATCGATTTTGATATGTAACTCGCGATACACAAATCACTAGTAAATGGGAGTGAAATCGAGTGTCAACAAAAAGGGAAGTAGTTATGCTGTCGCTCCGCGCAACATATTCGCGCATTTTATACTGAACGTATTTATTTTTATACAATCAATTTACTGTTCTTTTAAGGAGTAAACTCCAGTCACGCGTCAAAGTTGACACACACCATTTCTTCCTATGTTCCCTTCCAGACCAGCATGGAAGCGATACGATGAAATGAATAACATATTTACCTCTTATTGACAACTTGTATATCAAAATTGTGTCGAAATCATCCTAGTCTTTTCTCCATAATGAGGTTGACTATAAAACTTATTAGCAATCCAAGGTTTTACGATGTTGTAAATAAATAAAACCGGCCAATGCTTTGAGTTTACAAGAGCTTCACAATCACTTTTTGTCTAAGCCTGATGAAGATGTTCTCACTAATTAAAAGTCTGAAAATAAAGAAAACGTACGACATCAATATGAATGAGTGTGAATAACAAAATACGTTCATATGTAAAGTAAAATTTAGGCGAAATATTTTTGCGACGTAAAAAGATTCAATAGAATTCTGTAGAATGGTTGAGACTTAAGATTTTAGTAAAAAGGGTTCTCGAAGTGAGATTTTATGGAAATGTATTCAGGGCAACAATTATCCAGGGCAAACTTATTTCAAAATGTTCTTGTTCTCGTGAACATATCTTGGGAACCTATATCTGTGATTTTCAGTCTAGATAATATGTAATTAACTATTTTCTTAATGATATTATTTTGTGAGCATAATTGTAACAATGTAAAATTTACACTTAACAAATATTGTAATTCGTATGTGCCTTTATTTACATGACTATTGGTAATAACATCAAAAATTTACAAGTGTATTAAATATAATACACTTGACAATTTCTGTTTATAAATGTATAAGCATTAAAAATATATGCAGATAATAAAGTTAAAATAAATTTACAAATTTTTTCAAATGCTAAATCCAAAAATATATGTTACAAGTTTACAACATTATTACCATATTTTTACAATTTGATTTACAATTAGACATACAAATAAAAATAGTAAATACGAGCAACAGAATACTGGTGAGATGCCGAACAATTAATTTGATTCCCTGGTGGGACTCTTGTCTAAAAGTGATGCATACGTAACACATTTGGTTCCATTACAGATATTCGTGTTATGTGGTAAAATCTCATTTGCTCATAGACGCACAACAAGATGCCGCTTTAATCAGCGGGGCGTTTCGATCCAGTGGGAATATGGTACGACCTTTAAAAAAAAGTATTCACATATACTTTTAAGATTGCGTATCTATTCTTCACGTAACGTTCGAACTTGATTTTTAATCAGTTGCAGTGTTATAATAACTGGTGTAGTTATCTACTAAATATTAATTTTCTCGTTTTTTGATGCTGATATTAAATTTACACATATTCATAGAATTCTGATAAAACCAGATATTTATTGCCATTTAATATAATAAGTATACACAGTAGACCATGAGGAAATGTTACTGTAATTCGTTTGCGTAAAGAAGCAAAATAAATATATGCTTTATCCGAAAATCACTTTTACTTAAATAAGATTCCAGGCTTTATTTAACTTAACGTCAGCGAAGATGCGCACTTAAACAAGATTACTAATTTTTTTTTACAAGACGTAAGATCGGTTAATATAGCTAACGGAATAAAGTTGCAATGAAATTACCGGATCGCTTAGCGAGTATGCTTACATTGCACAAGTATAAAAGTTCTTCACTTAATAAAGAAGTAGATTTTATACGCAAACCAGATACACAACGTGTTTCGTGTCCAGTTCCAAAATAATCGCCAGTAGGAATTTAAATAAGGTGCCAATTAGAAGGAGGGCTGCGAATGTTGTGAGATTCCATTGATGTCTTTTAATAATTTTATCTGGGCGACATTAAATCTTTGACGTTTATTACTTAATAATAAAATCTTGGTAGCGGTGGCGCGTCTCTCGTATGTCGAAGTCATTAAAGGTTATAAAAAGCTTCGAACGCGCGCATCACCACTTTTGAAAGTTCCGAAATTTTGAAATCGATTTAGTTTATTATACACACGTAGCTACGCAGATAATTATAAAATCTACTAATACATAATTAACACAATTTATATCGCTCAGTAACTAAATATTCAAACATGTAGTTACCTAGTTACAATTCTAATTAGTTAATGTTGCGATAGTCGATGTAAAATTAGGTTTAAAATGTCTCTTACGACTTCGATTATTGATGTATTTTTTTTAATACAACAATGCAGTAATAATTGATTGCGTTTTGAAAATAAAATTTTTGCTCAATTTACATTTCTCGACCACCGAACAACGGCTGTGTGTGGCACGACGTAAGAACCTTCTTTTTGAAACATGAAACAATAAATCAAAACACAAAAAAACACGTGTTACTGGAGTGTTGTTTACACGAATACACCATGTTGTCGTATAGCTTAAAAACACGCAAGTTGCGCTTAATATTTTTAAGACGAAGCTATTCTATTTTTCAAATACGGTTTATAAATGAAACTGTAATGTTGAAAAATTATTCATTCTTATGATACAGACTTTAATAATAACAAAAAAGTACATACATACGTTAATATTTACAAACTTAAAACAACACATTATCTTAAATAGTAGACTTCCTCAAAGTTGCCGCTTAGAAAGCTGTCATTGGTTATGGTGCCCAGCAGACTGGCAGCACTCTCACTCTTATTGAATTCAATATTTTATAATAAGGTCAACGGAAAGCGCTTATTATAAGGTACTTGTGTAGGCGATGGACTGGGAAACTTTTCCTCTGTGATTTGGCATCGTTATAGTTTCAATATATAGTTATACAATACAATAAATTGCGATACAATACAACTAATTCGAAAAGTGTCAGGGTGCAATAATGTTGTACATACTTCATTGCTCTGCCCATTTCGAATGGGAAGTGGTATTAAACATGCTTATCTGTTACTGTACTTGATAACACAACAAAATCTAAATAATTTCAAATATCAAAAAGTTCTATTGATCATCAATCTATAAAGAATTAATTTAGACTTGATCATAAGCACATAATTTTTCCAAGCCGTTAATAAAACAATTAATTTAGATTTAGATTATAAGCGCAAATATAATTTTCCAATTTTCCCTAGCGGTAAACATGAGAAAATAATATTAGTAACAAAATTAATTTTGAAATGCAACTTAAGTTCTCTCCATTATAATAAATATTTCTTTTCTCATTATGCTACCTCCCAAATCGAATACATGTATACATAAAAAAGCATTAAAAAATGACATACGCCGATACCCAAAGAATGCATTCACTTAGCTGAATTGAGAAATCAGATTTTTTTTTCATGTCGTACTGTGCTCTAATTAATAATTTTAAGACTGCAACTGGGTGGCAGAACAGCAAAGAATATGACATTGAATATACCATCGGTAGTTTTTTATTATGCAAATGTAATCGTTTTATAATCGATCTAAAAAAACACTTAAATGAACTTCATTAATGTGAGAGAAAACTATATGTTTAATTATATGCATACATATGATTTATAACTTTATTACATGAAACAGTTTAATTATTGCTCATGTTAGGTTTGAAAGCTTTTCTTTTTTCTAAGATATCGATTTGGATGGAAACGTGAAATATAAAGAAAAGACGTGCTTTAGCTAGCTCTTGTAATTCTCAAATGCCCGTTTTTAAAACTGCCGTTCAAAAATACGAACTGCCAATATCAGGAATAAATTCTTACGATTGTAACATTTAATCTAGCTAAAATGTTACATTCTAGTTTTTTATTTACTTTAATTCGATGCTCACGATCTGAGTAACTTTTGCTAATCGAGTCTTTAACTAAGATTTAGAAAATCAAAATAAATATACACATTTTGTAATTTATAATATTCTAATACAATTTATAATATTATATTTACATTATTGTTTTTTACTTATTTACCTATAAAATTATTACATTCTGTATGATTTTACTTTAATAAAATACATCTCCATGTAACAGATGTACAAGTAGATATACTTGCTCAAGTAGAGAATTTTAGAAAAGCAGATGAAATATCATATGCCCAATTAAAAATAATAACAGTGATTTCATTTGAAAAACAAACTCTTTCTATCAAAACGTACACGTCTTATTTAAAATCTTTCAAATTACACGTTTCAATGGATCAATAATGTCTTCTTTTTGTGCCCTATTAAAAGGTAGTCCTATGCGTGTGGTAAAGAAACCAATATCATATTAAATATAATTGGTTTCGTGACAATATTCATTAGTAATACAAAATGGAGATAACTTAGTTTCAAAATGATAGGAATTACTTATTTTACCATCCTTACAATTTTTTATTACATCATAAAAAGTTGAAGACATCGAATATGTGCTCTTGGTAAGGGAATAAAAATGTGTATCAACCCTTTTGAATGTTTCATTTCTTTTTTATATCTAAGACTTCTTTAGACCAGTGTACTGATTGGATCGGAGTTTAACATTGACAAAATACTCAGACAGTGTTCCTTTGTCGTGAAGGTTTTGTCGGTGCACAGAGATGTGTCTCACGATATTTAACCTCCATGTCATTATTAAGACATCACTTACCCGGTGGCTGAGATCGTCTCCCGATAAAATTTCGATCATTTGTATATCCTTGGAATAAATTACGAAGTAAAGTTATGAACTCATTTATAGTACAATAGCGTAGTATTTATTAACGCCTAATCTTAACCACGAATTTTTTAATTGTTAACGTGTTTATTCTTTCAGCTTCAATAAGCATGGGATCGTCACTAATACTGTCTTCGAAACACTAACAAAATGTTACTTAATCGTTCGTGAAAAATATCGTAGACTAACATTAATTACGAGAAGTCGACCCTTAGGGTTCTGTAGTCAACAAAGATTACTTCTATGTATATTATCTAGGTTTGTAACCGTTAGCTCTGATCATCCTCTAAACTTAAATAATATTTTAACTATTTGAGATAAAATGTGGTAAATAGACCTAAATCAAAACCTAAAGAAAGTATATGTAAAAAAACAACAAATGTTTTTTATTTGTATTCCATTTCAAAGTTGTTACCTTCTTTATTTAAAAACCATAAAACCACATTATTCATGCAAAAAAGGGGAATAATAATGCTAAGGCGTAAAGAAATTATCTTTATAAATAATTTTGAAAATTATTAATTTAGCTTAAAACCTTAACAAAAGAAAGAACTCTAAGAATAATTATATCCCTTAAATAGAAATTAAAGAAAATATAATTAATTATTTAGAAACGCTTACTTTCAGTTACTTTCAGTTACTTTTAATTTTATGTTATTTTAGTTTACCTAATCAATTATATTAGAAGTATAAAATTCAAATTTTTTTTTATTACGTGTAAGTGGGTATATGAATTTTAATTACGTAATCTTTAATGAAAATTACAACGGTGATATGAACATTTTTTTTTAATTTTGAGTAAGAGCGATCTCATCTAGATCAAAAAGTTCTAAATTACATACACATAAAGCACAAAATGGAAGAATATGTAAGTGATAATAAAGGTGAGGCTACGAAACCCTATAATTTATGTGCTCAACGCGCTTTTGGCCGATATTTTTATTTATTCTTAATTAAATTGTAACGTCTGAGCGAATTTCTCAGAGAGGTTCTCATTGGTGGTCTTCCTGGTGAGTGATGTTAGAACTGACGTGAACTTTATGATGGCCAGTAAAAGTAACATTTTTAATGATTTTCAATTAAAAAGCAATTCCTTATGGTCATTATTAAGCAAAAGTTGTAAAATTATATCAACGCACACGACAATTTATTTACGATCTGTATTAAAATAATTAACAGTTACATTTATGATTATAAGCCTTTCATTATTATACTTCCATTCATCCTTGAATTCAGACAAAAGTTTTTAGTTAGAAAAGAAGAAAAATGTAGAATATTACATCTCTTTATCTTCCTGTGAAGGTCGTAAAAGTAAGCCAAAGCACAGGAATTAATAAAAGGAACCGTTGTAAGGTTAGTGACTTGTCACTTCTAGCTCTGTTTTGACATCTGTAAGCTAAAATATTTATTGCTGTAAGAAGTGGCGTCAAATTTTCAATTTATTTGTCAAAATTACACAGAATTCATCAATTATTGAAATGTACGAATTAATGAACTATGCAAGACAACCAAAAAGAAAATCAATGGGTATAATGTAATACAAAAGCAGTTACTAAAATGATGAGCGGCGATATCCTTTAACAAAAAACCAGTCAACAACAAAGAATAGATTCATATTTTTGTGTTTAATTAAGGAATTTTCATGCTATAAAGGGCACGATCTAATTTAGTGGTAAAAAATCGTGCATCCGCATGTCTTGGGCGGAGAATAAAAGAAAACAAAAGGGATTAGTAGCTACGATATGTGTATTGAAGGAGATTGTGTTTCTTTATTAAAATCAATAAATAACGGATATCTATGTAGCGTTGTTGAACTATAATACGTTGGTTATAAATATTGTTCCAATATTTGTCATTTTTATATTAATAATATTTGATGAAAACGTAATATAATTCGGTAATGCCGCAATACTTTTCGCGTTTCTACGAAATATCCACCAAATATTTTAAAAGGTTGAAAACGCTAGAATAACATAAAAACGGCTATTCTTTTAACAGAACTGAAGTACATACATACAGATACAGAGTATTAATGTTTTTAAACTTTCACGACTTGTACACATCTTGCAATATTTATTTACGGGTCTATGTCGCGTTTATACTTTAAGGCTAAATACCTCTGATGAGCACTTGCTGGAGTCAGGACCCAATCACTGCATTGAACAGTATCAGCCACGGGTCCTTTCCACTGATCTATTATTCCAGAATAGCACGACAGGCGGTTGAAATCAAGAAATACCATAATTTCAACCGGGAAGATGGATACCGCTTATCAACATCATGGAATCCTGTCATCAGTAAGTGTGTCCAGAGCCGGAACACCGGACGTCGCCAGTGTGTAGATGTCGTTAGTATAGTGTATCGAAGTACCGACAGTGACAATAATAAAAATTCAAAAATGTGATGAACGGTGTAGGTAGTTGCCAGAAACCGCACACCACGAAGACGACATTTATCTTCATCAGTCTGCCCGTGACCACGATCGGTGCAATCCGGGCGAAAGTCAGAGGTATTTAACCTTAAAGTATAAACGTGACATAGACCCGTAAATTTTGTAAGATACAGGGTAGCCAGAAAAGACGAAGCGCACAGTATCGCAGTCTTTACATACTTCTTTCGTTCTTCAAATCTCATCTTTCTCCTTATTTACCTAAGTATGCTAGTTCTTTATAATAATTACTATTATAATAATAACAATATTTATGAAGATAAGTAATTGCCACATTTAAAATATGTAGCAGATTATAATGACTTAAAATTGAACGAGGATACAAGATGTCATATTATTACAGGCGATTTAAATTTAAATTTGAAATACAGTTGCCAATCTGTTTGAATAAGATAACAGAAAAAAATTTGGGTCTTCTAATAATCCTTTATTTCACGCTTTAACTTTGCTTGCTATTACATTGCTACTTATATTATCATCACGCTACCCCTATCCCTAGTGTTGTGCTGTGTCTAATTTTCTCAGCAAGAGATGTCTCGTGCTGAGCTTTTATTGCCTTAAATCATCAATCAGGGTCAAATCATAGTATTCGTTCCATATTGTTAAATTAGATTCACATTAGTTTGGGAAATATTATAGAAGGACTGGAATAAATAGAAGAGTCTCATAAGATAACGATTTTTGACTTAATACAAAATCGATAACGATCTTAAAAATTACAAAATTTTGCCAGTATTTAATGCAATTAGTGTAATGTAATTTATTTACTTATTTATTTGGCAAACATACAAAAAATATAAATATCTGTAGAAAAGCAAACCACTACAACTGTTAATATAAACTATGAGCATACAAATATACGAGATGTCACACAGAACATAACAAATGGAACATTACAATGTTTTGTGACATGTCACGTATTTGTACAATAATACTCCAGAAAATTACACAAATTTTATAACGACAAACTAAGCACTGGTATTGTTCTATGGGTACTACACAACGAACTGGGGGAGTTTCCAACAACACCTAGACTCTAAGTCTATTAGAAAGGTTTCCTTCCTAAATTGACCTGACCGCGGATGGAACCCGGGACCCTGGCTCGAAAGACAGATGTTCTGCCCCACCGCGCCAATGGTACAGTCAGTTTATAATGTATATTTATATTTCATAACATTTGTCAAGGAAAATGGAACTATTAAGCATAGTAACATTAAAGTCATTATAAATGGAATACATTTGTCAAAAAGAGGTTACTCAGATGTTAGCTTGCGGAAATCCATTTCATGTGATGAATTCCTACGGTCTTTAGCTTAGCTATTTTCTGCTCAAACTCTAAAAACAGCTAATCGACACGTGTATCCTGAGGATGCTTCGTTGAGAAGCAAAACAATTGTCGATTGGTAGTTTTTGGAGTTACAGCTGAAAATAGCTAAAGATTGTAGGAATTCATGAAATGAAATTTTTTAGAGAATTTTCTAGAGATATAATTTCAATTAAATTAAGTAAATTATTGCACAATTTAATTCACTTAAGTTTTTGTCCGTATTACTGGCTCCATGTTTACTGTAGACATATAAATGTAACAAAAGGATTTCAACAAATTTCTAGACGGTTAATTACACCAGAGATTAAGGATACTAACTTCGTTACTAATTTACTAGGCAATTAATGATCCTGAGTTTCAATAACGTACCAGTCACTACCATATTTGGAATAAAATTTCAATGGAAGTCTAATAAAAACTTTACTAAAAACTGCTTTGAGTTGCCTTACTGTCGGCTATCGAACGAAAAACCTGCGATATGCACATACAAACCTATTGGTGAGTCTACAACAAGTTGCCAAACATGTCGGAGGCTGCACATTAAACATGGCAATAGACTGTAGCTGCTTGCGTCGGGAATACTAATGAGAACTAAGAACTATTTTAGACGTATCATTAAGAAACAGGCCACATAATGTGAAATGCAATTCTGATCTGAGCGAGCTTACGAGTACTTTGGAATTAAATACATATTATTTGAAGGAGATAGTTATATAATTTCAAATAAGAGTGAAAGAGAGGCCAGACCTGAAGGCAGGTGTCGCAGCACATCTGCGCGTGCGCACTGACCGGCACGTGCGCCCCCACCAAATCCTTCAGCCAGAAATTATCACGTCGTAACCAACCCCTATTTTATTAAATCTCAATATATAAAGAAACGACAAATTATAGTAAGTCTTCCTATATGTTTCGTAGTTGCATTAAAGACACAAGTTGATTTTACACAAATACTTCTTATTCTAGTACTCTAAACAGTTTATACCAATTTTGTGGCTCCAAACTAGGGCAAGACCTATATTATAGAATGATCAACTGGGGGAGCACTCTGTAATATCTGGACTCCAGAACAATACAGAAAAGTTTATTATCTAAATTGACCCGGTCGAGAATTGAACCCCAGACCTTCAGGTTGGAATGCAGATGTACCTACTAAAACGGGACCAATGTACCTGCTAAAACAGCCTGAAATAAGGTTAAGATTATGAATTATCTAAAAACGAAATTAGTGGTAAATACTTATTAAATTAAAAAATAAAGTAAACCTAAATGAATTTTTAAAGTAATTGAAACAGAGTATCTACTTTTTTGGTACACAATATCATTAACAATATCGTGAGCCTGGCACGAGCACTCGGCAATTTCATAAGCAATTTCGGGTACAGGAAGCTTGCACGTGCGACAGGCTGATTTCAATAATAAATTGATGCCTCTACAATTCACCGGTGAACAGCGTTTGTACGGAGTACTAGTCTGAAATTATCGAGTATCGACATTGGCACAAGACATTTTGGGTGGAGCCTAACGGTTTTATGAAAGCACGCTGAATTTTTATAGCGGTTACTGGAATCGAATTAAAGTGTTATTAAGTTTTGCCACTCTGCTCTTCCCATTACACTTGACAACATGGCATTTTTGTATATGGTACCACGTTGGAAACCAAAGAGTTTATATTGCATAATATTAGTAATACATAACAAACGTTTTAACACTTTTTTGGACATATTCCAATAGTCTGGAAATAATATTCTCTGCACATGCATTTACTGGTTTTCTGAATACTGTATTTTGAAAAACCTACTGCAAAATGATGTTGAGAAAATTATTGTGCCCGACTGAGTTTCTTGTCGGTTCTGCTCCGTGTCCAGGTTTTCTTTTCAAACCAAATTAAAGTAGATTTGACGTTAAAAACACCTTGTAATTGGGTTTACTTCAATAAATTGATTTGACTTTGACTGAATAATTGAGCTCTAGCACTCTAAAATCTTTAAAGTGTATGAATACAGACATAATTGGAGTAATTTTATTATTGTCTTTTGTAATACTAACAATACGATAATCTCCAAAAAATCACACCAATTTATTATTCCACACTCATAGATTTTTTTTGATCTGTTTTATAAAACTAACAATCAGTCACTTTATCATGAATGCCACACAGAGAAATGGGAGAGTATGCAATAACGTTAAAAATAAGTAAAAATAAGTTGTTATTTTTAACCGACTTCAAAAAAAGGAGGAGGTTCTCAATTCTATATAATTAAATTTGACAGTTATTGAAGTCGGTGCCAAATCAATGTGCAACAACAAAAAGTCTATTAGTTTGGTGAGCTTGGCACCGACTTCAGTAACTGTCAAAAGTAATTATATAGGTATGTCTATCGTATTTATAAAGTTATTTTAATTGTAGGTACTTGAGTTTTGATTAGTAAAGGATAGTTATTTTATACTTTTCAGTGTTTTTTTTTTGAAGGCGGTTTAATTTTTTTAATAAAAAATTTTTAATTCACTCGTATACCTATGCGAAAATGTGTGAGAAGAATGATGAGGTTTTAGGTAGCGAAAGAAGTATGTAAGGGCCGCGACGCTTGGCGCTCCGTCTTCTCGACTACCCCGTTGGGGATACAGCGTGAAGATAATAATGTATGTATGTATAATTTCTAAAGTTCATAGAAATGACCTCTCCTGTTTTTAAATGGAGAATTGAAAAATAAAGCGAGTAGGTAAGCATCTCGTCTGTATTCATGTCGGCAATCATTTTTTGTTCACACAAGGCGACAGTTGCAGCCAGGTCTGCATTTACGTCTATTAAGAGAATCAACTATTATCGCCGAATATTAAAATAATTCAATTACAGTCTCCACAAAACTGGATTTTTGGGACCACTTAATAAAAAAACTACGGTCGAAAAATTTTAACACCTAAAATGAAGCTTGGGCTTGTTAAAAAGCTATTAATAACCTTTTTGGACACAATCCAATAAACGTTTTAACACCTTTTCCCTAAAGGTATCATTAGAGTTATTATTGCATGATTGTCTCATCAGGATGCCTGCAATGGGTTCGATTTTGTTTTAAACAAGTGGTTATAATATTAATCTCGTCTTCATTTTGTTTATGTGTAACAATATTTACAAGTCTGTATCCATAATCGGTGGGAGTTGATGGTTATTTCCAAACATTTAAAATATTAAGGCGTCGGAAAGTAAACGAGAGTTGCGGGTTCGATTCTCGCCCCGACTCTGGGTGTTTATGTATAATATGTATTTATTTACAAAAGAAAAGTATACAAGTAGTATATCAGTTGTCTAGTACCCATAACACCAGCGCTGTGCTGCTTACTTTGGGACTAGATGGCGTTGTGTAAAATGTCTGAGTAAATTATTATTATTTCCCTGTGTATAACGTAGATGTGTAAGTGCGTAGTTTTATTGTAGGAAGAATGTCCTATTTTTTCTTAAGACATCGTTTTGGGAGTATCGAGTCGGTCTACATACACCATCTAGTTACGGCGTAGATTGATGAAGTTTATTCAGTACAAAGGTAATTATTTACAATAGTAAATACGTATATCGTATTAGATCAATTAATAATATTTAAAGTGATCTATCTGTCTCCTTATGGAAACTTGCTGTAACAAATTTGCCTTCATGTAATTTGTGAAGTTGAGAACAGTATACGAAGTAGAAGAGTTGCCGAATCAAATAAAATTTTAAAACTTGGTTCAAAAAAAGGATTACCTGAAAAACAAAATTTGAAGTCTAAATGTAAATTGTTGAAAAAATCTTATTAGAACGCATTATTAGTTATTAATTCTTATTTAAATTACCGTGAAAACTCAAAAATTAGTTTACTACGCTTTCTCAAAAATGCAATTAATTCTATGACTCTTGGTTTAATTTTGCTTGGAAGCTTAGATTTAGAACTTATTAATAAACTTACTAAATAAAAACTTTTTTGAAGTATTCTCATACTATATAGTTAATCGCTTTTATGATTGCATTTTTGTTCTACTGGACAATATAATCAAAATACATGTTTTTGATCGCATTAGATATGCAGTAACATAAATTCGAAGTACCAGTGAGCAAACGGAAAGCCGAAAATTTATTAACCTTGATGTTAATAAAGCAATCCGGGAGTTCATTAAAGAGCTTAAATTTTATCAGTGCGGTTTATGTTAACCGAGGAACGCTTGGCGTGGGTTCATCCGATACCGAATCGTACTAATTGGAACTTGGTACCAACTAATTAGAATAAGTTGTAGCCTTCCAGATTCGAATTTATTTTGAAACTGTACCGCAGTGAAAGTATTCCATGAGTTTCAATTAAACACGGGGCGTTTAATATGTATAATAAAATTTTGAATCAAATATCTGATCAAAATTCATGCGACGAGTAGTCTGAAAAAATATTACGTATGATATGTGTAGGTTATTACTGAAATGCACAATAGTAATGAAACAATAACTAACCATAATTTAATAACATCGTGAAAGTTCGAAGGCGCAAGATTTATTTTTGGATCTACGTTAAACGTTAAAGTCAGATATGTGTGTTTTTTCCTAACCGGACATCATGAGCTATGAAATTTGTCGTTAGTCAATTAAGAATATCATTTTTCACATAAGCATGTGACTACGTAAACATGCGAGTATCATTCCCGTATTTTCTCACGAACCATAAATAACTGTCATTAAATCATTACAAACTGTTTGTCAACCCTAAAGGTCAAAGCGACACCAACGGACGTCGCGTTCCTGCGATCATTTACAGTTGGGTTCCCTTTGTGACCAAAGTCATGAGCTAGCGTTTCACACTTTTACTCTTCTACTCTAATTTTACTTTGAAATTGTAAACATTTTTTTTTAATAATAATATTTTTTTAATATTCACACATAAGCAAGCGCATTTTTTACGCTCAAGAAGGGATGCGAAATCCTTGCATTTCCACACATACCGCAAATAATGTAATTATCTCTGACATATTCAACAATGTTTTGTGCCGCGGTAATAAAATTGTCCAAATTATTTGAATTACTGTACCCGAACGCACGTATCAAATGTTTCTGTGTTCGCAATTAAAACTACACACATCCGAAAGCCTTTGTAAACCTTTGTAACCTGGACTTTTCATTTCATTTGTATCAAAAAACCAACACACGTCATAATATTGTCAAATCTTGTTAAAAGTACCTATGTACTTTCCCACCTGGGGACTTGCATATGTGCGTAAACGACCAGCGTTAGAAGTGAAAAGTCTTACTAATTACAATATTAATAATATGTATATTTGTAGTTTTAATATGACGATTTTGAGACAAGTATATGACTTATATCTCCATTAAAATTTTGCTGTTAATAACTACAGACTAAATCCTATTCTCATTTGAAGTAATAAAATTATTAAAGTGGTCATGTTATTGATATTGTTTGTCTTTAGAATTCATTTCTGAACAGGACCTGTAAAATTGCTAACTACCTAACTAAGGTTCCTGTAGAATAAGGTTTAGTCTACGTATTTGTATATAGTTATGTTATTGTAATTGTAATATAAAACTGTATTGACGATATTTAAAAAAAAAGATGATTGCGATGGGCTTTTTAAGCTATCTTCAATAAAAACCTATTCAATGGATTACAATACCGATAGCACTATTTGATAAACCTAGAGTTGCAGTTGAAGAATTTTAGAGTAAATATAATTACGCTATCTTCATTATAAGGGGAGTAGAGCTATTATAATCCGAAAGTTTAATGACATCTTCTTCGACATCTACGCTGAAGAAAACATGAACAAAAGTATTCAATAAAACCATAATAAATCATTTTTTATTATGGTATTTTTCCCATAGCTTTACGCTTTGCATGATGATTTGTCGAATTGATAAATAACCATTCGGTCATTAGGCTCCACAGCTTACGGAAGTAGGTACGTTTAGTTACGTTACGCCTGTACGTGTTCGAATGACTACCCTTATGTGACATGTAAAAAAATACCCACAATTAAAGTTCAAGGGTTAACAGTGTGGATATATTCCCACGTGTGAAATTAGCACTGATTGTGTCGGCATCCGGATACTTTAAAACGAATTTTGATATAATTGTGTGTTATTTACTAAATCGCACTTTTACGAGTATTTACGTATAAAATTAAGTTCTACGGTATAATAAGCAACATCCACAATTTATTACGTAGTAAGTTGATGCTCGTTAAAAAAAGAAAAACTAATGTAACTAATATAAACCACTTTATTATTGACCACTGAATATTCATTATTCACATATTGTTATTATGGGAGACTTCAATCACTAATCTTCTAACTTCATCACTCACTCTTCTAAATCAATCACTAATTCTTCTAAATTATCAATCCCATAAGTTGTTGTCCATTATGGAGTCCGTCAACCTCTCCATTCTTCCATTGAACCCCACTCATCATAACTTTGACACTGATGACTCTTGGATCGATATCATGGTGACATCTGAGGTCGATAGTGTCTGTAAAAATGGGCAGCTTCCAGCACTCGCGTTTTATAGACATGATCTGTTATTTTTGTCTTACAAGATTTAATCCCCTAAATTTTATCCAGCGACTATACAACGGCGATGTTTTGCTAAACTTAATATGGAGAAACTACATCATGATGCTTCCACATTGGAATGGTCGCAATTGATGTGTGCATTAGCGGTGAATGATAAAGTATTTGTTTTAAATTCTGCGATATTGAAATTGTACGATGCTCATGACTCTTTTCGCTCTATACGTGTCAGACGACCACCCGCATCCCGAATAACCGATGAAGTTCGTACTGCCATAACTCGTCGTGATCGTGCTATTCTTAGATTCAAAAGAAATCGTTGTGCTGGAATATGTTCTGGTTAAAACCGTTGTAATCTGATGATGAAGGCGGCCAAATGTCGTTACATTCACTCAAATATTACTTCCTCATCTTCTGCTGATATTTGGAAATTTATAAAAACACTTGTACTTGGCAAGACCTAGTCGTTACCATTCACTCTTAATGACCTCAATAGACATTTCTCCACTTTTAATTTAAATGAGAATGTGAACTATTTCCTCTCTAATTAGCTTACCACCTCTTACAGTTACACCTTTGGTCTTCTCCCCTATCACTGACAAAGAGACATCTGAAAAAATTCGTTGCGGACACAGTACCACTACATCCCTACTCAAAGTTACTAATGACATCCGAGCTGGCATGGACGAATCACGTGTGACAGTTCTTGTTTAGATCGATTTCTCCAATGCATTCAACACCGTGGATCATGACATTCTCTTGGCTTTGCTTTCCTATTTACACGTCTCTTCGCGAGCAGTGGCCTGATTTTTAACTTATCTTCGTGAGCGTCAACAATTATATTATGTGTTTCTCTAATTCTTATTTGTTAATATATATTATACCTTGCGACCCGCCCTGGCTTCCCACGGGTGCAATGTAGATTCTAATTCCTCGTATCTATCTAAATAGTTTTCCAAACTCCACATAATTTGTATCAAGTTTTTTAAACATTAAAATGGTTATAGAAGGCTATCCGTATAATATAGACATATGCCGTCTTTGACTTTTTTGTAGTCAAGTAGTAGTTGTAGTTTTGTAGTTTTGTAGGTGCCGAGCCCACCAAACTAATAGACTTTATGTTGTTGCACATTGATTTGGCACCGACTTCAATAACTGTGAAATTGAATTATGTAGGTATGTGTATCGTATTTATAAAGCTATTTTAATTGTACTTGAGTTTTGATTAATAATGGATAGTTATTTTATACTTTTCAGTGTTTTTTTTGAAGGCGGTTTAATTTTTTTTAATAAAAAATTTTTATTTTTCCCTTTTTTGTTGTCTTGTCTTGACCTAAATAAATATCTAGGGCAGGTCTGCAATTAACTTCATTCTAATTACGGAGCGCAACGATATACAAAAGAATCATCAATATAAATAAAGGTTATAACCAGGTCGTGTTATCTAGTGTATCTTCGAAGTCCAAGCGCCAATATCGGTGAAATTTAACTGGGGCTACCTCTGAAGTATTACCTAGCAAACGTAAAAAGAATTTTTGATATCGGTTCATAAATGACGGAGTTATGAGGTAACAAACATACAAAAAAAAAACAAAAAAAAAAACAACATACAGACGAATTGAGAACCCATTGAGAATTGAAAATTTTTAAGTCGGTTAAAAATCGAATTTTTTACGCTTCCCTTTAAAAATTAAAACTATGAAGTTATAATATACAATAGAAGAACTCCTCTGTGGAGATATATCAATAACAGCAAATACATGGATCCTCGTGAGGAGTCCAACGTTAATTCAAGCTGCCTTCCATTCGGGACTGTCCAGACATCATCATTTATTTTTTACAAAATTGTAATTTGTACATTTCAGAAAAATACATATTTAATCTGTCTAAATTTTCTTTTTTTAAATTTTGTTATTGACGCTACTTAACAACTAGAGATGTTCTAACAAGTTTACGTTTAAAAAATCCTTGCATGGGCAGCTGCGGTAGTGCCATGAGAACAATATAATAATAATTATCGTTCATTGTTCTTACAGTAATACCACAGGTTATACCTAACAATATCGTAAGTACGGATTACATCTCTACCCTATTATTTAATATAATATTTAACATACATACATATACAGTATCATTATGAACATTCATATGACGTAAATAAATAATTCAAATGTATATGTATATCAAAATTATTCGCATGTTTCACGCAAATAATTTTACGCAAACACGCAAAATATTTTTTTTTTAATTAACGTTCTGATATATTTATGTGAAGGAGGTAGGGTGAAGTTATGTAAATACATAACTTTACCCTACCTCCCATATGGAGTGAATAGAACACGACTCCAAAATGGTACAAATTTACATCTTAAGGTAACTTTAAGCCTACTGTAACAGTTAAGCCTACTGCCTAAATCTATTGATAAGCTCTACCCCTGATCCGACAGATCTGCGTTAAGATTAGTCATGCAAGTAAAAGTATTTCTACTTGCATTTTTAATAACGCACGTAGTATATCAATTTAGAAGCAACGCTACCTGCAATGCATGAATGTAAATGAAGAGGACCACCAGCATATTGTTGATATGTCAACCCACTGTTTGCAATTTGCCTTTGAAACTGCCGACGATCAGCGGCTATCAGTGCATAGACACGATAAAATCTTCGATCAGCGACGATTCCATCATTGTCCCGCCCATTAACGCCCATTAAAATTCCAATCAACACACACTTATTCATCTGTCGATGTCGTCTCGAAGTGTACGTGAAGTCGCGACGTCACTCGCGTCGTATCTGGCGTCGTGCTTTGAGAAATTACTCATTAAATTGCCTGAATTGTCCTGACAACAATCATGGGATTCAAGACAGTTTGATTCTTAGGACATTCTCTGCGTTATTTGAGAATCGTAGAATGATGCTAAAAAGTACGTAGGTTAAAACTTTTTAGGGGTTCCATTACCGAACGGGTCTTGAAGAACTTTTAAAAAATAAAATGTTCTCTTGAAAAATACGTAATTCATTTCAATTTTATGTGTATATCGGAATTATGAATTATTATAAATTATGATTGCTAAAGCATTACATAAATTGTAATTGATATTTGAATGCAACGTCATCGAAATAGTTTGTACGCAATGGCAATGGTCTCGCTGATATAACAGTTCTATATTGATTTATTGATCCATCCGTCCGTCAGTCTGTGATCTTTCGTAAAGGGGTATCCATCTTTTGAACCGTATGAAGCTAGTTAAAATTTTCAGGGAATATGTTGTACATTATGACAGATATTCTAACAAATAATGAAAAAACTAAAACAAAAAAATTAAAGGAGGTCCCTGTACAACCAGTGTTTAATTTTTAAATTATTTTTTGCTCTTTTTGCAAAGTTGGTGTAATTATAGTGCAAATTACTAAAGTTACAACAGATTGATCGGTCTTGTGCGAACGACTCGAATGGAATGAAAGAGAACACAATTTTTTAGTAAATCTACATAAATAAAAATCAAATGTCGTTCATTGTAAGTGTATTACTTGAGTTCTCAAGTAATACACGGCTGCACCGGTTTGGCTAATTTTATTTTTAAATATTTTTAATAGTCGAATAAGGTTTTTAAGAAAAGAAAAATTGGAAAAGTTGCTCAGAAAATTGGAAAATTCGAGAAAAACTGAAAGCGTTTTTTCTATATTTTTCCTCTTATTATTTATTTAAATTTAGACAGGATAACGTGTGTCGGGTCAGCTAGTACATAATAAAAATATGTTATGCGGTGGTACGGGATTTTCAAACCGAACTACTTTTTCAGTATAGAATGGCCAGGTACCTATTTGTGTAACTTCATCGACTGTAAATTAATGTCAGTTTGATAATTCAATTTTCTTGATGAATGACAATCAGGTACAATTTAACAAACGAGAATGCAAGAATTCAGACATATTCTACAAGGGGCAAAATGTAATATAGAGCAATTTAGAAAGATGTAAGAAATAAATACATACATACACACATACATATCCTCAGCAGTATCTTTAACGAAGTAGTCAGAGAGGGCAAAGCACCAAATACCGCGCTCTTTACACGATTCTTTCACCTCCTCAAACTTCGTTATTTCTCTTATGCACTTTCGCCTAACTATGCGAGCGTTTTTGACATTTTCGTCAATTATTTGGTCTTGTCAAGTCAGCCGTGGTTTTTCTTGGTCTTCCTATGTAAGCAATTGATGTAATGATTGCAATTTCTTGGTTCGTTGCTGGAGTTTTAGGCCTAGATATACTTTTCCTTGTTTATTAGTTGGGTATTAGTTCCATAAATTTTATTTATTTCTTAAAAAATTTCTCATTTTTGGTGTAAATATATATACGTTGAAGGTGTAAGTATATTTGAGTTTTCTTATTATTCGAGAAAGAAGACAATACACTTAAGTGACTATCGACGTTTAATAATTTAAAATCAATTTAAATAAATAACTTAATAAACGATAATTATACATACATACATATCTTCACGCTGTATCCCTAACGGGGTAGTCGGAGAGGACGCAGAGCCACGCTTCGCGGTTCTTACATACTCATATTATAACATTAGAAAATCTATTTTTTGGAGAAATTATTTAAATGCGCTCTTAAATATTGCACTTTAAAAAACGATTATGAATGAATGAATAACAATCTTCACCAAGTAGATTTTTTCAGTAGTATTTCAATTTCCGTCAATGACTGAGGATCTCATAAATTTTTAAATCAATATTGTGTTTTGACTGTGACTAATTTTGTTAGTTTTAACACAGACCCTTGGCGCCCCGGTCGATTAAAAAACAAACAGACTTTCGTAGAACTAATGAGTGTGTAATTTCGTTAGAGGTTCTATGTAGGCGGTCCGGGGGAAGAGAATCAAGGAAATTAATATGCTGGTCAGGAGCATAGGTATACGTCACATGGTAAACAAAAAATAACGGAAAAAGTTGTTGTAAAAACTATTCGGAATTCTTCTAATAAATCTTTCATATATTCGAGGAGGAATGTCTCGACTGACTTATTCATAAACGTCTAACAGAAACTCCAGAACCTAGAAATATTGAAGTTAATAATAATTAGACCTTGTTTTTTTGTGTATAGAATGCGGACGAGATGTGTAATAAAATGAAAATTAGTCTTTCAATTTCAGAATTAAATGGCTCTACTTCTCTCATAATAAAAATAACGCAATGAAATAAGTAAACTTTTTAAGTAAGTGGGAAACTAATCTCATATACAAAATAAAGAGACAGATGGAAGTCTCATATACACCTATGGCAAAATATACGTAAGAGCCAGAATAATCGGCATATTTGATATTATATGATAGACTTAGGTGTTACTTTGCGGAAATCCATTTCAGTAATTAGTTTATATATTTTTGCTATCTTCCATCTAAAATTTCAGTGTTATTGATCGATACGTGATTCATTTCTCAGATACTAAAGCATCATTAATAAATTTCGGAGCTCAGACTAAGTACCTATCCATCACTCGATGTTTTCGATCTCGGACCATGAATCAAAATGGACGAAGCATTTGCTCTAAGAGCGTGTCTTTTTGTTGATTGAGTTTCTAGACTGCAACTAATGTGCGTGACAAAAGAAGGGTCACAATACAACAATACGCAACTGACCATGGCATATTTTTATTTTTACAAATATTAGTAGCCGACATTTATTTATTTATTTATTTAACAGATAACATTTACATATCTAGGTACACAGAACACACGTTACACTTTATTCATTACATTAACCGGTTTGATCTGCGTGCCTAGCGTAGGTATTTAATAGTGGGCTCCGCACTAAGCGCACAATATTTAAAATTACGAGTGTTTTGCAAGTAATTATTTCAGTAATGCACTTGAAGTCGGTCACGAGCTGACACAAGTTACAGTGACAGTGCGAGGCTGCCATACTTACTATAGCTAACTTATTTACTCTGACAGTGCGAGGCTGCCATACTTACTATAGCTAGCTGTTTTACTCGTGGTTACGCTCAATGAGATAGAAAGAGAGACATGAAAATTCATTTGACACAAGGTGATAAGAGTGGCAACTTATTATGGCTCCGCCCATAATGTTACTTGGTCTGATTTTTCAATGGTAATTAATAAGTTTGAAATGTTGAGAACAAGGTGCCTAACTTAAAATAATTAGCACTTATCTGATATAAAAGCGATATATATATATATTTATTTCACTTACTTATTATATTTAATTTTATTTAGTAGGTTTACCAACGACGGTTAACATTAATAATTACATTTTATACTTGGAAACTAGTAAGAGTGAATGTTACCGAATAGTAAACGCTGCTTGCATTAAAAGAATATTAGTGGCGTGAAAGTTTCAAACTATGCTAACAATTATTAAGGAGTAGTAGTTTTATTAGATTATTGAAAATAGAAGAGTACTACAAAGCGACAATATCCAAACAACCAGTTAAACAACAGACAGTATCCATAGCCTTGTATACATTGAAGCTTTACAAAACAAAAATAATAATAATAATTAATGAGTAGATAAGTTAGAGCGGAGCAATATTCGCAATCTAGGTAGCGAGCATGAGTGGATATCTGTCAAGTCACTATGTTCATTTAGTAACTTGCATAATCTTGGGATAATAGAGTTTGCACCAAAGACTGTCCTACGCAGAGGCGGACATAGAGGTGTAATAGGATTACGGGGATATCTGGCAGGAGCTCTAAATCTGAAAAAACTTAGTAGCTATGGGCTACTTACATCAAATAAGCCGATCAAAACATGCTATTTTTGCGCACTGCTTAACGTGTTTACTTTTTTCGTCTTTTTACGATAATATCGTAATAAGTGTTTATTAAAAAGCTATTTGCCCATATCGCGTCTGTAAAAATAACTTTACAAAACTATTGCTAGTTATTAAATAAATATGAATAAAGGGTTTCTTTTTTCTTTATTATGTTGTCTTTCACACGGCGCATTTACATTTTACTTGATGTTGTCAATTACTAAAGACGCCTTACTATTACACTGAACTCCTGGGACAGAACTTTTATTTTAAGAGCATTTTTTATTGACCTAAGTTCTAGTCGTGTATTAATGTGCGTGACTAGGGAAGGGTCACAATTAAAGTGACCTTTTTTTTTTTTTGTCAGAGCGGGACGCTTGCGAAATTTAGAAAAAAAAAGTTTACTTTACTATTTATTTAAATAAAAAAAAATGAGAATAATGTATTAATAATTATGTAATTTGAAATAATCAATATTAGATTCAGTTGCAGACGCTTTTGTTTTATATTTGTCGGCGGAGCAAATCTGTTTCAAAATGTCGAGTCTAGTTTTCAAGTAGGAATAGAGCTTATCACATGATTTGAATATATGTAGGTAGGCGTACCCGTACGCTACGTATTATTATCGTTTAATCTGTTTGCAAAATCGGGACAACTTTGCTTTAGCTGGGGACAACGGGACAGGCAGCCTGAAAACGGGACGGTCCCGCTGAAAGCGGGACGTTAGTCACTATACAACAATTCACAGCTGAACATGACATATTTGTATTTTTGTGAATATTAGTAGCCAAAACACTTAAGATATACAAGTGTTTTGCAAATAATTATTTACACTAATTACACCGACAGTGCGAGGTTGGCAAACTTACTACAGCTAACTGTTTTACTCTTGTTTACGCTCAATGACATAGAAAGAGACATGAAAATTCGTTTGACACACAGTGATAAGAACGGCAACTCATTATTATTCCGTCAAGGAAATTACATATACCTAAATTCCGTCCAATTTGATTCTTGATCTGAGCAGTGAACACTAGAATGAACAGTGTTGCTAGCCGTATATACAAAAAATCGATAGAAATGATCTAAAGAGATCGGTATATTGCGAAAATAATCATTAAAATTTTAATTCAACGTTTATTTTCATCATGTATAAAGTATCGTAAAGTGTCACTTAGGCACTTTTTTCTTCTTATTTCATTGCGCTATAGTCAATAGCACCATTATAATAGGCTTACATTTTTGAATTTTATTAACAGTAAATGCAACCAGTAAAACACAAGTAAAATTTAAAATATCATTGTTAAATATCACTGTACTATCATCACCGTTTCATTCAATAAATATTTTATTAATATTTGTAGGGCAAAGGAAGGCAAAGTCATTGTTTGTTACGTTAGCCTGAATTTATAATATAGTAGTTAGCTAATGCGCACTTAAAACTCTGTCATTTTTTTCGGTTTATCTAAAAGGCTTTTTGCAATTTGTCCTAACATAAAAAATCAGTGCTTTTTCCTTCGATGAAAAGATCTATCGATAGACCGGTGATAGATAAATATCGGTTGAAATACAGATTAATAGATAGCACGTGCAATACTAGGAACGAATAACAGACATTGTTGTTTACAGTATAGCGGAATTTACGTCTGTGCTCATTATTTGGAACACAATTAATTTTCAGAATGAATTTTCGACACAATTGTGGTAAAGTTTTGGTGCTTACACAACATACTAACATTTTATTGCGACATATATCGTTCCAGTTTATCAGCTGGGTCTGTAAGTCGATCGTATCTTCATTTAATTTAGAGCACTGTTACGTTTCAACGGCCTATAAAAGTTGGCGATTAAATGCAATCGTAAAGTCATAACATTAACCTTTCACCGGAACTATTTAACTCAGTAATTGATTTTTTCCTCATTTATTTTAAGAGTTCAGTAATAACTATTCTATTATTTAACAAAAATAGAAGGTTTTTGAGGTAATAAAATTTATTTCCACGTACCACTTTTTCCAAAATATAATAAATATACTCATAACAGCGATACGCTACACTGATCGGTATGAGCGCTTTGTGCGTGGATCTCTAAAATTGAGGGTAAACATTACAATATGATGAGCTTGACCAGTCGCAATCCGAGTAAAAACCGTCGTCGCACTCTCGTTACAATATGTTTCGTCATTCTATTTCTTTCGTCGCTGATGTGCAAAATAGAACGTACCGCTGCAATTGCAACTTTTGCACGCGCCTGATCCATATACGTTTATGTGAAGTACACTGTTAATGCTCGATCGAAACTAGTAGTTAGATTTAGTCGAACTCATGTCGAACTAGATGGAAATCAAAATGGAAACCAAATTTCGGTCACTATCTCAATTTTGACTGAAAAAAACCGAAGTTCTCTGTTAATTCTAACTAATTGCAAATATGTGTTTGTCTTCATAGAAGCTTTTAAATAAACAATTATTAGAGCAAAAAAGCTTTGATCCCTGTAGCCCAGACCATAGAATAAGACTACGGTATTATCTGGCTGTCATTAGTTTGGCGTCGCTGCCGATCGGAGTGGGGGCTCCGGTCGAACATCCGTGCGACCCTAAGGAGGAAGGCAGCACGTCCACACTGGCGAGGCACTATGAGGGTGAAGGTGGGATTTTGTTACTGCCTCGCAAAAAGTGCTTCGTCACGACGCGAGAATGATTTCGGTACACAGCGGCGGCGCTAAACGAAACATGGACGTCGGCGACATCAACTTTTGCGAGGCCTCTTTCACTTTCTAGTCAAAAACACAATGTTAAATTAAAGGAAGTGAGTTAATAAAAAAAAATTTACACTAATTTTATGAGTATACTACTCCATTCTTATAAAAAACTAACTACATTTGTAAAAACTTGTAAAACTTTTTTGCGAGGACCCACAGGCACGAGGCCGTCACCAGTCACCGATGTCGCCGACGCTTAACGCCACTACTGCCGATACATTTCTATATGAGATCTCGGGACCTTTCGACAACACGCCGACGACAACCATCGCAGGAGTTTTAGTGGGTCGCCCCGCAAAACCCAATCTTATTCCCAAGGGGCTAAGTATCTGTGTTCAGGTTTCTCCTACGTTACCAAAAAAAGGGTGACAGCAAACTGAAGCCAGAATATTATTTTTATTTAACCTTGTACAGTATTCCATAGCTATATGTAAGAGAATGTAACGCATTTATAAATAATCTATATATTATGTACATAAAATGTCATTCGTTTACTGGCTGACTCAACGAAAGATTAATCACAAAATCTCAGAAACTCTTAAAGCTAGGATACTGAAGTTTGGTCTGATGATAGTTTGTGTAATGTACGGGAACGCTAAGAGAAGATTATTGAAATTTTACCTTTAAAACGGGAAAGGGGAGGAGAGTTCAACTTTGTATGAAACTTTTATGTTGAACGGAATACAGCTGTGAAATTGAGTACAAATATTGCTAATTAAAAATAATGAGATACGTGTTGAACTTTGTACGAAACTACCCAATTATATGGGGTAATTAACAGCGTCGTCAACATTCAGTCAAGTAGCGACTAACAGCTATGCTATTTCAAATGTGAAAGTGCCTCTGACTGTTCGTCTGATACAACTCGACACCTACATCTTGGACCGAGAATGGATATAGATTAAGCCCTAGGGAAGGATTGTAGGCTGCTTTTTTAAATTCCACGCACAAGAAGTCGCGGGTAACAGTTAGCATACATTTACAACGAACATTCCAGAATTGCATTACATCATAATAAAAAAAAATAACACGTCGCATTCGTCATATTTTTAAAGCAAAGAATTTGACGAATACATCTTAAAAACAAAAGCCAGTTGTAGTTAAAACGTTTATTGACTACAGATACGAAGCAGATACTTTCACGCCTCGAGCGTGGATAACGAGCAGTAAACGTCGTACAGCCTTTCAATCAACTGCTAAATTGACTGATGAATACTGGAAGATTGTTCCATCACAACAGTTCGTACAGTGGCTATCAGAATGGGCGCCTATTTAATTAATCTTGCTTGTGAACTTGTTTGAGAAAGTTAGTACCAATTTTTATATGGATTAATAGTAAAACTGAAGATGAAGTCTCGTTATATTACTTCTATTTCAGAACAATTTGCAATAAATAATAAAGATTCATCAACTTTAATTAACCTTTTGACTCTAACATGTTTTGGAAATTTTTAATTTGTTGTTTTATGAAAAATTTACAGTTACTGTTGATATCTGTTGTTCTCTCGTTAAATGGCAAAAATCAAAGCTTCACTATATCTCGCGTCGTAAATAATAGTTGCAAGCACGGACTTCGACAAAAACAAAAAAAGTGCTATTTGAGTATGTAACTATGTACAATTGTACATTCCCTGTCGTAAGCTCGTGAGACAGGAACAATCAGCATCGTGGACGCGTGTCATTCACTCGCGCAATGCGTTAACGAGCACATGCAAATACCGTAGTCAATGCACTAACAATATTCTCGGGTAGTTAGGGTGCGATCTCGCTGCGGTGAATTACTAAGATAATGACTTCGAATCAGGTGTCAACTTCACATATCAGCGAGAGAATTAACAAGATCTTTAAATTAAATTGTGTTACAAAGTAGTTAAGGAGCAAATGTTTTTTTTATGAACTAACTTTTCCTATGACAATAATGTCGTAGGAAACGTTTTATACAATAGCAATGTAACTGAGTAGCTTTTACCTTTATTGACAGTACATTAGGTACTGTGAATAAAGACAGAAACATTAGTTTTATAGATTAAAACATTTCAGAAGAAATGTTCTTACTGTTGATAAAAATTAAATTTAAATTTACTTAAAAGTAAGCTATAAGCAGACAAACAAATACATAAATCTTGCGTTATATGGATGTACTTTAAAGAAAGATATTCAATAATCCGTTTCCTGATTTACTACCACTATGAAAATGTACGTACACTTGTATATGCGTGGTATATATAAAGATATACATGTAACATGTACACTATATTTTTTAAACATATTTTTAAGCACGCAGCACAATTTCGATTTTGGACACTGTGTATGTAAAATTGTAATTGTTTTTACTCAGCGTCTGTGTCAGGTTTTAACAAGCCTCTGCATGCTTTCTCCCTATAGATTATTTCCGCATTTCAACGTGGTAGTTAAATGTCATTAAAGCTATCTTTCGTCATTTATTGGAACGTTACGTACCTCAAATTATTTTATTCTAATAATGATTTTGCTCACTCTCACACCTACATCTGACACTGATCTTAACACCTCCTAACCTTCTCTAACTGATATCATCGGTACTGTTGAATTTGTTCAACTTCCAAATGATCCAACGAAAGGATTTACAGCTGAGATTAAGAAAACCATTTCTACATCTAGATTTTTGTTCATTAATGGATCGCATATGAAAGACTACATAGTATCAATGAACCCACAAAATTATGTGGTCTTCCCAAAATACATAAAGCTAACGTGCCAGTTTGTCCTGTAGTCTCATATATCGGTGCAACAGCATATGGATTATCAAAACGTTTTAATTTAATTATCAAAAAAAAGCCTCCTTCAATAAAAATATAGTTTAATAAATAACCTAGAATTAATCGACAAAATAAAAGACATAGTATTACCTGTAAATGCGATACTTACATCATTAGATGTTGAAAGTCTTTTTACAAAAACTCCGTACGAGGACTGTCTAGATATTTAAAAGAACTATGTGAGAAACGGAAATTATATCCTGGCGAGATTGATGAAATTGTAACATTGACAAGGCTTTGTATGAAACAAAATTATTTTCAGTTTAAAAACCATTTTGTTTATTTACCTAATTTAAGTCTAGCCATGGGTTCTCCTTTAAGTCCGTTGATAGTCGATATACTTATGGATAAAAATAAATTGAAAATAATTGAAAATAAATTTATCGCCAAGGACAAGCAAATAGAATATTACTACCACATACACAGGTTTGTGGATGATATCATTATTTGTTGGAGTGGAACCGTTGGTGAACTTTGTAATTTTGTCGATAATTTAAATAATTTACATTCTAAAATTATATAAAAAATAGTGATAGAACACAACACTGAACTAAACTTTTTAGACTTGACTATAATTAGAGCAGAAACAAAACACGAATTTGGTATATACAGAAAACCTACTCATACTGACTGCATTATTCCTGCATCATCATGCCACCCTTGGCAACATAAGCTGGCAGCATACAATTCTATAGTCATCAGCTTGTGATTGTTCCCCTAAATAAAGAAAATTATGATAAAGAATTGAAGATAATATATCAAATAGCGAGCGCCAACGGTTATAATAATATGGTAATTAATAACATAATTAGAAGAAAACAAAGGACTCTTACTAATAAACTTCTGTACAAAGAAAAAGGCTTGTGCCAAAAGAACATAATAAATTTATGGGTAGGGTTACTGATTTAGGAAATATATCTGAAAATATTGCACTTTTAGAAAAAATAATGTTTTTATAGCTAATAAGTCGGTCGATACTATTAAATCTCTTTGTAATGTAAAAGAGAAAAAAGAAAATAATACAAAGAATGGAGTGTATGAATTGAAACGTGAACATTGTGATGGCATATATGTGGGACAAACAATTCGTAGTTTTGAAATAAGATACAAAGAACAAATATCAGCGTACAAAAATAATCATCCTGAAAAGTCCCATTTCGCGCAACATCTTATAGATTTAGGGCACAATGTATCAGATAGTCATACATTCAAAATATTACACACATGTGATAAAGGTATTAGGTTAAATATTTTGGAACGACTAGAGATTATTATGCGTAAATATACCAATGCCATATTAAATTAATAGATAAATTCAATTCATTCGCCGCTTTTAAACATATTTACATTTGACAATTAAGTTTAAAACATAAGACTGATAAAATTAAGTAGCCGGTGCCATTAGTAGTGAGCTCTGATTGGTCACTCGCTCTCTGATCGTGGGTAGGGCAATTAGTATAAACAGCAGTGCAGCTACTCATTTGTTGAATCGGTGCTGGTTAGCAGACCGAGTCTGTTCTCTGAAATATCCTGAGGATGCTTCGTCGAGAGGTGAAATACGTGTCGATTGGTGATTTTTGGAGTTTGAGCGAAAAATAGCTAAAGATTTTAGGAATCCATCACACAACATTTTGTCTCGTTCCTTATTTAAGCGCCATCTCACCTAACCGGCAGGCGTAAAGCAATATTTACGATTTATATAAATTTAATAGAATAATCAAAACTAATCACAATAAGCTTAGATCGACCCGGAAATAAAAAAGAAAAATAAAATTTTGTAAAGTGCTTATTCTGGACGTTAGCTGAACCTGCGCTAATCGAAGTAAATTACAAGTAAACCTGGCCATTCTATGTGAACCATTCATTTGGATCTTTAGAAATTTGGTTTTTAGAAACTATCTGTAACAATATAATACATATAGATCACAGAGCTGTGTGAATCTTGACTTACCTATATAACGTGAGAACAAAAAAGGTTATACTGCGCCACGCTGGCGTAGTACGATTTAGTGGAGGTAAGCTAATAGAAAATCCGCTGTTAGAGGTATCAACCCGCCTATTAAGCCAACCAAGGGTCAAAGATCTCATGTGCCTTCTGTAGCAGAAAGACACTCAATATGAATGCTACTAAGTCGCCAGTAGGTATCCGCACGCATGATAACATGAATTGAGTGATCGTATCAAACACCAAAACATTACTTCGTTACAGCGTGATTTTTTTATAATTTCATTTTTTGTTATAAATTTACTTTCTTCTAGTAAAGCAATAAATTAAACCACAGCGGGATTTTGACCCTATTTGTTTTATATTACAATAAATAATCATTGAATTCCAGACACCGCGTGATTCCTACAAGTGTACGCGCCAAGGTTTCGATAAAAATGATTAACGTGTGTCGCGGGGCCGCTAGTAAAAAAAATGGAAAATCTTTGAATACGAAACGCAAACAGTAGGCGATGGTCAAGGAGGTATTTATATTCATAGCAACATTATTTTTACAGAATACTCGTATAATATGTATAATCATGTCATAAAAAATCACATAATGGCCTTTGGTGTTATGAACAAGTCGACGACGCGATTAGATACCGGCGAGGTAATTACCAAAAAATTAGCAGACAGCGACAGCCAGGCGATTATTGCGTGACCGGTGACTAATTGTAATAAAAAATTCATCTCATGTATGACAATTGCGTGTCTATTGCACCATGACCGTAAAATGCACTTTTCGATATAGCGCCTCTATACAAATTCTCGTTTTGACAGCAGATATCGCACGATATTTGGCTGTCGCATGCTGACTGCAAGTTAGATAATAAGCATGCCGCGGGGTTATTACCTAAAAATTTGCAGACAGCGACAGCCACGCGATCACTGCGCAACCGATGATTAATTAATTGTAATAATAAATTGATATCATATATGACGAGACGATTGCGTATCTATTATCCTATGACCGTAAAATGTACTTTCCGCGGTTGATTTAGCGCCACTACACAAACTAAATTACATAATTTCTTGTTTTGACAGCAGATATCGCGCGATATTGGCTTTCGCATGCTGTCTGCAAGTTACGTAATAAGCGTGCCGATCAGCCATTTAGGAAACGAGGTCTTTGGAATTGTCTTCGAGTCTAAATGTTACTGAATACCCTACCGAGCCAGTTCGGTATGTGGTACCAATATTGATGTCTAATATTTACTTTGGCCTTACCAATAGGTACAATTTTCTGTTATTGTTATTATTTTATAAGGATATAAGTTTTAGATACTAACATGACTACATACATACATACATACAAACACTGTATACCTAAAAGGGTCCACAGAGATAGTGCCGAGTATTTAGGTCCTTACATTTTCCTTTCGCCTTCTTAAATCTCGTCATTCTCGCGCACGTTATCGCTGAGATAAGCAAGTATTATTTTCCATTAGCCATCACTCTAGCTTTCAATTTCAAAGTCAATTTAGATGACACAGTTAAGTCTATTTCTAATTTACTTTTATTTTTATTGAGATCACGCTGTTCCAATCGTAATGGGACAACATGAAGCAATAGACGATATTCTCCAATTGCGGTCTCATCAAAGAGCTGGAAAACAAATACGGTGCTTCAACGTCGCTGATTTACTATTAGAATACAATTTAAGAAAACCACAAAACATTTACCAATGGAGAAGCACACATATTCAATTTTAGTGGCTAAGTCCATTCTAAAAAGGTTCACCGTAATTAAACATGTGGCAAAAGTTTTGTTGTTAGTGATATAATTCGATTTATTCAGAAATGTCCACACCTCTGGGTGGGCGCCGGCCTCCCGCCAGCACCAGATCAAAAGTCTAAATGCATTGCGTGGGCAATGTACATTTATTAATCGCTCTTAGATATTCGTTTAAACACCATTTTCTTAACCGATTAGATGAATTCATTCAATGTTAACATGTGTACTGTCGTATCCTATTATCGAAATACACCGAGTTGTATAATCATTTTATTTTGGTGTCCTCCTTTATCAGATATTGCTACAAACTATTGGCATTTCTTTTTATTTATTAATGTGATTCCAAAACCGCTCATAATATTTCTTGAAAATAAAAAGTCCAATGATTTATAACAATTTTCATGATATGTATCCTATCATTCTGAGATGTCACGCACTCCGAATTTATTGCTCGCATATTGCCGAGAATTGCGCGTAGGCATGGAGTTTTTATAATAAAGTGGCTAGTTTAATCGGTATTTACAACGATAACGAGCTGTTCTATTGTAGTATGGTAAAAACTTTTGAGACCTGTATAATTTCGCACAAGGGAATATAGGGAACAATAAATATTTATAGTACCACTTTTCCGTCTTGGCTCAATTGCGGCGTAAACGAGTCCATCTTTTATCACAATGTTTTTACATCGAGTGCTATTGGATCATGTTTTGTCGGACATGAGTGACTGTTACAAAGTACGGGCCACGTTGAAAACAACGTCCGTGTCGGATAAAGGCCCAATTAACTTAAAATAAATTGTTTTATTATTGTTGTTGATGCAACTCATAAAATTTTAAGAGGTGCAGAAGCTATGTTCAAGAAGCTTGTACTTCATAATTACCATTTGATACAAGAATAACGTGTAACACAGAAAATATTGTTCTCATGATGTTGTTATGTTACTCATGTAAAATGGTAACATTAGAATTGAAAAAATACCCAGCGCGCTGTTTATCATACGTATTTGCCTATTTGTCTCGGGATATATATAATGGAGCTATAGAATTAGTAAATCTATCTACAACTTACAATCCTTAAAATTAATGGTATTCTCTATAAATTTGCTACTGTTGATATTAATGATGTGTACTTTAATATTAATAGTCTCCGCAATCAATTTACTATTTTTATCCTTTAAATAAGGTAAACTTCTAAATTAACAATGTCACTATAAAAATTTGTTGACAACTTTAATCACAGAAACTTTAATTACAAATTAATTAGTGTAGTGGTGATAATAAATGGTTGGGAGGCATTTGCGAAGACAAATACAGGCTAAATTTTAGATTGCTTGTCAGGATGTCAGCTTGATAGTTTGACAAGTTTGTTCATTTATTTTATAGAATCTTTATTTTTCATAGTAAAATCTAATATTTTAAATGATGTATATTTTATATAGATTCTAAGATTATTTTATAGCATCTACAATTTTTAATGAAAGGGTAACATTAAATTGTACGACGTTGTATTTTTATATAGCAATTAATAGCACTTTTATCTACATTTTCACCAATTTTAAGACAGTTTAATTACATCTCATTTGTTTCTTTTCCATTTTGTGTAGGAAGAAACTGATCGACTGACTCACTGACCGAGATATTAGTGCAAAAATGGTCCATTCGAAACTTGAAATTTGTCATTGATTACACTTATAATGCATAAAAAGGACTAAAGTATTTTTGAAAATGCAATCACTGAAAAATATAAAATTAGTATAAAAATTATTTAGTAATCTGCTACTTTTTATAAATAATGTAACAACAAATAAATTAATTCACATATAACCAATTTTGAAAAATTATCACCAAAATAATAAACAGGAATAGGAGAAAAAATTAAAGTCGAGGACAACACTCAGTCTAAAATCTAAGGGCTAACAATTATCTAACTTCCATTGAGAGGAATTTAACTAGTTTAACATTTCACATTAATTTAGTTAGTTATGTATTATTGTATTGCATTAGTTAATTAGATATTGTAGGTGCTTCAAACTTTATTAAAACTCGTTGATTTAATGCAATTATCGCACATAAAATATCGCAATATAATATTAACTGTCTGTAACAAAAATATTTCATGTGTATATGAAAACACATTTGCATCGACAACTATGGCAAAGGGAGATAAATTAAAAGTTATGATCATTAATGAACTAGTTTTAATTTACGATCAAACTGCAGCAATATTCAAGTTCAGAAGGTATGAAAAAATTAATCGGATGGACTTGCCCACGACATTTCGCGCCGATCCAGTTCCAGTGGCATTATTTCTTTTTATACTCATATTTTAACACGAAGCTAGTCGTTATACTTATTTTCAAGAAGTCTTCACGTTAATATTATAATCTGATATACAAATAACAAGTACCTACTTTTTTGATTGGCTGGTAGAGAAGGACAAATGTCGAATGTGCTATTTGCATTAATTTCTGTTCAGCCTAGTGAAAGTCAGTCATGAGTTTGTTATAAGAAACTTGGGTTTATTATTAGGCGGTGAGTTATAAACTTATCATTCTGCGATTCTGCTTTGTCATCCGCTCATCCACAACCTCAAATATTAGATACTGTAGAAAGTCGTATCAAGGCGTAGGTACTTTTGCTGTACTTTAATTTTCCGTCCACCTAATCCACCTTAAACAGGACACAGTGTGACGGGACACAGCAATGTGTCTCAATTTGTTGTTTACCCAAATTACTAAAGAAAATCATTGCATTTATGTGTTTTTCTGAATTTATGTATCGAACTCGTCATAATCGTCATAACCAGAACAATTCTAATTATTATTATGAAGTTTGGTATACTGATAATGAAGATATTGCGTCATTCAAAAGTTTGTTTCCTAAATGGACTTGTTTGTTTGAAAATAAGATTAACTTTCTTACTAATGGGCTAGTCAAATCATATAAATAATAATTAATCATCATTGCATACATATCACTAATCTCACATGATTTGTCGAATACCGGCGCTATCTTGTCATATGGCTGATACATACAAACAAATGAAGAGCGCGGCCAATTCGTCAAAGGCAGGCAATATCGATGAACCGTCAACACTCCGTCATTTGTGATGCTGACAGGAACAGCGATGAAATACGATAGTGTTAATGTCATCTATATAGACCTACAGCACCACTTGAAATATAAATATGTACAGATGCGTATATTAGTAAGGTTGCACCTTTAAAAGGAAAGGGGCTTAATGCAAGATTTCGATATTTACGAATTAATTAGTTAATAATCTATTTTAAGTCTATTAAATCTCATTACTTAAAACAATAAGTTTGGATTTTGAAAACTTAAGAAATACTATTTTAAATAGTATTAAATTTCGTTTAACTCGCAAAATCTAAATCGAAACAGTATTTAATTTACGGTTTAATTGGCAGAGGCTGCCAATTAAATCGTATATTAAAAACAGTCTCATTATTTTTAGTGTCGAATCTTTCGTGGGTAGTAATTAGTAATTTTGTATGCCTTAAACCCAATATCGCGACAAAAATAACTTTAGACACGCTTGCTGATGCTATGGCCGCAGCTATAGCCTCGTTAGTTACGTCAGTTTTTATGTTATGAAAATGGGTTTGATTCAAATGAAATATTAAATTCCGTATATTTTTGAACATATTATATTACGTAGATAATATTGTTAATATATTATATTCATATGTGTATAAATAATGTTTCTATGTTGGTTTGGGAGAGAAAGATACAGATATGTATAATACAGAACGTACCAGCTATTGGTCAAGTTTTATCGACTAAGGAACATTACTTTTTATAATAAACTTATATAGGATAAATAATTTCGCTTTGCAATCTATAATCCCCTGACATTCCAAATACTCACCGCCAAATGCCTATGTAGCCAATGTACATATGTGCTATGCTATGCTATGCCAATGTACATATGTAATATGTGCTATGAATGTACGGTACATATTAATACCTAAGATACATAGATGGGAACTATGCTCGCAATATTTTACTGTCAGTTATATGTTAATTATATTTATCGATCGCGTCCATTTAAATTAACAGCCAAAGTTGTCACATCGGCGCTTATGGACCATTGAGTCCGACTCGCCGCTATTGGCGATACACGCTCCGATTTGCGATTCGCGCACTTTTATCACTGTACGTTGTCAGTGATTCATTACTGGGCGTGGGAAATTATTAAAATAAGTGATATAGTCGATCATGGGCAAATTAAAGACGGAATTAAAAATAACCGCAATGAAAATTATATTTTCCTTACTTAAAACATTAAGCATAATTTACAAAAAATGTTGTAATGTATTATCCTAAATCTTAACCATAGTAGTGTTTAACGTACACTTATAAATTTGAAAAGTGGAACCAGATAGTAACAGGCTGCTAATTATATAACACAACAGCAATAGATGCGTTGTTAAATGAACTTATGACAATTACACAAATCGTATGATCATAATTAAGCACTAGATTTGTAGTATAACAGCTATGTACAACCTGAGCAATGTAGACAGCACCTGACTTGCTAATTGACTTTGTCAAAAATCGAATCTTTGAACCTCGGTTTGGACGTTAGCACTGACCACTGCATTAGGCTATTCGAATAATAATATTTATTTTTTATTTTTAGTCATAATTTTATGTACTTTTTAAATTCAATATTATTTACTTTTGTAGAAATAAATTATTTAAGACTTTATTTAAACACTTTTTTTATTTAGTCCATGAATTATAAAAAATATATTTTATTTAACATCCGATAATGAAACTCGTAATCGGAGATTAAAATGAGAAGAATGGATTTAATGATAAACTATCATATTTCATTATCGGATTTTAAATAAAAAATATTTTTTATGAGTCATATACTAAATAAATAAAGTGTTAAAAATAAAGTCTAGTTAGACTCCAGCTACGATGGTAGCAAACACTAGATTCATTAACTAATTTAGAGTCTCACGCGAGCACACCAAACTAGAGCGATTGGCGCACTAGATATCTCAGAGTTAGTTAATAAACCAAATGATTCATATACCTGTCTCTGACCAAAGAGTCATTAACGTTAACTTTTAATTGAGTCACTACGAAATTTATATGCCAGTAAGTTTAACTGCTTATCACAAATAACCAGCCAATTGATAAGTTACAAGCAAATAAACTCTAGTTTAATTAACGTGATTTTCTCAAGCGATCTTTTTAATTTACTTCTTGAAAAAAATCTTAAAAAGTCGTTATGCGTTTTAAGTTTGTTCTAATGTCCGGGAGAGGACCGATCTCGCTTAGAGATGCTCTGAGGCGGTGGCGACGTACGCCCGGACTGTCAGCCCCATAGCCTGAACCAGAGAACAACAGTGTATTCCTCGACTCTCGTAAGCGGCGCCAAAGGTGCCTTCAGGGTTGCGGACGTTCTGAATGGGGCTCCAGTCACCTATCCGTGCGACCTTAAAGAGGACGACATTAACAACCACTAACACAAAATTTTTCGTAGGACTATCTTATTACCGCGGAAGAATGCCAAAGCGCCCCCGCTGCCCCGGCAATAGGCGCCTCGGAGGAACACCGTCAGGTTTTAGTGGGTAGCCCGGCATTGCACCTCACAGCTGTGGAGTCCCACATATCCCCCTGCCATCCCCCATGGCAGGACGGAATGCATAAAGCATTTCCTGACGCAAAAAAAAAAAAAAAAAGGACTATCTTATTACGTAATAAGAAAAAAAGTGAACCAATTTCAAAATGAAAACACTGAAAATGACACAATAATTATTTTTTACTAATCAAAACTCAAATGCAGAAATAACTTCATAAATACGATACAAATACCTATATAATTAAAGTTTTTACTGAAGTCGGTGCCAAGCTTACGAAACTAGTAGTTTCTGTTGTTGTTTATTAGTTTGACACCGACTTCGATAACTGTCAAATTAAATTATAGAGGCATTTGTATCATATTTATGAAGTGGTTTTTGTACTTGAATTTTTATTAATAAAGAATAATTGCTTTGTAGTTTTCATTGTTTTTAATTTGAGTTAATTTTTTTTAAGTTATTTATTTTCCATTTTGAGTGTTCTCTTTGAGTCCTTAATTAATAACTTAGGTTGGTCTACAACTAAGCTTTTCCAATTCTGGAACGGAACAATATAGCATAGCAAAATGTACAAGCCGTTGTGAAGTTCTTATACTTAAGCAGTACTCCATCATCAAATCTTAATTAAATTTTTAAGGATCACCCTAGACATATTAAAAATCCAAATAAAGAAAGAATCATCAAAATTGGTACGTATAGTAAAGAATTATCAACGAACATACATAAAAAAGGATTCCGACGAATTGAGACCACCTCCTTTTTTTCTGTGTCGGTAAAAAAGTATCTAACGTTTTGAAATACTGGTAATACCTTCCTTTCTTCAATGAACTTCCTATTATTAATTTCCATGTTTTTAATTAATTTGAATATTTCTAAGTTTTACAAATAATATTATCCGTCCATTATAATTCAGTAAAATGTTACCTTACAAATCAATGTTATGTTAAAAATATATTAACTTTATAAAATATAACGACTTCACAAAATAATTTTAAGTTTAAAAAAAGTTAAAACAACATGACATATTAATATGATTTTAAACAGAATTTCAGCCGTCATGCTAACAATGACTATTGCCCTATGTTCACATGATTTCACTAAAAAAAATGCTATTTGTGGGAACTATCTTTTAAATTGCATAAGATTAAATTCTGAAATAGTAAATTTAGAGCGGAAATAATTAATATAAGTTGCTTGGTTACGTATTTGTCCGAGTACTAACCTGCCTACCTCGACCTTTTCTCAGAAACACTGGGATGAGCCTCATCAATCAACAAAATGTTCATTTACAACTTTTAGATTTTTGTAGTACCGAAAAAGATCGGTCTCGCCTCCTGGCTGTTTCTGAGAAGAAGTCAGGACACTGGTTGAAGGTAATACCTTCAAAAAACTTAGGAACCTTAATTGACAATACCACGCTTTCTCCCATAGTATCCCTTCGTCTGGGGGCCAGGAGTAACTTTCCTCACCGTTGCCGCTGTGGTGATCTCGTCGATGTACTAGGTCACCACGGTTTATCCTGTTTACGTAGTGCGGGCCGCATGTCACGACATGCTGCCTTGAATGACGTCATTCGGCGGGCTCTTGTCGCCGCTGGCGTTCCTATAGTCTTAGAGCCTGTAGGTATTGCGCGTAGCGACGGCAGGAGACCGTATGGTTTGACGCTCATTCCTTGGAAACTTAGAAGATCGCTGGTGTGGGATGCCACTCGTGTCGATACACTTGCTGTTTCCCATGTGCCGGCGACTTCCAAGTCAGCAGGTGCCGCGGCCAGCACTGCCGAGAACTTGAAGCGGCGTAAGTATGCGACTCTCTCTGAGAGTTTCATATTTACGCCCTTTGCAGTCGAAACTTTGGGTCCCTGGGGCCCCGAAGCCCATCGACTGGTTTCTGATATTTGTAAGAGACTGGTCGAGGCTTCGGGAGACCGCCGGGCTGGCAGCTTCTTCCGCCAACGAATCAGTTTGGCTATTCAAAGAGGCAATGCTGCCAGTCTGCTGGGTACCTTATGCAATGACAGTTTTCTAAGCGGCAACTTTGAGGAAGTTTATTATTTAAGATAATGTGTAGTTTTAAGTTTGTAAATATTAACATATTCATGTATTAATTTCCAATGTAGTTATTTAAAAAATATTTGAATTACTGATTCTGTTGTTCGTTTATATATTTCCCTTTTCGAATGCATGAAATGGCTTTCATTTTCATCCATACGATGACGCTAAAAATAACTATACAAGTACTTCTACATCTCTAAAATTCGAAGACAGAACTCAATTTTTTAGCTGTTTATGTCAAATAGTCTCTAAAAAACAACCGTGACAAGCAAATAGACACAGAACTGATTCCATAAATGTTCCCATTTTCCAATTTTCCAATTAATCTTGAAATATAAAGAAACTTTAATAAAAATTTAAAAAACCCATATGAAATATTATAAACAGTATTAACAAGACGGTGTTTGTAGAAATATTGCATCTCCATATGTAACTTATAGCATTTAATCCGTTCTTTTCTTGTGTGTAATTTACCGTCAGATACGGCAGTTACCAACCGTTTATTTCTTAATACGAGCACATCTTCCTGATTGCTTAAGACAACTCCCATTAAACTAAAATATGCCTTTTAGTCTACTTTAATCTTGTCTCTCATCACATCAACTCATACAGTTAAACGTTCCCAAATTCGAATTGGATTAAGCATTAACTTTTCTTATGGACGACATAAACTGTATCGACTTCGTTACGCCGTTTGTCGAAATGAATAAAGACGTAATTAAAAATAACGCTCTCGTTCATGTGTTCTTTATTTAAATATTATTATTTTATAAATTTCAATGGAACATCTATAAAGGAAATAATTATCGTGGTGTAATACGCTCTATTAAAACTAGTTTATGAAATGGATTTGTACTTTCGACTTCCTGAGACCAGCGCCTAAGACATGAATCAAATAGTGGTGATGAATTCTGACGTTGTTTCTTAATATTTATTTATTTATGTATTTTTATTACACTTAAAATACATGTATACTACTCTTTTATGACTGTGTCGCTGTTATCCCTTCACTATCAACATTATTTGATCTTTTGTAATTTTTTTATAATTATGAAATTGTTATGAAAATATGTAATAGTCAAAAATAACTTAAATATCTTAAAAATTTGGGTGTGAAAAAACATTGAAACATAAGTTCTTGACAAGTCAAGATATGTAATACTCAAAAGAAATAAATATGTAATACTCAAAAATAACTTAAATATCTTAAAAACTTGACTCAGATATATACCCTTGGGTTTATATCTGAAAAAACATTGAAATATAAGTTCTTGACTTGTCAAGAACTTATGTTTCAATGTTTTTAAATAATAATCCAATTTCCGGAATAAGAGTAAATTCAATTACTTGAATAAAAATATTTTGAACATTATTTGCATTATTTATTTTAAGGATAACACCCTATCCTCGAAAGAATTTTCGTTATTGGAAAATCTACAACTTTTTCGAAAGGAAAGTACTGAGTGCTGATATTACGAGTATGTCGATGGACAAATTGAACGAGAATAAAAAGCGAAGGCAAAAGTGGGATTTCTGGATATTAGGCATTTTCCGGGAATTCACTTAGTAACTTTCCCATTTTTTGACTCATTTTCGCATCTTCTTAAATATCTCACACGTAAATACTACTAAGCAGAAAGCCAGAAACTCATTTAAATGTTATTTTTCAATTTAACTGTTCATATACGTCATTTTTGTCAAAGTAATAATCAATTATTATTATTGGACCTTAATATAAAGCAAGTGAAATGAATGTAAACGTTATATGGGTGTGAAATATTTATTTGCTGTCGATTTTATGCCTAAAGACCAACCTACAGAAGGTGTTCGAGCGCCAACACCAACACGATCAAAGCGCTTGCGCCGATGTTCGCGTCAATTCAGACTCCAACTCGTTCGATTTACATTCATCTCTCTTTAATTGATGTCGGTTTTTGACTGCATCAATAAGCCGCCTTAGCACTTCATGTGAGCACCTCTGTTCGACGCAATGTATGGAATTTGTAGTTAATAAATTAAATGGATTAACGAATGTTAACTTTTGAACTGACTTTTACCGATAAATATTCGTTATTGCTATTATTGCTATGTGCTATTAGCTGTTTCCGGCCACGTATTGCTGTGGCGCGTTAAGTAAACGAAAATTTACGATTTTTTTCTATTAATATCCTATTTTTGTCCATAATATAAATAAATAAGAAACTAACCAAAATTTCGCAAAATTTTCGCCGTTCGCTGGTCAGACGTATTACATGTAGCAAATCTCTAATAGCACTACCATAGAGAAAATTATATGAGCACTACTTTTCTGTTATGTACACAAAACTACAACATTTTCACAAACACTAATAATCCGATATAGTATAGCACTGAAAAAATTGAGATTAGTTGTCAAGCGTTTTATTTTTTATTTTTAATGTTGCGTAAAGGTTGCCTATGCTCCTAGATCAAATTAGTATAATAGATCAATTTACTCTATTATGTGAGCGACACAATTCATTTGAAATGTAAGACAAAAGAATAACAGATGAATATTAATCTTTAAATATTTATATTTAAGTGTATTTTAAAAGTACGAATTTTTATATTTGTGGTGACGTATATTATTTTATTAATTCTTGGTGATTTTTATTGAAACACAAATACGCACAGACAAAAATTCTAAAAATGTTTGTTTTTCTAATGAGTATGACAACTGAATCAATCATTTGCGAATTAGCCCATCTCTAGTTATGTTACAAATTTCTAGTCGCCAAAGTTTCAATTATGTACAAAAATGAAAAAAGTAGGATATACACACAACACGGATATTAGTAGGTATATAAAAACACTCACATATATTTGAATGAAACGTTGTATCAAAATTTCAAGTCAATTGGCCGACTACTTCTCGAATTTTGCGAACACGAATATTATTGGAAATAAAAATAATACTTTTTTGTTATTTATTTTCGTAATAATGTTACAAGCTTTTTACTACGGTCTTTTCTTCAACTCGACGTGTTAATTAGTTTGTGTGGGTTGCAAGTTTTGCAACTGCATTTTAAAGCAGTTCAAACTAATGGAATGAGTTGAAATTTTTCACACACTTGGGGCTGGCGACGATACAATCTAATAAAAGCTACATACATATATATATTCACGCTATCTCCCCAACGAGGCAGTCAGAGAGGATGGAGCGTCAAGCGTCGCGGTTCTTACATACCTCTTTCGCTTCCTCAAGTCTTATAATTCTCCTCACACATTTTCGCCTATGTATGCGAGTGCTTTTGACACTTTCGTTGGCTAACAATAGCTATTTGATCTTCATAAGTCAGCCTTAGTCTTCCTTGGCTTCTTTTACCACTCACTTTCGCTCTGTAGATTTTCTTCGTCAGTCTTTCATCACTCATTCTTTCTAAGTGCCCGAACCATCTAAGCATACCTTTCTTCATTTTTACAATTACAATGTAGTGCAACCCCGTCATACTGCGTATCTCTTGAGTAACTATCCTGTCCGGAAGGATGACATCGCTCATACTCGTATTTCTAAGAAATCGCATTCCTATCGCATTTATCTTACTTTCACTCGATTTCGGGCATATCCAGGCCTCGCTACCGTACAATAAAGTTGGAACCAACACCTCATTGTGGATGGCCATTTTGGCAGTGTTAGATATATTTACACTGCCTACTAAGGTGGACAGAGCACCGTTCACTTTATGGCCAGCTGCTATCTGTCCACATCCAACTCACATCTTTCATCCCTCGAAAACGCACTCCCCAGATACACAATTTCATTCACTAGGTCTAGATATTTTCCATGTACCCAAATCTCACATTTCGTCTGTACCGCTTCCCTTTCAAACACCAGAACCTTAGTTTTGTTCACATTCATATTCAATCTCTTCACATTCTTCTTTCACGCACGTGACTAGTGTCTGCAATTCTCCCTCTGATGGTGCTATGAGCACAGCATACCACAAATATTCCGTTTTAATGTCTGGAGGCAACTATTCAAATACAGCATGAAAAGCCAGGCAGACATCACACAGCCCTTTCTGACGATTGAACGGATTTCGAACCAGCGTATGTCACCTTCTATCCTTGCATAGGCTCTGTGGCCTCGATATAATGACCCCACAGCCCGATAAAGTGGTAATAAAGAGGTATAAGTGGTAATATAGACCCCACAGCCCGATAAAGGAATTAATGCAGCAAGGAGCTCTCGACGCCATTTTCAGACAGAAAACTCCACAATTTCTTTCACACTATTCTATCGAATGCTTTTATTAGATCCACGAAAGCGCAGAAAACTTTCTGACCTATAGCCTGAAACTTCCCCACGACAACACGAAGCGAGAAAATTTGATCCATACAACCCCTACCGTTTCTAAAACCACCTTGCGCCTCCCACAAATATCTTTCAGAAACACCTCTCATACGTTCAGTCAATACCTCGGTATAGACTTTACTTGGTAAGCTGACCAAGATGATGACCCTATAGCACGCACAGTCTTTCCAACCTTTTCCTTTACAGAGAGGTACAATGACTGCGATGCGCCAGTCCTTTGGAATATTCCCCTTTTGCCAATAAAAGGTTGCACAGTGCACAGAAGGTATCCGAGACCCTAGGACCACCATAATTGATCATCTCAGCAGTCTCTTCATTAACTCCCGCAACCTTTCCACATTTCAAACTTCTTATCACTTTCTCAATCTCTTTAATACTAACGGCATCCTTCAGCTTTTGACCCGAGTGTGGCAATTCATTGGAATCGCACTCAGTATCAAAGACCGAGTCGCCACTTTCATAGAGTTCTCCATAGTATTCACTCCATCGCTGCAAAACATCTTTTTTATCTGTTAGCAGGTTGTTTTTTTTCGAACGCACTTTATTCATTGTGCAAGGTGCCGAACCACTTCGGTACTTACGTCCTTCTTTCCAAAATAATACGGAATTTTCCTTGAAGTTGTCCGACATCTTGTTTTCGTCTAACACCCTACACCTTTCACGCTTCTTTTTCATTAGGGCTTTCGTTTCTGCTTTCTGCAGCTTATAACTGTCTTTCGTAAAAAATTTTATACCACACTCATTTTTAGTAGCAAGGTAGTCTCGCCATGCTTTCTTCTTTTTATACACAGACTTTTTCACCTTATCAGCCCATCACACATCACGCTTTTTACCGTTCCCAATCTTATTCGTCCCATATACATCTTTTGCAACCTCGATCATACTATTCCTAAGGTTCTGCCCACATTCCTCAACTTCCTCATCCTCGTCACTTTCAATCTATCATCAAACTTACCGGATACTGCTCTTTCATATTCATTCGTGGTGGACGCATCTTCCAGTTTCCAGATTTTGATGCGACAAACCGTTGCAGGTTTGTTGCAACAGATCTCTTTTTCTGGTTATCACCAGAAAGTGATCCGGTCTCAGTTCGGCTCCTCCATGCGCTCTTGTTTCCATAACTTGCTTCTTGAGCTTTTATCCACCAAGAATTAATCAATCATACTTCTCGCACCCTTTCTTTCCCACGTGTACTGATGGATCCTTTTGTGCTTAAATATGGTATTAGCTACAGAAATATGACAATAGCTATGGTATTAGATCCTTTTCCATACACACTCCTAATACAGTCCTACTAGCATCATTCACTCTCTTATCTCTATACTTGCCTAGGATAGTCTCAAATCCTGTTCAAGCTGTCCCGACACATCCATTCATGTCTCCACACACTACAATTCTCTTATTGTCTTCAACCGTCGCTTGAACTTCTTTAACATTCACCCAAAACTGCTCTAGTTCACCCAAACCGACAGAGGACACTGCGGCATACACCGCCAAAATAAACCCCATCTTGAGCGGCACCCGGAGTCGTTTGGGATTTACACATCTATACTCAGTCATACAATTAATCAAACGAAAGGACAGTAAAACGCCTACCCCTTGGCATCCCCTGTCTTCATGTGGTACCACTGACCACAAAACGATGCCCCCTCCAAGCAAGTCGGCAAGTTCACTGCCCTTTTAGTTGGTTTCACTCAAACATAACACTTACAATCTTTTTTCTTCCATAATATCAATCACTTCATTCATCTTCTCTTCAATACCACCTCTCACATTCCACGCAGCTATTCTGCACTGCTCTCGCTACTTCCCGCCACGAGGTGCAAAGCATGTCGTGTGGCGGTCCCCAACGCCGATAGTCTAGTAAAAGCTCGTTTTTAAATAACTTTTATTAACATATTCTAATGTCTTTAGTTAGTAATAAAAATAAAGAAACAATATAATATAATAGTTAAAAAAAGAAACAATTTACGCTCAATATAATTGTTGGATACCGGATAGTACACGATACCGGATTAATCAAAAAAGGACAATTTTATCCCTAACATTTTTTCTTCACTTCCTCTGCCCTCTATAATATTGTATTGTTTCACTTGTGTCTTTTACTACGTGGTTATATAAATCAGATGGTGTCAGAAACTCGTCAGCGGACGCAGGTGGGCCCCCGAGGACACACGAGCCCTGTGGACCGCACGGTCCACAAAGCTTTTAACTAGGGCTAGGGTCAACATTTCAGACGACATTTCTGAAGAGCTATCAACACGAAATGTTTCGCCATTATTTTTTATTATATTTATGGTCAAGCAGTTTTTTGATAAAGTTAGATATACAACTTGTTCAATTTACGAAGCGAACGAAAAATTTAGTTTTAATTTAAATATGAAGAAAAATGAATAAAGTAGTTAAATTCAAGTAATTAATTATGAACGTTTAGACAGATTCACGTGTTTAATATTATATAAATAATTTTATCTATTAGAGCGAATTTACACGAACATTTACATATTTTTTTTATGTAAGTGACGTACAACTATTTCACATTTGAGGTGGCGATAATATCAAGGTGTATTGAAATCATGCTTTAACCCACCTACTTGCAAGCCTACGAGAGTTCCCTGTAATGAGCGACCTTGATTGACTTTACGATCCGTGGAAGGATATGTTTAAATTTAGCAGATGCCACATTTATATCTCTTTTCTTTTGTTCTTTCTTTCACGGATCGGCATAGAAATAATATTTACTAACTTTTATAAAACCAGAGACTCAAATACATAATTATCGATATAACAATTAATATCATAAGTTTTTATTGAATTATGGTCGAAATAAAGCCGGACGCAGGTGTACAATACGGATGTTACACAGACCATCCCACTTCCAAACTTAATATTCATGAGAAATAAAGACTGAAAATAATTGAAATAAACTAAAGTCGAAACACACTTTGAAAGATCTCAAAGACCTATTTTCTTCGGTACAATGTATAAAAAAAATCTCGATAGTAGTAGAGTAGTAGCAGCGTTTTGAAAAAAAGAAATCCAGAATTCGATAGTTAAGTTTTGTTTATTTCTTGTTGTAAAAATTTCCAGATGTGTAAACACATAATGTAAAGGTATATTCATATATATTACATAAACACAAACTATTGTATGCATTTATTTCTATACTTTGTATCTAAGTGAATACACGAAATAATAATCATGTGTTCATATTTGGAAAACCTCACAACAGTGTTCTAATGGTAGTTATTTAATTTGGATCGAACGGTCACAGCCTTTTTTTATTCTACGGTACTTATTAATATATTGGCTACAATACGATATCACATGATATTAACGTATGTAATGCAAGTGATAGAATCTTTTTCGGGGTCAGTCTGGATCCCTCTTTGCAGTGCTTACAGTATTGTGTTTCAGTATGGCGGGTAAGGTGGCCAGTCTGGCACAAGAGGCACAACATCTTAGTCTTCAGAGTTGTCAATACAATTGCAACTTAAATAAAATAAGAATCAAACTCGAAATGCTTGCTTAATCTCAGTATCGTAAGTGTCCGTGGTAGCTCGCTCTATTTACCATTAAATTGTCCGTTTGTTCGTTTGTCTTCCCCGTATAAAAAATATATTTATATTATATGTACTATTAATAAATTATTGTCACATAAATATTATATCAATCTCGAGAGGCGGGGCGCCTGAAACACAGGTTTTTACCTAGTTAGGGCTTCGGACGCGTCAAACCTTAAACTTTAGTACAATGACTGAGGCTATGTATAAGTGTAATACGAAATGTACATGTAATGGAAATAAATAAATTATTATTATTATATGTATACTAATATTATTAAGAGGTAAACTATGTTTGTTTGTATGTAATGTATAAATTCAAAAACTACTCAACCGATTTAAAAATTCTTTCACATATAGAAAATTACATTATCAGCGAGTAACATGGGCTGTATTTTATATTAAAATAAATTTCTACCCGTGCGAAGCCGATGCGGGTCGCCAGTAAACTAGTAAAATAAAAGCCTAATCAGATTCTATGAAATTATACGAGTATATACTCCAACCGTTATTTTGTTTCTTTTTTTCTCGTAACATACCAATGCGACACAAATAAAAAAATATAACGTACTTACGTAAAAACTGATTTGTTACAGAAATAAATATTTCACCATAATAAAATGGGATAAATTAATAGCGGAGTCAAAGTATAACCACAAATCAAATTATACGAAAGTGATTTTTTATTAAAAGGAAATTTATCCCTGCATTTTTTGTAGAGAAGACGTGTCCTCAAGACAAAAAAAGGACAATTTTGAGATTTAATCCGAAACTAATCGCCGCAATTTCTTTGGGTCAATGTTAATTTTTAACAATTTTTCAACCCTTGCCTAATAACGGGTAGAAGACAACCTTCACACAAAAACCAAGTTTCTTTGTATATTTCCACTAATTATTACATTAATGTTATATGTACTTTAAAATACATAATATAATTAATACTATACAAAATATAAGTCTTAATTTCGCAAATGGGTGTTTCATTATAGTAATAAAGTTTAGTACATTAAATCAGAAAGAGAATATGTGGGTATGTAATAATTTTATATTATTAATATTTTTACAACTGTAACTGAACCACTATTAAAGTAAACAAAATGTTTCTAAAGACTTAGTGGACGGCGCAGTTTGTAAAATTCAATTTAAAATAAGATTCTCACTCGCGGCGATACCTTTGGTCATCAATCAAAGATCGCGACTTTTGAAGTTAAGGGTTGACGTCCCGGTCGCTCTTTTTAAAATACTTTAAGATAGAAAGAGATGGTTAACTACCACAGAGGGAAATATGATTGAATAGTATGTAGATAACCCCTGTTTCACACGGATGCCTGCAGGATGGGTCTCTCTAGGAGAGTAATCAATTAGCCCTAGAGACGGAATGCCGAAGTAATTGATTTTTTGCTGCTAATGATATACGTTAATGTCAGCCAAATGTCTGACCACGTGGTAAGTACTACCGTTAATCATTTATAGATCACTAATGATTCAAATATAAATTGTATAAGCGATGGAAATCATATAAAAAAATGTATACACGCTATGGAAGCTTTTATTTCATGTGTATTCCAATAATAATAAAACTCACATTCTGTTTAAACTCCAATATTTCTAATTAAAAGTTTCTAAGTGCATTTTAGAAATTCGTTCAGCTCGAGAGTCAAACTCGCATTAATTTGACCGAATTGTCTATTCTACCGGGCTATAAACGCCGCGTGGACAATTACGAAACTGTAAAGTGCGGTAAAGTACTTTTAAAATCAATCAAATTTTTCGGATGAATAATTGGTTCATTACATACTTAACCAAACATCCGGTCGAATATTTACGTTCGGTAGGACTTACGAATATGAGTTTATTACTAGTTATAGGCTGGATGCAGTGATTTTTGAAGTGATTAACCATGGTATTTAATATTTTACGCCAAACTGTATGTAACGTATGTTTTCGTTATTAAAATTATGTTTTCAGTTTCTCAAAAATAGCACCATTCTATTACATCGTGTTTGTTTATTTATTAATTACACTTGTTTCATATTAACCTATCATACATCTAACTATAAATACTGTTCATATTTTAATAAATTTTGAATATCCTTCTCGACAGTTGGTCGACCTATCGGCGAAGCATTCTCAGGAACAATCGCGCTTGGTCAGTGGTCTCCAAGTACCGAGTACTGTACACCGAGTACTGTCTATAATTGTGACTATGATCAGAGTATTGATCGAGTCAGATCATTCCTAAGGATGTTTCCTTGATAGGTAAACCACGTAATAAATTTAAATTTGAAAGGCGAAATGTCCATATATGTATATATCCTTAATAAATGTCCATATACATAGCTCATAATCTGAGTCACATACGATGACGTCTGAGTCAATACAGTTTTTTGATATATGTTTTAAGATCATCAATTTTTGTAGGTTTAGTTTTTGAATTCCTAAATTTGATCTAAAGATCGAATCAGAGATCCTCAATACGTATCTGAATGTAAACACACTAATCATCGCGCTAGCAAGCCAATCACTTAATTATCTGTTATATACCAAGAAATATTTTGCTAGTTTATGTATGCAATTATTCATATTATCTCAGTTCGTTGTAGCTTATAAAACCCATTAATTGATGCCACAGGAGAGTCTTTATTACTGTTAAACGCTATAATATATTCTATCGGTATAACTGACGTTTCAATATTACGTCTATATCACTATAAATTACTTATAACAGATGCACAATTTTATTTGTACTTTCTGTTATAAATAGTACCAGAAATAATTTAAAAAAATTTGTTCTTTGTTTATTTATAGATTTCTTTTTCACGCAAAACTTACTGAAGTAATCTTTATTTATTTTATTTATATTTCTTAAGGCATTGGTAACAAGACCATCAGCCTAATGACGAAACTTCTGGAGAAACATTAACTGTCCCTAACACTCCTCCAGTAAAGTGATAGTAGGCTTTACTGAAGTTAAAAGGGACTTCTTGGAAGAGCGCGAAAACTTCAGCTACACATGTTTATTTACATCTCCTCCATTCTTTTCACTTACACAGAACTTTAAAACACAATATACTATCACTGTTGTACTTTAAAACTCCTAAAAATGTAAACAATCCAAATAAAATGACAACCTCACTTTTCCCGTTCCCGCCAAAAAGTCGCTGAAGTAATCTTAAATTTTGCATTGAGAGTGGTGTACCTCTGGCCAAAACATAGGTTACCATATGTTCCTACTATTTGAATGAAACTGTACGTAATAGCCAGAAAATTAGCATTTTTTTTATATAGGTATACCTGCCTTGACTGAATGTTTCATTAAAGCCTACACTGTGGTTTTGTTCTTCGGTAATATTTTAGGCTACTATTTAGATATTCATCCCTGCAAGGCCGAGGTGGGTGGCTAGTATAGTTACAAATTACAATTAGAAACGGTTGCCCAGACATTTAGCAGACTGGACCTTCATCTCAAGTTAATTTACGTCGTTGGTGACATTCCATTGCTATACATACCATTTCCATCGAAAACTACTTGTTCCAGCTTTTGTTCAAATCAAGTAAACCTAACAGGCATCTTACCAGGGTATTAGTTCATTAGTTTAAATGGTCTTTATAGTTATACCACCATTTTCTTAATAGTTTCTTTATCTCAAGTACTTTAAGAAATGTTTACAAAAATCTAATTTTTTCGTCGCTATTTATTCGTATGCATATTATAAGTAAATGTTGAGTAAAAACTCCTACATATTAAGCATGTAATTTTTTTCTTTGAACAAGTTTTTAACAGGATTGTAATTAGTACCTACCTCAGTCTCGGTAAGTAGTTTGTAGAAAAGTAATGTAAGTAACAACTTTGTCATCATTCAGTGTAGTCAAAGTAAACATCTGTTACTTCATAATTAGTTTTCAACGTGTGTTTATGAAAATATACATTATTTGCATGTTACAGACTTACTGATATAATATGGCAATTAATAAGAGACAGAATTAACTAGAATAGATTTGTTTTCCAACAAGTTAATACTATAATTTATGTATTTACTTCGCAATTAGGACAAATACATTGTACAGTACAAGAATGGTTTTTAAGGTTTTATAGCGAAAATAGATAGTTATATCTATGTACTTTACCTTTACAGTTTTATCACGACTCATTACATTTGTATGTCTGTCTGTCCGTACATCACAGATGATTAATTCCGTCATCTTTACGCAACGGAGCCGTTTGGTACGGAGACGTATATCGGTAACACAAAACCTAAAAACGAAAAACAAAAAATCAAATAATGGGTATTTTTATCGAATTGTAATTTATTTTTTTTAGTTCCAGTTTACTTTGTCTGAATTAGCTATGGAACCTTAAGTGAATACGTGTGCGACACAGTCTCAGCCGACTTTAATATATTTTAAATTAAGACTTGCAAAGTAAATAAATAAGATAAATAAAATAGCCTTCGTTTCTACTTATAGCTACTAAACAAAAGACATTTCTTTTTTTTACGTGTCTATTACACATTTACGTGTAGGTACATGTTTATGTATATATAAATATTTTATATGTAGATTGTACATCGTATATATAATATAATATGTAGCATTTTTTTTCCTTTTTTTTTCTTATTTTGTTAAGTAGTCGCCTCTTCAGTGTAGGCCTCCCCCGGTCTGTTCCATTTTTCTCTGTCTCTAGCTTTTCTCATCCAAATGGATAATCAAAATAAATACTTTCATGTTTTTACACAGAAGTATTGGAGTTCCACGGTCATTGAAACATGTACACCATTATAAACCATTGGCCTCCCACCAATAGCTATTGCTAATAATACTGATAAAATGTTACAATCATGATCATGATGGAGACATTGTTCTTTCGTGAGTGTTGCTACTTAACGATAATTGATTCGTAATTAGTCGAAAGTCGAGAATTACATGAGCTAGCGAAAGCATGTCTTTGCATTATATGTAGGTATCTCTATATATACTACGTTTCTATCCACCACGTCATATCCTAGAAGAATGAAAAGCTTTCACACTTAAATACTGTTTAGCAATTTAACGAACGATTAATACTAATACATAAATCTTAAAGAAATTCTCAGTGAAATTTAAAGCATGTTATAATGTACTTAATATGTAATATACCTACATGTATTATGTTTTCAAGCTATATCCCTAAAAGACTAAGCAAAGAGGACAGAGTAACAAAAATCACTCATTTGTTTTCGTAGTTTGTTTCTGACATTCTATTGTACTTGAGTTTGCTAAAACTCAGGTTATTTTATCTTCATGAGTCAACTTTATAATACATAATTATATTTTCTAAATTAATATAGTAGTAATTTGTTTAACACTCAATAGTTTCAATATTAGTTAAGTACTCATAGAAAAACTTGGAACGGTGATTTCTGCATCTTATTGTTTCTTTAAAAATGATTTATATGGACTCCCGCTATTCTTGTTTACGAAGTGATCGCCGAACACAAAGCGGAGAGATCGGTATCACTCCCCGTAAATGCGTTCGGCATGATGCGAGAATTTTGACACCAAACACAAACGATAACATCATAAAACATCTAATGTTTTAAACAAACTCTTTTATATGGGTTAACTTAATTTTGTGAGAATAAAAGAGATATTTCCTCCTTATTGTTTGATGCCGTGATAAGGACTCCGAATTTGTTTTTTATTATCGTAGGAACAGTGGGTAGGCAACCGACATCCCATTTCGTTTACTGAAAAAAAAAATTAACCTTAGTTGAATCAATCATATTAAAGTGATTGTATAAAAAATTACTTATTATCTATATTAAATCTATGTACTTAGCTTTAATGAAATAAAACTGTTCCTTCGAAATTAGTCATGCACATTTTGCATATGATATAGGAGTTTTTATCTGGCATGCATATGCAAATACCTTCGATAAACAGTCGTCTGACAACCAACGGACAGTAACAGGTGTACATTTATACCTTGGAAGACTAAGGAATGAAGATTCAAGCACTTTCGTTTAACAAAGTCTGTATGCTTATTAAGTTCTGCCCGATTTACTGTATACAACTTGTCTAAGAGTTTGTTGGTAATGCAAAATGTTATTTTATAAATGTAGGTATGAACTCCGTTTGTTACTTTATTGAATGCTTATTTTTATGACTAACTATTTGTTGCCCGCGACTTTGTTCGAGTAGTCTTTTATTTACTAAATTAAATTATTAAATTCAAGAACCTTCGCGCGCGTATGAAGAATAACTCACCAAAGTTTTATCACAATCGGATAAACGTTTAAGAACGTATGTCGATTTAATAGTTTTCATTGTTATTATTTTCAAAATAAGCAATAAACATTTTTATGAAAAAAAATTAAACCGCCTTCAAAAAAAACACTGAAAAGTACCTTTACTAATCGAAACTCGAGTACAATTAAAATAACTTTATAAATACGATACACATACCTATATAATTAAATTTGACAGTTACTGAAGTCGGTGCCAAGCCTACCAAACTAATAGACTTTCTGTTGTTGCAGATTGATTTGGCATCAACTTCAATAACTGTCAAATTTAATTATATAGGTATATGTATCGTATTTATAATTTTAATTGTACTTGAGATTTCATTAGTAAAGGATAGTTATTTTGTACTATTCAGTGTTTTTTTTTGAAGGCGATTTAATTTTTTTTCACAAATTTTTTTACTTCTCCCTTTTGAGTGATCTTGCCCTAAATAAATATTTAGGGCAGGTCTACAATTAATTCCGGAGCCTAACGACATACAGAGAATTATCAATATAAATAAATGTTATAACCATGTCGCGTTATTTGGTGTATCTTAGAAGTCCAAGCTCCAATACCGGTAAAATTTAAATGGGACCACCTCTGAAGTATTACCTATCAAGTGAAAAAAGAATTTTTAAAATCGGTTAATAAATAACGGAGTTATGAGGTAACAAACATACAAGAAAGAAAAAAACAACATGCAGTCAAATTGAGAACCTCTTCCTTTTTTTGAAGTCGGTTAAAAAGATACGCAGTATAGGGTTGGATTTGGACGGTTTAGGCACATGGAAAGAATGAGTGATTAAGGATTGATGAATGAAATCTACAGAGCAAAAGTAGGTGGTGAAAAGAAGACCAAGGTGTGCTTAAGAAGACTAAATAACCAAAGCGTTAGCTGACAAAAATGTCAAACCACTCGCAAACCTCGACGCAAGTGTGTGATGAGAACTAAGTGATTCGAAGAGGTGAAAAAAGTATGCGAGGGCTACAATGCCAGGTACACTGTCCGCTCTGGCTACCCTGTTTGGAATACAACGTGAGGATATGAAAGTCTGTATAAAATAATAGATCATGTTACTAATTGGAGCCTCGCCTTAATTCGCGTGAATTTTAAGATTTCTTTGGTCAAGATAACTTTGTTTAGATACTAATATAGTATCTATATATATACTATATATATATACTAATATCGTAGTAATTTCCGCGCGTGGCATACACAAACAAATGTATGAATAGATAACATTTTTCAAAAAATATTGTTTTGCTCTAAATATCAATAACAATGACCATCACGTTTTTCCTTTTTAATATTTCATATACAAATGCGGTAACAGATAAAGTTTACAATAAGCTTCATATTTGTATACATTTTCGATAAATACAGAACATATTTTAACACATTACATGCAAACTAGAAATATTAACAGACAACTATGAGCGTGGGTTCTACCGCTTTTATAGACGCCTACCTGCATTAGGATTCTACATTCTACTCGCCACTTACCAACGCGGCTCACCTACAGACCCGTTGCCCGTATTCCCATATCAAACATAAAAAATAGATGCTGGATTATGGTCAGGATCTAGTCTTGTACAGGCTAGGAAATGGAATAGAGTAGATTAATTTTATACTCAGTTTGAAATTCGTCCATGTTGGCGAAGTTTCTTGGCGTTCATTGCACTTCAGATTACGCAATAACACAGAACTTTTAAGTATTACCCTCAACCAAAAGTTATAACTAAGATATCAGTAAATTTGTTTTTTATTTACATTGGTTAATTACATTGGTTTTTTTTTAAATTATACCCACAGAGAGGCGAGAACAGAAAGAGGAGAACAAAAAAAAATTGTTATTCCTTTCATCCATATCGTGATTCTTATTAGAAAATTTAATGGTTACTTTATTAATGTCATTTTTTGTTTATTAATTTGATGCATAATTGAAAACGAATAAGACTAAAACATAATATTTAATTATGCCACAATTACCTTGAATTTTTCAGTCACCATTAAATAAAAAAGACCTGCTAAGTGCGTGGCGAGCCACGTACGGTGTAGGATTCCGTATTTGCCCGTCACAATATGTGTACTTAGAAGGGGGATTTTTGATATCATAGGCATATTAAGCGAGTTCACGGTTTAACAGCTAATAACTAGGCTAATAACGGCTAAAAGCAGGCGTTGGTCAACTATTACTCGTTAACTTATAAAGCCTACTTAGTTGTGACGGTTTCCCTTTTAACTTCCTTGTATATACCAATACCGTGAATTTTTTCACACATCAAAAAACAACGGTTTAAATGATAAAGGAGAGAGGGGGTGGCACTTGACTATAACAAAAATTACCACTTTAAAGCTTAATATTTCGCAAACGGATCCCTGAATCGAACAATGTTCTCTTTATGTATCGAAAAATGATATTCACGTAAAAACCCTAAAAATAAAATAATTAAACTGTGTTAACAGTATTAAAAAAAACATGCGTTTCTTTGTTTGTCTTATATACGTTCCTCTACCATTTATGCGGTAGAAATGTGCTGAGTTGTTGTGCGCACGCCCGCGTATGTTCCTGAATTAAATAAATTGAAAACCACGTAAACGAAGTCGTGGGCAACACAGCTAGTTAGTTTATAAAATAAATCGAGTTTCTCTATATGGCCAAAATTCAAAGGAATATTATCAGTGATTGTATTTTCAATACTGCTACACTTTTAATCGAATAACCATCTGATAGAACAACTCTACATATTTTCCATCATAGTTCTTAAGTGTTACTTAGTGGTCAGTGTGGTCAACATATGCAAAAACGAACCAGTCCGCTGCAGGTGACGCTTAGATGTCTATTAGTTGAAACGTCATCTACATACAAATTGTTTTTTCCCCACACTGTTTATTAAGGCATTGAGATTCAAACACTGCATTCCAGACTGCAGACTGCAAATAAGATTATAATGGACATATGAAAATGTTTTGTTGTATTTACGTATTATTTCGTTTAAATGAAATATGTTGAAATCGTAGGCTGAAATCGAAGTGTCGAAAAATGTGTTTGCGTCTAAATCTAAATTGTGAATTCCATTGCGAGATTCATTCGCTGCGAAATTCTAATTGGGATTTACACATACTAATTGGAATATTAGTTATGGATATAGATTTCAATAATATTAAGTAATAAAAATTCTAATTTATTCCATACTTATTAGTTATTTATTTGCAAATCTATGCAAAAATATAACAAGTTAATACTATGAAACCGCGCGGTTCTTTTTCAGTTTGTGATTAAAATGATGTATCTAAAAATTGATGCCCAATTTCACCAACATCCTCTACGATTTAGAAAACCCATAAAAAAGCGTAAGACCCCTAATGCTATTTTTAAATTACACTAAACGTTAGGGGCCTATTACAAATATTATTTAATAACCGGGTTAGGTTACGTTAGGCTTAGGGCTTGTTTATACATATTACTAATAATTATTATTCTAGGTAGCACATACCTAGTTACGAAACAAGCTATGCAATGTTGCCGCAATTCAAAAACAGGTATTATTTATTTATTAATTTTTAAATAGTATATGCTACAATAGTATTTTCGTTTAATTGGTAGTTTTAAACTTTTAAGGAGTTTTTGAGTTCGTTAAAATCTTTTTTTTATATTGTATATCTACACATATGATATGCTCACGATGCTCACCGATTTGACTGCCATTCGTGCACCGATTTTGACAATTTTTTATTGAATAGGGTATATGATGTCCAGGGTAGTACTATAGAAATTTATTTAAGATCTGATGATGGAGCCTAAATAAAACAACAGTTTATATATTTTGATGATTCTTTTATTTAACATTCCGTCTCAGAATTATCCATTACTAAACACAAATGCAAAGAAACCTAATAAAATCTATACAAATGCTTACATAATTAAATTTAACAGTTATTAAAGACGGTGCGAAACCAATTAACAACAGAAAGTCAGAGATTCTGCAAGTAACTCTGTCAGAGCTAATTGTATATGTATTTGTATTATATTATTTATGAAGTTATTTTTGTACTCTAGTTTCAATTAATATAGGATAACTATTTAGTAGTTTTCGGTGCTTTTATTTTGAAATTGGTTTAATTTTTCAATTATTTTTGAATTTTTTGTATATATGTATGTATTATATGTTAGATTCAAGTTCTAGAAAATTATATTGTATTTTATTGGAATGAAATTAATTGTTATACAGCAAATACGGTCAGTTGTAATTTTTTAACATACAATTAGAATTCAGTAGAATAATCACTATCTACATAATATAATAAGACTAATTTGTTTTTTCTGTGTAATGTGCAGGCATGACGTCGCTACAAACTGCACAATTAGCTCGCATACTAAAGATCTTGCACCTGCTAAAACACAATAATTGCTTACAACCAATTTAATTGTTAATAAAACTACTTTACTACATATTCGTAGGATTAAAAAAATTGGCGATGATGCTTCTGAAAATGTGCTTTTAATGAGAGATTCAAAGCTTCGAAAAGAACTTCTACCTCTACCTCTACCTTACCCGCTTCTTTTAATAAGAAGTCAAAAGTTTTTTTTTCAGTTTACGAAAGTTTTTTTTTTAATTTTTTTATTTTAAGAACAATGTCAATTTAGTTACTTAAATCGGTTGTAATTCATTACAATGATTAAAAACGAAAGCGTAATGGAGAATGGCCAAACATTTTCTTAAATGTAACATTTATTAAGTATAAAGTAAAACTTTCGTTAAATTTAATCATAAAAAAAAAAGTATTTTTTTGTATTTTTATTGATCGCTTTCACGAATCGAAATCGAAAGTTCTATTCTATACGACTTTTAGAGTGGCTTGCACTTGTTCTTGTTCCATTTAAGATTCAACTTGTGCGATTTAAGAATATAATGTCCAATCTTTAAATCGAATTAAATAGTTGGTGCAAGCTACCCTTAGCGTACGTTCGTTGTGACAAGAACTTCCAAACAGTAGTATTATTAATACTAATATTATTAATAAGTGTTATTTATGTTTATTTTAAAAGAATAAGCTCTTGACAAATAAGAAAACCATTTATTCAACATATTTTATGCAGCGTCTAACTCGACTGTATAAACTGCTCCTTTATGTTTCCTAAAGATATTTGAAACAAAAAAAAATATCAATAAATAACATTTGATAACTTATTCTAAATAACATCATTAGTTTATTGAAAACTATCTGAAGCTGGAGACTTCGTCCGTGTTTTTTATTTTCAAATAGCCTGTGTTCTTCCCCAGGATTCAGGGTATCTCTGTTCCAACTTTCATCGCAATTGGATGATCGGTATGGCAGCCCATTAAATACGAACAAACAAACATTAATTTTTATATTAAAAAATTAGGTAATAATCAGGAGAATAATAATTAAGCAAGACTTTTTAGTTACATAATACGCGATTTAGTGAGACCATACCATTTACTATTATATATTGTTATGTAAAGAAAATCTATCAATCTTCAACTTCCCTGAATAACTTTCGAAAAATTTTAAATATAACTTTTCCTAAGGTTTTAGGTATAGTTGTAACTATTAAAACTCAACTATATTTTGCTATTATTTCATTACCGTCCGCTTCAGGCATTTCTTCGTAAGTGAGATGTGCGTTTTCCTTTATTTAAATGTTTCAGGCGAGTATTACACTAGTATTTTTTTATGTAAAACTAGTTTGAACTTATCTTGGAGATTGGCGTCTCACCTAACTGGCATTTTATTTTTTTCTAATACAGCATGCCACGATTAACCTAACGTCAATCACTAGGAGATGTATAAATAAACAATTCCTTAAAGTCACAGTGTGCTAAAGTGTCGGGCTCGATAATTAAAATAAGATAGGTATAAGGCTCCAAAGTTATCTGTTCGGATATTTCTAAACCCAGCACTTTAGAATCTTGAAAGAGATTGTTTGTAAACGCGTCTCCATTCGACTGATATTGGACTGGTCGTAAAATCATAAATCCGCGGGGCAATTTGCCCAAAACTTAGAACCTCTGTGACAAAATTAAATCAAACGAGAATCAACGAATTCAAAACTTTTTTTAAACTATTAAGATTATTACATCTATAAATCGTATATTAGAGTCTGTACCATAAATAATTTATAAGAATACGAAAACAACAACCGTCCTTCGCGAAGGCCGCATATCAAGTGAGTGTGAGTGACCTGTCAACTGGCGCACACGCAGCGTGCGCCGCGCCATGCGCCATGTTAATTACTACCACCAATAAGCTGCTACATCAACATATTTACATAGTAATTTATGAATTTTATGGAAAATGTTTTAAAAGGACAGCAACGTCGAATCGAAACAAATCTATTGTCAAAATACATCAAAACTTTGAGCTATGTGCTGCAAGAACTTTGCTATCTTGCGAACTATTTTTGCTATGATACGTATAGACCGACATTCAAGACGAAGATATTTAGACTCGCTGAATTCTCTATGCCTTATACGTAAGGACAACTTTTAATACGCGTAAAAATAAGAACTCATATCAAGAGTATTTGCTAACTAAGGTTTTGTTATTTTTTGCTTTTTTCTTGCGAACAGGATAAGCGATGAAGAGATACGCAGTATGACAGAATTGCACGAAACTGTTATTGCAAAAATGGAGAAAGGAATGCTTTAATGGTTCTGGCACATAGAAAGAATGAGTAATGAAAGACTAACGTAGAAAATCTACAGATCGAAAGCGAGTGGCAAAAGAAGCCAAGGAAGATCAAGGCTGAATTACGAAGATCAAATAGCCAGGGTGTTAGCTGACGGAAATGTGAACGGCACCCCATATTTGCCGCATGGGCAAAAATGTATGGGGAGAATGGTGAGATTTGAGGTAGCGAAAGAAGTATGTAAGAATCGCGGAGCTTGGCACTCCGTTCTCTCTGACTATATGTATGTATGTACGTATGTACGTATGCATGTATGTATGTACGTATCCTTTTTTTATTTCACATTCGAAATAGGTATACATTCGTTCCTTTAGATATTGTTAGCTCTTTTCTGTGTAATTTGCAAATTGTATGCAAACGGTTTTAAGAGGAAGCGACGTCGAATCGAAACAAATCTATTGTCGAAATATATTGCATTGAGTAAAATACCAATCTGGCATCAGTTCTTGCAAACCTTTTCACTGTGAGATGTATAATTGGTATTCAAGTCGGTGTGCGAAAATAAAATTCTAGACTAGCCGAATTCCCTAAGCCTTATATGTATCGACAACTCTTAATACGCGATACTCATACCAAGCGTATTTGTCAACTGAAGTTTTATTATTTACCTTTTGTTTTTATTCTTCATTTGCAATACACATGCTATTAGTTCCTTTAGATAATACTGACTCTTTCTTGTATATTTCCCTATTTAAACTAGCAAATTTATTAGCAAATGTTTCATTTATTAGGAAAATCAAAGAACTATAACAAAAGTGTTAATAAAACGACCACGTTTATGAAATTAACCGACAATTTAGTAGGTATATATTTCTTCTTGCGAGTAGCTGATTAAATATGTTTAGGCGACCTAATAATGTTTAGGCGACGTAATCATTAATGAATAAGATATTTTATTTTAATAAGAAAATGTTATGAGAGGGTGCTTTTCAGTGCAAATACGTAATTTTCATTAGTGTTACATTGATTGGTCATGGAATCCGTCAAAAGGGATGGGAGATCAAAGCGGGCCGTCTTTCGTCGCTTGCGCATATCGAACGTTGAATCTTTGTCATTCGCGCTCGAGTCGACATGGAGCGACATCTTCAAAACACAAGCGCCGCCGCTGTTGGCAATTAATGTAACCAAAGATCATCAATAAACAACTTTATCACTTCATCGTCTCTGACATCGGAGGTATTTAAACAGCTAGCCAGCAGTACATTACAAGTTTTGAATATTCAGTCACGCACAGCTTTCAACATGCTCCAAGCGAAGTCTGGTTGGACTCGTATGCTTTTTATTACTTGGCTACCGAACAAGCAATATTTTAAAAATAAAATTATTTTATTTATGAGCATTTATATAAGATAAACAATTCATAAAACGGCTTTCAATACTCTCGAACGCAGATGCAAATTAATTTTATATACATGAGGATTGCATGCACGACTTGCGTACACAATTATTTTACAATTTCACCTATATACGTTCGTTTGAATATTTGTGAGACTATTCTGACCTATAACTGAAGCTTAGATCTTGTTTAAAATGAAGTTACGGAATTAACAGAGAATAAATTTAGATTGGTTATAAAACGTACATTGATTAGACAATCATACTATAAAATAAACCATTTCATTGAAGATGAAACAATACTCTGGAAATGATTTTCTCTGCATATGCATTTACTGCCTTTCTGAATATTGTATTTTAATGAACTTTTTGTTAAATGATGTTGAAAAAATGATACCTGACTGAGTTTCTTGTTGTTTCTTCTCAATGTCCAGGTTTTCTCTTTGAACCGAATTAAACAAAATTTAAATAGATTTGACGTTCAAAAATACCCTGTAATTGGGTTTACTTGAATAAATTGATTTGACTTTGACTTTGAAATCAGTTTTAACCAACAATAACCATTTTAACAGAAGTAAGTGCATATGACGGAGAGTTTCCACGTGTCATACCATCTATGGTAATCCGATGTTTGATCAGCGCCGGCTTTTTCTTTGAAATTTAACCTTAATTCGATAGCATTAACCGCTTTAATTTGACACGAAACAACTTGGATACTATAGCTAACGATATCGCATATCGCTATCTCTTGCTAAATATTTATAGACACAAATCGAAAAAGATTTAGTACGACATTAAAAAAAATTTTGCTCCTTTGGTGCGGTGGTTAGTGCTTGTATCTTTGAAGCCAAAAACCCCGGACTCATAAAACGAACAGATTGAAGAGACAAACACTGTTTTGGATGACTCTGGATAACTCTGGGTGACTCTGGATGACTCTGGATATTATTGGGTTGCAGCTCCAGTTCGTTGTGTGGTACTCATATTTGTAGTACAATCTTAGTGTTTTGAATGTGGTCTGCAGAATAGACGGAATTGATTGGAGATTACTTCATTTATTTTTGAACTATAGTTAGTTACAGAAACTGTATTTAATGATTCATATACACGTTTCCTTCATTTAGAAACTGGAAATTAATCATAGCTCGTTTATCTGTTACAAACAAGATCTTGGGTAGCAAAGCAAGGCGATCGATCGCGTGGCGAGATTCGAATTTCGAATTGCGCTGGAGACTCGCGTGAGAGACTTACGCCCAGATACAAAGAGATACGCGATGAAGATCATGCGCATTGATAAATTAATCACATATCAGTTACTAGCCGCATATTGTGAGAGTCAGTTTTCCAGCTATAAGGAAATTTGAATAAACTGTGTAAAAAATGTATAAGAGCTATGCAAAATTTGTAGCGGACTGTATATTGTATAGCTCTTTGGTTCTTCACAAGATTAAAGAAAACTGGTTTGACTGTGATTATATGAGGTTTAATGAATGGAAGAGGACACTTGATTTTAATTCTAAATATAAATAACAATAGCAACACACTCCGTTGACCGTTGCTGATTTTAAATTAACCAATATGTTGACATTAAAAACGACAGTACAATTAGTATTACCCTCATATACATATGTAATGAAAATGTAATAAATAATAAAATGTAAAATATGTTTAAGATTTTGAACAGCTATACTAATTGTCTATATTATTGGGCTATATTCCATCTAACCGGCCGTGCCGTGGGGTGCCGGCAGAGTAGAATAGCACCCCCCTCTTGTACCAGGTGTCGTAAGAGCCGACTGAGGTACTACGGAACCGACAGATGGCGGTATATCCATCCAAAACAGCGTAGCTCAAGTGCAACAGGGCGGGGATGGGCAGCAGCATACCCGTCGCGAGAGCTACGCACTGCGATTGCCAACGCGCCTGCCCAGCGCGGCAATTACGGGCAAAACCCCCCTTAATGATAAGTAAAAATAAGACCAGGCCCCCAGCCCCCGGCAGCTCCACTATTCCTGGCTCCGGCAGCGGTCATGGTAACGGCGGAGCACGGGGTGCTAAGAATCGCCGGAAGAGATCCGGCTGCCACCCCACCCGACAACTGGCCCTGGCAACATATAACGTGCGCACTATGAGGACTGACGAGAAGATTGCGGAACTGGAAGAAGAGTTGTGTAGGTTGCGATGGGATATTATGGGGTTGTCTGAAGTCCGTAGAGAGGGCGAGGACACGATAACCCTGAAATCCGGCAACCTACTTTACTACCGGGAAGGTGACCAACGGTCCCAAGGTGGTGTCGGCTTTCTCGTTCACAAGTCTCTCGGTAACAACATCATTACCATCGAAAGTGTGTCGAGCAGGGTTGTATACCTAGTATTCAGAATATCTAAACAATATTCATTGAAGGTCATTCAGGTATACGCACCGACCTCGTCACACCCAGATGATGAAGTGGAGTCTATGTATGAGGACGTAAGTCGGGCCATACATACGTCTAAGACCCGCTTCACGGTTGTTATGGGAGATTTCAACGCAAAGTTGGGCAAAAAAAGCGATGATGAGTTGAGAGTGGGGCAATTTGGATATGGGCAATGGAACCCCAGGGGCCAGAGGCTGGCAGACTTTCTGGAGAAAGAGGGACTCTTCATGATGAACTCTTTCTTCCAGAAGCCACCTCACAGGAAATGGACCTGGATGAGCCCCGACGGCTCTACGAGAAATGAGATAGACTTCATCATGACTAGCGAAAAACGAATATTCAACGATGTCTCCGTGATCCACAGGATAAAAACCGGTAGTGATCACAGAATCGTGCGAGGCAAACTGAATATTAACGTTAAACTCGAAAGGTCCCGTCTGATGAAGTCTACATTCCGATCTACTCATGCTCATATACAAAACCCCGAGAACTTTCAGCTCGAGCTCTCAAATCGCTTTGCTTGCCTGGAGAACTTTGCGTCGGTGGACGAGATCAATAACGGGCTCGTAGAAGCTGTCCAAATGGTGGGTTCTAAGTTCTTTAGACCCCGCCGTTCAGATAGATCTCAGAAATTTTCCGATCATACTCTAAATTTCATAGCCGAACGACGCTCGCTAAGGCTGCAGTCTTCCGATGATGCAAAGTCATACAGGCGGCTAAATAGATAAATTTCTAAATCAGTGCGGTGCGACATTCGTCTCTTTAATACTAAACATATTGAAGAGACGATAGAGCGGAACAAAGGCTCCAGAGTGTTCGCGAGGCATTTCTCTATTGGGCAAAGCCGGTTGACAAAGCTGAAGAGAGAAGATGGCAGTATAACGTCGACCAAGGCAGAGGTATTGGAGGAGATCGAAAGGTTCTACAGACAGCTATACGCCTCGGTAGCAAAGCCTGTAAACAGCGCGGCTAAAGACTCAAGAGCCAAGCTGATCCGACACTTCACCGAAGACATCCCGGACATCAGCCTGTACGAGATTAGAATGGCCCTGAACAAACTTAAGAACAACAAGGCGCCGGATGACGACGGAATCACTTCAGAGCTTCTGAAAGCGGGTGGTAAACCGGTACTTAAAGTCCTTCAGAAGCTTTTCAACACCGTCGTCTTCGAGGGCATAACGCCGGAAGCATGGAACAGAAGCGTGGTGGTGCTATTCTTTAAAAAATGTGACAACACCTTATTGAAGAATTACAGACCCATCTCGCTTCTGAGCCATGTTTATAAGTTGTTTTCAAGAGTCATTACGAATCGTCTCGAACGCAGGCTTGATGACTCCCAGCCTTCCGAACAAGCCGGTTTCCGAAAAGGCTTTAGTACCATGGACCACATACATACGCTGCGGCAGGTTATACAGAAGACCGAGGAGTATAACCTGCCACTTTGCTTAGCGTTTGTGGACTATGAGAAAGCCTTTGATTCGGTCGAGACATGGGCTGTGCTTGAGTCTCTTCAACGATGCCGTATTGACTATTGGTATATCGAAGTGTTGAAGTGTTTGTATAATAACGCCACTATGTCGGTCCGAGTACAGGAAGAGAGCTCCAAGGCGATCCCTTTGAAGAGAGGCGTAAGACAGGGAGATGTAATATCTCCAAAACTGTTTACTGCTACTCTGGAGAACGCCTTTAAGCCCCTGGAATGGAAAGGATTCGGCATCAACATCAATGGCGAATACCTCACTCACTTTCGGTTTGCCGACGATATCGTGGTCATGGCAAAGTCGATGGAGGAACTAGTACGATGTTCGAAGGCCTAAATCGAGTCTCTCAACAGGTAGGTCTTAAAATGAACATGGACAAGACAAAGGTCATGTGTAATTCCCATGTTGTATCCACCCCTATTTCAGTTGAGAACTCGGTTCTTGAAGTCGTTGACTCGTACGTCTACCTAGGACAAGTAGTCCAGTTAGGTAGGTCCGACTTCAAGAAAGAGGCCAATCGCCGAATCTAACTCGGCTGGGCAGCGTTCGGAAAATTGCGTAACGTCTTCTTATCCGAAATACCTCAGTGCCTCAAGTCGAAAGTTTTCGACCAGTGTGTGTTGCCAGTGATGTCTTATGGCACAGAAACGTGGTCTCACACTATGGGCCTTATTAGTAAGCTTCAAGTAGCCCAACGAGCCATGGAGAGGGCTATGCTCGGAGTTTCTCTGCGAGATCGAATCAGAAATGAGGAGATCCGTAGAAGAACCAAGGTTACCGACATAGCCCAGCGGATTGGCAGATTGAAGTGGCAATGGGCAGGGCACATAGCACGGAGGACTGACGACCGATGGGGCCAAAAAGTTCTCGAGTGGAGACCACGTACCGGCAAGCGCAGCCTAGGACGTTCACCCACAAGGTGGACAGATGACCTTATTAAGACCGCAGGATCGCGCTGGATGCAAGCCGCTACCAACCGGTCTTATTGGAGATCTTTAGGGGAGGCCTATGTCCAGCAGTGGACGTCCTATAGCTGAAAGGAAGGAAGGAAGGATATTCCATCAAAATTCAAAGATATTATTCGGACACGTTTCGCTTCTCAACGAAGTATCTGCAAAAACTTTTGAATAATTTTAGTATGTTTTAAAAAGTAAATAATTAATTTTTCTTTTTCTTGAAATTAAAAAGCAAAGGAACAGTTGTCAAAATAAATATAATTTCCCAACAATACCACATAACCGTTCTTAAAATGAAGCACTGGTCATATTCTATCAGCTGACATGATATCTCACGGGTGTTTAGCCACGAGGTCGCCTCAAGCGGTCTCCTCCTCCCATTGTATTCGACAATACGCTGTAACTTCTCACTAACGAGAGTTAAGGAATTGGCATAAAGTGCAATCGATCAGCGACAATGTAGTATACAATAACCAAAAACGAGCACAGTTCTCTCATAAAAATTTACTTCAACTAACATTACAAGACATCATAATTTCCTAATCTTCTTTTCTTAATCTTCTATTTTTGAAGTTATACTTCTTTTTGCGCGTTTGGAAAAATATATCAGAGTTAATTTTTTAGCGTGTGAGAAAATCGCGCGCGCCGATATAACACATAATTTATTATTTTTTATTTCATTCATTTCAAGCGGCGGAGTTTTGTTTTTAATATGTGGCCAGTTTTGTTTTTTTATATGTAGCCAATTTTACTTAAAAATGTCAAAGAAGTATCACTTCTTAAATTACATACGTACATACTTTACATAACGTACATAATTTTATGAATATTATTTTGTATCGCTAATTGAAAGCTTATACCATATACAAGTACAATCATACAGTATAGCATAGAAATGACGCGAAAGATTTTAAAGTCTTAATAAAGTCACAATGAAAGAAGCTAAATATGTACTACACAAAGCTTGGTCAAATTTGGAAATAATCAAACTTTCGTATTTACTGTTTAAATAAGCTAAATTAATCAAATAGCCAGAGTGTTAGCAGATGGAAATGTCAAAGGCTCTCGCACACCTAGGCGAAAGTGTGTGAGGAGAATGACGAGATTTGAGGAAGCGAGGGAAGTATGTAAGAACCGCGTCGCTTGGCGCTCCGTCCTCTCTGACTACCCCGTTAGGGATACAGCGTGAGGATATGTATATATGTATGTATGTATATGCTAAATTACATTTAAGTGAATTATCGTATAATTTGACTGACCTGTTGATGAGGTGATAAAGTAAGTAGCTCCTATTCTCGGTCAGGTCGCTTTAGGAAAAAATTTTTCAAAGTTCTTCTATAATCTTGGTGTTACTGGAAGCTCTTTCAGTTCATTGTGTGGTACCGACAGTACAATCTTGGTGCTTAATTTGGAGTGATAGAATTAATTTAATTATTTATCTAGTGTTATAATTATTATTATTAATATTATTATTATAGTAAAAAATAAAAATAAAATAAAATTAGTATTACGTAATATTAATTACTCAATGTCATATATGAATAAACATTTTTTTAGATGTAATATTAATAATAATATAATAATATACTCAGACATTTCACACAGCGCCATCTAGTCCCAAAGTAAGCAGCACAGCGCTTGTGTTATGGATACTAGACAACTGATATACTACTTATATACTTTTCTTTTGTAAATAAATACATATTATACATAAACACCCAGACTCGGGGGGGGAATCGAACCCGCAACTCCCGTTTACTTTCCGACGCGCTTAGCCGTTGCACCACAGAGGTAGTCAATGAAAAGAATAAATCATAGTTAAGCTAAAATAAGTTATAAACAATATCTTCTTATAGATATTATATAAGTATTCAACAATAGCTTATTGTGCACATACTTAAAATTTTTTCTATTATATCGTCCAGATATTACGATTACTTCATATTAGAATATTTCCTGAGCCGTACATGACTTGAACCACAATCAAAAACCCCAAAGCATTTCCCATTTATAGAAAGAATTTATAGTTTATTATAAAATAAATTAAACAAGAAAAATTGCGAATAAAATTAAAAGCATAATCCATTAATGACACACGACAAATATTGCTTAATATGACAACGCCTGAAATATGGGTTACCTTCGTTTATAATTATTATTAAAGGTTCCTTAAAACAGAAAAATTATGAAGAAAAACGAAGAAATACGAAACTAAAATACTAATAAAAAAATAATTTAGTACATACAATACTTAAGTACTAATAAATAATATTTACATTTATTTATTGTCCAGAATACTAACTCTTCAATATGTATATTGCTCACTGCTTCTTTAAATTTTGTAAATGTTTATATAAAAAATTCAAATCGAATGATGTTAAATAAAGGTACAAAACGAATAATCACAAAAACTATTAACACGTGTGCGCTTTAATAAATCGATGACTCCGTAAATTAATGCTTTCCATGTTGCTTTTTTAACTTTTAATTCAAAGCAATAGCACAGCGGAATGTAGAGAGCGCCACCCTTGAAAAAGCCTAATTTAATTTAACAGGTAGGCAGTGTTCTTTTAATCACAGCCCTACCTCTAAATTATATAGTGTGGTAATAGCTGGCGAGCAATCAGCAATTCTTCAATTTGCTACTGTTTTTTTGTCTTCGTAAAAAGGTTAGTCTATACCCACAAATTCGACATCGCTACTCCTTCCGCTAAAAATAAACATTTCTGACAGAGGTTATATTACCTCGGAATAAAGTTGAAAGGCTTCGGCATTCTCGTAATTTATACATACATAAATGTATCTTCGAGATGTTAAAGCCTTAACAAGATAAAGAAAGGGAAAGATGCATCGCGGTTCGTACATACATATAAACATACCTTTTTCTCCTCACAAATTGTGAGGGTTTTTCACATTACCTTCATTCGGGCTATTTGATCTTCGTAACTCACAATTCATATTTTATGATGTAACAATTGTTAAGTAATATTACAGAACAATATTTCAAAATAATCTTCCATCATAAGTAAAGCGTTACCGTAATAACTTTACGTCTTCGTTACAAAAATTACAGAGCACAAGATTAGTAGATATACGATTACAATCCTCATTAAAAAAGAATGACTCCACAGAAGCCCAAATTATTATAAAACATGAGAATTACGATTAAAGAACAGTTTCGGTTGATCGCGTATAACAATACATATACAAAAGGTTACTTCACTCCTTGCGGACGTCAGCACGCGTTGTCAAAATTACAGGGTGAGAGAAGAAAACTTAGCACTTCTTAGGTGTCAAAATTGCCATAATTTTAAGAGACGATGCGCACCACGCCTCTTCTTAAAACAAGCCGACTTTTTGCTCACTAAGAGAATTGGAAACTCAATTTTTTTTAATGATTTGTAGCCGCAACCGATATTGTAAAATTGGATGATCGGAAACAAAACCCTCGATCGATCGTGAGAAACTAATTTTGAAATAAATCCTCAGTTTTATTCGTTTGAAAACATGAATGATTTTTATTTCGATTGTGTAAGAAATACTCTACTAAGCCATGTATTCATTATAATGTACAACTTATTAATCAATCAATAAACAATAAAATAATGTAACTTCCGTTCATTACTTTTCTATTTACGACGCGCGGCAAAGAGAATGGCTTTTTTATTTAGCTATAGAACAATAAACAAGCTACTTACGATATAAGTAACAAGATTTTACTTTGATTAATGCAGAGCGATGACACAACAAGTTTTCAGCATATGCAGGATCCCGTAGATAAATAAATAACCCTTTTAAGTTCTCATATTTTTCTGTCTCTAACAAAAATAAAGATTTTATTTGGTATGCTTTAATTAATTTAAGTCGGTCTGAAAACTTTAAATTAAGACTGTTTGTTCTTTTGGTTTATATTGGTAATTAAAGTAATAACTTAAAGTAAAATTTATTACCTGTGTTTAAATAATATAATAAAATATAAAAATTCCTCTGAAATTTCTTCTCAGTCTTTTAATTATGTGTTTTATTATATTTGCACTCTGTTGTTACAAAATAAATAAAAAATTGTATAGTTCACCAGAACAAGAATAATCACAAAATAAATGAGTTACTAATTGAAATCTTGTTATATCCAAATACATGTTATATTTAACTATTGAGTTGAAAAACAATATAAAGAAATCAAAAGAAAAAGTTTTATGTTTTAGAATGATCAACATAAAAAAGCTGTATGTTATACAACATAATTTAATACTATTGTGATACCATTGGTCTCGCTCTGATATTGAAGAGGCCGCTTTGATTTTGGACAATAGGTCTGTATTACCATCATTTAAACCATTTTCCATATTATGATATTATACATGATGTAGATTAGATGAACTTTGCTCATATATTCATAGGCATGTCTTTATGGTTTTTATATTTTTTTCTTCTTACAGCCAGTAACAACGGTGATATTAAAAACCTCTAAGTAGATATTATTAAAATGGTCGCACATCAGTATCCTCAGGACAAAATAAGTAGTAAATAGATATGAAGTATGACAGGATTTAATGTAAAAATGTGGTAAAAATATTAATGTAAAAATGCAGAAAGGAATTTTACATTGTTCGGGCACATAGAAAGAAAGAGCGATGAATGATTGACGAAAAAAATCTACAAGCGAAAGTGAGCGGTAGTATAAGTCGAAGAAGACTAAGGCTGACGTATAAAGATCAAATAGCCATACTGTTAGCTGACGGAAATATTAAAAGCACTGAGAAGCATCTCGAAAAAAGTATGTGAAGAGAGTGATGATATTTGAGGAGGCTAAAGCAGTACGTAAGGATCGCGATATTTGGCACGCCATACACGCCGACTATTCCGTTAAGGATATAGCGTTAGGATTATTTGTATGTAATATGTACGTCGCTACGTCGCGCTTTAATAAATCGATGCGGGCCTTGTATGAAAGAACGTATATAATTATCAATATAAAATACGAATAACACTCAATAAATTTATGCCATATTTTTTTTAATTTTAAAATAACTATCCATCACCACTTTAAGAACTTTTTTAACTTTAATCATAAAGGCTTGTTATGTATTCTGGTTTCTTGCCGCAACAATTAATTAGCGCCTTAAACGATCTTGGCAACAACTATTTCATGCTCACTTAGTAATACTTCATGTGGTAAATGTAATTTTTCATGTTTTGATGTGTATTGATAACAAAATTTGTTACGTGGTATTCATCGTTCAACCGAACGTGAAATTGGGGAATGTTTGAAGTGCGTCGGCTAGACGAGTGTGGCGACAACGCGCACTAGCTTTGTTATTCGTTACGGCGAATTGTGCAAAAAGGGGTTTACCTGCATTTTGTACAACTTTGATAAAAAGTTTCGTAGCAACAAACTAGTTTAAACTGTGGAGTTACAGCTAAACTTTGAAGAAGGTCGATACGTTGTCGTCTCGCTACATTACACAATATTCACAATAGGAACCCTTCGGTCTACTTAAGGTTTTTTGCATGTTTAATTTCTGTGCTCGAAGTCAACAAGGTGGACTTAAGGGCTCTCGGGAACTGTTAAACAATAGTTGCGTTACGGTCAATAGACCACGGTAGAGTTTTTGTTCACATTTTTTGCCTTAGCATATTTTATTTAAACCGTTACATACTAGTTCACTGATTCTAATTTATATGCGGTACTCTGTTACGAAAAAGAGATGAGTAAACGGATTATCTAGCAAGAAATGAAGTGAGTTTATTATAATCAGATTAAAAGAATTTTGCATAAATCTTTAAACATTTCATATGCGATTTTTTTCTAAAATTCTGTGTAGGTTCTTTAGTGGAAATAAAGAAGAAGCGCATAAGTATTTACGTCAAATTACTGTTTTTTAAGTATAGACTTTACTAATCGAAGTTGTTTTTGTAATAAATTAAATCATTTTAGTAATATTAAATAACATTTTAAAATTATTTTGTTACAATTTTGAAATATAATGTCGTTACCGCCACTACCATTATTAAACAAAACTTCACATGAATTAGCAAGCTTTTTAAAAATAGAACTGTGAAATTGCTTTTAAAAGATTTTGTGCCAAAAGCATTTCCTCTTTTAACGCCTATTGTGTTAAATTATTTTTTACAAAAGATTATTATCGATACCTTTCTCATTATGTTATTTTGTAAATTGTAGTAAATCGATTTTTTTTCTAAGTCGACACCTTCTTACAAATATCTGACAATCTGTTCGCAATTAATTAAATATGTAGTACAATAAGTGAGTAAGTAGTAGGTTCTTTTAGTCACGAAACTAGCGACAATAAACGATCGACATAAATTTCGAAATTTGTGACACATACCACTTCTAACCATAAAAGACCTATTTAGGCACAATCACTCACGCCTCCATACAACGTATAGGAAACGCGTGCCATTACAAAGATTTATATCTAATGCACAATACCAATCGTAAATACAAATCCGATTTTACAATTTCACACAAAAATCTTCGATTCCCGGAGAAGGAAATAAATGGTATTCCAATTATTCAAAGAGCAGGCAACCGGAAGTTTTCAAGTATTTTATCGGAATATCTTTTGAACGCAGTTCTGGTTTTAAACAAATATGAAATATAGGAGCCGTCGCCTGAACCTCACAGAATAGAGGATTACATTAAAATCCTGTTTTTGTTTGTTTTCTTTACCTTAATTCTATTGTAATGATTTGGGTTCGGTTTTGATGGATAACATAGTTACGAAAATATGAATTCTATGTTAATGTATGCATACGTAGATATATAACATTTAAGTTTTATGTTATATTAATTTATGTAATGCAGTATTGGAATATTGTGCATAGTATTGTATTGCATACATATATATTTTAGCAGCATTACCCTTAGCCTGCTCTCAACTACCAAAAGGTTAGTTGGAAGAAAATGCTATAAAGCATTAAGCTCGCCTTCGTACATACGTTTTGGTGCAACAAAATATAAATAACCAAGTAAGTAAATAAGTTTAAATATGTCTCTCATCACCTATTACGGTACATATACTTACAAAGTATTTAAGTACTCTGTAATTTTTTTTAAATTTTCTGTATTTACCTACTGAAATAAATTGAACTTAGTATAAATTGTTTATTTTATTGTATTTAATTAATAGAACTTATTTGTAGTTTTCTGAATCGGATAATTTCTTTGACTAACGAAATAATTTTGATGCGGCAGTCATAAATCTATAAACTTTAATATATTGTGTATGATGACGACATCATCTAAGCTATTAAGAAAGGTAAAGAAATAATACATGCTGTAATTGCTACTCAAGTACATATACAATGCTATAACTCAACCATAAATTTCACATCTTGATCGAATTATTTGTATATCGTGGTGTAAATATACAAAGAAATTACTACCTACGTAAATATTCTATGTAAATAAAAGTAAATAACAATTTCTTGTGATAGAAACTATAATCAATAGCACTTAAGAAGAATTCACAAAAAAGAACTAATACAACTTTTTAATCTTGGAGGCAGAATAACGGTAAAATATGTTTTTGTTGTTAACCAGAATGGACACAACTAAATTAGTGTAAGACCTTTAAACTAGAGAATTCTAACACAAAAGATTCTTATCGAATAAATATACGAAGGGACTCAGAAGATGACTTTTTGAAAACGATATAAAAAATAACTTCTTCAAGCAAGTGGTTAAAATAACACCTTTTGCGATGAGGATTATCATTAGTAAGACGGTTCATTTGTCAATATTTCTTAGTGGATAAAATTAATATTGAAACTGTGAGATAGCAACTAAAAGCTTCTGTATCTGAGACTAGGCGTCATAGTTATCGAAATTAATACCGTGAATGATTGCTATTGGAACATTTGTAGAGATAACAAACTTATTCTAGCGCTGTTCTTGATTACGTTACTATTTAAATAATGTCGTTTCTCTCATTTAACAGCTACCACTTTTACTATAAAATTTAGTAGCATCGGCGGTGCGTTATATATGAGAACTAAGATTTTTCAAAATTAAAACATCGATATTAATTTACGATTTGTCGATAATATTCTTTTTGTATCATTTTACAAGAAGCGGCCGCACTATCGTCGACTATTTATTTAACGAAGGAAATCATCTTTATCTGCGGCATGTTAAGTAGCGTAGACTACACTTTAATCAAACAACTTCATTTTAATTGGTCTCTCCTTAAAGTAAATCAGATTCAATTAATAAGATGCGAGTAATTGGAACAAGTTCGATACGCTTCCTGCTGATTGATGAGGTCAATTTTCGTACTGGCTCCTACTAATTACTTATCTAAGGTAATTTTTCTACAACTGTCTATATTTTTAGTATTATTCCAATTCAATCAATACCATTATGCAGTGTGAACAAAACATATATTCAAAAACAGTTTTTCCACATCATTGTGGTCGTGGTCAGATTAAATTTTTGGAGACAGGATTTACACCTGACTAAGGTTTTTCTCGCCAAATTATCCGTAAGCTATTGTTCGAATGGACGTCTTTTGCAGCCACATCAAAAGTGTAGCCGACAATATGCCCGGATCTCGGTGTTTCGAGCCCGAAGACGCGTGCCTCTAATCTCTATTGATATAACGGAATAGTCGAAACTTTGTATGAACACCTTACGCTTTTTTATCATTACTCCATTTTAAAATATCCCTATAAGACGAGAGCTACTGTTTGTTAAGTATTTAATATTTCAAAACGGTACCATACAGTGCCGTTATGATATACAAAGAATAGAGTGAAGTGTTACAGTTTTTTGACATAACTGTATCACCTCCCTGTTTGCTTCCGAAACTCAGTCGATAAATGCCTACATGATTCAAGGTGTAAGGAAGCAATATATTATTTTTTCTCGCCGATCGACATTATGTTATTGAATTACTTTTAAAATTGATTTGGTGGTGCATTGTTTGCAGAAGGTTTGCATCTGCTAGGACCAATACGTGTGTTTTTTGTCAGACAGATATCGCAGAATGTCTCGATGTGGGCGCTTAATTACGGAGCACGTTTATAAAGATAATGTAATATAATCCTCACTGCAAACAATCGTAGAACAGCAAGATGGTACGGTATCTTTTGATTTAACGTATGAATGTGCGTACCATTCTCTATTTAAAAGGTGATTCCAGGTGATTGAATTTGGCACGTTCCAAATAATCACAAATTAATTTTGCATCCACCTTAGTCTAGTCATTTTATTTACATAAAATCTTACTTTTGTTAACACGGAACATATATGTGTGTATATTACTAAAAGCAGTTGCCAGAAAGAGTTAGCTATTGTGGTCGTATGATATATTATTACACTTATGATTTCTATGGGTGAACATCGACAAGGTGTAATCGCTTGAAATTTTTGTGTAGGAGGTAGGACTTATGGCGAATGCGTTATGTAATTTTGCGATAGAATTCATTACATTAACAGCATTTTTTTGGTATATAAAATAACTATTTTTAATATTTTTAACGCTGTATTTCCTTTCTGGTCATTTCCGTTCATATTTTTATAAGGAACAAAGAAGATATAAATACCTCTATTGATTACTGCGACATCAATATAATTTATATGAAATAATACAATCAAATATAATGAAATCAAGTGTGCGTCTTAATGTACTGTTACGACATTGACTAACGATATAAACTATTAAATTCCACTGATATGTTGTTAATTCCTAAAATCTTTAGCTATTTTCCGCTCAATATTTTGCTGAGATGAATTACAATAATTTCGTTGCTGGTTAACTGACCGAGTCTGATTTTTGGAATATCCTGAGAATGCTTCGTTGCGAGACGAAACACGTGTCGACTGGTGGTTTTTGGAGTTTGAGAAGGAAATACTTAAAGATTTCAGGAATTTATCACATGAGATGGATTTCCGCAAAGTAACACCTGAGTCTATACAATATTCCACTGATATATTGTAAAATACCTGTATCGTGATACATATATTTTAACATTATATCAGTGGTACAGTGATATCAGTGGTCACAGTATATTATTAATTGATTATGTCCTAAAATGAACCTTCAATTTTATATGTCGTTTATTAACATTAACACATTATTACAAGGAACATATCATAATCACAATGAACTCTAACAGAATGAACTCTGTGTCTGTTAACAATTCCGATGCATTAGAAGCTATGTTAAAACTATACTTAATGTAAACAGTTGAATTAAATAATAAACAGGTATTGATAATTTTTAACTCTGCTTATGCATAATTATATGGTATAAATATACATGGAATATCTAATTAATTTCATGTAGAAAACACTACCTATATCATTTTAAAAGACTGCTCTACAATTTTTTTGCGTGCCAATGTGGTTTTAGTGTCATTTCAAGCAGATCCCCACGACTTTGTTGTCATCGGCAAAAATCAAAGGCTTATGACATATGGCTTTTCGTTGCACAATGCGACACGATTAAAGGATTGAGTGTACTGCAATTCATAGGGGCACTCTGCAGTCAAATTGTGTAACTCGAAACTGGGCATAAAAACCTTTCTCGATTTCAGCACGTGTGCAATGAAGATTTTTTCATGTATTGCCAACATAATTATTATGATAGATGCAACTAATATTAATTAATTTTGTAGAGAACTATATAACAATTCCAATTAATTACTTATTATAATCAGATACAAAGACGAATTACAATGACTATTTTTTCGTTACTCATAATAAATGAAATATTTTTAAGGAAGTTACTTAAACATTACCTTTTAGATTATTGAAGAAAAAATTGACCTAAACAAATATTGCAGTTTGCCTACTGGCGCCTGTAATTTGATCGCTTTGAATAGCCAAAAAAGATGTAAATAAAGCAGAATGACCCTACGGCATGAACAATGTTGTATAAAATGTACTTTAACGATCTCATATTATTACTATTTTCTCTTCCGTTTTGTTACTGTACAAGTTAGCTTATTGCGTAGCAAACAACTTATCCCGTCTGAAAATCAACTTTAACAATGAACTGGAGCTGTAAAAAATATCGTCCTATGCTAAGAAAGTCGAAATATTTCAAATGGCCTCTCACTTAGATTTGAGGCATACAGTCAACAAGATGAACGATCAGTAATTTGCTGTATTCGTCTCAATTAAATCCTTTACTGTGCGATAATTAAAAAGAAATATAATATTACTCTAATTTTACAACTGTATTTTAATACGTATTTTCAAAATATCCGTAGATCATAATATTGAACGGTAATAGTTAGATCAGTGATAAAACACGCAAATAACCGGTGTTCCAGTCTTCCTGTTGTTACAACCACTGTGCAAACACATCTTTTGAATACAAAGTTATATTTTGTTTGATATGAACTAGTGATACTGTAATGCCTACAGATAAACTTTATTAAAGGATAATCAGTTTTTTAATGTTACATACATATTAGATATATCAGAGACTGATAATTTCAGTGAATATTGTTACTTTCCGTTATCATTATATGAATCAACTGTATATGAAATAATGCGAGTTTGTCAATCTACTAAACTGTGAGTAGTATGATAAAACTATGCTTGATGTAAATGATATCGGTAGAGTCCCAATCAAATCGCATTTGGTATTCAGGTACAAATTACAGGGATGGGACTCGATCACAGTCGAGATGGTACCACGATAACGCTACCACGTCACTATAAAGACATAATTTAGTCAACGCCCAACAAAAAGTATAACACACAGATCTAGATGAACGACGCTGCCCCCGTGTTTTAATTAACGATATCAAGTCGCGATTGAAACGTCCTGTGCGGAAAAAACGACACTATTAGTTTTGTCGTGATGTTCCTTTTGTATGTAAAAAATTAAATATAGATTTTATTCCGTTACGATTCAATTATATAATTACGTAATAGAATCATGCATTAAAAATTGTTTCAATTAAGTTTCAAATTAGGAAATATGTTTACTGATAGTGTACTTGATATTTAACTCTTGATTACACTCAGTAATCCAATTAAATATTTAGATCCTACACTGAGAACATTTTATAAATCTAATTGTATGACCATGATTTTTATCACCGTATAAATACAGTGACATGCATTATAAAGTATACCCACCGACAGGCGAGTAAAACAGTATTATGGATGAAGATTCATTCATATTGTCGGCAAGACGAAAAGGTTTTATACGCACTTTTCGTATTTATGCATGGCTAACGAACCATCCTTACTTCCTGTGCGATTCGATTGAGTTGTATTCGCAACCCGGAAATGTCTTTGTGCCAAAACGAAAGGGTGAATCCGTACCTCCGTATTTTATAAAGACGTATAATTTTATGCTTTCACAAAATTAACGCGACTTGAAAAGTTAAGGGTGATTGCTAATTTTTTTATTAAAATGATATCAATCGCATATGATGTGTATCATCCCGTAGATATTTGTATGTGATCAATTTTTTTTCTTACTATTTTATACTGTTGCTTTTTTGAAATATCTTCGAAAATTTCGAAAAGTTAAACGTATCTTCACGTAGTGTAAACATTTTTTGTTGGTTTACATGACATCGTAAATCGAGTTCGATGAGACTTATGACAGCTATTTAACCATAAAACTAGTTTTTGATTCAATTGCTGGCGGGATGTCGGCGCCCACCCAAAGGTGTGGACAGTCGGACAAATCGAGTTAGCCTCGCGACCGCCACAAATCAACCGAACGTGTTATTTGTTTAGTCATCTTTTGATTCAGCCGCGTTACATCATGCAAGTTCACGCATGAGTGGCAACGATTACATAAATTAGTTTCGTTAATAAACATTTTATGATTGTTGAGTTAAAATGAGAAGCTTTTTGGTACAGAATTAGTGAACCTGCTGAAACATCAAGTCAAAACTCAGATGTTTATTTGCGCAAATCCATCTCTTATATTATATATAATTTATTTATATAGTTCATAGCTTTATTCCGCCTAATTTTTAGGAACCCTGCAACAAGCTACTCAATTTGTAAGATATTGAGGTCAAACCTTAAATTTTCTTGAAGGAGATTCGTTGAAAAGAGAAAAGCGTATCAAATAATAGGTTTAAGTTTTGACAAAATGAAAATATTTAAAAAAAACTGTAAATAATATTAGAATTTGCGTTCTGAACATAAGATTTTAAATATCGTTCTTGACCATGTCTATTTAAGTCTAACGATTGACTACCAATTTAAAATTCGTTATGCTAAATCACGTGATATTACCTATTCTGCCACTATACTACTAGCGTGGACGACAATTGAGCCACTCGTCTAGGCCTCCAGTACTCTTTTAAACGTTTCTTGAAAGAAATTCTTAACATGCAAGTATAAAAACTATGCTATATATGCGTATCAAAAGAGAAAAACAAAGCTAAAATAAATAAATAATTCGTTCACATCATTCGAAAAGGAACGTTCTCCAATTGAGGACAGCTCTTGTAAATCTATCTTCGATAGCAATCTTGATGTACGAACGGATGCAAAACGGGATCCTCGTCGTCCACTGCGGGTTTGATTTAAGGAAATGTAACATGTCGACGAAACAAGTACAAGTATGTTACATAAATAGAATATATTCTAGACGTTTTGGGATCTTAGTTATTGAGATCTAACAATTTAAAAGTGAAATTGACGTAATTTGGTTTTTGTGTTACATGTCCACATTTGGCATACAAAGTATCAAGATTAAGTAAATTGCTATCGTCGTGTAGAACTTACTTAGTATACCTAGCTCGAAGTTAACGATAGCAAATGAGATATTACACGCGTATTTGTACAGTAAGTTTTATTTCCGCCTCATAAATTCGTAGACTATATGTGGTTTCAATATGTTTTTGATATTTATAGAGGTCTAATTCTAATATAAACAAGAGCAACTTCCCACTGAGATGCTCTGAGAAGATGCAAATTATAATATTTCATTCTTTATGGATATTCCATATTAGAGAATATTTTCTTGTACAATATATAGCTTGAGTTTTAAGACTTCATTCAATATTTTAGTAGCTAGAAATGAAAATAATCACCATTATTTTAAATTAATATCGTATCTTATAACTAATTAAAATACTCTATGATGTAGGTAGAGATAAATTTGCAAATTTGCAAGTATTGTTCTATTCTTCTTTAATGTATTAGCAAATAAAGTTACGTAATAGGTATTTAAGTAGTCATAAGAATACGTTTTAATAATTTCGGCACGTTCTCTAATTTTAGTAGCATTAGCAGATGTTCCTAGCAGTCATTAGATACAAAAAATCAATTATTATACTGTTTGTGTACAAAATTGATTACTGAAGCTTCTAACATCAGCCGTCTATCCGCCCCCGAGGCATCCGTGTGAACACTGAAAATTATAATTGCATCTCTGATTAAATGACTCATCTCTCTCTGACCGTTAGAAAATAGTATAAATAGGAAAAGGATAACGGTTGAGAAGCAATGATTCTTCTATTCTTAGTGTCTGAGACTTGATTGATGAACAGAGAAAACGGTTTGAGTGTATCAATCACGCCTAAATTTAATTTAGAAGAAATATGAAAATAGGTGTAATGTGGTCATTAGCTATGTTTTGTTTATTTTAAAGATAATGAAGACTATGCCGAGAGTGGTAAAGTAGGCCAAAGGGCCGTAGATTTTAATCTAAATTCAATATAAACCTATTGAGCCCTCAATACTTATAGCTCGTTATAGAATATAACCTTATGTATTCTAGGCGTGATTTCAAAGTATGTTTAATTACTGTAAGAATTGCGTAATGAAAATATATTATTTGAAAGAATATACTGAAATATATACACTTACATATGTAACATCCCTTCTTAGTGGGGATGAATAGAGCATCAAGGTGCAATAAAATCACGGCTTGACATGATCAATTATTAATAATTATATAATAATAATATATCAATAAGAAATATCACGGTCAGTGATAAACCGTACATTGAAACCTCTTTCAATTTGTTTGTGGTATCGCTTTTTAGTGAAAAAATTACTACAATATACACTATAATAACTACAATGAAGAGATATGCAGTATGACAGGGTTGTATGACAGTGTTATTGTAAAAACGAATAAAGAAATGATGGTTCGAGCATATAGAAAGAAATTAATGAAAGTAATGAAAGACTGACGAAAAAAATATACAGAGGAAAAATGAGTGGCAGAAGAAACCAAGGAAGACCGACAGTGACTTACGAAGATGTAATAGCTAGTGTTAGTTGACGGAAATGTCAAAAACCTTGAGGAGAATGATGAAATTTGAGGAAGCGAAAGAAATATGTAAGGACCGCGACAGTTGGCACTCCTTCCTCTCTGACTACCCCGTGATATGCATGTCTCTATGTAATAACTACTTTTTACAGACAGTATTAAGTATTAATCTAACTCCCTACTTTAGGCAACATGTGTGATTTAGGCGATTACTGACATTAGGCAATGTGTGTACATTGTGTGACATTAGGCGATGTGTGTGTATACCTAATCGACAGCGAAAATGTGTGCGGAGAATGATAAGATTTGAAGAAGCGAAAGACGTATGTAAGGACCGTGACGTTTGGTGCTCTGTCCTCTCTGACTACCCCGTTATCGATATAGCGAGAAGATATGTATGTCTGTATGTAATAACTAATTTTCATAGAAAGTATTTTTCTTTTAAGAAAATTTAGAAATTAATCTTACTCCCTACATTAACGTGATAATTTCAAATCAATAAAATCTGTATTTCAGTCTTGAACGAAAATGTACTCATAGAATATTTATAATCAAGAACAGTCATAAGTGCTTAATTTGGTTAATATAATTTTATTAGTTTGATTAAATATAATTTTAATCACTGCTTGAATAAAAAGAAAGTGTCTACATATTTGTATTTATTTTATGGTTTGTATCTTCGTATTTTCTGTATACGTTTTATGTACCTACTAGCTGTTATACCCAACCCAACCGTTTCGCCCTTGATAAATACAGAATTTGTTATAAGCTGAACTAAAACGCCACCTACCGGGTCCTAGCAAAATTATAAATCAACGTTTCGTCAAATAAAAACATATTTGGGTCAATCTGTCTAGTCGTTCAGAAGTTACACGATAACTAACAGATGGTCCAACGATTATTATATCTAAAATAATAATAATAATAATACTCCAGACAATTACACAAATTGTATGACTCCAAACTAAGCAGTAAGCTTGTACTATGAGTACCACACAACGAACTCTGGGGAAGTTCCCAGTAACACCCAGACTCCAAGCCAATTTAGAAAAGTTGGTTTCCTAAATTGACCTGACCGGGGATCGAACCCGGGACCCGAGCTTGCAATGCAGATGCATATGCCACTGCGCCAACGGGCCAGTCAGTAAAATATATGTATATTCAATATATAGTTTCAATAGGTACTCTATATAACGATATAGATATGTAATACATATACTACTGACATCAAAAGGCGACAAAAGATTTAAATTATTTTCCACCTCGAATGGTTGATATTTTTTGTCGCATTTAAAACAGCCAGCCATAGATGATTACAGTCGCGTTAAACGTTTTGTGGAAAATAAAATTTAGATAAACGTTTCCCATTAGACCCATTTAATGCTAGAGTAATTCGGGTCTATAAACATAATGCTTTTAATCATATATAAAATAGTTACCAAAGTTCTTTGACTGAACAGGGAAATATATGGACCTTTTCTTAACATTCACGTCTTATAATTTTATTTTTATACTGTGAGTTAAGGGTTCTTCACCTAAAAATGCAAAACGGAATTATTATTAAATTACGCATCCGCATCAATCTGTCCATCTACTCTATATATTTGTGCTAACTAAACAATTAAAATATGCTTAGGTATATACAATATTAACGAGGAGGTGAATATTATTCCTTGAACTCGACTCAATCGTACCTCCCAAGTCTCTAATGAGTATTCTATAACAACGACATAAAAATTTACAGTTAATATTATTAACCATTTCAAATAATTATTATTAACGACATTTTAACTTTAACAACTTTTTTTGTCATTAGTAAAATTCATCAGTTGACTACTCCATCAATACTATGTTTATCGTATCACCCATCGCTCATCATTCAACACAGATTACGCATAAATAAATAGATAATAAAGTAAATTGAAATCCTTCTCCTAATAATCGTCGGCACTGTTGGTGAGTCAAATGAATGTAATGACACCGGAACCCTTAGAAATGATGGTCCACTTAAAGCATTCTTCAAAACAAATAGTTACTTTTCATTGTTATAAGCAGATTCCTTTTAAGAGTTCCTCGGCAATAGTTAATTTCTAGAAATCATTCGATGAATTTAATTAGTATACTACGTCACTAACTATATTCAAAATGTTATATTATTTCATATAGTAGGTAAGTATTTCTGGCCTGTAGATTTATAAAAAAATAACGATAAAAAATATTTAAAAAAAAAATGCGTGTAGGTGCGCTGTAACGTTTCAATGATACAAAATTATTAGATAGGGGTTATATGGCTGGATTTTATGGGAAGCGGTTGGGCGTTTATTTTAATCATTTGCAAATTGTTTGTGGGTATTGTGACGTAAAGTTGACGTAGTTTTGCATCCCAAGTATCTACGCTGTTGTGCATTATGTGAAATTGTTGAAATAAGTGCTTATTTAGTAGTGTGATGTTGAGATTTTTTTAGTGGCCTCAGTGGATTCTACTAGAAAGACTGCCTCGACATATTTGTCGCCAAAAACTCCGAGAAACATTAAAATGTATTACATCGACACTATATACGTCGAATATATCATTTCATTGCTAAAGATGTCGGCTGTTATGGGCATAGATACCTTTGCCTTCCCTCTCAAGGGAGAATTGTACAAAAAAAGAATTAGACATGTGGTAAATAAATATTTAAATTTATTTTATTACATAAAAGTAATGTATTCACAAACAAGAATGAGAAATAAAGTGGAGATAACGAATAAGATAACATGCTTTTCTTTTAAAAAAGTGTTATAAAGTGACATGAAGAACGTGTTTTATATGTTTTAATTTACGATTTAGCGAACATTCATTTAATATTTCAAACGACGATCCTAAAAAACGTTAAAACGTTAACTAAAAAATGTCCACAATCAAATTTCCACTCAGAACTTCACGTCTGTATTTGGGTGACTACTTATAAAGGACTGTATGAGGATAGAGTCAGCTATAATGGAAGAAAACGCAAGAGAACTCGACACGACCGATTTATTCCGTAACTACCAAAAAATACATAACAAAAGCGTAATAAGAAATGACAAATATTTTAAATTATATTTTAAATTAAAAATAATATAAAGAACAAAAATTGTATAAAAAAGAGGTGCATCTTGCTCATGATATAAACAAGAGGTGCATATTGCACACTACTCAGTCTTTGCGCCAAATATTCTCTGAGAAAAGCATCTGTGATAGCGAGACAGACAAAGAACGCGTAATTCCATAAATGTTTCATTTTGGCAATTTTTAATTTACGAGACATTAAACAAAATAAAGCTTTAAAATTGAAAATAATCGAACGTTCCGATAATAGCATAATATATTAATGCAAATGCTGTGAAGTTCTGACATAACTTGCCTTATTCACTTTTCTACTTAGATTTTATCAAAAAGGCAGATGTATTGAACTTGTTATCTAGGTTTGCGTGGGTGGACGGCACGCGAGGTGTTGCCAATGAACTGATCTCAATGCAATCCATTGTTAGACACCCCTGTATTAGTAATGCTTGATAGTTGCTAACCACTTCCTTATATACAGTATGTATGAAATTTTCGTTAAATTACGACTAATTCACTTATGGATATTTATTGCTAGAACTTTAACTTATTACATTAATTACAAAAAAATGCAATAAATATCTGGTCGTGAGATATCACTTTTCAATTCTTTGCTGCGACAATATCACAGTCGTTGTGAATTGGTCAACATTAAAGTTCTGTCACAAGATTGTTTTTTATTTTATTCGCTGGGTGTGAAGCACGCGGTTGGGAGTACGAGAGCTGTTACAGCGCAGTACGCGGACGTGGTCAAAAAAGAACTAATGGCAGATAAACTAACATTGATAGTGAAAGTGTTTGTTTTTATTCAAAATATATACACTAACTAAGAAACTCATCTTTATCTAAAATGTAAAAAAAACTAAGTTCATCGTAAATATGAGCGATCACGTTATTATTAATTTATTTAAAAACACGCTTCTACATAAATTTCATTATTACATTCATTATTTCATTACAACATTCCACGAGGTTACTTTTTAACCGACTTCAAAAAAAGGAGAAGGTTCTGTGTTCGTCTGTATGCATGTATTTTTTTTATGACTGTTCACCGATAATTACGTCAATTGTGGACCGATTATGAAAATTTTATTTTTGTTTGAAAGGGTATTTAAATTTACCGGTATTGGAGCTTGGACTTCGAAGATATACCAAATAACACCAAACAACGCGACCTGGTTATGGCCTTTATTTATATTGATGATTGTCTTGTATGTCGTTGAGCTCCCGAATTAGAAAGAAGGTAATTGTAGCCCTGCCCTAGATATTTATTTAGGCCAAGGTCAGTCAAAAGAGAGAAATAAAAAAATAATAATAATAAAATTAAACCGCCTACAAAAAAGGAGACTGAAAAGTACGAAATAACTATCCTTTACTGATCAAAACTCAAGTACAATAAAAATAACTTTATAAGTACGATACAAATACTTACCGATATAATTAAATTTGACAGTTATTGAAGTCGGTGGCAAATCAATATGCAACAACAGAAAGTTTATTAGTTTGTTAGGCTTGGCACCGACTTCGGTAACTGACAAATTTAATTGTATAAGTATGTGTATCGTACTTATAAAGTTATTTTTATTGTACTTGAGTTTTGATTAGTAAAGGATAGTTATTTTGTACTTTTCAGTGTTTTTTTTTGAAGGCGGTTTAATTTTATTTTGTTAAAAATTTTTTTAACATCAAAATATTACCTAAGAATTTAAAACACCGAATTATTCCCGAATCACATTATAGTTAGAATATTTAATGTACTCTGTGGTTATAATTAATTAATTTATGGAAATTATTTATACTGTTTCTTCTCTTTTCTGTCAGCAATGTAATATGCAGCCTATAGTGCTAGAAGATGGCAAGATCATTGCGCACCCAGCGGATGCTATGTAATATATTTGTTGGTAACTTGGTATAGACAATAAACGCAAGATTACTGTAAGGGACACATATGTACCTATATTACGAATTACGAATTTAATCTAATATTGTCTTGATTTCTTACCGATTCCTTACTATTTTATCTACTAAATAAAATTTGATTTCAACATAAGGAAGAACTAGTTATACTACTTAAGTACTTATATCTATTGATGGCTGTGTTGAAAATTGATACTAAATGTGTTTGTAAACGAATATCTTGTTTTAGGTGTCGGAAATCATTCTACTTAATTACGCAATATAATATGACTATTACGAAATAACCGTGTAGGACAATTTCTTCAGTGCCATTTTTTGCATAGAACAGATATTCGCGGTTTATTAAATTATTGGAGATTAATGCGAAAAGAGATCAGTAATTGTTTGAATGTTATTCTATAATACGACTTCATTTTGATCTTAATAGAAAAGTTAAAATCGTTTCGTACCTAAAATATCTTTAATTAATCTGCTTTCAATCACTAGGGTGTTAGTGTATTGATGAATCACTGAGTTATGAAACTTCCCCTTGCATTATTACAATATTAAAAATGGTAATATTGCTGCAATGATTCACCATTAATTTATTTGATCTATAAATAACCGTGTATATACGTGTATGTAGGCAAAGACAAGCATATAAATGTGATACAGATACAGATCTGTTTTTGTTTGTATTTTAAATATAGTTTGTAAATATTGTAATGTTTATCAATATTTAGAAACTTCATTTAAAAATATGTATAACTATTTTTTGCATATAGTAATTAAACTATAATTTAAATTTAAATTAATAGGCGCATCAAAACAAGTTGTAAGTTACTTGTAATATATTTCATCTCTCATTCTGATTAAGGGTTTGATTAAGGGTGGCTTTAGGGTGGTGGTTGTTTAATAGGACATCTCGCTCGCATCCACTATTGAATAGTTGGATGCTATTCAATAATGGAGCAAGAGAGATGTCAGTTCCTTAAATCGAGTTTAAGTAATTGATGCAAGCCATCCTAAAAGTATTTAGTCAATATTTGAATTGAAATACTTACTGTGGACTTAATTGCTCTGATTTAATTATTATTACAATCTTTGATTAATGCCGCGGTAGTTTTAGTCCGCAATCTAATGATGCACTGTTCCAGGTATAACTACCCTTATGTAAGGGTTGGCAGACCGCCGGCCGCGAACCACCCTCCGCGTCTAACTAAATTACACACTCATTAGTTCTAACATTTTTTATTTGTTTTTCATTGGTATATAACCTTCATGGCGCCGAGGACTTCTTCAGCTTCACATTGAAAAAAGCTTGGTCACACGGCCAGTATCATAATGCCAACAAATGATATCAATTTTTCATAAAAAATTGAACTTTATCTCTCAGTAATTAAAGCTAATATTGACACAAAAGACATATTTGTCAAGGTATATTGTGCAGTTAATTTGGAGCCGAAAGGTCATGTTCTTACGAGTCGTAAATTTGTTTCCTGTCTGAATCCATCAGTGTTGAAAACGTGTGAATGAGTCACCAGTTTTTTTATAATTCGTCTGAAATGTAGTTAAAAAAATATTTTAAGAATTGAAATTAAAAAATCATTCAGTAAAACGGTTTTTAAATAATTGCTTTTCTAATTACTGCAATAAATACTGATATTAGTCGGAAATCATTTATTATTATGTATGTGGGATAAATGATGGAAAATGCATGAAATTAAACATATAAGTGTGAGACTTAGACTGAGAACTAATTAGTATGTGTGTGAGAGCGATGGATGAACAAATGGCAGAAGACGACTTAAGACGGTAACGTGATTGTGAAAACGAGAAAATCTAAAAATAAAGTATATCCCACTCCAAAATTGCATTTTTTGATTGTAATCGATCCCATAAATCTTAGGGGCTCGTCCGGTATATAAAACAATCAAATTCGCAAGTTTCGGAACGATATTGACGTATCCAGATTTAAGGCGTGTCGTGCTTACGGTGAAAAATAGTGTTCAAGAAAGAAGATACATAACGATTGTTATTACGATGAAAGGTCGCAAGAGAGACAACGCTGACACGAAGTAATCACGCTATTTTGTACCATTTACGACGGATGACCTTGTACCTTTGTTCTCTTGTAACGATGACTCGTACCCTATAACGAAGTGGATACAAGATTTTGAAGATAACGCTGAAATATTCAGTTGGTTACCTGCTCAGCAGCTTTTGGTGCCAAGAAGATTTCTAACGGGCACGGCAGCTTTGTGGTTATATGCTGAAAGAGCGTACAGGAGTTGAGATAAGCTTAAGCAAGCTGCAAGCTTTACTAAAGAATTTCCCGATAAAGTAGACATCAAAACTGTTCACGAAATGATGAGCAGTCGCAAGAAAAAACGAAATGATTCTTGTATAGATTACATGCTCTCAATGAAAGAATTAGGCCAGCGTGGCAAAATGGCGGATTACGTGGCTATTAAATATATTTTAGATGACATTCAGGACTATGAGATAAATAAAGTCATGCTGTATGGTATACTACATTTGGTAATATAAAAAAATAAAATAAAAATGACGAGACTGTGAAAGCAAAAATGAAGGTAAATGACCGAACGGCGAGGCAGCATTGAGAAGGAAAAAATCACATGAGCAACAATTGTCTTTATAAGAATCAAGGTCAAAAGTGCTTTCGTTGCAACGAGTTTGGCCATATTTGCAAGCGCTATCCGAACTTCAAAACAGAGGAAGTTATCGAGCGAAAACGAACTCGAATTGCGATGACATGACAAGATGGCGTGGCGATCAACGCTGTCGATAAAACACTCTGCGACCTAATAAGCGACACGAAGCAATTATTACAGTGTCATGGCGACAAACATGGCCACTGTCAAATACTCAAACATAGTGGCTACTGTCAAATATCCAAACAAGGCGAATGTCAAGTATCCATACACGGTACCGTCTTTGACGTTTTAGAGGTAGACAATCAATCAATCAAACAAATGTGAAAATCGAGATAAACCATTGAAAATAGTGAAAATTTTGTGCCGAAACATGACGAGTGCATTGATTGATTCGGCTAGTGACGTAAATTTGATAGCTAGTGGCTACTATGAGAAAGTCGGGTTTCCTATGAGTAAAATGAACGAGAATTTAACTTTAACCAGATTTGGACAAGCTAAAATGAATTCAATGGTACGATTTTCAACTGATATTGAGATCGATGGTTATGTTTACGGCGACATTACTTTTTATATTGTTCATAGTGACTGTATACCTTTTAGAATAATATTAGGACAAGAGTTATAACGAAATGTTTTCGTTGTTATGAATGGTAGTTCTGTGTTGTTAAGGCCGTCTGAAGAGAAATAGATGTATGATTTAAATTGTTGTAATTGCAGTTCTGGTGACGTAGTCTTGATAGGTAGTACTGAAATCCAAAAAGATGTGAAATGTGTGCAGGACTATAAATAAAAGAAGCCCTTATTCAGCTGAAAATTGTTTTGAAAGATGACATACCTTTAGCTCAGCGACCGAGGATAACATTAATTAGTTGAACAACAAGTATCAGAATGGTTAGAACAAAGGATTATACGGATAAATTATTCTGAATACGTTAGTCCTCTGGTATTTGTTCGTAAAAAAGATAGACTTACTGGAGTTGGCATTGATTAGATAGATAAGATAGATTAATAAAAGGATTGTCAGGGATGAATTCCCCTTACCGCTTATAGTAGACTACATTGATAAACTATGTGAAGCGAAAGTATATAATGTACTTGATTTAAAAAACGGTTTTTTTCATTTAAGAATCGGTGAAGATTTAATTAAGTAAGTTATTTGTGACACACCACGGACGATTCGAATTTTGAAAAGCACCATTTGGCTATCCATTTCTCTTGTATATTTTATGCGTTATATTACTATAATTTTCAGAGATATGATAGCAAAAGATATTGTTTTAATATTTATCGATGATGTTTTAATACCAGCCATTACAGCCAGACTACAGATCAATTGGAAGAAAGCTCATTTAAGAATTAAGCTCGCAGGAAGGTTAATTTTTTGGGACATGAAATTAAAATGGACAAATGAAACCATCAAATGAGAAAGTAAAAGCTGTAATCAAATAACTGGAGCCTGAAACGGTAAAACAACTTCAACAAAAAAACTATGAAGTTTCATTAGGTCGGCATCATATTATAGAAAATTTATTCCTAATTTTTCCTTAATAGCTAATCCATTAACCGATTTGTTAAAGAAAAATAGTAGTTTTGAATTTAATGAGTAACAACAAATTGCTTTTAATGTCTTGAAAGATAAATTATCTAGCAACCCTGTAATGAAAATCTTTAACCCAAAATATTATACAGAATTACATACTGATGCCTCATGTGTTGGTTATTCAGCCATTCTTATGCAACGTAGTACTGAAGATCAGGAATTACATCCAAATTATTTCATGAGTTGTAAAACAACGGAGACCCACAAAAAGTACACGAGTTGGATGAATTAGCTGTCGACGAAGGTGTTAAGAAATTCAGACATTATTTGTTTGGGATTAACATTAAAATTGTTACAGATTGCAAAGCATTTCGAATGACCTTGGATAAAAAAGATCTAGCCATGTCCACAACAATTGCACGATGGATTCTGTTGCTTTAAGACTTTGATTCTATTATAGAGAACCGTGAAGGCACTGGAATGACACATACAGACACACTTAGCCGTAATCAATATGTGGCACTAGTAAGTACTATACATGACAATATAAGACGTGCATAGCAACTTGACGAAGGCTTGAATGCTGTAATTGAAATTCTTAAGCAAGGACCATATGAAGACTACATTGTTGAGAACGGTTCACTTTATAAGGGATTTGACAAAAATTAATGATTACCTGAAGTATGAAAAACTGAGATTATTAAAATAGTGCATGACAATGGTCATTTTTCTAAAAAGAAAATGTTAGAAGTGATTAATAAAGATTATTTTATTAAAAATATTAATAAGAAGGTGAAAGAATTTTTATAGTAACTTGTATTTCATGTTTGTTGGCCAACAGAAAAAAGGGAAAACAAGAACAAGATTCCTAAATACTATCAACAAAGAAGAAATACCACCTCATACGATTCACCTTGATCACTTAGAAACTATAACGGGAACAAAAAAGCATTATTATTACCTGTTCACCTTGGTAGATGGGTTTACAAAGTTTGAATGGATGTTCCCAGTTAAAAATACAACAAGTAAGGAAGTAATTGACGAATTAAGAAATCACCAACAACCATAGGGTAACTCTATCCGTGTAATTAGCCGATAGAGGTACAGCATACACCAGCAGTGAGTTTCAGCAATACTGCTATGAAGAAGGCATAGGCCATGTGACAATAACAACCGGAGTTCCACGAAATAATGGACACGTAGAAAGGATCCATAGAACTATTATTTCAGTGTTAACGGAACTTTGTACAGAAGAACCAATGTAATGGTATAAACATGTGAGTCGAGTACAACGTTCGATTAACAGTACCTACATTCTAAAGAAGTATAGGTACGACACTTTTTGAATTAATGATTGCTATTGAATTAAAACAGAAAAGTGATTTAGAAATATATGATTTATTACAACTAGAAAGTAGAGAAGATTACAATGAAAAGCGTGAAGAATTAAGAAAGAGAGTAAAAATACAAATTTTAAAAGTTCAAGAGAAAAATAGATAAAACTATAATAAACAAGGAAGGAAAATAAAAAATACAAGGAAGGTGACTTAGTGGCTATAAAAAGAACCCAATTTGGCACAGCCATGAAGCTTAAACCAAAGTTTTTTGGCCCTTATCGTGTTATTAAAGTCAAACGAAAAAATAAATATGATGTGCAAAAGGCTGACATACTAGGGAAGGTCCAAATAAAACTTCCACTTCATCCGATTACATGAAGGCTTGGCCAGACATGGCTGATGAGGAGTGAAGAGAATAGTAAGGTGAGTGAAATAATTTTTAAAATTATTTAAAATTCAAGAAAAGGAATTACAATTAGTTAATACTGTTAAATATTTTAAAAAAATGTAACTGGGTAGACACAATATTAAAAATGTTAAAAATTTAAAAATAATATTATTATTAAGAATATAGTTAGGTATTTACTTATATTAGAGAGCTTACGAATTTAAAGCTTAGTTTGAAATGAGTACATTAGTTGTTAATTGTTTACATAATAAGCTGTGTAATTTGCAATGTAAAATTATGTACTTGTAAGTATGTCCGAGGTCAGGCACGAAGGTCAGGACGGTCGGATGTGGGATAAATGAAAAATGCATAAAATGAATATAAGTGTGACACGGAGAGCGAGAACTAATTGGTATGTATGTGAGACGGATGGATAAAAAATTGCAGAAGACGACAAGACGAATTGTGAATAGGAGAAAATCTCAAAATAAAGTGTATCCCACTCCAAAATTGCGTTTTTTGATTGTAATCGATCCCATATGTATATATTACTAGCAAACCCAGCCCGTTTCACTGGGCGTTAGTTTGACTGGGCGTAAAAAACAAAAAAAAATCTACTGATCCGATCGCTACCAAACTTTACAGAATCACCCGCTAGGCCAATCTGATGCCTCCCTGAAAATTTCATCGAAATCGGTCCAGCCATTTCGGAGTCCATAAGGAACATACATACATACATTGTCTTCTATATATATATATAGATAGATAGATTGTATCCGAGCCTTGAGCAAACAAATCTTGAATTTATTTTGGCGTTCTAAAAGTGCTGCAAGATGAAACATTTAACCTCTTAAGTCATATTCATGGTCATGATGTATAGAGCGGTGAGCAAGAAATACACGAATAAATATGGTCGACTAACTTAAAAAGCAAATAAAAAGGTACTTATTTTACAGACAAGCATTTAATTTTGCTTAAAAACTATTTTTATCCTCAGCCTAATTAGGCTGAGGATACAAATTGAAGACAAATGCAAAACACAGTTGAAATAGTATTGCCACGAAATGAGAATATTAGAAGATCTTACGGCTAAAAAGGTGTTGAACATAGAAATGGGTGTGACGTAACAGACCCCCGAACCTAGATCTCCATTATTAATTACAACCTACTTGGTGATAAAATAAGAAAGGATCTGTCTGATAAAAAATGAAGAGAAGACAAATTTCAAATTGTAATACTTGAAATGTATGTACGTACCAAAAATAGAATAAAAATCTCTTTGTCCTCACCGTAACTAATAAACAAACCTATGATACTCTATTCAGGTTTGTTTTTGCACTCAAATTTTATTTAACATTTATTTTATTCGCACATAACTTTACACAATTTCCCATTCGAAGTAGACAATGCATTATTTGATTCACAATAAAATTACCCTGGACTCCACTTTTGTCAATTTCAGTTTACAATTAAGACAGCGGAAGTATAACATAGTGGCAGGATGTCACTGCCTATATGAGTTCACTAAAATATGACCTAATCCACGGCCGATTTTCATGATCTGCGTAAAAAGATACGTCAACTGTATCTTTTTACGCACGGTTTATATTTCTCTTTGGGACTGTGGGCTACGAAGTCTTCAATGGTAGTCTCAAGTAAAGAAATGAATAATACCAACTTACTTGTACTTCTCCGAATGACTACTTAAGAAATCGAGTATACTTGGTGCAAAGTTCAGTCTATTAATACTGCATTTTAACATCCTTTATCGGCGTCATTGTAGGCAATTCGCTCATCCGATAATAATTAATAAAGTCTGAAACGAACTCGTGATCACCAGAAGGGCGTCGTGACCGCGGCATCTCTGACCCCGCTCTGATTGAGATATCAAAATTCGTTTACAGTCTCACGGTTAGGTGCGCAAGTTTGTTTTATAGTTAAGGCTTTAGGGCAGCCAGTGTTGTAATTTATTTACTTATTTATTAATTACTCATTTTCTTCGGATTAATGTAAGATATGAAAATTCATTAACGTAAGATGTTTTCTGTAGTACTTTTTCGATCTGTTTTCTACTACCTATATCATTTAAATTTATTAATTACTAGCGACGCGCCCCGGCTTCGCACGGGTTGAATTTTTTTTTAAAATAAAATACAGCCCAATCACTCGCTGATAATGTAGCTTCTAACAGTGAAAGAATTTTCAAAATCGGATCAGTGGTACTGGAGATTACCCCGAACATCCAAACTCACAAACTTTACCTCTTTATAATATTACAGTATAGATATAGATTGAAAAGAGTTGCGAATGCGAATTAGGGTAGACAATACGATGACCGTGAAAGTATGAGATTGATCTTATTACTAAATTTTAAGACAGTGTTAATTTTTTTTTCACAATTCGCATGACCGAAGTGACAGTTAAAGCTAGTATATATTGCACAACAGACCAAGATAATAAAAAGTGCTATAAATAAATGAAGTCTTTTCAGCTATTCAAGTCTACGGATAAGAGAAATAGTGACATATAATGAATAAAAAGATAATTAAATAGCGCCGCACAAAAAATTATTATTATTACATTACGCAGACAAAAGTTGTTATAAGTTCGTTAAATGAAGAGAAAGCTAATCTATATAGCTTCCGGCTAATTTACTACCCTCTAAGGGCTCAATATTACATCAGTACCAGTTTACACTCTCTCAGTAACATTTCCATTATCTTCAATCTACGTAATGGTTACTGCTAGACTAATTGTTTCTTCCTTCGCATCGAATTAATTGTGTATTCGCTGCTAAAGCTCATAAGGGCAGACTCCATCGATAGCATGCCCTGATTTATATTGTAAAGCGTGAACAGATATATCACAACCTTAAGCATCTATCCTCGGAAACTAATTTTCATTCTTTTGGATATTTGATGCAATAAATGTTATTTTTTTAACCTCCAATATCAACTTTTTTAAACTTTTATCAAACCTTTTTCGACGACTGAACATTTTAACGATTAACATAAAATTCATATGAATAATATTATTTCGATATGTAATGTTTTAATAAATTATGTAATATAATGTATTCTTTCCTCAAAGCAATTCCATAAAGGCAATTTGAAGGTGAAAGAAAATAACTGTAATAAAAAATTGGCCACCAATCACCCCGAATAAAAGGTTCAATTTTTACACTTGTGACATAACTGCTTTTTAGATACATACATGCATTTCTTCAAGCTGTATCCCTAACGGAGTAGTCAGAAAGAACGGAGCGCCAAGGGTCCTTACATCTTTCGCTTCCTCAAAGCTTATCATTCTCCTCACACATTTTCGTGTAAATATGCGAGTGCTTTTGACATTCCCGTCGGCTAACACTCTGGCTATTTGATCTTCATACGTCAGCCTTGGTCTTCCTTGGCTTCTTTTACCACTTACATTTGTAGTGTAGATTTTCTTCGTCAGTCTTTCATCACTCATTCTTTCTATGTTATGTTTTTTAGATTTATATTTATGTACTCGTATATAGATTTATATGAGTACACGTTAGTAACTACTCTCTGACTACCCTGTTAAGGATACAGCGTGAAGATATGTATGTATGTACGTACGTTAGTAATACTTAATAGAAGCTGTAAAGACCTTACTTTGGTAACATAGCATAGAAACTCGCATACAGGTATTCTTCTCCCTCCCTCCAGGTCCCCTTGAGAGTAGGACTGGGTTATGTGGGGATTTTACCCACCAAAACTCCTACAGTGACCGTCCTCGGCACGTCGTCGGAATGTCCTACGGAACGGACTCGAACGGAGTCCCTTTCGCACTCTGCCGATGTGTTTATCGGGAGAACCCCCCTCCTCGCACTCACAGTGCCTCAACAGCGTAAACCACACTCGCGAGTATATGTGTTCTGTGACACTTGCTGTCATCGTCGTCGAGGTCGCATGTATGGACATCCGAAGCCCCCATGCCGATCTAGCGCCACCCAGACGACCTTTCGTCGCCCTTCAGTAGCCTTATTTTCTAGCCCGGCTTACAAGGCTGAAACGGGTAAACCTGGGGCACTAAAGCTGCCTTCACATTATACTAAATTCACTGCACTGAATAAGTAGGCACTAAATGTAGAGTAATTTAAATAAAGTTAATACGTTAGTAGCTTAAAATATGGTACCATTTTACCAATAAAAGATCTAAAATTTAACACAAAATTAGCTTAATTATGAAGATCGAACAACTTGAGTGTTAGATGTGAAAACATTAAAAGTATACTATAAAAGTAATACTTTGGCAATTATAATTTAATTGTAGCGATTGTAATTTGCTTTAACTTATGTTTTAATTTTCGAACATATCATCACTTACTCTTACCAAAAGATAAGCGCTGTTTGTTTTAGCCTGCAGCTCGGATTGAGTCTTTTGATTTTGTAAATTTATCAAGATGAAGAGAAATTTAGTGCATAACAACGTTGGAGATTACAATAAAAGCGCTTACTAAGCTGTATTCTCAATTTCTTAGTACATACAGAAGATTATATTAGCATGCATAATGTATTTATATGTACTTTCTCACATTAAAAAATATTTAAATCGAAATTAGAATTGTTTGGAAAACGTTTACAAGTACATAAGATAATCTTTAAAATATATTACAAAAAAACTTTTTTTATTCACATCTCGTATCGCCTTTGTTTTTATTTCACACGCACGTCTCTATTAATAATAAAATATGTATCACCCAAACACATAAACGAGGAAACCTTGGAACCACCTGCATGAATTTTAATATTTATTTAAACGTTACCTTTGCAGAGTACTAATCGAAGTTTAAAATTCACGAATTGCCGGCGCTGGCGCAGCCAGTGCAATTGCGCATGCGTCGCGTACGCACAATAATATAGCTAACGCCCTCGTATTATCTCATATTTATGTTCATGTTGCTCATATTATGCTCACTTGCTTAACATTAAAATTATGTACCAAGCTGAAAGAAAATAATTGTATTGACTTTACTAAAAAAAGAAATATTTACATAATATCTTTGTGCCATTTTTCTTTCAAGATAGAGTCATTATTAAGCATCAAAATGCAGCGAAATTACACCTTGACAGTATTTTTGGCAATAAGTACTGGCTTTTAAAGGCTTTTAAACGATTCAGAAGAACTTAGTAGTGATTAGTTGTTGCAATCTCCTATAAAAGTTTCTCATGATAAGGGTTATAGCTTGCTTGATTTTTACAAGTGGTCAGTACTTGTATAATTTTCGTCTGGATCGCTACTATCTACCTTACTCGTCAATCTTGCCACCAAACAGCAGTGCTTACACTGTTGCGTTCCGAGGCAGAGTAAGGCGACCAGTAAAATTACCAGCACACGAGATACAACATCTCAGTCCTCAGGGTTGCCAACGCATTTTCAATCTGAATTTCTTATTCGTACTGTCCATTGGCCTCAGTCCACTTACTATCAGGGAAACTGTTTATTCGTTAGTCTTTCCTGTGGTATAAAGAGGCTTGTGTTAGAAGCAAACTGGCACATTGTATATTTTTATCTCTTTACTTCCTACCTGCTTTACTAACTACCTACATCTCATAAAATATGTAATGTTTAATAGATTCTAGTAGCAATTAGAATTATTATAATTGGCAAAATTTTGAGTAAGGTGTTATTTATGTAAAGAGGTAAAGGTTGCCTGGAAGAAATTGCTGTTTAGCACTAACATCGCATTTTTTACTGTAACAACATTTTTTCTTCATATATATTTGTGGTGAAATAAAGTGTTTTGTATTGTATTGTATGGAATAAGTTGTATCAAAGATAAAAATGCTGTTGTACATAAATTTAGATAAAAAAAGGAAAATGAAATGAAAAAAAAAAATTCCATCTATATAAGTTCTACGTTATTAATTATCTTAAATTTATTTAGTTAAGAAAGCTTTTATTTAAAGAATTTTATCATGTTCGTTTACATACTTCACTAAGAGAACCAAAGCAAACTAATACGCAATGAAATATTTATTATACATGCTAAATAAATAAAATAAACGAGCCAGAAGAAAAAAAAACATTCGAATCAAAAAAAGCAGTAGTTACAGGTATGTTCAGTGGTATTCGTGTATAACCGTATGCGTTTCAGTCTATTGTACTACTTCGCACTTAAAAACTTAACAAACATTTCATTACGGTCAAAAATTAACTTAATTTCAAAGTATAAAACTCTACAGCTTAAGAAATAAGGTCGAATTTCTTATAGCGGAACTTTATGCAACTTTTATTTGTGCGCGAACATATTAAAACTTTTGTCGGATTATCTCGATTGAATCGCCCGCTCATTTTTACGGTAATCGCTGTCTGCACATACTTTTACGTCGTAGTAGTATTTACGTTTATAGTTCTCTTCTTGGTGGCTATTACATTAGTTGTTTCGTCAAGAATCTTGAAATAAGCTCGCCTATCTGCGTGCATGATCTTCCTTGACGACAAGCAAATCTATAAACAGGTGAATAAAATATACCACTGGGCGTAAATAAACTCCAATACTACCTTTTTAGAGTAATCTACGAATACTATTTCTTCCACTGTTGGAAATATTCTAATTTCCTTTCGTGTTCATACATCGCGTAGTTACATTATTAAATCGTATATTTATTATTTACCGGTTGGGGAGGTGTAACGTGTGTAAGTATAAGAAAAGATTATTTTTGAATATGTTTCACTATGTTACATCAAAAGCTTTGATTGCAAATAAAAATCATTTTGCTCTAAAATAATATTTACTTATAATAAAGTAGTTTTAAAATGCAAGAAAGAACTTGCATCCTGTTTTCCCCGCTCATTGGTGAACTGTCCTCATGCGAGATACGTTAAGCCTCTATTATGACTCTCATATACAACGGCTTGCTAAAAAGTACCGACCACAAGTGTCAATTTATTTTCATAATTAACCTGTCGCGAATACTTAACTCCGGGTAAGACAATTTCCAAAATGAATAGTGACATATTTGAAACGATAACAATTTTAAAATTATATTTGATGAATATTTACTGGTTAATTTGAGTAATAACGAGCACTTATATAATAAACATCACTAAGAGATTAGGTATGATTTATTTTAGTCCATATTTTGATGAAATCTCTCTACATTTTTAATACAGAAAAGCATGTACTGACTTCTTTTATTTTAAGGGGTTTGTTTTTTTATAAGTATCTATTTGCATTTTTTTAATAGAACAGCGCAAGTAACTATAAAACGAACTTTCGATTTAGATACCACTTCTCGCTAGATATTTCTAGAAAAGAGGAGTAGGATGGTGGGGTTTCTACTGGTCATAGTTTGCGCAGATGTATCGTGACACCTGCTCTTAGATTATAATTTTCGTTTTTTTTTTCATACATTTACAGATTTTTTAAATTTTATTTGAGGCTTTGGAAATTAATATTAAGGAATAAATTTCGTAGAATTAATTATAGGATTAATATATTTATGACTACATTAAAATTCGTTACATAATTATCGTTACTGCATATACGAAACGATAATATGATTATCTGTGTTTCAAATCGTTTTCCGTGCACGTAACACCTCATTTATTTACATTGTAGTCAATTTCAAGCAATTTCTTTAGCAATTAAGAACGAAAACATGATTGCAGATGTCGTACACAGGCATGTGTTATCTTCCTCATGATACTGTACTTCAATTATAAATCCCATCAAGCATCAAAATCATTTGAGCAAAAATGTACTTAATAACAAAAATTGAGATATGTATCTTAATATGTGCATAATGAACACTATGAAGATATTAATTTCAGAAATTCGGCAGGTGCGTTCAGTTCTAATTACTTAATTACAATTTGATCATAAATTTTGAGACAAATATGTCCCTTAATAAACAAGAAACACATTAATAAAAATAATTTATAGAGTTATTTTATAAACATTAGAATAAGATTTTCGAAGTTATCACATTTCTATACAAATAATACATAAACTTATTTGAATGTTATTAACTAATAACAAACTAATAAGTTTGTATACTTAGTGTAAATTAGTTGAGTACAATTCTGTGAACATAATTTTTATTTTAACACTACTTTGTATTCTAGGAACTTTCTCTGTACTAAAAAAAACTTAGAGATAACTTCACGGTAAACATATTTTTGAGTTCAATTTCTATTAAGACAAACGGCACGTTTTTAATTCTAAAAAAAAATACCTTCGACGACTCTATGTTTTTCCATGCTGACAGTTTTCAGAGTCGTCGACTGGGCAGGTGCGTCGCGGGTGCACACTTCTTTCATTAAAATTAATACCAATGTCGCGTGTGCACATTCTTACTCGATAACGCCTCAAAGTAATTAAGGTATGGTTTAAAGTTAAAACGAGCAAACTCGTCTGGCCAGGGCGCGTGGCGGGCGTGTGCCTCAACGGTACTCCACAAAATATTTAACGACGACTTAAAACAAGTATGCGAATAATATGAATATTTGCAAGCGACTATTTCTTTCTGAAGGTTAATAAATAATTACTTAATACATACATACATACATACATAGATCTTCACGCTGCATCCCCAACGGGGTAGTCAGAGAGGACGGAGCGCCAAGCGTCGCGGTCCTTACATACTCCTTTCGCTTCCTCAAATCTCATCATTCTCCTCACACATTTTCGCCTAGGTATGCGAGTGCTTTGACATTTCCGTCTGCTAACACTCTGGCTATTTGATCTTCATAAGTCAGCCTTGGTCTTACTTGGCTTCTTTTACCTCTCACTTTCGCTCTGTAGATTTTCTTCGTCAGTCTTTCATCACTCATTCTTTCTAAGTGCCCGAACCATTTAAGCATTATGTACTTAATAATTTGTGCTTAACACTTATAAAACAATACCTTGCTTGCACAAATTGATATTATTTTGTCGTTATAAGTAGCACATTTCATTCACACATTTAGAACTTACACTCTGTCAAGAAAGTACCGGGAAAAGATCAATAATACATGAAATGTTAGTTATTCATCAAAATTTATTTTATCACCTTCAAAGTATGCTCCTTCAGAAACGATACACTTATGCCAACGAATAATCCAATCATCAAAACATTTTTTTAACGCTTCTGTAACATTTTCAGTGACTCCGAACACGAAATTCCATTGGTGATGAAAAATTTAAGACAAACTCTTTGTTCGATGCTTTTGTCCATTATGAAATTCGCAATATACACTAGAATGATATAACTAAAATCAGCACTGTATATAATCTGAATAACAGATGCAACTCAAACTCCGCGGCAAAATGAAAAGCAGTTGTGCCAATCTAATAACAACAAAAAAAAACAAAAAATTGAATTTGGAACCATAAACAAATCATCCATTCCCGATACTTTCTTGACAGAATGTATATTATGAATTACCTAATGTTTTATGTTTTTGGCGTATAATACGAAGTAATGCAATCTGATCTTCCGTTTATGACCTTTAGAAATATCTACCTAAATTAAAATGCCGTTCAAAAAAGATACGGAAACAAATCTCGAAGCCAGTGTCAATAAATCTGACGACTGCGAAAAAAATAAGAAGTTAACGACAACAATACTAATTATCTATTTAAGCCTATCTTATCTCCGAAACTAACGAGGTATCGTAAACAAATAAACGAATCGTACAAGCCTTGTTTGTCGGCATATGAATGAATTTCCTAAACTAGCTTTATTTATAGACGATAGTAACGATCCCTCAGAAAAACGTGAAATATAACGTACTAAATAGGACACGTACTTTCGTTATTAAGTTGTTCTGCATGCAGTTAAAATGAAGTGGAAAACATTTTTATATTCGTTTCATTATAATTAGTACAGATGAACAATATGTAATAAAATTCTCACAATAAAACAAAACGTTTGCACCATTTCCACTGCTGATTACGAACACAACTATTATTTATTCAAGAAACTAACAATTGATTAACTTTTTCTTTACATCAAAATTAATAATTCATGTTGGTCATGAAGAAAAGAAACGTTAAACAGCGTTTTATCTTCTTGCATTGTACAAGTCGGATAAGGGATAGAGCTCACTATAACAAACTTATAATTAAAGAATAGTAGCAAAACTAAGTATTTGTGTTTTAAATCTGTTTGTTGAAGTATCTATAAGATACACACAATTTTTGATTCTCTATCTGGCTACCGACGAATAAGTTGGAGGGTTTTTCAAAGGGCGAGGTCATGTAGAGCTGTTAGCTGTCCATACGAAAAGCAAGTCCTCATACTTGTAACTATTGATATCGTGCCTTATTTATCCAACGTACTTATTTCCTTTATCGCGCTCGCTATTCCAACGTAACTCCATATACGTATATAAGTTTCATTGTTATAAAAATCTAATAAATTAATAAACTTCAGTTTCTCGAAAAAGAGTACATCTTCTGGAACAAATCGAATTATTCAAAAACCAATTGTAAATAATATTGCAATGTCCGATCAATGGTATATTATATACGAGAAGAATTGTATGTCTGTCACAATCGGTGTAAGAGCGTCAGGAAGTTGGATATGTCACGTCGACGTCACAGGACGACAGGCGCTCGGCCAACGCGACGTCTGCAGTAGGTGGCGAGAAATGTCGCCGATACAATGTCCAGATAGCTATGTGCTCGTTCTCCAAGATTTAGAGACATACTTATTTGCATTTTATGTAACGTCCGAAGAATATGTATTCCGAAAGCCGATAGAATGTTAACGGCAGTGTTAGTAGAAATATAGTAACAAACCTTTTTATTTACCGATAACATATTTTCACGGATAGGTTAAAAATAACAAGATTTAAATCTTTATTATTTAAAAATGTTTTCACGAATAGAGGAACAATTGTTTCCGAAAAGAATTGTTTTAAGAACAATTTTAAAAATCGAAATTTTGACGAAAAACTATAACAATTTTAACCTTTATACACGTCTCGTTCCACATTTTTTTTAAATCACTATTCATTGTTATATTTCACTGTAAGTTATGAACAGAAAATTGGAATCAACCCTCTACGTCTCATTATAGGAGCCATCATTATTTCTATCGCTTTAACTTTAACCCCAAATGTACAGAAAGAGAAAATCGAACCGCAAATCATCCCTCTGACATGATACGGGGTTAGTTTAGTAAAGAATGTTTTATGAACGTTACCTTTTGTATCAAAACCGACCACGTTTGATGTGAAACGTAAAAACATTCTCTTTATTAATACTTAATATGATCACCCTTTGACGTCGCAATGAATAGCAGTCACTCAACAAGTCGTTAATCAAATGTTATTGGATAGGAATCAGGTAGTTCCATTGTCCTGGTAATGTCGGCGAGCTTTACACCTATGATTTATAGCCTGCTATAATTTTTAAATATGGAATTAATAGACGTCTTATTGGTGAAACCTTGAATGAACTCAGAAAGTTGGAAGCTACTATTATGCGTATCAAATGTGATCGACTCCCGTTGCATTTTTCTCAAAAAGATGTTCACATACTGACATATGTACATATACATATTCGGTATGGACAGAAATCAAGGCGCAACAAAATCAATCACACCGTGTCTCAGGGGCGGATTAACCCACGAGCATTACAAGCACGTGCTTGAGGCCTCTGTTCTCCAGGGGCCTTCTCTTCTCCCACTGCTGTCGTTTTTTGCGGGAAAGTTTCTTTAAAATGCGCGATCGACATCTACACGTGATCGTGAGTGAGACTTGCTGGTTTACACAAACCACGGTTGACCTACTCAAATTAATGACTGTGGGCTATTTCGCACCTACATATACAACCTATTAAGTATTAAAGTACAAAGCGTTTATGTGTTATACAATTTAAAAAAAAACAAGTGTCTGAGGTCACAGTGAGATGTGAGTCTGACGGACTACATGAATGCTTACAAATGAACAAAAGTTTACAAATGGTTATAAAACAAAACAGATTAATTAGTTATACTTACTATGATTAATTATTCTGTGACGGAACCAGATTGATAGGTTCCTAGGCTATCATCTGAACCAGTATTTTATATTGAACTCTGTGTATACTTTAGTTAGAAGATAAGGAACTGGCAAGTTCTATATTTTTCTCATTCTTCCTGATCAGCATGGCAGTATCATATTAGAGTATAAATCTACGAAACTAAATGTCGTCAACTTATAAGTAAATATGTCTTGAGTTCCGAATGTCAGTATTGTGCATTGGTTTCTGCTCATTCAAATATAACTTAATAATTGTTTAATACTGTAATTAAACCGAAAGACTTCACGGTGAATATAATTAGAATTCTATTTACAATACGATTTTCTTTTAAGTTTTATTCAATTTATTAACTTATTACATGCCTTTAAACATATAAACTCCAATATTTTAAAACTGCTGTATTTTCCAAACAAATTAAAATTACCACTGAAGCGTGTCATGTATAACGGCAGATGACTACATTCCCATAATCATCGTCATTCTATTCGTACCCCATAGATCCCACGTTGTTTCACATCTCTGTCATTTGTTTCACCTAATTGTTTTATTTGCGAGTAATCATTCGAACGAGTAGATGTCGATTAATTTCCGTTGTACGCGTAACATGGGCTGTCCAAAACCGTTAGACACAATTGTTATTGATTTTCATTTAAACTTCTCACGGAAAGTGATGAATTTCAAAATTTATAAAAATTAAAGAAATTCTAAAAATTTTTAGAAAATATATATATATATATATAGAATATATATATAGCAAAGCGTAATTTTAATTTAAAAAATATAAATTTATGTTTTATTCATACCTTTATGTTCTCAGATTATAAGAAACCGTTAAAATTAATTTCATCTTAATTGCTCCGTGGGGGTTGATGTACTGACCTGTTATGACAATTACGTGAACTGAAATTATGGTTTCCAAATAGGGAAGCTGGGGTTAAATAAATAATGGGAGGACAACATGTCGCGCGATAAGAGGTGTGAGAAAATGTGTAAAACTAAATTGAAATTGTTTCAATGTAAAAAAAACTTAAAGTTTTTTAATGTTGTCATTTTCTTATTTTTTAATCTCAATAATCTTATGGAATAATAGAATTGAAATGCTTTAAAGTAACAATAAACACAATATCCAAACGCATAGAGGGCACCAATTATAAACTATCGAATATTTCAAATTTCAGCTATATTAACAAATAAAAACATATTATGTACGTAAAATTAAATTTTGAAAAATCAAATGATTATTACATAGTAAATTCCTTAAAAATGTACACATGTATCGAGAATATTAGTCTTCAAAAAATATATGTACCTACAAAGTATAAAGATATTATATTTCTTATCATACTAAATACAACCATTTCCAAAAAACAAATTCACTAACTCATAAAGTCATAACGAATTCTTAATTTGTTATGGAGTTCAAAAATAAACAACTGTCTGATCGAACCGTGAAAAGCGTGGGTGGTATGAACAAACTATATTTCATACATACATTAAGCATGGGGGTGCATTCCCTCTTTACAATAACGCTTTACGTCATAGTCTTATTGGAAACCTTTTAGTAATGTCGAAATAGACTTATAACAAGTTTTTAGTTAAGGTTTCATTTATTTATTGATGCTATTGACACCTTATAAAAAATTGTTCCAATTTAACTCTTTCATAGTATGTGATGATCGATCATTGGAGCCATTTGTGATCTGATGGAATTTTTATGCTAAATGCTTTTTCGATAATTTTGTAAAATTTAACGTAATATCGTTTTAGATTCCTATATGAAGATTGTCTTGAAACAAAACTAAGTTTCATACTACAAGTATCTGCCTAGATTAAAAATAGTCTACTGATACTATCACATATTCATTAGTCTTTAATACGAAATATGGGAAGATTATGTATTGTCAATTTCTTTATTATGACCTGAAGAGTCGAACCTGAAACCCCTCATTGGATATTTTATTTTCATATTCATTGCTCAGTGGCCATCTTGACCTAAAAATTCGATAAACGAAATCTTTTAAAAGTATTCAAAATCACAAAAAATTAATCATAGGTAATAATCATTCTTAATGTTTCTTTTTATATTAGGTTTCTAGTTCTTTATTTGTTAAATTTAAGTTAACAGGTAGAAGATTTTTATTCAATAGAATGCAGTTTCTCCTTGCCAATATCATATTACTAAGGGATAACGTACTTTACCATTTAATGGGATTTTGTTTTAATCCTCAAACGCCATAATATCTCCTACAACCCTAACGGAATATGCTTTTATCCATCGATTACTCATAATAATCATAACAGGAAAAAAATATCAGTTATTTACGGAACCCATTAGCACCTCCCCGCAGGACATATCCGGTACGTAATCACGGGGTAAAAACCCCATAAGATGACTGGACGATCTGTACATTGTTACCAAAGCCAATTTAAATCTAATACACGATAAGTGTTATTGGTTACCCGCTTCTTTATTTTTAGGTAAATGAAGCTGTATCGATCTATTATACGTATCTTTTTTAGCGTTCCTTATAATTTTAAAGAAAACTCTAATGGTATCGCTCGGTCTGTCTATGACAGACGTTTATCTCAGGAACAGGTGAAAGGAACCGTACTATTTGACTTCGGAAAGACACATAAAAATTGCTGTCTTCTTTCCAAAAACATCCCTCAGAAGAATCTGTAAAATCGTGAACATGAATTTTCATTTGATCTACACCTTATTCTCAAGAAGAAATGTACATTTTCATTTAAATTTTCAACATAGAATAATTTTATTGTTAACATCATTATTAACTGACATTCACCAAGATACTGTCCACGAATATATCCATTGTTTAATAATTACTTATTAGTGTTTGAACAAAATGTTAAAAGATTTTACTCCAGACTTCTTGGAAGAACGCAAAAACTTTAAACCACACGTTTAGGTATTCAAATTCCCAAGGCCTTGTGTTTTAAAACCCCGAAAATTCTACTGTTCCTAAAAACTTCATCTAGTATTATTACTAGTATTTCTAGACCAAGAAAATTATTTATCAGATATTTACTAATTAAAAAAATGACTGTTTTGTTCGGTATTCCGTAGGAATGTGAATACTAAGTTTATTATAATTCAGTTTAAAGTACTTACATAGTGTCAGTCTCGTATAGATGGGAGAAGGGTTGGCCTGTCACTGCGGCGGCGACTCTCACACGAATGCCTCGATATTTCAAATATTTGAATGAATATAGAAAATAATAAATTTAGACGGCTTTCTTCTTCAAATATATGGAATACTTCAAAATTTTATGTTATTAAATTTGATGCTCTGACGACATAAATGATAAAGGCGTAAGGTCGATCAAAAAAAGTTTTTCTAATAAAAAAATTCTGCTTCCACTGTTAATAAATCGTTTCACCTCATATTTTTGGATATGGATGATGAAAAATAATGTAATTAGTAGAATATTTATATCAAAATAGCAATAACTTTATTTATTTATTCATTTTATTTTGTTTCATTTATGAACAAAAGTCGACAACATTTTTTTATACATACATTTTACAAAGTACATCTTACTGTAACTTTTGTTAATTACTGATTCTAATTTCTACCAGAATCTATTAAAAATCATGCGATGTAGGTATTATTATTCTGTGAAAAATTGTGTGATATATGTAATTTACCATGGAAATTTCAATATTTATGCAATAAATAACATAATGACTACCCCGTTAGGGATACGGCGTGAAGATATGTATGTATGTATGTAAATAACATAATACGTTATAGTTATTTATCTAATTTTGCATTGTAACCATGTGCACATAGTAGATACCAAGTTTTTGAAATAAATACTCTAAGAACTACACATACGACACCAATAGCTTTTTGTGTTCATCGGCCCTTTTCATCAAAACAGGGCTACCGTCAATTTGACTGCATGAATCGAATATCTCACGTTAAATTCATTTAATTTCACTAACTCAATTGAAATAGTATTGATTCTAAATTGTATTTTAATTTTATTAGCAACAGTTAAATGTTATGTATATTATTTAAAATATATCAATGGTTTTATAATTTTTTTCATTTTGTTTTTATTATGAATTATAACTTAACATGTTTTTGGTATACTTTCAGTAATATTTCGCAATCAGGTTTGTATCTAGTTATTTCAGTAAATGAACTCTAGACGGGATAAGTTAGGTAAAATAAAAATATTTCTTCAGTTAAATCTTTTGGCTCTTTCATTCGTATAATTCCGCATCATTATCGATTAACATATAAAGAGAAGATGTCATTAAAATAAAGTAAACATAAACTACAGCTATACCACATCTATATAGATTTGGTATAAAAACATTCAAGTATTAACCTTTTTTATATGTAATACTAGCTGCGAGCCCGATGGAATTTTCTGTTGTCAACTCGGGAACTATCCGTCTTTTCTTATATGTCAGAATTTTTAGTAACTTGTTCTACTCATGACCTTTTTTATAACCTTTGGTCACGACGAGAAACAGGAGCCCAAACACCAATTTCCATATTACTAACTTCGAAAATGACGAATTTCAATACAAACTTTCATCCTCTATTTACCCCTTACGGGACGTATTTTTACAAAATCTCCTTTGAAAAATTTCATGTTTCTAGACCCACTGCTTTAGGCCGTGCGTTGTCTGTGAGTCAGTTTTAAAGTTTAATCAAGTAAATGTATTATTTGCCTAAGTTTTTTTTAAACAAAACACAACATTAGGAAACCAAAATTAAATTATCATTATGAAATCGGTTAATTTATAAACTATTTTTCATAAAAGTAGATATCATAGTATGTAGCTATTTCGGTTTCTAAAATCATTTACTATTACGAAAGGCAATGGTCAGTGAAAAAACTGGGCACGCGTTAGTAACCCCTTCACAGCACCCCCGTACTCCACTCCCCTAATACTATACCAGGTACAGACCCGCACGTACTAGGGGAAGGGATGATCAAAAATAATAAGGGAAGAGAATTTTGAAATTTATATTTTTTGCAGCCGGCGCAGGTGATATAACGCGTGCGCGCGCGCCGCCGACTCACTTGTAGGTGAAGCTCCGCTCCCGTCACTCGCTCTAAAGCTCCCGCAAAGCCTTCACAGCGCAGTGCTTTCCCGACCTCCGCGCGGTCTGGTCGCGCGTGTATATTTACGTCGTACGCTCGCATAAACACGAAATATGTTGCAAGAAATACAAGTCGTTCAAGGTCAGACGAACTATGTTGTTGTCTCGTCTGGTTATCCCACCGCTACTTTGAGCAAATCCTCAGTAGAGAAAAGAAACATACCAATCGCTCCAGCTCCTGAAAAAAACTACGTTACACACGATACGCCGCCCAACTTGCAGTACAGGAAAAAAGTACATTTTAGAACAAACCCTTACACCGGACCTCAAGCTGCTTCAATCGCGAGAAGAAACGCCCGGGAGCGTAATCGTGTTAAACAAGTGAATGATGGATTTAACGCTCTCCGTCGTCATTTGCCTGCGTCTGTTGTTGCTGCGTTATCCGGTGGCGCCAGGCGTGGTTCCGGGAAGAAACTTAGCAAAGTTGACACTTTGAGGATGGTAGTAGAATACATTAGATATCTACAGCAATTATTGGAAGAAAGTGACGCTACTTTGGGTATCATCCACGAGCAAGAAAATAGAGAAAATATTCCCAATACCAACACAAGCAATATTCAACCGATGACATCTATGGATGTGGATGATGGTTTTTTTTATGCTAGCAGTTCACCTTGCTCAGAAAAAGCTGGTTCTCCAGCGCCATCAGAGTGTTCCTCCGGAGTGTCATCAGCGTACTCGGCAGTCGATCGATACGAGACATCAACACAACAGCAAATCGGCTCTATGGACGAAGATGAACTACTCGACGTCATTACGTGGTGGCAACAAAAATAATTTTGTAAGTACTTACTCTATTGTCATTGCAGAACTGATTGTTTATAATTTTGGAATGTTCCCGTGTAACAAAACTCAAATACAAAATCACTCTTTTGCAACTTATGTGATACTCTACATTTATATTTCTTGATAATATAGGTAAATAAAGCTGGAGACAGCTAAATTGTGAGTTAAATTATTAATTTATTTTATTTGTTCACAGGTAGAATTACTGATAAGACTGCTGCAAAGGACAAATCCCTCCGAGAAAATGTGCATTAGTTTATTTCTACGCATTTACTTGAAGACTAAAAGACTTTTTGTGTATCTAGTCAACCGTAGTGCCTTAAATAACTTAAGTTTAGAATAAAAATTAATTGTACTTTCGTACCGCCTTAACAATTCGTCAACAAACAAATAAAGTAAGACATTTAGTGTTCAGTTTTTTTAGTGTTCGGTTTTTAAATCGTGAGAAAAATAATTGTAGATACTTTACACTTCAATAGCCAATTGTTACCGGTATTTATAATGTTAACGTGACTTGTATTAAACGCATTCTATTTGTCACTCACTTGATGACATACTTGTAAATATACATAATAGGTGTACTTTTAAATGATGCAAATAAATTATTTATTGACTTGTAAAGTTATTATGTTGTTTTATTAATAAAATAAATGATTTTGTAGGAGGTTAACTTGACAATTTGTATTTACTTTTCACCAATCTCTGTATTTATTTGAAAAATAATTTTCAAAAATGAAACGGGGAATACCACTTAATGGTCTCTAAGTAGTTTTTTCAGATATAAAGTATCTTAAATATTTACTATATATAATACCGATTTATACATAATATCGATACATTATACATAAATCATAAACATATAAATATACATTATATATAAATGGGGTGAAGATTTTTAATGGATAAATTTTATGCAAATGTTATTATACACACATCTTCACGCTGTGTCTCTAACGGGATAGTCAGAGTATGTGAATATTATAATTTTGTAATATATTATTTTAGTTTTCAAATTGAATATAATTAAGGACTTATGCGGTGAATAAATTTGAGTCATAAAATGGTTCCTATATATCTCTAAATACATAGTATACCGACACTGTTTAAATTCAGCATAATTTATAGACACTTTAAATTATCTTTGCAATGTAAGTTATGAACTGTAAAATAGTATTACGTAGTAATAATTTAGTATGTTTTAGACAGACAATAACTTGAATTAATTGGGATTTTCGCAGGAACAGCGGGGGATGACACAGAGATAAATGATAATCGTATTCCTAACAGTCACTAGCATTGTTTTATTAATAGCGTAAGTATATTGTCCTAGGAATTCCAATGGAACATAATGTACACAAACTAATAGGTACCTACCTGCTTTAAGCGTCCGCAACACAATAATAACTCATATCTTCACGCTGTTCCCTAACGGGGTAGTCAGAGACTTCCTTCACTTCATTAAATCTCATCATTCTCCTCACATATTTTCGCCTAGGTATGAGAGTGCTTTTGACATTTCCGTCTGCTAATATTCTGTCTATTTGATCACAATAATAATAGTAATTTCAAAACAATGACTTCTATTTACATTTTCGCACTGGATTTCGTAAATGAATTCCTCCAAATATAGCAATAAAATCAAAATGAACATCAGCTTGTTTTTCAAGAAACCAGCGCTTATGTGGTGAATTTGTTATCGTCTAAATATACCTACCACACATACCACATACCACACATGTAACAATTGTTTTGAACAACCTTACTTTTTTATTCATGCAGTTGAATTTATAAAAGTAGTTACTAATGCACTTAAGTCGTATTTATTAGTAATATTGTGGGCCCGCGACTTTGTCCGCATGGAAAAAAAAATTGGTCGGAAATATTCGGAAAATAAAAAAAAGAGATTCTCGGTCTCAACTTCAGCGCCATCTACCGGATCCAATTATAGTTAAAAACCAACCAGGTAAACCCATAAGTACAAAGAAATTAAACCTAGAATTATTATTACGCATACGGGAATTTTATATATAAAAATGTCAATTATTATGGGCAATTAACCACATTTTTATTACTTAGAAGTTATAATAAGTGTACAAATTTCAATCGTAGTAGTATTGCTATTATTTTTAATGAATAAAGTTCTTTTTTGACTTGGATAAACATTGTAAAAAAAATTCTAAACACAAGAACTTTTGTCAGCCCTGTTATTACCCTTTCCTTATCATAAATCATCATCGCCCAGATGTTAGAATTAGCAGGCTGCGATGTGATCGCGAGGTATTTCCGAAAAATAATAAAAAAATACCTCACACGAACCAAATCAACCACTATTATATTGTATTATAGTACGGCCATGAGGGCAGATTCTATTAATTTATAACCAATGTGGGTGGATATACTGACATTATTTTTTTTCATTCGCAGAACGTGGACAGAAATGATAACAGTAATTTTATTTGTTTTTTAATTTTAATAACGTATCGTTCAATAAAGTTACATATAATCTTGGTCATAACCCTTTTTATCTCAATATTATAATTAAATAAAAAAAGCATTGTAACAGTTTCGAAAATTACAATGTGACTAACTCGTTGGCTTAATAGATAGTACATCTAAATTACATCTAAGCGAAAGCAAATAGTAAAAGAAGCCAAGGAAGACCAAGGCTGACCTACGAAGAGCAAATAGTCAGTGTTAGCTGACGTAAATGTTAAAAGGACTCGCATACGTAGGTGAAAATGTGTGAGGAGAATAATGAGATTTGAGGAAGCGAAAGTTGTATGCAAGGACCGCGATGCTTGGCGCTCTGTCCTCTTTGACTACCCCGTTAGGAATACATTGTGAAGATATGTAGGTATGTACGTAGATATAAATTCTGAATCGAGGGTACTGAGTTCTAGTCACAGTCGTGTCAAATTAGAAAACAAACTTTTCCAAATTTTTTTGGAGCCTGAATATTACCGATTTTCCACTAATTTGTCGTTCGGCGTACATGTTATAATGTTAATGCTTAGTTTGTGATGACACAGTGGTGTAATTATTTAGAAATTGTTATAAAAACTTATCTCAGAAAATGTAATCTGAAATTGAATGCATCTATCAAAATTGACCCCTGTGCATGTACCACAAAGCGATACTGAGAAGAACTGGCAAGGAACTCAGTCAGATGAAGATAGTCTGTTACTTACTTATTTTCCACCGGCCTGGATTCTCTTCATTTCGACTTTACGATTAACTACAATATAGTGCTTTAAAGAGGTAGTGCTTCCCGAAGTGCAGAAAGGCTTTATCAGGCTGCCTAAGTTAAAAAAACTGGCGTGCTATACCCCTATTGTCGTATCATCCGAGCATAGACCACTCAACCTATAGAGTTGAAATATCGGACCATTTTATTTACCACTGCTCAGTTTATTTACAGTAACAAGTATGAACTCTCGCTCGCATTAAGCAGTACATAACCAAAACTGGACATATATTTAAATATTTACGTAATGGCTTATTGCTCTATTAGGTATTATGGCAAAAACAGCAAAAAATCAAACTATAAAACAGAACGCCAGTAACTGCAACAGTGTTTACCATAGACGTAATTTGTTTTCATACAAAATAAATGACATTGCTGCTCTATAGGTTGAGTGCTCCATGCACCCGAGTGACAACTATGTACATAAATATGTAGGTATCTTTCCGTGCGCCAAGAGCGTCTCATAAAAACTATTAGTATATATATTTTTAAAAATATAAGTTTTAGACACATCTATTACAATTTACAAACAGAATCTATCTAAAGAACAAACTAGGAGCTTTAATTTATACGTATATGTAAATTATTTTGATTCGATTGTTAGAACTTTGACAAATTCATTTTATTCAGTTTCTGTGTGAGAACACCGTGTTACTTAAATGTTTCTACAAAAACGTTATTGTTTTGATAAAAAATGACATGTCGACCGAGTATCTGATAATAAGCGTAGGCGGGGTAATAACAAAAGAGAGTTGGTTAGCACCACCGTAACACAATACGAGCTGAAGTTTTTGATGTTTTGATTCGTGTCTAAAATTAAGTTTTCTAACATCGGTCTCCTTTTGTCTGTTCCTTTTTTTCATGTCGCCTTACTATAAAATAGTTTGTTTGGACAACCTGTAATTGCTTTTGTTTGCTTTATAACATATTAATTGACAGTAAATTATAGATTAGAAGATATTTTTAAACAAAGTTGTAACAAGATAAAATATGAACTATAATTTGCCGAATATTTTGTATTGAAACCGAAGCGCTTGGTTTTTATCGACGTTGTAAGAATAATATTTGCGTCAACAATTGAAAGTTATAGATAGAAAATGTAGTTTTGAATAGGCTTTTTTTTTAAATTTTATTCCTTATAGCTAATTATTTAATGTGACTGTGAATAGTTTGTTTATAATCGAGGTTCAATTTCCAGCTAAGGAAAGAACTTTTCTAATTGTATAGCAGTTTAGGTGTTATGCTTCACGAGTTCCTTATGGCATACTCATAGGACAAGCATAATGCTTATTTTTGGAATCACATAATTGGTGTAATTGGGTGTTATTATTTTTAAAAACTTTTTATAATAATTAATGCTTTAATGCGTATGTATACGTATATTGCGTGATTCTATTAATGAATTGTTTTAACATCAGATCATTTAATCAAAAATATGTGTGTCGCTTGACTTCCTGTCTTGATTTCATAAAGGTAGCTTTTTAGGATTTATCTTCCTAATGATGTTTTACGATGTATCCTTTCATTTCATGTTATCGCTTTACCGTCGTCTACGGTAGCTGATACGTCTGGCTTCTGTCTTTCTTCGCACAATATTCTCACAAGTCAGATCTAAATAATGTCCCTTATTTCTTACGCCATACAGTTAGAAATACGTTACCGACTGAAATGAAATGTTAAGGAAATATCAGTAGCACTTTCCCGTCGTCTGTCTCTTAGCCGCCTTTCATATCTGTATAGGGATTTAATTAACTGACTGATTGCGGCAGCCAACCTTAGATTACCGCACTTTTTGTGCGACCATTCCTACGTTTTGAAACTGAATCCTTTGATAAGCATTTTAAAATTTTGAAGTTAAAAGGTAAGGAGCTGACATTCCACGTTATAAGGTATATAATTTGAAGAAGGTATCAATACTTCTATTACAAAATTGTCCTTTTATTTTGCAGCAATACGAAACAAAATATAACAAATCAATAAAAAATGAACGTAAAATTTCATCAGATACGTATATTACACACAGAAATTAAGCTAACACAGGTAAAGATATTCTATACAGATATGGGTGCAAGTACGCTAATAGGTGCTCAATTGAATATTTCGGGACATAGAGAACAAAGGCCGGCAACACGGCCGTCGGACGAATTAACGCCCTACCACAATAAATCCAGGAGGTCCGTCGCCAAAGGGCTAATTACTCTGAATATCGGTTGATATACTGTCTACTTAGGAGCGGTGATGTATGGACGGACTCAAAGGAATGGACGCCGCTGCCCGCGGCTCGACCCCGATGCAACGATTATAAATAAGCATGTTTAGAATGAAGATTGTCGACAGTGCCGCTTTAACCGCAGTGAAAGATTTTGTTATCAATAGATACTTCTGTTTCCTTCGTTAATCTCGAAATTAATTAACAGTCCTTGTGAAAGTTGTCATTAAAGTCACACATCGGTATCTAAATCGTATTAATATTATTTCTTCGTTGTACAGGTTTTGTCTTCTATTTATAAATAAGTATCTTCACGTGGATGAATATACGGTTTGGAGACATTTCGAAGTGTCTACTTATAATAATTTAAAACTTGCTTTTGATTAATTTGTTTGAATTTATAAAAGTTATGAATCAACTCCGGAATAAATAGAATTAGAAACTGTATTCCTTTCGGAAACTTCTTGAATTTAAAAGACAAAATATTCACATTGTAATATTCGTTTCGCGATCAGTGCTGTAGCATGCATACAACTGTAGTCAAAATTACGTACTGCAAAAAACTAAAACAAACTGTTATATCTATGCTTACGGATAACTATATTTACACACAGTTTACAGCTATTCTGCTACCTTATAACAATTGAATTGAATATCGTAAGCACAAAAATTTCTTTTAAATAGAAAACGAATGAGATATCAAAACCGATGCATTATTTGTTCATATGACAATGCTAGTGATCTAGATTGGTGATGTGTATTGTACCGTCAAAGGGTTGTCATACAAAAGATATGCGTCCGCAGATAATGCAAACAAAACGCACAAATAGTGACACTGAATTCATACAAATTCTATGAATTTTTAAAGAAAATAAATAGATCCCTTTACAGCAGCTCATACGTAGTTCGTCTTTTTTTAATGTCTTGAAATATATTTAAAGCGATTCCTGTAAATTTTCTTGCCACATACTTAAATACGTGTATTATAAAATTTCTGTTATCTCAAAGTCACTTGTTCGTATACGGAAAGCTTACGTAGGTAGTACATTAAAGAGCAATTTTTGTAATTAAACGAGAGTTATTTAGGAAACACCTAATTAAAAATGCTTAGTAAAATGCAAAAAAAAAAAGAATTTTTGGATGAAAATTGTAGAATTTTCGAATAATATCTTAATTACTTTTTAGAATAGTTAGTACAGGACTCCACATCCTTAAATATAATTCGTCTACTTCATTGACTCATTGACTTCATTGACTTGACTCTACATCCTTAAATATAACATTTCAGTAAAGAAATTTATAAAAACCGTCCTTATTAATATGAGGCTAAATTATCAGCGTTACTCTACCCAAAAATTGAATGTAGTTTCTTGCTTTCAATACAGGATTGTAATATTTAATAATAGAACCAAGTCCAAATTACACTACATTTTCTTTCATCATTCTCATCCTTACTATTTTATTTATTTAATACATCTAAGAAACATTTTAAAAAGGCGTCAAAGCCGTTATCATAATCTACACCCACAGACAAACACAATGGTGTTCACGATAAGATCGAAACTCAAGCTTCACTAGACAAATTGTTCACATTCAGTGCTTGTTAAATCTATAGCTGTTTACAAAACATGTCACTCTTACTGTATACTGCTTTGTACCGTGAAATTGATTCTACGTTTTACTTAGAATTGACGAAAATAACTTATACGGTGGTTAATTTCTTATCGCATGGATTATTTTTTGGAATTCAAAATTGTAATTGTTGGGAAAAAAATTGCTTACTGAATACTATTTGCATTACTGTCCAAAGAGAGTGTAAAATTACTATTACTGTCACTCAAGGCATTTATATAGTTTTTTTAAATTACAGTATTCATTTTTTTTAATTACATTAGTTTCATGACCCACCTTATTAAATATAGCTACTATTGTTCTCAAATTTTTATTGTAGGTATGTCTTATATGAATAAAAAAAATTAAGATTACTACAATAATTATTACACAATGCCATCAATAATTGCTTTTATGAAGATACACTATGTAATCGAATAAAATGATAATGTTTCAATTTTTTGCAAGCAGTAAAAGTGGCTCGGATTAAGTTATGTCCTCGGGCAGATGTTAAAGGATTGCGGGTAGCAAGGTGTCCCTTGAGACTCAGGTGCGGACATGTAGTGGCACAAGCCACACTATTGTTATCGAACTAAGTACAGACCCATACACAAGCAATTAAGAAAGCTATTCATTTTGATTTATTGAAAAATTTGATTTTTTAATTGATTAGTAAATATTACTGCGACATCCTCTCTGTGCAGGGGTTGTAAAATATAAAAGGATGCCGTGGCGTAAGTGGTGACTCTCTAGACTTGTACTGCTGCATGCACGAGCTCGAATCTTGCTACGCATCTCTTTTTTCAGCCCTGTAGCTCTGGCCAAAAACAAGGCTACGATATTTCCCCCTCGTCGTAAGAAATGACTAAAGGGGCCTTTGGGGTCCAGAGTGTTATGTGATGTCGTAGTAATTAATATGTGCTGAACTGCTGGTTTGTCAAAAAATAAAAAAAATGTTGTTTATTTATTTATTTTAATATTTATTACATACACCACATACACAGAAAGAATGTTACATATAAAGAATTTGAGCAAAAGGTACAGCTTATTTCTAATAAAAATTTCTTCCAGCAGACCAAAGAGTGACAGTTCCGCGGAAGAAAGTTAGACACTGTGTGTATTTACATATTATAATTAAACAACTACTTACTAAATAAATATATAAACATGTATAACCTATACACAAATATAACGCGATAACATACACATTATAATTATATTACATATACATAAATAAAGATGAGTATAAAAAGTAAGTGAAAACAAAAATTGTAGTAACTATGTTAATTTAAGAGACGAAATTTACATTCTTTAATTAGTGCTCTAAGGAGCACTACAAAGCGTTTGAAACATTGAAAACAATGAATGGGTTCGCTAGAATTCGATTCGGGTATTCCATATCCTAACTGCTTAATTAGTAAAACATTTAGAAAAATATTCAGTACAATTAGACCGAATTTGAAGTAAAGTGTAAGAAGTACAGAAATCTTTTTGACATAAGTCAAAATCAATCAAATATAATCTCATACTTGAATCTCATACATAACTCTGATGTTCGTTAATTTATGCGTACAGTTTTAATGTAACGTCACTGGTGTATTGTTTTATCGTGTTACTGTTAAAGTTTTATAATCTTTTAGTTTACGTTCAGGTCACAAACGCGAGCATGCGACACAAGTAACGGAGACCGTTTATTTATTTGACAATTTATTGCACATCCAACAACATATATAAAGTAGAAAGATACAGAAATAAAGGAAAAAGGTACCGCTTATTTCTATAATAAATTTTTCCCAGCGGACCTGCGAGAGAGATATTTCATAAAAGATGTAGACACTATGTGTGTTATTATACTGTAATAAGAGAATAAATATAGATACGAAGTTCTAGGTTATATTAAAACATTGAGAGATAAAATGATTAAGAGAAGAGAAAGTTGCAGAAGGAGATATTCAAGTTCTTTTTCTGTATCCCTAACAGGGTGACTACCCCCCTTGAAGGTGAAGCTTGGCGCTCCGTACTGTTTGACTTAAGAGGACGGAGCGCCAATCTTCGCGGTCCTTACATATTTCTTTCGCTTCCTCAAATCTCATCATTCACTTCTCATATTTTCGTCTAAGTATGCAAGTGCTTTATACCGTGCGATTTCCGTCGGCTAACATTCTGGCAGCCTTGACTTCTTTTACTACTCGCTTTCGCTCTGTAGATTTTCTTTGTCAGTCTTTCATCACTCATTCTTTCTATGTGCCCGAACCATCTAAGGCATTCTTTTCTTCATTTTTACAATAACAAAGTCGTGCAACCCTGTCATACTGCCTATCTCTTCCTTGCTTAGCCCGTCCGCATGGGGTGACACCGCATATATTTCAAAGAGATCGCATTTCTACTGCATTTATCGTACTTTCATTCTGTTTCGGGCATATCCAGGCCTCACTACCATACAATAAAGTTGGCACCAACACCGCATAGTAGATGGCCATTTTGGCTGTATTAGATACATTCGCACTGCTTACTAATGCGGAAAGAGCACCGTTCACTTTATTGGTAGCTGCTACCCCTCTCTCCACATCCAACTCACATCTTCCATCCCTCGAATACGCACTCCCCAGATACCCAATTTCATTCACTTATTTTAGACATTTTCCATGTATCCAAATCTCACATTTCGTCTGTACCGCTTCCCGTTCAAACACCAGAACCTTAGTTTTGTTCACATTCATATTCAATTTTTTCACTTCACATTCTTCTTTCATGCACGACTAGTGCCTGCAGCTCTGCTTCTGATGGTGCTATAAGCAACGCATTGTCAGCGTACAAAAGGCAGTTTACCACTGTACCTTCACATATACTCGTACTACTCATACTACATTTCAATTGTTACTTTTTATTTTTAATTCAGTTTTTATGAAATATTATTATTTGTATGAAAAACATATCAAATAATTTTAATTTGATTATCGTGTAACATAACATGCCTACAAATTAGTTAATAGTTTTTACCTAAGTAATAATGTTATTTTAGCTCCACTAGTAAATGTTTTACATCCTAAGCTGATTTTAACTCAAACGTCCTGGAGCCACTTAAAGATAATATAAAATAAACTAAACTGAACTAGCCGCGACGTTAATTATTTCTTTTATTAATGTTATTTTAGTAGTAGTACGATTATCCCTTCGTAGGGAAGGTAAAAGGGTCTTAGCCCATGCAACCGAGGTCTTCAGTAATAAATAGATAAATTATTTATATTATTTAATCAAAATGTAGACTAGTCTATTACGTTTGGTCGTTTCTTGGAGATTCTGGGGACAAATATATTGAGGTAATTTTTCTAATAGAACCCGCCGAGGCTGATTAAGTCACTAAAAAAATCTCAACATCACTCTACTAAATAATCACTTATTTCAACTATTTCGCATAACAGCACAACAACGTAGATACTTAGGACGCAAAACTACGCCAATTTTATATCACAATATCCACAAGAAACCATTTACAAATAATTAACATAAACGCCAAATCGCTCCCCATAAAATCCTGCCACAAAACTCAAAAGTTATATTAAAAAGATGTAGGTAATGACGGATGTGATATATGTCACGTAGTAATAAGTAGAACCTCCTAGGTCAGTGTCTTAGGTAGAACCTTAGAACCGTAGAACCTGTGCGTAAAACCACAGAAAAGATTGAATAAAAGTCAACTTCTGGCTAGAAACGTTGAAAGGTTACTTCATACTTCAGCATTTATACATTCTTAATGACTAGTTCCGGCGTCGCCCGAGAACTTTGTACATACATAAGTAACAGCTGCGATAGTAGCCTAAAACCTTGCCGAAGTACCAAGTTATCCAAAAGTTACTGCATCCGTACAACTTCGTTCTCGTGGAATTTAATATACATGGGCCATATTCGCGGTTACTTCAGCTGTCCTTTTCACCCTCTTAAGTGTTGATCTTAGAAAATAAGCCAAATACATGCTTGCTTATTTGATATCCTGGAAGCGAAGTATTGGTTTACTAGATGCATTTTTATTTTTTTTATTTTTAATGGATTCTGTACACAGGCAAGTATTTTTTTTTTCTCTTTCACAGTTCCAACAGATATATTTAACTTTACAAGGACAGATATTATATTTATTTTGGTAAACTTATTAGTGGTTCATTAATCACTAATAAGTTTACCAAAATATAGTATAAAGTCCCATTGGACTTTATACTATCAGTTGTGGGTTATCTACTAAAACTTGACGGTGAGCCACCGAGGCGTCATTTACTAGGGCTGCAGACACGCTTTTTCATTTCTCTGCAGAAAATAAAGAACACCTAAATTCTGAGGTAAGTAAGCACAGTTACAACGTAAAGCAAAAGATATCGACGCGCTTAGAACTTAGCGTGAAACATAAAAATATTGATCTAACTTCTTCACTCTGATTTCTGTCTTATGAACGTGAGTGTACGTTGCTTTGCCTGTGTCATTTTTTCATATCCGCTTTCATATATACGAAATATTTGCGCGAAATTAACGCGAGACAATTAAACCCTTCATACGTAAATTTTGTCTGAAATAATATTTATAGGTGCAGATAACTGGTATTAGGTTACTAATGTAGGTAAGCAGAAATTTTTCTTGTTTTTGTACCAGTCTTATAGAATAGTAAGTAGTTGCATTACATACACTTATATTTTTGATAATTTGATTTTATATGAACAAACAATCTAATTAATTATGTATGAAAAATTTCTTCAATATGTCAAAAGTAAAAATCGACTAAGGAAATTAATTATTCGGCATATTAAAGACGTATTGTAAAGAATTGGTAAATAGGCAATAATTTAACGATTTGACAACTGACTCCGCTTTAACATCTACTAGCTTGAATATTTATAGTATGGCGTATCAATGTGACTTTGTTACACCGGTACCCTCTATCTACTCTAATGTAAAATGGCGTGAAGTTATTTATGTGTCTGTTTCCTCATTAATTTTTTTATTCCAATCTGGATTAGATTACATGGTCTATATGTTTTTAAAGGTATCTTAAAATATTACAAATACATTACACGTCATAATTAATGACTGTTCAGTATTTTTATTGTTAGAAATGTCGGGTTTTGTAAACGGTAGAATCAATCAAATACCGACGCGCGCGCATCGCCAGATGATAGCACTCTTACATACATAGCGCACGCGTTGAAAGCTGCACTTCACTTATTGTTGTCACGGTGCTTCACGGTCAAATACATGCCGCGACAGTTTGCGCAAAAACTTTCTTTTTATGCAACCCTTCCCTTTGTGTAAATCGAAACTTTCTTTATTTGTGTTATTATTATCGAAATTGGTACAATTCGCTTGCTTCAAATTCGCTGTTAAACCAGGTGTTCTATTTTCTAAAATCGTTTGTAGAGATGGATTGGAGGAAACTGATTGTCATGTTATATGAAATACTTTTTACTGTAGTACGTATCCACAGTCAGAAAATTTTGAAACGAGATAGATACGATATTTATAAACTGTGTGAGAAGTCGGTGCACCAAGTATTGCTGCACTTACATACTTTTTTCGCTTACCCATATTGCATTATTCTCCTCACAAATTTTTACCAAGACAGCTAAAACTCGAGATATTTATTTGATCATTATCTTCTTCAATTTAATTTGCATCTCTTTGACTTCTAATACCACTCACTTTCCCTCTCTAGATTTTGTTCTTCATTCGATCTTCACTTTCTCTACATGCCCAACTCAACATGCCCAACTCTCTACATGCCCAAGCCATCAAGCATTGTTTTCTTTATTGTAAAATATTATTCTCTAGTAAAGCACATAATTTCCATTAGTAAATTGTAAAGAAAAATAGCCTGAAATACATACATACAGAAAAGTAGCATCAACAGATTTAGTAACATTATACATCGTTTACTTAAATTTTTACTGACGCATAACGATCTATACATAGGTAATATTTACAACATATATAAATTCATATTTATTGAAGCATCTACCAACCGCTTCAAATATTTGTAGCGGCCTCTTATTAAGCCAACATTTGAATGACAATGAAAGACGCGTAAAGTAAACAACACCGACAATAGTTAGACCAAAATATTTCATCCGAGACATTTACACTGGTGTTAACGAGGGCTCCCTCTATAAAAGTTTTGTGCTTGAACATAAATCTTATACTAGAAGCTATGAAGAGACATCTAAAAGCGAACATATAAATATACGTATTAATGAAATATCTTTATTACATTGTAAAACATTATGGGCATAGGAAATTTCACGTAACGTGTACCAATATGGGGATTTTAACTATGGTCTATTGCGTCGAGTGATTATTTAACCTACGTCGAAAAAAGTAATAATAATTTTCAATGGAGTTGTTATGATAGGTATACAAGGATTGCGTAATATGTTGTTGTTTAACTATCACCCTAATTTCGGTCTGTGCCTCAATTTCTGTAAAACTACTTTAGGAAATAATGTTATTCCTAATACTTGAAGGACGAATCTAAACTAAAATCTAAGGCACGTAATTTCATTATTTCTATGATATAAATAATGCAAATTACGGTGTTTATTGTGTAATATAAAAGTGTCAATTTATATCATAATTACAATAAGCCATGTACATAAAGATTTCCTTTGTAAAGCCATATTGAAAACGAAAATAAATGACAGCAAAGGAATATGTAATATTCGTATGTACAGTACATACGAATATTACATTCAAAAATGCCTATATAATACTTATACCTACATCGAGCATATAATTATGCAATGCGTAAAATCTACAAAGTAATTATTATAAAGGTATAACACAAAGTGACATACACAATACATAAATAAATTTTAACTATTGAATGAGATATTTTTTGGTGCAGGCGCGCAAAACTATTTTGTCCCTTCTATATCTCTCGTTATCGTTTTGCGGTTAAGATTCTAATGACTTTTCGATGTCTTCTCTTCATTCATATTCACGTTAAGATACTGAGAACAGTTTCATAGAAAAACGATAAAGATATCAGTTTTTTCTCTATGCAACACTAGCACCGTGGTCCGACTTTCCCCTTGGTTCCTATTACTTTTTACACTGCATATTTCGTGATATCGTTCTAGAGGAAAACTCTTTCTATCTACTTAATTCATTAATACCGTTAATACTCAACTCCTACACGCATCAGGTTAAATTTTAATACACAGAAACAGAAACCTCCGATAAACAGATTATATCAATGAAAACTGCGTTGAAATCCTTTCAGCAGTTCTCAAGATTAGTGCAGTCATACTAACAGACAAGCATTGAAGATTTTCTTTTATTCTGCTGTGATGCTTAAAGTGAAACCATATGTACTCATAGAACAGTACTAAATTATATTAAATGTTCTTGATTTTAATACAAGTTAATTGTTTAAATAATGCTCTTATAACACAGTACCTAATTGATTTCTTTTACTCTTAAGTATATGTAATGATTAAATTAATTAAAAAAATTGCATCAAAGGCTTTAACATCTTTTCCGAAGTGTAAAAGCTGTGATAAAATATCATCGTTTACTTAAGTGGTTGATAAGCCTATGGACCAAAAGTTATTTTTTTAATTAACACATTAAGAGCAGATATCTTAATCTCTGTGGCGCCAATTCTAAAAGACCTTGCCCTTTGATAATAAACCTTCGACGACTTTATCAAATGTAGCTTTAGGCTGTTACTCTATAACGGGATCTGTTATGCAAAAAAATCAAAATTATTTCTTTAATTGAAGGTTCTTGTAAATTTTAGTTATGGTTGGACCACCCCTATGGATAAACAATTTTGTATTAAAATGACTACACCATTCTGAATTTAATTTTGCATACAAATGTAAAACACAATTTTATTAAAATACTTTAAGAGATCTCTAAAATGAAATTTAAAAAAAGCTTTATTGTAACGATTAAAAAAAAAATTAATAAAATAACTAAAACTAACTAAACTAAAAAAAAACTAAAAAAAGAACATTAAAAAATACGAAATAACTATCTTTTACTAATTAAAACTTAAATACAAAAATAACTTTATAAATACGACACAAATACTCATATAATTTTCAAAGAATTTTCCAAACCCTTTTACTAATGACGGAGTTATGAGGTAACAAACATAGAAAAAAAATCGTACAACCGAATTGAGATTCTTCTTGTTTTTTTGAAGTCGGTTAACAAAAAGTATTATATAATGGTGTTAAACAAATTTAATACAAAAGTTTTCAATGCGATAGTACAAAAGTTTAGAATAAGAATAGAAGAATATTAGATTCCCAAATAAAATTTGGTCATACAGACATACTAAATGTTACGTGAGGGTATTTGAATTCTATTTAATACAAGATAATAAATGCCCACTATTCCTTTTGTTGAATAAAATACCTGTACTTATTATGTAATAATAAGTCCTATGTAGGAACGTTGTTAAAAATTTATTTCAACTGTTTGCAGTATTAACTAAAACAATATAAAACTTTAATAATAATTACTGACACGACGTGGGAAACCGTTTCCTACGGCAGCCATAAGGTATATTGCCATAAGGTCCGACAATAAATCACACGTAACAACCAAAGATTTATACGGCTTAAACGGATAATTATATCTGAATGTGTACGCGTGTATATAATACGTTTTACAATGTATGTACATTTTTATATACTACAAGCACATGAACAAAACTAGCGGTTGTCCACAACTTCGTCCGCGTGGTTTTAAAAGTAGAGTAGCCCATGGCCTTCCCCAGGACTTTCTAAATTTCTTGACAATCTATCCAGAGGTTTAGCTGTGTACAAAGTTCAACCCATGTTTAAATAATGTAAAGTTTAGACAGTGCCTTTTGCGGGAGAAGTTTCAAAAAAACAAGAGGCACATGTATCTTCATTAATAAGAAATATTTGCATTCAATTTCATAGCCATATTCTGTTCCATATAAAAGTTTCATACAAAGTTCAATCTACCCTTTTTTACATAAAATGTTTCCAAAAATTCTTTCTTAGTGGGCCTCTACATTACAAATACTGACCAAATTTCCTATATCCTCGCTTATATATAATCTTAGCTCTAATAGTTTTTGAGATTTTGTGATTAATCAATAAATCAGTAAGTGATCAGTCGGTTTTCGGTTTGGTATATATATTTAGGTATACATATTTAATAAACAATTCAAACTAAATCTACTCAAATGTAGGAAATATTCGTATAAATAAAATAGCTTAAAAATAAGTAATGTATTTTTATCATACAATCAACGAAGTACTTGATTTAGATCCCGTTAAGAACTTTTTGAATTAAATCATAGTTATAATCCCAGTTTTCTGAAATCAAATAAAAATAAAACTTCACCACTGCACGTAAATTACATAACAACTGTACTAATATACAATTTGTATGAATATACAATTAATACTACATAATTAATTAATTTGTTATTTCCTTAGGAGGATCCTAAGTCACTATTTTAATGATACTACAAAAAAATCTGTCGTATAAAGCCTGTCTTTAAGACATTGAGGTAATATTTTATGCTTGGTAATAAATTTATGAAATATTAAGGCAATTATAGAAAAGCAAAAAGAAACAATGTAATAAAGACAAAAATAGCTAGCCGGCAGCTATATCGCGGAAGGCCACTGTTTAGTCCACGATTAGAAGATTTTTTTACCATATTTTATAAAGGCGCGCTATCCATATGATTTTATGTGATTTATTGGGCGGAACTGATTATACCAAAATAGTGCTCGTACGTATTCTACTTAGATTTACGTATAATTAGAAATAAATAACAAAAAGTATAATCTCATCAACTTTCACTAATACCTTCAGTCATATTCACACTTTTTTTGCTAATTTTGCATAGAAAAAAGGGATGCAATTAGTCACACTAAAATAGGTAAAAATAAGTTAGTATAGTTAGTTATTATTATATACTCGCATCATTTATCGCTATATAGAATGCCACGAAAATTTTTTCCTGACCAAAATTTACAAATAACGTGATTTTAAATTAAAAAGTTCTTATGAAAAGTGTTACTCATAATTGATGTTTTCAATGAGATGTGTACTATTATTTTTAATTAGTTGTAGCTTAAATAATTAATTTTATTGCTCATTCATTCATTTTAAAAAAGAAAATCAGGAATGTGGCAACTTCTGCTTGTCATTCCATGCCTAATAAAAATCAAAGAAATAAATAGAAAAGCCATTAATTACAAGAAATTGATATAAATAAACGATAAGTTCTATCACTTTAAGATCCCGCTTTGCCATTCTGTAACCCCAAATACTTCTTCTCCTTAATGTTACGGAATGACCACCCCTAATGAAAAAATAGGAATAGAAAATGGTGCGAAAGTATTTACAAAGACGAAGTATGTAAGGTTAAAAATATCTTATTTCAAAAATCACGCTGTAAATTAAAGAAATCTTAATACATCACATCCTATCATAACAAAACATAAAAACAAATATAAAAATATATAAATAAGACGAATATAACGAAACATAAAAATATACAAATAAGACGAATGACTAACACGTATATCATATGCCTACATATTATACCCGAGCATGTAATTTTTGATTTACATAAACACGTTTGAAACTCACAACAATCAGAAGATTAACAAATGCTTCTTACTGCCAACAGTAAAAGATTTAATACACACGACTGCAGAATTTGTATGACAAGAAATTGCTCACATATCTATACAAGTACCATATCATAGACATCTCAAAATAAAATTTTTTGTTAAATTAAATTTTAATATTTTTCTTATTACAGTTGTTTCATGTCGTATGCGAGGATCCAAAAAACCGATCCCGTGATCCCTTCGGTACCCCGCACACGATGTTCCTCTGGAAAATTCTTCCTTCCCGACCCACTTACATAATCCGCCAAAGATCAATTGCTTACCAGCGCGAGTTTCTATAGAAGCTCGCGGTGGTAAGCAATTGCCCCACTTATCGCCTTCTATGGCGCTGACGATGTCGATGCTCACCGCAAACGCTACTGCCCCGTATTACTGCGACATGAGACAGTGCCCGAACGCGGAGGATCGCGTCCACTGTCGAACGATTCTGCTAGAAACGGAACTGACAATTCGACAGATCCACATTCCAGGTGCTCTTATAATTTTCCAGCCTCATCCGGCAGGCATATACGTAGGTACGCAGAAGGAGACCCCGCGAGCAGTCCATCCATCTCAGTAAGACCATCCTAGCCTCCTTGCTATCGGACATCCTTACCTAACCTCCTTCCTTTCTTCCTACCGGAAAGGAACAGGCTCTGTCAGAGGCAGCTGCTGAAGTCCTGTCTCTCAAACCCCTAGCGAAAGCCAACAGCAACGCCCAGGCTGATATGCCGTCCAGACTGAGCGCGGTATTTCAGGCTTTGAGCCAAATAGGGCCAAGTTAGGGGCTCATGTTTTAGTCAGACAGTACTGAAGGACATATTTTTTACTCTGAATACACTAATAGATTTATCTAACTTTCAATGCTCGAGAAATGAATTTGACATTTTGTACTCTATGAGCAATATCAATCGGTGCCAGAGAAATTACGTAATTAACCCAAAGCTCTCTTGCTCATACTATCACATGTTACTTCAATAAAATATGAAGTTTAATTCCTGTAAATGTAAAATGTTTTCCTATTCAAAACACAGTGTGTCCCAGTAGTAACCGCCGGCGGCTGTCGCCAACCGCTCAGGAAGCGCAACTCAACGCGCGAATAAGAAATAAATTCCCTGGCAAGCGTAACAAAGGTGGAGTAAAAAGGAAGCGTCCACCCTCTAGGCCATACCGTCGGGGCAGCCGCGATTCATGTACATATAAATATGTACTCACACGTGTCTTATGCTTCAACAGAAATGAGAAGAAATCATTTACACAGCACTCGAATCTTTACACACACACTTGTTTTCATACACAAACTTGTTTACTCGTTTCTATAAAGTCCTGACCTTGAAGCTTCATCCGCGTAGAAAATGCAATCAGTTTTTGATTCTCGATTTGAGTTTTCGATTCATTATAACGCATATTTTATGTAGTTTGTACATTACCTACGTACATTCTACTTACCTACCTTCGTTTTAACGGATTTCAATGATATTTTGTGTGCATACATGTTATGCAGGATTATATATATCATTATATCCTATCTAGAAGCGCTTTTTTGTACAGTTTGTTCTCCACCCTCCTATGTATCGTCCTATCCTGATCAAAGAACATATCAAATAATCAGACAATTTGAAAACAAATCGTATTCTAAGTTGACTCGATTAGATCGAGTCTGCGAAATTTCACAAATCGCTTATGAATCTTAAACACTACAAAAATAATAATATAACAAATGTTCGGAAAATGACGCCAACTCTGTGACCTAAAACGAAACGTTAGATTTTTGCTATGAGTGCAACCCGTGCATCATCTGTAAACTGAAGAAAAGGACAAATGAAAATATTTTTTTCATTCCTTCAGTTCCTCTAGTATTCTATCTTCAGTAATAATATTAATGGCCCGTTAGCGCGGTCGCTGAGCATGTGCGTTCCCGGCCAGTGTACTGAATTCGATCTTCTGTCAGATCGATTTAAGAAAATTGGCTTAGAGTCTGGGAGTTACTGAGAGCTCCGGTTGTGGTATTCTTATTTAAAGCTTTAGCTTGAAGTCACACAATTTGTTGGAACTTGTCTGGAAATGAGATTGAAATTGTCTGGAGAATTATTATTATTTACTAATAAGTAATATGTCGATCACAATGATCGATTGATAGTCACAATTTATAATGTTTTAATTCCGTAGCTAGTTCTTTATCCCAATTAACATTGATGCTTGGAAAATAAATCAGTGAGAATGTAACAAGTCGGTGTTCAGTGACACTGGTAAAGGTGGAAGCGATTTGTCTTACAACGATAGATAAACATCAGTTTGTTAAATTATTTCACACCTCTGCTGATGTAAGTCGAAACCACAACCACTCCTACTACCATCCAAAATATAAGACAGTTAAAATAATTTAATAATGAATAAATTAATTTATCTCTTACATCTATTTAAAAAATTGTGCAAAAAATTTAGAAACAAATAAATTGCACTGTTTAAAAGTTAGAAGCAAAATATTGTAAGTTATGTACTTTTATGCATTATATTACTTTGCTTACTGTACAAATAAGTTTTGAATGAAACTCTTTCAGTTTAAACTAAAGAAAGTAAATACTTGGCTCTCGGTGTTTATATAAACAGCATTACGAATTATCACAGTATGATCAGAGATGTGCACAAGTCATTGTTCCCATTGAACCCTTTGCTTAAGGTGTAAACATCAAGATAACCATCTCACTTATTCTTTTTTATGTTACTTACCGTTTTGTCTGTGAAATGTGTGCTTCAGTATCATTTTGTCATTTAAATTCATTATTTTCTAATAGTATTAAAATGGCCTGTTAGCTTTTCAGCTCATTACATTCTTGTATACATTCATATGCATCGAACTTAGGAATAATATGAATACACAAAATAGGAGCAATACCATTTTTATTGTTTATCACTACGACTAAATAATTATTTTATTTTACGATACTTTTTGTAAAGAAAAACATTCGGATGCCCTGTAAGTAAATATTTGAATTTTAACTTTTCTGAATAGGATCACAATAATGCTACGTTAGGAAGTGCAAAAATAATATTTTTCATTTCCTGTTTGAGAAATCTTTAAGAGCAAAGTTTACGTATTATACATGTACGTACCCGTGGGAGCTACTACCTGGCCCTCGCTGCGCGGTAATTTCTTATAAATCGACATCAAGTGAGATATCCAGAGACGTGGCTCTTTTCCCGCTGAGATACGCGGTGCGCGGGTGACGGGGAGTACAATACTGCACAATAGTGCACATGATCTAGATTAGAGACACGCATTGTGTCGCCAAAGGGTTGTATGTACAAAAGAAATGCGCCCGTGCATAATGCACGCGGTACCCGCAAACATCTCGATACTGAATTCGCACGGTTTCTATGAATTTGTAAAGAAAATAAATATAACTTTTGACAGCCGTCCACGCATCGATGGTATCGTTGTTTGTCAGTTACTGTTGTGTATTCATAATACCGATATGAAGGAAATATAGTCCTTTATCATATTTTTTTTACTCAAATCCATTCTCTGTATCTAAATGCATATCTAAAATATTAATAGAATTCAAACGATCAAGACAAAATACAAAACCAAACTATCCTAACATCGTAATTTAATTTCAACAAAAATAATGAATTCTAACAAAGTGAATACTAGTAATCATACTTTTAGCTAAATTAGAGCCTGCAATGTGACGAGGGGCAATAGTGATGCACATCTAAAATAACGTAGTTTGAAATATTCTAATAGTTTTTAATAACACGTTTTTGATTACCATTAGACAACCGGTAATTAAACCACTTTGAAAGGGTTAATAGACGTACTCAAAAAGTTTTTCCATAGAGTTTTTTTTTCTACAGGTAATTTCTTTACAAATGTGCTCTAGGCATAAATATTTAAAAAAATGTAAATGAAAATAACCTGTCCGCTTAGATCCACTAAAAGAGAAGTCAAAATATTTTATGGATATAAATGTTAACACTTTTGTCAGCTTGTAACACTACACAAGTTACAAAGAACACCGATGTAAATCTTAGCTTTTATTATGTCACTGCAATGCTCGAATTCGAACTAATAAAATTCAGATATGAACAAAATACTCAACACAATAAAAATGCTCAACTTTGTCCACATTCGTGTTGGATTAAAAAAAACATTTCAGTAAAATTCATTCTCGTAACTTTTTATACGAACCCTGACCGCTGTCATTGTTAATTGTAACTCTTGAACTAAAAAATGGATGAATGGGTCCGAGCGCTCTCTTTTGAGCACCCAAGGGTTGACATAGTTGGAAAACGATTTGTCTTACAAACTCAGATGTGATCTTAATACGGGTGATCGTTTTTTCGCACCTCGTCTCAATTATAATTGTTATATCTGTTGATCTATTCCTGTTTAATCCTTCAAAGAAGATATTAAAGATTTTTTCCTTATTCAGATATGCAAATGCGTACCGCGCACGTTATCTTTATTTTTAATAGTTTTATTGCATTCAATGCTAGAATACAAACAAAGATACATTAATATCAAGCTCTTTCATTGAATCAGACCCTCTTAAATCAAAGCTTGCCCATTCATCACGAGAACGACACTTCTTATATCAAACGAACACTACAAGCACTTACCGGGAGCATCCAAAAAACAACTCTAACGTATAAGAATATACTCATTGTTTGGTCGTTTTTAAATAAATATTAGTTTTAGGGTTCTAAACGGAGGTGTAAGCTTTAAAGTGTTTTCCGTATCTAATTAGATAATGTAATTAAATAAAATTCCTTTCTCGCCTTTGGGTGGTGTAACATTTTGATATGCTTATCCTCGAAGAAGTCTCGGAGTCTATTTGAAGTAGTACTTTATCACGAGTCGTCCGATCGAATTTGATACTACAGACACTATGCTGTAATAAAAAGACTTAAAAGCATTTCAAATAAAGTAACTTTTTTCCCAAATGCAATGTAATGACGGGCAAAAAAAGTAGCGGAAGAGGATGGGACCTTCCAATATTAGTTTTATATCTGGCAGAAAAAAGGCTGACACTTGAGAGGACGATTGTCAATCAGAATAACAATAATAATGGGAACCCTTTGAGAATAGAAAATTTATTTACGAACCCTTTCGGTGAATGTAGAGCACCTGATGCGGAAGCTATTCGCGTATTTCGTGGGAACAATATTCAGTGGTACAGAAATTAAAATGACATCAAACTTTAATATTCAAAGACCTGCCTCAAAAAGAAAGTTTACATGTAAGTAAACTACCTGTAATTACATATATACACATGTGTTGAATTATATATAATTTTCAATTTTTTTAGCATCGACAGGAAAATAAAAAGCATAAGTAGAAAATAAAAGTAGTCATAAAAAACTTAACCACAATTAATGTGTTACGGTATCTGTGCATTCTATTTAGATTTTCTAGTTTTTATGAATTATTGTTTGTACGTATTATGTTACACTACGAAATTGTTTTCTAATGTGAGGCACGAAAATAAGCAAGAAATTTTATACCAATTTGATAATTATAACTCACAACAGAAGTAAAATTAATATTATGATGTATCTTTTACATTTTATTTTTCATAAAAACGTCGTTCTAAAGTGACTAACTTGAGGCATCTTCCTGCCAAGCCGAAAGGTACCAGTTTCGAATTTCTAAATTGATATGTTAATTCAGGAACCGAATTGCTTTCAATTATGCTTGAGCCTGATTGGGTGTTCTCCCAATTTTAGGCGTAGTTTCATTTTTCCAAGGCTTGCAAGGCTTAGTTTCGAGTCACACAATTATTGTTGCAATTGTCTAAAATTTAAAACGAGTTCTGATCATGCATCATGCCACATTCTAAGCTTGAACTTTAATACCAAAAAATAAGAATCATCTTTGTTATTAATTATGACCTTTGACACAGGTACCCACATTGTCACGCTCTCTTACCGGCACGCATAGATACAGACACGCGTCAATAAATACGAGATAATACTAACTGTACACTTGACTTATGTAATAAGGCTCCTAAATACATTTTAGTAAATACCAATGCAATTTACAGGTTTATTCGGCAATGAATTTAATATTAGGTATCCGGTAGTCCAAACATACATACATAAATAAAAATAAAATAAAATAAATAATTATATCATAGTCCAAATGTGAGATGAAGAAATAAAAATAGAAACTGTGAAAGTTTTTATTTATTTAACATTTTTAATATTTGGAATGAAAGTGTCTACTTTGTAACTCGTTTTTCAAACCCTTTTAATACATTTTTCTACATTAAACGAATGGCCATTTATTATCAGCAACTGCCAAGCGCGTTTAGAGTTTAGACTAGGTTCCCAAACTTATTTTGTCTACTGAGTCGAGAGCTCATGCAGTCGTTGTCTAAGATGCCTCCTAGCTAAATGTAATTACAAATCACCCCCCAGGCCTCTACACAACGCCCCCATTTTTTTTCTGTGTCTCTTACCGCCTCCCTTTAGGCCTGCAGCGCCCACAGGGGGGCGTTATCGCCCACTTTGGGAATGGGTGGTTTAGACCATATCTTACCAGACGTGAAACCTATTACTGTAGTAACATTTATACTAAGATAATAACCATTACAAATATATACATACATACATATCGAGCGAAAAAATATAAACAAATAAAAAAAATGCAGAAATGTAATTTCGCGGAGTAAGTTTCTTTTTTTTTAAAGGACATGGCAGGGCAACGGTTTGTATGTATTCAGCCAATTCAATGACAATAATTTATCTAAATTCAAAATAATTTTAATTGCTTTATTTATTAATTTACATTATACGAGTTCGTACATATGAAAAAAATAAATTTATTTTAAATTTAATTCATGTATTAATAGTATTTACGCTGTAAAATAGTCATTTCATACAAAAATTTTGTACAGAAAACTTTTTGTTTAAAAACTCCCTTCTTGCATTTGGATGTTATATGCAGAAGGAAAACAAAAAGCACTAGCGTGGACAAGAATAACTTTCCGCACGCTAAACACACATGTAAAAGTCTACTTTTTGAGCAAATGTATTAAAAAATCTATTATTTATTTTTTGAACAATTAATTTAATGTTAAATTTCATGGACTTCCTCTATTTTAGGATACTATTTTATTTAAAGGAGTAGTATTATGCGAGTACAAGCAATATTTGTATATTTATAATCGCGTTCTCGAAAACGGCTCTAACGATTTCGATAAAATATACAATATAGAGCTTTACGGTGGTCAAAAATGAATTTAACTAGGGTTCCATTCTGAGAAAATTTCTACTTTTAAACTCTAAGCTCTAACTTCTAAACTCTAAACTCTTCTGATTTCACAACAGAGTTTACCTTCTTTGTAGTACAGTGGCTAGAGCGTAAATCTACCAAGCTGAATTACGCGGCTTCGAATCCTGCAATGTGCTCAGATTTTTCTAATTTTTTTTTGTAAGACACAGTAAAACTCGGTTGGTCAGATACTTTATTATTACACTGATCGTGAAATCATTATTTTAAAATACAGAAGTCATCGACAACAAAACTATAGACGAAATAATAATTTCTGCACATGCATTAACTGATTTTTTGAATTAAAGTACACCGTATTGTAATATACTGTACAATGATGTTGAAAAATGATATTATTGCGTAATATATCGGTTTTCGGTGTCGGTACACTACGAGCTTTTTTCAAATCGATACTAGATTTGACCTTCAAAATCGTTTTGTGACGGCGTTAACTTGAATAGATAGATTTGACATTGACTTTGAATTTACATTGGTCCTGCGTAATTGAGCCTGTGTACGTATGCGCGTGATGCCTTTGTTGTTTCCTTCATTTGTGCGAAGATGCACATGCCTCTACCGCTTATGAGTCCACTGCACATTGCACTATTGCTATTGCATTATGCACTGCACATGCGACAGGCTCTTAAAGTTACAGATGCCGATAAGTAAAAAATAACGTTACATTAAAGTACTTGTAATTGGGCGGAAATCTACTGGTATTAAGGAAATAACAGTGGTTATCTAAAGATTTGAGTAATGAAATCAGAGATTTAGACTCAAGTAACAATTTTATCATTAAAATAATTCATAATATTAGAGTTTGTCACCTTGCCGCGTTCTTAAGCGACGGAAGCCCCTTATAGCTTTTGATAATTTGACTGCTGTCATAACAGAAGACGCTCTCCACTTAAGCTTATTTCGCCTAATTGAATGCTAGAGTATTAAATCTTCCCAACCTATAATCCCTTTTATTATTTCACGCCGACGTTTTTTAGGGATTTCTAATACAAATGTCTCCATGAAATTGATTTTTTGTTCATGCATCAAATAAAGATTGAGAAGAGAGTATCAAATACAGTATAAGACTTTCTCATTACAAAACAAAGCGCGTTCTTTGCTTGATGTGTAATTTTTCTATTATGTATGTTATGTAAGTTTTAGAAAAAAGATTATTTATTTACGATTTCAATATTTTCACCTCTTTCATTTCAATTAACACATTTTGATCACAAAAATATTTAAAAATGGTTTAAAACATATTTCTATTAAAACCTGTTATGTGTGAATATATAGACATGAATTTGATCATTGTATGTTCATTTAAAAGAAAATACATTCATTTGATTTTAAGAAAATAAGTGAAAAAACATGGGTAAGGTGTTTAATAGTACACAAAAGTATAATATACAATACGAGGTGCGATTTACAACTTTTCCAATAAAGTTCATGGTACATCCAAATACAAAATAATCAATGAATATCTATGGTAAGTTATTGTACTAATATCATGCTGAGTTCGCAGCGGTATTCTAAGTAAATCTCAAAGTTGCCACTGTGCTCGCGTACAGTATGCATTGGTGTCTTCATCTCTTACAGTCAATAATATGGTAAGCACTTGCACAAAATGTTTTTATTTTTCAATTTATTATTTATTTGTTAATTATGTTGAGCCATAAAATACATGTCAATGTAAAATACGAAGCAAATATCGCTATTGGATTTGTAAAACAGTATGAAGCAAAATTATTTGTTCTTATATTCTGATGTTTTTCTAAAAATTGTCACCAGATTACAATACCTAATATACTCAATATCTAAAACACCCAAGTACTTTAATTTTTATTAGTAATTAACTTGATAAACTAATATTGTGCATATTATAGAGAGCTCATACCTAATACGTCATGATGACCATAATATTCGTAGTATTAGGTTAGGTAACATTATTTCGTCAGTTTTGGAAATATTATACAATTTGGAAATATACTAATTTATTTAATATATATATAATATAAATATATTAGTATATTTCCAAATTGTATAAAATAATTGTATAAAAAACTTTAAAAAAAAGTCAATTGTCATCATTGACAACTGTTTGGCTCTTCTTTCTTAAAATTATTTGAAAGTCCTTTCGTCTTTTTTTGGTCAAATTTCATTACTATCATTTTCCCCATATCTGGTTCTCACAGCGGTGTTTTTGTTTCAGGTGGTGGACGCAGCGGCAGTCCACATATTGCGGGGTTCTTCTCATCCGGCCGGGTGTGACAGTTCTGCCAAAGCAACGTCAACAAGAACGGTTGCTTAGAGATTTTAGCGCTTATAGCTTATTTATCACTGCAGTTTTTTTGTAATTTTTCGTAATATTATGTCATGATATGCTCCCGGCCCTCACATCCTCACCTTGCTCTAGCTCACATATAAGTAATGACACATCGCTAGAAAATTGAATAAAATGTGAGCAGTGTTCCCAACCTCGTTTTTTCGTGGAAATAGGACCTTGAAGATTCATGTCGGCAGGGTACACAAACGGTGTGACACTACCGGCATTGCTTCAGGCCCCACTTCCTTATCAGTGCCATCTCAGTCCAATAATTTGACTAATTCCTCAAATTCCAATCACAATCGCACACCTTTTTGGAAATATATTGGTTCGCTCAAAAACAATGTATTCTTAATAAAGCGTCTTCCACGTGGCGCACGCATCAGCGTTGCCAAATCTCTTAATTTAATAATACAAAGAATATTAAACCGAAATGACAAATGCGATTGGGAAGAACTGCTCGTTTTCGGTTATAGAACTTTATGTTTGGAACAAAAGATAAAGACAAAATTTCCTTAACACAAAAAATAAAACATAAGTGCTCTAACTATTCAGTTCCGAGCATTCATGTTCGGCCCATTTATAAATCTTTCAATTCAGACAGTATTCCAAAAATAGAATCAAAAATTAGCGACGGCGATCTAAGAGGTGCCGCCCACTTGCTATTTTCCAGCGATGTTTTAGCACCGAATACGGCCGAGACTCTTTTTGCTCACAGATCAAAGCATCCCTCTTCCTCTGTGGCTTGTTGTCTGCCAGATCCCCCACATCCAAATGATGTGTCGACTCGAGCTACGGAGGAAGATGTGCTTGCTGCAATAAATTCTTTTAAAAGCGGTTCCGCGGGAGGTCTCGATGGCTTAACGCCACAACATTATAAAGATCTGATTACAGGCTCTGTCGGTGATACCGGTAAGACACTCTTATCTAGTTTAACAGCTCTAATAAACATTATGCTGGCTGGTAAGGTGCCCCCGGAGATAACCGCCATCCTGTATGGTGCCAATTTATGTGCCCTGAAAAAAAAAGACGGTGGCGTTAGGCCAATTGCCGTAGGTGCAACTATACGCCGCATTGCCTCCAAAATTTGTTGCCGTCACATTCTCTCTACCGTATCAAACTATTTTTGTCCTACACAAGTAGGATTTGGCTCAAAGAGAGGATGTGAAGCGGCAGTGCATGCGGCGCGTGCTTTCTTGACACATGATGGAGGTGAGGTACTCCTCAAAGTAGACATAAAAAATGCATTTAATTCTGTTGATAGATCCACCTTGTTGACACAGATAAAACAGCATGTTCCGGACATATATCCCTACCTCTGGCAATCTTACAGATCTTACATAAAGATAATTTATTACATTCCGAAGTTGGCTGTCAACAAGGTGATCCTCTCGGACCAGCTATTTTCAGTTTGGCTCTCCATTCTGCGATTTGTAATTTAAATTCCAAATTTAATATTTGGTACCTTGACGACGGAACAATAGGAGGTAAAGCAATTACTGTTTTAGAAGACCTTAAAACCCTCATCCAAAGGTTTAAAGATATTGGTTTAGAATTAAATTTTTCTAAATGTGAACTCTTTGTTTCCGATTCTGTTCCAATTATTACAAAAAATGAAATAATTAATAAATTTAACAATCTGGCACCAAATATTAAAGTCTTGTCGAAAGAATCGCTGTACCTCCTAGGTGCTCCCGTTTTAGATGACTCCATACCCTGCTTTATCAATGATCAAATACAAAAATTTAGCCAGTCTTCAGACAAACTTTTGAAAATTAATTCTCACATGGCTCTCCTCATTGTCCGCTTTTGCCTTTTTGTTCCAAAATTTACATATGCTCTTCGCTGTTCTCAGTTTTTTAAATTTCAAACGCTTTTAAAATCTGTAGACAATATTCTAAAAAATACATTATCTAAAATATTAAATTGCTCCTTTGTTGATGACAGGGTCTGGAATCAAGCCTCGCTTCCTATCTGTTATGGAGGCCTGGGCATACGCAAAATCTCGAGTGTGTCCCCGCCTGCTTTTCTTTCGTCAGCCTACAGCACGGAAAACCTTTTCCTATCTGTTATTCGCCCTTCCTTAGGATCGGTTGAGGTGCCGTGCTTGACTGATGCTCGAAATGCTTGGTTAAGTGTTTGTCCGAGTACTAACCTGCCTACCTCGACCTTTTCTCAGAAACACTGGGATGAGCCTCTATGCAAAAATGTTCATTTACAACTTTTAGATTCCTGTAGTACCGAAAAAGATCGGTCTCGCCTCCTAGCTGTTTCTGAGAAGGAGTCAGGACACTGGTTGAAGGTAATACCTTCAAAAAACTTAGGAACCTTAATCGACAATACCACGCTTTCTCTCATAGTATCCCTTCGTCTGGGGGCCAGGACTAACTTTCCTCACCGTTGCCGCTGTGGTGATCTCGTCGATGTACTAGGTCACCACGGTTTATCCTGTTTACGTAGTGCGGGCCGCATGTCACGACATGCTGCCTTGAATGACGTCATTCGGCGGGCTCTTGTCGCCGCTGGCGTTCCTGCAGTCTTAGAGCCTGTAGGTATTGCGCGCAGCGACGACAGGAGACCGGATGGTTTGACGCTCATTCCTTGGAAACTTGGAAGATCGCTGGTGTGGGATGCCACTTGTGTCGATACACTTGCTGTTTCCCCTGTGCCGGCGACTTCCAAGTCAGCAGGTGCCGCGGCCAGCGCTGCCGAGAACTTGAAGTGGCGTAAGTATGCGACTCTCTCTGAGAGTTTCATATTTACGCCTTTTGCAGTCGAAACTTTGGGTCCCTGGGGCCCCGAAGCCCATCGACTGGTTTCTGATATTTGTAAGAGACTAGTCGAGGCTTCGGAAGACCGCCGGGCTGGCAGCTTCTTCCGCCAACGAATCAGTTTGGCTATTCCAAGAGGCAATGCTGCCAGTCTGCTGGGTACCTTGAGCAATGACAGCTTTCTAAGCGGCAACTTTGAGGAAGTTTATTATTTAAGATAATGTGTAGTTTTAAGTTTGTAAATATTAACATATGTATGTACTTTTTGTTAATGTAAATGTTATAACATTAAATAAACTTTTTAGTATATTAAATAAAGTGATATGAAGCAAGACAATGATAATGCTGTGATGGAGAAACACATACGGAAAAGTTAACAAAACCGTTAAGCAATGACAGCTTTCTAAGCGGCAACTTGTAGGTCGTCTATTATTTAAGAAAACGTGTAGTTTTAAATTTGTAAATATTAACATATGTACTTTTTTGTTATTCATAATAGTATAAATATTAAAATTAATTGACAAAACCGTAAATATTATATGTGGTTACATTATACAAAATTTTTGCCGACAGGTCATAGCTCATAGCAGAGGAAAATTTCTCTAACCTTCTACAAGTGCATCGTAATGTTTATTTGGATTTCATATTAGTAAGTTATTAGTGATATATTTATCCGATCAGATTCTTTACTACGTACCTCAAAGTCTCTATTGGATTTCCATATGGATTATTTGCGAGTTAGTCATTGCGGGTCATCCATATCTATCTTCATCTAAATAATCGCAATTGATTATTAAAAGAAATTGTACATATAAAATATATTTATTGCCACGGAAAATGCTAGCAATGGGTGTTCCTAAAACATATGTAGATATGTTATAAAAAATAAAAAATATGGTCTTCTTCACTAAAGTACTTAGTAACATATTTTGAATTCAAGTAGCAATCCCTAAACTGCAATAAAATTTTTGATACAAAGCAAACCGCAAGCAACCCAAAAACCCGAGGAAATAAGCAAAAAATGAATAAACGTTGAGTGTTACTTATTTGATGTATTTCATGCGGAAATGATTCTCAAATTGCACATCAAAAAATTATATCTTCCGATTATAAGTAAAACTGTTCAACAACTTTTAGAGAAAAAAAGAACATTACTTTTTAGATTACAACCGTAGTAAGCGTGGTCGTCTTACACGTACAGGAGTTCATTAATACCTTTTTCAACTTCACCTAGCTAGTTAATTTACCAAAAATTCTATTAACAGTGCTCACAAAACATATCAAATAACATAAATCATTCATATTTAGCTCAGAAACAAGATACTTTATACGGTCAAATGGATATAGGTAACCATAACTTGTAATTGTTTTCTTTAGAAATTGCTACTGGTCGCCAGATGTGTAATGAATTATACAAAACACAAAAATTGTTTGAAGAAGGTTTTCAAAAACGTCTGTTCAGAAGAATTGCTAATATCTGATACGATCTTTTATATAAATTGCTTCTACAACGTTCGGAAATAACTGTCATTTTTATTTTCGTACAAAATATTTTATATCCATCATGTCTATTCTCGGCCACGCTTTGCTATAGCGCGAGTTGACAAACGAACATTTAGATTTTTATTTTTATTACATACCAGTACATAAAAACACGCACGTATTCAAATGCAAAGTTATATCAAAGTTTCAAATCCATCAATTCACAAATTTTCAAGTTCTACGAGCACAAACATACAGAGGCTGAATTTTATGTACCTGTATGTGTTGTCCATAGATAATGCTTTCAAATCAGTGACGATTTTTTCCTAGCTTCATCGAAGCAAGTTTTCACTTCGTTTTATAAATTAATCTTGTACTTGTATTTATATCAGAAAAGCCAAGCAAAACGTATGATCGCGATGGCAGAACGTAAAATGTGTTTAATTTCATTGCTAATATTGAAAAAAAAATGCTCCTGCTGCCTTCGTTGCATTGATTAAAGCATGGGGATTTATCGGTATCACTTTCATAAACAATATGCTTATTACATTTTTTTGCCATATTCTCTCTTGTAGTAGGTATTATTAGTTTGAAGACAAACCGATGCAATCCGGAATACAGTTTACCCTCAAAACTGATTGATTGTTTAAATGTATCTTTTTCAGAACAATTCTTTTCATTGAAAAACATATTATGATATGCCACTGACCTCTCCCGCATGTACCACGCGGTTTACAACCGCAACGGGAGGAAGCAGGTATCGACAATTATTTATCGACTCGTATGCCGCTGAACTCTTTTCTTGTGAACTTAGTGAATGTAATAACTTAAACTTTTTTACTTCAAATTAATAAATATTACATAATTATCTATTCAAAAATGTTTTTTAAACAAGCTTATACTAGATTGTATTGTTACAGCCACAAAAATTTGTTGCAAAATACAAATATTCAGCTCGATCGGTTAGGCGGAACTGGTTTAAAATTCAGTTTCAAAATTTGACCACACCTACTAACAAGTAGAGTTGAATAAAAACTTGTAATAATACTATTGTGTTTTAATGTTATTTGCAATATTTTAAAGTGCAGTACATATATTTATTTATATAACAGAGTAAAGAATAGAATAAAAAAGTGCAGGTACAAAAAGCTCAGTTTATCTCACATGTTTTTGTCAATAAACCTCACTAATATACTTATAAACTTTTTGTTCTTTTTAAATATAATATTATTGCCTTTGAACACAATTCCGCATTTGTCATTTTCGGAAAAACTCCCATTACGAAAATTAGTGAATACATTCTTGGTAATACTCCTAATTTCACAGAATTTTCTCAATAAACTTTTAGTTTTTATTCTCGTTTAACATTCCCATTGAACACATCAGTAGGTAAACGTAATGGATACAGAGCGTTCTTCAGCAAATTGGAGAGACGATCTACGCAAGCTTACTGCTAGTCTTTGGCAGAGAAATCTTTCAATGTGTATAACAACCTATACCCGGCGGTACATTAATATAGGTTCTTGATTTGTATATTGAATATTATCGAAGTATCAATTGATTGATGACTATTTACAATTTTACATATCTTCACGCTGTATCTCTAATGGGGTAGTCGGAGAAGATGGAGCGTCACGCAACACGGTCCTCGCATACTATTTATATCACCGTTTATTTTTTTACTATTTATAATATGTAAATTTGAAGTTGTAATGATTAAAATGAAATAAATAATAGAGTATAAATATAATAATTGTCAATATTAAGACTTCGTACATTGCTCATCATTTTTTCATACTGTCTTTGGGAATAATATTTTTAACGAGTAGGTAGGTACGGAGCATAGAAAGTGTGATGACCAATATAGGAATCCGAAAGTCTAATATTGACAATATACCTATCTCTAAGTACATGTTTACTATAATTACAAAGGCCGGGAAGATTTTTTGTACTACTTTATAATATATATCATTCCTCATGAATTGATCTCATAAGAGTATGGATTAATAAATCTTATGTCGCTTGAGACAGCGGCGCAAGAGTCGAACGGACGTTATAAAGCATTTGCATAAGCGACGGTACTGGGCCCATTACGATCGCTCTAATTATATCTCTATATGCCACCAGCACAACAAGCCATTCCGCTTACAGTTTTTTAACTTATTTAATTATTAATATATGCACACAAAGAAATAAATTGATAAAGTTTTATTCATAGATATAATAAAAATATATATAAACTCCGCATGCCGTCCAGTCAAGCAAAGTAACTGAATTAGCGAGACTATCTATAACTACAAACCAAAAGAAGCTGTGTTCTATGGAATTTGGGTGTACCCAGAACCAATAAAACTGAAATTAGTTTCAGTATGTAAGTACGTACCTACATGTAATGAATATTACATGTAATATGTACAGAGTTCTGTAAACAGAATGAAAAATCCAAGCTAATGTTATAACTTGATGACATAATTATGAGATGAAATAATAACATAAACCTTTCAAAATAGTAACTCAAACTCAATCGTAAGGTAACAGTCAAAAAAATAAGTAGAGGTCAAGAAATTGTGATTTACTGATGATTCGAAGGAAGAGTTGACAAGCAACGAGTAAATAACGAGTGATTGAAAAGGAGTCAAAATTTCAAAGAATTTGATGGTATTAACTGGAGCTTCAAAGTATTCAAAGTGTTCCATAACTGAATTTCATTTCGATACATCCTACGCAAAATTCACATATGGAACTTTTATAGTATACAAAAGGATGATGAAATCGGTGCTAAATAATGTTCTTGGTCCTCACAATACTAAGACGTATATAAGGTTCGTCAAGGGCCTTACTAATAAAGCCCGTTCATAATGAAGACTAACAATAAAACCCGTTTGTAACATCCGTTACTAAAGCCCGCTAAGGTCTTTATTATTAATTTCCGTTAAAATAGTGGTTAAAGCTCAAGAGCCTTATTATAAAAATTGTTAATGGTCTTCTTTAATACCGTCCATTAAGGGTCTTATCGAGGCCCTGTTTTATAAAACCTGTTAAAGGCCTAATGATAAGGCGTGATCATAGGGCCCAATATTAAGGCTGATTAAGACCTGTTAAAAAGCCACGCCAATTACATAAACACATTTCTTCACAATGTATCCCTAACGGGGTAGCCAGAGGGATCTTTTTCTGTATGTTTTCTCCCACGAGTTAGGTATTTGTGGCCATAGTACGATACGACGCAGAAGTTAATATGTTGGTTCTACACTTTTTGCCAAGATCCTATGCTTCAAATAAGCTTGTCGGTCATTCTCGAAAAATCAAAGCCTAAGAATGTTTGAATTATTGTTAAATGCAGAGTTTTCTAGAGAAATTTCATCCGATCAATATATTTGATAATATGTATGTTGCTAATATAAAGACAGGCTAATTTATTTTACTCGTTTTGCTTTTGAAGTATGCGATGCGAAGCTTATCTTTTATTGTCTGTGTACAATTTATTGTAAAAAAGAAAGCAGCGCATTAATAAAATAAAATAAAAAAAATATTACAGAGAAAGTGAAAGAGCTATAGTGAAAGAGTAATAGGTAATTAAAAAATAAGAAATGAATGCACTCATTGATGATTTAAATAAGAAGATCGCATTAACAAAAGCATTGTAGTCGTTTAGTGGCAGTACTTAAGCGAAATCTATAAACAATACTCACCACAGAGTAACAGTAGATAACAAAAGGCGATAAGATCTCCACAGAATTTAATACTGATTAATAATTTGACCATTAGAAGTTATTAGTTTATTAAAAACACAACTTATTTTGCTCATTATGAAAATTAAAGGGAGTACTTAAGATTAATTTTATTTAACAAAATGTAAATAACAAATTAAACATTACAGACATAGACGTTATAATACAAACGTCTATGATTACAGATAAAATAAAAGATGTAATTAAAATTATTCAGTAGGTGTTTCCTGTCACAACAAAATATCCTGAAAAAGTTAGGCTACACAAATTAGTTACACTTTTTGAAGTGAAAACTTCTATAGCCATGTTTTGCGATCTTTGGATGGGTAAAATGTTATGAGTTTGCGTCACCGACATGCGCAACGCCATGCGTGACCTACATGCTATTTTTTTTTTATATTTAACTTCTGTCATCTGTCATCATACAATGAGTATTTCATAGTGGTTTAGGAATTACCTTAGTAGAGCGGTAAAAAAATTTTTAGTTATTTTAGATTTTAAAATTAAAAATTTTCGATTTATATATTAAATTTCGAAAATATAGTTACTAATGCAAAATTATTGTTGATTAGCTTATATTATTGAATTTTGGATTAAACCTTAAATTTTGCAATTCGAACTTAAATATTCAAATTGACTTCTATTTCAAGGTTTTATCGGCATGTACTATCGAAATTTTAGGTTGAAAAACATATACTATATCGACACAATAAAATAATTTTTTAACATATTTCATAGTTTTATGTTTTCACTGCAGTCCTCGATGACTGCCTATTTTTTTTATCGGTTAAAACATGAAACAGGCTGATATCGAAATATTTATTTATTTTTATAACATGCCAAATATTCCTTATTTTAATGTTTAACAATTGAAGAAAGTGCCTGTTGACATTGACAACAGAAGTGATAATATTTCTATTTAAGAACACAAAAAAAAACCCAAAAAAAAGAAATGAAACAATGAAATAAAACATTAATACCTCTTTATTCCATATTCCATGGTTCCACATTTAAATAATTTCTATTCTTAAATTGCCGAATTTATTTATTTGCTTATCGTTTGCTTCTCGAAAAAATCACGAACACAACAAAGCTCACGTGCCTTAAATAATAAGATTACTAACACAAAGCTAATAGTCTAATTCGATGTATAGTTCCCAATTTATAATCTACGAAACGCTTTCAATCTCGATACAAAATCTATACAAGTTTTTTTAAACACCGACAAAACGGAAGTCCACAAAAATGGAAAATAAACCCCACTTCAATGCGTTTACAACTTGCAAAAACTAATCTCTTATGCTGAATGGTGAAACACGCAACTTAAAATATTATTGGCTTTCTCATCAAAGCTTACATAGATAGTTACTCGTAAAATTATCTGGCAATTAAGTGAAATAAAGCGTAGACTCACGTGCATTAGGTTTAATTGCAATTATTGATGTTAGTTTTCAACAAGTATTGGCCATAATCGTAAAATTCAGAGGCGACTCCGTATAAAATAGCGAATACACACGGACATAAAGAAGCTGAATTGCATAAACAACATAATCGCAGATATTTTTACGAGATACATAACTTGCTATTTATTACATTGTGTATTACTTTAGATACTTTATATTTCAATTTTATGCAACGAGTGTGTACATATGTGTATGTATGTGTCATTAGATTGGACCCAATTTAAATCTATAACTACACGTATATAAGGTATATGTAAATAAAATTGAAGTGCCCTTCTGTGATAAATTTATGATTAAATAAAAGCTTCTTCTTATTCTTTATGCTATTTATATTTCTTTTTAGTTTTTTTCTATCTGTGTCTGCCTGTTTGGGCTAATCTCCGAAATGGCTTAACCGATTTTGATGGAACTTTCGTTATTCCATACATATAAATAAAATTGCAATTTTTGTCTGTGATTTTGAAATAAAGCCTTTTTATTAAGTTTATATAGTTATTTGTATGTCACCAAAACCCAAACACATTTTTTTCAGTAATATTTGTCTGTCTGTTTGTCTATGTGAACATATGAAACTTTCATTGGTCAATAAAAAACTTTTCAGAGCTGGGCTTATGCTTTTTAACATAGGTTATTTTTTACATCGTAAAATTCCAAAATTTACCGCGGGTGAAACCGCGAGACAGCTAAAATTTCTTCGAACCCCATCATGACCGATATCAAATTCAAGAGATTAAGAAAGCCGTTGAAAGAATCTAACGTAAGGGGTTACAGTGTAATATATAGAGCAATGTTTTTTATATCAGTAAAAAATAAAAGTTGTAAGTCTAAAAAGGTAATTTATTGAATTCAGTACAGTAGTCAGAGGCCACTAGCCTAGGTAAGCATATCTGGTGGTACGTATACAAGAGACATAATAATGAACAAAAAAATGAAATAAAAATAAAGTAAAATGAAATAAATAAAATAGAAGTTATAAATCTGAAACCCAACTACGTATCTGTAAGCATATCTAGGACTCTAGTAGTAGTATAAGTGATACATAATGATAAATAAAAAAATGAAATAAAAAGAAAGGAATAAATAAAAATAAAAGTTATAAATCTGAAACCCAATTACGTATTTGTCAAAAACGTGTAAACATTATGAAGTAACTATGATTTCTTGAGTTCAGTAGCAGTGTCGAAGGCCACGCGCATATCTAGTAGTATATAATAGGTATGTAGTAACAATTTAGGTAACAAATAAAAAATGTCGAAAGCACAAAGTGGCAAAGGCATAAAAAGGCAAAAAAAAGTATATAAGGTGAGCGATGCTTGGAGCTTCATCCTACCCCCTAGCCCTACACCCTTAAGAATACAGTGTAAGGATGTGTATGTATGTAAGAAAAAAACAAATAATTTCATTTCTACTCATTTCAAATAATTTCGAATATATCTCAACTCATTTAGACGCCGTTAAACTATGAATAAATAGTTCATTAAATATAATACGAGTATTGTAGAAAAGATTCGTTCAACCCTTTGTATTCGTTGAACATGGAAAATTTTGTTTATATAAGAAACCTAACTATGTAACAACTATGTGATAATATTAACATCAAAATATTTGATTCAATATAATATTAGTATGCTTACAATAATAAATTATTAACTCGTCTGAAACGGATATCAATTTTTATTGTCATGTCAATATAATCTATCAAGTCATACTTTTGTATGTACAATTATAACTGTAAAAACATGACTGTAGTATATCCTGTGTGTTTAAAAAGAAAATATAATTTTATACACTTTAGACGTACGAGACCGTATGTCCCAGGCACAAACGGTAACAATTTTCATTCGTCGCGATCTTCATTGTTCCTTTATCAGTCTCTTTTTATTCGCACATGTAAATGCATTTAGCTCCCACCTCCTTATCTCTGTGAACACCATTAATCTTGTATAACAATGTACCGGCGCGGTGTCCAACCATCGATGGCTTAATCAAGGCGAATGCAATCCCAGTATGTATTTTTTTAATTATAAAATAAGTGATAACATTTCGCAGTTTATCTGTAGAGTAACATTTCACACTTTATCTATGTTAATTATTGCCTTTTACAGTTTCTATTATTATTTGATTAAAAGAGAAACCTTTAGATGGCTATAGAAATATTTGTCATAGCAGCATAATATAATTTAATTTATATACCCATTAGGTATATTATCTATTACATTATCATAATTTGAGTAAGCGAAAGAAGTATGTAAGGACTGCGATGCTTGGTATTCCGTCCTCTTTGACTACCCCGTTAGAGATACAGCGTGAAGATATCTATATAAATAAAAATCAATTGCCACATGTATGACGAAGCATCACTTGAGAATGACTCTACCGATTTAACTGATTTATTTTTTGTTGTGTTCGTAATATATGTAAGAAAATTATTGGAAAATTCACAGCAAATCGGAAATTTGATTAGTATTTTTGTATGAAAATTTCAAAAAAAAAATATTGTGTGTTGCAAATATTAAACATCCCACGGGCGAAGCCGGAGCGGTTCGCTAGTTAGAAATAATTCTTAACGATTATTGATTCTAATACTATTTCATGTAGGAAAAATCTATTACATATTAATTAAAAAACGGTATACATTATTTATCAAAGAAGCTGTACAACTGCCAAATTATGTTTAAACATTTTTGTAGAATGAATTTTGTTGAATTTTATACAAATAATTTAGCTGTAAAAACTTTTTGAACTATTCAATATAACACAAGACATAATTTTGATTCCTTCTTAATTACATGAAACTTTAAAGTGCATAAAAAATATTCTATTTGTAAAAATGAAACAAAATATATCAATATTAATTTTATATTAGTAATTACAACTACATACTGCATATAACATGTATTTATTAAGACATTGAATATCTACATCTATATTAATTACAACTTAATTTAGGGTTCCTTATTAAGTACATACCTATAGATAATGCGAAAGTATTTAATACTTCTTAAATTCTAAGTCACAACCATGTTATTAATATAAATTATTTAAAGAATCCCACCCCAAAAACAAATGACTAGAAAACCCACAAATGTTCAAGTGAAATTATTAAACATTTACTTCTGTTGCCACCAAGTGATAGCGTCTAACAACTCGTCGTCGTCCATGGGACTTGACATTTCTTCAACTTGGTAATTGTCTTGTAAATAACCATTTTTAGTTATAGAATAAGACGACGACACTCCCGAAGAACAATCTGAACCAACTGGAGATGGCACTGAATCCGAATATGGCGACGTCCTTCCAGTAAAGCCTTCGTCAAACTCGTAAGAAAGAGATGTTTCAGTGGTAATCTGCGTTTTGTCTTTTAGAATACCAAGAGCTGCGTCACTTTCATCTATCAAATGCTCTAAATATTTTATGTACTGCACTACCATTTTTAAAGTATCCACTTTGCTTAACTTCTTCCCCGTTCCGCGACGCGATCCTCCAGATAGAGCGGAGACGATAGTTGACGGTAGTCTTTTTCTCAAAGCATTAAATCCGTCGTTCACTTGCTTCACTCGGTTTCTTTCACGTGCATTTCTTCTTGCGATCGAAGCTGCTTGTGCACCAGTGTATGGATTGCTTTTGTAATTATATCTCTTCTTGACTTCAGGCTGTAGATCTAGATAAAATTGCTTTCTATCAGGAGCGGGAGCAATCTGAACCAATTTTGGTGCTTCGTTTTTCGCGTATTGAGAATAAGATATGTCATGAAGCATTATGAGGTCCGTCTTAAATAATAGTGAACGTATTATCGAACGTATGCGGCAGGTAAACTTCACGAAGTTTAAGTAGCGTTACCGGGCGCGAGCGGTGAAATGAATGAGAGCTTCGGTCGCTCGCGCATCTTTATATGAGCAACTAACTATAAAAAAAATTGTTTGGGATACCTCATACCCCTACCACACGTAAAATTTTTTTGGGTCCGTACCTGGAATAGCCCTTCAAAAGTGTATAAAATATGTAGAACTTTATACGCGTGCCAATAAATTTACGTCGACCATAGATTTTAAATATCATATTGTTATACAGTAAGAGTAAAAGAATTTGAATTTAAACTCTTTTTAGCTCTGAGATGTATTTGGTTCCTTATATATCGTTTTATTAAAATCCAGAATTTATTTCTCTATTCATTATAGTAAAGCTAAAATAAAATTAGTCCAGATTCATTTACTATTGATTTTGAAATAAATAATGAGAACTATTTGGCGCTTCGATTTAAATTAGACATCCAGAACGCAGAATACATCATTGTTCTGAAAGCTTATAGAGCTAGTTAGGGGGTTGATTCTGAAAACATAGTTTTTCAGTTTATTTTGAATTGTATTTCAGTTAAGTTCGATTTGAACGTGTCCTAATACAACAGGGTTATTTATCACGTCAAAAATCGCAAAATAAATTGGTGGGAAACGGTAGTACTGAGTAGATATTTTTTTTTAGATAAATGTCTATAAAATAAACAACGCCTTGACTATCTTCTCGTGCATTAAACGAATGTGAAAATCTGTTAAATAGACAAAATAAATGTTTCTCATACAATTCTTAAAATACATAGTTTACATTCATGAAATTATTACCAGTTATGTTCAATGTTATATAGGTACCAAGGAGGACATTACTATACATAATATGTTGTGAAGGAATGTACGTATTGGTGGTAATTTTTAGAAATTTTTCAAAACCGAAAAATTTCAAGAAAAATTTGGGAAGTTTCGAAAAATTAAAAAAATGGAAATATATCGGAAAAATGGTAGAAAAATGTGAAAAATTCTTAAAAAAATTTAATGACCCATCATTAAATGTACGTTATATAACTTTATATTGTAATAATAATGGGCCTACTGAAAAAAATAATTTCACTACTTTTTGAAAATCTGCCATTTGTAAGTTCTATTCGTAGAAACTTAGAAACAAATCACTCACAGCTCTATGATGTTACATATAATACGAAATTTATTACGGTCAAAGATAAAATAAAATAACGAAGAACTTATATTTACATTAACAACAGAAACCGTAGCCAATAGAAATGCCTGAAATAAAATAGACGTGATTTCATAGTCTAGTATTCAAATAAAATGAACCTAAATGTGAAGTAAATAAAGTTCTTTTTTATGTTATAACTGTTAACATTTCTACTAAACATGGAAAATGTCGGTCCAATATTGCAACCACCACGCTGTGCGGCATTGAGTTCAATGAATTTCTGAAAAAAAAACTTACATTAATTTAGAGCGCAGTGCGTTATTTTTCTGTGTTCAATGGTGAAGGACTTGCCATTGTTAAGCTATTGTTCAGTAAAAAGATTACACCAGGAATGTGGGCCAAGTCATTGAGACAGAGCAAAGAATGAATTGTTTAGAAGCTTTCAATCATCCCCATTGAAGAAGGCGCTAAAGTGATTTTAATAGACTCCATGTCGCCTTCGAAAAGCAATTCATTTTTAATTTAATTCCGTATCTTCTCTCTACTGCTTACCTGCTTTTGGTTTTTTTAGTTTTATCTGGCCGTAAAAACCTGTACTGCAAAACTTGTACTAATAAAATATAAACTCATAATACGAACGTGTACACCTTATAGCCATTTTTAGTATTATGAATGTTTTAAAACCTTATTACATGTAATTATTAATTACTGTCAGAAATTGATACAATTGTCTTACATAAATAGACAGGTTATCAAGGAGAATAATACATATCATATTTATATACAACATATGTTTACACATGTGTATATTTATATACACATATAGCTATTTCAGTAGTGTAAAGTTATAAAAGTCATATTACATAAATACATGCTATATTATATATGTGTATAAAAAAAAACCAAATACTAGTCCGTTATTTTTTATTTTTTAGAAATCTATTACAAGACCTTAAAAGAAGAATTTCGTTATATTTTTTGTGTAAACTATAGATAGGTAACACTTCATACGGACTTTTTGGCGGGAACGGGAGAAGTAAGGTTGTCGTTTTATTTAGATTTTCTATTTTTTACATTTTTGGGAGTTTCAAAGTATGACAGTGATATTATATTGTGTTTTAAAGTTCTGTGTAAGTCAAAAGGATGGAGTAGATCTTAAATAAACATGCGTAGCTGAAGTTATCACGCTCTTCCAAAAAGTCCTGTAAAACTTCAGTAAAGTCTACTATCACTTTAACTTTTGGAGAAGTTTTAACCTTGTAGATAACTATTCTACTTATACAATACAATACAATACGTGAGATTGGCAAATGCGCTAATGTGGGCGCCATGCCATGAAGGAAGAAAGAAGACTTCATATTCCCTGAACTTTTTAGAACTTTAGGTTCAGAGGTTTCAGAAATAAGGGTCGTATCCAATTTGCCCCTTCTTTGATGTACCAAGAATCATTTAAAATGTTAACTAATATAAAATATACATATATGTAGGACAAAATGTGTCACTATGCCTTTAAGTTTATACGGTAACTACATAATTCCTAACGAAATCGATTTCCTTTCTTAGTACGAAATTCTAATTGTAATACGTATATTTTTATTTACACACCATGAGTATTTTATTATATTACGATATACGTAATGTTGAATATTTCAACAGTGTGTGCATAGCATGAAAAGTTCCAAAAGTAGTTTTCCATGCAAGAAAAGAAAAGAAAATTGTTTCCCACTGAGTTCTAAAAATAAACTGGTAGAAAGCAATTAGAATTAGTTAAATCAGCCGCTTATCATGTTTCATAATACTAGATTAAATACTTACAGTAGGCCGTCCATATTGGGACTTTGGCTAGTATTATAAAGTACTCTGGAAAAAATATAGATCGATTTCAAAAGAAAAGCGTTATTAATGGTATAGAAACCGTCGTAATCAACTAATTATTCTTTTAAATTACAAAAGTCAAGATTTCTCAAGAAACTACACAAATCACGCAAACAAGATTAAACTTGTTATTAAACATACACTGACTGGAAAAGCATATTATAAAATTAACGTTTTCATTGAAGACAAAACAATACTCTGGGAATAATACTATCTGCACATGTATTTTCCGACTTTTTGAATATGATATTTTAAAATAACTGTTGCATAATGATATTGAAACAATTACACTTTACTAAGTTTCTCGTCAATTCTTCTCAGTGTGAAGGTTTTCTTTTTGAACCGAAAGCAGATTTGACATTCAAAAATACCTTAGAATTGGGTTCACTACTTCATATATAGTAATTTGAGTATAAAATATTATGTATGTAGAGTGTTTCCATGTTAATTGAACACATGTCTATATTATGTAGTACGAGCATACATTATGTAAGATGTAATATATATGAGATATGTATATTACATATGTGTTATACATGAAGTATGCATGTACACGCCTACATGTAATAAATGAAATTATAGATTTCTAGTCATGATCGTTTCCCTAGAGTCATATAACTTCTCACATACTAACAATCGAGTCCCATGACGATTATTAGACCCATCCATCATATTCAGAGCTTAAATCTCCTTCCTGTGAGTGACTTAGCGAAATAATAAAATTGTAGGAGTGATACATCGACGCATAAAGTTCTCATACAATGCGAATAACAATGGCGCCGCAGGCGTGCTCACTGAACGCTCGTCAAATAACATTTAGGCAGCCCACACCTTAGAAAATCGCAAAATAGAGACATCTACGTGTACAAAGCCTCACGAAAAAGCAAATGGAGCCATAACCGATAATTACAGCCTTTGTTACATGTATATTTTGCAAGCTTAAAACGATTCATACAAAGACTTGAAAAGACCTTATTGTAGTAAATCGTATTTAATACACTTTGATTAAAAATCTCTCCGACGTATAAATCCATCATGATTTTTGCAAGTGTTGTGTTATGAAATAGTGAAAAATCATAATTTTGTAATGTATTATGTGGAAATATACTAAAATATGTGGAATCCAAATCAGAAAACCTTAGTGTATTTATATATAGACTACATTACATAATTATGTTATTATTTTAATAACTTTTGATCGACATATATACAAACATTTGCAACTTAATACTAGTTTAAATCAGCTTCTGAAATAAAAAGAAAAATCTATCTCGACTTCGTTGACTCGTAATATTAAATAGACTGTTATTCGTATTTGTTCGTCTTGTAACTGATCAAATCTGCATATAAGTGGGTAGTGCACTCGTAATAAACTCATTCGGTAGATTATAGACAAGGAGAGATCCGATGACATTTCCATTACGAAACCAAAACGCAGCTAATGTTTATAAAACATTCATTGCAATACCAGAGATACGCAGCCCGGTGGTCTGTCTCACATTCGCTAAGTCGCTGATCGATAAAGTTGTAAGTTTAATTACAGAACTGGAATTCAGACCTGTTTCAAAAGACACCGCGCCACGCGCTCGTCATGAACTTCAAACGCGAGCTAATTTCCGTAACTGCTCGTATTATTACGGCAAACACTCAACTACAACATTGATATCTTAATGTTGATAACATGGAAATTAAGTTCGTGGAATGGAAGTACTGAAGATTTTTAAAGGTAAGAGCCACGCATAATCAGACAGATGCAAAACCTAATATTATTGACGATTGTTTGTTCATAGTGTTTGGCACAAGCCATGTACTATGAACGAAGGATGAGCGCACCTTGCCGGCATGTGTGCAATCCTTTCGCATCTGCCGATCTTGCACTGATTTTTATTTATGAATAATATGACGAATTATGGCTAAGCTTTTATTTGCGTTGGCACCTTTCCGGATGCACTTCAATAGCGGATGTTACTTCTCCTACAAAGTTTATGTTGCGATTTTAATATAATATATAAACTTGCTGACTAATGTCTTTGATTATTCAAAAATAAAAATCAAAAATATTGAATAGTACCTATACCACAAATTCGGTAAAAGTATGTATTACTTATCCATACTGTAATGTCAAAAAAAAATTCATTTTTTTTGTTATAAAAAAGATACTTCCAAAGCCAAATCTACCCAACATTAAGAAGTTTTATCTTGAATGGCAGCGTGTTAGCTATCAATCCTCCACAGGAGCATCTATTTAATAAGGTTACACGCATGACAATGTCCGCAGAATAGCTCATTGTTGTGCAACATTATGCCCTCATATTGACATACGAGCTTTTTAGTGGCCTCTTAAGCTTTTGTACCGTGTTTGTGGTCGACATACAGCAACTTTTTTTTTTCTTCACTAAGAAGTTTAGAATGATGTTATTTCTCGTGTATTCCGAGGATTAGAAAGTTGTTAATGCGACAGTATTCCCTCTAAATTGAATTCGTTAATTGAGTTTATTACCCTTTTTATAGTTAGCTATATTAATTGCCTGTCATTATCAGCTTTCCACGATCCGCGGTGCTTCCCGCCGGGAGACGCAAATTTAAATTTAATTATGAGGCTATAACATTTACTTTTATTTATTTTGTTTGATATAAACGCTCTCACGTGGAGATCGTACTGGATCTAGTGGTAAATTGTGGCCTTGATTTTTATTATCATAATGAAATTTTGATATTTGAAAAAATATGTATTTAATTAACGGATAAGTTACAGAAGCCGCAATAAGTTACAATGCCACTTAAAACTAATAAAAAATTACTACGCCAAAAAAGAATTCTCAAAATATTTTTGAAGTAAAGTTGACGTATCATAGTACCCTAGCAAATCCATAATAAATTAATTCAATGTATTATTTATAAGATGTAGGTAATGTTATATAAAAATACTTGTGTCATCGGCATATACAACTAGCTTTTGCTCTCGACTTCGTCCGCGTGGAAGCGACTTCCAACAAAGGGGATAGCAAAATCTTTTACATGAAAAAATGCATATACGTGCCAAATTTCATGGTGATCAGTCAAACAGTGTAGGGGTGTAGCGATTATAGCGATATACGGATGGTTAGTACAATTTAAAAACTAGTATAATTTTCATAGCATAATTTGTATATCATCTTTTATGTGCCGATTGAAAATATAACCATACTTTCTAATAATAATTACTTGCATTGTTCACTGCAATTTTTCAACACAGCGAAATTACTGCTGTAGATTCGCGCCAGCCACTCCTGCGCATTTAAAATTTTACGATCATTGCAATAATTACAATACCTCTTACCGACATTGACAGCTCGAGTTTAAATCATAGAGATATTATTATGAAAATTAATTGCTGTCAACTAAAACGTAAACTTTACTGCTTTTGTGAACTGCGATGGATATTACACACAAATAATATTTCTATTTTAGACTGTCCTTTCAGAAATTAATATTTGTCTCGGTTCTTAATAGAATAATTAAGCAGTTTCGATACAGAATTATTATAAAAATTGAAATAAAATTAGAAGGATCCTATTGATGACGACGTGAAAACTCTCATGTAAAGTCATATTATGTATAACAATATTATTTTTATTAGCATAACATTAACATATGTTATTTTCAGAGATTCTTCTCTAGCTCATCACATAATTGATAGTAATGCGTTATTAATTCAAATGTTACGATTATGTTACAAACATAACTACAGGGTGGTCCACTAATTTTTTAATGTCGGCCGAGAGTTATGTGAAAAATAAAGCGTTTAAAATCGCTATATTGTGGGAATCATCCTTTCTACTGTAACAGTAAGGTAGTGATAATTAAATGTGCCGGAACAATTTATTATTCATTTTTGTTTTCTTTTTGTAATATAAATTTATAAAAATATTAATTTTCCATGATAAAACATGTATGTAGGTTAATACCATAGAATACAGTTGAAGTTCGTTACTGCGTAATTTACATTAACACATTCATTCCTTCGCTTTAAAAAAAGTTGTGACTTCCGTAGGCTATGTTAAAACTAAAAATTTTACGTAGTTATCATTACAATATTTCTAAGTGGGTAACACTAAGAACAATAACACTAAGAAATTAGTGTTATTGGTATAATGTTATTTTATTTCCCATTCAAAGTGGAATGAATAAGGGGAGACATAAAATTGCACTTTTACGTAACTTCTACTAAAATTCCTAGGACTTTAAAATTTTGGACAGCATTATTTCTTCCATATAATCTATCATGGACAAAAACAAAAGATTTTAAAAACCACAGCTCGACTACCAAAACAATCGCACTCCGAAAAGTATTAAATAAGGAAATATTCTTTCCCGAAATTCTTATCTATATAATAAGTAGACAACCTATATATGTATTTTAATTTGACACTACACATAGACATAGTGATGTATATATATATACATCACTATGTCCGAATTTTTTTATATATATATTAAAGTGTCTCAGAAATATTCAAAAGTGAAATCGTCGTATCGCAAAAAAGTTGTTTAGAGGTTTCAGCGAACGGGACTAACAATAAAAAAAAAAAAAAATGTTCATATGATAGCCGTGATCGCATGCCACCGTGCTCTAGGGTTTGTTTACATAACAATACATTTTAGGGTATTACTTAAGCAAATGTAATAACTTGAAATGTATATACATATATGTCTATAGGTTATGTACTGCCTCATAGTCGATCGTGCCCTGAAGCAAGGTGGCATTCAAATCCGACTATCCTCTGAACAACACTATATCTATGTGTTAAAATAAAATAGATAACGGAGCTGTTTTGAAAAACAACTAACTAAACCAGCAGGTTGTATAAAACCTACTGCGGTAAATATGCGCACATTTTCTATTCTAAATTTTTTGATGTGAAACATCTTATGCGGCGAGTCAGACCGGCTGTTGCCGTAACGACGTAGCCACACGCATTTCCTAAGTACGTATACCTATATCGTATGCAGTGTTGTTGTTCACTTTGGAACACGTCACCTGTATAATTTACAAAAAGAATATTTTTTTTCTTTAAGAAAAATTTGAATATGTCGTTTTTTATTATGCCATGTTCCATATTTATTTCCTTTGATAAACCACCCTTCCGTATTTTTCTATACAAAATAGTTTCCATGTTTCACATCTACCAAGCGTCTCGTGACGACTCATTTTTTTAATTTTATTTTTACATGAAAACAAGCTGAAGCAATTAACACAGAATAATTTTACATAATATTGTCGAAGCTCCTAAAAAAAGACGTCATTTTTGCTAAATAAACTCATCCAAGACCCTATAGCAGTGAATGCGTGTGATGCGCACCCATCCCCCTGTCAGTGATTGACACATGACACTTTTCTCCCGTGATTTTTTATTTGTTTAGCTACCATAAAGACATTGAGTGCGCTTAGGACATTTAATACTCCATTGTTTAGACATTCCGTCACATGTTTTAGATAAATATAGCCTTTAGTATTTCCACAAAGATGAAATTATTTTCAAATGCATAACAGACATACATAGTACGTATCCTCAGGAATGCCAAGTATCGTGGTCTCTACATACTTCTTTCGCCTTCTCAAATATCGTCATTCTCCTTACACACTTTGACCTCGATATACGAATGCCATTGATATTTCCGTCAGCTAACACAGACTATTTTCACATAATATCAAATAACTCTGATCACTTATTTTCTCAAAATCGTATAAATTCAAAATATTACGAAAAAGTTGCAAATCTTAGAAAGTTTGATCTGCTTTCGTATGTAGGTAAGACTCTCCAATATAGTCTATAAAAATCTGTTGTTTGTTGATAATGTGTGTAATGCATAAAACAAAATTTAAAACTTTTTTTTTAAATTTTTCTCACTTACTCTTCGTCTTATTCGTTATTTTATATAACTACCCCTTAAATAATTACCAACAGTTTCATTTACAGTATCCTATATCAGATACCGCAATTAAAGTGTCAAAACTCGCACATTTTAGGTGTTACTTGCTAAGTCTTTTTACAAAGTGCCAATTACATTTATTGGTGAGATTTTGTAAACCGACTACATCCACGTTAATCGTATTGTTGGTATTGGAGAATAAATGAACGGTTATCACACGTAACATAAGATTAAAGAGTAGATAGATACATTTCATGTACATTTCTCTTTATGCAAAATAAGGTTTAAATTAGTTTTGCTATCAGATAAATGTAAGTAGTTGATTCTCGTGATAATTAATTATATGCAGTATTTCATAGTTTCAAGTTAATAGAAACGTTAAAAAGTTTTAAGCTCCGACTCAACTGGCTTTAGAGCCACGTTCCACCTCTTTATAAGTTTAATTTTGAAAATTCCATTGTTTTTAAAAGCTGTGTAGTAAATCTGCCTACAAATTTTAAATTAGTCTCGTTCCTAAGATTTTGTGTACACAATAAATACATTATATTATATATAGATAGTATCATAGCCTCATACAAGAAAAAGGTATGCGTTTACTCTTATAACTTTTAATTAGACACATGTATGTGTAACGATATATGTACATGTATGTATAGAAATAAATAAAATTCAAGTGTCTGTCGATTTCTAAATAAAGCCTTTTTGTTAAGTTAATAAGCAGCCAGATAAAGTTTAAAAACACGCGTTTCTAAACTTTGTCTAGCTGCTTATTTGTCCAGGACTATCTCCGACAGGCGAACCGATTTTTACTGAATCTTCATTGGTAGGTAGCGGACTTTTAAGAAAACGATCTAAGCTAATTTTTTGCGTCATTTACGTCAGTAAAATACCAAATTTGACACGGGTAAAACCGCGGAGCAGAGCTAGGTGTAAATAAATGTAGTAAATCCGAAACAAGATACTAATTATTGAGATCAGAAAATACCTTCACCTTCACACAATTCCAGGGTCGGTTTGCCGTAGTTGTACAAATAATAATTTAATATTCGTCGACTTTAATTATCCTTGGCTAAAGAACCGCCAATTACACTACCACAAACATAAATCAAGAGCTGTATTTGCTCAGATCTTAATTAAAATGCTCCTGAACTCAATTGTCTGAAATACAATTCGAACTAATTACCTTTGTATGAAAATATACAACCGCTAACAAAGGTTTATTATCGGATGTTTCATAAGAGTGCATATCCACTAACCGATTCCAGGAATTTTTCTCACGCAATCGAATAGGAATTAAAGAACTCGATTATACTTCTTTTAACAATTTATTTTTAACACAAACAATACAGTAAGACATACTGAATGAAAATTTTATTTAAAAATAAAGCCAATTTGCCACAAAAAGTGGTAAAAACAACACTACCTACTGCAGAGTTTAATAACACCATTATTTTATCTGAAACACTTGCCTAAGGTTATTTGAATAGCAAATGATGTATCCATTTCGGGGATCATCTTTCAGATAACCGATACTAAATTAGTATCTACCTTTGATAAACCAAACCGATATTTACATATCGGTATCGAAAGATAACATACTGAGAACGCCGAGTTTTCGCAGTTCGTAAATACTAAATTTTGATACATAATTTAATTTTTAATCTTAGAATAATAGCAATAACCTATAACAACGTAATTCTAAGTACAATATTATCCTTACTGTAAAATTATTATTACTGTACTATGGCTGAACTTTTTAATTTATCTTTAACAGAATATGTATGTGTGTGATTATGTACTAATTCCTATGACGTCTTCAATTCAATTTACATAGAGTAAGTTAGAGAATGGACAGTCAAAAAAATTAAAGAAAATTAATAAAGCAATTTTCCTTCAGTTTGCATTTTCTTATCATCGACAAATTATAATAGAACTGAAAATGATTAAAGAAATTAAAACCAAAATTAACTGCATGTTACCTAACTACTTCATTAATATTTAGTTAAGCATTTTTGTAAATGATTGAACACTATATCAATATATAACTATAGTCGTTCCTTAAAAGACAAACGAACATTTCAAAGCATTGCAAGTTTTAAGGAACAGGGACTGTATTACTTAATGGGAATGGAAAACACGTAGCTTATTCAAACGTATATATTTAAGACATAAACTAAGTCACAAATAGGTACTACCAACAACGAACACAGTCAATTTTATCACCGGATGACAATGTCAAAACGAACTAAATTGTAAAAATATAAATGTTAAAAAAGGAAATATTCTTTATAAAAAGGAGTTCCGCAGCCAGTCACTAACATACCGGGCCCCTAGTGGAACACTAATAACTGGTGGTGACTGACTGAGGCTCAGCTTCTAGCACGATTAGCTTACGGGCCGGGCGGCGTAGCATGCCACCCTTTGTATGGATATCTGCTACGCGGACCGCTCCGTCTGGACCTCTAAAAACATTTACAACCCTTCCTAGAGGCCATAGACCACGAGGAAGAGTAGAATCCGCAATGAGCACCACATCACCCTCGTTTACGTTTATTTGGCTGACTGGCGAGGGAGTCCTCTCGGTTGAAGTGTTGGCAAGTATTCGCGTAATCCATCTACTCCAAAAGTGATCAGCAAGCCGTAAAACTCTCCGCCAGTCGCATCTGCGCATTAAGTCTGCGTCTGATAAAGAACTCGTCCATGGAGCTACTGATGAAGTGCCTAAGATGAAATGGAATGGAGTTAACGCTTCAGGAGAGTCCGGTGACGATGAAATATACGTCAGCGGCCGTGCGTTAATTATCGCTTCTGCTTCCATTAAAAGCGTTACTGGCACATCCTCCTTTAGTGACTTGTCGCTAAGGCAGACTCTCAGAGCTGTTTTTACAGATCGAACAAGTCTCTCCCATGCACCACCCATGAAAGGAGAAGCAGGTGGGATAAAGCGCCATTCAATTTTATGATTTGTTGCAAAGTTCTCGACTGTTTGTCATGCAAGTTACGTAGTTCACGGGCGGCGCCGACGAAGTTTGTGCCATTGTCAGAGAATATCGTGGATGGAGAACCTCGACGAGCAATGAAACGTCTTAAACTCAGTATAGCGGCATCTGAGGAAAGCGAGGCAACCAATTCTAGGTGTAAGGCTCGCGTAACTAAGCATGTGTAAAGAGCAACGTAGCGTTTCTCACGTCTTCGGTGGACAGTTACAGTTACAGAGCCAAAGTAGTCGAGGCCCACATGGGTAAATGGTCTTTTGTGACGGTCGAGGCGCTCGGCTGGTAAGTCACCGATCTGCGGAGTCACTGGTCGAGCCTTCCACCTTCGGCACTGTAAGCAGGCTTTTGCGATGCTACGAATGATGTTTCTCGCTCCTAATATCCAAAATTTCTGTCGAAGTTCATTGAGAATTTGTTCATTAAAACAATGAGATGATTGGACGTGCTGATAGTGAATCAGGAGTCGTACAATGTGGTATCGACCATCTAAAATTATTGGTGATTTAGTTTCGTCACACACTCCTGGGGCAGACTTAATGCGTGAATCTAGTCTTAGTATGCCATCTTCGTCCAGAACTGGTGCGAGTTTAGCAATGCGACTATTTTTGTTTACGGCCTGCTTTGTCCTTAGGGCTTTCGCCTCTTCAAGAAAACTATCAAGTTGCGTTCTTTGAAGTAGCATCTTCTCAGCTTGAATAATATCTGACGCGTGAATGCGTGAAGAGGATGTGGCGCCATTGTGCAATTTTGAATTTTGATCTATAGGTCTAGACAACTTAAGTCGGAAAACACGTACGCCCTGAATAACACGGGCAGTGGCACGCAATAAACGCAACCAAGAACTAAAACGTATAGGATTAGGTAAAGGAGGCTCTGGTAAAGAGATGTTATTGAGTAACCCCACAAGTTCCGACTTTAATTCGGAGTCTGGTGAAGTTTCGACAACATCGGTGGCCTGCTCTATCGGCCATGTATACAATGGTTCTAAAAGAAGTTGTGGGCCAATAAACCACCTACGTGAAGGCGTAAGGTTAACTTTAATGGGTTTAGTTGCATCATCAGCAACGTTGAGAGATGTTGGAAGCCACCTCCAATTGGACGGATTAGTCGTTTCCAATATCTCTCCCACCCTGTGAGCTACAAAAGGTTTAAAAGAGCGAGCATCATTCCGAATCTACCTAAGGACGGTAAGTGAGTCCGTCCAAAAAGTAGTTGCGGAGGGCTTCAGACGATGATTGCATAAAATCGTTTGTGCGAAACGCGTAGCAATAAGAGCCGCTTGCAGTTCCAGACGCGGAACAGAAAGCGGCTTTAGAGGCGAGACGCGTACTTTGCTACCTATTAGAGCTGTGGACCTGGAGCCATCATCATAATTAAAAAGCCAATATGCCACACAAGCAAAGGCTTGCTCACCGGCGTCAGCTACTACGTGCAACTGAACATCTATGGGATCTGACCGGACCATGTACCAACGAGGAATTTTAATAATGGTGGCGTGTACCAACTGGTTGTGCCGCTCTTCGTATTCGACTGCGTATTTGTTAGGTATCGATGTATCCCAGTCCATGCCTTCTCGCCAAAGCTTCTGAATTAGAATACGGCCCCAAATAATAACGGGCATAAATAAACCGAGTGGGTCATAAACTTTCATAACATTAGACAATAGGACACGTTTAGTTAAAATGTTCGTCGACAAGCTAGGACTGCCACGAAAGCTTAGTGTATCTTGCGATGGGTTCCATTTGATACCTAACACACCAACGTCAGTGTTTGGTGGTAGGTACACATCTGAGCTAGCATCGCTTCTCAATTCTTTTGGAATGAGAGACAGCGCTTTTGAGTCGTTTGACGTCCATGATCTCATTTCGAAACAGCACTTACTGTGTACATTTACTATGTCAACTGCCAGTTGCGCGGCATCGATGGCACTAGAATGGCTACCCAAATAGTCATCCATACAATGATCTTCGAGTATTGCTTGACACGCGGCGGGGTATTCAGTCTCTGATTGCTTTGCATTTTTGTTTTTAATATACAACGCAATAAACGGGCTAGATACCGCGCCAAAAATCATAGATGCCATGCGGTACTCTACAAGGTCACCATTTTTGTTCCGCCAGAGAAAACGTTGAGCATCCCTGTCTTTAGAGGCTATTTTTACTTGTGGAAACATTTCTTTTAATCAGCATTTAATGCTACAGCGCCCTCCCTAAATCGAAACAAAATGTCTAAAAGAGAACACAGAAGATCAGGGCCCTGTAAAAGCATGTTATTAAGACTAACATTTCTTGTTACGGCGGCAGCATCATGCACAACTCGGAGTTTCTTTTTCTGTGGGTGAAAGACTCCAAAGGTAGGTAAAAAACCAACGGATAGTACCGTCTGGGTTGACGCAGAAAACATTCGCTTCAGGCCGTTTGTGAAATGTCTTCGGATCGCATTCTTCTGTGTAGCCTTTGCTAAGAATTTCGCCTATAAATCTATGATAAGCTTCGGCGAATAATGCGTCTTTAGACATTTGTTGCTCGAGTGCCTTAAAGCGTAACAATGCCTGTGCGTAACTATCGGGTATGACTTTCGGTAAATCTTGTTTCCAAGGTAAACCTACTTCAAATCGGCCATTCTCAAGCTGACGGGCTGAACTTTCAATGATGTCTATGGCTCGCTGGTCATCATTGTGGGGCCGCGGTACGCTCTTCGAAATTCCCAAAGATTCGATATCATACTGACTTTTAATAAGTGTGTCTAGATCGTAATTTACATGATTTACGAATTCGAGCGGCTTAGATGTAATAGAATATGCACCGTGAAGGACCCATCCTAATAAAGTCCTAGAAGCAACAGGCTCATTCTTTTTTCCACGACGTACTTCACGACTGAGAGACAAATGCCAATCGGGGGCGCCAATAAGAACAGTGGGAGCTGTGTTATAGGAAGAGAGCTCAACGCTTAAGTCTGACAAATGTTTATATTTCGAAAAGTCAATAGTGTCTGGATTTTGAACACGTAGACCAAAAGGTCTGATGGCTTTCGCATGCTCTATCATGTAGCGATTGGTTAAGTTACGTCCTCTAATAAAAAAATCTACGTAACTCACATCGACATCTTTTGACATACCACTGACGCCCTCGATCCGCAGATGCTCTTGACGGGTTGGTTTTGCACCGATACGCGCTGCTACCTCACCGCCGATTAGTGTCGAGGTGCTACCTTCGTCGAGTAGAGCTGTAGTTTCGTACTCGCCGTCGGGGCCCTCGAGAACGATTGGTAGGATCTTTAGGAGACCGCGGGAAAAAGACGGCTGATGTGACCCTATTGCATTAATAAGAAAATCAGACGTATTCATAACATTAATAGGCGATTCGTTGTTACAATCATTTTTCTTAGTGTAGGTAACAGAACTTATTTGTGCATTGTTACATTGTACCTTAGACGTCAAGTTAACTTCAGTTTCGGCGGTTAATGTGCCGTGTAGGAGTGAGTTATGATGTCTAGTGCATCCATTGACTCCACAACGTTTAGCTCGGCATTTATTCCAAGTATGCGAATTCGATTTAAGACAACGGTAGCATGTTTTAGATTCTCGAACCCAACGCCACCTATCGTCTACGGCTAGAGACAGAAAGACTTTACATACTTTTACAGTGTGCGCTCCTTGTTTACAGTATGTACAATTAGGAACATTGCTGCTGGTGGAAGCTGTGGCATATACCGTCTCTTTTTTTGCATAGGCTTTCGGAAAATATAATGGATTCTGTGGTTTTGCAGTACAATCCAAAATAAAATTAAATTTTAATTGCTTATCGGCCTCCGTAAGCAAAAAATGCATAAGTAATTCCAACTTAGAAAGATTTTGCTCCACGTGCGTGTAACTTGCAGCAAAATCTGTAAAACGAGCTCTAGTATGTTCGCTTAACTTAAGCAAAATACCGCGAAATAGCTCCGGTGAAAATAAATAATCGTTTTGCCTTAGTAGTTTGATGGTAGTTACGAAATTGCGTAGTTTATTCGCCAACAAATTTAAATCCTCTGGAGAACTTAACGCTGCCACGTAGTTCGGCAACCTGGCGAGCCACCAAGATTTCCGGGTGTGCGTAGTTGCCGGAAGTCCACAGTAGTGACGCCACGGACTGGTACGCTGGACCGCGGATGGCATTGTTTAAACGTGTCAAGTTCTCTGCAGGGGAAAAAGCTGATTTAGTTCTATCGTAACTAGCTTTGAAGGCCATCCATTGACTAGTTTCACCCGAAAAACTAACAAGTTCCGGTTTTTTCGGGCGATCGAAAAGGACAGCAATAGCTTGGGCAAGCTTGGCTATAGGATCTGCTGGAGGGAAGTCAGTTAGTTGTCGTTGTTGTTCCACCTTGACGCTGTTTTCTTTTGTAACGTGTGTGGGTTTTGAATGAGTTGCGTGGTTGACATTAGGCACAAGGAATGGTACCGTGTTGGTAGGGGCAACCGACTGTAGTTCGGTGTCTTGGATATTATCCAAGATTACAACTGGTGTCCCACCAGGTATATTGCTATGAGCTGTTGTTGTCATGTTTGCATTTTGTTTAAAAACCCACGTTGCAGTACGTTCGTCTACTTGGCGACTGGAACAAGCTATGACACTTCGTTACCTTATTTTTAGCCCCCAGTGCGGCGAGTTTTGCCTGGAGTTCCATTTGTTCAGTTTCTAATTCTAAACAAGCGAGCTCGCGCTCACGCTTAACACGACGCCGCAAAGTGTCCGCTTGGAGTGCTAGCTTTTGTGTTTGAACTTCAACATGTTGGCTAGACCGGGCACTTGAGCGATTCGCAGAATAAGAATGTGCCGCGCCGAAAGAAGTGATGCCTACAGGTTGTATTGCCGAGCTAGTTGGCAATACCGAAACATCTTCGATTGCTGTGATTGAAGCCGGCCGGACGCTGTCCGGTGACCGTGAGCGACGTTCATGTTGTGCTCGCTCGGCTTCGATTGTTGGTAGATTTGCGACTGATTTACTCATGCTACGTGTTTTCACCATTTATAAAAATATTATGAAAATATTATATAAATGAAAACAAAATTGAAAAAATTTTGACAGAAAACAAATATTGAAGTATAAAAATTTTGAATTTTAATGGTTTTACTTACGACGAACGAAGGACCAGATTTTAAGGAACAGGGACTGTATTACTTAATGGGAATGGAAAACACGTAGCTTGATTCAAACGTATATATTTAAGACATAAACTAAGTCACAAATAGGTACTACCAACAACGAACACAGCCAATTTTATAACCGGATGACAATGTCAAAACGAACTAAATTGTAAAAATATAACTGTTAAAAAAGGAAATATGCTTTATAAAAAGGAGTTCCGCAGCCAGTCACTAACAGCAAGTATTAAGACATTTCTGTCCACTTACAACCAATTCATCTGAATTTGTTTACTGAAACAACCGACATGCGAGGATAAGAGTAATAGCTTAATACTACGTTGTGTTCCCAAAGGTGGCCGGTTTATCGGCTCTCGCGTAGAACTTTCTTTCCAAATACACGTTATTAAAGTCTACACTCTACAGGATTTAAATAAATAACCACGTACTTTTTTTTACACGTTTTAATTGATTTTTTCTGAATTTAATGAGATAAAATATGTTTCCTTTTTGTTAAATATTACACTTAAAAAAGCTAAAAATTACTATAATTTCGCAATGAAACAAAAAACAAATTGAGTTCAACCTTTGGATTACCAAACTTTGCTTGCTTTATTCTCATTGATTATTTGAGGATGCATAACAAATACTTGAAATTCCAAAAAAACTACTTATTTTATCGACAAGCAATATACGTACACGAAAAGTTCTTGTCAGTTCTATCTGGCACCAACTCATAAATCAGCTGTTCTAACATTTGTTTATTTTATATATATTAAAAAAATTGTCTACTTTACATTCGTTCGTAGATATCTATTGTACTAATACTGTCATATATATATATATATATATATATATATATATATATATATATATATATATATATATGTAAAATATGTTTTAAGAATATTAAAGTAATTTAATGTCTAAAACATTGACTTAACAAATATATTTTCACATTTGCTTTCAGGTACAAATGATAAACATAAAACTGTGTGAATAATTCTGTATGTATTAGCGACCCGCCCCAGCTTCGCACGGGTAGAAATTTTTTTTGAATATAAAATACACCCCATGTTATTCGCTGGTTATGTAGCTTTCATTGATGAAAGTATTTTTGAAATCGGTTGAGTAGTTTTCGAGTTTATATATTGCATACAAACAAACAAAGTTTAATATGATATTAGATAAAATAAACATAAAACTACATGAATAATCCTGTATACACTATACAAGAGGCCACCCATCTAGTGCCCCACGCGGAGTCCTCTGCCACTGTGACGGATTCCTGCCACGCCCCTCATCTGTTATACAAATTTTATACTACCCTCCAAGCAAAACTACAGTCGCTAAAACTGCAATATGAAAAATAACAAAGGACTAAAATGTCTTCACCTTGCTTACTAAGACCCTGGAGCTTAAAATGAAATTCGCTGATATTTACCAGTCTTGCTTGACGAACGCGTAAGTACGTTATAGTGTTTTACTGAAGAAATAACAATAAAGCTATCTCATATTTTATTCACTAAACCTGAACAGTGAATAAATCTTTAAAATGCTACGGAATTGTATTAAATGATCTATCTTCACAGCACCTATTGAGATCCAACACACAATTTTATTTTCCAATGATATCGGTGAAGGAATTTCATTATTCTTATTACCCGAGGACAATAAGCAATTGTACAGAGGCAGTCGAGATTGAGACGGCAGAAATGGATTTCGTAGTCCTGCCTCAGGGTGCCAGGTTATGGTATAGCTCCTTGATTAAATAAACCTTCAACTCAATGTCACGCCGCCGGCCTATGATGTCAGTCTTCGGCATATCGCACTGCTTCTTTGTGAAAATGTCATTTATAAATAAATTAATCCATGTTCCTATGTGCTATTATAATTACTATAATAATAATAGTAAAGTATTCTACTCGGACTTTAATTTAGTTGCATATTTGACGTTTATTCGTTTTTTTTATGTCCGTTTGTCTGGCAAAGGCCTCCTTCTACCTTGTCTATTCCAGTCTACCCCTGGCCATTTTACTCCATGTTATTGCTGCCACCTGTTTAATGTCATCGTCCCATCATTTTTGTGGTCATTTAGGATTGTTATCATTTATTTTAATTTAATCGTGTAATGTGCTAGTAACTCAGTATTTTACTATGTTACTATCACGTTGTAAATTCTTAAAGATTCAGTTTAATTTTGCACAAATATTTAATCTCATTTTGGTTTCATTTATAAAACTACACTAACACGTTATGGCTTTTTTTATAAGTCGATATCGAAGCTTTAAAATCCCAACTGGTTTTTCCTAAAGCATTAACACAAAAAGCCATAAAAACTCATTTACTGTCGTCAATCTTTAAACTGTTACATATTGGATTTAGTTATATACAACTAGAAAATAATTAAAAACGTAAATTAGAAATGACTTTTTGTATTACGCTTTCAAGAAATTCTCTTATTAATATTCATTACTTAAGCAAGCTGTTTACAATTCTACCTTATAAGAAAAATTGCTTGACAGTTGTCCTCGAGGATAGAGAATTCTCAACAATTTGTTAAAGACATTCATTATAGAAAACTATATTTTTATACCACTGTTTGATATAAATACCATAATAGTAGATGAATATAGTTACTATCTAAGATTTACCTGCACTCAGCTGAAAGAAATTAAAATTTCGAATGTAATTTAATAATCAAACAGAAGCGGAAATTAAGTGTCTGCATTACAAATTAAATCATCGTAGAAATTAAGAATTCATGTGTGACAGCCAAAGGTTAACTATAACCTTATCAAAGATCACATACAAGTAAGTATTATAGATGTAATGATTCTGATAATTGTATTATGCACATACAAATGACTGAGGAATTTAATAATTATACAGGAGTAAAAATCATTGAATTTATAATTAAGATGTTAGAATTCCATAATACAAAATTACGATGGGCACCTTTCGTTCCACCCGAAATTATGAGTTAATAAAACTTAATATACCTCGTAATTCACGCAGTGATAAAAGGAGCAGTGACGGTCATTCTCTACCAATATTATTTAGAAGCGAGAAATCTATTAACTACGCTTTGAAGATAGTTATTACAAATTAAGAAATAGACGTGGTTAAGATGCCAGCGACGCCTTTCGAGTTTTTTTTTTATATTATATCACTCCGATTTTTATTTTTCAGAGGTCTTGTAAGTTCTAATTCATTGTCTACATAAAATAGTATGAAACTGAAAAAACATCAAGATTAAAATTTTTATTCGTAACATTTATCTATCCAATTTTTTTTTTGCCGAATTTATTGGAAGTTATAACAAATTAATTTTTTTTTTCTATTAGAATATTCCTGTTTTCAGAGTTACTCTGCCAAAATTGCTAAAACGGGACCCTTACGATTTCTTCATGTCTGTCTGTCCATCTATTTATTTTATCATATTTACACCTACTGAGCTGAAATATGGTTCAAAGACGTAAATTGGAAACCCGAAATATGCATCCATTTTTTATTTTTTAAATTTAACTTCTATATTGTTTAATTAACTTCTGTATTGTTCAAAATTTTTATGAAATCCAGGGTTATTATGTGTTCGATACAATCTTAGCCGGTTTTTCTGTAATTTAGTCTTCATACTGAAGTCAATTCCAAAATAATAATTAAATTTCAATATATCTCAATTTTCCTAATAGACCAACCAAAGGGAGTGGGTGCCCCATGCTTAGCTCTCTGTACTTCAACATAGCAAGCGGTCAGCCTGTCGTAAACTTATGACATAATTATTTAAATACATAATATATAACGATACATTTATTAGTTTTTATAATGCACATGTATAGCACACAAGCAGAATACTACATTTTATTATTAATCGACTTTATTTTAAATAAGGGTAAGTCCGGCGTAGTTGGCCATAGTTTTTTTTAAAACGCTGTTAAAAAAAAACCTTACACATTACTACAGAAATCTTTATTTGTAATTAAACTTTAAACAATCAACTTTGAGATATTAAACAAAAAAAGCAACAATTTCTAATGAGATCGTCTTAAAAAAAACGTCTCAAAAAAAATTACAACTGGCATCTCTCCCGAGGTGTCTGGGTGTGATGGCCATAACTTAACTTTGACTTTACCATAGTTTATGGTCTTATTTTCTATGTTTTATGTATTTGTACGTATTTGTATTTTAAGTATAATCTACATATATACATACCTTCACATATATACATATCACATCTACATATATATATACATTCACATATATACTCTTAACGGGGTAGTCAGAGAGGACGGAGCGCCAGGCTTCGCGGTCCTTACATACTTCTTTCACTTTCTCAAATCTCATCATTTTCCTCACACATTTTCGCCTAGGTGTGCGAGTGCTTTTGACATTTCTGTCGGCTAACATTGGCTATTTGATCTTCATAAGTCAGCCTTGGTCTTCCTTGGCTTCATTTACCACTCGCTTTCGCTCTGTAGATTTTCTTCGTCAGTCTTTCATCAACATCACTCATTCTTTCCCGATGTGCCCAAAATTTTGTCCGCAAGAGTGACACCGCAGATATTTCTAAGAGATCACATTTCCACTGCATTTATCTTACTTTCACTCGATTTTGGACATATTCAGATCTCACTACTGCACAATAATGTTGGAACCAACACTGCATTGTGTATGGCCATTTTGGCTGAGTTTGATATATTCACACTGCCTACTAATGCGGAAGGAGCACCGTTCACTTTATTGCCGGCTGCTACCCGTCTCTCCATAACTTACTCATATCTTTCATTCCTCAAAAACGCACTCCCCAGATATACAAATTCATTCACTTGTTCTAGACATTTTTCATTTAGCCATACTTTGCACTTTGTCTGTACATATTCCCTTTCAAACACCAGAGCCTTAGTTTTGTTTACATTCATATTCAATCCTTTCACTTCACAGTCTTCTTTCATGGACGTAAGTAGTGTCTGCAACTCTGCTTCTGATGGTGCTATAAGTACAGCATTGTCAGCGTACAAAAAGCAGTTTACCATTGTACCAACACATATCATACCACTCATACTACCTTTCAATGTCTAGAGCCTTTCGCCTTTTTCTTGTATTTATTAGGCATCTAAAACAAATATGAAAATGAATCAAATATTTGAATAAGACATCATTTCTGTACCATCGGTATATGTTGGCGATATGGCCATCACATACCGACTACAATTGGCCATCTCTCCTTTTTTTCCGGGAGAGATGACCACCCCTAAAATGAAAACAAGTCAAGACACGACCTGCGTGATTTTGAGGTTAGAATGAAACGTTCCTCGTACACTTTGCAAAAAATACAAAAATCACCATTATTTTAAGAAACTAACACCACAGCCGTGTAAAACATGAACCCTCTAAAAAATATTTGCACTGGACAAAACAATAAACATAGATTTTACTTATTTTTGTTATTTTTTCACCAGACTGTTGGTCGTACCTTAGCTCCTACCCACTACGCGAAGCGAACTAAACAGTAATTAGCGACAACTAGTCAACTGTTCCATGAATTATTTCGATGGGCCATCTCTCCCTTATGGCCATCTACCCCTGAATTACCCTAATTTGTTTAAAAATGTTTTTTTTATACCCCAAAATATCGCCAATTTCTCACATTCACTTGCAATGTCCATTAAAAATAAAATACTACTGGCTATTTACATAAATCTGCAATCAAACAATAAATTGATGTATTTTAACGGAGACTTTCATGAATCAGTTGAATATCTCAAGTAAACTAATAAATTTAAAGGATTGACTCGCAAAGTAGTGAGAAGTCGTCCATTTACAGAAGCCGCCGTATTACAAGAGCATAAATCTAAGCGAGAATCTCAAACGCCAGTATCATGAATGGACCCTCGATATGAGGGATGGTCGAGCATTAACGCAAAACAAGGGCCTATAGGCCGCCTGTCAGCTACGGCCTTAAACGAGACATTTTGACAACCGCCGATATCAGAATTGAAATATGAAAGCCGCCGTTATGAGTGACTCGAGCATGTGAAAGATACAAACGACTTACGGGATCGAATATATTGGTCTACCTATAACACTTTTATATATATGTGGTATCCAGGCTGTACAAAATAATAATTAAATTCTAGTTATAATGTATGTAATATATATAAGTGATATAATACAATACATTTTTATAACCTTTAAATATACGTTTTTTAAAGAATATTTTATGAACGCGTTACCAATATCGTTTTATGGATTACCTAAAGGAAAAATTAACAATAAATAATTCAAATAATACATCAATTTTAATACTGTGTCAAGTTAGTGCTCGATTCAAACTCAGATTAAAAAATGATAATGATATTATAAATAAATTTATCAATCTTTAACCACTTCTTCCGGCGAGTGGACGTCAATTTAGCGGCTTTAAGTTCGAACTCAAAGTTGAAAAAAATACAATGGTATTATGCAGCCCTAATGGCGGTCGAACATGGGCATTAATCTCGTCATACAATATTGATGTATCCACAATTTATAGCTGATGCTAAACAGAAATCTCAAAGTCAAATCGGCTTATTAATGTGTGAAGAAACTCACCTCTTCTGGAAATCGAGACGACATATTTTTATAACTCCTTCCCTCGTTAGTGGGATGTTCTGTTTTTGACTGCGGAATACAATTGAATGTGCTACTCAAAAACATAACTCATAATTTCGATAACAATAAACCCATGTATTAATGTAAAATATTCTTCAAACTAAACAAAAACATACTATTCACGGACGCACTTCTAAAACTTTGGAAAAATGCTTTAAATATAAATGAGTTGAGATTTAAAATATGGGGTTCTATTGAAGATACCTCAAAAAGTTGACTTTAATCTGCTTAAAATCAGGAGTCATTCGCTTCCAAAGCACGTTCCGCGATTGAATGAGATTTAATCTGTTTCCCCTACAGACAGTAATCTCCGTCTCCTCAATGAATTTTTTTCATCATTGAATAATTTACTAACCCATGTTTATTCTTTGCAATATTTACATACATTTTGTTTCTAAATGTGAATGATCAACATAAAACCATGCAAACTACTTTATTAATCTTACATACAAAGAACAGATAATTTGCAAACAATTTTCAACTTCATTAAGCATTAAATTAACACAATTTAGTTGGTAGATACATATTATATAAAGAGACCATGATAATAAATGTCACGTTACTATTGTAACTAAGCTGTAAATGTATTGTAACTAAGATGTAAATGTACGTTGTGAAAGACTTCTCAATTCACATTCCAGTAGACAAGCCATCCTTACATTGAAAGTCACAAGACTGAGCTTTGACACAATAGTGGACCTATACGTGAAGTGTGACATTCCTGGCTAAAATATGGTCACCGCACTCGATGAGATATTCTATTCGAATATATATATGAGACTGTACACAAATATTTTCGTAAACATTTTAACTTACTATATACAATAAATAGAATATATGTACTTCCTACATAAACTATTACTGGTCTTGATATTAAAACCGAATGATTAATATATGTCTTTTTCATTTCTTATTTGAGGTCGAACGAAACTGATTTTTTGCTGTAAATTAAATGAGTATGTAATAATAAAACGATATTTAGATGGTAACACGTGACGACAGCCGCTGCAGGCCAGTGTCCATTCACGCAAATTATGGCAATCTTGACACCTACGAGGCGCTAACTGAGGCAGCACCCTGCAATTTGTGGAACGTGCAGAATGCAACCAGCACCCGCTAGCGGCTGTTATGCGGCCACGAATACACTTTGGCTTATTCGCGAATTGCAGCATGCACATATCTAAGGAAGTAATGTTATTGTTAATCTCTCTCGCTCTCTCTCTCCCTCTCTTTGTTTAAATTTCTCCAATATTTCTAATTCATTATTTACCTAAATCATCACAGATCGATTAAATGAGAACATATTATGCATGTTTGTATGTAGCTGAACAATGCGGACCAATTTTCGTAATATTTTTGTTGTATTTTTCCTTCTTAGATACGCAAACTTGTAGCTAACTGGGTAAGTGAAATGTCAGTGATTATCTAAAACACCTGGTAATTTCCAGCCATCGAATGCATCTGTGTGTAATACAGTTCATTTGTGCGCAGCTCGGTCGCCTACCGACTGCGTATTAATCCTTCCCGAAACAATAGCAGAGTACAACAAAAGGAAACAAGCGATCGATATTAAAATCAGCCCCGCAATCTCGGAGCAGTGTAATCTTACAAATATTTATTATATGTCAAAACAATATGCCGAAATGGTACGCTTATTGCAGTTTTTACAAATGTGTCTGGTTTGCTCGAAGCGCTCGTTAGCGTGAGGTACGACGCATTGTAGAGTTACAATGGAGGGCGGAGCGCGGCCTGCGGCGCCTGCGCACCGCGGGAAAATGCTTGTATACTGTTCCACATTTAAATCAATGACAGAATCTGAGAACTATCCATAGTTTAAACTGTTTAACGAAATATGTAAACAAATATAGCCAATTGGGATTTTCATTAATTAAAATTATAAATAGTTATCGTTCGCTATTGTTCATTAATTTTGAATTTGTATTGATTTAATTACTGTATCTTTTATTTAAATGTATGATATTTTTTAAAAACAGCGACCAAAAAGTGCTGATGTAGTTGATGTTTTTTCAATAGCCAGACTGTTAATTGACGGCAATGTCAAAAGCACTCGGACAGTTCGGCGTTTGTGAGAAGAATGATGATTGAGAAGGCGAAAGAAGTATGCTAGGACCGCGATGCTTGGTTCTCTGATTCAGAAACACAGCGTGAGGATATGTACGTATGTTTTAGCAAATCATTAGTTTTTAATAAAATCCAACGCTTTTAAGTTTTATACGAGATCGTATTGCATTAAATTATGAAATTAAAATAGGTACATACAGGGCCGTCCCGTTTATATGGGCGAACTAGGCGACGGCCTAGGGCGCTGGTATTAGGGGGGCGGCAATTGGCGGCATCGAAATCGAAAAATAATGTAATACACCTTTTTTTATTTACAGCTTAAAAATACTTCAATTTTTTACTATTTTTTTTACTAAAATATTTTCCTTTGGTTTGGCAACACTGCTCGACAGTGCCACCGCCCGCTCGGCTCACGCACGGCCCAAACAATAATTGCCAAAATTGAGGCAAGAAAAAAATCTTACGTAACCTAACGTTTTTCTTTAAGTTTTACTCTTTCATACAGCAAAAAAAGGAAGGTGTATACACTCTTCATTAATGTAATAAATAAGAACTCTAATTTTTTTATTACTATTTACATTAGTGTTTTACTTTGCTACGAATTGTTAAGAGGACGCCGTTCCAGTCCGCCAGGAATTCACGTGCTGGCGTTGGGTACCCAGCGCATTTTTCTTTTTTGATAATGTACTAAAATCTGCTTTTCATCCCAATGAGGTATTAATTTAAATTAATAAAAAAATAATCTTGTGCCAAAGAACATGTTTGTTTAATATTCATTCGATACTACTTAATACTTTAATTTTTCATTACCTACAGCTCCTTTTCAGAGCTGATGAAGGAATAAACGTTATAAGAGCAAACTCCCGTTGTTTGGATGGTAGCGGCGCGTGGCAATCGCGAGCAGTTTTACGACAAAATAATATTCTTTAATTATAATGGAGCGTCGTGAAGTAAAAAGGCGGCGCACGCGACATCTGTATTAAATTTTAATGGAATAAGAATTGCACCTGCGCGGATCGAAGATCGAGTTTACAGTAAAGCGTCCCAGGAGTTAATCTTAGTAAATAATGTTGCTCCATGGAATCTGCTCCGAGCGTCTAATTAAAAATTAATTGCCTGCTTAAGATTACCAAAACGTCTGCAAGCATTCATGTTATCCTAATCTCGTCTGTATTTTCTTTTAATAACTTTTTATGTGAACAACTCGATTCACATTAGCATTTTTTGTTATAAGTTACATATGTAACTTTGTTGTTGACTTCAACACTACAAGTCAACACACAACAAAACATCAATACTAACATATATAGCTTCGTTAGCAATAATCCTTCTACACTAAAGAAAACCGTTATCTGTCATCGATAACGTTAATAGGAAAAATTAAAATGTAAAAACGGGACGGTGTCACGCATTTTCTACTCATGAATGACAGTAAATATTTTAAATAGTCAAGCTAGTCAATTTATTGAACGGACTTTTCTAAATTAGGCTTGAATCTAAGTGTAATTTAATATGTATTAGCACTTTTCAGTTCGTCGTATAATATGATATTAGGTAAAGAATATAGTCCAAGACTTTACAACTGATTTAACTCTGTAGAGATTATTATAATGTAGTAAGTGTAGTATAGGACAAGACTAAATGTATTACAATTTCTTTAGCTTCTAATGTCATGTTATAACTTCATAACGTAATTTCTATGATCTGAATATTACTTAATCTTGTCACTATAATAATAAAATATACCTGTTATAAGCGTTAAAATAGTTAAAATAAAATCCTATGTACTTACTTATTGTACTCCATAAAGTAATCTTACTATCTATAACGATATTATAAACAATTTATTTGACTTACATATCATATATTTTCGTATTATCTTTTCTATCAATGTGTAACGCCTTTGATATCTCTTCCCAGATAATAACAGATACTTTCAGTATACGATTTTTATTTTTAATGTACCTAGTATTTTCCTATAACGCAAATTGTAGTCTATGTATATTTGGTTGAGGTCTACATTTATTTAAGTACTGACTATCTAAGATTACTTCCCACAAATAAGCAAATATTATCTCTTCATGACACATAATCAATGTTTAATTTGTTCTAATGAACATACATTATTATAATTTTATTAACGTGCACTAAGATAACGTATATATGGAATATAATATTCTGGACTTTTCTTTGACAATCCGTCATGAAGATTGGAACTGGATAAGGAACAGGTACCCATATAAGCAATTAGTAATCCAAGTATACTGGTCATTATAACCGCCTCAAGGCCCATTCTAGTTACCGTCACTTTGTATAAATTATATAAAAATAAGCACATCGGGAATAGGATGGGTATATTATGATTTGTATGAAACAGACAGTGATGGGCAAAGTGGCAAGGGCAGGTGTCACGACACATCTGCTGGCCTCAGACGGGCACGTGGCTCAACCCTCTAAACCGACCTCTACGAAGTACAGGAGGAAAAAGTTAAGAAATCCTGAATGTTGATTAGGTTCTAATTAAAAAGTTTGAAGTTACTTAATTTTATATTCTAGAAATATTTAGCAACTGAATTAAGAAGAAATACAGAGTTACAATACGATTTACTTTTAAATAGATAGAATACATTATGTATTTCTCTCTTTATAGTAGAATTCATTATAGGGAAGGATGGCTGCATTATTCTAGAAGCAATGAAGTGAATTGATATGCATATTGTTTCACATTACAATATTTTTTAAATAGGTAACGAAATAAAAAAAAATAGACACAATAAGAAAAGCAAGCTCCAGTAAAATTCACCTTTATAAAAAACAATGTAGATATATATCATGTATTAAAAAATTTAACTTAATAAACTAAGTAGGTAGATCGTAGATACTTTAAAACAAACATGGGGCCATAGGTAACTAAAAATCTAAAACACATGGCAGTGGTAATACTCAATACAATTTCTATTTCTTTGTCGAATTCTACAAAACTTTTCCTTAATTATCCTTAATAATAAAATGTCATGAAATAGTAAAAACAGTCAACATGAGCAAAAAGTTTGATAACGCCTTTTGAAATGTAAAAGCAACGTTCAAGTTTACGCATTCATGAAGCCCAAACAATGTACTTATACAATAAGGCAAAGTGGTGTACAGAATACAGATAAGACATAATCATTTTTAATTTTGTCGCAAAGTCTCCTTTATTTATTATACCCGTCTTGTCGGTAACTCTTCTGAATTTAATTAATGGAATTATTATTGACCATCCATGATCGTCACACAACGGTACCTTTCATATTTTTCCCTATAAGGCATACTTAGAGTAGATCTTTTTGTATTTCTTTTTAAATTGTATTAATTAAATATGAACTATTTTTGTAAATTAAAAGTATAAACACATGTAATAGCAATATTTTACATGTTACTTAACAGGTACAATTGGTACATACCCAAATACGTATACAAACATACATATCTTCACGCTGCCTAACGGGGTAGTCAGAGAGGACGGAGCGCCAAGCGTCGCGGTTCTTATATACATCCTCTTTCGCCTCCTCAAATCTTATCATTCTCCTCACACATTTTCGCCTTTGACATTTCCGTCGGCTAACACTCTGGCTATTTGATCTTCATAAGTCAGCCTTGGTCTTCCTTGGCTTCTTTTACCACTCGCTTTCGCTCTGTAGATTTTCTTCGTCAGTCTTTCATTACTCACTCTTTCTATGTGCCTGAACCATCTAAGCATTCCTTTCTTCATTTTTACAATAACACTGTCGTGCAACCCTGTCTTACTATGAGTATGTATCTCTTCACTGCTTATCCTGTCCGCAAGGGTGACATCGCACATATTTCTAATAGATCACATTTCTACTTTCACTCGATTTCGGGCATATCTAGGACTCACTACCATACAATAAAGTTGGAACCAACACCGCATTGTGGATGGCCAATTTGGCTGTTTTATATATATTCACACTACCTACTAATGCGGACAGAGCACCGTACACTTTATTGCCAGCTGCAACCCGTATCTCCACATCCAACTCACATCTTCCATCCCTCGAAAACGCATTTCCCAGATACACAATTTCATTCACTTTTTCTAGACATTTTTCATGTCATCATCTCAAATCTCACATTTCATTACATTTCTGTACCGCTTCCCTTTGAAACACCAGAACCTTTTGTTCATATTCAAATTCAATCCTTTCACTTCACATTCTTCGTTCATGCACGTGACTAGTGTCTGCAACTCCTCTTCTGATGGTACTATAAGCACAGCATCGTCAGCGTACAATAGGCAGTTTACTACTGTATCGTCACATATCATATCACCAATACTATCTTTCAATGTCTAGAGGCACCTGTCCAAATGCAGCACAAAAAGCCAGGCAGACATCACGCAGCCTTGTCTGATGCCTGAACAGACTTCGAACTAGTGCAACATGTCACCCTTACACAGGCTCAGTTGCCGCAATGCCGCAGCCTGCAGCAAGGGGCTCTCCACATCATATACAGGCAGAAGACTCCACAGTTTCTTTCACAGTACTCTATCGAATGCTTTCCTAAAACCACCTTGCGCCTCCCACAAATATCTTTCAGAAACATCTTTCATACGTTCAGTCAATACATTGGTATAGACTTTACTTGCTAAGCTGACAAACATACAGATATTATATATATATATCTGTATAATGTCATACTGTACTGTACTTACATTTGGTAATTTTCTTTGTTAAATTTCTTAAATTTGGTAAATAAAGTGGTAATTTTCAGTCTTTTGGTAAAAACGCACGATGGTACAATTGCGGCATGACCCAGAATAGCGCCCAGCATACGCTGGAGAATTGCCCCGTGGGACTCTGAGAGTCATGACCTGATCTGCTGTTCCGGCAGATCGGGCAAGAACTTGTCAACAGTGGTAGCGGCTGGGCTGCAGGTGAAGAGACGAAGAGTGGTAGAAGGCCATATCCTCGGTCGAGGTTGTAATGGTGCAGGAGGATGCCGAGTGGTATCCTCCTTGCTACTTCGCTTGCCTCAAGAAGTACTTCTGCACAGCGTGAGAGTGATTTCGACGCGTTCCATAAAGATTCTGGAACCCCTCGACAATGCGCCGAGTATGGCCCCCGCAGGAGTTTTGATGGATGGATGGACTGAGGTTGGGGACGTTTCTGCAAGTTACAAAAAGACCACACTGAGCAGAACTGCACTGTAGCGGCGCGACATGACGCGGCGCTATTAAGCAAATAGCACTTAAACTACAGTAAAACGGCAATACGCAACAGTCAGTTAGCAACATCTGAGTAAGATGAATCGAGCTCTCGTTTCGCACTCTAAACGCGTTATGTGACTTAACCACGTATAGCGTTACACCATGTGCTATATCGTATCAGCGGCAAAAGGTTTGTGCAACTCAGGGACTTCGTAAGTATTTGGTTAGGTGACCAAATATGTCTAGGTGCCTAGCAGTACCGCGCCGCGCAATTTCGTTGCCGCGTAGCGTGTTCTATTCAACGAATTTTTGGTCGCATCGTGTGGCGCCAATTCCCTTCAGTGCGATTCTGCTCAGTGCGTTTTCCCTTTATGTTTTCGTTCATTCGGTATTCCTTCATATTTTTTCTACTCTACACATATTTGTATAAGTAATTAACGTTTATTTTACTGAACGCATTTATTTTTATAGACTGATTTGGTTAAAAGAAAACATAAAGAAGGGTACATTTTATGACGTATTTTAATCGTGATTTTATCACTTTTATTATATTGAAAACCTCAAAATCTATAAAAGATCAAGCTGTATTTCATTGACTGAATTAATGTTATTTTTACGATTCCCACCCATTTCTTGTTCCGCTCGTAATATCGTAACTTCAGGACTCCGTACTTAAAGATACTGCTTCTTCATGCAGCTGACGTAATAACTTAAGAACAGTTTTAAAAAATAAATTTTGTCATTCTGTATTATCTAACTTATTAAAATATCATGGAATCCTTCATTTATACTCTGTACAAATAAATAAAATTTAAATGTCTGTTCGTGATTTGAAAATAAAAGCTATTTTTTAACCTCATATATGATTATTTGCACGTTACCAAAATTCAATCAGGCGTTTTTTAAAATTTCCGAAATGCCTGCAACAATTTTGATGAGACTTTCATTGGCCGGTAGAGAATTTTTCACAGAGTAATCTAGACTATTTTTTATCGCAGAAAAATAACTAATTCAACGTAGGAAATAAAGATAATATTTAATTATATTTATACACATTCATAAGGTGTTATTGTTTGTGTTGTATTCACAATATTTGAATACGTTTCCATATGCAAAAGGTACTTTTAGCTTAAGAATTATTTAATGTTACATGTATAAAAAGGTTTACAATTAATACATTTTTATTATCAGAAATGCATTATACTATCAGCTGGAGTTCTAGCAATTTTCTTTAAAATCCTTTTAAAGAACGGAATATAACTTCAATATAAATTATTGAAACCCGACCTTTCAATCAAAAACCAGGTATTAGCATAGTACTAAAGATAGTGAAATTATTTACTTAATTTACATTATGGCGCATTTAAATTCCTTCATACAGCACAAGGCAAACCCATTAAGATTACTGGAACCGGCTGATACCTGATCCACCATTACTTTTTGTTACCAAATAAGAGTTGCACTTGTCTTACACTCAGATATTAGATGTTATCGTGATAAAATAGTAATCCTTAGTCGTCTACTGTAACTGAAGCGGTTAATGAGCTGCAATTTATATTTTACGTATGTACGTATTTACAAAAATACTTCGTTGTAAGTAATTTTATATGAACTCTTCGGTAGGTAGTAATTTTACTAAAACAAAAGGTTGTTTTTGGAACGGTAATTATTCGGTGTAATACATACATAATAACAACCAAAACTACCTCTTTAACATGTCGTAATCGAGTAAAATTAGTAATAACTTAGTTACATATTACGTCTATATTTAGTCGACCTATTGAAATAATTTTTTATTTTCGCTTGACAAACGTAAAACATTCGGGTGCTCTGCGTCTTTTTAAAGCAATCTTTTATATCCAATTTAAATTCATACTATAAACACACATAAACAATGAATTGCAAAAATGGATATGCTATGAAAAATTCATGTGATTTCAATGTAAAACACAATATGAGAAGATTAACAAAATACAACGCCACAGGATACAAATAAGAATGCAGATTCATAAAACTAGTAAAACACGTAGCTCTACCCTTTCTCACGTAACATGTAGGTACCTATAGGATACAGCCAGCGTATACGAGGGTCAAGCCAAAATAAATTAGACATTCCTTATTTATATGTTTGACATTGGTAAGTTATATTATGTCATCTTAAAGCCTGATTATTTGCTCAATTTAAAAATGGAACGCGTATCAGGTACATCGAATTAATTTTTTTATGACAAGCGGCCGAATACAGGGCTTCGGCACCTTCTCTGCCTATCTGTTTGTTAGTCCGGACTAATCTCCGAAACGGCTAACGTCCTCTACGTTTAAAGAGTAATCTGGGCAACATTTATACCGGGAAAATACCAAAAGTTTTACTTGGGCGAAACCATGAGGCACAGCTAGTAAAGACTAAATTTCAAAATTTTTCGGTAGGTATCAAATTTTTTTTGGTATAGCCCTCGTGTACATAGGTACGTAATTCATCTTTTTTTATAACTGCATCATGTTATATCATTAAAATGATTATGTACACGCTGTATCCCTAACGGGCTATATACTTCTTTTTCATTTGTCTTAGAATATGTTGATAACATTTTTTTTGTGAAAAATGTTAATTCCACTTAATATACAAAAAACCGACCAACTGCCAGTCTTACTTACTCATACTGTCAGCTGTCACGTACCGCTAACCGCGGAGAGAATTTCGTCGTAGAATTTTCATTAAAAAGAAAATAATTATGAAAAAGTGTTAACCTAACATTATGCGATATTTTTCCTTAAATATAAATGTCATTCTCAACGTTTATTACTTTTTCGAATTTAGTTTTGAAAACTTAGTCTATATCATATCAAATCCATCTGAAATTCAATTTCACAAAAACATTATTAAAGGTTCTCACTAAAAACTAACTCAAGCAGAGATCGACACTTGAGTATCGTTCTAGCCTAAGTCACTAAATTCGAAGTGAACAATGCTTTCGTTATAAGAAAAAGAAATGAGATATTGATAGTAGCTATAACTGACAGAAGCTTCAACAGACAACACAATAAATTATTTTCGTAGCATATCATTAGCACATCTATAATCCATAAAACCATAATTATCCAAATCCAGACATTGATTTCAAAAAATTCCAAGATAGCTTTGTTTACTTAATTTTAGAATATTCCTTTTGCTTCTATTGTCAGCATTGTAGTGTTATTGAAAAATCAACTCTTGAATTACAAGTTTTCAATTGTGACGTGACTGTGACGTGAATGTGACGACCTCCGTGGCGCAACGGTTTAGCGCGTCGGTAAGTAAAACGGGGGTTGCGGGTTCGATTCCCGTCCCGAGTCTGGGTGTTTATGTATAATATGTATATATTTACAAAAGAAATGTATATAAGTAGTATATCAGTTGTCTAGTACCCATAACACAAGCGCTATGCAGCTTACTTTGGGACTAGATGGCGCTGTGTGAAATGTCTGAGTATTATTATTATTATTAATTAATCCTATTATGAATATGACGTGAAAATGAACCCTGGAATTCCATTTGACTTATAATAATCTCTAGTAAAATTATCTTTTTTCTACCCGATGCAAACGGCGCAAATTGCTTTTGGTAGAGTAAATGTTATAGTAGACTTAGTGTAACTAATATTATAAATTGTTGTAAAGTTTACGTTAATTTAGATGAAAAGAAACCTGAACATAATGTTCACTGTACTTTACTTTTCCCGTTCCCGCCAAAAAGCTTTATCAAAATGAATTATTAACTTAAATTATGTTTTCAGCCACGGGCAAAAGTCATTTGGATTACAGCAGAAACTATATATTTAAGAAAAAATAATACAGCGAATTGTATTGTAGAGGTAGTATGTAGGCGAAACTACTGTTTTTTGTGTTTCGTTTTTTATAACCTACTAGTTTTTGCCCGCAACTTCTTTCGTGTAGTATTTTTATTTGCTAAATCAAATAATTCAGAAACCTTCGCGGACGTACACAAAATAACTCACCAAAGTTTCATCACAACGCATGAAAAGTTTAGCAACGCATAGAGGACAAACACACAAAGACACGTTACATTTTTATAATAACCTGTAATTGTTTTATTGCGTAATTATATTTTGTTAAGATAATATAAATTTATTTTCAATTAAATGACAACATTAATTATAGAGCATCATATTTTTATAATAATGTAAGCAACTTTAGCATTTTTTACTATTATTTTAAAAACCTATTTAAAAGTACTTTACATGCCCGATAAACAACACTTGTAACTTAATTTATTTTCAGTTCGAAATACTGATTTGAACTAAGTATTTGTTTTAATAAATAAATAAACAAACTTGTAAAAAACTTTTTTTAAATAGCTACTTATTGCTAGATAAAATCATTATAACACATAAAGCCAAGATATAACAATATCTTGTATTTATTACCTTCTCAATAATATAAGCGCCTGTTAGCAATGCTTAGTAAAAATATATTTAAGCTCTCTTGCTCCTATTTTTATATGCATCGACAGCAAAAAAATAACATTAGATTGTGTACCGCACAGACTACTCTGTACAACAAAATAGTCATAAATAACAATATTTTAATAAATAATTTAATAAATGAGTATTGTTCTTCATATAAATGTAATAAATGCTAAACGCGACTGCTCCTTGCGCCTATTTTAAAACAAGATGTTTTTATTTGCTTGAATCCTCATTCATAGGGTGACATTTGTTTCAAAATTCTTTAGATATATTTTATTGGCAGTAATAATTTTGTTGATTAATATTTATTAACCTATGTACCTATGTACATAGCGTATTAGCGTAGTGTCAAAACAATTAGTGCTATACATTTTTGATTTCGATTCAAACGAGTTTTCATAAACGATAAATAACATTATTTCAATAATAATTCTTATATGAATATACAAAATTAAAAATATGACTTTATTACATTTAACATAATTGCTATAGTACTGATGCTATAGTTTTAATTTTTTTGCAGTAAAAGTATAGATTAAAGTCAGTACTATAGAGTAGGTACATTATATTATGTTAGTACTGGGGCTATCAAGTTCCGTTCGGCGTCTTTGTGTCACTTTAAGTTAATTTATAGTGCTGCCTACAGCTAATACCAATACTACATTCTAATGCTACTGTACTATAATATTACGATCAATTCTGGTACCTCAGTGTTATACAAGATGGTGCTAGAATCAATTTCCTGGAATAAAACATGAGTAAATGATTTTTTTCAATAATAAAAATTAACTTAAAATAATGATGAAAATGTTATAGTTACATAAATTATTATAAACATATGATCTCTGATAATAAATCTTAGCAATTCATTAAAAATAAATTTATGTTATCTTGAAAAACATAACGCTATAGCTAATACTAATACTACAATTTAATACTACAATAAATTCTGGTAGCTATCTCAGTGTTATACAAGATGGCGCTATAATCAATTTGCTGAAAAAAATTATGTGTAGACGAGCTTTTCAGAAATAACACCTACAGTAAATAAATTTGGAAATAAAACATTATCTAAATGTGAAATTTGATCTAAATCTTTCCAGAAGTTTCAGAGGAATAGGAAGATATATTTATACTGGTACATACCAAAATTGCTCATTTGAAGTAATGAGGTAAAACAGATATTAATAATAATAATGCTAGATTTTTAATGTCCTTAAAATAACTAAAATAATGCGGTTCTCATGTTCCACCTAGGCACGCGACAGACTTCAAGAACTGGATGCATTGACGAGTTTCCTAAAGGGGACTCAAACTCAACTGAGAATGCAGTAAGAATTGAATTAAAAAAGCACACACGCGGAGACATTAAAACACTACCCTATTTTTGCCCTAACAATAAATGTATAAATAGTACTTATGTTGCAATACATTTCAGCATTCCATTATATTTGCATTGAATTTAAAACAAAACCTCACATATTTTCCATTAACTCAATATGTATGAAATAACCGACTTATTTATGCATCCCACAACAATCCGCACAATAAAGCAGCAGGTATTTCATTTAGGTACCGATATTTTACTACAGGTGAATAGATTTAATCCAATTTATAGATAACATAAAGGCATAGATAGATATAATATATTGACAGCGAAAGATTACTAAGTTCAACTTCGATTTTTAAATAATGCGTTCTAAGGCGACAAGCATATTAATTCTGCCAATATCACGTATTGCAGAAGACACTAGTGGAGTATGCCCAAATTACTCTTATTAATTTACTCGCCATCGTCAATGTCACACAGATTCCGAATAACACTGTCATATTTATTTACTCACTTCTTTGTACTAAAAACAATGGTGATAATCTTTAGAAGGCAATACACGATAAAACTATTTATTAAACACTGATATTATTTCGTTTGTTCTCGTCCTTTGCGTCGTGGATTCACCAAAAACATTAAATTTTACTTATACTTATACTTTACTTATAACAGAATGCTTTGGAAGTGGATTAAGTATCACGTTTAAAACTATAAAATTTTTGAAATTTAAATCTGAATGCACAACACTACAGAAATATTATTTAAGAGAATCAAGGAAAAACAACACATACTTACACGTATGTACCTATACTACATCAAAAGGCCTTGATTTTTTTCATTCAATTGCTAAGTAATTCCACAGTACACACAGTAATTCATACATGAGTAATGAGAAAATAATAATACTGAAATTAACGATTCTTTGTCTAAAGTAGAGAAGAGCTACCTATTTAAGTATACATACATAATTATTCACATAAAGATAATAGGCTAGATAACTATTTGTTATTGACCTAATTAAAAGATTGATTTAGTAATCACGAGTAAAACTGTGGAAAAATGTTCGAAATACCATTAAAAATATAAGAGTTATTCGCTTTTAAACCTAAGTAGTGGGGAGTGGGGATAAGTTCCGTCTCTGTCATGCCTAGTGCTGAGTAATTTCACTGTGATTTTGTGATACTGACGTCACAGCTTTGTAATGCTATCTTCACTGGCTTATCTGCACTCTGTTCCCACTACTAAAGTTTAAAGTCCAATAACTCAATTTCAACCAATGAATTTCAAGTAGTTTTTTACAATTTCAATTTACATTTTCATATTTTAATACAATGAACAAAAAATATCAGTTCTAAAAGCAGTCATCTGACCCTAATATGTCGTTCATTGATGTATCTATACTGTACAGCCAATGCTATCTATAGTTCAATGAGTTCAATGTGGACTTCAGGAATGTCCTCGTAGCAGTAAAATTCAGTAAAGATGTGCACTGTGCACGTAAAAATTTACTAATCAAACGCATTTACAAAGCTTTTACTTCCACAGGGACAATACCGAAAGCACTTACATTGGCACAAAAAAATATCGTACAAATATGAGCATAAAAAATTTATTTCTGCCTACCGTCAAAAGTAATTAACAAAGCATGTTAAAAGTGGAGTCTTTCATGGTACTTACCACTATAAAGCTCTACATAAAGTTCATTATTTAAATTTACAAATTTAAATACAATGTACATATACATACTTCATAGTAACAAGCGAATGGTAGGCTTGTTACTATGAAGTATGTATATGTATATTGTATACATATTATTATTGCATTATGTGTGGCCTTAAATTTATTACTGCAAAATTTAACGTTTTCTCAAGATGGCGCGGTAGACTTGAATTTTTGGACAAATATAATTTTTAAAGTACGAATAAAAGTTTATTTATAATGTTATTGCTATTTATTTTTGTGTTTGAACGGAATGTTACTTACATAAAACATAACTATTTAAAATAAGGAATTTACTGAAAAAGTACGTTTTACTGTTGGATAAACAGATATTCGTTCTCGAAAAGCGGTATGTCTAGCCTTACTTTTACCCTGGTACGAATGAAACCATCTCTAACTTCTGGTCCACATACGGTTAATGAAGCACTGTTACTGGCTTGACACACCTTTCCTTTACTTTTTCATTAGCCCAATTTATCAAATCTTAATAATTTTACGCATCAACTTGAAGTTCTGTCGCATCAACTTGAAGCGGGAACTCGCGAACTTTCTTACCTTTTGTCTCTTTTCTTGTCCTTAAAACTCTTTGACGAGTCAGTTCTCTTATATGCGACACATCATCTTGTAACATAACTATGACGTATCATATTGTCTGGGTGTGTGAATAATTCATTTCTTTGTATAGCTTTTATGATAATGCATTCTAGATCATTTCGTAAATACAAACGAGTTTCAACCTTGTCAAAAACATGAACCGGACCATGTTTACAAGGTGATTTCGACTTGATATCAAACCAGATTGGTACATACAGTTTTATGATAAAAGTAGCTTGTCTCTTAAGTTACCTGTCTATTGCTTTAGCTGTTCCATTATATGCATAAACGAAGAATCCTGTTTACGCAAGTTAAATGTGCCAGCTTCTGTTGATCTCTGCTAGCTAACTTTAGTGAGACTATGCCCGGAGGAATTGCGAATCATATTCCGTGTAGTTATTTTTGATTGGTACTTAGCAAATCAGTATTCACTTCCAGCAATTCTATGGCAATGGCTCTATTTTCAAATAAAAACACTTGTCGAAATTTTGGGAAAAGTATTGGGCTTGTAGTGATACCGTCGAGAGTTGAGAACAGATGCCGAAGTGGCAATTCATTTGCATATAATATGTACGTAAACCATTTCAAAGATCATCTCATACCTTTTTCTAATAAAATAACGACTCCATTTTATGTCCCGTGTTCACACTTCACAGCCGTTTCATCACGTGCAACTGTCACCAGAATAGAACGAAATTCAAATTATCCACAAGTAATAGTTAATATTGGGTCCTTACATATGAAATTAGCGTTTTGTCGTACTAACCATTTTGATCTGAAATATCTCCTCTTTGGTTAAGAATTCCAAATTCAAATTTATAAATTCATTTAGCTGGTACATTTGAGTTTTGAAAACAGTTATTCATTTGTTTTTTCCTCATTATTTTTTTCTTTGGCGTCGCTTATTACCGTACAATGGAAAACATGAAATATCGGTATATTTACGAGTACGAGTTCTACCGTGGCACCAGTGCTGTAGAAACAGCTCGAAGGATTAATGATGTGTACGGCGCTATGGTCGCAAAAGAAAGCACGGTACGTTTTTGGTTTCAACGTTTTCGTTCTGGAAATTTCGACCTTCAGAACCAACCCCGTAGACGACCGGAGACCAAAGTGGAAAATGAAGAATTAAAGGCTATTGTGGAAGCGGATCCATCACAAAGCACTTCAGGGATAGCTGCAGGCTTCGGAGTAAGTGACAAAACTGTATTAATCCACTTGAAGCAAATCGGGAAAGTAAAAAAACTTGAACGATGGATACCTCATGAATTGAGTGAATCGAACTTGCAAACACGCGTCGACTGATGTGTTACTTTGCTCAACCGACACAGTAATGAAGGGATATTAAATCGAATCATTACTAGTGATGAAAAGTGGATACTGTACGATAATCGGAAGCGCTCGTCGCAATGGCTGAACCCTGGAGACCCAGCCAAATCCTGCCTTAAACGAAAATTGACTCAGAAAAAGTTACTTGTGAGTGTTTGGTGGACTAGCGCCGGTGTCGTTCACTGCAGCGTTCTAAAATCTGGCCAAACGATTACGGCAGATATCTATGGTCAGCAACTGCAAACCATGAAGGAAGAACTAGCTGCTAAACAACCGATATTGGTCAATCGCTCTAGGCCACTGCTGCTTCACGACAACGCAAGACCACACACTGCACAACAAACAACCACTAAGTTAGATGAGCTACAATTGGAATGTCTGCGACATCCACCATACTCCCCGGACCTCGCTCCAACAGATAACCATTTTTTCCGGAATTTGGACAACTTCTTACAAGGAAAAAAATTAAACTCCGATGCGGCAGTCCAAACCGCCTTCAAAGAGTTTATTGATTCTCGCCCCCATGGTTTTTTTAGTAAAGGGATCAATGAACTACCTATGAGATGGCAAAAGTGCATAGATAACAACGGTGCATACTTTGATTAATTAAATATATTTTACAAAAAAAAATTGACTTTAAATTCCTCCCGTACAAAACGCCAATTTCATATGTAAGGACCCAATATTAACGTCGGTAGCATATTTCCACATAGTTTAAGTGGTTCGACAGGGCAACGCATATCTTAGCAAGAGTTAGACATTTTGAGAATTTATAAACTTAACATTCACATATTTTTCGGCTGACACTTTCAACAAAATACATTAGAGTTCAAGTATTTTCACCGCTAATGTAGCAAATATTATTGTGAATACTGCGTTCACATGCAAATATGACATTAAAAAGGGTAATAAAACAGTTCAGACATGTCATCAATTTGCGGATACAACCCTACCCTACTGTAAATTACTATACAGTGTACACACAGTGCGCACGCGAAAATCCCGTAAGTTATAATGTAACGGTAATTTTTTGTTTCAAAGCATATACACATTTCCAAACAGAAAGTAAAATGTGCACAGAACAGTTCACTGTGCTTTGTAAGTAAAGTTCATTACATATACTAGTGTAAACACAGCTTCATACCTGCGTTTCACGCTCATTATTAAGATATGCAAAATATGTCTTTTTGTGAGCAACAGTTAATAATATAATTACAATGATTATGATGACCCCATTACATTATTTACTTATTATCATAATTTGGGATTATATCATTGTTATCACTTTATATTCATAAACAACAAGAACTTCTTGTCATTCCTGCAGTAATACTTAAGTGCGATAGTCTTCAAGAGGAAGATGATTTCGTGGTCGTGTAATGAAAGCGTGATTAATCAAGCTTTTGAAGCCGTTCATGGTGATGGTTCTGTATTCTTATCTGTAATCAACACCTTACTTGCTGCTCATTGTGCTATAACAACAAATTCTCAGTGGCCACCTGATCGACGCGCTGAAGTACTGAAGGGTATGTCTCATATACTTTACACATCTATATGTTATAACTAGGATCTAAAAGTGTCTCCATGTAAAGCGAATTTTACAAGTTGCGATCTCCAAATACAGCTACAACCATCACTATTAACCAGCTATTTCTAAATTTTATTATGACTTAGGATAATGAAATTCATCCTATAGAATCGACGTCTCCAGAGACACAAATAAGACGCGCGTGGAACTTCAAAACATACGGATCTCCCTGGGGACCTACATTTAGTTATATGGTCTAATTATCCACTGATCACAGAAAAAGACGTTCACGGCGCATATCAAGGCTTGCTATAGGATCTCCTACGTAACGCAACGATGTACCCTAGCGCTGTGTGCAAAGTACGCTTCGGAAAGAGCTTACAAAATAATAGGGCTCACCAAAGTCAGCATCGTTGGAGTCGTCAAACAGTTAGCGCTGTATAATTACATAATTACTTGATATAGTGGTTAAAACTTAAAAGATTTGTTTTGTTATAATTATTATTACACATATCTCTATCCTTTTTAGATCCAGTCTTTGACTTCATTATCGTGGGAGCTGGTTCGGCAGGTTGTGTTCTAGCGAACCGTCTGAGTGAAAATCTCAATTGGAAAATTCTTGTTATAGAAGCAGGAGACGATCCTACACTTGATACAGAGGTAACGTAATAGTAAATATTAATTGTAATAATATTAAAATTAATATTAATAATACTTTGTTTCGTTTTACAGCTTATAGGAGGAATGTTTGAGTTGTTCCACTCTCAAAACGATTGGCAGTATAGAACAGAACCCGAATCTAATGCATGCTATAGTTCAATAAATAACAGATGTTACTGGCCACGAGGAAAGACTTTAGGTGGGAGCAGCAGTATTAATGGCATGTTTTATGTTAGAGGCAGTAAAACAGATTACGACGAATGGCGAAATTTAGGTAACGTCGGTTGGGGATACGAAGACGTCTTACCTTATTTTAAAAAAAGTGAACATCTGTCAGATCCTTTTATAAATGAAGAAGAAAAAGTAAAATATCATGGTAAAAATGGACTTCTTAATGTTGAAAGACATAATGATGACATTTACTTTAGCGAAGTTCTTCTCAATGCATATAGTGAAGCAGGAATAAATAAAGTTGACGCTGTCGGAGGGACAACAGATGTGGGAGCTGTAAAAACACTAGCTACTGTTAGAAATGGACGACGTATGAGTACTGCTCGTAGCTTTTTAACCCCAGTGAAAAACAGAAGCAATCTTTTTGTCATAAAGAAAACATTTGTTAACAAAGTTATTTTCGAAGAAAATACGAATAATGCCATAGGAGTAGAAATAGAAAAAGAAGGCATTCGTGATTATATTTACGTTAAAAAGGAAGTTATTTTATCTGCAGGGGCAATTAATACACCATCAATTTTAATGCTCTCTGGTATAGGTCCTCAAGAACATTTAAAAGATTTAGGAATAAAAGTTGTGAAAGATTTACCTGTAGGACAAAATTTACAAGATCACGTTATCGCCCATAGCTTCGTAAGTTTAAAAATAAATATAACTACGATAGATAAAAAGGACTATAGTTTATATATGATGGAATTCCTTACAAAACAAACTGGCCCTTTAACTAATTTTGGACCCACGGAAGTAATTTCGTTCGTTAATGTATTTGACAGAAATGATCCTGTACCTAATATTCAGTACCATCATTATTTATCTACACCACGATATTATGAAGTAACTAATATATATAAGAACCACGAATTCGACGATTATGCTCTTAACTTTATAGAAGAACATAACAAGTATTATCCTCTATTGGATTTCTTCAGTGTATTATTAAAACCCAAATCTTTAGGTTGTATTGTCTTAAATAGCACGAATCCTAAGGACAAACCATTTATCTATGCAAATTATTACAATCATCCGGATGATCTAGATACGATTGTAAAAAGTATGCAATTTATAGAGGAAATAATATTAACGTCATCCTTGCAGTATTATAATCCTTCGTTATTGTCCTTTCCCTTGTGCGTGGATAATGGTTTCAAAAGCAAACAATATTTTGAATGTGTCGCCAAACATCTAACCACTACGTTATTTCATCCAGTCGGAACGGCAAAAATGGGCCCAGCCGACGACATTACAGCGGTAGTGAGTCCAGAGTTAAGAGTCCATGGAATTAACAATTTAAGAGTAGTAGACGCAGGTGTAATGCCAACCATCGTGCGTGGAAACACTAATGCTCCAGTTATTATGATAGCTGAAAAAGCTTCGGACATGATAAAAGAAGTTTGGTATAACTGTGACGAACAATAGAATTAAATAACTTTACTGAAATTATGAAATAATTTCGGAAGTAACTAAATTTAATTCATTTACTAGCCAAACTAGTGGAATATTAGTGAATGAAAGATAAAAGCAGAATGAAAATAATATAAGGTAACATGGGAACTAATGGAACTGATAGATGTAGCCCCTATAATGACCTAGCACCAAACTAATATTTAAAATAATATATCTACTAGATATTGTATAGACTCAGGTGTTACTTTGCGGAAATCCATTTCATGTGATGAATTACTAAAATCTTTAGCTATTTTCCGCTCAAACTCCAAAAACCACAAACCGTATCACCGATTCGGTGCTGCTAAGCTGACCGAGTTCCGATCTGGTATATCTTGAGGATGCTTCGTTGAGAGGCGAAACACATGTCGATTGGTGGTTTTTAGAGTTTGAGCGGAAAATAGCGAAAGATTTTAGTAGTTCATCACATAATATATCTACCTCAATCGGAATGTCGCGAACTCCATTTTTAAGTTAAAAATACTTTATTTAGTTTTCCCAGAATCTTTTAAGTCGCAACACAGTTATACGACATAGCAGTTTTAATAAAAAAATACGTCGACCCAATAGACTACGTCAATACAAAAATGTACATTAAAATATTATACCGTGAAGTAATCAAGCGAATCTCATTACGACTAAATATTTCCATGCTTTATTACTACTATTCTCCTTTCAGTGCTACCTCATTGTTACTACCTCCATAATATGTAATGTAAGTTCCTCGGATCAAAAAAAAAAATTGATGGAGCAACAGAACCGAAAAGTGAAGCATTCATATGTCGATGAATTCACTTGTCACATCAGTCTAATAATAGCGGTCACATATTTCGCAAGGTTTTCGTGCAACTTGTGTATAGTAATATTTACAATCAAAATGTCCGAGTCTGGTTCTGAAACAAGCAAAAGTAAAATAAAGAAGACAAATAAAATCGATGTAGTAACAAATCTAACATGAATATCACCTTTAATTAATATTTAAAAATAAAAAATAAAAGTTATAACTTTAAGATTTGTTCAGTGTTGCCATATTTCCCAGTGAATTTGTCTACTCATTGAAATTTTCTGCTTGAAATACTATCTTATCAATATCATAATAATACGTATTAATATAACACAGATCGGAATATGAATTGCTTTTAATTTAAAAATTTAAACATTTTTTACTTTTTACGAACTGAGTTTCAAACGTTTATTTAAGTAAAAGTGGTAAAATACGTACCTATTATTTGACAGATCAAGTTATCGTCATTGTTAGCTTTAACTTCTTCATTATGTATAAAATTCCAATTAAACATTTTATGCATTTGTGAAGGAAACTGAAATATCACTCCCAATCCAATTATTGGTGACTAATAATAGTTCGATTCATAAAATAAAGTCACCGTCCAGATCAATATAAGATTTTTTATACCCACCAATAGTATACAAACTAAACATTTATGTACAACTGTTAAACCTTTATCACTGCTGTGACCCAATTCGTATTGATTTGTAATAGTCTACAAGTAAAATGTAAGTTCATTCCATATGATAATGAATATAACTTATAATGGTCAGTAACTCATCATGTAAAACAATTTTAAATAACAGATCATCATAAAATATCTAAAACGCTAAATGTAACGCGATTACCTTTTTATTTTGGCTTGACGTTTCGACCGAGTTGCATTGGCCGTGGTCTCAAGCAAACTGTCGCAGCAAGTTCACTCCAGTCTGAGTTAGACGTTTTGTCATCTACCCCCGATATTTGTAAATAGTTTTCGGGATATCTACACAAAACACTCACAGTGTCTACGCGTTTAACCGATTGCGAAACACGAGCTTTTGTTCCTTATTTAACAGGATTCCACATCGTCGATAAATAGTACCCGTTTTCCCGATTAAAAGTGTCTCTTGATTTCAATCGCTTCACGCACTACTCTTGGATAAAAGTGGCGATCAGTAAAATTTGTTTTAGATATTTTATAATGCAACGCGAAAGTTTAAAAGTGTATATAACAGATCATCATGTCGATTTGCCTCTTACTTCGAGTAAACAAATTGTTATTGCAATTGTCCTACATTTTTAGGGATACCAGGCGGTTATTCACAAACGGAATTGGAATTTACTGGACTTACTTACTAATTTATTGGAAACTCAAGTTTCCATATCCGACAGAAAAGTTTTCGATGATTTTGTCTATACGCGATTCATGAATCCGAAATATTATTATATTTATATTATATATATGTCATATTACCAATAGTCGTATTCACAAATCCAAGCCGTCGGATTGAATTTATGCTTTTCGACGATCGGCCTTTCCGCCACGGAAAGTTTCCGACGTTTGTGAATAACCCCCCTGTAGTCTTGCTGTCTTGCACGCCATTTCGGATTTTTTTAATACGATTCCAAAAAATATTATTTATCTGTATTTTAATATTGCTAACGATTACTTTCGAGTAAAATATATATTTCCACATTATTCTGTATTTAAATTATACAAAATAAAGAAACTAGATTAAATGAACTTATTGTTCAAAATATTTCTTTCAATTTGTTGTTTTCGCTCATTTTGTATAGAAGACTCAATGTATGTATTTTTTATCTGAGATAGATATGTATTACCTACTTATTTACTATTTATTTACCTTCGAAATTTGTCACGAGTTGTCCAGGTTAGATTATTATTTGAACTTCTCGGTTAATTTTGTGTTGCGACGGATATATGTATCATATTAGTAGGTCTATAATACTACTTTCTTTATAACTACATGTATTAAACGAAGTCAATTAGACTAATACTATACAGTATGTAAATATACTATAAATAAAGCCTTATACCCATTCAAACTGATATTATTTTTAATTTGAAATTCAAATTTCATATGAATAATAATAACGCATAAATGTGTAAATACGAGAACGTTGCACAAAGCAATTAAAGCCGGCCACGCGAGGTCACTGACCGCCTTGATAATCACTCGCGATTTGATATTTCATGGATATTTTTGTTCTATTATTTCTATAATTATTATTATTAATTTATATGGTGCCATGGGAATGCGTGGTAACGCGGTTTATGTGCAGAATACGACGCATAGAAAAAGTATTATCATTGTAAGATGTACCATTTCAGACAAAAATTCAGAAATATTATACAACAGACCAAAAATAAAAAATAACATAATATTTCTTTTAGTTATAATTTGATCGCTGATTGGCGCTCCATTCATCCACTGATCCCATTCATTTATATTATTGTAATTGCAAATGCACGCTTATAAAATCTCATAAAAATGTATACAGGAATAATTTTTCAATTAGCTTTAGCGCAACCTTAAATTAAGGATTTAATTGGCTTCAGTTAATTTTAAACATTTTGATGAACGAAAGTATTTTATTCACTAAGTTTTTATTGATTAGTTCTAATCGCTAAGCGCGAATTAAATAGCATACAATCAAGCAAAACAAAATATTTTATGTTTTAAAAGCAGATGTTCCGCTTAATGAGCAGCTAATGTTAGAAATATCTGAATAACAGGTGGACTTACTTATAGTAATCAATTGTATTTTAACGACATCGTAGCTAACACATTTTTGGCTAGTCATTAGTAATTGTAGATACCAATCCCATGTTTAATTTATTAGATTATTATTAAATTTTTAAACAAATTTCTATAAATGTATTGGCATTTTTTACTTTCATGTATTTTTCAAAAACTTTTCTTTACAAATGTATTCAATATTTTAGAATTTCAAATACTTAACACAAAAAGTTAAAAAAGTAACAAATAAATCCGTAAACATAATTGTTTATTACATTTGACGTCGGGTGTTTGACGTTCAATAAAGTTTGTTAAAACATTTTATCAATCTAATCACGATGTAAAAGTATTAAAATCCATAATCAGTCTTACACTTTGTTTTCCAGTTTTAAAATGAAAAGCCTTGTCGTTACTATTTAACAGACACCTTTTGAAATACGATAAGATTAGTTCATGAGTAAAATAGAAAATAATACTATTATTAGAAATTTCAAAGTTAAATAAAATCATGTCGTATCTCGATGTTACTTAACAATAAACTGAATATTTAATTGCTGTTTTATCCAAAGTATACTTCTCTCTCTTGACATATTCAACAGTTAAACGAAGATTCTAGACTTCACAATTTAGACTATTTAAACGAAACATTTTTCTTCGAAGACGTCCATTTTAAGATTTGCGTTTTTATACTTTTCAAATCATTCCTAATTTTCCGAAATAAAAAATTAAATCGCTGTTCCTTACATTCATGTCTGCACCAGTCGATTATAAACTCCATAAAATAGAACAGTTAAAAACAAAACTAATAAAATACATAATATGTGTTCTCTATGAATAGAAAACATTTTCTATTTTATAAGTGAATAACCAAAATAAATTATTATCAACTAATAAATATTTAAATTGGTTAGTGATACTACTGTCCAGTGTCCACGGAGGCGTAGCTTCATAGACGCTTCAAAATATACCGTGCAGTTCGTGTAGCCTGACGCACTAAAGCCTGTCCACGAAGTGTATTTATTGTAAGCGTACATTTTCTTGTATTTGTGATAATGCCATTAAACGATGAAGAGATTATTTTGGCTTACTACTACATTTAAAGACGACGAAGACATCAATTACATTGAACGAATCCATTCATAGAAATAAATATCAATTTTAGCTGTAAAACTGCAAGACTGCAAGACCCATTATCAGAAGGTAACATTTAATTTATTTTATAAAATGAGTAAGATTGTTTACTGCAACTTTGAGTCACAACACCACTAATACAAAAATGAAACATTTTCAAACTAATAAAAATACGTTTAGCTCCACTCGAATTAGCCCCGTGTACGACACGTAAGAGGGCAAGAGTCATGAAGCGAGTAGCGGCGACGAGAGCGAGACATTGTTGCTCCGTCGACAGAATTTCGTCGCTTTGTACGTAAGCAGCAAGCAGGCGGTACACCAAGCGCACCTATAATGACGAATACGCGTCTATGAAGCTACGCCTCAGTGGACAGTAGGCCTTACCGTCGCAGCGCGCGCATTAACCTTTAATTTACTTGTAACCGTAATAGGTCGCAGTCTGAGTATGCATTAAGCAGTCGCAGGCGACATGTCTATTGAATGTATGCATAATGAGATCCATACAACGAATAATGGAAACGTTTTAGTGATCTCAATTGTTACCCAATATTCTCTATTAACCTATCTTTTATTTACATTAATTTATTATAAGTACCTATTTTACTTCCTTGTATTTAGATACTTGTGGAATTATAATGTTAAGAAAATATTTATGCAATTGAAACGAAAATGTCCTTTTATAGTTGTTACCGCGAAAATTAATGAAAAGTCAACTTTTGACACAAATATTCTATCATATTAATATATTCTTTGAGAAGAATGCCTTTGACTCTGACAGAAATTCGGATCAGAAATTGAAGTGACTATGTAACATGTAACAGAATAAAGCTGAAGACTCATACACTATGATTAAATAGTTTTCATTCCATTTATTCGAAAAACGATGATTCCTTTTTGATAAGTGCGATCAAAATAGGTCTTTTCTCTTGAAGACTTTCACAGAGGGCAGAAATGAGTTTGAATAAGTAACACGAAATCATCCTGAATGTTCTGTAATTTTCATTTTTCAATAATCACATTTACATAGGACATTTTTGGGCACACGAGATATCAGACAATATGTAAAAAAGAAGGCCGACTCCAACCTCATGCGTAACGAACTTACTCTCCGCCGGATATGTAGGGTTGTTTCGTTGGGTGTGAGATGCGGAGAGCATCTCGTTTAGTTAAAGATTTAGTACATAATAATAAAAAACAATGTATACGGATAAGTTTTTCACGTCAGTTAAATTTAATGTCTCGTAATCATGTTGAATAATGATAACTCTGTATTGGAATAACTCCAACCTCATGCGTAACGAACTTACTCTCCGCCGGATACGTAGGGTTGTTTCGTTGGGTGTGAGATGCGGAGAGCATCTCGTTTAGTTAAAGATTTAGTACATAATAATAAAAAACAATGTATACGGATTAGTTTTTCACGTCAGTCAATTTTAATGTCTCGTAATCATGTTGAATAATGATAACTCTGTATTGGAATAACTCCAACCTCATGCGTAAAGAACTTACTCTCCGCCGGATACGTAGGGTTGTTTCGTTGGGTGTGAGATGCGGAGAGCATCTCGTTTAGTTAAAGATTTAGTGCATAATAATAAAAAACAATGTATACGGATAAGTTTTTCACGTCAGTTAATTTTAATGTCTCGTAATCATGTTGAATAATGATAACTCTGTATTGGAATAACTCCAACCTCATGCGTAACGAACTTACTCTCCGCCGGATACGTAGGGTTGTTTCGTTGGGTGTGAGATGCGGAGAGCATCTCGTTTAGTTAAAGATTTAGTACATAATAATAAAAAACAATGTATACGGATAAGTTTTTCACGTCAGTTAAATTTAATGTCTCGTAATCATGTTGAATAATGATAACTCTGTATTGGAATAACTAAAATTATTTAAGCAACTAAGGACATTATAATACGTTCGTTTAAGCGATTTAGACAATTTTGTATTTGTGACAATGTGAAAAACGAATTAAAGACAAGCTGAAGCGGTCGCAAGTTTATTACCACATATGCGACCCCGACCGGCGCTACAATAATGTCCATAATCATCCAAAATATTGACGTTGGTGCGTGCCACGGCGTGTGCGTATTAACACGTGCACCTACAAACCGAGTAAGCTGGCTTTCTATGAAGACATCAAACTGTTACATTTATAGTGTGACTTTACGCATGCGAACCACACTACACCCGTTCATAACGTAGTCTAATTGAACAAAAATGCGCTTTATTGTGTATTGATTAAGGTTTGTTTTCATTTTAGCAACTTGTAGGATTCTTGTACATTATAACATGCTTTATGATTTTGAAAACAGTAATTTCTGCTCTATGTTACAATTACATTTTTTTTGCATTGGTTTTTTGCATACTTAACATTAAAAACGTGTAAATTAAAAATAAATACTCAAGTGATATTCCCCAAACTTCATTAAATGTGATCAAATGTTCCTTCCATCAAAAGTGTTTTCTTTTCCGATTGATTCACTCGTAAGTGGATCAGTAGTTCCAGTCGAATAAAAACGCATTGATGCATTTAACTCGTAACTTGATAACACAACCACGCCTTTAAAGGCGCGGATATGATTTCTAATATCCCATCACTTTATTGTACTTATGAATATAATTTACCCATCTCTACACAATATCACAATTAGTTTAAAACTTTGCTTTGTAAGAATTGTTTTACTTACATATATGAGCCCCACTGAAAAAAAAATTTGAGATGTAACATATTTACGTAATATATTTTAAGGATTAAAGACTTAATAGTAATGGGTAGCTTCGTTCTTTCAATAGTGGTAACTACTTTACAAGAGTGCACTGATTAAATTAAACAACATCAGACTGTACAAAATGATTTCAGACATCTTTTATTTAATTTGATGTGTGAAAGCCTGAGAAATAATCCCTTCTCCAGAATTTTGCGGTTGGTCCCGCTTACGATTTCCGTGGGTAAGTACAGCCCATAATAAATACAAATATTTAAAATATTGGTGCTACTTATAAATATATTGTAATATTATATATTTATATTTTACAAACGTATTATGTCATTATTAAAAGAAGAGTACTAATCTCTTTACAAATATTAATAAAGTAACTAATACCTGTCGAGATTAAAAAATAACACCTTTTTTTATATACGTGTGCCTTCGACTTCGTCCACGTCAAATTAAAAAAAGCAGTTCTCCCCCAGGGCTTAAACTATATCCATTCTAAATTACGTCAAAATCGGTCGAAATTTTTCTCGAAGTTTTCCGACATCTTGTTTTCGTCTAACACCCAACACCTTCCACGCTTCTCTTTTACTAGTGGTTTCATTTCTGCTTTCTGCAGCTGATATGTCATTCATCAAATTCTTCATACCACAGTCATTTTTAGTAGCAAGGTAGTTTCACCATGCTTTCTCATTTTTATACACAGACTCTTTCACCTTATCATTCCACCACACATCCCGCTTTTTACCGTTCCCAATCTTATTCGTTCCACACACTTCTTTCGCAGCCTCGATCATACTACTATATAGAGTTCTACTAACATTCTTCAACATCCTCGCTCATCGCTTTAAACCTATCATCAAGCCGCCAAATAGTAGTATCTATTTCATATTCATTCCTGGTGGTCGCGTCTTGCAGTTTCCAGCTTTCGATGCGACAGACAGCTGCAGATTTGGAAACTACTTGACGTCGCCATCCTGCAAACAAACCCCTTATTCTGGTCATCACTGAAAGTGGTCCGTTCCCAGATCGGCTCCTCTATGCGCTGTTGTGTCCATAAGCTACTTCTTGAGCCTGCTATTCACCAGAAATAAATCTATCATAATTCTCTTACCTTTTCTTTCCCACGTGTACTGATGAATCTTTTCGTGCTTAAATTCGGTATTAGCTACAAAAAGATCCTTGTCCATACACACTCCTAACACAATCCTGCCAGCATCATTCACTCTCTCATCTCCATATTTGCCTAAGACAGTATCAAATCCTGTTCGAACTGTTCCGACCCATCCATTCATGTCTCCACGCACAATAATTCTCTCACTTTCTTCAACCATCGCTAGAACATCTCGTAACATTCTCCCAAAACTGCTCTAGTTCACTCAAACCGATGGAGGACACCGGGGCATACACCGCCAAAATAAAAACTCTCGTCAACCCTATCTTGAGCCGTACCCACAGCAGTATGGGATTTACACATCTGTACTCAGTCATACAATTAACCAAACGAGAGGACAGTAAAACGCCTACCACTTGGCATCCTCTGTCTTCATTTGGTACCCCTAACCATAAAGCGATGCTCCCTCCCGGCAAGTTAGCAAGTTCACTGCCCTTTCGTTTGGTTTCACCCAACATAAAAAACACATCTAATATTTTCTCTTCCACAATATTAATCACTTCATTCACCTTCTCTTCAATCGCACCTCTCACATTCCACGCAGCTATTCTGCTCACTTTCCTCCACTTCCCGCTGCTAGGTGCACAGCGTGTTGGGTGGCAGTCCCCAATGCCAAACCACACTCTGCACAGACCAGCTGGGACAGACCAGTGTACGTCGCTTTTGGGGGACGCCCTAAATCTATCATAATCGTTGTTCCACATAGTGCGCACAGGAGAGGAATTGCAACCCTGAAAAGGGCTGACAGGGGTCGCGACGAGCACGTTTCCTCAGTTAACCCCCTAACACACTACATGCCTAAATAGACCTTTCTAAAACAAACCAGTTATGACCAAATCAAGTGAGAAGAAACTGAAAGTGTAATAAAATATATTGTCAATACCCAATAGAGGTAGTCCTTGGACACATATTCAAACTAGGCATTCACTAGTAGGATATGTAGTAACAAATATAATATAAAAGATGATACATATATTCATATACCTACGCTATATCGTCTAAAAAAATCATAAACAAATGATGATACTAATGTTTTACTATTGTGTTGTAGTTAATTTAAAGGTGAAAATAATTGTGTATATTTTTTGATATGTATTGTAATTTCACAAAAAAAATAAGAGAGTTTCTTTAGTTCTTAATAAACTTTTCTACAGCTGAAGTAATTATTTATAAGGATTTAGATTAAGCACTTTTGTACCCGAACCACCTGTAGACTCCGCAAAATAAGACAACGGCGACGTACATATTTAAAGAAAACTTGCAAACGAAATTAAGTAACTGTAATTAGGGTTCCGTATTTCAAAAGAAAAAAAGAACTATTATGGGATCACTTCGTTGTTCGTCTTTATGTCAGTCTGTCTATCTGTCAAGACCCTTCCTCTCAGAATCCCGCGGAGGTATCAAGTTGAAATTAATACCAAATTTAAGTATACGGTCCCTTGGAGCTCTAAAAAAACCAAGCTTCTAAGTCGATGTACCAATGCCAAATCAATGTACTCAAGTAAACCCAATTACAAGGTGTTTTAAAAACATCAAATCTACTTTAGTTCGGTTTGAAAAGAAAATGTGGATGCTGAGAAGAACCGACAAGAAATTCAAAACATTGATTGAAGAATTTTGAATTTTGACACTCGCAAGTAAATTTAAAGTTATAAGGTACTTCCCATTGATCCAGAATCATGAAATTTCGTAAAAACCAAATTCTAACAGCATAAGTAAAAGGAAATATCTGAAAATTGTTAATGAGTAGTTACATCTGTTGAAACAATATTTTTTGAGATTACAAACTTAAATTTGTAGTTAGAGAGTATGGCAGAACGTGTATTTAAATACATTATATGGTAGTACAGAAACCTCAGTGCGCAAGTCTGACTTGCTCTGGTTGTTTTTTTTAATATAATGCCGGAGTTGGAGGTCATAAGGAAGGGAAAGTGTAATGGGGAATTACCTTTTCGTAAGTTTTTGTTAAATAATGGAAATGTATCAGTAATTTGCCCTATGTGTTATTTATTTTTGAAATCGTTTTTTCAAGCTCTTGAATTACACAGCCATCATGATGGGGTCCGATTTATTGTAGTACTTGACTTTATGCCGTTCTATAGACGCCGCGCTGAATTTATCAAAAAACAACCTAGCCTCTTACTTTGAAATCAGTTAAACGATCTCTGTGAGGGAGCATACATACATTATATTATACATACACGCTGCTGAAATTATAATTCTTCTCTTCACTTCGCCAAAGTATGGTACAAATTACGAGTCATGTTTGCGTAAATACTGTTCCACACTAAATTCTTACCGACCTAAAATTAAACAAAATTTGTCGTAAAGAATTTCTCTGTAAATAAAACAATGCGAGTGTTCGGAGGGAATGGAATCCATCAGGACTGAAGTTCCTTAGTTACAGTTTCCATTTCTCAAAACTTAATTGCAATAATGAGACAATAAAACTCACGTACTATTTAAATCACAAACAAATAAGTTGTAACAAAATTTGATTGTGTAAAGTAATGAGCTAAAATATAGGTAAAATGTTATAATAGGAAGAGACAGAAAGATCACTGAGATAGTGAGCTAACGAACCAAGCGTGGCGCGGCGCGCGGGTGCCCCACGTTACTCATTTAACTAGTGTGTGTTTAGAGAGAGTCGCTAAAAGCCGAATGGAGAAGGCATATCGCTTTTTCGTTACGTGACGATTTCTACCAACTCACTAATCTTGTAAGAAACAAAACTTGCCGTGTCCCTTTATGTAAAATAATCTGATATTAATGCAGAAAAGTATTTCATTTTCTTTCAATATGCGTCTTATTCTCAACGTTTATGATTTTTTCAAAATTTTCAATGATATTTTTAGAGATAAGGCGGTGGGTAGAAACATACTACTAAAATAATGTTAAAAAATAACTCAACGTAAAGAATATCTAGGTAGGTACCTACTCAAAGTGACATAAATTATATTACATATTTTTGAATTCGTGATTTAAAATATAAAAAAATTAAATACAATTAAAATAACTTTATAAATACGATACACATACCTATATAATTAAATTTGTCAGTTGGTCAATGTCAAGAAAAATTGGTTTGTTAATTTTCAACATTTATATGAACGTTTATTTTAGATAAGTAGTTTAGAAATCTTAATATTTAACGATAAATAATCGTTGTATTGTAATTGAAATGTAATGAACATATTTTAATGTACTTTGTTGATATGCAATTATTTCTATTTCTTGCTTGTATCTTTGTTTTTACTCCGGATATATAGATATGAAAATACTAATATGTAAGTATGTAGCTACTACATACATGTATTTGTAGCAATAGATACACACAGTGTCTATCTTTCTACTTTGTAGTTTTCACCATCGCAGGACTAATGGAAATATTTTATTTCAGAAATAATATTCTGTACCTTTTGCTTATCTTTTCTGACTTTTTTATTTTTTTGTTGTGTTAATTTGTGCAATATCAAAAAATAAAATAAAAATAAAACAGTACGTAGTCACATTGTTAAATGGCGACAAACGACGCGATAAATTTGGAACCTGTGGTCACTGTTATCAATTAATATAATATCATATAACCGGTTATGCAATATATTACCAAGTTAGTAAGTCATTGGACCATCAAGTCCCGCATAACTTAACCAGTTACTACTAACTTGCTTCTGATCGTTATACACCCACGTTTTAGTGTCCGCTTTACTAGTTACTCTATTGACGCGCTTGTGCTATGCCATGTTAGTGTTTATTCATTACTTAAATGAAAATTAAGATAAAAGAAGAAATAGAAATATTCATGTTAACTGACGTCCTCGTTAAATGACGACCTCGATGGCGCAGTGGTATAGACGTTGCATCTAAGTTCGGAAGGTTGCGGGTTCGATTCCCGATCGAATTAATTTAGGAAACGAACTTTTCTAGAATGTCTCGGGTCTGGGTGTACTGAGAGACGCCCGCAGTAGTCGTCGTCTGGTTCTCATAGTACAGGGAATGCCATAATTTGAGATCAGATCGTGTGTATTGTCTGGCGCGTTAATTACTATTATTATTAATTAATATTAGCATACAAAAATAATGCAAGTTTGAACTAGAAAAAATATATAGGCCGTTCCAGCCGTTATCGTTCTGCGTAGGTAGTAAAAGTCGGCCAAGGGATAAGACTTGCGTAAGCGATGGATAACTACCTAACATTAATGGTTTTCACATTACCATTTGTTAAAGTTACTGCTTTAAGTAGCGTCAAAGTACGACGACTTATATATAGGTAGTTTATTGCGAACTAATGTCCTATCTACACCGAATTCGGTGCATTTTCGGTTTCATCAATTACATTCGGTATTAGATTAGCTGACCGAATCTGATTTCTGGAATCTCTTGAGGATGCTTCATCGAGAAGTGAAACGGTTAACAAGCAGAAAATAGCTAAAAGACTTCATCACACGAGATGGAATTCCACAAAGTAACACCTGAATCTATAGAATATAAGAGTAAAAAATGGCATAACATTGTGATGCACATAATGTAAAAAGAAAAAAATTATATTCACTAACTTTTTAGATATTGCTCTGCAATATAAAGCATGTACGCAGTGTAGAGTCTACGGAAATCGAAAAAAATAGAAAATAATTAATTATGAGAATAGGTATGTTCTAAAATTCTATTTGCTTCACTTTCATACGTCAATTATTCAATATTTTATGCAGACTTTTATCAGTTTAGCTGTCAAAAACTAGTTCGTAAATAAAATCTTAATAGATGAGATTACATAAAACTGCAAATACTTATCTGCTCACTATAAACATGTATAGGTACCTAATAATAATAATATCAGTTCTAATGCTTCGTGTTAGACGTTATTGCATTTCCTAAAATATAGTTCGGAAAAATCCAGAAACAGGAATTAAGAAAAAAACTGTTTGAACACTTTATGTGAGTGGTAAAACACATAATTTTTTCTTTAGAAATGGCTTTAAACGCGATAGATAGACACGTGCAGTGTGAAAATTCATTACCATAATTTGAATATTTGCACATTTATCGACCTCTAAAGTCTAAACTAAGTATTTTTTGCACGAGATGTCTAAAAATAAACCAGTTATCAGCCAGTCGTGATACAGGTAAGAGCTGATCACAATGTATTGGGAACTGGTTATGGTTTGATTTGCTCTGACCGTCATTTCATTATTATTGTTTAAAACCATTCAAACAATTTTAAAAAATGATAACAATCGCGTTCCTGTTGAAAAACAATAGGACACGAGTTAGTCACGATCGTCTGAAACTATGGAGCTGCAACAGTATGTAGTTCAGGAAAGAGATGTTTCAGAATTGTATGGGGTTGTGGTCATGACATCGTACAGTATCACATAACGCAGGCAATGTCGTACTGAACAGTACCATCTGTTACTTTTGATCTCATTTATTTGATTTCCCGGTATTAAATTAATTTCTAAAGTACGTGCAACAACACAGAGTAAAAAGATAGCGTCTATCCACTCTACTGTGATGATGTTAAGTTGTCAGATGAAACACCAATACAGTGTCGTTACTGATGTTTTGAAGTTGACTTCTTTTTGAATCCTGTTCTTCTTTATTTGAATGCACTGCTTCGATAGCGAATCTTGCCGATGTCACGCTATATTAAGTAGCACCACAGAAAACACTGAACAGTTTCCACAGAAAACACAGTCCCTTTTAAGATTCCAACTTTTTAAGTATGAAGATACATGATGGAGAACCTATAAAACCTTGAGAGAATTTGAATTTGAACAGTTGAGCACACCTAAATGGTAAAAAGCAACACAAAGTTTTATCCTAGTTATTTGAATTGTGATAGATGACATTTCCTTTTTTTATTTCATTAAGGTGCAATGGGAATTTAGACTCTGCGTTTAGGTTGAGTGACAGATACAAGTGTTGTGTTATTTTGGTGTAAATTTTTCTTTAAAAAGAGTTCTGTTGACTTACTTTACTTTTTTGTTTGTGTTACGTCCTTGCATTCGTCTATTAGTAACTGTTTGTGTTGTTCTTTTACGTCTCGCATTGGATACCGACCCTCCTCATCCCGGAGAGACCCGCAATGACCCTGCCTTCCTCTCTCTCTCTCTCTCTCTCTGTATTCTCTCAGGCTTATCCCTCAAATGTGTAACAATTCAATATTATTCGTAAACGTACCCAAATAGATTTATATTCTACACAGCCCACCAATAAAATTATTATTAACCCCTCTGAATCTTCTGCTTCTAATCAATCATCCTACATCCATCCACCCAAACTACACAAATAAAACTAAATATTCAGAAAGTGATTCTTCGCCATTTTTAGTACATGTAAGCAAATCCCAAATTGATCCCTCATTAGGAACATCATTACGACCAATTAAATTTGATCATTTACTTTTTAGAAATCAAATAAACGTTACTTATGACGGTGTAAAACGAGTAGGACATAACAGAATTTCAGTGAAATTTAAATCTGCTGCAGACGCTAATGATTTCATTGACCACCCTTCTTTTGCTGCCGCCAGGTATGATGCTACAATTCCATCTTACAATGTTACTCGTATGAATATTATAAATAAGAGATTCCAGTGGAGTAGACTCTGGAGGAATTGGTTGAGGTTGCAGAGGTTCCTTCTGATCGTGGCCGTATTGTGAAAGCGAGAAGACTTAAAAGAAAGTGTGTTAACGAATGCGGAGTTTCCACTTGGATTCCCACTCAGACACTTGTGTTAACATTTTTAAGACAAAAGCTCCCATCACATGTATATTGTTTTTACACATCGATGCCTGTGGAAACATGTGTTACCCATCATACAATGCTTTAAGTGTTGTAAGTTTGGTCATGTGACCTCACAGTGTAGATCAAATCCCCGTTGCTTTGTATGTGCCCAAAACACGATGGTACTTCCTGTAATAGACAATCCCCAACTTGTTTGTTTTGCTCCGGACCCCACACGGCTAAAGATCCTTCCTGCCCAGAGCATTATAGACAGAGACCTATTAAGTTAGTCATGTCGCAAGACAATGTGTCATACATAGAGGCATCTCCAAGATTCTCCGAGGTAAGATCTTTTGCAGACACCACTAAATTATCTCCTTCAGCTATCCTCAATTATCCTACCCCGTCATCTTTCCAACATTCATTCCCTCGTTTCAGTCCTGCTCAATCTTATAAATAAAAATGAACTTATTTATCTTATAAATAAATATCAACCCGTCATTCTTGCTGTCCAGAAGATGTGGCTTAGACCTGGGTCTCATTTTAGGGTCTCAGGCTATTCATGTCTCCGGGATGACAGGAGTAATGGTCATGCAGGTGCTTCTATTTTAGTTTCGAGCACTATTACATTCTCTCAAATCTCTCCTTTTCATAGTGATTCTTTTAATGTGGTTGCAATAAGGGCTTTGAATATCTCATTTATTCCCATTTACATCCCCGAACCAAATCCCTTTTTATGCGAATTTAGGTCTATCGTTTCCTCCCTTCCTCCACCTATTATCATTCTAGGAGACTTTAATATCCGCCATACTTCATGAGGCTCCTATTTGTGTGACTCTTTCTCTTCCTTATTTTTTTGACCTCACAGATGATTTTTCTTTCCTTAATGATGGCTCCCCCACCAGGCGTGCGCCTCCGCCTCAGAATATGAAAAGTATAGTGGATCTGTCTATTCGCTTCTCTAATCTCTCTTCAATCCTATCTTGGAAAATTATTCCCTATTCCCATAGCAGTGATCTCTATTCTATATTAGTCTCCTTTCTTAATTTCTATAGATCTTTCTTCATAAACCTCAATAAAAGCTAATTTATCTAGTGCCGACTGAACTCAATATGCTCTTATGTCTGATCAAGAAATCTCTCATCTACCTCTGGTTAATGTGCACAATGCCCACCAAACGTACATCCTTTTTAAAAATGCGCTCTTATCTGCTGCAGATAGGTCTATTCTTTTTAAAAAACTTCAAAAAAATAGTGTTCCGTCTGCACCCTGGTGGGACAAAGATTGTTCACCTACAGTTAAAAAAGGGAAAGAAGCTGAACGTACATATTCTAAGACTATGACTAGGGAAAATCATCTTAATTTTCAAAAAGTTGCTGCTTAGACTGTGAGATTACTGTCGCAGAAAAAAAGACAATGTTGGCATAGATTCTGCAAATTTCTTTCACCCAATTCTCCTCAGTCTTTTGTTTGGAGGAATATCAAAAGATTCCGATGCTCTATGTCAGATAGTCAAGATGCCTCTTCCAATGATTCCTCTGTATGGATTGAACAACTTATGCACAACAACTTAGGCCCCTTCGACTACTCCAACATTTGCCGATTCTTTGGTTTTCCACTCATCCTCTTCAGACCTTCTTATGGGATTTATGATTCCCCATTCTCTCGCGAAGAATTTTCTATAGGTTTGTCAAGTCCCAAAGACTCCTCTCCTAGAATTGACAGAATTTCCTATTCTTAATATTGCTAAAAGTGGCCCTAATACGAAAACTTACTTTCTTAATTTGATTAATCACATATTTCTCATTGGCATTCCCCCTGTTGAGTGGATATCTCAAATAATTCTGCCTGTACTTAAACCTTGAAAAATTAGTAGTGATCCATATAGTTATCGTCCTACAGCTCTCGCATGGACTATGGCTAAAATTTTCAAACATCTAATTAAGAACTGTCTGGAGTGGTTATTAGAAAGTAAAGAGATTCTTCCAAAAAACCGACGCAGTTCGGTAGATCATGACTATATCTTATTACCTATATTATAAGTTTGTTTTTATTTTACTTTATTTATTTAGTCACACCTACTATTACAACTATGAATGTGTGTATTTGGTGATTTACGTTACCTCTGTGTTACCTTATGTTACTTTTCATATAATATGATTGTGTTACCTTCTGTAACGGTCTCCCGCGATATAACTTCGCCAAGTGTGGGGTGCACTGTGCAACTGTATGCTTATTTTATTATAATGGATAAATAAATAAATAAAATTAAAAATAAATAAATATTTTACAATTATTTTACTCGGAGACTTATTAGCATTTATTAGCACAAGATGAAAGGAAAGTGTGTTCTGTGCACCACTATACAATGGCGTAGTGAATTATGAAAAAAATAATGAGTGGCGCTCCCTACATGTAACATAAGATGAAAAAAAAATCCAGTGCACGTACTCACGTAGGCGTGTGGGAAACCTATATAGACATTTAAAAACGTCTCTTATTATAAATATTTAATAATAGTTATTAGCTAGAAACTTAAAAAGGTGTAAAAAATTAAAAAAGTTTCCATCTTTTCAATTGTAGATAGAAAAGTTTTGAAAAAATTTAAGGCAGAGGTACTAAAAACTGATTTAATAAAAATTGCTTTAAGACAAGACGTGTTGGGTAGTTTTTGAGATATGAAATAATATCGATTACATGCTAATCGACTTCAGAAATAACTGTTTTCTACAATGTCTATTAGAAATACTACGAAATACAAACTTATGTATGCTGCCGATAAAATGAATGGCAGGCATGCCTATGTAATAAAATTAATATTAATTTAAGCATTAGCTTTGATTTTAACCGTGAACTCGTCCTGATTACGGAACCCTTTGCTGTTGTATGAACTAATGCGCACTTGGCCGGTTTTAAATTGAAAATTGTTCGAAATACATTCTAAACCCTCCCAATATCAACCATAATTCATTTTGAACTCAAACGATGAAGTGATATTAGAATCTGTAACTTACAGGCTAAAATTGATTTTAGACTATTAAGTATTAATTTACTTAACCTGTCGATGAATCAGAACATATTTAGATCCAGGATTAGGTACCTATGTTACTGAACTCTGACACGATCTCAAATTTTTTTAAACTTTATATATATTTATATATATATTGCACACACAAACATTACAAAAAAGATACATACAGAAAGGATGAACAAAAAGTACAGATTATTTCTAAAAGAAATTTCTTCCAGCTGACCTCCGAGAGTGACAAATTCAAAATAGAAAACATAGACACTGTGTGTACTTGCTACAATGATAATAAAATAAACTAATATAAATTACATACCTATATATATACTATACACAAATATAATACCTACCATATTTTAAATACATAAATATAAATATGTATATACATAGGGACAGATAAATATACTTAAAGCTGTAAAAAAATAAATAAAAGTTTAACGTACATCTTTCATATAGTGCTCCTTGACAGCATGCTTGACACAAGCAATAGACTGGCTTTCCCGAATGTGTGAAGGAAGAGCATTCCACAGTCTAACCGCTTGAACAGCAAAGGATTTTGATAAGAATTCCTCTGAATTCTTATCAAAATCCTTTTATTATTATATTACTAATGTGAGATCGACAGAGTTTATTAGTAGGACGAAAGTTTTGAAAACGTTATTTTAAGCAAAAAGAAGATGAGGAAGAATAAAGAACAATATAGAGTGAAGAAAGAATGTGAAGATTTCTACGAAAACGAATGGAAAGCCACGTAAGTTTTGCCCTGAAATAAGATACGTGATCATATTAACGCAAGTTAAAAATGTAATGGACGCATAGGTTTTGCAATCGTTCTAATTTATTGACTAAATCTTCAGTAGCATCCAGAAAACAAATATCGGCATAATCAATAATAGGCAAAGTCCGAAAAAGAAAGACCTTAGTTTTAATCGGTAGAAAATTTTGAAGACGCTTTAGGCAATGGAAAAATTGTATACTATTTTACAGATTTCATTGATGTGTCAGACCAAGATAAATTTCTGTCAAATATGACTCTCCCAAGTTAAATATTCTTCTACTATTGAAATTAATGTTGGAGACACGACTTATTTATTAGCAGCAACAACACGACATTGAAAAACAAAATATACGTACAAAGGTTTAAAAATCAACATAAATATAAAAAAAAAGTTTGAACAACCAAATCTGTCAGATAGTAATGTTAGCTATACATATTCATTGGATTGACAAATCCAATAAACATTTAAATCAAGTAACCAAGATTCCAGTTAGTAACAAAACGACAACAACTTTCATATGAAATAAAGTGTTATGTAAACATTATTATCAAACTAGAACTTCCTAACAAAATTTGTCTTTATAATTAAGACCTTCCTAATACTATGTGTGTCAAAACACGTTACGTGTGAAAAAATTATCTTACATTTTATTATAAAAATAATCGCTTTATGCACTACCAGTTCTAAAGCAACTATCATATTCGATTAAGTAATATTTTAAAGAGAAAAGAAGAAAAATATAAAATACCAGGTTCTTGTCTTCTCGCACAGATCGTAAAATCAATCAAAGGACAGCAGGATATGTTATAAAGAACTTATATTCTAGGGTTCCGTTCAGAAAAATCTCTATAAAAGGAAAAGTTTCCCAAATGCATTCAAAAGGACAACTTTTACACTTACGCAATGAAATTTCTAAAGAACTTTTTATTCCACGTAGACATTTCTGAACGCAAAACAAGCAATGTCATTATATCAGAGCCTTCCGTAAGCCTATTACTAAAAATGGTCTTTAGGATTTTATTGCATATTTTAGTTCTATTCACTCCGAGTATGTACACGTATGTTACATGTAATTAAATAGTATACAAAACTAATTGTTTACAGAATGTTATTAATTGTTGTTAAATGAATTACTAACCGTAACCTTCATAATTTTTGACAATAACTATAAAATATCCATGACGGAAATCCATCCATATTATGATTATTGTTAGAAACTTATTTTTATCATAATTTTTCATAATAAAGCGATTATGAAAAATTTTTCAATTCTATTTTCTTAACTATCTTAATATTCATTTAAATTAAATGCGTAGGAAATTAACAAATTTTAGTAAAGATTTCCATATGTATTCTTGAATTTAAAACATATTTAGGTATTCACACATACATAAAGTAGGCACATTAATATAAATGGATTAAATGAAGTTTCAAAAATCAAAAAGTACTGTAAATTACAATAATTAATCTGGATGTTGTACATACTTAAAATTATGAGATTGTCTTTCATAGTTTACAAAATTCAACAAATAGTAACAAATACAAAAAGTATAACAAACAAGTTCATTAATAGAAATATTGGATTATGTTTATTTATAAACCAATTATAAGTACTTACTACCACTACATTCCCTACTTCAAAACATCTTTAGAGATTTTTTTTTATAATAATCGGTATTTAGATCATTATGGGTCACAGAGTGCTGTGAATCCAAGCGTCTAAAATCAGCCGAGTATTTGCACAAACGCACTACACGTCACCATAGATTTATGAAATGTACAGAAACGATACGAAATTTTAATAGATTGTATGATATAGGAAAGGTATTTAACATTAATAACTTAATAAATTTTATTTAACCTTTCTCACATTGCGACAATAAACATTAAATCCTTAGCACTAAAAACATTTACGTAGATACATATGTCGATTCACATTAAATAAAAAAGGAAACAATCAAAAGGTTGCAATGTTTACCAACAAAATAAACTTTATTGATATAATAAATCAAAGTAAATCAGAATGCGAACGAATATGTGTATTTTAATATAAATTAATATGTCGTTTTCATTATGTTGCTTATTAATGCTTATTTAGGTAGAGTTTGTGGAAAATATTTTAAAAATTCGAGAATTATCTTCATTTGAAAATCATCTTCAAAGTGCGAAAAACTTTAAAAAGCGAACCCCTTGTGCGTTGGGTGGTACAAGCCAAACGCTTAGTTTAGGGTAACACAATTTTCGTAATTGTCAGGAATATATTATTATTATTGTTGTAAATAATGACAAAGAATAATTTAGTATTATTATTGTTCTAAATAATGAAAAAAAAATGCCTGTATCTTGGTTTTAAACACACAAGACGCTCAAGATATCTCATTAAATTCAAGCTACTGAGTTTCAACTTTCGTAAAATTGTTAACTCTACATTCGTTTTCCAGATTTCCAACGCATTGGTAGGAGAAGTTGGAGGTTGTGTTTTATATAGTAGGGGTGAGTAGCCGAAATTCAAACGAAATTTAATAGTCGTGGCAAGCATACAATGTACGTAATACACTAATACAGTTAATAATATATTAATATAACATAGTATTTGCGATATTTTCAGTGAATGTGATCAAGATATTTTATAACACTCCAGTGAGCTTAACGTTCTGTAATATCAGTTAACAATTTATATAATGTTGTAATAATTACGTTTAAGGAAGATCTTTCCGTGTAAAATCAGTATAAAACATGTGCTGTATTAAATTCAGTGATTTTAATATATCGTATTTAGTGAAAAGTACTGGTCATTGACGTAATAGGCCATAATTTTTCTCTTGTCTATTTTATGGGTAAAAATTCGGAAATTAACCCTTATAATGCCTAAGACATGTAATTTTTAATATTATAGTGTTAATACTTTGTTACAACTTTAAAAAAATATTTAAAGAATCTTGTAAGACATACAACGTTTAAAGATCTTACACAACCAAGGAGCAAAGTGTGCGTTATTAGTTTAATCGCTTTCTTTCTAGATTTGATCATGAAACTTTTTTTCCAAGTGGAAGGACACAGTATCGATTCACGGTTAAGCTAATTTAATAACATAAAACTTCCCAAATCATCTAGAAGTCTAGGTGTACCTATATCCTAAGAACATTGCGTGGTATCTTAGTGTGACCTAAAATCTAGTTGCAGATCATACATTTGGTGTCATTGTGTGGAGAAATTACTTTAACCTGTTATTAAATAGTTTTAAAAAAGGCCAATTCATGTTTTTTACTATTTTAAGTTGTTATTTTTTAACCTTAACGAGCTTTTGATTACGCTTTTTTCCCCACAAACGTTTAATAATATTGAAATATTATTATTTTATTACGTAAATATATTTTTTTATTTATTATATTTAACCGAAATTGATTACTGTAATTGAAATATTTGAAATTGAAAAGCATTCAAATATTTTACTCACATTACGTACTTATTACCTTAATCAAAATAAAGTTTTGCAACTACCTAGATTATTGAGTAATTATATATAGATTACATGTACTCATTTTAAAATGTAACTATAGGTAGGTTTTTACCTATTAAATTGCCATTTTGCAGAACTAGCCAATTTGAATTGAAATATCTAGTTTGACTTGGAATTCTAAATTAAACAAATTTTGCAAATTTCTAGTCTAAAAGTAAACTCGTATCATTTTCGAACAAGTTTTCAATTTACACGCAAAATACGAACATCGAATGTATCAGATGATAAAAGCTGTATAAAAACTCGAAATACAAAGCGATATTTTCACTAAGTTGTTAATACTCATATTAGTAGAAAACAAAAATATAGATGAACGCAACGGTTTTACTTAAAATAATAGGTCATTTTAATCCTAGTTTTAATACATATAACACTAACAATATATTGAATAACTTGTTGAACACTTTACAGATTGTGCAGAATGAATTTGGAATTCTTAATCTTTTGCGGTTACGTTTCATTTGCAACAGCAACCGTTAAACTGCAAGAGCTATACTCTTGGAATGCACTTGACTGGAATTATCCTGACCAATACTCAAGGCAACAAGCTTTGCAGTCTGGAGCTTTAATTCCTGAAAATGCTCTCCCAGTCGGCATCGAAAGATGGCGTAATAAACTATTTGTCAGTGTCCCTAGATGGCGTCCAGGTAAACTAACATAAAAATAAAAACGCACGGTTTACGAGTACGTTTTAAGTCACTGATAGTACGTAATTTAAAATTCCTACTTCCGATTATTCGTTTCCCATTCCGATTTGATTTTTAATTGATCTTGTTAGTAACCTTCGTGAGAACCATTATTTATGTACCCACTAATGATTATGTAACTAAAATTACACTGCAAATTAGTCATACATCATAATATCCAAACTGCTTTGTGAGAAATTCGATAATGATTTATTATACCTATAATACACTATATGTATAGCTACTAAATGCTATAGCAATCGGTGAACATTAGAAAATGTAATACAAAATAACCTTAAGGAGCTGTAGTTAAAAATACAAAATGCTACGCAATCACTTTTACTTAGTTAAATAGAAAGAAAAGAAACATGTTGTTTTCTAAGTATAATAATTTGCTAAATATGTAAAACACGGGAAACAAACGCGATTATCTTTTATTTTGGCTTGACTTATTTTATCGAAGGCATAAAATCCAGTAATTCTAGGAACAAAACTTCGTTTAACACATCCTGTGTAGGTACTGTAAGTGTGGCGTGTAGGAGTCCTACTCCCAAAATCTATTTGCGAATATCGGAGGTAGATGACAAAACATGTGCCTCCGGAATAAAGTTTGCTGTGACAATTTGCTTGAGACTACGCCACGGTCGATACGATTCATTCGAAAACGTCAAGCCTAAATAAAAGGTAATCGCGTTTATTTGACGAGTTTTAGATATTGTACAATGCAAGGCGAAAATTCAATTACTAATTTCCTAATTTATTCTAAATTGGTTACGTTTAAAAAATAAACGGAATAATCAGAAATGGGTGTTTTAATAATTTATTGACGGCACCGCAAGCTGCACGGAAGGTATTTTAATTTACGTAATAGCAACTCGAATTATACCATGTTATATAATTAGATAGACGGGTGTGTCGAATTTAAATCACTTCAATTCTACTCTTGTAGAATTCCCTCGGGGAAGGAATAAATTATAAGAAAATAATTGTACTATAGTAACGTAATAAAACATTATTACAGGAAATAACCAGGTCAAGATCACAGCAAGCTTTTACTCTATGTGCCCTACGTTCCACTCCTATTTTACTTGCGGTTATCTAATATGTATATGTGACCTTCCGTCCGCTTAATAGCTAATCACGTGTGTTCATTAATTTATTTTGGTGACAGCTTAGTTAAGCAATAGTAGATTAAAGAGATTACTTATTTCAACTTCAATATGTATGTACATACATACATATCTTTACGCTGTATCCCCAACGGGGTAGTCAGAGAGGACGGAGCGCCAAGCGTCGTGCTCCTTACACACCTCTTTCGCTTCCTCAAATCTCATCATTCTCCTCGCACATTTTCGCCTAGGTATGCGAGTGCTTTTGACATTTCCGTCCGCTAACACTGCTATTGATCTTCATAAGGCAGCCTTGGTCACTTTCAATATAATTCAAATAATGAAGTGATGACAATTATTTACACTTTATGTTGAAAATGACATGGACAGTAAATATAATAATAATAATAATTTAAAACACATTGCGTTTCACGAAATTTTTAAAACTCACGTAATTTATAAAAGTATTTTCTAAGTATTATTTAGTATTAAATTAGTATTTTACAAGTAATTTTAAATCGATAATAATATTATAATATTTTAATCTGCTAATTGTCACATTTCATAAAAAGGAAAATCTAAATCTATCGAAGTCAATTGAATAGATCACTACAAATACATAGGTTGGTTTATCCATGATATTTATTTGCGGTTTATAGAAAGTGATTAGATCAGAATAATGTATTTTATAATACGATATCATTGTCAAATGAATAAAATATGAAGACCAAATATCGAAACTATCTGCTTATTGTCTCTGATATAAAATTTGAAACATGTCTTGGAAAAATCAATTTTCAAAAATGAAACTAACATTACTTCGACGTTATTAATTCTAATATTCATTGCGGAAACTGTTTTATTTTAAATATATTTGTAACTACGTACCTTACTACGCAATTTGCAAATTCCTTCATAGTTACGACAAGTTATTAAAATTAGAGTAAATGGACGTATTAGCGCAGTTGCGCGAGGAAAATGTTCACATTCCGAACTCTGCAGTCAAATTAATATCAGTTACAATATCGTGGTTTCTTGTCTATCCTCTATTTACAGTTTTAGACGTTGCAGATTTAATCCTCAATTCTCTACATTAAAACATTTTCTAAAATTTGATTAAGGAAGAAATTGAGCATTTTTTAAATCTTTGTGCTTTGTACCATTAACACTGTCGACGCAAAATCTTCTCGAATTCTTTAAAGTTTTAAATTTAAATGAGGTACTATAACATTACAACGCGCAAATAATAAAAATAGTGTTACATAGTTCTATATCTACATCTATTTTTCTCTAGTATATAACATGTACATGTGTAATCTAATTACAGGAATTCCTGCAACCCTAAACTATATACCGCTAGATGCCCCGTATGTACCATCGCCTAAACTCAACCCATATCCAAGTTGGGAAGGCAATCAATTAGGCAATTGTCAAAGCGGTTTGAACACTGTTTACAGAATTAAAGCAGACAAATGTGACAGACTTTGGGTTTTGGATGTAGGTACTTACGGTTACGGTGAGTCGATTTCTTACATTTTTTAATTAAAGATGCTCTTTTATTAAATGTTAGATCTGAATATTGAATAATTATTGTGTAGAAAAAATGAATCAACCGTAAATGAAACTAAAACAAAACTACAGTCACAGATAATATTGACAAAAAATAGTCAACTTTCAGAAATACTGTCTTTTTCTTTCATTTTGTCTATAATGTAAACAAACAAAAAAATAACCAAAATCTCGCAAAGTTCGCTGGTCCAACATATTACACGTAGTACTCTAATAACATCTTATTATCTAATCTCTTATTTACACGAAATTATGAAATGTTCACAAATAACATTAGTATTATCCAATATACAAGTACAGCATTGAAAAAATAGAGGTTATTTGTCAAGCGTTTTGTGTTTAATTTGTAATGTTACCTAAATGTTGCCTATTTTCCTAGATCAAATTAGTATCATAAATCAATTCACTCAAATATGTAAGTGACACAAGTCATTCGAAATGTAATACAGAATAATAACAGAAGAATATTATAGTTTGCGATGTGAATACAATATTCATTTCCAATGCTTCATTATTAACTGTTTATCAAAAATACAAACTTTTACATTTATCACATTGTTTATTATTCTTGGTGGTTTTTACTGAAGCTCAAACACACAAACAGACAAAAATTCTAAAAACGTGTTTTACTGTTAATATATAATATATTAATATATAATATAATATGTAATATATTATTATATATAATATATAACATATATTAATTACTAATAAGTATTTAGCGATCTGGCGACGCCAAATGCTGAATTGCAACTGTATAAACGTGACGCAACAATAATCCACGGCGCGCCGCGCCGGTCGCTTACATACCACTGCCCTGCTATGTTGTCTCTTGCAATTTACTAATTAGCTTGTTATATTGTGTACGTAGTATGTGTTACATCTGTGGAAATATTATAAATAGTTTATTTATCGGACCTATTAATTGAAAAGTTTTATGTATTTATTGAACCTAATAAATAATTGAACATTAATTAGTGAACACACACGGAACCATAAAAGTTTGACAACTGAGTCAATCATTAGCGAACTATATAGCCCTGCATCTCTAGTTACGTTATAAATATCATAGTCACCGCGTTTGATAAATTATGGATAAAAATGAAAAAATAGTATATACAAACATATCCTCTAACAGACATTGTCATTACTTTAGAAAGAAATTTTACTGAAAAAATTACAAATTCCTACAACATTTTGACTAATTTCAGATCCCAACGTTACAAACGTTTGCCCTTATACACTTAACGTGTATGACTTACATACCGACCAACAAATAAGAAAATATATATTTCGCCCTGAAGATATAGTTTCATCCACATTTATAGCAAATATTGCTCTCGACGTGGGATCAAGCTGTGAAGACACTTTTGCTTACTTCTCTGATGAACTCGGGTATGGATTAATAGCCTACTCCTGGCAAAAGAATAGATCCTGGAGGTTTAGTCATAGCTACTTCATGCCTGATCCTCTCGTTGGGGATTTTAACATCGCAGGTCTCAATTTCCAATGGGGAGCAGAAGGTATTTTCGGCATAACTACTTCACCAATTGGTGCAGATGGATTCAGAACACTTTATTTCAGTCCTTTGTCAAGTCACACAGAATTCGCAGTCTCCACACGTATTCTAAGAGATGAATCCAAAATAGAGGGTTCATATAAAGATTTCAAAGTAGTTGGAGTACGCGGACCCGACAGTCATACTACCTCTAAAGTTATGGACAATAATGGCGTACAATTATTCAATTTGATAGATCAAAACGCCATAGGATGTTGGAGTTCATCACTTCCTCACAAACCTCAAAACATAGGTGTCGCCGACAAAGATGATGTTGGTCTCGTTTTTCCGAGCGATATTAAAATAGATAATGCGCGAAATGTATGGGTTATATCAGATCGTATGCCAGTATTTTTAGAAGCCGAACTCGATTACAGCGATATAAACTTCAGAATTTACACTGCTCCATTAGATTTACTACTTCAAGGAACAGTTTGTGAACCTAGAGCACATTTCTCACAGACTTCGAAACCTCTTCAAACAGCGAAAGTAATCAAGCCAACAGTAAACTTCTACGATTCACGCTTGAATATACCATCATCGGTACCGCAACATTACTTCTCTGTCAGTACTCCTCAACCCTTATTAGACATTTATCATCCTAAGATAGCTCTCAATGCTATCTCCAAAGAGTCACCATTCACAAATTTTCCTAATCAACCACTGAATTCCTATAATTTCCAACTCTCTAATAAACCAAATCTGTCGAATTCGAATCCGTGGTGGCTTAAAAGTAGCTACGAAGTTTACGAACAGTAAGATTGTGTTAAATTAAAACAAGTAAATATGACAGTAAAGTACATAAGCTATATTATGTATAGCTATATGTATCTATCGAAAACGTAAGTACTTTAAGCGATATACATATGTATGTACGTATAAAAAGTGTGTGTTTGTTTTATATAAGTTTTTAGAAGAAATAATCTTACGTTATTTATATTAAATTTAATAATGTTATAAAATACCTTTGTTATTTTTGCTCAATAAACAACTGCATACAGTAGATGTTTTAATCATTAAATAACTTTGTATCATACTACGAAGCTTTGCAAAAAATAGTTCAAAGTTTTGATTATAATACTATAGAAGCGAATTAAAACGAAAATAATTTTGAAAATGGCATATTATATGTTTTTTAAACTGTTCAATTACCACCATGCTGGAGATTTCGTGAAACGCCACCATTTTATGAAATGATAAACTTAAATAGTGCCTGCCATATCATGGGAAGTAATTTTTAATCCTTAAGGAAATATTATTACATGTGTTCAGCTTCCAAAAGATATGACCGGCCTTTAAGTAAATAACCGGCCTAATGTAGCGCTGAGTCCGGGTTTTTGGGCAAAATATCCGGCCTAATATATCGCCGAGTCCGGCGTCGATATGTGATGGCAGCAGCTGAGTCCGATATTTTATTTAACAATTCATCCAGTCATAGTGGATTACATGCATTCTGTAGTGTCCAATTGTATCAATATACGAAAATAAATACCTAGCAGAAATGAAGTCGTTTAATGTCATAAAACCTTATATTCAAAAGTTATCAATTAGGAAATCATGTCGAAATCATAAAATCTTCTGTAATCGTTTACAACTTTACAAAGCATAGGTTAGGCTTCACATGTAATACTGTTCCCATCTCTGGGCTGGAGCGCCCCAGTATCAACTCCTTCCTTTTGATCGTATACAATGTGGAGCGGTTCGGGTTATCGGCGATCCGGTACTCTCTGATCGGCTCGACCCTCTGGATCTGAGGAGGGACATTGCGTCCCTAAGCATATTTTACTGGATCTATCATGGGGAATGTTCGGAGGAATTGTTCGGAGTACTGCTTGCTGCTGAATTCCATTACCGTACGTCACGCAATCGACTGTCCTTCCATCCTCACCACCTGGATGGATGGCGGTCTACAACTGTGTGTTTTTTACGACATTTTCTACCACGTACGGCAATTTTGTGAAACGAACTTATAGCGGCGGTATTCCCGAGCAGTTTCGACTTAGGGACCTTTAGCTCGTCAGTATTGCTGTATTAAAATTGTTATATTTTATATATTTGTTATTTTGACTGCCTACTCTGTTGAAAAAACCCTGTGCACACCACTCATACTAAACCCATCATTTCCATTTTTTGGGGGCGTCCATTATGGAGAGGAAGAATCCGGCAAAATCTCATCTAATCTTATTTAATGTGTGAGTCAATGAAAATCTCCTGTCAACTTTTTAATTCAGAGAAATTCAGAAAAAACAGATTTGTGTGAAGCAAAGTACAGAACATATCAAATAAATTTAATTATTTGAAAATTATAGAAGTAATCTCATGTGACCACATCTCACCAAAATTAACCGAAAGGGAGGGTGGGGTAATTTAAAAAAACACCTTTCGTAATTAATGGACATACCTTTAGTAAAATAAATTGTTCGTCGTCTTCAGGCATAGACTTATATCAACTATGCCCTCAGGCATTATAATAGGGCTCACAACCACTCAGTCTTTTGCGATATTATGCTATAAATGTCATTTTGATACAGACAGAACTGTATCAGTCGACTTTATTATTCGTCGACTGTGCTCACCTAGGCTTAAACGTATTTGCTGTTCTGTTATCTACTCAACAAATCATTATTGATGTTAACATAAGATTTACATGCCTGCTTTAAACCGTACTTAACAGATTTTTATCACCATATAGATAATATGAGGACAAGATACAATAGACGTAAAAACAACTTCAAAATTTTCCTTTTATCATAAGACAAATCTGTGCTGCAGCAGCTAGTATTAGCTTTAAATTATTGTTATATTACTTAGATTCACCAGGACATTGAAATTAGTTCAGTGTTATGCAAACCTTATAATAATATGAACGGCTCAAAAGAAGAGAAAATCGAAAATGAATACAATCCTTATGAACATCGACAAGTTAAAAAACCTAATTCGTAAGTAATTTTTAAGTTATTTGTTGAACAATAAGTCAAGAATACTTTTGTGACGTTATTTAAGTAGCGTATGTGGTACACAATATAAAAAAACACCTAAGGATATTATTTTATAATTAAATACAATATTTTTGTGTTTTATTCCAGAGACTTAAGGTCCTGTGCAAACTTTGTGAAATCGTCTTTAGGGTCGGGTCTTTTAGCAGGACCGCTGGCTTTTGCTAATGCAGGCTGGGGTATAGGTATAATCGGCACAATTTTCGTAGGTGTAGTATGTGGTCATTGCATCCATATTCTAGTAAGTACAAAACCATTATCCCTACTTAATTTATTGTTTAAAAGTAATCTTATATTTTTAAAACAAATGCTTTTGTAATAGGTACCTATTATTTAATAAATAAATAACATTCTAAATATTAATTTAATAGAGCATCGTATATACAAAAATATTGCAAAACAATTTCTAATATGTATTACAGGTAAAAACATCTCGAGGTTGCTGTAAAATAGAAAAGAAACCATTACTAAATTATGCAGAGACATGTCAATCTGCTTTCATAAATGGACCAAAAAAAATTAGACCTTACGCTAATGCTATTGGGTACTCATTCTGTAACAATTTATTTTATATACAATGTTACATACTATATTTGTTAACTAAACGCCTTATTACTAATTTCCTTCAATGTAACTTACAGAAAGATTGCCGACTTTTTTCTCGTCTCTACATATGTTGGAGTGTGTTGTATTTATACGATTCTTATAGCAGATTCAATAAAACAGGTTCGTAGTTATTGATATTGCAAAAACGAATTTAGGCTTCTGGATTGAACGAAACCAAATTTACAATTTTTCTTTTTCAGATAGTTGATAAATATACGGAAGTGATTTTGCCTGTTGAATACTATTGTCTTATACTGTTGATACCACTATGTCTAATGTGCCAGATAAAGTATTTAAAATGGTTGGCCATATTTTCATTAATAGCCAACGTATTGCTTTTTGCTACTTATTTGGTTTGTCTCTACTATATATTTGGTGACGAGATATCCTTCGCTGATAAAACCATAGTCGGTGATCCGTCAAGGTATCCAGCGTTTCTGTCGTGAGTATCTTATTTCACGTAATAATAATACAAATTTTTTTTTCATTCTTCCTAGCATGGCTCGCAGATTAGCGCATTTGCCAATGTCACGTATTAATAAGTAGAATTGAGTGGAGTCGACATGAAGCACGTGTTCGAACTAAATTCGTTTTTTCTTCTTATCGTAAAACTCCTGCAGTAAAGTGATAGTAGGCTTTACTGTAGTAATAAAGGACTTCTTGGAAGAGCGCGAGAACTTCGGCTACACATGTTTATTTAGACCTACTCCATTCTTTTCGCTTATACAGAACTTTAAAACACAATATTCTAACACTTTTGTTCTTTCAAACTCTCGAAAATGTAAAAAATAGAAAATCTAAATAAAATGACAGCCTCACTTCTCCCGTTCCCGCCAAAAAGTTCAATATAAAATATTAATTGTAAACCTACGACACACATTTATATATTTCTATCTATTTTTACAGAACAGTAATTTTCGCGATGGAAGGAATTGGTGTAGTAATGCCTGTGGAAAACGCAATGAAGAAACCTCAAAATTTCTTGGGTTTTCCCAGTGTTCTTTCCGTTGGAATGGCTTGCATCGTTTTTCTTTATAGCACTCTTAGCCTATTTGGATACTTTAGATATGGTGACGTCTTAAGAGGATCCATTACCCTTAATCTACCAATAGATGAATGGTAAATATGTTTATGTATTTATATGTTCATCCCTAATTACAAACAAAACTTTACTATATTTTACTAGCAACCGCTGCGTCGCACTAAATAGTAAGTTAGTAGTAAGGTAAGTTTATCTGACTGCGTAGCTCTCCTACTATTCCAAGAGTTAGGCGTACTTTTGGTAACTACTATCGCCAAAAAATCTCATTCAATATATAAGTAGGGCTCTCCATTGGGAATGGTGCCGATTCACTAGATACCGCCGCCAAAAACGCATTATGGTTGTGAAAAAACGAACGACCACCAGAAAGGCTAATTCTAGTAAAGTATTATTGTATGAGCAGTATTATATGTGAACAATATATACATTCAGTCAAGAAAGTATCGGGAATGGATGATTTCTTTATGGTTCCAAATTCAATTTTTTGTTTTTTTTTGTTGTTGTTAGATTGGCACAACTGTTTTCCATTTTGACACGGAGTTTGAGTTGCATCTGTTATTTAGATTAAATACAGTGCTGTTTTTAGTTATATCATATCTGGCGTGTATTGCGAATTTCATAATGGACAAAAACATCGAACAATGAGTTTGTCTTAAATTTTGCATCGCCAATGGAATTTCGTGTTCCTATAACACGTTACGATAATGCTCCTTCGCACAAGGCCAGCATTGTGAACGAATTTTTGACCAAAAACTCAACAAATACCATCGAGCAACCACCTTATTCACCAGATATGGCTCCAGCCGACTTCTTTCTTTTTCCTAAACTCAAATTACCACTTCGTGGCACCCGTTTTCATTCGGTAGAAGACATAAAGGAGAATTCGCGGCGAGCACTGAACTCAATTCCGGAAAAAACGTTTAAAAAATGTTTTGATGATTGAATTATTCTTGGCGTAAGTGTATCGTTTCTGAAGGAGCATACTTTGAAGGTGATAAAATAAATTTGGATGAATAACTAACATTTCATGTATTATTGATCTTTTCCCGGTACTTTCTTGACAGAGTAGTAAGTTGTCAAAATTTATCGGTCGGTTCATTAGACATCAGAAGATGCGTTATGGTTGTAAAAATGAACGATCACTAGAACACTAGAAAGTCTGATAACAGTTTAATATTTAATTATATATAGTACCTACATATACGAACAGTATAAAATTGATAGTTTTAGTCGGTCTGTTTAGTATGGCCAATTCGAGATCAATATAAAAAACAATTTTTTGCGTTTAGAAGAAAAACTTGAGCCCGTAAAAAAAAAAATGAGCTCCGATCGAATTCTTTCGCATCAGCGGTTCTACCGCAAATGATATAAAACCGCGCCTTTTACACGTAAATATTTACATATCTCTCGTTCTAATCGATTTTGAGTACTCTAACTTGGACAAGTTGTAGCTACCGTGGTGAAAATTTCAAACGGTTTTATCAATTGTTCTTGTGAACCGCCGACTTTTACAAAAATATGGTATGTTCATAAAACATCCCTAACTTATTTCGGGCTTACTTTGATGGACTTTTAGTAACTTGTATCTCCTTTATTTATTCTTCGATAATTAAACTCGACTTGTTAAACCTATATAGAACTTGCGGAACCTAACGTAACAAGTTGAAAAGTTAATTTTAAAAAAACGGCTACATGGAGTGTGACTGGGGTGGTCGGCAATGCTATGCCACACCCAGTGTACTCTCTACTCTCGATTTGGTTAGGGGGCTCTATACTCACCAAATAGTGAATCAGTCTTACTGGCGATAGTTACCAAAGTAAACTAACTCTCTTAGGCTATACTTTCCCTTCGTTATTGTTCATTGATGACATTATTAAGTCGTAAACAATTGCTTTTCGGAGATTCAAAAGACACTCATCGTGAACAGCCTTGTGTGTCGGGAATTATCGTAGTTTGTTTATCGTAAATACTGCGTATTGGTTGTTTCTACACTGAAAATATACCTTAGTCGGTTTTACAAAAGTTTTACTAAACTCGCGGGTTATTTTCGGACGAACACACGCAAATATTTGATTTCACTAAATTTACATAAAATTTTGTAAATTTTATTATTTTAGAACGTGTAACTTCCATCTTTTTTATTTTGTAAATTGGACATTCGTGATATTGTAAAAATAATGTATACGTTAGTTTTACGAAACATCAGATCAACCCTCTGAATTCAACTAAAGTATTTTTTCAGTGTAGTGCACCGTCTTGGCCAGGGACGCGCCACGGTCATTTGGCATACTTATGAACTGGAACACTGGAAGACACTTATTAAAACTAAACTACTAGTCTAAAAGATTTGCAGTAAAGACTGACAATCACATTGTATTCTCCAGAGTTCAACTTTAATGATTTTCGTAAAGAGTGCACTCATGTATATCATCTTTCTGCATACGTAGCCTCCCGTACAAATCACGGGAAAATCTCAAGAATTTGGAAATTAAAAGTAATCTCACCAAGATTAATATTATTTATAGGTTGTTTAATAGTAGTTGAGCATGTGCCGCTTTCAAGAACTCCGAATAAACATTTTTATTAGATTTAGCAACTTGCAGATAATTATATCAAATGTATTAATATTAACTTCGTTGTATTAATAATTAACTACGTTGAACCTTAGCACGTACTTAAACGAAAATTGATGCCTATGTAAATTTAAATATAACTTCGTCACATTTAATTACTTTTTGTAATCTTTCTTATAAATGACGTCATTGTTTTTATTTTAGGCCTGCTGTATGTGCAAAGATTTTCATTGCGTTATCTATTTTTCTAACTTTTCCACTCCAATTTTACGTGGTAATGGACATATTTACAAAGTACACAGAACACCGTATAAAGAAAAATTATAAAGTTATGACTCAAGTAATATCCAGAACTGTTGGAGTTTGTATATGTGGTAAGAGACAATTTTAATTATAATATTCATGTTTATTTCCATACAGTCGTTTAATACATAATACTTAATAAAAATTAACAAAGGATAAATATTTTCAAATGTTACATTTTAATGAATTACAAAGTTGAAATGAGATATAGCTCGTTTACTACGGAAACAAAAATGTCTCCTAATTTAATTAGATATGTATGTAATAAAGCAGTAGGAGCCGTGTTTCGTACATTGATAAATTTATCAAAAAATGAAAGTGAGTGATAAAAAAAAGACTAACAATACACAAAAAAAAATTATATTTTTGTCTGGCTAATATCCAAAACTACTTAACGAATTTCCTTGCAGTTTTAACAGGTAAATTGAGCTCAAATTGGAGCAACGTTTAGGTTTTGCTTCATTGAAATCGGATGACAGGGAAAAAGTTATCGTCATTTAAAGATAATTTTAAATTCGCCGCTCTCGCTGCTGGTGTCGACCAAAGGTCTACGCTGGCGGGTCAATATGTTGACAATCTATTCATATTAGTCCCAGCAGGAAAAACCGTTAATATCGTGCGTAATTAATTCTTTAATTCTTTAAATTATGTATCGCATTAGAATCAAACGCAATAAAATAAAAAAATAATAGAATTAATTCTCTTCCTCAATGATGAATTTCGGATTGTAAATACAAACAAAACTGACTGAATTTTTCGATTTGTCAAACAGGGGTGCGTAACTAAACCGACTTTACCGCAAACGAAGCCGTGGGCATCAGCTTGTTTTTGTAATAATGTCTATTGGACATTAGAGCTCTGTCTAAGTAGGTACATTAAAACTGCATCGCATAATGTGAATCAATCATCTAGTCTAAAGTAACTGCTTAAATACTATCTCACGAACGTATTTATAAGGCGCATTAACTTATTAACCTACTTCCGGTGAGTTATGAAAAGCTGAGAGAAAATTAGCTAATCTTCTCTCAGGCCAATCTATTTTCCAAATTACCCTTTTCACCTACAATAGCAAATGGTTTGTGTTCAACAGCGTGAGACTGCTATCAGGTATAATATCATTTTGTTTTTTTTTTCCAGTCGCCATTGGTGTGAGTATTCCAATGTTAGAGCAAGTTATCAATTTGGTAGGCTCCGCATTTTACTCCATGCTTGGTTTCGTCATCCCTGCAATCGTTGAAACAGCGTTTAGGTGGGAAGACCTCGGTCGATTCAAAAGAATTTTATGGAAGAATTTATTTATCATTTTCTTTGGAATTTTCACTTTAATTGCTGGCTGTTCCGTTACTATAAATGACATAATTAAAATTTTAAATAGAAAAACTGAGTAGTACCTATCTCTTAAAAACTTAAAACTTTACTTATTTATCAAGTGGAAAGAATCTCGTAAAAGTAAATATACGACTTCGATTTATTTAATAATTCCCAGTACACATATACTTTAACGTGAGAAAATATGTTTGCTAACTACTTTACAAGCTCAAAAGCTTTATAAAATTTAATCACAACTTTATAAAGTAAATAATTATTAAAATAGGTATAAATACTGTCATAGCATACGCAATGTGACAAGGACAAGGACAACAGCGTTATTGTAAAAATGAAGAAAGGAATGTTAAGATGGTTCGGACACATAGAAAGAATCAGTGACGAAAAACTAACGAAGAAAATCTACAGAGCGAAACTAAGTTACTAGCAGAAGCCAAGGAAGATTTACGAAGATCATTTAGCCAGAATGTTAGCAGCTGGGAATGTCAAAGGCATACCTAGGCGAAAGAGTATAAGGAGAATGATGAGATTTGAGGAGGCGAAAAAAGTATGTAAGGACCACGATGCTTGGTGCTTCGTCCACTCTGACTACTCCGTTAGGTATACAGTGTGGAGATATGTATGTATGTGTAAGTGTTATTGTAACATAATTGTATACAGGAAATATTGTTTCTCACATCATTACAATGGCTGAATAATACTGTCGATTTATTTATAAAATCATTTGCGTTACGTTTATTTATTTAAACCCATACTCGTGCATACGAATTAAATAGGTAAGTATTTCTTTTGTGACATAATATGTTAATTAAATAAAACACACAAGACAAATTTTACTATCACGTCGTATGAAATGTATCAACGAAAATAATCTTCCCGTACAATAAAATTCTAAATCTGTAGATACGTATGTATATTCTTTGACATAACATTTTGCTTGCGTCTACAAATAATGTATTTCTAATATTGTCAACAATTTCTATAAATTCATTACTAATTGTTATAAATTAGTTTAAATCATCGTAAATAATTATATTAAATATATGAAAACTATAATCTATGAGTGTTAATTATCCTAGTTTAGGAACTGAATACCGCTATGAAGCTCTTTTTCCGTCTCCTTTCGTCTCCTTTTGCGGAATGTGGCTTGTTTCTCTCTCATACATAAAATAATTTCCTTAGCAAAAAAAACTATGAGAGCAGAATTGAGCACAAATTAATGGAAATAAGCAAGTTATCAAGCTATTATTTATCGGAGCTTCGTAACCAGGCCACAAAGCATTTAACTATCACTATTTGGTTGCTGAGAACGAAGGTTTAATATAAATTTAGTAATAAATATGGAAACGAAGCCACTGAATAACTGATCCAGCAATTAACCTTTTTTTTAACATCAGAAAATGCTTTGTCTCGTGGGAGCATTGGGAAGATATATAGGACTCCTTACGGTTCGAATCAACCCACTAAACCCTGACGGTGTTCCTCGAGACACCATATAGTGCCGAGGCTGCGGGTACGCTTTTGCACTCTTCCGCAGCCTGGCGTCAACGCCCAATGTTTATCACGTTGAAGGGCATTCTGGTGAGACCTATCCTAACGGCGTGGTGGGCTCGCAGGAATGCGCTTGTACCGTCCCGAGCCTCATGAGAGGAGTGACGTTCCTCTAAACGTCATCCCAGACCACTTGGCGGAGACGGTTCCGCCGTATATGGCGGCGGTGTATACGCTCCCTAATGTTGGGCGCTGGGCCACTATAGTAATTAATCTATGACCATCCTTTCTCCTCCTCTGCCTGAAGGAGTGCCCGAAGCAACAACGACAGAGGTGGTTTTCCTTATACTCTTTTTGGGCTTCTCTCCAGAGCAAGAATCACGCGGAGATAAGGAATGTAACCATGTAACCCGTTAGCGTTCCTTTGATCTAGAAAATAGAAAAGCTAAAATCTTATGATTGCTCTGCAACACAAGATATTAAAAAAAACCCTGACCAAGATCGCTTATGTATGCTTATTAATTTATGATAATTAATAACATATGATATATTTATTGTAGAAGTAACATTACGTTGCAAGGTATGCTCAAAATTTGAAAATTTCTGAATACTCCATTAATTAAAAATAGTTATATCTATTACCTTATAATACGTTATTATTCTAAACCTTTTGCAAAATTAAAAAACATATATTGTAATTACTTATATCTAATGTATACGAATGTAAAACATTTAAATAACGTGATGAAGGCTTGAAACACGTTTTAATCAAATATAGTTTGATTTTATCTCAAATTCCAAGTACACACTTACTTGGTGTACGTATAATTTAAATTGCCTAGATTAAGTGGCTGTCATAAAATAATTAGGTATAACATTCAGTTATAATTACGTTGAGATTTGGAATATTGTCGTACTCACTTATTTTTAAAATGTGCGCGACACAAATTTTACGTAATTTATTAGTTTAGATTACTAGTTATTCACTATACAAAATTGTCATACCTGTTTCTATCTTAATTACCAATAGAATAATTTAGCATTAACCTCAGTCGTTAGATAAACGTTAAATAAATAAAACATGTGTGCAGACAAACTTGAATCTGACTTAAAGAAAAATGTCGACGACCAGCATCTCGACCACAACTCCTACAACCCTTTTGAGCATCGACAAGTGGAAAAACCTAATTCGTAAGTACACATAACTTCTATAGTCACTTTAAAGTATACCTACATATGAATGAAATTCAATTCCATAACTTCATAGTAATAACTATAATTAGTTTTGAGTTCAGAACTAATTATATGAGTAGCAAATTCTTTAAATAAGGCAGTTGTGTTATTTAAATAACTTGATACTTAAATTGCATGTTACTATAGATGTAAATACTGTATGTACTGTAGTTATAATCCTAGTTGCTACAGAAATAGGTATATAGCTATATCTACATTTTACCTAGTACACCGAAAATAATAATTAGGTTACCGAAAAATAAGAACTTTTAGAAATACGATTTAATTGTTATCAAGGTATACTATACATGGAATTGTATGTGTGATAAGTAATTTATCGAACGAACCTTTATTGTGAAAACCTTTGGATTTGTGGCATTTTTCCCGAAATTATGAAATATTTTTACATACCAGTGTTCTGTAAGGCACTGAAGCAACCTTTTAAACACAAGAATAATAAATACACTCGTATTATCGATTATTCCTATGTTTTAATCCTGTAACTATTATAAAACAGTTTCGAAACACACTTATTCAAAGAAGTAAAGGTTACAACGCATATTATATGTCAACTCGTCTCCTCGTCTCAGTACTAAAGACATGGAAAAATAGAGATAAGACATGAAAGATACATCACTATTTTGATATATTCCTATTTTTTTAGAATAACAAATACTAGTAGATCACAAAAATTACGAACAGCAATGAGATAGCCTTAAAAGTGAAAATAAGTGAATATTTTAATTAATTTCAGAGACATAAGATCAACTGCGAATTTGATAAAATCTTCATTGGGCTCAGGTTTACTTGCTATGCCATTAGCTTTTGCAAATGCAGGATGGTGTGTGGGAATAATAGGAACTATCATCACTGCCTTCATATGTGCCCATTGTGTCCATATATTTGTAAGTATGTACATCTTTTTTCGTAAATCACATTTCAACTTGTGATTGGTATTATTTATATCACATATCTGATAAACCTTTGATGATCCTTTCTAACCTTTATTTTCTATTATTATTAATAAGTGATTATTACATATCATATATCTTTACTAATATTATAAAGAGGTAAACAGGTAAACTTTGTTTATATATAATGGATAAACTTAAAGACTACTCAATAGATTTCAAAAATTCTTTCACCGATGTCAGCAAGTAACATGTGCTTTACTTTATTTTCAAAAAAATTTCTACCCGTGCCAAGCCGGGGCGGGTCGCTAGTGAATAAATAAATGATTAATAAATAATTTTCAATTAACTGACCCCAAACTAAGCGTTGGGTTTATACTATAGCTATCATACATGCAACTGGAGAAAAAGATAATTTAGAAAATTTCATTGCCAGACCTAACATCAACAGGCAATAATTCAAAAAATTGATGATTAATTATATAAATGATTTAACGAACAATTTAATTTAACAATTTGATGACTAATATTTGAATCCCATTTAAACACACTCTTTATACTAAGATTACATTTTAACTAAACGTATAGGTACCTGCACTTTATACTCGCTCATTCTTACATATAATACACATATCCTTCCGTATAGGGTAATTACCTAAAAATATGCAGACAGAGATAGCCACGCGATCACTGTGCGACCGGTAACTAATTGTAATATAAAATTGACATCGTGTATGACTATGGCGTGTCTAATGCGCCATGACTGTAAAATAAAATTTTCGTGGTAGATACATCGCCACTATACAAATTATATTACACAACTTCTCGTTTTGACAGCAGATACAGTGCAATATTTGGCTGTCGCATGGTGACTGCAGTTAGGTCACAAGCGCGACGAACACTACTATCATACTTCAAACATTCACATGTACAGACACACATACGAAACTTTTCCTTCATAGACTGGGTTGTACTATGTAAATTCGTTAATTTTCTTGTTCTTTTATATCGTATACATATATATTTCGTATTTTCCGATCTACATTACTTAATTTATTTCTTAAACTGGTTTTTTAAAATGTGTGATCATATTATGTAACTATTCAACGTTATAACAAGCTGTGAGATTCAGTTTAATAAATAAATGAATAAATAAAATAAATTACCCTTACTGGAAAAATAAAACACGAGAGCCTTAGCTTAAAAAGTAGATGTACTTATCACAGCATCGACCACCATAAGTACGTAACTAATATATTTCCAAACCAAATTACATAATATAATAAATCTTTATTTACATTAACAAAAAGTACATACATACGTTAATGTTTACAAACTTAAAACTACACATTATCTTAAATAATAGACTTCCTCAAAGTTAACGCTTAGAAAGTTGTCATTACATAATTATATAAATTTAAGTACTAAATTCTTTGTCACCTTTTTGTGTTTTCAGGTCAAAACCTCTCGTGGATGTTGTAAAGTAGAACAAAAACCTCTATTAGGTTATTCAGACACTTGTAGAGCAGCATTCGCCAATGGACCAAAGAGCCTAAGACGTTGGGCCAATTTCGCAAAGTAAAGAGTTATTCCCTAGTGGATTGTCATAATCATTTGTACTATTTTAAACTATCTAGAATTAAGAACTAATTTATTGAAGTTAAATTAGAGACACGTGACTTTTTTGGCATAAAATTTGAAAATTGTGAATTTAAGAAACTTTCAAATCACTTTCAAATATTTATGTAAACTTTTTGCATTATGTAAATACTAAAAATAGTAGTGACGTACTATACTTAATTAATAATTTTCACTCTTTAACTGTTTGCTGTGATATTTCTTTGTTTTCTTTCACGTGAAAACTATAGAACTATTCAAACTCAAATTTGACATCCAGAATGACAAGATTCCAGAATACGCCTCTAGCCAAAACCATGATTATTATTTGTCAGTATCAGGCAAACGAAGCCGAGGATAAGAGCTAGTTTTAAATACATCGACAATTTACAAACAAATTCATTTATTCTCAAATGTTTTAAATATATTAAAATCACTTATACATATTTATTAATCAATGTTTTTATTTCTAGGTTCTTCGCAGAATTTTCGTTACTTTTTACCTATCTTGGAGTGGCTTGTATTTTCACAATACTAATTGCGGATTCTGTAAAACAGGTTTGTATAAATCCCTATAACGTAGACTTTTCCACACAATTTGTTTGTAATAACATATTTTAGAAATGCCTACAATTTACACCACACTTTCCATTTAGCAATGGTTATTGAACGACGAAAACTTAAAATTACTATGTACTCGATTTTCAAACTGCTCTCCCGATCAGCAAAACCACGTTTGGATTCATTCGGCACTATTCAGTTTTTGTTCGGGTGTTCGTTTATCTAATTAAATCTTGGCCGATTTATTTAAATATATTAAAGAAATCCCCGTTAGGCATACAGTGTGAGGATATGTATGTATTTTATGTATGTATTAAAGAAATCATCATTTTCTCGATTTTGAAGTACGCTTTGTAGCCGAAAGCTTCGAGGTCTTAGTAAACGAGTTAGTCAAAGCCAAACCAATTTATTCAAGTAAACCCAATCGCAAGGAATTTTTGAACGCAAATCTACTTCTAGTCTTGCTCAGTCCGAAAAGAAAACCTGCACACAGAGAGGAACTAACAGGAAACTCAGTCAGACCGTATCATTTTTTAACATTATTCTACAACATTAATGAAGTCAGTAAATGCATGTGCAGAGAAAATTATTCCCTGACTATCGTTTTGGTCTTCAATGCAATCGGCAATTTTGAAGTGTATTTTTCCAATCGGTACGCTTAATAACAAGTTTAAATCTCTTTTGCCTGAATTGAGTAATTTATTGAGAATTTTATAAAAACTATACTTCTAATTTCGTTTTATTAAGTTTTTATAAAATTAAACTATAATTATATAAAAACGAACACATTTGCCCAAAAATGACCCATTTGACTTTTGTAAATAAAAGGAATAACTAGCTGATCACGATCTCGAGTTTCCACACCATTAAATATCGCCTTACTTTTGAAACAGATGTCTATTTTTTCTAGTGTACATTATGTTTTCAAAGATGTATAACGAGGGTAAGGTGAGTACATCAATGTCTTTAAAACGATCTTTTAGCGACTCTCGTGCATTCATACTGTACCTATGATGTATATCGCATGTATTATTCTCTTTGATAAAATAAAGATAGACTTCATATGCGCTGCTGATCCCCACAGTAGCAAGCAATGAAACATAAGGCTATGGAAATATGCAAGTACACCAGCCTAGTCGTAGCTACATCCGTCAACCGTCTAATGCGTCTATTAGCATAATATCGCCGAACTAAGCTTACTAGCGAAAGTCCCATTATGGTCAACCCACTGTCAATTATTATCTACTGTTAAACCCAGAAAAGTAGATGATTTAACTAATTCTAATTGTTTGCCACCCAGTTCTAGTCTATTATGGAATCTGGGTAGAGTGGATAAGGAAAACTTGACACAACTAATTTTTCGCGCATTCAGTAGTAAATTATTAGCAGCGAATCACGTCGAATCATCCGCCAAAGTCCTATTCTGTCCGCTATATGTTTTCTATTAGACTTAATTAATTTTTATTATGTTTTCTATTAAATTATTCTTTTTTCTATTGAATTTAAACAATGATGATGTGTCATTTTACATAAGTCTTTTGTTCTTTCTTGAAGTCTTTAAAAAATTGATCCTTGGGGAACTCCATTTTTAATTTTTAACTAAAAGACGTACCGCATTTACACTTATTTTTTGTTCTCAGTCGGACAGATATAAAACTACGAGATCAGGAGCTTTATCACGTATTCCATAGTATTTCAGCTCATAAATTAAAATTTCGTGACAAACACAATCAAAAACTTTGGAAAGATCACAAAATACGCCAATGACATCCCGGGACCCCTTTTAAGCCTTTAGTACAATTTTAATCAAGCTTGCTCCCTCACCTGTTGTTGTCCGCCCTCTCATGAAACCGTACTGTTACTGTTGTAAATATTCTGCAAATGTTAAAATGTGCCAGCATTTAATTGAATATTGTTTTTTCAAATATTTTACTTAACGCTAGTATATAGTTCTGAGTTAAATCAGTAATAACAAGAAAAGCTACGAAACACGACGTCAACGATGTCATGTTATTGCTCATTTTCAGCATTACTAAAGCAATATTGAATCCTCGCCCAACTGTTGACAGACCGAGTGCAAGACAGGCATGTAAATAAAAAAAATATTGGAAATGTTATAAGTGAATTTAAGTATAACAATATTTTTGAAATGCTATAAACAATACATAAATTAAGAATTTACATTTTATTTTTAGTGCTTTTAAAGTTATGTGCCAGTTATATTATTTTAACTTATTATTCAATTAACATAAAAATTTATGTTTTTATGATTTGTTTCGGTTGTCTAAGTACTTAGGTACTTGGATATTTTGTTAACTGTGTCGTTAAAAATGTATTTAATTGAGCAAAATAGGTATGTTTAGGAAAATATTGGCATCGAAGAACAAAACAAAATATTTAGGTACCTACGATACCTATATACATCACAAACAAATGATTATTAAAAATGTTAAGAGTAATGCGATACTGATATTTATTTAATAATTTTGTATTTTTACATTACAGTTGTTCGACACCTATTACCCAGTGGTAATCTTGCCTGTCGAATACTACTGCTTGATACTTATGGTGCCTTTATGTATCATGGTTCAAATACGACATCTGAAGTACTTAGCGCCATTTTCTTTGATGGCTAACATATTACTTATCTTAACTTTCTTCATTTGTCTGTACTACATATTTAAAGACGAGCTAACTTTTCACGATAAAAAAATTGTTGGCGATCCTTCAAGATTTCCAGCATTTCTCTCGTACGTATAAACACACAATATATCTGTGATTATCTTTTAAATATTTTCAGAATCATAATGTATAATAATTTAAAATGTCGTATGACCCGTAAGTGATATTAAGACGAATGCTCCGATTAGTTCCTTGTTTTCTTACAATTTGACATAATGTGTTACAAAGAATGACTAATTAGAATTACAAGTATATTCAAAATTCTATGTTACTGCGAATTATATGTATGTATACAGTATGTTAACAGATAACATCAAACCATTAATAAAAATGAAAAAAAAATTAACCCAAAACTGTCGGTTAAATTTTTATGCTTTTGGATAACGTCTCAATGACATTAAACGGCAGCTAGTAAATGTTACTTTAGTATTTTCAATGCGAAGTTGATTTAAAACTAAATAATAACCACTCTGATCTGGTTAGAAATATTTCATATTCAGAACTAATGGTAAAAATAAATTATAACTTTACATATTTGATTATATTTTAACAACTTACCGTTAATCTTAACTGATAAAACCACGTAATTCAGTTTATCTTACTCTTTAAAAAAAGATTTTTCTTTTATTTTGTCGTATCTGTCACTTTCTAGTTTTTAAATTTGTTGTTATAAATTTTCGCATTCCTAATTGTTTTCATAATTATGCACAGTACAGTGATCTTCGCAATGGAGGGCATCGGAGTCGTCATGCCTGTAGAGAACGTTATGAAGAAACCCCAACATTTCCTCGGTTGTCCTAGCGTCCTTGTAATTGCAATGACGGCCGTAATGATATTTTATACCATTCTGGGCGTCTTTGGCTATTTTAGATATGGTGATGCTTTAAAAGGCACCATCACTTTAAATTTACCGATGGATGATTGGTAAGTGTCAAAAGTCATTATCATCATTAACTGTATGCATAGTGAGCCTTCCATCCACCTAAGCTTAAGCTGTAATGGACCATCAGAATAGTTTTAGGTTTTAGGCTATGAGTTTAGGTGTTTATTTTCTTGAAACAGAATACTTTAAGAATACCAGAATACTTTAAGGTAATGCGCGTAATAAGACTTAGCGAACAGAAATTTGAAATTAAATGAAAAGCATCTAAAGTAATCAACAGTTTTTAGTAATAATTAACCTTAAAGTTAAATTACTATAAAATATAGATGGAAATGGCAGCTTCCACTATAAACGAAACCAAAATTAAAGGTTTACGAAAACATTGCTAATAATCTACGGTAATCTACGATAGAGCGATAAGACCTTTTACCTACGATAAGACCTATTTAAATAATCAACCTACGCATTAATACCTACTTGAGATTAATAATGCAATGCAGCAATTACACTAAACATTCTTAATAAACGTTAAATTACATAACTAAATAAACGTTTGCGTCTTGTTTAGTAGGCGTCGTGATCGTAGATATTAAAAATAACCATCATTCAATTAGCAATAAACATAACATAACATAACATAACTTCACGCTGTATCCCCAACGGGGTAGCCAGAGAGGACGGAGCGCCAGGAGTCGCGGTCCTTACACACCTCTTTCGCTTCCTCAAATCTCATCATTCTCCTCACACATTTTCGCCTAGGTATGCGAGTGCTTTTGACATTTCCGTCTGCTAACACTCTGGCTATTAGCAATTAGCAATAAACACACTTATATTCATATTCTTAATAATTCAAAAAGCAGGAGGACAATAAATCTACGGTTACATTTTGTTAATTGTCGCCAACCACCAAGAAACACTAATATTAAATATAACGCTTGAATGGCAAGACGTTATTTAATATAATAAATCTTGAATTAATTGAGAAATAGAATGCAAATGTATATAGCTAACTAAGTATAATATTACAAACAATATTTGTGTTTTTATTTTTCGTTACACGTAGCCATCTCTCGCAATGTATGCAAGCGCCCAGCGAGCGCCCATTTGAAATAGAATTTTACTTATTGAGGCCTCATTAGCCGACAGGCCTTATTCCCAGCAGGTACCTTACTTTTTATGACTTTCCAATGCTACTACGTATCTCACTCATTTGGAGCAAGTAGGTTTTATATTATGTCAATCAACAATCATTTTTAACGAAATCAAAAAATTACTCCTGATACATGAATGCCTATCCGTGTAATAATATATATATGTATATAAAACAAGAAAACTGTACGTCTAAAGGTATCAATGTTCAATCCAAACCACTGCGTCCAGAATTTTAAAAATTTGAAATTTTATGCAGCGGTTCCCTAAGCAATGTAAGCATGCACGAAAGAGAGATTTTCGGAAATTCAACCTTCAAGGGAAAAAAGGGGTAAAAAAGTAGGAAAAAAAATGTAAATTTACGCAAATTCGTTGACAACGACTAGTTATGCTTAAAAAGGCTTATAAAAATCGTAATAGCCAAAAATATGTCAAAACCATAAAACATGTAGTACTGCATTTCAGTTTTAAGAATTGAATTAAATAAAGATGTTAAAACTTTGGCTGAGAGTACTTCGCGAGAAACGTTTCTGTTCTCATATTTTTATAATTTTATAAAAATAGATACATTGCATACATATTTTCAGTATTAGTTGCAAGCTCGTTTTATTTTTGAAATTTACTAACAGCAAGATACGCAAATTACATGTCAAAGCTCTAGCAAATATTTCACCAAAAATTGTCGATTAATATATCTTAACAAAAAAATGTACTGTGATGAACTCCTAAAATCTTAAACTATTTTCTGCTCAAACCCAAAAACCACCAATCGACACGTGTTTCACCTCTCAACAAAGCATTCTCAGGATATTCTAGAGATCAAACTCAGTCAGCTAACCAGCACCGAATAATTATAACCGAATTTATAGGTGCTTATGACTAATTTAAAGAGTACAATGTCGTACTTATTATAAAAATATGTTACTAATGAAATAACGTTATCAGTAGAATAATTTCTTTAATAATGACTAGGGTACTAGGAACCAATACCCGGCCTCATTGTGCTGTTACCAATGTTACATCTTTTTTTTTTATTTAGTCTGGGTTGTTTTGGAATCTGGGTGTTAGTCGTGCTCCCCCAGCTCGTTGTGTAACATCCATAGCACAGACTTAGACCTTACTTTAGAGCCAAGAAATTGGTTTAGCAAACTGGAGATTATTTATTTATTAAGTCAATAATTATAAGCATTCACCTTCTAAGTACCTACCAAGAAGCGTTTCATTATTTCAATAATCATGTGATTTGTTATTTCAGGCCAGCGATTTGTGCCAAGTGTTTTATAGCGATATCAATATTCTTCACGTATCCTCTTCACTTCTTCGTAGTTATCGATATATTCACTAGATACTCACAGCCATATATCAAGGAAAACTACAAAAATATAACCCAAACTGTTGTGAGAACCATTATAGTTTGTGTTTGTGGTAAGCATTTACATAACGCTTTAATGATATACTTAATTTAAATTAAAACTTGTCATTTAAAAACTCCGAAATCACTAAATTTATGAGTAAATGTGTAAATGTTGCAACTTATCAAAACAAAATCTTTTTTTAACGATTTCAAGAGAAAGTTGTCTTTGTATGTAAAGAAAGTAGGCATAGTTCTGATCTAAATCATCTTCACCTATGAACACCGATGTATATACGTATGTTCTTGAAATACTTATATATAATAAATAAGTCGTAAAAAATATATTCTAAATTAAGTTGCGAATTTAATAACATTATAGGCAGTTGCTATTTACTTTAATTATAGCTTTTTCAACCAAAAAGTTTTATCTTATTTCAGTATGATCCTTTTTTCTACAAACAAAATGTCTGTTCAATTACTTAGCTCTCAAAACAAGATTCTGTGACAAAATAACGATCAAATATTTTAAAAAAAGAAAGTGAATTTTATTTAATTATATTTTATATTTCAAAAAAAATTGTTTTAACTGTATAATATATAATATGTAATTATTTATCTTACAGCTTCAATAGGTATAGCTCTGCCATTCTTGGAACATATCATCAACATCGTCGGTGCATTTTTCTACTCGATCCTAGGTCTCATACTTCCTGGTATTGTGGAAACCATATTCCGATGGGATAACCTGGGACGATATAAATGGGTGTTGTGGAAGAATATTTTCGTTATTTTGTACGGCATTATAAGTTTGATATCCGGATGTTCAGTTGCCGTGCTTGATATTATGAAAATATTACATGAAAAACCAGAATAATGACATTTAAACAATTAATGGTCAATTAATTGTTAGTTATATTATTTTATTTACTACATGTGTATTATACAAAAGTAGCAATATTATTTAAAATTACATTGTAGTCATACAAATAGGGTACAAAAAATATTACTGACATTTTGTGAAATGCTTTGCTTTCAATATTTTAAATTACACGTGTTCTTAGGAAAGAAATGATTGAATAAATTGAATCTTTATTGATTCTTAATTCTTTTGCCATCGTCTAGTGTCGCAGTAGACGCTATCGTGTTCGGGGTTAATAGCGATTCATTAAATGTCGTGACTTCTTTTAGGCCCAGTCGTAGTAGTTTTTTACACTAGTAATTGCCAAGGAATCAACTCAATTTAATTCAATCTCGAAATAATCACACAAGGATATTTTGAATCAAATCTATATATAGAATTTTGCATTATTTGAAAGTTGACGACAAGTCTCGTCCACTCACAACTCACAAGTTGTCTACTGATTTTGAATTTATTTATAAAGGGAAAAGACTTTCACATTCTTTATAAATGTAGGACGCTTGTGGTACTTATGTTATTACGTACGAGAGGATTTTGAGGAGTTGGTTCATAGAGCTCCCTCTCAGAAATGAATAGTTTTAGGTAGGTACATAAATACGAACTGATTACTTCCAAATATCATGTAATGTTTACATACATATATAAATAAATATTAATATATGATATTTGAAATACTCCGTGAAATTTTTATGGTTTCTGCGCCAAGAGGGGTATTTCCACTCACGAAACTGAACAACACTACGCATAAAAAATTGAACGGACGACCATTTTTTTCACCTTTTTTTCAACCAAATAACAAGCTTTGTTTTACATGAAAGTTAGAAAGAAATTTGCTTATTTAATTTAATTTTTTACATAAAGTTGTTCAGTTTAATAAGTGGACGGGTTTCATTTTACCTCTTTCGGCCGAAAACCATGAAAACTTCACACTACATCATACAAAAAAGATACGAAGTATAATTAAATATTATTTAATATAAAATAAATTCCAATATGTAATTGTTAACATAAGTATTTAGATTTATAATGTTTATTGAATATAAGTAATTAGGTATTTATAATCTTGAACTTTTAATGAAATTTAAATTCAGGGATGAAATAAAAAGATTCGCTTAAAAAGGTCAATATGGAAATTACATTTTAAACGAAACTATGTTTTACAAAAACGTTGATAGTACCTACTGCTTGTTTACAAATGTATCTACTTAAATGCATGTATAATGTACTCGAATGTTACATCAAATTATCGTTGATTTATATTTCAATATATATCTTTGTACCATGTTGGAAATGTATTATTTACATCGCATATTTTTATGTTAGCGTAGTGTTTACTACATGTCATTACATCGTTAATACTTCTTTTCCTAAATATACTTTTATAAAGAAGCTCACAGCTTAAACTAGTATTACGAAAATATTTACCACGTCGTCACCGACATGCTATATTTAATTTTATGGACCACGCTTCTGCCATTCTCAATATACTCAAGGTACAAGTTCAGATTCATTCAGCGTCTACAAACTATTGTACATTATGATAAGATACAACTGAATGCAAAATATCACCTAGGTATGCTTGAAACACTGAAATGCTTCACAATGTAGTTTGTTTATTAGAAACTTCTACTACATAAAGCTTTTCAAGCTTTCCAATTAGCTATCTAATATCACTATTACAAAAGAATTCATTGTTATAATTTCAAACAGAAAAGAAAGCTGTCAATTTGATCTTTATGTAGGATCACAATGGGGAACTTGGACATATTTATTTTTTTTAGCGTTTCATAAAGTTTAAGCGCTTATTTTATATGTAAACATAATGAAAACAATAAAGTTAAATAATGTACAAATAATTTTAAAAACTGAAATTGAACTGTGATTTGCACCAAAAATCAGTCTTGTGTGTAGCGTGAAAGTATTTTCTACATTAAAAACATCTCACCACGTCCATATTATTACAGCTTGATTAATTTCTCCATATTTACACCGCTAAATTACTGTCTTGAAACGGCTGTGCGATGAAGTGGCGTACTGCTTGATGCTTGGTGTTTGAAATTACACACTGTTTACTTAATTAAAAAGTAAGATATTTTGTCAAAAAAAAATCTCATAATTTTTAATAAATCTTTCAATAAAGCGTTTTTCCAGCTTTTATTAGTAAATTACGAAAATAATATGTCTTCACAATTTTGATCTACCTTCGCCATTATATCGATAACCGCTTATCATATATTTTGATGTCGTTTATTTTTATGTTTTTGGATAAAACGAGTTCGTCGTCGTCGTTCGTACGTCTGTCGCCGGGAACATACTATCTCTTTACCAAACATAACAATTGCTTCAGCGGTTCAGCATTTCCCTTTCAAAGTTTCATCCACCATTTCACCCCCTTTGGGGTAGTTAGCCTATGTTCGATACCAGGTATCAAACTATATCAATGCTACATCATAATCAGTTTCAGTGCTTTAACATTTCCCGAACAAAGTTTCGCCCCCCTCCTTCCCGTCCTCCCTTTTCACAGATTTTTGATAAAAATAAGTAGCCTATGTATTTTAGATAAAAAGTCTTATCACCGCATCTATCATTACCGAGATTTTAACGTTTCTCATACAAAGATTCATTCCCCTTTTCACCCTCTTAAGGGTAAATTTTTGATAAAAAAAAGTAGCTTATGTTCGTTCTTTGATGTCAAACTACCTCCCAGCTAAATTTCATCATAATCGGTGCAGGGGGTTTACCATTTCCCACACAAAGTTCCATCTCCCTTTTCACCACTTTAGGGATAGATTTTGCAAAAAATAAATAACCTATCATGAGCGCAATCACATGTTCATATTACGTCGTACCGATTCTCATCAAAATTGGTCAAGCCGTTCTTCAATTATAAAAGGACATACAGGTAGACAGACAGACAAAAATTTAAAATATGGTAGAATCGAAGTCAGTGAGTCATAAAATGACCATCTGTCAGAAAATTTTACAGTAAAATTATAATTACAAACAGACGGTAGAGATTTATGGTAGTACTAGCTGAACCCGCGACTTCGTCCGCGCGGAACATTTTTTCGTGGCTGTCCGGGATTAGGTTAGATTATATGTACGTGTACATAGTATGTTTAAAGATTGTTTTTAAAAAAAAGTCTACGTCTAGCCTTCATCTGTCTCTCTCTCTCTCTCTTTACCAAACATCATAATTGGTTCGGTTCAGCATTTCCCATTCAAAATTTCGTCCCCCTTTTCAACCCCTTAGGGGTAGTTTTTTGATAAAAAAGTAGCCTGTGTCCGTTCCCAGGTGTCAAACTATATCCATGCTACATTATAATCAGTTCAAAGCATTAGCGTTTCCGGTACAAAGTTTCGTCCCCCGCCCTCCCGTTCCCCTTTTCACAGATTTTTAATAAAAAAACTTACCTATGTGTTTTTGCTGAAAAAATTCTTATCACTGCACCAAATTTTATCATTACCAAGATTTAGCGTTTTTATAAAAAGTTTCATCCCACTTTTCAGCCTCTTAGAAGTAAATTTTTAATAAGAAAAAGTAGCTTATGCCCGTTTTCTGATGTCAAACTATCTCCCTACCAAATTGTATCATAATCGGTTCAGGTGTTTACCATTTCCCATACAAAGTTTTATCCCCCTCTTCGCCCCTTTAGGAGTAAATTTTCTAAAAAAAGAAGTAGCCTATCATGAGCGCAATCACGTGTTCTTACTACATACCAATTTTCATCAAGATCAAGCCGCTCTTTAGTTATAAAAGGACATACAGACAAACAGACACACAAAAATTTTTAAAATGGTAGAATCGAAATCAGTGTCATAAAGCGACTCTCTATCGCAAAATTTGTCAAAAAAACTGAAATTACGGACAGACGTGAGAGATTTATATAGTACCTAGTATAGATAGACAGAGAGAAGACTGATAAATGTTCGGTGATGAATTAATAAATAAGACTCCACAGCACATTCGAAAAATAAAGGTAAATTAAAAAATGTAATGAAATTGGATAATAAATACCAGTTAGTAATTTTTTGTTTTCCGTATCTGGGTTTATGTTATAAGTAGGTACTAATTTTTTTGTGTTTCTATATCAATGTTGAGTTCATTAAATAATTGAACAAACTCGTTAAATGAAACTATGAGGTTTCTTTTTTAACCATTTTGACAACGAAACCCAAGAACGTAAAAAAAACTTTAAAAATGTTAATATTGTGAAGTCGATAATCTAATTTACTTACCTACCTACTAAAAGGCACCAGTCAAAACAAAACACTTCAATAAAGAAAACTGCAGACATTTGGCATTGGAAGTTAAAAAATATTATGTAGGTGTGGAATGTAAAAATATACTTTGTAGTAATTAGTCAAACTCTCCAATATTTACTTGCTTCACGTGCTCCATTCGTGAAATAATTGCGCATGCTACGTACAGTCAGGTTCCGTAATTATGTAGTCTTCTTAGATCTTAAAATAAAAGTTTAATAAGGGATACTTAACGTGGTTCTTAACTATATGAACTGTCAAAATGAACTGAATCTTTGTTCATAATTTAAAATGTGTGATCTATGGACGTATCAATCAATGTTATCAATATCTTATAGAACTCAATATCAAAAATAAATTCTATCATTTTAGACAGTTACAACTTACAATTAATGTCAGTCACTAAACCATGTGAATTAAAAAAATGATAATTAGAAATAAAATAAAAATTGTACTATTTAAAAAAAAAGTGGCCAATACTATATAGTCTTATAATTACATAAAAACACAAATGTGCATTTTTTAACTACAATCTTTGCCAAAATTTGGCATTTATCCTTTAAGCGTAAAACAAAAAACGTATTTTTAAATTAAAATTGATGATGCAAATATACACGCCTAACGCCTCAGCACACACGTCACCGAATGGACCAGAACGTTTACGAGATGGAAGTAAAATATCCGCGCTCTGCGACAACAGATTTGCATATCGTTTACAGCCTGTGATGCCACAAAAACATGCACTTTCTAAGATCGCCTCGCATAAATCACAATATTAAATCGATCATAAATATCTCTTCCTCTTTAATTCAACACAACGCAACAAGCGTTGTGTGGAAGATTAAATAATTTGTTCGAAAAACTATTTCATTGATAACTTGTCAAATTAAATGAATGGCTCCAACAAATAGGTAATTAATAGGTATGTGAAATACATTTCACATTGTATTGTAATATTGTAATTTTATTATTTAATCAGACTTTGAAACTGTATTGTTGTCATAAAAATGTGTATGTCAGTTACTTATACAGCATAATCGTATCACCTTTTTTACAAAAAGGAAAGGAACGATCGATTATTTTAAATGCTGACCGGACGATTTCGTCCGGTCAGCATTCTTATCAACACAAAGATATCTTTGTGTTGATAAGAATCTAACTTTTTCATACTACTCTTTATATATTATCTCTCTTACTCTTACTCTATTACTCTTTATATATTGCGTAATGCATACCATCATATTACTAATAAAATGTTTTGGTAAATAAAGTTAAAGAAAAATGTCTGATGTCACTATGTTAACATATCCTATGTTTTCTATTATTCATGCTAATTGTACAGCGTATAGTACGTACCTATACCTATTATGTAGATGAAAACCTGGCTATTCATTATCAAAGAATAGATAATTAGTTTTTTAAAATAGTCTAACAGAACAAATAAATTCTTATTATGATACTGCTAACTTCTTAAGACAGTTCACTTAGGCCTAATATTATCGAAACCGTTAACGATTCGTCATTTATAATAGTTAATACCACAAAATAAAAACATTAAACAGACTTTAAAAAAGAACACTGAAAATTATGAAATAACTATCCCTTACGGATCGAAACTTAAGTACAAAAATAACTTTATAAAAATACGATACAAATACCCATATAATTAAATTTGACTGTTACAAAAGTCGGTGCCAAGCCTACTAAACTAATTGACTTTCCGTTGTCGAACATTGATTTGGCACCGACTTCAATAACAGTCAAATTTAATTATATGGGTATTTGTGTCGTATTTTTAAAAAGTTATTTATGTACTTAAGTTTCAATCCGTAAGGGATAGTTATTTCATAATTTTCAGTGTTCTTTTTTGAAGTCGGTTCAATTTTTTTATAAGTTTTTTTATTTCTCCCTTTTGAGTGACCTTGGCCTAAATAAATATCTAGAGCAGGTCTACAATTAGTTTATTTTCTAATTCTGGAGCGCAATATGTTAACTTCCATTCTATTGAGGAGCACAAACCGTGAGCTTTCACAATAAAGGATGCGAACAGATCGAACATGGGATATTATTGCCCATTATGGCCATTATCAATATCATCAATATAATATCATATCAATATCAATCAGTTACAAAAGAACAGTGTAAAGATTGCATCATAATTACACCCTAGCAGTATTCTTACAATCCGAAGACGTCAGCCACCAGCCGTATTCTCTGTCCGCCACAAGACTGACTCTACTGACTGAATTTATTATATCACAGCCAATTTATATCTTCTCCCTACTTTACCATTATACCATACTACCATTATACCATGTGGGGACAACGATAGTTAACAAATGACATACAAGAGAATCCTCAATGTAAATAACCAGGTCGCATTATTTGGCGCATCTTCGAAACCAAAGCTTCAATACCAGTGAAATTTTAATGGGACCAATCTGGAAGTGTACCTTTCGAACAAAAAAGAATTTTCCAAATCGGTTCATAAATGACGGAGTTATGAGGTAACAAACATAAAAAAAAAACATACAACCGAATTGAGAACCTCCTCCTTTTTTGGAAGTCGGTTGAAAAATTAGCTTCTGTACTGATACGGCAGAGAAAGAAAAGCATAGAATGTGTCAGCTGCTTACCCCCTCGCGTGGTCCATATAAAACAAGCTTTTAAGGTATTTGTACTGATAGTGAGTTCGCAACCTGACACTATCTCATTGTGCATTTAAATCTTTTGCTAAAAGCGACCTTGCTCAAAGCCTAATGTCGCTTTGAGCAAGTTATGATTGTCTTCCACATTAAAAAAAAGAATGTAAAATTATTTCGTCGTCTGCCTTGAATGGAAAATCCCGTGAAGGTATATACCTATGTAAAACAAGTTATCAAAAGAATATCTTACTATCAATGTGAAATAATTTCATTGTATTATTATAGTTTACAATGAAACCATAATACAAAATTTATTAGTATTGTAAAGGTCAACACACATTTATCACACCGGCGCGGCGCCCGACCGAGGGCATGCAAACCGATAATTGATAATCGGTTAGTTATCGATAATCGGTCCATTTTGAAAAACGATAAATATCGAAAGAAAAACCGATAAATATCGGTATTCGATAAAAAAATATAAAATCATATTAGAATTATTTCCCAATCATTAGAGCTGATTCCGAAATAAAATACCGATTGTTTGGGAAGTGTTAAAAAAGACTAACCTAAAAACTGAAAAAATTACATTGCGTAGGTAATGTGTAAATAGTTCGTATTATTTGTGTATCAAATTCTATTCTATTTTTCTATAAATCTAAGTTTTTACATATTTTTATGTACTTTTAGTTGAGTAAATTGTTTTTACGTTAAAATAAAATTAGAAAAAATTAAAATCACCTAATGGTGGTACCTTGTGATCACGATATTATATAAATATAAAATGTATGTATAAGAAAATAACTAATGATTATAATAATTCCAAAATGTTGATTTCAATATTTTGTATTTAATTTAATACAGAAATACAATCGTTGATTAAAAAAAATACTATATTTTTTAAATATTTAAATATTTATTTTTCAGTATGTAATAGGGATTAAAGTATGAAATTGCCGTTTTAACGTACTGTCCACTTTGAATTAAAATTAAACCTGCGTAGTGTCAGATTTCAGAGTAACTTTTTTTACAAGTAAACTATAGCATTTTAATTTTTTTTAAATCATGACATTTAACTGTTCGGACTTTCAATTGTTTTTAAATTCAGCTTTTAAGAAGATGGACACAGCGAAAAACAGAGCAATTTTCGAATACGAGTTCCGACGTGGGACTAACGTAGCAGAAACTAGCTCGTTACATCAATACTGTGTTGGGAGAAGATACGGGTAACGAACGCACCGTACGTTTTTGGTTTTACCGCTTTAGTAGTGGAAATTTCGACTTGAAGAATGAACCACGAGGAAGACCAGCCACTAAGGTATACAACCTTGAACTAAGGGTTATGGTGGAAGCCGATCCGTATCAACCTACCAAGGAATCAGTGGCATCGTTTGACGTTAACATACTCACAATATTGACCCATTTGCAGCCAATCGGTAAAATTAAAAACCTTGGAAAATGGGTGGCTCATGATTTGACTGATCTGCAGTGAGCAGCGCGCGTTGATGCTTGCCTGCCTTGAACTTGTTATGTCGGTACAGAAATGAAGGGGTTTTGGACTGAATGGCGACGTGTGACGAAAATTGGATTTTTTACGATAATCGCGAGCAAACAACGTAATGGCTGGCTCAAACGCCACACCAACGCCTTAAAGCGAAGCTTACCCTTAGAAAGGTGATGGTAACTGTTTGGTGGTCACTTCATGGTGTAAATCACTACAGCTTCCCCCGATCCGGTCAAGCAATAACAGCAAATATCTACTGTGCAGAACTCTGAACAACGATGGCGATACTCGCAGCAAAACAGCCCCGACTCGTCAATTGATCTTCACCATTATTGCTCCATGATAAGGCAAGACCTCACACTCCTCGAGAAGCAGTTTTAACACTACATAACCTGCAGTTAGAAACCATCTGTCATCCATCCTCCGTACTCCCCAACCGACTACCATTTTTCCGCGATTTGGACAATATTTTGTACGGAAAATATTTTCTTCCCAGGAAGCAGTACCAAATGCTCTTCCACAGTTTATGGATTCCAGTTCCCCAGAGTTCTATCGCAAAGGCTTAAATGAACTTTTGATTAGATGGCAAAAATGTATAGACAACGAGGGGTAATTACTTTGATTAAATAAATATATCTCATCCTACAAAAAAAAATTGTTGAATTTTTAATATTGTGGTTCATTTTAGGTAATTGTATAGTTAACCTACATGTGAAAAAACAACTTTTTGTAAAATATTACAAATACCGGTAATTATCGGTTTTTATCGAAAAAAAAAACGATAATTTTTTTTTATCGATTATCGGAACATTTCGATAATTGCATGCCCTAGCCCGACCAGCATACCTCGCTGCTCGATATCCTCTCGTTGTCAAGGAGTGGTCGACACAGCGAATCGACACGGACTACAAGAGCAAAAAAGCGAGATCTATTCCTTGTTAGTATGACAATTGTAGGTAGTTATGCTAGCTATTTAATTTTTTGAACTATAAATTTTTATTATATAATGCATGTTCTGGTAAAAGGATACCTAATACAATAAGATTATTGTCTTGATAGGATTTTTTACCAAACTTTCAAAACGGGAATGGTTTTATGTCTATTTTTTTAACTTATTTGCAACATGACGAACATTATAAATGTCCGGTAAAAAACAATATGATTTTGTTCCTTCGCTTTTAATTTCCACCTTTTATCTGGCGTTTACGTTGCTTAATGCGGGCCCTCTATTGCTTTCTCTTTTTTCACGCACGAATATACATAGTGCTCGCGCAATTTCTCGTCAGTTACCGTTAGTGCAGGCCTTTAATGCCTCGCAAGCAAAGAGTGGAGACAGCACGGCTGGCGAGTAGACACCAATAGATGAGATTGTAAACACTAACTTCTAACCAATCGAGGAAAAGTGATGCTGATCGGGTATCGGGTGAGTAAATGAATGTAAACCTTAATTATCAAAAAGCGCATAACTCTTGACCACTCTAAAGAAAACCGACAAATCAAGTCTTGACTCAAATTGATATAATTTCAGTTGGCCAATAAAAGTATTGGGTCTTTACATATGAAATTGGCGTTTTGTACGGGAGGAATATAAAGTCAAATTTTTTTTGTAAAGTATATTTAATTAATCAAAGTATGCACCGTTGTTATCTATGCACTTTTGCCATCTCATAGGTAGTTCATTGATCCCTTTACTAAAAAAACCATGGGGGCGAGAATCAATAAACTCTTTGAAGGCGGTTTGGACTGCCACATTGGAGTTAAATTTTTTTCCTTGTAAGAAGTTGTCCAAATTCCGGAAAAAATGGTAATCTGTTGGAACAAGGTCCGGGGAGTACGGTGGATGTCCCAGACATTCCAATTGTAGCTCATCTAACTTAGTGGTTGTTTGTTGTGCAGTGTGTGGTCTTGCGTTGTCGTGAAGCAGCAGTGGCCTAGAGCGATTGACCAATCTCGGTTGTTTAGCAGCTAGTTCTTCCTTCATGGTTTGCAGTTGCTGACAATAGATATCTGCCGTAATCGTTTAGCCAGATTTTAGAAAGCTGTAGTGAACGACACCGGCGCTAGTCCACCAAACACTCACAAGTAACTTTTTCTGAGTCAATTTTAGTTTAGGGCAGGATTTGGCTGGGTCTCCAGGGTTCAGCCATTGCGACGAGCACTTCCGATTATCGTACAGTATTCACTTTTCATCACAAGTAATGATTCGATTTAAAATCTCTGCATTATTGTGTCGGTTGAGCAAAGTAACACAGCAGTCGACGCGTGTTTGCAAGTTCGATTAACTCAATTCATGAGGTACCCATCGTTCAAGTTTTTTTACTTTCCCGATTTGCTTCAAGTGGATTAATACAGTTTTGTCACTTACCCCGAAGCCTGCAGCTATCTCTGAAGTGCTTTGTGATGGATCCGCTTCCACAATAGCCTTTAATTCTTCATTTTCCACTTTGGTCTTCGGCCGTCCACGGGGTTGGTTTTGAAGGTCGAAATTTCCAGAACGAAAACGTTGAAACCAAAAACTTACCGTGCTTTCTTTTTCGACACCAGCGCCGTACACATCATTAATCCTTCGAGCTGTTTCTGCAGCACTAGTGCCACGGTAGAACTCGTACTCGTAAATATACCGATATTTCATGTATTCCATTGTGCGGTAATAAGCGACGCCAAAGAAAAAAATAATGAGGAAAAAAACAAATGAATGACTGTTTTCAAAACTCAAATGTACCAACTAAATGAATTTGTAAATTTGAATTTGGAATTCTTAACCAAAGAGGAGATATTTCAGATCAAAGTGGTCAGTACGACAAAACGCTAATTTCATATGTAAGGACCCAATATTAGCATGTTTACAGCTACGCTCAGTTAACGATCTAGAGCTAGTATTACCAGGTAAATTAAGTTAACCTTTCGACATTTACAACATTACTCTCATAATGTCAGACTACATTGTTACGGTTGGACCTTATGCGTAAGGAACAAGGTCGATTTTTAATGGAACTAAAAACGTAACTTTTAGTGCTTATATCTCGAGACCTAGGCTTTACAGAGTAATGACCTAAAAACGCCTACTATCGAATGGTATAAGTAAAATTAAGAGAGAAGAACCAAGTTGCACCTCGAATATTCCCGAGCGAGGACGTGTCATGTACCTATGACTCATGCAAACAGGCGGCGTCGAGAACAATGTCGAATTACTGTTAGCAAGTGTAATTCACTAGAAAGTTCCACCCTCTTTTTATCCGACTATAAGTAGAGCTCCATGTCCGCCGCCGGGTCAGTGTTTCTCAACTATCGTTCGAAGCGACATATCGAGGCGATATCAAGGTGAATTACGAAGACCACTACAACGACTACTGCGACGACCTTGGATAGAAGAACTCTGCGATTCGAGAACGTTGTTATTGAGTGAAGCGTGTACCTTCGGTGACTACTACGCGAGTACCTACTTCGAGGGCGACTACGAAGACTAGGGACCGCCGTAATTAAGTTCGCGTGTTCTTGACATCTGCTTGTACGAAGGAAAATAAAATGTTTGCGCCCTTAACCGGCATCTTATTACCCTCAGCTCGTAACAATATAAACAACTAACAGTACCTACTACTTCGTCTGCGCGGAAAATTTATTCGTGGCTTTCCCGAATTAGGTTAGATTATATGTACATATGCATAGTATGTGTAAAGATTTTTTTTGTAAAAAAGTCTACGTCTAGCCTACGTCTGTCTCCGGGCACATACTATCTCTGTACCAATCATCATAATTGGTTCGGGGATTCAGCACTTCCCATTCAAAGTTTCATCCCTATTTTCACCCCGTTAGGGGTAGTTTTTTGTTAAAAAATTGGCATGTGTCCATTCCCAGGTTTCCAACTATATCTGTGCTACATCATAATCAGCTCAGCGGTTTAGCATTTCCCGTACAAAGTTTCGTCCCTCCAGTCCCCCTTTTCACAGAATTTTGATATATTACCAAGTTTTAGCGTTTCCCATGCAAAGTTTCATCCCCCTTTTCACCCTCTTAGGGGTATATTTTTTATAAAAAGTAGCCCATGTCCGTTCTCTGATGTCAAGCTATTTTCTTGCCAAATTTCATCATAATCGATTCAGCGGTTTACCATTTCCCAAATAAAGTTTCGTCCCCCTTTCACCACTTTAGGGGCAGATTTTCTAAAAAATAAGTAGCGTACATCAAGATCGTTCAAGCCGTTCTTCAGTTATAAAAGGACATACATACATACAGACAGACAGTCAGACAAAAGTCTTAAAAATAGTGGAATCGAAGTCAGTCAGTCATAAAATGACTAAGTATCACAAAATTGGACAGTAAAATTATAATTACAGACAGACGCTAGAAATTTATATAGTAGTATAGATGTGCATAGTATGTTTAAAGATTGTTTTTGAAAAAGTCTACGTCTAACCTACGTCTGTCTCCGGGAACATACTATCTCTGTACCAAACATCGTAATTGCTTAGGCGGTTCAGCATTCTCACTCAAAGTTTCATCCCCCTTTTCACCCCTTTAAGGGTAGTTAATCTATGTGCGTTCCCAGGTGTCACACTATATCCATACATACATTCATATATTTACGCTGTCAGAGAGGACGGAGAGCCAAGAGTCGCGGTCTTTACATACTTCTTTCGCTTCCTCAAATCTAACCATTGTCCTCACACATTTTCGTCTAGATATGCGAGTGCTTTTGACATTTCCGTCGGCAGATTTTTGATAAAAAAATGTAGTCTATGTATTTTTGATAAAAGAAAGTCTTAACACCGCACCTCTCACTACCAAGATTTAGCGTTTCCCATACAAAGTTTCATCGCCCTTTTCACCATCTTAGGGATAGGTTTTTGATAAAAAAAATTGACTATGTCCGTTTTGTGATGTCAAACTATCTCTCAGCCAAATTTCATCATAATCGGTTCAGCGATTTACCATTTCCCATACAAAATTTCATCCCCCTTTTCACCCTTTTAGGGGTAGATTTTCTAAAGAATAAGTAGCCTATCATGAGCGCAATCACGTGTTCTTACGACGTACCGATTGCCATTAAGATCAGTCAAGTCGTTCTTTAGTTATAAAAGGACATACAGACAGACAGACAGACAAAAGTTTTAAAAATGGTAGAATCGAAATCAGTAAGTAATAAAACGACTATCTATCGCAAAATTTTTGAAAAAATCTGAAATTACAGACAGACACAAGAGATGTATATAGATAAGTAGTTTTTTTTCGTGTTTTTTAATAAAAAACAAAAAAGGTTTATAGATTATCCAGGCAATAGTTAACATCCTATATAGGCCTACACAATTAATTGCGTTGCCAAAACTCGAAGAGAGTCACGCGTCTTCTATTTATATGTAGTGTCTCGTGCGATCTCGGATCATTGCATGCGTCGACGCAAAAGAAACATGCAGCGTGCGCGTAACCACATAAAACTAAAAAAATAAATGTAAACAATCATTCAATATCAAGTGCATTCAATTCGCAAGTGTGTTTTGTTTTTATGCAATTTCGAAGTTGTAAATAAGCCCCTGTGATTTAGCATTATGACAAATAATTTTAACATGAAAGAGTTTAGTTCTACGTAAGTACAGTTAAGCATTGTTTCACCGCTCGTTATTTTTAATATGTTAGTGTACTACTCTAGTTTCTTAACGATTGTAACGAAGATATAAATTATGTTTGCACGAAGCAAAAAACCCTTCAAGTATTTTATCTGAATAGAAAATTTTAAAATATTTGGTGTATAATTTATTCGAAACAATTATTACACCTAATTTGAAGCAGAGACTTAAAAGTATGTGCTTCCATTCTGAAATATTGACACTATGAATGAAATAATTATTCCTGATATTGGTATATGCTAGAGTAAACGTTTCTTCTTATATATTAAAATACAGAAATACAAATAAATCATAACATATTATCGTATTCATTATTGTCTCGGTACCATTTGTTATACGTATGTACGAATTAACATTTTTGCACTATTTCAGTTATAACGTCACAAGACATTCACCTACATTAAACACTGTCGTAATATTATCTAAAGCGAATTTTCGTTCTGAATACGTAAAAATGAAGCTATTAGTAGAACAAGTAGGCGTAGCGTGTTGATAAGTAACCAGTAAATGAGACAAGAGAGGCGCCAACTACATAATAATTTCCATACATACAAATGTTGTTAGAGACGCTGTTTATAAAATAATAATATTCCTAAAATAAAACTGGAAAAGCGCAAATAATACTTAGTTTTTCCTTAAAGCGTTTCGTCATGTTCCGTTGACTTTATATCAACGTGTTGTAGTCTTTTAAAACAGAATGCTTAACTTATCTGTAAAAATAATAGATTAGAGATCCTAACAAAATTAAAAATGAGAGAGAATGAGGATAATGAAATTTGATTTATATTTAAACGCAAGATGAATGAAATAATTATATATCGTGCATTGAGTTTTTATCATTTTATAAGAGTATCTACTTACAGACAGTAGGAACCATGATTTCATATTAGCTAATGATTTAAAATATACACGTATGATATTTTATATTTTAACTTTATATCCATATATCCCTATATATTGATATCCCCGTTACGCATAGCGACTTTGCTGTTTCGAAGATTCTCTTCGAATAATATGCAGATGAATTTGAAATTAATGGCATCTATTGAAATTGCAATCAAAATTCCGATAAATGTATTGAACGAATTCCCGAGCAACTCTCTCTGGCAGGACAGTTTCGGTTTTATAAGCACACAGAAGGCACACAGCCAAGTTCAAAATTCTCGTATACAAGATCTGAAGCATTTATTTTTTTAAGGAAATTGCTTACATAATTTTAGTTTTCATAAATATTATAATCTGTATCACGTGTTGAGTATTCATATGTGGACTTCAGGGACTCAGATTAGCTGTTAATAACACACTTTGTTGTTTTACCACGTAACTTTTCATTGTTAACTTTTACAAGAGATAGGCGTGCTCTGCAGAGAGAAAAAGAAAAAAGAGAAAGTGTTGGCTCTCAAAATTAAAAAATATATTTTTAATGTCTCGGACAATACTTCAAAAGGATGTTAATGATTTAAAACTCATCTTGTACGTGTATGTACTAATATATACAGCACAGAAGCTACAAAAAAACCGGCTACGTGAAGTCAGACTCACGCACCGACGACTCCGTATCCCCATACTATGTATTTGTATTATGTATTTTCAAAAAAAAAAATGTCGGATAAAAAAAAAACTTTATTTTACAGTTGAAGCACACGTTCTCCCATATTCTCCATCTACAAATGTAAGTTTGTAATGGCAAATAAATTTATAAAGTTACAACAGGTTATAATACTTTAACTGACTGGCTAAACGTCATCTTAGTCATTTTCTATTGGATTTATACTAATTTTTTAATTAACCGTTTACATTATTTTAATAATTAGTCGACTATTACCCGTTAACATATACACAATGATAAATTGTCTTTTGTAAGCTGACGATGCTGTGCTTATAGCACCATCAGCAGATTTGCAGACTCTAGTCACGCGCATGAAAGAAGAAAAAAAAACGTTACTTTGTTTATTTTTATGGTTTTTAATAAAAAAAATAGTTTAAAGTATATTAATTATAGTGTCACATATATCAATAGTTGTGTGAAAAGTAGTGCGAAAAAAACAGCAGATTACACTGGAATAGTTTAAGTGTTTATGTAAAAAAACAAGACGTCTCCACGTTATTATGAAATTTTGGAAAAATTATTTATTCAATATTTAGCATTGTAAAACAAAATAAACTAATAATTTGAAAAGTTTTAATGTGAGTCGCAGATATTTTTTGTTTTTATACTATTTTATAATCCAGTCCAGTCCAGACTGTTTTATTTTATGTTTTAACGAGAAATTGCGCATCTCTCTCGGAGAAGTATTATTTACATTTTTTATGTGGCAGCAAGCATTATGTCAGACCAAGTTTGGGGATGTTGTAACAAGGAGTTTGATAATGAATATATAAGATGTTTTCAATGTAAAAAGGCACACCACTATGATTGTCTTCTGTTGAATAAACTTGACATAGGAGATATAAAATAAATCGAAATACTAACAAACCAAGGTCAACGAGGCACAAAGGCTATCACCGAATTCTGTAATACCATCTGGAGTACTGAAAGATGGCCAAAAGACTCGACAGAATCGGTGTTTATATCTTTACATAAGAAAGGATTTTCAAAAGACTGAAAATTACAGAACTATAGCGTTAATATCTCATGCGAGTAAGATCCTCCTCCATGTAATTAATAGACGTCTCAGCTACTTTCTAAGCCGGCGAAATCATCGAGAAGAGCAGAGAATTCAACAACCCTGTGATTCTGTGTTTTATTGACTATGCAAAGGCGTTTGATTGCGTTCAGTGGGACAAACTGTGGGAAGTGCTACTCGAAATGGGAGCTCTCGAACACCTCGTTGCCTTAAATAAGAGTCTGTACACTGAAAACCGTTCCTTCATCTGGATAGGTACTAAGTGCTCCAGTATGTTCCAAACGAAAAAAGGATTGAGACAGGATTGCATCTTATCCCCTGCACTCTTTAACGTATATGGAGAACATATTATTCGAAAAACCATCGAAAATTGGGAAAACGGATTCCCTATAGTTGGAAAGATTATCAAATCTCCGTTATGCCGATGACACCGTTTTTTTAGCAACATCTATGGAGGATATGAGCGAACTGTTCCAAAGACTCGAACTAGAAAATGGGTCTGGCAGTGAACAGAGCAAAAACCAAAATAATGGTAGTGGATCGAGCCGGAGTACTTACAACCTGCAGTATTCCTGGTATTAATATCGTCGACCACTACATATACCTGGGCTCCCAAATCTGTAGCGATGGCAGCTGTGTCCCCGAGATAAAAAGACGAATCGGGATGGCCAAGGATGCAATGATCCGCTTAAACATCTGGAAGAAAAGAGAAATTAGTATCAAAACCAAGGTCAGACTGATCCGAGCACTGGTATTTCCTATCTTCCTATATGGCGTAGAAACGTGGAAAATCCTGGCCCGAGAAAGACAAAGGATTGATGCTTTCGAGATGTAGTGCTGGAGACGAATGTTAAGAATACCGTAGACAGCAAAACGCACCAATGCATCAATTCTGACCCAGCTCCGAATAAAGACTCGTTGGTCCACCGTATGCCAGCAACGCATTCTTACCTATTTCGGCCACACAGTGCGTAGAGGCAATGAAAATCTGGAAAGACTGATAGTAGTTGGAAACAATGAAGGCAAAAGATCGCGCGGTCGTTCACCAACAAGATGGACCGACCAAATAAAAGACTCGTCGTCCTCTAAATTTTATAATACAGCAGTAGACGCGATGGACAGAAACCGGTGGAGGCAGATCATCCGCTCCAGATGCAACCCTGATGCTGACCACGATTCTCAGACATGAGGGACCGACCCTAGAGAGAGGAGGAGATCTAAAACCAACTTGGAGATGCCCTGTATGTAAAAACAATAAGCCTAAAGGAGGCAATAACAATAGCACTCCGGTGCGCGCATCCCCCTCAATATTTGAGACTAATAGCACTAAAAGTTAGAAAAAAAAACCGGCACTGTCTTCACCCTCTGAACAACGCCTTTAAGATTCTATAACGCAACAAGATATCCGGAATATTATTAACGAGGTGGTAAAAACAGAAATGAAAGAATTTCTGTCTAATCTGAAGCGAACAGTATCGAGTTGAAAAATATTAAGGTTGAAATAAGAGATGTCAAGGAATCCAATGACTTTCTTAGTGATCAGTATGACGAAGTAAAAAGAGAATGTATAGCAAGTTCAGTCATAACAAATGTGTTAAAAGTACAGAATAACACCTTGAAACCAAGTATGAATTCCTTAAATTAATCAAATATAGTAAGAGGCCAGACGTAACAATGTGGAGATACAGTGTGTTCCTGAGAACAGAAACAAAAAAAAGGTCTCAGTTATATCATAAATTAGCAAGATAGTGGGATGTGAATTATCAGAATAAAATATTGTTCACTGCACTAGAATTGCTAAAATAAATAGCTCCTCTGAATGACCTACGTCGATAGCAGTTAAATTAAATTCTCCAAGAGTTCAAGACATGTTTTTGGCTGCTACTATAAAATTCAATAAGCAAAATTCTCAGAATAACCTAATCGCATATTGGTATTGCTGGTGACATAGTACCCATTTATGTTATGGAACATCTTTTTTCAAATAACAAGTTTCTTCATGCTGCAGCTAAAATGAAAGTTAAAGAGTTACACTAAATGTCTGGACTAGAAATGGTTATATTTTTATGAGGAAATCTGATACATCAAAATATAGTTTACTAAAAGACAAAGACTCACTTGATAATATAAAATAGCTATTTGTAATTGATTAGGTTTTTTTTATTATTTATTTGTTTATTATTTTAAGCATGTTGTATTTCAAATTAATATTTTTTTTTTTTAATTTCTCAGCATTAAATGTTTACAACCAAAACATACGTGGACTAAGAACAAAATTTCATGCTTTTTATCGTAATTTAAGTCGTTATAGCTACGATGTTATTATACTCACGGAAACATGGCTAATTAGTACTGTTTTAACTAGCGAGTTATTTACTTCTGATTATATGGTTTATAGAAGAGATAGAGAAACATTGAGGTTTAGTAGTAAAAAAGATGGTGGAGGTGATTTGATAGCTATAGCCAAAGCTTTAAATTCTAACCGAGTAAAGAGGTGGGAAAGCGATTGTGAAGATCTTTGGATCGTACTAGAACTAAATAATACTAATCATGTAAAACATTTAGCAATATGTACTGTATATTTACTTCCACGCGTAAACAAACTATTATTGGAAGATTTTGTTTTCGGTTGTAATAACGTTTTGGGAGCGACCGACATGTATACGTGTATAGTAGATGACTTTAATCTCAGTCGTATTGATAGGAATTCCCAATATAGTGAAACTTTACGATGCTGCTCGTCCTCTCTTGAACAAGGAATTATTGATTTTTCTTATGTAAATAATTTTTACCAATAGAATAATGTTGTTAGCAACATGGAAAGAGTGCTTGATTTAGTATTTTGTGACATTTCAAAATGTCAAATAAATGAACCTCAATGTCCGTTAAGTAAAGGACATATTACACCCACCTATAGAAATTTCTATTTCAATCCATTTATCTAGGCAGTTATATTGTAATTATGAAATGAAAAGATACAATTAAATTATTAAAAATTTCGTGAGACATTATTCACAAACTAATTATTGAACACGGCTATACTCACGTTTAATCGGTGTAGATATCGACTAGTTTCGGACCTATTGGATGTCCTTTATCGGAGTGAGTGGAATGAGTTCGCGGACGCGCCCCATCTCGCACTGCGCGCTTGAGCTTGTAACGCGCGGCTTGGCAGGGCGGGGGGCGCGTGGTGCGCCGGCGATGATGACGAACTTTGCAAAATCGATGCGTTTGAGGGCTATCGGGATCCTCTAGATAGTTCTAGCGTCTACGAAATTCCATGCGATTGCGGCAAAAGCTACATTGGAGAAACGGTACGCAATATCAATACTAAGCTCACCGAGCACATTCGCAGTGTGAAAATGAACAGCAACATCTCGGCGGTGGCAGAGCACGCCCTCAACTCTGACACCTCACATTATATTAGGTTCGATACGGTGAAAGTGTTGGCTCGCGAAAAGAACTTTGTGTCACACAAGCTCTTTGAAGCCATCGAAATCGACCGACGGCCTAATTTTAATGGACAAGGGATGGACCCTGCCACGTACTTGGAAACCCGTGTTGTTAAACGCGACGCGGAATAAGATCAATAGTGCTGACGATTATGTAGTGGACATCGTGAGCACATTTTGTGCGCCCGTAAACACCAACAGTACCGTAAACGCATCGGTATCACCGAGTTCGTCATCATTGCTGGCGCACCCCACGCCCCCCGCCCTGTCAAGCCGCGCGTTGGGAGCTCAAGCGCGCAGTGCAAGACGGGGCGCGTCCGCTAACTCATCTCACTCACCCTGATGAAGGACCTCCAATAGGTCCGAAACTAGATACTTATACCGCTCTAAAAGTGAATATAATCGTGTTCAATAATTCGTTTGAAAAGATACAATTTATAAAGACAATATTGCAATTACGGCTTACGTAAACAAAGTTAATCGGAGTGAACTATTTAAATTTGTAAAGACTTGAATGAAATGGTGAGTTTACTTTATGTGATACTTTGGAATGTTATTGAGAAACACGTACCGTTGGTTAAAAAAAGACATAAGAATAAGTTTGATAACCGACTAATTAAGCTCTTAAAAGAAAAGCAATAACTGAGGCATAGGTATAAATTATATAAAAATCCGCTGGACAAATTATCTTTGGAAACCATTAGCAAAAGATGAAATAAATTATCAACTGAATATTATAACAACTACATGAGATGTACAGAATTAAATATTTCAAAGAATCCTAAGAATTTTTGGAGTTCTGTCAAAACAAAAAGTAAGAATTAAAATGTATATTCTTCCTGTTCGATATCAGTGGGCGGATTTCTAACGGACCAGAAATCTGTAACACATTTGCGTCTTATTTTGCATCGGTATATGCCGAGGACAATCACCAAGTTCATGGCTCGACCTCTTACAGTGACTTTTCTTTACCTTTCGCTTCGATTTCGTTAAAATGAGGTCTACTGTTACCAATTTAGTAATGTTTACAGATATTTTATTTGAAGCTATGGATTGTCAAGACCAAGTCGATGTGATTTATACAGACTTTAGTAAAGCCTCCGATAAAGTGTCACATAAGATTTTAATACGAAAACTTTCGCTATATGGCTTTGGGGGTTATGTGTTGCAGTGGCTTGAGTCAAACTTGAGAGAGCGCACTTTTTGCGTCATAATCAATGGATTTGAATCTGGTTACCATAATATTACTTTTGAAGTCCCCCAAGGATCACATCTAGGGCCGGTGCTTTTCAATATTTTCATTAATGATCTTTAATAAATGATTTTTTAAGTTTTTTCTTTCTTGCATTCTGTTCTTGTTCGATGATGATTTGAAGTTTTTAAGAGTAATCGAATCTGCTTCAGATGTGTATAAGGTTCAAGTTGATTTTAATAATTTAATTGAATGGTGTGAACTTAATTATATGCAGCTAATCCCCAATAAGTGTTCATACACAAAATTTACACGTAAACTTAATATTATCTTACCTATTTATTGTTTAGGAACTCATGCGCTAACAGAAGTTTAAGTCGTCAAAGATCTAGGCATCATGTTGGATTCTAAACTTACATTCATTCCTCACATTGAGTTATGCGTAAAGAAGGCATCTTAAATGTTGGGTTTCATTATACGTAATGGTAGAGAATTTCGTCAACCTAGCACAAAATTGTCCTATATAATGCATTGGTTCGTAGTATTTTGGAGTATTGCGATGTAATCTAGATACCTCATTATGCGACGCATTCACTAAGAACCGAACGCAACCGAAAAAGATTTTTGTGGAACCTGATGGGCTCTAGTGGTGCTACGATTAAATTTAATTCATACACAGATAAACTTGACTATTTTAAAATAATTCCTCTTTCAAAACGTAGAGATGTGTTAGATTTAATGTTTCTCTACAAAATGTGTAAGTTTAAGATAGATTGTCCTGGCCTCTTAAGCACATTTAGAGTTAGAATACCGTCTAGACAACCACGTGGCGAAATTAAATTATTGATACCAGCTTTTTGTAAAACAGTATTTTGCTCCAAATCTGCAATACCTGGACTATGTGACCTATTCAATGAAGTAAGTCACAAAATTACCATACCATCACGAATTATTATAAACAGAACATGAAATAACATTCCTGGCACTCTAGCTCATGTAAGTTAAGTTTTTCAAAGTTTTCATTTTTTTAAAGTTTTTATTCAATTATTACTAAATATGTGTCTCAAGTAAGGCTTGTTTTAGTTAAATGAAAAATGCATACTGTGTTTACCTGTAAGTTATTGTGCACTTAGCATAATCAGGTGGCACAGTAGTGCCCCTTCCAAGTTGAGCACAGCCGTATATCCTTTTCTCGAAGCGACTCACGGCACTTTTGACCCCCCTGTAACTTCGTTGCGGATAACGCTAAAAGTCTGAATTTTCAGTGACTAAGAGGTCATAATACAACTAGATATATTTCCAAATTACATTCCATTTGAACCTGTAGTTTAAAAACCATTACAAGTCAAATTCTTTAACTTTAAATTCAAAGGTACTTCTAGCAGTCTCACAAACTTGAAATTTTGAATTTTAGTTAGTGTTTAGCCTATAAAGGAAGGAAAAAATGAAAAATCCCAAAATGTAATTGTTCATTTAATGAAAAATTATGATTATTAAAAATTTCACTGACACGCTCACCGATCATCAAAATTCTAAGGTACTTCTAGCAGTCTCACAAACTTCAAATTTTTAATTTTAGTTAGCGTTTAACCTATAAAGGAAGGAAAAAATGAAAAACCCCGAATTCATTATTCATTAAATGCTGTGAGCGCCCACATGCTGTTCGGATATGCCCCGAAACGCTAGTTATACGTTTACGATTTTCGTTTCATAATTCCGATTGATAGTATTGGTTTGATGATTGAAAGACTTACTTATTTATTTACTGATATTATATGAATAACATAAAATTAATATTATTTGAATATTGTTTGGAAAACTTTAGGGCATAAAAACTTTTTGGTACTTATCTACGCTTTTAGGTACAGTTGACGAACAAGATATATTATCCAAAAAAAAAAAGGAAAATGATCTACAAAAAGAAATGAGATCCCATCAAAAACAAAAAGTGCAAAAAAATGCCAAGTCTCGCAACGTAGTTCTTCCACTAGAAAAAGTTGTGAGATCTCATGCAAAACCAAGTCAGTTATTTTAGTTAGTGTCTATGGAAGCACCTATTCAACAACTGTTATAAATTGTTATCTAATCAATTACCTATAAACATTTATAGTGACTGTATCAATATTAGACATCGTTATTTCTATAATACCTAGACAAAAATGCGTGAGGAGAATGATGAGATTCGAGGAGACGAAAGAAGTATGTAAGGACCGCGAAACTTGGCGCTCCGTCTTCTCTTACTACCCCGTTAGGGATGCTACTTGAAGATACTTGAAAAAGGAGACTGTATGTATATATTACTCGTTAACTTGTAGATATCAATTAGCTTTTTTTTAATTTAGTAATTTTATGATATACTTTTCTTCGTTATCACTTTTGGCGCTCAAAGATGCCTTTATGTTAAGACTAAATACACTGTATTGAGTTAACAAAGACAAAGAACGTACAAAGTTACTATCGTGAATACTTTTAGATCACATGACTCTAACAAAAGTAACCGTTTAAAAGCTTAATATTTCGTAAATGGTTACCAGAATCGAAAAATTGTTCATCACATATCCCTCACGTTTTTGAAAAACCTATCGGACAAAACCCCGCTATGTAATAGATGAATAAAACATAATCATCCCTACTTTACGTACAAGGGAGGTACCCTAAGAAATTTCTTTCAACTGTGTAGGCGCGATAAATATGTAAAACCATGGCCAACTACAGCTTTTTAGTACCAAAGCTCTGTGAGTTAAAGCGCGTCCAAACAGACAGAAAGATTTGGCGAAAATATAAAGGTTCCTTGTTTTACTACGGAACCCTAAAAAGATAAAGATAAATTTACTATGTATTTTCATGTTCTGTGTACTTAAACGTATGATAATGTAATAGCGTCCGTCTGTGTCTTAAAAAATGTGTAATCTATGTGCCATCATAAAAACCGACTGTGGCCTATTTACTTCATTCCTGCTATATATAATGGCAAGTTTCCAAAAAAATGTCACAAAAATGTGTGTGAACTATGCTCTTTAGAATCTATGCTTATTTATAAACTGTATGACCATTTTACGCAGTTTCAAATAAAAGAGACACACATTTCTTGGCTTAAGTAAAGACAAGGCTTTAAGCCTTTGATTGTGTGGATTTAACATTATAATTATCACTGTTAAATTCTACAACTTAGTACGACAAATGCAAAATAAATAAAGGCTTTTTTATAACTGTGCCTCAATATTATTTATAATTTACTTTCCATGTATGTGTACGCATACAATACATGTATAATAAGTAAATGTGTCAAAATAATTACTATTTGTTTGATATAACTCGTTTTCACCGTTCATGATATAAAACCGGCAATTCGCAATGTCAACGCTGTCAGTTATTACTTATTAGTTACAACAATCGAAAAGAAAGTTTTTCGTACATTTTAATTTTATTTAAAGAAATTTGTCGAACATCTTTATATTTTTGCAATAAATTCGTTCTCAATTTCCGTCATTTTGTCACATTTTTGTGACTGATACCTACCTTTAGAAATAAGGCGGTGCACAGCAATTGTTTAACATTTTTTTTGTGTTGTAGTAACAAAATTCTTGCAATAATATTATTTGTAATTTCATGAAACATAGAGCTTCAATTTGATTCCTGACACGAGGACCTTAGCAAAAATATCTTTAGTTATTACCTTTTAGTTTTTATTTACGCCACCAAAATTAAGCCCCAGAGTCAAAATTCAAATTTTTAGTCACGTCTATATTTGAGTAACTATATTTTATATTTCCTTTCAACCTTTTACTTCAATAATAGTCTTTAAGAAAAACACCGGTGACAGACGTTTTTTAATTTTGTTAAGGAACGCTAATATTATAGTTTAAACAAAAATATTATATTTAAATTGTCAGATGTCTAAACTGTGTATAAAACTTTATTAGTTAGTCCATAATACATTATTATCTATTTATATGAGTTGTGTATAGAAGTCTTCATCTACTTATTATAGATATATGTAAATGAGTGTTTATGATACGCACCATCATCTCTAACAGAATTTTTTGCGATACCACCGTTAGTAGGTACAAAATATATTATAATTTAACAAAAAAAGACTCCTTAATGACATCATCTATTACTGTCTAAACATTAAATTTGTACTCATATATTATTAAGTTAAATGAAATAGTCGAATCAATTAAATAGTCATTGGAAAAATACATATACTCGTATTACATATATATGCGATTGCTCGTTTGCCCCCGCTGATATAAAAATAAAAAATAAAAAAAATTACATGTAATCCTACGTATATTTTATATTCATAGCGACCGAACTCTTTTCACTAAGTGGAATAACATTACTATTTCAAACTTTGCCTTTTAAAAATAATATTTGATTTGATTTTAACATAATTAAATTATGTAGACTCATAAAGTCCTGACTTCAAGAGATAAGGTTCAGACATACAGCACAATTTTATGCAGATAGGTAATAAATGAAACTCGACGCTTGGCGCTCCGTCCTCTCTTACTACCCCGTTAGGGATACAGCGTGAGGATATGTATGTAAGTAATAAATAAATTGCTCTTAGGCCCTGAGGCACTGCACTATATCCTAAGATTTTACAACAAATTTGTGATTTAAGTTAGTTATTATTTAGCCATATTGGCCTTTCAGCGTTATTTGAGGGGTATTATGATGTGAGACTTTTATAAAAAAAAAACTACATATTATAGTAATACTGATCGCATTATTTATTTCACCCGAAACTAAAAAAAATATTAAATAAACATATTACACAACATATGTAAAATATAATACACATATAAATTAGAATGAGCATTTACTAGTGTAAATACCCACAGATATTAAAAGATTACGCCGTAATGTTAATTCTTATGTTAATTTTATCGTGGTACACGTACTATGAAGTCATAGTACATATGTACAAGTAGGTATCTTAAGAAAACGGAGAAATAAATTATGTATGTTATATTTCAAACAATTGAAACTTTGAAACACTGACATACACTAATTTATATTGTATTAGCTATATTATATGACTTGCAACTTTCACCTCACTAGAAATTTTTGATCATTTTCTATATCTCTGATTTTAACGTAATTAAATTAACTGATTATTTACGCTAAGTAATAACATTTTAAAGTCGATCAAAAACAGATATCTCATCTCATTGTTGAACTAAAAACATAGAAGATGGGAAAATTATAAACAAATTATGGCAAAAATAGTTTTTGAATTTACATGTAATACATTTTCGGATGCAAAACTTATTTGCGATAAAATAAAGTACATTGACAGAGATACCTCCGGTCGGGGTTTGACCCGGACTAAACTGGCTTAAACCTTGAAGAACTGTTGTGGAACGAACTTTTGTAGAACGAGTTTTTTGCAACGGTTAACTTTTAGACAGATGAGCGAAACTGCTTATCAGTCTACTTGATCAAGTCAGAATTGACTGTTAAAATTAATTACAATATGACTCGCTAAAATACTTAAATTTCTTACGAAAACCAGAATAATAAGTTGCTGAAAAAAGCTCGAACAGATTAAAAATATATTTCATAAACCTCACTGGTCCTAGTAACAAGGGTGATATTATATAATTTGAATTAAATAAATAACTCCTACAATAAGTTTAGTTAAAAAAAAAGGCGAATTCTCCGAAACTGTAGGTAGCCCTATGAATTACGACTACGTAAACCTGTGAGAGCGCACGCTATCGGTCGTACATGGTGCCTTTTCGGTTACGCAGAAGAAAGCTGCATGCAGGTACCCAACGCCGTCAGGGAGAGAGTCAGGGTAGATCTCCCCCTCTCTCTCCTTGCACCATCGCAATGCCTCGACGGCGCGGACACACGTACTGTCGTCCTCCTCGAGGTTGTATGGACGGACTAGCGGCACTCCGATCGGCACGAACCCTTTAGTCACCTCTTATACAAAAGACGAGGAACACCGTAGCCTTATTCTTTGACCTGTCTGTCCGGGGTATACGTTGACAACGCCCCGACATCACTGTCTCCAAGCGGGATCGGCCTTCTGCTGTTTCCATTCGGCATCTTCTTCGTCTTTCTAGACTATTACGATCTCGCGGAAGGAGCACATGCGAGTTCCCCCATTCTTGTCGTGGAGAGGAGCATACACCCTCGAGTCTATTTTCTCCAGGATGTCCAGAGGCAGAAATCGCGCCACTAACACCGCCCTTAAAGATAACGTTCGATATCTTGTGCAAGCGCGTACAGTGAAGAATTAGTCATGACAGTCTCCAATTCGATTACAATGATATTAGAAAAATTATCACTAGTCAACCTGTAATGGCCCCGATGACCACCCTATTCCCTCCCCACGGATCCGCTCTTGATCTCGTGCGACCCGAATGACTATCTCGCGCTCCAGACTAATAAGTTTAGCCCTACAGCGAACGCACATAGATACCTAATCCTAATAGGTAATACATCTTACGAATGATGGATAACATACTGAAATACATATTTTATACCTACTTAAAATAAGCATAAATGAATGAAATGTACCTCTTTCGCTAGCACTAAATAACATTAACGATTTGATTTATAAATTTCCTAGTAATTTTTTATTTTCTATTTACTACTAAATAATTACTGATGTTTTATTATTTTTCATTACAGAGCTGAAATTATGGAAAATAGTATATACCCGTCCACGATATCTATTAATACAATGAACACCAAATGTAAGGAAAATGGTGACATAGAAAAAACTGAATATGATCCTTTTCAAAATAGAAAATTGGAACATCCAAACTCGTGAGTATACTCATTTTATTCGTAATTCGTCTCTCATTAAAACTAATAATTTATAAATAATAATTTTTTTTTTTTTTTTATAATACTCTCAGACATTTCACACAGCGCCATCTAGTCCCAAAGTAAGCTGCATAGCGCTTGTGTTATGGGTACTAGACAACTGATATACTACTAATATACTTTTCTTTTGTAAATATATACATATTATACATAAACACCCAGACTCGAGACGGGAATCGAACCCGCAACCCCCGTTTTACTTACCAACGCGCTAAGCCGTTGCGCCACGGAGGTCGTCAATAATATCTATATAATATTAAGCAATAAGTGGGCAATCTAAATAAGTATCTATATAATATTAAGCAATACATATAGTCCAAATCTTAATTCGACAGAGTGATTTAACGTTTCCAGGGTACATAACCAGTTCTCGAAACATTTTAAATTAGTCTGTAGCGGTTGTCGTGCGGCGTTATCCGTATGAAACCTTTTTGGAACATTGTTTGCATGAGATAGCAATAGCCTGAAAATATATTTATAAAGAAAGGGAGTAAAATAAGTAGTAAAAAAGGAAATAAATTATGATGTTAATTTATTCGAATTATTTAATACATTATGAAATGACGACGCTACAGGACTATATTATCACCAAATTAAATGAATTAAATATTAGACTAGACTCTAGGTTTCCAAACTTATTTTGTCTACTGAGTCGAGAGCTCATGCAGTCGTTGTCTAAGATGCCTCCTAGCTAAATGAAATTACAAATCACCCCCCAGGCGTCTACACAACGCCCCCATTTTTTTTCTGGGTCTCTTACCCTTTAGGCCTGCAGCGCCCACAGGGGGGCGTTATCGCCCACTTTGGGAATGGGTTGACTAGACGATCGATTTAGTTGATTCGATATCGACTCAGTTCTGTTTGTTAACTACTCATTAAAACACTATTTTAAATGGCCACATTATTGAGAAGACTGAAATGTCAAATCAACATTAATATTAAAATTTAAAGTACGACTGTAATATATATTTTAGCGATGTTGCACCTCACAACAACGTTGAACATAATTTTTTTTTAATGTTAATGGTTAAAACTATTTATGTAACTGCAATCTGCAAAGTTATCTTCACTGCAATTTATGATGACTACTGAACGCTCGCTTTTAACTTACAGGAACGTGCGATCCTTCGCAAACCTGCTGAAATCCTCACTAGGATCCGGCATATTGGCGATGCCAGCAGCCTTCAAAAACGCTGGTACCGTCGTAGGAATATTTGGAACCATTATCTTAGGCTACATCTGTACGCATTGCGTCTATTTACTGGTAAAACTAATGCACTCTTTTTTTAAAATTGTACATGAAGTAAATAATTAGTACTTAAATATAAACATGTGTAAAATAATACGTATCACACATTCATCATAACCTTATAACATTAACACAAACAGATACACGCACACATTGCCATTCCCGTTTGGGGTGGATAGAGCGTCAATGCACAACACTTGAGGCCATTTTTATTAGTAGTTAAGTCGTGGACAGAGAAACCTATAGATAGCGCCATGTATTCCATCGCACTTACACAGGAAAGAGACTAACTTATCTTCATGCAACGTAACAGAAAGTGACAAAGAGAGCACATTTTGCTAAATAATTTTGTCTGTATTAGGACTAGCAACCTTTCTTACTACTTTTCTACATAATTACGATATAAAATAAGCATAAAAATTATTTCTTTGACAAATAGTGTATCAAAATATTCTTCATTAAATACTTCTTCAGAATTCACAATTGCTCCAAATTTATAATTATTAGTTTAATTGTTTTTTTTAAATGCTAATTTCTTAAAAATTTCATTTTGCTGTGCCAATTTGCTCAATATATTGCACTAATGCTATTTATTCTATGCATTGATTTATCTGATTATTGCTTTTATAAAGTAAAATAAAACAATTGATTACGCAGTAAACAAATCTCAGTACTTAGTCAGCAATAAATGTTATTTGATATTAACTTATTTTATCATTTAAAAACATAAAAACGTTTATGTATACATCGACCCACGCTTGTGATACATTTCACTGTCACTGTCGTGTGTTAGTATAAAGAAGCCTACATACGTATGATAAATTTTAGCTAACAACACTAATACGGGACGATCGCAAAGCTACAAACAAATCTATAATACAATTTCCATCTCATGTGGCTGATGTGGCCACGGCATTACGGACTCACTCTCTACGAATAAAGAACACAGAATGGCAAAACAGACCCAGAAAGTGATTAATTATTTATTAGTCCATCGTCTATACAAATTCTTTATACCGAAGTCCTTACCCTTAGTAGACTTCAACCAAACTGTACGGAAAGATAACCAGCTGGCACATTAAGTTCGTCTTTTTCTCTAAGACGCTCATCTACAACATAAAAACGGCCTGAAGCAGTTGTAGTACTATTTGTATGAAGGGTTGCGAACTAGATCCGAGTGCCATTTTCATTTTTAATAAATTATATGTATTTATGTATTTCAAATTATTACTTCTTGAAAGTTCTTCAGAGTTCACAATATTTCTCAACTTATAATTTTGAATTGTCTAATTAATTATTAATTTTTTGTAATACTAATTTTTTTCAATTCGTTTGCTATTAAATAATTAGACGTTTATAATTATCTAATCATCGCAATATTTCTAAAGACATAAAAATTTTGGCATGTTAATTATTGACTTATGACGTCATTTGTTGTATGCATTGAGTACCTCCTACTCAATGGTTGTCTTAGGGTCCACTATAAAGCATACAACCAAAAATGATTTCAAGGAAGAATATTTGAGTAATTGTAACAGAATAACCAAAATTTTCGAATTTTGAGTGTACAAGCGACTTTTCGAATTTTGAGTGTACAAACGACATTCATATTTTCTCGGATTGGACGAAGTGCAAAAGCAACATCCGAATACGGTCTAGATTTTTTTAGATCCATATTTTCTCAAATACGGATCGGATTCAATGCTTTCTCATTTCAAATCCGCTCTCACTCAATTGTATCTCACATTAATTAAATATGAAGTCTATAGAAAACAATCATAACTTCTGTATAATATTAATAATAAATATTGTCTTCACCAGGTTAAAACATCACAAGATGTATCTAAAGTTTCTAAAGTACCATCATTGGGATATGCAGAAACCGTAGAAGCTGTTTTTGCAACCGGACCACAACCTTTAAAGAAAATATCCAGGGCTTCTAGGTAAAAAATAGGTACATCTTTTCATGTAAACCTAATTCAAAGGTGAAAAGTTATCAACATTACTATGGCACACTTACACAGAGTTACAAATTGAACTTTATTAGTAAATATCATTTTATTCTACCCATACAGAATCCTATACCATAAAGAGATACTTACATATATTACTTTATTTGGTTAGAATTAAATACTATACTAAAATATCTACATTATACGTCTTCGTCATCGTCTTCAGCAGCCAAGTTTTAGCAACGAAACGTGAATCTGAAGTTGTTAACTCTACAATTTTAAGGTCCGTAGCCTAATGGCAAAAAACAAAATCCTTATGATTTCGTCCGTCTGTCCGTCTAATCCGTCTATCTGTCTGTCTGTCCACATGTCACAACCATTATACTCGGAGACTGTTAGCACCACATAAATGAAATTTGGAAAGTACATGTATTTTATGAGCTGCTATTGATACAATGGCGTAGTGAAATTTTGAAAAAATAGAGTTAGGGGTGGTACTTCATACAATATACGAAGCGTCATCCCTAACTTTATTTTTTATCCGTCGGTTACACAAATATAACTGAGGGATGCAAAAAAAATCCGGTGCACATAAGCTTATATCACAGGAATTTAACAAAGAAATAGAGGTTTCAAACTGACTTTTCTTACCAACTTCAAAAAAGAAAGAGGTTATGTTAGTTTGTATGTTTTTTTTTCGTGTACCTATGATCACCGATAACTATTACATAGCGCTTGAGCGCTTTGTAATGCAAACTTATTTTTGCTACTGATAAAATTAATATTGTGCGTCACGTCTAGGAAAACCTTCACTGTGCGTGGTCCAACACGCACTTAACCGGCTTTTTAATACTGTTTTAACCATCCTCGTAAAATTACTCGAACTTGACCCTTTTACAACCTTTTTTAACGGAATTCCATTTATTTGTCTCCGTTTATAAATAAAGAATATGAGAAACATTTAGTGCAATTTTCAAATACATTTAACTATTTTATAAATATACAAACAATATCTTTCATTTTCTCCATAAAGAAGAAATCAAAATATTCATATGTTTACTAAGGAATGTCGTATTTCTCCTTGAAACACATGATTTAAATCATTCATCACGGCCAATGTAGGTCCAATCATATATTAAATTATCACATGTTCGACACGTGAGCATTTATATAGTTTTCAAGGAATTAAACCAATATATAGAAAAATGTAACTAGTGGCAAATTACGTCTAGATATGTTTTATTCAATGAATGCTTTCTTTTACATTCATATGTTTAAGTATGAAATTGCCGTCTGAGCGCACTATCCACCTTGAATTAAAATTAAAGCTGCATGGTGTCAGATTTCAGGGAAACTTTTTTCACGCGAAAACTATAACATTTCAAATTTAAAAAAATCATTACTTTTGCATGTTTGACTTTCAATTGTTTTTACATTCAGCTTTTTTAACGTGAAGATTTCACATTGAAAGTGGAGACTAGCTTTTGACGAATTAGGCCGGCTCGACCGGTAAATATCCTTTCACAGAATATTGACGTGAAATAACAGCATCTATTGCTGTTGTGTGTTCGTTCGGTGAGTGAAAGTGCCGGTGGACCTGCAGTTAGAAACTATCCGTCATTCTCCTTACCCGCCGGACCTCGCCCCAACCGAGTACCATTTTTTCCGCGAGTTGGACGATTTCTTCGAGTTTTTTAATTTTACTGATTTGCTGCAAATGGGTTAATATCGTAGGTATGCTAACGTCAAACCATGCCGCTAATTTCTTGGTGGTTTGATAGGGATCGGCTTCCACCATAACCTTCAATTCTTCGTTATTTACTATAGTGGCTGGTTTTCTTCGTGATTCATTCTTCAAGTCAAAGTTTCCACTACTAAAGCGATTAAACTAAAACGCACGGTGCGTTTGTTAGCCGTATCCTTTCCAAACACAGCATTAAGCACAAGCAGTTTTTGCTGCGTTAGTCCTAGTCGTTAAAAGCTGAATATAAAAACAATTGATAGTCGAACACACTGAGTAAGTAATCACTACATGATCGAACAATCAAATGTCAAGATTTTTTAAACTTAAAAGTGTATTTTCGTGTGAAAAATGTTTCACTCTGAAATCTGACACCATAGATATTTAATTTTAATTCAGTGGTCAGTGCGTTAAAACGGCAATTTCATATTTAACTCCTACTATTATTTATTATTCATGTACGGAATATCGGAAGATCGGAACGGAATATGAAAATTTTAAATATGAAAACTACATCGAAATAAGTTCAGTATAATTGTAGTTACGAACAGGTTGACAGACGTTTGTTTGTACTATCGCGGAAAGTGAATGTTTAGCAGTTTAAAAATCCTTTGAATTTGCCGTGTAATAAACTGTTTCATCGACTCGACAAAGTCAGCAAATTGAAGTTTCTATTGGTACCTTTGTCATTTTTAAATTCAAAATTGAAAGATAAAAGTACGGGTTACCAACCGTAATCTTCGTATTCCGAACTAACACGAATGACGAAAATCGAAGAGCGACATGTCCCAAAGAACTGTAAATAAAAATTAACAGCAATTAATGGATGCGTAGTCAAACTTGGAACCCTTATGATTTGGTCGTAGGTCACGAATAAAAATTTTTAAGTCACTTCATAATTTGTGTTAATTGTTTTAAGTTAATTGGATGGAATAGACAAATACTAGAAAAATTTACTTGATGGTCGGAATACCGATAGTCAACTAAAATATTCCAACACTAATGACGAGAAATTGAGTTATTAGCGAGTGCGATTATTTTATGACGGATTGTGTCATTTAGTATCGATTTATGATTTGATAATAAATAAAACTAATACAGCGTCACAATAAATTGATGGTAGCCTTGTTAAACTGAGTGTATCCTACTATTCTTGCAATGGGAAGAAAGAAGTCCAATCTGGTTGGGATTTATAGCTACAGTGACTCACGTAAGCAACAAGGAGTCATTATTCGACCACTCAAAAAATCAGAGAATATTTTTACATAGTCAATTCGAATTGTTATTTTCACGAACTAGATCAAAACTAATTCTAACTATATATTATAAATTCGAACGTTTGTTCGAAAGAAGAAAGTAAGTAATTCCCACGGGAAACTCGAGTTTCTGCGGACTAAGTCGCGGGCAGTCGCTGTTTAATGATAAACTGGAGCTAAAAATAAGTTATTCAAAGTTTTTCACTCAAAAATACTCAAAATCCCAATACACGGAACCATACACTTATAAATCGTTTGCATCGACCTACCGACACACACTCAACTTTTACTCATCAAGGACTTAAAATTCAATATTAAAATTGGAGTTTTTACTGCAAATTTTAAAATTAAATAGATAGAGATAGAGGAACCGAGGAAACCCCCTTAGCGTATTATATTTTCTTTAAAGGAAACCACGACCATAGATTGCGACACAAAAAAGTACGGCATGTTAATCATGTCTTTGTAAAAATTTATGGAAAAATTGTTTTATTTATTTATTTTATTCAAAACTCAACTACAACTAAAATATCTTTATAAATACGATACACATACCTATATAATTAAATTTGACAGTTACTGAAGTCGGTGCCAAGTCTATCAAATGAATGAACTTTCTGTTGTTGCACATCGATTTGGCACCGACTTCAATATCTATCAAATTTAATTATAGGTATGTGTATCGAATTTATAAAGTTTTTTAATTGTAGTTGAGTTTTGATTAGTAAAGGATAGTCATTTTGTACTTTTCAATGTTTTATTTTGAAGGCGGTTTAATTATTTTTTTTATTTCTCCCTTTTGAGTGATCTTGGCCCATATAAATATCTAGCGCAGGTCTGCAATTAACGTTTTTCTAATTCTGGAGCGCAATGATATACAAGAGAATCATCAATACAAATAAAGGTTATAACCAGGTCATGTTCTATGATGTATCTTCGAATTCCAAGCTCTAATACCGATGACATTTAAATGGGACCACCTCTGAAGTATGACCTACCAAACAGAAAAGAATCATCGAAATCAATTCATAATTGGCAGAGTAATCGCGTAACGAACATATAAAAAAAAACATACAGTCGAATTGAGATCCTCCTCCTTTTTTGAAGTCAGTTAAAAAATGTACAATGTGTGAACAAAGATGTCTTTGCCTGGTAAATTAATTTGAGGTAACATCTATTTCATAAAATTATGATATTCCTCAAATCATTAACATATCTATATTTCGTTTGATTTTATTTGCCCCACTTCGTTGTACTGACACGGTGTTTGGAGTTTTTAACGCCTATGACAATGTTGGGAATTTAAAATTAATAAATAAATAAATGAATTGTTTTTGATGCAATTCGTACTTTTAAAAGTATGTAAATGAAGTCCAATTCAGTGAGAAACACTTAATACAGACAACTTTGCTGTAAAACATTACAACAGAATTAAATTGAAATATCAATTATTGGGTCCTTACATATGAAATTAGCGTTTTGTCGTACTGACCACTTTGATCTGAAATATCTCCTCTTTGGTTAAGAATTGCAAATTCAAATTTATAAATTCATTTAGCTGGTACATTTGAGTTTTGAAAACAGACATTCATTTGTTTTTTTCCTAATTAATTTTTTCTTTGGCGTCCCTTATTACCGCACAATGGAAAACATGAAATATCGGTATATTTACGAGTACGTGTTCTACCGTGGCACCAGTGCTGCAGAAACAGCTCGAAGGATTAATGATGTGTACGGCGCTGGTGTCGCAAAAGAAAGCACGGTACGTTTTTGGTTTCAACGTTTTCGTTCTGGAAATTTCGACCTTCAGAACCAACCCCGTGGACGGCCGGAGACGAAAGTGGAAAATGTAGAATTAAAGGCTATTGTGGAAGTGGATCCATCACAAAGCACTTCAGAGATAGCTGCAGGCTTCGGGGTAAGTGACAAAACTGTATTAATCCACTTGAAGCAAATCGGGAAAGTAAAAAAACTTGAACGATGGGTACCTCATGAATTGAGTGAATCGAACTTGCAAACACGCGTCGACTGCTGTGTTACTTTGCTCAACCGACACAATAATGAAGGGATTTTAAATCGAATCATTACTGTCATGAAAAGTGGATACTGTACGAGAATCGGAAGCGCTCGTCGCAATGGCTGAACCCTGGAAACCCAGCCAAATCCTGCCCTAAACGAAAATTGACTCAGAAAAAGTTACTTGTGAGTGTTTGGTGGACTAGCGCCGGTGTCGTTCACTACAGCTTTCTAAAATCTGGCCAAACGATTACGGCAGATATCTATTGTCAGCAACTGCAAACCATGAAGGAAGAACTAGCTGCTAAACAACCGAGATTGGTCAATCGCTCTAGGCCACTGCTGCTTCACGACAACGCAAGACCACACACTGCACAACAAACAACCACTAAGTTAGATGAGCTACAATTGGAATGTCTGCGACATCCACCATACTCCCCGGACCTTGCTCCAACAGATAACCATTTTTTCCGGAATTTGGACAACTTCTTACAAGGAAAAATTTTCAACTCCGATGCGGCAGTCCAAACCGCCTTCAAAGAGTTTATTGATTTTCGCCCCCATGGTTTTTTTTAGTAAAGGGATCAATGAACTACCTATGAGATGGCAAAAGTGCATAGATAACAACGGTGCATACTTTGATTAATTAAATATATTTTACACAAAAAATTTGACTTTATATTCCTCCCGTACAAAACGCCAATTTCATATATAAGGACCCAATATTTATGTACTCGAATTTAGTGAGGAACTTACTTATTATACCTTTTTATTAGATATATTTAAAAAAACATTATTTAAAATGCATCACTTTCCACAACAAAATAATAATTACTGTCTATTATGTTGTATGAAGTAGTTTAATTCAATATAACGATTTTTAATATCTATTAAAAGGTATAACTAAGAAAATTTCTAGGGAAATTTTATAATAAATCACATTCTAATTTTATTCTGTTGTAATTATTACGACAAAATTAAATTAGAATATGACTCAGAGTGGCGTCAACAATACATAATTCTATATGCATTTTTCAGGATATTTATAGACTGGGCGATGGCTTTCACCATTCTTGGCGCTTGCGCAGCATACGTCATTCTACTCGTAGACTCTGTACGACAGGTAATTTGGACGCTTAACAAAATATATTAAACTAACTTTATTAACGTTTTTTAAGGTTCTGTTGCCAAATGACAAAAAAACCGAATCTTTATAATTTCTTCCTGTCGTCCATATGTCACAGCTATTTTACTCGGAAACTTATTGGCACTATAATAGATGAAATTTGGCAGATAAGTGTAATCTACGAACATTTATACAATGGTGTTGTAAAATTTTGAAAAAATAAAAATAGGGATACTTGTAACTGAGTGCTGAAAAAAAATTCAGTGCACATACGCGTTTGGGGTAGGTAATTAGATATTTTTAGATACGTTTTAAAAAATAATATCGAGGTTCTAAAGTGACTTTTTTGTTCAAGTCAATGTATGTAATGTATTCCCATTCCAACTATACTTTTGTTCTTTTCAGATTGTCGATCACTACTATGAGGACAACGGTATACATCATACAATGTATTTTCTCATCTTTCTGCTACCAATCCTTTTATTCACTCAAATCAAAAATTTGAAGTATTTGGCTCCATTTTCTGGATTTGCAAATATTCTATTAGTCTTCACTTTCCTCATTTGTTTGTATTATATATGCTCCGACTTTCCAAGCCTAGATTCCAGACCAATGTCAGTTGACATTGGAAGATTACCACTGTTTATTGGGTAAGTTTCAAAATAACCAACGAAACCATTACTTACACATATAGTATTCATAGAAAGTATCTAATTAATCAGGATAATAATGAAAGTAGTTTATTAAAATCGGCCTAACTCACATAGCCAGAGCAAAGTTTTCATGAAGAGTCATGAACTTCGAACGTCATTGTCTCAAATATAATCTAATGTGGAAAGAACGTATTTGCTAAATTATATTTCATCCATTGATATTCATAAGTCAAATGAGTGAACATTCTCTTTTAAAAACTTCATAATCCCGGTGGTAACACCGTGGCGTTGGTTTATAGGCATATAGATTTGATACCACTATGGAGTACTCACGAGCGCATTCCTAACATTCCGTTAAACTGCAATAAAACGTCATTCGTTCCAAAACATCTTTCCAAAATTTTGGTATCTACATGTCTTCCCTTTGGATGCATGCACGCTTACCCACACTGTCGATCAGAGGTCCTCCAGCGAACAGGTCCTGAAAGGCTCGCTGAACAGTGTGACCTTCCGCTTAACCATCATAGAGACTCCGTGACATCGTTGTATTATGGACTAACCGCTATTAGTATTGTGCTGCACGCGCAACATTAGCACCACACCGCTTTAAAAACCACACCGCAAGACTAGCGAGGTGTGTTTTACTCGACCTAGTTTTTTATGCCAACCAACGCCATCGTATTTAAACTTAATTTAATATATTGTCCATTCATCACCGCCGCAACTCCACCCAGTAAACAATTAGGACACTTACTCCAGAGTAGACATGTGCAAAGTCAACCACGACTCACGAAAATTTTTCTTGTATTGTTGCATGAACATATATTTCTTCATTATTTTCAGTACAGTTATCTTCGCTATGGAAGGAATCGGCGTCGTGCTACCTGTAGAGAATACAATGGCTAAGCCTCAGCATTTCTTGGGTTGCCCAGGAGTATTGAACATTACTATGACAGTAGTGGTGCTTCTTTACATGATTATGGGATTTCTTGGGTTTCTGCGCTACGGGAACGATGCAAAAGGCAGTATAACTTTGAATCTGCCTACTAAAGAAATGTAAGTTTATTTATGAATTATTTACAAAACACGAATACTTACAAAAATTAAGAATCACATAGGTAGGTACTAACAATATATATATTATGTAATAATCTTATAAGCTCGAATCTTCACTAAATCGTTTAATAACAAGATAAACAAACCTCAAGAGTTATTTTCAAATTTTGCAAAACGTTAAAAATCTCTAACGAGTAGTAATACGGTTCTCCCAAGTTCTCCCTTAGAGGGAAGGTAAAGGGATCTCAAACCATAAAACCGATGTCTTCAGTGATAAATAGATAAATTCCTCAAATTATTTCATTAAAATGTCAGCGTAATACATTTTAATTGCTTCTTGGAGCTTCTGGCGACAAATATATTGAAACAGTCTTTCTAGTAGGATCCGCTGAGGCAGACTAAGCCACTAAAAAAAACTCGTCAACACACTAGTAAATAAGCACTCATTTCAACAAATCCACAATATAAACAACAGCGTAGACGCTTAGAGACGGAAAACTACCCTAATTTTACATCGCAAAAACCACTAGAATCAATTTGCGAATAATTAAAATTAACGCCCAACTGCTCCCCATAAAATCCCGCCAAAAACTAATAATGAGAATTTTCAATGGAACAAAATCTATTTCTTTTTTATTTTACGATGGCGCGAAAGTAAATTTATTCAAGATCAATCCAAACATTTCTGGCCAAATAAAGTCAAATAAAGATGTGATAGAACTATGACCCGACCCGATTAATTATAATACATTGTCGAAAAAAGTTAAGTTATGATTTTGAATTTTGAATAATTCGAATGCAGATAAAATAATTCATAATGTTTCTAAATCATCGTCTATCTTACAATATAAATAGACAATATAAAAACACATTTATAAGTAGGTATCAAGGTAGTGAAAAATATGTAAATAGTATATATACAAATAGTAGTGAAAATGTGTGAGGAGAATGATTAGATTTGAAGAAACGAAAGAAGTATGTAAGAACCGCGCCGGTGGGGGGCTCTGTCCTCTCTGACTACCCCGTTAGGGATACAGCGTGAAGATATGTATGTATGTATATAGTTAGGTAGTTAGGTATTTAAAAATGTTGGTGACGAAATCGATACTAGATATTTATTTTTTTAATCATGTAATGCAGTATATAAAAATTGGTAGAAAAGAGAGCAATAATAATTTTATGTATATTATAATAATAACTATTACACAGGAATCTAATAGATACACCAATAAAAAATAATCACAGCTAATAAACAACTTTTTCAGACCTGCACTTATGGCGAAGGTTTTCATAGTGTTGGCTATTTTCTTCACATATACACTACAATTTTACGTTCCAATGGAGATAGTATGGCGAAATACGAAACAATATGTACATCAGAAATATCACAACCATGCACAAGCTGCAATGAGAGCCATTTTTGCTGCACTTACCGGTAAGAATCAGAAATATTGTTGCAGGTTCATTAACAAATACATAAACCAAAACAATTACATACTATTGTCAAGTCCGAGTGCTACAGCGCTGATTTTCAGCGGCGATCAATATTGGTGGAAAACGTCAGTCTAACAGTTGGTTGTAGTAATTAAATTGATAAATAGTATAGTATTATAAATATAGAGAAATAGAAAATATGTTATCATATATAATACCTACACAATATATACGCTATATAATAATACAAATATACATGTTAACATATACTTTTTTTTAAATATTGCATTTCAGCTCTAACGCCAATCAAATTTCCGTGAATGAATTAATTTATTAACGGAACAACCTAGCCACCACTATAAGATTCGTCTGCTTGGTATGAGAGGAAATACAATTTCAGTCGTGACTTAAAATTACAAATTGTCCGAAGTTCTCGAATAGGTGGGGACAAGTTGTTCCAGCATTTGGTGGCTGCATATCTGAAACTGCCACGAAACGCAGACGTGCGGTGCTGCGGCACACGCAATACGTTTGCCACCAGTCTTGTGTTAGAGTCGGTCACTGCCTCTCCATTTTATCTTTTCAAATGTACTCTGGCCTGCCGGATTTTATCACTCCTAATAACAATGTTACAAGGTGTAACTTTCTTTACAATGACATCATTACTATTTTAGAAGCGTTTGAATAGGGTTCAACATGGGTACGTGGTAATGTTGAAAATAAACCTCTCGCAAGCATTTTGTACTCTTTGTAAAACGCGTTCGCTTCTTGCCAACAACCTAGGGCCATATACAGAATCCGCATACGCAAGTCTAGCAACCACTAACGAGTCACATAATCTTAATATGTTCAATACTTTTTCATTTTCTCGTATCTAAAAATTTTATCTAACATTTTCATGTTCCACATGAAACACATGATTCACATTATCTCATTACAGAGTAACTGTAACACTATGACGTCTCTCCTTATTAGTATAATCCTTTAATACATTATACTTCCAAGTTATGTTACGTTCAACTAAGTTACTCTATGTGTATTTATCTATGTGACGTGTATATCTCTATATACCGATATGATAACTTTATTACGTAAACATCTCATAAAAGTAACTTTGTATTTCAGTGGCAGCAGCAGCAGTTTTTCCTAACTTAGAACAAGTTATTGGACTAGAAGGCGCCTTCTTCTATTCGTTTTTGGGACTCATAGTGCCGACTATTTTGGATGTAATTTTCAGATGGGAACGGGATGTCGGAAAATATAAGTGGATCCTGATAAAAGATATACTGCTCTGTACATTCGGCATATTTGTACTTGTAACTGGAGTTACACAAAGCCTTAAAGTAATTTTAACGACTAAGTCGTGAATTGTGACTGAAATGGTTGTGCTACTTAATTTATTTTTGTACTGTTATTTTTATGAACTTATATGTACTACATTAAATAAGTAAGAATAAAAGAATTGTATTATTAACCATTTGAAGATATTATAGTATTAGTATAGGTGCCTAGGTAGCTAATTAAAAAGTACCTGGATTAACATAATTTAAAATACTTACTGTAAGAATTAGTACCTACTACCTACTACTTATACCTGTTTCTCTGTATATGTGTATTATAGGTACTTATAAAAGAAGAAATTCACTGATTAAAAAGTAACATATCAACGGACAGTCTCTACTCCCAAATCGTTGATTTAGAAACTTGGAATTTTGCACAAAGATTCTATAAACTATAATTTATGCAAACATCAAGCAAGCAAGGGATTTTTTTAAATTGAAGTAAAGGCTTAACATGGACAAAAATTGAAATGTATGTAGAAAACAGTCCAAATATATTTAGTTTGTATAACACCATAAAATAAATATTTATATATAGTTAAACATTTAGATACCTACAATCCTACATTTTTGGACAACCTATAAGCTCTAAGGGCTTAATAATAACAATAAATACAAACCATCTACAAACATCGTCATGACCACTTGACCAGCGCAACAACAGTCCATCAATTTCTTGCATACAACTACAAGTTAATTCCTCACAAAGTACCATTAAAAATAAAAGCCTGCAGTTGTATAAGAAAATGTTAATTATGAGATCTGCTGGAATAGAACTATTATCAATCATCACTGATGGAACTTTACCGAGCTATAGACTAAATATCACAGTATTTATAAGCAACAGTACACTGTATTTAATAGACATAGCTGTACCCAATTCCCATGACATGCGGAGCACGATGAAAAATAAATTGAACAAATAATAAGATTTGGCTAAATATTGAATTTCAGACATAGTTAATGGACAGTATGCATAGTCAGGCAGAGGCAGAGTTCATGTAGTTCGTGTAAGTATCTCATCCACCGGTTTTATACCGCAATCACAATGATGTTATAATACAAAAAAATATAACATCATTGCCGCAATCACTAGAAAGTTGTTACACATTTTAAATACTTGTCGCATCACCAGATTTCGTTTTATTGATTTTGCTTATTCTGGCACAATAATAAGTACCTAAATATAAACATAAATCCCGGGCTGCCTGATCGTATAATTGTATACAAAATTGTAGCATCATGTTTGTATAAAGATTGCCTTGTATAATTGGATACAAAAATAAGAATTCAAATGTAAAGTAGATATGTAAACGTTGAGTAAAATAAAACGTCGCCTTTAAATTGCATTCCATCCGTAAGCATAGATGACGATAGTTCACTATCGTTAAAGAAATTCTTTTTTCAGATTTAAACTTTACCGCCAAAGTTCTAATTTTTTTCCTTTGAGGCTAGACCGACCGCTTGTTTACAGTAACAATCAATAAAAATAAAATTATTTAATTTCTTTCCTAATAAAATTAAGTTAAAGTGACCAAAAATTAAATATAAACTTATTTGTAACTTATTGCTACAGATTTCTCGACAGTTTTGTTGGTCTGTTTAAATAAGATGTGAGTCTGTATAATTTCCCGGAGCAAATGGTATAAAATAATGTGCACAATCATAATATTATTCCGTTTCACTTTGAACACTGGAAAACACAGAAAATCGTCACCAAATCCGAATCGTAATCTTACATCATAATCTATCGTAAAATAGAGATGGGTAGGTCTGAATGGATAAGGGTAACATCGGAGTGATTATATTCTCTTTGCTGTTGGATGTATATCCAAACGAAAATCGGACACATATCCTTTGGAATATAAATATTTTGTGGATGTGGTTGTGATGTGGATGAATGTGGATCGCGCACATAAGGAGTTGGTAAGTGGTAACGGACACGGAACAAAGGAGCTGGAACGATATTTTTTTGTACTACATCGGTCATCAGATCCAGCTCCGCACACCTGTAACTCCGGTTCGGGAGTTGGTACCAAATTTCCGAATAGCCAATACAGGTCCGCATTTACAAAACCTGGACGCGTATCCGTAGAGCCGGATTGCCATCCGGACCCGTATCCTTAGAAAGCCGGACCTACCCATCTCTATCGTAATTACTATTGTTTATATTTCTTAAGGCTTTGGTAACAAGACCATCAGTCTAATGACGTAACTTTTGGAGAAACACTAAGTCCCTAACACTCCTCCAGTAAAGGCTTTACTGAAGTTAAAAAGGACTTCTTGGAAGAGCGTGAAAATTTCAGCTACACATGTTTATTTAGATCTCCTTCATTCTTTTCACTTACACAGATCTTTAAAACACAATATACTATCACTGCTGTACTTTAAAACTCCTAAAAAAAAAACCTAAATAAAATGACAAGCTCGCTTCTCCCATTCCCGCCAAAAAGTCATAAAAAGTCAAATAAAAAATTCAATCAATGTCAGGACCAAAGAACTTGCCTATTTACCAAACTACACACATCAAAAGTGTTTAAGGATCAAGTATGTTTTATAGTATCGTCGCAATTGAGGATTATTGTTTTAACTTTTTGGATCGTTATTGAGTCTTTTTAGTGATTTTCACTAATTGAATAAGTTCTTTGAATTTTGATTAAAAATAGAAAATCAACTGTCAATCAGGATTCCTATAAAACTGTAATAGCGCTTTTACAAAACTATTACAATTTCTGCATCGGAACTGAATTGCATCGATATGGAGCTACTACATCGTTTGACACGAGAAGAGATCATGAGAGCCGTCCGAATGGTGCAAGCTGGTTCCAGGCAAAGTATTGTGGCTGTCGCTCTTGGCACTACACAGCGTCCTAAGCCGTCTCTGGACACGCTATCGTATCACAGGCAGGGTGGCCGAGAGACATGGAGGACAATCTCGCATCACCACTCGCAGACAGGACTGGTAACATTCAAATACTGCTCGACGGAATCGTACCATGACCGCCACGATGTTGGCTACGAGGCATCACAGCTCTTCAGGCTTGCTGATAAGCGACCAAACCATCCGAAATCGTTTACGTGAAGTGGGTTTGCGTTCCCGAAGGCCGCTGAGAGCTCCGCCTATAGCACCCTGCAATCGTAGGGCTCGTTTACAATGGGCTCGCGAACACAGAAATTAGGAGGGAGAAGACTCCTGTTGTGTTTGCTTTTCCGATGAATCGCGTTTCGACGCCATACAAGACGTACTTGAGTTTGGAGGACCTCTGGACGTCAAGAACGTTTGAAGTTTTGTCAGGAAGTTCTTTCATATAGAGGGGGAACAATAATGGTTTGAGCCGGTATTTGGATCGGTGGAAGAACCGTTCTCATTTGGGTCAGGAGCAACCTCAATGCTCAGATTTATGCGGAGAGGATTGTTTCAGACGTGATCATCCCTTTGCGAAGCCGGTTGGATGATTCGTTTCGACTAATGCACGACGATGCACGTCCACACACGGCTAGAGTCGTAACACGCATTCTTGCCGATGCTCGCATCAACGTTCTGCCGTGGCCTGCTCAATCGCCAGACCTCAACCCAATTGAGCAAGCATGGAATATGCTCCAAAGAAGAGCTCTGCCGAGTATGGATGCCGTGCATACTCCATAACAACTTTTTGACTTGTTAGAAAGAACGTGGGCGGCGATTCCTCAAAGCGATTTTGATGAACTGATTTTAAGCATTCCGAATCGCTGTGATTGTGTGATTCGTGTCAATGTTGGAAACACAGATTATTAATTTTTTTATCTTTACAATAAAAATTTAAAAAAACCTTATTTTTGCCTTTTTTGCCATTTAATTGACGACATTAATTAGGTTAGTTTCCCACAATTTGCAAAAACTGCAATTTTTCCTAATTTTTACAAAATATAGGAATAAGTTGTTAACATAGAAATTAAAGTAAAAAGCCAGTTTGGAACACTAGATTTGATAAATATTAATTGGATAATTTTTTATAGTTAAAAATGTACTCGATCCCTAGATTCTTTTGATGTGTACAAACCTATTTTTGTTTTTTCAAATTTCTTTACAAAAATCAAGACCTAAATTCTAAAAAAGTTTGGAAATGCGGAATGGCTGTATGGACATAATCATTGTTGCCTTAGAAAAATTAAAAAACTACATTTCATGTCGTGCACGCATGGACGTACTATCGTCCACGTCATATAAAAGATTGTTTTACTCTAAAATAAATCGCAACACGTTTGCTTTGGGCGTTTTTATAATTTATCGTGTACGTTTTTATCGCGCGTTTTTTCCGTGGACGGCAAATAGGAACGCCTTTATAATTTCCACGATATTATCGTGGAAATTGGCGCACAGAATTGACGTCACTTTGAGTTTCAGGAAGCATAGATAAGGGTGTCAAAGAGAACGCTATGGATTTATCATAGCTACGTCTTTTGTGATCGTTATATACTAGTTGTTGCCCGTGACTTCGTCTGCGCGGAATAACAAAAAAAAATCTATATGGAAATTCAGGTTATAAACTATCTGTGTATGAAATTTCAATTAAATGCGTTCAGCCATTTTTGCGTGATTTTTCTTTCATATTTATATTATTTGTTATGTATAATATATTTTATATCAGCATCCACTGTTACAAATAAAGTACTTATAGTTCTAGGTTGTATTCTACTTGGTTCACGAAATGTAACGACATCGTATTTGAAGATACAAAAATTAAAACGTAATACTAAAAGCCATACACCACACGTTATGGCTTGCGAGCACCGTCTTCCGACTCCCATATTTAATTTTGTGTAGGTACACACTACGATCTCAACACTGTCGTGAGGACTTTTTGGTGGGAATAATAATTTACATTCTCTTTGGTGTGAATGGGAGGTGAAGTTGTAATTTTTTTACATTTTCTATTTTTTTCATTTTTGAGAGTTTTAATGTACAAAAGTGATAGTATATTGTGTTTTAAAGTTCTGGATAAGTGAAAAGAATGGAGTAAGTCGAATATACATGTGTAGGTGAAGCGCCCTTTGGCGGGATTTTATGGCGAGCGGTTGGGCGTTCATTTCAATTATTTGCAAATTGTTTCTAGTAGATATTGTGATGTAAAATTGGCGCAGTTTTGTGTCCCATGTATCAACGCTGTTTATAATCTGTGAAATTGTTGAAAGAAGCGCTTTAGTAATGTGATGTTGAGCTTTCTTTTAGTGCCTAGTCTGACTCAGCAGATACTACTAGAAAGACTGCCTCAATATATTTGTCGTCAGACACTCCAAGAAACATTATAATATACTAGCTGTACCCGCGACTTCGTCGTGGAAAAATTTTCCTTGACCTCTTTAGGTTACTAAGGTTACCCGAGGTACTCATATTGTTGGTGTTAAACAAAAAAGTTATTCTCTGTAATGGAACATCCGCCATATTATATATCCCCTGCGTATTCCATTTCATTTAATACCCATATTGTTGGTGCTGAACAAAAAAGTTATTTCCTATTATGAAATATCCGCCATATTAGATTTATGATGACGTCACATACACAAAAACCTTTCCCTGTGTATTCCATTTCATTTGATACCCACATTGTTGGTGTTGAACTAAAGTTATTTCCTATTATATTGGATTTATGTTGTCATCACATGTCCAGAAACCTTCCTCTACGTATTCCATTTCATTTGATACCCATATTGTTGGTGTCGAACGAAAAACCTATTCACTATTATGGAACATCCGCCATATTGGATTTATGATGACGTCACATGTCCAGAAACCTTATCCTGCGTATTCTATTTCGTTTGATACCCATATTGTTGGTGTTGATTGAAAAAGTTATTTTCTGCTATGGGATATTCGCCATATTGGATTTATGATGACGTCACATATTCAGAAACCTTCCCCGGCGTTTTTCATTTCATTTGATACCCATATTGTTGGTATTGAACAAAAGTTATTTCTTATTATGGAACATCCGCCATCTTGGATTTATGATGACGTCACATGTCTAGAAACCTTCCCTTGCGTATTCCATTTCATTTGATACCCATATTGTTAGGGTATAGCATTATCAAGTTCCCCTATAAAGTTTCATCCGCTTTTCCACCCCTTTAGGGGTAGATTTTTGATAAAAAAGAAAACTATATTTTTTTAATAGAAAAGGCGTATCTCTGTGTCGAATTACGTATTAATCGGTTCAGCGGTTAAAAATTTCCCATACAAAGTTTATTTCCCCGTTTCACCCCTTTAGGGGTAGATTTTTGAAAAATAACGTAGCCTATGTTCACCCACTGGTGTCAAACTATCTCCATGCCAAATTTTATTAAAATCTGTTTGGTGGTTTAGCAGTGAAAACCGAACAGACAGACAGACAGAGAGACTTTCGCATTTGTAATATTAGTATGGATATGGATGTGGATTAGTATGGATATGGATAGTATGGATAGTATGGAAGTATGGATATGGATTACGTAATTTTAATGAAATAGAATGAAGAATGTCTTATTTCATTACTGAAGACGTTGGCTGTTATGGGCATAAACTTTGCCTACACTTTGCCTTCCCTCTCAAGGGAGAACTATACAAATAATCTCATAATAAATCTCTAAAACTCAATAGTTTTAGTTTTAGTATCGAACGAGTTGTATTGGCGCTGTAATCGCTTCTGCCATCTTGACTATCCGCCTAGTCAATTCCTTGTCAGTGTGCTGTCAGTTTGACTCATATTCAGACTCTGGCTACTTTTCTATTTCGAATTCAGTTTTGGTTTACCTTGTGTTTTCTTCGTTTTCATGCTTGAGTTGACATCCTTGAAACGCATATTCTCCTCTATTGTTTGATGAAAATAATCCCTTAAATCGCTGCGTTAGTCGTTTTTTGGAATCACTAGGAAATACCTACATAAAGATATATAAAAAGTGTTGGTACGTACGTACAGTACAGTTGTCAAAAAAGTAGGCGATAGTAGCGCCAAAACGAAATATATAACAATTACGGCAAAGTGACTGTCGCATCTGTAGCTTGCTACAAATACTTAATCTGTGAACTCAACTCAAGGTGACGTCAATTTCCACGATAATAGCGCTTACACCTTCCAATTTGTTGGAACAACTTTCCTAGGGATGGCGATCTAAGATCGATTAATAGAAGTATCGATCATTCGATCTCAAGCAGTGAATGCATCCAGTGAATAGACGACAGACACTCAAAAATCATTCTACGATTTTTTTAAATTTTGCATGGGATAGACAAAATTAGACGACTCAAAAAAGCGGTAAATCTGGCTCCGAAAGCGCTAAGGTGACGACAATGTTCGATATATATACATATCTTTGATTTATTAAAAAATTCAACGCTAGCTCATTAATTTGTAGTTGCGTTCTTATCAATACAAAAAATATCATTTCACTAAATCGATTCTCTACTTGATTGATTCTCTATATTTTATGGTGAACAATTTTAATCAATGTAGTAACACCTACGAGCAGACCCTGGGAAGAGTTGCTGAATTAGAAGTCAAGTTGAATGAGTCCCATAGGCTCGTTCAGCAGTTACAAGATGACAAGAGAGAACAAGAGCTTTCACACACACAGAGTCTGTTCGATGAGTCGATTGCTGCTGACACAGCTGAGTTTTCTCCATTCAGACCGGATGGACTAACAGATCCAGATGTTCATTGTAGACATACTTGCAATCATTTCAATGTTAAAAGTAAAAATAAGTTACGAAAATATATCAAAATTAAGAAATTTATTCAAAAAACTGAAAAGTAATAAATAAACATAAATTCTTTCGTAGTAATATCAAGTTGAGAAAAGATCGCCGGGATCTGTTGGAGCAGCTGGAAAACTGCACACTTAAATTACTTGAGAGTAGGGAAAGGTATGATGTGGAGACCACAGAGCTTCATAAGATCATAGACAGATTAAAAGAAAACTTGACAAATATCAACAATAAGTACAAATTAGCTCCACAGGAATATAATTATCTTAAACTCTTATCAGAAAGATTAGAAAAGGAAACATTATTATATACAAATTTAAATACACCAAAATCATCACTCAGTAGTGCAGATATGTCATACTCACAGGTTATAAATAAGAGGTGTGGTGACTCCATCCTACAAAGTAAGGAAAGGAAACTGACTGACTCTAGTAATTTAAAAAGTAATATCGCAATATTTTCTGATAGACTGGGATTAGAGTTGGGCAGTGTAATTAATAATAATGTCAATCAGTGCATCACTAATTACTGTTATCCAGATGCACCCATCTCACAGATATTTAAATTAATTGTAAACAACATTTTAATGTGAACACTACCATAGTACTTATATTAGGAAATTCTATAAACATATCAGAACAGGAATTAACTGATAATATAGATTCTTTGGCTAAATTAGCAAAAGTGAACAAAATTATATTATGTGCCTTCCCTTATTCGTCATGATTGCCAAAGAATAGCAATAATCATATTAAAAATTTAAATAATGTAATGAGTAGGGTGACACTTTGTCATAGTAATTTTATTTTTTGGACACCAATAGGTATATTAGTAATATTTTACTCAAATTTAGACTGACAAAAAGTACTTTGTACTTGTCTAAAAAAACAAAAAGTAAACTCGCTACGTTAGTAGCTAAATGTATTAACTGAGTTATAGGTACTATAACTAATGACATAATTAGAGACGACGCAAGTTTTAGTAGTAATACTAATAGTAATTTTTTTTTTATTTATTCAGAAGAACAACAGTGATTACAGACAAAAATAGACTTAAAACACTAAGTACATACAGATGACCAATTACAGTTCTCCACATATTTATACAATGTGCCACTTATATAAATCAAATCAGTACCCATAAATTATAGTAACATTTACACAAATTCTTATTTATGCATACATATACTAAACAAAGAAAAATGCATACCTACGTGAATATTTATACTAATACTAAATATGTGTATGTTATATTATACATAAAAACATAATACAAATATAATATGCATATATATGTATATTAACAGGCATATCATGACTAATCACGAAAACCACTGGCAACACGGCAACGTTGAAGAATGTAATGCGGATAATAATTCTTTAAATTAAGTAATAAGACAACAGAGAAATTACATTGTAATTTTATTATGTTAGCACACCAAAATATCAATAGTTTCTCTGGCAAAATATTAGAAACCGAATTATTAGTAGACAAATATAATATAGACATCTTGTACCTCACCGAGACGTGGTTGAGGGCTGTTAAGATATCTTTTAAGGTGGCCAGTGTGTTCAATCGAGCGTCGACAGATGGCAGCGGTAGTATGATTTTGGTTAAAAATTCTCTCAAAATAAAAAATCGCAAAGACATAGCTGCTCGCTCGGTTGAACGTGTATGTGAAATTTCGTGTGCGGAGACGGATCATTACATATTCTTATGTGTTTATAGACCTCTCTCGTCCGATTATTCTCAATTTTTAATTTCTGTAAAGGAGTCTTACCATGCTTAGCAAATCTAACAAATCAATCATAGCATGTGGTGACTTCAATGTCAATAAGAAATAACTCTAAGGAAAGGGAAATGCCGATTTCACTCTTTCTTTCATTTGATCTTGTGCACATTTTTGATGAACAGACCAGGGTTACATACCAGTCGGCGACGTGCATTGATAATGTTTCTATGAATAAGAGCAGGATTAGAGAGCACAAAATTATTAGTGGTATTCGATCAGATCATAAAGCTCAATTTATTAAAATAGATTCCATGAAAAATAAATTAGAAAGAATTGAGTTTAGACCATTAGGCGGGAATCAGTTAAAACGTTTTACTAACGAAGCAACAAATTTAGCAAACATCGTTCCCTCTGTTGGCGTTCCGAATATCACGTATAAGAGATTTTTGAAAAATTTCACCGACATATTCAATGAAAACTGCCCAAAGAAGAAAAAAATAATTACTGACAACAAGTTACATTTCTCTGATTGGGCGACAAAAGGTATTAGAAAAAGTAGGGACAGACGTTATGAGTTGTATGACAAAAAGTCATACACATCGGATGAAAACTTACATAGCTATGTCCGCAATTACTCAAAAATATTTAAAAAGGTATCAAAGCACGCGAAATCAATTCATATCGCCAATAAAATTCGTAAGGCAGATAACACAGTAAATGCGATATGGAACAATATTAACACAGAAGTAGGCAAACAAAATAAGAAAAATGAAGACCTCTCATTATACATTAATAATAAAACCGCTACTAATAAAAAATAGGTTGCTAATGGTTTTGCTAAATTTTTTTCAAATGCACCTGTACACATTACTAGTGGTCTAGCATCTTTTGCACATGCAGCACGGACACTATTAAGCCAAAATATAGGAAAGTGGTTCCCTAGTTTTCAGTTCAGGTACACGTTTTCATTTGAAATAGAGAAAACTTTCAAAGAATTAAAAAAAAAAAGAAAAGTGAAGATTCGTGGGGATTATCAGTTCATGTACTGGCTAATATAATGCCAATAGTAACACCGATTTTAGTAAATATGTATAATAAATGTGTCGATCAAGGTGTGTTTCCCGATTTGATGAAGCGTAGTAAAATTATACCAATATTTAAATCGGGTTGTAAGTCAGATCCTACAAACTACCGGCCAATGTCGATATTGCCAGCGTTGAGTAAAATATTCGAAAAAATAATGCTCAACCAATTGCTGGTACATTTTAACATTTGCAGGATTTTTCATGGTCAACAGTACGGTTTCACGAGAGGGCGGTCAACAACACATGCGGGAGCAAGCTTAGTCAAGAATATACTAGAGGCTTGGGAGGGGTCACGAGATGCCATTGGTGTGTTTTGTGATCTTTCCAAGGCTTTTGATTATGTTTGTCACAAAACTTTAATTTACAAGCTGAAATACTATGGAACACGTGATAAAACTCTCGATCTCGTGATTTCATATCTGGGTGACCGAGAACAAAAAGTGAGTGTAAATGGGGTTACATCTATTGGTTTTAAATTAAAGATGGGTGTTCCCCAAGGATCAATTTTGGGACCGTTGTTATTTTTGGTTTACATTAATGATCTTCCATTTATGCATAAAGACCTATGTAAAATAATATTATTTGCTGATGACACATCATTACTATTTAAAGTAAACAGAAAAGACATAGATATTAGCGGACAGAATAGGACCTTGGCAGATGTCTCGAGATGGTTCGCTGCCAATAATTTACTACTGAATGCACAAAAAATCAATTGTGTCAAGTTTTCCCTATCCAATGTACCCAAAATCCATAAGAGACTAGAACTGGATGGGAAACAAATAGAATTAATGAAATTAGCTGCTTTTCTTGGTTTATCACTAGACAATAAGTTACGGTGGGCGGACCATATCGGGACTTTAGCTAATAAGCTCAGTTCGGCAATATATGCTATTAGGCGCATTAGACAGTTGACAGATGTGGCTACGGCTAGGCTGGTGTATTTCGCATATTTCCATAGCCTTATGTCTTATGGTCTGCTACTGTGAGGATCAGCGGCACATATGAAATCTATCTTTATTTTACAAAAAAGGGCAATACGTACCATCTACAGTATCAACGCACGAGAATCGCTGAGAGATCATTTTAAAGGCATTGATGTACTCACCTTACCTTTGTTATACATATAAAACATAATGTACACTAGAAAAAATTTAGATCTATTTCAAAACAAAGGCGTTATTAATGGTGTGGAAACTCGTGGTCGTGATCAGCTAGTTTTTCCTAAATTTAAATAACAAAAGTCAAGTGGTTCATTTTTGGGTAACTGTGTTCGTTTTTATAACAAAATTCCTCAATAAATTACTCAATTAACGGAAAAGAGATTTAAACTTGTCATTAAACGCACACTGATTGGAAAAGCATACTACAAAATTAGCGATTTCATTGAAGACACAACAATAGACTGGAAGTGATCCTCTCTGCACATGCATTGACTGGCTTTATGGATATTGTATTTTTAAATAATTATTGTAGAATGATGTTGAAAAATTTTATTAAAAAAAATTAAACCGCCTTCAAAAAAAACACTGAAAAGTATAAAATAACTATCCTTTACCAAGCCAAGCCCACCAAACTAATAGACTTTATGTTGTTGCACATTGATTTGGCACCGACTTCAATAACTGTCAAATTTAATTATATAGGTATGTGTATCGTATTTATAAAGTTATTTTAATTGTACTTACATTGATTAGTAAAGGATACAGTGGCGTAACTATACCATCTGGGGCCCGTGGCAAATTCTTTTGATGGGGCCCCTATCAGTAAAAATCGTCACGTTGTACTTAGTTTAATTTTAATAAACTACTTAAGTAGTTATCCAACACTAATAACAATTTTATTTTCAAGCGCATGGGTTTATACATTTACATTCATTCACATTCACCAGCCTATATACGTCCCACTGCTGGACATAGGCCTCCTCTCATCATTCTTCAAGTACTGACTAATTTTAGGTAGCTTTTTATTTTTATCTTTCGTTTTTCGCTCCCACTTAAATATTTTCTGGAACTAGACATTTTAATATCTAACTTTCACAATAAACTTTACTTTGCCACAATTTGCAGATTCAATAAAACAACAAATACGAAAAATCAAAGATACAAATAACCAATTGTCAAAACAATCACAAAAAGAATACGCAGTCAGTAAAGCCCTCATAAAAAAATAGCAAATCCGGGATTCCCCTAACATAGTGTTGCTAGCTCGCCCCAGCGGCAGCGCCACGAAAAAATTACTTTCTTGGTTAATAAAATGAGAGAATTCCCCGGTCGTCAATGCTCACCCGCGCTGCCAACGTACCGCGACATAAAACGTAGAAACCAATGGATGCCTTCTAAAATTGATCAACATCTTTTTGTTTAGGATGTGTTGAAATGCTTAACGATTAACTTGAAATTGCATTATGGTCTTCAGTTGTCTCACTTTAATGGATTTTAAGCAAAACTTAAAAAAGAAATAAAATATATACTTTTCAAGTAAAATAAAATACTCAGGTACAATGTTAAAAAATTATTTCTGAGCTCGCGGCCTCTTGGGCCGGGGCCCTCTTGGTTCGGGGGCCCGTGGCATTTTGCCAGCCCTGCCACCCTATAGTTACGCCACTGAGAGGATAGTTATTTTATACTTTTCAGTGTTTTTTTTGAAGGCGGTTTAATTTTTTTTAATAAAATTTTCTATTTCTCCCTTTTGAGTGGTCTTGACTTAAATATTCATTTAGGTTTGCAATTTAGGTCTGCAATTAACTTCATTCTAATTCCGGAGCGCAACGATATACAAGAGAATCGTCAATATAAATAAAGGTTATAACCAAGTCGTGTTGTCTAGTGTATCTTCGAAGTCCAAGCTCCAATATCGGTGAAACTTAAATGAGACCACTTCTGAAGCATTACCTACCAAACGTAAAAAGAATTTTCGAAATCGGTTCATAAATGATGGAGTTATGAAGTAACAAATATACAAAAAGAAAAAAACAACATACAGACGAATTGAGAACCTCTTTCTTTTTTTGAATTCGGTTAAAAACAAAAAAAAAACAAAAAAAAAACAACATACAGACAAATTGAGAACCTTCTTTTTTTGAAGTCGGTTAAAAAATGATACCTGTTTCTTGTCGGTTCTTCTCAGTATCCAGGTTTTCTTTTCGAACCGAACTAAAGTAGATTTGACGTTTAAAAATACTTTGCATTTGAGTTTACTTGAATAAATTAATTTGACTTTGACTGACTACTCGAGATCGATCGATAAATTTTTCCATTAATCGATCTCGGGTTGCCATGTCTGGGAAAGTTGTTCCAACAAATTGGAAGGTGAAAGCGCCTAAAGATGGAAGAACCGGATATGCAAAAAAATTACGCGCCAAAGTTAATAAAGTTTAAAATCTTGTTCGATAAAACTCGTAATTTTATATAAAATTGGCTACTGTAATATACCACTTTGGGACAGTAACATTTTAATATAGTCACCCTCTGACTACCCCGTTAGGGATACAGCGTGAGGATATGTATGTATGTATGTAAGATTTTAATAGAGTTCCAAATCCATAACTTACATAACCATGAATTCTGTTGTTAATCTCATTCTATTTCAGGAACAATATTGTCACCTCCCCAAAGCAGTGAATAACAACGCGGCTAGCGTAAACCAAAATAAATTTTTGAATAGAGTACATTCCTCCCTTGAGTTTATTGAACGTCGTGACTGGTCGTGACTGGACTGTTGAACTTGGCCGTTGGCTGTGTTTTATATCTTACATGCACCTTTTAATTTTACATTTTATTTCTACGATAACGTAGTTATTACTCAGTGTCTAAGATACTATCTGCAATCCTGTAACCCTGTAACTGTAATGTAAGCACTGTCAGGGAATAAATGTATATGTTTTATAGTTAAATAGTGAATATAATTAACTGGACAAAAATAATGCCTTTCAACATCAATTCCAAACTTGTAAGTAAATATCTCTAGAATTTATTATTTTTTACCTACTTGCTGTGAAAACCTCAATGAAATCATTTTAAATGATCATTTTGAGGTTATAGACAAACGCACTAATACTATAATCATTACTTATTCTTATCGTTTTCCTAGTCCTAACTGATAATATTACTTACAACATTATAACAGACATGTTTATTCAATATCTATCATTTGTCTGAGATAGTCAACATGGCGCAAACTGTGCAAATCCACGAAAGTTCTATGGTTAGTTAAGCGTTATGTGCGTGCGTGCGTGCTTGTCATGAATATATTGTACATGCTCCTGTACAGAAGTCAGAAACTGACACTATTGTTACAGTGCGATTTCCTTAATGATAACCGAACGAAGTTCAAGGCTGTGTCACCAATCATAACTTCTCGATAATATTTAGACAGTCAATTCTTTTTAGCTACATTACGATTTCACGTCGCGATCGAAACCACAGCTCCGCCGCGGTCCCAACGTATTACAAGTAGATAACCTTAACGTGATTTCAACATGACTAACTTACAATTTGCTTTGTCAGAATTTTTGGAAAACATTCCAGTTTGTACTATTATTAATTTACTAAAGTTTAATTACATAGCCAAATAATAATGAAAAGTTTTCAAAGTTATACAGAATCAGTTTTATATTGCCTCAGTTTACTTAGTTATTATAATTGCATATTGATCACAATTGAATAATTTTTTTGAATAAAATTGTATGTAGATAATTGATGAATGTTTTTATTAATAATTGTGCCTAACACTAAATATTGCAATATGTGTGCTACTCAATTTTGAAATCGAAATTGTATGTTAAAGTTAACTACATAATTTAAGTTTAAAGTTCAGTGTAGACGTCATATTATAAATGTTATGTATTTCTAGGTTTTACCTTTGGCTATAGGAGTTGGCTCTGTGGTGGTATTAACAACAATAATTGTTAATTGTTTGTGGGGAAAGAAATCAAAAAGCATCAAGAAACTTGTAACTTTAGTAGACCCAAATACAAAATACCAATTGCCTCTCACGGAAAAAGAAGTAATCAGTCATGACACAAGGAGATTCCGATTTGGCCTACCTTCTTCGGAGCATGTATTAGGTATTTCTTTTTCACTAAAAACTCATTCAAACTTTAGATAGAGCCTATTGTTATGATATGTACAAAGAAGAAATGAGGTGCGGAGAAGAGGATGTTACATACAAAGATAATATTATTTAACATTAGTATTTCTTTATAAGTAAATGTAAAAAATGCTAAATAGGTATAACAAAAAATATGTATGACTAGTTATGTGCTATTGCCGGCAACATTGCCCATAGTGGGAATATTACTAGCAAATTTTTTTCAGAAAATGACAAAAATTGCTGGCAATTTCGCCAGTAATATTCCCACTTTGGACAATATTGCTGACAACGGCACATTACTAGAACATGTTAATTATCTAGATTTACATGGCCTTTAATTTGGTTAACGCTAAATTGAAAACCCCTTGAAAAATGACAGAACTAGCCAGTAAAAGAAGCAAATATAACAATCAATTACTATTCATTAATAACATATTAAACAACACAATATAACTTGTAATTCGAAAAAATCTGATTTACTTGAAATTTTTTTTAAAACAATGTATAGATATCAATACATTTTATTTGTGATATAATTAAATCTTATAAATTTTATGAAAGATTTTTGTAACTTTCTTCATTCCTTGAATAATTTTTTTTTGAGTGACTACTGAATACCTACTGTAGATCATTTTTGCCATCAAGTTATTCCCTAAATATGTTTTATTTACTCATATTTATTTAAATGTTGAAAATTTTAATTTCCTTTCAGGTTTACCAATTGGCCAGCACATTCATTTATCTTGCAAAGTCGATGATGATCTGGTTATTAGAGCATATACACCAGTGTCTAGCGATGAAGAAAAAGGATATGTCGACTTGGTTGTTAAGGTATTATTAATGTTACAATTCTATCTTAAAATTATCAACATAATGAGTCGCAATCATTAATAGTAATTGTAACTTGAAATGACTTTCAATTTCATATGATACATAACACATGCCGATATATGAAGGTAGGTTGAAAAGTTCTCAGCCTAAGGTAGTTGAGTCACTTTATTAGTGTACCTGAATACCTCCTTGTCAATATATAAAAAAGGTTTCCAGCAGTTAGGTTCATTAAACTCAGTAATTGAAATACCCTTTAATTATTTACTAAATAAAATCAAAGGAAATAACACTATGTCTGACAAATCTCAGTCTTAGGAATTTTCACTCTCAAAACGTAATAAAATATCAAAGAATACTTCAAAGAAGTTTATGCCTCAATATTCTATGTATATAATGCTGGAGTCACTTATTTGGACAAGGCCGATACTCCATCGAATATGATCCCCATTTCTTTTGCCTGTTTACGATGATTACTGATGAAATTATTGAGACGATTGACAAGCTCATATTAGAAGTTTAAAAACTAAAGTGCAGAATTAAGATGTAGCAAATAGTTAAAACTCTAATGATCAGGAGTGAATTGGAAAAATTTTGCACACATATTTACACACGAAAAAAGTAAGAGCACTCTGGGTACCGAGAAAGCCGACATGCCAGGGCGAGTTGAATGTTCGAGTCAGTTTTGGAACTTGTAGAAGAGACGATTTGGACGAGATTTGTTCTCAGAACCACTGACGAAACATGGATTCGACAATATGATGCGAAATCCAAACAAGACTTGAACATTTTGTTTTTGTAAGATGCTGCGCCCAATCGCACTTCGCGAATTGCGAGGCATGCCTGGATAGATAGATGCTTTGAAAAAATCAACCATCCATCCTACATTCCTTACCTGGCTCCTAGCAACTACTTTCTATTCAATAAACTGAAAAGAAAATGCTTATGCGGAAAAAGATTTGAGGTTGGTGAAGACATTTCGAAGTGAAAGAGGACAAAATTTTTTTTAATGATATAAAACTACTTACTGTATAAAAATTGTGAGACGTGATTCGTATACGGGGATATGAAATTAGAAAATAAAAATAAAATTTGCTCCTTTTTATATAGGTACATACACATACTTTGGGCCAAGAACTTTTCAGCCTCCTCTCATTGATTATAGATCTATATAGTAGATATGTTTTATCAAAGATGTACTTAAACTTTTTATCGCAAATGCTTTGTCAATGTGAAATGGAATATTGATTAATTTATCTTATCACCAGTAATATTACACATGTGTTTGTGTGTGATATGAGGGAGTAGGTACTTATGCGTACAAGTACTCTATTTTTGCACTTCATATTATGTTCTACTCTTCATAGAATTGTTGTTTATCTTGACCCAAAGCCATTTTCAGCAGTCTTGTCAGTCCACTGTTTTACACAGGTCTCCAATCACATACAGCACTAATCCCTTCTCATCCAATAAATATTAGCTATCTTATGCACATTGTCGATCCATTCGCTACAGGACACCCATCACTATAATTATTCAGTCGCAGTAAAAAATACACTCAAAAAAGTATTAGTAATAATTTGTATACAATTTCAGGTGTATTTCAAAAATGTTCATCCCAAGTTCCCTGAAGGTGGTAAAATGTCTCAGTACTTGGAAAACATGAAAATTAGTGATACTATTGATGTTAGGGGACCATCGGGACGGCTTCAATACACTGGGAATGGTACATTCCTTATCAAAAAAATGAGGAAAGATCCACCTGTTAAGGTTGTGATTAAGAAGTTGAATATGATTGCAGGTAAATTAATCTAAATTCAATAATAAAGAGATATTTATTTTTTATACATTAACAGAGTTGTTTGTACTTTGTTCATTGAAGAGATTTATGTAAAAGTGATTGCTTATTACTGTGTTCTATACTAAGAAAAGCTACTAAAGGGAAGTCAATGCAGATTATACACACTATTTGAAAAAAAATCCACATTATACAATAGAGTATATTATAATAGTATAACGGCATCTTTATAATAAGTGTCACAGCACTATAAAAATCTGAAAGTTAGAGTTCTTCTCACCTGTCTGCATTTTTGTATCAAAAGCATTCAACATCGTATATAAAAACACTAGGAAAAATCAAACTAGTAACATTCCCTTCAAAATTTACGTAAGTACGAACTACAAAGTTGCAAACAAAAAACAAAAGCTAGTATAAATATAATTATTATGTGCATAAGTTGGTACTTTTCCATGTTGATTTATTATTAACCCATCGTACCGTCATATTACCTCACTACTATGAGATATGTATAGACAGATATTTTGAACCTTTTGTCTTCTCTATGTAAACATTTAAAGTATGTTAGTCATTATTGTACGCAATACGTTATTATTTTACAGGTGGCACTGGCATCACGCCAATGCTTCAACTCGTTAGGCACATATGTAATGATGCGAATGACCATACAGAACTGAGACTACTTTTTGCCAATCAGACTGAAGAAGACATACTGTTGAGAAATGAACTAGAGAAATATCAGAAGGAATACCCACGACAGTTTAAGCTGTGGTACACAATAGATAGAGCTAATGAAGGTTTACTTTAATTTTATCACCAGTAATTTATACTAACCAAAACCTGAATGAGAGACAGTTTAACATGTTTCTTATAGATTATAATTTATTTGAATTTTCTTTATCTTACGCGATTACTTCTGTTGTCCAATTACATCCTCAGGATTTAACTGACCTCTTATTGATATTTTAGGATTTTGAGTTATGATAACTACCTAAAGTAATAAAAATTGAATTTTCAAGTAAATTCATTCATATAACCATGCATTCACACATACATATAATTCACAATGTGTAATAATAATAACATAAAGACAGAGCGGATCAAAATAATTGAAAACAGAAATGAAATATTAAATCTCATATCCATTAGTAAGTTTGTGGTTAGAGCACTCACAAAAATGAGTAACTCGAGTTTAGGTAAATACCGAGCATAGCGCAGCGGTGATGCGTTTGCGTACGAAGTCCTCGCTTCGTGTCATGTCTTGACGCACACAGCTGCAAGGCAGGATTGCGTTACATTTCACTACGGCTTACACTGACTTGTATAATTGAGAAAAACATACAAGCGGTAGTAAACTAATTAATCTGTGATACAAGTAAGAAACGTCATGTCATCAATATATTGGCAGAGGCAGATCCTGTTTCTGATTATAACAAAATGTCAAACAAATAATTATCTATAATAAAACCGACTACTGAATGGAACATGTAACTCGATTTTATTTTTAAATTTACCTTTATTAAAAGTCACGGAATAGTCGTTTATTATTTATTAATTACTCTCTACATAGAGAATAACATCGTTAGCCTATAAGGCACGTCCATTTAATCAAAGCGAAAATTATGTAATTTTGTGTAGAATGATAACGCATTTTATTTTTGAGATTTCGAGAGACGCTGATTATGAAAATGAATATCATTATTTATATGACAACTCTCTGCGAAAATTTCATATATTATTTGCACCCTTTGCAGTCGAAACTTTGAGACCTTGGGATCCCGAAGCTCATTCGCCGGTTTTCGAAATTTGTAAACGACTAGTCGAAACTTTTACGGGAAACATTCGAGCTGGTAATATTTTTCACCAGCGAATTAGCTTGACTATTCAAAGATATAGACTATTAGCTAAACACCCTAAGCGAAAACAACTTTTTAAACGGTGACTTTGAAGAAGTTTATTCTTTTCTCAGAACATGAAAGGATAAAATACTTAGTTTTATGTTTATAAATGTTAACATTCAAAAATATCACTAATCTTTTGTTTGTAATAAATGTTTTCTAATCTAATATTTGCATTTCGTTAATATTGTAAAACTTTTCTTACTTGCATGTTTTTCTCAATTGCACAAGTCAGTGTAAACCGTAGTGAAATGTAACGCACCCCTGCCTTGCAGCTGTGTGCGTCAAGAAGCGAGGACTTTGCACGCAAACGCGTCACCGCTGCGCGATGTTCGTTATTTACCTAAACTCAAGTTACTCATTTTTGTTAAAGCGCTTTTAAGTGAAACAAAGAAAGGGGAAATAACACAATCACGCAATAAGATTTAAAAATCCTTAGATCCATACCTTAATTGGCATTTTATTATAGTATTTTAGGTTCATATTCAGAATTTTGAAGTTTTGAATGAAATCACTATTCTGACGGTATAAATGCTAAATTCTCCTAAAGTATTATTAATTTTTAATCATTTTTTGTTGTGGTGTAGATAAATTTTGTACACGAGAAATATTATGTGTGAAATGCTTATGTATGTTTCCTGTAGGAAGCAAAGCTACCTGCTGTAAAACGAAAAAAAATTGTTACTTAATACTAAAAATCTGTTTTTCATATTGTTTCATTTTTTTTTACTATTACAATAATAACGAGGATAATCTCAATGTTTTTTTAAATATTATTAGAAGACATCTATAAATTTATAAATATACAAAGCAACTTATATGGACTTTTCCGTTATATTTACATGAACATTGAAGATTATTAATCCTAAATATACCTATTTAAATAATGCAGTAAAGAAGCACCCATGTCTTTCCAGGCTGGCAATACAGCACCGGTTTCATCAACGACGAGATGATCCGCGAGCACATGTTCCCGGCGGCCGATGACGTCATAGTGTTGATGTGCGGCCCCCCGCCCATGATCAACTTCGCCTGCAACCCCGCACTTGACAAGCTGGGCTTCAAAGAGGGGTTACGCTTCGCTTACTAATTGTTGAATATTATTACGGGTATGTTTGTGTTGTGTCCTGTGTAACTTGCTTTAAAGATTAGTCTATGTTGTACACTGAAGCAGGTTTAGGGAATATTTAAAAAAAATTGCATTTTGCATGCCGTTAAAGCCATGGAACATTCAAGTCTCAACCAATGACTGGCTCGAAATAGCTGCGACACTGTTAACTGATTTATTCCTGGATATTATAAAATAGTTACATTTAATAGTGCGGTGTAAAAAAATGTGATCCTTCAATTTTTCTTCATAATTAATACCTATGTAGAACAATGATATCTTATATTTATCATGACTTTGCTAATGAACATTTTGAAATTTTGTATTTGACGAATTTCTACATATTAAGTACTTTTTTTTATTTTTTGTAAGTTTCCAGAGAATTACGTCTGAATGATTACTTAAACTAAAAAGTATGACACATATTGCAATACTAATAAGGATAACTATTAGCAATTTTGTATAAGTCAATATAAAAAACATAGATTTGCTTCAGTGATTTGTATACTTTCATTATTTTGTTGTTAATGTAGTTAATAGTTGCGCATATTTAGAACCATTTAGTTATTGTCTTTCACACTTTTGTTATATAGTTAGTATAATAAGTACAAAATATAATATATTTGATATTTGATGACGATATAAATAAAATCATAATATGATTTTCTTAAATGGACATTTTATTTATTGTATTAAAAAGGCCTCCATAAAGTAAGTTGACAAACCAATCAAATCTAGAAAATCCACATTTACTACGTAACATTATGTTACCAAGTTCGCGTGACGTGTACACAGTATGGTAAAATTTTAGCTACACTACATACTTCTGTAAAGGTTGCTTAATTGAAACAACGGTTCGTAGCCATTGCATTTATTTTCGTCTGTCTCGCTCACTCCCTAATCTTCTCGCATACATCTATCCCTTTCACACACTAATTGTCAACTTCATTCCATCTCTCGCTTTCACATACATAAAAGTCCGTCCTTTCGTCTCTCTCGCACACATATTACTTTCTGTTATCTTTACTCCTTACGCTTCATACATAATCAAGTTTATATAATTTAAACACCGATTATATAAGTTACTATGTTTATTATAATTCTCAGTTATGTAATAACACATTGATATCTCATTTAGATGATAAAGACATACGTGTACGAGGCGTGACGAGGGTAATACTTTGCTATTAGCAAAAAATATATTACGTAATAATATATATAATGTATTGATTTTCAATAAAAAAGGAGTTTCAACCTTTTTCGTAGGAAAAAGCAAAGCATAGATTTATATGATAAGGTTGACAAGAGAGCCAGCAATCGCATAAACCCAGCATTTTAGAATATTGTAACTTTTTTGTCTATATGCACGTCCCCTATCGATATTTATCCGTTTTAGAAAAAGAATTATGGCCATAGAAACACGCCAAAGGTTCAAATCCCATTGAAACTTGGTTTATGATGACATCAACACTTATTTGTTACACCCTCGGCCTACACAAGATGTGAAGGTATTGCAAGTTGCAAAAGATAAGTAAGTATATGTGGGCGTCCAAGCAAAAAGGGTCGAGTAGTGGGGTATAGAATTAAGACTAGATTCGGAATTTAGAATATTCAATAGATAATAAGGATTGAAAAAATATTCAAAAACTGGCATATATTTTTTTTATCAGACATTTAAAGTTGAAACTGAAAAAGCTTGTTTTGAGAAAAAGCATTTTTAAAGTTTGAAGAAAAAACACACATACTTATTTGTTTCTACTTAGAAACATCATATAAAGTCATTTACTATATGAACTTGTAGATAATCGAGTATTAATTTAATGCTAATGAACATTTTGAAATTTTGTATTTGACGAATTTCTACATATTAAGTACTTTTTTTTATTTTTTGTACGTTTCCAGAGAATTACGTCTGAATGATTACTTAAACTAAAAAGTATGACACATATTGCAATACTAATAAGGATAACTATTAGCAATTTTGTATAAGTCAATATAAAAAACATAGATTTGCTTCAGTGATTTGTATACTTTCATTATTTTGTTGTTAATGTAGTTAATAGTTGCGCATATTTAGAACCATTTAGTTATTGTCTTTCACACTTTTGTTATATAGTTAGTATAATAAGTACAAAATATAATATATTTGATATTTGATGACGATATAAATAAAATCATAATATGATTTTCTTAAATGGACATTTTATTTATTGTATTAAAAAGGCCTCCATAAAGTAAGTTGACAAACCAATCAAATCTAGAAAATCCACATTTACTACGTAACATTATGTTACCAAGTTCGCGTGACGTGTACACAGTATGGTAAAATTTTAGCTACACTACATACTTCTGTAAAGGTTGCTTAATTGAAACAACGGTTCGTAGCCATTGCATTTATTTTCGTCTGTCTCGCTCACTCCCTAATCTTCTCGCATACATCTACCCTTTCACACACTAATTGTCAACTTCATTCCATCTCTCGCTTTCACATACATAAAAGTCCGTCCTTTCGTCTCTCTCGCACACATATTACTTTCTGTTATCTTTACTCCTTACGCTTCATACATAATCAAGTTTATATAATTTAAACACCGATTATATAAGTTACTATGTTTATTATAATTCTCAGTTATGTAATAACACATTGATATCTCATTTAGATGATAAAGACATACGTGTACGAGGCGTGACGAGGGTAATACTTTGCTATTAGCAAAAAATATATTACGTAATAATATATATAATGTATTGATTTTCAATAAAAAAGGAGTTTCAACCTTTTTCGTAGGAAAAAGCAAAGCATAGATTTATATGATAAGGTTGACAAGAGAGCCAGCAATCGCATAAACCCAGCATTTTAGAATATTGTAACTTTTTTGTCTATATGCACGTCCCCTATCGATATTTATCCGTTTTAGAAAAATAATTATGGCCATAGAAACACGCCAAAGGTTCAAATCCCATTGAAACTTGGTTTATGATGACATCAACACTTATTTGTTACACCCTCGGCCTACACAAGATGTGAAGGTATTGCAAGTTGCAAAAGATAAGTAAGTATATGTGGGCGTCCAAGCAAAAAGGGTCGAGTAGTGGGGTATAGAATTAAGACTAGATTCGGAATTTAGAATATTCAATAGATAATAAGGATTGAAAAAATATTCAAAAACTGGCATATATTTTTTTTATCAGACATTTAAAGTTGAAACTGAAAAAGCTTGTTTTGAGAAAAAGCATTTTTAAAGTTTGAAGAAAAAACACACATACTTATTTGTTTCTACTTAGAAACATCATATAAAGTCATTTACTATATGAACTTGTAGATAATCGAGTATTAATTAATAATCAATTAAAATCGCGAACTGCCATTTTTTCACCCAACTTTACAAAACTGCGTATATCTCGGAAACTAAATGCCGACCACTGGACCCTTACTATATTTTACTAATGCTAAATTCATGAAATAGTCAACTGTACCAGAACCAATGCATTACTAGAAATGAGAACTATCTATTTAGAGGTAAACTTCTATCCAAATTGAATATCTGATACACTCGAAATACAGGATTCTGAAAATCATATACTTGGCCGCTTCGTAAAATAAAGTTTGAAATTTGTACCACCATCATAACACCATCTTTTACATACATATCTTCACGTTGTATCCCTAACGGCGTAGTCAGAGAGGACGCAGCGCCAAGTTTCGCGGTTCTTATATACTTCTTTCGCTTCCGCAAATCTCATCATTCTCCTCACACATTTTCGCCTAGATATGCGAATGCTTTTGACATTTCCGTCAGCTAACACTCTGGCTATTTGATCTTCATAAGTCAGCCTTGGTCTTCCTTCCCTTCTTTTACCACTCGCTTTCGCTATGTAGATTTTCTTCGTTAGTCTTTCATCACTCGTTCATTGTCAGTCATTGTGCCCGAACCATCTAAGCATTCCTTTCTTCATTTTTACAATAACACTGTCGTGCAACCCTGTCATACTGCGTATCTTGCTTATTTTATCCGCAAGGTGACACCACACATATTGCTAAGAGATCGCGTTTCTACTGTATTTATCATACTTTCGCTCGATTTCGGGCACATGATAAGATAACATACTTACCATCTTATTATAATGTTCATGCAATTCTGACCTTCGCCTTGAAGTTAACTGGAGATATCTTACTTGTATATATATAAGAATTCAACTTTCTAATGTTTGTGATTGCAAAACTCAAGAAGCAGTTCTTCAAGAAATAAAAGAGTAGAAGGAAAAGAAGCGAACAACCCACAATCAGCTAGTGATGTAAGAGAGATAGTATATATCATACAGCTCACTATATATCTAGCTCCCTTAATTCATTTTGCTCTATATTTTCTCTATACATGAGTACTATACATAAAAGCAATCGCTACGTCGCAGAGTGATCAGCTCAGATAGAGAAAGAATACAATCATATTGCATTTTGCAATTATTGCATCGAAAGAAAGAAAAAGAAAGAGCATGGTCTTTGAAAATAATAGGTGTCTTTCCTTTCGCTGCAATGATTATCATAAGATTTGTTGATGCGCGTGCATCAACGTATCGTCGCGATTTTACCGTCCAAGGTACAATAGGAAAACAAAATGAATGCAGTTGTATGAAAACGGTTTTAAATTTCGGTCGACGATAACGTCATCCATAGACGTTGAAAAAGTGTGTGTTTCTATGACACAATAAGGAAGCATTTTGCTTACCTGTTTATCTTGAACGGTAAAATCGTTCAACGGTATATTACAAAAGCGCCCACTGTCATAATTTTCACAATGAGCTTCAATAATGATTATTAATAAATTTTTTGTAATGCCTATATTTTCCGTTATGATAAAACTATATTTTAGTATATGTACAATATCATGTATTCACACAAAATATCAATAGTTGAGTTTTGACCCATCTCCCAATGTTACGTACCTTGTACGTTCATGGTATGTTGATAACAGATTGATATAAAGTAGAGTAACTTTGTGGTGTTTATTCCGTAAAATCGTCACACATTATCGCTGTTGTAACTATGAAAGCAAAATCATGTGTTATTTGTACAGCGCACGATATCGCAGCGATTAAGGGAAGTAACTAAAATACACTTTTTTTTTTGTAAAATACGCATTATACCACATTTAAAGGTTTGAATTAGGTATTTTTCGACACAATAGAAATTTAAAGACATAGTAATCACCAATATCTAGAATAAGCAGCAATATGTTATGTTACTCCAAAAAAACACTAAATTGGTGGTCATTGATGCCTAACCGCTTCGATATTTAAACATTCAACCACTCATAGGGAGTTTTATGTGGTCTATTAATTCCTACAAACTTTGGAGCGAAGGTGAGTGGAAACCGAAGCCAAAGAAAACCAAAGCTGACTTATGAAGATGAAATAGCCGGTGTTAATTGAACGCAAAGTCGAAAGCACTCGCATACCTCGGCCAAAGTTGAGGAAAATGATGAGATTTGAGGAGGCGAAAGAAATATGTAATGTAAGGACCACAATGCTTGGTACTTTATCCTCTCTGAGGACCTCTTAAGGATATAGCGTAAGGATATGAATGTAGGTATATATGTAGTATTTCTCAAAAACACTAAAAAACAGTTATTAAGTACTGTGAATCTATTTTATAGACTCAAGAGTCTTAAAATAGATTGTAGCTGCGGTAGTTCATTGGCCAAACGAAGCGCTTTATTGCTGAAAGGGTTAAAGAACATATCGCGGCGGTGAAAAACCGGCAAACAACCAAATCGGCAATAGCGGAACATCTGCTCCAGTCAGATACCAATCACTAGATTCAATTTCGTCGCCCACAAGCTTTCTACTGATCGCCACTTTTATCCAAGAGTAGTGCGTGAAGCGATTGAAATCAAGAGACATAGAAATTTTAATCGGGAAAACAATTTCTCGACGATGTGGAATCCTGTGATTCAAGGAACAAAAGCCCGTGTTTCGTAATCGGTCAAACGTCTGGACGCGGTGAATGTTGTGTGTAGGTATCCCGAAAACTATTTACAATATCGGGGGTAGATGATAAAACGTCTACCTCAGACATGGAGTGAAACTTGCTGCGACAGTTTGCTTGAGGTATATGTGTTCTGTGGCTTGAGACCACGGCCGATGCAACTTGGTCGAAACGTCAAGCGAAAATAAAAAAGATAATCGCGTTAAATTTCCTGTTTTAGATTTTTAATAATTATAGAAGCCCACAAAAGAAAGACCCGAAAAAACTACGTAGGTAACTTCATTTTAATTTTATTTTAAAACTATTTATCGAATTACTCATAAAATAATCCACTCGGAATTTTGAAATACATTTTAATTGTATCCATTTCTGAAGTGCCTACCACCTGTTAAAATGATTGTAGGCATGAACCGGTAACCCTGTATACAAATATTGCTCGTTTAGTATAATAGTGGATATAATCATAACACAAAACATGAAAAGGTTTCTAATATTACATTCTACAGGGAAGTAAATGCATTTATTCGATACGCTGCTTACGCACACATGCATAACTTTTGTGCTTCATTTACTACATTTCCCTTGTTAGTAATTATTTTAGCGTTATTATTTCAAGACTCCATTATTGAAGTCTCTAGTAATCCTACTTCCTACTAATATTATAAACGCGAAAGCTTCCGAGGATGGATGTATGGATGTTTGTTACTCTTTCACGCAAAAACTACTGAATGGACTTTAATGAAACTACAATAACATTAGCTCATACACCAAAATAACACATTATAATTTATAAAGATATTATGTGTTTTTGAATTTCATACGAACGAAGTCACAGGCAAAAGCTAGTATTTAAATAATGAATACACGCAACATGCTCAGAATATTTGTCATTTATGTTATGGTCTAAGTGATTAATGAATCTTTAAATATAGTACGCGGGTAAAACAAAAAGTAACCTTGGGTGGAATCCAAGGCCGTAGACGAGGGGATTTTGGGGGTTTCAACTCCCCCAAAATGTGTTAGCCATCCGACCATTTTGTACATACATAGGTAGATAGGTACTTACCAGAATATCTTCCACTTTTTTTCCGGATCTGTAATATTCCACATTTTTAGAGTACGAGTGTTGTTACTTATCGTCTCTGATTCAAAGCTCGACCAATAAGTGAAGTCCTAGGTTCGGCATTGATGGAATCTTTGAACATATTGCTAATTATGCATAAACTAACTATGCCCGCAGCTCCGCTCACGTGGACTACAGATTTATTGTTTAGGTTTTTAACAAACCGCCTGATGAATGCCGTCGGTGTCGGTCGAGCGCACGAGCGAATCGTGCTGCCGCCGCTAACGGCGGTCGCCCGCTGGTTATTTTAAATACAAAAATACTGATTATGGGTGATCCTTAGAAAACAGACATTTAGATAGATAGATATATAGATAAAACATTTATTCATACAGTGACACACATGCCATTACAATCATATACATAGCTATAGCACAGATTAATTAGGTACCACCGTAAATAAGTATAGTATTGAATAAAATAAGAACTTAAAACTATGTACAGTAAAATTGCACAACATGTGTGTTGCAGTTGTTCGAAAAGGTGATGGCTTAGAGTATGGTTTTGCCCATAGAAGCAAAACTCTGATGATCTGCCACAACCTAGAAACCGATAAGCGATTGACAAGAGATTCATATTGCTTATGCGAAGAAAAATAAAAGCATGACAATAAGTAGACTTTATTTAAACGAGACAGCCTTCTGCTGTCTCGCCGGCCGGGTCCGCTATAGGCCCAGCCCTCACCCGAATAGGAAGCCCGTTAATAAGGCAAGCAGGTGCGGAAAGCTCCCCTGGCGACGCCTTGAGCTCGAGGTCCGCTCTCCATACGAGGTATCCCTCGGCTGAAGGAACCCCTAAGGCGGTCGACCATCTGGCAGGGCGCCTTTAGTTAGAGCTCGCCCCAACGCGCCCGGTGACGCTGTAAAAGACACTAGCGCTAACAGCAGAGGGGTTTTTTTTAGTCGGTTCGAGTCCGACACTACTCAATCGGCGTAGAGTTCGGCTGAGTGTCCGTGAGGATTTTTTCGCCTCTCAGAAACAAAAAAAAAAGAACTGTAACATTTATGATCAACTATTCACGTGCTACTGCAGAACGCGATCAAAGAACAGCCAAAAAATTAAGTTATTAAAACGAAATTAGGTTATGTAAAAAATTAAGTATCTTGCAAAAGTTATGTACCTACGTGATATTGTAAGAAGTATATACATGACTAGCTGTACCCGCGACTTTAAATTTTTTTAAACTTTAAACCGCGAGGTTAAATTGTATGTAAAAGTGCACAGTATGTTTAAACACAAAAAAGTCTACGTTTAAGCTTACGTCTGTCCCCAAAAACATACTATCTCTGTAGCAAACATCATAATTGGTTCAGCGGTTCAGCGGTTCAGCACTTCCCATTCAGAGTTTATTCCCTTTTTCACTCCTTAGGGATAGTTTTTTGATAAAGAAGTAGCCTATGTCCGTTCCCATGTGTCAAATTATATCCATGTTACATCACAATCAGTTCAGTAGTTTAGCATTTCCCGTACATAGTTTCATTCCCCTCCCTCCCATCCCCCTTTTCACAGATTTTTATAAAAAAAATAGTTTATTTAATTTTGACAAAAAAGTCTTATTACCGCACCAAATTTTATTATTACCAAGATTTAGTGTTTCCCATATAAAGTTTTGTCCCCCTTTTCACCCTCTTTGCGGAAAATTTTTGATAAAAAAAGTAACGCATGCCCGTTCTCTGATGTCAAACTATATCCCTGCCAAATTTCGTCGTAATCGGTTCAGCGGTTTTCCATTTCTTATACAAAGTTTCATCCCCCTTTTCACCCTTTTAGGGGTAGATTTTCTAAAAAGATAAGTAGTCTATCATGAGCGCATTCACATTTTCTTACTACGCACCGATTTTTATCAAGATCGTCAAGCCATTCTTCAGTTATAAAAGGACATACAGATAGACGGACAATCAAAAATTTAAAAAGTGGTGGAATCGAAGTCACTGTCATAAAATGAGTATTTATCACAAAATTTGACAGTAAAATTATATAACTACCAAGATTTAGCGTTTCCCACACAAAGTTTCATCGCCATTTTCGTCATCATAGAGATTAATTTGTGATAAAAAAAGTAACTCATGTCCCTTTTTCTGATGTCAAACTATCTTCCTGCTAAATTTGAACGTAATCGGTTCAGCGGTTTACCATTTCCCGTACAAAATTTCATTCCCCTTTTCACCCCTTTAAGAGTAGTTTAGCCTATGTGTGTTCCCAGGTGTCAACTATATCCATACATACATACGTACGTCTTACATACGTCATACATACATACGTCTTCACGCTGTATCCCTAACGGAGATCAGAGTACGGAGCGCTAAGCGTCGCGGTCCTTAAATACGTCCTTCGCTTCCTCAAATCTCATCATTGTCCTTACACATTTTCGCCTAAATATGTGAGTGCTTTTTACATTTCTGTCGGCTAACAATCTGGCGCTTTGATTTTCATAAGTCAGCCCTGATCTTCCTTGACTTCTTTTACCACTCACTTTCGCTCTGTAGATTTTCTTCGTCAGTCTTTCATCACTCATTCTTTCTATGTGCCCGAACCATCCAAGCATTCCTTTCTTCATTTTTACAATAACACTAACTATAACCATAACTAATAATAGCAATAACTGTATCCATGCTACTTCATAATCAGTTCAGCGGTTTAGCTTCCCGTACAAAGTTTCGTCCCCCTCCCTCCCCTTTTCACAGATTTTTGATAAAAAAGTAGCCTATGTATGTAGTCTTGCAATAAGACTACTATGTAAGTAGTCTTATTGCCGCACCTCTCACTATCAAGATTTAGCGTATCCCATACAAAGTTTCATCCCTCTTTTCACCCCCTTGAGGGTAGGTTTTCGAAAAAAAAAGTAGCCTATGTCCGTTCTCCGTCCGTCAAACTATCTGAGTGCTAGATTTCTTTACATAAGCGCAATCACGTGTTCTTACTACGTACCGATTGTCATTAAGATCAGTCTAGCCGTTCTTTAGTTATAAAAGGACATACAGACAGACAGACAGACAAAAATTTTAAAAATGGTAGAATCGAAATCGGTAAATAATAAAACGACTATCTATCGCAAAATTCGACAAAACATCTGAAATTACAGACAGACGCAAGAGATTTATATAGTAGTATAAAAAAATCTGAAATTACAGACAGACGCAAGAGATTTATATAGTAGTATAGATATTGCAAAAGGAAAAAGCAAAACCAGCAATGTAAGTACCTCTCTACACTACGAAATCCGCCATTGAGCTACCATGTGGTATTCTCTTTCCTTAAAGGCCGGCAACGCACCCATGACTCCCTGGACGTTGCGGGTGTCCATGGGCGGCGGTGATCATTTTCCATCGGATGATGCGCTTGCTCGTTTACCCCCTCTGATATAAAAAAAATACATGCATTTTGCTTGTCTAAAAGAGAAACCTTAAAATGTTTTTTTTAAAAGAGCATTTGGACTTTACAAATGTCAACGGTGGAGGAATGTTATTCCAACATTTGGAACAAGGTAGCGGAAACTACCGGTGAATGCCACTGTTAGGTGAGGGTGGCTTTCCAGAGCACATCGAAACGTTCGGCTGCCATTTCTATTATGAAAGGAAGATGTTTTCAGCTTTGAGTAAAGGTATATAGGTTTTTTATAGGACGTCGAATAATAAGCCTGCAAAATGTAAATGCCTACGTGAATGTTCAACATTGAAGCTTTATTTAAATACGGTGTGATGTGACATCTAGATGGGATAGCAAAACAACACCGACACACGCATTCTGGACACGTTGAACAAGACGACGAGTCGCGAACTGTAGTTGCGCCCCATATACCAAGTCACCATAATTAAGCTTCGATAGAACCAAAGACTCACAGAGTATAATACGAGTACACATATACATCGTCTACTTTTTTGTAGGTCTTTTTAAGATCTACATCTATAGTATATTAAATTTATGTAAGTAAGGTACCTGCGGGTAATAAGGCCTGTCGCCAATAAGTCCTATGTGAGTAAAATCGTATTTACAATGGGCGCTCCCGCTCAAGGCAATAGTCACAGACGCCTAACACACGAAGATATCTTTATGAGTTTACAAACGCGGAATACCCCACTTCCTGTCTCCAGGATTGTATCATAAATTGCGAGAGACGACCGCGCAGCACGAATAATAAAAATCGGTCCGAATCAGTCGCAAGTATTGATCGTCATGTTTCACTTATCTGTATAAATTTGCAGTGTAAAGTTCTGAATCATTTTAAGATTTTTTATAATAAATACTTGAATGACGTACTGTGATTCAAATATTTTTAATTTAATTTCTCTTACATACACAGTCGACGATTATTAAGGCCTACCTAATTTAAACATAGGTTTTGTTTTCCTCCTACATCATGAATCAAATTTTATTTGTTTCATAATGTATTTTATATAAATTTCGAGGTTTTACGAATGTAAACAAGTAGTGTGTAATTTAATGCTAATTGAACAATCGTTAGTTTTAGTGTCTACCACTACGATGCCTATAGAACGAGCATTTACTCAAATAAATGGTTGTTATGGGAGAAAATTACAGATTTTTTAAGAATATTTAATGTAATTGCTGCGTTTATGCAATTATTGATCTCAAGTATTAAATGTATAACGCGTAGTTTGATTATTTAAGTATATTAGAGCTGTGAGCTTTATTACCCTACCATAGTAAAATAAGGCCTATTGGCAAGTTTTTCCATAATGTTTAATTTTGTTTTTGTTTATGGTAAAAAATGCCATTTTCCCTTTATATTTTATAGTAATTGAACTTTTACACTAATTATTATTAAAGTCTGTGGATTATATTGGTTATTTTTCATTTAATTTCAAATCTTTCTTAGCTAGGCTTTAATACCCGCAGGTACCTTACATTAATTTGATATACCTACTATAATTGTACATCATAAAAAGACCTAAAAAAAAGTGGGCGATCTCTTATGATTTCCTCAGCGTAAGCCATTTAGGCGCCCCTAAAGCAAAGAGTATGTAGAGAAGAAGGCCGACTCCCGCCTCATGCGTAACGGAATGGCCTCCTCTCGGCCGGATACGCAGGTTTGTTGCGTTGGGTCATTGGGTGTGAGATGCGGAGAGCATCTCGTTCAATTTTACTTTTAGTATATAATATTATAATAAAAAACAATGCACACGGATAAGTTTTTCGTGTTCGTTAAATTTAATTTCATGTGGTTATGTTGAAAATGATAACTCTGCAATCGAATAATTAAGATTCTTTAGACATCTAAGGACATTATAATACGTTCGTTTATGTGATTTAGACATTTTCGTATTTGTGACAATGTGAAGAACGAATTAAAGAGAAACGGAACCGGTCGCATGCTTGCGTCACGTTCGACGCACGTGCGCTGCAATAATTACCCATATTTGCCCAAAATATTGCCGTTGTGTGCATGCCACGGCAATATTTTATTATCGGATACTTATTAGCACGCATACATACTTACATACAAACTGCGTACGCTAGCTTTCCGACTTATTGTCATTAGGTACTTATTTCTTACGTTACTTTTATGTAGGTAACAAAATATATCCTATAACCTGGCCATATAACATAGCTATGAATTAAAAGAATAAAACATGTAAATCGGATAAGTGGTTCTCGCGTCAAAACAACCAGTGTCAGAGTAACGTTAAATTTTGTAATATACTAGCTAATGCACCAATTATTATTATCGATCATTTTGTCTTTGACTGTAGTACTGCACTTTAGATTTTTTAGTTAAAAATAAAACAACAATTTCAATACACTCTACTTTATTGAAAAAGCAATTAAAATCTATGATAATAACGTAAGTAGTAAATATAATTACAAGGTAAAACCGGGTAATGCTGGTCAGGAGATAATACCGGTCATTACCATTTCGCCCACATTACTACATTCCTGTGCGGGCACAAGTACAAAACAGCTGCCGCGATCTTACCCCACGACGACGCACCGGCCCCCGCTCATTTCCCAGCCATCTAGGATGAACCCACGACAATTATTTTCGCGTTTACTTGAAGTAAATTTTCGAGGTCAGACAAGAGGCGAGTGTTTATTATTTTACAATTCTTACGTTGTTACATATAATAGTTGTAGCAGAATTGTCAAGCATCCAAAGTAATAACAGATTTTGAATTTTATCTACAATTTTTTAAGCTAAATATGTTTTTACGGAAACGTTTCTAGACAGGCAATGCCGGTCACGCTGACCGGTACTACCCGCAAGTAAAATTAATACGTGGTCAGTTTTTTTTGTGCATTTTACTATTTGTTTATTATTCCAGAATATCTAAAACAAGCATGATGTGAACTAGTGGATAAAGAAAAACCTATTAGCAAAACATATGAACAAAAATCATGATAGCCCACAGCCAAGAAGAAATCCAGTTGTTACAAGGAAACAAGAAGATAAAATGGCTTCTCAAGTAGGTTCCTCGGTAAACTCCCAACAAAGGAGCTCTGGTCGAGAAAGAAAATAGAAAAATGACAAAAGAGAAGAAAAAAGTAATTCAAAATAAAATTAAAGCAAAGACAAGGAAAAGAAAAATAAAATCGATTAACGTGAAAAAAAGAGAGCTAAAAAGAGAGTGCTTCAAACAAAAACAAGAATGGTGACGTACGAAATAGAAATGACAGACCTGCGTGAAGATAAAGAAATTGACGCTGATGAGGTCTTGGAAAATAAATGTATATTTTGCAGCGATTATGGGTAAAACAACGAGCTTTGATATATGTCTGTGGTGTGTGGTCTATGGGCTCACGTTGAGTGCTCGGGATATGACTCTCCTGAGGATTAAATTTGCGACTTATGCCTGGCCAAAGCTTGACCTATATTATACCAACCTAGTGACTGGTATTACCAGCCATAGAGTTTAATACCGGTCAAAGTCATTTATTTTTCAAATATTGATTTTGCTAAATTTGTTTTACTTATTGATTTCAATTGTTGTGATTTTGTTAGAAGAATAGTGAAAGTTTAATCAGCAAAAAGATTAATAAAGAAATATTAATTATTATCTGTTTTGTGATTATTCCTCTTAAGTGATCGGTATTACCCACTCTTACCCTACATAACATAAATATCTACAGTAAAGAACCTATTTTTTATTTTAAAGTGAAGTACATCAAGTGCATAGTGCCTACGTTACTGTAAACCGGGGTTACATTAAAGAATAAGGGATCTAAAACTTACATCTAATCTAATTTTCATTCCTCATCTACTGATAATAATATAGTAAATATAATTATGTAACATAAATATCTATAGTAAAGAACCTATTTTTTATTTTAAAATGAAGTGCATCAAGTGCATAGTGCCTACGTTATAGTAAACCGGGGTTACATTAAAGAATAGGGATCTAAAACTTGTAGCGTGTGGTTATAAGCGCCCTCTGAGGACAAATCGCGGGAAGCCTCTAGCGTTGGGTAAGCAGCACGCGAGTAAGCACAATTGTGCCAGCACAGTTTTGGAAAAGAGGGAGGGCCTCGAAGAATATAACTGTGGTAGCACACTAGCACAGTTACACTATCGAACCGGCCGCAAACCGCGATGCTGTAATGATTAATTTCGTACGAATAGATAATTTAAGCTGGTTAATGTAGGTATATTTCGATAATATATACGTTTCTTTCGTACATATTGCGTGTGAGCGAGGGGACGTATAAAATATATTTTCCTCTTTTGATTGTGTTCGCTACTCACGAGTCGTCGCCTCAGGCACACTCGCACAGTGCGTGTGACGTGCACCGTGCATCAACGCTCAACGGACACCTCCCCACTTCTTTAACACAGTTACTCCAGCCTCGCACAAACGTGCTAACACACTGTTCCAGCACAGTATGCTAGCACGTTTGCAAAAAGAGGCCCTCGCACGATACTAATTTTTAAAGTGCGTGCTGCCCAACCCTAGAAGCCTCCCGCGAGATACGACACCATTTAAGCAGCGGCTAGCGTGTTGTATCGCTAGGTGTCGCCCTATATGTGTGGACCAGTGGTTAGAGGGGCTAGAGGGGGACAGGGGTTACAGAGGGGAGTTGAGGTAGAGAATAGGGGGGGGTTAGGGAGTGGTCTGTGTTTTTTTAAATTAGTGAGTAATGCGTAACAGCTGACTTTTAGTAAATAAACGGTTCTTTTGAGTACTATAGCTTTACTTTACACGAATCCTACTAAAAACTTACAATCTATGACAGTTTTCTAAGCGGTAACTTAAAGTCGGTAACAGTAAGGTCTATTATTTAAGATAATGTTTAGTTTTAAGTTTGTAAATATTGACGTTAGGATACGTATGTACTTTTTGTTATAAATAAAAAAATTACGTATCTACCTAGTCTTGCTATAAACATTGTTACAAGGAAAACATCGGCTTTTTTTTGTTACATAAAACGTTTAATACTGTAGTGTGCGTTAGTTTATGCATTACTGTAATAGCATTTTAAAAATATGAAGTTCATTCAAAATGATCTCCATTCGCTTTGATACAATCTTTTAAATATTGTGGCCATTTAACAATTGAAACACGCACTTTCTCCATGGGAAAATTCGCCACTGCCAATCTTATGGAATGTTTTTGGGACTCCAAATTATCATAGCATTTAAAGCATATACTCTCTAAAAGCGACAATAAATAATAATCAAGTGGATTATAGTCGGGACTAGACCAATGAATTCAGAAACGTTCGTTTCCTACCACGCTTGTATGGATCGAGCTTCATGAGCTGGTGCTGAGTCTCAGTTACTTCTTGATAACTAACACCCCACCAAACCATCACTAAAGCGGAATAATGCCCACGTTGTATCCTACTGACTAATTGAGAAGCTTTTCTGGAGCTTTGAAGATAAAGTCGGTCATTCTGCTTATTAAAATGTTGCTCGATAGTAAAAAATGTCTCGTCAGTAAATAAAAAATTTCTATGACCTCTCTTTGCGTCCCGTTTAAGGAGCTGTTTTGATTTTACCACCCTATTTATTTTTAAATTATCGGTTAAGTACTGACCAGTGCGTCTCTTATACACTGCACGTCCTAAGTCATCTTTTAAATTACACGACATTGTTCTGGGTGCTATACTCATTTCCCTAGATAAAATCTTTCGCTTTCGGATAGGATTTCTTCGGATACTTTCCTTCACTGTCTTGATCGTCTACTTAGCACGAATACTACGCAGACGGCCAGATCTTTTTCTGTCACAAACAGAGGACGTTTCATTATATCTATCAATAGCCCGGTACACATACATTCGACTAACACCAAGTGGATGGAGAATTTCAAAAATTGCATTTGGCTCCGTACCTACTTTGTCTAATGCTATCACGACATTTCGGTTCTCCTTATCATCTCACTCATTTTAATATCACAAGGAGATGACAGGTTCCAAATTCAAATGTACCAACTATTATTGTTTTTTTATTGTAACAGTGTTTATAGCCAAACTGTGTATATTTAACAATTATATCCTTATATAGGTAAGTACTAAGTACCTAAGTATATTTTTATATTTATGGAACGAGAATATTTACAAGAATATATTATTGAACTGAAGTAAAACTACGCTGTAAACAATAAGGAAACCAAAAAATTTGAATAGTATTTTGGAATCCAAATTGAATATGCCGCATATAGAAAAGCATGGTCTAATTTCTTTTAATAGCCATAACATTTTTGCCATATACTTATTACCTGAGGACAAAAACGAATATTAATTATTATTAAGTATCTATATCCCAATCACATCCATATTGCTATATTGTGTATTTTTAGCAAAGTTCCTACAGCAAAATAATATGTATAACAAGACTGGCCGATTTCTAAAAATTGGCAAATTACGCAAAAAAAGTGTCAAGAACATGTTGCGAGCAGTTGCAAAAAGTCAGGAAAAATAATATGATATAATGAAGGCTGGAAGCTACAAAGTCACGGTTATTTTCATTAGAATTTAATCAACCACGAAAATACCAATAAATCTATTAAATGTTTTTACAGACTTGTGAATGAAACGTGCTATGTAAATGTACTTACTGTTGTCCTGAGAATTATCATTTTTTAAGCACAACTTTCTTGTGTTATCAATTTCTTTATTAAACATTTCAGCATATACACTTAATAGGAGTACATTTATAAAATACTTCAAATTTTGTATAATTATGACAATTACAAATGGGTAATTTTTCTGAAAAAGGGGTTATGTTTTAGTTGCAACACATATTTATAGAGGTAGAAGCTGGCATGGTTCTGTACGACACATAAAGTTAGTAAATACTTACGTTGCCTTTTAATTCCGTTATAAATTGCAATATACATAATAACACCCAAAAAAAAATTCTAGTAAAATAGAACAGTATCTGAAATAAAATATCCAACTGATTAATACAAAAAAAAAGGTAATTACAAAAAACAAATACTCGACTACTACTCGAGTTTTTGTTTTTTTTTTCAAAAGTACGAAGAAAATGTATACAAAACGTGTTTATAACCATTAAAATTCATGTGTACTATTTTTATACCTCAGACAGTACCTAATAGAGTAAAACTACAACTGCTAACAAACGTCAATTGCCTTCAAAATGCTGATATCGATTATAGACTGAGAGCTAGTGAACCCTCCGGGTAACGGTATGTCTGTAAGGCTAGAAATTCTTATAGTGATGAATGATACCATGCTAAGTATGGTAACCATCACCTAGCAGGCATCAGCCCTGCACGTCATCAACCCCTATATATTTTCGAAAGTGTAGATAAAATAAAAATAAAACTTGTTGCTGTAAGCTTGAAATTTGTATACGATTTAGCTCATTCATTGCAGTTTAAGAAAAAATTGACGGGCGACTTCGATGAACACAAGTACCTACCTGTCAGGTGAATCGAAAGGTGTGTCGAAAATGAAATCGAAATTAAAATAAACTTTATTCTGTAAGTTGAAATTTATATAATATGTCTTTTACTAAGCGATTTAAAGAAAGTAGGTACAATGACAGGCGGACAGGCGAGGGGAGAGATGCTATGGGAGTACGAGTAAGAGGCGTAACATGAACTCAGTGGTGGGAATAAGACAGTTTATCTAACGATAAAATTGGAGGGTCGTATCAACACGTCGTATACCTGCTTCCGTAGAAAGATTCTAAACGAAAAATTTCGTCAATTGTAACCACAGATTAAGTATTTGTAGCAAGCTGTTGTAACCATAGATAAGTGTGTAACCAAGATTCATCTACGGGAAGTTATGTTTTGCAACCAAAATATTGATGACAAAACTGTAAAATTTACAACAAGTACCTACTTTGGATAAAAGCAAATCCATATTAAAAATTAGAAAAGAACAATTTAAAATTTAATGACAATTCCTTGCTAGAGGAAGTTAATGATAATACAGGTTATCATGTGAAGTGTTACAAAAACTTTCTTGCTGTAATGTAAAAATACCGCCAGAGCGAATCATCGACTTCATCCAATGTATGTAAATCGGTTACTTGACAGAAATATGATTACTACTAAATATAATTATTTAGCAATAATTAATTTTAAATTATGAGTAGTTATAATTAAGTAATATAGGAACGGTAATGAAATTAATATGAAAATCATTAATTAAACAAAATGAACGAGAATAATTAAGAATAATAATTTAAAAAAACATTATTTAAAAAAAAGCAAAAGCAATTAATAATATTAATATGTCCGATGGTGACCGGTTGCTCTCAGCTCTACATCTGCGACCTTGACAATCACATGACCATGTAATTAAAGTGCAAGTATATAAAACCGCTATAATAAGATCGCGCGATGAAGTCGCAGGCATCAGCTACTTAACTTACTTAAGTCTAATGTCGTACTTTAGACTGCCTTGATTCGGTAACGCGAGAGAAACCTGAACAGGAGTACGTAGCGTCGCGGAGGTGAGACTGGGTTACTTCTGCAGGGGTCGTCCGGCGCATTGTGGGGTTCCGGGATATCGTACGGAACGCACCGGGATAGACATTTCTATATCCGAATTCAAAGATTTAAATAATTCGATACCGCAATCGGAGTCGAGACCAAATTGTTATTGAGTCCCATCGTTCGTTTGAGTCTATTAAGTACGTGAGGACATAGAAATAAAGCGTAGGGAAAACAATTGACAATTCTAAGTTTATGAGGGGCTTGAATATTGTGATAGCAGGTGAGCCGTTATATTGGCTTGTTTGAGAATTATTTATAACATCAAAAACAGACTTGCAGAAAAATATTTGAATAAGCGCGTAATAAAAAGACAGGTTATTTAAGCACCCAGTTTCACACTTCATGCTATATGAAAGTAACTGTATCAATAACTTAGTCACATTATTCTTGACAACACTGAATGTTTTCTGAGTTCATGTCACAGAGATTTCATTCATAAACTCCATAATAATCCTCTGATCTCATTCACATTCATGCGCTCAAACAATGCCCTGTTGTTTAAAGTCATATCGAACCTTCTACCCTGTTCGGAGGGATGTTCGACCATCGGAAATGACAGAACGATGTGTCTGAAAATTACCTTTTCAATAAATTTTCAGCTTGCATACTGACGTAAATGCAACTAATTTTTTAAAAGTTTCAATGGTGTCTAGCAAAAGATGGATACCATCCGCGCAGGCGGCAGAGAATGTCTGGCAATAGTTGATTCCAGCTGTACTGTACCGTAGTCTGCTTGAACGTATAGAAAAATTGGCTTTGATTATGACATCTTAGCCCCTTATTTGTGAGCTCCTTATGAATAATATTGTAAAATAAACGCATAAGTAGATATATTAATGGGGAATTTGCATCAAAACTGTAATGTGATATGTTCATAAGTCATTGATGAAAACTGGAAAAAACGGAAAGATCTGTGCAAAATAATAAGTTTTTAGACAGATATCTTACTTTTTAACTAAGGGTGGTGGCATGCACCGACTATATAAATCTCGATTTAAGGAAAGGAAATTTAGTGCAGAGTACATAGTGCTAATAACATTACGTAGTAATTATACATTCTCTATGCTAGTAACATTACACTTGAAGTAGATAGTTATATATTGTTCTGTGAACATCACAGCATCACTTCAACTTCATCGTTTAGCTGTTCTCAGTTATGCAGGTATGTACTTTAGCGGTGTAAAAACAGACAAATGAATAAAAGATTGAAAAATTTCTAGAATCTTCCAAAGTTGACCTGGACATGACATGCAACATTGAAATCGACTCCATGCAGGTTTAATTTTAATTCAAAATGGCCAGTGCGTTAAAACGGCAATTTCATACATTAACCCCTACTAAATACTTACAGTATGCAAGTTATTGAACAAAATAAGCTAATAATAGTGTACTTACTGGTATTTCATACATTTGTTTCAGTAATTTCTTAGCAAAAAGTGTTCTCTCAAAAATGAATAACATTTTCTTCATTTCCGATGTGTCATTGTTAGCTTTTTCTCTGACGTTAATTCGATTTTTGTATTTAATGTCTCTAATGTTGAGTATTTTTCTTTTTAAGACAGTATTCATTGAAACTAATCTCCATGTCAAATAATCATAAATCCTATTACACAACAAAAGATCGATATCTATTAAAATAACGGGAAAAAAACCTAACATGTATCTACAAATAATATCCATTGCACTAGAAAATGATAATGTGTCACTTGAAAATGAGAAGATAGTATATGTGATATAATCCACAGATTGAAGGATATAATATAATATAAACAGGACAGCCCATAAAGTTGAAAAACAATTCTTCTTAGTTTTGAGCTTACTATCGAAATAGTTTTCAAATACACAGTCTATATGTTGACAAGTTTCATACAAAGTAACAGCATATTTACTGGTGTACGCCACGTTGATTACTTGAATGTAGTATGTTAATACCCTGAGTGAATCCCTAGTATCCAAATTGATAGAATTAATCGAATTAAGAACCGAAGCCTTACAAAAAATGCAAGTCATGAAAATACTCCATAAAAGAGTCCAAATTTTCTGACATAATGATCTTGAAAATATTTTGTTTCCGTCCACGGAAACTCGACATGTACCAGTCAGTACTTGACATATACGATACGGCCTTGTTAGTTTTAGAAATATATTATCCTTTAATGGCATCGTTCTTTTTAACATTTTACGTATTATACGAGACATGAAAAATATTATTTATTTTGTCGGTCGTTCTGAATAATTTTCACTGTCACAATGAGTATTACGACTTAGACTTACGCTGGTTCGTATGTTATTACTTAACTTACATACATCACATGATTCATTACTTTCTTGATTACCATTATGGTAAAATTTATTCTTTATGAAGAAGTTATCAACATAACACAGTAAAGCTGCTTATATTTATTGGGTCTTTGTATTATGTAATTTTGATTATGACTTGCTTTTATGTAATTGGAGAATTTTATTAGATTGTACTTTGATTACTTGTTCATGTTTTCCATCGTTTTCATGAAGTAACATGGTTGTGATTAAAAGACGAACAATCTCAGTTAACACGAATTTATATTCATAACATAACATATCTTCACGCTGTATCCCCAACGGGGTAGTCAGAGAGGACGGAGCGCCAGGAGTCGCGGTCCTTACACACATTGATGACTACCTCCGTGGCGCAATGGCTTAGCGCGTAGGAAAGTAAACAGGGGTTGCGGGTTCGATTCCCGATTATTTACAAAAGAAAAGTATATAAGTAGTATATCAGTTGTCTAGTACCCATAACACAAGCGCTGTGCTGCTTACTTTGGGACTAGATGGCGTTGTGTGAAATGTCTGAGTATATTATGAGTATATATTATGAGTATACATTTTATATCCATAAAATATTAAAAATAACAATGAAGGGTCGGGAGATCTCTACAGAAAAATTAGCCCGTCTGATTTTACGTCCGAGGTTCCTCCACTTCCCTGAGATGGCAGATGGTCGGCATGCGGATAGCAGTACAGCTCTGGAGGACGGGAACAGGAGTGACGTCTAGGTCTCGTAGGCGGGTGCGCGGTATACGCACAACACGCAGATCGAGCAGCAGATAGATGGGTCGGTCAAGCCGCAACCCTAACTCCTGGAGTTCCACCGATCAAAACCGCCACAGCCATAGCGAAGCAGAAGGCTTAGCGGTGAAGCACTCAGTGAAGTGGCGGTCCCGCGGAGTTCACACAACAGCATCGATAGCTAAGCAAACAAAAGCAATTTGGTAGAAAAAACAAAATTAATTAATTACAACCATTCTAATAAGAAATAACAAAATATAAATAATGCGGTTGTAAAAAAATAAAAATATAGTATTCCGCCTGACAGCGTGAGGATATATACTACATAATAGATGTATGCATGTATTGGGTTAATTTCCGATATTTTTAGGAGGAAATTATTATGATCGATACTATATGTTGGTAAATAATAGTTTAACAGATATATAATTATATACATCTTTCTCGTATATATGTCGCAGTCTGATTGTATAATCCGCCGTATTACATTACGGCTAGCTGTTATCAAAAACAGGGCCGTTTTGAAATGCGGCGGTTCAACGATTAGCCGGATTGTCATTGCGATACGTTCTTCAATAAGGCGGCCCACGTTTAGCCGCATCGTACTACTACTTAGATTGTAGGGTGACCATACTTACAGAATAAGGAAGCGCTTTAGACTGTCATCGTATTAAAAGAAGATTGAGGAATTAGTAGGATGACAGTAAAATAATGTTTATGACTTCTTATATAAATACAATATGTAATGTAACTTAAATATAAATTAAACTTTTCTTTAATGAAATTATTTCATAAAAAAATCCTTTCCTTCCGACATTTCACAATTTTAAAGTGTTCTTATAGGGCGAGTTCTGGTCTAGCGCTTCGCCGCCCGCTGCCGCGGCACGCTCGGCTCGCACGTTATGATTTATACACTTACCTAATCTAACCTACCCAAAGAGAGTAATTTCATAAGACGGATTCCGACCTGGCGCTTCGCCGGCCGCTACCGCGGCACGCTCGCTTCGCTCGCTCGGCTCGCGCATTGTGGTTTATACACGTACCTAACCTAACCTACTTCAAGAGAGTATTCTAATAAGGCGGATTGGTACTGTAATACTGCTCCATGGGTACTATTCGAATAGTAGGATCTTCTGGATTATTTTTCTTTAAGATCAAATAACCTTCATCAGCCACATTCATAAGATCATATTTTTTACAACAATAATGTTGTGTAGGGTTCCGCCGAACATCAGAATCCATAGCCAATTTAGCAGTTTTGATGTGCGTTATAACCTCTAAAACTCGGTCCTTTGTCCATGGTTTCTTTACTGTTCCACATTGAGAAGAATAGAAATCCTTTAATTGTACCTGTAAATTGTTCTTAAAGTCACTGTTCACGGATATTTAACACGTTTTCTTTGTTTAATTCACTTATAACAATTTAGCAACACACTTTCTGTATCCGACGCCATTGCTGTTGTTATGTTAGGCAGCGTCACGAGTGTTAAGAATCGGAACTAAAAACTGTCAAAGACCAAATATATTATATGTATTATCTATGGTATAGAATAGCTAAGCGCCCAATACATTCCGGCGGTTTTTTATTCAGCCGCATTCAATCTGGCTAATCATTGAACCGCCGCATTTCAAAACGGCCCTGTTTTTGATAACAGCTAGCCGTAATGTAATACGGCGGATTATACGATCCGACTGCGATATATATAATATAACATGTGTTTTATCCTTGTCATATTCACGTAACAAATCAAAATGACGTAAAACCGGTTCAAATGTATTACGTGAATTATACTTTAAGTATGAAACATAAGATTGAATTTTAAATACTTTATTTTTAACAAACTTCGTTTCTATGTCAAGCAAGTCTTACGAGCTTTTACAACATTATGCTTTGACGGTATGGTCTACAAACATAATTTTACCGATAGTACTATATAATACGATATTAAAAATGTATATATCAATTCGGACAATAACTTGCACTGCATTATTGGAAATACGTAGAGTAATTACGTTTCAGACAGTACAACAAAACTTAACAAATATTTTTTGAGGAACGTATTGAGTTTTGAAAAAAGTCATAGAACAAAAGTTGTTAGGCATGATGACAGGCATTTTGCACTAAGAGGTTATTAGTATTTTTAAATTAACCCTGTATATACATACACATTTGATATCGCTTTCTCTAAAAGGCTCTAGCGATTTCGATGAATTTTACAATATAGGGGTTGAGGGGGGCGAGAAATCGATCTTGCTAGGTCTCAATTCTGGGAAAAATCGTTTTCTCCGTCTTTCACACACTTCAAATTTCTACTGTAAACTTCTAAATATTTTTAATTTTGCAGCAGAGTTTATCTTCTCAATAGCACAATAGCTAGAGCGTAGGACTACCACGTCGAAGTGTGCGGGTTCGAATCCTGCAGTATGGTCGGACCTTTTTTTTGTCTTTTTTTAATAATTTGAAACAATATGTCTAAGTTCAGTTTGCAACAAGTACCTGTTAAGAACACGTATCACTTTATTATTGAACTTATAGGAAATAAAATAAAAAATAATGATGAAAGCACAGACGTCATAACTTCAGACAGCCTGTCCTTTACTACGAAGTGAGACAAATAACATCAGATAAAATATAGATGTGTTCTGTTTTCTAACTAAATGGCGACCGATTAGCTTAGATAACCTCTCTATCCGATGATAGTGATAATAAAAATGTGTCATATGTACAGATGAGTAAGATTATCTGATTTAGCTCACCGTTGCTGCTCGGGACACGCCGTCTGGCTTTGAAGTTATTTATAAAGTCTTTGGCTAAAAGTCATGGTAAAAAATCGATTTCTTATTTACCCGAACAGTGAATTTAATGTTAAGTTTCATGGACTTATATTAAGATAGTATGTTATTTATAAGAGTAGTATTATACAAGCAATATTTGTATATTTGTAATCGTGTTCTCGAAAACGGGTGTAACAATTTCAATGAAATTTACAATATAGAACTCTACGATAGTCAAAAATCGATCTGGCTAGGCTCCGATTCTGAGATAATTCGTTTTCTCTATGTTTTCACACACTTAAAACTTCTAACCTCTAAACTCTTCTGATGTCAGAACAGATTTTATCTTCTCAGTAGTACAGTAACTAGAACGTAGATCTATCTACCAAGCTGAAACACGCGGGTTCGAATCCTGCAATGTGGTCAGACTTTTTTTATTACTTTTTTTAAGAAACCGAGTAAAGCTCGGTCGCGCAGGTACTGCTAAATAAAAAACAAAATGTCGCACGTCAAGCAATGACGTATTCAGACGCAATCAAGGAATACAGAAAACTCGGGAGTATTATTATGCAATTATTGATATTTTTTTATTTTCAAATGGGAAAGTATAAGCAAGATGTTACTGAACGAGATTGTCTAGAAATGATAACTTTGATGAATAACAACTAATGAATCTAAAAACATTATTAAAAAAGGTTGTGGTTTTACTTTATTAAATATCTAATGTAATAGAAAGACACAGACAAACGAGGTACAACCGTTTCGTGTATGTATGTTAAGTGTTCATAAAAATCCTTGATTGAAGAGTTAAATAAATAAATAACTATATAAATATAATGAAGACACACAAACAAATAAATAACGAAGAATAAAGTTGAATCGTATTGGATACCATTCACATTTCATTCATGAATCTTATAAAATACAATAAAAAAGGCTATGTAACTTTATTATTATTACGAAGTAATGACCACACCAATAACATCATCTTAATTACTTGCCAAAAATTAGATTATTCGGCTTTTTTTTGCATTATAGACGTATTGTTTTTCCAATTTATGAAGGAGCTCTTTGACATGTTTGCTGTTAGCTTTGTGAAATGTTACCTACCTACTATAACAATGTTCACTCAAATACTCATTTGAGTGACCGAACGTTTTTGGAGCATTCATTGTGTATCGTTTTTCATTTCTGATCGAAGACTTTAGCTAAGTATTAATTTTTAGTACTTATCTGGAATGTCATCAGAGTGAAAGTAATAAACAATACCCACCTTAAGTTAAATCATATAACTTAATAGTTCGAGAATATCGCGTTAAGTTTTTAGACATTTTCCACAATACACAAATTATTGTCGATGACTTCGTTTTTGACTGTAGTATACTGCACTAGATTTTTTACTTACAAATAAAACAACAACTTCAACACAACATCATCACTACTTTATTCAAAAAAACAATTCATATTTACTGATAATAATGTAGAAAATATAATTAGATACAAAACATAATCATAACTTATTTTTTATCTTAAAATGAAGTGCATCAAGTGCGTATAATATATAAACCGTAAATCGGGCTTACATTAATCAAAGAATAGGGATCTAAAACTTACAATCCAATCTAATTTTCATATTATCGATATGCTAATTACCATTGCATAAAAATAAGGTAAAATATAGGAAGAAATAGCGAGACGTATTGCATTTTTCATAGAACACGTGTAGCTTGGCCCTACATCTAGGTACATGTAGCATGCAATAATGATAATAATGTACTTATGTATTATGATTATGTGACTTAATATCTGTAGCAAAGAACCTGTTTATTTTAAAATGAAGTCCATGGAGCCTATTTTACCGTAAACTGAGATTATATTTATACATACATGATTATTTACGCAATTATTTGTTTATTATGTCATTTATACTAAGTACCTACATTGAATCTGTAACTGTAAATTGTATCAAAACTAGCACGTTTGAGGTTATAAGGCTTATTAATTTAAGAGGCAAACTTTTATTTAAGTTAAATATCTTGCATACATTAAAAACTGGTTTTTCACATTCGACCAATTTAATCATTTTTTTAGCTGCTACATAAAGCGGACCTGAAATGAATAGGTAATTAAATAGTAAAGAAAAAATAATGGTAAGAATTTCTTGTAATCGAAGTTGCGTTTTATGAAGTTATATTATTAAAAGCTACGCCTACGTGAGGTAAACTGAAGCAGTTAAATTAAGACAGCCGTCCTTTCTAACTTCGCATATTAGCAGCGTCTGAGTGAGAGCGATTATTCGTATTTCTTAAATGCCGAGTTTTGCCGAGTTACGTATAGGAGGTATTAAAATTACGATTCAGAGATAAAAAACGATGAAAGAGTTACATACCATTCCATACGTAACTATGTACATAATATCGTCATATTTTCATCTTATTTCTTAAATTTATTACTATTATTACAAACACTAATAAATATTTCACATAATGGCTGAAAAGGAGAGAGAATAATGTCGGCAACTACAATGCTATAGGCCTTATAGGGACAGATTGCATGCGCTGTGCGTGTATATTCTAAGCAGAATAATATTTCAAGCGCGATTCTTGGCACGTAATTTATCTCTTTCTATAAAATGCCCTACACACTTTCCAATTTGTTGAACAACTTTCCTAGGGATGACGGTCTGAGATCGTTTAATGGAAGAATCGATCATTCGATCTCGAGCAGTGAATCGATCCAGTGAATAGACAACAGACACTCAAAAATCGTTCTACGGGTTTTTTTAAATTTTGCATGTGATAAATAAAAGTTAGACGACTCAAAAAGCGCTAAATTCGTGGCTCTACCATGAAGCGCAATTACGAAGTTTCGGACTGATATTTCGTTGCAATTCGTACCATGAAGTACATTCGTTCCGAAATCGGCCCCGACATCGGCATGTGACATTTCGTTCATCCTAAACCCTACCATGAAGCGATCCGAACGAACGAAGTTACGTACATTTGACAACATTTCTTTCATGATTTTGACCTCATACTATCGATAGTTCAAGAGGTAACTTTTTACTTTCGTAACTACGAATTTTATAGTCAAAAGTGCTTTAAAAGACATAAAAGCTATTTAGCGGTGGTTGTGTTTGTTTAAAGCGATATATGTGTTAAAAGTGGAACTATTTGGTGATACATACACAGATATCTTCCGCTGCATCCCTAGAGGGGTAATCCTTAGAGGACGGAGCGCTATGCTTCGCGGTCCTTACATACTTGGACCATAACACAATATATATAGCACCAGCGTACAATATATCATCAGTTAGTTTCACATTTTAGTGAAAATTAAGATTAGCCGCGATGTTCGAAGCGACTCAAGAAGAACGAGTTGAATACTTGGCCATAGGATCTTTATCTTCAAATTCATCGTGTATACTGGGAAAGTCTATAGTTTCTTCATACAGAAGCTATTAGTATTCCTAAGAAAATTTAATTTTTTGTGTAGTTTTTGTGTAATTTTTTGTACCTATGTATAATCCAAAAAATACACAGACTATATTTAAAAATTGAGATTTTTGTGCGGATTCGAGATTTCTAAACAATCTACACGCATACATATATTATATTCTCACGCTATATCCCTACAGGGTAGTAAGAGAATGGAGCACAAAGCATCGCGGTTTTTACGCACCTAACTATTTGCGCCTTTTCAAATTTCATCATTCTCCTTACACGCTTTTGCTTAGGTATGGGAGCGCTTTCGATATTTCCATCAGCTAACACTATATTTTTTTAATGAATTAAAAAAAATGAAAAGCAGAATAAGAAATATTTTGTAATTTTTCATTTTAAACAATGAACAATTAGTTTGTGTATGTATATTAACAACTAGTCTTACACAATATACTTATATATAAAAAATCAACGCATATTCTTCTTCAGGTAACTAATATCACAAAATCAGCCATATTATTATTATACAATATATAAATAATTTTCAATAAAATCTTATAACGCTCAACTCCTGTGTTGACACTTGACAGTGGCCCAGCAGTAGCCGGCCTGCCCCGGACCCCGGGTGGCCGAAGGAGACCGGCGACCAGCTGCAGTATTTTTTTTTATTAAATACTTTTATCAGCCCAAACATGAAATGAACAGACAAATGTCAGAGAATACTAATAATAAAATTAGCATATATGAGTCCGAGAAATGTGCTTACTTTTTGCCACTGCTTTACAATTTTTATACATCCATACCAAACCCACAAGTTCCTGGACTTTCTTCCAAGTGACCACGAGCTAACTCCCGATGCTCATTGAGGAATCACTGAAGTGCATCATATAACATCATTGAGTGCATCATCTATTTGCCACAGCATCGGATTGTTGCTCATCTAAAATATTTGTTATAAAATTATACTATTTAAATTGTATTGAAGAATATATCAATATGTCATCATTTTGTTGAATTTTACACAAGAAATTTACAAAATTTTACTAAGTGCGAAGCAGTCTAAAGCTTAGCTGTTGTATTTCGTAGATACTTACAAATAATGTTATAATTACAAAAATATAACTTCATTGCCTACAAGTATGTATTGTTAGTTCCACATTAATTTTAATCACATAAATTACCCACATGTAATTTTTGTAACATTTGTAAGTTTGTAACATTTTAGTAACAAGAAAGAGGGTAGAATGAATTTCTTGCGTGTAGTGGGGCTGCATAAAAGCCTGATTTTGGTCTTGTAAGAGTTCAGTTATTGAGAAGCCGTCGAATAGTCAAGTGCATAATAGTTGTGAAGAAGAATTGATAACGTGTTCATAGTGATCAGTGCTTCCGTTACATTTCATAATCAACAGTATTCAAACCTGGAAATAAAAAAGCATAATGTTCAAGTAAATTACATAGAAATTACTTACCATAAGCGGTTATTTCTTCCAACACAAACAAAATTAAAAATTACATTACATATTACTTAAATTTAATATATCGTGATTTGATTTATTATTTGTCAAACATTTCGTGCCATTAGGTTGCGGCGATGACACATTTACTCGACTTATTTCAGTTTCTCATAATTTAACATAGGTTCATACAAGCGTACGTTACGTACGCTTGTATTGAACATAATTTAACATAGGTTCGTACATAATTTAACATAGGTTCAATACAAGCGTAACATACTTTTTAAAGTAATCGAATTACATCCATTCATTTTTTAAGAATTTAATGTGTAGTGAAAACTACTTACCTTTCATTCACTCACGAACATACTTTATGGTTCCCGAACGAAAGAAACAAATCTGATACAACTTCATGGTAGCTCATAACATCGTATATCGTTTGTGTTTCGTTCGGGTCCGAAGTTTCCTATAAACATTTTCATGGTAGACCCACTGGCTCCGAGAGCGCTAAGATGACGGCAGTGTGTATGTAGAGAATCGATTATCTGATAATCGTACTCGAGATCGATCGACTTCGTGTAGAGAATCGATTTAGTGAATTGATTGCGGGCACCCAAAAATGGAGTTTCCATTATATTTGTATTGGTAAGAACGCAACTATAAAATAATGAGCTAGCGTGGAATTTTTTAATAAATATACATGCACATATCGAACACTGCCGTCACCTTAGCGCTCTAGGAGCCAGATTTAGCGCTTTTTTGAGTCGTGTAACTTTTATCTATCCCATGCAATATTTAAAAAAACCCGTAGAACGATTTTTGAATGTCTGTCGTCCATTCACTGGATCGATTCACTGCTCGAGATCGAATGATCGATTCTTCCATTAATCGATCTCAGATCGCCATCCCTAGGAAAGTTGTTCCAACAAATTGGAAGGTGTGTAGGGCATTTATATCATTAGTTCCGTATTATCTTATGCATAAGCTTAGAGGTTAGTATATTTCATGCGGAACATTTCTAAACGCCATGCAAAACGAGTGTACGTCCTCTTTACTTAAAATGTCATGATTTTATGTAATTATGTATGTTGTAAGTAATTAATGCTATTCTTTGGCAAATTGCTTTAGCAGTTTTGCTAAAATCTTAACGGTGCGGGCGTCCAAGAAAATAGTAATCTAAGCGGAAATAGGGACATAGAAACACTTGTTTTAGATTAATTTACTAGTTGAGCGCAGTAGCTGGGTAAATAATAAATTTTATTAATCATAGCACGGTACAAAAGCCAGTTGTATTAAGTAGGAATAAAATATAGGTCGCCGTAAAATTCGTAATTCATTCATATTTTTAGAAATCGTTTACCGAATCCGCCCCCATATGTACTATCACGAATAGGTGTAACGAATGTCGCACTATAAACTTTTCGCGCTATTATGAAAAAAAATACACCTTTTTATCAGTTGTGTCCTCGTAATAAGCCGTCCGTAAGCCGTAATCACAGCTACAAGCACAAATTAAATAAGCTTTAAAAGTAGTCAATGCAACAATATCATCATTCTTACAAACTGCTTAATGAATCTACTCGAATATAGAGTTAAAAGCAAATGTAATATCCGAATTGTCAGTATACGTACCTTCCCAATAACATGATAATAAATGAACACATGACATCTTTATATTGCGAACTTCATTTGTGAACCAGTCGCAGACGCATGCAAGACTTATCAATAGCGAGAAATAGAATGCTATACACATAACCATAATTACTGTGGCATCGATGGGAGTCAACTGCAATACACGAATTTATGAAAATACAATTTGTACGTAAATAATCTTCACACTGCGTTCCTAAAGAGGTGGATAAATATTAAGATCCAATAGCGAGTTTCGCAGTATTACGACTGTTCTTAATTTTTAATAAATTATATCTCCAAAATATTTATCTATGTATTATTACTTTTATCTTACAGAACAATTATTTTCCACATTATAGGTAGGTATCTATATAAAAAAAACTCATAATTATTTTTCATCATACCTTAGATCGTAACCCAACAACAGCGGTCTCAATCACCAAAAACGTCCAAATGAATAATGTAACGGCAACGTTTAGTACCTGAAATAAAAAACTAACATTTACACAATTTGCTCCTTTCATAAGTAATTAAAAAGAAGAAAATATATTTAACAATATACATATAAAAACACTTACTGGAAACTGAAACAGATCGGACACCTTTTTGTAAGCTTTCAAAATGGTTTTCGTGCATGTCACAATTTTATTTAATTCCGAAGCGTCGGCGTCGTTTTGATATTTGGTCAAACTTAATTCTATCACCTCAGGACTATTGTAATGACACGTAAACCACAGGTTTCCACGGACTTTTTTGTTTCTATTTTTGTTCTTTGTTACTATATTATACTTTAAAACATTATTTAATACTCTTACACGTGCACTTAAATAGTAAAGGAAACTTCCACTTAACAACAATTCCAAATAAATAGTGATTAATGCAAATCCCATGAATAAAGTTAAAACTGGCCTCTCGATACTAGTAAAAACAAAAACTAAAAGGCCAGAAATATAAGCAACAGTTACATATGTAATAAAACATACATTGATTACATACAAATTATTATTAAGCGATTGAAAAGTATATACTTTCAAAATGCGATCAATTTTTTGTAACATCAAGTATATCTGCGCACTTTTTTCTAGGTTGTAGAATCTAACATATACAATGTTTGCTAAGTAGGAAATATATTGCATAAATGCCTCACAAGTGCATGTGAAAAAGAGAATCATATTTGTATTGAAGTAAATTTTGTAATAGAACACTTCAAAATGTATGAGCGAAAATGTTGACAACAGTATCCATGCCAAAGTGTAAAATTTTTGACTTAAAGTTGTAGTTTGTACAAAACTATTTTTTAAATCTACACGCATAGAACCTAAAGCAAATTGCAATATGTGAATTGGCGCAAAACATTTTACAAAATCTGCGTCAAGAATGTCTTCAGAGACATACTCCCGGTAAAACATTTTAAATACTAATGTGTCTAATGCGTAGTTACGTATAATAAAAATAATTGGGTCTTACTAAAATAAATAATAATCTAATATTGCTACATTAGTATTATCGTGGAATAATAATAAAGTAATAACGTAATTTCGTTGACAAATTATTATAAATACATGTTACGTACAGTTAGCATCAGAAATAGTTCTACAAAATAAACCTTCAGAAAAGATGGTATTTTTGTAGTTCACAAGTAACTGTCAAGTCTCATACATATTATACGAGGGCTGCTATTTATGTATCCGGAATAACAAAGTGAAACAAACATATAGCATTTATTATAGTTTTATTGCTTTTCAAAATATTCACCATGATGATCGATGCACTTTTCCATGCCTTGGAACCAATTTTCGTAGCACTTTTTCCATTCGGTTTGAGGTATCTCCAAAACGTGTATTTTGAACGCATCAACAGCCTCTTCACGGCTCGAAAAACGTTGACCACGTTATTTATTCTTCACGGTTGGGAAGAAACAGAAGTCGTTGGGGGCCAAGTCGGAGCTATACGGCGGATGACCCGTTAATTCGATCTTCCAAATACCGAGTTGTTTTGGCCGATGTGAGGCAGCTAGCATTGTCATGATGAAGAAGGATTCTGCGTTGTCGGTTGTTCTTTCTTATTTCTTCAAAGACTTCTGGCAAACAAATGGTCGTGTACCATTCAGAACTAACGTTTTACGATCCTCTAGTGGCACTGTAGCTACATGTCCATTTATACCAAAAAAACAAGCGACCATTTGCTTCAAAGTGCTTTTTGAACCAATGACTTTTGTTGGGTTCGGCTCAGCTTGGAACACCCAAACCGTTGATTGTTGTTTAGTTTCAGGATCATCCGCATATATCCAAGATTCATCACCTGTGTAGATATTATAGACAGCTTTTGACGCACCCTGATTGTACTTTTATAACATTTTTTCACACCAATCGAGACGAGCCCGTTTTTGGTCAATTCTCAAGCTGTGCGGAATCTAACGTGAACAAATTTTTTTTACAGCTAAATGTTCGTGTAATATTTTATATATACTCGTCATACTTATGCCCAGAGACGCCTCTATCTCGCGATATGTAACATGACGATCTTGCATTATTAATTCCCGCACAGCATCAATATTTTGAGATACAACAACCGATTTAGGGCGACCTTCTTTAACTTCGTCCGTGAGCACAGACCACCCACGATTAAACTCACTAAACCAGTGATACACAGTAGTTTTCGATGATGTTTCGTCTCCAAAAGTCTAAGTGAGTTGATCGATGCACTCTTTTTGAGTTAGCCCTCGCCGAAAATCGTAATAAATCTAAAAATAATGGATGGAGGGAGGAGCTATGACGTCACAAAGATGGCGATTCTTGGTTTAAATTTTGTCTAATAACTCAATAACTACTTAACCTATTCGACGAGTGAGGTGTCATATGAAAAGTATTGAAATGCCTAACAAAAAACGTTTAACAATCGTAAGTATAGCTTCGATATTTAAAAAGTTATTTAAATAAAAAACAAAAATTTAAAAGTCTTCATCTTTTATAGTTTAAATAACGTGCTAAAAATGCCAATTAGGGTCATTGCGTTGGTTTTCGACCGATTAGTGGAGTTGCGTTAAAAAAGTTAAAATTAAAAAATAAAGTACTAAAGTACTAGGTAGTTAAAGTTAAAAAAATAGTTTTGCATATTAAAAATGTATTTAAAATATGATACACAGGAGAAGGTTTTCGTATGTGTGGCGTCAACATAAATTCAATATGCCGGATGTTCCATAATAGAAAATATTTTTTTTATTCAACACCAATAATATGGGCATCAAATGAAATGAGATACACAGAAGAAGGTTTCTGTATATGCGACGTCACCATAAATCCAATATGGCGGATTTTCCACAGTAAAAAGTAATTTTTTTGTTCAACACCAACAATATGGGTATCAAATAGGGTTGCCACCCGTACTATATTTTAATGAATTGTACTATACCTACTCGATTGGATGGGAGTCTGACTATCAATGGTGCAAAGAAGATGACAAATGCTTTTCAAATGCACAAATACAAATTAAACAAATATATTTAAAAAAAAATTTCATTTCTTCTGTAGAGTTTTTTGCCTGAATATGACGTGGGGGGCTCCTTCCTGTAGGCTGTGAGGTTATTATATAGAAGCCACAGAGCCTGTGTAAGGATAGATGGTGACATGTCGCCCTGGTTCGAAGTTTGTTCAGGCGTCAGACAGGGCTGCGTGATGTCTGCCTGGCTTTTCGTGCTGTATTTGCACAATTGCCTCCAGACATTGAAAGGTAGTATGAGTGAGTATGATATGTGATGATAAAGTGGTAAACTGCCTATTGTACGATGACGATGCTACGCTTATAGCACCATTAGAAGTAGAGTTGCAGATACTAGTCAAGTGCATGAAAGAAGAATGTGATGTGAAAGAATTGAATATGAATGTGAACAAAACCAAGGTTCTGGTGTTTGAAAGGGAAGTAGTCGGTACAGATGTAATGTGAGATTTGGGTAAATGAAAAATGTGTAGAAGAAGCGAATGAAATTGTGTATCTGGGGAGTGCATTATAGAGGGATGGAAGATGTGAACTGGATATACAGAGACGGGTAGCAACTGGCATTAAATGGTGCTGTGTAGGCAGTGTGAATATATCTAACTCAGCCAAAATGGCCATGACAAATGCGAAGTAAGATAAATGCAGTAGAAATGCGATCTCTTAGAAATATGTGCAGTGTCACCCTTGCGGACAAAATAAGCAATGAAGAGATACACAGTATGATAGGGTTGCACGTCAGCGTCATAGTAAAAATGAAGAAAGGTATGCTGAGATGGTACGGACACATAGAAAGAGTTGAGTGATACAAGACGAAGAAAATATACAGAGTGAAAGCGAGTGGTAAAAGAAGCCAATGAAGACTAAGGCTGATTTATGAAAATCAAATAGCCAGAGTAACAGCTGACGAAAATGTGAAAAGCACTCGCAAATCTAGGCAAAATGTGTGAGGAGAATGATGAGATTTGAGGAAGCGAAAGACGTATGTAAGAACCGTGTTTAGCGCTCCGTTCTCTCTGACTACCCCGTTAGGGATATAGCGTGAAGATATGTATGTATCTAATTTTATTTCTTCTCTCTATTCCTGCAACTTCCGGTTTTACAAAAAGATTTTTATCTATCATGAAAATAAAATGGCGAATAGAGCATCTATTAATTTAATTAAAAATTAAAATTGTTAATTTACTTTGATCTGGATCTACATTGCTCAGATTCCTATAGTTATTTTAAATATAATAAAACCTTGATGGCCAAAGCAAAGAGCAATAACAAATACACTTGGAATAATAAATAATGATTAAAAAAACTCAATGTGTACTATTTTTTTCTTGAATTTTCAAAAAGTACTTTTTTTTTGCGAATTTTTGAAAAAAAGTACTATTTTTCTTCCAGAACAAGGTAGCAACCCTAGTATCAAATCAAATGGGATACACAGGAGAAGGTTTCTGTATATGTGACGTCCTTATAAATGCAATATAGCGGATGTTACATAATCGTACTAATATTATAAATGTGAAATTTTGCGAGGATGGATGTATAGATGTTTGATACTCTTTCACGCAAAAACTACTTAACGGAATTTAATGAAACTTTACAGTAATATAGCGTATGCATCATAATTACACATAGATTATAATTTATAAAGATATTGTGTATTTTTGAACCTCAGGCGAACGAAGTCGCGGGCAAAAGTAGTACATATATTAACAAAAGTTTTAAAACATGCAAATAAAATTTCAACACCTTAGCCGCTCGCTTCGCTCGAAAAAATGACTCTACAGTAAGTCATAGACAAAAGAGCTCTAAGCAAAAATTATAGAACATAAAATTTTAAGTAAAATTGCTTCAATATCTATGGAGATATGGCAGTTTGGAGCATAGATTGTGGGAAATTTCCTGAAAACGTCATAAAACCGTAATTAATTGTTATTATTTAACTTTTTTTTGTAATCGGTTTACAATAAGTCATAATTTCTTTTCAGCTAAATAGAATTTTTACATTATCGTTAAAAAAGTTAGCATTTTTATTTTATAACGACGATTTTAGTATGTTGGATATTTTTTATTCACATTTAATTTTTGATAAAATTGTTGTAAAAGCGCCCTAGATCGTAATTTCCTTACTGTTCTAATTAGACTAAATCTTTATGTTTTTGTAGTGCAGTCAAGATTGAAATCGAAATTTCCAACAGACAACAGAAATTTTGAGGTAATGTTTATTTTGTGACATATCAATATTCAAAATTTTTTCATGACACTGGAAGGCACTTCCGTTCATAGATATCAATGGAGATGTAGATATCAAAATAACATTTTTCTCTCTATTTTTTATATTGCTATATGCAGCATTTTAATGTTAGTGTGAAGTTGTTTTAATAATGAAAAATAGATTTTGAGTTTGTACCGTTGTCTGGTTGAAAGTTTAAGTAGAAAAGTTAGCTTTTATGCTTTATGTGTTAGCCCCTCATTTGTGAGCTCTTTTGCTAACTTAATAAGTTAAATGAATAATGTATACACATCTAACTTGTCTCTTCATTGTAAAATAAAGGCATAAATAAGGTACATTCCCAGGGAACTTGCATCAAAATTATAATGTGATTATGTTTTCATCACTCAGCCGTTCTCAGCGCTTAATTATGTAGGTACTTCAGCGGCGTTAAACACAGATAAATTAATTTGTGGAACCTTCCAAGATTGATCCTGGACATGGTGAGTTGTTTTATTGAGGAAAATAGTCTCGCGCTATGAATGATACTTGTAATGACTTCACGTTATAATTCCACCTTTTGGTGAAAATTTTTAAGTCGTTTTGAAATTAACTTTTCTTTTATTAATTGTGCATATTTTAACTGTATTTTTTTATCATATTTATACTTATCATAATCTTGATTAATAGCTTAATCTTGACAATATATACACTAAAAATATATTGTCAAGATAAAACTACATTGACAAGTTCTCTATTGCAAATAGAAATAATATACAATATACTTAATTGAAAGAAATAAGCTAATGAAATTATGCTTATAAGTACTTACTGGTATTTCATATGGTCTTGGTAATTTCTTAGCAAAAATTGTTTGCTCAAAAATAAATAAGACTTTCATCATTTCCTTTGAATCATTACCTTTTTCTCTGACGTTAATTATATTTTTGTATTTAATGCCTTTACTGTGTAGTATTTTTCTTTTTAATATAGCATTGACTGACTCCAATCTTCACGTCAAATAATCACAAATCCTACTGTACAATAAAATATCGACATCCATTAAAATAAAAGGAAAAAAACCTATTACATATTTACAAAAGAAAACCAAAGATTATATTGTATTGGAAAATAATAACGTATCGCTTGAAAATTGAGACATATATCGTAAAATCCACAGTTTGAGCGATATTATATGATGTAATATAATATAATGTTTGTATTATATTATACGAGTATGATATAATATAATACAAACAGGATAGCCCATACGGGTACGATATAATTTATACCTTATCTATCTAGTTGATATAGTTTGTTTTTGAGCTTATAATCGAAATAGTTTTCAAATACACAGTCTATATGTTGACAAGTTTCATACAAAGTAACAGAATATTTACTGGTGTACGTCACGTTGATCACTTAAATGTAGTATGTTAATACCCTTAGTGAATCCCTGATTGTCACATTGGTAGTATTAATTGAAGACCTACCATCCATCTACAAGACCCAAAACCTTACAAAAAACATAAGTCATAAAAATACTCCATACGAGACACCAAATTTTCTGATATAGGGTAGGTTGGGGTAAGATCGTAACATCGTATAAATCGTATACTTCCTAATAATGCATTATTTTTACATTGAAAATGTAAGATCATAGGCGGAGTAACATCATAATAGTAATACTTCCTAATAATGTATGATTTTTACATTGAAAATAAAAAATGATACATTATTAGGAAGTATTACGTTTATTACCCCGCTTACGATCTTACCCCAACTTACCTTAATGATCTTGAAAATATTTTGTTTCCGTCCACGGAAATTCGACTTGTACCAGTCAGTATTTATGTGTATTTATGTGTATAACGTAATATGGCCTTGTTAGTTAAAAGAATATATCTTTTGATGATTTTGCACTTTTTAACATTTTACAAATTATCCGAGACATGAAACTGTTAAATAATATTATTTGTTTTATTATTATTATTTATTATTATATTAGTTTTGTCGGTCGTTCTGAATAATTTTTACTGTCATTCAGAGTAATACAACACATTAATCATTACTTTCCTGATTACTATTGTGGTAAGTTTATTCTTTATAAACAAGTTATCAACTTAACACAGAAAATCTGTTTAGGTATATTTATTGAGTGTTCGTATTAGTTAATTTTGAATATGACGCATAGGTATGTAGACATCTTATTAGATTGTACTTAAATGTCTTAGTTAATTCAAAAATGTTTTCCTTTGTTTTCATGATCTAATTTATTAGTTACCTACCATATGTAGGCAATATTGCATGCATTTTGACCTCCTGTAATATTTTATTATTTAGAGAGTGAGTTACACATAAATTCTAGCATAATTACATTTAATTGTATAATTACTTAGATGTATATGTTTAAAGTTTTTTTATTAACCAACGCAAACTCTATGTGCGACACTGAAACTGCATGGGTTTCTGCCAATTTTCTTTGAATTTGAAGAGGTAGTTGGTGCCCATCTACTTAAAGAAAAAGGTAATACATATAATATTATACCTACATATCTGGTATTTATATAATGAAAATGATTTTCTTTATACTTCAATCTCTTCAAACCTACTGAACGTATTGGTGTGGGATTACGTACGACCATTCGACGCGGAATCGTTGGTTTTATGCAATTTATTTTTTTAATTCCATAGACCCTTCACAATTTTCATCGGGTGAAAAATGCTCATTTACGCCCAGAGAAGCGGGCGGGTAACAACGGCTTGCTATACTATAAATATATAGTTCGTAGAACATACTGAAATGCTATACAATTTTTATATTATAATTACAAATAAATTCGAAAACAAAATAGAATAATGCACTCAAAATAACAATATTACACCATAATGTTGATTAATCAACATATTTGTACAATAGATCTAATGGTAGGCATATGGGATCCAATGGCCGCTTTTATAATTTATCGTTGTACTTTTTGAGGTTTGAGGAAGCGAAAGAAGTATGTAAGGACCGCGACGCTTGGCGCTCTGTGCTCTCTGACTACCCCATTAGGGATACGGCGTGAAGATATGTATTATCAATTTTGTATAATAGCGAAACAAAGCGTATGCAGTTGCAGACAAAAACGGTAGGTACGGTACGTTGATGGTAAAAACGTGAAGATAAAAACGTTCAACCATAAATTATGGAAGCGCCAAATCAAGTAAGTACGATTACGGCGCATTTAAACGACGCGAACATTTTCTTGCGGCGGCAGCGCCGCGCGGTTAATATTCTCATGTATTTATTAATAGCAAGTGTACACTCTGTTTAATAAAAATAAGATATATCTGTCTCACTTCCGTCTCAGCTTTGCCACACGTTACATGTATATTAGTAACAGTGACTTTTAAATTAAAATATTGTGTCAAAAAGTAGATTACGAGTATTAATTTTGATTGTTAATTATAACAATAAAAGTGATTGACAAAATTGTGAATATTTATGTGTTTTCTTCTACACACTCTATTCACTAGACAACAATATTAACATTACTAGGAATTACCTAACCGCTGAAACTATCCCACCCTCACATTCCATTCCTCTCTGAACTCCAAACAGTTTGAAGTTACTTGCGCATGACAATGTCATGCGCAATCTAAACTACTGGCACATCTAAACTAATGAGCTTAGATGTGTAAATATATAGAATTTTGCTGTAATAGTGTGATCTCGTGATGATTCGTGTTGTATAAACGAGCCCTTAGATTTTTCTCATGGGACTTATACACAAATTGATATTTTACAATCGAAAAAAGTACGTAAACTTAATTGTACCATAGACCGTAGTTAAAATAACACGTTTGTAACCATACAAATATATTTAAATCACGTACCTATGTAGGTGTAGTATTGTAATCGTTTGTAAAATTAAATCATGGTAGAAATAAAAAATCTAGAAAATCTCGCTAATGATATTTTAGATGAAGAATTTATAAAAGTGTTTAAACCATTACACATGCTACAAACTGTGTTAGGTTTTCAACGAGTAAAAATAAATTATAGATTCGTCACTGCACCTACAATATTTTACAAGTTTTATAGCACCGCGATTTGGATTCTAAATATTACATGCATTATCGACTTCGTACCGCATTGTGAAACCATCTTTGCAAAGCAACAACATGATGGTTTAATAAGATTAGGAATGTTGGTGAATGCTATACTTTGTGCCGTAATTGCTTGGAGAAATGTTTTCTTTGACGGAAATATGAACAGTCAGCTGTACGTTAAATTACAAAAAATAGATCGTAATCTTAAAATAAATGGTTCTAAAAATCTAAACAAGAAATTGTCTTCTGTTACTACAAAAGTAGGTTTAATAACCGCAATTTTGTGGACTGTATTTATAGCTTACTTCTACATAGTTATAGTGGACAAAAGTAATGGCAACTGCCCCTCTTCGATACCTTCTATCGCAACCGGACTGGTCAATGCTAGTGAAATGTTTTTAGCACTTCTCATTATGTATTTCATGACTATAAGAGCTGAATACGTTAACAACTGTTTACAAGAAAATGTAAATAAATATAAAGGCATACGAGGCAAAGTAACGAAAGCTATGTGGATGGTGAACAACAGTAAAGTTTGTCATGAAGACGGAGTTCCTGATGAAATTCTTTATGGTATACATTCTCTTCTAGACGTTTTGGCAGACTTTGGAAAACTTTTTCAGTTTCCGGTAAGTTACAGACAGAAGTTCTTACATGTCATGTGAATAATATAAACACAATAGAACTCCTCAATGTTATTCTTTCTACAATTAAATTTAAGATCAACGTATTATATTTATATAATAAGTTTTCCATATATATAATAACTAGCTGTACGCGCGACTTTGTCCGCGTAGAAAAATTTTCCTTGACCTCTCCTGCTAACCGAGGTTACCCGATGTACATATATTGTTGATATTAAACAAAGAAGTTATTTTCTATTGGATTTATGATGACGTCACGTATACAAAAACCTTCTTCTGCGTATTCCATTTCATTTGATATCCATATTGTTGGTGTTGAACAAAAAGTTATTTCCTATTATGGAACATCCGCCATATTGCATTTATGATAACTTCACGTATACAGAAACCTTCCCCTGCGTATTCCAATTGATTTGATATCCATATTGTTGGTGTCGAACGAAAAACTTATTTCCTATTATGGAACATCCACCATATTGGATTTATGATGACGTCACATGTCCAAAAACCTTCCCCTGCGTATTCCAATTGATTTGATACCCATATTGTTGGTGTCAAACGAAAAACTTATTTCCTATTATGGAACATCCACCATATTGGATTTATGATGACGTCACATGTCCAAAAACCTTCGCCTGCGTGTTCCATTTCATTTGATACCCATAATGTTGGTGTCGAATAAAAAAGTTATTTTCTATTATGGAACATCCGCCACATTGGATTTATGGTGACATCACATATGTATCTACCTTCTGCATATTCCATTTCATTTGATACCCATATTGTTAGGGTTTAGCATTATCAAGTTCGCCTATAAAGTTTTATCCCTTTTTTCACCCCTTTAGGGGTAGACTTTTGATAAATAAGAAAACTATGTTTTTTAATAGAAAAGGTGTATCTGTACCAAATTACATCTTAATCGGTTCAGTGGTTAAAAATTTCCCATACAAAGTTTCATTCCTATAGGGGTAGATTTTTGAAAAATAAAGTAGCCTATGTTCACCCCCTGGTGTCAAACTATCTTCATGCCAAATTTTATCAAAATAGGTCCGGCGGTTTAGCCGTGCAAACCAAGCAGACAGACAGACAGAGAGACTTTCGCATTTATAATATTAGTATGGAAAGTATGGAATTAGTATGGATATAGGTACGCCACAGATTAATTGTTATTAGTTACGAACGTATGCTTACGAATAAGTCGATATCGGTGTGGTAGCCCAACCAACGCCTTGCTTGCAATTTGTGCGAACCCATGCAGACGGCCACTTATTTTAATATTGCAGATATTGTATCTGCCTACGCATATGTTCTATTATTTATAGGAATATTTTAAATTACAGGTAAATTAATAGTAAAACAATTGTCAGAAAATATGATCATGGGATGGCTCTATTTTCCTTATAATGTACTTAGTGCAGTAAACCGCCCGGTGACCGCGAGCGTGTTGACGCGTACCACCTGCCCGTGCCCCAGCCGCGAGTGGTTCACGTGAGGTTTAAATTGTGTAGTAGTTGTCGAGTAGCAACAAGCGATCGTGTACAGTTTAGTCGAATGGTGGGAGACAGAGATAATTTAATTCTACCCGCCGCCATTCGCCGCAGTCTAATGTAATAGTATAATCAGAGTTAGTGTGTCTTTAGCTGTATCCGTGAACGATTGCCCTACTTCCTACTAGTATTATAAATGTGAATTTGTAAGGATGTATGGATGTTCGATACTCGTTCACCCAAAAACTCACTGTATTTTAATGAAACTTTACAATAATATAGCTTATACATCAGAATAACACATAAGCTGTAACTTATAAAGATATTGTGTTTTTGAATTTAGCGCGAAGTCGCGGGTAAAAGCTAGTCGTTTAAATATATGTAGTTAAATCGGTGATAAATCCTGTGAACTCAGTGTCAAACTATGCATTTTAAACTCTTAATAAAGCATATAAAAATTTTATAACATCGTGGCTTAGTGAATCTCATATTTTCATAAATTCAAAAGTGAGCTTTACTCGGTGTATAACAAAAAAAATAACAAAAAAGAGTTTAATGACATTGTAGGATTCGTACCCGCGTATTTCAGCTTGGTAAATCTACGATCTAGCCACTTACTGAGAAGGTAAACTAGATCTCTGTTGTAAAATCAGAAGATTTTAGAGTTTAGAAGTTTAGTGTGTGAAAACATAGAGAAACAAATTTTCTCAGAATTAAAACCCCTAGCTAGATCGATTTTTGATCACCGTAAGTAAAGCTTTATATTGTAAATTTCGTCTAAATCGTTAGAGCCGTTTTCGAGAACGAAATAATAATTATGTAAATATTGCTAGTATAATACTACTCTTGTAAATAATATGCTAAAATAAAGAAAGTTTATGAAATTTAACATTAAATTCATTGTTCAAGAAGACGAATAATAGATTTTTCTCCGTGGCTGTCTAGCCATAGACTTTATGAAACTCCAAAGCCAGACGCCGTGCCCGAGCAGCAACAGCTAAATCACAATCTAAATCAGAATACTTGACTCACCAGTAGATACGACACACATTTATTATCAGATAAACAGATCGGTCGCCATTACGTTAGAAAACAGCGCCCAGACGTCTTTATTTTATCTAATATTATTCGCCTCGCTTCGTAGTCAGGGGACAGACTATCTGAAGTTATGAAGTCTATGCTTTTATCATTATTTTTCAATTCGATATCCTTATTGCATTATTGAAGTGATATGTGTTTTTAATAGGTACATGTTGCAAACAGAACTTAGACATATTATTATTTCAACTTATTAAAAAAAAACAAATAAAGGTCTGACCACATTACAGGATTAAATTCGCGCACTTCGGCGTGGTAGACCTACGCTCTAGCTATTGTGCTATTGAGATGGTAAACTGCAGCAAAATTAAAAAAGTTTAGACGTTTAGAATTTAGAAGTTTTAAATGTCTGAAAGATGGAAAAAACGATTTGTCCCAGAGTTGAGACCTACCTAGGTCGATTTTTCACCTCCCTCAACCCCTATATTGTACATTTAATCGAAATTGCTAGGTCCGTTTTCGAGAAAGCGATATTTAATATATTACCCATACTTTCGAAATACAAGGTTATTTCGAGAAGATGGGTAAATACGGAAGAGTATAAAAGTACTCGTGACAACGGAAATCTTGCGTTCTACAACTTCGCCAAAAGTCTTACACTAAGTACACTAGTTTTATACTAGTGTAAAACTCAATGTTTCAACAAAAATAAAGATGACACAACCCTAACATAGTGTTTTCCTGTCGCTAGGAAAGATTTGGAATATAATGATAGGGTTGTACATTTTTTTTCCATTAAATGAATGTTTTTTTTGTATGGAAAACAAATGTATCCCGTAATTATTACATTTGCAATATAACAGTCAATAGTAACAAGTTGGGACCCCGGCGGATTTATTCCCCCTTTCACAATTACCTTGTATATACAAATATTGCTCGTTTAATATAATAGTGGATATGGTGTTCTAGTGAGCCTTAGTTTAAGTGTTAATATACGCATAATTTACTAATGATTATAGTTCAGATTCGGGATATGCCCAGCCTTATTGGATTTGTATTAATCTTATACGATTTGTTGAAGGTGTATATTAAAACCACGACGGAAACAAAAACTGATGCAATCGCGATATGCTAGGATGGCATCCGGTATTATGATGGCAATAAGAAGAAGCAAATTAAAATGTGTATATTGAATATGTAGAGATTACAAGATTATGTCATCAATATGAAGAAGTTTCAACATGTCGTTGTGGATATACAAAAAGCGATGTTGCAGATATGTAGAGGCCGCACCATGAGGTCTTGTAGATATTTAGAGGCTACAACAGTCGTTGTAGATATGTAGAGGCTACAACGTGAGATGTTGCAGATATATAGAGGGTACAATGTTAGATGTTGCAGATATGTAAATACTGCAGCATAGGGTGTTGTAGATATGAAGAGGTTGCAACGTGAGATGTTGCAGATATGTAGAAGCTACAGCATGGGGTGTTGTTGATATTTAAAAGCTACAACACGAGTTGTTGTAGAAATGTAGAGAGTACAGCGTAGGATGTTGCAGATGTGTAGAGGCTACAACGTGACATGTCGCAGATATATAGGGCTACAACGTGAGATGTTGTAGATATGTAGAGGCTGCAGCATGGGGTGTCGTAGATATGTAGAGGCTACAACGTGAGATGTTGCAGATATGTAGAGGTTGGAACATGGGATATTGTAGACATGTAGAGGCTACAACGTGAGATGTTGCAGATATGTAGAGGTTGGAACATGGGATGTTGTAGACATGTAGAGGCTACAACGTGAGATGTTGCAAATATGTAGAGGTTGGAACATGGGATGTTGTAGACATGTAGAGGCTACAACGTGAGATGTTGCAGATATGTAGAGGTTGGAACATGGGATGTTGTAGACATGTTGAGGCTACAACGTGAGATGTTGCAGATATGTAGAGGTTGGAACATGGGATGTTGTAGACATGTAGAGGCTACAACGTGAGATGTTGCAGATATGTAGAGGCTGGAACATGGGATGTTGTAGACATGTAGAGGCTACAACGTGAGATGTTGCCGATATGTAGAGGTTGGAACATGGGATGTTGTAGACATGTAGAGGCTACAACGTGAGATATTGCAGATATGTAGAGGTTGGAACATGGGATGTTGTAGACATGTAGAGGCTACAACCTGAGATGTTGCAGATATGTAGAGGTTGGAACATGTGATGTTGTAGACATGTAGAGGCTACAACGTGAGATGTTGCAGATATGAAGAGGTTGGAACATGGGATGTTGTAGACATGTAGAGGCTACAACGTGAGATGTTGCAGTTAAGTAAATGCTGCAACATGGGGTGTTGTATATATATAGAGGCTACAACACGAGTCGTTGTAAATATGTAGAATCTACAACGTGGTATGTTACAGATATATGAAAGCTGCAGCATGGGTGTTGCAGATATGTAGAGGCTACAAAATGGTGTATTGCAGATATGTAGAGACTAAATCATAAGATATATATTGTGGTTTAGTGAATATCGGAACGTGATGTTCACTAAGGTATACGATATATGAATAAAATGTGGTGCATAGTGAATTTCTAAATGCGGTATTTCAGTAAAGCCAAAAGTAGTCTTCAGTAAGTTTTTCTAGTATATATGGTGTTCTAGTGAGTCATATACGTAATGTGTAGTGAGTGTTTAGTTAGTAATAGTATGTTTAATATATGTACTATTTAGTACGTTTATATGTAAGTGTTAAAAATTGGAAAATTTTAATAAATGTGCAACTGAACTTTTCGCGTTTTACCAAGCAGTTCTCTTTAACTCCAATAATGCCTACTATCACTTTACTGGAGAGTGTTAGGGGCTTAGTAATAAGAGTAACAGACATTTTACATCAGAGATACACCTCTTTTTACATAGGAATGGCAGAAATATTTCTAATAAATACGAAACGAGTAGCAATATGTAAAAGAGAAGAAGATTTCTTTTATAATTTTTCTTTTCAGATATTTTGCTTTCTGTGCACGATTTTAGTGTGGAATTTAATTTCAATGCAAAGTTTGGTAATTACAATCAAAGAAAAGGTAAAATCTACGTAAAACTACATTTGAAAAGTCATAAAGTGAATTAAATTCTGTTCTAAACGCAATTCCATTTCATTAGTTGCAGTTAACAACAGAAACGATTAGTTCAACAACATGGATATGTTTTATGGCATTTTTATGCAACATGCTCATTGTAGTAACGTTATGCCTTTTAGCAAACGCCTTATCGTCAAAATTGAGGATGACTAAAAATCTCGTCATATATATTATGTCAACCTTAACTGAAGGTAAGTACATTAGTTATAGTACCTACATACTTACTACCTGCCTACTTATTCCTTATTGTAATTGTTAAAGGCGATAGATTAAAAACTTCGACTATCGAGTTCCTTTTTGCAATGCATAAACTGAAATAATCATACAAATAAATTATATCTAAATATAAAAAAAGCAAAAGCCCACAAAAGTTACTGAAAAACCTTTTAAAGCAATAACAATCAAAATTGTTAAATTCAAAATAATCGTTTTCATATAGAATTACGTGATGTGTTTTATCGGAAATTTACGATAAAAATCGGATAATGATCCCTTACATTAATACAACATTAGGTAGTTCTAGATTGTGAGTAATCATAAGTTTATCATCGTAATGAATAAGCAATTTAAATTTGGTAATTGTCGTAATAAATATTTTATATCATTGCTTACGCATTCTAATACACTTATGTCATTACAATTTTGAAGAAGCTTATAAAAAAACTAGTAGGTACTTAGGCTAACAAATAATAAAATATGGCACAACCTTCTATTTAATGTTTAATATCTGTCACTACAATATTATGTAACTAACATGTGGATTGCGATGTGGACTATGTACATATTTAAATTTTGTTACTTAATACTGTAATATTAAGCTATGTAACATAGTTGTTAGCTTTCCCAAATAAATAAATAAATAAAAAAACCTTTTTGTATCTTCTTTCCAGTTTTGTAATGTATGGTAGTATGCTCATTATAATATCCTATGCTCTTTTACAGTTTCTTTAACTAATTAAATTAATTACCTACTTAGGTATTAGGTACTTAATAACGGCTTAATTTATTGACTTACGCGAAGTGAATACTAATATACCTAATCATTATATGTATTTATATTTATAACACTATATGTATTTATAATTTCAAAACAAATCATAATTTAATCTTATGTCATACCTATATATTGTTTTTTATGTACTTAACTTACTTTTATGTACTTAGATATATATATCTATATCTATATAGCTATACCTAATTAGTAATTACATAAAACCATCTTCAAATTCAAGTTTTGGTAAAAAGTAAGAAAAGCGACGGGAATTGAGGCGAAACTAAACAAATTCATTTCACCTCTTACGATTTCTGAATGCTTCACTTCTGAGGTCGTATCGCTCTATGTATAAATAAATAAGTAGGTATGTATGTACATACCTACTTATTTATTTTTATCCGAGGGTTATACACACGATTCATTCTATTTAATTTCTGAACCGATTTCTATACGGTTTCAAAAGATTTACTTAATTCTGCTTATTAATTAAACTTTATACAAGACTAATATTTTTTTATTCGTGCTGATTTATGTCAATAAATTTCGTGTTTCAGTATTTTCGGTCAGCATAGCTTGTATTTTCAGGAAAATCCAGAGACAACGCAAAACGAATTCTGCTACTCATAAAAATGAAACGAGACTTGTCGATATATAATATTTGCCACCTAAATATTCAACTGCCGCTCAATATACTGGTTGTTACTGCCACTTATACTATTGTGCTTTTGCAGTTTGCTTTACTCTGAAGCATTAAGTGTTGATAAATCGAAAGTATAGAACAACTACAACTGTTGCCCAAGACTTCGTCCGCATGGAAACCATTATAATATACAGCCTATGTCCACTCTGAAGGCCTAATCCTAATATTGGTGAAAGAATTTTTTAAATCGAATAAATAATTTCAGAGATAACCTACAAAGTTGCAAACTTTACCTCTTTGTAATATCATTTTAGATAATTAGTCGATTATGTGTATTAAATACTTTCAAATAGAATGTATACAAATACAAAGTTAACAAACCGACGGACGAATTTCCTGTCATTGTAAGTAATTTTAAGACCACAAACAATTATTAACAACTAATTAGTCGTGAAATCGTCGTATAACTTTCTCGACCTTTCGAATTTCAACAATTTTCACTAATATTTGTCTACAGTATTATTTTTTCATTCCCGTAATAAACATTACATTGAGTAAAAAAATATTTTGTGTGAAAAAAAAGAAATGTATTCGCCTGCTATCATCGCCTCCATCATCGCCTGCTATAATATCTTTCAAATGATATTTTAAAAGAAAATTTTGTGAAAACTTTCAAGCATATTCATTTTATACAAAAATTGCTAGGTTCGTGTCGTGTAGACGTTCAAGATAAATTTGTAACTGCTCCGACACGGCCTCAGAAAATTTCTAGTTTGTTGACCATGATATTAATAACTTTAATGATAAAAAGCGTATATGAGTTTTCAATTGAAAGATATACTAATTTACCGCATGAATTCTATATAGTTGTTGTTAGCTTGGGTTTAAATGGTGTACTGTATTGCATAATGCTATTGAATCTAAGGCCCATGAACGGTAACGATAACGCTAAATTTTTCTTAAGATTGTAAGAAATGGATCGCATTCTAAATATTGAACAACATCATTGTCTTAACGCGCTGTTATACAAAATAAATATTGCAGTGATTGTAATAGTTTTATTAAGCCTGTGTTTTTCGTAGTCCTTTCTATAACGGGCTTTCAGATTTTGGGATGTACAGGACTTTTGTGGGGGTGGTCCGCGGCATACTTTGAAATGGTCTATTACTGTAATATGTTGATATATTTTACCATAAGAATACAATTTATCAACTCCATCATAATTATGCCTCTTCGCAATTATCTTCTTTACCACAAAAAATACCATAAGATATTTAGCTTTGGAGTCGCATAATTTTCTAACCAGCGAGGCTGACATTTATATACTAAAGGAAATTTTACATGGCTTTAATATTTTTCAAGAACTTTATCAATGTCCGGTACGTACGAATATTATCTATGTAGTTCAATGAAATTTTTTTATTGTTGCTTAATTTATCGTTTTCTGAATTTATAGGTATTTTCTTATTGTTGCGGACTAATGGCGTTTTGCATGTTAACCGTCGCGTATACCATCCTAAAAAAGATAACGTAAGTGCTAGTTATTATTCCGACGACTTATTGTGTTATGTACTTATATGCATTATGTACCTATTATTATATGTACATGAACCTAACACCCTAAGTGAAAAACCACATTATACTAAGTGAACATGCACCACATGCTGTACTCCTAAAGATGTTTTCAAAGAGGATGGAATACCAAGCATTGCGGTCCTACCTACTTCTTTTGCTTTTTCAACTGTAATCATACTCCTCACATACTTTGGCCGAGGTATGCGTTTAACATTTCCTTCAGCTGATAGACTGAAAGCGCAATGCAATAACTCCAGCCTATCAAGTAACAGGTTAGAATGGATTTAGTGTTAGTACTTACGGATCTCATTGTGTGCCAGCGCGCAACCGATAGCATATAATATACTTTTATACCCTCACTTCCGGTGAATTTTTTCACCGTTAATAAGGTACCTGCGGGTAATAAGGCCTGTCATCTAATAAAGCCTATACGAGTAAAATCGTATTTACAATGAGCGCTCCCGCTCAAGGCAACACTCACAGACGCCTACAGACGAAGATATTTTTATGAGTTTATAAACGCGAAATACCCCTCTTCCCGTCTCCAGGATTGTATCATACATTGCGAGAGACGACCGCGCGGTACGAATAATAAAAATCGGTCCGAATCAGTCGCAAATATTGATCGTCACGTTTCACTTATACCTATAAATTTGCAGTGTCAAGTTCTTAATTATTTTAAGATTTTTATAATAAATACTTGAATAACATACTGTGATTCAAATATTTTTAAATTGATTTCTCTTACATACATAGTCGACGTCTATTAAAGCGTACCTAATTTAAACATAGATTTTGTTTTCCTCCTAAATCATAAATCAAATTTTATTTGTTTCATAATGTATTTTATATAAATTTCGAGGTTTTACGAATGTAAACAAGTATGTGTAATTTAATGCTAATTGAACAACCGTTAGTTTTAGTGTCTACGACCACAATGCCTATAAAACAAGTATTTACTAAAATAAATGGTTGTTATGGGGAGAAAATTACAGATTTTTTAATAATTTTTAATGTGATTGCTGCGTTTATGCAATTATTGATCTCAAGTATTAAATGTATAACGCGTAGTTTGATTATTTAAGTATATTAGAGCTGTAGGCTTTATTACCTACCTACCATAGTAAAATAAGACCTACTGGCAAGGTTTTCAATAATGTTTAATTTTGTTTTTGTTTATGGTAAAAAATGCCATTTTCCCTTTATATTTTATAGTAATTGAACTTTTAGACTAATTATTATTAAAGTCTGTTGATTATATTGGTTATTTTTCATTTAATTTCAAATCATCCTTAGCTAGGCCTTAATACCCACAGGTACCTTATATCTACAAAGTAACAGTTTAAAAGTATCCTCAGTTAATAAAATAAAATAAAATGTATCTTCAGTTTTAATTCGTTTTATTTGTAATAAACCTTGCTGTGGTTTTAGTTCGAGCATTGCATAAAATGCACAAATAAAAATTTTTGTTTCTTGGACTACCTCTGTTTATAACAGAAGTTTTTGGATCTGCCCAATACTACAATTTGTACAACGACATGGAATGATTAGACTGAAATGTATTTAATTTTCTATATTTTTTCAGTTTGTGTGGTGCTGGATTACACGTTACTCTTAAGCGTATTGCTAATAAATTCTGGTCTCCTTACAATGATTTGTGTTCTTTGTAAGTAATGTTTATGCGAAGCGAAGAAAACTAAGAAATTGTCTACTATAATAATGTCGGTTTATTTTGATGGTAAGTGACTATACATGGGTTTTTGTTAAACTCTTATGTATAAATAAATTTGTATACATATTCCAGGGTCATTATGGAAAAAGGCTAAAAACGTAGTAAAAATGGTTGAAGACAACCCACCACATTTTTCTGTGTACCACATGTGGAATATGGATGCCACTACAGTAATTAAGATGGCAAACATTTTCACTACACTAACGAACACTGTCTTGCAACTTGCTTTGCTTTGAATTGTGTCATTTATTTGCACAACTTAAAACTATGTAATTTATTGATTTGAGGACTTCTTGGCGGGAACGGAAGAAGTGAGGTTGTCATTTTATTTAGAATTTCTATTTTTATACATATTTAGGAGTTTTAAAGTACAACAGTGATAGTATATTGTGTTTTGAAGTTCTATGTAAGTGAAAAGAATAAAGGAGATATAAATAAACATGTGTAACTGAAGTTTCGCGCTCTTCCAAGAAGTCCTTTTTAACTTCAGTAAAGCCTCCTATCACTTTACTGGAGGAGTGTTAGGGACAGTTAATGTTTACGTCATTAGGCTGATGATATTGTTACCAATGACTTAGGAAATATAAATAAATTTTTAATTTTTTTTCTTAAATATTAAGACAGAAATAATAAAGCATTAAGCCAATAATTAATGTTTGATAATTTTAATACGTGTTCTTAAATTATTTGTCAGATTAGTTTCTTCCGTTTTTGATTATTATTTACAACTAGAAAAAAAATATAATTTAAAAATCTGTTTATTTCCAAAAATAGTGCATTATAAAAAATTTATAAGTCAAAGTAAAAATATTTATATTACAATACATGTAATGCATTAACAGTTTTCACAATTGATACAGTGCTCATTTGATAAAAATGAATAAAATTGTACTGTTTTAAAAATTCATCAATGGTCATGTAATGTAAAATAATTAAAAATCTTAGAGCATTAGAATGTTTATATAAGAATGTGTAAATAAAATTCATAACATTTTCCTTACACTACAATTTAATTAACATAATTATTACATATTACAACTCATTTGGACGGTATATTTGTAAGTTATATATAATATTTAGCCTATCAACTATTTATTACTAAGATATTCATTCTCAGATGTTTGAACAGTCTTAATAAATTGGTGATTCATCACAAAGATGTTTATTTAATACCTATGTCATTATAGTCTTAGTTTCAAGATATTTAACAGCATCAATTACTACATAAAGCTCTCAGCAACATAGACTAATTTCTTTAGTATTCTTTTATAAAATATAGTTTTGTAAAAAAAGAAACATGATACAACAAAACTATTTCAATATAGTGAACAATGACATGACAGAGGACAAAATTAGCAATGCTATTGACATAGAACTGATGGATGCATTGTTACAACGATGATCAAGGAAACAGAAACACCAGATTGTTTCATCATACCAATCTCTGTAAACAAAAAAAATTAGAACATAATATAAACATTAAACCTTTTCAGGTTCTATTGCCAAATGGGACAAAATGGAACCCTTATAACTTCTGCCATCCATCTATTTGTCTGTTCGATGTTACAACCATTTTACTCAAGAGACAAATGGCACTATATAGATAAAAAGTGGAAGGTAGGTGTATTTTTTCAACAGCTACACAATGGTGTAGTGAAATTTTGAAAAAAGTAAAATTAGGGGTGCCTGACAATCCATACATGTAACTGATTGATGAAAAATGAAATTCCAGTGCACATAAACATGTGGGTATCTTTGGACAGGTGTTCAAAAATGATATTAGAGGTTTCAAAGTGACTTTTTTATTCAAATCAGTAGTTATTGAGACATGCTCTTCTAAAGTCATAAAACTGGTGTCCTCCCAACCTTTCACTTTTCAAATATGAGGTGAAAAATTCTAAATAAATTTGAGATAGTAGAACTTAAAAAGCACTCGATAAAAATTGGTTGATTAAGATGTGTAGTTTTTGATATGGTGTAATTTCAGTTGCACATTCGGTGACCGAAGAAAACTGTTTTTCAGTGTCACATTGAGAAACATTATGAAAAACAAATTTATTTTTGTTGTCAATTCATTGAATATTCTACATCCCTTGAATGTGCATGGTACAACAAGGACTTGGTCAGTTTTTTAAATGGTATAATCATAATAATATAATGTTACCTTCTTATGTCAAGCTCTTTTATAGTGTTATTGACGTAGTTTGCCAGATTAACATCCTTGGCTGCAGGTCTACAACCTTCATAAGTGTCTGCTGGTATGTCAGTTCTGAATGCTCTAAAGTTGCTCAAGCAATCTCTTGTAATAACCTTTTGTGCTGTAAATATAAAGACAAAGCCTAAATTTAAGGGTTGCGATAAAGCACAAAAATAAAGCAATAGAAATAAATATAATGATGTTTACTGTATGTAGTAAATTATTTTTCTTTTACAACAGGGTGTCCCTTAAACAGTGGAGAAATAAGTACACATACTTATAGGTGACCACATAGTCGACCTAATGATGAAAAAATATTCACTGATTTCCTTACGATTATGTTATTAGGATTTTTTTAAATTCTGTCTCTTGCCATTTTTTTACATGGCTTTTCAACAAATTATACAGAATCAATTTAATTTTTTATTAATAAACTTAAATAATCAATATATCGGTTCTGAATTCCGATTTTTAATTAACTTAAACAGTATTGCTACAAAAAATAATATTATTTTTAGATTTTAATTGGACTTTTTTCACATCATCACACTTAAACCCTCAATGGTGTAAAAAAAGGTATGGAGACATGCATGCCCATGGCATTACATACAATGTGATTTTTCTTCTAAGTGGACAAGAGGTAGAACATGTAGATAATGACATTTACTTTTATCATTATGGAAGAGATAGGAGACATATTATTTGCATATGCAAGTGTTGCTGTCGCAGGTTCTGTTCTGTCTGTTCGTAAGAAAATCTGTTTGTAAATTGCAGCATCTACTGGCATTAACATAACATAGTAAACATAGATTCACAAAACTTTCAAGTGTAAATTGAAATTCCATTCCTACAAGCTATAAATAATTATTCAGCAATTAAAACAAGATGATTACCTAATGTTGGAATGTTGATTCAAATTTTTATTATTTTTTAAAGCGTAAAATTTGCTGCACTCCCTGTACTTCTATCATGGGTGCTAAACATAATATGACCCATTGTAATGGTGGGACTGGCTCATTGGGACGGTGGCAAAGCATTTATCTTTCAAGCCTGGGTTCATACCCAATCAGGTCAATTTAGGAAACAAATTTTTCTGTAGTTTGAATAATTTTAAAACAGATTGTAATTACCTCCTTTTCTCTCAATCAATTTTACACAAATATCCTCATTATCTGGACATGGGTTTCCAAGGTATCCTACACCACGCCAATTGAAAGGTTCAGTACATCCTGGTGTAGCTGCTGTACACTGATAACACCATATTGCTAAACCTGGAAAAAAGCATGAAGTTCTTGAATTATATTTTTAAAATTTCACAATTATGGAAATTAGATTGTTGCTACTATTAGCATTTTTTTATTATTTGCGGGTAATGTATAACAATATAACTAGTAATACTTTGCAAATTTCAGATATATTTCTGGAAATAGTAGATTTTATAAAATTCAGGGCAGTCAAGAATTAAGTGGTAAATATCGGCTTTAATACAATGCATATATATTATCTGCATATTACTATAAATTATCTTCACTCCTAAGACACCTTCATCATATTTATATGGATAAATCTGAAATATGAACAAAACAGATGGTTATAAACTTTTTCTCATTACAGTGTTTGTGTTCATAATGGCCATTTTCCTTTGCTCTTACGAGTACTTTTAACTATCATAGTTCAACTTTAGCCTCTCTAAATTAAACATAGAAGTCGACCAAATGGCGTTTTAAATATATATCAGTATGGTTTTCATCATATCATAGGCCATAGCTATCGCTGCCTAGTCCACTACTACGTTACTTCCCTGCTGGATCCACTACTTCGTTACTTTATATTCCTTTCCTTTATATTCATTTACTTTAAAGCTATATGCATACCACTGACCTAAAGCATTTCATAGCTAAAAAGTTTAAAAGCCACATCAAAAATAATGAAACATCTATTTCAGAAAGTTTAGCACAAAATCACCGGCTAATGGACAGTTATTATTACAGATTATTTCCATAAAATCGCTGAACCACACCCTTAGAAGTAAAAATTTACCTAATACCAACTATTGAAATTAAGAACTTACTTTCATTTATAATTGTAGCTAATATTCCAATTACTAAATTAATGTTCATTTTCCAAGCCCCTTAAATTCCACAAATTTAAGAGTAGTTTATGACTATTAATAAGAGCCATAACAACACTAACAGTATAATAGCACAGATTAAATATATGTTTGACTTTTTGGCGGGAACGGGAGAAGTGAGGTTGACATTTTATTTAGATTTTCGATTTTTTACATTTTTGGGAATTTTAAAGTACAAAAGTGATAGTATATTGTGTTTTAAAGTTCTGTGTAAGTGAAAAGAATGGAGTAGGTCCAAATGAACATGTGTAGCTGAAATACTCGCGCTCTTCCAAGAAGTCCTTTATAACTTCAGTAAAGCCTACTATCACTTTACTGGAGGAGTTTTACGTTATGAAAATACTAATTTACTTGTGATTCTACTTATTAATTCGTGACATTGGCAAATGCGCTAAACTGTGCGCCATGCCATAAAGAAAAAAAAAATTGTAGCAAACTATAGAAGCGACAGTCACTTTGCTGTAATTGCTATATATTTCGTTTTGGCGCTACTATCGCCTACTTTTTTGACAACCGAACTATGCATACGTACCTAAACTTTTTGTGTATCTGTATGTATATCATAGTGATTCCGGAACATATATCTTTATTATCGATATCGATAAGTTAGTAATGTACTAATTTGATCGTTTTTTTTTGTAGTAGTGTTACACGTACATACATACATATCTTCACGCTGTATCCCCAACGGAGTAGTCAGAGAGGACGGAGCGCCAAGCATCGCGGTCCTTACAAACCTCTTTCGCTTCCTCAAATCTCATCATTCGCCTCACACATTTTCGCCTAGGTATGCAAGTGCTTTTGACATTTCCGTTTGTTAATACTCTATTTGATCTTCAGACGTACGCCTTGATCTTCCTTGGCTTTTTTTACCTCTCACTTTCGCTCTGTAGATTTTCTTCGTCAGTCTTTCATCACTCATTCATTCTATGTGCTCGAACCATCTAAGCATTCCTTTCTTCATTTTTACAATAACACTGTCATGCAACCACGTCATACTGCGTACCTTTTCATTGTTTATTCTTTCCGCAAGAGTGATACCGCACATATTTCTGAGAGATCGCATCTCCACTACATTGATCATACTTTCACTAGATTTTGGGCATATCCAGGCCTCACTACTCCTCCTCATCCTCATCCTTATCTCAACAGTTAGCTTCGGGTATAGTGAACTTCATGGCAATTCATTGAGATCATTAGAGGGACAACTCGGCTGGCGGATGGTCTATCGTATTGTGGCAGTAGTCGAAGGCTTAGTAGACACCGTGGACACTCATAAGGACCAGCGATGGAATAGCTCGACTGCCCACTTATCAAACTTTATCTCCTGGGATGGTAATGTACACTTAAGCCGAAACCCTATTAACACTTAGAAATAAAGACATTTTACTAACCGTGTGCGTTTATTATTGTTGTCCATTACATTAAATTTATGGTATTTCAAATTAAGGATCAAAGGTTACAAATATTTCTAATTGCAATGTTTGCAATGTAACATTCAATATCTGAAAAATTCTAGTTATAAATCTAAAGCCTTTGTTTCTAAAATTTATTTACATTTCTATTTCGAAAATTAATGTTTGTGAGACCCATAAGATCAACCATAAAGGTATAATAAGTTAAATATAAAGTTTTTTTTTGTTTTGTACAATAAATGTGATGAAGGGTTTGACAATATTCCTTTTATTTCACAACCGAAATATTTTGGATTAATATAGTTAAGGCGCCCTTTTTATAAATTTAAACTGTATTTCTCTCCAGGGTGGCCCAAAAGAACCTAAGAACTTAATGATCCCATGCATATAATAATAGCCTTATCCAAATAACATACCTAAACTAGCGGGCGTTGCAGCGATAGCTGAACTCTCTTAGTTATTTTAAATAAGGTAAGGTGGGGTAAGACTAACATAGTTTCTTGTTACACGATATAAATTGGATTTTTTAATGGTTTTTATCTTTGAGTTAATACCGACACTGATACAAAGAAATTTTAAACTTTAATAAAATTATGAGTATATTTCCGTTAATATGTTCAGCGGAATTATTCACAAACGTCGACAACTCAACTTTCCATATCCGACATGAAACTCTTCGATGATTTTCTCTGTACGCGATTTACAAATTCGAAATCGTATTATATTTATATTATACATATATCATATTATATGTAGTCGTATTCACAAATCCAAGCCGTCAGATTGAATTTATGCTTTTCGACGATCGGCCTTTCCGCCACGGAAAGCTTCCACGTTTGTGAATAACCCTCCAGAACGGTTATAATTATTAAAATGGTAAACGATTAAAACTGTTAGTCTTCCCCCATCAAACGGGGTAAAACTAACGGAAACGAAAAATATAAAACATATACTTTTTGAAGTTTCTGAATGAAAATCATTGACGTCAAATCTACTAAAATATAATTTAAACTGTATTGTTACAGAGGTATCGAGATATATGCAACTGCTAGTCTTGCCCCGGTGTAGTCTTACCCCACTTCACCTAACATGTTTTTGCTATTCAACGCTAGATGGCGTTACTGACTCTCGAGATCAAAATTTTTCTACGGAAATGTTCCCAATGGCCGTTCTATAGATTCAGCACAGCGCATTATATAATTATAAATATTTATTAATAAAATTAATAATCGAAACTTATTTTAAAAATAAATTAAAAAAAACAAAATTGCAAATACTTCAAGGAAAATTTAGACATTTGTATAATAAAATTAAAACAACACTTATTTTTAATTGGACTGTTTTGTTGTGTTAGTCGAATGCTTTTTAATGTTCTTCAAACATTTAAAAGTTTTCGTTTCTTCCTAGAGGAAACATTTTTACTTCCAAATTATCTAAATAAACATTTTACGTCTTTATATGATCTTTTTGGAAGATTAATTTTTTATTTTCAGCTTTTTAGGGCTTCACGATAAAGAGTATCTTCATATAACTTTTTTTAAAGTTTTTTATTTATGTTTGCTTACCTAATTATAAAATATTATAACTTTACATATATCAATATCAATCATAGACGAAGTAAGTTATGGCCTGGGAGCCTAGACAAGTAGCTCAATTGTGGTAAACGCTAGTAGAATAGTGACAAATACCACATGATCTAGTGTAACAAATTTTAAATTGGTAATCAAACGTCAAATCGTCAAGTCGTAATCAAATTAACTTTCTATTAAATCAAACGAAATGTAAATTCGTGTGAAAACCGTCGTATAATACGTAGGCAAATGGCACTTTTCACGAGCAATAACTCCAGCAAGCGTTTCGATTTTACGAAACGTTTGCCACTTCTCTAGCCGCCCTGGAGTATTTAAACAAAATAATAGTAAAACCTAACCAAAAAGAGTGTTCATGTAGAAATTAAAAAATCTATGACTTAAAAAATTTAAACTGAAAAGCGACGCTTTAATTCTTTAATACTTATAGCGAATGCCTTGCGTTATATATATCAAAGGTCATGAGGCATAATTAAAAAAAAATTTAAAAATTTTACACATTGTGAAACAATTTATACCTTAGCCTGCATTCGTCCTCACAATTTCCTCCCAAGCATTTATTATCGCCATTACACCTCATTAAAGTTTCAGTGATTAAAGTTGTAATCAAAATTTTATTGTGAAAACTGCGAATCTTAAGGTTAACCATATTTTAATTGCAGTGGTAGAGCCTTGCTGCATTGCAAAACGAATTGGGCTCGCCCTATGAAATACCACCCTCTCGCAATAACAGCATCTTTTGCTGTTGTGTTTCGTTGGGTGAGTGAAAGTGCCGGTGGCCCATCAATCCGTTCCCCTCCTTTCCCGCATTTCCCTATTTCCCTGAAGGCCGGCAACGCACCCGTGATTCCCCGGACGCTGCGGGTGTCCATGGACGGCGGCAGTCACTCCCCATCAGGAGACCCGCTTGCTTGTTTACCTCCCCTTTTATAAAAAAAAAATGTACTATTAATTTTAAATTAGATGTGATTTGTATTTAAAGAAGCAAATTTATAGACAAAACCATTCAATTGAAATATCGCGAGTCGTAGCCAGAATTATTGATTCTATTGCTCTATTATACATATCCCGTAGAATAAACAGTAGATAGGTATTCCACCGATATCTGTGTCATTATTACTATGTAATCAAGTTATCATGTAAGGAATACATAGATAATAATGTAGGTTTTAGCCATTTCGATTTTATATGCTTCATACCTAATATCTTTATCTTTTTAATTTCAGCGATGAGATTTAAGTTTCTCTCTTCAAAATTGTTCTGGCTCTGGCTGTACATCAGGTGGATTAATAGCATTCATTAGCATTACTATATCATCCCTATTTAAATCGATACCCAACGTGCCAACAACGTCTTCAATGCCTATTGTGCCGTCGTTACTCATATCCACTTCCTTTATCAAATTATCCAAAAGTTTTTGTGGCAATTTATAACCTTGCTTAGAAAGCACTTCTTTTAAATATTCTCTATCTATAGTTCCAGTTTTATCAGGGTCCATTACCTGTAAAGCAGCTCGCAATTCTTCTTCTATTGGAAAATCTCTTTGTCTTAAGGTCACCATTTTGAGAAACTGTTCGTACGTGATATGTCCCTCAGCATGAGGTGGCCTAACACAAAAAATAATCAATTCCTGAAGTTGTTCAGGTGTATAAGTCATGAGAAGGAGACCTTTTAACATGTATATTAACTCTTTTTCAGTTATATATTCATCTATGTCGGTGTATGCTGGAGTATAATTTTGATACAATTCCCAAAGCTGTTCTACTTCCGCTAGTTGATCAGGTCGTAACTGGTATAGAGGTTTTAGCGCTTCTTTCGAGTCACTGAAATCAAAAGGAGCTGCAGGATCTGGCGGTGGTTCTTCGACAAATTGTTCTTCTTCAACTTGTTCTTCAGGTTCTTGTCCCTCTTTCTTTTCTTCGCCTTCTGTTTCTTCGCCCTCCAAGCCCTCTCCCTCTAATTCCTCCCCCATCAGCTCTTCACCTTCCACATGTTCACCTTTCATATGTTCAACTTCTTCATGCTCACCTTTCACATGTTCGCCTTCCACGTGTTCACCTTCCACCTGTTCGCCTTCCATAAGTTCATTTTCAATATGCTCGCCTTCAACCTGTTCTCCTTCAACGTCTTCTCCTCTGACTTGTTCTCCTTCGACATGTTCGCCTCCCCCCTCTTCGCCAGTAACGTCTTTGCCTTCTTCAATATGTTGTTGATGTTGAGCACTCTCATCGCCAATAGTTTTGTTACCCCCGTCAACGAGTTTTATAACCTCATCGCCTTCCTTAGGTCCGATCTCGGTACCTTCTACAAGCGGTTCTTCAGCCATTGTAGTTATATTAGTTATTACCAAAATTTAGATAACAGAATAGATACTAATAATTCATACTAAAAATTTGTCACCACATCTGTGCTTTCTGAACTGCGATCTTAATATTACAATTAAATGATCGGTTATTCTGTCATACAGGCTGAGGGTTCCTAAGGATAAAAAATCAAGGATATCTAGAATATCTTCGTAAAGTTCGTCTCGTACATTATCTATAAAATAAAACATTAGAGAATAAAAAGAAACCACAAATAAACTAATAATCAAAATCACTCAACTGTCACACATCTCACCTTTGATCTCTATGTAGTCTCTGTTCATGATATTTATGCCGTTAAAAACCTTTTTACAAGGACTTTTTGGCGGGAACGAGAGAAGTTAGGTTGTCATTTTATTTAGATTTTCTATTTATTACATTTTTAGGAATTTTAAAGTACAACAGTGATAGTATATTGTGTTTTAAAGTTTCGTGTAAGTGACAAGAATGGAGGAGATCTAAATAAACATGTGTAGCTGAAGTTCTCGTGCTCTACCAAGATTACTGGAGGTGTTTTACGATAAGAAAAAACGAATTTGCTTCTGATTCTACTTATTAATACATGACATTGGCAAATGCGCTAATCTTTTTACAAACTAATTGTTTAGTTTCTAATGCAAACGTTTTATACAGGGTTAGTTAATTTAAAAATACTAATATCCTCTAGTATTTTGTACATACATACGTACATACATATCTTCACGCTGTATCCCTAACGGGGTAGTCAGAGAGGACGGAGCCACCAAGCGTATTTAGTATTTCGTACTAAACATTACCCCCAATAACTTTTGTTTTACGACGTTCAAAAATTCATAAGTTTTTTCTTTCATACAAACATAAAAATAGATTAAAAATGTCTCTGAAAAAGGCACCTACTTTACCCAGTCGCTAAAGCAGCACACGCGCAGCGCGGCACTGAGGCCGGCTGCACCAATGGAAATATGTACAGAGTAATTACGTTTCAGACAGTACAACAAAACTTAACAAATATTTTTTTGAGGAACGTATTGAGTTTTGAAAAAAGTCGTAGAACAAAATTTGTTAGGTATGTTGACAGGAATTTTGCACTACGAGGTTATTACTATTTTTAAATTAATCCTATATACATACATGTCAGTGATAAAAACCCATTGTACATAGTAAATAAAGTAAATAAAGTACTAAGAAATATTATGACTGTAATAATTTCAAAATACTTTTGTTTATGTGAACGTAGGTAACTAACTACGTACGTATTAGTATTACCTTCATAAACATAACACCAACACAATTTATTAATACATATATAAAATACAAAGGTTAAGTAAGTCGATCAGAATTAACGATCAGAAAAAAATTCCGACCTAAGCCGAAAAACAAAAAAAAACATACATAATATTATACCAGCTCTATAAAAATTGGTTAAGGGTTAAGGCTTCTAAATTGCTTTTAATAAGGAATTTGCATAGGCGAGATGAGCTAGAAACCTTTCACTTAATCAATTCAATTTTAATTATTCTGTACCCGTTTTCGCCTTTTGCCATCTGTAAAATTTAATATTTGTTGCTAGAAGCGATGTTGTGGTATGATTTTGTGGTACCTGGATGCTCTGACAACTCAGAATGGAAAATGACATAAATTAATAATACGGAAATAATACCAGGAAACAATTATTGTATTACTATCGTGAGTTTTTAATTTTTCTGGATTTTCATTGTCCTAAACAATAAATTTTATCGAACGAATAAAAATTGCGGAAATATGTACCTACAACGATGTGACCGGCTTTTCCAGCATCTTCACTGTCACGTGGTGGGTTACGTTTAATGTGACTACCTACCTAATACACAGAACCGTTCAACCTGACCCCCGCATTTTGCGCACTTCTTAACCAACCGTAGAAATATGGGATTACTAGAACGGTTACGTGAGATCTTGTTTCACTGGCTGGCGTATAACTTCTAATGTCTCACGGTCATCGCTTTCATAAGGCGCATCACGTGCGTTTATTCTCTCGAGAGAAAGAACCCGACCCGGCGGTGAACGGTCGTCGGCAGCATCGTCACGTCAGCGACCGGCGATCGCAAACGCGCACAGGACGCGAACCTCGCGGCGTTATCGCGCGCATCCGTTGTTATTCGCAAACAGTTTTGGCGGGAAACGTACGTTCTAAATTCTAAACTGAGGACAAAAATATAGCCACAATTAATTACACTAGCAGTGAACAAGTGATTATAGAACAATAACGCAATTGATAAATTAAAGCTACTTATAATAAATAATAAAAATAACATCAAAAAATGGTGAGTGTTTTTTTTTTGGGATAGTATTACATAATAATTCTATTGTAATTTGCGTGTTGTACTTTATAAAGAATATGGTAGGTGGACCTATAGTTTAACATGCTTATTTTTTTACTGTATATATAGGTATAATCATGTAATAGGTAGGTACCTAATTCTAATTAAATATTTGTAGTCGTGTAGTACGTATTACGAGAAGCTTCATTTTTTCATGCTTTGTTTTAAGACAACAGTTACGATGCGTTTTGACTACGGAGCACAATGGTTTTCGTGCAGTCATAATTTTACAATTAATCAGCACAATAATAATTATTTAAAATGCGTTTTTATGTATTATTTATTCATATTTTTGTGTTTTAGGTATTTGTTGTTGCTAGCGATAAATAATTGTATAAGTATACTTAAAATCTACAAATAAATAACGACTTATTATTAAATTTTGTTTTTTCCTTTTATTAATTTTTTTCTATATTTAGCAAATTTTTATTTTAACGAGGAAGTAAAAGAAACGATGTTAGCTACTTATATATTTAGCTTTCATAAAACTAATAATAGTAAATTACTCCCTACTTAGATATTTTTATTATATCATTAAAATCCACTATTATATTAAACAAGCAATAGATTTAATAAGTAATCTAAATTATGAACTACAACTTGTTATATTTAAAATCAATAGTTTACGCTATTAATTAATTATTTCGTACTTTAACCATATGCGATAAAAATTAATAATTTCACAATATTTTTTTTAACTTTAGTCATATTGTAAACATATAAACCGAGGCTAAAAGTAATTGTTAAGATGACTTTTAGCCGCATTATGTTATGTTTTTGGAGTTATGTTTTTATATTACGTATTATTATTTAATATTTTTAAGTACATTGATTTAATTTCCTTTAAAGCTTACAATTATGTTATAGCGTCGCAAATTTTTTTAAACTTATACTTGGTACTTATTTATATTCTTAAGTAAAGAGGTAACATTTTACGGTACTACGTTAGGTATATCTTTTAATGCCATCAATAGCATTTTTATTGTTCTTTTTACCAATTAAAAAGTGTTTTTAAATACATCCCTAATAATAAATTAAACGCTGTATTGTTTATTGAAATAATAATCTTACAAATTGTAAATTGATAGGTATGTACATTCTTCATTAACAATTAAAAACCACTTAAAAACAATGTCTCGATTACTCAGTATAGAGTTTATACCATAAATAATGCATATAAAGTTTATACAATATTTAGACAGAGTATAGTCTCATCATTGCTTATACGATAGCGTGGAAAATTGTTGATAATAGTACCTATTTCTTATTTATATGCCAAAACTTGTTTTTATTGAATAAAATATTTAATATACAATATTCAAATTGTGTAATTTGATAAGTTGCGAGTCATATTCTTAATTATTTTCAACAATATCAAACATCTTCTTATTAGTGAACTCGGTCTAATAATAGTAGGACCTTTGATTATGGTAGGACGTTATTTACTAATAAACACAATCCATAACAATCCAAAATCTTATTAGTTAAATTTTAATTTTGTCATCAAGATTTTAGTGATCCTAGGCCCCTAGGCGCTAGGTATTCGTAACTAGATTCGTAATTCGTGGTAGACAGCGATGCTGTCAGTCCCAACTAGATGGGCGACCTAGTGGCACATATCGAGCGTCTTGAGCGAAGGCACGTAAAGATGGCAGGCTTATTGCCGGGTCCAATCGGTTCAAAGAACTTGAGATCCGGGATCCTCCTGAAGTACTAACATACGCCGAGAACGAACATTAACGAAATTTCAATGGGTATAAATAAGATAATGTACGAAGGAGAGACGGACATCTCTCCCCGTAAGTATTTTGAAGGTTTCAGTACCACCAAAAAATATGTCATAAAGAAGCTTGTCGCGTAATTTTTCCCCTTGCTCCCCTTCTCCTTTACCTAGGACCGTTTATGCGACAAACTTTTAAATCGAATGAACATGAACATACTGATTACTGATTAAAGATAGTAAGGTAGATACTAGGTAGGTACGTATCTATGTATCATACTTTAACTGATAATACTTCTATACTCGAACTTTTTTATAATTTTAGGGTTTACACAACATTATGGGTTTTAATATGAACTTGATTTATTTTTTTCTTTTTTCTAGAAAGTCGACTCCAGTTGACTCAGAAATCAGAATACAAAATATTTTCTCCAACTAAGCTGCCAGCATGACCGTGAAAAAAATATTAACTATTTTCACATATTATCTAAATAATCAATTCATCTATCTATCTTCTATATCTATTACTACATGTAATAAAATCGTAGACTTTCTTTGTTTGTAAGCGCATAACGCAAATTCAATGAATTCAGAATTTAATTTCTGAAAAATGAATCTTCTATCTTTCTAACATATAGGATTTACTTTATCGAAATCGACCCACTCAATCAAAATATTAAAAAAAATTTTTTTTAGTTAGAAAGCTCATAGCGCAACACGTCGCCGGGAGGAAGTGCTTTTTTCGGACCATAATATAATATGTGCAATGTGCAAATGTTGAAAATGTATTTGGAAATAAAACCGAGCGTTGAGTCGTCGGAATCAAAAGAAATAAAAACGATCTATATCCATACCAATATTACAAATGCCAAAGTCTTGTCTGTTTGTCTGTCTGCTTCGTTTTCACGGCTAAACCGCAGGACCGAATTTTGATGAAAGGCGTGGAGATAGTTTGACACTAGAGAACGGACATAGGTTTTTTTTTTTTTCAAAAATCTACCCCTAAGGGGCTGAAAAGGGAGATGAAACTTTGTGTGGGGAATGCTAAGCCGCTGAATCGATTATGATGAAATTTGGTATAGAGATACTACATATGTGCCCGAAAGCAAATGTAGGCTATTTTCTTTTGCCATTTGTCAAAAAATGCCATGTGGTTTTTGCATATGTGACATCATCACATATCCAATACGGCAGATCCTCCACGATAAGAAGTAACTTTTTTTCAAAACCTCGAACAATGTGGGTATCAAATGAGATGGAATACACAGTGGAAGCTTTATGTACATGGGATGTCATCATAAATTCAATATGGTCAATATGGCGGAAGCTTCGCGATAGGAAGTAATATTTTTCAACACCTTTAACAATATAGGTATCAAATGAAATAGAATACGCAGGGGAAGGTTTCTGAATATGTGACGTCATCATCATCATTGCCGTGGGGTGCCGGCAGAGTAGAATAGCACCCCCCTCTTGTACCAGGTGTCGTAAGAGCCGACTGAGGTACTACGGAACCGACAGATGGCGGTATATCCATCCAAAACAGCGTAGCTCAAGTGCAACAGGGCGGGGATGGGCAGCAGCATCCCCGTCGCGAGAGCTACGCACTGCGATTGCCAACACGCCTGCCCAGCGCGGCAATTACGGGCAAAACCCCCTAAATGAATAGTGAAAATAAGACCAGGCCCCCAGTCCCCGGCAGCTCCGCTATTCCTGGCTCCAGCAGCGGTCATGGTAACGGCGGAGCAGGGGGTGCTAAGAATCGCCGGCAGAGATCCGGCTGCCACCCCACCCGACAACTGGCCCTGGCAACATATAACGTGCGCACTATGAGGACTGACGAGAAGATTGCGGAACTGGAAGAAGAGTTGAGTACGTTGCGATGGGATATTATGGGGTTGTCTGAAGTCCGTAGACAGGGCGAGGACACGATAACCCTAAAATCCGGCAACCTACTTTACTACCGGGAAAGTGACCAACGGTCCCAAGGTGGTGTCGGCTTTCTCGTTCACAAGTCTCTCGTTAACAATATCATTACCATCGAAAGTGTGTCGAGCAGGGTTGTATACCTAATACTCAGAATATCTAAACGATATTCGTTGAAGGTCATTCAGGTATACGCACCGACCTCGTCACACCCAGATGATGAAGTGGAGGCTATGTATGAGGACGTAAGTCGGGCCATACATACGTCTAAGACCCGCTTCACGGTTGTTATGGGAGATTTCAACGCAAAGTTGGGCAAAAAAAGGGATGATGAGTTGAGAGTGGGGCAATTTGGATATGGGCAACGGAACCCCAGGGGCCAGAGGCTGGCAGACTTTCTGGAGAAAGAGGGACTCTTCATGATGAACTCTTTCTTCCAGAAGCCACCTCACAGGAAATGGACCTGGATGAGCCCCGACGGTTCTACGAGAAATGAGATAGACTTCATCATGACTAGCGAAAAACGAATATTCAACGATGTCTCCGTGATCCACAGGATAAAAACCGGTAGCGATCACAGAATCGTGCGAGGCAAACTGAATATTAACGTTAAACTCGAAAGGTTCCGTCTGATGAAGTCTACGCTCCGACCTACTCATGCTCATATACAAAACCCCGAGAACTTTCAGCTCGAGCTCTCAAATCGCTTTGCTTGCCTGGAGAACTTTGCGTCGGTGGACGAGATCTATAACGGACTCGTAGAAGCTGTCCAAACGGTGGGTTTTAAGTTCTTTAGACCCCGCCGTTCAGATAGACCTCAGAAATTTTCCGATCATACTCTAAATCTCATGGCCGAACGACGTTCGCTAAGACTGCAGTCTTCCGATGATGCAAAGTCATACAGGCGGCTTAATAGACAAATTTCTAAATCAGTGCGGTGCGACATTCATCTCTTTAATACTAAACATATTGAAGAGACAATAGAGCGGAACAAAGGCTCCAAAGTGTTCGCGAGGCATTTGTCTATTGGGCAAAGCCGGTTGACAAAGCTGAAGAGAGAAGATGGCAGTAAAACGTCGACCAAGGCAGAGGTATTGGAGGAGATCGAAAGGTTCTACGGACAGCTATACGCCTCGGTAGCAAAGCCTGTAAACAGCGCGGCTAAAGACCCAAGAGCCAAGCTGACCCGACACTTCACCGAAGACATCCCGGACATCAGCCTGTACGAGATTAGAATGGCCCTGAACAAACTTAAGAACAACAAGGCGCCGGGTGAGGACGGAATCACTTCAGAGCTTCTGAAAGCGGGTGGTAAACCGGTACTTAAAGTCCTTCAGAAGCTTTTCAACACCGTCGTCCTCGAGGGCATAACGCCGGAAGCATGGAACAGAAGCGTGGTGGTGCTATTCTTTAAAAAAGGTGACAACACCTTATTGAAGAATTACAGACCCATCTCGCTTCTGAGCTATGTTTATAAGTTGTTTTCAAGAGTCATTACGAATCGTCTCGAACGCAGGCTTGATGACTTCCAGCCTTTCGAACAAGCCGGTTTCCGAAAAGGCTTTAGCACCATGGACCACATACATACGCTGCGGCAGGTTATACAGAAGACCGAGGAGTATAACCTGCCACTTTGCTTAGCGTTTGTGGACTATGAGAAAGCCTTTGATTCGGTCGAAACATGGGCTGTGCTTGAGTCTCTTCAACGATGCCGTATTGACTATCGGTATATCGAAGTGTTGAAGTGTTTGTATAATAACGCCACTATGTCGGTCCGAGTACAGGAAGGGAGCTCCAAGGCGATCCCTTTGAAGAGAGGCGTAAGACAGGGAGATGTAATATCTCCGAAACTGTTTACTGCTACTCTGGAGAACGCCTTTAAGCTCCTGGAATGGAAAGGATTCGGCATCAACATCAATGGCGAATACCTCACTCACCTTCGGTTTGCAGACGATATCGTGGTCATGGCAAAGTCGATGGAGGAACTCAGTACGATGCTCGAAGGCCTAAATCGAGTCTCTCAACAGGTAGGTCTTAAAATGAACATGGACAAGACAAAGGTCATGTGTAATTCCCATGTTGTACCCACCCCTATTTCAGTTGGGAACTCGGTTCTTGAAGTCGTTGACTCATACGTCTATCTAGGACAAGTAGTCCAGTCAGGTAGGTCCGACTTCAAGAAAGAGGCCAATCGCCGAATCCAACTCGGCTGGGCAGCGTTCGGAAAATTGCGTAACGTCTTCTTGTCCGACATACCTCAGTGCCTCAAGTCGAAAGTTTTCGACTAGTGTGTGTTGCCAGTGATGACTTATGGCACAGAAACGTGGTCTCTCACTATGGGCCTTATTAGTAAGCTTCAAGTAGCCGAACGAGCCATGGAGAGGGCTATGCTCGGAGTTTCTCTGCGAGATCGAATCAGAAATGAGGAGATCCGTAGAAGAACCAAGGTTACCGACATAGCCCAGCGGATTGGCAGGTTGAAATGGCAATGGGCAGGGCACATAGCGCGGAGGACTGATGACCGATGGGGTCGAAAAGTTCTCGAGTGGAGACCACGTACCGGCAAGCGCAGCGTAGGACGTCCACCCACAAGGTGGACGGATGACCTTATTAATACCGCATGATCGCGCTGGATGCAAGCCGCTACCAACCGGTCTTATTGGAGATCTTTAGGGGAGGCCTATGTCCAGCAGTGGACGTCCTATGGCTGAAAAGAAGAAGAAGAAGAAGACGTCATCACAAATCAAATGTGGCGGGGGCTTTGCTATAGGAAGCAACTTTTTTCAAGACCTCCCACAATATGGGTGTCAAATGAAATGAAAGGTTTGTGTATATGTGATGTTATCATAAATTCTATATGACGAATGCTCTGCGATCGGTATCGAATGTAATGGAATACACAGGAGAAGGTTTTGTATATTATGTGACATGCGGCATTGCAACAATGCTTCACTCGAGCGCGGGCCTTCCGCCCGCGCTGCGTCACACGATGAGCGCTCACCATTTTGGTCCTTCGGCGGTTCAGCCGATAGATCGCTGTCCGGTTATAACCACTCTGGGACCGGCCCCCACCCATATAGGTTCTCGACGGCACGCAGGTGCATGTTTTCCCGGCGACAACTAGAGCCGAGGTTCCGTCCAGGCCCTCAGACTTTGTCGACCTCTCCGGGCGGAGCGCCTTCCGCTGGTCCTCTCAACGCGTTCGGTTCGCTACGACGACCTGTAGGGTCAAGTGGCGAGTGGAGTGTTTAAGTCGGTTCGAGCCCGACACTACCCGGCCGGTCCTCACGTTCTCTCCTGAGGCGTGAGGAGCGGTTGGGTGCTCGTGAGGAGTTTTTTCCTTTCCAATGAATTAAAAAAAAATTTTTAACATATGCTAGGTACTCAGCGGAAATTCATTTTTTGCATAAAGTGATAATGAGTGATAATGGTCTAGGTTTCTAAATATGACAAAAACATCTATATTCAAATCAGACATGGCGCATATTAATTTTTTGAATGAAATTACATGGGTATCATTTTCGAGGTTTATCGGAGTGCTGATTGCAAAAATGACGTCTATTTACAAATCTGAGATGGCGGACATTACTTTTTTCAAAAAATTGATATTTTTAGGTTAGGTACTCGGGGTTGTAGTTTACGAAAATGACGTTGATTTTGCAATCCAAATGGAGAACATCATTTATTGTAATTAAATGACATGGATGTCATATTCGAGTTTGGGGTGCAGAAATCGAAAATGATGAAATGATATGGGTGTCATACGTCATTTTTGAAGCTTCTCCCAGTGCAGATTACGAAAATTACATCTATTTTTAAATCTAAAAAAGGGGGATAAAACTTTGTATGGGAAATGCTAAACCGGTGAACTGATTATGTTGTTTAGGACAATGATGGACTTTTTTTTAAGAAAAAGGCTACTTTTTATGAAATATTTTGTGAAAAGGAAACACTACCTCAGAAAAGTCACGAAAAAATGTTCCATGCGTACGAAGTCGCGGGTACAGCTAGTACATAATAATACAATGTTACTGTGCCTTAATATGTATGAGTAGGTACTATAACGGCTCCACCAATTCACTGTGCTCATTAAGCAATACCATATTATATCTATAGAATAGAGCTTCGAGACTGGATTATGTAATAAATCAATTTTACATTATTTAATCGTTTGATTCTCGAAATATTTTTTAGCACTAAATAATAAATTGGAATATAACAAATTATGGATTGTGGTACAGTTATTAAGATACACAAAACAACACAAGAATATTTTAATATAGAACTAAATTATTTAATTTATAATAATAAGAAATAATATTGTATACACACCTCTTTCTCGTAATTTTATATTTAATATATAGTATCTATTAATTAACCTGAAGTCATAAGCATGACATGTTTCATATGATTTTGATTAATTCCATTTTTTTAAAGACCGGAGTGAATAAATAAAAAATAAACTTTTCAGTGCATAAAAACACATTCACGTAATATAGGTATAGGTAATTACGAGTACTTAACAGGAGTAAATTTCCGTGTAGCATTATTTCATTTATTGATCATTTTTTGTATGGGTAATTAATCAATATTATGTTTATATGAAACAGTAGGTTCGTAATATACCGACACATTAAGGCATTTTGATTTACATTTTACTTGTATGAAAGTTGAGTGGACAATAAGTCTCTAGCACAGACGTGGGCCACTCAATCCTCTACCTAAACCAATAAGACATTCAATAGAAATAAACCCTCTACCGCTCCCGCTCGACGTCCTCCTTTTGGACCATTACAGCCTCACAAGAAGAGGATATGGTCTTCCACTATTCCTTATTTGACAATATAGTCGCTTCTTACTGCTAGTAGGAATAGATCTTGCCCGATATGTCGGATCAGAACTTATCACTCAGAAGCTCATGCGAGGCATTCTTCCGGCGTATGTTGGGCGCTGTATTAGTTGTCACCACACTGGTGACACCGTACGCGTATCGTCTCCTCGCTACCGATCCGATGCAAATACTAACCGAAGCGGACATGCCCAATCAATACCTGCGTTAGTCGGTAAGTGACATACCATAGCCTCTCAAGCTAAACTTCAAAGTACGGAAGAAAGTTGAGAACGAATGACTTCGAGTTGCTCACGCCATTTCTTCACTGATCGTCGGCTGGTGTACTTCTTTGCCGTTACAGTTTTACCATCCTCACTGAGATGGACATACATCTGCACGTCTATCTTCATTAGGATGTTTAGGGGTGGAATCGCGTCAGGACTAATGCAGCCTTTAGGAATAACGTACGATACGCTCATGACTCGTGCGACTCAAATATCCATCTAGCGCTACAAGCTAATTAGTTTGGCTTTGCGGCGCTGGAGGCCCGTTAGTCCTTGTGGCCGAAAGGGCCCCCCTTAGAAGGCCATAGATCACACGATTTCTGCATCTCCCAAGATCTCCCAAGATCGAGCACTAGCCTGTGCAAGGTACCCACTGTCTTCTCGATCCTGGGAACTATAGACACTTGAAAACTACTCAAAGCCCCAATGACTGTCCGAGATGAAGTCTAGGCCCTAAATACTTCATGTGGCTCCCCATCTAGACTAACACGTCAATAATATGTAATTTAGGTTTGACAGTCCATCCGTCTGTATCTAGTCATAGGTCTTCCATCCTATTAATTTATCGGCCTTACTAATTTATCGACTTATTAATCGGCCTCTGTCCTCTAACTTACAATTACAGAATGTCTATTAACTCAAAAGTTTAAATACAATTCTCGGATAGTTTATTATTACTATTATTTTATTACTATTACTATTTATATTATATTATTACTATTTAATGCTTTCTATGAAAATTATAGCGAACATTGTAGCAAAAATAATTCCTGTAGATCTAATTCTTTTGATACGTAGATGTATATGTAGAAGACTACGATGATTACTGACGATGAAGATAACATATCTTCTGAGACACTCGCAATTATTAAACACATTAATCTCATCAAACTCATATCCAGTCCATCTCGTGCCACTCGTAGTTCCTTCCGTCACATACATATCTGCGCTCATTTATGTTTGTGAACATAACACCCTAAATAGGCACAACTAGAGAAAGCTTTTCATGTAGATCTTAATCATTATCAAAACATTTTTACAAAACTTTATATTGGTTAACAGATCACTAATTGAATGTAAACACAACCGTCAATCGAAAGATTAAAAGTTAATGGACATAATATGTGAATGGTAAATAAAAACTAGTAATCAGGCACACAGATTTGTCATTAAAGACATAAAGACTGGTACAACGTAAACAAGAGATAATAAATAGGACGCATATCAAATCAGATTTCCAATATCGTTTTGATTTGACCTTGGATTATGTTTTATGTAAGAAGTAAGACAACAAAATCTCGACCTTAATAATACACAAAAAATAAATTATATGTGATGTTTTACTCCTAATTAAAAATCAAATATCTTCACGGTTTTTCAGCCTTTAGTTAAGCATAGCTTCGTTAAACCGTGACCTTAACATTTTAACGATCAGTAAAATGTAGTAGACGTAATTAATAATTTGAGAGCAAAAATCTATCAGATATTGTATCATACGTAATGTCATTCAACATGATATTTAGCCTCCTACATGTAACTGAGGTAAAAAAAAAAAAACGTTTATTCTGAGACTTACAATGAACCTACTAAGAAGAAAGAATGTGAATATTATATTAATGGTGTGTCTTTGGAATTTGAATATTTATAAATCAATTATAAGCAGCTAATTTACCTTCTGATAAATTATTGATAGCTTTAAATGATGACAGTGTAAACTTTTAACAAATTATCTTGTTAAAGCGAAGCATTGTAAATTTTGACGGCAGCACTGGAATTTTCTAAGTGCCTACAAAACGTATTTCATTGACTTTATTTTGCCAGTTGCGATACACGATTGGTTAACTTTTGTAACACAAAAAAAAAATTAAAGAAAGCTTCTTTAAAACAGGGATTTACATTATCTGAGTAACGGGACCAAATTATTTTTCCTACCGATTTTTTTAATTTTCTGTATAGTTTAATCTAAATGTATTCTTCAAAATGCCAGTAGGATTTTTTAAAATGAATTATAGTTTTTAAAATAAACGAAAATAACTGTTTTTTGGTATTTTTTGTAAGGTAGCGCGCGCATGTTTGCATAAAGCAGAAGGTCTATTTTAGATTTAATTATATATCAATGCATTGCCTTAACTATTGTGTTCATTAAATCAAATATGATTTGGAATTTTTTTTATTAAGTATAACTTTTTATATGTTGAACGATTAATGTTACAAATTCTTTTGTACTTGTGTATCAATTGTTTTAATGTGGTTTTTTATATATACATGTTTAATTTTTGTTTTGTTTTATTAGTCGTTAATAAAAAGTACTAGTGTTAGCAGCTTTGTCAGAAAGCTTAGTTTGATACAGTCCATTTTCTTATTTTTGCAAGTAATAAGGACAAGTCTTTTTATATTTCTTACTTTTAATAGTAAATTAATAACTCCGTTGCGAATATTTTGCACTTATTAAGCAATTATACTTAATTATGTCAACAAACACATAATTTGTAGCATCCGTCTACAGTCTAGGTTCCCAAACTTATTTTGTCTACTGAGTCGAGAGCTCATGCAGTCGTTGTCTAAGATGCCTCCTAGCTAAATGAAATTACAAATCACCCCCCAGGCCTCTACACAACGCCCCCATTTTTTTTCTGGGTCTCTTACCGCCCCCCTTTAGGCCTGCAGCGCCCACAGGGGGGCGTTATCGCTCACTTTGGGAATGGGTGGTCTACAGCATCACTCTTAATGATTGAGTTGAGTTATATCATAAATAACATAGTTGGTAATATATGTAGGTAAGTAATGTAGCTACCAAAAAACTTATTACCTATACCGCACCTTTAGAATGAAACTGACCTAACTCAAAATTGTGAGATTTTATTTTGACAAGTTACGACAATGTATTCTACTAAAATGATAAAACGGATTTTTCGCGAATGCGTGTTTAAATATTCTTACGATATGCAGCTAATGTGCGGACATAGTGCAGTCCTATATGTCCACCACATTAGCTATATAACGTATTTCATATTATATCTAGGTAGTAGGTAGGGTTATATTTAATATTGCAATTTAAAATTCTGAAATTTTGAATTATGTCAGTTTCATTCTAAGGGTGCGAATAGTGATTGGCCATCAAATATTTTAAAAAAATTACCAATTTTTTTTTAATTTGATGTGCTATAGCCACAAATGAAATCGTTTTTTTGTGACAGAAGTAAAAATAACTTTATTGAAAGTCTGAAATTCCTTTTGAATGTCTAATCAAGCACTATATCGCATAGTGTTATTTTATTCCTGCATAGATAAAATAACCATTAATTATCATTTGAACACCTAGCTCACATTCTCATACTATAACATTTAATAAGAAACTTAGATCTTTTTTCGTTAATTTTCATTTCTTGGTATGAGTTTAGTTGTATAATGTGGAGTACGTGATGTTGACCCATCAGACTCATAACCTCGCCTTGGCCTCAGAAATAACTAAGGCCTCAAGTTTTCTTGCCATTATATCGTCCTTTTCCTTCGCATTCGCACTTTCAAAAATGTTTATGGATAGAAGAACATTGGTGATTTGACAAATTCTTACTATTTTCCGTCCAGATCCAGTTCTTTATTTCTCGTGTGTAATCGATAAAGAAAACTTTCTCGACCATTCCTACAGCAAAAGTTCACATCCTAAGCTATTCGCAGTAACCCACTTGGAGACATCTGACAGCGGGATGTCGCTTTGGGAGAGCGATCTGTATACTTTTTTATGAAAGCTATGCTTTTAAGTTGCATTTATTCAGGAATTCTCGTTTAAAGTAAAACCGCATATCTCATGTATAAGTAGACGTTCATGAGTATGAGGCAGCCAAACATACTAGTCCAAGGTGCATTATTTAGAAAAAGTTACACCTCTGGCAAGAACTGCAGGGTGATGTCTACGTACTTTTTGTAAGATAATAGTGATATCTTGATATTGCAATATTTAAACGTAAAAACGAAGAAAAGAAAGTAAATATTGGCAAAGAAAATACAGTTACAGAGCGAAAGCGAGTGGTAGCAAAAGCCAAGACTGACTTATGAAGACTAAATAGCCAGTGTTAGCTTACGGAAATGTGAAAAGCACTCGCGTAACTAGGCGAAAGTGTGTAAGGAGTATGATGAAATTTGAGTAGGCGAAAGAAGTACGTAAGGACCATGATACTTGGCGCTCCATCCTCACTAACTACCCCTTTGGGAATACATCGTGAGCATATGTATGTCATATATACATATGTACAAATTCTATTTGTATCTACTGAAAGATCTATGTAGTCGAATATACTTAGCGTAGAAATTATTAGTTTCACGTTTGACACAACACTTACATTGATAGGCCTGTACGTATAAAACTCATCATTTATCTCCTTAATCGACTGTGGGTAGATGCAAAGGTTCATTCAACAAGACTCAGACAATAGTAAAACAGATAGAAGAGACTCTGTGAAGGTCGGCAATCTAATATTGCACAATGAATCGAACGAATCTGTCAAAATATCTACCATTGTGGATCACTGATGTGGATCACGATCTGTTTTTGCTCCAGTTCCTCGGATAAAAGTCATAAGTTAGTTTTTGGGCATTGCGTACGTTATGATGTCATTTCATATATTTTCCAACGGCTTACATCCGTAGATTTATTCGTGTCGAAGTATAAGATATGGTTTTTCATTCTGATAATTATATATGTATATAGTTGAGGGGCGCTCTGGCCTCTCTGACTTCCTCGTTAGAGATACAGCGTGTAGATAATATTTATATGTATGTATGTATATAGTTTACTTTTTCGAAATTTATCTGAATAATGGAAAAGCATTTGTTTTCTTGTGTAGGAAAATAACATTCTATCGAGTATGTAGATACCTTAGTAGTTTCTAAAAATTCTTTGAAAATAATTTTATTTATTTTTAGTGGATAGGTAGGTACTTCGTCTCAAAATATAAATTCATTCCAATGGTTGACGTTGATATCTGCAATACAGTTATTAATACTTCTGAAGGTATCATCGTTACTGATTGTTTTTTGTAGTGTTATAAATAACGTATAAATAAATAAAATAAAAATAAATGGTAGCCGTAATTCTCTTATGTAAGCTAGATGTAAGCTGTAAGGTTATATATACATTTAAGTTAAGTAATTATTTTTCTTATGTCGATCAGGGTGCAGATTTAAATATCTACGATTATCGATTTATTCATAAAATAAAATTATTAAATACCTAACGCTATACGTATAAATGAAAGCCAAGATGTACGTAAATAGCAGAGCCGACATTAGAAAAAGTAGTTCCAAGACTTTTTTTTTATTGAATTTTATAATATGTAAGTAAGTAATCTTTAGACAATATACAAGAATATGTGGTCCCATACTAAGCAAAGCTTGTGTTCGATCACACGATAGGTGCAAATACTTCTAACTGCTGTGAGTATCACGCGAGGAACTAGGGGAACACTTGCTAACACCCAGACGCCAAAACAATTTAGAAAAGTTAGCTTGGTAATTTAACCTGGCCGAGAATCGGACGGTATTGTATGTTTAAAAGGCATCATCGCACTAATGTGATTAAATACAAATAGCCACGGTCTTTTATACATTTTAATATACACACATCAAAAGTATCTAGGGATCAAGTACATTTTTAACTATAAAAAATTATCCTATTAATATTTATCAAATCTAGTCTTCCAGACTGGGTTCTTACTTTAATGCCTGTTTAAGTTAACAACTTATCTCTATATTTTGTAAAAATTAAGAAAAATTACAATTTTTTACAATTACAATGTCGTCAATGAAATGGCAAAAAAAGGCAAAATGAGGATTTTTTAAATTTTTATTGTAAAGATAAAAAAATTAATAATCTGTGTTTCCACCATTGACACGAATAACACAAGCACAGAGATTTGGTATGCTTAAATTCAGTTCATCAAAATCACTTTGAGGAATGTGGGCGACATTCTTTCTAACAAATCAAAAAGTTGTTGTAGGGTATGCACGGCATCCATACTTGGCAGAGCTCTTCTTTGAAGCATATCCCATCCGTGCTCAATTGAGTTGAGGTCTGGCGATTGAGCAGGCCACGGCAGAACGTTGATGCGAGCGTCGGCAAGAGCGCGTGTTACGACTCTAGCCGTGTGAGGACGTGCATTGTCGTGCATTAGACGAAACGAATCATCCAACCGGCTTCGCAGAGGGATGACCACGTCTGAAACAATCCTCTCCGCATAAATCTGAGGTTGCCCCCGATCCAAATGAAATCGGTTCTTCCACCGATCCAAATACCGGCCCAAACCATTATTGTTCCCCCTTCATGTGAATGAACTTCCTGACAAAATTTCAAACATATTGACGTCCAGAGGTCCTCCAAACTCGAGTACGTCTTGTATCCGGCCTTATACCGAAACGAAATTCATCGGAAAAGCAAACGCAACGCCAGTCTTCTTCCTCCCAATTTCTGTCTTCGCGAGCCCATTGTAAACGGGCCCTACGATTGCAGGGTGCTAAAGGCAGAACTCTCAGCGGCCTTCGGGAACGCAGACTCACTTCACGTAAACGATTTCGGATGGTTTGGTCGCTTATCAGCAAGCCTAAAGAGCTGTGGAGCCTCGTAGCCCGCATCATGGCGGTCATAGTACGATTCCGTCGAGCAATATTTTGGATGTACCGGTCCTGTCTGCGAGTGGTGATGCGAGATCGTCCTCTATATCGCTCGGCCACGCTGCCCGTGATACGATAGCGTGTCCAGATACGGCTTATGACGCTCTGTGTAGTGCCAAGAGCGACAGCCACAGTACGTTGCCTGGAACCAGCTTACAAGAAAAAGTAAAAATGATAATCCTCAATTGCGGCGATACTCTAAAACGTACTTGATCCCTAGACACTTTTGGTGAGTGTATTTTGAAAATAGCGTTTCTCGAGTACCTACTCATTTAATACCCGAGTATTGACGGCAAGTCGAGTATTCCCGAGTATTGACGGAAAGTCTACTATTGCTCGAATAGAGTGGCATATTTACCCTAGGGTCTACCCAATTAGCAAGAAACACTGAAACTGATTGTTTGTTTTTAGTGAAGTCACACAGAATACGAAGAAAACAATTTAGCCGTCCTTAACGTACCTATCTGTCTATTCCATCGTTATCCATCCAATTTGTGCATAGCATAAATTGTATATTGATAAATGATACATTTATTCTTTTGTAGCATAGACTTTTTTCATTATTAAAAGTTTTCGTTTTTTTTTTATTAATTTATGGGGCGTAGGCCCAGAGAGTCATAATTTATATTCAAAATTAAAATATGCCGCTGCTCGAGTAGTAGATAAGGCATAAAATACAATGAAATATATATCGTGCAAAGCTAAACAATATCTAATGCTTTTTTAAATTATTTAGAACAGAATCATAGATAATAATTTAAGTTACTGAATACATGACTATATGATTAGTACATACATTAGTATATACATACATATCTTCACGCCGTATCCCTAACGGGGTAGTCAGAGAGGATGGAGCGCCAAGCGTCGCGGTCCTTACATATTTCTTTCGCTTCCTCAAATCTCATCCTTCTCTTTACACATATTCCTTTTGCCTAGGTGTGGCTATGATTAGTAATATTATAAAATGTCAATACAGTAACATTTATTATTTCCGTTTAGAGTTGCATGCTTCAAAAGAAAAACGGAACGATTATCAGATCACTCAGACATCTGTTCGTTTGACACAATCGATTAACACTTCAAAATATTTATAGGTGAATTCGGATACAAATCGGATACCTACTCAAATTCGATTTTACTAATGACCCCAACAATTCCATAATCTCGTCTTTCCGTCACTACTCGCGAATACTCGATTTGCCGTCAATGTATAGGTTAATATAAGTTTACAGGAAAATATAACAAAAACTTAGTCCTAAGTCTTATTCTCACTTCAAATTCCAACCATTAATCTTACTATTTAATGTTTTTTATTTATCGTAGGTTCGAACCCTTTGCACTCAAATCGATCTCGCACTTATCGAATTAATTCTCAGCACGTGCATACACTGAATTGTGGTAATGTAAAAAAGCTACTTTCGCTATCAATGTTTGTATTCAGCCCGAATTTGTAATAAGGCGGAACTATGCCCTAATAAATTTTATTGTTAAATGTGCTGACTATCTTAATTGTAGTTATTGTCACATTACTGCCTAAAATAGTAAGGATTTGGATGCACATTGCATATATCTAAAAAAGTAGTTTCAAAAATGCTCTTTATGTATAGATTAGGTACTCTTTCATAGTTATAAATAAATATTATGTATACCTATAGTGTATATTGCATTTATTTATTTTATTTATTTTTCATTGTACATAATGTTTAATATAATAGGTGGACTTAATGCCTAATGGCATTCCCTACCAGTCAACCTGAGCTTTACTGTTAGAGAAACAAGTGGCGGTACAATAAAGTCACCGAAAAATAACTACAATATGTATATACCATACATATAAATAAGCATACACATAGATATTATACGCATACATACACACATACATACATATACACAACGAACCCTCAATACATATTTATAGTATATACATACAAGTACAACCCAAGTGCCAAAAAATTGAAAACGATAGTATAATAAATAAGATTAGACAAGATACAACATAATAATATACAACAACAACAATTATAAGAGATAATCACTTTGAGCAGATGATTCTTAACTTTCGTCTTAAAAGTTGACTTGCTCGTTCCCCTTGACATCATGAATGAATGCTCATTCATGATGTCAAGGGGAAGGGCATTCCAGAGTCTAAAAGCCTGAAGAACGAACGAATCAGACATGAAGCTAGTTCGATGAGCAGGCACACAGAGTAAGAGGCCGTCAGATGAGCGAATATTACGATCATGGGATGTACTCCGAAGTCGAAATCTTGGTTTCAGGTATTCTGGCGCTAGTGGATCATTTAAAATCGAATAAATATACTTACAAGTAATGATACAAAAATATCGAAGGTTTAAGTTAAAATCTAATTTCTTTATTTTTCAAGTACAATAAGGAGACATTTTTTCAATATACAATATGGACTCGATCACTATTTTCGAATATTCCATCCAATCATTACTACTACTACTTGCTACTAGCATAGCACTAAAATTTGCCCAAATCTGTCTTGAGTCATAATTATTCATTCATTATTATTTAATCGAATTTACAAATAAAAACATTAGTTAACAGCGGCGATCGTCTACAATACATTTAAGTCTCCACAAGTATTAGTTACGGTTATGTTATTTTTCTTATATAATTACTATCTTGACAGTTGGATCTTTTAGCTTTAGCACTCTCTTTGCTTGGACGAATTATGATATTACTACTTACATACATAGATACATTACATAGATACATAGATACATTAGTACATAGACACTTATTAAACTGGTGCCATTTGTTTTAAAAAAAACGGTTTATTTGTTTTTTTAGAAATCGATATTTTTTCATGTTATGCTAGGTATATTATATAATTAATTTCATTCGTACTTAAGTTTCATACTTATGAGGAAAAGCAGAACCCTTAATAAGTTTCTTTCCATCGCGTTAACTCATATACCTACCTATGTTGCCATAGTTATAAAGGCAAATTAGACACTGAAATTCGGTTTGACCGTTCTCCCCTTAGGGTCATCAATAGAGTCACATGTTGGGGGGGGGGGGGGGGGGTCAACGGAGTGTCAAAAATTCATGAGATTCGTGTGTCGTATTTTATGGATGGCCAAAGCTCTAATAGCTTTACCTAAAATTTTGAAAATTTCATTTTTATCACTAAATTTCTAGATCTTTCTCCATAATATTTTCTCTTATCTTATCTCTGATCTTAGTCCATAAATTAAATTTAGAAAGGCGATACGTAAAGATCAGCCGAATCGTATTTTTAAGAAGTTTTACTTTCGAGTGTTTACCTTTATATTAACATTAAATTGGTAAGAAAAAAAATAACGAGTCAAATGAAAAGTCCGTCAATATTGGCATATTGTTGTATTTTCACCATTTTCGAAGATTTTTCTATTTTTAATTTAAAAAATCTTTTAAGCGTTTTATGTACCTACGCTCGTTTACATATCGTCTATTTCATATATTGTTTCGCAAATATTAAAAATAATAAACTTATGAACTAGCTATTAACTTATAAACAACCAACGATCTCTAGTGTAACGTGTAATTCAATCTAAACTACCTGACAAGTAAATAATCAAAACTAAACTGCCTATTTATTTGTTTTGGTCATCTACATTGTTTTTATATATAAGATGGAAAAAAAAGTAAAGATTGTCAAAAATTTAACAAACATGCCAAGTTTTATAGACTTTTTATGTTACTTAAGTACAATACTTATTTTCATAAACATAATATACCAGCATAAAGGTATATTAACTTTATGCTTATTATGTTCTTTTATTGTCAATACGATGTAAAGATATAAATACTTACCTGAACTTCATATAAATATATAAATATTACAGATTGTCTTTAATAAAAAGGTTGACCTTTAACCACCTTCTTTGCATTTTTATAAATATAGTATGGAACTCTCTGTGAGCGAGCCAAGCTCGTACTTGACTATTTTTTATAAATACAATCTCCATGATTATTTGTTGTCGCAAAATTCGTTCAAGCTGATCTGTTACCCAGATAAATACGTAGTTACCTACGTAGTATCGTCTATTTCATATTATGTCACATTTTTAATTCCAAAAGGTAGTCAACTTTATATTTTATCAGTTACAGCTTAGGTAACATCTTACTCCGTGGTAATTATAATGCAATTTTACGGATAGAAAAGCCTACATAATTTTATTTATTGATGATTAAATTCAAATCAAAGTACATTTTGGTGCAATTAAATACCTATGCTCCATATAGTAGACTATACCTGTTGCGTAACAGATAATAGTTAATGCTATATGTTTAATAGGTAACAAAACAACGATCAGTATAGGTACTTATGTAAAAATATAAATTGTATCAACAGTTGTAAGAACTTTTTTAAGTTTTGACACCTTTGTTGCTAAAAAGTAAAAATCGAACCTATTAAAACAAACTTCATTAAATCCGTGATGTCCACATTCTCCAACAGTCACTTGATGCCGTGAGACGAAACTGGTTCCTTGGCTTAACACATGTACATATTATTTATTTTTTTGCTCTTAATAAATATCTTTCTGGTATTACTTGTTGAGAAAGTACACTACGAACTCCGTGTTATATCACTTTTCTAAAACATTTACATGCTGTGCTCTCTATTGTATAAACAGCCATTAAAAAAATCGTTTAAATAACACGCTTAAGTTATTTACAATTTAATGTATACGTACATACGTTTGAAACTAAGTTATTGCCGCCACGTGCAAAAATTAAATATATTTACTACTGTATATTTAATTCCTCAGTATGCCAGTGGCCTTAGTACGCCAATTGAAGAAATTCACTGAATATTATGTTTGCATTCCAAATAACTGATATTTCAAACTCTTGAATATTATAATATTTATCGAACTTAATATTCTTAAAATGCTTCTTGCACGTTTAAAGAACTAAACTTTAACTACTTAAAGTTTAGACAAAGTATCCTAGACAGTTTTGAAAATACACTTGACATTATCCACGAGGCTATTTTTCAACTTAGATAAGTAGGAAGTCAGAAACATCAAAAAAGCCTGAGGCCTGCAATCACTATAGGGACAGCGACTTTCTCACAGTTATAATACAGTAATACAGTTATATGAAATGTATCTTATTTTAAAATAGCTTAAAACCTATTATCAAAGTGTGAAAACGAGACTACCTGTTCGCCATATTACATAACAGACTATTAGTCCGGGAGGTGCGCTATAGTTAAGCGAGTCATTTTATACCGGCTGAAAATCATAACAATAATAGTTTTCCCCTAACACATAACAGCTATTTGTCAAATTTTCAATGAGGTTCATGCACGTGACTGACATATAACCCCCCTTCGTCAATACAGCTGACGATTGTTTTTTTTAAATGTGATTAAAACAATAATTTAATACATTTTTGCTCGGTAGAAAAATCATCGGAGCAGATTTTTTTCCAATGACTGTTTTTTTAGCTCCACCGCTAGTGCGACAACTGACGTTCACTTTACTGATTTCTGAACATTAAACAACTGTTTGAAATAAAATTCATTCGGTATAAAATTCCTAGAAAAATTGCAGTGCTACCTGCCGGACTATTTGCCGGACGCCTTTCAAACCTTTTTTCTATCGTCGCATATTAAAATATTTGAAACTTAATGTATCATCCGATTATATCTCGTATATAATGCTAGTTCAATGACGTACAGAGACACTTCTGCCTTAAACTTATTGTCCTCTAATATCTTTACAAGTTTATAATCTTTTTAAGCCTTTTTATTATAACCGCACAGCGTGCACATAAGTATAGTTTTGTATGGCAATGGGCGAAAGTGATGTGCAGTTTTATTCTACCCTTTCACAATCTCTTACCCCAAATACGTAACTTGGCAATCGCCTCAAACCTTTCCCATCCTACGAGGCTTTGTTGCTCGAGAACTTATCACATTTTTTATATTATATAGCTTTACTCGTTACCTCTTGTTACATAGTTATGTAGGTATCATAAAAAATGACATCGCAATGTAAGTATGCATAGTATGTATTTAACGTATCTACGAGTATATTTTTTAGCATTAATATTAATTTTTAATGAGTGTAACAAGGTAGTTTTTAATTACATTGAAATAAGAAAAGAGAAAGAACGAGTAGTGCGTGTCGGTCCGTGCACAGCGAAAGGTTCCGTAGACGGGATACACAACATTCATTTAACACTAGCAAACCCGGCCCGTTTCACTGGGCGTTAGTTTCACTGGGCGTAAAAAACAAAAAAAAATTCTACTGATCCGATCGCTACCAAACTTTACAAGATCAGCCACTAGGCCAATCTGAAGATTCTCTGAAAATTTCATCGAAATCGGTCCAGCCGTTTCGGAGTCCATAAGGAACATACATACATCGCCTTTTATATATATAGATAGATTTCATATTATTTCCAGACACTGGAAACGAAATTATTTTTGCAGTCACTTAGCATGTAAACGAAAAAATCTCATATCTTAAAAACTATAAACTACATGTGCCTTATTCAACTCTTTTTAGGGCTTTGGAATCACATGCCTCACTAACTGACATTTGAACGCTCTAATTATATCATTTTTGAGGACTTATCTAAAGAAACTTTAAACGCTATTTGTTTTCGTCCTTCAATTACATTCTGTATGGAGAGCCACTCCTAATTTTATTTTTTCGTTATTTCACTTCAGCTTTATAATAGTGATTCCATACTTCATGAGTTCATAAAAACTTTTCAAGAAAAATATTAAACCGACCAACAAAAAAAAACACTGAAAAGTACAAAATAACTATCCTGTATTAATCAAAACTCAAGTATAAAAATAACTATAGAAATACGATACAATTACCTATATAATTAAATTTTATAGTTGCTGAAGACGAACGAACATAGAACCTCCTCCTTTTTTAAAGTCGGTTAAAAATACACCTAACTCCCAAATTGTAATTAGTGCCAATAGTGTCTTAGTCTCCGAGTAAAATGACTATGACATACGGACAGACAGACGGACAGAACGAAATTATAAGGATTCCGTTATTTGCCATTAGGCTATGGAACCTTAAGAATGCAGATTTGTTTGTGTTCGTGATAATTACTTTTATTTTCTTCATAAGTATACTAGCTGTACCCGCGACTTCTTCTGCGCGGAAAATTTTTTCGTGGCCTTTCCGAATTAGGTTAGATTATATATATAAATGTATACATAGTATGTTAAAAGTTGATTTTGAAAAAAGTCTACGTCTAGCCTACGTCTGAGTCCGGGAACATACTATCTCTGTACCAAACATCATAATTGCTTCGGCGGTTCAACATTTCCAATTCAAAGTTTCATCCCCCTTTTCACCCCCTAAGGGGTAGATTTTTGATAAAAAGTAGCCTATGTCCATTCCCAGGTGCCAAACCATATCCATGCTACATCATAATCAGTTCAGTGGTTTACCACTTCCCATACAAAGTTTCATCCCTATTTTCACCCCTTTAGGAGCAGATTTGCTAAAAAAATAAGTCGCCTATCGTGAGCGCAATTATATGTTTCTACTACATACCGATTTTCATCAAGATCGGTCAAGCTTCTTCCGTTATAAAAGGACATACAGACAGACAGACAGACAAAAATTTTAAATATGGTAGAATCGAAGTCAATAAGTCATGAAATGACTATGAGTAAAATTATAATTACAGACAGACGCTAGAGATTTATATAGTAGTACAGATTATAATTTTCATTTGTGTCACGGAAACGAAAAAAGATGTAAGTACACAATAAAAGTGTACTTAATTCTTCAAGGATACCATAAAACATGTTTTCAATGACTTAAAAACATTTTAATTGGTTTGGTTTTATTTTCTTGTATATTATGTTGCTAAAACTTCAAGTTTCCCCATCGATGTGATTCCCGCAACTATAAGTAACAAAACACTGCGTAATCCAAAAAGTGACAGTAGGTATGCCATGCATTATACAAAAACCCAATACTCTTGAATGATTTTTATTCTATATTTTAAATGGTTTGAGGCGATTAATGTTTCTTTTTAATACTGTATCGAGTAAGTGCAAGAAAGAAAATGTATTTTTCTTAATTTTTAGGTTAACAAAACATTTTTAGGTAGGTACTGCGCAAACAGTGTAAAAATACAAATAAGTACAACTAAGGTTCATACATCTAAATTACCATCAAAAGCCGGAACTAAATTTTAAAATACTTATTAATCATAATAAAATGAAACACAACACTAGATTTGATAATAATATTCTGAATTCAAATTCAGAACACTGCAAAACACTAGATTTGAAAAAATTTCAAAATATTAATCTTCTCAATTCAAATTCAGAGGATTATATTCAAACCTTCGTCTACTTCGCTTTTATTCAAATTCGATCACATGATGCTCTCTAAATTCTCCAAAATAAACTTTGTACTCACCAAAAACTCATCATGGTAGTAAAGTAATCATTACGTAATAGAATACCAACCTTTCGATTTTGCAAAGTCATCGTTAGTCATCAACTCATCACATAACAAAAATCGATCGCAGTTATGTGGATTATTACAAAAAATAACAACCCTCATCCAATAGATTATTTCTATTTTATACTACTTAAAAAAATAAAAATTACGAACAAAAATCAACTAAGTATTACTTACAAATTTTCATTTACGTTCAGCGAAGCGGATGGGTAACGGCTACAATAAAATACAGTAAATAAGTTTTTTTTATTACTTCATTTACATAAATAAGTGCTTGGCTTAGCTTAGATTTCTAAAATCCAAGATTTTTTTTCTTAATTACGTCTTTTATATTCAAATGATGAATTTAAGTAATATATTTATTATGTATAAGTAATACATAATATTATGTCATTTTCAAAATATTTTCATATTAATTTTCATTGCTATTTTTTTCTAAATTTAATTGTAAATTTATTTAATTTTATTTTCTTTATACCCATGTAATCTATAAGTGACAGCCAGATTGTTCGATAGAAAGAAATATAAGAAACATGCAATATTTGTTTATAATGTTATAGGTGAAAGTAAGGAGTGGCGAGTGGAATCAACCTGCGACGACTTCCTCCACTTCCTCACATGACACGTGAATGAAATCAGTTACAAATATGTAGTTCATAGGATCACCATGTGACTCTAATCGCGGATGGCATAATCATTATGCAAAGCACGCGAGAAGTTGTTTTACCCATGAAGATGTTTATAACAATAAAAAAACCAGTTGGCAGAGTAACCTAGAGCGAAAATTTGACTCGCTAAATTATTTACTGTCGATATAAGTACTTATACTTGCACTTGCAATGGTTAATATATTGCATTTTTTATTGTATATATTTTTTAATATTTTTATATAGAATAACAGCTTTTTTTTCATATTTTTGACTATTTTTTTATAACTTGAAATGTACAGTTCATAAATAAAACTGTCTATTTCTAATATCTACATAAGAAAATTACATTAAAAGATTATTTCGTGACATCAAAATTCGGAATGATAAATAATTAAAATAAATAATAAAGTATTCACTTTAAAATTAGATACCTAGGTAGAATTAGATATTGAAGATTACTAATTATTCAATGGGAAGATATACAGATATTTGATTAAGGTATTAGGTAAGTGGAGCGAATGTCGCAATTCGATATAGTAATATACGCAATTATTTTGCATAAAGTCATGTTCACAATATTCTAATTTGTGTTTTTTTATTGTAGTTCACATTGTTAGTAGGCACAAGTACCTATTATTAGTATGTATTATTTTGATTTACAAATACTATTATAATTTTAATCTTATATTACAGATATTACACGAAATATGTAACTGTATCCTAACTGTTACAAATATTGTGTGCTTACTGTACTACTATGTTTGTACTAAAGTTATTAACTATGAAAACAGGATGAGAGTGACTTTTGACAGTTCAAATTCAAAATCTAGAAAACAAAGTAGGTAGGGCAATAAATAATCTATACCTGTAAATAAAAATGTTCGTTTGTTCAAATTCCTAAAACTTCGAAAGGCCTTTACCGATTTCTTTGAAATCTTAACACACAGTTGTATTCGAATAACGAGCGTGTTGCTAATAACTTAATATATATCGACTGGAGAAAGAAATAAGTATAAGAATTGTCGTTTAAGGTGACGCATTGATAAACAATAATTTAATCCAAAATAGACCTTCTGTTCTATGCACGTGCAAACGTGCACGCGCTAGCTTACGAAAAATACGAAAAATCAGTTATATTCGGTTATTTTAAAAACTATAATTAATTTTAAAAAATCCAACTGTCATTTTGAGAAATATGTTTAAATTAAACTATACAGAATATTTAGAAATATAAATCAGTCCCTTTGCTCCGAAAAATGTAAATCTCTGTTTTAAAAAAGGTATCTTTGATATTTTTTTTTGTGTTACAAAAGTTAACCAACCGTGTATCGCAACTGTCAAAATGAAGTCAATGAAATGAAGAATCAGGATACCAAACATTAGTGCCATCATACGTATTGTAGTCACTTAGAAAAATTGAGATCCCTGACGTCAAAATTTCCAATGCGTCTCCTTAACTCGTTTAATTGAAAGAAACAGATCATAATTTATAATTTTTTTTTTACTGATGCAATAAAATGAAGAATATTGTAAAAGTAAGAGTAGGTATCTTATTGGCAAATTGGATTAAACGGACTTTAGTTAGTACTTAGTAGATACCTACATTACAAAGGTTTTTATCTTTTAAAATGTGGTTCTTTTGATATTATGACTTGTATTTAGTAATGTTATATAATATGTATATTAGTACATATTTCAATTCATGATTTACGATAAATGGGTACAAAGCAAAATAGAACATTTTATTTGTGTAATTATATCTATATTGTGAATCAAGTTTAATACTAAGTCTGTATGTAGGTACGTGCATACCTTTCCTTGTGAATAGCGCGTCACGAATAGAAATAGGATATCCGATACGTTATTTTGTTGAGTAATCCGTTTCCTGCGCTATAATATGTAACACAGCACGTCGAAAGACTCAAATTGTTATAGCTAATTTTGCAATTGCATCGATCTGTACATTTTTTTTGATACAATAAAATTGAACACTTTCTATGTCTCTACAATGAAGACTTTTACAAAAAATTAATTGGGGTCGTAAAGAGTGAGTAATAGAAAGTAAAAAAACAATCCTTATAACTTTTAATGTCTGTTTGACGGTTTGTTTGTTAGACTGTACGCGCATCTCTAAAAAAATACTTATTGAATTCAAAATTGAATCTCTGAAATGTATGAACCTTTAGTTAGAGTAACATTTAGTGTTTATTAAATCGAAATCGACCCACGGAGTCAAAAGATATTTAATTTTCGTCGTCGTCGTCGTCGTCGTCGTCGTCGTCGCAAAGGACGGGGTGTTTATGAGTCTACATATTAGAAGTTGATTTTCAGAAAATACTTTCATATTGAGTCTCTGCGTCATAAAAGGAAACTACTGTCCATGTTCCTAGCTTCATGACTTATCATGACACCTTAATTTCATGTACTTACATGTCATGGGCGACGATGAATCAATCAATCAATTCAACTCCTATTTTACTCCCTTTATGATTTTTTCCTCATACAAAAACTTTGCCACCCTCCCCCTTTCATTCTCTTGTGGGGGTTGATTTTCGAAAAACCCTGTTCTTATCGGATCTCTATTCAGAAAAAGGAACATATCTGCCAAATTTCAGGTCTATAGATCCAATAGTTCCGGAGATCCCGTGATGAATGAATCAGTCGTTCGCATTTCTCCTACATGCATATTAGGTAACCTTTTCCTCTTAACGAACACTTTGATTTGATATGTTATATGATACACTTTAAAAAAGTTTCTTTTTAACTTTCTAATTTATCTTAATTTATATTTGAAATTAATCCCCAAAATCAGAATTCGTTTATTTACTAACATATTCGTTTATATAATAATTATATTCGTTTACGTTCTATGATTACTAACAATTAATTAAGTCACCTAACTTTATAGTATAAATATGTACCAAGTTCAACTTTTTCCACCCAGTAGATTCGCTAAAAATAGGCTGTGACTCAACACTGAACAGACAGACACGCGAGTAGAGATGTAACTTGACCAAAGCGACGACGAATGACACACGACGTCGTTTGACGAATGTCACGGTCACTTTCTCAAAGCGACCGTCGCATACGGTCGCTTTCGTCGTCATTCAATTATATCAAAACAACATTTAATTTTGGCCTATTTATATAGCACAACATTTACAGAATGTCATTAATTAATTATAATATGATTTTTTTTTATTAATAACATAAAAGTACATACATATGTCAAAGCGGTTTCGCGGGAGGTCTCGATGGCTTAACGCCGCAACATTATAAAGATCTGATTACAGGCTTTGTCAGTGATACCGGTAAGACACTCTTATCTAGTTTAACAGCTCTAATAGACATTATGCTGGGTGGTAAGGTGCCCCCGGAGATAACCGACATCCTGTATGGTGCTAATTTGTGTGCCCTGAAAAAAAAAGACGGTGGCGTTAGGCCAATTGCCGTAGGTGCAACTGTACGCCGCATTGCCTCCAAAATTTATTGCCGTCACATTCTCTCTACCATATCAAACTATTTTTGTCCTACACAAGTAGGGTTTGGCTCAAAGAGAGGATGTGAAGCGGCAGTGCATGCGGCGCGTGCTTTCTTGACACATGATGGAGGTGAGGTACTCCTCAAAGTAGACATAAAAAATGCATTTAATTCTGTTGATAGATCCACCTTGTTGACACAGATAAAACAGCATGTTCCGGACATACATCCCTACCTCTGGCAATCTTACAGCAGTCCATCAAAATTAATATATAAAGATAATTTATTACATTCCGAAGTTGGCTGTCAACAAGGTGATCCTCTCGGACCAGCTATTTTCAGTTTGGCTATCCATCCTGCGATTTGTACTTTAAATTCCAAATTTAATATTTCGTACCTTGACGACGGAACAATAGGAGCTAAAGCAATTACTGTTTTAGATGACCTTAAAACCCTCATTCAAAGGTTTAAAGATATTGGCTTAGAATTAAATTTTACTAAATGTGAACTCTTTATTTCTGATTCTGTTCCAATTATTACAAAAAATGAAATAATTAATAAATTTAACAATCTGGCACCAAATATTAAAGTCTTATCAAAAGAATCGCTGTACCTCCTAGGTGCTCCCGTTTTAGATGACTCCATACCCTGCTTTATCAATGATCAAATAAAAAAATTTAGCCAGTCTCCAGACAAACTTTTCAAAATTCCGCTTTTGCCTTTTCGTTCCAAAATTTACATATGCTCTTCACTGTTCTCAGTTTTTTAAATTTCAAACGCTTTTAAAATCTGTAGACAATTATCTAAAAAATGCTTGGTTAAGTGTTTGTCCGAGTACTAAACTGCCTACCTCGACCTTTTCTCAGAAACACTGGGATGAGCCTCTATGCAAAAATGTTCATTTACAACTTTTAAATTCTTGTAGTACCGAAAAAGATCGGTCTCGCCTCCTGGCTGTTTCTGAGAAGGAGTCAGAACACTGGTTGAAGGTAATACCTTCAAAAAACTTAGGAACCTTAATTGACAATACCACGCTTCTCTCATAGTATCCCTTCGTCTAGGGGCCAGGACTAACCTTCCTCACCGTTGCCGCTGTGGTGATCTCGTCGATGTACTAGTTTACCACGGTTTATCCTGTTTAAGGCTGACCTATGAAGATCAAATAGCCAGAGCGTTAGAAGACGAAAATGTCAAAAGCACTCTCATATCTAGGCGAAAATGTGTGAGGAGAATGATGAGATTTGAGGAAGCGAAAAAGGTATGTTAGGACCGTGACTCTTGGCGCTCCGTCCTCTCTGACTACCCCGTTAGGTTGTAGATATGTATGTATGTATAAAGGACTTCTTGGAAGAGCGCGAGAACTTCAGCTACACATGTTTATTTAGGACTTACTCCATTCTTTTTACTTATACTGAACTTTAAAACACAATATACTGTCACTTTTATACTTTAAAACGCCTAAAAATGTAAAAAATAGAAAATCTAAAGAAAATGACAACCTCACTTCTCCCGTTCCCGCCAAAAAGTCTTACACATAGTTACACATTTAATTTGGATAGTAAATAGGTTTTGTTTTACATATTTACTTTATAAAAAAAAATACTGTTGTACCAGTAATAACAAGAATGAATAATATGTAATACTAAGTCCATTGTAATAGCGTGCAATTTATAGGGCTCCGTAGAAAAAAAAGGAGCTCTTTGTTGGATCACTTTGTTGTCTATCTGTCCATCTGTCAAGACCTATATTCTCAGGAACTGGTAGAGATATTAAGTTGAAATAAATGTAAAATAGATACGTCTGCGATCCTTTGGAGGTGTAAAAAAAAAAAAAGTGTTTGATAAATGATAAAGAGCACTGATTCTGTTTTTAAACGTGACCCAAAACGAGATCAATTCACATTACTAAAATCGCAAAATAATATTTTGTCTGGCTGTATGTCAAAGCCAACTTTTTTTTTTATGATAACTAGGTCCGCGTTTGACTCCTACTGCACCTGATTTTAAGTAGCAGTGGAGCCTAAGATGTAGCACGTGGATCTAGTAAATGCCTGGCCTTAAAAACGTTTAGGTTATACTCGTCAGGAAACACAGACGCCGGCAGGGCGTACCACTCCTTAGCCGTGCGTATTAAAAATGTTGAGGCAAAACGCTTAGTGCGAGTGGGTGGTACATCTACAATATAGGGATGGAAACCCCATCTATGTCTGCTTGTCCGGTGATAAAACTTATTCCGTCATCTTTACTTCTACTTTTCTTTTATATTTTATTAATAATAAAAAAGTCCATACATACGTTAAAATACACGCATCAAAAGTGTCCAAGGATCAAGTACGTTTTAGAGTATCGCCGCAATTGAGGATTATTATTCGAAGTTTTTTGGATCGTTATTATTCTTTTTAGTGATTTTCACTATTTGAATAAGGAATTCTCTTGAAATTTTGATTAAAAATAGAAAATGAACTGTCAATCAGGATTCCTATAAAAGTGTGTAATAGCGTTTTTACAAAATCATTACAATTTCTGCATCTGGAACTAAAAAAAATTCCATCGATATGGAGCGACGACATCATTTGACACGAGAAGAGATCACGAGAGCCGTCGGAATGTTGCAAGCTAGTTCCAGGCAACGTACTGTGGCTGTCACTCTTCGCACTACACAGAGCGTCATAAGCCGTATCTGGACACGCTATCGTATCACGGGCAGCGTGGCCGAGCGATATAGAGGACGATCTCGCATCACCACTCGCAGACAGGGCCGGTACATCCAAAATATTGCTCGACAGAATCGTACTATGACCACCATGATGTTGGCTACGAGGCTCCACAGCTCTTGCTGCTGAATCACAGGGTTGCTAATAAGCGACCAAACCATCCGAAATCGTTTACGTGAAGTGAGTCTGCGTTCCCGAAGGCCGTTGAGAGTTCTGCCTTTAGCACCCTGCAATCGTAGGGCCCGTTTACAATGGGCTCGCGAACACAGCAATTGGGAGGAAGAAGACTGGCGTTGTGTTTGCTTTTCCGATGAATCTCGTTTCAGTATGAGGCCGGATACAAGACGTACTCCAGTTTGGAGGACCTCTGGACGTCAAGAACGTTTGAAATTTTGTCAGGAAGTTCATTCATATGGAGGGGGACCAATAATAGTTTGGGCCGGTATTTGGATAGGTGGAAGAACCGATCTCATTTGGATCGGGGGCAACCTCTATGCTCAGATTTATGCGGAGAGGATTGTTACAGACGTGATCATCCCTCTGCGAAGCCGGTTGGATGATTCGTTTCGATTAATGCACGACAATGCACGTCCACACATGGCTAGAGTCGTAACACGCGCTCTTGCCGACGCTCGCATCGTTCTGCCGTGGCCTGCTCAATCACCAGACCTCGCACGCATGGGATATGCTTCAAAGAAGAGCTCTGCCGAGTATGGATGCCGTGCATACCCCCACAACAACTTTTTGACTTGTTAGAAAGAATGTGGGTGGCCATTCCTCAAAGTGATTTTGATGAACTGATTTTAAGCATACCAAATCGCTGTGATTGTGTAATTCGTGTCAATGGTGGAAACACAGATTATTAATTTTTTTATCTTTAGAATAAAAATTTAAAAAATCCTTATTTTTGCCATTTAATTGACGACATTAACTTAGGTTAATTTACCACAATTTGCAAAAATTGTAATTTTTCTTAATTTTTACAAAATATAGGGACAAGTTGTTAACTTAAACATAGGAATTAAAGTAAGAAGCCAGTCTGGCAGACTAGATTTGATAAATATTAATTGGATAATTTTTTATAGTTAAAAATGTACTTGATCCCTAGACAGTTTTGATGTGTGTATTTATAAACTTAAAACTACACATTATCTTAAATAATAGACTTCCTCAAATTTGCCGCTTAGAAAGCTGTCATTGCTGAAGGTTCCCAGCAGACTGGCAGCATTACCTCTTTGAATAGCCAAACAACAATTTTATAAAACAACTTTAATGAGGCTCTCCACCATTTAGGTGTCAAAAGTTTCTTGTGACTGTGCGCAGTTTCCTCTGCAAACTGCTCCCACAGTTAGCTAAGCATCATATGTTCCATTTTGACAGTTGGCATTCATAATACGAATATAGTATAGTATGTCCACTCATTTGTTTTATACCTGAAGAGTTCTTCCATAACTTAATACGTAACTTCATGGTGTACTATTTACGCCTCTATAGTATTCTACACTATAATAATATTATACTAATAAATACTAAACTATTTTTATTGTCTATAACTCTATACCTTATATTATAAACGCGAAAGCATCTGTCTGTTACATTTTCACGACTAAACCGCTGTACTGATTTTAATGAAATGGTATATGTAAATAGATTACACCATGATTAAACCCTATGGAAAGACATAAGTAAGCTATTTTTTTCTTCACGCGTATGAATTTGCGAGCATTAGCTAGTTTTAAATAAAAACGTCATTTTTTTTCAAATGTTAACACTTTTATTTTCTTTAGTTTAAATTTAGTATATTTACATTATTAATCTCTCCTAATATTTACTTTATGGTAAGAAAATATCCAAATGTCATGTTTTAGCTTCAGTACTAATTAGGTGAGCATTGGCAATTCGAGGAGGGGTGAGGGGGAGGGGTCGTAGGGGTTGTGACCCCCTCCCCCAAATCGTACACATTAAATCGACAAACCTCTATTTATTTTCTCATATTTTTTTTGTATAATAAATCTCACTCCTAAGTCTTCGGCTACGACCGCGCCTGAGATATAGCTATTGTGTAACCAATTACAAATATTATGTAGGTTGTACGTTTTGTCAGACAATTATAATATTTACGTATTAATATGATGTGCGATAGTAATAATATATACGCATTAACATGATATGCTAAAACGCTTACAGTGCTACATTTCAGAATCTTATAAATTAAAAATATAAATAAGTCTGCTAAAAGTATAGCCATAGACAATATAAAAATTACATAAGTATATCTAGGAATGTAAGGATGCTTTGATGATTCGGGCACATGGAAAAAATGAGTGATGAAAGATTGACGAAGTGATGAAATCTACAGAGCGAAAGTGAGTGGTAGTAGAAACCAAGGAAGACCAAAGCTGACTTACAAAGATCAAATAGCCGGTTAGTTTAGCTGACGGAAATGTCAAAAGCAAAGATGTAATTGGAGGCGAAAGAAAGATGTTTGGCGCTCCGTCCTCTCTGACTACCCTTTTAAGGATACAGCGTGAAGATATTAATGTATCGTGTATAGTATATATATATTATTATCATTCGCCTGTAACTATTGTAATCGTAACACATCTTTCTATCTACACAAATGATTGAGCGTGGGTTAAATGTAGGCAAAGTTATTGTTATTTTTTAAACTGTAACATAACTACTTTGTTAGCCATTATTTTAAAATTTGGTCAAGTGCACAGCAATAAAGATGATCTAGTTTTACTATTTCCAAATCACTACTTATCGGTATGCATCATTAAGATAATGGTCTTGTAACGGCAACTTGACCTTATCTTGTCAGCAGTACCTGTAGCTACTCGTAAGCTGTAGGTGCTTATTGTTGATCTCATTAGGGATAGCGTAGCGTGGTTAATGTGGTTTTATATTTCATACATATTTCAAACAATGCATGCAATCATTTTAAGTGGTTTTTTAAAAAACAAAGTTGTTCATAATAATGAAAATATGTTTCATAAATTTACTCAATCATATCTAAGGTTAGAATATGTTAAAAAATACCTACCTACTGATGTTATTTTCTTAATATTTAATATTTTATACATTTAACTCAATACTCTTTGTCTTCTTTTAATATTTGGTACCATTAACAAGATTTATTTATTTATTTACTGATATTTATAGCACACACAAACATTACAAAAGAAAGATGCATACAGAAAGGCGGAGTTATTACCTAAAATTTGCAGACAGCGACAGCCACGCAATCACTGCGCGACCGGTGATTAATTGTAATGAAAAATTAGTATCATGTATGACGATTGCGTATCTATTATTCTACGACCGTAAAATGCATTTTTCGCGGTAGATTTAGCGCCATTATACAAATTACATAACACAAATTATCGTTTTGACAGCAGATATCGCGCGATATTGGCTGTCGCATGCTGTCTGCAAGTTACGTAATAAGCGTGAGGCTGAGCAAAAGGTACAGCTTATTTATAAAATAAATTTCTTCCAGCAGACCAAGATTACGCGAAATTTACACAAAATGTTTTTCCTATGAATATTTGTCATTTTTGGTTTAAGCTTCCTACAAATACATATCAATAATTGACGACTCTACCAGATACTTTAAGTTCTATATTATTTTCTATGTACCCTCGATAATAAATCTTAGTAGGTGTTTATTTTGTATTCGTTTATCTAAAAAACCAGATTCGGTTGGTATGATTTTGGTGTCAATGCACTACACTATACAATAGACTAGATAATTTAGCGAAAACAATTGCTACATACTAAACTAGATCTGTCCTTGGAAATCCCTGAGAGTAGATGTCTTGGTGATAGTTGCTACGCCAGCACGACACTAGAGAACATCGTGACGAACCACTGCGCTACATATATAACGTACCATATACCATATATCATGCACTTCGTAACGTAACTCATGTTCTGTCATTTAATTCGAAGATGATACTGATTAATACTAAGTACTATCGACACAATTTTGCAACTCTAAACGTTCATAAAAAAGCTAGCGAATAGCTAATTAGATGTATTTATCCCCAGTCACGTTCGTTAGTGTATTACAATTTGCAAAAGCTCTTTGACATGATGTGCTGTATTGATTATTTATTTATTGTTTATTTATTTATTTATTTATTTATATTTATTGCACACACAACCATTACAAAAAAAATGTACACAGAAAGGACGAGCTTAAGGTACAGCTTAAAAAGAAATTTCTTTCAGCAGACTTGCGAGAGTGATAAATTCAAAGTAAAAAAGATACACACTGCTGTAGTGATAATAAAATACACTAACATAAATTACATATTACATACATATTATACTATACACAAATATAATATTGATTATTTATTGCTTGTATTGAAAAATGAAAAGCCGCTAAAGTTAATTAAAATTACTGAAATCAAAAGAAATAACGCTGAGCAGATAAGTAAATGTAGAGTATAAGCCTATAACATTTATTCTCGCTACACTTTTCGCTTCGTAAAAAAGGCATTGAAAAATCTCTCAAGCAATCTTCAATACCTATATTCACTAATACTTTGTTCAGCAAGCAGTTTACGTAAAGACTGACTTTAGTAAAGAACACACTTAAATAGCTACTGGTTAAATTGGTCATTGAAAATAACGAAAGACTTCAAAGACAAAGACAAATGAAATAGAACTTTTGTTCAATTCTAACTGTAATGACTACGTTATTCATACTAAGAGTTTTGTTAAGACCATATAGGTGGTAGGTGCTTATTGCTTGCGACTTTATTTTTGCTTCGAAATAGCATTCATCGTAAAAAATATGATTGATGAATGTAAGATGTCTCTCCCCTCTATTAATTTTCTGACTCTTTCAATTAAAAATCAAAGTACTTTGATTTTTAATTGAAAGAGTAATGAGTAATGAGTAAGTGACGTGACGTACGTCACTGCCAATTCGCATTACTAATGCGGAAAACATTTTTCAAAGCAGAAACAAAAAAATAGATAGGATAAAGTAGTTTTCTTCACTTATTTTACTTTATTTTTTTACATTAGAAAGGGTAATATATTTGCTCAACACAAAAGATGGCAACCCTACTTATGTACCAACACATAAAAAATGATATCATTTGTTATTTTTTTTAATAAATCCTGCTCATTTTTTAATGTTATGGTCTCATCATTTCCATATTATTTACATTTGTTGAACATAGATAAAAGTTAACAAGCATAACTGCATATTATGTTGTAATAAAAATAATTTATCCTTTAAAAACAATGTTATTGGACATTTCGCTTCAAATGCTAAATTTTTTTCTAAATGTTAATGATCAAGGCCGAATTGCACCATCGGTTTTACTGTAATTTACATCGTTTCACTCACAGTCTCACAAGAAGATGGACACAGGCATTTGTTATATATCAACACTGTGTATGAGTGTTTAATAAGAAGGTAGGTATTGCTCATCTTGTGTTTTCTATTTATAGTTTCTTCTTATAGGAACTAGTGACCCGCTCTGGCTTTGTACGGGTAGAATTTTTTTCGAAAATATAATACAGCCTGTGTTACCCGCTGAAAATGTAGCTTTGTACAGGTAAAATAATTTTTAAAATCGAGTTGAGTAGTTTTGGAGTATATCCATTACAAACAAACAATCAAACTTTACCTCTTTATAATATTATTAGCGATCTGCCACAGTTTCGCGCGAGTAGAATTTTTTTTTAAAATAAAATACAGCCCATATAATGTCCATAGGTGAAAAAATCTATAGGTGAAAAAATTTTTGAAATCGCTTAATAGTTTTTGAGATTAGCCATTACATTACAAACGATCAAAGTTTACCTCTTTATAATGTTAGAATAGATAAGTATATGTGTAAGTAAGTATAGATAATATAGATAAGGAAGTTCCTAACCTTCGCTTTAGCTTATTGCCTATTTAGAAATATATTAAATTTTCTAAAAAAAATTGATTAAAAAACTTTATTAATAGGTAACAAAGTTTTTAATCAATTTTTTTGAAACAGAGCTACAATCGACGATGTATCAAAAATATCTAACATTTCCCGCTCTTTAGTACCTTATTTTTTAGCACAGTGTCATAAATTTGGATCAAAAAACTTAATGGACGTAGCCATAATAAGTTGCCACTCTTACCACCGTGTGTCAAATGAATTTTCGTGTGTCTCTTTCTATCTCATTGACCGTAACCACGAGTAAAATAGTTAGCTATAGTAAGTATGGCAATCTCGCATTGTCAGTGTAATACGTGTCAGCTCATGACCACTTTGACGTATATACATTACTGAAGTAATTATTTACAAAATACTTCTAAATCTAAAGCGTTTTGGTTGCAAAAATGTAGTAAGTATGCAAAGATAATGAAAATATGTCATGTTCAACTGAGTCATATGACGCTTCCCTAGTCACGCGCATTAGTAAAAGTTTAGAAACTAAACTAGGTCAACACAAAATGGCCACGCTCTTGGAGCAAATGCTCTGTACATTTTGATTATTGGTCCGAGGTCATAAAGTTACATCAGTTCTGAATCACAAACTTAATATTTATATGGCAACCCGCTCCGGCTTCACACGGGTAGATTTTTTTTTAATGCAGCCCACTTTACTCGTTGATAATTTAGCTTTCTATAGGTGAAATAATTTTTGAAATCCGTTGTGTAGTTTTTGAGTTTATCCAACATCCATTACAAACAAACAATAAAAATTTTTGTCTTTATAATATTAAATATAGATAATGAAACCCAGAAGAGCGTATCGCATGAAAAAACTTTACGCAGACCTGAAACTATTTGTAAAATTAATCTATAAAGTCTATAACTAAAAGTGTAAGATAGTGATAACTGATAACTAGATGTGGATTTATATTGGCACTTTTCTTAATGAGGGCAAGACACTGTTTTTAGTCGACATAACAACGTGACATATAACAGACTGTAGGTACCTTTTACAATAAAACTCCTACACAATCTTCTCGAAAAATATTTTCGAAATTTAAAACATTGCGCGTATTTTTTACGCATGTTTACGAACTATATCCGTCACGGAAAGCGGAACCACTCCATTCTGTTATTACTTTAAATAGAATTAATGCTTCTTGATAAAAAAAATTGTATTTATTGATATCCTTTATCATAATGTATTTACATTAGTTTTTAAAAAGCTTCATTTAGTTGCCATATCCGCATCATTGTCTTCACGGCTACGTGCGTGATGCGTGATGATACTTTTCTGGCCTTGATCTAATGTTTAACTCTAGTGACTTCATTACAATTTAGAAGATTAAACTGTTTGCTAAAGATGCCTTAAAATCAATTTTCTAAGACCATGAGCGAAATGCCCGAATTTCCATATTTTAAGTAGCTACATATACCTACTACAAATAAATAATGTAAAATATGTAATTATATGTCACGTATAATATACTTTTTTAATGTAAAAGGAGAGTGGGTAGTTTAAAAAGAATATTTCAAAACAAGTAATTTTAGCATTCGTCACTTACCTATACGTTAGATAATAAAGGTAGGTATAAATACCTACCATACTTTCACTCAAAACGCAAATAAATTTTTTTTAACAATTAAGTCCTATAATTTAATAAGTTATTCTTATACATACACACATTATAAACTGATGTAAATATTTAAATATCTAAGTATCACATATAGCTTAGGAAAGTTTTTGATCTAAAAACAGTCCTGTCATATAGTTATCGATTCATAAGAATACATTAATTCCAAGAAAAGCTCGTACAACTAGGTTTAGAATCATCAAACGACCTTCGAATTAGGGGCGTTCACTGGTAATATTTTATGAGCTTCATAGGTATTATGAACATGAATTCAATCTTTTGGGGCAATAAGAGGAGCATTGTACCTTGGACCCGCCACTGACAAGGTTATAATATGTTATTAAAGTACTACATCTCTTATTTCTTAACGTTATTACCTAATCTCATAATGTCTCAGACCCAGTCAACAGTCATACATTAGTTGCTGAAGCATGGCTCATCAAACAAACCAATTACCACTATCAGATTCGATTTTATCAATACATGAGAACTGCTTTTTGAATGCCAGTTTTTATTTATGTAATCGATTTCATACGTACTAATTTATTCTTAATTCTTTAACTCTGTTATATTTGAAGAGACAGACACATTAGATTTTACGTTTCTGTAATTTCTTTTTTTGGTTTTTTACTGTTTTTTAGTTGAAATGTACAACAAAACGAAATTAAATATGCTATAGGTATATCCATAAAAATAATTGATGAAATCATTACATTTAAGTCTCGAATATCATGTTTCATTAAATCATTATATTATCTTATTATAACAGCAACGTCAACAAGAACGGTTGCTTATTAGTGCTTTTAGCTTATTTGTCGCTCTTGTTTTTTTTTTGTATTTTTTACGTATAATATTATGTCGTGATATGCTCCCGGCCCTCACATTCTCACCTTCCTCTACCTCACATATAAATAATGCCAGATCACTGAAAAATTTAATAAGTTTTAAGCGGTGTTCCCAACCTCGTTTCTTTCGTGAAAATAGGGGCTTGAAGATTCATGTCGGCAGAGTACACAAACAGTGTGACACTGTCGGCATTCCTTCAGACTCCTCTTCATTTCCAGAGCCATCTCAGTCCAATAATTTGACTAATTCCTCAAATTCCATTCACAATTGCACACCTTTTTGGCAATAAATTGGTTCGCCCAAAAACAATATATGCTTAATAAAGCGTATTCCACGTAGTGCACGCATCAGCGCTGCCAAATCCTTAATTTACTTACAAAGAATAATAAACCGAAACGACAAATGCGATCGGGAAGAACTGCTCATTTTCGGCTATAGAACTTTCTTTGGAACAAAATGATAAAGACAAAATTTCCTTAACACAAAAATTTAAACATAAGTGCTCTAACTCTTCAGTTCCGAGCATTCATGTTCGGCCCATTTATAAAACTTTCAATTCAGACAGTATTCCAAAAAAGAAACAAAAATTAGCGACAGCGATCTAAGAAGAGCCGCCCACTACTATTTTCCAGTGATGTTATGGCACCGAATACTCCCGAGACTCTTTGCACTCTAACATTAAACAACAAAGTTATAAATATTTGAATAGAGGCTTTGTCGGTGATCCCGGTAAGACACTCTTATCTAGTTTAACAGCTCTAATAAACATTATGCAGGCCGGTAATTGCCCCCGGAGATAAACGACATCCTGTATGGTGCTAATTTATGTGCCCTGATAAAAATAAGTTGGTGGCGTTAGACCAATTGCAGTAGGTGCAATTATATGCCGCATTGCTTTCAAAATTTGTTTCCGTCACATTTTCCCTACAGTTTCAAACTATTTTTGTCGTACGCAAGTAGCTTTTGACTCAAAGAGAGGATGTGAAGCGGCAGTGTATGCGGCGCGCGCTTTGTTAATGAATGATGGAGGTCAGGTACTCCTGAAAGGAGACATAAAAAATGAATTTAATTCTGTCGACAGATCTGTGTTGTTGACACAGATAAAACAGCATGTTCCGGACATATATCCCTACCTCTGGCAATCTGACAGCGGTCCTTCAAAATTAATACATAAACATAATTTTATACTTTCCGAAGTTGGCTGTCAACAAGGTGATCCTCTCGGACCAGCTATCTACAGTTTGGCGATCCATCCTGCCATTTGTAATTTAAATTCCAAATTTACCTTTGTTACCTTGAAATGAAATAATTAATAAATTTAAAAACACCAAAACACCAAATATTAAAGTCTTGTCAAAAGAATCGCTGTACCTCCCAAGTGCTCCCGTTTTAGATTTGACTCCATACCCTGCTTTATCAATGTTCAAATACAAAAATTAAACCAGTCTTCAGACAAACATTTCAAAATGAATTCCCACATGGCTTTCCTCATTGTCCGCTTTTGCCTTTTTGTTCCAAAATTTACATATGCTCTTCGCTTTTACATACGAGTATGTTCTCAGCTTTTAAAATTCCAAACCCTTTTAATATCTATAGACAATATTCTCAAAAATACATTATCTAAAATGTTAAATTGCTCCTTTGTTGATGACAGGATCTGGAATCAAGCCTCACTTCCTATCCGTTATGGAGGCCTGGGTATACGCTAAATCTTGAGTGTGTCACTGCCTGCTTTTCTTTCGTCAGTCTACATCTATCTGTTATTCGCCCTTCCTTAGGATCGGTTGAGGTGCCGTGCTTGACTAAGCAAAATCAATGCTTGGTTAAGTGTTTGTTCGGGTGTTAACCTGCCTACCTCGACCTTTTGTCAGAAACACTGGGATGAGCCTCTATACAAATATGTTCATTTACAACTTTTAGATTCTAGTAGTATCGACAAAGATCGGCCTCCTGGCTGTTTCTGAGAAGGAGTTAGGACACTGATTGGAGGTAATGCCTTCAAAAAACTTAGGAACCTTAATTGACAATACCACACTTTCTCTCATAGTATCCCTTCGTCTGGGGGCCAGGACTAACCTTCCTCACCGTTGCCGCTGTGGTGATCTCGTCGATGTACTAGGTTACCACGGTTTACCCTATTTACGTAGTGTGGGCCGCATGTCACGACATGCTGCCTTGAATGACGTCATTCGGCGGGCTCTTGTCGCCGCTGGCGTTCCTGCAGTCTTAGAGCCTGTAGGTATTGCGCGCAGCGACGGCAGGAGACCGGATGGTTTGACGCTCATTTCTTATAAACTTGGAAGATCGCTGGTGTGGGATGCCACTTGTGTCGATACACTTGCTGTTTCCCATGTGCCGGCGACTTCCAAGTCAGCAGGTGCCGCGGCCAGCACTGCCGAGAACTTGAAGCGTAAGTATGCGACTCTCTCTGAGAGTTTTTTATTTACGCCATTTGCAGTCGAAGCTTTGGGTCCCTGGGGCCTCGAAGCCCATCGACTGATTTCTGATATTTGTAAGAGACTGGTCGAGGCTTTGGGAGACCGCCGGGCTGGCAGCTTCTTCCGCCAACGAATCAGTTTGGCTATTCAAAGAGGTTATGCTGCTAGTCTGCTGGGCACCTTAAGCAATGACAGCTTTCTAAGCGGCAACTTTGAGGAAGTCTATTATTTAAGATAATGTGCAGTTTTAAGTTTGTAAATATTTAACGTATGTATGTACGTTTGTATGTATTTTTTGTTATTAATAAAACATCAAAAAAGTAGAAGTAAAGATGACGGAATAAGTTGGCTTTGACATACAGCCAAGACAAAATATTTTTTTGCAATTTTAGTAATGTGAATTGATCTCATTTCGGGTCACGTTTAAAAACAGAATCAGTGCTCTTTATCATTTATCGATGCGATCCGTGCCGTAACTTAAGAAATCGCTTAACACTTTTGTTTCTTTTTTTTACACCTCCAAAGGATCGCAGATCTATTTTACCTTTATTTCAACTTGATATCTCTACCAGTTCCTGAGAATAAGGGCCTTGACAGATGGACAGATAGACAACAAAGTAATCCAACAAAGAGTTCCTTTTTTCTACGGAGCCCTATAAATTGCACGGTATCACAATGGACTTAGCATTACATATTATTTATTCTTGTTATTAATGGTACAAAAGTATTTTTTTAATAAAGTGTAAACATGTTAAACAAAACCTATTTACTATCAAAATTAAATGTGTAACTATGTGTAAGACTTTTTGGCGGGAACGGGAGAAGTGAGGTTGTCATTTTTTTTAGATTTTTTATTTTTTACATTTTTAGGCGTTTTAAAGTATAAAAGTGACAGTATATTGTGTTTTAAAGTTTATTTATTTTATTTATTTATTTAACATGTGAATCACAGGTATTAATGGTGTTATAAATTATAATGCATATTCCGTTCACTGTGTTCCACCCCTAAGGGCATACATAGGTCATAGTTATATTTAAAATTATATTATAAAGAAAAGAAAAGCAAAGAAAAGAAAAGTGTTACATCAAATCATCAAATACATTGTCATTTTTTATAAATTACCGTCGTCTAGAAACTCATTAAGTGTGTAATATGCCTTATCTATTAATATTTTTTTCACATTATTTTTAAAAGAATATATATTATTATTGTTTCTTATTGCCTTTGGTATTTTATTGTATATTTTTTGAGCCTGACAAAATATACTATCATGTTTCAATTTTTTCTTCGAAATCGCCAAGTATAAGTCTCCTTCACGTCTACCCTCCATGTCTTGGAAACATGTCGATGTTTGATTTTACAAATACTAGTGATTCATGTATGTACAGGGAAGGCAGAGTTAATATTTTTGAACTTTTAAAATAAGGTTTACATGAATCAGTCCGTTTTAACCTACAAATTGCTCTAACGCAGCGTTTCTGCGCCTTAAATACCTTTAGTAATTGTGAAGAAGAACCCCAGAATATTATTCCATATCTGAGTATGGACGCAACACAGCCATGGTATGCAGTGAGTGTGGTGGTTAAACTAACTATTTTGCTAAGTTTGTACAAGGCAAAAGAAAATTGTGATATTTTTTTACTTAATATGTCAATATGAGGTAGGTATCTAGTAAATAAAGACGTGTTCTCAATATGACATTTAATAGAAGACTAACTCCTACCTACAATACAAACAATAATTTATAATAACGGATTATACATATATAACACCTCCATCCTTATTAACTACATACATAATTATAATCTTAGACATTTTTAAATATAAGTGATAACTTACAATAAACATTACTACTTATACTACAATTATTTATAAAACCTATCTTCAACACTTATATATCCTTTATAAAACTATTCATCAAATCCATATCTCACAGGCTGTTTCCGTATTCTCTTAACTTTAGTAATTGTCTGTGTCTTGTCATTTTCTAGCACACTGGGCAACACACACGGCGTAGGAGAAACGTTATCATGTGAATTTGAATTACTGTCTGTTTCCAACGACCGTACTGGTGAACCATTAGCTATACTTTTATCTGACGGTGATGCTACCGCTGCCGCACCGCCGTCCGCAGGGAACACCAAAGAACTACGAGACTTCCTGGTGTGTGAATCAGTGTTAGAATTTTCAGTTGACAATCTTTGCTTCAATTGGTCAACATGTCTATGCACCACGGTTCCAAGATCGGACTATACCTTGTAGTCCCTAACGCCTAACCGTTCTACGACGCGGCCCGCCATCCACCGATCGCCCTCACGGTAATTTCGATACCACACTAGACCTCCGTCAGCTATTTGTCGTTTTCCCCCTCCAGCTGCCTCTTCTACACGAGTCTGACGAAATCGCACCCTCTCTGAACGCTCCGGTTTAAGACAGTCTAAGCGCATACGTAAACTACGGCCTAGCAACACCTTAGCTGGGCTATCCCCAGTAGTATAATGTTCCGTGTTCCTATACGCCAGTAAAAATCTACAGAGAGCAATATTGACGTCTAAATTTTGTTTAAAAGCTTTTTTAATTGTGCGTTTACATAATTTAACTGCGTTCTCCGCAGCCCCATTAGAGGCGGGGTGGTACGGAGCGGTAAAAATATGTTCAATTCCGTTATTCCCCAAAAACGTGCTAAATTCAGAACTACTGAACGGAGGGCCATTATCACTCACAATTTGCTTAGGTAATCCAAATCTTGACCATAACTCTCTCAACACAGCAATAAGCGATCGAGCAGTGGTACGTTCCATCTTAATGGCCTCTATCCATTTAGAACATGAATCAACAAGTATTAAGTAAGTCATACCCGCTATCGGACCTAAAAAGTCTAAATGTAACCTAGTCCATGGGCGATCAGGCCAGGGCCATGACTGAGGTGCGTGAACGGGCGGTGCATCCGCCACCGCCGCGCATATCGTACACTCTCGACAAGTAAGTTCTAATGTTTCATCGATACCGGGCCACCACACATAACTTCTTGCGAGCGCTTTAGTTTTTACTATTCCCATATGTGAATCATGAAGTTCTTTTACTACTTTTGTTCTACATGAAGCCGGAACAACAATTCGATGACCCCAAAGTATACACCCCATTTCGCAGTACAATTCATCTCTTCTATTCCAGTATGGCTTTAGTTCCCTAATATCGACCTCAGAGGGCCATCCGTCTCTAAGTAACTTAAAATTCGTGACAAAAGAGGATCACAAGCGGTTTCTTTTTTTTAAATTTTATAATCAAGAAGAAGTGCCTCGGTTGCGAAATGCAAATAAGTTTGTTTGAGTAAGCTTACTTCCTCGGTACCATTTTCCTTGTGTGTCTTAATTAAACGTGAAAGAGCATCGGCTGTGTTTTTATTAGTATTTATGTACTATATTGTAAAGTCATAAGCCGAAAGTTTTATCGCCCATCGCTGAAGGCGACTCGCGGCAGTATTCGGGACACCCGTATACGGACCAAAAATACTCACCAGCGGTTTATGGTCAGTACGTAACGTATAAATTTTCGACCATACAAATACTGATGGAATTTATCGACAGCAAAAACAATGGCCAAAGCTTCCTTATGTATTTGACTATATCGTAACTCATGCGTATTAAGCGCCCGTGAAGCATACGCTATGACCCGTTCAGCCCCGTCAACACTGCGTTGAGCCAGTACTGCACCTACACCGTGGGCACTTGCATCGCAAGTTAAGGTTGTTTTCATCGACATATCATAATGTACCAACATTTCTGCGCTACACAATAAATTTTTTACTCGATTAAACACGTCCATAGATTTTTTATTCCATATCCAATGTTTCCCTTTTCGGAGTAGATCATAAAGAGGCGCTAATTGCGTACTTAAATTTCTAATGAATTTCCCATAGAAGTTTACCATACCTAAGAATGATTTAAGTTCTGTTACATTTTTAGGAGGTGGCATGTTTGCGATAGGCGCTATTTTCTCTGGGTCTACCTTAATACCGCTTCTATCAATAACAAACCCTAGATATTTTACACTGCTCGACATAAACTCACATTTACTTCTTTTTATTTTTAAACCATTAATTTCCAAAATAGTGAATACTTCCTCTATTGTTTTTAAATGATCATCTAAGTTTTTATTTTTAATTAAAATGTCATCGTAAAAGACTACAACGTTTTTAATATTTTTAAATAAATTCACCATTATTCTTTGAAATATACCGGGACTACAGGATAAACCGTATACCAGTCGATTATATTTGAATAAGCCCTTATGCGTATTAATAACCGTCATTGACCTGGAGCCCTCATCTAGCAATAATTGGTTATATGCTTGTGAGAGATCTAATTTTGTGAAGTATACACTCCCACTTAGTTCACTAAACAAGTCATCTAATCTTGGAACCGGGTACCTGTCAACCATTAAAACGCGATTAAGTGTCACCTTGTAATCCGCACACAATCGCAAGCCTCCGTCCGCCTTGTTTACAATGACGAGAGGAGTGGCCCAGTCGGCCCGCTCCACCGACGCGCTGCATCGCCTCGAGCTCGGCGTCGACGCGCGCGCGCAGCGCGTACCGCACCGGCCGCGCGCGGCAGAATATCGGTTGTGCACCCTCGCGCACGCATAGCGACACGGTACCTCCGGTATATTTGCCCAGTGTGCCATCGAATAACTTCTTATGCCTGGAAATTATTTGGTTTAACCATTTATTCGTGTCAATTTTGCTTTCTGATTTTATATTATGTATTTCAAATTTAGGTATTTGAATATTTAATTCTGACAACCACTGTCTACCCAATAAATTTGTATTTCCATTATCAATTACATATAAATGAAGAGTTTTGTTTACATTTTGGTGTTCTACATTAGTTTCTAAATAACCCAAAGGGCGAATTATTGACCCATCATAAAATCGTAATTTTAATCGACAGGGAATCAGTTTAAGTTTTCTGAATTTTTTGTAATATGTAGCTTTACTTATGCACGAGAGGGCTGAACCCGTGTCGATTTCCATAGTCAACAATACGTTATTAACTAAAACTGTTATACACACCGGTTTATATTTATTAAAACCCGTCATCTGAAACATAGGTTCATCGTCACTGTCTGTGACGTCATCACTACTCGCTGACAATGCATTTCCTCGCTCTGCGTCGCTGCAACTATCTGCCGGTTCCCGTACGTAGTATGCTCCCGCGGCCCTGCCGCGCCCCGCTCGCCTCGCGCGCCCCGCGCGCCCCGCTCGCCCTGCGCTCGCCGCCACCGCATCGTCCGTACACCGGCCGTTGTCCACTCCGACGCCACGTGATCCGTGCTTACGTTGTATATTCACTACCTCCCCTCGACTCGCATTATTTCTTAAAACAGTACCGCCTTTATTTGGACAAATTCTTCGAAGGTGACCTACTTCGTGACAAAAACTACACTCAAAATTTTTATATCTACATTCTGTTCTTTTATGTCGACTGTCTCCGCACGCGTAGCACTTACTAATAAACACTCTATTTAAGGCCTCACTAACGTTTTTAACCCCTGTACGTTCTGTTCCTTCACAATTAACAGCACCAGCATTCTTCTCCGCGGCTTCTAACGTACTTGCGATCGCGACAGCTTTTTTGTAATCCAGGCTGTCCTCTGCGAATAATCGTTGTCGAATATATTCACTTATTAGCCCACATACAAATTGATCTCTTAGATTATCTTCTAAGGTCGATCCAAAGTTACAAAATCTTGATAACTTTTTCAAATCGGCAATGTACTCTGCTATCGATTCGCCTTGTTGCTGTCGCCTTTGACGAAATTTATACCTCTCAGCTAATTCTGATGGTTTCGGTTGTAAATGTTTTTCCAACAACGTTACCGCCTCCTCATACGATAACTCCGATGGCTTTCTAGGACTAGATAATGTCGATAAAAGTTCATACGCTTCCTCTCCCATTAGCGCAATTAACGTCGGTAATTTTATTTCCTTTCCTATTTTATTTGCTACAAAATACATTTCTACTCGTTCGCTATATGCCGACCAATTTCCGGACTTAACATTGAACTCTGTTATTTTTCCCACAGCCATCTTATTATATTTTTATTTCCAGTAAATATTTGAATTTGTCCTCGTTCGCCACTAGTAAATAAAGACGTGTTCTCAATATGACATTTAATAGAAGACTAACTCCTACCTACAATACAAACAATAATTTATAATAACGGATTATACATATATAACAGTATCCATGTCATTTTACTGTCTATAGTCAATCCGAGAAATTCTGTATTATTTATGTCACTAATCTGCCTACCCAATAATTAATGTCAAATGTTAATTTATTACGTCCTGTTTTAAAACACATTACTTATTTTGGTTTTCTCAATATTTGCTTTCAAATTATTAGATGTCAACCAATCAATTATATGAATAATAGTGACATTTATGTCATTTACAATTAAATTAATATCATTACCATGAAATAATACAGTGCAGTCATCAGCAAACAATGTCATACAATTTTTAATTACTTTTGGAAAATCATTAATATAAATTAAAAAGAGTAGTGGCCCCAACACGCTTCCTTGCGGTACTCCATATTTAATTGTTTTACTCTTAGAACTGAAAGTTTTCATTTGTTTCGTTTTCATGCAAATTCTATTTATTTGTATAATTTGTTTCCTGTTTGTTAAGTAGGATTTTAATAAATCTAGGGCTTTTCCTCTTACACCGTAAGCATACAATTTCTGAGTCAATATTTGATGGTCAACATGGTCAAACGCTTTAGACATATCCATAAATAATGCAATCGTATGTATCCCATTGTCCATATTCATTACTACTTTATTTAAGAAGTTATAGACAGCCATATTAATAGATTTATTTTTCTTGAATCCATATTGTTCGTCAACCAAAATATTATTTTGTTCTAAAAATAAGTACAATTGATTGTAAATAACTTTTTCAAATATTTTAGCCAATACTGGTATAAGTGCTACAGGTCTATAAAAGTTCATGTCTTCTTTATCATCTCTCTTAAATAGTGGTTTAATGGTGGTAATTTTAAGTTTATCTGGAAAAGTACCATGCTCGATACATAAGTTAATAATATAAGTAAAAACAGGGGCAATAGGAACCGCAACATCTTTCAGTACTTTTGTAATTATTTCATCAAAACCTACACTGTTAGCATTTTTCAATGAATTTATAATTTTAATGATGTCATATGAACGGTTAAATAAACATAGAATTAACATTTTTAGATTTAATTTTAAAAATTTTATTAATATTATTGTTTGGTTTTACTAGTTCAATGAAAAAGTCATTGAATGATTCAGCAATTAATTCCAGTTCAGTAACTATACAATTATTAACTTTTATTTTTAATATTTCTTCTTTCGGCATGTTATGTTTAGAATTATTAATGACTTTCCATGTAGCTTTAATTTTATTTTTAACACTATTAAAGTAATTATTTTGAGCTTTCTTAGTTTGTTGAATGATTTTTTTATATCTCATTGAATAGTTTTTAAATTCTACCTCACTATCTTTGCTTTTTAACATTCTAGATTTCCACAAAAGTTGTCTCTTTCGTTTGCTACATAGTTTAATGCCTTTCGAGATCCACTTCGGCTTCACCTGATACTTCACTTGATACTTTTTTAGTTACTTCAGGAAAACATAAGTCGTAAATAAGTTTAAATATGTCATGAAAATTATTAAAGGCCTCATTAGCAATGTTAGTATGATATACATCGTCGAATATAATATGCCATACATATTTTTTAAATTTTAACCTATTTTGTAAACTGTAGTCGCGTTTCTTTGTATAAAAGTGTTTCAATGTACAACTTTTACCAACTGGACATTTTAATATTTGAGCCGAATGATCAGACACTGCTAAATCGATAACTTCACTAGTGCACCCTTGTACATTATGTATGATATTATCAATACATGTATTGCTACTCAGTCTCGTAGTTTCTTTAATTTCTAATTTAAGATTGTAACTCAATAGTAATTGCTCTAGTTCCAAAGTTTTTTTTGAATTGTCATTAATATTTATATTAAAATCACCGCACACTAACTTTTCTGTTGTAACAGCACGAAGCTAACATTTCATCCAATTTATGGAAAAATAAATTTCCTGTTTCTAAACTATTATTTGGAGATCCATAAATACAAATTACGTACAAATTGTGTTCTTCTAAATCTATGGCTGAACATTCAAAAATACTAGACACCGATAATTTAGTTAAATGTTTAATTTCTGTATATTTAAAATGATGCCTTATCAAAATACAAGATCCACCACGCCAGTTTTTTCTGTTATATGCCGATACAAGCTTAAAACCTGGAATCTGTAGCCTATCTCTATCCTCTTCAGTTATGTTATGTTCAGTTATACATAAGATGTCTACATTTTTACCTTTGTCCCTGAGTTCACACAAGGATACTAGTAGAATTTCTGATTTGTTAATGAGTCCATTAATGTTTTGATGTAACACGTAAATACTATTATACACGAAATAAATCATTAGAGTTATAATTCTTATCTGCATACGCATCGTCAAGTATTACATTCTGTTCTTTACTCGTAACTTCTTCTGTACATGTTTGAGTTGATTTATCTGCATACAATACACTTGTCTCTCTATATTCTGTCTAAGTTCTGTATAAGTAAAAAGAATGGAGTAAGTCTAAATAAACATGTGTAGCTGAAGTTCTCGCGCTCTTCCAAGAAGTCCTTTATACATACATACATATATCTTCACGCTGTATCCCTAAAGTGGTAGTTAGAGAGGACGGAGCGCCAAGAGTCACGGTCCTTACATACCTCTTTCGCTTCCTCAAATCTCATCATTCTCCTCACATATTTTCGCCTAGGTGTACGAGTGCTTTTGACATTTCCGTCTTGAAACGACTCTGGCTATTTGATTTTCATAAGTCAGCCTTGGTCTTCCTTGGCTTCTTTTGCCTCTCACTTTCGCTCTGTAGATTTTCTTCGTCCTTTATAACATCAGTAAAGCTAACTATCACTTTACTAGAGGAATTTTACGATAAGAAGAAAAAATGACTTCTTCCAAGAAGTCCTTTACAACTTCAGTAAAACAAACTATCACTTTACTGGAGGAGTTTTACGATAAGAATAAAAACGAATTTGTAATACTTCCAACGTGCTTCATGTGTTAGTCATGAATTATGACATTGCTGTGACGGGTGTATTTCTATTACATGACATTGGCAAATGCGCTAATCTGCGTGCCATACCAGGAAAAAAGAAAAAAAAAGTACGTGTGAGTAAATAATATTGTGAAGATTTCCCACATACGAACACTGTCCTGGCAGCTACTAGAATAATATAACACATAGATCGAAGAACACATGTGCTTTTTCCAATTCCTAAATCCAATGATGTCATATTTACATCCTAAATCAATTAGAACTAGTCAAAATTTTGATCGTGATTCTCAAAGATAATAACAAAAAATGAAGTTAAATAAAAGCATGTAATGAGATTTTATGGCTGTTATTAAATATTAATTTTTAATACCTATGTGTAGAATTCCCAATCATGATGTATACCATGTATTTATATCTTCATTGACATTTCACCGCCACAACATGGCGGGTCCAATTGAGACGTCATTGTGTTGCAACCTTCGCCGCGTGAGAGCACACGGTTGTAACTCTAAATCTACCGACAATAATCTAGGTTTCTAAACGTATAGGTACTATGTAATTGTTGCTGTTGCGTTCCATCAGCGTCAGTAAGTGATAGTTGGTAATTCTAAATCACAAGACAAGAACATTGAAATAGATGATAACTGTACGTTTACTTTAGGTTTATTTATAAATTAAGAAATCCTTAAGAAATGAATTAGGAGGCTACAGAGATGGGCTATGTGAGATATGTTGGCCAGTGTGATTGTGACCAACGCTAATTTGTTGTAACTTGTAATCGCCACTTCTACAAAGGTACTATCGAATCTTCCTTCCTTTTCGTAGCTTCCTCCGCCTTGTATAGGTTTTACAGGCTCATATAAAAGTTTTTCCGCATGTTGCCATTAGGTACATGTCATGTATATTTATTCTTGTATCGACGGGGTCTAAACTTTACATGTTACGTTTATTTACTCTATGCAATAATGTTGAGTAAATGCTCTTATCAAGATACCCAAATTATTCTGGCTCATTGCACCATAAAATTTATACGTAACGTACCTATTGTTTCTATTTTTGGACGAGTTCTCGAAAGTAATCATTTAACAACAACAGTAGTGTAATTTATTATAAAAGCTGCTTGTTTGTCATTACTTATTATTTTACGTTCTCTTACATAAATAGTGTAAAGGTGTCGAAAAATGTGCTATTACGATTTATAGTCAATAAAACAAAACAGAAAACAAAAATTTCTTAACTCCTATTAGCTATGTTCATACATGTATATAGGTATGTATATACCTGCATCACCATCCTACTCGATAGATCAGGTATACTCAAACCTGCGGCCGTCGAGCTGCATGTGGCCCGCCGGTATTTGCCTAGTAAGGAAAAAAAGCTCATCAAACTACAGGCATTCAATTTTCAAAAATACACGGCAAAAGTATGTAACGATTGGTCGGAGAGGGTGGGCGTGACGCGTACAGCAATTATAAAATTAATAACGACGCCACGCGACGAGACTATATCGCGCGATTTTTATTGAAACATGAAATGCGCAATACTATACCTACACAAAAGAAATTGGCTTACTGATTCCTGAATTACGTTTTAAGAATAGGATGTAGTAATCAAAAGCCTGGTATAGAAAGATTGTTAAAGTGTTCGCAATTTCAAGGATCTCACTAATCTTCCTATAATAAATATTGCCTTTAGACATTAATTCGTACTTTTTTCTTTTTACGTTAACTATAACGTGGCCCACTTGAAATAAATAGTTAATATGGATATGTGACTCGAGAAAAAAAAAGTCGAGTATGGCAGTGATAGACAAATCGTGTAAACTGTAGATGCAACATTTAATCCGTACTACATAAAATCCTATTCTATTACTGTTTTATTATTATCTATAGATACATAATATCATTACTTTACAAAAGCAAAAATTTCCTTGTCTGTTAAGTATTCACGACTAAACCGCTAGTCTGATTTTAATAAACTTTGGTATGGAGATGGATTCAACCATGGGGTAGGACTTTGGCCACTTTATTTAAATTTCGCACGAACGTAGTCGTAGACAGCAGTAGGTACCTATATAATATATATACTATATAATGAAACAGAAGCCTAAGGAACTAAGAATGGAAGCATCTTGCACAATATGTATGTGCTATCCTGACGCCTATAATCCCAGTTATGTTATTTAAAAATAGTAAAATTTATTATTTTAAATTTGACCGCAATTGAAATCAAAATGATTAAGTGGGTAGGATATATCTATACTACATTAATTTTTAATTTGACGAGAATATAGGTACTTAATTCATTGTCTAACATCATAAAATGAATTGTTGAAATATTGTCATTAGCATATTGAACTTTTTATAATTGATTGCATTCAGGTGTAACATTAGAGTGGGCGCTGGAGATTTCCAGGTAGCGGTAGCTATCCAGTGGCAAATGAGGGGCGTCGAGGCAGTCAAGAGGGGTGGTCAAATTAATTAATTAAATACTTTTTATTTTTTATTGATTCTGTGTTTGTTTTTTAAAATTTAATGAACAATTTTATTGCGCATTTGGTTGTCGTTTTATTAATTTCTGCTTTATAATTTGTAATAGATAATAAATAGAGAAATGAGGTACAGATAATATGCAACAATTTTTTAATATTTTATATAAAATGAACTATTATGGACTAGACACTAGGGAGGCTTTAAAATTTTTGTTCCCTTCTAAGGGTGCGATGATCCAAAAAAGGTTAGGAATCTATGCCTTAGATCTTAGAGCATTAAAAGAGTGTACCGTAACAAGCTACATAAGTTACATAACTCATACCGAGCTATCTATCTGCACCAACATAAGGGAATCGTTAGGTTTCAACTGGGTACGTAGGTAATACTTATGCGTTAGGATGATATAGGTAAGTACAACTGTTAAAGACCCATAGCCAATATGATATTCTAGATTCTGGCTGTATGTCATAGACGATTTATTCCGTCATCTTTACATTTAGGTACTGATCTGAAAGATACAAAGACAAATTGATTACGGGACGTTGGCAATATTCGCAATCGCGAAGGTGCCATTCAACTAAAGAAGTAGAAGAAGAAGACAAATTGATAACCCAAAACAAGAAATGAGAAACAAGAAATTAATTAATAAGCATTTTGAAGCTGCGTTTTTTATTTTATTTTTATTATATTTATTTTATAATTTCGAATTACTTAGTTATGTTTTAGATACTAATTTAAGTAACAAAACATGCGTTAGTTGCCCTAAAGATACCTATCGTTATCAAATAAAGTAATTGTAATATACCCAATCTCTTGTAAGTCGTAAGCTCAGACCAAATAAAAAAAAAACGTAATGCTGCGAACTAGGAATAAGATAACACGGTGAGCCCGGGTTTTAGTTGCTGTACGTAGGTCAACGTCACCATATTGGTTCTTAATATACCAGTTATTAGAAAAATAAGGATATCACTGATGACGCTGTTCCACTGATAATTACGGTAACTGAAGCAGTTATAAAGCCTTTCCTACACGATCACAATGCCATAACAGCACGAGAGGCTCTGCAACTGTTTGCTCCTCTCCCCAAGAAGTGAGTTTGACACAACGCGAGAGGGGCTTTGGTGAGTTCTGTAGGACATCCCGGAGCCCCTCAACAACGCGCCAAAGACTAGGTATACCTGTGTTCAGGTTTCTCCTGTGTTACTAAAAATATTGATATTCGTATCATAAATTAGCATCAAATAAGCTGATCGGCCACCATTAATTACTCTATAAAAATTTAACCATTTCAAAAAAAAAGTACAAAATAACTATTAAGAAAATAAAATATTTTTGTACATTTCAGTGTTTCTTTTTTAAATTCGGTTTAACTTTTTTTTAGTTTCTCGTTTTTCCCTTTTGAGTGACCTTGGCCTAAATAAATATCTAGGGTAGCTCTACAGCTAACTTATTTTCTAAGTCTAGAACGAAATAACATACAAAAGAATCGTCATCAATATAAATAAAGCTTATAAGCCGTTAGAATTATTTGGTGTATCTCCGAAATCCAAGCTCTAATATCAGTCAAATTGGAAGCGATACTGAACCCCAACTAGATAAGCATCATTGAAATCTGTTCATAACTAATCATAGAAGTTATGACCGAACATACATGAAAAATACAGGTATAGGTATATGTACCGATGAATTGAGAACCTCCTCCTTTATTTGAAGTCGATTAAAAATAGCGTTCCAAGCAGTAGATCCAATACAATTGCGGCGATTTCGTAGCGAAATAGCAGATTATCAGTTTATTTGATGTAAACGTGCGTTCTAGGTATACCTTTAGAGAAATCTATCACAAAAAACAATACACTCTGTGGTAGTCACAGACAAGTTTTGAATCATGTGAATTATTTACATTTTCAGAAACCCACAATCCGGCCGTTAAATCGTTTATGCAGCCTACTACTATTCGTGCTACAAATAACGACTGACGTGGCAGGAGGAACCGAATTTACATCGCATGTTGCCGTGAACACACCCACTCGAAGTATTTTCCACGGTGTCGGTGACCCCATCGTAGGACTTGAGAGGCGCTGGCATCAACCACAACAGAGATCTACAATCAGGAGCTTACGATGTAAGAATATGAGATTAATTTTTACATACATCTGCTACTAAAAGTTTTATTAAATTTATTACCTACATGCTATTAAACGTCTTATTAGCCGTAGTATTAAAAATTTTACTAAGCCTGCCTTACCGTTACTAAGGTAATGTACTTGTTATAAGTATTAAATTTAAAAAAACAAAGCAAAACAAAACAAGAGCATGTCGTACCACGCACAATGAAGTGTTTTAATTTATTAGTAGTATAGTAATTTATTCGGCAGCAAAAATTATTTTGCATTTCATAGCGTTTCTCAATGACACTGAAAAACGAAAGTTTTTGAGGTCGTTGAGCGTGTAAAAGAAAATACTCCATATCTCAACAACTGCACATCATTACGAGTACATATCTTCACGCTGTATCCTTAGGTAGGAGATAGTACGAGATGACGGAGCGCTAAGCGTTTCGCGGTCCCTACATACTTCTTTCGCCTCGTCGAATCTCTTCATTCTCCTCACACATTTTTGCGTAGGCATGCGAGTGCTTTTGAAATTTCCGTCGGCTAACATTCTGGCTATTTCATCTTCATAAGTCAGCCTTGGTCTTACTTGGCTTCAGCTACCATTCACTTTCGCTCTGTAGATTTTCTTCATTAGTCTTTCATTACTCATTCTTTAGGCCGATACTGCCAAGAGATGGATGAAACGCCTATGCGATGCACATTCTGTGTGATTGCGGACCAGGGGCGTAGCTACCGCCGTATCAGCCGTTATCAATGATACGGGACCCCCGGGCTACACAGGCCCCTAACGGGTGCAAAAATTAGTAAAATGTTATCCACAATGTCACTTAATCTCGTGCTTCCCGGGAAAAAACATATAAAAAAGACTGTCATACGTACCTATAGAGTTTTCACTTCAGAAATGACAAAAGTCAAAAAAAGCAATCTCTTCTTTTCCCGGGTTAAGCGTGCGCCCAAAAGTTGGCAACATACTACATCCCGCAATAACCGATGTACAATGACAAACCACGGAGAGCAATATTTACGCGTTTTATTTCGTTCCGATTCAAACGTTATTACATTGTAATACAATACAATCTTGTTCTTCTGATTAAAGACATTAAAGACATCTCAGTTAATCTTTATGAACAATTAATTGCTCTGAAAACATGCTTAAAATCTGAAATTCAAAAAATTCATTCCATTAAGGAACTCATGGAATTATTGCTGATAAAATTCAATAGCCTTGCATCCAGTTTACCGGAGGTAATAACAGCATGCTTTCTATTCTTGACCCTTCTAGCTACAACCACAGCAGCTGAAAGAAGTTTTTCAAAATTAAAACTGATAAAAAATTACCTAAGGACTTCGATGGGACAGGAACGGCTATCAGACTTGTCACTATTGTCTATAGAGGCAGAAATTTAAAAAAAACTGAAATCGTCTTAAGCTATAGATGATTTAATAACTCAATTTGCCGAAAAAAGGCAAGAAAAGTGTATATTTAATTTGAATTGTTTGGCTAACTCAATTTCTAGGAGGAAGTGATAACTTATAATCAATAAATATTTATTTTAATTTAATGCAAGTATTTTTTTTCTTTTGTAAGAAAACTTTACCCTTCATTTGGGCCTCCCAACTAATTTTGATACAGGGCCTCTCCAAGGCACGCTACACCACTGTTGCGGACCACTTATGCGCGCACAACATTGTGCGCACACGTCTGTTGGAGGTTCCGTCACTCCTTAATTTATATGTTAAACTTATATAATCATATACTCGTACATACTGCGTATATTAAAATGAGATGCATTTAAACTGTCTTCAAAATTCGTGAAAATGTGGACAAAATTGCTATTAATTGCTACATATAATATAACGTCATACAAGTAAATGTTAATCTTTCAATAAAAACATATTATCTTTAAAAAATGTGTAGATGCTATAAAATAATCATAGCGCCAATAAAAAAATAAAGAATCATAAAAATATTAGATTTTGCTATGGTATTTAATAAAATTCTCTATAAAATAAATGAATAAACTTGACAAGTTGTCAATGTGTTATCTTAACAATAATGTCTGCCATGAAGTTTACGAACCTCTCGTGGCACATTGGCTGCCGGACTGCCACTGACAAATTAGTTTTTTTGACGTCTTAAATTAACATTTATACAATTACGACAGTTTATGTAAGTGTAAGTTAGGAAGTTTAAGGAAGTGTTAAAATTATAAAGCCGATACTGATCTGGAGCTTCTTCGGCCGCTGCCATGGCACACTCGCTACGCTCGCTCGGCTCGCGCGTTGTCGTAATAATGTTAACCTAACATAATCTAACAAAAAGAGTGTTCATATAGAAATTATAAAACTAATATCTTAAAGTTAAAATTACACTTCAAATCTTGAACATTTAAAGAGAATGACTTGTATAAAATATCGAATTATGCAAAATTTTACCCAATATGAAGCAATCTTAATCGATCAATCATATTCAAGGTAAGTCGATGCATTAAAGTTTCAGTAATTAAAGTTGTAAATAAAATTCTATAGTAAAAATTAATTTTTAAGTTTAGGTACCTTATTTATGTTATATTATTATATTGATTATAAAGTACATGACATTTATATCAACAGTATTCATTCATGAAAAGTAAAATAAGGACTTTTTGGCGGGAACGGAACAAGTCAGGTTGTCATTTTATTTAGATTTTTTATTTTTTACATTTATGCGAGTTTTAAAGTACAAAAGTGATAATATATTGTGTTTTAAAATTCTGTATGAGTGAAAATAATGGAGGTCGTGTAGCTGAAGTTCTCGCGGTCTTTACAAAAGTCCGTTATTACTTCAGTACTAAAGCCTACCATTGCTTTACTGGTAGTTTTACGATAAGAAGAAACGAATTTACTTCGAACGAGTTTCATTTGTTCGTCATGAATTATAACAATTAGTACTGTGACGTTTGCATTATACCAACATTATACTTACTACTTACTTACATTGACAATATGTGACATTGGCAACAGCGCTAATTACTCTATGCCATGAAGAAAGAAAAAAAAGTCAAATAAGAAGATACTATTGTAGGTACAATAGGCTAGCTATGTTTTATCCAAAAACTTATTCGATCATTTTTTTATATAGGGTCTGCATCTCAAGGTGCTGGGGGCTATCCACGAGGAAAACCTTCTATTCCATTCAACGACGAAGACATCGCTCACGAAAACTCTTTAAACGATTTACGTTGGCAGCATAATAATTACATGGGTACGTTTCTTCAGTAATTAACGTTTTTAGGACGAATAAAACCACATTCAAATACTCAATAATAATCTTTATTTCTATGCGTTCGTACGGAAATTAGACTTACCTTTGATTATTTACAGACTTACCTTAACTCTAGGATCCATCCATTATTCTACAGATGGGTAGTTCTTACGAAATTTCGAAATTTCATAATGAAAATAAAACTAATTCATTTATAATTATTTTTCGTAAATTTGATAGTACCTATGTTAATAGTATTTGATAAAATAGTGATCCCCAAAATAAATGTTTCAAAAATACATTTAGAAATCAATGTATGTTAAAATAAGGAATTTAAATGAGGGAATGACGGATGAGAGAATGACAAAATAGTTTGCAGGTCTGCTGGAAGAGATTTCTTCATGAAATAAGCAGTGCCTTTGTACATTATTTTCTTGTCATGCTTTCTTCTATTATTTGTATTTGTATTATGTGTACATAAATTGTTAAATAAATAAATAAAATAAACAAATAAATAATCAACAAAAACTCGCGAGATAATCTTACATTAGTATTGAATTTTTGTCCGAATTGAAACTCCCAAAAACCCATTTCATTGAATAAATAGTGTTTAATTAAACACTGTTCGTAGGTTTACCTTCTGGCTTTAATCTTGTTTCGCGAAATGAGGTAATGATCAAAAATGTAACTCTCGAAGAATATTAATTAGGTATAACTTTTGATAAAAGAACCTCTAACACGCTTATGATGAATATACTAATAATTAAAAATTAATAGTACTGCTAAATATCAAAAATCAATTGAAGCGTCAATGCATGATTGAAGATGCATAATACATTCACAAATAAGCTGTCATTGAGTCACATCTCCAATGACAGTCTATTTGTGAATGCAATGATTTCTTATCTTGAGACGCACAAAAAATAGTTTATCCATTTCTTTTTTATTTTTTTGGTTTAAAATCAACAAAAAATATAATAAATAAAAATACTTTCATCGATTTATAAAACTTGCAATTAGTTTTATTAGGGAATTATTGAGTTAAAAATCCGAGTGTTTAAATCTGGAGCTTGGGACATAGCGGAATGATTTTCAGAATTTCAATTTTTTTTTTTGTTTTATTGACACATGATTTGGAAATTATAACTAGTACTAGTAGCCACAGAAATTGAGCTTGCGAGGAAATAATAGTCACTAATAGAAGTTGACTACATTTTTGTTAAATCTAAAAGGACAGGAATTGCTAGATTTTGTGAGAATAAATTATGAAATTAATGCCTTAAAAAACCAGACAAGCACGACCTGCACGAGTATGGAAAAGTTCAACAATAAATAATCTAATCGTACCTATAGTATACTATAAAATAGACGATAAAATATATTAACGGCAATATTTTGTGCTATATTATATACTCAGTTTTTAGTACAGGACCTACCACGTCGCAATACAATTAATTCTATTCATTAAAATAAAAATTAAGTACTAGCAGTGCCCTGCACTTTTTGGTATTTTTCTGGGATAAAAAGTAGTCCAGTTATTCTCTGAAAAGTTAAAACTTCTTTACCTGCCACTCAATGAAAGTCCTGTCAAAATCGGTTTAGTAATTTCGGAGATTAGTTCGGGCAAATTAACAGACAGACGGACAAACAAAAATTTTAAAAATTAGATATTAAATTCGAATATTAGTGATTTGCAAATAAATTTATTAAAACTGGAGACCATTACATGTCCATTGGCCGCTTTTATAATTTTCCGTTGAACGTTTTTATCGCCACGTATTTACCGTTCGAAATACAATAGGTAAGCAAAATGCTTCCCTATTATGTCATCCATAAAGACGCTTTCCACTGCATGACATTATCGTGCACGGAAATATAAAAGCGTCTCCATACAACTGCATACATTTTGCTTCCCCATTATACCGTGGACGGTAAAAACGTGGCGATAAAAACGTTCAACGGAAAATTATTAAAGAGGCCATTAAGTGATCGATTTCACGATAATTATATGAAAATAAAATTGTTCACGACCAGTTGCCGCATGTGCGCTCGCCTTTATCACATACAAGACAAAAAAGTTATACCTCTGATAGGTTTTCACAGCTTTAGTTGCTTTTGTCAGACAAAATATAAGTACCTATATAAGTAGGATAAAGGGTGTCCACGAAATAATTTTCAACTTGTTAAATTACCAGTTTATACATGCTCAAACTTTGCGTGTATGTTCAAATTTTAAGTTGTAATTTTTTTAGCAGACACCCTTTACTTTAATAAAAAAAAATGAGTAATGATAAAGTAAGAAAAAGAGATATCACTAATTTTTTTTTTTCAATTGCAGATGAATCTATTACTATATTACCACCATCGCCATATAAGGTAGACTCTCCCGATGCAGAATCTCTCTGGCCCGAGGGTCTGTTTGTACCTCCTCTGCCTCCTCCACGCTTCCACTCGGCCGGCCGTCGTGCCGACACCGGTGAGGTATTGTCAGGTAAATTTTATTATGGGAATGTAACTAATTTCGCTTTCATGCTTGTTAACAACACTGATAACCGGAGTTAATTATTATATGGTTTTTAAAAGAAAATGTAGTATTTTATAATAAATAACTACTTAAATAATGCAATATTGCGCGGATTAGGCCTAAGTAGTAGATATCGAATATTGAAAGATATTAAAAAAAAACAAGTTAAAGAAAAGATTCATTCGGCTCATTAAAAACCGCCCACAAGATTGTCGCAAAAACGAAAAAACATCTTGTGGAAAAAACCTTAGATCAAAAAGAAGTAACCTGATGAAAAAACACGAAATCACAGATTATTTAGTTATTATAAGCGAAAAATAAAACAGAAAAGTTATCGGACAGAATGGAGTTACACACAAACTTTCAATCTTTGAAGGGTTGTGACAATTAAACACTTACCTACAAGTTATTGTTGACATGCGAAAATATTTCAGAAAGTCAGCAAAAGCATTCGTCGTTAAAGAGCTTTGTTCTATGACTTTCTTAAATTCATGTTGTTTCTTTCATGCAAAAATAAAAACGTTAAATATGTCTGAAATTAGCACCTACTCTACACGCACGCTTCTTATCTAACTTGCAGACAGCATATGGCAGCCACATATCGATAGCGATAGCGATAGCGAGCGATATCTGCTGTCAACACGAGAATTTGTGACACCGCGAAAAGTGCATTTTACGGTCATGGCGTAATAGACACACAATTGTTATACATGATATCAGTTTTTTATTACAATTACTCACTTGCGCAATGTTGGCGTGGGTGTTGCTGTCTTTTATAGGTAACTAGCAAACCCGGCCCGTTTCACTGGGCGTTAGTTTCACTCGGCGTAAAAAACGAAAATTCTACTGATCCGATCGCTACCAAACTTTACAGGAATACCTGCTAGGCCAATCTGAAGATTCCCTGAAAATTTCATCGAAATCGGTCCAGCCGTTTCGGAGTCCATAAGGAACATACATACATACATCGCCTTGTATATATATATATATATTACTCTGTCAAGAAAGTACCGGGAAAAGATCAATAATACACGAAATGTTAGTTATTCATCCAAATTTATTTTATCACCTTCAAAGTATGCTCCTTCAGAAACGATACACTTACGCCAACGAATAATTCAATCATCAAAACATTTTTTTAAAGAAGGAAAAAAGAAAGAAGTCGGCTGGAGCCATATCTGGTGAATGGTATTTGTTGAGTTTTTGGTCAAAAATTTGTTCATAATGATGGCCTTGTGCGAAGGCGCATTATCGTTTTATCGTGGTGGAAAATCCAAGAATTTTCTTTCCACAAATCTGGCCTTTTTCGTCGAATTTGCTCTCTTAAACGCCGCATAACGCCCAAATAGTATTCTTTATTTACCGTTTGCAAGAATTCCGAGTGCACAACACCGCGATAGTTAAAGAAAACAGTCAACATGACTTTGACTTTTGATCGACTTTGGCGTGGTTTTTTCGGTTTCGGTTCAGTTGGAAGGCGCCACTCCGAAGCTTGTTGACTAGTTTACATGTCAAACTCGTAAACCCACGTCTCGTCACCAGTAACAATGCGTTTCATGAATGTTGGGTCGGAATTGACTCGTTCTAGCATGTCCTCAGCGACTCTTTATGTGATTGAGTTTTTGGAGAAAATTCAGGTCTTTAGGGACTAGCCGAGCGGCAACATGTTTCATACCCAAGTGATTATTTAAAATGGTACGGAGCGACTCGTGAGACACAGAAAGTTCGGCGGCTATCTCTCTCAAACTTGAATGAGCATTTTCAGTCACTATTTCCTCTTCAGTTGCAGACGTTGATGGCCTACCAGAGCGAGGCAAATTTTCCATCACATCTCGACTGCTTTTGAACGCTTTGTACCACTCATAAGCACGTGTTTTTGATAATATCGATTCACCGTAAGCCTTCTGTAACATTTTCAGTGACTGAACACGAAATTCCATTGGCGATGCAAAATTTAAGACAAACTCTTTGTTCGATGTTTTTGTCCATTATGAAATTCGCAATATACACTAGAATGATATAACTAAAAACAGCACTAAATAACATATGCAACTCAAACTCCTCGCCAAAATGGAAAACAGTTGTGCCAATCTAACAACAACAAAAAAAAAACAAAAAAATTAATTTGGAACCATAAACAAATCATCCATTCCCGATACTTTCTTGACTGAATGTATATAGATAGATATAGACTAGCAAACCCGGCCCTTTTCACTGGGCGTTAGTTTCACTGGGCGTAAAAAACAAAAAAAAATTCTACTGATCGGATCGCTACCAAACTTTACAGGATCACCCGCTAGGCCAATCTGAAGATTTCCTGAAAATTTCATCGAAATCGGTCCAGCCTTTTAGGAGTCCATAAGGAACATACATACATACATGGCCTTTTATATATATATATGTACATATATATATATATATATAGAAGATATATAGATAACCCGTCGGTCGCTAATAAAGCGAACTCACGGCAGGGAGCAGGAGGGGCGGCGTGGCGCCGCTTGTACGCTTGCACTTTACAATTTGGAAATACGTACACAGAGTTTTAGCACAGTACACGTAGGTTTAGACAGTACAAGAAAACTTAAAAAATATTTTTTGGGGAACTTAATAGATTTTGAACAGTCGTAGAACAAAAGTATGTCAGGAGTTTTATACTAAGAGGTTACCTATTAATATTTTTCGATTAATTCTCTATTAATACATGACCTCAAATTCAATGTTTTCAGAGATAACTACGAAGTTTCATTTCTGCGTAGGGTCAGCACTCAATTTGTCTTGTAATATTTATTACGTCTTTTATTGATTTCAATGATAGTTCTAATAGTTGTATTAAGTACTTAAAAAATTGATGGTGTGGCCGTGTTCGTAACTAGGGGTTTCCCTATGCTATAAACTTCGAATAAACTAACGTCAACTCATTCAATTCCAATAGATCAAACAACTCACACTTATTGCCCAATATACATATTTACACATCGGATTCTTTAAATCCTTTCTTTGTAACGTTACTTTATTCGGAGGCAAATATAAAGTTTGCAGTAAGTGGACATATTGTAAAAATTTTTCATATCACTTGTCTGGACTGCATTTTTTATTTGCTTGTAACGAAACGCATAAACTCCAACATTCCCTTGCGATACAAAATTGTGTTATATATTTAGCAGAATCAATACCACTGGACCCGTACCTACTAGATGGTCAACAAGCTGTTACTGCCGTGGAGAGATCGCAGAGTCATGGCCATTATTTCTTCCACGAAGTACCCCACATTAAGTCACTATTTGCCAACCAGAAAATCAGAATTAAAAACCAGCTGAAACCTCATCGAGTGGCGAGCATACGTCATACTTGGCCATACAATCGACCTTAGTAAATAAAAATAACATGTACAAAGAATAGTATATTTTTATTTGTATAAAAATTGTAAAAATACTCATTCTATTTAAATCATTTATATTAATTGCATTTCTACAATAAATAGTAAGTACCTCATAATACGAGTTGTCATTTCTCACAATCCATACATTTTTAAAGCTGCTCGTCAAGTTATACAATCATTTCATACAAGTACTTATATATAAATGAAATATGTACATCTTATATTATAATATAAAATTCACATAAGATAATAATAACATGTACAAAAGGCAGTGAAAAAATATTACCTACTATTATTACTATTAGACTCAAATACTAAAAAATCCATTACTGATGTCATGAGATTCTAATAATTATAACTAGTTTCACTTATCAATTAAACTAAAATAATACGAGTATTGGAATTTAAACCTTAAACCTGGGCGACTTTCGGGCTATTTTATACAACCCTTTTGTTGAGTAGCTAATATCAATGCATGAATACTGGTACATTATTTTTTTACGAAATGTCGCTAGAACCCACTTTACAGAAAAATAAGTCGAAACTTCTCAGAAATAACACACATTCCAGATAAACTTCGAAATAAATCATCTAAATTTCGTTAGTACCATTTCCGACAAATAGGAATATAATCCGCCCCGGCTTCGCACGGGTAACAGAGCCATTTTTGACAGGACTTTCGTAAAATCCGTAAAATTAAAAACATTAAACAAAACTTGTGTATCAGAGAATTATCAGAGCTATAAAAAATATACACATATATTTATACTAATATTATAAAGAGGTAAATTTTGTTTGTTTGTATTTAATGGCTAAACTCAAAAGGTACTGAACCGATTTCAAAATTTCTTTCACGTATAGAAAGCTACATTATTAGCGACTCACATGGACTGTATTTTATTTTCAAAAATATTTCTACCCGTGCGAAGCCAGGATGGGTCACTAGTCTAAAATAAGTAGGCATGGAGCGTTCAACCCATAGAGCTGAAATAGACCGGATATTTGTTAGTGTATAAAAACTGAGCAGTGGTGTGTACACTGCTCAGTTTTTTGCACTAGCAAATATCAGCTCTCGGTCATATTAAAACATTGCATAACCAATACTGGACCTTTGTGTACAACTCCGTACATTCTGAAAGGTATTTTATTTAGATACTTACATAATGGCTTCCTGTTCTATCCGGTGGTAAGGCAAAAACAGCAAAAATCAAACTATAAAACAGACAATCTCATTTCAACAGTAAGTAACAGTAAATAAATGTACTATTTACAAATTGACATTCATTTTATTACGGGTCAAATTAAACTGGACATTCGATTAACGTGCTTGATGACGTGTATCTAATCATCTCGCTTTCACCAGTGCAACCTCTATTACGTTATCTCAGTCTACTCATACGCACGTATAGATCTTGAAATAGTGTGTGTGTAGTCAGCCAACCGGAGCGCAGTAACCGCAGCAGTGTTTAGACGTAAATTGATTTCAAACCTTTTCAAACAAAATAAATAACATTTCCTCTCTATAGGTTGAATACGCCATGTATATAAGTAATGAAAAAAATAAGCTTCTTTAAATACTATGTTCTCTAAAGAATATATAAAATGTCATCTCTAAAGAATATTTCTCAGCTAGCTCTCATGTAAAAACACATGGAAATATAACAAAGCAAATTATTTAAATATTATATGTACATTTTACTACATAGTTATCAAATATGAAGTGACAAAAATATCACAAATTGTAAAAATTTAGAATACATTGGCACAATAATTTAACATTATTGCACTTCAGAAAGACTACACTACTTACTCATGTATATATAACTTTAGTATTTAAAATATGTACATTTTCATTATAAAATACAATTGGAATTAGGAATGATTCGATAACGGAATGTTTTTTCAAAGTTGGTCGTTTTCTAGATAACATTGTCGAATTACTAATAATTGTAAATAGTAACCAAAATTGTAGCAAGGAATGTTATTGGGAATACAGTTAGTCTAAAGGATGAATTACACAAGTCTCCAGTACAAAAACAGATGTAAACTCTTCTGTAATTCCACGTTGTGTAGGCACATCTTTCTTCATAATCATTTGGGGGACGTTGAATACACATTCTTTGCGTTGCGGCACCATAATCTGGAAATAAATAAATAAATCATAGGTAGATAGGAAAAATAAAATGTAATAGGAATAGGTATATAATAACGCACTGAAGTAAGTGTAAACGCTTACTACAACAGAATAGAGCGTACTAGGGAGTGAGAAAGACAGAATATATATACCATACTTACGGTGTAGTGAACACTGAGAAGGTCATTCTACAAGATGGCTGCGCCTGTTTTTATTTTATTTATACGCATAAATAAAATTGAAGTGTCTGTCTGATTTTGAAATAAAGTCTTTTTCTTAAGCTTATATGGTTATTTGTACAAAATCAAAACCTAAACACGCTCTTTTCAAATTTTTGTCTATCTGTTTGTTTGTCCATGCTAAACTCCGAATCGGCTGCACCGCTTTGACGGGACTATCATTGGCAGGTACAGGTAACGACACAAGTTTAGCGGTGACCGTTACTGCGCAGATGTCGAAAATAGGGTAACTTGGGGGAGTTAGCGGGGCGGACGTGCGTATAGTTTGTAAGCGCTGATTGGCTCTCCAGTCGTACTGTGTCCCCCACACTGATACGATAGACTGATACACGTCCGCGATAGTACTCATGCGCAGTTATCCTCCTCCACATTTCGGTCACCGCTAAACTTTCGTTCCGCTTACCAGTAGAGGACCTAGGTGTTAGGTTGGTATTATTTACCAAAATGAAGCTCAAGAAGATTTATGGCAACATGCACATAAAGAGTGTGATGTAATTTTAGACAGGTCTTCGAAAATGATGCAAAAGTTTCGAAAATACTTGTTTTATGGAATTCCATAGTCAGTGAGATACACGCTCTTCTAAAGTTGTAAAGTGTATGTGCAGAAAAACAACATGGGTACTTGGTCACTTCGACACGGAAACAGACCTTATAGTCACCACCACGACGGAGGCAGCCAAAGACCTAAAGGAAAAACTACAAAAAAGAATAGGTTCCCAAATGCAATCAAAGGCACACTGGCTTCAATACTGGTAAATAGGTTGAAAAAACCAAGTAGCTGTAAACGTCCAATTGCGGACGAGGTGCTGCTAAACCACTTTGGAACCATTGCGATGGCAATTAAAATAACAGAAGCCAGAGAAGTGATAATAATAGGTGACATAAATCAGTTGCCCTTCATCGACCGAAGCAACCTCTTCGATATATAACCGTCCTGACCTCATGGTCAAAATCAACAAGGAGCTGTTGTGCACGCACGCATAGAAATCCCATGGATGTGGCGTATCCGCTGACCGAGGTGTACAGCGCTATATACTCGTCCAAGCTACAGATACAATCATTTACGCTGAAGAGGCATACGGGTGCCTTGATCCCCAAGGAAAATCCAAATACCCTATCTAGTACATACACAGGCAGAGAAAGCATCATTTATTTCGCAAGGATACGGGAAAGGCGAGGGCTCGCGCATACTTACCATACATGAAGCTTAAGGATTGACTCTTGATTACCATACATGAAGCTTAAGGATTGATTGACGACTCAGTAATAATAGTACAAAGAGCATCAAAAAAGCTGCAAATACACAGCAGTGTGCCCCATGCTGTGGTTGCTATATCGCGACAGACCGTCGAATGCGTATACTACGCGAATGACGGTGTGAACGCGATATCTATAAAGCAAAATTTGTAGCTAGAAAAAGAGCAATGACTAGAGGAAGCATAACTGATACCTTAAAAACATGGACACTTTTTGTGTGCTAAAAAATAGAGTAATTACAGCACAATTGCGTAATACAGTAAGCAAAGTCGAAGCTAAAAGAGATTTTCCACAAGAATGTCTGTCACCTGTTTTGTGGTGCCTACTAATAGACTCGTTAATATACTCCATCAATAAGATGGGAGTTTATATGCAAGCATACTCGGACGACAGAGTGATGCTCGCAACCAGGAAGAATCTAGAAACCACTATATCAGTATCAGACATGGCTATTAAGACAGTCTTAGAGTGGTGTAACGTAAGGATAGATTTGAATCCTCTGAAAACAGAAATAGTTATTTTCACAAACAGAAGGAAAGGTGGATTTGAGATCAATCGCAATTAAAGGACTCGAAATAAAACCAGTCAAAGAAGTTATATACCTAGGCACAATGTTTGATCATTCTCTGAGATTCACAAAGCATGTTAAAGAAGTGTGTAAAAAAGCAACGATTGCATTATATCAATGCAGTCGAACAAATGGGACCTAAAACCGAGAATAGTACACTGGATCTATACAGCTGTCATCAAACCCATAACAAATTATGGAGCGGTGATCTGGTAGCATAGAACAAAGGAAATAATAGAAGAATGAAGCAAGGTGCAAAGGTTAGCGTGCTTGATGATCACAGGAGCTCAACTCCGCCTCCCTGGAAATCATTTTAAATCTTAAGCTTGTGCACTCAGAACTAAAAAAGATAGCCATGGAACAATGGTACAGAATGGAGAGATATATAGAGTGCAAGGCAACCACAGCATGGGGCGATAAGCTCAACTCCTACCGCCTCCCTGGAAATCATTTTAAATCTTAAGCCTGTGCACCCAAAACTAAAAAAGATAGCCATGGTACAGAATGGAGAGATATATAGAGTGCAAGGCAACCACAGCATGGGGCACACTGCTGTGTATTTGCAGCTTTTTTGATGCTCTTTGTACTATTCTTACTGAGTCGTCAATTAATCCTTAAGCTTCATGTATGGTAGTCAAGAGTGCAAGAGATAGATAGAGTGCAAGGGTGCTCTTTGAAAAAGGAAACACTAGAATAGCGTCAGGGTCAGAAGATAAGCTAGGAATGCTTTTACATAATAATGACCTAATCAGAAAAAGAAGAATCATCGACAAGAGATATAGAATACACATAAGAGCCAGAGAAGACTGAGAACTAAAAATAGATAAAGACATCATCACATGTTTTATACGGATAGTTCTAGAAGAAAATCATCCATAATGATAGGCGCGGGAACTTTTATTCCCTGCTTGAATAGACATACTGAGACCCTTGGACAAGTTCGCTAGCGTGTTTCAGGCGGAAATATACGAGATCACAGAATGTGCATCAGCACTACTAGATTCAGTGGCTACAGTAACAGATTACTCTAGACCACTGGTTCCCAAACTTATTTTGTCTACTGAGTCGAGAGCTCATGCAGTCGTTGTCTAAGATGCCTCCTAGCTAAATGAAATTACAAATCACCCCCCAGGCCTCTACACAACGCCCCCATTTTTTTTCTGGGTCTCTTACCGCCCCCCTTTAGGCCTGCAGCGCCCACAACGGGGCGTTATCGCCCACTTTGGGAATGGCTGCTCTAGACAGTCAAGCAGTACTCAAATCACTAAACAAGCCAATATTTACATTGGCTTTGATTGGGGAACGCAAAGCAATCCTAAATAAATTAGGAGAGAGGAGGAACATTTTAGTAGCCTGGATCCCTGGACACAGCGGTAACGAAGGTAATGACAAAGCAGATAAACTAGCAAGATGTAGAGCAGTCACACCAATAATAGGACCAGAACCATATCTTCTGATCTCAAACAAAGTAACAAAAAGTGTAATAGAAAAATTAATTGATGAAGAAATACTACTTTGTACTGTACTTTGAAAAAAAAAGACAAAACAAAGGCTAAGTATATCTTAAGGTTGGAAAATGGTAACGTAAGAATACTGGTAGGTATCATAAGAGCGCAGACACACGACGCGAAAACTTTCTTGTGCCAACAACGTTCAAATTTCGAGGAATTACCCAACCGCGCGGAGCGCGCAGGCTCTGCGCGGCCGCCGCCCGATTGGATAGTTCCCAAAAATTTGAACGTGGTTGTCTAGTGATTAAGAGTTTACATTCGGTTTTAATAAATACACGATAATGTCAACCTAACCCGCCAGTGTGGTGTGTGGTAATTAGGGTTGCCAAAATGTCTTCGGCTTATTATAATAATTAAAACATTACAGAACATTTCAAAAAAATATAGTATTCTATGGAAAGAGTAAAAAATAGACAAAAATATTATTTATTACTTATTTATTTTTATAAAAATTTTAATTTTTTGCACTTCTTGTATTTTTGACCCATTATTATGTCCGTGTGACCGAAGCCGCCTTTGTCTTGAAATGAGCTCTTGATCTAAATTAATTTAAAAATTGAATGCGATAGAGCATAATATGCAGATATGTGATTTATTTCAAAGACATCTATTTGAAATGCGAATACAAAATGTAAAATACCTATTTTTATTTTGCATTTGAAATACTTTTTTTAAAATGCATTTTGTATTTTATTTGAAATAATCTACATAAATATTTAGTATTTGTAAAATACAAAATATTTCGTTAATTTTTTTAATTCATATTTCGTATTTTTCATTCTTAAATTCATAATTACTTTATTTAAGAACGCACCCATCTTAAATGTTGCCAACCATAATGCCAACACTGCAAGTCAAACTGTTTCTGTGCCAATGCCAATGCCAATAATGCCAATACTATAATAGACCTGGAAACACTTCCAGGTCTATTTTTGTTTGGTGGAATTATTATGAGCCCACATAAAACATGAAAGATGAACTCTTCGAACAAAACTAGTCAAAATCAGTGAAACAAGTATTTTATTTGAAGAAAGTATTTTGAAAATACCTATTTTGCATTGAAATACTTTTATTCGAAACCATTTTGTATTTGAAATAAAAAAAAATATTTTGCACATGTCCAATAATATGACATTTTCATTGTACATAAAATGTTGTTAAAAAAAAGGAAGTGCAAAAAAATATAATTTTTATAAAAATAAATAAGTACCAAATATATCTTTGTCTATTTTTTATTATTTCCATAAAATACTACATTTTTTGAAATGTTCTAAATTTTTTAATTAAATTATAATCAGTCAAAGAAATTTTGACAATCCTAACTAGAATACACTGGCGGGGTAGGTTGACGTTCTCGTGTATTTATTAAAAGCGAATGTAAACTTAATTCGCAAGGCAACAACAACAACGTTCGAATTTCTGGGAACTACCAACCGCGCGGTGACCGTGCAGCCGCCGCGCGTCGATCGCTTTGAATCAGCGCGAAGAATACGCGAATAAACGCGCGAATAAACGCGCCCTAACAAGTCACTGTACAATAAACCGACACCTATCACTACTCAGACTAACAATAGATCCTTTATGCAAACACTGTAATGGGGAGGATACTGTATTGGCAACTATGCATTTATTAAATTCAATACACTAGGGTCAGACACACTGGAAGAAGAGGAACTGAGGACAACCAAACTAAAGGAGATCCTCATGTTTTGTAGGAAAACCGGAAGATTTAAGGATGATACCAGGGAGGCTGAACCATAAGGCCAACTGTAACTGGAACTCAAACCAGGGAATAGGGCTGAAAGGCGTCACTCGTGGGAATGCAACAGCTCGTCTACGGCCTGGCAGACAACCCTATCAGCATTCTACAATCTGTAACTCGCTATAATGATAAATATTCAAATTATGTAAAAAATAAAATAAATTCATATACATACGTAACTTTAAAAAGTGCTAAGCATTGAATCAATTTGATAACTGATTCAATTCATAAGTTTAATGGAACCACCTGGATTCACCAAACGTAAACAAATTTGGTTAACTGTCATCAAATTTAACACCCAATTGTCTATTGTAATTTGTAAGTGATGAAAGTAGGCAATAATAATAATAATAATACTTACTCCACACAGTAAAACAAATTGTGTGATCCCAAACTAAGCACTAGGCTTGTACCACACAAAGAACTGGGGGAGTACACAGTAACACCCAAACTACAAGCCAATTTAGAAAAGTTCTTTCTTTAAATTAACCTGATTGAACACAGGGCCCTGGCTTTGAAGGCACACGTCCTGCTATGGCACCATCGGGCCAATCCTTATTGGAATAAAGTTTCGATAGTGTATGATAATTATTGTTTATTGAGCAATTAACAATTGATCATAAAATCATAATTGACTCAGATCGTAATGTTAAACATACCATCTGTCCTATAGGTACCGGTAGTTCCTTCAATAATTTTTCCACACCATCCTGAAGGACAAGCTACTACATGAACACCAGGTTCGGCTTCAGGGTCCGTTATATTAAAGGACAAAGGATCTCCACATGAACCCAGTTCACCTCGTGATCTACACTTGAGACATCTTTTCTGCACACCTGCAATTTAAAAATTTAAATGCTACTACTACTTTGACAAGGAAATAAAAAACTTCAGATTAGGTTAAAACAATAAGGTTATAAATAACAGCTTAAAGATCTCGGATAAAAATCACTCTCTTGCATTACTGTGAAACATCCAAACCTTTACAATTTCCCACTATTAACAATATTTGTAGAAAGCGATAAATTGTTATATCTTTAGACAATAAGATATTGTTTTTTTTTTAATTAAATTAAATCGTTATATCTTCAAACAATAAGATATTGTTAATGGAATCCACCTCTCAAAATTAACAAGCTACAACAATATAAATTGATGTTCATGTTAATTACTAATGAAGAAAAAGATTCTTATTGATAATTAATAAACATATATACGGAGACAATTTTAACACATAAAAAGTTATTTGGGTCATTCTACGATAAGAGGTAAAGTGTACGGCATCCATTATAAAGTAGCATTTTTACGCTGCATGTTGTAATTTTATGCAATAAATCACAGCACCTTAATGTAATTTTGTAATAGCATTATGATTAAATGCCCAATTAAAGTACACTTTCCTGAAATTCCATATTTAAGTCTGAAAAAGTCTCTACCCTGGCCTGTCCCCTTGACGTTTTCAGTTAAACATGAAGACAGTACATACCTTCTTTGTCGCAGTTGCTAAATTTAGGTATATTTATCATGACTTTAAACAAGTATACTTAAGTATTACAAGGGGAACATACAACAATATTGGTTTATTTTCAATAATTTTCGAACTTCATTTTTGTCCCGCTTTTTTTGCGTATCTACCCTGGCGAATTTTGATCTGTTAATACAAACAGAAGTATTAGACGGCCATATTCAAAATGGCGCTCAAAGACGCGTATCAATGTGAAGTTTGTAACACTAAACACACGAGCCGTTAGAGCCCTATCATTTGTTGGTTGGCGCGACGCTACAGTGCGGTGCAGTGGTTTCGCAAGGTGATTGTGTCTCTACACTGGTAAGTCGTAAAATTTATAAAACTCACTTAATTTATTCACATTTACTGCCTAGATTCCACAATAATGTAATAGTTGGAGCGTGATATATTATTAACCCAACATTAACTTATGTCAGTTAAAAATTTTAAATTTGTCACGAAAACGTCTCTCCCCTGGCGTATTTCCCCTGGCAAAATAGTTACCAGGGAAGATACTCACTGCCCAGGGGACATAATGTGGATCATAAGATGTTTGCGCAAACTAATTCAGATATAGCTAACTTCTATCAACATTCTCAATAAACGTTTTAAATTATCATAGTAAAAAAAGGCGTATGGTAAACAAGTAAAGGAGGGTCTCAGTTCATCCGTCATATGTTTTTTTTGGTCTTCGAGGATAATTTCTTTGTTTATGATCCGATTTTAATGATTTTTTTTAGTTATTAGGTTTTCCTTTGAGATTGGTCCTATAATATTGTTACAAATCATGGCATCACGCAAGAAGTTAACACGTGAAAAACGATAAGAGTAAAAGCGTCAAGTAGAGCTTACGCTATCAAACAATTTGAAAAGATCCAGAAAAGTATGAATTGCAAGACCAAAAAGATAAGAAAGAGATACTAAAAACTTTCGACCAAATGACTCCTAGAGAGCAACCTAAGGCACGAAAGATATGGAAAAGAAAACAAGAGCGTAGGCAACGACTTGCCCTTCGAAATGTTACTAATGTTCTGGTAACTATATCTAAATATTTCAGATAATGATGCTCAAATGCCGCAAGAGAATTTTAATAGAAGAGTTGTGTGATGTATGAGTTTGGAAGACGACGACAAGATCCAGGTACGTTATCTGTAAAATGGACAAAACTGGACAATTATATAAACTTGATGAACAAGATATTTGATTTGGCCCAAAGGACCTGATTGGCGAGGCATTCCCTACACCAAATCTCATTTGGAAAGAGCAGTGGATGTTCTTCTCCTTCAAAAAGGCGACAGATGTATTTAAGAAAGCTTAAGCATATTTTTGTTTTTTTTGTTCATATAGAGACGAGAATAACTTGTTGATTTAATGAAAGGTACAATATGAGTATGGGTAATATGAAAATTATTCTGATTATCACAAGTCAGATTATCACTTAAAAGGGCGCTAGTCTATTTAATTAATATTGATAAAATAATACTTTATTATTTGTTGAAGGTACTATGTCACATTTTACTTATATTTTTTGTCGCAGACACTAAAGAAGCTCTAGTTTAAGATTTAAGGAAAGGCTGTAATACGAAAATGATACTCTAATTAAAAATTAAGTACAATGTTTAATAAAAGTTGATTTTATTCATTGTTTTATTACGTCAAAGTCTCTCCCCTGGTCAAAAAATTATCTACCCTGATCTCGATGTCCCTACCCTGCCCGATGTATTTACCCTGGCCTTGTAAAAAGTAACTAAATATGTATAAAGTGACTTGCCCTTACGTGAATGTATACATAAAAGGGACTAAAATCGTAATATATGTATTTAATCAAAAAACTCCAACTTTTCCCCTTGGCCGCATCCTCTATGGACTCGAAACCTCTTATAGTAGAATGTCCCATTTAAGAATTATTGTCATTTCAAAGCATAGTTTTTTAAAGTTATGAAATGTAAAATAATGCCTAAGTATGTAATTGTACATACATTCACTACCCATCTACCCATTCAGAGTAGACAGAGCATGAAAGAATGCACAACAAAATCACATGTTGATACACATTTTAAGAATAAGTCCTACAGATAGCAAAGTGGGATCAGATAAGGTGTAAGAGACAAGGTGTAAGAGAAATGATGAAATCTAAGATCAACAACATATCTTTCAATTTATATTTGAACAATTATATTTTTATTATTATTATATTAATTTCATATATTTGAACAACTCCAAAGTATCTATCTATGATTTCAAGATAAAGGCTTTCTCTTAAGCTTATGTAGTTATATGTTACTAAAACCCGAACATAAGTAAATTAAATTTCTGTCTGCCTGTATGTTTACTAATCTAGGACCTAAACTATTTCCTTAGAGATTCTCTAAGAAGACTATCGAAACTAAGCTCAGCTATTTTTTATCTCGGAAAAATACCCAACTTAACGCAGGCGATATCGCAAGGCCCAGTTAGCACGTAACATAGGTACATATGCAATTACAGAATTTAAATAATATGTGAAAGTATATTAAAAGTACCACACCAGAACTATATGTACGCTCACATTTTGAATACAGCAAACAATAAATGCACATACAGTAAATAATATGTAATTGGAATGAGGCACATATTTCACAAAGTTCTACGCGAACTACTCTCACTTCTTTACCTTGACAAAATCTAGTGTATCCGTGTCAAAACAATAAAAAATGTAAACTTACCATTCGCTTCATCTATCAAAAATATTCCAGTCACAACACAAAAAAATACTATTCTATAATTCATTGTTTTACTTTTACACAAACTAAAAAATTAATATTGTAACATATAGTTCGAATAAAAAGTTTAGATAACGCGCGAAGTCAGGAAAAATGTTTAGTGTGACAGCGACTAGTTTTTTTTAATATTTCGAAAGGCATTGGTAGCAAAGCCATCAGCCTAACATCGTAACTTTTGAAGAAACACTTATAATCTATATATATTCTATCTATATAATAAATTATAATCACGTCACAGTATTGTTTGTTAAAATTCATAAGGAACAAATGGAGCTCATGTTTAATATAAAATCGTTTTTCATCTTACAACTAAGTACCTAACACTCCTCCAGTAGTGATAGTAGGCCTTACTGACGTTAAAAAGGACTTCTCGGAAGAACTCAGACTTCGGCTACACACGTTCATTTAGATTTCCTCCACTCTTTTCACATAAATACCCCACACACCTTCCAATTTGTTGGAACAACTTTCCTAGGGATGGCGATCCGAGATCGATTAATGAAAGAATCGATTATTCTATCTCGTGCAGTGAATCGATCCAGTGAATAATCAAAAATCGTTCTACGGATTTTTTAAATTTTGCATGGGATAGATAAAAATTAGAAGACTCAAAAAAGCGCTAAATCTGGCTCCGAGAGCGCTAAGGTGGCGGCAGTGTTCGATATATTATGTATATGTAATTTATTAAAAAATTCCACGGTATCTCATTATTTTATAGTTGTGTTCTTACCAATACAAATATAATGAAAACTGCATTTTTGGGTGTCCGCAATCAATTCACTAAATCGATTCTTAACTCGAGATCGATCAATCGATTTTTCCATTAATCAATCTCTTATCGCCATCCCTAGGAAAGTTGTTCCAACAAATTGGAAGGTGTATAGCATTTTACACAGACCTTTAAAACACAATATTCTATCCCTGTTGTACTTTAATTAGTCATTGGTCAGAGCCTAGACAGAGAAAACCGAGAACACCTCCTTGCCTAAGGATGACTGACTAATGACTAAGGAAACCAAAGGACATGAAACAAGTACAAAATAATCGTGCCACCTAAACTTCAAGTGTCGCAAAAAATGGCTGCCGATTAGTGATGTCCCAAATATCTACTATGTAGATGTCGTTGTCAGTTGTTAAAATAAGTATTGTTTCCGCACCAGTATTGAAATAAAAATAATTTTGTATGATATCTTCGGAAAAAGGGAGGGCTTTTTTTGTGTCATAGATTTGTACAAAAGTACTGAAATATTGTTCAAACTGAAAACAGCAGTCAGCGTAGTTCAATGCTATCGGCATATAATTAGAATCTGCCCTTAAGGCGATTTTAAGGTGTTATTAGCAACGATAGCAACAGGCGCCTTCAAGGATAGCCCCTTTCTGTCCTTCGATCATTTTTGTTCCATTTAAATGAACCCTACATACAAACAAATTACTTAGGTACTTCTATTTGTAATACTTAATAGTACGTCCATGATTATTACAGATATAAAATTGCTTTTTAAAAGAAACCCATATTTTTATGAAGCGCTTTCATAAATGTTGAAGATCAATGAACATAGGTCAAAGTAGTTAAAGAATAGCACAGTCCTTTAAATGCTTTTCTTTTCTTTACATGCATAACGTTGCTTCTTCTAGGGGTGATGGTGAAATTAAAATAAGTGCTGTGAGAAACACACATACGGACCAACCAAATCTGTAGCCATGGCGTACTGTAGCACTTTGATAAACTAAATACTAGAATAATTAATTTTACTAAAAATTAGTGGTCTTATCACACAGTAATTGGGAATAATATTTCCATTAAGAATAGAACACTGTGGACTTCTATTATTCGAAGAATTCTCAAATTCAGTTATGTACTTCCAGAGGTTACCCCGTATATACAAACAAACAAATTTTATTTCTTTTCGTTGTAAAGAAATAAGTAATATTATTGTTCACACACACATCACACAAACTTTCGAAACTAGAAGTACCAGTAGAAATATATATACTTATGTACACATAGGCATACATAACACATAATTATACATAACATAACACATAATTATACATAACATAACACATAATTATGTATTATTTGTAATATTGTTATGTATTATTTGTTATATGGTTATGTATTATTTGTTATATGGTTATGTATTATTCGTCATATTTTAATATAACACATAATTATACATAACACATAATACATAATAATGAGATTTGAGGAAGCGAAAGACGTATTGTTTATTGTTCATTTATTGTTCGCGCATACTAAAAACTGCAGGTTATGGGCCCAGGCCTTCTCAGGCCTGGAAAAACAATAAGTTTTCCTTTTAAGAGATTATTGTTATAAAAATTACGTGTATGTTTTTGCAACAAAATGGCTACCTCTTCGGGCTTAGGGCTTTCACCTCTTCAAAAAAACTATCAAGTTGCGTTCTTTGAAGTAGCATCTTCTCAGCTTGAATAATATCTGACGCGTGAATGCGTGAAGAGGATGTGGCGCCATTGTGCAATTTTGAATTTTGATCTATAGGTCTAGACAACTTAAGTCGGAAAACACGTGCGCCCTGAATAACACGGGCAGTGGCAAGCAATAAACGCAACCAAGAACTAAAACGTATAGGATTAGGTAAAGGAGGCTCTGGTAAAGAGATGTCATTGAGTAACCCCACAAGTTCCGACTTTAATTCGGAGTTTGGTGAAGTTTCGACAACATCGGTGGCCTGCTCTATCGGCCATGTATACAATGGTTCTAACAGAAATTGTGGGCCAATAAACCACCTATGTGAAGGCGTAAGCGTAAGTTAACTTTAATGGGTTTAGTTGCATTATCAGTAACGGTGAGAGATGTTGGAAGCCACCTCCAATTGGACGGATTAGTCGTTTCCAATATCTCTCCCACCCTGTGAGCTACAAAAGGTTTAAAAGAGCGAGCATCACTCCGAATCCACCTAAGGACGGTAAGTGAGTCCGTCCAAAAAGTAGTTGCGGAGGGCTTCAGATGATGATTGCATAAAATCGTTTGTGCGAAACGCGTAGCAATAAGAGCCGCTTGCAGTTCCAGACGCGGAACAGAAAGCAGCTTTAGGGGCGAGACGCGTGCTTTGCTACCTATTAGGGCTGTGGACCTGGAGCCATCATCATAATTAAAAAGCCAATATGCGACACAAACAAAGGCTTGCTCACCGGCGTCAGCTACTACGTGCAACTGAACATCTATGGGATCTGACCGGACCATGTACCAACGAGGAATTTTAATACTGGTGGCGTGTACCAACTGGTTGTGCCACTCTTCGTATTCGACTGCGTATTTGTTAGGTATCGATGTATCCCAGTCTATGCCTTCTCGCCAAAACTTCTGAATTAGAATACGACCCCAAATAATAACGGGCATAAATAAACCGAGTGGGTAATAAACTTTCATAACATTAGACAATAGGACACGTTTAGTTAAAATGTTCGTCGTCAAGCTAGGACTGCCACGAGAGCTTAGTGTATCTTGCGATGGGTTCCATTTGATACCTAACACACCAACGTCAGTGTTTGGTGGTAGGTACACATCTGAGCTAGCATCGCTTCTCAATTCTTTTGGAATGAGAGACAGCGCTTTTGAGTCGTTTGACGTCCATGATCTCATTTCAAAACAGCACTTACTGTGTACCTTTACTATGTCAACTGCCAGTTGCGCGGCATCGATGGCACTAGAATGGCTACCCAAATAGTCATCCATATAATGATCTTCGAGTATTGCTTGACACGCGGCGGGGTATTCAGTCTCTGATTACTTTGCATTTTTGTTTTTAATATACAACGCAATAAACGGGCTAGATACCGCGCCAAAAATCATGAATGCCATGCGGTACTCTACAAGGTCACCATTTTTGTTCCGCCAGAGAAAACGTTGAGCATCCCTGTCTTTAGAGGCTATTTTTACTTGTGGAAACATTTCTTTTATATCAGCATTTAATGCTACAGCGCCCTCCCTAAATCGAAACAAAATGTCTAAAAGAGAACACAGAAGATCAGGGCCCTGTAAAAGCATGCTATTAAGACTAATATTTCTTGTTACGGCGGCAGCATCATGCACAACTCGGAGTTTCTTTTTCTGTGGGTGAAAGACTCCAAAGGTAGGCAAATACCAACGGATAGTACCGTCTGGGTTGACGCAGGAAACATTCGCTTCAGGCCGTTTGTGAAATGTCTTCGGATCGCATTCTTCTGCGTAGCCTTTGCTAAGAATTTCACCTATAAATCTATGATAAGCTTCGGCGAATAATGCGTCCTTAGACATATGTTGCTCGAGTGCCTTAAAGCGTAACAATGCCTGCGCGTAACTATCGGGTATGACTTTCGGTAAATCTTGTTTCCAAGGTAAATCTACTTCAAATCGGTCATTCTAAAGCTGACGGGCTGAACTTTCAATGATGTCTATGGCTCGCTGGTCATCATTGTGGGGCCGCGGTAAGCTCTTCGAAATTCCTAAAGATTCGATATCATATTAACTTTTAATGAGTGTGTCTAGATCGTAATTTACATGATTTACGAATTTGAGCGGCTTAGATGTAATAGAATATGCACCGTGAAGGACCCATCCTAATAAAGTCCTAGAAGCAACAGGCTCATTCTGTTTTCCACGACGTACTTCACGACTGAGAGACAAATGCCAAACGGGGGCGCCAATAAGAATAGTGGGAGCTGTGTTATAGGAAGAAAGCTCAACGCTTAAATCTGACAAATGTTTATATTTCGAAAAGTCAATAGTGTCTGGGTTTTGAACGCGTAGACCAAAAGGTCTGATGGCTTTCGCATGCTCTATCATGTAGCGATTGGTTGTTACGTCCTCTAATAAAAAGTCTACGTAACTCACATCGACATCTTTTGACATACCACTGACGCCCTCGATCCGCAGATGCTCTTGACGGGTTGGTTTTGCACCGATACGCGCTGCTACCTCACCGTCGATTAGTGTCGAGGTGCTACCTTCGTCGAGTAGAGCTGTAGTTTCGTACTCGCCGTCGGGGCCCTCGAGAACGATTGGTAGGATCTTTAGGAGACCGCGGGAAAAAGACAGCTGCTGTGATATTGCCCCATTGCATTAATAAGAAAATCAGACGTATTCATAACATTAATAGGCGATTCGTTGTTACAATCATTTTTCTTAGTGTAGGTAACAGAACTTATTTGTGCATTGTTACATTGAGCCTTAGACGTCAAGTTAACTTCAGTTTCGGCGGTTAATGTGCCGTGTAGGAGTGAGTTATGATGCTAGTGCATCCATTGACTCCACAACGTTTAGCTCGGCATTTATTCCAAGTATGCGGATTCGATTTAAGACAACGGTAGCATGTTTTAGATTCTCGAACCCAACGCCACCTATCGTCTACGGCTAGAGACAGAAAGACTTTACATACTTTTACAGTGTGCGCTCCTTGTTTACAGTATGTACAATTAGGAACATTGCTGCTGGTGGAAGCTGTGGCATATACCGTCTCTTTTTTTGCATAGGCTTTCGGAAAATATAATGGATTCTTTGGTTTTGCAGTACAATCCGAAATAAAATTAAATTTTAATTGCTTAACGGCCTCCGTAAGCAAAAAAATGCATAAGTGATTCCAACTTAGAAAGATTTTGCTCCACGTGCGTGTAACTTGCAGCAAAATCTGTAAAACGAGCTCTAGTGTGTTCGCTTAACTTAAGCAAAATACCGCGAAATAGCTCCGGTGAAAATAAATAATCGTTTTGCTTCAGTAGTTTGATGGTAGTTACGAAATTGCGTAGTTTATTCGCCAACAAATTTAAATCCTCTGGAGAACTTAACTTAACGCTGCCACGTAGTTCGGCAACCTGGCGAGCCACCAAGATTTCCGGGAGTGCGTAGGTCTGTTCCAAAACGTTCACAACGTCCTATGGGTTGCCGGAAGGACCAGATTTTAAGGAACAGGGACTGTATTCTGTACTTAATGGGAATGGAAAATACGTAGCTTGATTCAAACCTATATATTTAAGACATAAACTAAGTCACAAATAGGTACTACCAACAACGCTCACAACAAATTTTATAACAGGATAACAATGTCAAAACGAACTAAATTGTAAAAATATAAATGTTAAAAAAGGAAATAAAAGGAGTTCCGCAGCCAGTCACTAACACAATTAGTACTAACAAAAATGAAAAACGGCGATGATGTTAGAACACATTTGAATAAGTTCATTGACACCGTTGACATATTAAAAGAAATGGTTAAGAAATGATTAAGCATTATGATGCTTTACATCAATGATGTTATATTTGAAAAAGAGGTAGATAGGTTACGTTAGTACTAATGCTTATAAAATATTGTCCCGGTTCCGCACACACATAAGCCACACGTTTTGTTTATACAAACTAATAAAATGATGAAGTGTAAATAAGATAGCATGACAATTACCATAGGCAAAGTGAGACAAATATACATTGCACTACGTCGCTATACAATGTAAGATTTCAATTGCATTTCAAACTAACAAATCACACGGCTCTCTAAAACCATTGTGTTTGGTCAATTTTACTTTCTTAGTGCATTTTAAGCGAACCCATGACTTAATTTATAGAATATTAGTATTAATGCAACAGAACAGACATTTTCGAAAAATACGATTGATGCCTAATGGTAAGACAGTAAAAAAGGATTTATGTTTGATTTTTAAAATTATTTTTTCTTGAGTCATGTACATTTGGAAACAGAATTATTTAAGTACGTACCTTCGTAAAATAATTTTGTTATAGATTTGAAAATGATAAAAATAAAACACTAGGTATTTTCATGTAATTAATTGTTTATTTTGAGGGATCCCAATTATTGGGATATTAGACTCACTGCTAAAGCTTCCGATTCGTTTTAAAAAGTATGTATATTATAACTTATATACCAACTAAATAAACGTAATCAAATGTTTAATAGGCACTGCATGACATTGACGGTTCTGTAACATAACTTTTTATATTCTTTGACCAAACATAGTATATTGCTCTCTGTCGCACTTAGTAACTGGGGTATTCTCTATCGCATTTCATTTCTTTATGATTTAATATTTTACTGATATTTTAGATTTTGGAAAAAATGGTGACACGAATGAATTAAATAAGTATACTTACGCATGATACGTAATTCGTGAACCATTGGAAGTCTTGCTAGTATAGTTTCTGCGGTATCTAATAACACAGGACGGCATTTTAATATTAATATTAAGAGCGCACATACGAGTTGACACTGTCACGTTGTTACACGAATGAGCTCCAGGTTGGCTAATTAGCAGAGTTTTGGAGTGCCAGTTTTCGAGCGCAATAACTCATCTACCTCTTTTAAATGTAACATCATTGCTTTACATCCTTCTAAAATTTTAGTATCGCAATTGAATCGAGAGGTACATTACCAAAACCTGATGATTTAAAAATAAAAATTATTGAAGAAAATAATGCAAAATTAAAACCTGAAAATTCATCAAAAGAATGAGGCCTTTTATAGCAAAAATGTAAGTCAATATTTCTGTAAAATATACAACAAAAAGGGGCCATTCCACTTCACATTGCAGGTACATCAAAAATAAAAATGAGTTTTACAATTCTAATAAGGGTAAATTCCAGATTAAAAATAAATATAATTTTCAAGCATCATATTTAATTAAAGACATTTTCCTGTCTACGAATATTGAAAGTAAACAAGGAAATTGGTGTCTTGATAGTGGTTCACATATGTGTTCGAACCGGGAAAGATTTTTTCACCTTGATATGTCCGTAAACACATCCTTGCAGTTAGCCAGCAATACACAAACAGCTCCTGTAAAGAGAAAAGGAAATGTGAATATAAAATTACAGAATAACAAGGAAATTACATTAGCAAACACTCTCCATGTTCCGAATTTAAAGTCAAACTTGTTATCTGTTTCTAAATTTACTGATAAAGGATTAAATGTAATATTCTCTAAAAGGTATGCTGTAGTTAAGCACTCGTGGCAAAATTATTTTTATAGCAGAGAGAATAAATAATTTGTACTATGTAAAAAATAATAACAAATGTGATCAAACAAACATGCAAGAAATTAGTAAACATACCTTTAATATTTAAGTTATTAATATATGGCATAAAAAACTAGGTCATATAAATGATAATGATTTAAAATTTTGTAATAATAAGAAATTATTGCAAGAACTCCAATTTAATAAGCAAGAAAATTTAGATGATTGTGAAGCTTGTGCTGAGGGTAAGCTTTCAAGGTTGCCATTCCCTGTAACTGGTAAAAGAACAAAAGAACCATTAGAGATTGTTATTTCCGATGTATGTGGTCCTATGCGCACAAAATCACCTGGCGGATCAAGATATTTTGTAACATTCATCAACGACTTCACAAGGTATACCAGAGTATATTTTATATTTCATAAAAAGCAAGTGTTCAAATATTTTAAAGAATATAAAAATGAAGCAGAAAATTATATTAATAAAAACATAAAATTTTTACAAACCGATAATGGTATTGCAGAATATAAAAATAAAGAATTCCATAATTATTTAAAAGAATATGGTATACAGAGACGTTTATCTGCGACATATACACCACAACAAAATGGCGTTGCAGAACGCAAAAACAGAACCTTACTCGATAAAGTTCGTTGTTTGTTAATTGATGCAAATTTACCAGAAACTTTTTGGGCTGAAGCTATCCATACAGCAAATAATCTTGGTAACAGAGTACCAACTAGAACACTTGATCATGATACTCCCTTTAAGAAATGGGTTGGTCACACACCATCAGCAAGGCATTTACATGTTTTTGGTGCAAAATTTTTTATAATAAATAATGAAAGAAATAAAGGGAAGTTTGCACCGAGAGGGATTGAAGGTATATTCATGGGATATTCGGAATCTTCAAAAGCATACAGAATTTGGGTTCCCAGTACCGTAGAATCGAAATTACAAGAAATATTAAAGTACTAAATAAAATGTATTGTGAGAAAAGTAAAAGTAAAATACCACCACTACAGATGATGAATAGCGAAAATAATGAAATTGAAATAATGATAAATAAAAATGATGAAAATGAAATGGAAATGAAAGAAAACGAAAAAGAAAAATATTCCTTACCTTTTCAGAATCCTGGTTCTTCCACTAAATCTAATTTTCATTTTCAGGAACCCTATCCCGACTCTGACAATGATAATGACCAAAGTCGTGATAAAACCGACCTCGAAGAAGATATTGATGTTGATGGTCCTGATGACAGATATTCCACCGAAGAATCTGAAAACAATAAAACAAAAAGAAATAGAAAAATGCCAAAATGGACATGGATGGCTATATATTATATTATAGATACTTATAAATCTCAATCTTATGAAAGCGATGACTGGAACGATGCTATAATATCAGAAATAAAAGTACATATTAAAAATGAGACTTGGAAAATTATGGAAAGAAAAAGTAACAAAAATATAATTAATTATAAAATTGTATTGAAGATTAAAACCAGTCCTAATAACGAAGAAACCAAAAAGGCACGTTTGTAGCCAGAGGATTCAATCAGATACCTGGCATTGACTACAATGAGACGTTTGCTCCTGTAGCAAAACTGAGCTCTATTCGATTGTAACTCGCTAATTTTATTGAAGAAAATTTACAATTAAATCAAATTGATGTAACAACTGCCTTTCTAAATGGAAATTCAGATGAAGAGATATTCATAAAAAAAACAGATTATCTAGAAAAATATATTACTGAGATTATGTTAGAAGAAAGTTTAAATGAAGATTTATCGTTATACAATAAAGTTAAACAAATGTTAGAAGACATTAGAAGTATAAAAGGTGAAAAAGTATGTAAATTACAAAAGGCATTATATGGATTAAAGCAATCAGGAAGACAGTGGCATATACAATTAGATTAAGAGCTTAGAAAACTAAATTTCAAACCTTCCAAAGCTGATCCTTGTATTTATATATATATTCATATGGTACATATATTTATTATAAGGGGGAGTTAAGATCATTATTGCCATATATGTAGATGATTTGTTGATTTCATATTCTTGTGAGTAAACATTACACTATATAAAGGAAACTCTAATGAATAAATTTTCTATAAAAGTTTTGGGTCAACCAAAATATTGTATAGGTGTAAATATAAAACAAAAACATAATCAAATATCTTTAAATCAAGAAAATTATATAGAAAAAATATGAAAAAGGTTTAATATGCAAAACTGTAAACCTATTAGTACACAAATAGAACCCTACTTAAAACTAGAGAAAAGAGAAACATGTGATGAAAACTTAGCTTACTAAAAATTAATTGGCACACTCATGTATTTGGCTGTAGCTACCAGACCAGACATCATGTATTCTGTGAGTTACCTCAGCCAATTTAACAATTGCTACGGCGAAGAACATTTTAAATATACTAAGAGGATTTTACGCTATTTACAGGGTACTAAAAACGTTGGAATTATTTATAAAAAGGTAAACAACAATTTGTATGGGCTTGCAGATGCAGATTGGGCTGGCTGTACTGTGGACAGACGGTCTTACTCAGGCTGTGTGTTTAAATATGCGAACTCTTCTATCAGTTGGGCATCGAGAAAGCAGCGCTCTGTGGCCTTATCAACTGCTGAAGCAGAATATGTTTCCCTGAGCGAAGCCTCAAAAGAAGCTGTACATTTGAAATCATTGTTGGAAAATATAGGTGTAAAGTAAATAAATAGCAAATCAAAACATATAGATATAAGAGAGAATTTCGTAAGAGAATGTATACAGAGGAAAGTCATTTGTATTGAATATATGCAAACAGAAGAAATGGAAGCTGATTTATTAACAAAAGGTTTATCTAACTCTAAATTCACATCTTTAAGAACTAAACTTGGAAAACTCGACGTGATGTACGTGAGGGGGTGTGGAAAATGATCGTTAAATAACACGCACATCACTATTTAACTTTTTAACTGTTATTTGTGAACGTCGTTTGATTGTGTTTTATTATACTCTTATCTGTTATTTGTTATATGGTTATGTATTATATATGACATTGTTATGTATTATTTATTATATTGTTATGTATTATTTATTATATTGTTATGTATTATTTATTATATTGTTATGTATTATATATATCTTATTATGTATTATACATTATATATTTTATAATATGTATTATACATACATACATATCTTCACGCTGTATCTCTAATGGGGTAGTCAGAGAGGACGGAGCGCCAAGCGTCGCGTTCCTTACTTCTTTCGCTTCCTCAAATCTGATTATTATGTATTATGTGTTATGTATATATATAATTATATGTTGTGTTATGTATAATTACGTGTTATGTATAATGTGTTATGTATTATATCAAGGACACTACCGAGATAGAATACTGCTTGCTTACTTATATTGTGGTGCAAGCCACCCTAAGTCTGTGACGCAGAACACTAGGCACACCTAACCGGCCTTCAGCCGCTAGAGGCCCGGCTCTAACGGGAGTAGGAAAGCCGTTAAGATGCACGCAGGTGCGGAAAGCTCCTCTGGCGACGCGTTGAGCCCGAAGTCCGCCCTTCATACGAGGTATCCCTCGGCTGGAGGAACCCTTAGGTGGTCGACCATTTGGCAGGGTGTCTTTAGCGCTCGCCCCAACGCGCCCCGTGACAAAAAGAAAAAAACTAAGTCCGTGAACATACTCACATGCACTGTGACGCTTATGCAGTAAAAAACGTCGCGTATTGGTATTGCACATAATTTCGTACTTAATATGATAAATGAATAACAACTGAAGGATTTAACACTTGTTTAATACTTTTATGACAAGTAATAAAGAAAATTAATAAGTACTCAATTTATTATTAGATTCCATAAATACGCAAAATTAAAACGTCGTGGACGAGTCCATTGTCGCACATTGAATTGGACTTGCGTGTTCGGAGCGACCAAGTAATAGTATTGTCTTGCTTTTACATACGACATAGAGTCACGCGTTATAGGAGACAAAGCTACTTCCCGCGTCACGCTCTGTCAGCGCATCTTTCAAATTGGAAATATCAAATCAGTCACATATCCTATTAGTTTTTAAACTCAGTGGATCTACAAAAGAACTTCGTCGATGCCACGCTACACATATTCCACCACAATAGCATGTTATCGTGATTGACAAAACAAATCCCAAATATATAGAGTAACGAATGAATTCTGGAACAACATCGCATTGTTGTTAGTGTTAGGAAAGTATTTCACTCAATAATCTGTGCGTCCAATGTGTGTAGAGGATTTGATCGGGACCGGGACGGAATTGGGACTGAAAAGCGGTTGGGAGCGGGATCCCGATCGCTATTCAGTCCCGAAATTTTCGGGATTAGATTATGCCTGATCCCAGGATTTTCTGGAAAAAAAGTTGCAAATAGACTGTATAAAGTGAAATCAATGAGCTCGCATGCCTATCATTTTAATATAACAAAGCTCACTCAAAAAAAACAATAAAAACTAAAAAAATAAAGTGTACCTATTGGCCTTTTAAATTTATGATAAGTTGTAATATGAGTAGTAGCAGTAATAGGTCCAAGTGTCATCGCGTCTAGAGCCGTTAAGTAAATTACTTGTATTTAAATTTCGTATCTACTTTATCATTTTTAGTAGTATTCTGTTTTTTTTTTACTTATTTATTCTTTTACATTTTAGTGTTTTTTTCTTTGAGTCAGGGGTTTTTTACTTTCTTATTTAAGTTCTATTTCACGCTTCTTACACGCTACGACCGACACTCTACCCCATTTCACAAAGGTCCATTCACAAAGTAGCGAGTGTTATTTATTTTGTTTAGAAATTTATATTATATTTATATATAACTCGGAATGCCAAACCTCGTTGGGCGCGATTTAGGGACTCCGACCCTTAGAACTGATTTATGTAAGATTTTTTTATTGTTTTTTTTTTAACCCTCGGTACCGAAATTGTTTCGGGATCCCAGGATTAACGAAGTAATATAATCCCGAAATCCCGAGATTAGAATTAAAGGGCCGAAATCGAATTTCCTAAATGTGTGTCTATTCTGTCAATCTCGAACATGGTTACATTGGTTACATTTAATATTTACTTACTTACCTTGATTTATTGTATTCGATTTGGATATAATCTTTAAATTAAATTCCTTAACTTTTTTACCGTCTACGACACATGAATACACAGCTTCTTCCTCTTTAGTGGGATGTAAAATATATAAGGAATTATACACGTCTATTGTTAAGTGGGGTTCTTGCTCACTTTCAATGATATTATTTCTGTTTGAAAAAAATCAACCTCCATTTAAAAAAAAATAACTCTTAGCTTCTGGTAAATTATTTACTACGTTTCTAAAGAAGACAATCAGGACTTATTTGCATTTATCTGTAGTAATTATTTAAAAACTGTTGCAATTAAAAAAATTAAAAGAAGTGAAACTGGGTAACAAGGCTTTACAGAAGTTATGTTAATTTATAACAGGTATTTCTTCTCTCATAACTCACCTATAAGAAGAATTCATTAATGTGTCATTTTTATACCACTCTACTTTAGAGTTCAATGTGATTCCGGGACAAGTAAGGGTTACAACATGTCCATTTTCTGTTATATTGACATCAGCGGTATGTTTAAATACATTTTTATTACTAATATATTTAACTATAACAAATAAAAATAATTAGACAATGCTTCAATCTATTCCACTAACAACTTAAGTAAGGCAAAAATTTAAAATTTCATTTATACCTGAATATTTACAGTGTTCAATTAGTATAAATTCGGGTACATATCTGACGATTTGACTAATTTCAGGCAGTGTTTTATTCAGTTCAATCGACCGGCATGATATATCGTAATTATCATCAAAAGATAACATGTTATCAAGAAAAAGATCTGAATTTATTGCTAACTGAAATAAATACATATTTCAAATCAATTCGAAATATAAAAAAATGACTTTTTATTGTTTGTATATTGTATACATTAATAAATCCAAAATAGACCAAGTTTAAAAACAGTAAAAATGACATTTTTGTGATATTATACAGACGTAAAATGTGACAAAGACGTTGACCCAACCCGAAAATGAGATTTTTTCTAACTACGTAGAATTTTAGATAACAGTTTTGTTTGACTTTTTCCCTAAAGTGAAAAGTGACCTACTTAACTAGTTATTCATAATTTTTTTTTCATTTATACAAACTTTTCTTTTTGTTTCTGAGAAGGAGAAAAAATTCGTGTTAGCAACACCGAAGAATAAATAAAGAGAGAACACTGGCGCCCCTAACGAATCGCAAGTCAGTTCATGATGTTATCGAGAAGAACGACCGACGGCTTGTTCCCCACTACCGCTGCGAGATTATATAAGTCAAAACTAGAGCGCTCCAGCTCCACCTAACGCTCTTATAGCGAACGCCGCGGATTACTCCCCTTCAGGGAGCTCCCGATCCCACCGTAGACGACCGAGGGACATTTTAACGGACCCGGACGACCTCATAACAGGGGCGAACAACGCCCTGTTAAACACCACAACCAACGCTGCGACATCAAACCGCCCCCTTCGGAGGAGGCGTTGACGTCTTGCGCGCTAACACTAGGGTCTCTGTAGGTTCTCTCCGACGATCACATCACACATACTCAGATAGGGCCTCACTCGAGCGCGGGACTTCCGCCCGCGCTGAGTCATACGATAGGCACCCACCATTTCAGGCCTTCACCCGATTGTACGCCGGCCGGTTAAAACCACTCTGGGACCGGCCCCCACCCGTATAGGTTCCTGGACGGCACGCAGGTGCATATTTTCCCGGCGACAACTTGAGCCGAGGTTCCGTTCTCCGTCCCGGGTACCCCCCGGACGGAGGGGCCCTCAGGCTTTGTCGACCTCTCTGGGGGGAGCGCCTTCCGCGCTTCCCCGCTACGCGTTCGGCTCGCTACGACGGCCTGTAGGGTCAAGTGGCGGTGGAGGGTAGTTTTAGCCGGTTCGAGCCCGGCACTATCCGATCGCGCCCGACGTTCACTCGTGAGGCGTCGGAGGCGGCTGGGTGCTCGTGCGGAGTTTCTTCCCTTCCGATAAACAAAAAAAAAAAAAACTCCAGCTCCACCTTTCTTATTTGCTTTTTCACTTCAGGACTGCAGCACGAAATGTTTGAATACAAATTAATTCAATATTAATATTGTAATTGATGTAAAGTTTGATTATGCCATTGCTATAGGTATCTAAGTTAACATACATTATCTAATTCTATTGTAGATTAACATCGGAAGTGAGATAGAAATCTAGAAAAGCCCAACGCGTCAGGGGTCATGATCACGATCAAGTATAAAAATCGACATAAAAGTGTAAATCTAATTCAAGCGGCAGTTGTGGCAGAACACCGTATGTATCGAAGACGAAGGAAGGTATCGTGTAAAACTGGTACTAAGACCGTGAGTACAATTAAAATTATTTTACCGGGAGCTAGCGCCGACGCTGTGAGTAGACATAATGAATGTCCGTTAATCTGATGCAGAAATCGTTAATACTATATTTTATTTGTGTTAGTTTATAATATGTACATAGTAGTAGATCAAAAATAATATTAATAGCCTGAACTCTGATAAGATAATTAAATTGGATACATGTCTGGCCTTGTCAATGACCAGAATGACAATCCTAAAGCTCAAACAGTCCCTATCGAAACTAAGACTAGCTAGTGAAAATTGACCTACGGGTGGCCTAAGCTTAAAGAAACTCGTAATGTCAATTGCAGCAGTTTTCTAAGCCTAGAGTTCGCTCTTGAGGCAACTGTCATTAAGTAGTCTCTGCACCAATAGGAATATTCCTTTGGACTTAGGAAACCATAGCTTTGAAGTGTTAGTTTTATTTTACCAGTAGCAGACTTTATTAAACATTATATCCATACATACTCCTACATACTATACCACTGCGTAAGCGTACACTATAACGTTGCATATATGCACCGTAATTCGTATTGTTCTTCCGATTGCACGAATATCCTCTCATACATAGACGTATCCACGTAAAACTTACGGCCATATCAAGAATACAGCCAACCAGCGATTTTGTTACTATTAGTTTGTCTGATAATTTTAAGTAGTCTTAACCTCAGAATTTTATAAATTAAAAAACGAGGAAGTGTTTTGATCAGTTCTATCATAATACTTTGATCAAATTAATGAGAAACAGCTCGAAGACCCCACATCAATCTCATAGAGCATATCTGGGACGTTCTGAAGCAACGAATAAGATCAGTGCAGCCGACTCTGCAGACCATCAGAAAGCTAAACATGGAGCACTCAACCTATAGAGACGAAATATCGGATCATCTGGTGGTGAATAAACAAACTGTTATTTAAAAAAGTAAAAAGTGATGAATAAATAAACTGTTATTTACACTAACAAATATTAAGCAGTACATAACCAATACTGCACCTGTGTGCATATTGTATACATATATTCCGACATATATTATTTAAATATTTAGGTATGTAATGACTTTATTCGGTAATGTGGCAAAAACAGTAAAAAATCAAACAGAACGCAGTAACGCAAAGCGCAACAGTGTTTAGATGTAAATTGTTTTCATACAAAATGAATGACAATGCCACCCTATAGGCTGCTTTTAATTTATTAAAGAAAAATAAAAAAAAACGTGTTTCATTCCTACTTAGCGAGCTTAAACTACTTACTGGCGCTTTGAACTTTAACATTATTTCTCATTAATTTGATCAAAATGTTATGATAAAACTGATGGAAACTATTCCTTACTTATTAATTTAAAAAATTCTGAGGATAAAACTATCTAAAATTATCAGACAAAGTAATAGTAACAAAATCTCTAGTTAGCTGTATTCTTGACACGGCCGTAAGTTTTACGTGGATACGTCTATGTATGTGAGGATATTCGGGCGATTCGAAGAACAATACGAATTAATGTTCCTAACCGAGTTTATTTCAAATTGAGTTTAATAAGCACAGGTCAACGATAGAAAAGTATGAAATATAACGAAAAAAATAAGTAGTTTCATTGAAAACAAAAATATGTTTGCGAATGATACTCTTGTACTATGTATTTACTAACCTTTGTAAATTGTAATGAAGTTCAATATTAACATAAAAAAACTAGTAGCGACATCTAACTATGCTGGACTACACTACTACGAAAGCGAAAACGAAATGTTACACAATTGTAACATTTTTTAATGGAGTGAAATGACCCTGTCTTATATTTACCTACTTCGTTCACTTATGTACTAACAGATTGCGTTAGTGCATAAGCTCCTGTTCATGAGATGACCCCTATTACAAACGAAAACATAGACGTATCCACGTCAATAAAATTGGATCTTTGAATTAGGTGTCCTTTTTTCTGAAAAAGGGTTTATATAGCAAACTTTGACATTAGCTATCCACATGCATATAGCCTCAAGTCTACGTGATACAATGTATGGTGTTACAATTGAAACAGTACATATTTAAGTAAATTATTATTGTATTTTATATATGTAGTTAAAGAGAAATAAATAATAGGCTGTACCTTTTTGGTACTATTACGTGACATTGGATGTAACCGACACTTTCCGAGTCTTGTGCGTATTCCTTGGTGATGTTTCCAAACATTACATGGTCCCCAATTTTCCCAAAACATCACTACTGTGAACGTAAAAGGAAAAATATGTCCAAAACGTATGAAGGGTTCCTCTCGTTGTTCGATAAATTTTTTGTTTATGGAGTCTATTACGATACGTTTGAATTCTTGCAACTCACGTTCTTTTCCAGTTACAGGTTTAATATTAACATCAAAAACTCCTGTGATAGGCAACAATAATTAATTTATAACAGGGGTAGATATCTTCAATAATAAAGTTGAGGTAAGTAATATCTAATTACTTTAATAAATAACAAAATATTAACACTTAACTAATATGTAAACTTGCTGAAAAGTAGCTGATCAAAAGCAGCTGTCGAGTAGGTAGGTATAGGTATATTGCTTTGACTGAGTAATGTGGCATTTGTTAGAATTAGATAATATTATAACTAAGGTTATTACCATCCAAAAGATACGTGAAAACGAACTTTTCATTAAGATCATAAGCAGGTTTGCAATCATAAATTCCAGAATCATTTAGATTGAAATGTTTTAAAACTAAGGTATGATATGGTGTCACAGATAATTTACACATGTTATAATCATTTAGCGTCGATAAAGTTAGTTCTTCGAAGGGAAAAGTAGTGCCTCGTTTTTTATAATACCATATTTTAGGATTTAAGTTATCTTTTTCAGCGCTGTAATACAGCAAAAATATTAATTGAGGTACGAATCACTATATTAAGTATGTAATAAATAATAATATACTATTGCATAATATTGTAAAGTATACTTAACAAAAGTTACACTTCAAACGGACTGTTGCATTTAATAGAACGTCTACAATACACGCCGTTTTGTTTTTATTCAAACCAGACATTATGTCCGAGTCTTGGCAAGCGAACACGTTTTCTTCAGATATAACTATTTCGTATTTAAAAATCAATGAATATAACAGAACTACGATGTAATCATATCTATGAAAATAAATCATTTTAACCTGCAAAATCAAACAATACGAGTATAAAGCTATCATGGGTCAAAAATTCAACGCGATTCGTGCAAGTAGATGCGCGGGCACGCAATAAGTAGTTACTTCAATATAATACGATGTGTTCATAATAAATGCATATCACAACTTTCTTATTTACTTCGCCTTAGTCGGGTAAAAACGTGTAAAAACTGATTTTGATGTGAAAATAAGACATTGTATTATTTAAATGTACACACTACAATGCCAGATCTCTCTCTCTCTAGGTAAATATTGGCTCCATGAAATCCCAAGGTAAGTACTTAGAAAACAACTGTTAAAACCTCTGAACAATAACTTAATCTCGTTTAGTTAGCTATTGTACAGATGTCAAAACACAGAAATTACATGAAATTACCTTTATTGCAAATTATATAATTCGATAAAGTTTGATGTCTAACTTTGACAGAATCTTAAAAAATTATAATTTATGGTATTATTATATTTCTCTATGCTTAAAACTGATTTAGAGAATTATATTTGAAGGTCAAGTGAGTGCGAATCAGTGTTGCCGACTTAGTGGATTTTCCACTAAATCTGGTGGTTTGAACCCCCTTTTAGTGGGGGAAATATTGCGTTTAGTGGCTGGTGATTTTTCTGGTGGTTTAGTGGAATAGAATTTTTCCTATTTTTTTTTTATTTAGTACATAATCACGCCAGTATAAAGTTTGGACGTTGTAGTTCATAATATTTCTAATTTATTTTAGGGGTATTCACTTTACTATGTGAGCAACACTAAATCTCTGTTGTCAAGTAACACGGGGATTTCCCTTAAAATATGTTGTTTATAGCAGTTTTCTGTCAGGTGAAGCGGGGATTTCCAGCAAAATATTTTTTATATTCTAAACTTTCTTCTTTCTCAAATTGGTCTTATTCACTGTCTGAAGTTTGTTCGCGAGGGATAGGTCACTTAATGAAAAATATGCCGAAACCTCAGTATTCTCAAAAGTTTCGGGATTCTTGGCTGCAAGACCCTGCTTTAAAAGATTGGCTTCAGATGATTGAAAGTACTACTGGCCAAGTAGCGAAGTGCAAATTTTGTGGTACCACTTTAAGGAGCTATTATGGAGACTTAAAATCACATGGAATGTCGAAGAAACATCAACAAAATGCAAAGGTAAGCTAACACGACTATTTTATTACGGTAAAGCATGGTCAATAATGTGTCCATGTGGTACCGCATTTAGCATTACCTCATATTATCTTCCTGAGGGTGTCGTAATACGTGTCTGAGGGATGTGAAAATGGCAGCAGTGCTTCCCGTGAATGCAACATTTTGCATTGTAGTGTTCATAAATCCGCCTCGCCTACCAAGTTTGATGAGTGTTAGCATAGTAGACAGAGTGCATTTATTTTTTACACGACTGCCCAAAAAAAGGAGTGTAATTTGTTTAGAGTTTAAAAAAAATTAGGGTATCGTTGGAATCCTTACATTCTTATACCGAGTGACATAGGCTATATTTTTTTTTGGAGATAGCTGTCGTGTTTTTTTTTTAAATTTATTTTTTAAACTTATTACATTATTGTAAATTGTTGCAGATTATCACTGAGCAACCCAAATTACCATTTAAACCAGAACCCATTGGAAGTCAAAAAAAGGAAGAGGCCAGGCTTGCTTTGTTTACAGCCATGCATACGAGTATACGAGTAGTTGACCATTTAGGTGAAGTAATCAATCATAGCCATCAAAGGGAAACAGAAAAAGTACAACTACACCGAACGAAGTGCACCGCGGTCATAAAAAATGTATTAGCATCACATTTCATTGAGGTTTTAAAACAAGATATTAAGGATCAATCATACAGTTTATTGATTGATGAATCAACAGATATTGCTGTTCAGAAATATTTGGGTTTGGTTATAATTTATTATAGTAAAGCACACCAAAAAATAGTATCTACATATTTAGACCTTGCAGAGCTGCATGAATGCAACGCTGAGGGTATTGTCTCCGCTATAAAAAAGACACTTAAACGATTCGATTTGAAACTAGAGAACTTTATGGGCATTGGTACAGACAACGCTTCCGTAATGGTTGGAGTAAATAATGGAGTTTTTGCGCAGTTGAAAGCAGAGGTACCACATTTGATTCTAGTGCGTTGTTTATGTCATTCCTTGCAACTGGCTGTTTCTGCTGCTGCAAAGCAATTTTTGCCGAGGAATTTAGAATTTTTAATTAGGGAGACCTATGATTGGTTTGCTCGCTCTTCTTCTAGACAAAGTGTTTATAAGGAGCTATACAAAGCAATGAATGATGGCCATAAACCACTTAAAATCGTTCAAGCATGTCAGACACGATGGTTGTCAATAGAATCAGCAGTCTCGAGAATATATACGCAATGGCTAGAGCTAAAAACTCATTTTTCTATAGCCAAGATCCACGAAAGGTGTCACACAGCAGAATTATTGCACTCTATGTATGCGAACGAGATGAATTACGCATATATTTCATTTTTATATCCAATATTAATTGAGATAAACAGAGTCAACAAAATGTTTGAGTCAAAAGATACAGACCATACCAAATTGTGCGATGAGTTGATCAACCTGATAGATATGCTTGTCAGCAAAGTCACGTTACCTATAAATAAAGTTAATATTTTCACTCAAAATATTCGTGATTTTTTGGATCAAAGATGTTATTTGGGATTCCGATTTGAAAAACAAATACAAGAGATGAGAGAAAAAGGATTACCAGCAGCAGAGGAAGTATCAATACGGAATCGGTGTATACAGTTTATAGTTAGTCTGATTGAAGAAATTAAAAACAGGCTGCCGGAAAATGTGACTTTGATGAAAAAGATTTCTCGAGTAAGTGTTCAACAAGCACTAAATCACAACAAAGAAGATCTAATCGACATAATGTCTCAATTACATAAAAAAACAGACTTCATTGCAAAAGTTGATGATCAGTGGCGACAAATACATTTAATGAAATGGAGTGAAACCAAAGACACAAAAAAGTTTTGGATCGAAGTGTTGCATTTTAAAGACGCTCAAGGAGAAGCTAGATTTCAAGATTTAGCGAATTTTGCAATTTCTCTTTTAATATTACCACACTCCAATGCCGACGTCGAAAGATTGTTTAGCAGCATGAACATTATAAAAAATAAACAGAGGAATCGTATGAAGTTGAATCTTTTATGTGCCATATTAAGAGTACGCTGCGGTATGAGGGTGATAGGTAAATGCTGCAATGACTATGAAGTTCCAATACACGTTATAAAAAAAATTGGCACCAATGAATCATATCGTTCCTTGGAAATTGATGATGATGGTGGCGGTGAAATAGACACATCTGATGACGATTTGTAATAATTTTAATATGTTTCATTTTCGTAATAAACGTTTTTCATATATCCCTGCTTATTTTTCTTTCCTATTAACAATAAAAAAGATTTAGTGACAAATTTAGTGGCTTTTTAACTTTGGTTGTTTTTGGTTAGTGGTTTTCTGGTGGTTTTAGAAGTCGAATCTGGTGGACAGCTCGTTCACCTGTTGGCAACACTGGTCGTATGACGCCAAGAAGAAAATGAGTCATCTATACGAATGCGCTGCCGTCGTCAATTGCCGTTGGAAATATGTTAACAGAGCGGAGCAGAATTATCAAAATGTCAAAATCCACAGTATTATAAGCATTACTAAAATCTTACAACATTAATACTGTGAGTTGTCTACTTTCCATCGCCAATCTCGTGTCATCAGTAATTTTGATTGCAACAAGACATTTTCATTGTAACAAGTTGCTTATGGTATATTATACCGTCGATGCAGTAGAAAGTAATTTTTTGTAGTTTTATTGTTTTTGAACTATAAACTCCTGTCTTGGAAAGTAGGAAATAATTTCCTATGAAAGAAAATTCCTTAAATTTTGAAATTCTCATTAATTTTCGGTCCGGAGAATGTTTTTGAGAACTTAGGCGTTGAGTTTCCAGTAACGAAAATATTCTTATATTAAATTTATATATTAATTTATAAATTTAAATTAATTAAATTTATAATTATATTAAATATATCTCATCGACTGGTTTCTGATATTTGTAAGAGACTGGTCGAGGCTTCGGGAGACCGCCGGGCTGGCAGCTTCTTCCGCCAACGAATCAGTTTGGCTATTCAAAGAGGCAATGCTGCCAGTCTGCTAGGTACCTTGAGCAATGACAGCTTTCTAAGCGGCAACTTTGAGGAAGTTTATTATTTAAGATAATGTGTAGTTTTAAGTTTGTAAATATTAACATATGTATGTACTTTTTGTTTATTAAATATATTAAATATTAATATAATAGGTAATTGCATCCCTAGCTCGGCTGTGTCGGAATAGATTTTTTTGCCTTACCTGTCAAGGGCGAATCACAATCATGCAAAGAAGAAACAACAACAACATTTAAAAAAATGTTGAAATAAATTGACAATTTGATTGTCATTTTGATTTTATCTAATATCGAGTCTGTGGTCTGTTCATTATCGAACACTTATTGTTCATCTTCATACAAACCTTATAATATGTTTTGCTGATTTTTTAGATACTTACTATTGTTTCAATTATTGTAATTCATGTCATTTATCTGTATGAGAACTTTATATACTGTGAAATTACTGTATGGAAATTAACACGATTTCTTAGATAATAGTCAATAGTAAAGAATAAGGTTAAATTGTAGGCATTGGTTTACGAAAACTTAAAAATGTCTGTAAAACGTCAAGCTACGACGGAGTTAAACCGTGATAATTGGGATCAAGAAGATGAACCAGAAGACATGGGGACTTTTAAAACTGCACCTAAGGATGAACTTGAGAAGCGTGTCATAAGAACTGCAAAAAGACGTTCACTGGCCTCCAGTAACGATGTAATTTGCCATTTTCATTGGTTTTTGAATGTTTTTTTAGTCTATTTATTTCTTTTTAAACAATTGAATATATGCACCTGAATAATTTTCAATTTTCAGCCTAAAAAGAGTGTCTTCAGTGGTTTTGGTGGATTCCAGAAAACGCAGCCATCATCATTCGACTTTTTGGCAAATTTAACAAATGGTAATAAAAATACTACTGCCACATCGTCAGATAAAAATGTTACATCCAATCCGGAGAGTGCGTTAGACAGTAAATCTAGCTCTACGGTGCCAAGTGGTATTTTTGGTGTAACAGCAACCTCTACACCTACAAAATTAACTTTTGGTTTACAAGTTTCTCCAAGTTCCCAAACATCAACATTATTTTGTGTTTCTTCCACAAACACAACCACTTCACCATCAATTTTTACTGTTTCAAAATCAAACCCATTACAAACGGATAGCCCATTTAAAATTAACACATCTAGTTCAGATAATGGTAGAGAGTTAACATTTAAAAACATAAATTCAAATAGTACAACACCAAAAATGTCACCCATAGTGTTTAATGTGGCCACTGAAAACAGCAATAAGACTCTAAACAACAATAGTAATGTCAATTCGACAGTATTTAAGATACAAGACTCAGCTTCTAATGCACAAAACACAAGTATAACAAAATCTGTAAATACTAAAAATGAGACTGGAAACAAGGAGAAAAATGAATGTGATAAGAAAAAATTAGAATATCATTCTAAATTAAAAGGATTAAATGAATCCGTATCAAAATGGATTAAGAAGCATGTTGATGAAACACCTGTTTGTATTCTAACACCTATATTTAATGACTATGAAAAGTATTTGAAAGAAATACAAGATGAATATCAAGATGTTGATAAAAGTGATGAGAAAGGGAATCAAAATGATTCTTCCAGTAATATTACATCTAATAAACAAGGATTTTCGTTGTTTTCTGATGTCAATTCAAAACCAACCACTATATTTGGTAATACTACTTTACCATCTGATACACCAACTTCCACACCAGGATTTAAATTTGGTGTGTTCACAACAAATACAAATACAGCAGTCACATCAGCACCATTTTCTTTTACCTCCAACACTACAGCAACAACCAATGGCACAACTTTCACTTTTGGAAACAATAAACTAATAAATTTTGGATCAAAAACAGAAACATCTGCTGCACAACAGAATGACACAAATGAAGAGGATGAACCTCCAAAAGTTGAATTTACTCCAGTTGTAGAAGAGAATAGTGTATATGATAAAAGATGCAAAATATTTGTAAAGAAAGATGGCAATTTTGTGGACAAAGGTGTGGGTACACTTTACATTAAAAAAATAGAGGAGACTGGCAAACACCAATTATTGGTTCGTGCCAATACAAATTTAGGAACAGTCTTGGTCAACTTGATACTTGCGACAGCTATACCGACACAACGTATGGGCAAAAATAATGTTATGTTAGTGTGCATTCCAACCCCAGAGTCAAAGCCACCACCGGTTCCAGTACTTATAAGAGTCAAATCTTCAGAAGAAGCCGATGAATTATTAGAAACAATGGATAAGTACAAGACATGAATACCTAAATCTAATCAATCCGTGTAGTGAAATGTAATACACATTCATCTACATACCTGCGATTTATTAAATTTTCATGTGATCTATCCTTTTTTTATTTACCCATAAACCCACATTGACTGTATATTGACAAGAATGTCACTACACAAAAATTACATAACATCAATTGTCAAAACTTTCGTAAACATTACTTTTTGGTATTGACCATCTACACATCTGTGAAGACATGCAGATACTTTACAAGTTTGTTCAAAGAAGAAATAATTGTACTACTATTTAGAACAATTGCTACAGGTATTATAAAATAAAATCCACATAGGAATTTGCAGTTTTTTTATTCTTATTTTGAAACTATACAAATACCATGGTTTGTTCAACAACCACAAATGTATTAATATTACATTATAATGTTATTCCGATAGGAAGTCATATTCTATCAGAAAAATAACAAACACTACTCAGAAGCTAGTCCTTTGAACATGGCACATTACATGAATAATACAAAAGTAATGAATTACAGAAATACATATTTTATGTACTTGTCTATATTTAAAAAGAATATGATTATTATATTTCTCATACATACTCTATTTTTTTAATTCTGAACTCTAAACATGCCTATCAATATATGTACTACAGACACCTTTAATTGTAGTATAACAGTAGTTCTTTAAAAAAATTTCATTTTATGATTAACATAATTCGAAAAGCATTAAAGTAAAATCGAAATAAAATTGGCAAATATTAGACAGCTGGACTGCAATATAACTGATTTGTGTAGATAGTTATTACTTTAATAATGGTTTTTAAAATTATGTACTAGAAACATAACTGCTCGAGGACATTTGTCCTAAACCCATTTGAATTTTCTGCATGTGAATCTCTACATTATTTTGAAACAATTTCTGATGTTCAGGTTGCAGTTTTAGTTTTATTTGATCCATTGTACCCTGCAAAACACTTAACTCATAAGCATTTTGATCAGAGTCAGATAAACTTTTCACTTGTAACATTAAAGCTGTAAGATCAGTTATAATATCTATTACATTGGAGTCTTTAACTGATCCATTGTTATTCTTTTCCACTAATAAAGATGCTTCTTCACGGCATTTATCTCTAAGATGTGATGGTGCTAGCATAGCTGCCAAACTTGGACCTGGTGCAATCTGTTGACAGTATAATTGTATTTCATTGATGTATTCTTGTAGGTCCATATTCATTCTTTCTAGATCTATAACAACTGCAGCATATTTTCTTTCAAAATCATCAGGCATTTTTTGTCCAAATGACTTACGTTTTTCAGCTTCACAGTTATATTCTTTTAGTCTATTAATTTTGGTGCGCTTAGCATGTAATATTTTTGTTAGTTTTACAACGAGTTGCAGAAAGGGTATAGGGTAGCCGGTTATGTTGGAATCCCATTGTTTCCCAATATCTGTACAACCAATCATAGGATCACCTTGGTTATTGTTGCCTGTAGACAGTGGAGGTTGATATAAATTAAATATTTCTTGCATAACATATCGGGGTCTAAATTTCTGAGTGATACTCGATAGACTTATAGTATCTGGAGGTTCATTAGACAATACTTCATAATCAGGAACAGAATGTGTCCCCAGTTTAGGTCTTTCAAATGTTATTCTGTATGTATTGTTTGAAGTGTCAACTGCATCTATACAACCCGTAAATAAACCATCTTGTGGTTTACGTAACCTCGCTGTCACTTTAGTGCCTACTACTAGCTGCATTGGAATTTCATTTGGCAAATCTTTAACACAAATGTCAGCAGTCTTCCTCTGCTGTATATATCTTATTAATTTTCTTTTTCTCTCCAGTTCTTTTCGTTCTTCTGCAAAAAAGGCTTGAGAACATCTACGAGGTTTACCCATCATTCTTCTAATTTTAGCCCATTGCACTTGAGTCAATTTTCGGCCAGTTAATTGTGGGAAAGATTCTTTAAGGCAAATCATAAAGTCATTTTCACCATCAAAAAGAGCTTTGTCAATATTGCTGTAGAAATATTCAAAACATACCCATTTGTGTGCTTTAGGCAACTTTAGGAGATTTCTTAATCTCATTCCTATTCTCTGTCCAGATTTACGGTCGGGTGATCGAGTCGATATTTCAGCTTTATCATCATATTTATCCACTGCTCTTTGAACTTTTGAAGGAGACTTTTGCTTTTTAGCACTTGGTTGTTTATTAGGAGTTTTAGACAAAATCTTAGGTGTTCGCTTCGGAGATTGCCGTGGTGGTGAAGTATTTACAAAATCGTCAACAAAGATGAATCTGTTTTTCTTTCTAATGCGAGCAGGCATACCTCTTGCATTTAGTTTTTGGACTGGTTCACTAGGTGCAGGTTTTGGCGGTAATTTGGTACCAACCCTGTGCAAACCCAGAACAGCAGGTCCGAAAGCTGGTGGTTCTTCATCTTCTTCTGGGAAGTCCGCGTCCATCGGTTCATCTTTGACTTTAAGTAACGATTTAAACGAATCTTGCCCATCTTGGTATCCTAAAAGAAAAATAATAGAATGTGGTAAACAAACATTTCATCTTACAAATTATTTCTGCTTTTAGATAACTTTATACTTCTTTTAATCACATTACAAAATAAATATATTCAATGGAATAAAATAACAAGAAAGAAATATTTTGAATTGACAATTCGCATAAAATTTGAATTTTTTCAAATTATGAATGAGACAAACACAACTTTTTCGTAGAGAAGTGAACTTATTAATTGACAATCAAGAGTCACTAAAATCATATTTATTTTATACTAAATTTTGCTCACAAGGAAGTGACTAAAACTCTTAATATAAATTAGAAAACAAAATTTACTTTGTAATTTATCCGCCATGTTGTTAATTGACATCGTTTTGTCGTTTTGATTCAATTTGGAAGCAAAAGCGCCAACACTAAGATTGTATTAATGTACAATTGTACAAATTAATAAAATAATATCAATATTACCGTAAATCATTCTCATATAAATTTTTTTATTACTTCTCTTATTAAAATATATCCGACAATCGTTTTAAATATGCAAAAATGTTTTGTATTTTTAAATTTTAACTCGGACCAAGAAATATTTTAACTAGGGGACCAGACGAGCCCACAGATTAAGTATTTGTCATAGATAATACATATTGCATATAATATATTTATTTGTAGCAATGACTAAGGAAACTAAAGGGCATGGCATGTTGATCTACAGCAACATTTAATCATATATATTCTAACACGCATGACATTCAAACGTAGTATTGTCTCTTTTTGACTTACGGCTTCTTGCGTGTGTAAGAGAAAACAACAGTACTTTTCTCAAAGAGTAATTTCTTTATGTGACATCATTATAATGTCAAAACGTGCCGGTCTGCCATTTATTGCGACACGTTGACAAGTACCTGAAGTGTCAAAACATATCAATGAGTTTAATATTTTTTAATATTTCTGTGATTTTGTGCTACAACACAAAAAAAAAAGTTTTTGTGTTTGTTACCTCATAACTCCGTCATTTATGAACCGATTTGGAAAATTCTTTTTTGTTCGAAAGAATACACTTCCAGATTGGTCCCATTGAAATTTCACTGGTATTGAAGCTATGGTTTTGAAGATACACCAAATAACGCGACCTGGTTATTTATATTGACGTTTCTCTTGTATGTCATTTGTTAACTATCGTTGTCCCTGCATGGTATAATGGTAGTATGGTATAATGGCAAAGTAGGGAGAAGATATAAATTGGCTATGATATAATAAATTCAGTCAGTAGAGTCAGTCTTGTGGCGGACAGAGAATACGGCTGGTGGCTGACGTCTTCGGATTGTAAGAATACTGCTAGGGTGTAATTATGATGCAATCTTTACACTGTTCTTTTATAACTGATTGATATTGATATGATATTATATTGATGATATTGATAATGGCCATAATGGGCAATAATATCCCATGTTCGAACTGTTCGCATCCTTTATTGTGAAAGCTCACGGTTTGTGCTCCTCAATAGAATGGAAGTTAACATATTGCGCTCCAGAATTAGAAAATAAACTAATTGTAGACCTGCTCTAGATATTTATTTAGGCCAAGGTCACTCAAAAGGGAGAAATAAAAAAACTTTTATAAAAAAATTGAACCGACTTCAAAAAAGAACACTGAAAATTATGAAATAACTATCCCTTACGGATTGAAACTTAAGTACAAAAATAACTTTATAAAAATACGATACAAATACCCATATAATTAAATTTGACTGTTATTGAAGTCGGTGCCAAATCAATGTTCGACAACGGAAAGTCAATTAGTTTAGTAGGCTTGGCACCGACTTTTGTAACAGTCAAATTTAATTATATGGGTATTTGTATCGTATTTTTATAAAGTTATTTTTGTACTTAAGTTTCGATCCGTAAGGGATAGTTATTTCATAATTTTCAGTGTTCTTTTTTGAAGTCGGTTTAATTTTTTTATAATTTACCGTGCACATTTTTATCGCGCGTTTTTTCCGTGGAATGCAAAACGTGGACGTCCGTGCAGAAGAACGTTTTCATAATTTCCACGATATTATTGTGGAAATTGACGTCACTTTGAGTTTCAGAGAGCATAGATAAGGAGGTCAGAGAGGACGCTGTTTATTTAACACGTTTATGTCTTTTATATTTATTGCATCCTAGCTGTTGCCCGTAACTTCTTCCACCCACAATAATAAAAAAAATCCTATATGGGAATTCAAGTTATAAACTATCTTTCATTCATATCCGTTCAGCCGTTTTTGCGTGATTTTTCTTTTATATTACATGTTATGTATTGTATGTTATACATTATATATTACATGTAACGTATTATACTTTATATATTTTATAATGTGTGTTATACATACATACATATCTTCACGCTGTATCTCTAATGGGGTAGTCAGAGAGGACGCAGCGCCAAGCGTCGCGTTCCTTACATACGTCTTTCGCTTCCTCAAATCTCATCATTATGTACTATATATTATGTATAATTATGTATTATGTATTACATATTACATATTTCTTAATTCTTATGTACTGGCAGCATCCACTGTTAAAAGTAAAATACTTATACTTCCAGTGTTAGCTATTGTCAATATTCGCATTATTGTCAATATTGTATTTGTACTTAGTTTTCGTATTTCGTACATCGTATTTGAAGATAATCAAAAATTAAAACGTAATATAAAAATCCATACACCACACGTTATGATTGCGAGCTCCGCCTGTCCGTGTCGCCTCACACATTGAATTTTGTGTAGGTACAAACTACACTCTCAACATTGCCGTGACGATTTAACAAGGAGCCACATTTTACCGTGGACGTCCACGGCAAAACATTACCGTGCACGGAAATATAAAAGTGTCTCCATACAATTGCGTACATTTTGCTTCTCTATTGTACCGTGGACGGAAAAAACGTGGCGCTAAAAACGTGCAACAGAAAATTATAAAAGCGTCCAATATGAAAATGATGTTCATTTTCAAATACGAGATGGCGAATATTAATTTTTTGGATAAATCGACATGGGCATCATATTCTAGGTTTCTCGGGGTGCTGATTAAAAAATTATGTTTATTTTCCAATCCAAGACGGCGAATATTTATTTTCGGAGAAATCGATGTGGGTGTCAAATTTTGTCAACACCCATATCGATTTATTCGAAAAGGTAATAGTCGCCATCTTGGATTTGAACCTGACATAAAATATGGGGACTGAGCTGAGCTAAGCAAAAATGCAACGCGTCGTCCGCTCGCCCCGCAGTCGCCGCCCGGATGTTGTATAGAATAGATTGATACTGTATTTATATTTATTTCTCGGGATTAATAAATCGTTTAAGTAAAATAATGTTTGGACTCAATTACTCTAATAGTGAATATCCCAACAAATGGTGACCCTGACGTGATTGTGATGTGCGACAAGTACTAAACTTCTCACCTCTACTCGGGTTCAATACTTAATGGATAAACATTTTTGGCATTTTTTTTACTGGACTTGGACTTTTATAATGGCAACCCCAAACCAGCAAGGACATAAACTTTTTTCTCCGCCCAGCTCGAGTATTCAGCCAACCGGTGATCTAGCTAGTATCAGCGTGGCCTCAAAAATTCCTGAACTTTGGATGGATATGCCGAGGCTTTGGTTTGCACAGTTCGACGCAATGAGGGACCTGCAAAAGCAGGGTGATGCGCGAAATATAATGTGGTTGTCGCAAAATTGGGCCGCGATGCTTTACAACAAGTAAGCGATTTGATTTACACGCCCCCGGCGGATGACAATTTTATGACCCTGAGAGAACGTCTGTTAACGAATTTCGAAGAGAGCGCAGAGAAGCAGTTTGACAAACTCGTAAGTAAGATGGATCTAGGTTCACAACGTCCATCACAGCTTCTGAGAAGGATGTCCGCATTAGCCACTAATACGCAGGTATCGGAAGAGGCATTAAGACATCTCTGGATCTCTAGGCTACCAACAGAAGTGAGGACCGTTTTGTCAGTGACGCAAGACATGAAAGTGGATAATATAGCAAAATTAGCTGAATTGATCTTTCCGAAAACTATAAAATGAACAACACATGATAATACCTTGTTAATTTTGTTCTCAAATAAATATTTAATACATTTATTACAACTTGTGCTACATTACGGGATTTTTAAAATTTTAATGAAATCTATTCTCTGAAATTATTATATTAGATTCACTGCTAAAACTTCTGATACGTTTTAAAAAATACGTATATCGTATAAACCAACTGAATAAACGTAAACATATGTATAATATGCACTGCACGACATTGACGGTTCTGCAACATTGCTTTTTGACCAAATATATATCGCTCTCTGTCATACATGGTAACTGGGGTATTACCCAATCTGTCGCATTTTATTTTTTTATAATTTATGTTTTACTGTTATTTTAGATTTTGGAAAAAATGGTGACACATATGAATTAAATAAGTATACTTACGCATGCAACGTGATTCCTTAACCTTTGGAAGTCTTGCTAATACAGTTTCTGCAGTATCTAAAAACGCAAGACGGCATTTTAATAATAGGAGGGCAAAAGTGAGTTGACACTGTCAAGTCGATACAAGATTGAGAGAATAATAATTATAATAAAGTTGGCGAACCGCGCTACAGACATTACAATTTATAGGCGTCGTTGGCTAGGTGGGGTTTCTTTCCAGAAAAGATCGAATTTAAATTGATTCTAATCTCAGTCTATGGCATCTGTTCATAAAAATCGAAGTCCAAATGATCTACTACTCAAAAATCGTTTTATGATTTTTTAATTTTATGTGGGTAAATAAAAGCTAGACGACTCAAATAAATCTAACTCCGAAGTCCTAAGGTGACGGCAGTGCTCGATATGTTATGTGTATATAATTTATTAATTTAATTTAAAAAAAAACTGCACTGCTTATTATTCTATAGTTGCTCCCAATGCAGAAACATAATGGAAACTCAATTTTTGAGTGTCCGCCATCAATTCACTAAATTTTCAACTTGACTTGCAAGCTGCCTTGCAAGTGAATCCAAATAGAATCGCTTTCTATTTTTTGGGTAAATGACGCTCCTCGCGCGCATGTTTTTTCCCCGCACGGTTCTTGAATCGAAATTTTTTTTTTTAAATGGCACCGTACGTGAGTACATTGCCAACGTCAAGTAAAGCGAGAAAACAATTCAGTAAGTTCAAAAGGAAATTTGAAATGATTAGCGCATTTGCCAATGTTACGCATTAACACAAACTAGTACATAAACAGAATAAGTAGAATCCATGTAGAATCACAAGTAAATTAGTTTTTTCTTATCGTAAAACTGCTCCAGTAAAGTGATAGTAGGCTTTACTGAAGTTTTAGAGGACTTCTTGGAAGAGCGCGAAAACTTCAGCTACACATGTTTATTTAGATCTCTTCCATTTTTGTCACTTACACAAAACTTTAAAACACAATATACTATCACTGTTGTACTTTAAAACTTTTAAAAATGTAAAAAATAGAAAATCTAAATAAAATGACAACTTCACTTCTCCCGTTCCCGCCAAAAAGTGAATGAGTCGCCACATAGCGTAGTGTAAACGGTCAAATTTAGTACCATAGATAATACATACAATATATTTGGTCCGGCAATAGGACGGTCCGCGTGTTCTGTTTTATTCGATATTGTAAACAAAATGACGTCTAAGTAGTATACATTTATTTTTATATAGAAGAGAAGAAGAAGATAATGTTTTCTATAAAATAATTCTGCGCGAAATTGCACGTATTTTTCGACGTTGCTCGTCCATTTCGACAGAGTAATGTTATTTGACTTGCTGTAGTGTAAACGGTCACTGTCTCGGCCACAGACTACCTACTACAGATGGAACGGGAGAAGTGAGGTTGTCATTTCATTTAGATTTTCTATTTTTTACATTTTTAGGAATTTTGAACTACAACATTGATAGTATATTGTGTTTTAAAGTTCTTTGTAAGTGAAAAGAATGGAGGAGATCTAAATAAACATGTGTTCCAAGAAATCCTTTTCAACTTCAGTAGAGCCTACTATCACTTTACTGGAGGAGTGTTAGGGACAGTTTTTTTTTTAATGGCACCGTACGTGAGTACATTGCCGACGTCAAGTAAAGCGAGTAAACAATTCAGTAGATGATTAGCGCATTTGGCAATGTCACGCAATAACACAAACTAGTATACAGACACAGAATAAGTAGAATCCATGTAGAATCACAAGTAAATTAGTTCTTTCATATCGTAAAACTTCTCCAGTAAAGTGATAGTAGGCTTTACTGAAGTTATAAAGGACTTCTTGGAAGAGCGCGAAAACTTCAGCTACACATGTTTATTTAGATCTCCTCCATTCTGTTCAGTAACACAGAACTTTAAAACACAATAAACTATCACTGTTGTACTTTAAAACTCCTAAAAATGTAAAAAATAGAAAATCTAAATAAAATGACAACCTTACTTCTCCCGTTCCCGCCAAAAAGTCTTAGGGACAGTTAATGTTTCTCCAGAAGTTACGTGACTAGGCTGATGGTCTTGTAACCAATGCCTTAAATTATAAATAATTAAATTAATAGTTCGCCACTACTTTACTCTTTGATGCACTCGCTTTTCGTCACTGTCCTTGACCAATTTAAATCGGGAATTAGTCTGTGCGCAAAATTAAGTTTGTTTATATTTCAGTAAAAATTTTATTTTACTCTCCTTATTTACCTCCGTATTAGAAATTTCGTTAGTGTAGAATTTGTGTATTATCGTAAATGCCATTGTAATTGTAAATTATATTTTATTTGGCACTTGCGTAAATTATTGAGTTTTGTTTTGCGAAAGGAATTGTTTTTCCGATAATAATAGATAATCTTTTAATTATTTGTAATATATGTGTCTGTACAATGAAATTGTAATTTTAGGGAAGTAAATTATCATTGACTTGTACTTTTATATAATAAACACGATGGAAGTGTCGAATGAAATAAAAGAAGACATTCGAAAGACACAAAATGAACTTCGAAACGCCATTAGAATACACCAGGTAGTTACTACTTAATATTTTTTATTTTGTACTATAAATTCAAATACGATTCAAGTAAACTAAAATAATAGAATTCTTGGTTTTCTATTTATTGTTACAGGTCTGGCTTACTAGACTAAAAGAAAATGAAGAGGTGAGTAGCTTTACCTCAGATTTATGTATTGCTGTTAATAAAATTCTGTAAAGTTTATTTTTCTTGTAAATCGGGAAGAACTAGATTATTTTTGTTTGTTTTTTGGAAAACTGCAATATGTGGTTGTAATTATTATAAATATAATATAATAATAATAACTATAATAGATTTACTGCTATTTGATACATAATGTAATATGTTAACATTTAATAAGGTATCACTGATAACAATCTTTGGAATAGTTAAAAAGTATTTGAGTATTTAGTCTTTAGTACCTTCTAATATAAATAAAACAACACTACCAAAACAAAGTAAATAATCTAAATCTTAGCTATAAATTGTTTTAGAACTCACTTTTGAAGTCTAAAGTCAAAGAAGCGGAGCAGGCTATAGTGGAAATAGGTCAAACTCAAGTAAGTCTAAATTTTTTATTATCTTATGATCAACTAGACACAGATCTTTGTAATATAATTCTATATATATATATACATACATACAAAACATATATAATATTTAGTTTACGACAGGGGAAACTTGATTATTTTCATGATTCTTAATGTTCATGTATTAATTACGATTCTGTGGTTTTAGAAGTTAGTAGTTGATAGACTTCGCCGAGAATTGGAACTTTATCAACAGCGTCTGAAAGCTAAAAATAAACCAGTAAATATTGAAAATGACAATAGGTATGTGGCACAACAACTAAGAGATTATCAACTACAGTATCGCAGTAGAAATAGAAATATATCCCTCTTGAAGCCGTCTGTGCTTAATGAAATTTATATTAAAACTGAAAATGTGAAAGAAAATGACATATCTGACTCTGACACAGAGTTAAAATTGTTAAATGAAAAAGAGAACTCGAATCACAGCGAAAATGAAGACAGGAGGAGTTGCCAACTACCAAATACAGTGCATGATAGCAGAAATAACTTTGCTAATGCTCTTAATAAAGTAAAAAGGACATACAGGTAAGAATTTGTAGGAGTTTTACAAGTCTACAGATATATTACCGACGCCCTATTTTTTTTGAGTATTCAGAATATTGGTATAATTTTATCAGAAATATTTTTTGAAAATTTTAGTTGAAAAATTTCTTTACTGAAACGGCTGTACCCAATCAATGTCCAAATTTGCACATTGTCTGTATTTCTAAAAACAAAGATGTTAGTGAAAGCGTTAGTAACTAATTAATCTGTGATGAAAGTATGTTGGTTAAAGTGATTGGATAGAGGTAAATAATCAATACAATTTTGTTCCATATGATCAAGGCCAGTTTAGAAAATAAAAAGATACCAAGACGAAATTTCAAGCAAGTTTTTTAATGTTTTACAAATTTTTATTCCTATAGTAAAATAAATTTTTAACTAAAACTGTCTTAAAGAATATTTTTGTAGTTAATGTAAATTACTATTAAAAAACCTAGGCGAAAATGTGTGAGGAGAATGATGAGATTTGAGGAAGCGAAAGAGGTGTGTAAGGACCGCGACTCCTGGCGCTCCGTCCTCTCTGACTACCCCCTTGGGGATACAGCGTGAAGTTATGTTATGTTATGTTACTATTAAAAATGGCATATTGTGTGTAAGGATTATTAAGTGTCATATCATATGTTTTTGTCCTAGAGGCAGTATAATATAACCTGTAATATAATTATATTATTAATAAGAATGTTGGATGTTATTAAAACAATAATAATAACAACTTCCTATCATTTTCTAGCACTGTTAAAATTGATGAGAATGAATGGCAAGAGCAGGAAGGTGAACAAAGATCAGACTCAGACTCCTCTCCAGGTATAGAACTTTCACTTACACCCTCACCACCACCTCTACCTGAACATGGAGAAGCTGTGTCCCAGGAAATATTCTTGAGGTGAAAATATTTCTTAGGCTTCTTTATATTTTGTCTAAAAGCTAGGATACCAAATGCTGGTGCTGTGTGTGTGCAGTGTATGTAGCAAGCGGAAACAATTATATAATGTATGAAACGGCATCGATTGCAGTGCAGTTGCACCACATCTGCGGTGTGACTGCACTTCAGCATGAAAATGCACCAATACTAAGTGTGGCATGTGTTGTAAATAGAAGGACTTTTTATTTAATGTTTTAAACTGCAGGACATCATACTAATTTCAGTGCAGTCATCTATACTAATATGATAGAGAGACCGGATTTTGTAAGTTTGTTTATATGTGAAGTGTAATCTCCAGAACCATTGAAAATTCTTTTAAAAATTAAATTTCCAAAATTCTTTCACCATATGAAACATACATTATTTCGGATGGACATAGACTATATTACACAGATTTTTTTTACTGGGACAGTATGAAGAAATTTGAATCCATAAGAGATAGGATACAAGGGAACTGTCTGAATTGACTCAATTTCATGTAAGCATCATTTCACTATATCGGAGGACAAAAATCTAGACAACAGAAGTTGGTCAAATTTAATAAAATAAATTCTGTTCGATGTCATTACTAATAGTTTCAAAAACATTATTCGTCTTTTTGCTTGAACGCTCTGCATTGGTATTTGGTGTCTCACTCAGGCAAAAAAGAATGGTAGTCAACATTGCTTAAAATAAATTGGAACAGAAAAGTAAAACAACAATTTTAACTTAATGAACATAAAGAAAAAAGAATCGGTGTATGCTCACGCTGACCACACAATAGAAGTGAAAACTTATATTGTTCTAATTTTAAATATATGTACCTATATATGCGCGCGCTTGGTGTCGACTGGAGCCGAGTATTCCCGATTCAGCAACACCAACCCGAGCGTGACGGTTCAGTTTCGTTCACTGCTCCACAGCTCAGAAAGAGCGCAAGGCGCTTTAAGAAGTTTTCACTTCAAAAAAGTTAGTGACTCGACTGTTAAAGAAATATATTATTGTCCTTACAAACCATTATCATTGTTTGCAGAATAGAGTTATATTGAAATTATATTTCATCATACTTTATCAAGATTTACATTATTTGATATAGTCTTTATGGGTCAGTTCCAGGCCAGCCCACAAGCATTTGGAGTCTAGTGTGGTGAAAATAATAAAGTAGAACACTTCCAGTAAAAACCTGCCACGAGTGTGTCTAATATGCTTTAACTTACAAACTTGTGGCAATTTCGGTCCAAGTGAAAGTTAAATTAAAAGAAAATTAGATTTGTAATACCATTCATAATTTCTGGTTTTGAATTACTGTTTATATCTCAGTGTCAAATTTAAGCTTAGAGTAGTAGATGTAAAAATTATGAAATAAATCTGCCATGACATGATATGGATTGACAGAATGGTGAAACTATAAGGATTTTATTTTCACCATTTTGACTACAAGACACGAAGTATGTAAGGACCGCAAAGCTTGGCGCGCTACCCTTTCTGACTACCCAGTTAGGGATACAGCTTAAATATATGTATATATATAACACAAAGTGGTGTAATTCGAAGTTTTAGGCCTTTAAGAAAATTCCGCGGACGGAGAAGTGTGAAATTTGGTACACTTAAAGTTTATATGGAGTAATGAAGAAAGCTTATATTTTTGTATAATATGCATTAGAAATACAGAAATTACATAAATCACTCATTGCTTACGTTCATACTGCCAATGTCAAAAAGAGTCAATTTAAAACTAATAATAGTTTGTGATCACATATACGTAACGTCCTTGGATTAAACAGTCGCACAAAGTAGAGACTGTTACCAAAAAGTTTATAAGTTTATATTTACGGTCGAATTTCGACCACAGAGCGACCTCTAGTAGTATTTGTGTTTTAAGAAATATATAATCAGTCTATCCTGATATATTTCGGAATGCATTTAAACTGTCATCGAAATTACTTTCTCCAAAATTTATTTCAATTATTCTATGAAGTTTTCCTTGATATCGCAATTGGCATGTTCCAATTAGAAAATATAAAACATATAATTTATTATAATAAAATAAAAAACAAAGTTGAAATTGGTGAAAATATATACAAAATTGCTATTAAAAAATACTGGGTGGCGTAAAAGTCTACCCTATCGGAAGATACTATAATTTGGGCAAATGGCGGCAAATGTCAATTCTGATTTGACATTTGTGAAGTAAACAGATACAAAATACACGTCAACAAGAGATGAATCGCTATACTCCTCAAGAACGCGGGTGGTTATAATGGTTTCGATTTGTTTGCGGAATAATTCGTCAGTGGTGTTTGCGCAGCGTGAATTTAGGCGCAAATTTCCCAAAATTTTTCTCGACTTCAATTACCTCCTCAGAGTGTGTCCTCGTGTTTAAATATTGCTCCATGTATAAAGCGGATCCTGATCTGGCGCTTCGCCGGCTGCTGCCGCGGTACGCTCGCTTCGTTTGCTCGGCTCGTGCGTTGTGGTAAAAATAACGTGACCTAACAAACTAAACCAAAAATATATTAAAAAAATTAAAAGCGATACTTTAAATCTTGAATAGGTACTTTGCAAAAGAATTTTGCAAAATTTGCCCGACGTGAAGCAATCTAAACTTTAGCATGTATTTGTCTTCACAAATGTCTCCCAAGGATTTATTATTACCACTACATTAAAGTTTCAGTTATTAAAGTCGTAAACGAAATTTTATAGCAAAACTTAATTTTTAAATTAGCCTCATTTAATGGATAAAAATAATAAATTTATTGCGGAGGCCATTCATTTTAAAATACATGTCATTAATATGAGCAGTAGCAAATTTAAAGAGAAAATCATTAGTTTTAAAGATTGTGAGTTGTAGATAGAATTAATAATTCTATAGCTCCATTATAATATATCTCCCATATTTTTCTACATAGATATAGCGTGAAAATGTATTTATATTAGAGATGAAATGTATATATCCAGAAACTATCCGGCATCCAGCCAATCCAGCTTAAAATTACTATCCCCCAGATAGCAAATAGTAATTCAATCCTGCCATTCGATCTCTGAGTTCGTTGAATTCATCTCTTAATTTTATTTCTGTAGAAATAACAAAAAAACTCAACTCATGCAAATACATTCAGTCAAGAAAGTCCCGGGAATGGATGATTTGTTTATGGTTCCAAAGTCAATTTTTTGTTTTTTTTGTTGTTGTTAGATTGGCACAACTGTTTTCCATTTTGGCGCGGAGTTTGAGTTGCATCTGTTATTTAGATTAAATACAGTTCTGTTTTTAATTATATCCTTCAAGTGTATATTGCGAATTTCATAATGGACAAAAACATCGAACAAAGAGTTTGTCTTAAATTTTGCATCGTCAATGGAATTTCGTGTTCGGAGTCACTGAAAATGCTACAGAAGGCTTACGGTGAATCAACTTTCAAAGCGTTCAAAAGCGGTCGAAATGTGATGGAAGATTTGCCTCGCTCTAGTAGGCCATCAACGTCTGCGACTGAAGTTAACATCGTAAAAGTGAAGGAAATAGTGAATGAAAATGCTCATTCAAGTTTGAGAGAGATAGCCGCCGAACTTTCTGTGTCTCTCGAGTCGATCCGTACCATTTTAAATGATCACTTGGGTATGAAACATGTTGCCGCTCGGCTAGTCCCAAAAGACCTGAATTTTCTTCAAAAACAATCGCATAAGAGTCACTGAGGACATGCTAGAATGAATCAATTCCGACCCAACATTCATGAAACGCATTGTTACTGGTGACGAGACGTGGGTTTACGAGTTTGACATGCAAACTAGTCAACAAGCTTCGGAGTGGCGTCTTCCAACTGAGCCGAAACCGAAAAAACCACGCCAAAGTCGATCAAAAGACAAAGTCATGTTGACTGTTTCCTTTAACTATTGCGGTGTTGTGCACTCGGATTCCTTGCCGGAAGGTCAAACGGTAAATAAAGAATATTATTTGCGCGTTATGCGGCGTTTAAGAGAGCAAATTCGACGAAAAAGGCCAGATTTGTGGAAAGAAAATTCTTGGATTTTGCACCACGATAATGCGTCTTCGCACAAGGCCATCGTTGTGAACGAATTTTTGACCAAATACTCTACAAATACCACCGAGCAACCACCTTATTCACCAGATATGGCTCCAGCCGACTTCTTTTTTTTTCCTAAACTGAAATTACCACTTCGTGGCACCCGTTTTCATTCGGTAGAAGACATAAAGGAGAATTCGCGGCGAGCACTGAACTCAATTCCGGAAAAAGCGTTTAAACAATGTTTTGATGATTGGATTATTCGTTGGCGTAAGTGTATCGTTTCTGAAGGAGCATACTTTGATGGTGATAAAATAAATTTGGATGAATAACTAACATTTCGTGTATTATTGATCTTTTCCCGGTACTTTCTTGACAGAGTAGTATATGTGTGTGTGACTATAAATGTGAATGTTTCGATGTGTATATTGTTGCGGTTGTACCTTATGCCCAAGCGATAAGGTCGATTTTTATGTGACAAGAGACACTAATCTAACTTTTAGTCCTTATATCTCGAGACCTAGGCTTTGCAGAGTTATGATATAAAAACACATCGCTAGGTTTAAGGTTTGATCGAATGGTATAAGGAAAATAAAGAAACAAAAACAAAGTTGTACTTCGAAAGTTCCGGAGCGATGACGCGACATATACCTAACTCATGCAAACAGGCGGCAGCGAGAACAATGTCGAATTATTGTTAGCGAGCGTAATTAACGAGAAGATTCCGCCTTCTTTATTCCTATGCGTTATCGCTACTAGCCTTGGGGATTGCTCTAGAAATTTCCACCCTCGTTTTTATCGGGCTATAAATAGGGCTACATGTTCACCGCTGAGTCAGTTTTTTGACTATTGATTGAAGCGAAATATCAAGGCGATATTGAGGCGAATTACAAAGATTACTGCGACGAATTTGCGTAAAAGACTTCTGCGATTTGAGGACGTTGTTTGTAAATGAATCGTGTCCCTTCGGGGACTACTATGCGAGTACCTACTTCGAGGGGCGACTATGAAGACTAGGAACCACTGTAATTAAGTTCGCGCGTTCTTGACATTTGTTTCTTCGAACGGAAATAAACTTTTTGCACCCTTAACCGGCATCTTATTACTCACAACTCGTAACAATATTATGTATGATCTAGTATGTTATTTTTATATGGGATGTTGAGAATATAAATTATAATAAATTAATATGTGTACCTATATATATACAATGTACATAATATATTTTCAATTTTGCAGATTTTTGGGGCTAGTGACACCTGTCCAGAAAGATTTGATGGAGAAAAATAGAAACAGGAGAAAAAGGTCCACAACAAGTACACAGAATAGAAATGAATTTTTATACGGGAGCTTTGATGTGGTAAAAACATATCATTTGCACACAGGCCTTAGGCTAGAATAGTATAGAATATTTATTTTTATGTAGATATACAGTAGTTGACAGTACTCACCATTTTTCATTTTGCAAGGGAGTTTGTGTTATGCACTGCTATATTGTGCATTTTTACTTACATGTGTATGTAAGTAGCGCTCCGTCCTCTCTGACTACCTCGTTGGGGATACGGCGTGAAGATATGTATGTATGTATGTATGTGTATGTATGTATGGTATATTATGATATGATATACCGCTATATATACTGATATATACGTAATATGCTCCGTCATCTCTAACTACCCCGTTAGGGACACAGCGTGAAGTGGTTAAGTGGTGAAGTGGTTAGTGGTTAGTGGTTAGTTATATAGAAAACGTTAAATACAATTTTATAGTTCTTTATGTACTTCTACTATAAATATGAAAATAATAAACAAAATAATAAACACAAATCTTCTTTTATGTTTCGCCAGTACGATAATTTATTATGATAAATATTATCTTATTGGTATGTATAATTTTTTTTTAATTTCTTTATTACAGAAACGAAAAAAATACAATCAATTCCCATATTTGCAAAGTCATAGCGACCCCCCGCAAACACGTTCGGCTAAACTACGCAAACAACAGGTAAAATAAGCACCATTCTTTATTTATATATTAAATCTTAAAAGCAGAGATAATTAATTTTACTTTTATGTATGAATAGAACTAATAGTATTATTCTGAGCTACGGGAAAGAGTTTATTACCGTAAATACACGCAGAATACATGAATTCAGTTACAGCAGTGCATAATTTTCGTAGTTATCCTTTGAAGTCTGCGCGTCGTAGAGTAGTCTTCACGCTGAATATAGCATGATACTACTACACGTTAGTAACTAATTAATATTTGCTGCTACCACCTATAAATAATTATATAATAAAAATTATGTTTCAGACAAACTGTTATTGTTTTTCTTACTGCAGTGCGCGTTAGTTTAAATACATTAATGTAATAGCAAGTATAAGAAGTATATAGAAATATGTTACCGCTACGCTTGGCGCTCAGTCCTATCTGACTACCCCGTTACGGATACGGCGTGAACATATGTATGTATGTAATATAATAGCGTTTCAAAAATGTGATGCCTTTAAACGTTGCCGCTGTGGCTAGATATCGGTTGAAACACCCACTTTTTCGATGATAAAAATTCGCCACTGCCAATCCTATGAAAGGAACTTAACTTATTTTAAATTCTGTGTATGTTAATCGATAAATACCTTTAATATTGTTAATGCATTTTTAGGATCTAGCTCTACAGTGCCTAGGTCTCGAGATATAAGCCCTAAAAGTTGTGTGTTAGGTTCCATTTGATATTCGACCTTAACAATATCGTATTTTAGTATAGTTAAATATTGATATTTAATTTCGTTTCTATTCTTTTCAGGGACAAAATAAATCATCACGTGAAGGGTCACCATCAGGATCATCATCAGAAACTAAAGGTTGGTTTTGTATTGTGTTATGTTTGAGTATGAAGTTCCCATGCAATTGTACAAATCTATACGATATTTAGTAGTTAGTTAAATTGAACTTCCATAAAAAAAAATTACGACCTAAATAATTATAAATTATTTAAGGCGAGGTGGCTTCGAAATTGCGAGATTTTAAATGCATTGTTTGTAATGAAATATTAAAGTTTGATCTCTGAAAAAAATATATGTTAATTACGAGGATGTTGACGAGAGAAGTATGGGCTTCGTTACGTGATTTGTTATATTTCATAGCATCAAAAAATATCACAAAGTTGTATTAGTTTAATGGTTTATAAGTTGCTTCATATGAAATCTATCGACATTTATGCGTTAAAAATTATACGTAAATAACTGTCATAACATTTCCAAGGGTATTTATTATGAGGTTGGGTTTATTAATTTCAGAATCCTTATTTTACAATTTTAAAATATTACTTAACTTTACGATTTCGACTTCGAGGCGTGTCAATTTCGCTCATTACAGTCCCGTCGGGACCATGTTAGAGGTAGGATCGCTGTCGGTTTGTGCGGCGCATTCATAGGATAATCGCGTGTAAAACACATTTGTTTTCATTTCAAAAATTAAAATTTCTTCTACATAAAACGAAAATAAATACAAGAAGAACTATTTTACTTCACAAATATTTTATATAACTCGTAAGAAAATTGTATAAACAGCGGTAAATTTGACATTGACATAAAATTGCCAAAGGCAATATTCTTCTATTTATAAATTCGATTACATTATTCGCGAAAAATAGTTCGCACATAATCGAGTAATTTTATGAAATTGACAATTCCGTTATCATTTAATTAGAGGAATTAAAAATATTAAATTAATAAACAGTACTATAATAAATAACTGAAATTATCCAAGAATATTAATTTATGTCAATGTAACGCCATAACATAATTATGGAAAATTCTGAACTACAGTTATAATAGATTATTTAATCCTATCAATAATAATTGCTGGCAACAGGTATTTGAAAATATTTCACTGCAAGAAAAAATGTCACAGTGTAGAAAAAAAGAAGTATAGCATAATGTTAACATATACGTTCATAATCCATACTAATATTAAAAATTGGAAAGTCTGTCTGTTTGTCGGATACGTTTTCACGATTAGACCGCCAGACCGATTTTGATGAAATTTGGCATGGAGATAGTTTTACACTAAGGGACGAACATAGGCTGAGAGAGTGAAAAGGGAGATTAAATATTGTACGGGAAATGCTAAACCGTTGAATAGATTATATGATGAAATTTGGTACAAAGATAGTACGTGTCCAAAAACTAACGTGTAGCCTGCTTTGTTTTTCAATAAAATGCGAAAATCTGTCTGTTTGTTTATGGATGAACGTTTCTTAGTATGTTTGTGTTTTATGCGTTTTTATACTATTTATCTAAATGTGATGAAACTATGGTGTTGTTGACCTCCAACAATACGCGTATCAAATGACATGGAATATAAAGGGGAAGGTTTCTATGTATGTGACGTCATCATAAATCCAATATGGCGGATGTACCGCAATAGAAAATAACTTTTTTGTTCAACACCAACAATATGGGTATCAAATGAAATGGGATACACAGGAGAAGGCTTCTGTACATGTGACGTCATCATAAACCTAATATAGTGGATGTTCCATAATAGAAAATAGCTTTTTTGGTCAACACCAACAATATGGGTATTAAATGAAATGGAATACGCAGGGAAAGGTTTCTGTATATGTGACGTCATCATAAATCTAATATGGCGGATGTTCCAGAATAAAAAATAGCTTTTTTGGTCAACACCAACAATATGGGTATCAAATGAAATGGAATACGCAGGGAAAGGTTTCTGTGTATGTGACGTCATCATAAATCCAATATGGCGGATGTACCGCAATAGAAAATAACTTTTTTGTTCAACAACAACAATATGATTATTAAATAAAATAGAATACGCAAAGGAAGGTTTCTGTATACTATGTGACGTGCGGTATTTCCACACATACTGTGTACTTGGCGGACATAAATTTTTTGAATAAAAAGATAATGAGTGGTGTTTTTGAGGTTGCTCTGGGATTTAATTATGATAAAGACTTAAATATAAACTTACTAAAAAATTAAATAATAATATAATTAAATATAATTTTTAAATTCAAGATGGCACATTAATTTTTTGAAAGAAATGTCATAGGTATCATTGTCAAGGTTTCTTGAGGTGCTGATTACAAAAACGACGTCATTTTAATAATCTCGGTTGTTATCGTTATTTCGATAATGACATTTACTGAAAAAATGATGTCCGCAAACTTGACATTGCAAATGGATGCAATTTTCATGAGTAACTTCATATGGGTATTACTAATCTCCGCCATCTTTGATTTCAACATCGAAGTCATATTCGTAAACAGCACGTCGAAAAACCACAAGAATAACGTTCACATCAATTAATCGAAAAAAGTCATGTCTGCCATCTTACATTTGAAAAAGACGCCATTTTTCGCAAATGATACCCATAACATTTCATTCAAAAACTTAACATGCGCTATCTTGAATTGGAAAATAGACGTCTTTGTCCTAATTAGTTCCCAGAGACCTCAAAAATACCACCTATTATCATATTTATTAAAAAAATTAATGTCCGCCAAGTGCACAGTATGTGTTGAAATACCGCACGTCAAATAACCTCCAGAATCCTTCCTTAGCGTTTTCTATTTTATTTAATACTCATATAGTTGGTGTTGAACAAAAAAGTTATTTTCTATTGCGGTACATCCGCCATATTAGATTTATGATGATGTCACATACACAGAAACCTTTGCCTGCGTATTCTATTTCATTTGATACCCATATTGTTGGTGTTGACCAAAAAAGCTATTTTTTATTATGGAACATCCGCCATATTGGATTTATGATGACGTCACATATACAGAAGTCTTCTCCTGTGTATCGCATTTCGCTTGATACCCATATTGTTGGTGTTGAACAAAAAAGTTATTTTCTATTGCGGTACATCCGCCATATTGGATTTATGATGACGTGACATATTTACAGAAACCTCCTGTGTATCCCATTTCATTTGATACCCATATTGTTGGTGTTGAACAAAAAAGTTATTTCCTAATATGCCGCATCCGCCATATTGGATTCATGATGACGTCTCATATATAAAAAACCACATGTCGTTTTTAAAAAACAAAGTAGCCGACATTTGTTTTTGGGCACATACTATCTATGTATCAAATTTCATCATAATCGGTTCAGTGGTTTAGCATTTTCCCTACAAAGTTTCATCCCCCTTTTCACCTCTTTAGGGGTAGATTTTTGATAAAAAAAGAAGTTAAAAAAAAGAAGTAAAAAAAAGAAAAGGTTTATCTCAGTATCCAGTTTCATTTTAATCGGATCATCGGTTTAGCAATTCCCACACAAAGTTATATCCCTCTTTTCACCCCTTTAGGGGTAGATTAAAAAAAAAAAGTAGCCAATGGCCCTCCCTTGGTGTCAAACTATCTCCTTGGCAAAATTCATAAAAATCGGTCTGGTGGTTTAGCCGTGAAAACGTATCAGACAGACAGATTTTCGCATAAGTATGGATATAATATGGATACTATAGTATCGATTAAAAATTCCCGCTAGGTATACTTTATGGAAAGTTCATGTATGATTCTATATAATAATTACTCACTAATTACTACACTGTGGCATATTATGTGAGTTTAAATAAATTCTATTTTCAACACGTTGCATTGTCATGACAAACCCGCTGTACACGGTGAGACGCATGCCCCCGCGCGGAGGGGAATACTTCGCCCCGCCTTCACCCCCTCAAAAGTACAGTTCGGACGCTGGTACCGCGTCTTAAGCGTGAATACATTATTTACACCAAAAACTCATGTTTAATGATTGTTTCATTCACAATTTATTTTCTTTGCTTCTTTACTCCAACCATTTATTAAACCCTTTATTTAAATTAATCAATCAATTAATAATTAAACAAGTAAAGATAATAGTGTTTATGATTTTGTTTTACAGGTTGGGGAAATGGAAAGCCTTCTTGGGCTACAAACTTACCAGTTGGATTATCCGTAGAGCCTGTCACTTCATCTAGCAAGAAAATATGCAACGGATGTGGGAGGAACGGTAAGATGTGGGAGGAACGGTAATTTGAATTGGAGTTTTATTAGAATACCACTTTATTAGTGAAATACCACTCACTTTCTGACCGACGGATTAATCACAAAATCTCAAAAAATGCTGAAGGTAGGATCATAAAATTGGTCTGATAATAGTTTGCATAATGTAGGGGCCCGCTAAGAAAGGATTTTTAGGAATTTACATTTTAAGGGGAAAAGGTAATGGTTGAACTTTGTATGAAATTTTTACGTAATTTGTAATTATTGATTTTAAATGTAATAAGCATGTAGTAGTTTGAATTATTAATACCGTTGTACATTTGTATATTTTATTTTCCATTAGTCCGCGATTTCATTCACATGGATTTAAAATAAAAAGTGTTCTTCCACATGGCTCAAGGTATCTATTATCTATCAAGCCACACTTAATTTTTTCGAAGGTTTAGTAGTGAAAACGTAACAGACTAATACTTTCGTATTTATGATATTATCACAGATTAATTAGTTACTAGCGTAAAATTTTGGTATAGATATAGTTTTTTTCCTCATTAAGGATGGTTTCCAAACACTTAACTACCGTTGTCTACTATAAAAACTAATCAATTGTGTGCAGTTATATGTTGTAGTTGGCTGCAGTCACCTGCAGTTCAAAACTTAACTGCAGCCAACTTCAACATGTAACGGAATGCCGGTTTATATAGTTCGTTTATATCTTCCACGCGAGGTATGCCTCGGCTGGAGGAACCATCTGACAGGTGACTGGAGGAGCTGGAGGAACCATCTGACAGATGAAAGTGCTTTTGACATTTCCATTGATTGATCCTGTTTGTTTAATTCGTTCGTCAGATCGTCACAGATACAAAAATGTTGCGGCTACATAAACAAACTTTTTTTTTCGTTTCTCAGAAGGTAAAAAATCCTCATGGACACTCAGCCGGACTCTACCCAGATTGCACAGTGTTAGACTGGAACCTACTAAAAAAAACCCTCCTCCTTGCTATTAGCCCTAGTGACGTTTACAACGTCACCGGTCGCGTTAGAGCGAGCGCAAGAGACTACCCTGCCAGATGGTTCCTCCAGCCGAGGAGGAACCATCCATCCATCGTTTATGTCCTCACATGGAGGATCGTTTATGTCCTCACATGGAGGACATAAACGAACTATATAAACCAGCATGCAGTTACATGTTGAAGTTGGCTGCAGTTGACTACAATTGGTTACAGTAGTCTGTAGTTGAAGTTTTGAACTGCAGGTGACTGCAGCCAACTAGAACATATAACTGCATGCAGTTGACTAGTTTTTATAGTAGACAACGGTAGTGCAGTCTGTGTGCAAACCATCCTTAAGGAGGAAAAGACTTTTTGGCGGGAACGGTAGAAGTGAGGTTGTTATTTTATTTAGATTTTCTATTTTTTACATTTTTAGGAGTTTTAAACTGCAACAGTGATAGTACATTGTGTTTTAAAGTTCTGTGTAAGTGAAAAGAATGGACGAGATTTAAATAAACATGTGTAGCTGAAGTTTTCGCGCTCTTCCAAGAAGTCCTTTTTAACTTCAGTAAAGCCTACTATCACTTTACTGGAGGAGTGTTAGGGACAGTTAATGTTTTAGAAGTTACGTCATTAGGCTGATGGTCTGTTAATGCCTTAAGAAATATAAATAAATAATAAATAATGAGGAAAAATTATACCAAAATTCTTTTTTATATATATTATTATTCTCCGGTACTGTGCCGCAGACGTGCCGTCGCTGCTGGTGTGGTGCGCGCCGTGCGGCGTGTGGCAGCACACTGGGTGCAGCGCGGCCGGCCGCTGCGGCGCGTGCGGCGCGCCGCTGCCCGAGCCGCCGCCCGCCGCGCACCCCGCGCCCGCCGCGCCCGCCGCGCCCGCCGCGCCCCCCGCGCACCACGCGCACCCCGCGCACCCCGCGCACCCCTCGCCCGCCGCCGCGCGCCTCGCCGCCGCCGACCTCGACATACACCTCTATACAGGTTCGGCTCTCGAGGCCCCCATCCACAGATATAAGCAACACCGACGATTTATCATAAAGGGGAACACTGGCGCCCTCTAGCAGAGCGCAACGGTGTTTTTTTTCTTTCTTTATGGCATGGCGCACAGTTTAGCGCATTTGTCAATGTCAAATAGAATCACAAGTAAATTAGTTTTTTCATAACGTAAAACTCCTCCAGTAAAGCGGTAATAAGCTTTACTGAAGTTATAAAGGACTTCTTGGAAGAGCGCGAGAATTTCAGCTACACATGTTTATTTACACCTACTCCATTCTTTTTACTTACACAGAACTTTAAAACACAATATACTATCACTTTTGTACTTTAAAATTCCCAAAAATGTAAAAAATAGAAAATCTGAATAAAATGACAACCTCGCTTCTCCCGTTCCCGCCAAAAAATCCCCGTGACGGTGTTCGTGACGTCATAGAATAACTCTAAACTCGAGCGCTCCACGTCTCTCTCGTGCTTTTTACCTTCACGACTGCAGCACGGTGTTCGAATACAAATTAATTAATTATTAATCAATATTCAATATTAATATTAATTGATATTAAATAATAACATTAATCGATAATTTAAGTAAAATTTGGGGTGTTCCATTGCTGTAAGTATCTAACTTACTATTTAATTTTATCATAGCTAACACAGATTTATTTACAACATTTATTACACACACACATTTACACAGACCTACAAGACGCAATGTAGAACTAATTTGTCACCTAAAGAGTAGTCAATTGGTTACAACTCATTTAGTCAGTCATGCAACTATGGGAATAGATCGTCTGATTCGTGAGCTATTTTAACACTTCATTAAAAACGCGTTTATTAAATTGCTTATCGAACTTATATAGTGCAATAGTAACAAAGTTTTAGTTTGCACTTGCTAGGTTAATGCTAATACTAAAGCAGACAATACATTATCCAATTTGCAGAGCGCTAAGTAACCTAGCACCTAGCGTACTAATTTCGTATTGTAGTATCGTATAAGGCACTGGTTCCCAAACTTATTTTGTCTACTGAGTCGAGAGCTCATGCAGTCGTTGTCTAAGATGCCTCCTAGCTAAATGAAATTACAAATCACCCCCCAGGCCTCTACACAACGCCCCCATTTTTTTTCTGGGTCTCTTACCGCCCCCCTTTAGGCCTGCAGCGCCCACAAGCGGGCGTTATCGCCCACTTTGGGAATGGCTGGTATAAAGGCAGTTAGCTAGTGTTTCAGTCTTGTGTGACTGCATGGGCTCTGTCACTCTAGCTCATTTGATATTCTAGCTAGCGCATCAAATTGCATCACGTAAACAGATCTAGCGCGCATATGCTATTAGGTCATATGTGAGTCGATCGGCACGCGCTGGAACGGAAGGACGTACGTTGTATCCAAAATGACGCAGCCGCAGAAAAAGAAAAAAAATGGTATATTTAACATACTAGAATTATACCAAGATACGCACTTTTAATGTGATTTTTCTGGCATGCGACGCTTCTAGTGCATTCAAAATGTTCATGCTGGTCAATTTTTTCCTAAGCGAAAAATATTGTTTAACTCATCATTTTTTGCGACTTTTCATTCATCACAATTGAACTCAACATCAATACCAAACGATACCAACTTTCTGTTGTTTAGATCATTGTTTCTCAACCATTTTTATGTCGCGACCCACGAAAAAATCAAAAAGTATAAATTCTTGCGACCCCTCCCCTATAACATAATTATAATAATATTATTTTATTATAGTAATTTAAATTTGTAAGGCTCAGGCGATAAAAAAGCTAAACCGCGCATTACAAATATAAATTATCGCGCGTATAAATCGCGCCCGCCTGTCTGAGGGTCTAAAGTTACTGTCTAGGCGAGATTTTAACCTGCGTTGTACTTGCACGAACTTGTCGAATAAGCCGCCCGCGCATCCCGTGACACGTGCGCTATACAGGTTCGTACATGTTAAATGCCTTACTTAATAAAAACAAGAGGACGCGCAGTTTCATTGTCATTTACATTTTGAGGGAAGTAGCAAATACAACAACGGTCTTATCTTACTCACCCAGTGTACAATTTTTATAAATAACAGTAAAAAAGTTAAATTAAAATGGTCAAAGTGACAAAACGAAATATGCCTTCTACGTCTCGTGAAACGGCTAAGAAAAAGACCAGATTATACAACGACACACATTTAAAATATGGATTTATTGCATTGGATGATAAGCCACAATGTGTTGTTTATTTTCAAGTCCTATCCGCGAAAATCATGAAGCCTTCACAATTACTCCGGCATCTGGAAAAAAGACACCCGTCTTTAAAAAGCAAACCGTTAGAATTCTTCGAGCGTAAATTACTTGTTTTGAAAAATCAACAAATTACTATAAAAAAATCCAGTCGCAATAAGACTGCAGTAGTTAGTAGCACTGCAAGTCGCAAGGGAATCTAAGCTCCATACCATTGCGGAAAGACTCATTTTACCCCCTGCCATTGATACGGTCAATATAATGATGTGCGGAAGAAGCCAATATTATAAGTCCGGAAGTAGCTAAAAAATTAAAACTATACCCCTTTCAAAAGATACAATATCGAGACGTATTAAAGAAATGGCCATCGATATTCACAATCAAATAATTGAAAAAGTTAAATTATATGAATTTTTTGCCATTCAGTTTGACGAGGCAACAGCTTTTTTGCAAATCAATTCTTGGTCGAGCATCTGGCGAAGGACTTTTTAACGTATTCATTGAAGCTACACAAAACGAAAACGTGGGCTAGAATTAGCATTACGGTGTGTACTGATGGTGCAAATGCGATATCGGGGAATATTTACATATATGTTACATAAAAATGAATGTGGGAAAGGGATAGTGGGGAAGGCATTGTATATCGTTAAGTTGCAGTCACATTGTAATTCAAATGGCACAATGTGATTGGTGACTAGTCTACACGTGACCTTGGCTTGTGTTACTAGCTGTCGAAACGTCCGTTTTTGCGCTACAAGAAATAATAGTTAAATCTGTGAATTTGTTAAAAATTTTTACAGATATTAATTTGAAATTAATTGTGTGTCTTGATACCGTATTACTGATGGTAATGCACTAATATTTGCAGTTGAACTTATTGGACTTTACTTTATAACTAAAGATTTATTTGTAAACAAAGGTAAGATAGCAAGTTCGTATTTTATTACCTATTTAACTTGGGGCAAAGTGGGGTCTTATGGATGGGGCATAATGGGTATAGGCATTTCGTACCTCACTTTATTCCATACTATATCTGATATTACTAAAGTAACAATCTACTAAGACATATGTATAATTGTTTCTAATTGTTTTAGCTAAATAAAATATTTACTAAAATAAAAACATTGCTTTGTCTGCATCTATTTGAGCACAAACAAAGCACAGACAAAGCAAAAAACGAACTTAAAAGGTAGGTGGACCAAGACTATTGAATTTGATTCTAAGGAGAAACAAAAAATATAACAAAAATCAAAGAAAAAAATCACAGAAAAATTTCCAAAACACTTCTTAGATGAAGAATGTGATGAAGATGCCGAATGTCTTTATTGTGGTTATTTATGGTCTCAATCAACTGCAGAGTGGACAAAATTAATTGGACACACTGTTCTTGCGCAGGAGAAGAGGATAAAGATGATGAAGTCATTCACTTATGCAAACATTGTGCTGGAGATTATGGTTTGGAGTTAATGTTATTAATTAAATGTTATGATGTAGTTTATTTCTTTAACTACATTCAAATAATATTAAATTAAAGAGACTTTAATTTGTAATAACTGCCTTTTTAATTTGCAAAAAATACCCCGCAATAAATATTTCTTATGGACTCTACTTTACCCCAGTGCATGGGGCAAAGCGGGGCAAACGTGTCTTTTAATATAAGTTGTTGCTATAGCTAAAGTAATAAAATAATAATAAAAATTGTTGTATCAAATCTTGCATTATATTACTACCAATTAAGGTTCAAACAACAAAGAAAATATATTTATTGCCCGACTAAAACATTTTAAATGTTAGATAACCCACTAAGCCTTCTCTCCTCTACATATCCTAACGTTAATATTTACGAACTTAAAATTAAACATTATCTTAAATAACAGACTTCCTCCTAAAAGTTGCCGCTTAGAAAGCTGTCATTACTTAGGGTGCCTAGCAGACTGGCAACATTACCTCTTTGAATAGCCATAACTGATTCGTTGGCGGAAGAAGCTGCCAGCCTGGCGGTCTCCTGAAGCCTCGACCAGTCTCTTACAAATATCAGAAACCAGTGGGCTTCGGGGCCCCAGGGAACCAAAGTTTCGACTGCAAAGGGCGTAAATATGAAACTCAGAGAGAATCTCATACTTACTCCGCTTCAAGTTCTCAGCAGTGCTGGCCACGGTATCTGCTGATTTCAATTTAACTTATTTTTGTAATTCTAAAGTTAATAATTAAAAAGGGTAAATGATAATAAAATGATATTCCAGATAAGTTAGCAGAAAGAAAGAAACTCCAAGAAAGAAATATACAGCTTTGTATTGAATTGCGTAAATTGGAAGCACGTGCCGCAACCTTGAAGGAAAACCTTGACGAACACAACTCTGAGAAACGTCAACTTTTAGCAGATCAGATAAAAACACAAAGAAATATTCAAAAACTTCTAGATTTCATAAGTCAGTTCAAAGAGACGTCAATCAGTATACAATCGACATCAGTGAGCGATACAGGTAGTGAAATTAGCAAAAGTAATGAGGAATAAGTTGTGTAGATATCTAAGGTTTTATGCAATCCTTGTGAGTCTCGAATTCCATAATTAAGGTACATTTCTGCTTTTTATTTTAAGAGTAAATTATTGCAAGTTATGTTATATACACAAAATGTTATTTGTATTTTTACCTTTTTTAAATTTGTGTCAACACCTATACTTGCTCCAATTTCCAATTAAAATATTAGTAATAATATTTAAAACATGATTATATTAATAAAAATAAGAAAATTAAACGACATTGATTTATCGAGATTTAAAATAAGTATAATAAATTTTTTACTTCGTTAAAAATATTCAGTTTTTAAAATACTTCGAAACTAAAATAAAGAAAATTTGATTGTATGTATTATTACTTTATATTAGGAAATCTTTCGCAGATATTCTTTTTTACTTATTACTGTTAAGTTTATTGATTTTTAAATTGTTCGTACTCAGAATTGTACGAGAGTTGTGGAGGTGAAGTACACAGAGCGCCTTGCACTTCTTAAAATTTTACTATGAAACTAGTTTCCACTCGTGGCTTCGTTTACGCGTGGCAATGGTAAAAGGTAGTTTGTGTTGTGGCCACTAAGTGCAAAACTTGGGAGTAATAGATTTTGCTTGAACGAATAACAAATAGGGAATGTGTGTTTGTAAATGCTTACAAAGATATATTTAACATTTAATTGGCCATATACATTTTTAATTATTTATTGGTTATTCTATTTGTATGCGAAGCACAATAATATACTTGTAATAACATATCGGAAGTACTAGTGCAGACTAAAAACAAAACTATTTAAAAGTCGTCTCACTTTCATTTGAACAATTTATTTTAAACAAGGCATTGAAGTACTTATTATGTGCCAAGTACTATATTGTAAGGTATAATTGTGATTTAGTTTTATCAAATTAATTACATGTTAATTTATACACGTTCTACACGAGCGCCTGCTATACTTATTTCTTAATCTTATAAATAATAATCTAACTGTCCATAACAATGCAAATTGTAATAATTTCATGGTTATTAGAATTTCTTTACTAAATGAGAACTAAAAATGATTGAAGTGTACGTAGTAAATATTTTTTAATTACGAAAACAAACTGAAAATATTCTGAATTCGCCAAAAGACTGCTTTTATTTCCAGTAGTGATTTTATGTCTTTGAATTTATTTTACTGTACCTAGAAGTAACTTGGATAGTTGAAAAGTTGAAATATGTAAAATATTTGTATATAATCCAATTACATATACATATTTTATACGCTATATCCCTGACGGGGTACACAGAGTGAACGGGGCGCCAAACTTCGTGCTCCTTGCATACTTCTTTCGCTTCCTCAAATCGCATCATTCTCTTCACAGATTTTAGCCTAGGTATGCGAATGCTCTTGATATTTCCGTCAGCTAACACTGGCTATTTATATATAATCCAATTACAATTAATTACGAAACATTCGCATACCAAGACATATTTGAGTAGGCGAAAGAAATATGTACGGACCGTGACACTTGGTGCTCCATCCTCTCTCACTACCCCTTTGCGGATACAGCGTGAAGATATGTATGTATGTACAATGAATTTTCTTCGAAAACATTAAGTTTTAATCAGCAGAAAAGTATGATTATTTCAATTTTCGAAACAAGTATTGTTTATTGTGTACTAATTGTTTTCAATTGGTTTATATCAAATTATTGTTACATTTATGTAATTTATTTATTACTTCTGTTCTTATACACGCAAATATTGTATATGCATGTTACATAGTATTATAAAAATATTTAGGTTTATGAGATATGAGATGAGGTTTGAGGAGACAAAGGAAATACGCAAGCCCCGAGTTGCTTTGCAACCTGTCCTCTCCGAATACCGCGTTAGGGATACAGCATGAGGATATGTATGTAATATAGTTTATATGTATATGTATGTATGTATGTATGTATAATCATGTGTAATTATTAATTACATTTTCAATTAAATTCTCGTCCATGATTATGTTAAAGTACGAAATTAAAAAAATAATTTTATAGTAATTTGATCTGATATTAATAAACAATAAATATTTTAGGTAAAGATTTACATACATCAATGAAATTATTTTAGTATAGAAATAATTTTTCTCTTCAATGTAATGTATTAAAAAGTGGACCAGACTATAATCGTTGGTACATTTTAAATAAATTTTCAATAGAATGTTATTTTTTGTAAAATTTTATTGTTTATCAATTAATATTACATTGCCAAAAAGGAAGTGTTCAAACATTGATTACAATTAGAAATAGTTGTATTGTCTAGTTATTAATTAATTTTGGTAGGTCGGTAGGTAGTAAGTGAATAAGTTAGACAAAATTTAGATTGTTCCTGTGATATTGTTAACTTTCTTTGGTTGTTCTTAATTACTAGTAATAAATCTTAAATATGGAAGATGTAGCAGGGTTGTATGTAAATAAATATTTGAATTTGTATGTATTTTCTGTGTATTGAATCCTTAAAAAACTGAAACACAAATAGTATCTAAATTTAACTTTAACATCTGTTTACAGAGTAATGATTTAATTACACTTCAATTAACACTAACATTTGAGGTAAAAAGCAAAGGGAAAGGCATTCACGCATATTCTAACATTTTCTTTGCCATCAGCACGTCTTCCCTTATTTGTGCAATACTACGTTCAAGTAAATAACACTCGTATTTAGATAAGTTATTATAGCGTTCCATTTCACCAGCACCCTTCTGGTTAACGGTTACAAGTCCTGAGAAGTATGACGTGCCGAAATCATTATTTTCTATGTACGCGTTAACTTTACACTGGTCTCCTTGAATAGCGTTCATAATCGCTCGTGTAAACATGAGTACGCCGTACGCTACCGACAGTGTGGGCGACCATCCTTTTTTTGCTTTAGTGACCATTGCTTCGCAGCTGCGAATTCTAGAGGTCAATTCATGTATGGTCTTATCGCTCATACTACAAACCGGTTTTGACTGCGATATGAGAGGAACCATAGTCATTTCTGAATGTCCACCTATAACAGGTAAAATACACTCGTGCGGATTCAGCTCATTTTCGTTAGCATACAAAGTTTGTGCTTTGAAATGATCCATCGTTGTGATTCCGAACAATTTTTTAGAATCATAATCTCCATGATTTCTCATTATCTCAGCTGCCATTGGTACGAGTGCATTTATAGGTTCAGTTGCTATACCCACAAATGGCATTGGACCCAATTTAGCTATTTTTAAAGCTAAGCTTTTGATGAATTGGCTATTTTTAGAAAACCAGGATTCCTTAGTGATGCCAGGCTTACGTATTGTTCCTCCTGTTGCTAAAATTAGATCAGCATTTTTAAGCGCTACGTCCAAAGTTGCTTCTCCTGTGTAACCAGTAAGAATGGAATTAGTGGGAATGTGGGACAAATCTAAAACAATGCCTGGTGTTTGGTCTTGAGTGTCGTGAAATACCAGTTTAGATATGGAAGGCTGCGCTCTTAACAAGAGACTTGTGGTTTGTCCAATTTCGTTCGCGCCTCCGACTAGTGTGACTTGGTATTGTCTGCGGGATGTAAAAAAAGTATTTTTACAAAGCAATGGACCAAAAACTTTTCTAACAACTATCATTGTAAGATTTTGTGTTTCATTTTCTACACATAATCGTTTGAAGTGTAATGATATTAGTATTTCGTGACTATTTGTTTATTTTCACTTATATATTTTGTGATGTATTGTATATTAAGGATTTCGTGATATAGAAAGTTACGACACTTATAATCTAGTTAATCATTTCTGTGTCAGATTTTACATTATTTTTTTTCTTGACTTTCAAAGTCATTATTGAATAAGGTCATGATTTCTTTAATATCAAAAGACCTCTGTAGAATCATTAGCCATAAGCATACACCGTGTTAAAAAGTACAAATGTCAATATTATTTCTGAGATGTATAGAGATCTTTTATAGCTTTTATTTTATTTGTTGCTTTTACAAAATAATTATAGGAAAAATGTAGTCTAAGTCGGAAATTATTGATTTGAAATTGACTGTAAAGATGATAATCGCTCGGCGGATAACAAGTATTTTATTTACTAAACAATATGAAAACAATGGAAAAAAAATTCAACAGAGGGATCTACAAGTGTCAATAATCGGCGCTGCAAGTGACATAGGATCCAATTTATCATTTTTATTAAAACAGAATCCCAAAATTAATAGGCTTCAGTTATATGACGACGACGAGAGACTTATAGGCATGGGCTTAGAATTAGAGCACATACCCGGGGGGCCTACAGTATCTACTTTTACGGGAACGTCATCTTTACCGGCAGCTGTACGATCTTCCGAATTAGTTGTTATGGTTTCCAGAATTCCTCGATATTCAAACCTTAAGAGAGTTGAAATGCTAGCCGCTAATGCACCCGCCGTGTATACTGCATGTAGGGCTGTCGCAGAACAAAATCCAGATACATTTTTTGCTATTTCCACTAATCCTATAAATTCGTTAATACCATTCGCAAGTGCTGTTCTTATGAAATATGAGTGTTATAATCCTTATAAGCTTTTTGGTATAACTCACATCGACACTGCAAGGAGCAGAACTTTGGCAGGAAATATTCTTGAAGTGGATCCTCAACAATTACAAGTGCCTGTCATAGGTGGACACTCCATCGACACCATTATACCCTTGTTTTCAAATTTATCGCCGTCGTGTTATTGTGTCGACTCTTGTCAAGCTGATACACTGACAAGACTAGTTAAAAAAGCTGGGATAGAAATAATAAAGCAAAAAGCTGGAAAGGAAGCTGCGACTTTGGCGATGGCATGGTCGATCAATGAATTTGTTGAAATCGTAATTAATGCTCTGTTGGGTGAAGAAGCCATTGTGCATTGTTTCACTGCCAATTCTCATTTTGGTACTAGATTTTTTGCAGGTCCTAATAGAGTTGGAGCCGATGGTATTATTCAGACATGTTGCAGTTTTTCCATGAGTAACTACGAAAGTTCTTTGTTGAATATTGCAGTGCCTATAATAAACTCAGATGTTATTCAAGGTGAAGGTTATGTTCGAATTCTGGAATACGCAGGGAGAAAACACTAATTATGTATATCGTCGATTTTACATCATGTCATTTGTTACTGTTTAAATAATTGTGTTTCATGTGTACCTACTCTAAACAGTTTGGATTAAATAAAGTTGTAGTTATTGTAATAACTTATTTTTATGCGTTTGAGAAGATATTGATAAGATAAATAATATCAGATCTGTAAGTCCCTTGTGCTGGAAGTGGGAATCTGAGGCTTCTTCCACCTTGGTCCTGACCTTTGTCAACCTCGAGTGGGAAATGGCGTGAAGTCAAGGGCGTCGCCAGCTTATGACTAAGGGGGGGAGGCGGTGGGGGTCAAGGGGGCAATATTATGGAGGATAAAAAATATGAACGCCGAGAGCATGAAGCGTTACACTTTGGAAGTCTTTGCCTCGATGACGATTGTAATAAGAACGGTTCTAATATCAATGTATAAAACTTTACAAGCCCTCGACAGCACAATAACTAAATCAAAGTTTTAAACACAGTAATAATTATTTATTTTAACAAAAATAATATTTAATTAAAACATAACCTGCGGGGATTTTTGCAAAACTTTCAACCACTTTATCATTAAAATTATTTAGGTTTTTATTTATTATAGCTCTGTGTACACTCATCATGGCCAGACCATTAAGGCGATTTTCTGCCATGGTGCTTCTTAGCCATGTTTTTAGTCTTCTGAGGCTGCTAAACGATCGCTCTACTGTACAGGTCGTGCATGGTAAAGCGATCAAAATTTTCAATGCTTTTTCCGTTTCGGGAAAGAAGGAATTTGTTTCTTTTAGGACATCAACAACTGTTAGATTTATTAGATTAAGCCTATCGTGCCACAATTGCTGCCAAAGTTCGATTTCATTCTTTATGTTCGGTAAATCATAAAACTGGGCAATAGATTCACAAGTTTGTTTCAGATTTTCAGTTGTCATCTTTTGCATCTGCGCCGGGTGTAACTTAGATAATGCGAATGATGGCGTGTTTTCTTCAGGAAAATCTACTTCAAGGGAGGTGATAATTGAATCCAAGTATGGTATTACTAAAGACCTCTTCCAGTATTCTGAAGGGCATTCTGCTGGATGATTGCTTCTATGACGTTGTTTCCCCGTAATACGCGGCATTGATGTAATGTCCTCCTCCAGTCCGACTTTCTCCGCAACAGCAGTAGCTTCCTTTATAAATTCTGTCTGTCACTTTTTCCGGATTTTCACGGTGGTTTTTAATTAAAAGTAAAATCCTTTTAACGTGTTCCGAGGCGTTGACCACGTCCAAAGCTACAGATTGGAGTACGTTGACAACGGGTTCCATCAAAGCCGAGTATTTGGCTACAACATTTGGCTACCTTGAATGAAAGAAATGTTGGAAGTAGCCGCATGCAGTTGGCAGGCACTTTTCCGAGTTGCACTATTTCCTTCCTGAGATAATGTTTGTAAGGCTTCCAGATTTACTGGAAGATTTTCTTTAAAAACTCTGATGGTTTTGTGTTTCTCACTCCATCTTGTCTCGCAAAGTCTGGAAATATTAGGTATCAACTTCCTCCCCAAACTGATTCCCGAAAAAAGTTTATAGTATCTTTGGTGGTTCCCATGGCATTTCTAATTTCAGGAAGTGAATTTAGATCATTGATAACTAGATTCAGTTTGTGGGACGAGCAATGAAAGTAGAGGGCTGTGGTGTACTTTTTGCGTAAGATCGCTTGTACCCCTCCGTCTTTTCCTGACATCGTCGAACAACCATCAAAACCAAAACCAGCGCATTTATTTATATTCAGATCTTCTTTTGTCAAAAACTCATCTATGCTATGTGCAATCGATTTCGCATCCAAATCTTTTAGCTCAATGAAACCGACAAACATTTCTTGGACTTCCTGTGTTTCTTCATCAAAATATCGCATCCCAATCGATAGTTGTTCAGTGGCAGAAATATCAGCTGTTTCGTCTGCTAGCACACTATATGCTGCTGCTTCTTTCACTTTTTCATAATATCAGCCTTAATAACGCTTCCACAAATACCAATAATTTCATTTTGAATATCCACTGAACGGTAGCTTGCATTCTTTTTCCCTTGCTCAATGTGTTTCTTTAAAATCAAATCTCCCGCGTCAATTCGCAGCCTGTATAAATCCTCGAGAATACCTTCACCATAATGTTTACCTCTCAGTGCTAAGTCGTGTGACCCGCAAAACGTAATGCAGGAAATAATAGATTTTATAATTTTGCGATTTTCTTCAATAATTCCCTGGGAATATTTGTTCAGTTGCAAATCGACAGGCACACCTTCGAGAAAAGATTTAGCAGCTTTCAATGCCTCCTTATGGAAGTGGGTTTCAATGTGCTTTTTGCACTGCTCGTGAATATCTTTGAACTTACAAAAGGGCCTTATAGTAAATGATCCCAATATGCCTCTAAATGAATTTGGATTTGGTGGGAACAACGTACAATATTTACAAAATGCTCCTTTTTGGCGCCTGGAATATACCAACCATGGAGAGTATGTTTCCAACCAAGAATAATTAAATTTTCTCTTTAAATGTTTTGCATCTTCCGCAAAGTTATAGGTCGCGGAAGGGGACCAACAGTTTTCAATCAATTCCTTCTTCTTTTCGGTTGATAACATGTGTGCCCGTCCAACATATCGCCCGATATCATTTTCATTGCAGTCATCCACCAATGAATCAGGATTCGGCGCCAGATATCTAGAGGAACTTGGTCTAGGTAGTTCCTACGGCTGAATATAACCGCTTGTGGTTGTGGTGACCGATGAAGACATGCGATATTGTCGTTATTTTGTCCTGTTCATCGCTATCGCTACTTGATCCATCAGTATTTTTTCGTTTCAAACTTCCTGCAAAACAAAACGCTTTGATAAAACTTTATGTAATTAATTAAATTTTTACGGGAGAGCAGTTTTGTTCAATTACATATAAATATTAAAATAAATACTCAGTTGTATTTTTTAGCTTTATTTATATCAAGGATCTGTTTTAATTTGTATTTAATTAAACCACAAATATAATTTATGTTTTGTTTTCATAATTAATTACGGAAAATGAAACCACTGTTTAGTTAACGTTAAATTCATACAGATTGAATCAATAAACTCGTTTTTAATAAAATAATAGTTTTTCTTAACATTTGCCTTCCACATAATCGATCCTTTCTTTCCACATCAAAAATATGCCAGATAAAATTAAAAATGATATTCTTAACGATTATTATACGTCTCTAGCTAATATATCCGTTACCAAAGGACCAAAGCTATTAGCTAAGAGAAATAAAATAAAAATACTAGCTCCAAGTCCGAGAATAAAGCAGTACATAACTTATCAAAAAACTTTCTGATGTCCATTTCGATAAGATTATGAATGGAGACACTCAGAAACTTCACAACTCAACACTGAGATCTTATTATTTAATAAATATAAATCAATATTGACTAACACAGGCAAGCCGGTAGTCTTATATTCGCTTTCCAATTCGCTTGTTTAGCTTGTTTCGTTGATCGCTTCCAATTAAAAAGTGACTCGCTCGCAGCGGCCCACGTCTTTATATACCCAAACGAACATCATACTAGAATGTACGGTAACATTCTACCTGGTCTAGTAACTGCTACCAAATTCCAGAGAGTTCATTGAACAAGCGCCATCTAGCGTCGAGTAGCAATACTAGGTTTTACAAGGATTGTAGTCGATTTATTCAACTGTAGGTGTTTCTTATGAACACTTACAGATGGCATTGTCCACAAAACCAATTAAAATTGTATGTTCGTAACAATAACTTCTACTTTATTTAGGTATGCCGCATACAAATTATACAAAACTAACGTGGATGCTGGTGAACGGCTGTCGTAGAAAGAAATGTACACACACACACACCATACCTACCTACATATTTTTACTCTGTTTAATGGCCTTGCGTTTTGGCAAATCCGATATAGTCGTGATGAAAATGGCGGCTATTTTAAACACGGATGTCAAAATCTTAACGTTATTCTGAATATTTCAATACTTTTTACAATATACATTAAACCTTGTGAATTTATTTACGTTTTGTCATGCGATGCGGAATTTATTAATAGGTAAGGAAGTCAATTGCTCGCACTTTGGTCGCTTTGCGGCTAACTACATTTGATCTCTGGGGGGGGCAACTGGCCCCCCCTGCCCCCCCTTGGCGACGCCCTTGCGTGAAGTTATGTGTGAATGTAATAATATCGGATAAATTCTGAAAAAGTGAAGACTGGAATATACTTAAGTCTTAAAAGCCGATGGCCGACAGACTTATGTTACTACGATAAACCCTAAATTTTCTCATTTAGGAACTGTTATGACTGGTGTACTTGAGAGACACGCTAGTCCGACCGGCAGTTGGCATAGAATCCAGCAATTAATTATTTCATTTATTATCTATTAAGCTATTAATATCGGTATCGCCTATTTTACTACAGTAATCGGTATCAGTATCGTATCGCCAAAATTAGTTATCATTACATCCCTAATTTCCAGTTTGTGCTTGTCAATAGTAATTCCTAATTGTTGCAGAATTAACGTGCTCAACATTTGTTCCATTGTAGGAAATTCAATGTTCTGTTATTATAACATTCGGAAATGCTCTAGAGGTTTCCGCCCTCGTTTTATCGGATTATAAACAGAGCTACATGTTGGCCACTGAGTCAGTTTTTCGACTATGGCAAAAGGCGAAATACGAACTCTGGATACAAGATTTCTGCGATTAGGGAACGTTGTGAGTGATGATACCTTCGGTGACTATTACGCGAGTACCTACTACGAGCGACGATTAGGAAGACTAATGCAATCTGTTTGTACGAACGGGAATAAACTCTGCACCCTTAACCGGCATCTTATTACTCATAGCTTGTAACAATTGTTGTCAGAAGTGGGATGTCGGTCACACCAAGGGACGACCAGGGAGGCTGTACGAGACGTCAGGCAACGGTGGATTTTATGCGTGCGTCAGCAGTGAACTTGCTGAATTGTCCGGAGGAGGGGCATCACTTTGTGGTCAGAGGTGCCACATCAGGACAGGGGATGCCAAGGGGTAGACATTTTACTGTCCTCTCGTTTGGTTAATTCTATGACTGAGTATAGATGTGTAAATCGCAGACTGCTCTGGGTGCAGCTCAAGATGGAGTTGACAAGAGTTGAAATTTTTTTTTTGGCGGTGTATGCCGCAGTGTCCTCTGTCGGTTTGGGTGAACTAGAGCAGTTTTGGGAGAACGTTTGAGAAGTTCTAGCTACGGTTGAAAAGAGTGAGAGAATTAATGTGTGTGAAGACATGAATGGATGGGTCTGGACCACTCGAACAGAATTTGAGAGTGTCCTAAACAAGTATGGAGATAAGAGAGTGAATGATACTGGTAGGATTGTCTTAGGACTGTGTATGGAAAAGGATCTTTTTGTAGCTAATACCGTATTATGCACAAAAGAATCCATCAGCACACGTGGGAAAGAAAGGGTGAGAGAAGTATGATTGATTTATTTCTGGTGGATAGCAGGCTCAAGAAGCAGGCCATGGACGCAAGAGCGTATGGATGGATGGAGGAGTTGAGTGTGAAGAGATGGGAAATAGCTGGCAAATAACCGTGCTTTGGCCGCATTAATAAGCAGTGTGAATCTAAAATTTATGTCGTTCTCGGGACTCTCGGGTCAATACCTACCTCGTTATGTAAATAATACCTACCTCAAAAAACATTGTTTTATTGAATGAAAATAGCGATTTTTCCGAAATTTCCGGGTTTGCTCTTTTTGAAAGGTGGCAGCCCTACACGTGGCAGACAGTCTGCCGGGTTGTCAGTCCCTGCGACATGATAAAAGTTTACAGCGGTAATCACTTCTGTGATTTTAACAACACGATTGGTAACGAAAGCTTGCCATCCGTGCGGCGAGCCTTTGATCCAATAGAGCGCGACTCTAGAGCCAGTAAATGCATAGACCATTGGAGATTGTGAACCATACGTCTCGAGCAATATACGGAGTAATTTTGATAAAACCAAGACTGCACACAGTTCCATGCGGGCAATTGTGTTTACTTTCGTAGAAGGTGCGGCTTTGAACTTAGCACATAGAAGTCACACCTGCGAGCCGGAGGCAATGCCCACGTGTAAGTATACTATGGCACCGTAAGCTTGCTCACTGGCGACAGCAAAACCGACCAAGATCAACTCAGAACCATCTACCACGCCTAAACAACTGGGAATGGAAATTTCATTAGGCGCAGGCAGTTCCTATAACAACTGCTTCCAGAGTTTAATTATATGGATAGACGGGGGATCATCCCAATCTACTTTCAACTGCCATAATTGTTTGACTAATAACTTCACGAACAAAATAGGTGTTACGAAACCCATAATTCCAGCTTCGCGATGATGGACAGAATCATACGCTTGGTACACGAGGTATTTCGCGTCAGGCGGGTCAAATTTGAAATAAAAATTATCTGTATCTGTAGACCAGCGAAGGCCCAAGATCTTATGATGTACAGTCTTATCGAACTCGACTTCAGTGGGGATCCTGTGAGATTCGGGAAGTTCATCAAAAACAGTAGTATTACTTTTCCATTTTACAAGGTCACATTGTGCACCCTTGAAAAGGCCGATAAGCTGGTTCGCGGTGTCCACTGCATTTGTCTCGGTTTTTACAGAATCTGCAATATTGTCCACATAAATACACGAGGAGAGATTTCACTGGCGCGTGGGTACTTATTACCACCGTCATCGTCGACGAGCTGCCGCACAGTACGAAGAGCGTGGAAGGGGCTCGATTTTAAACCGAAACAAACTGTATTAAACTCAAATAAAAGAGCATTGGTTATTGTGAATTAAAGCGATATAAAATTCTTTGAAAACGTCGGTCTGGTTTGCGGGTCAACTTTTGTAAAAACATCTGTTTACAATCGGCGGTCATCGCTACAGCGTGTAGACGGAAACGTTACATTATCTTAAGCAAATCTCCTTGCAGATTCGGTCCACTGTGCAGTATATTATTTAGCGATATACCAGACGAGGTTTGGCAGCTTGCGCTGCTTCAAAGTCTTGGCAGTGCTGGCCGCGACACCTGCTGACTTGGAAGTCGCCGGTACATAGAAAACAGCAAGTGTATCGATACAAGTGGCATCCCACACCAGTGATCTTCCAAGTTTCCAAGGAATAAGCGTCAAACCATCCGGTCTCCTGCCGTCGCTGCGCGTAATATCTACAGGCCCTAAGACTGCAGAAACGCCAGCGGCGACAAGAGCCCGCCGAATGACATCATTCAAGGCAGCATGTCGTAATGTGCGGCCCGCACTACGTAAACAAGATAAACCGTTGTGACCTAGTACATCGACGATATCACCACAGCGGCAACGGTGAGAAAGGTTAGTCCTGGCCCCCAGACGAAGGGACACTATGAGAAAGTGTGGTATTGTCAATTAAGGGTCCTAAATTTTTTGAAGGTATTACCTGCAACTAGTGTCCTGATTCCTTCTCAGAAACATCCAGGAGGCAAGACCGATGTTTTCGGTACTACAAGTATCTAAAAGTTGTAAATGAGCATCTTTGCATTGAGGTTCATCCTAGTGTTTCTGACATAAGGTCGAGGTAGGCAGGTTAGTACACGGACGAACACTTAATCAAGCATTTCGAGCATCAGTCAAGCACGGCACCTCAACCGATCCTCATGAAGGGCGAATAAGTCAGGAAATGGTTTTCCGCGCTGTAAGCTGACGAAAGAAAAGCAGGCAGTGGCACACTCGAGATTTTGCGTATGCCCAGGCCTCCATAACGGATAGGAAGTGAGGCTTGTTTCCACACCCTGTCATCAATAAAGGAGCAATTTAATATTTTAGACAATGTATTTTTGGGAATATTGTCTACATATATTAAAAAGGTTTTAAATTTAAAAAGCTGAGAACAGCGAAGAGCATATTACGTAAATTTTATAACGAAAAGGCAAAAGTGAACAATGAGGAGAGCCATGTGGGAATTAATTTTGAATTGTTTATCCGAAGACCGACTAAATTTTTATATTTGATCATTGATAAAGCAAGGTATGGAGTCACATAAAACGGGAGCACCTAGGAGGTACAGCGATTCTTTTGACAAGACTAAAATTTGGTGCTAGATTGTTAAATTAATTCATTATTTATTTCTCTTTTTTCATAATCGGAACAATTTAATTCTAAGTCAATATCATTAAATCTTTGAATGAAAGTTTTAAGATCATCATCATCATCAACAGTAATGGCTTTACCTCGGAATTTAAATGGCACTTTTAACGAATGGCAAGATGGATAGCCAAACTAAAGATAGCTGGTTGGAGAGGATTGCCTTGTTGACAACCAACTTCGGAATGTATATTTATGTATTAATTTTGAAGGACTGCTGTAAGATTGCTAGAGGTAGGGATATATGTCCGGAACATGGTGTTTTATCTGTGTCAATAACAACACAGATCTATCGACAGAATTAAATGCATTTTTATGTCTACTCTGAGTACCTCACCACGAATCCGCCAAGAATCCGCGCGCCGCATGCACTGCCGCTTCGCATCTTCTCTTTGGGTCAAAACCTACTTGCGTAGAATAAAAATAATTTGAAACGGTAGGGAGAATGTGACGGCAACAAATTTTGGAGGCAATGCGGCGTATAGTTGCACCTACGGCAGTTGGCCTAACGCTATCGTCTTTTTTTTTGAGGGCACATAAATTAGCACCATACAGAATGTCAGTTACCTCCGGGGGCGCCTTAACAGTCAGCATAATATTTATAAGAGCTGTTAAACCAGATAAGAGTGTCTTACCGGCATCACCGACACAGCCTGTAATCAAATCATTATAACGTTGTGGCGTTAAACCATCAAGACCTCCCGCATAACCGCTTTTAAAAGAATTTATTGCGGCGAGCATATCGTCCTCTGCAGCTCAAGTCGACACATCTTTTGAGTGGGGGGAATCTGGCAGACAACAAGCCACAAATGAAGAATGATGCTTTGATCTCAGAGCGGAAAGTCTTGGGAGTATTCGGTGGCATGACATGACTGGAAATTAGTAAGTAGGCGGCTTCTCTTAAATCACTGTTGCTAATTTTGGTTTCTATCTTTGGAATACTGTCTGAATTGAAAGTTTTATAAATGGGCTGAACTCGATTGATCGGATCTGAATAGTTAGAGCACTTATGTTTAATTTTTTGTGTTAAGGAAATTTTGTCTTTATCATTTTGTTCCAAACATAAAGTTTTATAGTCGAAAATGAGCAATCGCATTTGTCGTTTCGGTTTAGTTTTTTTTGTATATGGGAATTAAGGGTTTGGCAACTATGATGCGTGCACCACGTGGAATGGCAACCTTTAAATTACATACAAATTAAAAACAAAACGCTTGACAAATAATCAAAATATTTTCAATGCTGTACTGTATTTTAGTGCACTTTGTGGATATTTCATAGTTTCATATAACGGAAAAGCAGTGTAGTTAAAGTGCTACATGTAATGTATACATGTAATACGTCGGACCAGCGAACGGTGAAAATTTAGCGAAATTTTGGTTAGTTTCTTGTTTGTTTACATTAAAGTCAAAAATGAAAAAAATAAGATATATCTCGTTATACATTGCTATTACCATACAGTAATTGTTCTTGTATAGTCAATAGGTAATTTATTCATAATACGCGTCCGTATCTGTCTATCATTATAACTGAAGCGTGATGTAAATAATGTTTGTTTCTTACAAATAGACATTTAATGTGAGATAGGTATAGTAAGTACATAATCTTGGCAAAGGTACAATATTTTCCATGTTAGATACAGGTCTACAAATGTTTAAAAATTTACCACCACATATTGCTGCGATGCATTTATTTTTAAAGAGTAAACGCCTTTCCGCATCAACTGAATTTTCCCGTATGTCTAATGTTACTTGTAATTTTTTAATTTTAACACAATGTTTTCTGTCAGATAAGTAAATCTCTAGCCAATTATGAGCAGTGCCTCCAATTCCCGTCGTGTATAATGTTTCATAATGTTTTATATCACAAAAAATTAAAACTTTACTTATATTTAATGTTAAGGCTGCAATAGGTGTTGAATCATTTAAGCTTTCAGTTACTAAACGTATCAAGTTAAAACAACTTAATGATAAAAGACTATTATTGCTATTGAAAAAAGAATGGCAAACAGCTTAAAAAAATTGGGGATTTCAAGCTCTTAACGGACACTATTGAGAGCTTTGATCAATTTGAGAGTAAAAAAAAACTATTTACGGTATTTTGACGAAGCTGAAATGTACATAATTATGATGTTAATAGTAACATTATAAGTCTACCTATATGTAGCATGGTATTCTTTCCGGCGATTGTGTTATCGACATGTGATTTTTTACGGATAACAATTTTATTTTTCTTTATTTGTGTTATTTTAACAACAACATGTAACTTTTTGATTTGGCTTAACTCATTAAACATTAGAACACGAGACTTTGAGGGGCTGCGCCCAACTAAAGCGACCTATTCCATATTCCAGTTAAAAACATTTTTATCATTCTAAGAATATAATCGGAGAGCAAAGCTGACGTGTACAACGTTACGATATTATTGGAGGAACAGTGCGGTAGAGACGCAAAGCGGCCATCGGAGGCGCATCTCAATCCACTCGGTAACTACCTCGGAGACGCGATGGTCACTAACTCGAACGGAGAGGTGTTCACATTGTTTTATTAAACATATTTCTTGTTTTTACTTTTAACTGCAATAGTCATACATTATTATGTGTAGTATTAGGTGTTGTAACATTTAAAGTGATATAATATGGTAGTGTCATGAAAAAGTGAACTCTTGATAAAACTTGTATAGGTGTCTACTTTTTTCTCATCGCGTTTTTAATATTTTGTTTACTGGCAGTGCTATTGAATTTGAGTATACCTACCTATCAAGCTTAATCAACATGTACTAGTTTTTGGGATAGGCAGTCTACATCACCGTAAAACAAAACTTAAACATACCTGTCTCTGTTACACTTGCAACGTCTATGCTTACGACGCACATTACAATGTCATGAGCTCATGACAAGAGTTTCATATGTGTAGGTACATGTGGCCGCATCTTTACTTCAAACGTTCCCAGCTCAATGCAGCCGCCAATAATGTTCCTAACGACATAGTTAACTTTAAGATAATCGCTGTGCGGCCATAGTCCACGTTACATTCAGTTTAATGTGTGAGGTCCTCATGACCGTTGATAGGTGTTAAGTCGGCGAGGGTTAGGGATCGTAGAACTGTTGATTACAATAGTTCGAGACTCATAATTAGGTACCGAAATAGTTTGTGATTGAGTGTTTTGTGTTAAATACATACATATTATACATAAACACCCAGACTCGGGGCGGGAATCGAACCCGTCACTTATACCATTTGACATTTTTTAAATCCCGATCGAAAATAGGTTTGACATCGTTGTCTTTTGTCGTCGTTGTTTTAAGTAATCACTAATCAGATATAGTATTTATTTCTTTAAAAAAATAACTTTCTGCTGTTTATGAAAGTTACAAGACAATAAGTTATAAGAGGTTTAAATACTAGGCGTATTGACCCCAGTCAATACGCTTATATATAATAAACGTACCTATAATATAAACGTTGAAAGTTATCTGTAATTAAAAAAAATGGTAAAGTGGGAGTTCGACTCACGTATGGAGAGTTTCGTACGATGTAAATATAATAAAAAAAAATGTTACGACTTTGATAGTGCAGTGGTTTAGGTCTTATATCTGTATAAGCGTGGAAGGTTTCAGGTTCGATTCCAGGTCGGGTCAATTTAGGAAACAATCTTTTCTAGATTGCCTCAGGTCTGGGTGTACTGGGAGACGCCCCCAGTAGTCGTCGTCTAGTTTTCATAGCACAGGGAATGCCCTAGTTTGAGACCAGGTGATTGGATTGTCTGGCACACATCGGATTTATACTTATAATGTGTGTGTAACGTACAAGAGTCGTTTAATTTATCAAATATCGTTTGTAAGAAGAAGAAAGTCGAGTAAGAAGTAAGAATAGAGCGATATCACAAAAACGGGATAAAGTCGTACGGAGGAAAGTTAAAAGGGCGGGCTGAGGTGTCCCGCGGGTGTCGTCTGTCGAAGCCTTCGGCTATGACGGAGTGTGTGCTTAGTATCGAAACTTGTATAGGCACGTTGTACCATGATTAACATTATTTATCTGCATTGTTAACTTAATTGTATTTTCAGTTTTTTCAAAATGTTGTTATAAGCTAAATACTACACTAAAGTTTTATTTAAATTTATTTTGTCCGTGTTCTTTGTTGTTTATACAACAACGTTTATCAACTGAAGATTAGAATTTGATTTCGACGTGAAACAAATGACGCCAAAACCTGGCAGGCTTATGGTAAGTCCACAAACACATGCTCGACGGTTTTGAGTTTGTTCGAGCGAGATCGAACGTATAGATCGTATGCGTTCAATCTTGCTCGAGTGATCTCAAAACCGTCGAGCATGTACATGCGTGTAGACTTAATATTACAATGTGTTTCCCTTTCGCACATCAGAGCCTAAAACCATGTAATTTTATGAGTATGCTGATTACAAAGATTTTAAAATTTAGTTGGGTAAGTACCTGTCTAGCTATTTTATTTATTAGATATATATCATAGATAAAATTGAAGTATCGACATGAAGTAAGTAGTACATAAGAAGACAAGTAAGTCAGTATATTTTTAGGAATAAAGTGCATTGATATTCGGTAATTCCACGTAAATTTCTGAACAACCCCTACGCCTGCCCACAAGTCGTTATCTCGACAAGTTGTTTGCTAAAACCCGCCGCGGCAAGAATTGCAAATGGCGATAATTCTAACTACGCCGATAAATCAGTTACACCCGTTCAACTTTTTTCCTCAAGGGTGCTGCACCGCTATTGTTGGTGATTGATTGCACGTTTCTTATACTTAAAGTTTGCAAAGTTGAACACATGTGTGCTAAGAGTGAAAGTTATAAATATTTTGACACTCGGATTCTTTACGACTTGCTTATGGCTTTTTAATTTCTTAATAAAAATGGGTAACATGAGATATTGGCATATCTGAGGGATGTAAAAGTATAAAGCGAAAATAATGAAAAAAAACCAAGCCGCTCTTGCGTAATTAATGTTCCCTGCTGTCAGTTGTTATCAATCACTTAGTCTATAGCTTTATGTTAAAAATACTGCCAAGTGCCAACCGTTAAACAGTTTGTTGTGGAGCTTCATTTTTAATAAAAAAATTCTAGACATTAAAAAAATATCTGTGTAATAGGTCTTATGAAGACCTATGAAGTTGCCGTTCTACAATACTGGCCATTTGAAATGTAATTAGTGTAGGTATGGCTGGCAATAAATTCTAAATTCAAATGAATTTTATTTTAAAAATATGGAGTTTTATTTTCAAATTCAGTCATTTGTTTATTGACTAGTGTTTTGTTTTCACTACATTTCTATCTTTTTCATCAAAAATTCGAGAAATTACGGAATACGAGTTCCGTCGCGGTAGCAATGCGGCACAAACGGCTCGCAACATTAACGACGTGACGACTGAACACTACAAACGAACGCACGACCAGTTATTGGTTTGAACGCTTCCGTCATGGAAATTTTGATCTGAAAAATGAACCCCGTAGTCGCCCGAAATCTAGTCAACAACGACGAATTAAAGGCGATAGTGGAAGCAGACGATTCTCAATCTACTGCTGAGTTAGCAGCAGCTTTCGATGTAAGCATCAAAACAATATTGGTCTATTTGCATCTAACTGGCAAGGCAAAAAACTTGTTAAGTGGGTGCCGCATGAAATGAACGATTGCCGGCGCGACGAACGCGATGACGTATGCCTTGCGTTACTTAAGGCGCGTAGTGCCGCAAACAGGCCTCATTACGATGATATTTTAGCAATAACCACACGATCAAAGTTGTTTAAAAAAAATATATTAATCTACACCATATTTATAATCCATCCGATTCAAAAAATGGCATTTAAAGTAAATTTTCTTGGGAAAAAAAAATCCCAAAGTAACTTCTGAATAGAATTTATCAGGATAAAAGCTGTTTTCGTTGTTAACATATTTTTATAAAATTCAGCAAATATATATCTTTTATGAATATAAACACATTGGATTAGTCAAATTTTCGATAAAATTAATAATTTAGAAGAAAATACATAGTTTATTGTTTTTTTCTCAAGCCATTATATTTTGAGCGATGTCACGTTGTTCCTTCTCTTTCACTTCTATGCAACTCGACAGTGATCGCTGAGGCGTGTTGCTAAATACACCTGTGTCACTTGTTCCTCTTGAATTTTGAAATTATAATTGTCTCTTGTATTGAAGCTAAGGTCTTTCATACACCTTTGGGATGAAATCTTACTCACAAAATTAAAACACAACCAAATTATGTAAAGTTACGTAGACGTCGTGTATTGTTGCTCACTTGGCTTTAAATACAAATTTTTGGCACCGTAAGTCAATCTATGTTTAGCTCAATTGTTTAATGTTTACGTGTTATTTTCGAAAATCATTATTATGTTGCGAGTTCAAATCTCGACTCGGTCACTCCACATTTTCTTTTTTCAGTTTTAATTTCAAGACAGTTTTTTTTATCGGCCGCTGATAATCTTTTAAATCCATACTTTATATTATAAATGCGAAAGTCTGTCTGTATGTCTGTCTGTCTGGTACGTTTTGACTTAGGCGTCGGACCGATTTTTATGAAATTTGACATGGTGATAGTTTAACACCAAGGAATGGACATAGCCTACATTTTTTCAAAAATCTACCCCTAAAGGGGTGAAAAGGTGGATGTAACTGTATGAGAAATTCTAAACCGCTGAACAGATTAAGATGAAATTTGGTACAGAGATAAACCTTTTCAATTAAAAAAACATATTTATTTATTTATAGATTTGTCTGTGATTACAGGTTGTAGATATAGATAGATGTCAAATACAAATAAAACAGTCCTCTGTAATCCACCAAGAGCATACAGACTGAAAATTAAACAAAATCATGCACAATAGATAAAGCCAATATGAAAATTGTCACATTGAAAAGATACTATGTTATACTTAATATCGCAATATTGTACAAAATTAAAAAAAATAAGCAATATGAAAAATAATGCCAATAAATGATTACATGTCATAGACATAGACAGACTTCTTTATTATCAAAAATCTACCCGTAAAGGGATGAAAAGGGGGATGAAACTTCATAGGAGAATTACTAAACCGCTAAACCGATTGTGATGAAATTTGGTACAGTTAGTATGTACCTAAAAATAAATGTAGGCTAATTTGTTTTTTAAAAAATAACATGTGGTTTTTATGTATGTGACGTCATCATAAATCCAAAATAGCGGATGTTTTTCAATAGGAAACAAATTTTTTGTTCATCACCAAAAATATGGGTATCAAATGAAATGAAATACGCAGACAAAGGTTTCTGTGTATGTGACGTCATCATAAATCCAGTATGGCGAAAGGTCCATTATAGGAAATAACTTTTTTATTCAACACCAACAATATGGGTATCAAATGAAATGGAATACACAAGAGAAGGTTTCTGTACATATGACGTCACCATAAATCCAAGATGGCGAATGTTCTATTATAGAAAAAATTTTTTTGCTCAATACCAACAATATGGATATCAAATGAAAGGGAATGCACAAGGGAAAGTTTCCGTTTATGTGACGTCATCATAAATCCAATATGATTGATGTTCCTTTGTAATAGAAAATAACTTTTTTGTTCAACACCAACAATATGGGTATCAAATGAGATGGAATACACAGGGGAAGGTTTCCATATGTGTGACGTCATCATAAATCGAATATGGCGGAAGGTTCATTAAAGAAAATAACTTTTTAGTTCATATTTTATTGGTAGCTATTGATAAAAGTGGTTATTAAAAAAGTATACTAAAAAGCAACATTTTTGGTTTTTTAACATCAACAATGTGGGTATCAAATGAAATTGAATACGCAGAGAAAGGTTTTTGTGTATGTGACGTCATCAAAAATCCAATATGGTGGATGTTCCAAAATAGGAAATAACTTTTTTGTTCAACACCAGCAATATGGGTATCAAATGAAATGGAATACGCAGGGGAAGGTTTCTGTATATGTGCCGTCACTGTAAATTCAATATGGCGGATGTTCTGTAATAGAAAATAACTTTTTAAGACCTCCAACAATATAGGTATTAAATGAATTGGAATACGCAGGGGTTTCTGTACATTTGACGTCATCATAAATTCGGTATGGCGAATGCTCCGCAATAAAACTTTTTTCAAGACCTTCAAAAATATAGGTATCTCCGGTATCCTCCATAACCCGGAGAAGTCACGGAAAAACTTTCCACGCAAACGAAGTCTCGGGTACAGTTAGTATATAATGTCTGTGTAATGAAAGGCGTTTCAGAAAGATATTTGTAGGAGGCGCAAGGTGGTTTCAGGATCGGTAGGGGTTGTATGGATCAGATTTTCTCGCTTCGCGTTATCGTGGGAAGGTTTCTGGCTATAGACCAGAAAGTTTTCTGCGCTTTCGTGGATCTAGAAAAAGCATTCGATAGAGTAGTGCGGAAGAAATTTCGGAGTCTTCTGCCTGAATATGGCGCGGAGGGCTCCTGACTGCAGACTGTGAGGTCATTATATCGTGGCCGCAGAGCCTGTGTAAGGATAGACGGTGACATGTCGCCCTTGTTTGAAGTCTGTTCTGGTGTCAGACAGGGCTGCGTGATGTCTGCCTGGCTGTTCGTGCTGTATTTGGACAGTTGCCTCCAGAGATTGAAAGGTAATATGAGTGGTATGGGATGTGATGACACAGTGGTAAACTGCTTATTGTACGCTGACGATGCTGTGCTAATAACACCATCAGAAGCAGAGTTGCAGACACTAGTCACGTGTATGAAAGAAGATTGTGAAGTAAAAGGATTCAAAATGAATGTGAACAAAACTAAGGTTCTGGTGTTTGAAAGAGAAGCGGTACCAACGAAATGTGTGATTTGTGTAAATGGAAAATGTCTAGAACAAGTGAATGAAATTGTGTATCTGGGGAGTGCGTTTTCGAGGGATAGAAAATGTGAGTTGGATGTGGAGAGACGGGTAGCAGCTGTCAATAAAGTGAACGGTGCTCTGTTAGCATTAGTAGGCAGTGTGAATATATCTAACTCAGCCAAAATGGCCACACACAAAGCGGTGTTGGTTTCAATTTTATTGTACGGTAGTGACGCCTGGATATGCCCGAAATCGATTACCCCGTTGGGGATACAGCGTGAAGATATGTTATGTTATGTCTGTGTATTAATATACTACTAGATATATTGAAATCATTTAATAATAATTGAATTTTTCAAACAATGCGTAAAAAACTTCGTTCTTTGGTGGAAGTCCCCCTTGTTGCAAGGACTAGTTGTAGTGGTGTTGTAGTCATTTTGCGTAAATACCGAAAGTTACACTTGAAAGCACCTTAAAATTGGTAGAAACAGCGATAAAAATGTTATTTGCCGTTGTATAGCTAATATAATCCACTACAATACGATATATCCAATTCATTATACTAACTTGATAAAATACAATACATACACACACGCACACACATAAATATGTATCCTCACGCTGTGTACCTAACGGGGTGGTCAGAGAGGCTGGACTTTACCTAACACAAAAAAATATAATGACTTTAAAATAATTATAAACTATGAAGAAATATTGAAACAATATGAAAGGGAAATATTAAAATCAGCAATGGAGTCAATATTTCAAAATACAATTTAATATACTTATAGTTAATAGTTTAAGCTATAAATTCATTATTTCTTACTTTAATCATATGCAATGTAAAAATAATGGTTACTACAAAACATATTATATTTACAATGGTAAACTATCCAAAAATGAGTTTTATAGTTAACGGGTTTAATTTTTGTTTAACTTATCGATATGCATGCATGCAAAAGCCTCTCGACGAAGCATCCTCAGGATATACCAGAGATCGGACTCAATCAGCTAACTAGCACCGAATCAACGTAGCACGAAGTTGATTCGGAGCTAGTTAACTAACCGAGTCAGATCTCTGGTATATACTGAGGATGCTTCGTTGAGAGGCGAAACACGTGTCGATTGGTAGTTTTTGGAGTTTGAGCGGAAAATGACTAAAGATTTTATGAATTCCTCACATGAAATGGATTTCCGCAAAGTAAAACTTGAGTCTATAAAATATTAGGAACAATAATATAATTTAGTAAATCAGTCTACAATAAAATCTATTTATATTTAAAAGTAATAGTTTTCGCACATTGAGTAGAATGGCAGTTCTGGTTTTGTTTTAACTACGGTGTGTGTTAGAGAAATTATAAACATTTTATAAAGCACACACAATGGTTTATTTTCAATCGATTACTTATTTTTTTTAAATAATGAAAAAGATTATGTTACATCTGCAGTAAATGAAGCAATATAAAAACGCAAAACCAATGCAAAACTAATGAATCCGCCATATTGGATTTATGGTGACGTCGCATATGTATCTACCTTCCCCTGCGTATTCTATTTCATTTGATATCCATATTGTTGGTGTTGAATGAAAAAGTTATTTCCTATAGTGGAACATCCGCCATATTGGATTTATGATGATGTCACATGTCCAGAAACCTTCTCCTGCGTATTCCATTTCATTTGATACCCATATTGTTGGTATTGAACAAAAAAGTTGTTTCCTATTATGGAACATCCGCCATATTGGATTTATGATGACGTCACATGTCCAGAAACCTTCCCTTGTGTATTCCATTTCATTTGATACCCATATTGTTAGGGTTTAGCATTATCAAGGTCCCCTATAAAGTTTCATCCCCGTTGTCACCCCTTTAGGGGTAGATTTTTGATAAAAAGGAAAACTATGTTTTTTTAATAGAAAAGGTGTATTTCTGTACCAAATTATATCTTCGGTTCAGCGGTTAAAAATTTCCCATACATAATTTCATCCCCCTTTTCACCCCTTTAGGGGTAGGTTTTTAAAAAATAAAGTAGCCTAGCTAAATAAAGTAGCCTAAAGTAGTAGCCTCCCTGGTGTCAAACTATCTCCATGCCAAATTTTATCAAAATTGGTCCGGCAGTTTAGCCGTGAAAACCAAGCAGACAGACAGACAGACTTTCGCATTTATAATATTAGTATGGATATTAGTATGAAATTAGAACATTATCAACGGCCGGTAATAAAACTGTCTTGAAATCAAAGTTGAAAAAAAAAATTTGTGGAGCGACCAAGTCGAGATTTGAACTCACAACATAAGAATGATTCTCGAAAATAAAAGAGAGTCGTGATCAACCGAGCCAAAGACGCATTGAAGTCATATTGCAAAATTTCGTATTTAAAGCGCTGTGAGCAACAATACGCAATGTCTACATAATATTATATAATTCGATTGCGTTTTAATTTTATGAGTAAGGTTCCCTGTGATGGTTTGATACGGAGAACTCACGATATGTTGTGGGTTTTAAACTATTTACAATAGTTTTTACCAAGTCATGAATAGCATTTTTGTTACCAATTATATAATATTTATAATTGCATGCCTTTATAAACTTGTTTTATTTTATTCGTAAATGTCAATAAATGGTAATGTCAAAATTTGCGGCGATTCATGCACGCGCTGGTTTATTGTGAAGTGTCGCGTCGCAAAAAGCATTTGGCCACGCCCCCTCAGCTCGATTCTGGCGCGATGTTCAAGGTCTTTTACGACTACACGCGCCTTAAGACACAGAAATGAAGGGATTTTGAACCACATTGTCACTTGCGATAAAAAATGGATTCTTTCTGACAATATTAAGCGGTCATCATGTTGGTTAGACCCTGGTTCAGCATTTAGGCAATGCCCCAAACGAAAACTTACCCCTAGAAAAGTGATGGTTACTGTATGGTGGTCTAGTGCCGGTGTAATTCATCACAGCTTCTTACCAATGGCAGGAGCATTACTGCGGATGTGTATCATGAAGAACTGGACACAATGATGGAGAAACTCGCAAATCTCCGGTAAGCTTTGGTTAATTGCTCGTCCACGCTGCTCCTGCACGACAACGCTCGACCTTACAGAGCACAACAGACGGTCTCTAAGCTACAAGAGCTAATGTTGGAAGATTTGCGTCATCCACCGTACTCACCAGACTGCGCCGACAGACTTCTACTTTTTCCAAAATTTGGACACTTGGCAGGAAAAAAGTTCTATACCCGAGAGGCAGTACAAAAGGCCTTTGAAGAGTTTGTTGCCTCCCGTACACCTGACTTCTTTAAGAAGTGCATTGAAAAATTACAACTGCGCTGGCAGAGATGCATTGATAGCATGGGCACAAACTTTGATTAATAGAAATAAAAAAAATACATTAACTTTTTGTATACTAAACGGCAATTTCATAGGTAAAGACCTAATATAGAAATTTATAGTGTCCGTGTCTTCGTAATTCTTCTCCTCCTCAACGCTTCTGATGAAGTTTTTTTATACCTGGTCACCTGGATAGTTTTTAACTTTTTAGCTATAGTCGGGCCTGGTATATATATAATTATTCTACGCTGGTGAAGTCGCGAGCGACAGCTAGTATTAGACATAATGCAATATGGATAATTTTCTTTCAATGTACACCTCATTCTCATTGTTCATGATGTTTTTAAATTTTTTCTGACTTCCTTTTCCAGTTATAATTCGTGTTAATTCTTTTAAATTAATTGGATGGAATAGATGGTGTAGAGATGCGATCACCGTAACGAAAGGAGAACGGAGGATCTCGTGCAACATTGTAGAGACATATGGAAAAATTTGCGAGGGACCAACATTGGCACTCGCTTAGGCGAGTCTATACGTATGCGACTTCAAGCTGTTATTGATAACAACGGTGCATACACTCGATATTGATTGCGAGCGTCGGTCGTTTGTATATTTTCTCATATGCAAGCAACACTGAACTTGTGGAATTCCAAGTCACTGGCCACCTTTAGGAAAAACCTGCTCAAACATCTTTTATGCACGTAATTAGTGTCTGCAACCCTGCTTCTGATGGAGCTATCGTCAGCGTAAAAAAGGCAGTTTACCACCGTACCATCACATATTATACCACTCATACTACATTTCAATGACTGGAGGCAACTAACCAAGTACAGCACGAATAGCCAGGCAGACTTAGCGACGCGAGGTGCACAGCGTGTTGGGTGGCGGTCCCCAACGCCGAACTGCACTCTGCTCACACCAGCGTGGACAAATCGGTGTACGACGCTTTCGGGAGACGCCCTAACTTTTTCGCATACGTTGTCCAGCATGGTGTGCACAGGAGAGGAATTGCACTTATGTACTTATCTATATTATTATCACATTATCGGATTATTATCGCTTTATTTTCCTTTCGAGGTGTCCACGCAACAAAATCATATCTTTTCCACTTTTAGCAGGTATTTGGGCTAACAGATGTCAAAGCGCAAAGATAGTAATTTCTAACAGGTTGCTAATGGCTAGTGGCCATGTATGGCTCATTATGTCATTACCACTTACCAATTTCTTTCATAAGAAATCCTGTGGTCCTTATTGTCTTTTGGTCGACTTTCACGTCTTGTGACGAAAGATAGGCTGGTGTTGCCTTTTCTACTTTGTATATTTTTATTTTTCACCCAGACCAACATGCCAGTATTGTATTTTGGAAATTGTAGTAAGTGTATTTCATTTTTTATACTATAGATGCCAACCAATTTTCTACAGGGATAACACTATAGATGTGCATTTTAAATCATTCCAAAGAAAAAGGTTCATAATTTTTTTTGTATAGAAGATTTAAATCTTTCTTATAAATCTTTAAATTCCAACTAGCTTAGTATATATCCCAAATAACTCAGTAGCCCAAAAGATAAAGTTCGAATCATAGCATCAATGGATCTTCATTATACTTTGAGAGGGTGTGATTTGAACATAAGATGTATACAATAAAACATGGCGTTTAAAAAAATTAATATGATTGCAGACTGGTCAATCATATTCCTTCCTCAGTAATTCAATGATATTTGATTTACTTTTTGTTTTTTTTTTCAGTTAATTTAATTTACTTCCGAGAATTCTTCTATGCTTGCACAATTTTTCTAATTGTACTTTGTCTCTTTTTAATTTATCAAATTGTGTAATTGTTGTCTTAACCAACGTCTTTTCATGTTTTAATAAATCTTAAATCAAACTTTGCTACAATTATTATTTAAAGATTTGTTTGGCAAAGTTATAAATTGTATTATATTTGTCACTAAAGAAATTGTTACATATTTTAGACGTTATAACGAACTGTCATCTTAAATTACGACATGAGTAAGAAAAGCAATAAATTAGCGATCGATGACGCCCCCGGGATCTGACCACGAGTAGCTGTTATAGCGATTTATAGCCTGCGCTAATTGCCCTTAATTTATATCCACTACATATAACTATAGATGATTATGTATATAGTTATATTTATACATCGGTAAGATAGGTATTATAACGTGTGGGCGAACGCTCTGAGGGCGAACGGTTGATAGCTTGTTACTGGAAATTATGTAAAATGAGATGTTGCGCGCAATTATAATTCCCAAGATAAATAAACTTATTCACAAAAAGAAATACATAGGTATACGAAAAACATAATTAATACATAAATACATTAGTTTTTCACTAAATTAAGAACCAATATTCTTTATTTTATCGATCGCATTTACCTACTTACATTTTAATGATTTACTAAAGACAACATTAGGTTAAATTTTCCTGCCAACCGAGTATTGAATCAATTATTGTGGCGTTCAAGTAATGTTCAAGCATTTTTAGAGGACGGGGGTTAAGTTTTTTCTTGCTTTTGCTGACAATGTAGAGACCAAAAATAGTACGAAAGATAAAGCTATAAAATAATATCTACAAATAATTTATATTATTTAAAATTATAAATAATTAACCCTATTTTCTGTATTTTCATGCTTTTGTTTCCATGTTATTTTAAAAAAAAACATGCGTTCCGTATCTCTAAACTAAATACATACATACATATCTTCACGCTGTATCTCTAACGGAGTAGTCAGACAGATAACTGGCTGTACACAAATCTAGCGACGTTCAATTCAGCAAAACTTCATAAAGAATTCGTCACATTTGTTTCTTGCTTTTTTGAAATCAATTACAATTACAATTCGAAATCGATAGTATTATACTTGCTTGATCGAATATTTGAACGTTTAGTATAGGGATTCCCAAACTATTTTGGGCAAGAGACCCCTTTTCCAAAATTAACTAATTAACAGACCCCCATAGCCAAATTACTTTAAACATCCTATCTCTAGTTTTTTTCCTATTGATACAAAATATTTACCAATTTAAAAACTTTGCGGTTGGTTAAGTGAGTAAACTTGACATCAATTTCTCATCAAAATTTTACAAAATAAATAGACTTAAAATTCAGTAAATATCAAGTGTAATTAATAATTATTAATACAAATTACGTAAAAATACTTAAGTAGGTAATTATTTTTTGAAAAAAAAAACATTAAAATCGCAAAGTAAAGATAGTGAGATAAAGAGGTGAAAAGGGGGATTAAACTTTGTAGGAAAAACTCTAAGTCGCTGATCCGATTATGATAAAATTTGACATAGAGATAGTATAACGACAAAGAGTGGACTAGGCTACTTTTTTTTATCAAAAATCTACACCTAAGAAGGAGGATGAAACTTTGTATGGGAAATGATAAAATTTGGTGCAGTGATAGACTTTTTTTTATTAAAAAGGCATAGACTACTTTTTATCAAAAAATTTTCTAAAAGGGAATTGAAACTTTGTATGAGAAACGTTATTTTGGTAACTAGCTGTACCCGCGTCTTCGTCTGCGCGGAAAATTATTTCGTGGGTTTCCCGGATTAGGTTAAATTATATGTAAATGTGCATAGTATGTTTAAACATTCTGAAAAAAGTCTACGTTTAAGCTTACGGCTGTCTCCAGGCACATACTATATCTGTACCAAACATCGTAATTGGTTCGGCGGTTCAGCATTTCCCATTCAAAGTTTTATTCTCCTTTTCACTCCCTTAGGGATAGTTTTTTGATAAAAAAGTAGCCTATGTCCGTTACCATGTGTCAAACTATATCCATGCTACATCACAATCGGTTCAGTGGTAAGCATTTCCCGAACATAGTTTCATCCCCCTCCCTCCCGTCCCCCTTTTCACAGAAAAAATCTTATTACGGCACCAAATTTTATCATTACCAAGATTTAGTGTTTCCCATACAAAGTTTTGTCTCCCCTTTCACTCCCTTCGGGGTAAATTTTTGATAAAAAAGTAACCCATGCCCGTTTTTTGATGTCAAGCTATATCCCTGCCAAATTTCATCATAATCGGTTCAGTGGTTTACCATTTCTTATACAAAGTTGCATACCCCTTTTCACCCTTTTAGGGGTAGATTTTCTAAAAAGATAAGTAGTCTATCATAAGCGCATTCACATTTTCTTACTACGCACCGATTTTTATCAAGATCGGTCAGGCCGTTCTTCAGTTGTAATAGGACATACAGACAGACAGACAGACAGACAGACAGACAAACATTAAAAAAATGGTAGAATCGAAGTCAGTGAGTCATAAAATTACTATCTATCACAAAATTTGACAGTAAAATTATAATTATAGACAGACGGTAGAGATGTATATAGTAGTACAGATGATAAAATTTGGTGCGGTGATAAGCCTTTTCGTTATCAAAAATACGTAGGTTACTTTTTTGTTAAAATCTGTGAAAAGGGGGATGAGAGGGAGGGGGCGAAACTATGTACGGGAAATGCTTACCACTGAACCGATTGTGATGTAGCATGGATATAGTTTGACACATGCGAACGGACATAGGCTACTTTTTTATCAAAAAACTATCCCTAAGGGAGTGAAAAGAAGAATAAAACTTTGAATGGGAAATGTTAAACCGCCAAACCAATTATGATGTTTGGTACAGAGATAGTATGTGCCCGGAGACAAACGTAGTTTAGACAGACTTTTTTCGAAAACAATCTTTAAACATACTTTGTATACATGTACATAATCTAAACTAATCCCGGGAAGCCATGAAAAATTTTTCCGCGCAGATGAAGTAATTTCAATAAAATTCAGAAATTCAATTCACATTTCAACAAAATGCATCAATTGGACTTATTTTGATTAATTTCTAATTACGTACTAGATGTTACATAACTATCGAATTATTTCTGCTTGTACTTGCTCTGGATTTTTAATTATGCCTACGTCAGGGTTTGTATGCAGAAGGTAATAGTAAAGTAACATTGTTACGGTAGAGCGCAGTGTAATTCCATTTCAATAATAATTAGCGAGGCATACAGCTAGTTTTATGGGACCGCCTTTAGTTTACTTTCTAACATACTTAGTTCGCCAGTGTGCTATTTTTGCTACTTCATTAAGAATACTTCCGGAGCTTGCCAAACACGATTTGCATCGGTTCCTCGAAGAATTCAAATAGAAACAGTGTTGTTTCAATTAATTCAACTACGTACGTACATACTATGTATTATATCGTTATATTTTATGCACAAAGTGAAATATATTCGAATGCTCATTACTCAAATTCATTTGGCGAATGACAGTAGATGAGACGAGTTTCAACGAATATGTAATATGAAAATAGCAATCGCAACATCGCCACCGCGACTCCGCTCCGGTTTTAATAATCGATTTAATTGAGCCAATGAACAATTTAATTAAAATTCTAAAGACATGGCGGCGCATTGCTCTGGGATGCGGGGCGACGTGTGTCGCAGTTACTGTACGAATTCGGACTTTTCTGGAAAGTCTATTCAAAAGTTGATAGGAGACTGTAATTAATTTAATTTAAGGTAATAAAATGTATACTAATAGAATATTTTAAATAATTTCGTCCATATTTATCGCCTACTATTAACTATTTTTATCTCACAATTTTATCAGTATTTTTAAAAGTGAGCTCACTCAACAACTGAGCTTTTAATTTTGTTGCAAAAAGAACAAAGCAGTTTTAAATAACCTTTATGTAATTGTGAAATATCATAAGCGTTTCTAGTAAGAACATCGTTTCCAATTACTAGAAATTCCGCACAATAACGAATTTAGCAAAATGTGCGTAGCCAATATAAAAATATGCGATTATTAAAATGTCGGAGCACAAATGAGCGGTGTGGCGCGCGGGCTATGCAGGTATTTACGGTACGGGTTATTGAAGAGGAGTCGGGTGCTGTTTCTCTTCTGTCTTCATGAAAAGAATGATTGCCATATGTAGTATAATAGCTTTTGAGATTTATTTTCGTCTTCAAGTAGATTTAAGCTAAGAATTTCAAGACTTTTATTAAAGAACTTACCATTGCTATTGCGAAAATGGCTAGAATTATTTCTATTAAATACAATAGTGTTTTTAGGGTCCCATAGTTAAATTGGAAAAAAGGGAACCTTCATAATTTTTTCAGGTCAGTCACAGCTGATTTATTTAGTTTATTCTTATCTACTGAGCTGTTTGGTATACAGTGACGTAAATTGTCAACCCAAACCATAGTTAAGGGAACTTATCTATAGGCCCAAACCTACAAATGAAAAACAAAAAAAATTACAGATTTACTTCGGATGAGTTTTTATATTTAAAAATTTAACTGAAATTGTTACAGGATCGTAAGTGAATGCTTGTCCGTCAAGTTCTTAGCGGATTTTTTTTAAATGTCCGACCTAGTGACTACCCAAGCAGGCATTTTTGAGGTCACATCTAACGTAAAAGGATTTACAATTAGTATGGCTATAACTTACGTATTCGGAGAGCCCTACTACCCTGTTAGTTTCGGTAAAATGTAATTGTCGTAAGCACGCGCAATATCGTTATTTTAGAGATAAACCACGCTCTATGGTAGAGTCGCGTGCCGGGCGCGTGCGGTCATTTCGCAGTCAGCATGGTTTTAAAAAATAGAGCTGGCAAACGAAGAATTTAACAGGAAGTTAATATCTAAATGTTTGTAAAACACGATAATTATGTTATATGGCCTTGCTTTGACTTGAATAAGTATTCATAATTTGTTTTTTTGTGGCACCCAAATATGTTACGTGGGTAATAATTCCACGAATTAAAACATGTACCTATTGCAGTGTTATTATATTAGAATATAGTATTATTATTCTCTAAAGAAATTATTCTGTGTATGCATAACTACATATAATTCGTTTTAGCTTATTTATTATCCGCAACCAATATTTACCAAAATATTGCATTTCGGTATTGTACTCGTATTCAAGTTTATACTCTCAAGTTTCCCTTTTAGAATTTCCAAAAATTCCAACTTTAATAATTGAAGTATGATGAAATACATTATGAAAGTAATTTCTTTTTTTCTATGTAGTATTTGTGTTGCAGTCGAAGTATAATAACGAAAACTTTGTTTAAAAATGAGGTTCTAAATATTTCTAGTTCTATGTGCATGGACATAGGCTGTGTCCCTGAATATCGTACCACGATCATTAGCACGCGTTTCACTACGAGTATCTCGTCTGTGAGTATAAGAGTGCGAGACCAAACCGCAGTTTGGCGTAAATCCTGGATGACTGCGTTATGTCGATTGAATTAGTCTGAGGGTCGTATATACAATGAAACAGATCTTGGCGGATCGATTACATTACGATAATATTAAGTGCTAACTGCTAAATTGGTGTTTCACATAAGAATCTCTTAAGTTACATAGTTGTAAGGCGAATAATTTTAAACCGTTTTTGAGAATTCGTTATTGTCATTATTGGATATAAAATCTATTATATTATGTGCAGTTCGCTCTGTTTATATAATTATTATTATACCAAGTATATAATATTCTTGATTATAGACATAACAGCGGTTTAAAAATAAAGTTCACTATTATAAATACATTTTTATCGAAAGATACCATTCATTCCCCTAATCTGTATTCTGGTGTTAATATGAGTTAAGGATTACACTCCATTAAGTTTGGCTTTTGTTAGAGGAGAGAAAAAATAAATAAAGATTATTTCGACTGTTGGCTAAGTGGCGTGTGAAAGATGTGCGCAAACGCAATCCGGTTGCGTCATGGATTATGATATGATTGTTGCGGTTGTGTGTAGAGTATTATACTGATTTATACGAATATGCGATAATTATGAGTTTATGGCGAGGATGTTTATGTACTTGTATATATTATAACCAGAAACTTGATCAAATATGATATACTTAATTTATCAATATATATTTTTAACCGACTTCAAAAAAGGAGGAGGTTCTATGTTCGCTTGTATGTATGTTTTTTTCTTGTATGTTCACCGATAACTTCGTCAATTGTGGTCAGTCCACAATTTTTTATTTGTTTGAAAGTGTATACTTCCCAAGTGGTCTTATTTAAATTTCACCGGTATCGAAGCTTGGAATTGGAAGATACACCAAATAACATCAAATAACGCGACCTGGTAACAACCTTTATTTATATTGATGATTCTATTGTATATCGCTGCGCTCCAGAATTAGAAATACGATAATTGTAGACTTGCCTCAGATATTTAGGCCTAGGTCACTCAAAAGGGAGAAATAAAAATATTTTAAGGAAAAAAATTAAGTTGCCTTCAAAAATGACTGAAAAGTACAAAATAACTATCCTTTACTAATCAAAACTCAAGTACAATAAAAATAAATTTATAAATACACATTCACATTGGCACAATCGGTGCCAAATCAATGTGCAACAACAGAAAGTGTTAATAGTTTGGTAGGCTTGGCACCGACTTCAGTAACTGTCAAATTTCATATTAAATTATACAAGGTTATTTTGAAAGGGTAAATACGAAAGGGTATTAAACTACTCATGATAAAGAAAAACATGCGTTCTACAACTTCGCCAATAAATAATCAATAGTTCTGGTGTAACATCTAAATGTTAAAAAAAATAAAGGTGAGGCAACCCTAATATCGGCGTTTTTACGTCGCTATCAACTATCAACCTTTGGAATATAGCGCATAATGATAGGGTTGTACGTTTTTTTCTTTTTAAATTAATGTTTTTTTTTAGTATGGAAAACAAAATAAACGTATACCGTAATTATTACATCTGCAATATAACAGTCAACAGTGACACGTAGAAACCCCGGCCGATTTACAGTCCCTTTCACAATAACCATGTATAGGTATGTGTATCATATTTGTAAATTTATTTTCATTGTATTTGAGTTTTGATTAGTAAAAGATAGTTATTTTGTACTTTTCGATGTTTTTTTTTGAAGGTGGTTTAATTTTTTTTCTTATGTGATATAACCGAAAGCAATTTAATAGTTGCTGCATAAAAGTTTCGAATATTTGAAGCTATTCTATAAACATTCTAAAATACATGAGATTTAGATATGAGGTTTAGAAAATTAATAATAGTTTTTTTTTTAATATTATTAATCTCTCAATAATTCAAATAGCATGAGTGTTATCTGATGGAATAATTATCAGCCTAGAAAAATGCGAGCAGAATGGTGAGGTTTAAGGAAATTAAAGAAGTAAGGAAAGTGAAGTTTGGCACTTCGTCTTGTTTGTTTACACCGTTTGGTATACAGCGAAAAGATATGTGTGTATTGTTATTACGTTAAAATTCACATTCACTTCATAGAACTGCTCTAGCGAGGGTATTTGGACCTTCTGTATGAGGAGATTCTGAAAACTAACGTAGGAACTTTTAAATAACATTATTTCTTGTTAATAGAGTTAATAAATAATCTGATTTAATGTCAAACTATGTTTAAAATTTTGAATGGAGTCGTCGCTTACTTAGTACTTCAGTACCTAGTAGTACTTCAGTACTTCAGTAGTAGTAGCCTAGTACTTCAGTAGGGTTTTCGACTACAGCGTATTAAAATATCTTATAGATAAAATTCCGGTGTCTGTCTGTTCATAACTCCGGGGAAGGACATAGGTTACTTTTTTTTATTTCGACGTTAACGAAATCGTGGACAATTCTAGTGTCAATTCAATAATTCAAATTCAATAAGTATGTAGTTGGGTCATCGGATACATCAAAATAAATAATTAGCGGAGAATAAACAAGTCTTGTAATATAATTTTAATATTAATATTAGAGTTTTGACTTTAACAATATTATAAATGTGACATTAATTCGATTTTTAGTTTTAGTCATTAGCTTGTAAGCCACATAATATGGACATTACACTACATACATATATACTTACACCTTATTTATATTTTATGTAAGTATATACATTATTTCACTACTCATTAACATGTATACACACATATATTTACAAATACAAAATCTATATATTAAAATAATTAAATATAATTTTTGAACACAAACATTTTATATACGTATTTTATTTTAAACTTACCGACACTTTTGACATTTTACATTATACTATGCACGTCCCGCGCTTATAAAATAACTGTCGCGAGTAAACACAGTGCACGCCACAGATTCATTCTGCGTTCGTTTCAACGGCTATTGCAAGTTGATGTTGTACTTTTGAAATTCCTTTTTTAATTTCTGTCATAACATTATCGTTATTATTATATTCGTAATACTGTATTTGTGATTGTTTGTGTGATATTATAGTGATATCTGTAAATCGTGTCACAAAAATATATTCGTTATCTTGTAAAGTGTTCGTCTCATTTATTTGTGCTCGTATACCAAGTGTCATTTTTTTATGTGTGTGGTGTAGAAGTTCATGTAAATTAATAATAGACTATAGCTTCACCCGCACATATTGGCACCCGCGTGACAGGCGGGGATTCTGTTTGGGATATGGTGTAGTGTGCATATTATGTGGCTTACAAGCTCATTAATAATTTGATAAATAATATATTTTATTTCAATTTTATTAAACTGTAGGTATGACATACAAACATACAAATGAATGTAAAATAATACGCGAGATTTCAGATGACATTAATCTTAGATCATGCTTATCATTTAATTAGATCCGTGTCGAGCGCCCTTGCGGCTTCAATTTTATTTTATAACGTCATACACACGTCCCTCTTTTGCTTACCTATAACGTAACAAACATTCATTTACACTTGCATTATGCATATAAAAACCTTTATTTCGTAATGCTTAAAGTCTTTAATGGAGTGGGTTGCAGTTATGCAATTTTAGATAATATGGAGGCAGAATAGCTGGCGTGCGTCCCCAATGTTTTGGTGGTCGTACTTTATTCGCTACTGGCCAGTTGATGTGGCAAATTAATAGGGCTGTGCAAGCAATTCTGAGGCGTTATAAATATTTACTTGCAATGAATTGTACTTTTATTCAGCATTCTCGAACTTTCTGATCTTTTTATGATTCATATCGAATTTTCCACGTGAGTCCACAATGAATCATTTTGATACACTTTCATCGAAAATGAAAAAAAGCAATTATTTATGTGAATATTATACAATCTCTTATTATTTTTTAATTCTCTTTTTATGATAGGCAACATTAAAAATTATTTTGTAGTTATATCAGTAGAATTGTTTTTCAAATAGTGACACACACCCCTATAAACCAAAAGTGCATTTAATATGTCTTACACATCCCCGCCGGATATTAAGCCCCAAACTTAATCACGTCCCTCTTCTTTTACAACAAGAATTTTTTGTACATCTCATTACACACCGTTATTCAATTCCCACGATTAAAAACTTTTTTATTATTTTCCCAATTAGTTTCGTGAAGTAATGCGTTCACGCTGCCTAATTTCTTCGTCATTCAAAGTATTCGAACGTCGTTCCTTTTTTAAGAATGATTGAATACATCTATTGTGATTCAATAAAATATAATGTGCACAACAGAAGTAAAGCGTATTTAATTTATTACATATAATTTTCATTAGAACAATTTACGTGTTTAGTATTTTGTGTTAAAGATATTTTGTGTTTAGTGTTCAGTAGTGTTTTAATGTTTGATGTGATCATTAATGTTAAGCAAGGGCTACAACCGACTACTGGATGCATGGCCTAATAGCATAAATATTAAACGTACGTAATGTTGTTGTGGTTCCGACATTTTTATGGTGGTAGTTGTTAAGTCTGTTCAGAGGTCTTATAAGCACTGTAGTTCGGACCAAAAGATAAGAATACGGTGATCTCCACCTGTCTTTTTCTTACCTATAACGTAACAAACATTAATTTACACTCGCATTGTGCATATAAAAGCCTTTATTTCGTAATGCATAAAGTCTTTAAGGAGCGAGCTGCAACTTATGCAAGTCTAGATAATATAGAGGCAGAATAGCTCGCGTGGGTACCCAATCTTATGGTATAGGCTTTGTAGTTCGGACCAGAGGATAAGGTTAACAGTTAAGAGGATTAAAGAGGCCTTCGGGGTCGCGGCCAATTAGAGTGGGGGTTCTGGTCGCCTATCCATGCGACTCTTAGGAGGACAATAGCGCGTCGAGCGCGCACGATAAGCGTTTCAGCATAGCGAGAATTCTATGCGTTCCGTAGGAGATCCTGGAGCTCTTCGACAACGTGCCGAAATCGACTACTGCGGGGGAGTTTTGGTAACCCAGTATCTGCCCCAAGGGATTGGGTATCTGTGTGCAGATTTCTCTTGAGTAACCAAAAATGTTCAGAGGTCTTACTGGCTTGCTGTCATTTCAAAAAAGTATTGAAATAGTAGTATTAAAACATTATTAATTTTTCTGAGACCGCAAGTACTTTAAAATGCCTCATAGGGGGAAAAAAAAAATCCGCATTAATACTAATATTATAAAGAGAGAGGGTGAGTTTTGTAGGTTCGTTTACTTGTGGAGAATGATTTACGGAACAACTACCTATTTGAAAAATTCTTTCGCCGTTTAAAAGATACATTATTCCAGAAAAACTAGGTTATTTGGAATACTTTATGCATTCAACCCGGTGAAGTCGGGATGGGACGCCTAAGTAAACTTAAAATTTCTTCCGTCAAAGTATTTTCAAGTGTCTTAAAGTTATGTTGACATAATATAACTTTTTGAAATCACAGCAATAACAGCTGGCTTAAAAACCGACTAACGCTGTCACTAACGGTGGTAAAGTATAGCTCGTTTCCTTCTCATGTCATTAGTGAAAAGACACCTATGTCCAGCACTAGGAACTGGGTAATAATGCAAGCTAACGTGTATCTTGCATTTCCCATCTAGATGATGCAAAATGCAAGACACACGTTAGCTATGTTTTTGTATAATAAATTGCCAGACACAACTGACAAATATGTCAAATGAGAATGACAGATCACATATCTTTATCTGTTTTTCCTGTATTATTATTTTGAACTCAGTATTTAATGGCGTATAGACGTACGAAGAGTGCGAGTAGGAATGTAATATTTTATGATAGTGGCATGAGTAGGAAAGGGACAGCAAACGAGACGCTATTGTAACCCTTTTTGAATGACAGGTCGTCACAAGTCGTCACGCTGTGGAGAATGCTGTTGACTAATTTTATTATTTTGTGTTATTCCTGTTTTATTCCAAAGAAGTACTGTATTTTTCAGTAATAGTTACGTGTTCTGTATGTGATTGTGCTATTAAATATCGCAATAATCAAGGGTATCAATCATAGGTGACATTGACAAATTAAAAATAGTCACGCGTCAACGAGCTCTATGTTCGTTATATATTCTAAGTTTATGATTATTATCTACTAGCGACTCGCCCCGGCTTCGCACGGCTAGAAATTTTTTGAAAATAAAATACAGCCCATGTTACTCGCTAATAATGTAGCTTTCTATTAGCGAAAGAATTTTTAAAATTGGTCGAGTAGTAATTACATACAAACAAATTTTACCTCTTCATATTATTAGTATAGATAAGAAAATAATGTAGATAAATAGGTATAACTTTGAGTGGTTACAAGTTCAATTACAAACAATTAAAAAGCAAATAATCTAAAGCGCTGAAGTCCAACATGCGCCTCAAATGGAAAAATGGCGTGATGCAAAAAAGAGGAGTTTAAACTGTGTTTAAATTTGCATCAGCGGTGGCTGTGATGCAGATGAGTGACGTCACGTGTAGCCAGCTCACGTACGCCCCCATGCCTAATTGACACCCCCGCAGCGGGTTGGGGATTCTGAACAATTATCTGTATTTCAGGGAATTTTCTTTTCATGTTGTTAATAATTATTACTCATAATAACTCAGTTACAATTATAATATGTATCTATGCATGTATAAAAAAAGGAATTAAGTAAATCTCGAACAAACAATTGCTAAAATCGATCTCAAAAATATTGTAACGATTTCGATTCGTTTGTTTTGTGATTGAACCACCTATTTAAAAAGTATTTTTAGAAGAATATCCTTTTTTGGAATGAAAGCGGTGAAAACTATTACATAGACATACGAAATTTTCAAGATTTAAATTTTTCATTCAAGATTCTATTTTTTCTTAAAAATAGTAAGGTTTTATCGTTTTTTGAACATGAACTCATTCTTCGTATGATTTGCTAAAAACATATATTTGAACATTATTCACTGTTGGTTGGTTTGATTATTTGGCGAGGTTTTAGACTCAACCTGTGAACGGAAATTGTTTTCTTTAAATATTGTAGTAACATACATTTATCACATGCATAAATAAGGAAGAACTCATGGAAACAGTGAGTAAGATTTGGTACACGTTCTTTGGCGTCAGTTCAGACCATGTCTGTTCAGTTTGACGTCAGACTAATCATATAATACGTTGGCTGACGGAATAAATAACCTGAATTTAAATGCTTGGAATGGTTGGTGATCAGCGTCAGTAGATTCTGCGCTCTTGATCATGGTTAATTAATAAATAAATAATCTGAACTAATTATATTTAAATATTACGGACATGCAGTGCAAGCAGATCAATATTCCTTCAATTAACGCATTACACGACCAGTCTGTCGTTATTTTGATCAGAATGATCTACTGACTGACTCCAAACTGAATCTGTAACCTCCGTCATAATATCAGATGATTTGTCTAATGGCCACGATCACGAAATAAACTGACTCTAAAACTAAACTGCACTTGTACATTTTATATACAAGTGCTTATATGTATAATGAATGTTACACAACGAAGTAGGGAAGTGCATAAACCGTTAGCTATATCCCGTAGTACACAGATTCTCAAACAACTTAGTAAGTTCGTTTCGAACATGGGACTTTCAATTTGGAAGGTAGATGTTGTAACATGGGGTTGAGATTCAAACACGAACAACCTCAGTTAACACGAATTTATATAAAAAATATTAAAAAATTACAACAAAAGGGTCGTGAGGTCTGTACGTAAGATAAGCCCGTCTGATTCCACGTCCGAGGTTCCTCCACTTCCCTGAGGTGGTAGATGGTCGGCCTGTGGTAAGCAGTGCAGCTATGGAGGTCGGGAACAGGGGTGTCGTCTGGGTCTCGTTGGCGGGTGCGCAGTATACGCGCAACACGCAGATCGAGCGGCAGATATATTGGATTGGTAAAGTCGCAACTCTAATCGTGGACCCTGGAACGAGCCGCAATGATGATAAGACTCTTGGAGTTCCACCAATCGGAACCACCACATCCACAGTGAAGCAGAAGGCGTAGCGGTGAAGTGGCGCTCCCGACAACAAGCTCGGAGTTTACACAATAGCATTAGTAGCAAACAAAAAGCAATTTGATAAAAAAAAAAAAATACAACGATTTTACTACTACTACTGTCTTCTAAAAAAAAAATCGTTACAATGTTTAAACTAAGGAGGAAAAAAAATCTATTACAACATTGATATAATATAATTGCACAACACTTCGGGTAAGTGTGAAAATGTATGCAGCTAAGAAAACTGCACTATCTCGCGTAATAGGTATATCACGATTTTATAAATTGATTAAATGCAAATGCAAATAAAAATATGTTCAAATAATTAGTCATGAACAGTACGTAAAATAAATGTCCACACAACAAGACGGTAGCAGCAAAAAAAAAGTCCGAGAGTGAGAACAAGGTCACACGTTCGGCGCATCCACTGTCGCGCTCTTACCATACGAACACGGCCGATCTTTCCCGAATCCATCGTAATGATGTGATTCGAGGAGGCAAAGGAAAAATCAAGAATCGCGACGCTCCACGCTCAGTCCTCTCTGCCCACTCCGTTAGAGACACAGCGTGATGATATATACTATTAATTACAAGTAATATTTCCATGTAACGAACTTTTACGTTACAATGTACTAACCTATTTCCAAAAGTACCAGTTCCCAAATAAAACCAAACAAAAAAAACCCAAAATAATGTTAAACAGATGTTGCTGGCGTTGAATTCATAATTACCCAGTTTTTCAAAATTTACCTTGGAACACTAAAAATAACTAACAATAAGGCACTATAGAGTTAAGTTAATACTGAACCTAAAGGGCTAATACTGTATTATTTGTCAACGTACGGGGACGCAATCTTAAAATCAATTTTCATTTATTCCAGGCTTATCCTTATTCGTGCGAGCTTTGTAACGAAGAATAAAAAAATACTAGAAATACTAGTACATATTATACTTAATTTAAGATTTACGGATTTCGTAGTTTGTACAAAGATGTTTTTAAAATATACTTAACGAAGATGTTTTTAAAACATACTTATTAAAACTATATTTACATCATAAAAGCAAATTATTCATTTTACAATATTTATTGTATTTGAGCATGTTTCTGAAACAAAAAAATACCTGTAAAGTGACGTTAAATAATGTGTAAAAAGCTACGAGTTTTTATTAACTGTTTGTTCAAGTGTAACTTAATTGAAATTTCATAATAAATGAGGTATTGTTATATTATAATATTATACAGTGCATAAAGTGGTAATTAAAGATTACTTTACGCATGACGGATAATTAGACAGAGTACCTATAGTTAATTCTAGAAGTTTAGAAGTCTATGTGAACGTATGGTCACTACGTCGTCGAATAGTCTTGGGCGGCATGAACCGGCAAAATCTTTACAAATGTGGGTCGTTATCGCACCGGCCGATTGACCGGCGCGCCAGCCGCACATTTCTCAGCCTGAAAAATAACGGATTTATTTAATTTTATGGCCACGCCGCGTGCTGAATGGACGATTGGGCAGCGACAGTGGGGTTAGGCTTGGACCAACTTCATTTGTTCTTTTCGATGTAATTTTCTGGGTTGTTATCTTGTGCAAAGATGAAATTTATTAAGACTCACGATTTCAATTTAATAGGAAATTGCTATCTGACGTAAATAACTAAGGATGCTGCAACTGCACGCACAATGATGTAAGCCCAACAATATTGTTGACATTGTACGATTCAGTGGTTGCATGAGCAGGATATTTTTATAGCGAATGACTATTTATCGACTAATTTGCAGATTAGTATAGTACCCCATCTTCCCCTTTGTTTACATTTCCCATGGCAGAACGGTTCGGCTTTAGGGTAGAGACTGATCTCGTTATTTTAATCCCCCATAGATAATTTTACGATTTGTCATGACCACGACAGAAGCATCGATTTGGTATGCACGAATTTTGAGTAAGTTGAAAAGATTGATTTTTTTATGCTCAAAGTAAGCTCTTAAGAGATTAGTGACCGTTATTTTTAAGAGCAAATCAAGTGAATTATTGCACCTAGTTTAAATAAAGAAATATAATTCGTAGCTAAAATATCACATTTTTTATGAATGGACGTAATTAAGCGCAACTTGTCGAACAATGCCAATTATTGTGGGTTACTATTGTTACTTATTAAAAAAAGCAAGGCCAATGAGAATTTACTGTAGCGTAAAATTGTTAGCTCGTTTGGTTCTACTGCGAGATTTCGAAAAGAAGAAAAAAAGTGTAATTGCGAGCGTGTTTCCATTTATTTAATAGACGATATTACTGAATAATAATTTATCACTTGGAATCTTTTTTAGTGACGGAAAAAATTATTAAAAGATAACCGGAGGTCAGTTTATGTGAGGCTTTTACCCACTATACACACGATGGCCCTCTAGCGCTGTGCTAAAACATGTTATGGAACGGCTTACGGATATCCCAGTATCTCTCGAAAGTAGATACTTTTTTTTGGTTACGTAAGAGAATCCTTCAATATATATTCAGTTAAATGAGGTCGGGTCTGGGTTACGTACGTACTCTTGCGTTGTACAATTACGGCGTTGCTGTGGATTTGGTTGAGGCTATGGTGGCTACGCTATCAGTCGTCGTTCGTCAGTGTTTTGTGACTATGGTAACTGGCCATATTTTATAGTTTCCAACACGTTTGCCAAAAAAGAGGAGTGTACTAATGAAAAATTATAGACTTTTTGGAGTGTTACAGACTAAACCTTCAGAGTGACCTTCATTTTGACAATTTCTAAACGCGTTTATTAATGGAATTATATTACACGTTAAATGTAGACGTAGCTAGTCGGTTAAACGTGTAGTTTAATTATTGCGTATGTAAACGTTAAAAATTAACCATAACGTGGCTCCGTCGTAAGCGTTATTATTCTAGTATAATATAACATGATATAAGATATATACATTAATAAATGTTGTATTCGAATGGAAATGGATATGCAATGATTATATCACAAGTAATGGTAACTTAGAATAATGACTATTTATTATTTACAGTGTCGGAGTGACAATATTATCGGTGACAATAGTTCACGGTGGTTGCGCACACGACTCTTAAATATTGACTTGCCAGTGCGTTTTTTACCTTACTATCGCAATACGACGAAATTAGGATTTATTTTACACTTTAATAGTCTTATCTTTTTGAGGTCGTCATTGTAGTAATTTTGCTGTGACCTTATTTTTTAATTAGTTACTTAGGTGCTATTACATTTTTTTGTTATTATGATTATCTATGGAAATAAAGGTGCCATAGTTAGCTAATCTGCGTGTAATTGAAATAAAGTAGGTAGTGTAAATTTAATTTGCAATTGGCGTTATATCTAAAGTGCAGGTTTATGTTAAGTCTAAATGTATTTTCTTTTCTGTAGACCTTTTTGTCACAGTACACACATAACGGTTTGTATGTGTGCACACTAATACGCACGTACCATGACACGCACGCAATGTTGGGTGATTATGGGTGATTATTGTAGCGACAGTCGCGGATCGCATGTAACGCAAATCCGTTAGTATTTTATTTCGTTCTTATTGTCGCAAATACAAAAATCTCTAAATTTAAACTATAAGAAATTAAATTTGACAAACTTGAAAAACGTAATCGTGTGCATTTTTATTATTATTGTGTATTATACTATCAAGGTTAATGTATAACTAAAAGGCTCTCCGCATCTAACGCCCAACACAACAAACCTACGAATCCGGCCGAAGTATAGGCAATGCCGTTACGCGCAAGGTGGCATTCGGCCTTTTTTGTACATATTCTGTGTTTTCGTCCTCAGCTTAATGTCTTTATTAATACGTTGTATAATAAAATTATTTATGAGACAAATAAACTAGATATATTCTTATTATTATTCTTTACTATTATTAGTAGCTGTAGAGGCTAACATTGGTATCGCCGCAACTAATTCCTGCCTACCGTGATTGCAACAAACAGAGACATCATTCCAAAAGAATCCGTAAATTGGAAAAATATGTAAGTTTCCGGAAACTTCAGAAAAAAATATTAGAAATATCTGCCGAGATATTCTCACTTTCGCTTTTTTCATTCTCGACACATCAGTAGCCGCAGAGCATTACAAAGTCTCACTGAAAAAATTGGGCTTAATATTCTTTGGACACAAGCGACATCGGCGGAAATAATTTCGAATTCAACAAATACGTGTGATGTGAGAGATCCAATCATACATAAAGAAATACAGGTGTCTTCACATAAACCTGCATAACCTTCATAACTTTATAATTTATCCGTGTAATATGGTTTTATTGTATTTAAATGACTAGATATCGTATCTAAATAGTATATGTAATAGTAAAACTATCACTACGTAGCAGTGACGTGCAGATAAATTTTCAGTAGGGTAGACAAAAACAAAACTGCAAATTCGCAGTAATTCGTAAGTTAATGTATATTAATTAAGCCAAGGCCAAGGGCGTATCCAGGATTTCAATTTTTCTCGGACCTCATCTCAAGATTTATCAGAGAGAGAGAGAGAGAGAGATCTCAAATTTTTTTATTTCTATAGGTATATACTTGTATCGTTGAAAATAATTTTGCAAGTAGAGCACAATAATATAAAAAAAAATATATTATTGTGCTCTACTCAAAGTCGTCATTTTTAGACATAGTTTGTTACCAGGTCTATTACAAAAATGGCTTTACGTAAGAAGCTGTAATTTGTATATGATATTAGTCATATTCTGTACTTAAACAGATACTAAAAATAGTTAATTATAAAATAGAAAAAGAGTTATGAGTAATACAAGCAACCATGTGATGAATTCCTAAAATCTAGCTATTTTCCGCTCAAACTCCAAAAACCACCAATCAACAGGTGTTTCGCCTCTCAACGAAGCATCCTCAGGTAATAGCAGAGATTGGTCGCGGCCAGCTAACCGGTACTGAATTGCTTAGCTAGTAAGGTGAAGGTGCTTCGTTGAGAGTCGAAACACGTGTCGATTGGTGGTTTTTGGAGTTTGAGCAGAAAATAGCTAAAGATTTTAGGATTTTAGGAACTCACCACATGAAATGGATTTCCCCAAAGTAACATGCACCTGAGTCTATACAATACAAGCAATCATCTTTTTTGCAGATGCGACAATCAACTCGGTACAATTTTAAAGTAAAAAAGGTTAGCTGCAAAATTAAGTTGGTTAAAGATGAGACAAATAATTCTTGATCTGATTATTTTTTTTACTATGTAATATACTTTTGTATAGTGCGGAACCCTCGGTGCGCGTGTCCGACTCGCACTTAAGCTATTATTTAAACAAATAATAATTTGCACAGATCGTAATGATGTTCTCTGCACTTACGTTTACTGGCTTAATGAAAATATTGTATTTTAATAAACCTTTTGTAAAATTAAGTATAAGAAAATAATACCTGACTGAGTTTCTTGTCGGTTCTTCTCAGTGTCCAGGTTTTCTATTTGAACCGAACTAAAGTAGATTTGACGTTCAAAAATACCTTATAATTGGGTTTACTTGAATAAATTGATTTGACTTTGTAACTGTCACGTTTTTTATTATTTTTCTGAGCATTCCAAAAAATCGTCAAAATCGGATAAAAAGAAAGGGAACTTCCCGACACATCGACACATCCAGTAAATCATTATTTATATTAAAGAACTATTATACTCATCTTCTTATACACGCTGCAATTTTATTGGTCGACCAAAAGCATCCAGGTTAATGTATCCGATGAATATTATCCATACCCGTAAATAAAACTTAAATTAAAATAAAAATAAAATACTCGAATTTTGAAAGCAAGGTTTTGGTTGCGATATCTTTTTTTTACTTTATTTAATTAGTAAATTGTCAGGGTAGACAGTGTCTCTTTGTCTCTATGGAATGGACGCCACTGCTACGCAGTAGGTCAATGTCTACTTATTACTTGTATAATATATCGCTTTGTTATTACATACGTATCGCCTCGCTGCACCTCTGAAGGGGCATTCAGAGGATGAAGTGTCGATTATCGCGGTTCTTATACTTTTGTCGCCTCAAATCTCATCGTTCTTCTGAGTTCTAAACACTTTCGCTGAGGTATGCCAGTGCTTTTGACATTTCCGTCAGCTATCACTCTGGCTTCATGGATCTTCATAAGTTAGCCTTGGTCTTCCTTGGCTATTGCTACCACTCACTTCCGCTTTGATATTAATTAAAATAATTTGAGATTAAATTTTATGTAATGATAATTGAAAATCAATACGATAAATTGCATGTTTTTACCAATTTTTTAAAATGTATTTGTTAAATATAAATATTACACAATTTAATTTTAGTCTCTTAGATTTCCCGCAGTTAAAGTAGCAAATTAAACTCAGCTTATACTGAAGAGGCGTGTTTGTAAAATAGCTCGGGTAAACAAAATTCAAATAAGTAACAAAGTTGCCGTCGACCGTTTTACATGCCATCATTTGCTTATTAAGGAACTCGGCGCTGAATTAGTTTATGTAGGTATTTCTTGTAGCAATAAATTATTATATTATAAACCACGAACAAATAAGATTAGACAAATTGGTTTGTGTATCAACTGTCTGTCCGATTATCTGTCCGTACACTTTATATATCTATCTGTCAGTCTACTTTTCGGTCTGTTTGTCACTCAGTCGTGATATGGAAATGCAAATTCGTAAGTGGTAACACGAAACAAGAAATGAGAAAAAATTAAATAATGGGTACTTCGGGCCAATTTTTGAAACCCTTAGTTAACTTGTCCGACGCACCTGTGGTCGGTTTTAATATCTTTCAGGTAGTAAAAAAAATTTTGAAAAACAACAAAATAAGCGTATTCCAAAGCTGAACACAGTAGATAAATAATATTGCTACGAGAATTTAAAATTTTTTTATGAGTAATTTACGTATTTAATGCTAATTGTACGATTTATGAATAGCAATTGAAAACAGGACATGGCAAAAAATTGTTATGCAAAAACAATTTACAAATAAATTAGAATTAGCTATAAGAAAAATGTTTAAATTCAATAAAAAGACTTATGACAACTGAAATGCTATGACATGTATTAAAATTTGATTGGTATTAACAATCGTAAATATTATGTTAATATAATTTGCAGAAGTTCTGGGGAAATATGTGAAACTAATTTATTTGTTTATTTCATATACATGTTTCTACTATATTTCTAGCAAATAAACATTATCATTATTATAATTTATCTAAACTACGTTAATTTACGTTTACTATGCTCCGGCCAAAAATAAAATTTTCAAACTATATAAACGCATTTTTAATATTATAATCTAGGTATTTTTACTTACGAAATAATTTTTGATATTAGCTGGATCGGCGCACAGTTCGTTTCTGTGGAGCGAATGAGAAAAGTGAGGCATCTGTTGCAAGGCGTGTGTCTCGGTTCCGTCTTCATCTTTAGGGACTCACCTTTTGTGTTAAGTGCAATCTTCTTCTCACTAAAAATTAGTTCGAAAACGGATTTTTATTCCAGTTTTGGCATTATAATTTTAGTTGATTTTTAAAACTTGAAATTTGGCACAAGGGCATACCGACGTACATTAGATAAAGTTAACATTTAAACAAAACTACTGGAAATTCAATAACTGCAGAAAATATAAAGCCTTATCCGAAGTTCATAGAAATATATTCTATAATTTATTTTCAAATTCCTTCTGATATTTGTCCACTTTTAGTTTGTTAATTAGCATTTTATTCTTTTTACACGACTAGTATTGCATATGGGAGAAAACCGAAGTTCTTACATTTTTTATCTACCAATGTTTAAAAATATCAATTCACCGATTCCGAGGCTTTTTTGATTTTACACATATCTGTGCTAGGTTAATCAGGTTTTTTATTTTCAGTGTTACGTAATATAATTAAAGCAGCGATAACAACGAAAGAAAAACTGTTGTTCAACTTTAATCATCATAGTTAATTCTTCTTCTGTCACGTGATACTGAATCAGATCGCGTGAGAGCCTTAAGCCGTCATTAGCACACTTCGTAAACTGGCGAAAGGTAACTTCGTATAATTTATGCAAATTCCAGTTTTGTTGTTTTCTTTAAGTCTTTCCGGGTGGGAAGAAGGCACGGGAGGGATCAGGTAGTCCGGGTTAGATGTTTATTAAAGCATTTCAAGTGTAATAACAATTATTTTAAGATTTTGTTTAATTATTGCGTATATTAAATTAATAATTACAGGTGGTATTTAATTATTCAATACTGTTCTACTTATATACTAGACAAAATAAAGCCTTAAAAACAAAAAGCTTTTACCGACTTTAATTTTAAACGGATGTAATAGGAATTAGTATCCATGTTACATATTCTGATTATTTGACTCAAGCAGTAAATAAAGCATGAACTTAAAGTTGTTTCCTGAATGTTAGAAAAGAATAATCGTCCGTTCACACTGTACGGTCATCGGCATCATCAGTTCACAGCACAATACCCCGCAACAATAGGCCAAAATGGCTCACAATAGTCGACAATAGTCCCGTTTACCCCACAACAGCTCAATGGTCAACCGATCCCTCGAAAAAGTCTACGAACCTGATAAGAGTGATTAATTGGTTTAAGTCGAATTCAATGAAAGCCCGCAAGGAAACGCTGACGGTTTTTTTTCGAGTTTTTCGGATAAGCTGCCTTAACTATTTTGCTAGCGATAAATTTCACGCGTTTTTTAAAGGTTACTTATAAAATAAACGATAAAAGTATTTTAAACAGAATTATAATTGCAAAATAAGAGAATAAATTTTTTGAATAATTCAATAGTTTACAAATTTGTTTACATGATTAGATTCCTATTTGTCATATTAAATATTACTATTTTTAAAATTTTCTATTGTTTTATAATTTTATTTTCAATAAATAAATGAATTTGTTATTTTTCAATGAACCAATGAAGATGTACAGTTATTATTATTCCCATTTCTGCATATTCATAGCAAGTATGAATTTGTATAATGATAAAAATTCATACTTGCTACATACGTCAATAAGTAGTAAATATCATCTCCATCTTTTTAAAGATATAAAAATGTAATTTTGATTAATTATTTAAAGTAACACCTGAGTCTATAAAACATTTAAAATACATTTTATAGACTCAGGTTTTTACTTTGCGAAAATCTATTTCATATGATAAATTCTAAATAGCTGTCTTCCGCCTAAACCTTCAAAACTACCGAATCAACGAAAGAGCTAACTCTATCGTTGGTTTGGTGCTGGTTATATCCTCGTTAAGAGGCGAAACGATTAGTGATTTTGGAATTTTTGTCGGAAGAAAATAAATAAACCGGCCAAGTGCGAGTCGCACCCGCGCACTGAGGGTCCCGTATCACCTTGCAATATGTATTATGTATTATGTATTTACCGATACGAGTAAAAAAATATAAGTTGAATTCAAAAACAAACTTACTTTGCAGTTGAAAAACACGTTCTCTCATCATCAACTGCAAATGTAAGTTGGTAATGGCAAATAAGTACACGAAGGCTTACGGTGAATCGACTTTATCAAAAACACGTGCTTATGAGTGGTACAAAGCGTTCAAAAGCCGTCGAGATGTGATGGGAGATTTGCCTCACTCTGGTAGGCCATCAACGTCTGCAACTGAAGTTAACATGGCAAAAGTGAAGGAAATAGTGAATGAAAATCCTCATTCAAGTTTGAGAGAGATAGCCGCCAAACTTTCTGTGTCTCTCGAGTCGATCCGTACCGTTTTAAATAATCACCTGGGTATGAAACATGTTGCCGCTCGGCTAGACCCAAAAGACCTGAATTTTCTCCAAAAACTCAATCGCATAAGAGTCGCCGAGGACATGCTAGAACGAGTCAATTCCGATCCAAGATTCATGAAAGGCATTGTTACTGGTGACGAGACGTGGGTTTACGAGTTTGACATGCAAACTAGTCAACAAGCTTCGGAGTGGCGCCTTCCAACTGATCCGAAACCGAAAAAACCACGCCAAATTCGATCAAAAGTCAAAGTCATGTTGACTGTTTTATTTAACTATCGCGGTGATGTACACTCGGAATTCTTTCCGGAAGGTCAAACGGTAAATAAAGAATATTATTTGGGCGTTATGCGGCGTTTAAGAGAGCAAATTCGACGAAAAAGGCAAGATTTGTGGAAAGAAAATTCTTGGATTTTCCACCACGATAATGCGCCTTCGCACAAGACCATCATTGTGAATGAATTTTTGACCAAAAACTCAACAAATGCCAGCGAGCAACCACCTTATTCACCAGATATGGCTCCAGCCGACTTCTGTCTTTTTCCTGAACTCAAATTATCACTTCGTGGCACCCGTTTTCATTCGGTAGAAGACATAAAGGAGAATTCGCGGCGAGCACTGAACTCAATTCCGGAAAAAGCGTTTAAAAAATGTTTTGGTGATTGGATTATTCGTTGGCGTAAGCGTATCGTTTCTGAAGGAGCATACTTTGAAGGTGAAAAAATAAATTTGGATAAATAACTAACATTTCGTGTATTGTTGATCTTTTCCCGGTACTTTCTTGACAGAGTAGTATGGCCACGAAAAGAGATGATTATATTCATTTAATATAAATACAGATAAATAAAACTTAAAAGCCATTCAGTGAAGACAGTAATCAAAAAGTTGCAACTCGTAAAAAAATATTTGTTAGTTAATTTTAGCTCTTATCAGAAGGTGTTAGGGAACATGACTGTATATCTATATTCATATCGTTTGGGCTTTCAATACTAAACTTAATCTGGTAGTATATTGATATCAACCCTTTTCTAAGAGTTGTGGAATGGATAGTATCTCAAATGTGAATTTGAAATACTCGTTAAAACCGTGGTAAATATCTGATGACAAATGAATGGATGTCTCTATTTACATAACAATACCTTAAATATGAATAGAAAATATATGCCAGAATTGACCTCTATAGTGATGTTCATTTCATTTATCGATAATAGGTACATTATCATTGATATATACGACTTACACGACATGAATCATTTCACGTCTGCGATATCAAGCAATGACTGAAGATTTAATGGCCAATGATATATTTAGTAAATTTTAAATTAGAAAATACTATAAATTCTTCCACGTTGGCTTAAGAGAAATAAATATAAATATTGCTTGTGCTAGTTTGTTTATCTTGCTATGCAAGTCATAAAACTCGGCCAAGGGCGTATTATATGTAATTTGTGCAGGCAAGGGGATGGTAATATGCCAGTCTATGGTTCCGCTTTGCCATCGGTAAGCCTAAATACTTATTGAAAGCGGTCATGGAATGATTTTGTTGTGTAATTAATTTCTATAAAAATGCTTTAAAAAGTGTATTACTAATTTCATAATATGATCGATAATAGACCAACAAGCTTTTAGTTGCACTACCGGACATTGTCTCCCTTGCCTTAAGGTGCTTACTTAACGTTTTTGCAGGTATTTTGTTGCTCTCATTCATTCATAATTCAGCTTCAGCGGATGTTGGTAATGTTGGTTGTAGAATTTTTAGCCTGGAGAAAGAGGAGTATGTAATTATAAGTATTATAAGAGTCAAGTTTATTTGCATTGCTGTTTCTGCGATATTTTACAGCTTTTCAGTGCACTCGCTCACTTACTTTAAAAATAGGCAAATATAGGTCACTTCTAGAAAAACTTAAATAAATTTATAATTTGGTACATTTGTAGTAAAAAGAATTAGCTAAAATTGAATATTCGGATTTTGGTATATTTATTGAAAATTATTAACTTTATTATTACGACTACTGGCCCGCCCCGGCTTCGCACGGTTAGAAATTTTTTGTAAATAAAGTGTAGCCCATGTTACTCGCTGATAACGTTTCTTGACATGTCACACATTGAAAATCATTCCATGACCGCTTTCTATAAGTGAAATAATTTTTAAAATCGGTTGAGTAGTTTTTGAGTTTATCCATTACATACATACAAACAGAGTTTACTTCTTTGTAATATTAGACATTGAACATTGAAGAATAGATTATTATTTGTCGTCATTAGATAACAGCAAACGCATAACATGTACGTGACTTTTATATTGATTTGTTTGTATCATTGTATGTAGTTAATCGTCGTTATTACATATAATAAATCTGTAAAGAGCCATGTACAAGAAGTATATTAAATAAAAATAATATTTCAACATGATTATCGCCGTACACAGAGTAATTTTTAAATTTTTGTATTTTCTGCTTGGTTGCTTGCTTGTGGGCACATCACACAGGATCTATTGTACAGATTTTGATTCAGCTAGCATAGTGATAACTAATATTGATTTTTTTGGTAACGGGAGAGAAAATTTCCACGGTTAGTAGCTCTCCAGGGGCTCCAAGGCAGACTAATACGGGGCTTTTACCCAATAAGACCCTCATAGTAGTCGTTCTTGGTGTATTGTTGACGGGCTTTGGGATCTCCTTCAGAACACATCAACAGAGCCCCTTTGTGCACACCTATTTTTAATTTTACACCGAAAAATTAAAAAAAAAATCGAAACGAAGTTCTCGCAGGATAGTCAAATAAATTATCTACTCCAACATAATTCTAAAATCTATGCCAACAAAGTTGCTAGTACCCAATAATCTACTTTCACGTTACCTGAATTTTGGCGTTTCTGTTTTACAGACTTCATGCTTCATATTATTTATATGACCTCTCAAAATATTTTTACATAATAAATTAAGACCCCGTAAGTGGACAGAGGAATGCTATAAATTTCTAACAGATAATATCTATCTTCAACATCGGTAGCTTGTGTAATACTATCTTAACTAGTTCTGATCTCGTGTTCGGTAAAATTATCACTGAATTTTAATTAGAAGTAAGATGTTAGAGGTGTAACAGAGACATCTGGCAGATAGATGTGTTTAGTGATATTGATTAGACGGACTAATTTGTGAGATGGTGTCAAGTGTTAATTAAAATAATTTTCTGGTAACTAATGGCATTTGAGTTCTAAGAGTAATTAAATTAACAAATTAACAAGTTTCGCATGAATTAGAGAACGTTAGTAAGGATTTAAAATAACGTAGGTATGTGATATTTTGCTCCACCTTAATATAAAATACATAAAGATATTAGAAGCTTACAATGACATTGGCATATTATAGCCTTTTTTATATATACGTAGGACTCAATTGCATTGTATTAGGTACATACTTGAATATTCAATACACTTTACTGTAGTTTTATTATAACTTCAGTATCATATGTGTGATTATATGTGTGACGTTATCTATTACGAAAATAAAGAATAATAATTATATATTTTTTAATGAAAAATTTAAATGTCACTTTCATTTTTTAATTTTATGTGGGGCACATTGAAGAGATCAAATAAGCCATTGGACGGGACGAGAACACGATGGTAAGACGAAAATCGAACAAGTGAATACCACATACCATGTTTACGTACCTAACGTCTATGCTCCCGTCGCGTAAGCTTTTTCTCATGAATTCTCTATGAAATGGTTGAAAGATGCTCCTCCTGCTCCGTCCGTGCTAACATATATATGTTATATATGTATGTTATATATATGTAATATGTTAACATATATATGTTATATATGGCGTCTTCAGCGATCTTTTGTTAACAAATCAACATTAATATTGCTTATATTATAGTTAATTAAGTAATACTTGTTTAATTCTAATGCGTTTATGTGCACAACAGGAACACGATATTACTTACATATGCGGAAATTGAAATGACGAATCTTTCCACGAAATAACAGAGTTATTGAAAACATACAGTTAATTTAATCAGATTGTTTCTGCAAAATTCTTATTCGTTATTAATCTACGATGTGTTTTATTTTATTTCGTTTCAATTATAAGAAAAAGTTCGAAAAAAATAACGCTGAATAATGCGAAAAACCTATTTAAATGTTCTTGAGATACCTATTCAAACTGTAAATATTTCACGATTCTTTGAAGTTCGGATTCTACAACAGAAGTGCCAAGTAACTACTAGAAGTACTAGTAATAACAGATGTATACAGCTTTATTACGATCACCACTATATCGTTACAAACCATGCTCAGTCATATTACAGAAAAAAACTGCACGATGCACGACTGCTTAACTTTCTTCGGACACAAGAAAATATTGGTCAAAATAGGTTCAAAGAGTGCGCATCAATAGTCTACATTGTAACAATCTTATGTGATTGTAGACTACAGTCACATGAAATTGTTATAAAAGATGTTTATATAGCCTCATAAGTATCAACACAGACTACGATAATGAGTAGGCTATATTTTAGTACAATAAAAAAAACCTGGGGAAGACATGTGCAAAAACTAATAATATCAGACAAAATGATGCAATAATGTCTTTTCTTGTAACTTTTCGAATTATGCTCTAAAATGACTGGTAGAGCCTTAGACGACTAGGTGTCTAAGACTAGTTCCCTTTTATTCAATTATTATATGTAAATGCATATCTACTTGAAAAATTAATTATAACTATTATTTATAACTGTAGGTAATAAATCATTCTTTATTGCACCCCTTTTACGACGGCTAAATTGATTCTATTCACAAGTGGTTGCATAAAAAGATGCATAACAAGATGCATAACAAGATACAGCAACCTAAAGAACTAGGTACCTTTATTGTTGAGATACATTTCCACTCTTATGAGTAAAATTAAGGTTATCGCTTTTAGAAAAGAGGTATAATTGCATCTTTAAATGCAACTTTAATGATATGCCTGTCTATGTTTAATTAAATAACAAAAATGAAAAGAAAATAAAATTAAATATGGTATTAAAAAAGAAGTGGAAATAACCAAATGTTAAACATCAAATGTCCAAGCAAAAAGGGTTCAGTAGTGGGGTATTAAGTTAAGACTAGATTCGGAATTTAGAATAGTCAATTGATAATAAGGATTAAAAAATATTCAAAAACTGGCCTATATTTTTTTATCAGACATTTGAGGTTGAAACAAAAAATTTTTTTTGAGAAAAAGCATTTTTAAAGTTTGATTGAAAAAAAACACACACTTCTACTTGTTTGTTTCTACTTAGAAACATATATAAAGTCATTTACTATATGAACTTGTAGATAGTTGAGCATTAATTAATAATCAATTAAAATAGCGAAATGCCATTTTTTCACCCAACTTTACAAAACTGTGTATATCTCGTAAACTAAATGCCGACCACTGGACCCTTTTTGCTTGAACGGCCACAAATAGCTGTAGATACGACGTACATAATATCACTAACGAGCTTACTAAAATTTTAGATATTTTTGTAGAGGTTTGTTTTTATGGGCGATACTCAATTATTTTGAAAGAGGTTTTTTATAAATTTCTACGAGTTTAGGCTTAAAATACTCATTTGCTTTCATTTATTTAATTGAATCAAATATTGAATGGTGGAACAATTTATTTAATACCTACCTATACTTGATACTTGTAAATGAAATATGTGCAAGTTGCAATATCGCATGAATTGTGCAGACTTAGTTTATGTACGTGAAGTAAATAGTATGCCTAATAATTAATTTTATAATTAAATCAATTTCATTAAAATATTTATTTTTTCTAAATATTTATTTATTTATATACATTGCATTGACCGATTTATTTAATTTTTGTTACGGTGATAAGTAAACATATCGTATGAAGAAATGTTCCCGAGCTCTAGATATTGTTGCACAGTACAGCCGTGCAGTAGAGATGACCCCTCGCTCGTCTTGTGACGACGCAGAGCGGCGAGCACAATGCAATGAATGAGGTGTCGGCAACTGGTTTTATCAATGATGAATGGATCGCGACCCTTTCGATTCAGAATTAAAATATTATAGTGTATTAACTATGATTTGGAATTGCTAGGTATTATTCAACAATGCTATATTTATATTAAACATAATGTAGCTTTGGATATTAGATAAAAATATATATTTATTAAAAAATACACTTTGTTGGCTAAACTATATTGTAAAATCAAAATCATTTTAAACAATACCACTGTGTAAAATATCTATAAATGCATTTTTACATACATACGTACACCTTCACGCTGTATCCCTAACGGGGTAGTCAGAGAGAATGGAGCGCCAAGCGTCGCGGTCCTTACCTACTTCTTTCGCTTCCTCAAATCTCATCATTTTGCTCACAAATATATTTTTATTGTTATAATAATCTAAGTAAGTACATATACAATTGCAATGATTTCTGAAGTATAAAGTAATTGGTGTATTATAGTATAATAATACATGTAAAAGCCTAAGTGTAATTACTATAATGTAATCGATGATAGCGTTCGCTGCTTTTATTTAGGCCTAAATGCAGAAAATCTGCTCACTTATAATGTTAAGCAGCGCAACAAATGAAAAACGATGTAACCGAAACGTGATGTTGTGCGAAAAGCTCCGCAATGGTAGAGCTTTCGTACGGGACAAGGAAGGGTATCTCTCCGCCTAGATTCGTGGTTGACCTCCTGTTCATTCGCTGTTCAGCGGTGCTAGCGGTCACACGTCTCTGTATTTGTAGAGCGTCGCTCCTGTACACGCGATCGCGAAAAAACTTTTGTGTTGTGAAAAAGAACTGAATGTAAAGAAAAATGAACAATATTTTTTAGTGCTGTGAATTTTTTACACTGTGAAAAAAGACTTATCGACTGTAAGAGTGTTTTGAAGAGGCTAATTACGCGTCGCTAGGCTAATTGGCTGGGCCAGCGTTTCATGAAGGTGAGCCGACTTTTATTTCCGTTCGGCAATCCCTCTAATTGCGTCAATTAGTGTAATGCGGCGACAGCTTTGAAGAGTACTCTTAATGATCTCTAGCGCGTAGCTTTGAAGAACTATTCAAGTCTCTGAAAGTACATAGGTGTATTATTTCAAAATCGTTTACTGTATTTTAATATTTATTCAAAAAATTGTTGAATGCATGCACGCAGCTACACATATTTTTAATTGTTGATTCTTTTGGCTTATTTTTGTTTTATAAATATTAGCTTTATGCTGGAAACACGGAAAATGATAAGATAAATTTAATTTGTAAATATTTAATATATTAAAAAATAAGTAATTTCAAAAAGTAAAAGTCTAAAAAAGTTCTATTTAGCGCTCATAACTGACTATATAGTTATGTGTAATCAAAGACTACCTTTAACCTAATATTATGTATTCACTGGCTAAAAATTATTATTGCGTGAGCATTCTTTTTTTTGAAAAAACAAATAACGTAAAAAGAAATTGATATCTGTCTACCGTGTAGAGTTGCCAACTTTTTTTAGATAAATGTTCGAGCCTAATGTTTATAATTATACAATAAATCGAGTGAATATTAAACTTATTTAAAGTATTTTTTGACTTATTGCTACGGAACGAAAACTACAGCTACAGAAAAAAAAAATACCGTGCCACAGTCCCACAAACAAACATACACCAAACATGGACATAAAGATTACTCGTAAAAATGTGGTACTTTTGTATACTCTAAATATTTTTTACTATAATAGCATAGTTAGTAATCCTACTGCAAAGTGCAAATTGTTTATAAAAAAGGAAGGAATATACAAATGGTAAATATACGCAATGAAAAAATTTAAAATATTAAATTAAGACTACTTACTATCACGCGTTCTTCCTGTCTACATATATTAATAGATTACCTTAGAATTAACTTTGAAGTTATTTCTAAGTTAGATAAGTAAGTTCTTTCGATGGCGCCGATAGAAAACAAACGAAATATAAATGTTAATACTTATAATTATAAGAGATAAGATAGGAAAAGCAGCAAAAAAATACCAGGCACTTTTGAAATTGCTCGCAATAACAAAGTAAATGTACATTGTACATACTGCCTCCCTAATTAAACAAAGAATAGTTTTGTTCGAAAGACGTTTGTCAAAGTAGTAATATATTTTTTTTAAATTAATATATTCTTTACAAAAAAGTACATACATAAATATCTTAACAATAATATTTACAAACTTAAAACTAAACATTATCTTAAATAATGTACCTTCTCAAAGTTGCAAGTTGCATTTTAATTAATATTTTTATTAAGTAATGTAATTCTCACATACTTCAATATATTTCTTAAACAAATTATAACGTCCTATTTTATTCTTTGTATCCGTCTGCTAAAATTTTAGAATAAGAACTGGTCCCATAACAATCGTTTAATTTTTTGTATAATCCTTTTAAGTGTCGAGAATTAATTAATAAAAACTTTTTTTTTGAAACACGACTTAAAGATAATGAAAGCGAAACATCGTTGGAGTTCGCGGGACTCGGTTGTCCCAAAAGCCAATTAGAATCTCGTATCCGGCTTGTTTATTCTCTAATTAGAAAGAGGCTCATTAGAGCTACATCACTAGACAAGTAAGGAGTAATGCCTCATTCGTTTTAATTATAAACACTGTTTCTTGTGTTCTTATAAGTACCATTAGAAGTTACCTATTCCCTCGCCCAGTATTAGAAATTGTATGTATATAAGTAAATTTAATGGTTACATTTACAGTCATCTACCTTGCATTATGTAATTAAGTTGGAAAGTAGCATGCTGACGTAGTTCATAGTAATTTTGAATACTGATTTTTAAATTCCGTGACAATATATTGCCTTTGAACGGACTTAACTGACTCGCCTGTTAATTTGAGTCTCTTAATGTGACAGTCCAGACAGACAGATTTGATTTCTAGTTTAGTCATGCATCGCGAATCTTATACATCTGTTACCTACCTCGAACTCTACCATTAACATAATATTAACCTCTACATATATACATTTGTACATCTGTAATTACTACGAATAATTTTTCATATGCTATTATAATATGTTCGCATTTCACATTGACTGAAACGATTGTTCTCGATTTTGCTTATTTTCTTCTTTTATTGAAGATCAAAAGCTTTGTTTTATAATACCTTGTTGATACGATGTGTTACAGCGTCTTCGGATTTTGCGACGAGTTGAATGATTTACAAGTCTTGGCTATTTTTAATATTGATTTTTTCCTTATTTCCGTCACATTTATCATAGTTTTAAACAAAATACTTGTAAAAGTATAGTATTGTCAATATAGAGCAATATTTAGTCAGCTTTTAATAAAATATTTTATTTGAAAGTTTAATTTAGCACTATAGTGCATTGCCATAATTAACTTTGGCTAATTAATAAACATTCTATAATTAACGAGCTCGATAAATTAATCAACGCTGATTGGTCCACTGATGATGAGGGGTGACCGCGCCTCTAACGTATTATTATTAGATTCCATTACATTATTATAAAATACCTAATTAATTTAATAACGTCCTACCTAATTTTTGCTGAAACGAGCATTTTCAGAATAGGGCAATACAAATATGAAGATATATTATATTGGTCAAGTGGATGTTTGTTTGTTTGATGTACAGAGTACGACTACTTTTCTAATAATTTTCTTGTTAACTTCAAGTATGCCGAAATACTCGCTAAGTTTTTTAAATTTTCTGTTCACTACCTTCGGGGTGAGGGGGGCTGGCACTAGATAGTGTATAATAATTATGAACAACTGATAAAGACTAAGCTATTATTATTTTTTGTAAAAATAAAAATTTTAATTTAAGAAAATAAGATTTTACTAGTTAAATAAATTTTTTAAAACATATTCCGCAGTGTCCGCAAATATTGGTTGATTTGGTACGTATATATCACAGAGAAAAATTATTTTTGCAAACTAAAAAATATTCAATTTACACAATTTTTTATAATTTTAAAGAATTGAAGTACTTCCATTTACTTAATTTAAAATGTATCCATGTATTTTTTTAAGTGAATTAAGTAAATATTTAGTAACAACTAATTTGATATTTCAATTAAAACAATAAAATTCAGTTCATAAGATGTCGTAGCTTTATTGTGCTAAAATTACATTACTTAATGTCCTTGTTGTTTCTATATGGCTCCTTGGGATTTCTGATTATTCCCAAACTGAAATTTTTCCTGAAAAATGTTAGATCCCACTGCAGAGTATACATTAGCAAGAAATCGGCGTAGTATTTTCATCAAAGCGAGTAAATTTTTTATTTAGGTATACCATATTATTAGTATAATTAATGTTGATAATAATTTATTATGATCAGAGAGTTGTACATCAGAGATACACCCATTTCTTACATGAGAATAGTAGAAATGTTTCTAATTAATATGAAACGAATCGCCAGTACATAAAGGAGAAGACGGAGATGGCTTTTTTGTTTCTCGTTTTCTTGTTTCTCAAATCTGTTATCAATAGCGATTCCAATCTTAGTTAACATGCACAGTACATAAGGGAACATTTTTCATTCTGTGATGTACATATGTTTTTGCTCGAATTGAATTCCAGTATGCTGTCTTAGTATGTATACAATTAAATACTCAATAACGATTTGCGTTATTGCTCATCGCGTTGTAATTAATATTTTTTGGGGATGGATCTTATTCGGAAATACCCAGTCTTTTCTTACATTTCTACGTAGCATAGATTCTAGAAAAATGATGAGTTGTGTGGTAGTGGTAAACGAAAAGATGCACGAACGCGTGAATGAAACAAATGTTCCAGATTACTTTTTAAGGTACGGAACCATAAAAAAAAATAGGCAGTCATTGAGACCTGCCGACAGAAGTACAGATACAGATATACATATTCTAACGCTATATCTGTAAAAGAAGTGAAAACTTTAAACTGCGAAATAAGCTACAAAATTATTTTGTCGTGTCAATATACTATATGCAAACTTTTCAATCCAAAATTTCGATAATATAGGCTAATAGACAATAATTTTGCATTATTAACCATATTTTCAAATTCAACACATAAATGTAAAATTACAAAAAAAAATTGATAGAATTTTTAATTTTAAATCCGCTGCAGAAATATTATCTAACAACTGGAAAATTTTACCACGCTAGTAAGACAACTCCTAAGCCACTATGAAATACTCATTGCATGATGTATAGCAGAGGTCAAAAATAGAAAATAAATAAAGAAATAAATAGCATATCAGTGACTCATTCAAAAATCGCCCAAAAGGCCTATAGAAATTTTCCTTTAAAAAATCAGACTCGTGTATTTTGGTTCTACTTATCAGAAACAAAATACGCAAATCCGATTTTTTAATATATATTTTCCCATTTGATACGAGTTTTTAACAAAATAAATATGAATGATGAATTAGTTTGTCTCCCAAAATCCTTTATCAAGAAGAAATCGCAGCAATTTTCTCATAACACTCGCCATGTAGAACATAAATATTATTTTTTCTTATATTTTATTTTGCTCTGCTATTTAGGCGTATATTCAATATATTTTGAAACTATACCTGCCTATATTACTAAATGTTTGTAAAAAAACTTCAGCGCCCTGTGTAATTCCAACTTAATACTGTAGGTGTGCTGAATGGAACAGATTATTAAGTTCCGACTGCTGGGCCCAATGTTCAGAAATAATGTGAGACGGACGCTGCGCGCTGGCTCTACCACGCGGATTCAGTGCCCAGTGGAGAGGTAGCTTAGTCTCTAATTAGAGATGTGTCATTCCCACAAAATATACAAAACTGGTAAAATTAGCAAGCGAGTTCCTGAAAATATTCCTAAATATTATAATATATCCTACTTTTGCTCTTTATTTCTATTGGAAATTTTGTCATTGACAAGTTAGTATGTCTAACATTGTCAGAGTTCATAAGATCTAAAAAAAACATGCTCAACCAAACCTGCATAAGCATTTTGAAAAATATTCCATTAAAATTGAAATTATTCGGATGACACATACATAATATATGTTTAAAAGCATATTCGAGTTGTCAACAATTTTTTGTACTGGTCGTTAATTTGGTAAATCTTTTTTAATTTATTTATTGTCTAAATAACTGAAAAGAATACACGACATAAATACATGATATATTTACAAATCCGTGCTGAGCAACGTATACTTAAAGAGAATTATTACAAAATATAAAAATCTGCAGCGATGGAGTGAATACTATGGAGAACTATATGAGAGTGGCGACTCCGTCTCTGATATTGAGAGCGATTCTAATGAATTGCCACACTCAGGTCAGGGACTGGAGGATGCCATTAGTATGAAAGAGATTGAAAAAATGATAAGAAGTCTGAAAGAGGAAAGGTTGCGGAAAATGATGAGGCGACTGCTGAGATGATCAAGTATGGTGGTCCTAGGGTCTGGGATACCTTCTGTGCACTGTGCAATTTTTGTTGACAGAAGGCAGAGGTTCTCATTTAGACTGTGCGTGCTACAGCACGCACACACAGCAGACCCTATAGGGTCATCAGCTTGGTCAGCTTAGCAAGTAAAGTCTATACCAAGTTGAACGTATGAAACTGAACGTATGAAAGGTGTTTCTGAAAGATATTTGCGCAAGGTGGTTTTAGGAACAATAGGGGTTGTATGGATCAGATTTTCTCTCTTCGCGTTATCGTGGGGAGGTTGCTGGCCATAGGTCAGAGACTTTTCTGCGCTTTCGTGGATCTTGAAAAAGCATTCGATGAAGTAGTGCGAAAGAAATTGTGGAGTTTTCTGCCTGAATATGGTGTGGAGAGTCCCTGACTGCAGGCTGTAAGGTCATTATATCGAGAGCACAGCGCCTGTGTAAGGATAGACGGTGAAATGTCGCCCTGGTTCGAAATCTGTTGAGGTGTCAGACAGGGCTGCGTGATGTCTGGCTGATTATTCGTGCTGTATTTGGACAGTTGCCTCCAGACATTGAAAGGTACTATGTGGTGGTATGACATGTGATGGTACAATGGTAAACTGCCTTTTGTACGCTGATGATTCTGTACTTATACTAGCACCATCAGAAGCGGAGTTGCAGATACTAGTTACGTAGATGAAAGAATACTGCGAAGTGAAAGGATTGAATATGAATAGGAACAAAACTAAGGTTCTGGTGTTTGAAAGGGAAGATGTACAGACAAAGTGTGAAATATGGGTAAATTGAAATCGTGTAGAACAATTGAAAGAAATTGTATATCTGGGAAGTGCGTTTTCAAGGGATGGAAGATGTGAGTGGGATGTGGAGAGACGGGTAGCAGCCGGCAATAAAGTGAACGGTGCTCTTCCGCATAAGTAGGCAGTGTTAACATATCTAACTCAGCCATAATGGTCATACACAATGCGGTGTTGGTGCCAACTTTATTGTTCGGTAGAGGTCTGGATATGCCTGAAATCGAATGAAAGTAAGATAAATGCAGTAGAAATGCGATCTCTTAGAAATATGTGCGGTATCACCTTGCGGACAAAATAAGCAATGAAAAAATACGCAGTATGACAGGGTTGCACGACAATGTTGTTGTAAAAATGAAGGAAGGAATGCTAAGATGGTTCGGGCACATAGAAAGAATGAGTGATGAAAGACTGACGAAGACAATCTACAGAGCGAAAGCGAGTGGTAAAAGAAGCCAAGGAAGACCAAGGCTGACTTATGAAGTTCGAAAAGCCAGAGTGTTAGCCTACGAAAATGTCAAAAGCACTCGCATACCTAGTCGAAAATGTGTGAGGAGAATGATGAGATTTGAGGAAGCGAAATAAGTATGTAAGGGCCGCTCAATCAAACGCTTGGCGCTCCGGCCTGTCTGACTACCCCGTTAGGGATACAACGTGAAGATATGTATGTATGTACGTATGTATAAAACTCCTCAAAAAATACGTAAATATAATTTCCGAGTAATTCCGAGTAATTTTAATATTTATAATAGTACTTATTTCTATAGTAATGAACTGAGAGATGTATGTAAATAAAAAAAAACAGTTATTCTTTTTGAAGGGATTACAATGAAAGAATAAAACAGTTATTTGGACACAGTGCATTGTTATAATTAATACAAAAATAAAAATAATGAAGGCGACATGTGACGGCTCACACAGCTAGGGTTGTCATTAGCGCGTCCTCATCTCGGCAGCGGTCCCGGGTGCACTAATTGGTCCGGCTGCAGGTCTCTCCCGCACTACAAACAAATTAGCTCGAGAAACGGATGTCGACGCTAGGGTTGTCACTGTTTTGTCTGTGAATTATAATTTATTATAATTTTAAATATAATTTATAGTTTATTTATAAAAATAAAAGTCGAATCGTAATGTAAATAAAATACAAATATCTGGGAGTTAGTAGGCCTAGTATATTTGAAAACCACAACAAACTTTGTAGACCAAAGTCTTAGGGAATTATTATAACATAATAATAGTTTGTCTCGTTAGGAGTTTTGCCTATAATCATCAAATCAATATAAGTGTTTTTACAATTTATTTCAGGTTTATTAGGCAACTACGTCGTAGATAAATACCAGATGAAGGCACATGTGCGGGAATTTGATTACATATAACAACGTATGTAACCGGTATACATATATGTTACCACCTAATATTTAGCGGCTCAACAGATACAGTAAGTGAGCAGTCCTTAGAATCGCAATAATCAGGGCGCAGGTAATAATAGATCCTACATTATGTGACGTAGCGTATGCACTAATATGCCGAACAATTTTTGCTTGTGCAACTTAATATTGGTATCAAATGGAAGAGATTTAGGAGTGAAATGCAAAATTTTGTGTTTTACCTGACTGCAACTGTCGTATAATCTACGAATTTAGTAGACATTCCAGATAGGAAAACTTATTTCTGAATTAATTCTATTTATCTCGTAGGTCATTTACACAACTATGCAAAAAAAAAATTAAAATAGTTTGGTACTTGTCACACTCTGATGTCGGTGATACTTTATTAGTACCCTGTCAAATGAATGCAGATTTACGCTTTATAAGTTTTATAATTATGCTTAATAAGTTGGTGTCATGGGGGCCTTCATTTGCAAAAGATTATGTTAAATATAGATGGACTCGTAGATTTCCATTTGTTCTTAGTAATTGTTGAAAATAGCAATCTTTGATTTGAGACGTTGTTTTAACTGCTGGTAATGCACAAGAACTGCAAACAATGGTCAAATAACTCCACAATGAGTCCTTAAAAATTGGTCTGGAGATGAACTTGAGCAAAACAAAGATTATGTCAAATGAGACTATCGGGCCAGTCTTGTTCAAAGTGGGACCATAGGAATACGTCATCAAACACGTTTACTTAGGACGAGAGCTGAAAAGCAAAGGGAAACTAGGTGAATGAGATAAACAGATATCCGCAGCCACGAGGCATCCGTTTAGTTTGGGCCGCATTTATAAAACTAGTTTTACTTTCTGTAAATATAATAATGCGCCAAATAATACACACCAATCATCTTATCTCAAACTAGGGCAAGACAATCTAGAAAATTTTGTTTTCTAAATTGAACCGATTGGGAATCGAACCCAGAACTTTCCGTGCTTTGGTGCGACATGTAAATCACTGCGTCATCTAGGTCTCGAGGCATCGAGGGATGGACATCCCTTTATCCATAAACATCACCAAACAAAAGAAAGCGCGCATCGTCGATCATTGCGTTTTGCCAGTCCTTATGTACGCAGCTGAAACCTAGGTTACAACAAAGGATATCCGCAAAAAAGTTGAAAGTAAATCAGAGAGAAATGGAGAAAAAACTCAACGGAGTAACACTCAGGGACAGGAAGACCAATAAATGGCTTAGAAGGCAGAGCAGAATTGTTGATGTAGTGCAACGGCTGGTGGAGCTAAAGTGGCAATGAGCCAGCTACATAGAAAACAGATACATAGTGTAAAAATTTTGGAGTGGAGGCCATGGGACCTCAAAAGACCAGTAAAAAGTTTGCAGATGAGATGGAATGATGACATCATAATGATGGTGGCAGCAACTGGACGAAAACTACCTAAAATAGAAGAGAATGGAATTCAATGGAGATTGTTAAAAGAGACTTATTCTAATATTTAAGAATGGCTTGAAGTGATGACAATTATGGATATAAATATAAAAAGAATAGACCTATTTACAGGTGTGTTAACATAATTACTTTCCTTCCAATTTATTCAGTCGGGTAAAAAACAAATAGTCTTTTTGCAATGTGTTTGTAATATTGTGTTAACATTTCATATTCAGACAGAGTAAAAAATGTAATTTTGTATAGCTATATCTGCTCCTTCTTTTCCTTCAATTTCCATATCAAAGAGGTTTGAAAAAATTGTTCGCAATCTTTGTGTATTCACTAAATACCACTGAATGGTAGTTACTTACTGAATTATCTTGATTCAAACGGTACCTCATTTACCCAAATCCATTGAGGAATTTAAACTGTATATGGTAAAACACATATTCACATATTACCATATACCATCTTGAGCACATCTTGTAGAACTTCATTATACTGGCACATATCTTGGAAAACTTCATTATTCTTGTTTTGATTTCGCATTAAATAAAACGTAAATATTGTTTATAATATGATGTTGTAATTTTGTAAATATTTCATACAATTGTAATTCATATGTATAATACGTCTCTGGATTGGTTAAATACCATCATTATATTCTGTATCAGATTTAAGTGAAAAAGTGTGATTCCTTCAAAGAATGGTTGGCATGGCATTATAATTAACAAATTTAATTTGTACACAAAATTGAACCCGTCTCCTGTCAGCTAAAACTACTAAATGAATCAAAAATATATTTTTTACAGGTACAGCGTGAAAATATGTACGTACATATTATAAATGTATGATATGTGTGTGTTATTAATTTCTTCTTAATGCTCTTATTAATGCTAATTAATAGTGATAAGAATTAATTGCTTTAATTAGTGTTGGCAGCCCTATTGGACGAAGGTCACCAGTAATTAGGTTGTTGGTGAGGCTTATGTTTTTCAGCAGCGTCGGTGCCGCTTCCTCTAGTTACTTATTTAATTACAAGTCTGTCGCCGTCGCGTTCTGGGGTGCTGCTTTCAGGGTTCACCTTTATTACAATATAGACAAGGAAATAGCCATGTGTTTAAAACGTTTAAAAACGTTTATTTTCAAATAATTTTCCTAATGAGTTTAATAAAATATAAATATATAGGTAACAGTATGACGTAGCTGATCGGTGAACAAGTATTGTATTTCATTGCCTGCCCTAGTGGCATACCAAACAGGTTGAACAAAGTTTTACTAAAGAGCTGTGAACTGTAGAACCTTGAGGAAAACATAGAAAGCAAGATCATGAAATTCAACAAAACAAAATAAATAATACAAAAAGTACAACCACTTTTTTGTTCAGATATTACGTATATGTTATAATCACTGTACCAACCATCTCAATACAAAAAAGTTCGTAAAATTTGGCGTTCGTATTTGGTATTATAATACAAACAATGTCAACAGTAATCAACTTCATATAAACACAGACAACATGGAGTAACTATTAAAAGAATAAATGATTAACATTTTATTATCAGTTGTACATACATATTTTCTGAGTAAATCACTAACAATTATATGGTAATATATAATAATACTTTTCATCCTAAACAAAAACTCGTCATAACCCTCATCAATCGTTAGGGCATCCTGTGTTTGTTTATCTCTGTGTGTATGTACGAGCGTGTGTCAGTAATAGTCAGTAGAATGATAACCCCGTGGGTGGTGTGATCGGTGACGTTCGCTGACGTTTTGTTTATATGCATTCTTCGAAACACTTCGGAGACATTTTTATATAATTGTGTTGTTTTGTCAATTACAAATCAGTGTAGACTATAATGCAAATCATGTTTTGTAATAATGTTAACGTGGTCAATATTATTGTTATCAAAATTGTAAGTAGGTACTTTATTTTGGTAAGTATAACTTATTCCACTAGTTAAATTTTAAATACTAATATTATATGAGTACACCACTATGTATACAAGATTTTTATGTTCGGTATCAAAATCGGATGAAAAGCTGTGTCGTCTGTCTGTTATAATTATAAGCTTTTTTGAGATTATTTTACAATAAAGTTTAAGGAATCGGCTGTAGAAAGACTCATGAATCATTTTCGAAGGTGTAAGTTGATGTGTAAAAATATTAATCGTAACGACTAAGCATTAGAAGCTTAGATCAACTACGGATAAGACTGCAATGATGATTTTGACGTAATGTTTTGACATTTGAACACGGTTATTTTTTTTATAGTTGTTCTTTCATTCTTGGGGGGCAAGGGGAACTATCTCTAAAATTTCTAGTGAATAGGTTAGAAGTCCGAGGCTATCACGAAACGTAGAGAAGCTACCGCCTTAGGCTTCGTGGCTACTTTTTCAACTATTTGAAAGTTTTGTCTCTTAAGAAACAAATTCTCCCATATAATTTTAACCTTACGAAATCTTTTGTAAGTTTTTGTATTCAAAAATACTTCTAGCGGTTAGGTTAGAGGTCTATAGCGATCGTGAAGGTGGACGTCGTAGTTAATTTGTTTTAACTATTCGAATTTTTAGTCTATTTAAAAATAAATGAAGTCACTGATTTCTCAAACATTTTAATACCTGTCATCGCATTACATACCATACTAAATAACGATCAATCTAAATATTAGATTTGTGTGTAAATGTTTGATGTATGTATGTATTCTATGTATGTTTGATTTATAGCATTATGTGGATAATTCGATGACTTAGTTTTCAATGTCACAATTCATTAAAAAAAAATAGTTATCTAGCGCAGTGATTCCCAAAGTTAACTGGACCGCGACCCACCTAACAAAATAAATTCGAATTCCGGGGTCACCACATGTATTTCATGAAGAAAGAAAGGCATTAATATAACATGAATGAAGAATTGTTCCAATAAAAAAAAAGTTACAATTTAAAATTTAAAGCTTAGTTAAATACAAGGAGTGCTAATTTTAATGAGAATGATTTTTTTTCTTTTAATCGAAATGAGTTTAATACGTCCAATTTGTTTCGGTATGTAGTTTGCCATAGCCGAAAATCCCACCCGACATAGGTATGAGGTACTAAAGCGGAGGAGATCAATCATAGTTTCATCGAACAGGCAGGATAAGTGTCAGCAATTTGAGTCAGAATTTCGTCAATTGTACAGTACAATCGCAATCCGCGCGAGCCCTCCAAACACTAGATAACGCTCGGGTGGTCGATAATCGTACTACTTTTTAAGGCCCCATTCAATATTCGCTCGCGACCGACCCATAGTTTGCGAAGTGCTGATCTAGGGTTAAATGTCAAAACACATATGTAAAAGTTTCATGTACACAAAAATTATAAATTACTTACTGTCTTCAAAATTGTTAGGTTTTGCTGAGTGCAACTTTTTATTTTGAGTGACAATAGTGAGTGCTTTTTTATAAATATCATTATCGCTGTATTATTAGCACTTAGCCCAAAATGTAAGTAATTTCATACATTTTTCCAATATATATATATATATATATATACACTCATCAAAAGTGTCTAGGGATCAAGTACGTTTTAGAGTATCGCCGCAATTGAGGATTATTATTTTAACTTTTTTGGATCGTTATTGATCCTTTTTAGTGATTTTCACTATTTGAATAAAGAATTTTCTCTAAATTTTGATTAAAAATAGAAAATGAACTGTCAATCAGTATTTCTATAAAAGTGTGTAATAGCGTTTTTACAAAACCATTACAATTTCTGCATCGGAATTGAAAAGATTGCATCGATATGGAGCGACGACATCATTTGACACGAGAAGAGATCATGAGAGCCGTCGGAGTGTTGCAAGCTCGTTCCAGGCAACGTATTGTGGCTGTCGCTCTTGGCACTACACAGAGCGTCATAAGCCGTATCTGGACACGCTATCGTATTACGGGCAGCGTGGCCGAGCGACATAGAGGACGATCTCACATCACCATTCGCAGACAGGACCGGCGCATCCAAAATATTGCTCGACGGAATCGTACTATGACCGCCATGATGTTGGCTACGAGGTTCCACAGCTCTTTAGGCTTTGCTGATAAGCGACCAAACCATCCGAAATCGTTTACGTGAAGCGAGTCCGCGTTCCCGAAGGTCGCTGAGAGTTCTGCCTATAGCACCCTGCAATCGTAGGGCCCGTTTACAATGGGCTCGCGAACATAGAAATTGGGAGAAAGAAGACTGGCGTTGTGTTTGCTTTTCTGATGAATCTCGTTTCGGTATGAGGCCGGATACAAGACGTACTCGAGTTTGGAGGACCTCTGGACGTCAAGAACGTTTGAAATTTTGTCAGGAAGTTCATTCATATGGAGGGGGAATAATAATGGTTTGGGCCGGTATTTGGATCTGTGGAAGAACCGATCTCATTTGGATCAGGGGCAACCTGAATGCTCAGATTTATGCGGAGAGGATTGTTTCAGACGTGGTCATCCCTCTGCGAAGCCGGTTGGATGATTCGTTTCGACTAATGCACGACAATGCACGTCCACACACGGCTAGAGTCGTAACACGCGCTCTTGCCGACGCTCGTATCAACGTTCTGCCGTGGCCTGCTCCCATGCGTGCTCAACCCAATTGAGCACGCATGGGATATATGCTTCAAAGAAGAGCTCTGCCGAGTATTGATGCCGTGCATACCCCACATCAATTTTTTGACTTTTCAGCCATTCCTCAAAGTGATTTTGATGAACTGATTTTAAGCATGCTAAATCGCTGTGATTGTATAATTCGTGTCAATGGTGGAAACAAAGATTATTAATTTTTTTATCATTACAATAAAAATTTTAAAAATCTTCATTTTTGCCTTTTTTTTTGCCATTTAACTACATTAACTTAGGTTAATTTCCCACAATTTGCAAAAATTGTCATTTTTCCTAATTTTTACAAAATATAGGGATAAGTTGTTAACTTAAACATAGGCATTAAAGTAAGAAGCCAGTCTGGAAGACTAGATTTGATAAATATTAATTGGATAATTTTTTATAGTTAAAAATGTACTTGATCCCTAGACACTTTTAATGTGTACGTGTATATAGTTATAATATATACAAAAAAGTATCAATTTTCGAAATTCCCATTTTACCAGGCGGGTAGTTGGCTCACCCCCGTACTATCCCACGTACCCCTCCCTCATTCTCTCAAATCTTTCTTGACTTGTGTGCGATCTAAATCACGTTTTTAAAGGTTTGTAAACCTTTGCTGTTCCTACACGACCTTGGAAATTTTATTGAACAGGGTTAATTGAAATGGGGGTCAACTGAGGAAGCGTGCTCGTCGCGACCCCTGCCAGCCCTTTTCAGGGCTGCAATTCCTCTTCTGTGCATACCATGCGGGACAACGGCAATTATAATGTTAGGGCGTCCCCCGGAAGCGACGTACACCGGTCTGTCCCCGCTGGTGTGTGCAGAGTGCAGTTCGGCGTTGGGGACCGCCACCCAACACGCTGTGCACCTAGCGGCGGGAAGTGGAGGGAGGAGTTCAGAGTAGCTGCGTGGAATGTGAGAGGTGGGATTGAGGAGAAGATGAATGAAGTGATTGATATTATGGAAGAGAAAAGATTGGATGTGCTATGTTTGAGTGAAACCAAGCGAGGCGGCAGTGAACTTGCCGACTTGCCCGGAGGAGGCATCGCTTTGTGGTCAGGGGTACCACAAGGAGATAGGGGATGCCAAGGGGTAGGCGTTTTACTGTCCTCTCGTATGGTTAATTGTATGACTGAGTATGAATGTATAAATCCCAGACTGCTCTGGGTACGCCTCAAGATTGGGTTGACAAGAATTTTTGTTTTGGCAGTATATGCAGTATATGTCGGTTTGGCTGAACTAGAGCAGTTCTGGGAAAATGTTAGAGAAGTTCTAGCGACGGTTGAAGAGAATGAAAGAATTGTTGTGTGTGGAGACATGAATGGATGGGTCGGGACAGCTCGAACAGGATTTGAGTCTGTCCTAGGCAAATATGGAGATAAGAGAGTAAATGATGCTGGTAAGATTGTGCTAGGACTGTGTATGGAAAAGGACTTTTGTGGCTAATACCATGTTTGGGCACAAAAGGATCCATCAGTACACGTGGGAAAGAAAGGGTGCGAGAAGTATGATTGATTTATTCCTGGTGGATAGCAGACTTAAGAAGCAGGTAATGGACACAAGAGCGTATAGAGGAGCCGACCTCGGGACGGACCACTTTCTGGTGATAACCAGAATAAGGGGTCTGTTCGCAGCATGGCGACATCGCGTAGTGTCCAAACCTGCAGCGGTTAGCCGTATTAAAAGCTGGAAACTGCAGGATGCGACCACCAGGAATGAATATGAAAGGGTATTATCCAGTAAGCTTGATGATAGATTGAAAGTGATGAGCGAGGATGTTGAAGAATGCTGGCAGAACCTTAGAGATAGTATGGTTGAGGCTGCGAAAGAAGTGTGTGGAATGAATAAGATTGGGAACGGCAAAAAGCGTGATGTGTGGTGGGATTATGAGGTGAAAGTGGCTGTGTATAAGAAAAAGAAAGCATAGCGAGACTACCTTGCTACTAATGACTGTGGTATGAAAAATTTGATGAAAGACAGGTATAAGCTGCAGAAAGCAGAAACGAAGGCACTAGTGAAAGAGAAGCGTGAAAGGTGTAGGGTGTTAGATGAAAACAAGATGTCGGACAACTTCGATGAAAATTCCAAATTATTTTGGAAAGAAGTACGTAAGATCCGAAGTGGTCCGGCACCTTGCAGAATGAATAAAGTGCGTTCGAAAGAAAACAACCTGCTTACAAATAAAAAGGATGTTCTGCAGCGATGGAGTGAATACTATGGAGAACTGTATGAGAGTGGCGACTCCGTCTCTGATACTGAGAGCGATTCTAATGAATTGCCACACTCGGGCCAGGGACTGGAGGATGCCATTAGTATGAAAGAGATTGTGAAAGTGATAAGAAATTTGAAATGTGGAAAGGCTGCGGGAATTGATGAGGTGACTGCTGAGATGATCAAGTATGGTGGTCCTAGGGTCTGGGATGCCTTCTGTGCACTCTGCAACCTTTGTTGGCAGAAGGGGGAGGTTCCAGAGGACTGGCGCACGGCAGTCATAGTACCTCTATATAAAGGGAAAGGTTCCTACCTAGACTGTGCGTGCTATAGGGCCATCAGCTTGGTCAGCTTAGCGAGTAAAGTCTATACTAAAGTATTGACTGAACGTATGAAAGGTGTTTCAGAAAGATATTTGTGGGAGGCGCAAGGTGGATTCAGGAACGGTAGGGGTTGTATGGATCAGATTTTCTCGCTTCGCGTTATCGTGGGAAGGTTTCTGGCTTTAGGTCAGAAAGTTTTCTGCGCTTTCGTGGATCTAGAGAAAGCATTCGATAGAGTAGTGCGGAAGAAATTGTGGAGTCTTCTGCCTGAATATGGCGTGGAGGGCTCCTTACTGCAGGCTGTGAGGTCATTATATCGAGACCACAGAGCCTGTGTAAGGATAGACGGTGACATGTCGCCCTGGTTTGAAGTCTGTTCTGGTGTCAGACAGGGCTGCGTGATGTCTGCCTGGCTATTCGTGCTGTATTTGGACAGTTGCCTCCAGAGATTGAAAGGTAATATGAGTGGTATGGGATGTGGTGACACAGTAGTAAACTGCCTATTGTACGCTGACGATGCTGTGCTAATAGCACCATCAGAAGCAGAGTTGCAGACACTAGTCACGTGCATGAAAGAAGATTGTGAAGTAAAAGGATTGAAAATGAATGTGAACAAAACTAAGGTTCTGGTGTTTGAAAGAGAAGCGGAACAAACGAAATGTGTGATTAGTGTAAATGGAAAATGTCTAGAACAGGTGAATGAAATTGTGTACCTGGGGAGTGCGTTTTCGAGGGATGGAAGATGTGAGTTGGATGTGGAGAGACGGGTAGCAGCCGGCAATAAAGTGAACGGTGCTCTGTCCGCATTAGTGGGTAGTGTGAATATATCTAACACTGCTAAAATGGCCATCCACAATGCGGTGTTGGTGCCAACTTTGTTGTACGGCAGTGAGGCCTGGATATGCCCGAAATCGAGTGAAAGTATGATAAATGCTGTGGAGATGCGGTCTCTCAGAAATATGTGCGATGTCACGCTTGCGGACAGGATAAGCAATGATGAGATACGCAGTATGACAGGGTTGCACAACAGTGTTATTGTAAAAATGAAGAAAGGAATGCTTAGATGGTTCGGGCACATGGAAAGAATGAGTGATGAAAGACTGACGAAGAAAATATACAGAGCAAAAGTGAGCGGTAAAAGAAGCCAAGGAAGACCAAGGCTAACTTATGAAGATCAAATAGCCAGAATGTTAGCAGACGGAAATGTCAAAAGCACTCGCATACCTAGGCGAAAATGTGTGAGGAGAATGATGAGATTTGAGGAGGCGAAAGAGGTGTGTAAGGACCGCGACTCCTGGCGCTCCGTCCTCTCTGACTACCCCGTTGGGGATACAGCGTGAAGTTATGTTATGTTATGTTATGTTTAATTGAAATAGTTCGAAATGCGATTTTATTACTAGTGTTGAGATCAGTTTTCTTTATATTTTTTTTTTATTAATCGACTTAATTCTAATTAAATTTACTTAGTCGTGTGTAGGCGGTTTTTCTTGCTTAGGTAATCCGAAGATAATTAGCGGCTGGGCTAATTTTAATTAAACTATGCTTAATATACATTTAGATGATATTTATAGTTATTAGTCAACGTTTCAGTTTTATACAGATCATTAGTGTGCATAAATAAGCAGAAATCTTGTGCGTTCCGTAACGAAATACCATTATTTTGTTTCAAACACGCGTGTATCGTTAAACTAATTAGGCATTTAATTCTGTGAATTTTTTAATTGCATTTTCTCGTGACTTGTTAATTTGTACTGCATCTTCTATATTTTTGTTTAATATTCTTAACGAGTAACATAAGTACAACACTCAAGAAATTAAATAACAAAATTACAATTTCAATTATCCCGTAATCCCGTAATCATAATAAATCGAAGTAATATTAATGATTAAAAAAATATTATCCCTTGACCTTACTGGTCCCTAATTGATCTTCCGTCGAATTGAATGGAAACGCTCTGTTATTAGGCAGGTTAATTACAGAGTTATCTATATTATAGATGGTAATTAACCCGTTTCGGTACAGTACGTGGGCCTATGGCTGGTATGAAACACCACTAATTAAGACATTCCTGTCTCATTAGCTCAATTAGACACATTCAATACTTGTACCAGGAAAATATATATCTTACACGTATGTACTCGTATGTAAAATTATAATCCAGTTAGTTGCCTAGTAACTTTTTCGTCGTAGAAAACATTAGTTGGCCAGATAATTTGGTTTTGGTTGCAAATAAAAATGGTGAAGACTATTGCATATTTATGGTAGTCTGCAGATATAATGCTACGTATTAACCGTGTCTACATACGAATAGAGTGTACCGTCGAGACAAGTTGTGTTATGGACTTAACGTCTTTATTATAACTTTGATAATCAACTATCATGGAAACTTTTAGAGCCCTGTAGTTATAACAAATAACTGAAATCGGGTTAAATATGGACCAGTACACACATCACGTTGAGTGATGCGAATGTTGTCACTTTAACGTATTTTATATCGATATGAATAGTTGACTGGGAAATTATTGTAACGTTCCATGTAATAAGCTCTAATCATATTTAATACATTCAACATACTGGCCAACACTAATTAAATTACGCATACCTATACATATGTATGTATAGACGTACAAACGCATACCTTATAATACGCATATTAATACTAGGCGTACTGTGATTATAAACTTAATTCGATTATAAATTTTCTTGATATGCTCTTTTTATTTTAAAATAAGTTCTGAAGAGCAATCTTAAGAAGAAACGTTATAAAATGTGGACACAGTTTGTTCCCTACTTAATGTTGAGTTGTCATTTGCATAAAATCTGCCGAGCGAGCCCACCGTTACAAACTTTTGACTGCACTTGAAAAGCACTAAAATCAAAATTTGGTCATAAATGAGCGACCTCGTTTTTGTACAACATAATTTAGATTTTTTGCAGATAAAGTACCTAAAAATACCTTTTCCGTTCTGTATTAATTATTTTTTCAAGTAACAGTAATTGGGTAAGTTTATATTTTGCGCTGTAGGTATACGCCAAAGTAATTGAAAACTGTATTTGACGTGTCTTTATCTGCAGCCTTGATAATGGAAGGCCATGACGGGTTTAATCAAATTTGTCCAAAATGTATTTAACTTTTTTTTATAAAATGAGGGGGCAAATGAGCAAGCGAATCATCTGATGGAAAGTGATCACCGCCGCCCATGGACACCCGTAACGTCCGGGGAATCACGGGTGCGTTGCTGGCCTTTAGCGAAAGGAGGGAAAGGAGGGGGAGGGGGGAGACGGGCCACCGGCACTCTCACTCACCGAACGAAACACAACAGCAATAGATGCTGTTATTTCATGCCGATATTCTGTGAGAGGGTGGTATTCCACCGGGCGAGCCGGCCCAATTCGTGCTGTAATGCAGCATGGCTCTACCACACTGCTACTACTATTCACTCTTATTTCGAAAATAAAGTTTTATAAATAAGAAAATGCCGCTGCTGGCAGTGTTTCCAATCCTAGCAGAATAAATTATTAAAGAAATTTTTCAAGAGCGCACGCATACAGTACTGCGCAGTATTTATAAAATGATGATGATTTTTAAGTATTAATGTGTGGAGGTCTATAAGACCTAGAAATTTCGTCATTGTTTTTTTGATAATATTTAAATAAGGCTTAATATTCATTGTAATTTTTGAAATTTAAGGTCCTTTAATAAAAATTTTAATCCTAAAGGGGTTTAGTAAGTTTTAGTAAGTTAAAACCTTAGGATCAGAGTCACTGGCCTCGACGCAGGAAAGGACTCGATCGTTAAGTTGTCAACATATTGCTTAAATAGATTTTCAGGGTATCGAATCTTAAAAAGAAACATGGAACCGCTATAAGATCATGCATCCGTCCGTATGTCTGTCTGTCATAGTGGATATTTTCAGAAATGATCTGATATACAAGATTAAAATTGATATAGTGATATATACCTGGTTAGCCTAGACCCTACACACATTTGCATGAGTTAACATTTTAAAATACCTCTCCATAGAATGTTGTGGAAAGGGGCTTATAATATTAAAATATAATTGCACTTTAATCTACACTCAACAAATTTACAATAAAACTTAATTATTAACAGAAACATTTTATTCAACCAAAATCTAAATGGAGACCATAAATTACAAAGAACCATAGATAACCCTCTTTTTACACAGATGAAATACACGAATGAACATTACCAAAAAAATCGATTGCCAAAAAAGTTGAAAGAGGGTCAAAGGTACCCAAACTCGACCTTTCCCCACTCCTCCCCTATATCCAAAATTACTGGACCTAGAATTTCACTGGCTTAGGATTTCTCGAATATTCTAACTTACTTTCGTACAAGATTTTCAATTTGTTATTGTAAATCTTGTACGAAACTTTGGTTGTTGACGTCATTTTGGTTAAACTGTTTTCGAAGCTTAAATTGTATGATAATAAAAGTCATTTTATATTTGATTTTTTATCTAAAACCAATTGCTTTTATTTTGATAATGTTATATATTTGCATAAAATTCTTTTTGGAGGGATAACAATCTTGTACAAATAATAGGCTGAAACTTTGGAAAACCTTTTCTAGTATTTCCTTCTGTATTTATTTGTACTAAAATTAAAGCCATTAATTTCGATTAGATTAATAAAAGAAATGTAGAATAGACCTCCACATTATGAAGCTCAGTCTTTATTAACATGTCGGCGCGTAGAAGCCACCACTCTTGTCAGTCTATGAAATCTAATGTACCCAAACAATATTAGGCAAAACTAAAACAAAAGAAACCGCAAAAACCTTGATAACTTCCAGAATATTTTAGCTAGCTAGCATAAAATGTGTGTGTGTAATAAATGGACTATTTATTAGACCACTTTAAAATTCTTAAATGAAAGTCATAAAATTTAAGTACACTCATTTTATTTTTCATAAATGTAAATTAAATAAAAATGCGTATTTCTTCACTACATTTCAATAAATGACCTACAAGTATCGTCTGAATCAGATACGCGTTTTATGCAATTAAGAAATTTATGGCATTTCTATTTTACGAAATAATGAGTGCACTTATATACATATCTTCACTCTGTATCCCTAACGGGGTAGTCAGAGAGAACTGTGCGTCAAGTTTCGTGGTTCTTGCTTCTTTCGCTTCCTTAAATCTCATCCTCATCATTCTCCTCACATATTTTTGCCTAGGTGTGCTATTTGATCTTTGAAAGTCATCCATGGTCTTTCTTGGCTTCTTTTACCACTCGTATGCTGCGTATCTCTTCATTGCTTATGAATGAGTACCCTTAATTTACGTTCATATTTTTAATCTACTCAAGAACGTTTAGTGTATTTATATAATTATATATTTTATTAAAAGTAGGTACATTCAAAATGTATATTAATATCAATAAGCTTTGTAAGATTATTATTATTGAATAACTTAATAATGTTGCATACCAGATTATTTGAAAACATCAAAATAATAATCAAAATAACAAAATATGTTGGTAATAACATACTTGTAAATCGTATATTATTTAAGAAAATTAATATTTATATATTTCCAATAAATTATACAAAGCAGACCGAAAAATTAATGTCAAAGGTCGAAATTCATAATTTCATTTTTATCTGATCCTAACTCTATTTTTCTCAACGCAATAAATCTTACATCAATGTTTATTATCATTTTCGGGGCAACCCAAACACGATAAGGGCCAATCTTTTAAAGAATTCCGAAAAGAAACGCTTAACTTTTTTCATATCTGAATCGAAGTTAAAAAAGTTGGTATTGGTAGCCAATGAGCACTTGAAAGTCCACATATTTATCTATATGGGGATCATCGATGAGTGCGATGATTGTGTAAACAGAGATAGACATTTCCAGGGCTTTAATACCCATCTTCAATAATAATTTAAAAATATCTTCTTATCTACAAATGGCTATCAACTGCTGTCTCTTACTAATAATAATAACTATTCGAAACTTTATTCTCGTGTACACATAATATTTACGAGTACATCTTAATAGTCTATAGTCTATAGTCCATTGAACAATAAACACCTACATACATATATCGTTAAATATTAATTTAAAGCACAGTTCAGTACAGTCAGCAAAACAAGTAACTGATACTCATTATTATAATTACATTTAAACATTACATATTTTTGTATATTAACTTACACAAAGCAACTTGCATATCAACAAAGGTGAAAATAATTTAACTATGCATTATTTAAGCGCATTGTTTGTTTCTCCGGATGAAGAGGTCGCAAGTTTACTACAGTGATAAACTGTATTAATGAGGTTCCCCCGCGAGATAACGGCGATTCACATTTGACGTCAACTAGTTAATTCTTAATTGTAGATAACCTTAAGGTCGCCCCTATCGACAACAGTACTACCACACTCACTGGAATACAAACAATTACGTCACATCCCTTAATATGTAAAATTAACAGATATGAATGTTATTAATGTACCAAAAATAAACATCATACTAACTACCTATTTAATGACTAATGACTCCGCAATTTTGTCAGTGTCATCGTAAATATTATACTCGAAAATTTATTCATTCTAATTCATTTCTGATATCTATTCAAAAACTATATCTACGGCGAGACACGCTTAATTCGAATATTATTCTATGTTTTATCGATAACAACGGTTTGAATTGTCATTATTTTTTTTTTAATGTTATTAATTGTTTTTTATTATTGTTCGATTGTTTCTGGAATTATCTTCTCCGCTAGTCATTTTATAAAAGAAACGAACGTCATTAATGGCATTAAGATAGAACAACGTGAAATTTATAATTATATTGCAATTCTGTACAGTCAACCACAAATGAAGAAATATATGCTATTTACTAATGCTTCTTAATAATTGTAAATAAACTGCTGCTAAATTAATTATTACCTTTTTTTGCTAAATATGTAATATTCAAAGCGTTAGAAGTCTACATTTTCAATGACATTGAAAACATTTTTAAATAATGCGCTTGCTCTCGTATAAAACATTTATACCTAATAGTCGTATGATTAGTAGAATTGGGAAGAATTAACGAGTCCATAAATAAATATCGACTTAGTGTTTTCTTACTTAATTTGAAAATGTAAAGATTTTTTAAAAGAAAAAATCATAATAGTCGGACAGTGATCGTCTCTGCATATTATGCGTTGTTTGGATTATAGTAAATATTGAAATAGTAACATTTTACTGTATATTATTATTATTTATTTACAATAAGATTTCGAAACCGGTAATAAAGGTTTTTAAAAATATTTTCTAATCGATTTTATTTAATTTAAAACACTTGGAATATTTTTTTTTGTTAGACATTTGTTCAGTTGATTTTAAAATTAATAAGATGCAGAACATCACAATTTTTTTTTTTCAGATGTATTTAGCTTTCCGTTTAATCAACGTGCTTTATATTTTACACAATAACTGAGTTCGTTGCTCCGTCCATAGAAATAATTTCCTCGTTACTTCAAGTAAACATCGGTGCTGCAGTGAATGGGCGGCCGCTACCATAGCGCTACGGCAATTTGAACGTTCAGTAGGCCGGCAACTGGCATATACCAACAGTCCACGAAATTAGTACCTCATAACAAAACATACTATAAAGTAACTTTTTGTTATCAATAACATCAATATAGCGTAAGATTGATTGGTTGTAACGTCACTAAAACTTGAAACTTGGCAACCCATAATACATGAAATAATCCGGAACAATTTTCTCACCAAAGATACAAAATGACAATACAAAAAAATCTCATTCAAATCGGTTCATTAGTTCAGGAACTACGAATCCACAAACACAGACAGACAAATAGAAAGACAATGGCCGCTTTTATAATTTTCCGTCGAACGTTTTTATCGCCACGATTTTACCGTCCATATTGCACAATAGATAAGCAAAATGCTTTCCTACTGTGTGGTGGAAAAGATTCTTTTTCGACGTGACGTTATAGTGGACGGAAATTTAAATGCGTCTTCATACAACTGTATAGATTTTGCTTCCCTGTATATTGTATCGTCGACGGAAAAATCGTTGCGATAAAAATGTTTAACGATAAATTATAAAAGTGCCCAATGGTGTTTACATTACGCCCCCTTATCTGTCGAGGGTTAATAAAAGAAAATGTTACATCTATATATCTAATCGGTTCATTGTCGTTAATGCGAGGATTAGTTCATCTGTTTTTTAAGTCGCGAGTCCTAGCTTCAAAACTTTTTTTATCGAGTCCAATGGGGAGAAAGTGGGTTATGGGTTATGTGCCTTTTACTCATTATAACTCCTGCTGTGATCGTCCTCGGCGCGTTGTCAAGGGGGGAACCTCCTGGATTTCTTACGGAAGTCTCAGAGTCCATTTCGCGCTGTGATGGAGGACTTCATAGAGAACAGCGACAGAGCTCCTCCTACATCCTCGCAGTGCCACGACAGCGCAGACCGCACGCTCTGTCGTCTTGCTCAGGGTCGCATAAATGGACGACGGAAGCCCTCACTCTGGCTGATGTGACCCCGAAGGCTTCTTAGTCGCTTGTGATGATAAACGGAGAATATCGTAGTCTTATTCTCTGGCTCGAGCTACAGGGCTGTAGTTTCAATATCTTGAACAAATTACAAATAAGCTTTTCTGAGTTGGCACGAAATGGAAAAATCCCTGAAAGTTGCTGCATATAGCCATATAGGAAATTATTGCAGAAGATTGTTGCTGTCGTCCTTGAATATGATGTTCAACACGTGTAAGCCCCGCACGACCTGGTAAGAAATTTGGCCATGTGTTTATTCCGAATTTTATCAACTAAGTATCGTATTTATTGAACAATTCGGTATTTCTCTATGCACTTAAAGTTACACGTCGGTATTATCACATCATTTTTTTTGATGTTCTAGACTAGATATGTGTATAACTTGTGAGACCCCAAACAAGGCATTAGGCTTGTGTTATGAATGCCACGTGATGACCCAAAATCACAAGACAATTTAGAAAGATTTTGTTTCCGAAACTGACTTGACCGCGACAATAAACCCGGGACCCTCAACTTCGTAGGCAGGCAATCAATTCACTGCGCCGTCGTACTTCAAGATGAATATAAATTAGATCTATTTTATTATAATTATTAAAAGCCTGTAATTACGAATTGTTTAAGGCAACCTCTAAACACGTGTATAACAGCATAATAGTTACAATAACACAGCTATGAAATTAACAAAAAAAAAACACAAAAATGTTTTTTGTTATTATTTTTCGGTTTAAACAAAGACAAAGCTGTTCTTTTGTTTTTATTTTTGTCTATCCAGATAAACACGTCCGTCCGTTTGTCCGTTTGTCGCAGTCGATATTCTCCGAAATTATATGAATTAAAAACTTAAAAAGGTGTAATGATATATCCTGTTAAACTATATAATATGTTGTACTAGTCGATATTTTAAATAATAAATTCACAAAAGAATTGAAGAAAGAGAATATTGGGTATTTGAACTCTACTTAACAATTCGGCCACGTTTTCTCATCTTATCCCCAAAAAAGTTAAACACAGAATTAGAATTAAAAAAAAAGAAATATTTTAGTATTGTAAAGTTAAACTTAACGTTTTATTACTATTTAAAGTTTTCAGGAAATATATAACGAAAGTTATTGATATTATGCGAGTCTCCAGTAATTAAGTTTTGTTTGTAAATAGATATCATACGGAACTCACACTTGACGAACTTTATTGAAAGTTATCAGTATATCCAGTCATATGATAGTACAAAATTAACGTGGCAGTCTTTAAAAAGCGGTGGAATCAACAGTTCAGTCCGGTCGGATTTCAATTTAGCAGAATTAATAACAGCGCGATACTGAATCCAGTAACTACAGCAAGAGTGGGTACTACGTACTAATAATCACATGTGTATGATGCGCATATGTAACGGTGTATGCACTATTCTACCGAACAAGTGATTAGTTCGAATTTCAGAACGCTTGTAGCTAAAGGCACTGGCTGAACGTGTTCAATGTTGATTTATTTTACATTACTTCTGTAATATGTATGTATAATATGTATGTATACTATTAATGAATATTGGAACGAGGTTCTTTAACACAGCTTGCGGGAGGTTTGAGTTGGTAGAAATCGTCACGTAAGGAAAAAGCGTTGAGGCGAGACCCGCGCGTCGCACGGCGCTATTTTTGTTAGCTCTATACATAGATTCACAGTGATATTTCTGTCTCTTTCTATTATATACGAGTGTATATGTGCGTTCGCGTATCGAAATTTTTATTTTTTGTTTTTGTTTTAAAACATATGCGAGTTTTATTGGTCTCGTTATTGTAATTAGGTTTTGCGAAATGGAAACTGCAGCTAAGGAAGTTCATTCCTGACGGAGGTCCCCCAACCACACACTCTTTTTTGTTCGATGTAAGTGGCTATGGCTATACCACCTATATCACTGTGACCAACATTGATCTATTGTAATCGCCACTATGTTAAAAAACAGCATTAAGTCCCACTATATATAATTAAAAACTACAGGATATTCTGCAGTTTTTGACTGCAGGGTCCTTCCTTGGAGTGACGTGCTGAACCTTCTTCGGATTCAAAAAATACTGGCCGAGGCAGAATTGACGAGACGAGAATAATAATATATGGTTAAATTTAATTTTATGTATGCGGGTGAATTTGTATTCAATGACGTCAATTGAATCCCTTAGCCTACGTATGCATTGTTATCTAAATTTAAGTAGGTGGATAGGGAACACACGAAATGAGTTCTCGAGCGACGATATGTGTACCTGCATAATAACTTCAACACTTAGTGAGAGAGACGGCAGAGTGACACATACCGTAGTGTTGGGCGGCGAGTCAAAGAGAAGCGAAGGGTACATGACGAAGGATACATGACGAGTTCAGGATTTCCGAGTTGTAGATACTCGATTTTTATTCGAACTGATTTAATCATATAAAAATTGTGTTTTATTTAAACTCTACTATAAATCGATTATAAATGGTCAAAGGTTAATTAGGTACCAATAATTTTAAAAATATCTGTAGACTTCGGACTTCAATTTTAATTTAACAAAAGGATTATTTTTAGTTGACTAAAATATATTGTAGTTATAATTACAAAATAAACATAAGTATTGGCATAGGATGATAGGACACATGATAACCATTTTATTTAAGAAATTGTATAGATTCAGGTGTTGGTGTGCAGAAATATATTTCAAGTGGTAAATTCTTCTGAATGATGACGAATTTTCCGCCCAAAGTTCCAAACTTACAACTTCCAAACAAACACGGGTTTCGCTTCTGATCGAATCTCGAATTAAAAATTTCCTCAGGATGTCTCATTGTAAGGAGAAACACGTGTCCAATAAGTCAAAAATGTTGGGCGAAAGATAGCTTAAAATATAATAATCTATCATTTTATTTAAGGTTATATTAGTTTTGAGTACATTTCTTTTGAATGTAAGTACATACAAGTTTTAATATAGTTAATAGTTTTGTTCTGAACGTTCGTCAAACGTATGAATTACACGTACAATTAGAACGCTAAGCTGAGCGTGGTTGTGTACACAGAGCTTCACTTCAACTAACCTACCTAATTAGTATCGACAGGAACTGCACCAGCCATTTACTCTAAACATAGAGAACTCTAGAATTAGGTATTTCGTGATAAACGTATTACATTCTACACAAGTGATTTGGATTGTACGGTATTAGTATTCAGATGTATTCAGGTAAATGACATAATTCTTCGCAGTAACTAAAAATAATAGATAGTGCTTTCGCAGAATGTGTCGCTAACTGCAAAGCAACATCTTCCTCCTTTTTTACGTTCGCGATTTTGTATTATTTCTATGTACTTGCTACAGAATCCGTTTGTAAAAATGTTCTGTCCTCTGTTCGTAAAAACTTTCTCTTCAAAGTATTTATTGACATTTTGTCATAGTTTAAGATTATGATTTTAATATGTAGTAATCACAAAATATTCAGAAAATAGGTGGTAGCAGAAGCCAAGGAAGGCAAAGGTTGACTTAAATTAGCCATCGTTAACTGACAAAAATGTCAAAAGCACTTGTATACTTAGGCGACAATATGTAAGGAAAATGATAGGATTTCAGGAGGCGAAAGAAGTGTGTGTTTGTAGTGTGTGTGTGTGTGTATGATGGTGACATGTATGTATGAAATATTCGTCAGACTTGATGATTAACTATCTTGAGATTAATTCGTTTTGTTCTTTCTTTCTTCTGATTTTGTATCAAAATCACAGAGGATATAAAAAAAGAAGTTCTCTTCTTTGTCTATTCCATTCATAGAGGAGTGAACGCAACTTCGTGTGCTATTGAAACAAAGATGTGAGAGTGATTTTGTGAAGTTACTTCATTATCAATTACGCGACGCGGAGTTCTTTTGAGTACAAAATAATAATTAATTTTAAAAGACAAATTCATGTTAACGTTTTACGTTTATTTATTTCATAAATATAAATATACTTCAAGCAAATTTCAAAACCCACCCTGAATGGAAAAATCGTGACGTTATTTATGTGTATTTAAGTTAATACTCGTAACACCCTGTGCCTAGTTGGGTATTGTTTGCAGGGATAGTGAACTAAATTTTTTGTAACGGTTTTTTAATTAAAATTATTCAGATAACCAAGATTTTATTTTAATATGACGGATAAATATGATAATAGTTAGAATTCTCAGTACTTTTAATAGCCTATGAAAAATTACTCATCACGAAGTAGCATAGGTACTTGATTCGCCTGTTTTTTCGGTATAAATGATGAAGCATTATTATTGGTTAATAAACGTGAATGCGCTTGTGAAACAAATCGGTAAACACGCTTTAAATATTTTCCCGTGAATTTTTTGATCAAAGGTTATACGAGTTGTTGGCTAGCAATTTCGAATTGTGATAAAAGTCTGGAGGTTGGGTTTTATATTTAAGTTATGTATAGTGTATACTCAAGTAATTATTTTTAAATGTTATGATAAATAGCATGGTTGCAGTAACTCACAGGGAGTTAGCATTATTTAGCTGTGTTAATTATAATAATAATTGTTAATTGTATTATTTAATACATTTATGAAAGTAGTGTCTATTGAAATAATATTTATATACCTACGGTTCCTATCTAATATATTTTTTATACTCTTGAAATACTTCACTGTTAGATTGTAACTAGTTTAAGCATAATATAATCATTATTGCACATATTCTCATATCGCTGTCATAGCAATACATCAATCACGCTCCATATAAATTAGAAGGGGTGGTCAACTCACGAAACGGGCCGCGTGCAAACAGACGGACTCGGCGATTCAATTACAGCAGCGCATGCATCAACGAAGCGCCAAATGCCGACCTGTACGTTTCAATGACGGTTGCATATTATTTGAATAGGGTTTTATATACCTATAGGTATTTAGATTTGAATATGCAACTCAATTACTTCTCAGAACATCGAAGAATACCATTAAAAACGTAATACACGCTATAATTATACTTTGTGGTAGGATATCAAGTTCAATAATAATTCATAAAAGGCCCACATAAAGGTTACGAAATTGTTTTTCTAGGAAACCGCTAAATAGTTTCGTAGGAAATCGTATTTCTCAGTATTTACTGGAAGTATCGGTTTAACGGAATGCATAATGGGCGGAAAAATGTCAACGGTAAGTGTATTAAAGTTGGGGCCGTAGCTCTGTGTGCCGCCTCTGATGTATGGTTGCGGCCGACAAATTGAAAACAGTAGCAAATGGCCCGATCGCGGCCTAGCGACCGATCCACAGTGGAAGCAATTTTTATATTTTCATTATATAATACAATAATATTGCATAAGTGTTTTTTGTAAACATTCTCATTAACAGTTTTTAAATACATTATTAATACATAGATATAAAAGCTTAAAAGAGTACCTAACTATTTTCTTGTAATACATTTTTATGTTTGTGTAATTACCTATGTATTAGTAGAAAAAATACACACTACATTTGGGTTTTCGAATAAATTAATATTGGTATTAAGTATTATACATAAGTGAGTATTTATATTTGGATTATGATTTTTTACGTACATAGAACTGGTAAAAATTCTAATACAAGAGCTTGTAAAGTACTAAATGTTATTCCAAATGTTTTGTAATATTGTAGAAAATAACTTTAATCTACATATTGTTTAATGATTTAAATTAATGTATTTAAAAACACAAATATCGTTATAAATACATTCACATATTGTAGAAAGTATTTTCTATTAGAATTGTATTCGATATAGAGTTTCGTTCGCGCAGAAAATGATTGCGGCACGCGTGAGAGTCAATCTCTGCTTGCTTTCGAACCCTCTACCCGCTTATGTTATACCATCGCATCAAAATTCCGTCAACTAACAACACAGTAAGAAATTGAGTAAGTACAAGAAACTTCTTGAAATAATATAATATATTCTACCGATTTTATTAGATACATAAAGATGATAAAGCGAAAGATGTAAGTATCTACCGTATCTTATTGATTTACATATCTGGTTTTGTTTTAGTCAGTAATTATTATCCTGTTCATTATTTTTGCTGAACAAATAGTAAGTAATGATATAAACAAAATTATATATACAGACATGAACTTTTTGTATAAGTAAAGTACATAGGGATTTACCTATAGGTAACATCTTCAAAGTGAACAATATACATTTTGACATACAGAATTCAATTCCGGCATAACAGTATTAATTTAGAATAACGCAACAAAATTATTTCTTGGAGTAACATTTCTTTTGACACTTTATACTTACACATGTAAACTTGCCTAAAGAAACCAGATTCGCCCAAATTCATCTCGAGGGCTTAGAAAAGGGAATAACATCATAAGGGGTGTTTGTCCCTCGCAAATAGTTAGATTATATAAATAAGGCGCTCGGAACAGTTTAGCCGATAGCGATCTGTGGCCGGACCGCACAACGAGACCGTCCCCACTCAAATTGAGTGGGGTTACGGAGAATTTTTTTGTTGCCATTGTTGATCTTATTACATATTATACTTTGGTAAAAGTAAAAAACTAAGTACACTTTATTAACCGTAAGTAATTCCTGTCTAATTTTTTAGAAAACATCGTGTCTTTTATGCACATTACCAAGGGCCGAAAGGTTATGAGAGTGATGGAGAGACCCTTACCTAGTAGTGGCACAGTTTATATATCATTTAATATTGTGATTTTATTAAAACATAATTTCTAAAATAATTTCATTGATTTAAATGCTATAATTAATACTCGGTGGATTTTGACATGGTAAAATCACAGTTAGAAATTGGTACGGTTCTACGTTTTAAAACGTAAACTCCTAAATGTGAACTTCAAATGATTATTTTTATATTTTCAATAAATAAAAAATATTATGTATAGTAGGTACACATATCTTACTCTATTTTGAGTTTTTGTGGTTTGGTTGGACGAAGTGGTAACGCGATAGCGCGAGACGTGCGGCTGCCCACGGCCTCAACGGTGTGGGTAACTCGCTCCGTTCAGTTTATTGATACGTCACAAATAGAGCTGTTGACATTTGATAACAGAACATGTATTTATTACCTCGGTGTCATCTTACCGATATAAGATTACCGTGGATTTTATACTTTCATTTTTATTTTATAGATTTAGGCACTAGCTGTGTCCCGTCCGCGGTTTCACGCGGTTGAAAATTTTGACGGCAGGGATCTTAATCTTTCTAAGTGGCTTCAAAGCATATGAAAAAGATATTTAGTAACCTGATTCCTCATTGCATTGACTTTATTTTGACAGTTGCGATACATGATTGGTTAACTTTTGTGACACAAAAAAAATATCAAAGAAACCTCTTTTAAAACAGAGATTTACATCTTTAGGAGTAACGGGACCGATTTATGTTTCTAAATTTTCTATATAGTTTTAATCTAAACATATTCTTCAAAATGAAAGTTAGATTTTTTTAAATTAATTATAATTTTTAAAATAAACGAAAAAAACTGTTTTTTCGTATTTTTCGTAAGCTAGCGCGCGCACGTTTGCATAGAGCAGAAGGTCCATTTTAGATTAAATTATTGTTTATCAATGCGTTGCCTTAAATTTTAAGTTTGTTAATATTTTGACTACATCGCCGGCTATGGATTCTAGCATAGCTATGAGTCATCGTCTCGACGAAACGAAAGGGGATTATTCCCCATTCCTTACCGTACCTTAGTCGGTCAAGTCGTTCAGAAGTTGCTCGTTAATAACAGATACCAACGATTACATAGTATACAATATACATAAATTAAAATTACTAGCTGTACTCGCCACATCATTTCAATGGACTTTATTTATGACGAATTGACGACTCTACCGAGTAAGAGAGAATACACTAAAAGTATGTCAATTCGTTATTATTTTGTCTAGTAGTTTTAATAAGAACACACAACAGTGGTCAAAAGAACAAACAGACATAAAAATTTGAAAATTGATATTTGTCAATTCTTTTTGTTTTGCAAATGTTAAATGTGCAAATGTCCCTAATTAGATAAAACGCTCTATAGTTTCTTGTGTGAATAGATAAAGTAATGACTCTGAGATGTAAAATTCTTGGATATTATTGATTCATACATACTTTTATAGATATCTATATGTGTATAATAAATACTTAACTGCTAACTCGTGCAGCTAAATCATGCGCAATGCATTGTCATTGAAGGGAGATCCGGCATACAATTCAAAATATTTGCTTCGTGGTAGGAAATATCAAAAAGACTTATTCAGATTTACATAGGTATTCTACAAATTTTAAAAACGAGTAAGTAATGAAGAGAACTTCCAATAAAATCTTTTGTATAGTAATGTTAAGCTTTTAATAATATTAATTATTTACTAATTTCCAAAATAATAAAGCGAAATCAAAATACAGTATGAATTTTACAGGCAATTTCGTTTCTATTTCTTTGTAATCGTTCGATTTACGTGAAAAAATTATTACGGGGCCAACAGCGTAACGGCTTTCGTGTTGAAATCTAAGCAAACTTCGTTCAGGAAATAAGAATTGCAATCTTGTAGTGGAATCAAACAAATAGCAAAGTCTCTGCAGTGACCAATTCAAATTGTAGGAACAATCTGGCTCGTACCGAGCGGGGATAGAATCCAATCAGTGAAGCTAGTTCCACTGATGCCTATCACTAAAGTTTCACATTCAAAGATTTGTTTCTCAAGATTAAATCAAAGGCGAATTACAGTAGCGGCGAAAAAGAAATATGGCGAGTCCGGCCCGTGCGAGGGCGGGGGTGTCCTGCTGAAATTGCTTTTCAATCCCTCGGACTTTGGACTTGTAAAGAAGTTATTACCTTCTACGGAGATAGCGGCGGGTCCGGCGATACGGATATATGTCTTTTTCATATGTAATATTCCTTTTTCGCGTTTTATTAATGGAAAATGTTTCGTGGGACAGTGCGGTCGGCTTTCGCCTGTGATATTAAAAAAGCTGCCGTCGACTTAGCGTGGCTTCTTTTATGGGATTGTCGTAAAGTAGTTTATGTTAGGGTATTGGTGCGATCTGCGAGCTTACGCCTAATGGTTTATTTAACTTACTATGCACAACATGTTGGTCATGTGTGCAATTTTAGGAAATAAAATTGTCCTTTTTGACAACAACTTTTTTTCTCATACAGTTTATTTCTCTACCAAGGCAAGCTTGTATCTAAAAGTGATCTATTACTTGTGTTCCGATTTTCGAACGAGTTTGCCTGAGAATTTCAAATTTTGTGACATTTCACTTAATATATCTATTAATTACCTGTATTATATTACTAGCAGTGCCCCGCAGTTTCACCCACGTTAAATTCAGTATAAGCCTTTGTTACTGTCTAAAAGGTTTGCTATCTGCTAAATGAAAGTCTCATCAAAATCGGTGTTCAAACGTCTCGGAGATCAGCCCGAATAAACTAACAGACAGACAACAATTTTAAAACGCGTATTTGGGTTGGAGTAACGAAGGACTAACGTATAAGTAACCTTATGAGATTAAGACAGCCTTTACTTCGAAATCACAGAGAGAGACTTCAATTTTATTTATTTGTGTAGTTTCTTTTAATTAACCTTTACTTTTATGATCATATGAATTCCAACGTGTTTAATCACAAATCACAAGTCACGCTAAACTACCTATTATCATTATATTATTATTAACTTTCATGTTGTCTTTCGTGTGTACGGTTGCCTATACTGTTTTGATAATGTTACGATTACGTACTCTAATTAAGTCCACTACACAATGTTTGGAATTAATTAGTGTATTGTTTAATTGGCGTCTCTTGTTATCTGTTTGTTTGGATTATTTATTAATTAGTGGTGTTCGTGACAGCTGGCTGCTGATGTAGGTAGATGCCATTAGCCGGTATTACATTACTTAGTTTTTTCTGTCTTACTGTCTCTACTATATGTATCTACATTGTATTTAGGTAACAGATTGTTGATAAATTATATTTTTAATTGGAATATATTAAAAATGCAAAAAACAAAATATTTGTTTTAAATTTTTTCAACACATTTGCATTACAGAAATATTTGAAATAAATTGTCTAATTAGAGTTGTTTAAGAGAGTAAGAACATCATTCTCGTTGTGACGTACTTTGACCACAGTAATAACTAATCATATATAAAATATATGTTTTATAATTAACATAAATGAGATGGATCTTAAATTTCATACAAATTACCATTAGTATGTAGTACCCCGCTTGTCAGCGTCAGAGGTATCAATTTCAGGCCCATAGGACAATGAGACCCGCAACAAGCTCGTGTGCGGCTTGATTACACCTGTCCGTCACGATTAATAGAATATTGTGTGTGATTCAAATTGAATTAGCCCTACTATTGTCGAATTACCCGTGTATATTTCCTATGGACTATTGGTTTTGAATAATTAGTAGTTAATTTAGATCGTGTTAGTACGGGGCCCTTTCGTTTTGGAATCATATCATACTATAGCGTCTTGTAAACAAAGAATAAAAGTGCTTACTGAGAGGTAATGTAAACATGAAAAGGAACATCTTTGACAAGTACTGATGAATGTTATTAATAAAATATTATTTGTAATAATTCTAACTTATAATAGGACAATTTAATATGTAACTAAAACCTTCACAATATTATTTTTTTTGGCGTACTATTATATTTAGTACTTACATTAATTACAATTTATAGAAAAAAATTTTAAGCTATTTTTATAGTAGTGTATATCAATTGCGTGAATGATTCTGTGAGAATTTTAATACTCGACCGGTTTTAATAGTAGATTTTTCAAAACATCTGAGTTTGTCATTATCCCCATAGCTTTTCCAACCAATTGACCACGAATATGTTCGTCAGTCGTCTAAATATTTGCTTTGAATATTAAAGAGCACAGCTGGGTGCGCAGGAGTGTTTGGTCAGCTGCTATGATGTATGTATGTTTGTTTGTAAGTACCGTTAGCTTGCGTTTTTTATTGTGAAACTTTTTATGGTAAATTATTATGCACGGTAGTTAATTTACTCGGGTTTAATGTTTCTAATGTTTATTTTCACGTGGGATATTTTCTAATAGAATAATGTAAAATATGCGCTTACGCATAGTGTTGGATTTCGTGTTAATTAATTATAGCTGATTTTTATTGTTTCAGGTATGATATCAGTATCACAATGTTCCTTACAAAGATAAACATTGACATTACAAAGGAGTAAGTTGTATGAATCATATTAGATGACACACTTTATTTATGTACCTAATGTAAATTAAATAATATTTACGTGTAAAGAACCCGGTTTGAAATAACAAGAAAACAAAAAATTCAGTTATAGATCGTATTTTGTATTGTAGTTTACAATATATATATTTTGGTTATATATATATATATATATAATACATACCCATATGTTTCATTAGATTAGTTTTTATTATTAATTGCAGTCGGAATATAAAGTTCATATTTTTTCAATTTAAATAATTAATATTTAATAATTAATTAATCAATGAAAGTAAATAAAATGTTGAACTTTTGTATTAGCAATATTATTATTGTTAATCTAACAACAAAATAATGCCTTTTGTGAAAATGCTTAAGTTATATTATCTAAAAAGATAAAACATAAAATGGATAGATTCGTGTGTAATGAAATACGGCTGTTAGACTAATTTGGGTGGAAGATCATCCCCGTAATTAATCCACTTATCAAGAACCGGCGGTGTACCTCGCTTTGAAACTGGATGCTCAGTTTCTGAGCCGAGGAGTTTCGATGGCCTCTCGTGCTCTTCATTCTACGTTACCCGTTGAGTAGTACATTATTAACATAAACAGTGGTAAAGGGTGTAATTATTTTTTAATCCAGACAAAGAGGGGATCAATTCAATGCTTATAATCATAATATAATTAATTAAATTGTAGGAAATATGAGCCTTGCTTATCCAATACTTCTTACGATTTAATATGTACTATATGGTAATGTATATATGATATATACACGTCGATTTTTGCAGTATTTAGACTTACTTACATAGATGGCAAAGCGAAGTCCATACAAATTCCTTATCGCCCTCGGTCGATTTTACTACCTGTGCGAGAAGATCGGCAGCTGGCACGTTCTATATTCTTTCTTCTAGACCAGTATGAAATCATTCATACTGGAATATTATGATTATAATATTATACTTGGTTATGTATGAATTTCATATGAGGATTACAACGAACAGAGTAACATCAGAATTCCGAAAACGCAGACGCATTAACCACCGCACTAACGGGCCACTCAAATCTTTTAATAAATATGTATTTCTGAGGTTGTGTCACATTGCTGGGCAAAGGTTTTTCTTTTTTTTTATATCAGAGGGGGCAAACGAGCAAGCGCATCATCCGATGGAAAATGATCATCGCCGCCCATGGACACCCGCAACGTCCAGGGAATCACAGGTGCGTTGCCAACCTTTAAGGAAAGAGTAGGCTCGTTTCTTGAAGGTCCCCAAGTCGTAACGGTCCGGGAATACCGCAGCTATAAGTTGGATCCACAAAATTGTCGTACGTGGTAAAAAATGTCGTAAGAATCATCCATCCATCAAGGTGGTGAGAATGAAAGGACAGTCGATTGCGTGACGTACGGTAACGGAATTCAGCAGCAGGCTGTACTCCGAACAATTCCTCAGAACTTCCAATGATAGATCCGGTAAAATATACTTAGGGACGCAATGTCCCTCCTCAGGGCCAGAGAATCGAGCCGATCAGAGAGTACCGGATCGCCGATAATCCGAACCGCTCTACATTGTATGCGGTCAAAAGGAAGGAGTTGATACTTCTATCCTATTTCCCTCCGTTCCTCCTTCCTCATCACAACATCCGGTCGTCCTCCCAGGTACCCGTCTCGTGGAGGTATTACGCCTTTTTCTCCGTAATAGACATACAATATATATAAAAGCGAAATACCACTCATTCACTGACTTTTAAGGATTTCTGGAAATGTAAATCGAATCAAACTTTTACAAGGAAATACTGCGAAATTGAGTATAAATATTACTTATCGAAAGATATGAGACACGTGTTTCACACTCTTGTAAAATTCAATTCGCGAAAGAAGGGGGTTGGGGCAAGGTTGGACTTTGTATGAAACTATATCACATGGAAGTTTTAAAAAATAGAATCACGAATACAATGGGATAATTTATAGAACATTGACCTTCAATCAAGTCGCGAATAAGAGCTAGTATTGTCTGTTACGTTTTTACGATTAAACAGCTGGTGATGAAATTTAGATTATATATATTATGAGTAGATTAAGCCTTGGGAAAGGACATAGGAACATCGCTTTAACTATTTTTTTTTTAATTTCACGCGGATAAAATCGCGGGAATTAGTCTAAAAATAAAGTAATAAAATTTTCAAATATTTCTTATTATTTTAACATATACGAAGAAGCTTTCATCATTTGTTTTAGTTATTGAACTGGGGCTTCAAGGTTATTGAAACATTTCAGATGTTTTATTGAATCGTCAACTCTATTTGGTACACAATATTAAAATTGCATAATTAAATTACGTAATAATTAATGCAGTGTATCTGCTAATATTTCATTATTCAATAAATAAAAAAATCAGCCTTACCAATGTCTAAGTAGGGCTGGTAGAGGTAAAAGTCTATGAATTTTGGAAGGTGTTCGGGAGAAATCAGTCCTTACTATTTTTAGTAAAAGACAGCCTGTTTACGAAATCGGCCGTAATTAAAAAATTCCGTCTTGACCGAGGTAAAGTTCATTGAAATTGAAGTTTAATTTTTAATTAAAGTTGGTTGAAACCCATACTTTTTCACTCTAAACAGGAAAGACATGACTTACGTATGTATGTACATAATATGTACGTACACATAAGAAATTTATATCGTGTTTATAATCCTCGTTTTCCATGTGTGAATTCGTTGTGTGAATTTGATTCCATAATATTAATTCTATTTTATTGTACAGAATATCGACTAATTGATTATTACTTACTGAAACATGGTAGTATAATTTTTACGGCTTTGACTTAAGAGCTATTGTCGCTTATTTTGAGAGACGATATTAAATTGTGATTCACACCATAAAGGGCCGGTAATGCAATAGCAGTGTTGCACAATGAGCTATTGTGTGACTCACTCGTACTCCAAAATAAGCGTTTAATTAAAACATACGACGACATTTTTTTTACAAACTTTAAGTAATGTATTGTGCGCGATGGCTCTATTTGGGGATACGTTGAATATATACTGATTAAGTTCATTCAACTTGAATATTTGACCTATTTATTGATTAATCGATTGTATGCGTATCACATAATTTTGTAGTCATACTTAGTAAGAATTTATAAGGAGTGATTTTGAAATCGCCCGACAAACTGAAACTGAAGATTTTCTTGCAATATATGTATGTATGTAATCTTGTGTTTTGTATGAATCTAGTTACAAAAATATCAAAATCGCAGTATCAAATTCAATGGGATTTACATACATACATTCATATCTTCACGCTGTATCCCCTACGGGGTAGTCAGAGAGGACGGAGTGCCAAGCGTCGCGGCCCTGACATACTCACACATTTTTGCCTAGGTATGCGAGTGCTTTTGACATTTCCGTCGGCTAACACTCTGGCTATTTGATCTTCATAAGTCATTATTGCAATTATTTAATATTTATTAATATTTAATATATTCATGTCAGGACTCATGAAGTTAGATATACTTAGATGATACGTACACATAGAAAAAATGAGTGATTAAAGATTGACGAAATAAATTTACAGATCGAAAGTGAGTGGTTGTGGAAGCCAATGAACACTAAGGCTGATTTATGAAGATCAAATAACCATAGCGTTAGTGAAAACGTGTAGAGAGAATAATGAGATTTAAGGAGGCGAAAGAAATATGTAAGGACCACGATTACTCGGCGCTCCGTCCTCTCTGACGTTAGCGATACAGCGTAACGATATGTATGATGTATGTATGTATCATATTTCATATATTAAGTAGGTGCTAGGTACCTTAAATGACTTAGAACTGTTTAATTAGACTAGATTCATTTAAGGAACCTCTGTATTACTTTATCCAACAAAGGTGGATCCAAAAATAAGGTAATTAAATACTTTGGTTATGTTTCCATATTTTTGATTCACTAAGCACAATGCAGTTTCCAGATAAAATTTGAGTAAAGTTTTCGATACTGTGATATCGATATTTCTAATAACACGCTAATACTGTGTTTGATTACTCAAATATTCACTTATGTATGTAATTATACACATATATTTATGTCGGCTCCATGGGTTTTAATTACAGGAAATCAAATTAATTTTGTTGATCAAATCGGTATCGTTAATATACCTTCACGGGCCAGTGGTATCATTTTCATCAGATTTCTTATCCATTGAACATACTGTATTTTAATTATAATTAAGTGGTTAGTGTTAACAGTATTACTTGCCGTTCGGCTTGACGTTATTAGTTATTACTTATTACATGCATAATTATTTAGGTACGCCTACCTACTAGATGTTCAAATACTAGATGTTTATTTTAAGAACTACATATTTAATATGATTTATATATACAGATGTACGGTTTCTATTAAGAGTAATTTCATCAAAATAAGCTTTCAATAAAAGGTAACTGTTTAAGTCTCACAAGTGACTGACCGTCATGTGCCATAAGTACATGTTTTTCATTTTTATGTAACAATGGTTTTAATTATTACATAGTACATACTTCGATATAATTAATCATAAAAAATTTAAACCTATTATGAACTTACTGTTGTCATCTGAAAGATGTAGTTGTAGGTCACTCACTGATGAACCATAATTACTTTCGTAATATTTCTTGAGAGTTTATTGTGTACAACAGAAGCAAAAAAAAGAAAACAAAAAAGAGCATGTCAGTCAAAACCAAATATAAAGACTTTTGTCAGTTTATATTTTACACGTCATTACTTATCGTTGTACCAATAATCATATGCAATTGAAATATATTTTTGTTAACCTCTATAAAATTGTTTATCAATATAACAGATTGTATTATTTTTAGATAAATACTTCTTTACAATTATATAATTATAATTTCTTAATTTCTTGTTATCTTTAAAAATACATCTTACTAATTAAGTCTTAAAAGATACAATTTTAATTAAAGTATAAGTACAAACATACATTCATACATATCTTCACGCTACATCCCTAACGAGGTAGTCAGGACGGAGCGTTAAATTTCGCGTTCCTTGCATACTTCTGTCGCCTCCTCAAATCTCATCATTCTCTTCACACATTTTCGCCTAGGTACGCGAGTACTATTGACACTTGCATCAGTTAACACTGGTTGGCTAAGTACAAACATAATGTCATAAATACCCAAATACTATACAAATACCAATATAATTCATAATTAATTTTGACAATTACTAAAGTCAGCCATCAAGCCGCCGACGACTTCAAAATTAATCATGTCTTTAATTATAGGTATTTGCACGCCGTTTATGAATAATTTTTAATTTAAATTTTAAAGTTAACCACAAAATTGTTAATAACAATTATGGTTTAACAGTAATAAATCATGTTTCAGTTTAAGTGTATTGCGTTATGGAAATAAAAGCCATTAAAATCTCACGTTGAAATTGATTGAGTTACGGACTTCTACGGTCTACCACATATTCGAATTAGCTCAGTTACGTATATTAATGAAGTTATATTATTTTTATATAAATCAGTACTATCGACACAGAAAATGTTTTTTAAATGTAACGCATTTATTTAATTATTAATTTGCTGACATAAAAATATTTACAAACTTAAAACTAAACATTATCAGCTATAACAGACGTTCTAAAAGTTGCCGCTTAGAAAGCCGTTATTGCTTAGGGTGAGCAGCAGACTGGCAACAATACTTCTTTGAATAGCCATAACTGATTCGTTGGCGGAAGAAGCTGGCAGCCCGACGGTCTGCTGAAGTCTCGATCAGTCCATTAAATGAGCTTGGGGCCCTGGGGCCTGGCCTGGGGTACGACCCTGGGGTCGTACCAGTCTACGCAATGGGCGTAGATATGAAACTCTCGGAGAGAGTCGTATACCTACGCCGCTTCAAGTTCGTTTATAATTATTTAAACATCGAGGAAGTTAGTAAAAGGAGAATTAACTTTAAAAGATGAATTTTTATAAATCTAATTTTGTTAAGTACTGAGCGTATTTTCAGTGTGTAATTTATTATTTTATATTTGAAGTGCCTTTTGTTGTTTTTGTAGGAAGTATAATATATTCTTTATCAGTAACGTAAATTACATTACAATTTAGGTTACCTTTCTAACAAGAAGTAGTTTTTTAGCAGTGTACTTTATTTTGGTATTATATTTACAACACACAAAATTTACAGATCGAATCGAATGACTGACCCGTTGGCGCAGTAGCACATGTATGTGCTTTCTAATCTAGGGTCCCGGGTTCGATTTCCGGGCAGGTCAATTTAGGAAACCAAATTTTTCTAAATTGGCTTGCAGTCTGGGTGTTACTGGGAACTCCCCCAGAGTTCGTTGTGTGGTACCCATAGTACAAGCTTACTACTTAGTTTGGGGTCACACAATCTGTGTAATTCTCTGGAGTATTATTATTATTATTATTTGACTAGAAATGTATCAATTTAATGTAAAAATAAAATATTTTATTCATTAAAAGGGGGAAATCCCTTCACAGTAAATTGAAAATGTGGAAGACCTTGGAAGACAACATATAACATGCATCAAAATTGTATACCTAATACCTAATTTGCTTTAATTATGAATAGGTATAAAATTTCAAAGTCTAATAATGTTTTGTATGTTATGTGAATGATAACATATGAAAAATATAAACATATGTTACAATACGTATTAGTGTATAAACTTTATTAATTTCGTCTCGACACAAATCAGGTTTTCCATCAAATTGTATAATCAATAAATGTCAAGTTAGGTAACAGATCACATTACGTATGTGATTAGCCGTGTCTGTTACTGGCAGGCGCGCAATGCGCTCAATTAATCAGGAACAGTGGTTTTCATGCACTCAATGCATATCAGATTAGTTAGATCCGATTCGCTTAACACTGTTTAGTGTATATTATGCATTGTATTAGACAAAATTAAGAAAATCTACATAAACATGACGAAGGAGTGCCGTTTCTGACCATGTTATAGAATTTGACATTGCTACGATTTTATTGAAAATATTTCTTAACAAAGACAATGCTGATACTGTAATGTACAATGTACATACCTACTTGGGTAGTTCCCACGGATTCTCGAAATTTCATCTTAAGAAATTTATAAAACAATACGAATTTAATTTGTAATTATTTTTCATGAATTTCATAGTACTTATATTAATAGTATTTGATAAAATAGTGGTCCCCAGAATTCAAAAATACATAGGGCTTAATGTATGTTAAAATAGGAAATTTAAGCTAGGGATTGACAGATGAGGGCGTGACAAAATGATAAATAATGAACAAAAACTCACGACGATCTTACATCAATACGATTTTTTTGTGAAATTAATACTCCCAAAAATCCATTTTATAATATAAAATAATAATATTCAATTAAACGTAATTAACTTCTTAGTCTACGATATGGGATAATGACAACCAAAAATGTAATTCTTGAAGAATAATAATTAAACCTTTTGTTAAAAGAATCTCTGACAATTTTAAGACGAATCTATATATACTTCAAACCAATAGTCAGGAAAATTCGTTTGACACACGGCGGTAACAGCGGCGACTTACTATTGTCCGTCCATTATATTCCTTGGTTCGAGAGTTAAACAGTCATACAGAAAAGAGATTGTTGTCAAAGAATTTTAAAATGTTGCTGACAAATATAATTATGTACTCACAAATTGACTGCATGAGTTTCGATCTGTAAATTTTGTGTGTTTTGTGAGTTGTGAGCTGTTTGTGTGGAGTGTTAGTCAAGAAAAAAAGAGTTTATTTACGGTCGAATTCCGACCATTGGACGACCAGCGACCACAAGCGACTAATAATGCGATGATATTTTATGGTTAATAGTTTTTGTTCTAAATTTCCTTGATGCATTTTATCGCTTTGCGGTATTCAGATTTAATTAATGACTCATATTAATTATTAGTATCATTGTTTTTATTGTAACTTATTTTATATAGTATGTAGATAATACACTTGTACATAATTGTTTCATCTGAATCATAAATTGTTTTTTAAATATTTTAACTCATCAATTAACCGCTGTAACCAATGTGAATAATATTAATATTCAACACAGTCGTTGTGGTTTTCATATTAAACAGGCTTTTAATATAAATGGCTGGGCTTATTGACGCTCCTGCTTTATCAATTTTAGTAAATCATTCAATTTGTAAAAGAAATTCTATAAAATTAGATGGTTAGAAAAATTTTAGAGCGTAGTGTCAAACAGGTTGAACACTAGAAAAATGTTGCATTGCAAATAATCAAAATCTGTGTAATGTATCACAGTTAGTGTAAATAATAAAAGACAAGCGCATCATATTACAATTTGTAGCAATATTATGAATACAATGTGCAGTATATAATGATAGTTATTGTGTATAATATCAAAAGCACCCGCATATCTAGATGAAAGTGTGTGAGGAGAATGATGAGCTTTGAGGAGGCGAAGGAACTATGCGAGGACCGTGATGCTTGGCGCTTCGTCCCCTCTGACTACCCCGTTAGGGATACTTCTTTCGCTTCCTCAAATATTATCTTTCTCCTCACACATTTTCGCCTGGGTATGCGAGTGCTTTTGTCATTTCCGTCAGCTAACACTCTGGTTATTTGATCGTCGTAAGTTAGCTTTGGTCTACCTTGGCTTTTTTTACCACTTGCTTTCACTGTGTAGACTTTCTTCGTCAGTCTTTTTTCAGTCATTCTTTCTATGTGCCCAAACCATTTAAGTATTCCTTTCTTCATTTTTACAATAACACTGTCGTGCAACTGTTTTACTGTGTATCTCTTCATTGCTTATATTTTCCGCAAGGGTGACACCGCGCATATTTCTAAGATATCACATTGCTTTCAGACTTCTAACCAGGGCGACAAGTCACCATCTATCTTTACATAGGCTGAAGACTCCACAATTTCTTTCGCACTACTCTATAGAATGCTTTTTCAAGACATTTTCAAGAGATTGTATAAATATATGTGTACGTTATACATCTTAGTAGCTTTTATTGTGATAAACAGTTGAAAAACATATTTTTGTGTCATTAATAATACTATCCATTTATGAATATCACTCATACTCGTTATTCATATGTATGTATGTACATAACTATATATTTTATATGTGTATGTAAGCTTCCATCCATTATCTAGACACATTTCCATAAAGCATAGCAGTGGCAAATTAATATTATTACGAGTGTAATATACGGACTAATTCAATAAGTAATAAGTCACCTTCGACCCACGAAATCCGAGGGGAGAGGGGAACAATTTAGCAGCAATTTTAATAATAAGTCCCCGGTATTTCTATTATAGCCGGGAGGCGATCAGGTGGGCCCCGCGAGGGGTTTAATAACTCACGATTAGCCTATTGGAATCGGTATGAATGTTTGCTATTTTTTCTAATATTGCTTTTACGTAGGTAGCAATGAAAATGAAATTTTGTCTAACAATAAGTACGATTTTTCAATGACATTTGCATAAAGCGAGGCGAGAAATTTACCTTACTTTCATTTGCAGTTCATATTATAAACTGAAGGTTTAAAATAATTAAAAAGTATGGTGTAATACAATGATGTTATTTGTATTGTAACATCATTGGTGTAATAGGTATGTACACATGTGTGTACATATCTATTACATAAGTAATAATATGTATAATATATATGTATATATTATACATATTATTACTTATAATCAAGAACTGTTTTACGAGGTTTTAAATGTCAGAAATATGGTTATTGGAATAAATGGTCACTGGTTGATATTATTTTGTGGATTACGTTTCACTGATATTGTATTTTTTGAAGCCAAATGTTCGTGCAAATAACGTCAATGATTATTTCAGTCATCGTATATTTTTTTAATTGAAAATAACAACGCGTAATACTCAAAACTCCCCTTATGTGTGGAGCATTTTTTAACTATAAAAACTCTACGGCACTAAATATATGAAAAATATTTCAGCGATAGGTAACGTCCTCGATAGAGTAACTGTCTTCACAATACGTATATTTGTTTTATAATAATTATGTGTCTGTAAATACTTGTGTATGCTCATGAAAAAGTTCTTAATTGAAATATTTAAACTTCGCCTATTTACACTTGCAATTTTATATTTCATAATATTGTATCATTTCTAAAACGCTCTACCATGTTGCATTAAACTTTGCATTAGGGCTGTACGGACTCACGAAATGAAAATAATAATGGAATGTTTTAATTTTCCTGCAAGTGACGGGTCACGTGCTCCTCCCCCCGCAGTCCCTCGGCGTACTGTGCAACTGTCATTGTCACTGCTGTGGACAATTAGCTTGCTCATGAGATTAAACAAGTTGAGTGGATTTTTTATACGACCGGTTTCAATGCCTGCAGCGCATGTATTCCTGTCAAGTTGGACATAATGCTAGCTCGAAATGAATAGACTAGTCGGTACTTTGATATACTGCACGACATACATTACATCATCTAATATTTCTATCTGAATATACAAAACTAGGACTGTTAATAGAACACGTGAAGTTTTATTGGATAAATTTTAATTTATGAAAATAATTTTGTAATTTAGTCGGGCTCATAAAAAACGTCATAAATAGATTCGTAACCGAGTGCAAGATTTGCCCACATTTCAATCTAATACTGACGATTACCAATAAAGGCGCACGAGCGGAAAATGAAATGCTATTGTTGCAAGTGTTATGATTTCGTTGTGAGTGGCAGCCCTGAGTGAATAATAATAAGAAGATTTAGACTTTATTCGATGTTGGAAACCGGCCTGATTTGATTCTTTATTCATTAAGTTGTGTTAGGTGTCACTTTGATATATTCGCTTGTTTTTAACACGTTTTTTTCTAAAAAACTTTAGGTAGGTGGCGCACACACATTTTTAGACTAATTTTTAGATTTATTGTTTAGCTGTGTATTTTAAAAAAGTATTTTAATTCGGATATTTACTTATTGTCAATATTTTCTACTTTTACTAAAATGGTTAGCATGATTAATATCTGATTTCAGTGAGTACAAAGAACATTAATTTTCGCATTTTACTTTGTGAATTGGCACGTCCAAGTTGACGTGTGATGATATTTTCATACAAACGTACAGACTTACACATTTCACGTTTAATGAGTAGTTTCTCCTTAGAGTCCGTTGTAAATTGGGACTGTTATAAAATAGTTATTTTCGTTTTCAATTTATCATTGTAGCGGGGAGGAGACACTGTTAATCATAACTAAACCGATTGCCAAAATAACTTGTGTTACAAGTGAGCGATGATTAATGATGCTCGTATTTTAATTACGATGTCGCGTTTAGGTCAGTTATAATTATAGGCAACAACGTTTTTCAATTTATTGCATTTATTCGTATGAAAACAAATCCATAGGTATATCAAAAGATCCAGATGGTACTTATAGGTGTTTGACCGTAATGTTACATCTAGAATTATGTTGTCTTTACTCCTCTAGCTCTTTGTTCTATCTCAGCGCTCACCCAGATCGTTATGTGGCATCTATATTATTGTTTGTAGTTACAAAATTATTTTTAAAATCCACATTTGTAATTGCTTAAATGGTAATGAAAGATTACGTAAATAAATATGCTATGTCTAAACCATGGGTGCCGTTAACATCGAATAATAACAATCTTTAATTATTTTTATTTTTGTCAGAATGCAATGCGTTTAAGAAATTTCGTATATCATTTAAAATTTTCAGTTTATTTAATAGTTTTGGCTGAAATATTTATTTTATTTGATAATACTATTAAATTAATTTTATTAACAACAAATTTAATGAAGATGAAAGAATACTAAGTGATTTATGGATGAATAACACAACAATATTCGATAAGCGTCATTTTTCCGTTTCTATGTATAATGCCCTTACATTCTAGGTGAGGTTTTTACTGTTAACTTTCATCTTGATAAAAAGATAATAGACAGTATGAAGAAAATAGAAAATACTGTCGTAGCTGTTGTAGAAATTGTATAGTTCATAATAAATAATGATATTAAGTAGTAGAGGGCTTTTATTACTTAAATGTCACCCGCAAAAGGTCATCATAACACACTCGTAATAAAATCCTCAGGTGCTGCGAGTACGTATAAAAAATCCGGGCAATTCAATTAGCAGGAAAGCAGGGCAGCTAGCGAGGCGGGGCCTAATAAACATAATATAAATAATCTGCAGCGATAAATCTGCAGCGCTTTATGGCAGAGTGGGTTGTCACTCTGTCTAATTAACGCTGGTGCTGCTTTATAAGCAAACTTAGCGATGTAGTGCTGGTTTATGTTGGACACTTGAGGTTACTAATTTAGGCTCGCTGCCGACTGGCCACTTTTTTCCTCTAGACACTTTGTAGTCGGTAATAGTCAGTTTTTGTACAAACGAGCCATAGGCGCAATCGGCAGTAGATAGTTGACCACTACTGTCACGATGGCCTATGTATGGCGAGTGGTATAGGAACAACATCGATGACGAGAGACAGCGTTTGAAGTCATTTTGTTTAAAAAATTGTTTCTGTAAAAAATTATCGTGCGAACTGTAGTTAAAAACAAAATTAAACGTCGCAGGCTTACCACTAGTTGTAGCGGCGTAGTTTGGTATTCAAATCTAGTAATATATTTAAGAAGACAATGTAAGAATATTACTGTCAATAAACAGTTATAAATATTATAATTGTATACTTAATAAACAACTAGTAAATTAGTGACGTTGAAGTATCGACATTTCCAACAGTTTTTTGTAAAAAAAAAAAATGTTAAATATTACGTTGCTTCCTCCTGTTCATTTCTTATACCGTCCAGCTTAATTATAATAGTGTTTTCAAAATCCTTTCTGTTTTTATAGATGTTAAATAAATAAAGTTTTTATAACCATAATTAAATTCCTGTTTCGTATTGAATAATTTTATTTATTTAGTAAAGGCGCTTGACTAGTAAAAAAGCGCTTGGCCGCTGCGTGTTGTTTGTCTCAAAGTACTCTTCATCAGGCTTAGTTAATTATGAGGACATATCAGCTTTATTATAATTACTCATTTTAATGTTGCTGCGCCTATTATGTGCCGTGCCCGCACTATTCTGTTACATTCTAATGAAACGTGCTTCAAAATGGTGCCTACACTTGTCATGTTAAGAATGTAGGTACAATGTACGTACTTGTTATCATACAAAAAATGCATAGTTTTGTTTATTTTTTGATATGTTTTTAATATAATATGTCTCATTTTCGATTTGATGTCATATAATTTTCTGACCTCATAAAATACATTATGTTGTTTTCCTCATTACAATGAAAAATGTATGCTCATAAAAAAGCAATTGTTTTAGAAATAACAAAATAAATCTAAAACTTATAAAAATACTTCGCCTTCGAAATGCTTATTCTTATAGTCTGTAATATTTTTATTGAATATAAAAGCTATGAGTTTCTAAGATACCGTTTCTACGAAAATTTTTACGAGACTCATTTTTTTATTAATTAATTGTTTATAAATTACTTATGTAACGCCGGCAGGTTTAATCGTTGACTCAAAATCACTCAGAATATATATATTATAATAATAATTTAAGACAGTTCAAATCCTACCAGAATATTGACTCTTGTATCGAATCTATATGTCACTTGAATGTATTTAACCTTGCGTCTTTGCTTGTGTGTCATGTGGATTCGATTAAAAAAGGAACTCTTCTCTCCCTTTGGATGTCGTACTAAGTGACTACAGATTTCAAGCTCCGTCAGTCACCAGTAACCTAAGCGAATGCCTTTGTAAAACCTAATCATATACTATCATGTCAGGTATGCAGTCTGTTGTTTGGATACATCTTTAACTACTTCCTCCGTGAAACGTGGTATAATATAAGCTTGCCGTAAGCAGAATAGAATTCGTAAATACCCATGACAAAAGTAATAAGTTATAGCCTCTGATGAAATGAATGAGGAGAGAAGATGGGTTATAATCTATAATGCGGCTTCAGTACGGGTTGGTAAAAGTAAGAGTCTAGGATTCTGTCAAAAATTTTATTTAAGTAGTCCAAACCACTGACTTTTTTTCATTGACTATCAACACAACGTATGCGCAATATGGATGTAATCAAGTCACCCATCCACTAAGTAATTGCAGGCAAAGTTACATAAACTCAATGGTTGTATCAAACACTGAAACATCACTACTACCAGCCACATCTATGGTATACATAAAATTAAAGTCTATAAAGATTTTTTATGGAATGCGAACGCTTATCATGCTTAAGTAGCTAGCAAATGAGTGGAGGTGTAGTTCACACTCTCATCGGTATCGCTTGCACGCATCATTACCTCCAAAATTTAATTAGTTTCGAGTGATTATTTCATTAATAGAGGCGATATTGGCGATATTTGGTGAGCGCTCGCCCGCGGCTTTGTCAATTTTAATTAAGCCTGATAGGTGGACCGAAATGTTGGAATTCTTCGTTAATTAGTCCCGCTCGAGATTTCTAATAATTTAATTAGTCGAGAGAGTTAATAAGCTCCACTCCCAGCGGTATTCCCGTAACGCGTTGGCATTTACACGTTTAACAGTAAGTATTCATTATAGAATGTCTGTATCGACACAAAATCAAATTCGTAATACGTAAACATGATTTGAATGTGAAATATAAACAGTAAATTAAGCATAATTTCTGAGATTGTATTTTATTACAAATTGATGCCCTTGTTAAGTGCAAGCGTTTAGAGTTTTAGAAGTTCTATTAAAATACTATTGGAATATATCTATATTGTTGAAAGGTTAAGTTTAACTGTCAACTTCAAAACAATGTTACGCTTGTCGGCCACAGAGGGTAGCGTCATAGACGCTTCAAAATACGCCATGCAGTTTACAATCTGGCATACTAATGTTCGATCACAAAGCTTATTACAAGCGTACATTTTCTATTAGGTATACTGTCTACAGATTTGTAACTTTGGCCTATTTGATGCTTACATATCTAGCCTGGCGTGCGATAGCAGCAAGACAGAAGTCATGAAGCGTGCACGCAGCGACGCGAACGTGACTTTGTTGCTCCATCGACACAGTTACATAGTTTAGTATGTAAGCAGCAAGCAGGCGTACACCAAGGGCCTTACTAATAATTGTATCATAAACATGGAATAATTATGACAGCTTTCTGTCATACTCCAGCTTATGAACAAAAAAAAATGATGGAAAGGGATAAACATTTATTCTAAAGTTTAACCTCGTTGCATTTTTTATTAGTAACAGGGTATGCGTATAACGAAGAATACGCGCTTATGAAGCTACGCCTCCATACTCAGTAAGCCTAAGGCCTACTATCCTACTACAAACTATAAAGCTAATGGCGGAACTTAAGGCGACGCATTGATAAACAATAATTTAATCCAAAATAGACCTTCTGCTCTATGCATACGAGCGCGCGCTAGCTTACTAAAAATACGAAAAAGCAGTTATTTTCGTTTATTTTAAAAACTATATTTAATTTTAAAAAATCGAACTGGTATTTTGAAGAATATGTTTAGTTTAAACTATACAGAAAATTTAGAAACATAAATCGGTCCCGTTACTCCGGAATGTAAATCTCTGTTTTAAAAGAGGTTTTTTTTGATGTTTTTTTTTGTGTTACAAAACTTAACCAATCCTGTATAGCAACTGCAAAAAAAATGATGAAATGAAGAATCAGGTTACCAAATATCACTTTCATACATTTTGTACTCACTTAGAAAAATTGAGATCCCTGCCGTCAAAATTTTCAATGCGTCGCCTTAATAGTTTCGCAGTTTTGTATTAAGCAGCAAGCAGGCGTACATCAAGCGCATAATTTAACGTAACTGTAGGCTTTAGACGTAGTTTTCTTTTAATATAAATAAAAGTATCGAACTCAATGCTGACAGTTTCCCTTTGATATATGTAATGAGATGAGGTAAGGTAGGAGGACAGTAATTTTTAAGCGTTTTTAGAGAAAGTGTAAAAGAAATTATAGTAAATCAACGTGTTAAATATTATTAAATTGTTTATTTTTTTTAATTATATAGACTCATGCATTCACTCAAACACTTATGTAAAACCTACCTACCAAAAAAAAACAAAAAGTCACATGTAAAATTCTTGTTATGATTTTCATATTCATTATATATATCATAGTATCTATGTATTCGCCTTATTTGTATAATTTTTAAAATTAATATTCCTTGTCATATGAGTTTAGGGTATATCGCTGGTTCCTGAGATAAAGTTTTGGAACTAGTTCGGGAGTCAGAGGATTTCCTATTTTCTGTACTTCGATTTTGATTAATTATTTTATTTTTTTTAAATTTGTGGTTTGAAGAGCTTTTATTTGATTCATACATGGTGGTAGAATATACATTATTTTAATTTGAATTTACATTTGAATAACATGATAGTACTTTAGCAATTTTTGATAGATCACGTACTTTATGAATATAAATGAATGTGATCTTTTACTTTAAGTATATTATATTATTTTGTCTTTCACAGACAAGGAAACAGGTTTTCAATAACAAAACTAAATAAGTATTTTTCATATCAATATTTACGTACCTACGTGACATTGATAATTAAATTCAATAATAGGTGCTCAATGAACTAAGAAAATGATTTTTTTGGGTTTCTTCTTCAAAATGAAAGTTTCGAGACAATGTAATAATATAGATAATTTTTTATTCATAGCGTCAAATCGCATTGTGCCTTTCCTGATGAAACGTAACGTAACAAAATATATAAGTCGATATTAAGTCTGAATGTCAATAACAATACTTATTATCCTTATCCAAGTATTATTCGAAAATGTAATAGAATGAGGAATAGTAACAAATTAATTTTTTTTTGTATTTTTCAGTGTTTTGATTTCGAAGTCAGTTTAATTTTTTTTTTAAAAGTTATGAATTTTGTCAAACGAAGTGATATGGTACAATTTAATAATTATATATAATTCACAAACGTGTGTAGTTCATTGACTTTCTTCTATACATTGTGTGTTTTATAGTATAAATCGTGTGAGCAGCTTGTAACCCTTTATCAAGTCAACTGCCGCCGGCGCCGTCAAAGTGGCTCAGCGGAAGCTCCATGCAAACATTGGATAATAAAATGTGCTAATAGATATTTAAGTTTACTGCCACCAACGAAGGATAGTTTGAATCTAAAGTTAAATAAGACAGAGCTAATCTATTCTATCTGTATCTCTATAATATATTACATAAATACATAGGAGAAAGGAGATCGACTGATTCATTCATCACGAGATCTACAGACTTCAAGTTTGGCTGGTATGTTTCACGCGGGTCGCGGTGTGGCGGACGGGGAGTGTACTTTTTGTAACTTTGTATGAAAGTTTTATATCTTTTTATACGTGGGTTGCATGTAGCGAGTGGGGGGAGTAGTTTGTTTAAAATTCCGTATTATTGAAGCTAGGAACTGGACAACTTGCCCAACCTATATTACTGACGATAGAACCTGAAATTTGGACAGTAGCTTCCTTTTAAGCAAAAATTCGATAAAAGGGGGTTTTTCGAAAATCTACCCTTAAAAAAGTGAAGAAGAGTGGCAAAGTTTGTACAAAGATGACTTTGTATGAAACTTTTATAATTTATTATACGCGGGCTGTGGTGTGGCGGACAGGAGGCGCATAAGGTTGGCTACGCAGTATGCTGCATACCTTATGCACGTTTTGCACGCATATCGCACGCACCTCACTTGCAGTCAGCATGCGACAGCCAAATATCGCGCGATATCTGCTGTCGCAACGAGAATTTGTGTAATGTAATTTGTATAGTGACTCTAAGTCTACTAGCGAAAAGTACATTTTACGGTCACGGCGCAATAGACACGCAATCAGCAAATATGATATACATTTTTATTACAATTAATAGTCACCAGTCGCGCAGTGATCCCGTGGCTAACGCTGTCTACAAATTTTTAGGTAATAACCCGCAGAAAAGACAGACACGTGGGCAGATGACATTTACGCACGTATAAAATGTATGCAGACGAAGTCACGGGTAACAGCTATGTTAGTGCTAATATTTTCGTTAATGTTGACGATTTTGTAAATTGTAGATTTCTACATTCTAAACTAAGTTTTCGATGACAATTTATTGTAAAAATGAAGAAAGGAATGCTTAGGTGGTTCGAGCTCATAGAAAGAACGAGTGACTAAGACAAACGAAAAAATCTACAGAGCGTAAACGTGTGGTAGAAAAAGCCAAGGAAGACCAAGACTGACTTATGAAGATCAAATAGCCAAAAATTTAGCTGACGGAAATGTCAGAAACACTCACATACTTAGTCGAAAGTATGTGAGGAAAATTATGAGATTTGAGGAGGTGAAAGAAGTATGTAAAGGCCGTGATATTTGGTCTCCGTCTTCTGTGGTTATCCAGTTAGTGATACAGCTTGAGTATATGTATGTATGCAAACCAAGGTTTTGGATTTGATTCCCGTTTAAGCTAGTTCAGGAATAATTTTTTCAGTCATTCAACGCAACATAAAATAAGCCTATCACCGACTGAAGTCATCAACTTCTATTGGCTGGAAAATGACATAATATTTGGATTGAAATAATGTATTAGTTTAATGACATTCGTGATTATAAAATGTTAAATTTATAATATTAATTTTGAAGTAATGGATAGTCACGCGATTAGGATCCTGATAAGAAACCATTTATAAAAGTAATTTTTTTTTATTTAGTTTATTTTAATACAGTTTAGTGAAATCGTTTACTTTTACATGTCCTCACTGAGAATCAGACACCATACGAAACATTTTGTGCTTAGTGCCTTGATTATTTATCATTTAGGTACAGAAGCAGTTGTCAATATAAAGTACGTTATTGTAAGTCTAAGATAAAATTATTATATTGTAAATCTGTAAAGGTTGCATACAATATCACTATCAGCTGAGCTTTTATGTCATAAATATGTGGAATAAACACAATCAATGACTTTGGAATGTTTCATACGATTTGGTAAACGACCGTGAAAATTAGCGTTTAGCTGAAAGGAGTCTCTACCGGTACAGGTCGCGGAATTAATTGAAAACGTGCACCACGCTCGTCAGTCAACGATTACACGCTATTAAGTACCATTGCAATTCGCATCGGTCCAATACTCCAGTCACTAACTTACAGAATTACGATATGTAGGTACATATTGTCTGTACAAGCCCTTATATTACATACGTCGACAATAATCTTTAGAAACACTTTCATGACATTCAAACAATTAAAACGAGGTATATTTTTGAAATCGCCAAGAATCTAATCGTATTTTCGTTATTAATATGTATTTCGTTTTGACTATTATAGTCAAAACGACATGCATGTTATCATAACGAGTAAATTTCATGTATGTCAGTAATCCCATGTTATGATGCTATATTTTAAAGTACTGTAGCAGTGTCCTGTTCTGTTTTGTATCACCCTATTAAGAATCCATCATTAGGTGAAAAGAAGAATCCACTGTCAAAGGGTTCAAGCCAATATCGGGGACTAACGGCTTGACACACCTTCCACAACATTGAGACCTTCGACGTGGCTATCACTAGATCGCCCGTTCAGTAAGTGATCGCGGTTGACGTTACTAATTTCAGTGATTGTACAAAAGCGCAACGTTTTTCTATTTTTGAATCCTTATAAGAGTTTATTTAAATGGAGACTATTACATGGTTGTTAAGGGCAATAAGTTGCGTTTTTCAATTCGTGATGTAGTGAGCGGTCTCGGTGGACGGATTTATTCGCGTTCACTAATCACGCGATTTGTCGCGGCTTCGGAAATGCAGCGTGAGGCGTGACCTTAGGCGTGACTGAGAAACATGTGAATAGTAATTTGTGCCTCTGGACTTTTATTTAACACTAGCTGTTGCCCGCGACTTCGTTTGTGTTTTTTTACTAAATAAATAATTCAGAAACCTTTGCGAGCCTGCGCAGAACAATTCACTAAACTTTCATCACAACCGAATGAACTGTTTAGGAACGTATAGAGGACAAACATACAAGCCAACATTCATTTTTATATAATAAAATTAATAGTTTTATTATTTATCACTGAATACAAACGAAAGATATATTTTACGAAGAATATCAAAATCTTACAAAGAGATCGTCAGTCTTTAGCCTTGAATATCCATAGGAATTAGAGATATTATAGATTATAGATAAATACGTATATATGTACATATCATCACGCTATCGGCTCCTCTTTGCGTCCTTGTGTTCATAGCTTACTTTTTGAGCCAGCTATCCACCAGGAAAAAATCAATCATACTTCTCTCACCTTCCTTTCCCACGTTTACTGATGAATCTTTTTCTGCTTAAATATACTAGTAGCAAAAAAAAGATCATAATATCGACACAAACTCCTAATACAATTCTACCAGCATCATTCACTCTCTTGTCTCTATGCTTGCCTAGCACAGACTCAAACTGTCTCGACTCATCCGTTATATCTCCACACACTACAGTTCCTTCATTCTCTTCAACCGTCACCAGAACTTCCTTATCGTTTTCGTAAAACTGCTCTAGTTCACCCAAATCGAGAAAGATCATTGAGGCAAACACCACCAAAACAAAAATTTTTGTTTACTCCATCTTGAGACGCCGCCAAAGCAAACTTGGGTTTACACACCTGGACCATAATACGATACCTCCAATGGGTAGGTCTATAAATTCACTTCTTTCATTTAAACGCAAGCTGCGATGTGGTTGTGCACTTTTGTAAAACTACATCAGAAAACGGGGGAGGGATTAGAACTATTTGTACAGAAGGTGTATATGGTTAGATATGCTATGCAGTATGCGGACCGGTGAGGTTATTACCTAAAAATTGTCGCTTACAGCCACGCGATCATTGCGCGACCGTTTACAATTTGTAATAAAAAATCGGTATCATGTATGACGATTGCGATCTATAAAATGCACTTACGCGGTAGATAAAACGCCACTATACAAATTACATTGTACAAGTTCTCGTTTTGACAGCAGATATCGCGCGATATTTGGCTGTCGCTGGTTGCAAGTTATGTAATAAGCGTGCGGAATAGGCAGACACGTAAGGGCAGACGACATTGATGTGTGTATGAAATCGGATGAAGTCGCGGGCAATATCCAGTACTTTGATGAATGAGTTAATAACTGCAGTAACATTTTGATTCTTGTAATGTAATGCCTAAATGCAATAAAATAAATAAAATGCAAACAAAAATAAATCCACAAAAATAATAACGATTTTTGTATATTATGTTTTTAGTACCAGTTATATTTTTGTTATGACGTCTACAAGCAGAAGGAAAAGATATATAATTTTGAAACAACTGTATTTTTTTAACCAAGTATCTACCTACTGAGTCTCGGTAACGACTTGTTTACGACTTAAAAAACTATCTTGTGATAGTGTCGTTGTTTCGCATCCTAATCCTGCGACGGACGAGGTTGGAAAATGGCGGAAATTGAAAATAAACATTTCATCTGCGCCCCAGCACGCACTGCCCAAATTGACAATACAACCAATTTGCCGCCGCACACCGGCCACCTTTGTATGGGAATTGAAAAATAATATTACTCTTTTTTCGACTACTGCACGTGGCCAATCTCAAAAATAAACTATGATTCTTTATTGTTCATATAAATTTTTTTTATTCATTTGGATCTAACATAAATAATGCTCAATTTTATGAACTATCGATAGATAAAAAGTTTTAAGGAAACAAGAACAATTGATTAATGAAATTATAAAAAAGAATTTACATTTACATATATAGTAAGTTTCGTAACTAAAATTGTTGGAATTGGAGCCCATATGTAATTTTATATTGATGCTCTGTTTACTCCGAATGAGAAATGGCGCTGAGCTGAAAACAAAAACATACATTTATAAAGTTATCAGCTTTTACCTGCAACTTCGTTTGCGTAGATTAGGAAAAAAGTATTGATATCCCATTATGATTAGACTCGTAGTTCCAGAATTGAATTGAACCAAGGCCTGTGTAGCGTAAGAATAATAAGGGTGTAAATTTGGGAAGCCTCTTAGTTACATTTAGATTAAAACAGACTTACTCGTAAATAAAAAAATATAAACGAAAATGATAGAAAAGGGGTAACCACAAGTCATTGGAAAACGCCGTACAGACACTGCAGAAATTCAGGACCCGCTTAATCAAGTGGGAAGGCGAGCTCGACAGAACAGGAGGCGAGATACCCTTCCGTACATACGGAATACTGCGATTTGTTGGAGGATATTTCGATAGATAGTCCAATGGCATATTCTTTAAGACAGGACAGATGGGATTAAGTACGATTAAAAAGTAAGTTAATCGTATTTTTCTATGATACCACAATTGACGTCGCCTCTGTTTTTCGCCTTCGGAAAAAATTTCTTTATTGAATTTAATATATGTATACACGGAATAATAGATATATTTACATAAATAAATATATTTACATATATTTATGGATTATTATATTTATGATTATATATGTGAATTAATTCGTTTACAATTAATTTACTAATTACTGTAATCAATATCTTATTCTCTCATGTTCTCATTCACTTCTTCTTCCTGAAGTCAGTCTTCTGCCTGAATATGGTGTGCAGGGTCCCTTACTGCAGGCGGTGAGGTAATTATATCGAGGTCCAGATCAGATCCTGTATAAGGATAGACGGTGAAATGTCGCACTGGTTTGAAGTCTGTTCAGGCGTTAGACAGGGCTGCGTGATGTCTGCCTGGTTGTTCGTGCTGTATTTGGATAGTTGCCTCCAGACATTGAAAGGTAATATGAGTGGTATGACAGTGGTAAACTACCTATTGTACATTGGCGATGTTGTGCTTATAGCACCATCAGAAGCAGAATTGCAGACACTAGTCACGTGCGTGAAAGAAGAATGTGAAGGGAAAGCATTGAATTTGAATGTGAACAAAACTAAGGTTCTGGCGTTTGAAAGGGAAACGGTACAGACGAAATGTGAGATTCGGGTACATGAAAAATGTACCCAAACAATTGAATGAAATTGTGTATCTGGGGAGTGCGTGTTCGAGGGATGGAAGATGTGAGTGAGATGTTGAGAGACAGGTAGCAGTTTGCAATAAAGTGAACTGCGCTTTCTCCGCATTAGTAGGCAGTGTAAATTTATTTAACATAGCCAAAATGGCCATCCACAATGTGGTGTTGGTGCTAACTTTATTGCACAGTAGTGAGGTCTGGATATGCCCGAAATCAAGTGGAAGTATAATCAATACAGTGGAAATGCAGTCTCTTAGAAATATGTGTGGTGTCACCCTTACGATCAGGATCAGCAATGAAGATATACGCAGTAGAACAGGGTTGCGCGACAGTATTATCGTGAAAATGAAGAAAGGAATGCTTAGATGTTTCGAGCACATAGAAATAATGAGTGATGAAAGACTGACGAAGAAAATTTACAGAGTGAAAGCTAATGGTAAGAGAAGCCAAGGAAGACCAAGGTTGACTTATGAAGATCAAATAGCCAGAGTGTTAGCCGACCGAAATGTCAAAAGCACTTGCATAGCACTTGCATAGAAAATGTGGCAGGAGAAAGATGATATTTGAGGTAGCGAAATAAGTATGTAAGGGCTGCGACGCTTGGCGCTTCGTCCTCTCTGACTACCCCGTTGGAGATACAGCGTGAAATAATAAATACGATTACTCCAATTTACTGGTAACTAAAATGCAGAAAGTAGTTCACGTGTTATGTTGCCTAAGTGATTCTATATATGCCATGGAATTAATTCATAAATAAATAAAAATATTAATATCTTCCGTTATTGCTTTCGTATAGTTAATATCAAGGAATAAGGACAAACAATAGGGGAAAATTATTTACTTTAAAATTAATATTAAAGTATAATAGAGTGCAGACGATGTAATGTAATTATCAGAGCGGCAGGATGTGGTTCAATGCGATAGAGCGCTACGCGTCCATTCATTCAGTTTTTACAAGGAGCTCGTTTTGTAAACACGCGTCTCGTATGAATACTTCATTTATTACGATCTATTTTTTTGCAACAATGCCGTGCTCATTGTCTCCGTTTACGGTTACACTGTTAAATTCATATGAACGAGTTACTTTAATAATTATACTGAAGTTATTTTCCGGCTGAACTTTACTTTTAACTGTTACTGGTAAGTATTAGTTTCTTATTCTGAGTAAAAACGATTTCGTAAGTTTTGTAATGTGCTTCTTTGCTCTTACTCTTTATTTTACGAGCAACTGTTTTTGTTTTAAAGTAATTTCTTTAATAAACACTCAATAATTGTCTTTTATGGAATATTTGTATTTCGGGTGGATTTAAATTTTACGGGACTGTTTAGATATAACTACTCAAAATATTTCATTGTGTTTATAACCTATAACTTTGTTTTTAGAATCATGCATTTAAGTGTAGATCTCACTAGTGCTTGGATTATGTGGGTAATAAAACAATAATGGTTAATGATTTTCGAAATAACGTTGCGTATCAAATTATCGCAAAAACAAGAAGTCTCATCAAAATTTTCATTAAAAAATGTTTTAAAGTTAATTTGAGTAAAAGGTTGCGTTCCGTAAAATTAACACATTAAATAATTAAATTAAACGCATTAGATTAGTTCGTAAAGTAAGCGTAATTAAATTATGTTAATTTAGGCGGAGTTTTTAATAAAGTTAATTGTCGGATGTAATTACTCGCATGTATCATTACTGTGTAAGGTAGATGCTATCGGTTAAACATTAGCTGCCGTACCGAAATTATAACTAGAGCTACCGTTTTATCCAATAAGGAGTTATGTTTAACTAATTTAAATACTTTTACTTTCGAGACGTCATACGAAAACAGACAGGTCGTATCTAGTTGAGAGCGGAGGGAGACTGTATCCTGTAAAATTATCACTGTGCTTTTGAGTATAATTTCCTGCGAACGTTGAGTACGAGTACGCACAAGCCACTTCAACTAACTGTTCTCTACAAGTTTTCAAACGTTATCAATCAAGTCATCGACAAGTAGGTATTTACTATGTATAGATACATCCATAACAACCGAAGATATAGCAATGTTTCCAAACCCTAATTTGTACTTTAAAATAAAGCGAGCCCAAATCACTAAAGTTAGTGCTGTGAAAGAACAGTAGATCCCTTTTATAACGTAAGCATTCTTCATATTCATATTCATAAAAGGTTCTTGGAAAATTATCCTCCAAAAGAGTGAAAATGGTGAAAAACTGTTGTATACAAAACCTCTGATGTCGGTCCTAGAGAATGTCGGTCAGACAAAGGGACAATAAGGATGCCATTTTTACCATTTTAACTAATCTTAATATTCTTAAACTATTTATTGGAAATATTTTAGAATTCGAATATGATACTCGTATTAAATATATAAAATACAATAGTATTTTTATATATGATAAATGTATATTTAAGAATGAGTGATGAAAGACTGACGAAGAAAATCTACAGAGCGAAAATGAGAGGTAAAAGAAGCCATGTAAGACCAAGGCTAACTTATGAAGATCAAATAGCCAGAGTGTTAGCAGACGGAAATGTCAAAAACACTCGCATACCTAGGCGAAAATGTGTAAGGAGAATTATGAGATTTGAGGAAGCGAAAGAGGTATGTAAGGACCGCGACTCTTGGCGCTTCGTCTTCTCTAACTACCCCGTTAGGAATACAGCGCGAGGATATGTATGTATACGAATGTATGTATACTAATTTATGAAATAAAATAATGTTTGCTTATACCCTTTTAAATGGAATTGTGATTTTCATCATTGTCTAAAATATTTCCAATAAAAACTCTACATGTTTTTTTAAGATTTTGTAGCTAAATGACAAAAACAGAATCCTCATTGCATATCCGTCTGACCGAGACATTAGAGATTTGGAAATATGAATAATGGACGTATACAGGGTAAAAACAACGCGTAGGAAACTAAATCATTATACCTAATAATATAGGCAATTAATTGATTTTTGTCGAAATATTCGCCGAATTTGTAAAAATACCTAGTTGGTTTAAAACATGTATGGATTAACGACTGTAACAGTTTATTATTATTATTGTTTTTTACGCCTGCTTACAGCTTAATTGGAATCAATCAAAAATAATGAACGTAATCTAAATATCTCGGGAAATTTTTTTTTTTTTGATATTCTTTGAAAAGCTTTAAGTTTCTTCTTGCGTAAACATACAATTTGAAGGAAAGTTATATTCATGTATGTACATATTACGTATATTATTATTATTAGACGATACATAGCAGTTAGAGATCACATGATTTTTTAATTAAATTCATTCCAAAAATTTCCATAAAATTGAAACCTTATTAGCGCAAAAAGAGTAAACATCATTGTTTCTACTTATTTGAGTAATAGAGATAAATAATTATTGCACTAATTTTGTGACCTATACCATAAGGATAAGAAATAATATGAATAAAAAAGGGAACCTCTAGCGCCAGATGCGTTCATGGTCACGAATCGCGATCGAGCCTACCGTCACGGTTGTTTTGACTGTGCTACCGTCGAGCGTTGGTTAAACCAAAAATTAAGGGCTGGCGTCGTTTCTCGCTTGCACATACATGCGTATGTACATACTTTACATAAGAACAACAAATAATACGTTAACTCTCTAATGAAATATTTCCGTAAATTATTTTGCGTTAAGTATTATTTATTTTGTTTACCCTTTCAATCAAATTTTTTTGTTATTCTCTAGCCAATGCATAAAGTTTAAGCAAAGGTAACCCAACCCAACTTTAAAATAAGTACGTATTGCCTCCGCACTAGTCCGCACGTACAGAATACATTTCTTAATGAGTAGGTACTAGCAGTAGGTATAGACAGGGAGGGGAAGTAGATGCTCATAACGTGGCGTTTTGGACACGCATTAAGGAGATTTCATTATATACTCATATTATTTATTATCCTTAAGCTTGTACTGCGAGTGCCACACAATAAACTGAAGGAGCACGCCATGACACTAACCCAGTCCTTAGTCCAAGATAATTCAGAAATGTTAATTTAAAAGTGGTCTTGAACTGTTTTTTCATGTCTTCACTACGAATTCAAGATTTCTAATTTGAAGATCTATTCAGTTTTATGTAGCTACGCAGTTTCAGTCGTAATGTAACCTGGTATTATGTGTAGAGTTGTGCATTCCATTTTTTTTCTTCTTTTTCTACACACTAACTTGTCATTAAAATAGTTTCGGTAGACACAGAGAAGGAAACCACAATCCATTTTCGGTTTTGATTTAAAACACTAGTTTCGGTCATATATTATGGACATATGCATTATCTATTCGAAATTCGAAACAGACGAAATATAAGAGATAAGCGATCCCAATAAACTCACTATCAAGATATCAGATTAACTGTTCCGATTAAAATGTATTTACAATTGTCCTCCTATCCAAATACGCCATCACAAAACACATGTAAACAATTAACCAATAAGAACACTCTATTCTTTGGTTCATAGCTATCACGACAGATATCGCCAAGGAATCGTTGACCAACCTTTTTAAATGTCGTCTAACAAGTATTAGTGTATTTTAAATTGAAAAGATATAAAAAGTGACTGAAATTAGTTTCAAGTGAAGCGAAAACTGTAAGCAATAAATAACACTAAATTACAAACATAAAATTTTAATTATGTTAAGGTATGTGTCTAGTATTATCTATTGCGGTATTTTTTGGACGGTTTTACTAATTATTATCATAACCGGTCAACGAATATGAACGATAAAGTTTTAGACGTCCGTCTAGGCACATAGGTATGTATGTACGTAACACGTACACTCAATTAACAAAATAAACTGCGTGTAATCATTTTAAGAGGCCGTCTAAATTAATAAATGCTAATTTAATGTAATGGACGCCACTCGATGGGCTGCAAATGAATGAATGTATAATTGAATGACTCCCCACAAATAAAAGCAATTTTCTTATAGCACTGGAAAACGTAATTTAATTAATGGGTCTCATAACTCTGATCAAACTATTTCTGGTTATCGAATGGACTACGAGATTCATGACTACTTCGATTTCGGACTGACTCTCACTTTGTAAGAATTGCATTCTATTTTCGCCGCCTAAGAATGGAATTCCAAGCTAAAACCTTTTATTAAATTTCAGTACAGAAATGTATGATATCTTTAATGGAAATAGGTATGTCTTTATGATTGAAATAAAACTAAAAATTGATTTTTAATTAAGTTAACATGTTATAATATAAATCTTAATTAAACACACACGTCATTGTGACTAATATTCAAATATGACATTTATGACTAAATAATGCAGTTTATAAGTGAAACGTTATTAACATAATAAAAATTCTTAGTTAACAAAATATGCGTTTATTAAGATATTGATAAAAATGTGAAATTACATCTTTACTCACTCATTGTATACTAACATTATAAATAAAATGGTTTTAATTCATTTTTATCTTTGTATTTTGTTCGAAATTTGAGTAAATAAATTCGGTATTCGGTTAGGTATTCAAAGTTTTTGATAAATTAAATACATTTAAGGGCTTAAATTAAATATATTTTATTACTACGGTAAAATGCTTATTACACTGAAATAAGTTAATAAACAAATAATTGACTTTGTTTTATTTCATACGATACGACAGAGTTCGTCTAATCTAATAAAAGTTTAATAAGAATTAGGTAAGTGGCACGCCCTATAGGCGGAGGTCCTCATTGCATTACAGAGAGGGCGACTGCATAGTGTCAGATATTGACATACGAATGTGAGAACACCCTACAACAATATTAATATTCTTTAAAGAAGCCACTTTGAGTATTCTTTGACAAACGATCATATTAACTGAATTAGTTGAAAGATAAGAATATCATGTTTCTAATCTAACAAGTGAGATCAACTTCTTCGATATAATGTTTTCAACTACATACTACAAAAGTAATTACAGATAGGAGTTAGCTGTATTTGATGAAGCGATAATCTCAGGGATGCAGTTATGAATAAATTCAATTACATAGGTACTTATTATGTACCTATATATATAATATACATAGGTACATATTATGTACCTATATATGTATTTGCGTGAGGCGGGCTGTAAGCAGCACTTGTATCTTGATAACAATTTATATGATTACTTTTGACAGAGAAACTTGTTTTTAATAGATAGATTTACATCACGATTGAATTTTAATTGAGCCAACGAAGGAGTGCACTTCAATAACCGAGTAAGTTAATTATAAAAGGCAATTGATTTAAAAGGAGCGGTGTCGTGGCCGCGGTATGAGTAACAGAAAAAGTTTTCAATTTCACTAAAAGGGACTGGTTTGTGTCTCGGAAGTCTCGTCTGGTTATCGGCTTGTAATGTATGAAGTTGCTTGCCGCAGCTTTATTTTATAACTCACTTCACGTAATAGGCTTCCGAGTCGCTTTAATTCATTTTACCCCTCGTCGCGCGGCCCGTTTACTAATTTAGCTTTACACTGATCTCGCTAATATAGCTTTGTGTTAAATACGGAACTTCGTGTTCTTCGTAACTTTCTATGATCAACAGTAATCCGCTGCAGACGAAGTGATCTACATTTCTGCAAGTTATTTGGATTCATAGAAAACAGACGGATATCGCCATAAATCCATCCATAAACATGCTTCATAAATTATCATGACAACGATTTGGACCATTTTACAACTGCTATCAAAGATTCTTTACGATCAATAGGGATGTGACTGCTACGTCTCATAATTAATACGTTTGTTTTATATTGTAATAAAAGATCAGCAGAATCAGCCGTCATCATACGACGTTACATCGTTCACTCACATCATTTTAACAAGCGTTATATTCTCTTTTTACTAATCATAAAACGCTCTCGATTTTATTACTTCTCGATACAAAGTTGTCATAACTGGTTCATTGTATCTAATCTACTAATTTTATATTACCAGTCGTTTACTTAATTAGATAATTCGGTTCGGACGAAGCAATTAAGAAACAACTTTTAATTAATATGTCGATGTTTAGTTAAGTAATTGCTATACGAACTACTTTTCATTTTAATTAAATGTCTCGTTGCTTTAAATAGAATGAAACATATAACTTGTTATTAATACATGTCAAAATCACAAAATTATTAATCGATTAGTAGCACTATTCTTAGAAGTTCGAGGAAAATAAACAAACGGTTTGTTGAAACGAGTATAATTTATAAAACATGAATTCACTTCGATCCAAATTGAGTTCGACATCTCAAATAGATAAAGCGATCCACCCGTTATAAAGCAAACTTTATAGTTTTGTTTTTGGCAGTTTTGACACCGCTTCTATCTACTTATTTGTTCCTTCAGTTGCATCTAACTAAACTGAAACTTTTAACTTCCTCGACGTACATTCTACCTGAGTATCACTTCTTCGTTTGCGGTTATTATCTACCATTGTATGTACTCATGTTATTCTCTGTAGTTGGATGCTTTTACGTTCATAAATAGATTTTTTATATGTGTTTCAAAGACGTGTCTATACAATTACTATCTATTTTCATACAAGTATATGCTATATAACGTACGAGTATATGCTGTATTTGAAATATTAGAGAATATAAATGTTATTAGGTACTACGACTGTATTAATATTCAGGCTATCTGATAATTCTATGAATAGATATTCATCAATATTTATAGCTCGTTCTTATCTTCGTCAACTATTCGTTATGTAAGCGCGGTAGAAAAACTTCTGCCTGAATCATCTCAGCATTGATAAATCTCTCATTATTCATTAATTTATCATAACACAATGTCTTTGTGAATTTTGATTTCGGTTAGATGCTATAAATGGTCATAGTAACATTTTACGAGATATTCGCCTTTTAGATAAGCCATGGGACGGCATTGTGCCTCCTTCAGGATGCCAGTGCAGGACGACGTGAGACACCTGAAAACAATGTACATGAAATTGCCACAATAATCGGCCCTCATGATCAGAGCAACGACTGTCAGACAATGGGGCAGATTACGCGATAGGAGTTTAACCGAATAGCAGCTAACTCGATTATGCGGCCATCCGTGATTGTGTTTGAGCCTATTAATGTTTGAATTGCGTTATATTATTGCGGCGGGCGGGTGCCGCTAGTAATCCAATATGGGTCGGTTTTAACGAAATTTCGCGTAGAGATCGCGGTTTGTATCCGTCGAAGAAGAGTGATAATGTTAGTTGACATTTTCGTACGAATTAGACACGCCTTTGATTTCACTTTGATTAATTTTCATCGGTATATATTGACAGTAGATAGCTAATACTAATAATGCTTGTTTTATCGCTAGATCTTCTTAATAAGTTAGTTACTTTTAAGGAGTAAAACTACAAGTACTTCGTCTTTTTCTAATTACTATAATTACTATAATTACTGTATTTTTTAAATGTATCCACATGAAGCAACAAGCACGGAACTGAAGGGCGTAAAATAAGTGAAAGCTCAAGCCTAAGCTTACGCCGGGCATCATTTCTAGATTAAAGAAGAACTTAAAGGAAAGCAATCTCCTAAATAAATGCCGTTGTAGTTGAATCGTTTGAATATATGCTCCACTTAATGAGGATTTTTATAAAGGTTTATTTTTAATCATTTTAAATCATGTATGTGTACACACTCACACGTTATACACACTCATAATTAAAAAAATATATATACCTAGTTGGTGTACCTTGCAGTACTTTGTTTCATAATGTTGCAGTTAATTAGATACATAATTACTCGGTATGTATGGTTTTATTAAATTAATAATAATGCGTTATTTATGGGGTAAAATGACACCTTAATTAATAAAGTTTACTTAATTAGGACAATTACATCGCACCGTTGGAAGTAGCAAAATGTATTGACTTTATAATTTTAAATGAGTTATTAAGCACAGTTAATTGCTGAATTTAGAATAATAATGACCCGAGAAATAACTAAAATTAATGTAAAAATGTCTCAATTAGGAGACTATAAAAGTAAAGTGGAGCAGTGTTTACAGTGATTCTAGTTGGTTGAATTATTTAGCTTCTCGTCTCGTTACTTTGCCGTCGTTTCCGCAGGTGTGGCAATCATATTGTTACCTACTCTCCCACATGACGGGGAGGCATAAAAAGGGGGATTCTCCCTCGTCGTGCCGCTTATTCTTTAATCTTGCTGATGAATTATGATTAGCAGAGTGCACTCAATCCTATTAGTGTTGTCCGACTTGAAGATTTCCTTTCGTTAATGAACATCTGTGGACACTTAGACATCAGCGAGTTGTTTGATTTTAAAATAATTTATGTAAACCACAAACTCATTAACTATCTTAAGACGGTACGTTGTGACTTTTACTGGTAATTTTATTCCATTTGAACTTTTTAACTGTAATATAATATAAAATAGCCTTTATTTCTACTTTTACCTACTATACATTACTTTTTACGTGTCTACATTACGCTTTATGTGTCTGTCTCTTTAGTATTAGAATGCCTTTTGATTTTTTAGTGAAGAAGTTTGAAAGGTCGACCTCGTTCTTCTTTGAATAATTTTCTCTATGCATATGTTTTTTTGATTTTATATTGTCATTTGCTTCAACTATAATATACTCGAACGAATATTCAAATCCGACAAAAAATGATTTAGATGAACCACAAATTCATTAACTATCATAAGAGAGGTACTTTGTATCTGACTGGTATAGTAATTTTATTCGATTTTAACTTTTTAGCTTAACATATTTGGAGCTCATATTAAATGTATCCGGCTACAAAAACCTCCATGGTTCGTACAACGGCGTGTAATAGCTCGCTGTGGGACCACAAACTCCGATTATCCAAACAGAGAGCTCCCGAAACAGCTCTGTGAAATTTTAACATGTAATTGATTATGAAGTTGGCCGCTAATGGGTGAAAATAGTTTCTAATTTAGAGCGTAGCGGTAGCGCGTAAGTGGTGTCGGGCTGTCTTTGTTAATCATTAATTTGTGTTGTACTGACCCATAGCGCGTGGTCTCGTTTTACCCATGTAATACATACATGGGTAAAACATTTAATTAATTGTGATACATGAGTGATGGTAACTCGTGACGATATGAGTTTACGTTCTGAAGTTATTCCTATTTAGTTATGGTGACATAGAACATATATATTTTTTTATGAATTATGAATATATTTTTAGTTAGCAGTAAAAATAAGCAATACCTACTCCGAAACAGATCCATAGTTACCAAATATCTATACACACCATCATTTATCCACATCATACCATTGACCGCCATACACATTATAAGAGTGATGTTAAGATATATTAAGTAATATCACTAATCCTTGAGGTACACGTGAGTCAGCCAATATTATTTGTTTAAAATCTTACAATAGCCATTCAGTGTTGTTAATTTCGTGCGTAGTGACATTTTGAAAGTCAAATGCTAATGGCAGGCGTGAGTACTTTTTGCTCTTACTACGTCTAATCTAGGCGTACATTCGCCACGGTTTGTTTTCCGAGTGCCGTGGCCTGTTGCTGTCACCGATCTGTAATTATTTACGAAGCGAGCCTTCACGAGCTGTCGACTTCGAAAAAATGTCGCATCGAAAGCGCGAACGTGCCGTACCTATCGTACTTATCTATTGGCTGCGATTTGGACGGAAATACGTCTAAATTCGTTGACCGATTTTGATGTTGTCTAACGGTGACCGTATCTCTTTATTTCCCACTAATTCCTCACGTTTCTTTTGTATTATTATATAATTAAGAATAATATTAGTTAATGTGACAAGTACTGTCTTTCAAATGCAAATGTTTTGGTACTTTAATAATATTGTATCTTATGTAAATGGATTTAATTGTTAGTTGTTCATATAAATTTCTATATTTTCTTTATTGTTATATTTGTATGCATTATGTACGATGTAAATAAGTAAATGTATTATTATAATAATTATATTCGTAGGCAACAGATTCCTTTACTTCATCATGTAATACATTATGTAGACAAGTAGATTAGAACTCCGTGAATTAGTATTTGTATATTTCTATTTTATTGTTACTGCCGTCAATTAAATAAAAAAAATAGGTTGATTGTTATATGTATGGTATAAGTTATTAACAATGGTAAAATAAAGAGATACTATGAAACAAATACTATAATTTACGTAACGTGTTCGTTAACTGCTTTTATATTAACTTAATAATAATATTTTATCGGTATTGTGATTCACACGCTTTTTCCGCTGCGACAATCACATTGATAGTAACTGACGTTTTGTATGTAGCCTAGGGTTGCCAGATGAGAAAACTGAAATGTTTTGATATAATTTTAATTTTCAGGATTTTGAGGTTGTTGTCGGGAGTAATAAATATTAGGTGCCTACTTGAATGCAAATACTACTTTTTATTTCAAAATCGACAACTATTAACTTTTAAAATAGTATAGAGACTCAATATAATTCACTAATTAGAAATTACGAGAACCTTAAATGTAGGTACCTAATCTATACATATCTTCACGCTGTATTCCTAACGGGTACTCAGAGAGGACGGACCGCCAAGCTTCGCATTCCTTACATATTTCTTTCGCCTCTTCGAATCTGTCACTCTCCTCACACATTTTCGCCTAGGTTTGCGGGTGCTCTTGACATTTCCGTCAGCTTACACTCTGGCTGTTTGATCTTTGTAAGTTAGGCTTGGTCTTTCATGTCTTATGTTACCACTCACTAATGATAAATTGTTCAAAATCGAATTTCAATATGTAAGTAAACTTTACGGAAAGATTTTTTATTCTTTCGGGAGTCGTGAGAATCCAGTCAAATTTCGACCACCTGGCAACCCTAATGCAGTCCGTATTGAAAATGGAATTAAGCAACGTTATTTTCATTTTAAATAAATAATAATTTCTGTTTGAATCGAATTCATACATAAACTTACGCCATTTCCCATTCGGGGTGTATACAGCGCAGAATTTTATGATTTTACTTAACGTATTAGCTATTACTTTTGGTACTGGCTAAACACGATAAAAAAAAATAAAAAATATTCAAGCTTTCCCGCTAAAAAAGAAAGCATGTTAAAAAATTAACGACTTCATGAAAATTTGAATTTGAATGTGTGAATGTAACGATTATAAAAGAACTGTTTAATTACTCGCTAAATACAATACCATTATTTCATTTTTTAGTAGATATTTACGTTACACAGATTTGTTGTTATTATTAGCTGATGCCCGCGACTTCGTCTGCGTTTTTATTTTTAAAATAGCCTATGTCATTCCTCAGAATTCAAGCTATCTTCATACATCGCAAGCAATCGGATGAACGATGGCAGCCCATAAAATACGAACAAACAAACAAACATTAATTGTTATATATTAGATATATACTTAGTTAGTTTTTTATAATTAATTCTATTTTACAATATCTATATTTTTTATTAGTGAAATTTTATTGAACTAAAAGTACTCTATACATATTAATGGAAAAGGTAGTCTTCAACATTTTAACATTAAGGTTGGCTTGCACCAATTTTATTTAAGCTCGATTTAAGGAAATGACATCTCCCTTGCACCAACTATTTAATAGTTGGTGTAAACCCCAAATATAATATAACTATTTAATAGTTGGTGCAAGCGAGAAGCAAGTTCCTTAAATCGAGCTTAAATAGTTGGTGCAAGCCACACTAAACGGCCCACTTAACGATTTGATATTTGATACTACTTTCAATAAAGCTATTAGGTAACCAACGACTCACTGCTTTATGTGCATTATATGCAGTATATTTACATATAGATTTTACATGCGTCTAAACATATATGTATGTGTATTACGAGAGAATATTACATTGTTTTCAGTTCGTTTCTGTGAAGTCATCAACAACTTACTTCGTATAGTACTTATGTAATCCATCAATACATACTTTTTATTGCGAAATCTTACTTCGGTTTAATTACAATTAAATTGAAACATTACTGACTAAGCTTTCTGTATAAACAATAGCCATTGACGTAATTCAAAGTACAGAGAGCATGCTTCCGGCCAATATCCGTATCCTATTATTTATGACTGTCCGATCGGACGCACTCTCCAAAACACACAAAAATTAGAGACTCGAGCAATTCGTCATAGGGGACACAATGGACGGCATTGTTTCAGTCGGCTCTTATTGCTTGATTCCGCTATACCAGAAAATAAGTTTTATGCTTTTGTGCGAAGAAAAAATGACATTTGGATTAGGTCGAGTCGAAAGGTCGATACAGTGGCGCGACAAACAGTGAGCGCCCGTGCGCGGCTGCAGTGTTGCCAAATATAATTGAAAAATGTTCGTATTTAAAATATTAATTAACCGTGACGGCGGCTCACTTCGTGCCTGACTTTATTGCTTACAGGGCTGTTTTTTCACCAAATGGCCTCAATTACTAAGTTTTTTATTTACTCTTTATTCGATATTTTAAGGCACATAATTTGTTATAGTTCGGAAACGGAGTCGTGTTTCATGTTCTCATTAATCGGTTGAGTAGTTGTGCTAATTTTTTCGAGAAATATTACAGGCGATAAATTTCATGGTTCTGGATTTAATGCTGTAACATAAAATGGCCTCTATGAATTCTCGCACTGTTCGATTACTTAGATGATTACTATAACTATGAGGACACCTTTTGTTTGTATTGTTTATTGATTTCAATCTTTTGCGATGATTTGAGATGAAGACAACTGCCAGCTTAATCAGTTATTTTCTGATTTTTGTCGCAGTGCGAAAGGCGAACGCCGCAGTCGGGCAGCGGTGGCAGTCCCGGGCTAGGCGCGCACATGTTAGCCATGGACGTGACCAAGGAGTCGCGCGCGTCACCGCTGCCGGCACCGGCGCAACCACCTTCACAGCAGAACCAGAGTCAGCCGCAGCAACCGCAGGTAACCATTTTTAGCTACTGGCCCGTTGATGCGGTGGTTAAAACCATTTTAAGAATATACCAATATATATACAGGACGCTTATGATTAGGCAATATTTTTCATAATTAATTTTCATAAATCATGAAGAAATATAGAAGGTATAAAACTAAAATTTGACCCACAAACAAAATGATATAACTGTAATTCCTTAAAGTCACTGTCAGATTGGAGATAATAAGTACAATACTCCTCCTTTTTGCCTTGGAGTTTGAGTACTATAGTACAAGCCTAGTGCTTATTTTGGGATTTTCGATTAATTGACATAAATTCTAAAGAATTATGTCGATAGAATTTATAGAAAATTTCAAAGCATATCATAATGTTTAAAAACAAAATGGATCAATCAATGGATCAAATTATACATTTGCAGAAAGGAAGTAATCAATGTTATTGAAACCGTGATAGTATTATGGAATTTAACTGTAGCTACTCTACGTGTTATGTAAGTTTTGAATCGTTGTTTTAGATTTGCGCTGGTTGCAGCAAAGTGATAACTGAGCGCTACCTCCTAAAAGCGTTAGATCAGCTGTGGCATGAAGACTGTTTGAAGTGTGGCTGTTGCGACTGTCGATTAGGCGAGGTTGGACATACTCTGTATACGCGAGCCAACCTGATACTCTGCAAGAGAGATTATTTAAGGTAAGTTTCGATAATGCGAACCCATTATGTAATATAGTCTTTGTACTAGTCAATAAAATGGTCTAGGGATATTGTATTATATTTTACATATTACGTACTTATACGTATTTGATTTTTACGAACTAAAAAGATGAAAAGGGTATAATCTTTTAGCGTAGTAGGTTATGATATTTTTGGTGTTAATGAGTGAAGAAATAAAAAGCGATTGTGTAATCATGAATTGTTTTCTGTTAGTGAAAAAACTACCAATTCATACAGCAGGTTTGAAGAATAAATGTTTTATTCCTTAACGGAATGGGCGCCCATGTTCGTTGAAAAGTTTAGAAAAGTTGTGTTCTGCGTGAATTAGGCCTCTTCTCTGTATCAGAAACTCTTCGTTGTATCATGACCCACGTATGCGATGGGATTTATATCGTGACTGTGTAGGCCAAGGGAAAGCGTAAGCAAAGGCCAAGCGAAAGTGCTAGTTTTCCCGTGGTCGGCATGGTCGCACGTGTGGAGTGTGCCGGAGCATTGTCATGCATGTAACGCAACAACCACTTTATTATACTTTATGAGTAGGTTTGGGCGTTTGAACTATTATATATTAAAACAAGTATTATACTTTATCAGTGTGTTTGGGCATTTAAACTATTATAGATTACAACAAGCTCTGTTTTTCATTCAATCAAAATTCCTACCAAACCATAATGGGAATGCTAAAAAAGCTTTGGGTACAAAGATTAGTTTCATGCAAACGGTTCCGAATTGTTTGGTCGTTCAGTAATAGCCCTTGAGTACGGTACAGAGCGGATCCTAATGTCTCGTTGGATACAGTGGGTTCTCTTCATGAAGAGACATCGGCCTTGCTTTCCCATTATTATGCGATGAGGACCACGTTGTTGTTCGGCCACTTCCCTAACATCGCGATATCGAGACCTGAAACGGGTAACAGTGCTTCGTGAAGAATATTTGCCATATCTTCATTCCGACGGCACGAAGTTGTTTTACGCCGTCGATGTTCTATTACCCGATTTTTTTTGCAGTTATTGCGTTTATTCCTTTGTTCACAATTATATTACGTAGGGATTTCAATGGTATAGCTTATTTTTGAAACTTTTGAATTTAAATAAAAAAATGGAATTTTGTAAAAATATAGGAGTGCTTTTCAAAACTTAACAAAAAAAAGCTCCGTATATTACATTAGAAATTCGTCTTAGCAAAAAAAAGGTCGGAATAAAATATTGGAAATTCATTTTAGCTCCATATTCGTCAATATTCCTAGACCATTTTTACCAGTGTATTTTATCTAAAACGATAAGTCTTATAATTTTTAATATATAAGTAATAAGTAAGATAAGTCTCACAAAGCAAATTTTATTTCTGTAATTTTGTAATTTCTTTCTTCAATAAATATAATGAAATATTTAGTCTCATAATATTTATACTTATATTCATGTTCACCTTAAACGTATCATATTTTATATACTTATTTTAAATAAGACTTCAGTTAAACTATATATAACGATAGTTTTAACTCTTGATTTTGTTTTACTTTAGTGCGTATACTCAGTGAAGCAAAACAAAATTAAAAGCTGACGACAGTTTCAGCAATAAGTATTTGGACTGACAGATGGTAAAGCTACATAATGACGGGTTGATAGCCTGTCCCCTACTTAAATTTCATATCATAAATCCTTGAACTTACATGACCGACGTTTATGATCTGCGCGGGAGAGCAAGCAGCTAGCACATACTTTGTATTTGTCTCTGCCAGACTATCGTTGAAGAATATGAGAAGATGTTTCATAAAATCCAGTACATTTGGGGACTAAGTTGTGCGCGTTCGTAAGAGAGTACCCTTAAAAAGAAATCCCTACACCTGGTCCCTGGGTGCTGCTAAATAGGCAGCAAACTCTGGTGGGAGGTTTCGACCGTGGTTGGTTACCACCTACTAGACTAAATCAATCATTCCGGAAGCAACCCAGTCGTGTTTCGGAATGAAGTCTGGTGAAACCGTTGAGGGAACCGGGTGTGGGCACTGTCATTAAAGCTAGTTTTGGAGGGTAGCGGGATCCGTAGCACAGTTCTCCACTGGGCGACCGCAGATAGTTGGGGGCCCAAGTAATATGCTAGCCACATATGAAAGGCTGCCCTGCCATCTAGCAAAAAATCCAGGGGATGCACCATGGTGCCGGATGGCGATCGAATGAGAGGGTCCCATGGACGTCCTCGGGAGGGTAGGGGCGTCCCCGATGTCTCTACGCTAGTCTCTCTCCGGTGGGGCGTCATTCTGTATTATCGCTGGACGTAATGTGTAATGAAAGGATATAAAATACAAGGATTTTAGACATTGAAAGCCACACTTCTGATTGCTTGGATCTATTGCTGACAAATAATCCAGATAGATACTTCGTGTCGGTATTCTCATCACTCAGAGGTTCTGATCACTGTTTGGTGAAGGCTGTGTCCTCGTACTTTCCGCTAGATCTCAGTTCTAAGGGTACTCGGCTCATCATACCCTTTTACTCATTTTTTCACATCATACCCTTGGCGGCAGGATTGCTTCTCTTCTCATAATTCGACAGACTACGTCAACGCCGTTACAGAAGTGTTGAGCTTAGATTCGCTCGCCCATGGTTTAATGCTGCATTTGATCGTGCTGAAGCACGTAAGCGTGACGCGTATAAAACCTAAGTGGATGCTAAACTACGCAAGTCTTCGGGTTCGTGCAATATGAAGAGAGCTTACAATCAAGCCACCAAGTCCAGCACGAAAGCAATTCGCAGGGTTCGGTTCGAACACATCGGTTAGATGGGGGCCAAGTTAGCTGCGCACCCACGTAGCAAGGCTTTCTGGCTCCTGGCTAAGTAGGTTGAATCGAACTTCTGTCGTTCTTTTATTAAAGTCGGATGGATCACTTGCTCACACTGCAATTGGAAAGGCACATCTCTCTGCAAAAATATTTGCGAACAATTCACGTCTACCTCTGAAGAGATACCACCGAGCATATCTCGGTGCGATGCAATTATGCAAGACATCCGCATTAACCAAAAAGAAGTACTCAAAACACTCCGAGAGTTGGACGTGAATAAAGCAAGTGGTCCGGACGGTATACCAGCTGTCGTTCTAAAAACGTGCGACTGAGTTGTGTCCGATTTTGACTCGACTTTTTCGTATTTCTTTGGAGACTGCCGTAGTCTCAAAATGCTGGAAACTTGCGAACATACAACCCATTCCCAAAAAAGGAACCGTTCCGATCCAAATAATTACAGACCTATCACGGTCACATCTATATTATGTAAAATAATGGAGCGTGTACTAAGTAGCAAGCTAATGACACATCTGGAAGACAATAACCTTCTTGGCGACCAACAGTACGGATTTCGCCGAAACCGTCCAACGGGGGATGGGGTCCTTCTCGTGTATGTCACTCACATCTTGAGCGAGCCTATTGAGAAATACGGGGAACTCTTAGCCCTTTCTCTCGACTTCTCGAAAGCTTTTGACAGGGTCTGGCACGATAGCCTCGACAATAAGCTTCCATCTTACGGGCTGCCTATTCCTCTGTGCTTTTAGATCAAAGACTTCTTGAGAGAACGATTTATTCGAGTGGTGGTCGACGGCTGCTCGTTCGATCAATTAGCAATGAATGCTGGTGTATCTCAGAGATCTGTACTCTCTGCAACTCTTTTCTTGCTACACATCAATGACCTGCTCTAGTCCGGTATCCTTGGGGTTCGCAGATGACAGCATAGTTGTGGAAAAGCACACTTTTGGTCCGGGGACCACAAAAGAGGAAATCCAAGCGTTAAGAGAGGATATGGTTCAGCGTATGAACCTGACTCTCAAATCATTATCCAGCTGGGGTGACGAGAATCTCGTCAAGTTTAACGCCAACAAGACGCAGGCTTGCCTTCCGCTAAGAAGTTGAGAGTCAGTTACATCAGTTTACATTGTTTACATTGCCTCATCAGTTTACATTGCCTCCCACTTTCCGGGATGTGTCCATAGCTTTGGGAGACCATTTAGAGCTACTTGGACTTACTTTAACTCCTACATTAACCTAGGGAGCCTATCTTGACAATAAAGCTAAACTAGCTAGTAAAAAACTTGACATCCTTAATAAGGTTAAGCGGTACTTCTCACCGGAGCGGTTGCTTCATTTGTATCAAGCACAAGTCCGATCGTGAGTAGAGTACTACTGCCACCTTTTTCACGGAGCAGCCAAGTACCAGCTTTAGAGTCAGTTGACCGGCGTGCTGCGAGGTTGATTAGTGATGACAAACTGAATGCTAAAAAATTGCTTAGCCTCGAGCACCGCCGTAAAGTAGCATGTCTGTCTGTTTTCTATCGAATACATTTCGGTGAGTGTGCGCAAGAGCTTTAAGACCTTATCCCACCCTCTCTCTTCTACTACATGACTAGTAGGAAGACGGCACACTATCTCCCGTTCTTAATTCTAAAAATCCGTACGCATCACTTTGACTCCACATTTATAATACGTACTGCCCAAGAATAGAATTCCTTGCCGTCTTTTGAGTTTCCTGGTAACTATAATCCAGGCATCTTCAGGGCTAGAGTGAATAGAGATTTCCTAGATCGACGTGCTCCGCTCCAACTTCGGCCACATCGTCGCTGGGCAACCAGTTAGTGGCCAAACGTAGATCTATTTTCCGAATAAAAAAAAACTATCTTGAATGATCAAACTTTTCTGTCTTTTTATTAATTACATTTAGGTACTAATCTGAGTAATTCATATTATTTTCATTTTATTTAGGCTGTTCGGAAACACTGGGTACTGCGCTGCGTGCAACAAAGTAATTCCTGCGTTTGAAATGGTGATGCGCGCGCGCAGCAATGTGTACCACCTCGAGTGTTTTGCTTGTCAACAGTGCAATCACAGGTTAGATATTTTACTGTATCAAATGTTTCTCTTTTGTTTTCTCTTGTTTACGTGTTAGAATTTATTTAATGATTAATAAAAATGTAATATATTCCTTAAATACTCCCTCAAAGCCTCCGTTCGCAAGGTCGTCTATTGGTAGGATAGCTAACAGATTAATAGCATTGTTTTTTCTATTACCAAAATAATTTTCTGACAGAAGAAGCTGTCAACCTCTTGGTTTCAGGAAGTCTCTACCAACTTACCGTGTTGGTTCTTTCATAAATTTATAGTTAAATAAATTTATTGTAAAAAAAAATATTCGCGAACAGAGGATTCCGTACGACGTTTATAAAATCTATATCTATGTTTACGATAGTAACTAATTAATCTGTGTCTATATGTATACAGTAAAATAATTTACATACATGAATAAAAATGTAATATGTAGTATTCGTTTGTTCAAAATTTTAAATCTCCGAAAGTTCTTCACCGATTGCTTTGAAATTTTGACACAATGTGCAGTCGAATATACGTATCAGGCAATGCGTGGCCAAATACAAAAGCTAGTGTAAAATAAATAAATAGAACAGGAACTAAGCGGTGTCTGCACAACAAACATATTTTTGACAAAATGTTTAGGATAGGTTTTCAGGCTTTTCTGATTTTAAAGCAAATATGTTTGGGGTTTTTGTCTGTTTGTCAGTAACTTCGATGCAGAGAGCACCGTTTCAGTTTAATAACTTTTTAAGAAGAAATTAAACTGACTTCAAAGTAAAATCACTGAAAAGTACAAAATAATTATGCTTTACTAATCAAACAGAAAAAAATAACTTCATAAATACAATATGAATACGTATGTTGCATATGTGGATAATGTTTTAGACTTCACTCGTTACCTAAACGGGTACCGGCTGAAGTCTCAAAGATTCGACTAATTGAAATGGCGAGTCCTACTTATGATTAAGATTAATTCTATAGGGTAATTTAGTAAATAAAATCTTTAAAAAGCCAGTTTTTATTTTGTACAATAACCTCTAAAAACAAATGTGCTTAAAAAATAAAATCTCATGGAAGTACCTATCAAAATACGGCACACAACTAAGTAACAATATCAATTTCGTTCACACCTGCAAGCAATTGTACCGCAAGAAAATTGTTTGAATTATATATTTATGAAGTTATTGTTTTCGTCATTAGTTGAGAATAATTATTTTCTGCTTTTCAGTGCTTTCATTTAGGTCGGTTTAATTTTTTTCTTAAAAATTTATTTATTACCCTTTTGAGTGGCCTTGTTTTAAATAAATACTTAGAGTACTTTATTATCCTGTTCATTGGAAAATATGAAAACCGAAAACTGTTTATGGATTAACAAAAACAATTTGTAGTCTATGGTGGATCAGCCATTTTGTCATTACTCCTGTAGTAGCTGTCACTCTCCATGCTTGGGGTATACTTTTAGATTGTTACGCATTATGTACATTGTGATTATAACCGAAATTAACAAATAAACGCAGTTAATATCTAATATTGCTTTGATTATCAAATAATAGAAAACCGAGAACGGATAAATGTAATTGCGCTCTTCCACATTATGTATTGCCATGTCGGCAATGGATGCTTTACTTACGAAAATGTTTATTGTTATATAACAAATGCAATTGTACAAAGTACTTTGGGAGATTCATGCTATGAATAGGCCTCATAACGAAGAACTTACCCGTGTAGATGCGTACAGTTCCCGTTATTAAACACAGTTTTCTCTGTTTTGAATAGGTATTTCAACAAAGTCAAGGTCAGAGGTTACGAACTGTTGGCGTTGATCTGCAAATAGCTCTCACGTGGTATATATAAAAGTAATAAATTACGATAGACTAAAGCGTCAGTTTCTAGGTAATTGACGCGGAAGAAGTCGCGGGTAAAGCTAGTGGTTTAATTAAATTGATTTTTGGAATTCTGAAGGACTTGAGATTTTAATTATAGTTTTCTTGTAAACATAAAGTAAGGCTTTTCATTCCCTGAAATTTTTTAGAATTCTAAGTCCAATAATTTCTTAGCTATAAAGGGGGTGAATTTTTCTCTATTTAATTTTCGTAGGTAACTTTTCGAGTGTTCACTAGTGCAACATACGTGGATTAGAGTAACGTATCACTGAATCATGATGATCACCTTTCAAGTTTGTATGTTGCGTAGTTTGTGAAAATCGGTTGTGAAAGACAGACAGATAGATGCCTGAGTAATTTTATAAGGGTTCCGCTTTTCTTTTGAGATTGAAATTATAAAAAATAGTATACATTTATAAAAAAAAAAATATGTAAAAAGTAGTGTCCAAGAGACTGAAATCAATAGCAATAAGTGCCCTAACTCGTCACGTATAGGTTTTTCACGGTCGGCACTCACTGTTCACTCTTTCACCCTGTCAAACGTGGTTGCGCCCGTGGAAATTGGACGGGGACCCCACAATATTGAATACGACTCCGGTTGGGCTTTTACCTTTTCGAGTAAGATAAAACATTTAGTTGCGAGTAAGAGAGAAAAGGATGGTGATGTCGTGAAGAGAGAAGTTTGTATGGTTTATTCATCTCACGGACGGCAAACAAAGAACGCGATTAAATTTTCCGCTACATAATAAACTTACACGTATGTAAGAAATAAGAAGAATTACGATTTTAAAGTGGTTTCACTTCTATTAATGTTGTTGTTTACTAAATTTAAATGGTCTTCATTAATACAAGTGGTATTATGTAACTGGCTTATAACATTAGTTATTAATTTGGTAACAAATCACTTTCTTTAATGCAAAAGTTCATAAATGCTGAGTAAATAAAACATGAGTAAGTACTGAAATCGTTAAGCTTTTCGCTGGTGATATGAATGTCTGAGATCTGTTTGCTACGTAAACAATAGGTAAACGGTGCTTTATTTCCCCGGCGCACATTGAACTCGTTGTACGTTAATTAGGTACCTATTTATTGAGCGCTTGAGTGGCGATCTTTCTGAATATGAGTTATCTACTTAATTGTTGTCTGTTCTCCTTTTCTTGACAAAAGGATCTTTTACATTCTTTTTGGAAAGACATGTAATATTAATTAAAACATTTTATATGTGAATGTAAAACCTGTAAGCTACATAAATTTTATGTTTTTTTAAACGAATTGTAATTTAACGTGTATTGTGAGTTGAAATAAAGATTATTTTATTCTTTTTTATTTAGTTTATATGCAATAGCCAGAATAATAATAATTGACCAATTACTAAATACTATGTAGCACTGTTTGCAATTGAAACTTGTCGCACTTCAACTAATGCGTAAAGGGTTCCGTACTAAAGTGATAATTTTATAAACAATTCTGAAGATTTAAGACCTAGGACACAAGGATATAAGGACGACAAAAAAGTCGAGTTCGGGTTTAGAAGTTACTCACATTTTAATTTTCATATTATGATGATTTTCAAGTTTAATTAGTGCAGGCGAAACACTTATACAGTACGACACAACTTAGATGTAGCATCGGCAAAATTCGGAAAAACCGATCACTTCCGGTCTACACAACCAATAGAAATCGTTTTTGCGTTTGCTTAAATGTAATTTTTGCCTAAAGCACTAATAAGTATTGGTGATTTTGAAGTCGCACTCATTCGACACGCTTATTACCGAACTTGCAGTCAGCAGGCGATAGTCAAATATCGCGTGATATCTGCTGTCAAAACGAGAATTTATATAATGTACCTCTAATTTGTATATTGTCGTTAAATCTACCGCGAAAAGTGCATTTTACTGCCACGGCGTAACAGACATGCAATAGTCATACATGATACCAATTTTTGTTACAATTAGGTACCGGTCGCGCAATGGTCGCGTGGCTGTCGGGGTCTGCAAATTATTAGGTAATAACCGCGCCGTAGTGATCAGTTTTTAGGAATTTTGCCGATGCTACATCTAAATCGTACTGCATTGGCTGTGTCAAATTAAAAAAAATTACATTTTAAATATTTGTGCATAACATAGTGTTGAGAAATACGACAGTGACAAACGGATAGATGAATAGACGGCTGGTCGTGTCGATGATCTTATAAGAAGAAATAGTTTTTCCCTGCTAAGGCGGAACCCCAATGTACTACTCATTTATTTGAATAAATTGCTTCGATGCGATGAATATTGATAAGATTATTATATATTACTAAACGTATCACAGATCTATTTCGGCAAAAATTAGTTACTTTTTGTCGTGTTACTGATAAGTTCCACTAGGTAGGTGCAGTGTAAAACATATCGAGTCAAATTTGTGAATAGGGGAAGAGGGCATGAGAATGGCAATCTTCACCGGACTACGTTCGTTTAAATAATAGAGAGGTCGCGAAGATTGGAGTCGTTCTGAGTGGTTTATATGTCGCTTGTGAACCTTTGTCGTGTTAGTGAGATCTCATGCGACATTTTTACCCAATTACATATTCATTTTACTGCTGTTCGAGTTCCGACTTCACAGTTGACTAAAGGTTTTAAACTACAACATATTTACTTGAACGATATTTTCAAATTGAATAATTTTCAGTAAATTTCTCTACTAAATGCAGTAAAAAATGTAGACTTGCGACTGAACATAATTGTGTAATCGTAATGAGTTTTTAAAGTTATATGCTATCGAATAAATTTTGAAATTTAAGGATATCAACGTATTTACTGAACAATACGCAGTGTGAACTATTAAATTTCACGTACAAATCAATTTCCTCGCCGGCAGAAATCTGAATCCAATTTGCGGGCTGTCCGATCGGAGCGGATGTACGGTGGATATCTGGGGTGAATATCGCTAAACGGCTAAATAATTTAGTAGCAATCTGTCCGAGCCCGCGGCGGATACCACGTGCTCCGGACTACACATACGATTTGCAGTCGGATTCTGTCACATCTTCACAACTGAGCTGAAGTTAGAACTTCAGCTCAGTTGTGAGGATGTGACAGAATCCGACTATAGATACTGTTTTTACTTGCGATTAACAGTCAACGAAAATTATATTTTCCGTCTACTCCGATGTTTAGAAGCCTAACACTTTCATAGATAGCAACTCATTTTTCTCGCGTTTCCATTTCATTGCTTTGGGTGGTTCTGCTTAAACGCTTTTGTTTCACGGCCGAGGGAAAACATTCAATAGACACGTCCGCTTACGTAAAACGTCAAACTTCGCGTCGTCGACGTCGCGACACAATGCCGTCTCGCACAAAGCTTAACTTGCACCCAGTCATTAAAATTTCGTTCTACATCTTTTCCATTACGCGGTTGCAGACAAAAAATAGCAAAATAAAAAGGACAACACCGAAAAACAAAAAGTCGGGAACGGAGAGAACAGGAAATAAAGTTAATTAAGAGCGGCGAAATCGACTGAGCTGCGGTGGAAATGGCCCCTTAAAAAAGAGATATTTGTAGCCAAGCTATTGCGCTTAATTTTTGTGACAAGTGAAACAAAAGAGTTGGCAGGGTGGCCGGAGTCGCGGGACACCAAAGACGTGGTGGGAGGAGAAGTACGGGGGAGATAAGGCCGGTGTTATCACCGACAGTTCCGGACGACCACTGGCGAGTCGAAAGTGATACCTTTTGTTTCGCTACATTGAGGGATACGCGCTCGCGTGACGTTATCGCAACTCCTTGTTTTACGTTGACCTTTTCCATTCTCGATAGTAAATTTTATTTCTTAGACGTTTTATGGTAGTTTAAGTTCGCCATGGTTTCATCAATGGCATTCACGATTAGATCTTAAAAAACGAGCTTGCAAGGCTTTTATTTCAAACGCTTTGTAGGTGTGGGTATATTCGAGGATGTTTCGATATACACAACAGCTTCAATAATGCGTGTAGGTTGTAGTCAGCATTAGTAGTATGTTCCATGTGTTAGCAATCTCAGATTCTAGATGTGGATCGTTCTTCTAAGATATTGATGTGAGTAGAAATGTAGCATCTTAGATGATATAACGAAAAAACGTGCTTCCGTTAGCTCGTGTAAGTCTCGATTGACTCATTTTTAAATAGAGGCAATCAAAAATACCAACATTCAAATTCGAAATAAATTATCAGTAAATATTAAATAGCAACATTGTAGCAAACGTGACAGTGTTGTAATTCACTGATGATTATGAGCTAACACAACATGGATAGTCAGTAATTAAAACGTTAAGCCGTTATTTAAAAGTTGAAGTTGAAGCTAATTGGAACCGGCACCCTGAGTATTTGAATATTGTATAAAGAGTATTGTATAAAGTGTGTATTACTGACTGTAGATTTCTACATTTATTGCCTGTGTTTATTTATTTTTCTGCTTTTTTTGTCTTTCTGTTTGTCTATCTATCTGTCGGTCTCTGCGTCATTGCTGATTTATTCCATCATATGAGAATGAATTGTTGTACTTATCTTTTGCACAACCGTAAATTAGTAATCCAAACCAGAAATGAGGAACAAAAAATTCAATTAAGACACATTTTCTTTTATATTTTTATTTAATTTCGCATTAATTAATTAAATTAAATTAAATTAAATCCTAAGTTAATCCACGTCCAATGCGCTCATAGCCGGTATTTTAATTTTTTTTTATAATAATAATAATATACTCAGACATTTCACACAGCGCCATCTAGTCCCAAAGTAAGCAGCATAACGCTTGTGTTACGGGTACTAGCCTACTGATATACTACTTATATAATTTTCTTTTGTAAATAAATACATATTATACATAAACACCCAGACTCGGGGCGGGAATCGAACCCGCAACCCCCGTTTACTTTCCGACGCGCTTAGCCGTTGCGCCACGGAGGTCGTCAAAATATAAGAATCTTTATATTAGATAAGTTGTGCTATACAGAACCATGAAATTCAATTATTCAACACACTGTTCTACATACATATATTTTTTCTTTTTCACTAGGTTTTGTGTGGGCGACCGCTTCTACTTGTGCGAGAACAAGATTCTCTGTGAATATGATTACGAGGAGCGGCTCGTGTTCGCTAACATGGCCTACAACCCTCCGCCTCTGGCGCATTTGAAGCGACAGACTACGCATCTGCCGCCCCCGCCGGTATGGTGACTGTAGATGGTATATTGCCATCTATCTGTAATTTTTAACATAGTAGTGCTAAGGACTTATTGTAGCACCCGTTAATGCTCTTCTATGATTTACCCAGAAAAAAGATGGCGTTGTTAGTACCTATTAAGTAGGTATATACACACATCAAAAAAGTCTAAGCAACATGTACGATTTTGAACTTTTGAACGATTTTTACTATTGTAGTATATTTATATTTCTTTTATAAATAATAACTAAGCATTTTTTGACGCATTAGTGACTAAAGCAACAGAATCCTTCATTCAATTGTTCATTTAACCACAGTAATTAACAATATGTGTACCGTAACATACGTAGTATAAAATAAAGTTAAAACGAAATTAAACTTTTCATGTTTTACAAAATTAAATAACGACATTTTTTTAATTATTTGGTAATTCAATACAAAGTGTGACCGCCTCTGTTGTTTAAAACTTGTCGGCAGCGATTTTTCATTGAATTTATAAGATTGTTTATCTGTCCCAATGGAATTTTAACAAGTCTTTCAGTTGTTGGGTTGTCGACACTCTGTCCAGGTTCTCTAGAACACGTCCTCTCGAGCATGTCCCATGCGTGCTCGATGGGATTGAGCTCTGGCGATTGTGCAGGCCACGGCAATACCCGGATGTTTTCCATTGCCAAGTACTCTCTGGTCCACCGAGCTGTGTGCGAACGCGCATTGTCATGCATCAGCGTGAAATCTGAGCCAAGACTTTGTGCAAATAGGTGAACATGAGGCCCGAGGACATCTTCAACGTAACTCAGCGTTCATATTGCCATCTACTAAAACGAACTCAGTTCGTCTGTTCTTCATAATACCCGCCCATACCATCACTGTGGAGCCACTGTAAGAATGCACTTCCTGGACGAATCTCAGCCGTTCAGCATTTCCGGGACGACAATACACTCTTACCTTTCTCGTATCAGGCCTAAATCCAAACTGGGACTCATCACAAAATAAAATTTTATCCCATTGCTCCTGGGTCCATGTCAAGTGTTCCCTACACCATTCGTTTCGACGGGCGCGATTCCCACGGCGTATAGGTGGGCACCTAATTGGGCGTCGTGCTATTAGGCCGTATTCATGCAGCCTATTTCTCACGATTTGGTGGCTAACAACAACACCGCTTGAGAATTGTAGCTTTAAACCTATCTCCCGGGCGGTTAACATCGGTTGACGTCTTGCAGTCAGTTGTATGTATCAGTCCTGTCGAGCAGTTGTACTCCTTCCACGTCCTGGGTGCTGCTCAGCAGGATCCCCTGTATTAACGTAACGCTGCCAAAGACGACAAATCACGCTCCTATTGACACTAAAAAGCCGAGACACCTGGGACTGATTTCTTCCCGCTTGTAGCATTCCTACAGCTCTGCATTTCATCAGCAGTCAAACGGCGTAGTTCCATAACATAAAATATGACTCACCACTCAATTTTTTCAAAAACTGTACATCTATAAATGATAAAAGTGCGATAAATACCAAATTTATCAAGCAACGAAAACACATGAAATCGGGAAAAATAATTAGCTTTTATTTTAATGAAAACAAAACATAACTGAAAAGGTTCTATTTTTAAAATAAGCCAGTATATGTTTCCGAGAACAAAAAAGATTGTTTACCAATCTACTTTTCTAAGAAAAAAATAAAGTATCAATTAATAAAACATGCAGTTTCTGCAAATGATGCGTGTTGCTTAGACTTTTTTGATGTGTGTATATACATATTTCTTCATGTAAACGTTATGGAGCTTTAAAGGCAACAACAACATCATGTATTATACTATTTCAGTAGAACAAAATGTTTATACTTCACCTAAGTCTGCGGCAATAGAATGATGCCTACTAAGTAGTTGTCCAATAATCAAATATCGTTTTAAAATCAGTAAAAAAAGTTTTTTAAGTTAGTATCTAGATGAATATCTCTACCAGTCATCATCATCATCCACAGCAATCCACTGCTTGGCCAGAGCCTCTTCTTTTGCACATCACTCACCTCTGTTTAGCGTGCATTTTCATTCAGCTATTTACTGCCGCCTTCATCTTCCCTCCATTTGTCTAATGATCGGCCAGCACTTCTGTATCTTGTAGGCTGAAACTCCAAGAGTTTATGACATCATCGTCTATTTACTACAAAGATAAAATATGTCCTGTACACCTCCAATTAAGTATTGCATTCTTCGAGCGATGTCGACTAGATCTATCAAGGATATTCCCAACATACCTCTCTCCAATGCTCGTTGTGCTACTTATCTTTACCATTATATCGTCAGCATTGGTGACGAATATCGCTTATATCTGAACAGGCAAATAAACGATTAATGGATAATAGGTAACACTATTTTAGAACGCGAAACACGTGTATAGCAAAAAAGATGGAATGAAGTTTTATGGTATATATTAATGAAGTAAAGTGATACTAATTATGTTATTCTCGCAGACAAACAGCGCGATGGGCGCTTTGATGAATGGCTCGAGTCGGTCCGGGGACCTCAACAACAACATGTCGGGCTCGTCACCAGCGCCTTTTGCGCCTCCCTCGCACCTCAAACCCCTCGGGCTATCCGCGCCCAGCTGAGACTATCGCGCGTGAGACGCGGCCCACCCATATGCCAAGTATCAAAACTAATACACGTATTATACAATTATTAACTTAAAATATGTGTGGAATTAATAAAAAGTGAAGATAAGTGTCCAAGTATCAAGTGTAACGACTGTTGATAACTGCGATAATTCTCTTCGCATCTAACTGTGGTGTTTTCTAGTGTTTAAATTGAATAGTTCTTTAATATACTAAAAGCAAAGTGAATGCCAAACTGTAGTTAGATATATCTGTTAGAACAAATTAAGTGTGGATAATTTATGTTATTCACTGCTATAAATCTAGTGTTACTGAGATACTGAAATGATTGATGTCGTTTTAGTTTTTTAAATCTCATTATTTTTGATCTCAGATTATTCTTAAATGCAAAGTAACAATTTACGAATACTAGTAATCAGACAACAAGGACGGGTCAAAAACCTGCCGTATCATCTATATTGGAATTTCGATGAAATTGTATTTCTAGTATCTAGGTAGGTATTTTTATTGTAAATAAACATGGCATCGTAGACAGTGAATCTCATTCATTCAAGCGGTGGATTCAGTGAATCTATCCCATATATTTGATGTAGGTAATGATTGTGCCATACAAACATATAAATCTCATTTTCATTATCAAATAAATAAATTATTCAACTAAATGAACAAAATGTTTTTACGTAACGTCTTTGTAAATGAAATTGGCATAGCCTCGAAGTTTATTTTTCACATTTACCTGAACTCGCTAATTTGTTATTTCGTTTTGTATTTATATTATATATTATCTGTTAAGTTTATCTACTATCATTACTATAAACATTGTTATAATGTTTGTATTATTTATGTAAATAAAGTACTTACTGTAAGTAGACTATTGTATGTAATTATTGATTATACATTGATATTATAGTAAAATGTGAAATCCTAATGTTAATTAAAGTAATACAAGATAATTAGAGCAGTTGGTTTACCTAGCAACGTTTGTAAAACATCTTTGTATTATTTACGAATAATAATTTCTGCATTTAATTAGGTACAATCTCATGCATTCCTAATTAACGAGAGATATGCTTATGTCTCTAACACATTTGTATAAATATGAATGTGTCAGGTTTTCTTCTAACCAAGGATACGACCAAAGATTGTAGATCATTAAAGCCTTGTTCAAAAGAAAATTGTTTTTATTTAAACTACCACTAACCTTATTCCTCAAAATAGACAAGAATTGTTCAATATTTTCAGTACGAACATAACTTACGTTGTGTGCATCCATATTGAGCGTCCCCGTGCTTCAACCGTCAGTCGTGGCTATTGAAATACGTTAGTAGTAAAGCTAAGAGTTTGTTAGGGATTGTATGTTAGAATATAACAATTTAAAGTACATATGCGTATTTATCATGATTTTTTGTCTCATACCGATGCATTAAAATATAGCGGCAATTTTTTTCAAACCCAATAAAGTAGCAGTTTAAATGTAAATTAGCAGTATTAGGAAAGATGTACATTAAGGTTTAGTTTTGTGCGCCTAATATTATTTTATCTGTTTTACTTTTTAATTTTGTTTACATTTTATGTAAATTAGTAATTGAATGTCTGTATTATTAAAATGCTTGAATTATTATTATTAAAATTGATAGTTATTACACAATAGTTTTTTTTACCTTTGAAGTAACGTGCAATTGCAAACCTAAAAAAGGATAGGTACTGCGTATTCCCAATACTTATGTGAAATGTTGTAATTTTAAGTTCAAGTTAAGTTTTCTGTCGCTCAGATAAAACTAACTCCGTACATGTAATGCTTTCGTGTGTTAAACAAGTGTACAATGAACGTTGATGTTATCATTATGAGGAGGTGAACGGAAGTAAAGGTCTTCCCATGTTAAAGCATGGACCAAAACGATGTCATATCGAGAACATAAAAATGTCATCGGCCACAGTATTGTGACGCTCGCTGATAATACCTGAAAAGATGGGTGAGTAGTGAACTTTATCGAAACGTTATAGTAGGGTTAGCAACGAAGTGAGACTTTTCTTATTTATTTGTCTTTTTATATCTAAAGCAAGGACTCGTTTTACAGTTTTGCGTTTCCAGCTGATTGATCTGTTTGAAATTCAACTGATTAGTTAACAATAGGCCCCTAAGGTTATCGAACTTCAGCTTATTCGGTTTCAGTCGAAATAATGTTGGTAACTTGTCGGTACTGCGCGTGGCGACGGCAGGAGACCGGATGGTTTGATGCTCATTCCATGGAAACTAGGAAAACAGATTATGTAGGACGCTACATGTCGTTATACTTGCTGTTTCCCATGTCCCAGTGACTTCCAAGCCAGAGAGTGCTGCGGTCAGCACTGCCGAGAACTTGAAGCGGCCTGAATATGCGACTTTCTCGAAGAGTTTCATATTTACACCTTTTGTAATCGAAAATTTGACACCTTTGGATTCCGAAATCGACCGACTGGTTTCTGATATTCGTAAGTGGTCTAGGAACGCCTCGACCACTTACGAATTACGAAGACCGTCCGCCTAGCAGTTTCTTCCACCAGAGAATTAGCTTGGCTATTCAAAGAAGTAATGCTGTCATTCTGCTAGGCAATCTAAGCAAGGACAAGTTTTCTAACAGCAACTTTGAGGAAGTCTATTATTATAAACAATATTATGGAAATTCGTAGCTACATGTATACAAGTTGCATAATAGCTGACCTGACAGACGTTGTCCTGTCCTGAAATTTAAATGTATGTAAATAAATATAATATTAATAAACTTTCAGTTTTTCCCGAATTTTCCAATTTTCTGGGCAACTAATTAGGAAACTAATTTGGATGAATCCACGACTTCAAAGAAAGATTTCAGAGATTTTAGAGCATTATCTAAAGTATACAGGAAAAATACAACAAAAGTTATATTTAATCTGATAGAATCTGCTAGATGCATAAATTTTTTACCATATTCATTGAATATCGCACAGACATTATAAAGCTCACATTCATGAGAACTCGCATCTGGTAATTGTTTATGTTTAGATATGATTTGATTTCTATGTATCTACTAACGTCTGCCCCGACTTCACACGGAAATTGATTAAGAAATATCAGTATTCTCTATTATTATAGTTTGTTTTATCGCTTTTGATATCGCAAATATATTCTCCAGATTATATGTGTGCCAATTTTCATGACTATTACGGTAATAATCCGGTAAAAACGGTATAGAAGATGAAATGCTGCAGCGCCATCTGGTGGCAAGTAACATAAAGTGGATAGCGCGAAAATATTTTCCATATTCCAATACCTATTTATATCAATTTTCATAGCAATCGGTTGAACGGTATTTTTATATACTGCAGCGGATACACGGAAGTTTATATACTACAGCGCCATCTGGTGGCGACTTGCAACAAAGACGATAGCATACAAATCTTCGTCATGAAAAAATATGCCAACTTTCATGGTGATCGGTCAAACGGTGTTGGTATTTATCTATTACATCTATTTTTATATATACAAAAGAAGATACCCACTGTAAAAAAAATTATATTAATACTGAAATAGGTTATTATAATACAGGCGAATAAGTTATTTACTATCGCTCTTTAGAAGGCGGACGTGCAAAGAGGAGAAAAATCACCCCAATTTCCCCAGTACCGCTCGTCCTCATTGTCGGCCGAGCACAGCCTGATAGAATTGTTATCGATGCCATCTTTAATTTCGCTAGTACAAACATAATAACCGATGACTTAGAGATATACAATTCAGCTTCAGCAGTCGGCCAACAGTAAGTATGATAAAAATGTAGTAAGGCACAGTAATAACTCCGACAAAAACCTTTCCACAAATTTAAACTGGATTACCAGCGTTTGAATTGAATAGAAGAAAAACAAAAAACTCGCCTCTGTATAAATAACGAGTATTCAAATGAAGCGCGATCACGAATAAAGGCGTGATGCGTGAACAAACCTTTACAGCCGGCCTCTTCGAGCGTAAACGACACAATGAAGCGCGTGAAAAATGGCAACGACCAACGCAACAGCCCACAAATCAAAACTGTGAAACTGTTCGACAAAAAAAACATGAAAATGAAAAAGAAAACAGCGTAGGAAGCCCGGCGCACACCACTGATGGCTTCTTGCAATAATTTCCGCTTTCAATGAGCGCGTTTTCTTTTTCTTATCATCGCACGAACTAAGATGGTTGGGAATAAATTGAAATACAAAATTGATTGTTGACTTTTCCCGGGCGCTTTATTACTGTCACAAATGGGAAAAAGATTGAAAATTGCCTACTATGCCGGTATCGCCGGATTTGATCATTCCTTTATTATTTGATAGATAATATTTTCAGAACGTGCATTATTCATAATTTTGCTATTGGTATAGGAAAACATAAGCTCTAACATTTAAAATGGAAGATAAAAATTATTGTACGACCCCAAAATAAAGAATTTTTTATCATATCTTGATCGAAAGTTGGTATTTCGGTCCTATTTTCAGGGACGAAAGTGCCACGTTACACGTTTTGCGCATGCCTAAATTCAAGTCGCTTTTAAATATCAAAATATACGTTATGATACAGTGATTTGTTTTACAATATTATGATTGAAAATGTAAAATAACATAACACTAATTTTAAATTTTAATTAATAATTTTTTTTAAATTAAAATGCAGATTACCTGTAAATAAGATTGTAAATAAATAAATACATCATTATGTAAAACCTAATTTAAAGGAAAGTATATATATTTGAATTATTAAATTTAATAGTAAATAGTTTACTCACTTTTATTGCTAAATAAATTGAATTATGTCAACACAGGCGTTTTGCTTGGTATCCTTTGGCAAAATTTCTAATAAAACCTTTTAAATTGTGATAAGTATTAATATCGGATAGTTATTCTTAACATGCAGTGAGGCCTGGATATGCCCGAAATCGAGTGAACGTATGATAAATGCTGTAGAGATGCGGTCTCTCAGAAATATGTGCGGTGTCACGCTTGCGGACAGGATAAGCAATGATGAGATACGCAATATGACAGGGTTGCACAACAGTGTTATTGTAAAAATGAAGAAAGGAATGCTTAGATGGTTCGGGCACATGGAAAGAATGAGTGATGAAAGACTGACGAAGAAAATATACAGAGCGAAAGTGAGTGGTAAAAGAAGCCAAGGAAGACCAAGGCTGACTTATGAAGATCAAATAGCCAGAGTGTTAGCAGACGGAAATGTCAAAAGCACTCGCATACCTAGGCGAAAATGTGTGAGGAGAATGATGAGATTTGAGGAAGCGAAAGAGGTGTGTAAGGACCGCGACTCCTGGCGCTCCGTCCTCTCTGACTACCCCGTTGGGGATACAGCGTGAAGTTATGTATGTATGTATGTATGTATTCTTAACATAGACCATTGACTCCACAACGTCGGTGGCTTGTGGATTCTTGATAACTCTTCAAAGAAAACCAAAAGAACATTTTCATCTAAATAATTAAATCTCGTTTTTTCTCTCCTCCTCATAATAACAATAAAAACTCCTCGTAACATAAGTTGTACTGATCTTTCGACTTTTCAGGTAATAAATTATTCGTGATTTTTTCGCTGCGTTTTCTAAATTTCTAACAATTTCATCTCATCTCAATTCACTGTCAGATTCTTCATAACTCATTTTAATTAATTTAGTTAATTAACTTTTTATAATATGTTAAATTTTTTAAGATTATATTTTATTTTTAATGCAAACTAATTGGCATTTCATTTATAAATAAGCAATGATATTATATTTGTAAATATAACATCGGCTGTCTTTGTAAATATAACATCATTTTGTATAAAAGGCAATGATGTTATAATACAAAAGACGTAGATGGGTTACATGCACTCGAAAAGTGGCACCGCCAAAACTTTGCTAATTAGCCAACCCGGACTTGGTCAAAGAATATGAAAAGTATTGTTACAGAACCAACAATGTCATGCCATGCCTATTGCGCATTCAAAATTCTAAAATCTTTTAATAATCCAAACGTTGTTTATGTCATCATGATCATGTTATGACGCAGCCACCCAGTTTTAATCATCGTTTACATTTATTAAAAGCAATAATATATAATTCATCATTTTCAAATTTATAATTAAAAAATGTTGGCGATCTTTTTAAATAAATATGTTCTCATGTACATGATTCAAGAAAAACGAAATTCGAAAAAATGCAAACATCATTTTTTATTGGTATCAATCATTTTTTTTTAATGTCTGTTCTGTGGAATAATATTCTACGAATTAGTCACGGATTCGCTTAAAATGTAGTAAGAAATTGAAATTGACCAATCACAATGATTTAGAGAGCTATGTGATTTGTTAGTTTGAAATGCAATTATGTTTTACATTGCATAGCGACGCAGTGCAATGTATATTTGTCTCACTTTGTAACGTTGTAACTGGGACCATATTTTACTTGGATTAGTACTAAGGTAACCTATCTACCTCTTTTGTATTATAATATCATTGATAAAATGTGTATAAGTTATTTTATTTACGAGTTGTTATATTTCAATAAATAAATATCTTGTTGCTTAGTGACGTAGTCAAGGAAACTACCGAACATACACTATGCTTAGTAAATAAAAAAATTAACGCATGCGCACTGATTATAACTAACCTGGTTCTAAAATAAAAATATATTAATTAAATTTCCTAAATTAAATTAAATTTAGGATTCTGGTCTGATAAAAATTGTATACGCACTACGGGAGGAAAGTATGACATCGCAACCCGCGATTTGTCACCCTCGCCTTCGGCTCGCGTATTACATAATATTGTATAATAATCAGAATCCAGTTACACCTACCTATACTTCAACAGTATAGAAAAGTTTATTTCTTGACCCAAATAGGTATCGAAACTGGCACCTTCAGCTTGGTAAAGTCAAAGTCAAAGTCAAATAAATCAATCAATTTATTTAAGTAAACACAGTTGGGCGAGGCTTTCGTTCAGTTCGAATAGAAAACCTCCACACTGAAAAGTCAGTTTTTTTAATAAGGTGAGAAATACACAACCTCTTTGCCAAGTAATCAGTCAATATTATAAATATGTATACCTTAATATATAATTAATAAAAATAATAAAGGAAAAAATATATATTTTCCTTTATTATTTTATTAAGCAACAGAATTAGTAATTAAGACTAAAACTACAACTGTATTGCATTGAAAGTTAATAGTTACCGTTATACATTTACTACATCTGATTATAATCATATGCAATTCTAAATAATTTCCACCATAAATTGATTACTTTTATCTACAAATTTTATTGTAAAATTTAAAATTAATAGTCTTAAGCATAAACTTAGTATATACTGGCGTATAGACGTACAAAGAGTGCGAGTGAGAATATAATCTTTTATGATAGTGGCACGAATAGGTAAAAGACAGCAAACGAGACCCTCTTGTAACCCTTTTTGAATGACAGGTCGTCACAAGTCGTCACACTGTGGAGAATGCCGTTGACTTATTTTATTATTTTGTGTTATTCCTTTTTTATTTCATAGAAGTACTGTATCCTTTAATAATGGTTAAGTGTTCTGTATGTGACTGTGATATTACATATCGCAATAATCAAGGGAATCATTTATTTCATTGGTGACAATGACAAATTACAAATCGCTACGCGTCAATGAGCTCTATGTTCGTCTATACGACAGTATATAAGTTCTAAGCTAAGTTAAGCTAAGTTAACTATAAGCTAAGTTCATGATTTTAATAACTTTTATAATTTGATCATAATACAATAATACAACTGCACGGCGAAATGTCATTGTTTGGATGACAGCGGATACTGTATTGGAAAAAAATATACACAAAGTTGTGTTTTACGTGTACAAACTATGTACTTACTTTCTTATATTTGTAGCTTTTTTATAGCTTACAATAATGCATTATGTTATCTTCTATAGCGATGAATAGCATTTTTATTGATATTTTTACTAATTAAAAAATTATTTTAAAAGCATCACAGTAATAAATAGGTATGATTTAAAATAACAAATATAGTACATAGATAAGTTTTAATCTTAAGCACATCATGGTGGATCAATTACAAAGCGATCCCTTATTATAAATAATAAAAGAAAAATGTACCCTAATTGAAAATACGTACAGAAATGTATGTGTGTAGATAGATAAGCTCTAGTCTACAGCGCTTGCCAGCTTCAATTAGCGATAATTGTGTCAAGAATGAAGTTTACTACAAACGGCTCAAGATACTTATATACATACATATTACGTTGTATTTTAAGACTACGTCTTATTTAAAATTCGCATGTGAAATCACGTGCCTCCAGAATGTTTTATCGTCGAAAGTATCTTATACTTATAAGCTTGTACCAACAACATGCTACTAACTAGGATATCTACAAACATCCAGAATCCAAGACAATTTAAAAAAGTCCGTTTCTTAAATTAACCTGGCCGAGAATCGAATCTGGGATCCTCGTATTAGAAGGTAGACGGCCTATCACTGCACTAGTGGGCCTCGTAAAATTATCATCGTAAAGAAAATTGGATACAAAATACAACGATAAATTCCTAAGAAGAAGAGATTAAAACTGATATATCTAATCATAATACATGTACCTATACAATACATATAAATGAAATTGAAGTGTCTGAAGTTCTTTTTTAATTTTTTGTTTGTCTGTCTGCTTGTTTGTATGGGCTAATATCCAAAATGTCTGAATGGATTTTAACAGGACTTTCATTGAAAGATTGGACTTTCACTGAAAGAAAGACTTTTCAGACAGTAATTTGGCTACTTTTAATAACGGAAAAATACCAAATTCAAGGTGAGAAACTGCAAGGCACAGCTGATGCCAAATGAATGATACAAGGTCGTTGCCCTGCCCTGACTCTTGTGGTGTGTCGTGGTTGAGAGGTGTTAAAGGTTAGACGCAGTTGTCCGTTTGTCTTTTGTTGGTGTTTTTCTGTGACATCGTAGCGCTCAAACATATAACATGATATCCATACAGTTTTTGTGTTTATAGGCAGCAGTTGTCGAGTGTTCTTAACTTTATGTGGGCGATAGGATTCAGCCATCCTTACGAAATTCAGCTTTAAATCCTAATTGTGAAGAAATCTTAGGAATTATTATAGCTACAAAATTTTTAAAGATGCTTTTTCGTAATCCAAGTATATAATAATAAGCAGGAAGCCATAAAAGCAGGTAACTATATTATCAGAGTTATCTGTTTATTGTTCTTCGACAAGAGTTTTAAACTTATTTTTTTTAAACTTCGGTTTACAGTTTACCGTCATAATTCCTACGTATGTTATTATATAAACAAATATGTGCATATCTGCGTACATAGGTTACCTAATCGAATTTATTTTTCCATATTATATTTCAAATATACTTGTTTCAATTCATAAAACTTTTCGTGCCATAATATATACTTAGATTGTGTTACACTGTACACATTTATAATATTTGATAATAATTGCCTTCTATTGAAAGTAATACCTTATCTTAAGTCATAATATTTCTAACCGAACGGATCGTTGAACGTTGAACGGAATAAAGCTCTGAAGATAAAACAGAGATGTACAAATTATATCCCATTTCACTCGTTTATTTCTATAAAAGTTAGGCAACATGAACCAACTTATTATTTTTTCAAATAAATAGCCGAGCTATTATCTTTACGACCTATTCCCTGTTTACATTCACTAATATACAGTCAGGATGAGTAAACGACAGTTGTCAGTTCCTTTTATCCGCTTCTTGCTTAAGGGATTTCCCTGTATAGTTACGACCAGTTTAAAAAGACCTCTAAAAATTCTATTCTACATCTCAAGTTTTCCGATGCACAATCTACTGTGAAGATCTTTTTACACCAGCACTTATTGTCTTAGGGGCCCTTGTTTTTTATTTGAGTTTTAATTATTAAAAGTTTTATGAACTGGTTATTTCTTTTTATGGGGTTGTTGAGTTAATTCCTTTTGTTTGTTAAACTCGTTCAACGTAGGTAATATTAATTGCAAAAAGTTTGATGTAAACGATGAATGTTATTTTATAATTTTATGTAAAAATAATTTATTTATTTATTCGTTCTGCACTAATAAATACTAGTACATACGGTGGGCTTAATGACACGTGACATTCTCTACCAGTCAACCATTGGGTGGAGTGAAAAAGTTGTTGTGCAGGAAAACCTACTACTAATAAGATTATATTATATTTATACATATAATATACTATAGATATTTAAATAATAATATAGTATCGAAATAAATGAATACGAATGAGGCGTTTATGCTACATAATTGTCTTCATATAAACCGAATTTGTGCAACATTTTCATGTGTAAATCATTACTTACTTAAATTCACGGTTACACCTAATTAGTAATTTCATTAACGGTTAGCGCAATATAGTCATTATTTGCAAAAAAAATTTTAGAACGAAGTTCTTTAACGCGGTTTGCGGGAAGTTAGAGTTGGTAGAAATCGTTACGCAAGGAAAAAGCGTTACATGGGGCGGAACCCGCACGTCGCAGGCGCTAGGTTTTTGTTTTTGTTTTAAATCATACGTGAGTTTTATTTTGTCATTATTGCAATTAAGTTTTGAAAAATTGAAACGGCAACTAAGGCACTTCGTTCCTGACGGGAATCCCCGAACCGCACACGTTTTTATGGATATGACCATAGATTTATACGTCAGTACATAAAATGTCTACGAATGTGACCAACTATTTTTTCATTTCCTATATTTAAAAAAAATATAAATAGCAATGTGAACACACATAGTATACTTACACCTAATTTTTTAATACTCCAGACAATTACATAAATTGTGTGACCCCAAACCAAGCACTAGGGCCTAGTGACTATGGTTTGTACTCTAGGTACTGATCCAAGTCAAATGAGAAAAATTCGTTTTAATTCAATAATAATAATGATAACAAATGCACCAGAAAATACACACAGATAAAATCTAGCCTCAAACTAGGGCATTTCCCATGCTATGAGTCGACCACTACTAGGGGCGTCTCCCAGTACACCCAGATCCGAGACAATCTAGAAAAGTTTGTTTCCTAAATTGACCCAACCGGGAATCAAACTCTGAACCTTCCGCGATTAATAAGACCTAAGCCTCTGCGCCATTGAGGTCAAGTTATTATGTAGTAATACGTATTTGTTAGTTCTTAAATATTATTTATTGCAATAATTTGGACTGAATCTATTGCTTTATGTTATTGGCTAGGCGTTACATTTTATTAAAACTGACTATGTAGTCATCATTTCAAAAACAATTTTGTAATATGTATTTCGATTGAGCGGATAACTCTGAAATTTATCGTTATCACGTCCGTTGAATATCATAAACCATTTTAAAGTTCGCAAAGAGATATTCACATCGAATTCTCATTCGGCGCCGCGAGTCCGCTGTAAGTAAATTTAACTTTAAAATATGCATAACAGTTTTCCGATACGATCCGCATTCAAAATTTAAACACATCGAGTGTATTAAGATACATTTCGATTCAGTATATTTAGGAACTTTAAGAAGAAAATGTCATTCGTTTTATATTTTCACTTATGTAATTATATCTAAGTATAAAGTCATTCGGGTCAAGTGTGCGCACGGTTGCCTCTTTGAAACCATATTGCGATTAAAATTTAGGCATCAGATTACATGCACTAATTTTGAATAGGGTATTTATTAGGTACTTTCTTAGGAAACAAAATTGAACTCTTCAATTATTACCGTTTTTCTGTGATACGAAATCGGATGAAGAAAATCGGAGAGCGCGCAATTAACCCATAATGCGGGTAATTATGCGCAATTCTATGAAGTAACTGAACATTCCCGGGATAAGTGAACGCATTGCTTAATCAATCAAAAGAAATTAATGTCAGCGACAAACAATATTAAAATATGATACATACATATCTTAACGCTGTATCCCTAACGGGGTAATCAGAGAGGACGGAGCGCCAATCGTCGCGGTCCTTACATACTTCTTTCGCTTCCTGAAATCTCATCATTCTCCTCACACATTTTCGCATAGGTATGCGAGTGCTTTTGACATTTCCGTCGGCTAACACTCTGGCTATTTGATATTCATAGGCCAGCTTTGGTCTTCCTTGGCTTCTTTTATCACTGTCTTTCGCTCTGTAAATTTTCTTCGTCAGTCTTTCATCACTCATTCTTTCCAAGTGTCCGAACATTTGTTCATTTTTACAATAACACTGTCGTGCAACCCTGTAATACTGCATATCTCTTCATTGCTTATTTTTTCCGCAAGGGTGACACCGCACATACCGCACAACTGTTATTGCAATTGAAGTAGTTATAAAGAAGTTAAGCAGGTACTCACAGTCACAGTTCAAATTATAATTGTGTTATAGCCGACATCAATACAAATTACCAAACATCAACCACCATAATGTAACATAACATAAAAAATCGCAACTCAGGAGAACTAAATTACAAAAATAATTTACCTAATATAGCTCGAGATGAATTATGAGATATAAATTCTATTAATAAAGATAAAAATCACAAAAGAAAACACTTCTTCACTTAAAATTTGTACGTTTCTCATGGCATCACATCAGGAAAGCTCTGCACATAATGCATTTTTCCGAAGATAGCTTGTTTAAAGTATTTTTCGTTGCAAAGAGGAGAAAAATATTATTTGTCCTTTCATTTAGATGGCTTTTGTCTTTTTTTGATTTATTACCCTTTAGCTCGTTTTATATTTTTTGATAAATAATAACAAAAATAAACTCATTCACATCAACCAGTATTATAAGTAGTACATTTACTTTAATTCGGTTTCATGTATCTACACACATGAAACGGAATGAAAGTGCACGCAGCGTACATTTACAGTCGTTACCACTTGAAGGTAAAAAAAAAGTTTTTATTTATCGTTCTCATTTCGTGTAATTAGATGTTACACGAGTTGCCATGAGACATAAAACTATGGAACCAAGCTAATTTGAATTCACGTAATAAAAGTAATGAAACACAACACGGTAAAGCGTCACGTGTGAACTATGTCTTTACTCCATCACCAATAATTGACCAAAACAAACCTCCCTTCCTTTTGACCCTTCACTGAGATATGGTCATTGCCCACACTAACCCACCACACACCCTGAAGTACTCTACATGTTATGAAATTAAAATTACACATTAATACAGTACTTATAAGTGAGATACATAACTTCAAACCATTTTCTGTCCGAGGTAGACAGAGCATTGAAGTGCAAATCACGTTAATGCAATCTACTTAATTTTACATATTGATGGGTGTTAGTTAGCCCATTGTCTAGATATTATTGTTATATTGTGTTTTGTATATTATTTATTATTGATATATTTAAAACTATGTTAAGCTACAAAGTCAATAAATATGCATACATACTTAACAAGGTCTTAATACTTGGAAACAAATTACAGGCGGCTTTTAGACTTTGAAGTTAAGTGTACTTAACCACAACTTGCGAAAATGTAAATGTGTCTCGACCGTACCCGAGTTGGGATTCCAATCCCAAGTCGGGTACGAGCCCGTCTACCACCCGATATGGTAATTAGTTATTGCTTCGTCGCGAATTAGTAACAGATATTCTAATTATACACAACCACCAACCGGTACCTTTTGTCTCTATTTTGCACACATGAAAATGTGAGATATATTTTAATATGAGCATCACTGTGTAGACCAAATAATTTAGATTGCTTGTGATTATGAAATTTATAAATAAACAACTTTCCTTCGTGCCCATACCATATACCTACATACATCGACACCGACGTCACTATATTTCCTTTCTTTTTTGTATCTGTTTGCTTTTTGTTTAGGGATTTTTTTATTATAATTTATATATAATATATATAATAATACGGCATATATGTAGACTAACCGTGCCTCGTGGTGTCACTCGTATTAAATATACCTAGAATTCGTTAATAACTTGAACAGCGCCACATATCAGATAGAACCTAGCATATCTATGAACCATCAAAACGAATATATTGTGAGAATGACCTGTAGAATATTGTACCTATATATTTTAGAGGTAATATTAATTTGAACGTAAAAAAATATTTATTGAATTTGGGTTTGTTTCGTACAATCCGTACGATTCCGTGCAACAAGGTTGACAGAAGTATTGACAATTAACAAAAAATGAATAACATCCAACTACCGCGCACTGTCATTGCATTGCTATATAATATTGTAGGCATATACATGACCTCAATCGTCGTTCAGAAGTTACACCATAAGTAACAGACACACTAACGATTATACATATAGGTAAAAATCTACACATCTATTTATCATATATAAGATTTTAAGTACAAATATGCATACGGTCTGGAAACTTTTTAATGCTATTAGAGCAAGCCGCGGAGGCGTTAAGCTTGAAACCTTACTTGATTCTACTTATTCAGGAAACTTTGACGCCTTCGCTGTAGAAACTCACAAGCGCATCTTCAAAATTATAACGTCTTAATTATAGAGATGTTTTTTTCAACGTTATTATTTATTTTCAATTATAATAATTAAAAGGTGTTTGCCCTTATGATCAATCATCAGGTTTTTGAGCTGGACTCTATAACATTATGTTTTGAACTAAATCTTCATAAATAGAGTCCTTCAATAGAAGAAGTTCAGAAGATCTCTAACAACAAGAAAATCGTTTTTTTTTATGATATTAAAGTTTTATGCGGTAATAATATGCAAATGGTATGCAACATTTTCTTTCTTTTAGTATCTACATTTGTATATATTTATTACGTTCCAGAAAAATATAGTTAATTTATATTTAATTTTACTATTTCAGGCCATATTCCTAAAACGAATTATAAAGATTTTGCACTAAGTATCGTAATCCTGATACGCTTATCTTTTTCACTTATTGCATATTTGCGCCGAGGACGATGCAAGTGCTATAAGTTGAAATAATGAATCAATATTTTTTTTATTAATTTAACGGGAATGACATTTTAAAAACAATTAATCCATACATGCCAAAACCAAAACACTAAGTAAGATACTGGACATCAAGCACATATTTTCTTCCGTATTTTGTTTAGCTGCACTACGAAGTTTCAAAGATTCGTCGTCTTTTTGTTGTGCTTCCATATTTGTCTGTCGTTCCACAGCAGATTGTTCATTTGTTTGATCCAGTTTTCTACGTTGTTCTTTGGGCCAAATCGTTGTCGTCTCTTTTTGTTTTGTCTCTTCAAGGTCAATTTTTACTACGTTAATTTCAACAGTTTCACTTTTGGGTGAGAAAACTTCCGATTTCTCGGTTTCACTTGTTATAGCAGCTGTTTGTGTTGTTGTATCATTGTTTTCAAAGACTATATTTTTAGTGGTGATTGGCTCGTGATATGTCATTGTTGGTATAGCGGCAGGCATTGAATTCACTAATTCTTCTATAATAGGCGAAACATTATTTTCTATTATTTCCACTGGAGTATCTTTGTCAGTTGCTTTGTAAGTGTTATTACATACATCATTTTGTAATTTTTCTTCAATACTACACAAAAGGAATGTGTTCCAGCTCCGTAAAATTTGATAGAGGTGAGGTTGTTTACAATTGTCATTAATATACATTTGCAAGCCCATTACGTTTCCATCACAAATTAGAGGACCACCACTGTTACCCTGTAATACAAAATAATTACATTGAACATTTCACTCCTTGTTCTCTTTTTATCAAATCGTTTGTTTATGTTAATTTTTTAGTTAACATTTAATGTTAATGTTAAATAAAAGACTACGCGGACAAAGTCGCGGGCAACAGCTAGTTGGTAATAAGTATTAAAAAAAAGTCAAAAAAAAATTGTTTAAAATAATAAAATACCTGACAAAAATATGGGTCAAATTCCATATTCTTATTATCATCGCTGTCTATGGCACAGCTCATTGCAGTATGCTCACGGTAGTGACTTCCGCAGTTATCACGCGAACGCGGTAACATTTCAACAAACAATTGCATTAGAATCTTGTCTTCTGTTAAGTTTCCATATCTCTTCTGTAACAATATATAAATTATTAATACATACATACAGCTTCACGCTGTATCCTTAATGGGATAGTCAGAGAGGTTGAAGTATCAAGCGTTGCGGTACTTGTATACTTCTTTGTCCTTCTCAAATCTCACCATTATCCTCACACTAGCCTGGATATGAGAGCGTTTTTGACATTTCCGTTTGCTCTGGCTATTTGATCTTCATAAATCAGCTCTGGTCTTCCTTAACTTCTGCTACTTCTCACTTTTGCTCTGTAAATTTTCTTCGTCGATTTTTCATCATTCTTTCTTTCTATGCGCCCGAATCATCTAAGCATTCCGTTCTACATTTTTACAATAATACTGGGTCATCCAACCTTGTCACACTATGTATCTCTTGATTGCTTATCTCGTGGATAAATATATTATATTATAATTACATATTTGACGATGCAATACAGTGAAGAATTCGCGGTGTATTTTAGTTCTAAAGTACTTATTCCATTGGTTATTGAATTTCTAAATACTTAATTTGTATGCTCTTTAACTTCTATATATTTTTTACGATATTATTCGCAAATTTGCTGGATACGTTTTCTGTTTTAAGCTACAAAGACTATAAACAAGCATGCAGCTCGCCTTACAGTAAGCGGTTATACTGTAAATACCTTTTCGCGCCTCTTTGAAAATCCTATGCTTAGTGTTTTGGAAAATCTGTATAAAGTCATTCCACAACCCAACTGATATAACATTAATGTAACACATTATGTTTGCGAATCACTTACCGCGTAAACAAGTATGATGCAATTCGTCGAATGCCCTTGTTTGGTGTCCAAAGCGTGAGGGCTAATATTCACTGATGACGTTATATTGAAAGGTAACAATGTTTTCAAGACACTTATACCTGTGTACCACCACTCGGTAACACTATGATTGTATGGTCGGATAATCTGAATGACCTAATAATAAGAAAATTATATGATCAAGACAAATTTTTGTCGAGTTTATTTATTTAAAAATATAATGTGGAAATTGTTTTTTTGCAAATGGAAATCGTTAAAAAATTATTATTTGCTGTACCGTACTAAAACATCATACCTCGCGTTCTTGTTCATCTTCATCTTCGTTTACTGTAAAATTAGAATCAATAACGGTAGCACCAACTCTAGCTAGTAAAGTTTTTTGTGGAAAACCAACTGCAACTCCATTGATCATGAGTGGATCAATAGCAGATGATACCAGCCAATTAGGTTTGATCAATACTGCACCCCGAAGAAATCGGTCGCCTGATACATCTTTTATTGATTCATCTGAGTAATATACCAATGCCTAGTAAAGAAGTTTTGGTATTATTCGCAATTTAAAAAATCTATTGTAATAATTGTAGTAAGCATTTGATATGGTCATTGCTTACCGTAAATGGATATTGTCCTCTTTTGATTTCGTTGTTACTTTCTGCCATAACGTTATGGCCCACAACCAGAACTGAAACATGTATTTATAATTTTGTACTTACATTTGTATAAATTGGTATAACAATGCTCAAACACTTACCACAGCACAGAGCGATAAAAATTATTCTCATATTTCTAAAAATGAACCAAGCAATAATTCTTTCAATAATTTTAAATTGAAATTTGTGTACTGACGTATTGTGTGTAATTCTTCTGTCAATCTCAAAAATTCGAAAGAAGAACGTGACAACTAAACAACCAAATTTTCCCGGTTACCTGCATAGATAAATGAGCCATGACGTCTACTCCAACCTTTTTAAACGTATTATCACTCTTTTACTTCTTGTCGTAAAAAACGAATTAGTCGAGTCACGTCCCTTTATTTTTCTTCGCTATCTCTGACAAAGTTGCAGCAACTCGAGTCGAAGGCATTAATCAGAATCGTATCCAAGCTAAGATGTATTATCCTCAATAAAGAAGGAGGAATGAGTTTGCAAATTTAAAATGCGTGTTTTACAGATAACATAGTGGGATAAATCCAGGAAAGTGGCTAATTATTCATGTAGGGGTGTTTAAGAGTGCGTATTAATACACCAAAAGCAGTGTTTATTTTATAAAGAAATATGCCGAGAATTTAAAAATGTCGTTTATTTTCTATGTTCGGACGGAAACATGGCTTGGGCGGGCGCAGTGGGACGGGTTTATTTCACGTCTTTTCTCTTTTAAAATTAGTTAAATGCATAAAACATTGAATTTATAAGGTTGGAGAAAGTATCTTATTATTCGTCTCTATTTTACACTTTGTGTAATAAAGTAGGTATAGTTTTAATTCACACTGATATTGTACCGATGAATAATTGTCGATATTTGTTACTTCATACTATAAAGCCTCTCGAGAGTCATAAAACTTACAAAGTAAATATTACGACGCGCGACGAGTTCTTAACACCATTGAAAAGGAGAAAGACATAGTGATATCGTCTACAAATGAGCGGAAAGGATTGTCCCGAACCGCTGATGTGGCGACGTCAGAACGACTAGCTCAGACAGTTATTACACGTCCAATTTAACAAGACCTTTGCAAGTACTTACCATTTTCCTCGGAGTATTCTTGTTTACTACAAGATGAGAGGGGTTCTAGATGTCTACTACTATCGGTGGTACGGTAACGATCCGAATGAACGAGCTACGTGTTTTGGCGGCTCTCCGCAATCGTCCTACACTTCCATTGAACAGCTTTGCTTTAATGTACATAATATTATGGATACTAAAGTACGAACCTCAAAACCAATAAGTATGTAGTAGTTATGTTTGAAAAAATTGTTAACAATAATTCATCAGGTCTTTCCAGTTGTTATATTTAAGATTTTTACAATGTGCTACATTCAGTTTTATTGATTCTGGAAGTCTTACGAAAATGACAAAGGACAAAGTTGATATAACAAAGCTTGTAGAACTATTTTATTACCACGTTTTTATTGACTCTCTTTCTTCTGTGGTTTGTTTGTTTGTCTGTTTCGTATAAATTTACAATCTGTTTTAAATTAACTTAAAGATAATGTAGATAATTAATGCATGGATAGTTCATCTAAGACTCTAAGTAATGACAAATTTATTGCACTGCAAATGATTACACGAGTATGAACTTCTGTGTGTTTTCTCAACGACAGCCAGTCTCCACACTCCTTACCATTATTATCTATTCCATGCGGCTCATGCTTTTATTTTTAAATCTTACAAGTATTTCATACATACCTATTAAAAATTCGCAATCAATTTTCAGACAGTTTGTAATAAGTTTGCAATTTATATAGAATTATAAATCTGTATGGGGCTGAGAATATAATGATTTTATATTTTTGAGTAGTTTTTCAAAACGTGGTGTAATAAAATTTATTAAAAAAATTTTTTTTTTTAATAATGGCTATTATTATTTTTATTCCGTTAAAGATTAACTTAGTATTCCGTTTCAAATTTAAATAGAATAGAATAGAAGATTACAAAAAATTCAAAGTTTTAGCTGCTTTAACTACTGAACGCTAAAAATGTTAGTGTTAGTTTCGTACTTGAGATATAAAATTTTATTAATTTCGATTATTTAAAAAATGAAGGTCATACCATTTTTTTTATTGCGTACCATATTTTTATGACTTTAGATATTAGATTTGATTAGATTAGATTTGACGACTGGCATACAGCGTTAGATCCTGTGGGTTATATTCACACTATAGCTGACTTGAACGATCATGTAGGTAGGTGTAAAAACAAACGTATATGCTTATGCACTTAGTTTTGTTTCCAAGTTTATTTTTCTAACCTGTAAAATGAAATCTATCTCGCTTTTTGATTTAACGACTTGATTTTTTATATTTACTTATAATTATCCTATTTACAGCAAAGTTACAAACGACGAACATGTTACAAACAATTAGACAAACATATATCTTTACGTTATATACCTAACAGGAATAAATTATAAGCACAATCAGCTATACAAGTTAATAGTGATTAATTAATCTGGGTCTTGTTACAGCTCGCTATACATACTGGACTATTGCATGCTACTTGTGTTGATCTAGTAATATTTACTTGTAAATATTAAACCTAATATTTTTTATGTTTATCAAGCAGTAACCTCGTTGTTACCGAATTAAAATAGGACTATTTTGCAGTAAAATGTGTATTCCCAAAACGGGAACTTTCTATGGGCTTTACGGTAGAAATGCGACGCTCGCCTCGGTGATATGAATATTAAACGCTTCAAGAATTAGGAGATTTATACGACAATTCTAAAGTTGGGCGGACCTTGCGCACTTAAATGAATGTTTAACATTATCTGCTGAATTTTATGGGAGTTAAGTCTCTTTAAAGAACTTGTGAAGAACTTTAATAGAGAGAAGCTCTCGGGCGATTAATTCTGAGACGTGGAGAGATGTACTAGAATGCTTAATGCGAAAGGGTAACTCGACGTCTCAATCAATGCATTACCAAGAATTTACACAAAGCCTTTATGTGTTTAGTTCTATCAACTTTATGGTGGTATCTATACGTAAGTGCTTTTTACAGTATTCACATAATATTAATCATGAATATTATCATAATAATATTTCTTATAAATTCTTCTTACTAATTCTAACTTCTTGTCTACCTACATCTACATAAGCGGATGCTATAAGCTTCAACAAACACAACAATAATAACTGTATATCGGAAGTTATATTTTATGTTAACAATCTCTATCTCCGAATAATATAAAACCTAACAGCAATCCGAGTTTGTCTAAATATATGTTACATGAGAAATAACGTTATTAGTAAATATGCATGAAATACTATACCTTATACTTTACGGTAGTAAACTAATTAATCTGTGCTTATACTATGCTCAGTGACAGTCAGCCGTTGCAAATAAAATAGTTAAAGTCAAAGTCAAAGTCAAATCAATTTATTCAAGTAAACCCAAACTACAAGGTATTTTTGAACATCAAATCTACTTTAGTTTGGTTCAAAGAGAAGAGAAAAGAAAACCTGGACACTGAGAAGAACCGAAAAGAAACTCAGCAAGGTATTATTTTTTCAACATCATTTTACAAAAGGTTTATTAAAAATACAATATTCAGAGAGCCAGTAAATGCATGTGCAGAGAAGATCATTTCCAGACTATTATTTTATCTTCAACGAAATCGTTTATTTTATAGTATGATTGTCTATTCAATGTACATTTTATAACCAAACTACATCTATTTTCTGTTAATTGAGTGACTTCTTGAAGAACTTTATTATAAAAACGAATGCAGTTACCCAAAAATGAAACGTTTGATTTATGTAATTTAAATTTTGGAATAACTAATTTATTACGAACTCGGGTTTTCATACCACCAACATCGCCTTTCTTTACAAATAGATATATTTTTCCTCGTATACATAATAATTTCAAAGATGTATACGGACGGCAAGGTGAGTACATCAATGTCTTTAAAACGATCTCTTAGTGATTCTCGTGCATTCATACTGTAGATGGCACGTATCGCTCTTTTTTGTAAAATAAAAATGGAGTTAATATGCGCCGGTGATCCCCACAGCCAAAGGCCATAAGACCTTGCCGGCTATGAAAATATGCGAAATACACCAACCTAGCCGTATCCACATCCGTCAATTGCCTAATGCGCCTAATGGCATATATCGCGGAACCGAGCTTACCAGCCAATGCCCCGACATGGTCCGCCCACTGCCATTTACTGTCTACTGTTAAACTAAGAAAACTGGCACACTTAACTAATTCTAATTGTTTCCCACTCATTTCTATTTTATCATGGATTCTGGGTACGTTAGAAAGGGAAAATATAATACATTTGGTTTTTTGTGCATTCAGTAGTAAATTATTAACAGCGAACCACCTCGAGACGTCCGCTAGGATCCCGTTCACCCAGGTAATATCTAGGTTCTCTCTTTCCAGTTTAAATAGCAATGAAGTGTCATCAGCAAATAATACTATTTCGTACAAGTCCTTGAGCATAAATGGGAAATCATTAATGTAGACTAGAAACAGGTAAAGTCTCAAAATTGATGATTGGAGAACGCCCATTTTTAACTTCGAACCAACAGACGAAACCCCATTCACACTCACTCATTGCTCCCGGCCAGACAAATACGAGACCACGAGATCGAGAGCATTACCACGAATTCCGTAGTATTTAAGCTTGCAAATTAAAATTTCGTGACTAATACAATCAAAAGCCTTGGAAAGATCACAAAAAACACCAATGGCATCCTGGGATCCCTCCCAAGCCTAAAGTACAGTATTGATCAAGCTTGCTCCCGCATGAGTTGTTGACCGCCCTCTCGTGAACCCGTACTGTTGACCGTGAAACACCCCGTGAATGTTAAAATGTGCCAGCATTTGATTGAGTATTGGTTTGTTGGATGTTGGAATTGGTTTGTTGACGTGAAAACTGGTGTAATGTAAATTAAACATGACCTGTGTGGTTAAGTGGTGTAGAAGTTCTGTTTTCAGAAGTCATAATATGATATCTTATCATATTTTATGTACATAAAATAATTTTACGTTTACAAGAAATTAAATAAAAATGTTGTGATCTATATTATGCAAATAGTAGCCAGCCAGTTTTTTGTACGTAAATTATTGTAATTATATTTTTGTGCTAAGTATGTGAATTCTCTTTATAGAATTGGATTTTATAAATTTATTCCTTTAATTTTACCAAAAATGAGCGTTGATGATTAAGATAGATTCAAGCAGTTCCCTTAGAAAGAAGAAAAGAAAGCTCTATACATTTTGAAAATGAAGAAATTTATTCTTGTTGTAGGGGCATCGCATGTTATATAGAAAACTGAAATCTTGATTGAAATCGTGATTCTAAATCTATATTTCTCAAAAACTGTAGAATGAATAGACATAATTATAGTTATTAAAAACAAACAAACAAGAAAACCAGATCGCGACACTATTTAATAAAAAGTATTTTAAAAGAGTAATAATTACGAGTTCCTCTGTACTGTTTGATAAGAAAAAAGATTATTTATTAGATTGTACGAGACATAGATTAAATAAATTACATGTTGTACATGTATATAACATAACATATCAAAAACTTGTAAATAAAATGCAGATGAACTCGTAAATATGCTTTTTTTACCTTTTCAAGTAATTTTGAAATATTTTCTCATATTAGAGAATCAAAATAAGAAAATTATTTAAGTTCACGTAAATAAGGTAAATAAATATTATCATTAAGTTGCGTCATGCGCGCTTGCTAACACTTTCCCTTCCGTCACGTGATCAGAGATCACGTGATCGTGGTTGTAGCACTTAAAGCAATACATAGATGGCACAGCAGAACCAAGTAATAACTGATTGATGTAGGGACCTAATACGCCAGCCCTGTAGCCTGGTCCCAAGAAAAAGGGCACGGTGTTTCCCGCCTGTCGTAAGAGGCGGGGAGCCTTTGGGGTAGCACTTAATTGGAGTAGGGGCTCCGATCGTCCTTCCACGCGACCCCGAGGAGAATGAGAGACATGTGGTACGCACTGTAGCACTGCGATAGTGCAGGGGGCTCTGTGACTGTTTCTTCCGAGATGTGTGCTTCGGCACAGAGTGAGAGGGGCTCCCGTTGCCATTCCGTAGGAGATTCCAGAGCCCCTCGACAACGCGCCGATGACGGTCATCGTCAGGTTTTAGTGAGTATACTCATTACTCTGTCTAGAGGAGTCCCACATACTCTCCCCGTCACTCCTCAAGTGGGACAGAGTTGCATAAAGCATTTCTTTACTTTAAAAAAGGTACCTAATACGTGCCACGAAAGTGAAACCTGAGACTCCACGTAATTTCACCTATACGCAATCGACGATTTATAGCAATGCTATCATAGAATAATTATAGTACTGTAATAGTACTGTTATAATTATTTGTATTGCATATAATGTGCTGCTATAAATCGTCGACTGTGCAAGTCAAATTACGTGGTGCCTTAGGTATCATCTTTCGTGGCGTGCAAAAAAAAATTCTTTATAATAAGATCTATTCCTTGTCTTACTCTTTTTTTTGCTGTCTTCCTTTCCGACGAGGAAGTCACGTTTTTACTATATCGTATTTAAGAAAACACGACAGACGGATAGGATGAAATTGCAAGAGTTCCGTTTGTTGCCATTTTATTTGCGGAACCCTAAAAGTAACTTTAAATTTTTCATAACTGATGGTCCAGTGCAATAGTTCGACTCATGCGGATCATTGCTTGTTAGACGTAAATTTCCAAGCTCTTCCCTCCACTTATTGAATTTGACTTACGCAACGATTTTTGTGTACTTCGGTTTTCATTAACTGACCTCGGTGCTGATGTAAACTTAATTGAATTCACCAACAAAAGGCATCGAATGAAAAGAGCGTCCAGCAGTGTGCGATGCAGATTATAATAGGTTTTCCGGAATTTTCATGCGCTTTAAGTTATTCGATATTGAACTTTTGCATGGTGGTTGAACCATTGTTCCGTGACATTAAATTACGAGTGGTTCCACTATTCGAGAACGCATATGCATACTTTTACCACAATTCAGTTAATATGTGCTGTAACATTCATGGTAACATTGATTTTTATTGTTCGTAAATTACCAGTCATGTGGGTTTTGCGTTAAATTTTCCGTTCCCTTTTCAAAACTCTTATTACAATACAGTGTCAACATTAGCTTTTCTTCAAAATTTCTGCAACAAAAGCGTTATTTGCTGAAAGACCGTAATCTTAGTTAATTATCTGAAATTCGGGCGCATTTAATGTCGTTCCAAAATGAGTTTTCACAATTGGACTGGAGTCAAAAGAGCTTTCTAAAGGAATCGCAAACACAATTAGGGGCAAGTTCTTGTTTGTTGAAATTGTCAGGGAAAGAGTGCGCATGACACGCCGCTCATAACGCATTTAGAAGCTACTGATATTTGAGAATAAAGAAAATGTAACCGGATATATTACGGTGAATTAAAAGTACTGGAGTTTAAGGTACATTTACTCTCTTTACTGTTTGTTTTGTTTTTTGTACTCCGTCACAAATAAACATAAACACTAAAAAACATCTCACTTTTAAAGTTTTAACAATTGCTTTATAATACTTCAGCATGATAAAAACACAGTACGACAGGTCCTTTCAAAACATTTTAACCCTGTAAATGTTGGTTCTGTACCTTTGACGGTTTAGCTGTTTTAAAAATCGCATGCATGCTTATTGATCGAAACGAATTATATACAGAGAATAAGCAACTCTTAATAAAATATTAAGGCGATAGCGTTCATTTTCTTTACATTTTTTTTTTGTTTCAGTACTAGGCGATGTTATGAATCTATTAAAAATTGACCACAACTTCTGAACTGTCACAGTTAGAAACGGCATTCACAGTATTCGTTTTTTCTACACACATACCATACATTATGAGATCGCAAGTTCCATCAAGTAATGACAACGCAGAGTACAGAAATTTCAGTTGCTTAGTTCATCATATCGACAGTAAAGGCCGCTAAGCTCGTTATTATGATTGTACCCTATAGAGAGATACAGAATCAAATCAGCTCGAACAATGGTGACGCAATTAAACCCGCGAGGGGCGTCTTAGCGTATACACGATTACTTCGAAATTCATAGCACTCTTAATGAAAAATGAAGCTCTATGAAAAATGAAAATGAAACTATATGGTTTTTGCGACGTCGGTAAGCATGTTGATCTTTTTATATAGTTGTAACCTATAAGTTAATTAGTAACCTATGCAGCGTCTCAGAAGAAGAAATGAAATATCACTTATCGTTCTTAGTCAACGCGAGAAATAAAATTTAAAGGCAAACTTATTTCATTAAAAAAACTTTATCAGACACATAATTTTTGCGAAAGTACAATAACTTAAAATAAAAAAATGGCAATTAATAACAGTTGAAACCGTATAAACCATTCGGATTCGGTGCTGGTTAGGTGGCCGAATTCTATCTCTAGTATATCCTGAGGATGCTTCGTTGAGAGGCGAAACACGTGTCGATTGGTGATTTTTAAAGTTTGAGCGGATGATAGCTAGAGATTTTAGGAATTTATCACATGTGTACAATTATTTACGGTGCAATATTTGCAATTTCACACTCGATAGAACCCTGTTAAAATGATTTCTTGGTACGAAAATTTCATAATGTTTCTTATTATATAAGTTTTATTTATTTATTTATTTAATACATTTATTTATTATATAATATTTCATAACAGTCGTATTGAGTACAGTGAAATATACGACAGCGTAAAATTCGAAAATGGCTTTTATTCAATTTCAAACTAAGCAAATACTAAAAGAATTAAAATCAAACTCTTTCTCTCATTGTCGAGTTTAATGCAAATTCTTGGTTGAATACGGTCTGTTTACTTCTTGCGCCCTTTGTTTCAGCCGTAACGAGCAGAAAAAGAGCCCATTCAGAGCATCAGAACCTAATTACCCTCCCTCGGTTACGAAGGAGGGTTTCTAATTAACGATATTATGTCAAATAATTTGTTTGAACCGACCGACGTCTTACTTAGTTTGAGCCGAGGATTGGATTAAGTTTGTTTTTGGTTGAATACATTTATTTTGTATAGAAGAGCTGTCGCGATGAAGTGACGTTACAATATACTGATGTAGGTACATATTAGGTGCGTTATTATTTTATCTAAAATAATAATGCACCTAATTACTTTTATGTATGGAAACCTTTCCATACATTAAAGTACAGCCTGTCAATGTATATTTTCTCACGAACTATGGTATGTGACGTAAAAACTTTAAATTTGGCTTAACATAGGTACATGTTCTTGACCGCGTAGTTAATTTTAAAATTAATTTTGATAAGCATACATTTTGGTTTATAACGAGGTGTGTTGGAAAAAAATTCTTAAAGAGATAAGCTTTGCAGATTGCCCTTTGCAAATTACGGCTTCCATTTTTGTATATGTGTAGTTTAGTGTGCAAATAAATAAAAAAAAAGATATTACAGGTCTCATAATTAAAAAAATTGGTCAAGTGTAAGTTCGACTAAGGTAGGAGAATTAGGGGCCGAGTGGTGTGGGTGACCCGCCACAGAGGGTGAAGCAACAGCGTTTATAGCTCCCATTAGTGCGGGCCTTAGCCTGTCACTCCAAGACCGCAGTGCGTAGACTTCATGTTTACATCCTTTTCGAGGTGGCCCTTTTTCCACTGAACACTGCGAATCTAGACTGGACAGTTGATAAACACTCCTGAGGGTGGTGCTTCGGCGGCGCCCTCAGTACCGGGTCGGGGCAGATGAGACTGGAATGCCGAAAGTGCTCGGCCCGGACCGGACGGTAGAAAATGTCCCCATTTATGGGGACGAGTTGTGTTCCCCGTCCTCTGTGTGAGGGCGAGGGTCAGGTGTTGGGGCCACTAGCCCCTGTCAAAGGACAGGATTATTGTAGCCCCGGAGATGGAAAGACGGAAACCTTTTAAACACCCTTGAGGAAACACATAAAAATCTGAGGTGGAGGCAAAAAAAAACTCGAAATGAAACCCGTGAGACAACATGTAAAAATCAGAGGTGGCAAGAAGGAAAACATGTAAAAACCCGTGAGTAAACACGTAAAAATCAGGTGTCGTATGCGGATGTCCCTGCCGTGGCGTAGGCGGGGTGTGCATATCGCCACTTTTGGAAGCCTGGGGTGTCCTTTGGGGGAAGACGCTTCTTAGAAGAACGAGCAGGTAAAGCTGCCCGTATAACGAGGAAGGCCCGGCTTAGGTTAGGCATGGCCGCCGGGGCCGCGAAAGAATGGTAACACGCCCCAGTTGTCTCGGCATAAATACTCTCGAGAGATACCGTCAGGTTTTAGTGGGTAGACTCGGCCTTGCAACCTTCAGCCGAGGAGTTCCACACACCCCCACACCCCCAACCCTCCTAGGTGGGACAGGGATGCGTAATGCATTTCTTGACGTAAAAAAAAGGACAAGAGAATTAACATTTCTATACCCACGCATTGTTCTATGAGGCCGATGATTTACATTCGTGTCGTTTTTGTTTAAACAGAAACACCAGAAAACAGAACTAACTTCAATTTAGTGTGTTTCAAGCTTTCAAAAAATTCGTGCCGACATCACATGTTGTAAAATCACTGCGATGGATATTTTCTTATCGAAGTCTCTTTGTTGGTCAGGATGCAATTTCTTAAGCTCGTGTATACAAAGCATAATAGGAACTGATTTTGTTGTCTGATCTTTTAGCTATGTCATTCACTGCGTTCAATACAAAAATTTTTTTAGATGTTGTTTTAAGGAAATGCAGCATGTTTTTCTCATGAAGAAACACTTTTTGTAGAAAACTCATTTCTGTTTTTAAACGAACAAACAATACTGATATATTGGTCCTATGTTTTCTCTGAAACAGAAGGGATGTAATACTAACAGTATTAGTATAAAATGAAATCTATACTAATGTTATAAAGAGAGAGAGCTGATTTTGTAAGTTTATTTAATTGTGGAGGGTAATCTCCGGAACCACTGCACCGATTTCAATAATTCTTTCACCATTTGAAAGGTGCATTATTTCAAATGGACATGGGCTATATTGTACTCAACCCGGGCAAAGTCGGGACGGGTAGCTATTTATTTAGAAGCGTCTAATTAAATTTACTGTACAACGAGCTGGACAATTCTTCCTCCGATGGAACTTTCTCACAGACTTTTTCTTTTCTTTTCTCAAGGCGACGACGGACGAATTTTCCTTTACTAAATTGACTACTGCTCTCGTTGTCATCGGAAGTAGATGTTTGGCGACAACGCCAAAGGTCTTCCTTTAGTCGCTAAGTGCTGCTGACATTCTTGTTTAGGATGTACATATGGGCCACTGCCACTGAACTGCCATCTCCTAGTGGGATCGTCGCTTGGCATGCTCCTTTACACGAGACCTGTGTCTAACACTATCATTGAGTAAACTACACAATATATAACATAAATAATATAAGTATCTACATATAAAATACACAAATATAGATATGAAAATACAGATTATTATAAAAACGCTTTGTTATTAGAAATAAATCAGTATTATATATGCAGATAATTGCATAGAGTTGTTTTATAATAACGTAAAAGTAAGCTTAATTATAACACAAATATCTGATACTAAATTAGTTATAAGCCCTTCTAGTAATATATCTTCGATGGCTGCATACGTTTCACTGGCGATTTGTCATTGTGATGGATGCATTTGTCATTACAATTAGCCACCATTATCTGAGTTGCAATTATTATTACTTAGTTGTCATTTTGTTCTCTGGTTCACCCAATGCTTCACCTTGTGTTCAACAAATTACTTAATCTTTCTGCGTTTTGTTTTAGTAAACATTAAATAATTGACTACTTCAATAACTATAACTAGAATAAAGTCATTCGATTTTTAAAGTAATACAAATTGATTAATTCAATACATCTTTAACGAAATTGATTAAAATAATGACGAACTTCGGGCTATCACCACCGCTTATAGCATTTTATTATTATAATGTTACTTGACTTAGAAAGCTCGAAATTCTGACAGTAGGTTAGTGATAAGTTTTATCATTCTACATTCAATCATCAGTAGGCGCAAGAAATACGTAAGAACCGCGATGTTTAGCCGTCCGACCTACCTTAACTACCCCGTAAGTCAAGTCAAGTAACATTAAAATAATAACGCTAAGAGATGGTGGTAAGCCTTCTTATATCTATACGCAACGTTTGATCTTAACGATACAAATATTACAAACTAAAATTTTTGTACAAAAGAGGACGCTTTATCGAGGAGGTTTCAGTTTACAGGAAAGTCGTAAAATATCTTTATATTTAAAAACTCTTTAATATATACGTATACATTTAGTGATCGACACAGTCATTTAACCCAATAGCAACATGCATGTACAGTAATCACTGACCATTCTAATTCCTGTTAGCTCTCAGCGCACACCGGGCAGGATTAGCAGACATTTCAATGGGAACCCGTCGTCTCCGCACTAAATGAGTTAATATTTGGTTATCGGCGGCGCACACTCGGCCTCCGCGACTAATCCACAGGAATTAATGACGTAAATTTATCATTATTAATGCTCGTGTGCTGTGTACCTAACGCCTACATCTAAACCTGTACTTACGCTGCTACACATGAGTACCCTTTTGTAGCAATACAGTCTTTACGCCTTTCTCTCTCTCTCTCTTTAGTTTTTTAACTACGAAATTATAAAATCAATTTAAATGTAATGATAAAGTTTGGTGTCAATTTGGCTTTACAAATCCTATAGACATTTACAGAAATATAGCGACGACGTTGGAACTCAAACGTTGTCTTCTGTTATCGAATATTTATCTTCAATGTATAGGTATTAAAAAAAGTATTAAAATATCTAACTAGAAGTTAGATAGTTTTCACGTTTTGAGTCAAAAAGAAAATGATAGATTTTTACAGTGCCTATTTCACTCTTGAATTTAATTTATCGAAAATAAAAGACAGTAAAATAACAGGAAACCAAAAACGCGACATAAAGACAGCAACGTTATTTAAACGTTTTTGACAGAAATGTAAGAAAAAGATACATCACAACAAAATCATGTAAATGGACCCAATCGATTAATATTTGAGTCCAGTAATGTACTAGACGAGGAAAATCTGTTTCTGCAAAACATATAGCTGTTTCTCACCTGAACACCCTGTGCCGCCCTGGTCAACTGCGTTAACCCTCCAAATCGACAGTTTTACGATGGAATTCGGCGTTTATTTGCCCGTTCAATGCACGCCACGCTCCGTTATGGCTTTATGACAGTTTTTTATGGCGATACTAGTTCATATTTTGCCATGGGTTAAAGGATTAAGGGATTCAAATTAAAACAGGCGGGCAACAGTCTGATTGGAAAGTGATCGATCCAAGCATTTTTATGCTGAATTTGTGCCTGTTATAGGCTTTTTAATAAATGTGATATAGATACATGGAACGATTTAAATCTTTCTTTCTTACATTTCTTACATCGTAATATCAAATTTAATTCCAGTACCTATGTATCAATATTTTTATGAAGAAGAAATGTATATTATGTTTAAAGTATAATGTAATGTATCAATGTATTGGGTCCTTACATATGAAATTGGCGGTTTGTATGGGAGGAATATAAAGTCAATTTTTTTTTTGTAAAATATATTTAATTAATCAAAGTATGCACCGTTGTTATCTATGCACTTTTGTCATTTTATAGGTAGTTCATTGATCCCTTTACTAAAAAAACCATGGGAGCGAGAATCAATAAACTCTTTGAAGGCGGTTTGGACTGCCGCATCGGAGTTGAATTTTTTTCCTTGTAAGAAGTTGTCCAAATTCCGGAAAAAATGGTAATCTGTTGAAGCAAGGTCCGGGGAAAACGGTGGAAGTCGCAGACATTCCAATTGTAGCTCATCTAACTTAGTGGTTGTTTCTTGTGCAGTGTGTGGTCTTGCGTTGTCGTGAAGCAGCAGTGGCCTAGAGCGATTGACCAATCTCGGTTGTTTAGCAGCTAGTTCTTCCTTCATGGTTTGCAGTTGCTGACAATAGATATCTGCCGTAATCGTTTGGCCAGATTTTAGAAAGCTGTAGTGAACGACACCGGCGCTAGTCCACCAAACACTCACAAGTAACTTTTTCTGAGTCAATTTTCGTTTAAGGCAGGATTTGGCTGGGTCTCCAGGGTTCAGCCATTGCGACGAGCGCTTCCGATTATCGTACAGTATCCACTTTTCATCACAAGTAATGATTCGATTTAAAATCCCTTCATTATTTTGTCGGTTGAGCAAAGTAACACAGCAGTCGACGCGTGTTTGCAAGTTCGATTCACTCAATTCATGAGGTACCCATCGTTCAAGTTTTTTTACTTTCCCGATTTGCTTCAAGTGGATTAATACAGTTTTGTCACTTACTCCGAAGCCTGCAGCTATCTCTGAAGTGCTTTGTGATGGATCCGCTTCCACAATAGCCTTTAATTCTTCATTTTCCACTTTAGTCTCCGGCCGTCCACGGGGTTGGTTCTGAAGGTCGAAATTTCTAGAACGAAAACGTTGAAACCAAAATCGTACCGTGCTTTCTTTTGCGACACCAGCGCCGTACACATCATTAATCCTTCGAGCTGTTTCTGCAGCACTGGTGCCACGGTAGAACTCGTACTCGTAAATATACCGATATTTCATGTTTTCCATCGTGCGGTAATAAGCGACGCCAAAGAAAAAAATAATGAGGAAAAAACAAATGAATGACTGTTTTCAAAACTCAAATGTACCAGCTAAATGAATTTATAAATTTGAATTTGGAATTCTTAACCAAAGAGGAGATATTTCAGATTAAAGTGGTCAGTACGACAAAACGCTAATTTCATATGTAAGGACCCAATAATATTTGATAATTATTTTTAGGCTCTCCTAATGACTATTATAGTCATTATGAGATGTGGTATGACACAACGATTTGAAAATTTTATATAAAGCTACAAAAGCGAAGAGAGAATTGTAAAAACAAATAGCTACATAACAATGTTATTATTGTGGTCTTTATATCAAAATAATCTGTGACACGGACAAAGTGCTGTACACACTTCACGGCTGCGACCACTGCTAATGTTCACGTGTGGTAAAACAAAATAAAAGGTAAAGGAATCAGAACACATCCCGCCCTTTGCGACCGACAAGTGGAATGGTCGGCCACACGATCTGTGCCTCTACCATGAGTTAACGACTTCGATACTCGCTATCGACAACGTAAAACTTTGTTGAAGAATTGGGCAGCGCCCCTAGCGGTTACTATAGTGAACTAAGAATCGACATACAAAACTTTGACGCGGTCGCTATTGAGTATCGACGGCGTAAACTCATGGTAAGGCTGCGGCTAGACAAGTGGTAAACGCTTCGTACGATCGAAACGGTTGCTGGCGTTATTGCTCGTCTAACATGCCATTTGGCTACATTTTATACGACGGTTTTCACATGACTGTACTTTTCGTTTGATTTCATAGAAAGTTACTAACGTTTGACTACCAATTTTAAATTCGTTGCGCTAGATCACGTGATATTTGTCTTTCTATTCTAGCAGCGTTTACGACAATGGAGCCACTTGTCTAGGCCCCCAGTAGTGCAATAAAAGGTATTATAGATACCGAGATAGTTTAGCTTAGGTTAGCGGCCAATAGTATTCACTACATGACTGGGCGCATGATTGGCGCGACAAGGCCAAATAAAGATACGATACAATCACAACCAATTGTGGTTGTCAGGTATTCAGAAATACGTAAATTTAGCCTCTAACAGCGAGTTTTAGTGAAAGTTTCTTCATTTCATCTTCTCTAGCTAAATTTTGTACACACTGGTAATTAATTTGCACTTATGTGGCTGAGCGTACACCATACAGTGTACGTGTTCAGCAAACAGGCGATCAATGCGCAATCACGGCTAATCACAGGCGATTGACGGCGACACACAAATGACGCAGCGCGTAATATCGGGTGACGCTACTGTAATGGATTAGTATGGCCATTGGGTGTATTGTAACAAGATACCACAGAATTATTATGCAAAGGTGTTATTATTGTTTACGGTTGTTATAAATTAATATTTATTTTCTTCTTTATAAAATGCATTGTCATTGTCCGTAATAGTGTTGGTTGAGTTGTGTCTACTGATTACCCTAATTACTATTAATTACATCATTAACTCTTCGACATTAACTACATTCAAATACTTTAAAGTAATCAATTTCGCACGTATTTAGAGGTCTTCCGTTCAACATTACAAACTTGTTGATCGACGCGTGTTTCGCTTCAACGAAGCATCCCATCCCAGAAGGAAATTCCAGAATCTTACTGGGTAATTGACTGAGCTGGATTAATTTGTGTATCTTTTCAACTGGGTATTAGCTAAATATACACATACAAACTGATCACTTGCGATAGATTTCCATAAAGTAACATCTGAGCAAAGAGCAACACAAGATATTTAAATATTTTAGGCAAAACATCATGACTTTAGAGAAAGCATCAGGGCGCAAGAAAATAATCCCTTGACACCGCTTGGCGACTTATTCAGTAATAATTAACCAGGTAGTTAACCAGATGAGGACTGTCTCTCGTGCCGCCCATCACCTAAACATAAAGATCCCTTAACCAACGTTTACGACTTGCGAAATTAAACAGTTTAGAGTTTTTGTATCTCTCCTAGATCAGCATGTAAGACACTATGTTAAAATAATTAGTTAAGAGCGCATTCCATTCACGCACAGACAGTTCTGTACAATGATTATGTCATGACAATATTCTAACTTAATTCATGAAAATAGGCACACCTAGGCATTTCGTTAAATCCCCTCTCTAGAGTTAACTAAAACATTCCCTAACTAATTCTGTTACATTTTTCCTATCAGTAAGTTAACTATAAGTTAGTCTTCATATTCTCTTATCTTTTTAGAAATTCACGTCCAGTACTTTCGACAATGAAGAAGGGAGGTGGAGGAGTATAGAAGGAGGAGGAAGAAAGGATAAGTAGTCAATATTCTCTTTATTTAACTATCTTATGAGTATACTTTAAAACGTTAACTAGTAAAAATACACATATGGGTTATTAATGTGTATAGTTACTAGATTTATAGTTTGTAAGTCACATAGTTTTGAGCAAATCGACTATGACAGACGAACAAACAGCAAACAGATAAATGAAAGTACGTGTGATCTTACAAGGATTCCGTTTTTACTTTCAAAGTACGGAACTCTAAAACAAAATACGTTTAAATATTTAAAAATACTTAGTACTTAATAGCAAAAAAAATTAGTATTGATGATACATAAATCATACATACATAATATCCTCACCCTGTATATGATGGTTGTTATTTTTAGGGATTATTCCCAGATACCTACCTATTAATTATAATAATACTATATTAATTCAATTATGTATGTTTATTTGTATGTCTACAGGTTAAATTCTGTATTTTATACAGTTATAGGTAACACAGTTTCTTATTTTAAACATTTACTTTAATTAATTAAAATTAACATTTTAATATTATTAATATTGTTCTCAATTAGAAGTTGGTTTATCACACTGCAGCAGCGCCACTGTTATTATACGGCTCGTTGGCCACCGACGGATTTCTTGTCTTTGTTTCAGTCATAATTAATATTTGTATTTTCGTATTACTATGTTTAAAGTTATCTACGTGATATTATTATCGTCATGTATCGTTTCGTAGGGTCTGCTAATCGTCCGTATAGTAACTAAGGAGCAGCTAATTTTAATATTTTAAGTAATAACTTTAATGTTATGGTTTTTTTTTTCAATTTTCTGAATAAATTTCATTTTCAATACACGAAAAGTGGTTTTACACGATTACTGATTGGTATTGCTAGGTAATTATAATGGCTTATGTTTTAAAAATTTATTAAAAAATAAGAAGTGTTTTATTAGTTATGTGCGTTATTTCTTTAATTAACACAGTCTTCCTAACTAAAAGGTTTAGTTTAAGAGACTAATGCCCGATTCCATCAGTCTCCTAATACTTAGCGAACCCCTAAAAAGGATAGGGGCCCGTTAACGATGATTTTGAGTCTCTGTCTAGTTAAAAGATCCCCTAAATTTAGAAATTCAATTTTCGAACCCATAACAGTATGTGACAGTTTTATGTGTTAGTTTATGATAATATGGAGAATAATTTAATAAATTATGTAGAAACTTAGAAGTACATGTATAATATCGATAAGCTATAGGAAAGGAATAGTCACTATGGAAACAATAAAACGTCACATAACTATGTCTGACATTACCAGAGAACCGTTAGATTGGTGAGAACTAATATTATCTAAGAACCGGTTTAGGGGTCTTTAGGGGAGTTGGTGAAATCGGGCATAGGTCGATCATAGTTCGCTTACTTTGTTTATTTTAAGAATAGGTATCTTCAATCTACTAAAGACTTTCGGAAATATGTAAAAATGACCATTTTCCATTTATAAATAATTTATTGTATCCAATACGCACGTAATATCGATACAGGTGTGTTCTCTAGCTCGTTGGTAGCTCGCGGGGGTCGTAAAAATGCTCAGTTGTTCAGGATCAGCGTTGGATAGGCTTACCTCGACCCGCCCGTAAATCACGGGGCTGTCATTTGGATAATTGTAGCGACGTTGGATGCACCCAGTTAGAAACTGACTCTAATCTCAAAAAATTTCGATTTGAAGAAGACGTAAATATTTTTATGTTTACGCAGTTTACGGAATTATCGACGCCCAAATCTTTCTCAACTCACGGTTACAATTTATGACATGATTGTAGTGTTAAATTGAAAACGTAGACTAAGAAATATTAATGCTATATCAATTTTAAATTTCGAATATTATTATGAACATGCATATTTTTGTACACACATGTATGTACTATGTATATACTCATATGTACAAATGCGTAATTTTGGCTTAAAAAATAAACAGATGTCGAACTTCACGATACGCCGAGTTCAACGAAGTTCGGAGAAGGACTTTGATCTATAAATCACATCTAGTAGACAAAACAGTGTGTGTATTTATAGTCATTCAAATTTCACTAATAACAGCATAATTTTTTATTTTGGCTATAAAGGTCACATTGCAGCTAGAGACTATGCATATAATAACTAGAATTTTCGTCAATTCATGTTAGAGGATAGTAAGATAAATTAAAAGCAAAGCATTTTATACACTTTCATTGAATGTTTACTTAACTTACTCGATATAGTATCTTTAGGTATATTATGTGCATTTACTTTACTAACGCTTAGCATGAATAAAATATCTTCTAGAATAATTGGAGCTATCTCACCTACATCAAAGGTGCGGCAGTTCCCTTCAGAAATCTCTATTTCAAGAATTACAAAGGGTTGAAATACCAAGCTACAGGGTAGATGATACCCGGTTGGTTGTTGTAAGTAGCGGTCTAAGGGAAAATGTTTTTGTTAAAGATAAAGAATAATTTATTATAATTACTTAATATATTATTTTACTAATTAAAATCTTTTAAATTCAATTACATAATGATAGCACTGTGTTACATTCATGAGTATTTCGAATTATAGAATAATATCAGTGTATGTGTATGACATAAAGTGGTAATATTTAAAGAGTATCTTAGAAACTTTAGAAAAAATCGTCAAGTATGGGTTGGACTCCCGCACAGAAAGTTCTGTCCGATGTAGGTATGTAAAGTAGTTTTCTAAACCTAGATCTAGAAGGCCCAACAAATCAATATCCTAGAAATGCATGCAATGTCACCATTATGGACGAGATAAACAATAGAAAGATGCGCAATATAACGAATGACAAAGTTGGACGACAGTGTTATTGTAAAAATGAAGAAAGAAATAAAATGTACGAAGCGAAAGTGAGTGGTAACTGAGGCTAAGGAAGACTAATGCGGACTTATGAAGATCGAATAGCCAGAGTGTAAGCTGAAGGAAATATCAAAAACACTCACAAACCTAGGCGAAGATGTGTGAGGAAAATGATGAGATTATAGGAAGCGAAAGATGTATGTAAGGACCGCGACGCTTGGCGCTCCGTCCTCTCTGACTACTCTTTGACTAAGGGATACAGTCAAAGATATATATGTATGTCTAAGGCCTAAGTAGGACTTAGACTTTTATTATATTTTTGCCGTAAACTTTGAGCAAGACTAATCGACTAATAAACTATATTCCCTAAACCTTTCATAATTTTAGATCCAATAGTTTCGGAAAAGGGGGTTGGAGAATCGTGAAGGAGAGTGCATATATAATTTGTCTCTTCTTTGATTCTCTTGGGGGTATATTTAAATGTTAACTATAGTGCAAAATATGTGAATTAACTAAGTATCATCATGCCAAATTATAATTTTATATGTTACTTTATTTCTGCGAAAATCGACTGTAGTAGACGTAGATACAGACGCTTGAGTAATCATGTAAGGGTTTCGTTTCTTCTTTTAAATTATGGAAGCCTAAAAATGAAGAAACATTTTTATACATCGCTAAATATATATAAATACGTTATTATTTTAATGAAATAAGTCTGGAAAACACATTGTTACGATTTTAACTCCTTCATTTATCGAGTTTATAAAATATTAGATTAGATATCCACATATTTCAAATTAGAAGTGTCTATATTTCAACTTCTCATTATAAGGCAGGCTTAGTCGAATTACATGCTGTTATAACTAATATTTTAACACCTAATAAAACAGCATAGTCTTATGTATAATAAAATAAATATAGTAACGTAACGTAAAATATCTATTTGAAAAGCAGTTGACTACAGTTATGCAGCCAACATTATTGTTCAAGAATGCAAGGTGGTACGCTTATGCTAACAATTTTCCCAAAAGGATTCTTGGATAATCACTCGCTTTGTGACGCTTTTGTAACTCTTTAAAGCCCTGAATTTGTCGCTAAAATATTTTCTTGTAACGTTAAATACTGCAGTTACTTCTATGAACCAATTTTTCATAAATCACTGTAATATTTTTGATTCTCCTAGACGACCTTTTTGAAAAAATAACAGGTAAATGTTTGCGTTAGTAATTTTTGAGTGATGAATAGACTAAGTTATTATTTCACACATTGTATGAAAAATTTAAAAATTGTAGGTAATATAATAATTTTACTTCAAGAGTTGAAATGCTGTTATTTGTACCTACTGTTTTTTTTTATTTCATTAATTAAGAGTAAATGTTTTAAGTCTTCAATGTACAAAAAATACTGAAACATTTAGGGAGTTACGTAAATTTTGAATTTCAACACTATAGTAACAAATTACTTTGAGAAGTCTTAACGACGACACTTCAAGAAGCCTCGCCCACCTGTCACGCGATTTTCCTCCAGACGAGGCGGTTCTGGAGAGTGGGAGGGGCCTGAGTTGTTATGGGCGGTGGACCCGCCTACCCGTGACCACGCCCACACGCTGATGCCTCAGTTTCAAGCGGATCGTCGTATAGAATGATACTCTCTGTAGACTCTTATTTAGATACTCCATTGCTGTACACTTGATTCAAACATTGTACGCAATAGATAATATTCGCATTCGTGAGAAGAATTATATGAATAATTACTGTAATCTATATGTTAATGAAAAGGTATTTATGAAACTACGATGCAACTACTATACGCGAATATTCATAAACACGAATGCAAAACTGACGAGACTAAACAGTAATTTTAAGCTATTAAAATCATGTTTTGTTCACTAATTAAATGTCTGTTATTCAGTTATAAATAAATATATAATTCTTAGCGTTCGCAATTTAATTTATATGTAGGTACGAGTATAATTATTGAAACGTTTCACTGACATATAGGTTCAGTAAATTATTTGCATAATTAATGCAACGCAAATATTCTTTACATCGCTATTTCATATGCTAATATATTTACTAATATGTATAAATAGATATTCTGAGTAGAAATACATAAATATTTGTAGAAATTATGTGATGAGATTTCTTTCCAAAAACCTTTGTTTTAATTATAGATTTAGTTAAATTTCAGTCATATTTATAGTAATATAGCAGTAATAGTCATATTTATAAAATGAAATATATTATGTGATAAGAATAGGACAACATTATTATGTAGTATATAGTTAGATATAAGTGTAATATATTATATTTCATTGAAATTGACATCTGTCCAGAACGATTCACTAAACACTTGCGATGTTTAATGAGAAACATGAATTAAACAATACAAATACAGAAAGTTAAGTTAAATAAAGTATTTTCGTTGCATAATTACTAAAAAAATGTATAAAGAAAAACTGCATTAAAATTTTCAGTCATATTACGGCAGAGTGGAGACGACAAAGTCGTGTTCGCGCGACTTATCTTCACAACCCTATTCTCATTAGGTATCTTTATCGCCGTTGCGTTGGTTCGTCTTGAATTCATATACTTTTTAGTTATCATACTTGTAAGATTAAATTAAAATTTTTACTACATTGTGTTTGATTTCAAAGAGCAAATGTTATCTAGTAATTTTTTTCTACAATCTATTACTTTTTTAATTTCTCAGCATTTCCTAACGCACTTAACTATTTTTTCAAATCACTGAAGAAAGATTTTTATATCCGTGTGGTCTCCGTTTTCTTAGATCACGTTTTATTTTTAATCTGTGGTGATTAATTAAAACGCTAGCAAAGGGCGCGCTGTAGAATATATATCATAATGCCTTCTGCTTAAAATACTTAGGGATACAGAGATGCATTAAGTTTTGTATTAATGATAAAACATTGACGTATATTTCAAATGTACAGTATTACCTAAGTATACATTTTATATGCAATTTTTTTTATTTTATATTTTTTTGTATTGTATAAAAAAAATGTACATTTTTAAAGTATAAACTTCAATATTCGTACGTCAGTAGACATTTCGGAACCGAATATGTTTACATCGAATGAAAATTCTATAATTACATTAAAAGCAATGCGAATATAACATTATATCGACTGGTCGAATCTAATAGTAAGAAAAACAAACTTTCATGTCATGTGTCTAGAATGTTTTCCCTGAAAATTCTACTGTTGAATGAGGTGGAAAATTTATTGAAATTCACATTACCCGTATGTTCCATTATAGACTGAAAAATACACATCGAATGAACACAATTAATAAGTCACAATTAAAAATTAGAATATTTTTACCTTATATATTTCATGCTGATCTGAGGGCGAATGAAATAAGTAGGTATCTATGGGTACCAAAAGGGAGAGGTGCATATCTCCAACCACAAGTAGTAAAAACTGGTCAAGTGATAGGACTTACTATAAGGAACTAGTGCACGAGCCTGTCGCTGTCTTTAGTTCTGTCATAACATCTATTCGCCCAAAAACTCATTACACTGACATCGGTTCAAGTTGAAATTTTCTTACGGCGTTATGCTCCGTACAGCCCAAAAGGGAAATGGCTTGAATATATATATAATAATTTATTTAACTTCCGAACTAGTTCAAAACTGTATCAAGTGTCAGCGATATTCCCTCAATTATACAGGTGGTAAAGATTAGTCCATCTATATAGAATCTTGTTCAATCATTGTAAAAGTAGTAAATACATATATGAACATATGTTCATATATGCATTTATTACTTTTATATATTTCATATATATTTTTATATATTTCTATATATTTTTATATATTTTATATATTACATATGTGAACATATGTATTTAATATATATTTCATATTTAATACAAATATGAACATATGTTCACATAAGTATTTATTACTTTTACAATTAAAATAATATAATTATATTTACATCTAACTACGTCCCTATTGCGAAATTAGCAAAAGTAATTCATTAACCGCCCGCAAAGATAGCGTTAAGTCCTTTATTTCAGAGTGGGCTCGAGCAGAGCATTTTTTAATTCCACAGCATTAGCATTGTCTCGCTTTGATTTATATTCGCAAATGCTACCGCCAAATAGACTGAGATAATGGGCCGTCTTAACACCTTAATTTAAAAATATATTCTAAGTGATGTATGTGTATATATACCTACCTTCCTAATGTACTTTCACCGGAAGTACTGGTTGAAAAATGTAGTTGATTAAAAGATGAGCCATATTTGTTTTTCATACACCTTTAGTTTTTTTTAAATAGTCACACCACTTATCGGGGGAGTACTTAGTACAATTCAGACTACAGGTCAATTTGGAAAGTCGGTCGAGATTCGAAACCGGGACTTTCGGTTTACACTCCGTATTACATTACTTAATCTTAATTACATAGTATATGTCTTTTATAATTCACAATAGGGCTCTAAATGGTTAACTTCTATTGATTGAAAATTAATAATAATAATGCTATTTACCGGTTACTGCTTTAAATAAATTAACTTTATAGAATATATAATGACGCTTAAACTTATTATAAACCAAACCTAATAAAAAAAATAAAAATGCATTGCAAAATAATGGTTACTAATAATATATTTAAAGTACAATTCCACATAATTTATTGCAATAAAATATCTGCTGTCATCCTAACATTGATCTGTGGTTTGTATGCTTCGAGTTCAAAAGAATAGTGTGAAAACTATTAATTTGAAAGATTTGGTACAAAAAGTATTTTACCGCATGGCACCGTAATTACCAATTTAAAACAATCGTCGCGTGGCTGCGGCGCAGCTATCGTTCTCTACGTGATAGCCGCAGGTCACTATCTTACTCGCTAATCTTGTCATCAAACAGCATGCTAGGTATCGGTAACTAAGCAAAATTCTTCGCGCAAGCTAAGTAGCTCAGACGCATCTCACAACGCCAGCGATTTGCATTAACTCAAAATTGCGCCTTGCTGCTGCAAAATGTTAAGCGCAAAGCACGCGCATTTGCATCCCGCGCCCGCTGATTTTTAGCGTAGGCAGCGTATAATGCGAAACGAATGAATGGCTGCTTTTATAATTTTCCATAGCACGTTTTTATCGCCACATTTTTTCCGTCCACGGTATAATGGGAAGCAAAATGTATGCAGTTGTATGGAGACACTTTTATATTTCCGTGGACGATACCGTCATGCAGTGCACGTTGAAAAAGCGTCTTTATCAGCGACATAATAGGGCAGCATTTTGCTTACCTATTGTATTTCGGACGGTAAAATCGTGGCGACAAAAACATTCAACGGAAAATTATAAAAGCGGCCATAGGATGGAGTTGGCGCAATTGCACGACGTAGCGCAGCGTTATTCATCTTTAAGCAGTATATACTTGCATTATTGTGGTTTGAAGCTGTGTGGAAGCCGGTGAAATCCTGTCCATCGATACGTCTTAGTCTTGGATTGCCAACGGGTTTGTAATCGTGCAATTTGAAATAAAACGAAGTACTTTTAAATCCATGGGCCTCAGCCCTTTACCGTCAGATGAATTCAGGCGGACCGTGTCCTCGTTCGTCTTCTCCATTGTAGAAAAAAAAAAACATCTAGTTAGAAAAAAACAATTTATTAGAAACATTGCTTCCGGAAATGATCCTTAACAGTTGAAACGATCTTAGTTTAGTGGCGCTCGATAGCCTGTTCCTATAACGACAAGCGTGAGTTAACGTGGGAGATATAAGGTCGGTCACAACCCACCTCGCTCACGCTTATCTTAGTAAAATATTTAGATCAAGGAAATATGCGAACACCGGATACTTGATGCTTAACTATTTGAAATTGTGATAAGTATGAACCGCACACGCCGGTGTTACCAATATTAGATGCGTTTTAATGAATGATTTGGCGACTTTCAATTAAGTAGTCATAGTTTCGAAATGAAATTATAAAATCTTTTTTATGCAGAGGTTTTCGGAAGGTATTTATTTTTACCTCCCGACAACCCTTCTGTAATTTGTATACCCTTGGAATTTAGGGAGAAAATCTCTAAGTTGGTTACAAAGGGATATGTTTCGATTAATCCATAAAGATTATTTGCTTCAAACCGTGCAGTTTACTATGCCAATATGTATACTTACCAATAGCAATACGTATATAACCTATACATAATCAATACATATACTTATACTCTGCGGCTAAGTTTTTTCATAAAGAAAATGTTGTTGCTGAGTGAATTATGCAATCAATCTATTAAGTATAGAAATTATATTGAAATAAGTACCTATTTATGCCGTTATCATTTATCTGGAATATTCTCTGATCTGTAAAAACGGTAAATTAACACCAATTAATTAGCAAACAAATTGAATCGTATGTTCCAGTAACAAATAGTTTTAAAATAAAAATATGTATGTGTATATAATTTCGTATAGTGAAAGTTATAAATTTGAATAATATATCCTGCGCTGTTCGTAACTTGTTTAAAAATAAGCTTTTTAAACTTTGGTTAAACAGTATCCTACCTCTTTATGTTTACAGTTTCAATTTTTTGCATCGGTTTAATTACGAATGTTTAAAGCATCCCATCGACACACAGTTTAATAAACACACGAGCTCTTAAGCTCTATGCACCATAAAACTGCATCCTAATTATACCGCATTCAAAGTATACCGCCAATTTGCTTGTCGCGGCTGGCTGCTGCCATGAGCACGCCCAGGAACGTACTCAGGAATAGTAGAATATCCACACCTTAGTACAGAATTATATTTCAGGTATAATTCTGGTCACAAATTACCTAAATATTTTGATTTAATTTTACTTCCAAATAAGTTCCGATTAGAAAATACACATACACATAATTTCACGCTATTAGCTGTCGAGATGTTCAAGCGATGTACATAGGCGACGAAATAGTACCCTGTTACTTCTACTTAGGTCCACTATTTCATTTACTATTATGTTTTGATACTCTGTCCATCTTGATAAGAAAATACTTTATTCTTATTGTAATTATACCTGCAAATAATTATACTTACATATTAACTAGGTATATTATATTGTATTATATATTAAGACTAACTACGCTTTTATGTAAAATAAAATACAATTTCAAACTTAATTATAAGTGAGCATCGCAACAAATTGATTGTATTAAATTAAACGCATTATTAATTTAATTAGGTAAACGATCGACCTGAAGTTCGAATTTTAAATTGTACTAAATAATCGAAAGTTAACTACAGTAACAACTTAGATAATTTGAATACCCGCCGATTTAATGTAATAGCTACGTCCTAGATCTTTCTTCCGCAAGACCTCTAACTGTGGTAAATAATGTTTATAATTAAAATATACTCATGCACTTAGGGTTGCAAATCAAAGTTAAAGTTACAACGAGAGATGGTAATTTACCGCTTCCAGTTTCTGAGCAGATAAGTTATTCCTGTAATTTCTATGGCCTAGACAGCATCCTAAATCTAATAAAAATACTTCCCTTTTTCTGATAAAATGTATGTTTTGATAAATATTGTAACTTTTGTTCTAATGTAAAATAAACAGTAGATATATCATACACATGCATACTATACACACACATACATATCTCGTTCAAATGAGGTGTAACTGATTTATATTGAATCATTTTCATCGTTTCTTTGTAAAAATACCAGGATTTCTTAACATTTACATAAAATGATAAATAGTATCATCACAGATTAATTAGTTTACTACCGTGTATCATTGTGAGTTTTTGCATATTGTACGTACATTCAGCACGCTCGAAACGAAGTAGTGCAACCCTTACAACCCTGCTAGGGTTGTGAGGACGCTAATTATTGCATCGCTTAGCTTCTGAGCACAGTGGGCATACTGATGATGAGGGTAATCAACAACGTTGATATACTATATACATGTTGTGTTACATTAAACGTAAATGTACATACGTATGTATATAACATAAAAATACCTTGAAAGTCGGCCAAAGTGTAGAGCTCATTTTAATGAACTGATAGGCGATGGACTAACTACTTTCACCACCTTTGTCATCTGTACGCTCAAATAACTGATAATGTAATTTTATGTGTGAGGTGGATGATGCGATTTGAGAAAGCGAAAAAAGTATGTTATGTAAGGACTGCGACGCTAGGCGCTACTCCGTCCTCTCTGACTGGCTCGTTATTAAGGATGAGTTTTTATTGCACCTTGATAAGTACTTTTTCCATCCCAAATGGGAAATGGCGTGAACATACATACATACATATCCTCATGCTGTATCCCTAACGGGGTAGTCAGAGAGCACGGAGCGCCAAGTGTCGCGGTCCTTACATAGTGCTTTCGCTTCCTCGAATCTCATCATTCTCCACACACATTTTCGCCTAGGTATGCGAATGCATTAACCTTGTCTAACCTAACCTAACCTTGGTCTTCCTTGGCTTCTTTTACCACTCAATTTTGTTCTATAGATTTTCTTCGTCTGTCTTTCATCACTGATTATTTCCATGTGCCCGAACCATCTTAGCATTCCTTTCGTCATTTTTGCAATAACACTGTCGTGCAACCCTGCCATACTGCGTATCTCTTCATTGCTTATTTTGTCCACAAGGGTGACACCGCACATATTTCTAAAACATCACATTTCTACTGCATTTATCTTACTTTCACTCGATTTCGGGCATATTCAGGCCTCACTACCATACAATAAAGTTGGCACCAACACCGCATTGTGTATGGCCATTTTGGCTGAGTTAGATATATTCACACTGCTTACTAATGTGGACAGAGCACCGTTCACTTTATCGCTGGCTGCTACCCGTCTCTCCAAATCCAACTCAGATCTTCCATTCCTCGAAAACGCACTCCCCAGATATACAATTTCGTTCATTTGTTCTAGACATTTTCCATTTACCCACATATCACACTTTGTCTGTACATCTTCTCTTTCAAACACCAGAACCTTTTATTCATATTCATATTGAATATGAATTCTGGTGTGCCATTTGAATATTAATATAATCAAATGGCGTGAAGTTACATATGTACACGAGTTCAATATAATGACGTAATGATTAAATTCAGAATACGAAAAACGATAATTAAAAGGTTTTAAATGAAAATCAACTAAATGTTGTTCCAAATTGAAAAAAATTACCGCAAGGAAATGTAAGAAATATATATATGAATGTAGAAGTTAATTTGATATTATTTATCACATTTCGTTTGTCACGTGATATATTGACAATACTGAATCTAAATAATAGTCATCAAAAATACAGACTGAAATCAGATTCAGAAATGTATGAAAGCAGCCACCGTCACTTGAAGTATTATTATTCCAAAGAGTCTATAAGAATAATAATTTACATAATAGCATGTTAAGGTATGTACATATTGTTTAATTGAAAAAGACAAAAAAATGTAGATTTAATTTTTTTTACTTTTTATGATTTATGAAATTGTTTAGTATCAAAGAATAACAAAAAAAATCTGCGTTATTGTTCAAACATTTTTTTTTAAGTGTATTACTTATATTGACAATAGCGTCCACATCATAATTAAAAAGACAATTTAGAGAAAGTTAGCTCAAAATTATTATTAGTGGTTAAATATTAAAGAATAACCTGATGTTACGTTCGCAGTTGGAATAGTAGGCTACGGCTACGTAATAATAAACATTTCTGTATAAAATAAACAACAAATTCAAAGCAAAATATATTTCAGTAAGTCTGAAATCACTTAACTAGCAATAATTAACTTTATTTGCATTTCGCCTCGAGGTACAGTAAAACCTTCAAAAAGCTTATAACACAACGGACAATGATTTGACAAGAGAAATTAATTAAAATAACATAATTATTAGTAAACAATGTACTTTGTAATACCACAAATACAAAACAATTTCGGTAAACATTAGGTTTATTACCTATGAGCAATAATGTCTAATGCTTGATATCACATGAAATGTGAAATATAATCGAAGGTGCGTATTATTTAAAAATTTCGTTTGTATTTCAATACATACGTAGGTATAAGCCTTGTTTGATAATGAATCTTGTAGTGAACTGTCTAGCATAGTTTTATGCAAAACTTAATCTTCTAAGACTATAGTAAATTGGGTATTTTATTTTATTGATTTAAATTTTTTAATGATAATTTTCTTTGTCCTGCATGATCAACTTTATTCAAACTACTGTTATCACTAAATATACATTTTATTTATAGAAGCTTATTTCTAGTTTATTACTATTTATATGACTAACGGTAAATCAGATGTTTCTTGTATGTCTGCTTCAAATTTCTAAACATACATTTTTTACTTATTAGGTAATCTCTTTGTTCGCAATGATCTCAGTGTGCTTCGACCTTACTGTAAACGGTACCGCTGGGTGTGTAATTAAAACCATCCTTTACTGATTTATCGCGTCCACAATTTATTCCTTTATCTTTGTTCGGACCACTAATATATCTTTATTCAGTAGAGCTCTCCAGATAAAATTAGCGAATTTGCTCATTGCGGGCTGCGCTTTTCTTTCTCTGTGTTCCGTTTCGTTGAAGGGGTTGCTTCGTTCTTTTTATTTTGATTTATGATGGAGCGGTTTATCACGTGCTGGAAAAATAAAATGGCATAAATAAACTAAGACACTTCATTTAATTGAAAAAACTAATGAAGTACTTTGAAATTGGACAAAAATAGTCACAACGGAATTTATTTTGATATATATTATTATTATATATTATTCCAACAACACGTTCCATGTCGATAATTATAAGTGAAAATTTGACACACAAAAATATCTAAAAATATGATATAATTCCCATTTATTACATAATACATTCGAATTATAATCAATCAACCTAGAGTTATTAATTTAGAAATTTCATTATTGATTTTTACATATTTTTATTAAGATAGATATATTATTATAATGTACATATATATCCATTTATACAAAACAAAATTAATATACAATTAAACAGTAATTAAACACATCACAAAAATGAATAGAGTTAACAGGTTTCTAGTTTATTACTATTTATATGACTAACGGTAAATCAGATGTTTCTTGTATGTCTGCTTCAAATTTCTAAACATACATTTTTTACTTATTAGGTAATCTCTTTGTTCCTACTGTCTGTAATTGCCTACAATTATCACAAATCTAAATCACATCTAATTTATTTAATGTTTCATGAAGTCGACGATGTCGGGTGCAGCGACTACTCGATAAGATTAATAATTCACAAGTTTACGGTGTTTAGCAGGCTTTGTTGCATGCGCTATCGGTGCAATCTCGCCATGGAATGGCAGCGAGTAAATGCATCCAGAATAAAGGTTGCCATTGCGAGTTGTTATGACACCTAATATGCATTAAGCACGCGATTTCGTGCGGTTTACTTTGTCCGTTTAATGGTTTGGTATCATGATTGATCGTGTTAGAAACTGTGATAGATGATAGATTTGCTAGAATTCATTGAAAAAAACGTATGCAGTCCGGTGACCCCCGTCAGGAACGAAGTTCCTCAGCTGCGGTTTCGATTTTCCTAAACTTTATTACAATAATGAGACATTAAAACTCACGAATAATTTAAAACAAATACAATAAAAAATATCACTGTGAATTTAGGCATAGACCTAACGATCTACTGTCGCGCAACGCGCGGCTCCTGGCTCACGTGACGCTTTTTCCTTACGTGACGATTTTTACCAACTCAAACCTCCCGCAAGCCACGTTAAAGAATTTCATTCCAAAAACCGGCCAAATGCATGTTCTGAGACTGAGACTGAGATCCATGACTAAAAAATGAAAAAGTTTTATAATATAAGAAGATATGTGTGTATGTATGTATAATATAATAACTACTGTTCCTTTTATTTAAATAAATATTTTATTTTATTTTATTAAATACAATAGGCACTTAATATAATACAATTTCCAAACGAGAACAAATAATATTAAATTAGTTAATTTGAAGAAGCGAAAGAACTATGTAAGGACCGCGACGCTTGGCACTCTGTCCTCTCTGACTACCCCGTTGGTGATACAGCGTGAAGATATGTATGTATGTAAATGTTTTACGTAAAATGGATTTATTATCAGAAAAAGTATCAATTGCCATAAGTCGCTTGTCATTGATACGTCAGACCACTGAGTAAGTAATCACTACGTCATCAGACCCACAGATGGGTACAGAGAAAATATGTGACAATGTTAAAATATTGAAGATATTCTAGAAATTTCATTTAATAAGTGTTATGTAATATAAGCTACGTAAGAGGCTGTACAAAATCACGGCATACAAGAAAAACATATTTCACATATATTCGATAAGAGAACTTAACGGTAACCATACCATACAGTGGGAAATTGTAGCCATCATACATTGTGGGTAACCGAACAGTTGGATGTTGTGGCCACGTCATGACATTATGTGGCATCTTGGGTGGTCACGTCACCAAGCGTGGAATATTATGCTTCAGCATCAATTTTTAATAACATTTTAATTGATATAGATAACGAATAAAGGGAAATTACCTACAGTATGTTTTGTTTAATGTTTTCTTTTAAGATCTGACTCATAAGAGGTTGTGTAGTTTAATAGCCAAATAAGATTGCACAGGCCTAAATAGCTCACCCCTAATTTATATAAAGCTTAATTCAGCCAAAATGTAGATCTATAACAATTAGATTAATTTAATAATGGCGTTTTCGACTTCAAAATATATTAGTATTTCCTAACAATATTGTAATCATCAATACAGTATGAAAAAAAAAGTGCCTAATCATTGGAATTAGCAATATCTTTACACGTCGCATCTGCCTTTAAATATTTGAAGTACAGTAATAAATTGCGAAATATGAAAAAACCGAAAGGTCCTGAGTGTAATTATAATGTTTAATGTAATATGCTATATGTAGCCAATATTATGGTGCTTAAAGTATGTGTAATCGACAACTTTTCATTTCTCCCAAGCGCCATACAAATCTTGGCATTCTCCTTTAAAGTTAACGATAAATTTATTATTTACGTAATCACAATTGTCATTATATCGGTAGCAAGAATAAGTTTGTATTTCATAATATTTCTCAAAGACACTATGACTAATCAAGTTATTTCTACGGTTACAAAGCATATTTCAAAAGCTCAGAACATATGTTATTTTAATGAATTTTCGCTGAAAATTATTTGTACGTTCTACTACCTTAAATTTTTTTAGAATTTTCGCCCAATTGTTAAAGAGTTAGAGGAGGAGTGACATTTTTTTCGACTTTATAAGCGTATAACTCAGCTTCTATTTACTTTAAAAAAAGTCACTTTGTAAGCCCTATATCATTTTTGAAATCCTATTTAAAGATACTCCACATCCGGTTTAATTTTTTCGTAGTTCATCTACACTACACCATAGTATGGCGGTTCACAGAATTCACCTACCTCCCAAACATCTATTTAGTTCCAATAGTCTCCATGCAAAATGGCTGTGACAGACGGACAGACAGACAGTCAGACGAACGGACGAACAGGACGAAATTATAAAGTGCTTCGTATTATTCCTTTTGGCTACGGAACCCTAAAAAGGTATTTAATAGCGTATTATTTATGAATTTACAATAACTTCAAAAACATCCCTATTATTAATACCTGTTACATTTTTAATTTTGTAATAGTTTATTACTACTTAACAATACATATAATCCATGTAATTGTAAGAAACCAGTCCCGTACACGTGGGTAATTTATGTGATTAAAATTAATGTGGAACTAACAGTATATTTAATATATTCCATGAAATATCTAATGTAATAATCCTTCAATTTTGAATAAGGGAAAGAATTGTGTGAGACCTAAGATAGTAGAATCTACGCGCCCTCTGTCTACTCTGTTAGTATTATAGCGTCAAGGTATACCGTCAAGTTATACATACAAATAAATGTTTACAAAATCGTTACTGTACGCAAGAAAGTATATTTTATGATCGGAAATTATAATTTTATTTACAATTTTATCTTTGTACTTTTTAATTTATGTCTAACTAAAAAGATACAGTTCATGGTTTTTAAAATTGACAAAATTTTGAATGTATTTTCAATCCATACAGTTTTCAGGTAAACTTTTAATAAAATTAGAGTTGTTAACATCGCATAGTCAAATAAAGAGCAACAATTGTGATGGCGACGCGGTCGATAACAACCCATGCTTACTTATTGAATACATATTTACCGACAACCGGTCCATTAATCAATTTTTGCATTTTTAATTCTCCCTCATTATTTACCGCGAAATTCGTTTCCACTGTTATTTCACCATTTTGAACTCGTCGTGTTCAAAACATTTCGAAGTAATTTACAATTTATTATGTTTGCTTGTGAATGCGCAAATATTTTTTGTGTTAAGCCACTTGTAATTAATGTACGTTAAATTTTAATATGAATATGCCGTGGAAACTACATTCGAATTCAAATTAAAATTTGTTTAAAGTTACTGTTTTCGTTTTACTGAAACTTACTTTAATTCTGTTGGAAACTATCAATTTTTGTATGACATAAGTATAAATATATAATATAAAACAAATAAGCCAAAATGATTGTACTATAATAAAAATAAATAAGGAGAATGATGAAATTTGAGAAAGCGAAAGAAGTATGCGACCGCCACGCTTGGCGCTACGTCCGCTCTGACTACCCCGTTAGGGATGCAGCGTGAAGATACGTATGTATGTGTATGTAATATTTTATACTATCTTTATTAAACGCAGGCTTAATATTAATAAACGGAACGAAATAAAACAATTATACTCTATCAAAAAAATTGAAAATGGTAAGATGAAAATAATGGTCAAGAAAAATCAAACATATTTTGAATAATTTAAACAAATAATAAAATTAATAAATAATGTATTAATTAATAATAAATTTAATATGAAATTTACGAGTAAGCTCTTTCTTTAAAATGTAGCACTGTAGCATGCATTAAATACACATACAAAACATATATGGTTAGAGCATGTGTTATTTACCACGTTGGATATTTTTACTTTGGGCATCATTTAAATTCTTTGTTTAGGATATAAAAACAAATTCGGAATTTTTTTTTGCCGTTTAATCCTGCCTAAACGACAGAATTTTTCCCATCCACTTAACCTGAGGTTTCCCATTCATTTAACTTTAAGTGTTTATTTGTTAAAAAAATCAAAGGGTTACGAATAGTTGTCGAAGGGCACCGGGATCTCCTACAGAACGGACAGGAGTTCCTCTCGCGCTGTGTCGAAGCATTTCTCAGGGGCCAGTGACAGAGCCCCAATGCATACTCACAATACCACGACAGTGCGGACCACATGCGCTGTCGTCCTCATCGGGGTCGCATTGATGGACGACTGAGCCCACAATCCGATCGGCCGTGACTCCGAAGGCCCCTTAGTCGTCTTTTACGACAGGTAAGTAATACCGTGGCCTTATTCTCGGGCTTGGGCTACAGGGGTGATGAGACCTTTGATTAATAAAAAATCAAAGCTGTAACCATTATTTTATGTAGAATCACGTATCTTTTAAACCTACATAACATTACTTAAAAAAATTACCTAGATGACTTCAAATAATTAATTGAGTTCATATTTGATAGAATCACTCAATCAAACCTTTAATAAAATGTGTTCTATATTGGTTTCCACTGTTCACTAGAGTGTCATTCAACGAACTGTTGGCTGATTCCGACGTTTAAGTGCTCTAGCCAATTCGACAACGCGAAATCATATTATATAATACAGAGTAAAAACGAATATGATAAAAACGATAACGTAACTGAAACAGTTGCTTACTCCAAAAGATTTCCATTTTTAATTGCATATTTTTAATCCCACAACTTCCTAAGCAATGTATGTTTTATCTAAACATTACGAAAATCAACGCACACTTAAAGCTGTTACTCCACTGGTACTGTAGCGCAATGCAATGCAATGAATTATGTAATAGAGGATAAATACATAAAAAAATCGTTGCGTTGTACAGCGCATCTCTAAAGGATGTTGCCCAGTATGCTGTGCGACAGTCTGCGGATAGCGATTGATAGCACAAGCCGTAGATATTAGGCGGTGTAGCGCAACGTTATACTACTGCTATACATACGTATTTATGTAGATGAGAGCGACACAATATCAAAGTGTGATGTAATAGAAGTAGGCCAGCGTGACATAATAATGATTAACGTAATGCAAATAAATGACAAATAAATGACAGCATGCCGATACAAATACTTCGTTGTATAAATTCAAAGCAAGCAATCGAATTGTATTATTGCATCTCCTGCTTCTCCTGATGTGAACGATCGCAGTTTAAAGCTACATTTATTGACATTGCCCTTGCACTCTAGAGAGTTATTGCTTCACGTGCCATCTACATATTGTACGAGAAGTTCTAATAGATCGTTTTAAAGACAATGATGTACTCACCTTGCCGCCCTTATACATCTTTGAAATTATTATGTATACGGGGAAAAATATAAATCCGTTTAAAAAGCAAGGCGATATTAATGGTGTGGAAACCCGATGTTATAATAAATTGTTTGTTACAAAATTTAAATTACATACCTAAGTCAAATGTTTATTTTTTGGGTAACTGCATTCGTTTTTATAATAAAGTTCCTCAGTTGCTCAATTAAAGTAAAATAGATTTGGATTTTAAGAAAACACATACATTGATTAGACAATCATATTATGAAATAAACGATTTCGTTGAAGACAAAACAATAATCTGAAAATACTCTTCTTTGCATATGCATGTACTGACTTTCTGGACATTGTATTTTAATAAACCTATTATAAAATGATGTTGAAAAAATAACACCTAACTGTGTTTTTTTTCAGTTCTCAGTGTACAGGTTTTCTTTTCGAACTGATTAAAAACACTTTATTTTTACTTTTTACGTTTATTATTACTTTGTAATTGGATTTAGTTGAATACATTTCTACTACGACTTGAATACATTATAGATCTTCGCAGTAAACGTTACATATTACGTTACCTAAGTTGAACACACCTAATGCTCCTGTTGTGCTACGCCACCGGTGGACTGATAGCCTAATTTGCGCGTAAATATTAAACGATCGCTGGTGTAGCTTTTTTGTTTCATATTTTTTGACACGGGTCCTCAGTTTAACTGATAAAGGCAGCACTCGGTCGCTACCCGTGACATGTTGTATTTATACGAATTTAAAAACTTCCGACTCGCGGAGTTCAAATCTGAATTAATCCAGCATTTTTCGTGATCATCCCCGTCGGAAATCTGATGGTCGTTATTTAATAATCAGTCATTCAAATGTATACAGCAGCCCCTCGTGCGTATGATCGTACATAGACATATTTGTACGTATCTATACCGTGCAGGTATATTACATACATATGAGGTATATTACATATATATAATACGTATATTCTGGATTTCAGTACAAAACAGCATATTGGTCAATGACTTCATACAATTTTAGTTATGTTTACAACATTTTTTACATTAAGTACGCCAATGACTTGTTTCTGTGATTTCTGCACTAGCATAGCCTATATACTGAAGTGTGGAATAATATAAAAACTATGGAGAATAAATACAGAAATGCATCTGTGTAATTTGAAATATATTGTATTTAAGAGTATAACGCGTTGAAAAATGTCTAACTTACAAGAAAACACTAGAGTAAATTGGGGTAAGTTCGTAAGCGGGGTAACATCGTATAAATCGTATACTTTCTAATAATGTATCATTTTTACATTGAAAATGTAAGATCATGGGCTGTGTAACGTCATGTAAATAGTAATACTTCCTAATAAATAACTAAAAAATTAAAAATATTAGAAAGTATTACGTTTATTACCCTGCTTACGACCTTACCCCAATTTACTTTATAGAATTTCGAATGATGAATAATATTTTATAAACGATATCTCTATTAAATATAAATGACCCTAAAATCATCAGTGGTGTAAAGAGTGAAATAAATAACAATACTTAACGTATAATTTGTCTATAAATTGCCTTCAGTGCTTAGAACTCCCGTAGATACAATATGACGTGATTACCGTCAGACAGCAGTTGTGAATTAACTCAGAATTCATGTATTCTATGCAAATAGGAGTTAAAACTTTAGTCTTATCACGAGTTAGGTGCACGTGAATAATAATAATGTTTACCCCTCAGCGCAGGTTAAGGTTTCGTGCGTTCCACTTGAATCAATGTCCACGTATGTACGTACGTGTTTCCATGAAAATAACTTGTTGCTTACATAAGTATTTTGTAGAAATTAGTAATATACAGCTTTGACATTTTTAATTAACGCCAGTTTTAAATATTCCAAAATTAACATTTTTAAAATGGTTATTGAAGGTATAAAATGGTGTATGTTAATAAAGTTTTTATACAACCACGGCGTCAAAAGAAGTGTGTGATGATGATGAAAGATGTATGTGTGTTAATGTGATCCCTCATAAAATCACAACCACTTAACAAAGCAAGAGGTACGTCTCATTAAATTTACCACAGTTACGCGCGTGATACATGCAGTTATGGTTGTTTTTTGAAAAATTCAATATAGCTGTGTGACATGAAGCATTAACTAAAAGAACTTCATCAGACTCCATCATGATGGATGACGCTTGTAAGTAGTGAATCTGTGATTTGGCTATCAAATTCAAAAGCCTAGCAAGATCATTTCAAAAATATTTAACACATGGAGCAAAAATGTGATAAAGAGCAATATTATCATTTTTAAAAGTTGTAAAATTAAAACTGGGTTACATATTTAATGAAATAAAAACTTACAAACAAGATACAATAAATGTAATTTCATTCATTGCCGAAGTCAGAGGCCATAGGCAAAGGAAAAAATTGTAATAGGCCTCCAACTCAGGTAATTAATTCCAGAAATTATAATTAATTTGTATTGTTTGCAAAGTTTTCTAATGTAATGTCGATTTTAGTCATATTTTGATAAGGTAGTCATATTTTTAACGACTCCATACTGGTCTGAAAACAAAACAGTACAAAATGTGCCAGTGATCTTCTTGCGCAGTTTAATGTAGACAGCTAAGGGATGTAATTTATTATAGGTGATAAATAACAATCTATTACTATCTCTTTCTTCTTTGCCGTTTGTAAACTCCAAATACTTATGACATCAGAATGTGATCTTGTTAATTCTTGATGCTCTTTCCGAGAAATGACGTAGGTATATATTCTTAACAGCGAAACATAATCTGACAAAGTAATCACACATTACTCTGACTCAGTGCTAAACGCCTTAATAATCACGTCAACTTGTTTCAACGTAGGTACAATGCTAACTAGTTTGACGCAACTTTAATACAGAATACCACTTTATCTCTGCTGATAATAAAATGATATGTATTCAAAAGTATATCTTGTGCTTTGTGTGTTAAGAGTTAAGAACTAGATACTTCATTTATAAATACAAATATTAATATATAGACACAAACTTGGGCTAACTTAGAGCTGTCAAATTTGTTTAGCGGTGAGGGAGGGCCGCTTAAGTTACGAAACCGTGCCTCCGGCATATAAGTAAATGCTTACTTGCCTATAACTAAATAGTTACATTTGAATAGCAGAATTAATGCCTCAATTTACGATAGGGGTTTAGTTGAGTATTATTGGTTATTTGGGATAACTATTATGGCTAAATTAACCTATTAAAGTATCAAATGTAAATCGTAGGAAACCTTTCAGCATAGTTGAGTTATTTAGCTCTCAGGTCGAGGAGAAAGGATCGAATTACACAATAGACACTGGACAGGCTTCTCTGGTCAAAGTTGAAGAGAAGCCACATAGGTGTGACTGAAGGCTAATTACGTAAAAAAGACCGAGTCACCTGATATGAACTTCACAATTTTTAAATTTCGAAATGAAAGACTTCTTAATTTTTATTGAAGTTTTCTTTTACTCTTTTACTGGCTTCTGTTATTGCGTTACGTATAATTTTTAGGTATTTATATAAGTTAATTGTTAAAATTTAATTTAATAAAGGTGTGTTTTTAGCATAAAGAAAATAAAGAAAATTGTAAACAATTCGGTAGGTGATGGGTTAGTAACTTGTTACTGTAATGTGGATCCACTTTGTCGTCTGGAAGTCCTAAAACTTATTGATAGAGGAGGCGTCAATGTATAGCTTTGTTGCACCTTGAGAATTTGATCTGTTTACCTTGGACGAAACATGGCTTAACGTTTTTACAGCTCAAAACTCATTCAGTCAACATGTCAGTAATTATTTGTTACTTACATTTTAAGGCTCTTTGGCGACAATCTCTATCCGAAGTTTGACCACAAAGTATTATGTGTTTGACCTCAGAGCATAAAGTGTTTGACATTGACAGAATAACTATTATGTGTTTGACGTTGACTAATGTATATAATGACTGTTTTTGTTTTAATTTTATGTATTTACTCGTAAAATACACATTGTATATCAATTTTAGCTTTCCGCACTCTTTCTCCGTATAAACTTTAATTATATCAAATCTCACACTCCTCCGAGCGCGCAATATGCTTAAAAAGGAGTACAACGTTCTCTCTTTACGTATTAATATATAGATTAAAAAGAAAAGAAAAAGATTTAATATTATCTGATGGGACAAAGTAAAACACATATTGACAGTTACGTTGTGTCACAAAATATAACACTCGTAGCAAGCACACTAGTACCCTTGACGATTATATTTCATCATGGTTATGACCTCACTTTTTTTACGAACCCTTTTCTCATAAAATGTAAGAGGGATATTAAGTGCTTTTCTAAACACCTGTGTATAAGTTACGACAAAATGTGTTGTCAGTAATTCCTATTTTCTTTTTTAAGAAAAGTTCTAATCTTCAGAATTTTGTTTACTTGATGCATGTCAACTTTGACTTGTCAAAATAAATTTATCGAAATTATTATTGTCAAATAACAATGAATTGTTTTACATAATATGTATAAAATTGTCTACAATTAAATCTTTTTCCCATCACACAACGTAATATACAATCTACTGACAACTCAGTATCAACCATATCGAGGTGCAGTCTGCCCAATGATCGAATCGATGAACGATAGAATTGTGAATGCAATCGTTAACACTTACAAATGATTGCAATCAAATAATCGAATCAATCACTAACGACACAGGTCTGTTCGAAAATAACGAGTGTTATAAATTCACTAACTGGTGCTAAATATTTATGAAGCTGAATTTTCTAATATATCGAATATAGCAATTGATGCATTAAAAGCTCGAAACAAGATAATGAATGATGTATCACAGTTTGCATGAAAGTTAACATAAAACATAAAATCAACGAAACGATAAAGGCCGTTCTACATTGCGTCATATTTTACAAAGTGCCCTAAGTTCGGCACTTAACTCACACGGTTATGGCGCTGTTAACACGTGTTCACTCACTATATATTGTAAGCGCTTTACTTCTGATAAAAACGGTAAAATTATGGCAGAGAAAAAGTAAGGAAAAGGTAAACGAAAATGTTTCATTAATAATTTTATTTTTATTTTGCTCTAACGAAAATGTCCTTAAATGTCACACTTGGAACTGTATGCTCAACCTTTACTGACTACAATTAACTATCGTAATAATTGTCTACTGTCAAAACCATACAACTATGCTTACCGTTTTATTATACTTATTTTAATTATTTTAAATTCGTTAATTGAAAAACTGAAGGCATTTGATAATTATTTTTATTGACATATTTTACAATCACATTCACAAGCGTAAGATATGACCAAAGACAATGATCTTAAGTAAACTATTACACAGAGTATACAACTATAATTACAAATACAGTGCAACTTATCTATGTTCTTACGTTTAAAATCATGTTTTTTAAGCAAAGTAAGCCTTCAAATCCCGTTGCAATCGAGAAAAAATTAAATGAACGTGCCAATATTTTCCGGTAAGCTCGGAAACGAGCCAAAACGTACTTACGTGAGAAAAAAGGCATCTTGCTCTCTTTTATCATTCGTTCGGTCTATTATTGTGAGTGGGTAATATTTTTTTACTTGATTTTCAAACAAATTTTTACAATGCTAAGTTATTGATACATAACTGAAATATTTTTAGTTACGAAAATGCTTCAATATGTTAAAAATTTTTATAGTAACGGTATAAGAAGTGTACGTAAAAGGTAAGTGTGCTTTTGGTAACTATCACCAAAAAAGCTGATTTAGTATTTGGTGGGTGAATTAGGGTCAGTCAATCAGCCTTTCGGGCGATAGTATCAAAAAGTAGACATCTCTTAAAACAATATATAAAACTATATGTCAGTTGTTTTAATTATGTAATATTGTACACTGAAATGCGTGTCAAGGAAATATTGGTTACATTATGTAACTTTCTTATATCGTATTTGTACATTTGTATGTTGAATGAGACACGTAATATGAAATGCTACGGAAATGTAGTTCAAAATAAATAAATTTAAAAAGCAACTATTCATTTTAACGACTTCATACGTAGTTACAAATGCAAATGATGTGGGCCAATGAAAAGTAATTTGATTTTTAAGGACAAAGAAATATATGTCGATGGAAATAATAAAAGGCACTCATTTGACTATACTATGGCAAAGTGTGACTTCCAATGACGCGCTAACGGAACGTCGGGGCCGGCGCTGAGAGTCTGTTAGACTACGGCGGCCGGTGCGATAGCATTTCTCCTACGGATCGTTTGCCATTATTAAATTTCCAATTACCTACATAATAATTGTTACAAAAAGTTTTCTGTCGTTTGCACATTAACTTTGTCTTAATGTTGTATTTTATGGAGTAGTTCGCCTCTAGTAAGATTAGGTACCTATTTCTCATGGCTGAGTTGCAAAAGCGCGAATTGCCTCGTGTCTTTTCCGACATATATTTTATAACATTTATCTCATAACATATTCACGGGTGCTTCGTTGGTGCGGTGACAGAGCTTGATTTCCAAGCCGGAACCTCGGATTCGATCCATGGTTAGGTTAATTTAAGAAACAATTTTTTCTAAATTCGCTTGGAGTTTTAGTGTTACTGGAAACTCTCCCACTGTTTTGTGTTGCACCCATAGTACAAGCCTAGCGCATGATTTGGGGTCACACAATTTGTGTAATATGTAATTATCTGGAGTAATATTATATTCATTTAAACCTTGCTGTAAATATGCAGAATTTAACTTTTAGACTAGTTTGTATTATAAAATAAGATAGAATATGAAATCTCGTTAGGATTTATCCATAGACGGTATTGTTATAAATAACATGCGCTGCAACGCCTCTGAATATGGCGGGAATGTCAGAAAAAATTACTTAATTAATGGTTGTTGGCGCAAAGCCATTTATTACATAGTTTTTCACATTTTTTGTCTCGTTTGTATGCTTTTTTCAAGCGCTATTGTGTAAATTCCAAATATAGATAACTGTTACACATTTTCAGTTAAACACATCAACGAATAAGAATTTCATCCATTGATTTTGTATTTAATCTCTTCGTCTTGAATAAATAGTTACTAATAAATATCGCAAATGAAAACATTTTAATTAAACTGTACATTCAATCAGTAAACTGTGTTACTAAAGTAAAACATGTAATTTAATATTTAAAACTGTTTACTAGAAACTGAACTACATGATATATTGATATACATAATTATTAATGTCTTAACTACGACTCCGGAGAATGTAAACTATACTTACTATATTTATTGATAACTAAATTATATTTCTCAGTTTCATAGTTCAATAGCTTAATATTATACAGTCTTATTTACATGTTACAAAATTTGTATAATATTTACTGTCAATAAAAGTATGGATATCTACATTTTTAATATCCTTCGAATAAATTAATAGAAATTTAAACAACATCACATCGTAGAACGTAGAATAAATTCTATTTGATCAATATTACTTTGTATCATCATATAGAGCCAGAGTAACTATGCCAAGTAAGACACCTACCGTTTGTAAAATGACATGAGGTTATGTTACTAAGCGCTCGTCACAATTTTCATAAGAGATGGTAAAGCGTTGCCTGGGGCTACAGTGAGCCTTCAGTTGAGATCACTTTGTAGTATTAAACGGGCCTTTATAGAGGCCGAGGACGAACTCACTTGCCACCGGACACAATACGTGGAGATGTAGAATGTAACATGTAATAATTTAGTAACAATGTTTTACATGTACTAAAAATCTTGTATTTTAGTATTTATTGCATGTATTTTAGTATTTATAGCGTACCATTAATTCTTACAGAGCAACGACGGTACGTTACCTATAATTTAAGCGAGACTAACTACCCTGTCGTGGCAACGATTAAAGCTAGATTGCCTTACTAATAAGCAAACTATGCCCACTTTTGCTATTGTAGTGTTAAAAGTCTAATAATGGATAATTAAAACGATTTATTTTTAACAGAGTTCAAAAAAGGAGGACGTTTTCAATTCGCCTATGCATATTCTTTTATTTTTTTATGTATGTTTGGACATAACTTTTTTGTTTATAAACCGATTTCTATGATTTTTTTCCGTTGGGTGGGTTCAGTATGGCTCCAAGGTGCCCCCATTTTAATTTCATTGGTATTGGATCTTGGAATTCGAAGATACATCAAATAATACTTCTAACAATTTATTTTTATAAATATTTTATTTATTCCGTTCGAGAATTGGAAAGGAGTTAGCTGTAGAACTACCCTAGATGTTTATTTAAACCAAGGTCAGTCAAAGGGTAAAATATATAACTTTTTAAGAAAAAAATTAAACCAACTTCAAGATAAAAACAGTGAACAGTACATAATAATTATTAATCTAAACTTGGGTACAAAAATAACTTCATAAATACGATACAAATAGCTATATATTTAAATTCGACAGTCATTGAAGTTGGTGCCAAATCAATAAACCACAGAAAGTCTACTAGTTTTGTAGGCTTGGCATCGATTTCATAACTGTCAATTTTAATTATATTTATGTAGGTATTTGTGTCGTATTTATGAAGTCAATTTTAAACTTGAGTTTTGATTAGTAAAGAATAATTATTTTGTGCTTTTCAGTGTCTGTATTCTGAAGTCGGTTTAATTTTTTTGTCAAATATAATAGTTATATCATAAATCCTACCTATGTACTCCAAACTAAATGAATAAAGCCTATCAAATTACAATACGAACTCATTTTGATGAGCTTTTCGTGCATGGTGAATGAACTTCTTCCTTAAGAATATATCGATTGATACTTATATATTGATATTGATTTGACTGGCCCATTGGCGCAGTGGCATATGCATCTGCTTTCCAAGCTAGGGTCCCGGGTTCGATCCCCGGTCAGGTCAATTTAGAAACCGAACTTTTCTAAATTGGCTTGGAGTTTGGGTGTTACTGGGAACTCCCCCAGAGTTCGTTGTGTGGTACCCATAGTACAAGCTTACTGCTTAGTTTGGGGTCACACAATCTGTGTAATTGTCTGGAGTATTATTATTATTACTTCTAATTTACGTGAACGATACTCATGAAAACTGAGTAAAAAAAAGTCACATAATTTGTATAAATAAATAAGGTAATAGTGAGAACATGTGATAAAATTAATTCGTCGCTTCGATAAGTTTGTTGCCTTTCAAGGAGATATGTATTTGCAAGCACAGTATGGTTTGGTACAGTGCATTACGCCGTGTCTAATTTTTTTTCAAATATGTAAGCTTTAATGCACAATATATATTCCTGTGAACATTTTCCAGAGATACTTATTTTAAAAATTTACGTGCCAAGTCTCTGTTTCTAAAGACGTCACTATGAATAAGCTTAGTGAAGCGTGAAAGGGACTTGACAGTATCATATCTGGAGGAGGGCCTGTTTCGTGTACGAGTGGACGCCAAATAGAACTTTATTGGACATTTTTCATTTATTTGGGAACCTTTGTTAAAGTAACGTTTCAAAGAATGTTTTCAGAATGTATTGTTTTATCTCAGTGCATATATATACATATTATAATTCTAAGGTATCTGAAAGCATATTACTTTACTTAATATTTATTTAACCATGTTCACTAATTTATAATATGAAATATGAACGTATTACAGAAATTAAATTCGTTAATAAAATAAGAATTATATACTTATTGTTATTAAATAACATTTTCACGTATTATTTTAATTGAACGAGTGACCATAGTGAAAAATTAAATAACTGTTATGGAATGACCGATGTAAATCTCTGCATGGTAACGCAGGAGAAACCTATAGGTACTCGACTCCCAGAAGGTGAGACTGCGTAATGTGGGGCTTTTACTCACTAAAACTTCGGCGGTGGTTGACGAGAGGCTTCGGAGCATCGTGATACAACCCCCTAACCCACCTCCCCTTCCCTTCTCCTGCGTCTTCACAATGCCACTAATCCACGACAGCGCGGACCACACTCTCCGTCATCCTCCACAGGGTCACGTGGATGGACTACCGGAACTCCCATCCCGATCGACCATGATCCCAAAAGTGCCTCCAGTCGCCTCTTACGACAGACGGGGAACACTGTAGCTTGTTTTCTGAATAACTCTCTCCATACGTACCTATGGGCATCATGTTCAGGTATGTAGGTACACACACACACATGTATTATATATGCTTATGTAGTAATATTACGCATTGCAAGTCGAATCGCATTATTGTATTTTATTAAAGTAAAAGATATCGTTGTTTAATCGTCTCATATATTTTAGAGTCTATGAAGTACTCATATATTTATGTTAAAATATGTGCTCACATTTCTAATGTTTTTTAATATCGTTTTTATACAATATAACTTATAATTCAGACAGACGCATATTTGAAATATTCTCGTCACAACAAACGCAAGGTTCGCGAAATAAAATTACAAAAACGTGGACGATTTCCGTCTGCGGACATACGAGGACGATTTCCGTAACGTGTTTACAATGAAGGCCGAGCATGGAACGAACACGACATATTTCATCATTGCAAAGAAATACCCCCGACTCCATAAAATAGAACGTCGCAAAACGGTACAGTTAGCGTGAGAACGCTTAAGGTTGTTAGGAACAAAAAATATAAATACACTTTCATGATAAAACGACATATAAATTTCGCATAAAATCAACTTTTATTGAGAGCTTTGAAAGCTTTTACTTTAAATTCAGTTAAATCATACAATAACAACAAAGCAACACATCTTCATTCTGTATCCTTATGTATTATTGCTGTATGAACACATATTTACATTATGTTAAAAACGAGGTATTCCTCGCGAAAACTTCATCTTCCGTGTGGAAAATGACAATATACACTCTATGTCCATTCTGAAGGTCCATTCTAAATATTGGTTTTCACCAATTTTTTGAAATCAGATCAGAAGTTTCGGAGTATACCTCCTACATCCGAAATTACAAAGTTCACCTCTTCATGACATTAGTACAGGTAAAATTAGCATGAAATGAATGTAAAAGTAGCTACTTAATCGATATCAGTGAGCTACTTCATGGTCATATCTTTTTAGAAAAATAATTGTCAGATTTAAAAAAAAATTTAATTTAGATTGACGTTATGATAACATCTTCAGGTGCTTATGGAAACTTCGATACCAAATTATTGAGAGCAATTATTCTAAAATTTTAAGTTATTTGTACAACGAAAAAATTTAATTTTTGTATTCGTTAACTAATATTTTATTAAATTTTTCATAAAACTCATTATATTTTGGAATGTATTATATTTATGAAAAAAAAAATGCAACACGATATTTCATATTTCAATCTATTTTTGAGCACAACTGTAACTATAGCTCTGAGCGCCCCCTCCTACTTCCGGTCACTATATAATAAAGTTATTCTCGTTCTTTCGATAAACTTGAGTTTGTCCGACGATAAATTACCCGGGCAGTCGCGGAAGTCGCTGGACGGCCAAATATTGGCTTAACTTTGAAGAATGGGATAAAGCTTGTTCCGGAGTTTGATTCTACTTTTTTGTAAATAAGTAGAGTAGAGTTATATGACAAAATGATACAATAAATATTACTCATATCAGTACAAAAGTTTGCTTTGGTAATACATGGCAATATACTATTAAGCAAAGGTATTTCTGGCGGAATTATTGCAAGAACATGATTTAAATTTTAACTGCTTAACATTTTTATTGCCAAACTGCTGACTTATGTATTGATGTATCACAGTAAGATATCATGTCGTAAATAACTCAATATTTTACGATAGTATTTAATAATCTGTAACAATATTTATAAAACTAAGAAGGACTACTGGTATCTATTTTGTGTCCTTTTAATTGGACACTAAAGCCAAGAAAACAGTTCAAAAGAATGTTGAAGGTGTATATACCGTAAGGAGCTGCGGAAGTATGATGGAAGAACAGGCAACATAGCACCGAACTTTGCAAACGGTCAGTTCCACTTCATATATGCCCTCACTTTTTTCATATATTACAATGATTTATTATTTGCTTAATATTATTTGCACCGAAAACGTAATTTTGAAACAGTAGTGATTAGGGCTCTTGAAGAATTCATTGAAACCTGTCTACGAAATTTTTACAGGAGCGGTATCAAAGAAATACCCACGAGGTGACTATAGTCGCCTCGTCGACTATAGATAATGTCGACAATGCGTGTCATTGTTGCATCTAACACAACGAATAACTTTTTATATATTTTTTTTAATTTTTATCAGGCAGACCACTTATTTATCAGGTACCTAAATACATATTTAGGTCATAAAGAACGTTAAATGTTATAAACGACGCATTGGCATTGTGATATCACAATAATAAATATCCATATAGAATTTAAAAAAATTATCATATACATACTTAAATATGATAGTTATTGGTTATTCTTTTATTTGAATTATACACAGTAGTGATTATTTGGTACATTGTTAAAAGGATTCGTCACACTTCTTATATTAGTTCTTTCGGTTAAATTAGTTGACGACTACGAAACTTGTAGCGAACGAGCGTAGACACTGCTACGCCAAGCTACATGTAGACTTACGAACATTTCCATTCATTCAAAACATAAAAACTTCATTGTTTTAGAATTTTACTATACTATAGGATAACTATAGAATAATATTACTATAGAATCATATTAAATTACTAAAAACAAATCGACAACACAAATAGAAGTATTGATTTCTAAAAATAGTCTTTGGCATACAAGTTTGTGATTAAAAAGCAAGAAATAATTCTGTGGTTTTTTTTTGTCCGTTATGTTTTTAATACTTACTTCATTTAAATATTTAACAAAATTTTGTACCTTTCTATTACCCTTCCATGTTACAATATTTGCCAGAGATATCCCTGTATCTGATGGCGCGGCACTAATGCCGTATGAATGAAATTTACTGTCAATATCTGAGGCCCGCATGCGGCTTTGTGACGCAAACTGTCCCCTTTATACCGACCATTATTCCTCTTTTTATTTTTCCCTTTGCATTTTTCAGCGTATTTATTTACGAGTGTTGTCGGCCTTTTATTTTATGGATTCCCGTTTCATTGGCAATATCTTTTTTATTTTTATTAAAATATTGAAAGAGTCAATTGACTTTGTTTACAGATAATATTTTACTAGTTAATAATATTTAATTTTACTGAAATATTTCTGATAATACAGAAATTAATGTGAATCAAGTTAATCTTGATAATCCGTAACGTCAGTTGAATGTTAAATGATGCCAAGTGATCAGTATTCAGTAGGAGTTCATTCGATTCTCTCGACGATAAGCCCGGCTTCGCATGAATTCCTCGCGATACCTGTGACTAATCGGCCGGATTCACCTAGCACCGCTTCGCGATAATCCTGAACAAATTATAGGAGGGATTATGTGTGTGTGGAGATTTCGTGATCATTATTTTTGTCCCTTGAGGCACTGGTTAATATAGATACAAGAAAATACAGCAATTAGGTAATTATTTATTGTATTTCTAATTTTGGTAATAGTGTTATATTACATTGCGTGTTACTTTGCGGAAATCCATTCCATGTGATGAATTATAATTACATTTAGCTATCTTCTGCCCGAAATTTCAATACCACTAATCGACACGTGTTTCGCCTCTTAACGAAGCACCCAAATCAAAATCAATTCGGTGCTACTTAGCTGATCGAGCCCGATCTCTGGAATACTCTGAGGAAAGCTAAAAATTATGAGAAAGCATCACATGACTTCGATATACATTAGCAGAGGTTGTTGTTGAATATTTTTCTAGAATGAAGTGGTCTACATAATACAACATATCTTCACGCTCTGTGCCTAATGTTGTAGTCAGAGGGAATAGAGCGATAAACATTGCAGTCCTTACATATTTTTTTCGCCTTCTCATAACTATAGGTTACTTACATAAGATATAATATTAAAGTTTTAAAACACTAGTCCTCATGTTGGTATTCTTTATGCAGTAGCGTGCACAGGGTTCTTCAACAGGGTAGGCAGTCAAAATATCAAACATGTAAGAAAAAAATAACAATTTTAATAATTATACTTACTACAGCAATACTGACGAGCGAAAACGTTAAAGTTACTTTAATTTTTCGTAATGCTTGTTATTTGTTATATGATATAGTTAACGCAAAGAAAACAAAATAAACTATTGTAAGTGTACAACCCGTCAGCCAGTTAAATGTTTCATAATATTTAGAATTAAAATGTCGGGTTTAATTACCTGACTTTTGATATAAATGCAACTTTGGGACACACCTGCCCTTAGATATAGTGTGTTATTTTTTAAATTTCAAAAACGCGGCGTGTTTTAGTCTTTGTAAACACACACTGCCACGCAAATATCACAGCTAAAACGTTTCATTCTTTAAAATGCAACGAAATTATCTATTATAAACCGATACTCTACTTCAAATACAAATTGTAAGAGGAAGAGAATTTTTTAAAACAACTCTTAAAACTACAAATCACTTGCACAAAGATATGGAGTTTTATTTTGATTCGAGTATAAATTAACCATAAACAGAGCAAAAACGAGTAACACAAAACACAATTTTAGTTGGAAAAGTGTTGAATTCATCAAATGCGTTTAACGCTATAATGTCGTTGATGTAGACAATGTCTACAAAATCCGCACACAAACTTAATTTTCGAGTATGAAATACCATACATTTAAAAGATTATTTTGTGTACTGATAGGTGAAATGTAAACACGTGTGCGTGAATTGGAGGCACTTGACCGACGTGCCTAAGCGGATAAGTTATATAGCGCGTTTCATTCATCCATAGATGGCATGAATGTTAAATATAAAATATAGTAATGTAAAAAAAATACGAAATACGATTACGAACAGATGAAGGACGGAAGGACGAGGATAGAACAATTGTTGTTTAATTTTAAATTATCTATAAAATATAAATGTTAGATACCGAAATAACTTTCTTTTAAATTGTCAGAGTCGGCAGTGTCTCTGTGCCTTTATGGGATGCACGCCACCGTCTTTAAGGTAATCTAAATAAAGTTTTCATCAATTTCTTCTCTGTACTATGTTTTAAAGACGTTTAGATAAACGAATAAGGCGCTATGTTATAATCCCAATCTTGTTTGAAAATTATTTCAATTTCGTTAATTAAGGCATCTTTCATTTAAGTTATAAAACATACTCGTATATTATGCTAGGTACACAAAAATTATATAGGTATATTATGCGATATATGTGTATACCTACCTTTTCAATATGCATTTTAATTATTAAAGACTCTTATTATAAAAACGAGTTTAATCCGGCGTTAATTATAATGTTAGTGGGTCAAAAATAATTGATATTTTATCAATGAGTATAAAATGTCGAATTGATTTTCATTACTACCAATACCACTAATGGAACAATTTATAACTCCTCCTTCTTAATTACAGATTTTAGGCCCTCTGTCAAGTGAGAAATATTCCTTTGTCGAGTTAAAAAATGTAAAACACCCTAAAACCAAAAAGTAAATCCAAAAATTACGTGAACGTGATGGGATCTTGTGGTACTACAACTCATACTCATTTAGCAAGTTACTCGCGTATTATGTATGATACGCGAGTAACCACTGAAAAACCCGGCTTCAGAGCGAGACTTAGTGACGTGACAATTTGTGACCATTTTCTTAACTATGTTAAAATAGTGATGGCAAATTAGGGTATATCCTCTTATTTTTCTAATTCAAGAGTAAGTAATAGCACAGTGTACGAAAAAAGATACACGTAAAGTGATCGACCGCCTTTGATATTTATGCAAAAGTCGACAACACAAAACGCTACAAGGGCTGTTTCATTTTTTTTTTATTTAATTAAAAAACGATTCTGTTTTTAGTTTAATCACATTTACTTATTATTTTTTTTGCAATGATTTATATACCTATAACGCATACTTTAAAATATTTTGTATAAAAGTATAATTATGGATATTATAAGTGAGAGAATGTAAGCAAAAAAACCGAGATGAGCATCGTATTCTAATCAACAACTCAATAAATCCATTCTAATCCAATCTAATTATATTACTTATATTATTATAATGATAACGACACAACAACAATGTACTATATGGATCATTACATTATTACATATTAATTATAGTAAGAATATTAATTGAGAGAGAATAAAAAGCAAATAAGAAGCCCGTCCATATTGACAATTATTCAATAGCAAGTTTAGACAAAGGTGGTGACGAAGACAGTTCAGAGCAGAATAACTTGCCGTGTTCTCAGTTGAACCACGTCAGACGTAGTGATTATATTATCTTTGCACGTCTGATGTGTCGATAATTTGTCTGGTATGTTTATACCATGAACAAACAACAGATAGCGTAGTGGGAATGATACACGTTTTTCGTTGTACTAACAACTTGTTTCTAAATAACACATTAATTGTTTGTGTAAAATAATGAACGATCTCCCACATATAATTTGTGAACTGCCAAAGTAAACTATTAGTTACAAAATAAATGGGTGACTTGAGCGTGATGACAACTATAAATCTAATCTAAAGGGTTAAACAACTGCACATATATGTACTATTTTAATTGCGTAAAAAATTAAATCATCCACAACAAACACGCGTTATCCCTGAAAGACAAATCCCATGCTACTAAGACGGTGGTGTAGGCAGCTCGGGCTTGCCCTATCTGCGTGTCGCCCCTCACGATTGCCCTGTGTAGCCGTCTCCGTTGGCCGACTGTATGAAATCTTAGATTGTTGTAATATGCCGACCACCTGACACACCGAACAAGTCGAAATTAAGTGTTCCGAAATGGGTATCACCAAATTAGATTAATAATTCTGTATTTTCCATCTACCCCTGTATTGTCTTAAGGAGTGAAGACAAATGAATAAACACAAAATAAAAATTATTTATTAATGGTTTAACGATTAGATAGTCCAAAGATAAATAACAAGTGTCACTTGATGCAGTGGGCTGCAATTAATTCTGTCGCGGCGTCCGTCGCAGAGGTTGCGGTTCAGTGCCGCCGACCCCTGTCTTCCCCGCGTGTTGCTTGATACAGCTGAGTGGTCGGACTTCACGTCCGAAAGTTCCGTTTGTAATTAATGGTTAAACTTGAGTTAAACTAAATGAATAGACAGGGTCTTAATCGTGTTTTTGTCGTGCGAATAAGCAAAACGAAATGTTAAAAAATGATATCCAGATCACTTTAGGCTTTAGGGTAATAATTGAAGGTGTATGTGTAAAACGATAGGTGTTTCCTAATTATTATAATCAGAATTGCTTTTACTAATTATTTAATTAGGTTGAGAACATAAGAGGTAAAATAGGGACGGCAAAACAGGAAACTCCATATCAACAAAGGTATAATGAAGTTTGTGTTCTATTTTTTTTACCACTACTTCTATAGTCTATTTTACTTTGTTTATTAAAGTAACATTTGTCAGTACATCACTTTACGACAATAAATGCAACAGATGTATGGTTATATTGCAAATATAATTATTTTTAGATAACTACTGAACCCTAAAATCAGAAATAAGAATTTAGAAATGCATTATTGTTGCAACTTAGAAATTTTATTTCCTCGACAGACAAGTGGGCGACATGATTTATATCGATAATTTTAATAGATAGAGCCGAGAATGAGTGAAAATAACATGAAGATAAAATAGTCTGGGTGTTAGTTGATAGAAATGCCAAAAGCCATCGCATACCTCAGTGAAATGAGAACGACACGGTTTAAGTAATCGAAAGAGGTGTGCGAAGACCTCGAAGTTTGGTGCTCCGTACTTGATGTCTGCCCTATTAAGTATATAAAATATGTGTATATGTATATATTTCGATTCAAATTTTTTTTAAGTAATGCAGCTATCATCCTTACATCCGATTTTCTGTAATTTATAGTTTCCTGTAAATGAATTAAAAAATACAATATTCCATTACAGTAATGCACATAATGTTCATTTCACAGAGAACAATTAAAGTCCAATTGAAGTCGCACCATTTTTCAATTACCACCGGCGAAGCGTGAAGCAACAAATTGCACTTTGATGCCAGTTTTTTTAAATAATAGTTGCTATCCTTTCTAAACAATTTTACCAATGTTAAGTACCTACTAGGTACTTATAATGCTTGGTACAACTGTAGGTAGAAAATATTTGAGCTTCCGTGATACACATGCCTACAGGTGGAATACCATCCACTGGCAAGCCAGCCAGCCATTCTGATATTCTGTGTCAAAAAGATACGCCTGTCTGTACCTCGCATGTTAGCTTCTCCAAACGCTTCGTGAAGTGACAGTTGAAAACCAAAAAATTGACATTAATGAAGAACTGAATAGTATAAAATGCAACCTGTCTTCGTGTGTCAATATCTGGCATACGATTCTCTTTCTCCACTTCCTCGCGGGAGGAAAATATCAAATAGTTTGCGATATAACACCATTTAGGAACTGGGAATAGAATCTCGATACACATGCTATTGTTCACACTTGCTTGTATCTAGAAAGATTTCGTGTAAGCTACAGGCATATTTATCCCAGCCTTTACAGCTGGAAAAGTCGAACTTCACACTGATAACTCGCTAGTCCGTAGTGTGTACAAACTTATAATTGAATTTAACAAAAGTTATTTGAAGAATGAACTTAACGTATTGTTGTAAAAGATGGGAGTGTTTAAATATTTTTGTTACTGATACTACGAATGTTAGTAACAATTGTTCCTAACATTAACCGTCATATCCGCATGACTTTCAATATCGGTTCACCGTCCACAGGAACGATAATTACGGCGCACCTCAATTGCGGGCCGCAATTAATTCCGGGGAGTGAGGAACGCACGGCGGCTGCGGTGACCGCTGTCTCCGCCACCATCCACGATATTTTGATTTCTGACGATATTAATCGTGGCTAAATGTAAATTACTACGTAAATAGAATATATCTACTTGTTATTTGATCAAATGTAAGCACATACCAAAATGTTTTCGATATAACAGGATGTACCTATTATATTTCTACGATTTTCCCTAAGAGGGAAGGCAAAGGGATCCCTGCGCATACAGCTGATATCTTTAGTATTAATTACATATATTCTTCATATTATTTTATTAAAATGTCGACGTAGTACATTTTAATGTTTTGAAATTTCTGGCGATAAATATATCAAGCGGTCTTTATAGTAGGATCCGCTGAGGGAAACTAATCTGCTAAAAAAAACTCGACATCACACTACTAAGTAAGCACTCAATGTAACAATTCCAAAACTAATTCCAAACAATTCCACATAATATGTGGAATTGTTTGGAATGGCGTAACAGCGTAGATACTTGGGACGTAAAACTATGCCAATTTCATACCACAATATCCACTAGAAACAATTTGTAAATAATGAAAATAAAATATTAACTGTGCAGCTCTCCATGAAATCCCGCCAAAAACGTTTTGTGTGATTGTTATATGCGAGTGTACAATAGGTGCAACTCTACGTCTTTTCCCATTCAGAATTGATAAAAAACAAGATGCAATAAAATTTAGGCGCTATTACAAATTGAAATCGAATAGTGACAGGTTATTAACCTCACGCCTATATTACCATCTCCATATTATGGTAGGCTCTATCACCTTGTCCAACTTTTAAGAGTTGCGTAGAAAAGTAAGTAGATGTCCAATTTTATTTCTTTTTATTTTTTCTTTCCCAATTTATCGTGGTTGCATCTCCCAAACTCTATTTTTTTATATTCTATTCTATATATAATATACACGTTCTCTCTATTTATAATAAACTCTCTCGTATCTCTATATATATAATATCTCTATACAATAAACTCATTCGTTGATTTGGTACTGGTTAGCTGGCCGAGTCAGCTGACTCATTTATTGATTCTTAAGTCTGGTCCCTAGAATGTCCTGAGGATGCTTCGTAGAGAGGCAAGGAACATGTCGATTAGTTTTGAATTTTGGCCGGAAGATAGCTCAATATTATAAGAATTCATAGCATGGAAATTTAACACTCTTTCAATCTTACACTGCTTACACTGCAATATATTGGATGCTGCAATAACGTGGCAACCTTGACTTGATGCTGCAAAGACGCTACATGCATTCAAACCCGGCTCCTCAACAACATACAACGCACCACGTTGTGTTTAGGGGTAATTCAGTAAGACATTTGGAAGATATTATGTAAAATATTATTTGATTTCATTGATGAATGACTTGAATGAATGAACAATGAATTTAATACGATGGCGCAATGGTTTAGACGTTGATTCAAGCGCAGTAGGTTCCGGGTTCGATCCCCGGTGGGGTCAATTTTAGTAGTTGTCGTTTGGTTGTCATAACACAGGGAATGCCCTAGTTTGGGACCAGATGATTGGTGTGTAGTGTCTGGGGCATTTATTATTATTATTTATCATGAAAGCGCCATCGACTAAAGTAACAAGCAAAATTTTAACAAGTTCAAATTATTACTCCTAAAAACCTTGGAATAAAAGTTAAATTAAAAATTTTGAAAACATCCGACATGTTAAAACCCAACTCTTAAATAGTAAAAAAATATTTTTCGTTTTTTAAAGGCGGGCCCGCCAAATGAATAAAATAAAACTCAAGGCGGAATAGGTACTTGGTAGTAGTTACCCATCCTCGTAACAAAACAGCGATACTAACTGGTGTAAGTATTACATATACCAATATTACTTTTTTGCTACTGTACTTTGATGCTCTATCCGCCCTTAATTATACATGGCGTGAAAAATGCTCTATGACGTGAAATTATGTACAGGCCATTTTGATAATTTGGCAGAAGGTAAACAATATTCAGTGTTTTAATTATTTAAACAACATATACATACATACATATCTTCACGCTATATGCCTAGCGGAGTAGCCAGAGAGGACGGAGCGCCAAGCTTCGCGGACCTTACATACTTCTTTCGCTTCCTCAAATGTTATCATTCCATTTGACATTCCATTTTAACCAAGTAAGCCTTGGTCTTAAACAAGATATATTGAAATAATTTGCGGGTGTACATGGGCGACGATGATCACTTTTCATCAAGTGACACGTTTGCTCGTTTGCCCCCTCTGATATAAAAAAAAAAAAATTTTCGACGTAAATTACATAAGGAAGGATCTTTCAGAAAATTTTATTTCATTATAACGTACTCTTATTTTATAACACTCGTTTTTTTCAAAAAGACAAAAAGATTTCATTGAAACGAAACATAATTTTGAAAAGTATGTATTTTATAAAGATCTCTTCACTAAAATGTCTTTTCGATTTATCTTAATTAAAACAGATTATATTGTTTAACATTTTAAAATTCTATTAGTGAGATAACAAATTACATAGTTACGTATACGCATCTAAAATATCAATTAGCCACATCCCAACACTATGAACAAAAGATACAACGTACCCTAATGAATTCGTAATCTCTGTAATCTGTTCAATGAGAAATGGCGTATTCCAAATAGCTCGCACTGTTGCCGGCAAACAAATTAAACCTTCCCAAAAATGAATTTATCACGTAGGACGGGACCGCGCCCGCGCCTAGCCGACTTTGCTTAACTATCCATTTGTAAAGCTTGTTTGAACAATGTTGTTGCTTGTGTAAGCATTGTTTTAAGTTATAGTTGTAGATAAATTGTAAATTGTTTTACTGATAGATCGAAATACCTGTTATTAAAAAAAACTTCATATTTGAACACTAAACTGTAATTACAACTTTTAATACTATTATTATATTAACACTAAAATTGTATAATTCGTCCATTATGAACTCATTACGCAGGCTCGTAGTATGGCTACTGCATGTAGGAACACGATATATAGTAATATCATATGTATATAGACTACTTCATGTCATTTTTAAATCGGGATGGATAGAATATCAACAATCAATAAAATCACACTTGTTGCCAATTCTAGTAATAAATATTACAGCTCATATATTGCAAAGTAAACCAAATAATGGTACGTTGCTTGATAGCCTATTGCATAAACATACAAACTCCTTACAATAAGCCTTAGTTGATTTTTACGACCTGAGAGGGAAAATAAGCTGCAGCTGGCATAATATACCTTTCTCTTTCTACTAGACTAACATGAAAACATGTTTTGTTTCGTTTTCTTCTATAACATACTAAACACATATTAGGCATATTAAGATTTTTCTCTCATTGTAGTTTCAATGAAATATTTACTATAAGCAATTAAATAAAATGAATGAAATTTAAATTAATTGATGTAAATTAAAATTTTCTTATTAATTTAATCTAACAATTGTCACCAAACGTTGCGTCAGGTTCTGTGTTTGTAGATCTAACATGCCAAATATTTTAATATAAGTGAAAGTCCGGTAAGACCCCGGACCATGGCGGCAGATGGTCGCCGGCCGGTGATTAATATGCAGAATGGACACTGGCATAGTCTCCTCGTTTGTTTCCATCCATTTTTAAATGTATTTCTACGAATTCGTCGTAGTATAGACATAAATACATTTCAAGCCTTTTTGTGATTTCTAAATTATAAAGTAATACAACATTTAAAAAAGAATTGAATAGGATTTACTTGTATATTTACATATGTACCATTTTTATTCTAAAACTTTTAATGCTAAATTTTCATTATTATTACCTACTTCCTAATTGACATCTTCCATTCGGGATATACAAATAATCACAATAAAATAACACTTTGATACCACTTGGCAATTTTATTTGGGTATACAGATGGCAAAGTGGAACTAGGTAGAGATAGGATGCTAACTCATCAGCAGAGCAATTTGCTTACAGTATTTTTAATAAGTCCTATGCCTTGTTCTACGACTTGCACAGAAAAATAAGCAATTATCAAAATTTATGTATGTGTATCTACCATTATTAAAGCTAAGTTAATTTACAATATTGTTTGACCTAATTGCGAATTTGAGATTGATTAATGTTTATCAGTGTAAATATCTAAATCTATGTAATAATAATAATGTCTCTTATGTGAGTATCACTTTTTTTATATAAGTAGGGTTAAAAAATGTCTCCGCAGTTTGTATCAAGTTTTTATCACATTATTTGAGTATTTTCTCTATTGTGGCGCTATACGTTATACACATCTAGTAACTTTTTTCTAATAAATTTTATTGATTATGAAGATATCTTTCGTTGAATAACTTATTTTGTAAATATTTTTATGTACTTTCTGAGCTATCAAATTAAGCCTCGCGTAATGAGTATCTCGTGTTTACTCATATTCAGCGCCTGCACCACGTGTCCCTAACTGCTGTTCGTCCGACGCAATAATTACTTTAAGGCTGTCAATTTTTTAAAATATGTTTTGACATAACAAATATATTTTCATGTTGTTTACATACATACGATTTTTTTTAACATCAAGTAGTGAGAGTATTAATGAAGCAAATATCAAAAACACTAGCATATTTAGGCCATAATGAGTGTAGAAATGATGAGATTTGGGTAGCCGGAAAAAACTCATCTGATCTGACCTGATCATCTCTTTAGTGATACGGCATGAAGATATATATTTTATGTTTTTCCATTTTCATTAAAATGAACTTCTGATAATACATATCGTTTTACTCAGGTAAGTTAAAGTTAACTTTACATTTTTAACTTACTTGGCGCATGAGTACCTACTGCTGATACTGTTGTTTAACACTACTAACATTAGATGTTTATGAAATATTTGCAACTAATATAAAATACATTGTTATAACTAAATGGAAAGTAGAGATCGAGTTTATTTGTACTAAAATTTTAAGAAAATTTAATTTGCAGTACATATTGAAAAAAAGTTTGTAACTGGTTGTATAACTAGTAAATTAAATTAAGAATTCTATAACTAGAAGGGAATCAATGCGAAGTAATTTAGTAAGATAATAAATTCGAAGTAACTAAGTGATGTTATCCTCTCGGTTAAAAATTTTGTTGTTTAATGTTTATTATTTATTTGCAAAACCAATAGCTACAATAAAAAGCAAAATACAAAAATTACCGCATACGCTGTATGTAAATTAAGAGAGATTATCTAAACGTTTCCCTTTCTATTTCAAATAAAATAATAATATTTAACTACAGCACAATTGTGTATAAAAAAAGAGAAAGAGAAGACACCAGTGAGAAAAAAAAAGCGAAGACACCAGTAAACAATAACAATTATTGTGTAGATTTGATATGTTGTGTAGACTCAGGTGTTATTTTGCGGAAATCCATTTCATGTGATGGATTCTAATAATTTTTAGCTGTCCTCTGATCAAAATTTTAAAATCGGGACGTGTTTTGCCTCTTAACGAAGCATCCTTAAGATGGTATTCCAAAGATCAGATTCGGCTAGCTAACCAGCACCGAATTTAGTGCAAAATTCATCACATAGATTTGATATTTAGAGATCAAATTAAGTTTACGGAGGAAACAGTCCATTTGGTTATCTGCTGACGCATTGCAGAATAAAATGTGAGTTAAAATCCAAGTTTGTATAATAAATAATTGTTTCCCAAGACATAATTGCCGTAATTTCATGAATAATTACTGCTACAGAGCAATTAAATAAATTAGAGAAGGAATTACGACCTCTCGGGCTTTAGTTTAAAGTTAGGGCGCCGGCTGTTGCAGTTTACGTGAACTCAGCCCTTTAAATTTCAAATGCATGTTATAGTTAGCGATGACTTCATAGGTGCAGATGCAGCATCGGTCTCCTTTTAAATCTAATAAAAGTAACATTACTTCCTTTTTGCATGTAAGTATATGTGAGCAGTATTAGTATCTGCATAAATGGTCGCAATAGGTATAGTCCAGTACAGTATTGTATCGAACGATACTAGAATTTAGGTTAATAACAAAAAAAAAATATAATAGTTGATTTGTGTTTGATTAAATCACTGCAATATTGGTATTCATGTGCACATGCCTATAGCGCAATCAATAATGTCATTAGCGATAATGTTCGCAATAAATAACATCTTTTGTTCTCTTTTAAGTGAATATTGGTCGTATACACAATCTGAACACGTAACTACAGTTTGTACCGTACGTCGTGGGCTGAAAATTTCAAAAAGAGAATCGCTACTGACATATACGCGATATGGCTCGTTTCCAAATGCTGAACACAGCGGGGGTGAAGTGTGGCGCAGGGCGGACGGCGTCCCCACATGGCCAGTTAGTTACGCCGCGAATTATAGGGGCCATTACGATTCATTAAGGCCAGTTAGGCTTAAACCGGTGTTTACTCACACACACATACTCATCTAACGTATATACGCTAACGTTTGCAACAGTTGGTATTGTTTTAAGCATGCTAAAAAGAGATAGAGCGATAGAGAGGGTTGCAATTTGAAATTTTAAGCTACGAGATTGTGGGTGTAATTAGTGGCGGTCGTAACGAGCTTAGGATCTTGGGTACTGAAGTGTGAATTTTTGATTTTGTGTTTTCGCCGAAATGTTTTGTAACATTTAAGTTTTTCATAGATGCAAATGTTGATTTGCAATAGTAAGTATGGACATTCAACAATATTTGTAGTAACTTTCATATCATAGTGGTCAAACGTAAAATATCCACATAGAAGCCTAGGTTAGTTGCAGAAATTGAAAAAACATATAAGTACTTGTAAAAGTTACATTGCCTTTTTTTATTTAGACGAAGTATGATTGTTTGTTAAAAAAGTTTGGTATAATATTATAATCACTGTATCTTATATACGAGCAAATTATTTGTATTTATAAATTGAGGACGAGATTTTAAATAACGCGTAATGTTTTATTTCCACTAAAACTATCAAGTAAGTTCAAATATAAACATAGTGGATACGTATCCAGTTGTAGTTGGAAGCTTGCCAGTATTGACACTATCGGCTATCGGCTCCGACGCTTAAACTACCCCTGGGCGAAATGTATACCTATATAGTTCGTTAAGTCAAACTGACAACACTATTTACAGTATATTTATAATTACACTATACTATATTATTTAATCTTATACTTAGTACAAAGTATAATATTAAATTATAATATAATTATTTGGTCACAGCATGTAGATTACATACATATGTATTTATATAATCTACATGCTAATGTGCATGCATAATATGTATATACATATATATTATATATCTTTACGCTGTATCCCTAATGAAGTAGTCAGAGAGGACGGAGCGCCAAATATTGCGATCCTTACATACTTCTTTCGTCTCCTCAAATTTCATCATTTTCTTTACACACTTTCGCAGACACGAGATTATATACTTACATTTAATAGAAATTAGCTCATTCAGTAAGTATAGTAAGTAAGATTTCTAAAATTTGTAACCATCGATCTAACTATTATATAAAAAGGTTAATTTGAAAAACTATTTTATATCAATGTATAAATACTTAGTTAGGTATGTTTAGTAGCGGTATTGATAATTTCTATATTGATAATATAACCTAGCAATGAACAAATAATTATTTTAATAAATCAATTCTTATACGTTCCGAAACGGTAGATGATTTGTGTCAACAGATTCGTCAACAGCTAATTCAACTCAGTAGCTCGATGGCGCTAAAGTCAAATCGAGAGATTTCCAAGCTGCTATTTACGAGTCATTTTAAGCCTTACTTCTTATGCAATAAGGTATAGAACTACAGTAAAAAGAAAGAAGTTTGTGTGGCATACGTCTATTTGTAGCTCCCCTAGCTCCATGTCCCAGGTAAATAACCGAGCACATCGTTCGCCGATGCTTTTGACAGCCTCCATTGAACAAACAAATAGAATGAATATTTGTACAAACTATTTTTACATCTTTATGGATTCATAAATCCATGTAGGTAATAACCTACCTATTAATTTTATTGTAAAATGTTGATAAACTAATAACTAAATTTCATGTCGGTTCTACTGACAGTATAGAAATTTCTCAAGCCTCATTAGAGGTTTAATTAACTAAATTATTTTGAATTTAACAATGCTTTATAAAGTACATGATCTATGTATATTTTTTGGATTTAATTTAAACTTTTAGTTCCTTTTCAGAATTTCCATCTTTCAATAAGATTCGGTTAGTTATAACCATAGATTTAGTATATTATCATAGATGGGCAATACAAAAGAGTATTGCGTATGTAAGAGCAAGATAGATAGACAAGACCATTCACGTACACACCATAGTCCAAAATGTTCCTAGCGTCACTTCCAAACGAAATTTATGCCATAAACTTAGTATATACTGGCGTATAGACGAACATAGAACTCGTTTGCGCGTGACGATTTTTAATTTGTCCATGTCACCTATGAAATGATTGATACCCTTGATTATTGCGATATGTAATATAACAATCACATACAGAACACGTAACCATTATTAAAAAATACAGTACTTCTTTGAAATAAAGCTGGTATAACACAAAATAATAAAATAAGTCAACCGCGTTCTTGACAGCGTGACGAATTGTGACGACTTGTCAATCAAAATTAGTTACAATAGCGTCTCGTTTGCTGTCCCTTTCTACTCTTGCCACTATCATAAAAGATTACATTATACGCCAGTATATACTAAGTTTATGATTTATCTTGCTTATATTTGCAAAATCTCAGATGTTACCATTAAAGTATAATGTACATTCTAACTCATTGGGTGGCGTAATTTTGTGTTCATTAAAGAGGGTCAATCATGGTTAAACATGTGCAGTGGTCGGATGTAAGTCATCATAGAAAAAAACTTACAGAATTATGCATTTCGCATGCAAGTACTATTAAAATATTTTGCTCTCTAATTTAGAGCTATCACAAAAGTTTTGGAATTAAATGGGTAGGAAAAATTATTGCAATTAACGTGTTAGGTATATTTGTCAGGCCGACTATTGTATGTAACAGTTACCATTAATGATCATGAATATCGTATTGTCAATTATTCTCTAACTACCTACTTGTAAGATGTGTTTGAATGTAATTTCTTAATTTATATTAATGGACTTTCTATTGTTCGTAAATGATATCCGTAAATTGTGAATAACAATAAGAGGCTTCTTAATAGAAGTAAACCGAAATTAGATTAGTCTATCCTGTGATTGCAACGAGACAGGTTGTCGAAAATATACAGTTAATACCTACTCAAATAGTATTTATTCGGTCATCGCTCACAAACGACAAAACTGTTCTGAATACTTAGGAGTTCAGTTTAAAATAATAGAAAATACGTGAATTCTGATATTCATAACCTCACTTTAATAGGGACTTGTTGATATGTATCCCATCACTTCACACACACATGTGCACTTACACGCACACTGATGTATTTGCTTTTTAGTCGCGCCGTAATCACTTCGTTGCCAATCTAGGTATACATAATACATCTATGGTTATAACAGTATTATTTTGCTTTGGCTCTGTTTTAAAATGTCTTGAAACTATCCGACTAATAGAATAATTTTTATTTCGCGTATTAATACATATGTACAAGATTTATCTCACTATGTAAACTTATTCGATTTTTCACATAGCTACTAAAAACGCTAAAATAATGAAACACCTTTTTATTTTTTTAGATTATACATAAAAATAATGTATTTCATCTAGCATTTCATAACAATGAGTATCTACCTTTCGAAAAAAGACAGTTTTAACCCTCCAATGCACGTTCATTTAAAATTGTCCCAAACAATTTATTTTCATGCCCAGACACATTAACAAAAACCGACGGTAGACGAAAGAAGTCCGAAAAAACACATAAAATCCGGGCTCAACTAAGCCCAGCGGCTATCTAATAACATTTATTACTCGGCTTCCGGTCCCTAGCGTCCACTTCCGGTGGCTGATAAACTGGCGCCATTTTTGCCGCTATATTTATTTATAGGTGTCGGTTCGGCGATAATGTGGATGTGTGAATCGTTCATTATGCGAAAGCTTGCAGCCGGAACGCAACGGTCCATTTAATGTTGAAATATGATCTCAGAGTGCACTTACATACATTTATTATGTAACTTCGTTAATTACGGCAACACTTCTGTGAACACATAAACACAAATATAAATTTAAAGAAACTTAACGTTTAAATGTAGTGAGTAAATTCAGTAATTTGAATAAAAGATTTGAGAAAGGAAAAACATGAGATGAGTTAAAATCGAGCACATAAATATTTAGTATAAATATATGTAGGTTTTGTTGAGAATATAGAACTTGTTAATCTTACTAAAAATATAAAATTGAAGCAATGTATTTGCTTATATTTCTATCTAAGTCTATAATCATGTGTGTTGAAGATACTCGTCATATCCTTAATCAGGAAGAGGGTGAACTCATACGAATCACTAGCTATTAATCATATCGATGAGAACCGGCAAGTGTTGGCACGATTTATACGTTCGCAACTTTAACGCACACAGAGCAGAAAGCAGAAACTAATGACTGTCATCACGATATATGACTGTGTTGGGATTCATTTGTGTATAAATATCTGGTAGAATGAATACACCTTTTAATCGCCATTTGGTACAATTCGATTACATACTATTTCAATATATTATGTAAAAATGTAAAACATAGGCATTCCACCCTAAAGATTTTAATATTTGGCATAACATATTAAAAAACCCGGTCTTATACGCTTTAAAATCCATTACTGTTTTATTTTTTTTTAATAATAATAATTTTAATAAGAATAATAATTTTTAGCTTATCTTTTACCTACAATACAATATACATACATACAGTATACATATCTTCACGCTGTATCCCCAACGGGGTAGTCCGAGAACACGGAGCGCCAATCCATTTACCTATATATATTATACATGCATATAAAGTTTAAATAACAATATAATTCATTCATTGTATAATAATCCCATAAATATATATTTGACATTAAAGTAGCACTTTATTTGTTTACGTGATAATTACAAATTATATAATTTGTAATATTAGAAAAAATTTTTTTTTGCGTTTGCCTGCTCAGTATAAATGTTATAACTTCCCATTGTAACTTAAGTCGTCCACATTATAATTTAACACAATGTTTGTTTGAAGTGGACAGCGAAATCCTGGACATAAATTGCTAGACCCTGGTCCGTGTTAGCGAAATACAGGGAAGCGCCCGAGGGACCGCGTCCCGCACACAAATCATGATGTCTACTGCTTGAGACAAAACGGCCTTAAAGATACATCCTATCTTAGATACATGATTTGTAATGTAAAATGAAAAAAACATTTTATTATTAAGAATTACAGTACCTACTGAAAAAAATTATTAAGACGACCTTTCGCCCCAGTCACATACTCATCTGTTCATATTATATCAGAATTATAAAAAGAAAGAAGATAATAACAATGAAATCACTGTGTTATTACTGTATCAATGGTTAATATTCTTTTTTTAGGACTATTCCTAGTAGAAAAAATCTTGTCAAACTTTTTCCATTTTACGCGCATTATTTGATCGTTTATTAAATTACTGAAATCTGTTAAAGGAACGGTCATAGACGTTAGGTAACGTCTATTGAAACAGTAATGTTTTCAATTATAACTCTAAATTTTTACCTACAGAATGCGTTTATTAATGAACCCATATATTAATTTTAAAAAGCCGACGAGAAGCAGCAACCCTCAACTCTAATCAAAACATAGGCTACAATTTGCCGATATCAAGCGACTGAAGCCGCGGATAAAAGTTGGTAAATAATTAAAGCCGTTTAATATATATGTTTTAAGAAATACATAATACATGGCATTTTCAGTGAAGATGGAGAAAGTTATTACAATCAACAAAAGATAAATCTTAGGAAAACAATTCCTCCAACGGGCGACAGAAATATAAACATAGCCGCAAGCGATTGATCTGTTTTTACCGACTACAAATCAAAGTGGCAAAGGCAAGGGCCGACTAATGCGCGGTTGGGTCCTACCTGAGGCCTATAAGTGTATTGTAATTCACCAGGACCAACTGTAGAATTGAGAACACCAGTTTCGGTGGACAAGATGTGGTATGGATGGCTTAGAATACCTTAATATTAATTTGAGTGAACATTAACATTATTACAATTTTATTTAATCAATGTTTTGCATATAAATGTTTCATTTTTATAGAAATAAATATGGACAAGTAAAACATTATGTTACACACAAAATGCTTATTTCATAGTCTCCAAATAAGTAATATCCAGTAGATTATTTTAAGAATAGTACAGTTTTGGTACTACGTTTGGTTATATTTACAAACTTAAGACTACACATGGATTAGTAAGATATATCATAAAGAATTAATGAACCTAAAACTAAAAACCTTAGAAAAATAATATAATAACTAAAATATATTTTTAAAAGGAGTCCCTTTAGGCAAGGTTCCAAAGATACTGGCAGCGTTCCCCCTTTGAATAGCTAGACTAATTCTTTGTCCGAGGTAACTGCCAGCTTTTCGGTCTCCTGTGATGTCAACTAACCTTTTTGCTATTTCCTTAAAAAGCCTTATGGCGCTAGGACCCCACGGACCAAGGGTCTCGACACCGAATGGGACAAAATCATATTCGGAACCTAGACCCCTGTATTTGCATGCTTTAACTTTTTCAGCCGCTTCACAAGCCGCACCAGTTCTGTTGTTAGTTCCATGTAGATGGGAAGGGGCCAGCGTGTCTGAACAGGTTGCATCCCATACCAACACCCGGCCCATCTTCCATGGAATCAAACTCATACCGTCCGGTCTCTTGCCGTCGTCTCTTGCAATACCAGTCGGCTCAAGTAGACTTGGCACGTTGACGGTGGCCAGGGACCGGCGTATGATATCGTTAAGTGCGGCATGTCTCGAGAAGCGGCCCGCACTTTTTTGACATGACAGTCCGTGATGTCCTAACTTGTCGACATCACTGCCACAGGGACATTTATGAGGAGTGCAGACCGGAACCCCAAGCCGTAGACAGGTTGCGATTCGGAGCGTGTCAGGCTCAAGAAATGTTCCTATACTTGACGAAGGGTACGCGTGAAGCCAGTAGCCAGCCTCATGTGCACCCACGGCCAAAAGCCTAGCACGCGCCGAACCTGTACTACAGTTCAAAAGATTGTCATAAGTAAATTTGCAGTTTATGTCGTCCCAGCTCTTCTGTGAATTTGGAGAAACTGGAGAATTTTGACCTGGGCATGCAATTAAGAAAGCGTTTCTAGCTTCTTCCAAGCCATCAATCGCAAATTTTGAAGGGGATGCCCTTAAAATTTTACTTATGAGATTTGCTGAACTATGGACAGAAGATAGGAAGGCTGGTAAAGCGACACTGGAAATTTTGCGAATCCCTAAACCACCATAACGGATGGGTAGGGATGCTTGGGCCCAAGATTGCTCGTCCAGCTGCATATTAAGAATTGATTCTAAGCTAATTTTGATTAAGTCGTCTACTTGTGTCAAAAGATCTGGGTGATTCCAAAAGGAGCAGCAACGGAGAACATACGTAAATTTTGGGACAAAATGACAGAATTTTAAGATGCAAAGTGCATAATGTGGACTAATTTCAAGGAGACGGTCAGCAGAATTTTGAAATTTAGTAATTGAATTATTAATATATTCAGAAATAGATTCATCAAAAATTGGAGAACCTAAAAGGTAAAGGGAATTACTGTTAACTATTTTAATATTTGGAGCCAAAATATTAAATTTTTGTTTTACGTCATTTAAATTTAAGTCGCAATTATTTATAAAAAGTTCGCATTTGCTAAAATTAAGCTCCAAACCAATGGCTTCAAATTTATTTTTGATTGAAAAAAGGTCCGAAAACACAGTATCCACATCACCTCCTAGGTTTCCGTCGTCCAAGTACCAAACGTTGAATTTAGAATTTAAATTTTTGATTATAGGATTTATTGCTAAACTAAAAATTGCAGGCCCAAGGGGATCACCCTGTTGACAACCTGCTTCCGAGGACAGTTCATTAGAACGATATAACAATTTTGTTGGTTCAGCGTAACTGAGAAGAAGATAATTGTATATTTCCGGTATATGTTGTTTTATTTCCTTCAGCAGGGTATCCCTATTTACCGAATTGAATGCATTTTTGACATCAATTTTGAGCAACACGTCAGGCTGTCCGTAAGTTAGGAAAGAGCGTAGGGCATGGACGGCTGCCTCACACCCTCCTTTTACACCGAAGCCTAACTGTACGGGTTCAAATTCCGAATTTAATTTTGGTAAAATATGTCGAACAGCAATTTTGGAGGCCAGACGTCGAAGTGTTGATCCAACAGCAATTGGTCTCACCCCTCCGTCCTTTTTGGTGAGGGCAATGAGGTTCGCACCGAAAAGAATGGGAACAATTTCTGGATTGACATTACCGGAATACATAAAGTTGATTAATTTAGTGATCGAATTTACAAGTTTCTCGCCTGCATCACCCACAGAATGCGATGTTAAATCTTTCAAATGTTGGGGTGAGATTCCATCCAAACCTGCAGCCGAACCTGGCTTAAAAGATGAAATGGCATTCGTAACATCTTTGTTTTGAATTTGAAGGCATGCTTGCCCTGCTTTTAGTGGGTCGAGAGAATATGGGTTTACTGCAGCTGGAGGATGTTTTGTCCGTAAGGCCTGAAGGGTGTCAGAGGTATCTGGTGATAGCACGTCGTTGGAGAACAAAAGGCGATAAAGATTTTTGTATAAAGATATCGACCAGTGGCCTAATTGTCTAACTTTTCTCGTAATCGTAATCGAAATTGATACTGAAGGCGATCACGTTCAAAGCGATTACGTTTGGTAAAAATAAATGGAATTGTGTATGTCACACGGACAACAGCTAATCGCCATCGTCTTCAATTTTATCGACTATTTATAAAGAACGAATGAAGTATTATACAACTAAATCGGCAATTAACTCATGTTATTGATTTTTCAAGCGCAAACTTACCTCTTCATTTTATTCCTCTTTTTGAATGACAGTTGACATTATATGGTTATATTTAGATTTCGACGTCTTTATTATTTATAAATGTCTACCTAATTTAATAACTGAAAGTACCTATTTTTTATTTATTTTCATAGTTAAAAGTTTAATTACGTTGTTTTAAATCAGTACTTAAATTATTAAAAAGTAAAGTTAGCGACCAAGAAATCGCTCGCTCGCAAGTTGAAGCTATGGAGAAAGACCAAACAGCGTGTTCGGTTTCCACATGGAGCTTTGAGCAATGCTACTATTATGTGGAATGCGATTGCTGCTAAGTTAAATGCTGTTGGCGTGGATGTCACGAAAAAAGGCGAAGAATGGCGCAAAGTAAGTAATGTATATTCCTATACTTGTGACTTTAATACCAAAGCATTAACTGCGCTAAAAATTCCTTGCATATTTTCTTGCTTAACATTTCAAAAGTAAACGATTGACATGTTTCATTCTTTTCTTTAGTTTGGGCATGATCTGAAATATACATACATACATATTTTCACGCCGTATCCCCAACGAGGTAGTCAGATTCTCTCTGACTACCTCGACTACTATATTTATATTATATATTTGAGGAAGCAAAAGAAGTATGTAAGGATCGCGACACTTGGCGCTCCGTTCTCTCTGACTACCTCGTTGGGGATACGGCGTGAAAATATGTATGTATGTATATTTCAGATCATGCCCAAACTAAAGAAAAGAATGAAACATGTCAATCGTTTACTTTTGAAATGTTAAGCAAGAAAATATGCAAGGAATTTTTAGCGCAGTTAATGCTTTGGTATTAAAGTCACAAGTATAGGAATATACATTACTTACTTTGCGCCATTCTTCGCCTTTTTTCGTGACATCCACGCCAACAGCATTTAACTTAGCAGCAATCGCATTCCACATAATAGTAGCATTGCTCAAAGCTCCATGTGGAAACCGAACACGCTGTTTGGTCTTTCTCCATAGCTTCAACTTGCGAGCGAGCGATTTCTTGGTCGCTAACTTTACTTTTTAATAATTTAAGTACTGATTTAAAACAACGTAATTAAACTTTTAACTATGAAAATAAATAAAAAATAGGTACTTTCATTTATTAAATTAGGTAGATCGCTAATACATTGAAATATTTTGGCTTCCATCATTTGCAACACAACGCATTGGCAGCGTTATTTTTTGCGCGGAACTTGTTCTAAGCATATATTATTAACAAACACTGAACGATTTTTATTCTTTAGTAGGTCCTACGCAAGAATGCTTGATTTTAGACGTATTAATAGTTTTTACAGTAAGCAGTGAAATAAGTTCGTTCGTCATATTAATCTCTATTTCAAATATCTGTAATTAAGGATTTTTACTCTTATTTTAAATTGCGATGGGAATCTTTTATTTGTTATAGTTTCTTACGACCGTTATTACTACTTCTTATTACTATTTTTTAACGACTTAATTATAAGGTAGGCTTTGTAATTACGAGGCTGAACCTACGGCCGGCCGTTGGACCGTCGAGGCAATCCGCCCTGTCCTTCGCGAATGGGCGGACAGAAGGGTAGGCGCGTTGTCCTACAGGATGGTGCAGATACTGTCGGGACACGGATGCTTCGGCAGGTATCTGCACCGGATCGCCGGACGAGAGACAACGCCCAGGTGCCACCATTGCGACGGGGATGAAGACACCGCGCATCACACGCTCGCTGAGTGCCCGAAATAGGCTGAGCAGCGCCGTGCCCTCACCCCGCTCGTGGAGAACGACCTCTCCTTACCTGCTGTGGTAAATTCCATGGTGGATGACGAGAGGTCGTGGCAAGGGGTTCTCACCTTCTGCGAAGAGGTCATTTCGCAGAAGGAGGCGGCAGAGTGGGTCCGAGAAGAAGATCCAGAAGCTCCTCAGATTCGCTGCCGGAGAGCCGGTGCCAAGAGGAGGCGGTATAACGGCCTCCTTCTTCCCACCTAGAGGCCCTGAGATGACACTCGGGGGGGTGTCACCCACTCTAAATAGGGCCCCACAGGAGTCGATGCGTGCGTGTTCCTACGCATCGACCAGCAACAGAGAAGGAAGAGGCAGGGGAATCTCCACTCTCTTGCCTCTGCTCCGGAAAGATCCTGGTTTAGGCCGGGTATCGCCTGTCGCGGTCCGCGTGATGAATGCTAATGCGCACCCGCGACCGCGACAAAAGGCGCCGGAAGGAACACCGTCAGGTTTTAGTGGGTAACCCACATTATTACGTGGAGTCCCACATATCCCTCTCGCTACCCCTCTTGCTCGGGAACGGAATGCACAAAGCATTTTCTGACGTAAAAAAAAAAGGCTTTGTAATTACGAGCAAAACTGCGAAAAAATATTCGGAATACATACAATGAATTAACATAAGGATTGTGCACTTCAAGTTCAAGTAGTGGGAACAAAACAGGAATAAGTTTTGTTTCTGTCACTCCTAACTTTGTAATGTCACTTCAAGTTTATAGACGCCACAGTTCTGTAACGGAGTCTCCCTCTAACTTATCCCATGGAGTAATATTTAAACTGGAGGCCGCACTCTAAGGAGGTAGTCGAAGTCTAGAACTTTAACCCTGAAACATCTCTATACTCCTCCATCTCTTTTCATCTTTTGTTGTTTATAATCTGTATATAGCAATCTCATATATATTTATCATAGTATATTTCCAGGTGTTAGAAAGAGACAGTAATGAAAAGTTAGCGGTCAAAGGTTACTCGAAGTAATATTATTTGTCTTCTATATTTTTGTCCTCTTCAGAGTACGGTATCCAGCTAGATTCAAAATTCTTGAACTTATCATAACTCTGTCCATCTAATAAAGTTTAAAACCCAATAACTCCTATTTTTGTTAAAGAATTAAGTAGTTTCTAACGATTGTATTCAGAATTTCTAATTATTTTATTACAATGCATAAAATATGCCAGTTTTAAAAGCAGTGTATTCTATACAATTGAAAACAAAGTTTTATATAAATACCTACTTAAATGACGTCATGCCGTCTTCCATTCGTGATCGCTACACCAACAAAGCACAACAAAATCATACCTTCATCCCATTTTTGGCAGGAAATATTTGGACACATAGAAGGCAAAATCAAAACTAGGTAATCACATGTTGATAACTCATCGGCCACGCTAGTTCCTATGCCAGTTTCTTATAATAAGCTCTTCGTCAACTTTTAGGACATACGCGAGAAGAGAAGTAGCTGAAGCGTTCAATAACTTTCTTTCTCTCAGACCAGCATAGAAGCAATAATAGATATATTATTACGCTTCAACCCAATTTTATTTAACTTTACCTTTTTTGGTTGTTTGAAAAATAATGAAAGTTAAATTAATCAACATTTAAAAGAGATTATCGTATTAGCCGTTGTTTCATATAATTTGTATACGTCAGGGCAGTGACCGAAATCTGCGAGTTCATAATTAATGATAATATCCGACTGATGCGGATTTTTTATCCGCCGAGAAAAATAGCCGTGCCACGGAAAAATAATCGAGGAAAGCCGTTACCCGTTTATCAGAGTTTGGACACGCAGTTGTGGACATGACTTTAATTCAAATTTAAAAAAATAATTAAGTAAATTTTATTTAATGAAATATTTCTTATGTTTCAAAAAATACCTGTAAATCGGATATAAAAATTACATTATATTATGTCAATATTAGTTTTTATTATTTTTGTATTGTGAATGTTGTTGGGTACTTACTGTCTTAGGGTGGCTTACATCAACTATTTAAACTCGATTTAAGGAACTGACATCTCGCTTGCACAAACTGTTTAATAGTTGGTGCAAGCGAGAAGCAAGTTCCTTAAATCGGGCTTAAATAGTTGGTGCAAACCACTCTTAGTCGTGTGGTTATATAGTAGAATCTTAGTGTGGGGTCCCAAAAATGCGGAGAATATCTGGATCTGGACATTTATTTATTTGATTATTACATACAAAATAAATAATGTTATATAATGGTAATACTTAATATATTTTACATTAATAATGGAATATATCGTTAGCCTTTGTTGCCGTTCTAGGCTTATAGTTTGTAAAACATCAAACAGCAATATACATTGTAATGACATAGATATATATTGTTATGTCAATACCAATTCCAAATATGCAGTTATAATTAACACTGTAATCCATTAATAATGTGCTTTGTGAAATAAAATTATGAAATCTACTTTATAACATCCAATCATCTAAATTCTTTGATTCTAAAAACGACTATTGAAAAATTAAAAGAAAAATTATTCGACTCGTGTCCAGAAAAGCGTGACGTTAGCTCTAACGATAATGCGAAAATACTGAGCTTAAAAAAGAAATCGTAACGAACGGAAGTGACTGGCAGGAAGACGACGATGACAGCGCCGTGTCGCCAGGGCAGCGAATTAAAATTTAAACGAGGATCTGTTTCCGGAAATCACTTCGCTCTCGGAACGTTTCGTTGGCTTTATTATTAAAATGTTGTTTTATTTATCATTGTTTGAGAACGAAAAAACAAAATTGTGGCACGGTAATTTATTCATTAACTCAGAAATATAAAATTTCATTACGCTTACATACATTACATGTAAGACCCATAATCGCGACATTTAACCCATTATAATCTAAGTTGTAAATATATTAACCGTTATTTGAAAATGAAATGAAACGAATATGAAATGTATGAAATTGAAAAACTTAATTCGTTGTAGTAATGAATATGACAAGCGATATCATAGGGAAATGTTTGACCCTAGATCAGAAAGTTTTTTGCGCTTTCGTGGTTCTAAAAAAGCATTCGATACAGTAGTTCGAAAGAGATTGTGAAGTCTTCTACCTAAATATGGCGTAGAGGGCCCCTTTACCGCAGACTATGAGGTCGTTATATTGAGACTACAGAGCCTGTGTAAGTTTGGTTCGAAGTCTATTCAGGCGTCAGACAGGTCTGCGTGATGTCTGCCTGGCTGTTTGTGCTGTATGTGGACAGTTGAATCGAGACGATGTCGTCTTCATAGTACCATGAGAAGCAGAATTGCAGACATTCGTCACGTGCATAAAAGAAGAATGTGAAGTGAAAGGATTGAATATGAATGTGAAAAAAACTAAGGTTCTGGCGTTTGAAAAAGAAGATGTACGGACGAAACATGAGTTATGGGTACATGGAAACTGCCTAGAACAAGAGAATCAAATTGTGTATCTGGGGAGTGCGTTTTCTAGGAATGGAAGATGTGAGTTGGATGTGGAGAGACGGGTAGCAGCTGGCAATAAAGAGAACAGTGCTCTGTCTGCATTAGCGGACTGTGTGAATATATCTTAACTCAGCCAAACGAACTTTATTGTACGGCAGTGAAGCCTGGATATGCCCGAAATGGAGTAAAAGTAAGATAAATGCAGTAGAAATGCTATCTCTTAGAAATATGTGCGATGTCACCCTTAAGGACCAAATAGGCAATGAAGAGATGCGCAGTATGACAGGGTCGCACGACAGTATTATTGTTAAAATAAAGAAAAGAATGCTTAAATGGTTCAGGCGCATAGAAAGAATGAATGATGAAAGACTGACGAATAAAATCTACACAGCGGAGCGAGTGGAAAAAGAAGATAAGGAAGGCCAAGGCTGACTAACGAAGAACAAATAGCCAGTGTGTTAGCAGACGAAAATTTCAAAAGCACCCGCATACCTAGGCGAAAATATGTGAGGATAATGTTGAGATTTGAGGAAGCGAAAGAGGTATGTAAGGACCGCGAAAGTTGGCGCACCGTCCTCTCTGACTACCCCGTTAGGGATACAGCGTGAAGATATGTATGAATGTACGTGTATGTAGTATGTATGTATGTATTAAAAATGTCAAAATTCAGTTTTCGTTTTATTTTTAATGGACTTTAAAAAACGGAAGAGGTTCTTAATTTGTCTGAATTTTTTTTTTGTGTGCGTTACGCGATATTTTAGCTATTTATGCACCGCACCGATTTTGATGATTCTTTTTATTTGAAAATGTATATGCATATGTCCAGGGTGCACCCATAGAAGTTTAGTTAAGATCTCAAGATGGAGGACCGACCTAAGCCTAAAAAAAAGAATTTCCTAACGACTTATATATTTTGATGATATGGTTATTTAATATTCCATTTTAAAATTAGACAAAAGCTTAATTGTATACTTACCTTAGGTATGTATATAGGAAAAGACCGGTCAATAGAAAAAATTAATAACTTTTAAAGAAAAAATTTAAATCGACTTCAAAATAAAAACACTGAAAAGTACAAAATAAAACTTAAGTATGAAATCAACTGATCCGTTAGCGCGGTGGCAGAGTATTTACCTTCCAAGCTGCGGTGCCACGTTCGGTCTCCGGTCAGGTCAATTTAGGAAACGAACTTTTCTAAATTGTCTTGGAATCTAGACGTTACTGGGAGCTTTCTCGGTTTGTTACCCATAGTACCTAGTACCCATAATATTTGTACAAGCTCAGTGCTTAGTTTGGGGTCACACAATTTGCGTAATTGTCTGGAGTATTATTATTATAACTTTGTTAATACGATGCAAAACTGTATAATTAAATTATTGTTACAGTTGGACCTTATGCGTAGGGAATAAGGTCGATTTTTGGTGGAACTCGAAACATAACGTTTAGTGCTTATATCTCGAGACCTAGGCTTTATCGAGTTATGACCTAAAAACGCATTGCTAGGTTTAAGGCCTACTATCGAATGGTATTAGTCAAATTAACAAAGAAGAACCAAGTTGCACCTCGAATATTCCCGAGCGATGACGTGTCATGTACCTATGACTCATGCAAACAGGCGGCGTCGAGAACAATGTCGAATTACCGTTAGCGAGCGTAATTCACTAGAAAGTTCCACCCTCTTTTTAGCCGACTATAAATAGAGCTCCGTGTCCGCCGCCGAGTCAGTGTTTTTCAACTATCGTTCAAAGCGACATATCGAGGCGACATCAAGGCGAATTACATAGACCACTACGACGACTACTGCGACGACTACTGCGACGACCTTGGATAGAAGAACTCTGCGATTCGGGAACGTTGTTATTGAGTGAAGCGTGTACCTTCGGTGACTACTACGCGAGTACCTACTTCGAGGGCGACTACGAAGATTAGGAACTGCCGTAATTAAGTTCGCGTGTTCTTGACATCTACTTGTACGAAGAAAAATAAACTCTTTGCACCCTTAACCGGCATCTTATTACCCTCAGCTCGTAACATTAATAAAAAACCTATATAATAAAATTTGACAGTTACTGATATTGGTGCCAGACCTACCAAACTAGTAGACTTTCTTTTGAGTGCTGTTTATTGGTTTGGGTTCGACATCAATAACTGACAAATTTAATTATTATATGTACATAGGTTTTTGTGTCATTTATCGTATTTATAAAGTTTTTTTGGAATTTAAGTTTTGATCAGTTATAAAGGATAATTATCTTATACTTTTATACTTTTGTTTCATATTGAAGTTAGTCAGTTTAATTTTTTTAAAGTTATTTTTAATTAGGAAAGACGTTATGAAACTGTATACTTATTTCGATGAGGCTTAAGAGGAGGCATAATTAGGAAATTGTTTAAAAGAGATCATTATATACATATTACGCTGCAGCAATTGTGAACCAAACTATGTGAAAATGGTTTATTAATAAAATAGTAGATAATCAATATTTAATTTCAATTTGATTTTAAATTTTGTTAATTTTTTTATCTATCATTAAGCATTAGAATGTTACATTTCTCATCAAAAACAGGTAGCTACAGTACTTATATTAGCGAATTACGATACATTATATTGTTACTATAGTCTTCATTTAAAGCGACGAATTGGAAATTTTGACGGCAGGGATTTCAATTTTTCAAGTAATTGCAAATGTATAAAAGTGGTATTTGATAACTTGATTTTTCATTTTATTAACTTAAATTTTCCAGTTGAGTTACAAGATTGGTTAACTATTTTAACGGAAAAAAATAACAAAGAAACCTCTTTTAAAACAAAAATTTACATTTTTCGGACTAACGGGACCACTTAATCAGAATTCACTCTTAAAAGGCCAGTTAGTAGTTTTTATAATTAACTGTAGTTGTCGATATAAGTATACGAAAATGACTGTTTTTTCCGTATTTTTCTGAAAAAGTGCACTCGAAATTTTTCGTAAGCTTCGTGCGCACGTTTCCATGGGGTATGTATGGGCGCAGAAGCTTTGTTTTATTATTGTTCATCATATTATTGTCCATCACTGCGTCACTTTACATCCGTTTCTGACATATACGGCATGACGTATATCGTATTGCAGTATCTCTAATATATAAATAAGCGTCATTGCAAACATTACTTTCACTAGACAACATAATTATAATAAAATTGTTCTCAGAGAATTAAAAATATGGTTATGACTTTCAGGTTCTAAATTCATATCAAAGATTAATTTGCAAAATGTTATAAGCGTGCGTCGTTTTATTGATCTTTGGTAGTACATAGATATTATTTATGTAGTACTTTCGTCTGTATGGATATATTTACAATATATTATGTAAGTATAATAAACAGATACCGTAAAATATGAATATTATGTACACAATAACACGCATACATATTTAAGCTTCTGATTGTGTGAATCTGTCGAGCAAACTGCGTTGTATAAGAACATAATATAGAGGCTACCATCGATAAAGCCGTTGTAGAGTTCTCACGCATACATAGACAAAGACATTAGCCTCCATGTACAGTGGCACACATACACAAATTCATGTATATAATGTTGTAGGAGTCTAAAGAAGTATCTCCCTCTAGAGCTTTCAAATCAGGATCTTAGTGGGCGTGCCATGAAGAGGCGGGGCTTGAGACAGACACTCCTTGAAATCCTCTTTTTTACCTCAGTGCGTATCTATAAGCGACAACCATTTTAATGAGATCCTTCATACCTCGTTTAAACACTTTCTGCTCATCTTTGTTTTCAACCAAACGGGGACACATGGCAGGTCATGATTTACTGGTCATGTAAGCGTAGAAACAAAGCTCCGAACAACTTTAGTCGTTATCGCGCTTATAAAAGTTCTCGAGACAATTTCATTTTATGGGGTGTTTTCCTTGAGATAAATTTTATTTGCTTTGTCTAAAGAATTTTCAGTTAAAAATATTCAGATCATTTTAGTACAACTCTTTCAAGAATGGCAAATGTTTTAGATACTTTGTTGTACATAATTCCCTTTCATTTAATACCGTTATGTAATATAACAAATATATATAATATGTTAAAATGCATTACAAATAGGTATCTTATTAACAGTTATAGCAAAAAACATATGTATATGAATATAACAATAAATGTATATAACTAATATAATTTTATATATTAGGTCTTTACCTATGAAATTGCCGTTTAGTACACAAAAAGTTAAAGTTTTTTTTTATATATTATCTCTATTTCTTTTAATCAAAGTATGCACCCATGCTATCGATGCATCTCTGGCAGCGCAGTGATAATTTTTCAATGCCCTTCTTGAAGAAGTCAGATGTACGGAAAGCAACAAACTCTTCAAAAGCATTTTGTAGTGCTTCTCGGGTATAGAACTATTTTCCTGCCAAGAAGTTGTCCAAATTCTGGAAAAAGCAGAAGTCTGTCGGCGCAAGGTCTAGTGAGTACGGTGGATGACGCAAAACTTCCAACCCTAGCTCTTGCAGCTTAGAGACCGTCTGTTGTGCCGTGTGAGGTCGAGCGTTGTCGTGCAGGGGCAGCGGGGACGAGCGATTAATCAAGGCTGGCCGGAGACTTTCGAGCTTCTCCATCATTGTGTCCAGTTTCTCACAGTACACATCTGCAGTAATGCTCGTGCCATTTGGCTGTGATGAATTACACTGACATTGAACCACCAAACAGTAACCAGCACTATTCTAGAGGAAAGCTTTCGTTTGGGGCATTGCCTATGGGCTGAACCAGGGTCTAACCAACATAATGACCGTTTACGGTTGTTAAAAATAATCAATTTTTCATCTGTCTATTAAGCAACGCAAGACATACCTCAACGCGTTCATCGCGCTGGCGATTGTTCATTTCACGCACTTATCAAGCATTTTTACCTTGCCAATTTGACGCAAATAGACCAATATTGTTTTCTAACATCGAAAGCTGCTGCTAACTCAGCTTGCAGTAGATTGAGTATCGTCAACTTCCACTATCGCCTTTAATTCGTCGTTGTTGACTTTAGCTTTCGGCCGACCACGGGGTTCATTTTTCACGGCTTCACGGATTCACGGCGTTCGTTTGTAGTGTTCACTCCGTACACGTTGTTAATGTTGTGAGCCGTTTGTGCCGCATTGCATCCGCGACGGAACTTGTATTCCGTAATTACTCAATTTTTTTATCGCGTCCGTACTGTTGAAAAAGATACAAACGTAGTGAAAACAAAACACTCATCAATAATCAAATGACTGAATTTGAAAATAAAATTCCATATTTTCAAATTAAAGTTCATTTGAATTCAGAATTTATTGTCAGCTATACACAAATTACATTTCAAATGGCCAGTATTGTAGAACGGCAACTTTATAGGTAAAGACTTATTATTACAAAGTAGACGAAAAATACAAATACTTTTTACTCGATAACAGCGAAGCAAAGATGAGAGTTATAATTTTAGTAGCGCATGTATGTATCTTATCTACGTTATCTCGCGGAACCGAAATGTGTATGAAGTACCATTGGATTTCTTTCAGCTATGCGTATGCTAGTTCTTTTTTTGTAAAATACAATATGGCATCCATTGTACAACTTAAGGGGTATCAAATTCAAGAACTTTAAGTTTATTTAAAAATGATACAAGACTTGGAGAATCAAGTATGACGTAGAATAATATTATTAATAATTAATAATTATTTAAAAAATGTTAATAAAAGTAAAGTTACAAAAATAAAACCAATTGCGAATCGATGTTCTCGCATTATGTGTCCACGAAACATTACATCATAAAAGTGTAAAAAGCTCCAAATACTCATCTTATCATATAAATACTTTTGACCAATATCTGAAAGATTGATAACATATTATCAATACAGGGATTTATCGTGCGCGCTTCTTATTAAAGACGAGAATCTATGAAATCATTGGTAATGATTGATGCTTAGAAGATTAGGGTGAGTGTATTTGATAGAAATAGTATATCCATTTCGAATAATAACGAACGTTTATGTAGTTATTATTTGAATGAGCTCGAGATATTGTCATTAATTATAATTATCAACACGTACATGTTATAGAGACTCAATGTACACGATATGTTAACCTTAACTTATAACTAATAGGTGAATCATATATGCAAGTATGTATATCCAATTAAAATAATTAATCAAAAACACTCGCATACCTAGGCGAAAATGTGTGAGAAGAATGATGAGATTTGAAGAAGCGAAAGAGGTATGTAAGGACCGCGACTCTTGGCGCTCCGTCCTCTCTGACTACCCCGTTAGGGATACAGCGCGAAAATAAGTATGTATGTATGTATGTATATCCAGTTCTATAACGTCTTTGAACGTCCAATTTTTCAAGCACGAATTGTTTTATCAAATGTAGCTGATCCCACGATACAAATTGACGCTATTGTGATATCATACAGTTTAAACTAATTGAACGTAAATATACGAATGAAAAAAAAAATTACCTATTATCATTTTGAGACCTCCGCCCACGACTCTTTTTGTAAAAAAAAGGTCGGATAAGTTTGTAATAAAAATGGTTAATTAATATTTTGGGTTATTATTATTATGCAATTTTAAATAACATTACAATTTATTTTTGATATTCGATGCCGTTTATGTCTAACGAAATTATTTCTAGGTCATGTCACATTACATTCAATACTCCCTCAAGTTGTATACTCATTCAATTTAGCACTTACGCTCCATTATTACAAATTATCGATGTCACCTACTTACATTGTGTGAACCCAACCCTACGGGAACTGACTATTTATAAGCGTGTGAGTTGCGGTATCCCTGTTCATACACGCGTGGGTAATTGTGTGCGTTATCTGAAAATTCCACTTCATTTCCCTCGACCCGTACATGACGTCACACATTATGTGTCTACCCTCTTTATACATCAACTCTCGTATATACACTAAATATATATAAACCTCTCAACTAAAATCTCATAATATATGAATACAGTTTACAAGTATCTATTATTACATCAATGTGTACACACATCAAATAAGACAATTGAGTTTTGTCTGGGAACTGAACTGTCGATGTAGATCAAATTGCGCGTGATTCTTAATCAATCAAAAAAAATACAGAAAAATTAATAAAGTAGTTAATTACACTCATCCTTACTCTGTTGTAATTGAATAAATGGTTATTATTTCGACTTCGATAACTGTTGAATTTAATTATACTTACAGGTATGTATAAAGTTTCTTTTGTATTTGAGTTTTGATTAGTAAAGAATGGTGATTTTGTACTTTTCAGTGTTTTTTGAAGTCAGTTTAATTTTTTTAAATGGCTTTTACTTCTCCCTTTTGAGTGACCTTGTCTAAATAAATATTTAGGGTAGGTCTAGTGAAAATTTTGTCTAACTCTGGAGCTGAATGACATACAAATGATTCATTCATCAATATAAGTAAACCCTTATAAGCCGTTAGGATTATTTGGTGTATCTTCGAATTCCAAGCTCCAGTATCAGCGAAATTTGAATGGTACCACCTTAGAGCTGTACTGAACCCAACAGAAAAAGAATCATTGAAATCAGTTCATAAATAAAGAAGTTATGCCCGAATGTACATAAAAATACTAGAGACGAATTGAGAACCTCCTCTTTTTTTTCGAAGTCGGTTAAAAGTAAAGTATTAAACAAAATGTTAACGTGCGTACTTACTATGCTATATTTACAAGTAGACAGTCCTATTTTTGTTACTTTATTTACTATATATAAAATATACTATACTATATATAAAATTTAAAAAATCTTTTCCTTATATCCGATACTCAACTTGACTTTCATTTCGTGTTAAAGAACAAACATAGGTACATATTATCTATCACAAGATAGCTTGGGGTGGAACATTCTAAAAATGTGCTTGAAATAAGAGGAAATAGAGTAATGTGTGTTTAATTGTTTTTCTATATTATGCCCTAATATGAACGTATAAATTGTATAATACTTAAACATAAAAATTTATATCAATGTACATAAAAATGCGATATTTAGAACCATCGGTCGTTGAGGAAATGAGCGTCAGCTGTTTTATCTAAATGGCAGTGCGGGAACGTAAAAATAAAGTAAAACCAGCGTTTAATAGAATAAAAATAACAATAACATGAGGAAGTTTGCTTTTTTATACGTATTAGTACATTTTACATGTTACGGTATTATTTTAAACAATGTTATTTCAAGAATATTGTACATGTACATTGTATATGAAATAAGATGGCTTTCTTCAACGTGGTTCTTCGACGTCTTTGACCGTCCAATTTTCAAGCCTTCTTTTATCAAATGTAGAGCGGATTCCCAGGATATAGATAGACGTTATTGTGAGAGTCTGTATGAGATATCTGTAATATCATACAGTTTAAACTAATCGAAAGTTAATATATGAATGAAAAAGAAATTATTATTACAATTATTTATTATAGCTATTAATTATTATTATTAACATCTCAGCAAAATACTACTATTTCAAATCAACCCACAAAACTTTCTTTCCTGAGTTGATGTGGTGTGATTAGAATTCTTGCGTTTCATATCGAGCGAAAATTATTTATAGTTAAATAAATTATGTGTACTGACTGTCTACCTCACGTGCGTCGACGAATCGAAACCATAGAAACAAAACGATACAAGAAAAACAAATTCCGTAAAAAGAACACTAAATACAAAACCCCTGAACACAAAAGCGGTCTATTCTGCAACCTTTTCGCGGGCGAGTAATGAAGCCGTATCTTTAATAGCTGCGATAAGGGCGCTAAATGTTTGTGCACACGCCAAATAATAAGCGACTCGATCATTTGCGAGGGGAGTTTTGACGGGAAAAAAGAATATTCTGGGCCTTTGATGGTAGCCGCTTATCGGTAAATGAGATGTTAGACATCGAAAGTGGAAATTGAATAACCCTCCGTGTGGCAGATTTTATGGTTTTCGAGATATGTAACGAATTGATTAATTAACACCGACTAGCTACAATAAAACTTCACCCATGTAATACAGCATGCCATAGGAACATTACACTCCATTTTAAAATTATTTATTAACTGAGTAAATAAGTATAGTTCAGTGGTCACATTCGAATTTGAGTTATATACGAAAATTAATTTGCTTAAACTTACTTCCGAATACATTTTTATTCTAAAAACACATGAATAAGTTCACAAGACAAACTATATAAAGATAATTAAATAAAAACACACAACAAAATATATTTAGGTATGTAATCTTACTGACAATTAAAATTTTATTCATAGGAAAACAATAAAATAACATGAAATTTGTGTCTTTATTAAAATAGAATTGTATTATAACTTTATAGTTGTGGCAACACAGCAGAATTGCTTTTGTTCTTCCTGCAGGAGATAAGTAAATGGGTAATTCAACAGAGATCCGGCTGTCATTTGACAAACTCCATGCTTTACGATTATTCCACCTATAAAGGGAACTCTTAGTAAAAACAATTTTACAGCGACATTTTATACGTGCTTTTTACGCTACCACAGTTATTTTTATTGCAGTTATACTGTAACGTAATTGTTTTATAACTTGTCATTACTTTGATAACTTAATCTCTACAAACACAACATGAATATTCTTCTGATCATATTGTATTGTATCTAGCATATTATTTATTAGTATGTATCAATAATATAAAAGGATTTCTTTAATGTTCTACAATCATGTAGTCATTATATTTTTGATGTTCTTAATTATGATAAAACAGTTACTGTAGCTTGCATATAAAATTTATAAAAGTTGCAATTTATATTACTTTTACTTTTTAGACGTTATATTCTTTACTCTTATGTTTTGTCTAATTTTAGTAGGTATATTCAATTCTTGTGTGAAATTTAAAATTACTTTAAAAGTTTTAAATTAAAAATTCCTTTTTAAAAGGTTTGTGACTTCGATGCAATATTTGAGTTATATTACCTACCAATCTAACAAACTAATTCGAAATCATACCTACGCCATTAATCCAACGCCCGTCATGGCTCATGGGCGCTATCAAAACTAAATTTCGGGTACAGTCGCAATCCCACATCAAATAATATGAGCACTGAAGAACCAGAACAAACTTCACACGTCCAACTAGAATCGGACACACGGTTGAGAAGTTCAAGGAACATGCTCACTAAGTTTTTCACATTGCTGTAAGTTGCTCTTTATATAATCTAACTATTTATTTACACTAAAAAATATATTACCTTGAAAAAGTAAAACATTTTAATGAACTTAAAGTTTTAATTTAATTTCTACCATTAATTTAAGTTTATAAAAATTAAATTAAATTAAATGTAAATTATTTTAATTAAAAAGGATTAATTATTTTTTTTAATAAACACTTATAAAAATATTAAAATGTTAATCGTATCATAAGTTTATAATAAATATGATTACACCATATTATACATATGTATATACATGTGAGTTATGAAAATATTTTTCCATAAGTAATATTATATAGGATTTTCTGAATTCTACTGCAGTGTGTATTACAAGTAAATTGGTAGATGAATATTGTTTCAAACGGAATTAAGCACGCGCTACGGGGATGGGGATCACTTATAATTGTTATTTTATTCATAGAAACAACAGTCCTTTGGGACGCTAGGTAGGTGAACAAATATTTTGGATTGTCGAGCACCTTTTAGATAGAATGATGTTATGAATGACGCACCATTTATGGTTATTTATACCCTACTTAAATAATAAAATTTGTTACAAATTGCATTCGATGCCTATTTACTGATTATTGCGTTTATACGATGGATATCATACGTACTCCCTATTTTAGCAATATTTAAAAACTGTTGAGTTTTGACAAATGATGTATAAATTATTCTCATAAATTACTATAAAAATCAAATTTCTCGTCACTAATGTAAGCAAATGTAAGCAACAGATTACAACAACGCCCGTTTTGCACGCCACCTGGCAGTCGACAGATAACCTTAAGCTGGTATAAAATGCGGTTGGAATTACTTGGACTTTATCCGCAATCATCCCACAAATCCCGTATCATTAAGTATCGCTAAGAAAGCGATCCGCGGACCATTACCATGTTAATAACGTGGGGGAAACGGTGATTAATCAACTTGACGTTTAGCTGGGACGTAACTAACCTCAGTGATACTTACAATTTATGCATTGGTTTGCAAAAGGTGAACAGGCGCTCGAAATTGAACAGATTAAATTAAAGACACTACCTACAACATGAAACAATTCAAACAAAAACACGTCATATGTAAGATTTGAATATGAAATAATGTATCCGTGTCATAAAACATAACTTTCTAACAATTTCACAGTATTTTATTAGGATTGTACAAATAAACATTAAGAATGACCAGTGCTATTAAGCAATTTTTAATCAAACTTTTCCTTTTCCCCATACATTGCGTTTTTGCTCAACTCATTCTAATCCCGACTCATTTAAATGATAAAACCTCTAAATACAATGCTACGTAACGTAACGCAGCTAATCTCGTCCAGGCTCGCCGCGACGGTCAAAAGCTGATATTTCTCCTTTTAATCCCTGTCAGATTATTTAAATTCCCACCTGCGAGCTTCTGCTCTATTCCCCAGCTTTTTATTTAACAAAAATAAAATATAAAAATATTCTCGTATTTGTTTTGGACGAGCGGAATCCTTTAATTTTCGGCACCGCTGCGTGACGGTTCGCCCACTGCCCGCGTGCAGTTTTTGGGTCGCTTTGAGAAAAAACAATTCACATTTCAGGCTTTTAATTTTATATTTAATATTTTGTTGTTAAAATGTTTTCTTGATCTATTCATAATTTTTCGTTTGCGCATGAGTAATAGTCGAAAACATACAGCAATTATTAAACAATCTAAATACATACATATGTATTATGTTATGCAACTAGTACTTAGCGGCACAAATTTGATTGAATTTGATAAAAATGAATAAATATAATTATTTTTCTGTAAAAACGATTCCGCGTTTTCTGTCTATGTTCCATTGTGTTTAGTATTTAATTGATAGAATATATCGTGTATATATATATATATATATATATATATATATATATATAGGGTGTATATGAAAACGGGACAGCTTTAGTATGTAGTTACAAAAAGAATTATCGAAAAAAACGTAACCGTTTAAGAGTTGTGACTGTTTTAATTTTCAAGTGTTATCCCCACCATTTCTCGTAATTGGGTTGATCGTGTACAGTTACAGATTTTAAATCTTACGTTTTTTTTTATTTTGTAATAATTTCATCCGTTACTGAAATACAGCCTGAAAACCCCCATTGGGGTATACGCATTATTTTCGAAAATGGTTTTCAGGCTGTATTTCAGTAACTGTACTGTGTTTCAGTACTGAAATACAGCCTGAAAACCCCCATTGGGGTATACGCATTATTTTCGAAAATGGTTTTCAGGCTGTATTTCAGTAACGGATGAAATTATTACAAAATAAAAAAATACCTAAGATTTAAAATCTGTAACTGTACACGATCAACCCAATTTTACGAGAAATGGTGGGGATAACACTTGAAAATTAAAACGGTCATAACTCTTAAACGGATACGTTTTTTTCGATAATTCTTTTTGTAACTACATACTAAAGTTATGCCCTTTCATCCATTAAAGTAACTGTCCCGTTTTCATATACACCCTGTATATATATATATATATATGCTATGAAATATAGAATAGAGTAATAAAGATTGAAATAAAGTCTACTACCACTACTACTTTGTTTAATACATTACATCTTTTTTTGTTATTGATTTCCTGTCTTTCATCCATACGTTTATGAACAGGATTGAAATTTTTTGGAGAATAAAAAAATACAGAACACACATATATTAGCAAAATAAAAATCGTACAATGGGTAGGTAATTTTATAAAGAATGTACCAAAGGCGACTGGACTTGTCTCACAAAAGAAAAACTTGCACTCAGTTGTCCAATGCTATATACTACATCTACACACCAGCTGATTCTCTACAATGGTCCTCTTATATTAACATAAAAGCTGCACCTAGATGCCTGTTCTTATTCTGTCGTGTTCATGAATGCATCGTTCACTCACCTAGATAAAAATATGTAGCTAGATATAAACACATCAACAAAGTCTAAGACACAGTCATTGATGTGAATTTTTTCGTATAAAAGTAATCGAAAAAATGTAATGGCCACTTATAAACTTTAAGAGTAAGTAAGTACATGATAAAAATAATGTTCTAAATTCAAAATTTATGAAACTTGTGTCTACTCTTTAGCGTAAATGGACGCTAAAATGTTTTGTGATTTCTTAAAGTTTCATTATTTTGAAAATTAACGTAAAATTTTCATTTATTGTTAGAAAAAACGATTGCAGTGAGGAAGCTTCGCTTAGTGACCATAATGTCGCGCCGCCATTTAACGCGAGAAGAAATGTAACGTACTGTGGGTATGCTCGAAGCCGGGCGTGCACAACGTGAAGTTGCTGCACCTTTTAATTCTAACCAATCGGTTACCCGAGATTTTGAGAACGCTATCTGGCCACTGCAAGCACGGCTGAACGGCATCCTGGTACATGTCGAGTAACAACTCAGCGACAAGACCGTTTTTACAAAACATAGCCAGAAGAGAGCCGAAGACTACGGCTTAGCAACTCGTATAAAAGCTGCGATTTGAACACCAGGTGGTTATCAGTAACAAAACTGCGAGGAGGAGGTTACATGGGATCGGTTTTAAGTCTCGTAGGCCGTTGGGGGTCCAAGCTCTTCGGCGTGGCAATCGAGCACAGCGGTTACAGTGGGCACGTGTTCTCTTACGATGGTCTGAAAATCAGTGGGCTCATGTCCTGTTTTCTGACGAATCAAGGTTTGGTTTCCATCCTGATTCAAGAAGGATGGCGTTTGGCGTGCTGCAGAACGTCGTTGAACGCCTCCGGTGTATTCAGAAAGTTCATCCTTATCAAGGCGGAACAATCATGGTTTGGGCCGGTATTCGAGTTGTCGGAAAAACTGACCTTATTATACGGGGCACCATGTCTGCCGAAAAATACCGCCACGAGGTGGTAGAACTTATTATTGTTTTACTCCGATAGCAAACAGGTGAAGATTTCGTGTTCATGCGGGACAATGCTCGCGCATTTACCGCAAGTCCGGTGATGAACGTTATCCGTGAACATGATATCGCTATCCTAGACTGGCCTCAACAATCGTGCGACATGAACCCTATAGAGCATGCATGGGATATGCTCGGCAGAATAACGTTTGAATAGTTGCCTCAGAAGGCGATGCAGAGCCTTAGTCAATGCGTTAAGAGGTCCAACTGACTATTAAAGGTCACTACTAAAAACTTTTAATCTTAAAATGTTTAACTTTCTATTTGTTTTTCGTTTTTCGCTCTGTACATTTTTTTTAATTTTCGCGCAGCTTTTGTGCTTTCATAATAAACTTTTATTTTTTGTCCATTTGACTATCATTTTATTTTAAATTACAAACAAGCTTAAAATTACGTTTTAAATCATGTAATAATAATGTTTATTATAAAAATCGCAAAAATTTAAGACGGAATCAAATGTGTGTCTGAATCAACTTTGTTGATGTGTATATGTCTATATATATTTATCTATGGCCTCGTAACCCCTATTATTTTAGTATTACTTTTTTTTACGTATGTCTAACCATTTGATCAGCGCACGGTGATAAAGCATTTGATTTACAAATATTGAGATTTCAAAATGAAAACTTATTTTTATCAAAATAAAATATAGCTTTTATTACTTAGGGATAGTGTGGCTTTCTAACAGTTTAAGAACTTTTAGAATCGGTTCATTGGTTCCAGGATTATACCCTGCATACAAACAAAAATGATTTACCTCTATAAAATTAGTGTAGCAGTAGAATAACATGTACACTGTACATATCCACTATTATATTAAACGAGCAATAATTGTAATATATATTTATATTTATATTTGATATCGCTTTCTCGAAAACGGCTTTAGCGATTTTGATGAAATTTACAATATAAGAGTTGAGGGAGGCAAGAAATCGATCTAACTAGGTCTCAACGCTGGGAAAAATTTTCTTCGTCTTTCACACACTTAAAACTTCTGAACTCTAAACTTTAAATTTTCTTAATTTCGCAGTTGAGTTTACCTTTTCAATATCACTGTGGTTGAGTGTAAATTTACCACGTCAAAGAGCGTGGGTTCGAATCCTGCAATGTGGTCTCAAACCTTTTTTTTTTAATACTTTGAAATTTTATGTCTAAATTCAGTTTGCAAAAAGTACTTATCTATTAAAAACACATCACTCTAATAATGTACTTATAATAAGGAAAAAAAAATAATGATAAAAACATAGACTTCATAACTTCAGACAGCCTGTCCCGTACTAAAAATCAGGCGGCGTGAAACGAATAAAATCAAATAAAATGTAGATGTGTGGGTGCTGTTTTCTAACGAAATGGCGAACAATCAGCTTATGTGATCATAAATGTGTGTCGTATGTACATGGAAGTCAAGTTATCTAATTTACCTCACTTTTGCTGCTCGGCCACGGCGTCTGGCTTTGGAGTTATTTATAGTCTATGGCTAAAATTCACGGAGAAAAGTCATTTTCCTGAACAGTGAATTCAATGTTAAATTTAATGGCATTTCTTTAATTTAAACTACTATGTTATTTAGAAGAATATTATTGTAAGGAATAGTATTATACGCACAGGAATATTTGTATATTTGTAATTGCATTCTCGAAAACGGCTTTAACGATTTCATTGAATTTTACAATTTAGGGTTTTATCTCAATTGTGTAAAAATTCGTTTTCTCTATGTTTTTACACACTTAAAACTTCTTAACTCTACACTTTTCTAATTTCGCAAGGGAATTTACTTTCTTAATAGAACAGTGACTAAAGCGTATGTCTACCACGCTAAAATGTGCAGGTTTGAATCCTACAATGTGGTCAGACTTTTTTTTATAAGACACCAAGTAAAGCTTGGTTGCCCAGGTACTATTTATAATACTAATAATATGTATTGTGTGGTCCGTCAAGCAAAAAGAAAAAAAAATATTAAAAACTTTTAAAAAGTCAAATACTAACACATTTTTTTTATTATCTGCCACCATTTCTTACATTCATCTATAGAATATTTTATAACAAATTAAAGAAATAAAAGCAGATTTAAATTTTAGTTCACTTTCATTTTTGTTATTAACTCGGAAGCAATTGAATACGTACATACACGTCGGTTCACAAAACGATAATGAGAGGTAGAGGGATAAGACAAAAATGGCGTATAACGTCGCTAGTCAGCAACTTTATTTATAATTCATTAGTCATTAATTTTTGTACAGTAAAATATAAATGAAATACAATAAAATAAAACATTAAATTCAATATCATCCGTTAGAAAATGATTCAGCGTCATCGGTGCATCCACTCATTTTCAATATATTACCGCATTTATTTCAAATTTGTTGATGAATTGATACACAAGCTCACATTAATCTCGGGTTAAAAATTAAAGGGTGCAGAAAATTTTGCGGTCATTATGACCGCGCCACTAAAAGCAGGACAGTAGTTAGAAAGCGTTCTGAAGCTGGAATTTAGCAATTGTTGCCACTGGCTTTATCCCGCGACTGTCGCCGTGTTATTTGTTTTACTTTAGATTCTGTTGTTCGATGCTGGTGCTTTATATGACTTTTTTCAAATAACGAACGCAGCGAACAGTGTGCCAAGAGAAACTCATAATTAAAACAACTTTTTGAATTAACGTCGCAATAATAACTTGATGGAGCTTTTCATACAATTTTCTACCCATTTAGAGTTTTATATTGTACAAGCACATATTTATTATTCAAGTTCCTCTTGCATGTGTTTATATACAAATTTCGTAGTTCTTGGACTAAGTTACATACGTAAACTACACATTTCTTTTATTGTAAGAGTAATACGTCACAGATAATATTTTTTGTTAGTCGCTAAACCTATTAGGACAAGTCTTAAATAACCTGAACCTTGTATTTTATTAAAGTAGCAAACACATACTTGTCTTTTGTAATATTTGTATGGGACATAATACATATGTTTTCAGGCTATATCCTTTATATGGCGGATAGAACACTGAGGCATAAGAAAATTATACACCTTGAAGCTTCTTTCAACAATATACCTATGTTGAAGTTTATACATTTACATGTAAATGCCTAAGTTATATTGTATGGTTTAAAAAAAATACATACGGAAGATTGCAATAACATTAATATTACACGAAAATCATACAACCCTCAATCGATTTATAAACGGCAACAACGACCGATTGTGGACGACACCTCCAATTCAACGGGTTCGAAAGCACTGAGACCACAACAAGGCAGCCGATAAATCACAGCCAACTTCAAATAGAAACGTCATATTATTTCCACAAAAGATTTAACTCGAAAATAAATTATATTTTCCCCCTTCGCTGTGCTATTGTTCACCGACGTGTGGAAGCCGTACCATTTTCAGTGATATTTAAAAAACCATTAAATGCAGACTTTTGTAAAGAAAAATACAATTCAATTAGCATTTTCACCTTTCGATTCCTTTATATATAACTAAATATGTCAGGTATTTCACCTAAGTACTTCAGAAACGATAATCAGCGTTAACATATCCCCATCAAATCTTATAAATGTAAGAAAAAAAAACATGCCAAATCATATTTTATTAAGACCAACAAGCAACACCAAATCATTTTCGCGTGATTTTCTAATTTCATGAAATATAAGTAAAGGTAATTCGCTGATTTCTTAAACTCTTCTAATATTCTACCATAAAAATATTTCGTCAAAACCATGTAATTATAAATAATGTCCAATAGTCTGAATACGGTAAATTCACTTTTGCTTAACTACACAAGCAAGCAAGATATACCTTTACTTATATGTAACTACATAATGATTGAATATCTATCTATAAAGCAAAAAAAGCCGGCTAAGTACGAGTCGTACCACGCTCAGTGAAGGTTTCCGTACTCGAACGTATACTTTAAGTTAAAATTTAAGTACCTGGGCAACACATCAAGCGAAAAAGGATAGATGAGTTATTTTATTCTACTATCTTAATTTTTTTCGATTTTTTTCAAATCGTACTTGAAAAGTTGGAGAGGGGACACACCTTTTACTAAATTAGAAGCGCATGTAACTCACCAACAACCAATACGATAAATAATTAAGCTTTAATATCTTTCCACATTCATAGAAACATAAATATCTTCACGCTGTATCCCTAACGTGGTAGTCAGAGAGGACGGAGCGCCAAGCGTCGCGGTCCTTACACACCTTTTTCGCTTCCTCAAATCTGATCATTCTCCTCACACATTTTCGCCTAGGTATGCGAGTGCTTTTGACATTTCCGTATGCTAACACTGTGGCTATTTGATCTTCATAAGTCAGCCTCAGTTTTCCTTGGCCTCTTTTACCTCTCACTTTCGCGCTGTAGATTTTCTTCGTCAATCTTTCATCACTCATTCTTTCTAAGTGCCCGAACCATCTAAGCATTCCTTTCTTCATTTTTACAATAACACTGTCGAGCAACCCTGTCAAGTATGACAGGGTACGAGATAAGCAGTAGCGTATCTCTTCATTGCTTATCCTGTCCGCAAGAGTGACACCGCACATATTTCTGAGAGATCGCATTTCTACTGTATTTATCATACTTTCACTCGATTTCGGGCATATCCAGGCCTCACTACCGTACAATAAAGTAATAATAATAATGCATTATGGATGGCCATTTTGGCAGTGTTAGATATATTCACACTGCCTACTAATGCGGACAGAGCACCGTTCACTTTATTTCCAGCTGTTACCCGTCTCTTCACATCCAACTCACATCTTCCATCCCTTGAAAACGCACTCCCCAGATACACTATTTCATTCACTTGTTCTAGACATTTTTCATTTACCCAAATTTCACATTTCGTCTGTACCGCTTCGCTTTCAAACACAAGAACCTTAGTTTTGTTCACATTCATATTCAATTCTTTCATTTCACCTTCTTCTTTACACATATCTTTACACAGTTTTTGAAAATCTATCTAAAGATATTCTTACACATTTGTACGCTGGAAATTTTTTTATGCATTTGTATGCACTTTTGTATGGATGTATGCAGTGTTACTCCTATTTTTTTTATTTTTCGCTATTTCACTACTGTATTGTACAGCGGTTCATACAATATATCTACCTAATTCATCAATATACTACCAATAGTCTCTGAGTATAATGATTATGACATACGGACAGACAGACGGACAGACAGACGGACAGACAGACGGACAGACAGACGGACAGACAGACGAACAGATGAACTAGTGCAGTAGAATTAGATTATCAATTTACATTAATTGTGGTACTAATGATTTTTGGCACATCGATAGAGTTATGTCTGTGTATGATTACCTTAAATTCGCAACCGATTTGGAAGTGCGGAAAATGGTGAAAATTGAGAAAATCTTGGATTTTTGAATAATTCCAAAACAAAAATTGTGGTACTAGTTGCGAGATTACCACGTGTTTGGAGTAAGAATACCTACCTACTCAAGCAATTTGGACTGGTTGCGACATACGGAACATACCCAAATTTAAAAAAAAAGTGATTTTTCGTCTTTATCTCCTAGGCAAAATTTGTGGTACTAGTTGCGAACTCATCGGACACTTGTTTTAGCTTAATATACTTAGTTTTAAGTTTGCAACCGGTTCTACTTCCAGCAAAATTAGTGTAGTCAATATTATTGCTTATATCACATTTATAGGTCGTATTTCAACTGCATTGTGATCGCAACCTCTGAAACCACTACATACGACATAATTCTATCGATGTGCCAAAAATCATTAGTACCACAATTAATGTAAAATCATGCCTTATTTTGAGCTAATTCTTAACTAAACAGGACTAAACAGGACAAAGTTATAAGGGTTCCGTTTGTTGCCATTTAATTGTGGAACCCTAAAAAGAAATAAGAACATATTGTCCCTTATTAATTTAAAAAATACCAGAATCGTAAAAGTTAGAATACATCTTATTGACAATACGCTACCCTGGAACATATTTTGAGAGCACGTACTTAGCGACGAACCTGCGCGCCATAAATTCAACATAGCCTGATTTACAGCCTCAACTAAATGTTTGATTTGTGCTCATAAATCGAGATGAGCGTTTGTCAGGCGCACGTAGCTTACAGCTGATACTTTTCCCAGGATTTCGTTTTGGAAAAATGTAATAAACTTTGTTTAATGCCATATCTATTCTAATTATAACTTCGAAAGTGATTTCTTATTACGTAATTCGAAGTGATTTCTTATTAAGTAATTGCGATGATGAAATCAATTGACAGAGTTTTGAAAGTGAATAAATTATTCAATAATATATTACTTAATAGCTAAAGAAAGATAATTCTGTTACTCAAGGTTACTGGTAAGTAAGTTCATGCGGTTCAATTAATTTGAAAATAAGATGATATAAAAGTTTAAAAAAGATATCGAATTTTTTCTTTTCACTACAATATATTATGAACTGTAACTTATAAGCAGATTTTTTTGAACTTAAATCGCGTATGAATATAACATTCGTTACATATGTAGCAACCTGGCGATGCTAAAAATGCTGAATTGCGTTTTAGTAGAATATAAAGCAATTTGAACGCATGGCTCGCCAGTCGCTTACATACCATCGCCCTGCCATGCCACTTTGTACTTGTTAAATTTGACACCAACATATAATTTATATGTTTGGATTTATACCGATTGAAGAAAATGAACACGAAGACACATCCCTAAATTGGTGACGCCGACGAAGGAAAATCTCAACATTGGTGACTCTGAACATGGACTCAGTGATTATAGAACTTCTAAATTCATTTCGTAAGCGACTCACTTTAAGAACATGGCTGCATGGCGCACATAAATGAGGCCGTGGCATATGTGGAAAATAACAAAGGCGTCAATTTCTCAACCTATGGTACGGTACGGTACGCCTATGGTAGCTCACGAATCAGAGCCAAGTCAGGCGGTACCCAAAAGAAGAAGAATCAATGTCCAAATAGCATCTGCAGTCTGTAGGACGGTACATCTTGGGCCAGTATCGAGCAGTTGAGTATATGAAGAATGGGCAGACCCTGTGGTGACTATCGTGCAATTAATGGATCACGAACACCGACAGGTAACCGATTCCGCAGCCGCAAGATCTTACCTATGGATTGGCAGACAAGAAGAGAAGCTGATTTGAAACACTTTCTGTGGTGCATTTTATAGAAACACGAGTTCGATAAACTTACAGGAAATGTAACAGAAGGCGATACGAATATCAGTTAATAATGCTGACAAATAAAATTTGACGACATTGCGAAATAGCTAGATGCACAAGGCGATTGCGAAATTCGATGACATTACGAATAATATTGTAAACATGATACGGCGTTTTATGCTGTTGACTTTTAAAAGGTCTTTACACATAGTTATTAAAAATTTTTTTTGTGAAAAATTTTTAGAAATAGAGGGGGTGTAATTAGCGACCTGGCGATGCTAAAAATGCTGAATTGCGTTTTAGTAGAATATAAAGCAATTTGAACGCATGGTTCGCCAGTCGCTTACATACCATCGCCCTGCCATGCCACTTTGTACTTGTTAAATTGTGTAAAAGGAAATATAAACTTTGACACCGACATATAACTTTTTTTTTTTTTTTAATATACTCAGACATTTCACACAGCGTCATCTAGTCCCAAAGTAAGCTGCATAGCGCTTGTGTTATGGGTACTAGACAACTGATATACTACTTATATACTTTTCTTTCGTAAATATATACATATTATACATAAACACCCAGACTCGGGACGGGAATCGAACCCGCAACCCCCGTTTACTTTCCGACGCGCTAAGCCATTGCGCCACGGAGGTCGTCAAAATATAAGAATCTTTATATTAGATAAGTTGTGCTATACAGAACCATGAAATTCAATTATTCAACACACTGTTCTACATACATATATTTTTTCTTTTTCACTAGGTTTTGTGTGGGCGACCGCTTCTACTTGTGCGAGAACAAGATTCGTAGATCGGATCGGATTTATTTGGATTTACAATAAAAGAAGACAAAAATGAACACGAAGATATCCCTAAACATATAACAAAAAAATGGCACTCTCGGCAATGACAGCTTTCTAAGCTGCAATTTTTGTCTTTTATTTAACATGTTTAGTTTTAAGTTTGTAAATATTAACGCTAAGATATATAGTATGTACTGACATATGTCAGTGAAAAACTTTTCATTGACGTATATCAAACTTTTTTAAACTAAAAGAAAAAAATTAAAATCATGTTTTCAAGATTTCGTTACTTCATAAAAGACTAGCGACCCGCTCCGGCTTCGAACGGGTAAAACTTTTTTTGAGAATAAAATGCAGCCCATGTTACTTGTTAATAATGTAGCCTTCTATAGGTGAAACAATTTTTGAAATCGGTTAAGTAGCTTTTAAGTTTATCCATTACATACAAGCAAAATTTATCATTAAACTTAATAGTGCTTGATGTACTGACACAGTAAACAAATAATTTTCCTACTTTTCATTACATGCAGCACAAAACACTCACATTACTAAACGTAATAAAACATAAATGCCAACTTTAATTAGCAGTTTATTTCAGCATAAAACGTCTACAAACTGCAACTGCGGTGCTTTCATTCAAAAACAAGTAATGTGCGACAACGATGAGATAGAGCAATGAGATAAATTGATATTCTACTAAACCTTTGACCTAATTAAGACATATCTCAATTATAAATATGTAATAGTAAGCGAAATTATTGTCAAATGTTTGGGCATGTTACGTAAGATAATTTACAGACAGATTCTAACAACAAAAACATTCAAAAATAAACATTTTATTTTGTTCATGTTATTTTACTCAAAACAAAGTCTTTAGAAAATCAAACCTGTCACCGTTATCTGTTGGAAAAACCTACATGGAAAAGAATCTAAAAGAAATTCATTCAAATATAAGACTAAAGTTTTCAAATTGAAACTAAAACCCAGATTTTTTATTTAGTTCCTAATTCCACATGCTTTTTACTATCAAAGTAGAAATCATCTTGATTAGGTATTTTTATTTTAATTAATACCTACTACAAAACTAAAACTATAGGCAAGTTCTTTCGGCAGTATAAAACATTAAAATGTTAACGGATACTTAGCGATATCTTATCGAAATTATTCTTCAAAAAACCTATACCACATAATTTTATGGTTTTCACTCATAACAAAAGAACATTTGTGTGCAGGGGCGGCTCAGTTTTCCCATAGGTCTGCTCGAATGGGACGATTCGAATAAATACGGTAAATAGGTGGCCGTGCGAACCGCAATGTCGTTAATTCAACGATTCAAATCGGAAACACGCGATAAATTCACCGTTTAACGCTTTTGAATTCAAATGTCGACCGTCACCAAATTGTAGCAATTGTACCTTAATTGCTTATAAGTAAATTGTACGTAATTCGGGCGGGAATACTAAACGATTAAGTATTAATAGTATCATATTATTGTAAAAAAAATACAAATTCATTTTAATTTTCTTTGATCCATTTTCGCAAATTATACTTTTTAAATTTTTTTACACCGCGGGAAAACCAAACGATCAAACAGTTTACCTAACTACAAGTGGGCTGAGGTCCATAAACGTTTACAAAATCGAGACCAAAAAGTATTTCAGTTTATAAATGCGTTGGTAACCCCGGGGACTACGACACAAAATGTTGTGCCTCTTGTTCCAGAGATTCCACCAGCTTACCCTTCACACGTCACACGTCACAACCACTGTCGTTTGGCAGCAGAATTAGGGGGTAAGATGATGGTAGCTATCCGGTCGGACCTCGCACAAGGTCTTACCACCCACAAAATATAGCTCCATTACACAAGGCATTACACCTACAGCAGCATTATTATTAATATAGTTATTAATAATTAAAACGATGACCTTACATAATGTTATACGAAGTTGTAGTTTTGCGAATTGAACCTAACCTTATTTTCATTACTAACAAAATAAACGAAAATGATTTTTTCTTTTATTTCATGAGCTATTTGTTCAGCCTTCTAGCCCGGGCCAGAGATAAGACTACGATATTCCTCGCCAGCCGTAAAAAGCGATTAAAGGCCTCGGGGTCACGGCCGATCATAGAGGGGACTCCGGGCTTTCATTCATGAGATCTCGAAGAGGATGACAGCGTGCGTGGTCTGCGCTGTCATAGCACTGCGACGGTGCATAGGGGTCTATCACTGTTCCCCTCTCCCTCAAGAAATGCTTCGGCACAACGTGAGGGAGGCTCCGGTGCATTCCGTGGCAGATTCCGGACCTCCTCGACATACGAGCCGAGGACTACCACCACATGAGTTTTGGTGGCTAAAAGCCCTACATAATCCAATCCCAATGCCAGGGAGCTGCGTACTTGTATGCAAGTTTCTTTTGCACAAAGACAAGTAATCTGTTTCTTATATGTATTTATTTTTATTTATATATTTATTTGAACTTTATCGCACAAAAATATACAAATGGCGGACATAATGCCAAGTGTCATTCTCTACCAGACAACCATAAGGCTAAACGGAGAAAATATTGGTAATGCATATATTTAGATATGAAAATGCCAAATTAACCTAACCTATGTTATATTATTATCATAAAAGTAATAGAATTATGTTTAACCTACCTATATTTGTTATAATACTTTTTTTCGACGTTGTAAATTTGATACTTTGACACACAATTTTTAAAACAGACAAGAAACGAACTTAATATTATATTGATAGCTTTGATTTGGAACGCCCCTCGCGCTCTGCTTTTTACTCGTTATTTATGGCAGTAGAGATATCGATAGAGCCCGTGGCGATATCATGAAATATTAAACGCATTACAAGTGGCATATAGGCCGGAAGATGAGGTAAGAAAAAACGTGAACTTTCATTTGCCAATATTGTGTAAGTATTATATGGATAAACTATATGGAAATAACGTTGCACACTTCTGCTCTACAAGTGTTACACACATACATATCTTCACGACGTATCCCTAGCGGGGTAGTCAGAGAGGACGGAGCGCCAAACGTCACGGTTCTTACATACTTCTTTCGCTTTCTCAAATCTCATCATTCTCCTCACACATTTTCGCCTAGGTATGCGAGTGCTTTTGATATTTCCGTCTGCTAACACACTGGCTATTTGATCTTCATAAGTCAGCCTTAGTCTTCCTTGGCTTCTATTAACAGTCACTTTCGCTCTTTAGATTTTCTTCGTCAGTCTCTCATCACTCATTCTTTCCATGTAAAATGGAAATTATTAGAAATTATACCGTAGAAGTATATTTAAAAATAAAGTTAAAACAAGTTATGGGTATGGCCATAAATTCTTTCTTCAAAGAGTAAAGTTTGGCACCGCAGTAGTATCTCGTTTGCGAATCACACAAAAGTTTATTCGTTCTCTTTTATCACAACAGTCGGAGCGTTAGCGAAAATGATTTATACGATTTATCATAAATAAGTTATTCTGATTCCATTTTGAGAACTATTTATTCTTTTTTTTTTACTTAATCTCGAATATAAGAACTTTTTCTTTTTAATGGATGTGTAATACATTTGTACTTTGTATGTATTAAATATAAAATGTCCGTAGCCTAATGAGATAAAAATAGAAAACTTTAAAATTACGAGTTCGAATTTTAGTACTACTAATCGTAGTCGTACATTTAAAAAAGCCATACTTATACACTTGTAGAAGTCAATAAGAAAATAAGTTAATTCGGAATAATTAACAAATTTGTTTATAGATCATATTTGCTATTTTTTTTAGAAGAAAAAAACTTACAACTAACTGGTATAAATGAGAACAGCTTATTTTACCGGTTAGTTGTAAGAATTTTTTATTATGTTTCAGTAGTTCGTTTAATGTTTGTAATTATACATAAATGTATCAAATATAAAAAATATTTCAGAAAAAATACAAAACCTTTTCTTTTGCACTAATGTAATGGAAAACACAGAAAGAGTTATTGACAAGGGAAGTGTAATAAAGTATCCACAGGTCCCTCACAATATTTCTAATATTATTGTAATCTACATATTATTCCAATAAGTGGGTTTCTTCTAGGCAATATTGTGCTCCGGAGTGAAGTAGCCAACCCTCACAGAAAGCGGTAAGTTTTTACCTTTTATTGTTTTATTTATAACTTTGTGATTGATGACGGCTGAGCCGCAACTCGGCTTCATAAATATTGAGCGCGAACTCACGCTGCGCAATAGTTTTCCGAGAAGATCAAAATGCTTTTCTGCCAACATTTCGCTTCTACTTAGACAGACTTTTTATAGATTTGTTAACAGTAGTTTGGAAAAGATTCGTTAATAGTAGCTGGAAAGCCATTGTTCTAAAGATAATGTTAAAATATGTAACATAACGTAACACGTAGGTTAACAATAATCTCTTAAAGGAGTTTGATGGTAAACACTTGCTGTGACAATTTTATTTTATTTTATTTTTTAACACTACAGGTCGTGTTCAACCATCACAAATTGTGTGTTATCAGAAATCAACAGGAAACCCCTGCTACAGACGATACTCGTGCACTGAACGATTCAATTTACATAAACATTAATCGTCACTGTTTTTGTATTTCGGTGACATTTATATCGTAAAACCAGAGTAAACTGTAATTAAAATGCAATTTTAATAACATGAGATAATTTAAACTTATCTTTTCACTAATACACTACAAGAGTATTTACAACATAAACATCGATAACACATAGGTTATTGATGTTTATTGAGGTAAAAGAAGCCACGGAAGACCAAAGGCTGACTTGCGAAAATCAAATACCCAGAGTGTTAGTTAACGCAAATGTCAAAAGCACTCGCATACCCAGGCGAAAATGTGCGAGGAGAATGATAAGATTTGAGGAAGCGAAAGAAGTATGTGAGGACCGCGACGCTTGGCGCTCCGTCCTCTCTTACTACCTCATTAGGGATACAGCGTGAAGATATGTATGTATGTATCTATCGATAACACTTTTTTTACCTCTATGGCAATTGTAATATTTAGGTTTACGATTTTAATCTTAATCGTTACAAAGATAGTAGGAGTCACAGAATTTAGTTATTTTGATTCTGAGAAATAATTTATAAATATCTTGTATTTAATAATATAATATTCAGTTTCATTTTTGTGAAAGATTATAAAATATTTACTACATATTAAATTAAATTACGAAAAGGCTTATTGTAGAAAAATAATATTATTTGGTGACCGAATACGTGTGATTTGTAACGTAAATGAAGCTAACATACAAGTAAATACAACGCTATTGAAGCAGGCTATCACCGTAAAGGTGCAACAAAGCGTTTCAATGCACGATAGGGCCGTATCTTTTGAATGGCGACCGCCATAAAGTGGGCTTTACAAAGTGACGTCCGTGCGGCCCGGCAGCCGATAGTACAATGCGGCAAACGACGCGGGCGCTTCCTGTTCCGGCCGCGGCGCCACCGTCGCGTAGATTTATGCCCGTTGCTTCCTCCCGCCATATGCGTGCCCATTTTCTAGGGTTGACATTTGACACAATAACCCGAAATAATAAAACTTGTAACATCGGTTTATAGCTCTCCATAAGCATCGAATAATTCATATTAATTGAATTAACTATACTTTATTATACGGTTTAAGTATGTAATTTTTTAACAATTAAAAAACCACAATCTTTCGTCACATATACAAATTTTTGTATTTTATTTTTAGATTTGTATAAATATTGAGAATGACGTCAAAAAACAATTTCTTATTGTTTGTCAACATTATTAAAAATTGTTTTGCGACAGCCCTAAGTTTCTGTCGTCTACCCTCCCACTCATTTACACAAAAGTCGACTTTTTCAAGCACCTGTGTTATACATGAATGCTGTAGCGGATGTCGAGCTTTTGATGTTTGAATTTTTAGAGTTTCACTATTTCCAATTCAGGATTCAGTGTAGATTTTTAATTGTATGATCCCGACAATAATAAATATCCGTCCACCAATAAGTGCTATTCATATTTTTGAATAAAAAAATAATTTTGGATTCTAAAACAAATCTTTATATGTACTAGTTTTATACAAGAGAACTTTACTGATATTAACTTTTGATGCCCATTTGGACCGACTAGCTTTGTGAATTAATCATGAATTCATTGTAGGCCGTTAAAGTTGAATATAGCTTACTCATTTCTACACATTGGAAATCTTGCAAGTGATATAATACAAGCCGTTTTTATTATAGTAGCTTAAATTTTTTTTAAGTACTACAATAAAAACAGGAAGTTTAAAAATTTAAGTAGATATAAAATGGACGTAACGTCTTTTAATAGAATATTAAGAATCTACTTGGGTATTAATTATTAATAAAGTATTGAGTGATTATTTTTGTTTTAACGATGGAAATCCTCGCCACTGAAGTCTCGTTAATGTTAATCTATTAGAAGATGTTATGTGTGTTACAATAATAGCAATACTCCAGCAAAATACACAAATTGTGTGACTCCAAAAGAAGCACCAGATTTGTACTATGGGTAACTAGGTGAATTCCCAATAACATCCAGATTCCAAGTCAACTCAGAAAAGTTCGTTTCTTTAATCAACCTGTCCGGGGATCGAACCCGGGGTCCCGGTTTGGAAAGCAGATGTTCTACCTGTTTATATTATATTTTAAATTAATATTATGATTTAAATTACATATTATATTTTGAATGTTTCAAAATAACAAACGAGCAAAACAAAACTGAAGACTCGGTCAAGCCTGAGTTCGACGAGCATAGGGTTCCTATTAATATTAATAACATGATGAAATCATGATGTTAATTTCTAGAAATCTAAATGTTTCGAAATAACAAACGGGCAAAACAAAACTGAAGACTCGGTCAAGCCTGAGTTCGACGCGCACAGGGTACCTATTAATATTTATAAAATGATGAAATCATGAAGATAATTTCTAGAAATCTATAAGACCTAATATTTTCGCTAAATTTTTCTGTAACATTCAAGTAGAGCGTTATGTTTTCTGTATTTTTCAAAGCTTTAGGCCACTTACTAATTTCTGTGACAAAGGTCTATTTCGTTTCGTTTTTCAAAATATTTTTTTAAATATCTGTGCCATGTATTACAATGCCGAATAAGTTTATGTGTCACATTAAAATCAGTTTCTACGTCACATGGTTTCTACGAAAATTGTCTATGACAGAGGGGAAAAAGGACAGACAGGATGGACGCGTGAGTGATCTTGTGAGGGGTCCATTTTTTTTTAGAGATACGAAATTGTAAAATTAATAATTTGTTAGTAATCTTTCTCAAATTACACGTATTCAAATATATAGAAGTTTATTTATTTTATGAGTACATCATAGAACTGGTATACTTACATATACATTTTGTGCAAAAACCTGCAAATGTTGAGGATAAATATAGTTTACTTCTCGTAACTTCTACTTACGATTGTTTAGTTTTGGTAAAGTACAGAGAAACGTCAAAGGAAAAGTTTGAAATGGTTCGTAATAGAGTTGTTTGTAGCACTGAGTATTTAAGGCAATTTCACATTGAAAATAAATAACTTATTCGCGGATGAATTTTCATTTAGCAATGTTGTGGAAGGCGACCGATAATATTTAAATACAGATATATTTGTAATAATTTTAATTTTCAATTACGAAATCAACTATTTTAATATTTTAGAAAATCACAACATTTCATCAATAAATGAATATCAAAACAAATCACAATTCTAGACAATTTTCTGTTCACACAGATAACATATGGTATATAACATTGGGCTTGTTTCTCAATAAGCAAGAAATGTTTATACATTTTCGACGAACATACAAATATTAAAATACTTATTTATTTAATTTATAACTTGTGTGAAGACGTCAATTATGTAGCGCTTTATTCCATTCTTTCGTGATCTGTAATAATAACGTATTTTTATGTACGCCGTTTCAAGAATACAATCTTAAAATTTATATCAATATAATAATATCGTTATACTTCCACGACTTGTGCACATTTGTTTATTAAACGTCCGAGCAAAAAGGGTCCAGTAGTGGGGTATTGAGTTAAGACTAGATTCGGATTTTAAAATAGTCAATGATAATAACGATTTAAAAAATATTTAGAAACTGGCATATATTTTTTTTATCAGACATTTAAAGTTGAAATTGTGAAAAAGCTTGTTCTGAAAAAAAGGCATTTTTAAAGTTTGATTGAAAAAAAAACTCACTTCTACTTGTTTGCTTGTTTTTATTGTGTCAATATTCATTTCAAAGCTAATTTTTATTCCAACATTTCACTGGATGACACCAATATCAATCCGACCAATATCAGTAATTTATTAATACTGTCAAAAAATTTCATCGCTATTCAAAAACTCAAACTCCTTCTGTATTAACGTGTCTAAACATTGTTAACAATTAAAGTGAAATATTTCGTTAACCTGAGAACGAACGTTACACAAATTGAATTTACCAGTACGTACCTAAGTATCAGTTGGTAAAGTAACAAACATTCCTCGACTCAAGTGGTTCTTCAGACTAAGCGAACGAGTTTACTGACTCTATCTCTACACAAAGGCGTACCGTACCATTCGTCTGTAAATGCCTGAAAACTAGATACAGCTGAAATCAATATAAGATCAATTGTACAATTAAAACTTTAGATGCGCTATAAAAACTGTAACATTCTCCTTTAAACAAATAATATAATAATAAAACGACATAAGTTCAGAATATACCTAAGTACTCCAGCAAATGTCTTAAAGACTTACATATATTTCGAACTTAGTCTTATATAAACCACAAGGGCTACACTTTCGTAGTTATTATTATTAATAATAACTACGAAAGTGTATCTATATTACAAAGAGTGTGAGGAGAATGATGAGAATTGGGGAGGCGAAAGAAGTATGTCAAGACCACGATGCTTGATACTTTGTCCTCTCTGACTACCCCGTGAGAGATACAGCGTGGGGATATTTATGTGTATATTTATGTACATATTATAAAGTCTCAAAAAAACTTAAATGAGACTGTATATTTTACGAAGTCAGCTCGTATCTCAAAATTAGCGTGTTTATTACAATATCATTTCATTTTCAAAATAAATTAATTGTCCATGGTGTAATGTAATAGTATATTTTATTACTCATATTTTATTACCGCACTTGTTGCACAATACTATTTTTTATTACTAATGCGGAGATAATTTCGGTCCAAAGAAAAATTATATAAAGTAATAACTTTATCATTATTTATTATTATATTAATCTAAAACTTCGGAATCAAGATTTTCTTTATCTTTCACACTTATGTCAATGAGTACTAAAATCGAAGGTGTTTTTTTTTAGATATTCTTTTTACATTCTTTTTTTAAATCGTGAATTTGCGTGTGCCAAATAAAATTTGCGTGCGACAAGTAAACTTTTCGGACTCAAATTGTAAAATGAGAAAATAGTTACTTATCAACCGCAAAAATGTGCGTTTATAGACTTACTGTTTATCCCGCATGAGTAATAAAATAGTAAATTTCGATACAAGTGTGGAAAGTATGTCATTTCTTCACGAGTCCCGGTTTGTTGACGCCAGCCGAAGGCGCGGGTCAACAATAGGGCTGAGTGGAAATGACAATTCCGCACATGCATCGAACGACGTTTTTTAACACATTTGCAAAAAAAATAAAACAACGAAAGGAGCATGCAGAAATGTAATTTCGCGGGAGTAAATTTTTTTTTTTTAGAGGACATGGCAGGGCAACGGTTTTTATACATTCAGCCAATTCAATGACAATAATTTATCTAAATTCAAAATAATTTTAATTGCGACATTTATTGATTTAATTTATATGAATATAGTAAAAAATCAATTTATTTTAAATTTAATTCATGTATTAATAGAGTATTTACGCTGTAAAATAGTAATTTCATACAAAAATTTTGTACAGAAAACTTTTTGATTAAAACCTCCTTCATGCATTTGGATGTTATATGCAGGAGGAAAACAAAAAGAACTAGTGTGGAAAAGAATAACTTTCCGCACGCTAAACACACATGGAAAAGTCTACTTTTTGAGCAAATGTATTAAAAAATATATTATGTTATTATGTGTATACGTATATGCGTGGCTGAGTCTACGCGTCTACATAGTTTGAATGTGTTCCCAGTTCTCAATAAACACAGTCCATTCCCATTAAAATAAAGAAATGAAATCATGTGTACATGTTTATTCTTGAGGTTGGCAACTATCACAAGGTTTTCTATTTCTTTTTAAGATGCGCTATATTCTTTTTTTAAAGTTAATAGAATTTATAGTATATTAATGTGTAATAATGTGTCTCTTCTCGAATCCTAAAGTTACATTTTATGAATACAGAATTAGAAGATAGTTACCTGTGTATAGACGAGTACTTATGTACGTGAATATAATTTGTACCCTCATAATAAATCAGGGACTTGCTAGCTGCCTAAGAAAATGGTTACGAACATCGGTCGGCAGTACATCACAGATACCTTGACGGGCTTGCTAAGATAATTGCTTAAGTGGGATCTCAGTTAACCGTCCCTTGTAAGGGTAAGTTCGCCCTTTCGCTACTTCGCGAGATAAGCAGTTTGTATGTTGACCAAATCTTCCTTATCCTAAGATAACAAAGTGCTTATTAGCATCTCGTATGTATTATCAGTCTATTTATAGCTTTAAAGACGTGTTTATGTTCAGTGGTCACTTATGACTTTGAATTGAATTAAACTGATAGATAAACTGTACTTTTTTATTAACCGAATTAAAAAAAAGGATGAGGTTCTGTCTGTATGTTGTTTTTTTTTTGCATGTTTGTTACCTCATAACTCCGTCATTTATGAACCGATTTCAAAAATTCTTTATTCGTTTTGTAGGTAATACGTCAGAGGCGGTCTCATTTAAATTTCACCGATATTGGAGCTTGAACTTCGAAGATACACTAAATAACGCGACATGGTTATAAACTTTATTTATATTGATGATTCTCTTGTACATCGTTACGCTCCCGAATTAGAAAGAAGTTAATTGCAGACTTGCCCTAGATATTTATTTTGGTCAAAATCACTCAAAAGGGAGAAATAAAAAATGGTTATTAAAAAAAATTAAACCGCCTTCAAAAAGAACACTGAAAAATATAAAATAACTATCCTTTACTAATCAAAACTCAAGTACAAATAAAATAACTTTATAAATCAATGTGCAACAACAGAAAGTCTATTAGTTTGGTAGGCTTGGCACCGACTTCAGTAACTGTCAAATTTAATTATATAGGTATGTATATAGTATTTATAAAGTTATTTTAATTGTACTTGCGTTTTATACTTTCAGTGTTTTTTTTGATGCAATTTTTTAATAAAAAAATTTTCTCAAGTATATTTATATTGTAACGGACATAAGAACCAGTAAAATTTGAAAATAAAAATAAAATACGTAGATATCTAATGTCTCCAATGGGAGTTAAACTGACTTCGAAATAAAAATACTGTATATCACAAAATTATTATCCTTCACTTACTAAAATGCAAACACAAAAATAACTTCATAAATATGATACAAATATCTCTATAATAAATGTGGCAGATATTGAAGTCGGTGTCTAGCCTACCAAACTAAGTAACACTTTCTGTTATTGTTTATTGGTTTAGAACCGACTTCAATAACTGTCAAATTTAATTAAATATGCAATTGTGTCACATTCGTGAAGTTATTTTTGTTCTTTCCTTTTAGATAAGTAAAGGAAAATTATTTCAAAATTACAGCGTTTTTACTTAGAAGTCATTTTAATTTTTTTCTTAAAAAGTTATTTATTTCTCCGTTTTAGGTGGTTTTATACTAAATAGATATTTAGGATAGATCTAAAACTAAGCTTTTTTCAATTCTGGAATAGAACATTGAATAAAAAATTCTTAAAAATATATAAACGATTGAGGAATTCTAATGTTTAAGCAGCTCTTGTGAACATTGTACCCTGGACATTGTACCCTTTCCAATAAAAAAAGATCTTCAAAATTGGTTCACATGGTATAGAACTATTGCTGAACATAAATTTAAAAAAAATGGACGGTCGCGAGACGCCTGGCAGATGTGTAACGTCGAAACTATTTTATACGGAAAATATGCATAAAAGGATGATTTATTAAAGGAAATAAATATGGCATAATAAAAAAAAAAATCAAATCTAAAGAAAAATGATTCATTATTTAAAAAACATAGGCAACATGTTCCAAAGTGAATAACAACACTGCATACGCTATAGATATACGAGCTCAGTACAAGCACGTGACGCCACGTCGCCACGCCAGCAGCCGCTCTGACCCCACGCATAAGATGTGTCACATCAATAGATTGACACCTTCTAAATAAATTGAGAAATAAATAATAGAGAAATAAATAAATTGATAAATTGAGAATCTATTTTTGAAGACGGTTAATAAATGTTGCAATGAAGTATCAAAAGTCGTATTCTATTCACACATTTTCACCTGAGAATTTAATCATAATATTATTGTAGATTTACAAGCATGAAAGAGAAATTCGTAGTCAATGTAAATACTTAAGAAATCATTAATTACTAATGAGTATTAAACACATGAGGAAGAAACTCAAAGAGGGTCTTGACGTGTAGAGTAGGTAACACATCTTCTCTGTATCACATAAATAAATTAAAGGCTAAGTTCTGGCTTCATTGTTTGTAGCTGTCTACTTAGAAATTAAAATATAATGATTGTAAACATTATCTTGGCTTTATACTTTCGAAGAGCCTTTTACGTTGTAACGTGTACGTATTAAGTATATTTTATAAAGAAATTATCTAATAATTTTATTATAGTATAGTAATAATTATATACCTATTAAAACCGCGACATATTTTATGAAATATGTTTGATTCTATTAATTCGACTATAATTATTTGTAGCATATAGTTGCTCCACGTAATAAATATTGCAGTTATAACTTATTTGTTTAAATTTTCATCATCTTTTTTTTCTACTGAAATAAATACATATATATGTATGTACGTACATAACTTTACGCCATTTCATCCCATTTTCATACGCCATTTTCAGCATTCAGGTTGACAGAGAATCCAACAGTGTGAAACAAAATTACATTTAGACACCACATTTAGTAATAGGGTTCATAAGATGGCAATGAAAATGAAATTACTTATTAAGGTAAGTTTAGCAGGGCTTTTGGAAACTGGAATCAGATACTGACAAATTATTTGGCTTATACGAATTCCTTACGAAGAGCCCTTTCGCTTTATCTATTTTTACGCAGACATAGAAAGATAGACAATTGATATATTCTGTGTTTTTTAGTTTTCTTTCGCCCTCAAACCGACATGGATATAATTATGTTAGAATCAAATATAACTAATACTTAAATACTTCAGGCTTAAATATTTACTTTTATAGTCGGTTTTCGTTCATCTTGAATTGTGGGCTGAATTATAATATTATATTTAACATGAAAGTCAACATATAATGCATTACCTGAATGGGTACAGTATATACGTTAAAATAAGATAGTTCTAGAGAGCCGATCCGCAATAATTTTCACTCAAATCTGACATAAACATGACCGATATTCTCCAATTTGCATGTCCGTTGCCTCTTGAATAAATTAGAGCCACCTGCCCTAAGGTTGAACCTCGATGAATATGTAAGACAATGGCTTCCAAATCTTAGGCTTCAATTAGAGAGAGGTCATTAAATCTAAGGTTGATTACACCTTCGTGTCTGTGAGACGAATCGTTATAGGCGCCTTACATAATGTACGCTTCAGTACATACGATATTTACCAAATATATATATGTATTATAATCTAACTATCAATCCCAATAAACGATGATTTATGTAAATAATAAATTATTACCTACTGCTATGGCTAATATAGGTACATTTTACAATTGATGGAAAATCAGTGCTTTTTAATTATTTTATATTTATTTTAACCAAATTTAATTTTACTAAGCTTCATAAAAATATAGGAAATAATCCATGTTAAAAGGCAAATAAATGGAAATTATTTATTTTAATCTGAAAAAAGAATATATTACGAAGTTAGTCAGTAGTATTATGTACAGTAATATAATTTTTAGGACAATTTCAAATTACTGTAAATTTTACAACGTTGTTTTACATTACTTACGTAGTTTATACCAGCAACTTAATTTAAAAGTATATATTTCATAACGTGAAATTTTCCGTAGATACTGCCATTTCTCTCTTTGTTTTAAAAAAAAATTGCTATGTATACCATACATTGTTAATTAAACCTAGTTAAAAGTTACCGATTTGAACAAAATTAGCAATTGACAGAATAAGCAGAATAAAATAGCCTCGAATTGAGAAATTAATGAACCGAAAACTTATATCAAAAAATTATATGAACTGAGAAAGTATCTTAGGTAGGTTATAGCTACAACTTAATTTTTCAAAACTTACTCGTAACTCTATACCACGGCGTAATATAGGATATGGGGCAATTTACGTCGACCGATATCACCACTTAACCGACGGTCACTGTAATCTGGTTATATCGTTTAATCGATTCAACGTTTGCCGTAAAGTCGATGTACTATCCACTGTCTGGACCAGACTACTTTAATTTTACGACATTCCTAAAATGTTATCTAAAAATAGATATCTGAATTTGTAACAATCTGTGTACGAATAGGTCCTACCGCTCGACGCAAATCTCTTCTCGCAAATAAGATAAGAAGAAGACTGCTCATATTTCACCACCTAGACTATGAAAAGATTGGTGGAGATAGGTTAGCGATCACCCTACTAGTACCAGAAACAACCTTGTAGAAGGTCTCTATTTCAACTCTGTAGCACGAGCCAAGAGAATAAGGCTGTGGTATATTCACTGTTGTATTTATAATACTATCCAAAACGGCGGTATTATACGGTACATACATATAATATGCAGAATTTTGGATACCCGTGTTAAACCTTCGGCGGCACTATTATATTGCTGACAGTACGAGGTCAAACATAAATCGTACATAAATATATTTCAGTTATGGAGTTAATAGTCCTGATATTTAACAATCATTACCAGTAGTCGCCCACTGGTCGAAATAATATGTGTTACAACTATATTAAATTAAATTATATAAAAAAATAAATATAAAGAAAGCGCTCTTTTCCCTTCACATACAGTCCACTGACTCGAAACAGCTCACAGCTCGCAAATCACATTAAATTCACAGCTCGAAACTCATTCATTAATCTATCAATAAAATTATTGATTGGCGGCGTTATAAAATTCTTTGAAATAAACTACTCAGTGCAACTGTTTGCTCACACGGTAGTTGGAAAAACTTTAGAAAATTAACGACCGGTTATTTTTATTATTGTAATATCTTCGTCATAATAAATGAAAAAAAAATACAAAACAAACTATTATGTGTTTGACGTTGATTGTATAACTATTATGCACTAGAAGTTGCCCTGTGGTCGAAATTGGACCGTCAATATGAACTTATAATATAAGCTCTTTGGCGAAAATCTCTACTCTATGCGACTGTTTGATTCACGGAGGTTACGTATATGTGATCACAAACTGTTATGAGTTTGAAATTGACCGTCTTTTTGACATTGTCAGTATGAACGTAAACAATGAGTGATTTATTTAATTTAATGTATTTCTAATGCATATTATTTAAAAATATTAGCTTTCTCCAGTCTTTCTCTATACGAACCTCAAGTATATCACTCCTCCGTCCGAGCAATTTTTTTAAGAAATGAACTAAAGTTTTCTCTTCACGTATTAATATATAGATTTGACATTAGCAATATGAACGCAAACAATGAATGTTTTATTTAATTTAATTTAATGTATTTGTAACAAATATTATGTATAAATTTTTAATTTCTGCTCTACTTCTCCATATAAACTTCAGCTTAATCTTATACTCATCCCTGCGCGCAATATGCTTAAAAAGGGATACCAAGTTTAGGATTCACGTATTAATATTATAGAGATAAATTGTTACTTTATTATTCAAATGTTTGACATATTGAAATAATACATAACTAGATACCTCTACTGTGTACTACAAATCCTATAACGATCAACACATAATAATTATTTTGTTGTTTATAGACCTGTGACATAACTTACATGTCGTATAAAATGACTTTGCAGCATGCGTTTTGCTTTCCAACGAGCTAATTATTCCAGTGTGTGTGCGTTATGTGGACTGTACCATAAATATCTAGAACAAACACAGTATTAGCACCGGTCACGCTGCACCTTGTTTGAATATGGCCTAAAACAACAGACGTTTGCGGCCACCGACTGAATTTGTTGCCGTCGGTCATCCGCTGACTCAGTGGTCATTTCTGACCGTGGTACCGTCAGTAGCAACAAACTAGATCCATTTTGATTTTGAAAAAAAATGTAATAATGTAATAACTATATAAAAAATAAAACAACTTTTAATTAAACATTAAGTTTAATTTAGAGTTAATTCTTTTTAGAATTCAAATTTGAAGAAAAATTTGTTTAGGTGAAAATTTTCTGCAAGATAAATTACATATTATGTTTTTAGTTATTAAAAAAATCTAAAGCACATATTATGTCTAAGACATATTACATCTTGGTGTTACTGTAAAATTACTTCTTTCGTTGTGGAAGTCAAGTTAATGCAGTTTTGTCTTAGGAGAAGAAATTATTTTAGGATACCTAGGTTATTCAACAAGCAAAAATTTTTTTATCAAGGTCACTAATTGAACAGCTTGTCCCAAGATCATTTCTAACATATCACCTTTTCAAAGTAAAAGCTTTTTTTCCGCCATCGGCAGGTCTACTATATCGCCGCTATTTTGTCACTATTTTATGTGAAATACATATAACACAATGAGTATACTATGTAAGTATGTATGTATGTATGTAATCCATCGAGTATTGTAATGTAAGATCTTTAAATAATATTGATTTTGTCATAATGATGTTATTATTCTTTTGATATAATGATATTCGTAAATTGATGTTCTGTTTGGCTACTCTAAATAAACGCCTCGCTTTTAGTTTGGACTACAGTTAAATTTGTTGTCAAGATGATCGCCAACAATACAATAGGACTACAATTATATTTGTTGTGAAGAATATAACGAGCTAAATTCGTATTTTTTTTCCAACTGTACTAGAACGTGACTAAGCTTAAACATAACAGCAAGGTACAACAATTTTTTAATAAAATAATATTTTATTTGCCAATTAAATGTAACGAAATAATTTTATTCATATAGAGATATTATTTTACGTGATGTTAATCTGAAAATTAAATAGACACGATTAAATGTGTTTTGTTATCAATTTTCCCTCATATTTTTCACAAATAAATAAATGCAAAATTTATATGATATTATGAATCCATGTGAATAACGAACATAATACGTCTACTTGTTGTAGGGATTTTATTTTTTTATGCCATTGATTATGATATTTTACTCTAGCTATTTCACATACTTACTTTACATAGATATAATCCTAAATATGAATAAATCGTTATGTCTATTTTTAGTATACATTACTAAAGACATAAATAACTAATTTTAGAGTAAATACAAAAATTACTTTATTATAAGTATAGTTCACTGATGACTAATTGGGATGTATTTAATTAAAAGAGCATTTCTATTAATATACTGCTTTTATTACTTTTTTAATACAGAAGATAGGCAAGGTCTTAACAGTGTCAAGCTCTAGGCACGAATGCTTAGACTAGATAGGTTGTTTGCAGAGTTGCTTTGCAGAGTTGACGTTTTATGAGCTTAGCGCCCACATACTAAGTATAACGGTATACGTAAGAATGCATTCTTGTGTTGTAAAAAGCAATGTTTTTGTAATACAATAATACATTCTTAAAACAATCTTATATATACCATACACATAACACAGTTTACGCTTCCAGTTTTGTTTGTTTTTTTTTAATTATGTCGCTATTGATCAAAGAGTATTTATGTGAAGATTTCATCGATATACCTGTTCGATAAATAATGAATAAGCTTATGTACAAAAGATTTTCTTCATACTCATTACCCACACCCAAACTGCAAAGGAACTATACATTTAAAAAGATCATAACATAAATAAATAGGTCTAATGTCTGTAGTCTAATGCAATGCCGATACTGTTAATGTTGCCATGTCTACACATGATGCCTGCTATCGGCATGGACACGGCCTAAACAAACAGTCATTATTCTCAACACCGACGTGATCTGCACCCTAAATAGCGATATATGACAAACGTTCATGTTCAATACAAAATTGTATAGCATATTAAATTATTCTTGCCACCATTAGGATGAGACTGTAAATAACTTAAACTATAATATTTAACACAACTTGAAAAAAAGAGAATTTTTGGATTTCCTAGATTACATATTCCTGGCTTGTATATCTTTCCCAAAAATCACATTAATTCTAGGGAATAACCGAATTTTTCTTTTTCTTTCATTTTCTTTTCTTCTAAACGATTTATTACACTTCACTGTTCATATTCTCTTTCAAAAACTGTTAATATTTTGATAAAAATATACGGAGAAATTTAAGGTTTCCGTAAAAAATACAGAACGTTATGATAAATCTCACGCTCGTTAAATGTAAATCAAATATGTTTCAGAAGCATACCTAGTAGATTAAACGTAAAAAAACGAAACAGTGGTATTGACTTAGCAGGTTTGACCCTTTTTAAATTCCATTATTATGGCTCTGCTACAGACATAGTGTACGTTTTAAAAAGAATGTCTTATTGTGAATATCATACGTAGTATTACTATTCCAGAGAGTGCATTCGTTTAGGATGCAGTGAGTGGGCGGCAGCTTGCGAACCGCTGCGACAACGCGACGCGAATGACTGATTGTGAACACGTGTTTGTACTAAAATTTATGTATATATTGTTCAAAATGTTAGAATAAATGTTTAGAAAATAATTTTGTTATAACTTAACACTGAACAGATTAATGATAAGTATGTTCATGTTTTATTATAATAAATTACATTTCCCTAAGCTATCACACCTCTGCACTCGTTCGTTTTTCAAATAAAACCATTAATCGAATTTTGAAAAAAAAAATGGTTTTTCTCTTACTACATAACATTTATTTGTGATATTTTTTGCAAACGCTAGATACACCAAAGAAGTACTAAACAAGGCACTTTTAAGTCTTCGCAGTTTTCAAAAATAAAAATATCACGTATTTTAAGACACTATCACGATTTTTTTTTATAAATGACCCTTACTGTGCTCTATAACATTTTTTCTTTTCAAAATTTTCACTAGGGTGGAACAGTGTTAAAAAAAAATTATTACTGTCCATATATGAATATTAGAGTCGCCAAGCAAGTAATAATGTTCTTATCAAGTATCAAGTAATAACTTTTTAATGTAATTTTAATAATAATAATAATAATAATCAATCATCGTCACTGTCTTATTAAATCGTTATTGTAATATTGTCTTTTATGAATAATTGACTGAGTTTTTCAGCTGGACAAGGAATTCGAGATTGATACCGTCCAAATGATACGTAATAAATGCAGCACCCTACTGTATGACGTCCATTAAGACATTCACAAAAATATCGAGTAATTCCATCACAATCGTTCCTTTGAGGAATATATTCAATAAAACATTTATATGAATTTCGTGTTATATGTCGTGATCTCACGTTCAGTTTTAAAATATTGGATTGATCTTTAACAAAATATTGAGCGCATTGGCGTCTAATATTTCAGCAAAAAAAAAAATTAATAAAAAGAAATAGATATGAACCTCTTTGTTACTAATGTTTAAATAACAAGCATTTATCTCAGTAAGTAACTTCGGCATACTGACACACAATGTCCCTCGAGACCGACCTAACTTCTAAACTGACCCTTAAACTTAACCAGTAAATACTGTGGAAGCATTCAACTATCAAAAACTTAAGCACTATTCCCACTTGTGGCGACCCAAGCTTAAATAACTTACATAGCCAACTGTCGGTCCAGTTGGTTTAACATATTGTGAATATGCCTATTAATGAAATATGTTTTCCATGTTTCATTACGATTTTCTCATTCCTTAAAAATAGTCATAACTACTATTATGAATTCCAATATTTCACGTTTTATCTGTGTTATATTATTTAGCACGGAACAACAAAGTATAAATCAAACTCTCAAACAATTAAACCAGTCAGTTTCTTAAATCGACCTGAAGCCTAATTGTGCAACTGCCATTGTTTGGAAATCATCGTAAAAGTTCGTATTTCTATGTTCATTAAAGAGTTCAAAATATCAAATTATTATTTATTTTTAGTCAATAAACTTAATAAACTACGACCCTGGCTGGTAAATTGATCGATACTGGTAGTCCCAGTTTGTAAGGTAGACGGACCATACATCGCATTAACGACTCTAACAGTTAATTCAATGGGTACTTACCCAAATATAATTAAATAAGTATCAAAAATGATGCTTATACCTGTTATTTTACATAACATTTTTGCTTTCTTCCACTATCTGTATTGTAATATTACTTAGTATTTCTGCAAATGCTAACCTGTCAAGGTATGGAACTTTAGTTTAACTTCCGACAGATTTGGAAGTTCCGCTGTATCTTCAGACATCGAGTAACATAGCAAGCTTTAAGATATTCTGGGTACCTACTCAGAGGCTAGTGTTGCTATTGCACGAGCCACTTTCAAATTCAATTAATCATAGTTTGGATTAGTTCGCTCTTCGGCGATCTGTAGTGAGACGTGACTGCCCTGCATAAGTAATGGCATTTCTAATATGACAATTTAATAATGAAAATCTATATAACGATAACTGTCTGTATTCAATAATTATTTAAAGTCTTCAACGCTGAAAAGGTGTATTTAATTTCAAGCTCTTAAAAATAACTCAGACCACATAAATGGTGGAGAGAGAAATCTATCTGCTTTTCCCTTCAGAGCTTAGAAAAGTCCGCTATCTATTGTCGTTATCATTAGCGGAAAATGCAAGAATGTTTGAAATTGACTCATTAATCGTATTGTCCTTTAACGTTAGATGTCGAAGATGTATTGAATGAGTTAACACAATTACGTCAAATTCAAATATAATAGCTATTTTTATTATAACTATCCGCGATTAATACTAAAGTCATAAATGCCATTAAATACCAGTGTAGTTTAAAATACAATGTGTTAAAAGTATATTCAAGATATTAGCCGTAAAATTTTGCCAATTACAAAGTTAGCGTAACTCTCTCTGGTCAGTGTTCGAAAGCCTCACTAGTTAATTCGTACCGGAGCCGGGCGTCCGCCGGGAGTCGAACCTCGGACGTCGGGTAAGTAGTAGATTTATTAAGAGGATATTCCTAAATACCAGTAGGGAGAAACTGGCTTTAAAATTAAATCACGCCAGTTTGAAACTAAGCCTTCTGAAATCTAACTTTGTTGGAGATAGTTGGACCTCAAATATTTTGTTAAACATTATATCATGCATTTATACAATTATCATTGTATGTTTAGCTTAAGTATGTATATATGTATGTACATATTCTTAATACTAAAGAATAATAAAATACAAGATTCTTCTTAAGTATCTTGCTGTATTTTTTTCTTTAAGGAAAAAGTTACAAGTAGCTATAGCCCTTTGAAATGGGAACAACGGAATTGTCAACGACTTCCCTTCTACGGCAGTATTGTGATACAAACGGGTTTACCAACTATAGGTGCTTTAGTATTTATTATATATCTGCTATAACTTACGCTCACATATCTTTATTTTTAGAAGGTTTTTTTGTGAGTTAATTTTCTATTCATCAATTTGTATATAAATTATATTATGTTTGATATAAATTAACAAAGATGTACACTTATTTTAATTGCGTTTAGTAAATATTACATATATACATATACATTTGTTACATTTCGTTTCACTTGTTTTTAGGATTCCGTATTCAATGGCTAAAACTAATGTAAAACATATATGGTATCTATAATAGTTTTGTAATGTTTGTCTGTCTGTCCGTCTGTACGTATGTCAGAGGCGATTAATCTGTCACATTTACTTTTACTGAACTGAAATTTGATACAGAGATGAAAATTAACCCAAGCCCGCAAAAATAAAAATTGAATTGCGAACCGATTCTGTTAATTTTCTTTAAATTTGAGTTTCGCTTTTTTCGAAATTTCCATTTTAAATCTAAATATAAGTTAAAATCTAAGTTGTCTGATACGCTCTTAACCCGTTTTTTCTATATTTAGGTAGCTGTTATATCTATCACATAATTTAACTATACTATGAGGTATAACTAAAGTGACTATTTTTTTTGCCTCGATCCGGGACGCCTTACTTTATATGTATAGATAATGATGTTGTGAGTTACGTACAATGCATAAATTAAAATGTTTTTACAGAAGATATTTTTATCAATTAATTAAGTTTACAAAGAAAATACTAGAAAAAAAGAAACTTAGCTGGTCTCGACTGGTTTTGTATATTTGTCAGAAGAGCATCTTAAAATGTCGGGTCTATTTTTAAAATGAGTATCAGTTGGAGACACGATTTATTAATGTCTGTTTTGGTAATGAAAATTGCAAATTTAAAAATAATTTGTGGGCGTTCAAGCAAAAAGGGTCCAGTGGTCGCCATTTAGTTTTCGAGATATACGCAGTTTTGTAAAGTTGTGCGAAAAAATGGCATTTCGCGATTTTAATTGATTATTTATTAATGCTCAATTATCTACAAGTTCATATAGTAACTGACTTTTTATGATGTTTGTAAGTAGAAACAAACAAGTAGAAGTGTGTTTTTTTTTTCAATCAAACTTAAAAATGCTTTTTCTCAAAACAAGCTTTTTCATGGCAGAGTTTCAACTTTAAATGTCTGTTAAAAAACATGTGACAGTTTATGAACATTTAAATTCCGAATCCAGTCTTAACTCAATACCCCACATGGACCCTTTTTCCCTTTTGGACGCCCACGTTTAACTCTATTTTGTTTTGATTTTCCCGATACCGGACATTTTTCCCAATCCGGAACATTTTCGAGTTTGCGCGAGACACCGGGACAAGCAATCTGAATTTGGGACAGTCCCGGACGATCGGGACGTATGGTCATGTTAGCTATACCTTATGCTGCTTATGTCAGCGCCTACAATATATAAAATATATGTACACGGTCAAAGCTACAACTCAAAAATTAAAATACACGCAGGTATGGTACAGTCTCCACTTCGAAATTGTTAATTTATTAGAATTTTAATGAAGTTTAAGATTTTAGGACTAAGTACAGTTTAAAACTTATTTGATTCTATATAGAAAGTTTAATTTTGTGAATATAGTATTTATGATTATTTATATGTACAGTCAAGGTCTTTGATTCACGTACCACCATAAGTCGAAAGTCCTCTGACATACGATAACATTAAGGTTCATTTTCTTCTAATTGTAGTTGTAATAAATCTAATTTGACAATATATATATATATATATATATGTATACTATCTTTATCTATTTTATTGGTTTCTCTATTTTAGACATGATAGTGTGATGTCAACACGATGTCAATAATGTGTCATTCTTTATTTTATTTTTAAATTAATGTTAGCTTAAATTCCTTGACTGTACCTATACAGCCCACAGTCCAACGGTTAATACACAAAGTGTACACAAATCACCGTCAAACTAAAACACAGCGAACTATAACAAGCGAACAATATTAAATAAACAATCCCGAGGCAATACTGATTTCGGTTTAACTAACAATATAATCAACCCTAATTTGTCTAAACTTTGGACAAGGCCTGCAAAATTAATTGCTATACCAAAACGAAATTTTGTCAATATTACTTTGAACATCAGCCACGTACACTGGACGATTACAGGCATATTCATTTTCATGAAAATTGTAGTCTCGAAATTATAATACTTCAGTTACACATGTATAAGAGCTATGAGTCAGACACGCATTAATTTATGGTTCAATAACAAAGTCTGACAAAGAAAAAGATAAATGAAAAAGAAAAAAACCATAAATATATGTATGTCCGAAATGTACCCATCATTTAATTTTTATGCTTTACATTTCTGAGTTTGAGTTACTAATTTACAGCTTTGTACTAAATTTCACCTCAGTAGGTGAAAATATGACTAAAAAATTTAGTTGTGAACTGTGAGATACAGACAGAGCGACAGACAGACGACGAAACATTAAGAGTTCTTGCAATGTTGGCTACTGATTATATGGAACCCTGAAAAAGAAGATCACAACTATTCGTTCCAAACTATATTGTATTTTATTCTTTTTTTATACCTTTATGTATGTTGTTAAACTTTCTGTTTTGTTTAAAAAAATGCCAACAAATTAACTGCATTGTGGCAGTAAGCTTGGTATTGAACACTCCATTATACCATTGTTACGTTATCACTCTTCGTTCACATTTTATATCATTAAAATGACAAATGACTAACATTTATTTTCTAAAACGAAATCAAAGACGAAAACGAAAGAAAGAAAACACATGCATATGATTAGTTAAGAACCGTTGACATAACTCGATTCAAAGCATGTTCAACAATATAAAGATCATGGTGTTCCCTTAATAAACAACTTCAATGAAAATAGCATAAAAATATTCAAAATAAATCCATATATTTCATACGGAACAATGGCAAGTTTCATAAGCTTATAATTTACAGACGTCTGACTGGATTGAAACTGAGACTGAATTAACACCAACAACTATCAGCAATGAGCAGGCGGCCTGGATCAAGTTCCTAGCTAGCCTGAAATGTGATCTTGGCAACATTGTATTGGTCTTCGTAGAAGGTCAGTATTTAATTTAAGATTTGTTGCTCAGAAAGGTCAATAAAAACATAACGTTATTAATAAATTAATAATTTATTTTATTTAGTTCGATATTTATTGCACACAAACAACATACATAAAAATAATATACATACAGAATTTGGACAAAGGGTACAGCTTATTTCTAATAGAAATGTCTTCCAACAGACCCACGAGAGTTACATTTGTGTCTTTCTTTCATGGAAATGTAATATAATATAATTATAGTGTGTCTTAGTGTTCAACGGTAAAAAAAAATTAAAAAAAACTGTTTGTTATAATAATGCCAGTAAAATTTGATATTCAATAATACATGCATCATCTACTCATATTTTCCTATATGTCTGTACATGTAACTGAGACAGATCAAATTATTTTTAAAATGAAACGGTTCTTTTTCAATGCCGATCACTAAAATTTTAATCCAACAGTGAATATTTCAATATTGCATGTAAATCGAATCGTAAAACTCTCCAATATCGTTCATTTTATAACACTGTAAAGGGGAGTACACACTCGATGTATAATCAAATACGCCCAACGTCAGACTCCAGTTGAAATAGAATTTTTTCGCTCTTAAAAATTGCGATCACGTTTCTAATATAGTGAAAACAATATTCTAGTGACCGGGTGATTTCTGCACAGATGCTTGCCCTTCCAATATTATGTACGTAGGTGGAGCAAACTTTTTCTTAGCTTGAAATACGACTGTCTCATAAAGTATTTCAATAGTATAATCACTTACATTGAATTACAAACACACTTAAATTACTCTGATTTTAACATCACATTTTCTTGTTTCACATTTAAGATTTATATACTTTACATTGGAATCAATGTATGACACATTAATTTATTACACATACATTGCGTGTCTAGCTACTAATGAAATTTCTCTCAAACACTATTTTTATTAATAAATAGCATATACTTACTCTAATGGCTCAATGAAAAAAAAAAAGTTTTAAAAAACTTTTCATTGCGAGTATATTATGTTAAATCAAAATTAATGAAGTAATGAAAAAAAAATTTAATGAAATATGTGTAAAACTTACTTAAAAATTTACGTAATGATTTGCGTAATATGTATACAACTTACTTTAAAATTAATGAAAATGTTTAAAAATTCGCTCACTACTGGATAAACAATTAATGAAAATCTAGAGAATACTGCGCATCGAGTTTTGTATTAAAAATTCTTCTAGTCTTCGATGAGCACTAAATTCATATTTAATTTATCTTGGTCATCTATTAGTTGTGGTTTGTTCAAAACACTAACTACGGAAAACCGAATCGCACTTAACTCGTTTTTACCCATAGATAACAGACATTAAAGAAAAAAAAGTTGTAAATTCAGTTCAACATTTTTCATAGCGATATTCTAATTTAAAATCATACATCGCTCGCTTCGTTATTTAATACTCGAGAGGGGCGTAAAAAAACTTCATATCGATTCAGCGGTATAAAAACCACATTAATCTATATTTATCTCGACGATATTATTTAATGATGCGTCATTTCTCGGTTATTTGTAACATTTATGGCAGGAGAAGATAGAGTTTGACGATGCATTTTTAGATAAGCTTTTATATCGAACATGGTGTCGTTATTTACGAATAAGTGATATTTGCTCACTAAACGAGTCAACTCTTCGTACTTATCTGTACATATAAAAATATACGTTTGTATTTAAATGTAACCGCTAAACTAAAAAGTTGCCAGTTATATGTATTTTTTCATGGAGAAAGTTTTTATGCCAAACCTTTTATTGTAAGTCGTGGCGACTTACGCGGACGAAGTCGCGGGCAAATGCTAGTTATATACAATCTGTCAAGAAAGTACCGGGAAAAGATCAATAATACACGATATGTTAGTTATTCATTCAAATTTATTTTATCACCTTCAAAGTATGCTCCTTCAGAAACGATACACTTACGCCAACGAATAATCCAGTCATCAAAAAATTTTTTCAATGCTTTTTCCGGAATTGAGTTCAGTGCTCGCCGCGAATTCTCCTTTATATCTTCTCCCGAATAAAAACGGGTGCCACGAAGTGGTAATTTGAGTTTAGGAAAAAGAAAGAAGTCGGCTGGAGCCATATCTGGTGAATAAGGTGGTTGCTCGATGGGATTTGTTGAGTTTTTGGTCAAAAATTCGTTCACAATGATGGCCTTGTGCGAAGGCGCATTATCGTGGTGCAAAATCCAAGAATTTTCTTTCCACAAATCTAGCCTTTTTCGTCGAATTTGCTGTCTTAAACGCCGCATAACGCCCAAATAATATTTTCTATTTACCGTTTGACTTTCCGGCAAGAATTCCGAGTGCACAACACCTCGATAGTTAAAGAAAACAGTCAACATGACTTTGACTTTTGGTCGACTTTGGCGTGGTTTTTTCGGTTTCGGTTCAGTTGGAAGGCGCCACTCCGAAGCTTGTTGACTAGTTTGCATGTCAAACTCGTAAACCCACGTCTCATCACCAGTAACAATGCTTATCATGAATGTTGGGTAGGAATTGACTCATTCTAGCATGTGCTCAGCGACTCTTATGCGATTGTGTTTTTGAAGAAAATTCAGGTTTTTTGGATTTAGCCGTGCGGCAACATGTTTCATACCCAAATGATTATTTAAAATGGTACAGAACGACTCGTGAGACACAGAAACTTCGGCGGCTATCTCTCTCAAACTTGAATGAGGATTTTCAGTCACTATTTTCTTCACTTTTGCGATGTTAACTTCAGTTGCAAACGTTGATGGCCTACCAGAGCAACGCAAATCTTCCATCACATCTCGACTGCTTTTGAACGCTTTGTACCAGTCATAAGCACGTGTTTTTGATAAAGTCGATTCACCATAAGCCTTCTGTAACATTTTCAGTGACTCCGAACACGAAATTCCATTGACGATGCAAAATTTAAGACAAACTCTTTGTTCGATGTTTTTGTCCATTATGAAATTCGCAATATACACTAGAATAACTAAAAACAGCAGTGTATTTAATCTAAACAACAGATGCAACTCAAACAACAAATCATCCATTCCCGATACTTTCTTGACAGAATGTATAAAGTAAAATAAAGAAAAAGAAATAAATTGAAGTTAATGTTTCTAAATCGTTCGTAAAGTAAAATAATAATTTAGTACGAATTAATTTTTTAAGCTTCCGTAGCCAAAATTGTAAAAATTTAACACCTAAGTTTCGTGAGGTCCATCTGTCTGTCCGTATGTCACAGCTAATGTATGCCGTCGTCATCTTTGCTGCGCCGCGGCACGAAAATGTAAATTGAAATAATAATAATAAATTGAGAAATAATAGAGTGGCCCGTTGGAGCGGTGGTAGAACATCTGTCTTTCAAACCGAGATCCTGGGTTCGATCCCGGGTTGATCAATTTAGGAAACGAACTTTTTTATATCGTCTTAGAGTCTGGATTTTACTGTGAGCCCCCCAGTTCGTTGTGTGGTACCCATAGTACAAGCCTAATGCTTAGTTTGGGCCTACATAATTTGTGTAGTTGTCTGGACTATTGTTATTATCGTTAACATAAATTACATAAGTCATTATGTAATTATGCATTGATTTTCGTTCTTTTTTAATTTAATTTATTACATTAAACTTATCTGAAATTGGTCCAGAATTCCAAGTTAATTTACATTTTAAGTACATTAAGTACATTTTTACAAGTTCTTAATTTTACTTTGACAGCGTCTTTTGTATCGCATGTCTGCTGGAAGAAACATTATGAAATAATCAGTATTTTTGTATGCAAATTTCAATTAAGGTATCTCTTAAACATGCGTGTATGTACATAAATGAATGTGTGTTTGATATACTCTTAACTTGTTTTTAATATGTGTTTTGGTTACGTCTTAAAATATCCAGAGCTGTGTTATTTTAAGACTACGCTACATATATCCTATTTTTTTTCCATTTCTGTTCTTAATGTAAACAAATGTGGCCACTATGACATTTATGGGCTAGTTAGCAAGTGATTGAATCAGTTGTCATACTAATAAGTTATTAGTAAAACAAACGTTTTTAGAATTCTTGTCAGTTTGTGTGTTTGTGCTTCAATAATAACCACTAAGAATAGACAAATGACGTGTAAAAATTTTATTTTTAAAATAAATTTAAAAACAAAGAATAGGAGGTTATTATTGTTAGCACATCGCAAACAATAATATTCTTCTGTTATTATTCTGTCTTACAATTCGAATGATTCGTGTCACTCATATATTAGAGTGAACCGATTTATGATACTACCATAAATTTGATCTAGGAACATAGGCAACCTTTTGGTAACTACAAATTAAAAACAAAACGCTTGACAATTAACCTCAATTTTTTCAATGCTGTACTACAGATTAATTAGTTACTAACGTAAAGCTGTACTGTATTGGATAATATCAGTGTTATTTATATAGTTTCGTGTATTTAAACAGAATAGTAGTGTTATTAGAGGGCTACGTCTAATGCGTGTGACCAGCGATCGGTGAAAATTTTGGGAAATTTTTGTTAGTTTCTTGTTTGTTTAAAAATGAAAGAATGGGGTACAGTGATAACTTGCAAGTGGTACCAAATGCTTAATTCTGTCTTGAATTTCTGTTAATATTTTTAGGCGTAAACAATTATTTAAAACAAAATTTTAAAGGAAAATATTGACGACATTTCTTTATCAAGACTAAATACAGCCGTTAATCACGCAATACAATTATTCCACAGACTACGGGGCGAACGATTTGCATGAAATATAAAGGTGACCGCACACATAGTTTCCTTTTGTTTATAGCGGTCAGCAAACGCGGTCGTTTTGTTTTCGCTTCCCCCTTCGCATTCTTGACTTCGTTCCACCACTACCCATTGTCTTACTTGCCGCAATGAAATCAAATAAATTTCATTTAAAATAGCTCTACGACATTTTGGTTTTCGTAATTCAATTTATTATTTATAAAAGGAATAATTGTATAAAATCTTCCTCCTTTTTATTCTAGTTAAATTTTCGTCATCATTCTCAATTCCAATTGCGTCCATTATTATACCGAGAGCAGCTGTCAATTGACTGTCATATTCCGAACAATTGTCTCTCGATCACACTTCTCTTTTCTAATGAAGGTACTGGAGTTTGAAGTGGAATTATTAAAAAACCATTAGATGTGGGCCAAATATCGTGATGGATGGACTCTCTCATTCGATCCATTTCAATTTGAACGTCCCGCCGGCCATCTCTTTATAAAGGGTGAGTGTCCCCGGAGTATGATAATATGTTTTAAGTCAACCGTAAGCCCGTTTTGTTTTGGTTTGTTGATTTTCGTACAACAAAAAACGAATAGAGAAAAAATGTTTATACAGCAAACCCTATGGTAAATATCTTCATAAATATAAAATAAATGTGAAGTAAGCGTCATAAAAAACTAAATAAATAATATTAGTAAATACCGTTGTAATAAAGGGTAGAACATTACTTACACCTAACCAGGAGTGATGAGCTGATAAATCATATCTATTTGCCGATTTATATCGCCATAAAGCAGGAAGAATTGCGCTCATAAATAAAAAGCGTTATCAACTCTTTCAGGCATTTTATGTCTAACTTCCATGCATTGTTACTTTTGAAACATAACATTGTACCTAACTGAATTGAGCTACGAGTACTTCGCTTTATATAACAGTAACAAAGCTCCTGCATTTAGAATACGCAAGACATAATATCGTAAGGTATAGTGTTTATTTTCCGGGATACAATATGTAGATACCTCTACGTGTCTACCGTAGAGCTTCTACAACGATGGCTACGGACGCTAAAAAGCCAGGCAGTTAACTCGACTTCACTGTATAAAATAACCATCTGGGGAAACCGCCGTTTATCCCCAGAAAAACTCGCTTTGTAGGATAACTCGCTCTACATCCCCTCTTATGATATGTTTATGTACTTTGAGATTTTATGTGGACGTTCTAACGCCGAGCACGAATTTTATTGGGTTTATAGAATTTTATGACACCGTATACTATACAGTGGCCGCTGTTTTTCATTGTCTATTGATTCTGATGCTTGGTCTTTTCACTAACTAAATAGTGGAAGTATGACTACAGAAACAATAATATATTCGAATAATACATGAGCATTTTATATATAGCTACAAGGAGAGACATATAAACATATTAGATATACAAATTATAAATATATCAGACAAAATTTTAGTCTAATGAAAATTAGGTGTTCCCCTTAAACCAGAGACTTTAAGACAATATATAACCGTGTATTTCGGAAGTTAACCTGCTCGTTACGCGAATATGGGACCCCCTTAACTTGGAAGGTGGGAATGCACTGCTCCAACGATCCAGTCAGTAATCCTATTCAATGTACATACACGACTAGACCCTTGGTGCAGTTCATACCTCTGCTAAGTCGAAATTCCCAATTTCCTTTATCAGATTCACTTATAAAACTAATTTTTTAAATTGATTTGAAATTAATATTTCTGGCTACTCCCCCAGTTTATTGCAAAGCACCCACAGTACAAGCATAGAACTAAGTTTAAAGCTATACGATCTGCTTGATTGTTTGTACAAAATAAAATAGTACATTCATTGTAAAGAAAAGGTTAAGTATAATAATTTATTTCGTTTTAGGAAGCACTACAAATTGTAAACAATTACAGAAACTAATTTACTGTATGCAACCTGCGCTAATGTCCTTTTGGCTCCTCAAGACGTAAAAGCCAAATTTTAAGCGTAAAGGAACTTACAGACAAAATTTAATGCATAATGAAATAGTAGGTCCAGATTGTGAGTGACAAGGAAAATAGATAGAAAACTCTTTGCTTACATAAATGCCTTTGAACCGAGCTTAACAATTTGACGGCGCACTTAATGTATTTATACCGAGCGGCAGGCAGCGGCATCTGTGGCTAATGATATCGCTGGACCTGGCTCTCTACACCCAACCCCCTCGCCCCCTGCTCCCAATAGGCCCCCATGAGTCGGTCATTAGTTAAACACGCACAGCCGCCCGCATGTCGCAAGTTTATCTTTAGCTAAACTGTAGGTATGTGGACTCTATTAGCCCTTTGATCAAATAATCTAACGATAAAATAGGGTTAGAGGAAATTAAATTACATTAAACGCTTTTGTCAATTCTCTGTGGCGGTGAAATGGTGTTACTACTGATTGTGGGCATTAGGATAAGTTGCTCCAATAAGTAGTTACACTATTACGCTACAGTTACACTACAGCTACACAATTTTCAAAATGAATTTATTGGTAACTGAAAACAACTGCCAAATTGTTACACGTTTCAAAGGAAATTTTAGATCGTAAATGAAAAAATCTGTGTTACTTAATTACTGAATAATTATTAACCGCGTACTAAATATACGTAAAATAAAAAATTTTTAGTAAAAAAAATTAAACCGCCTTCAAAAAAAACACTGAAAAGTATAAAATAACTATCCTGTACCAATCAAAACTCAATTACAAGTAAAATAACTTTATAAATACGAAACACATATCTATATAATTAAATTTGACAGTTACTGAAGTCGGTGCCAAGCCTACCAAACTACAGACATTCTGTTGTTGCACATTGATTTGGCACCGACTTCAATAACTGTCAAATTTAATTATATACGTAAGTATGTGTTTCGTATTTATAAAGTTATTTTAATTGTACTTGAGTTTTGATTAGTAAAGGATAGTTATTTTATATTTTTGAGTGTTTTTTTTGAAGGCGGTTTAATTTTTTTTAATAAAAATTTTTTATTTCTCCCTTTTGAGTGATTTTGACCTAAATAAATATCTAGGGCAGGTCTGCAATTAACTTCTTTCTAATTCCGGAGCGCAACGATATACAAGAGAATCGTCAATATAAATAAAGGTTATAACCAGGTCTCGTTATCTAGTGTATCTTCGAAGTCCAAGCTCCAATATCGGTGAAATTCAAACGGAACCACCTCTGAAGTATTTCCTACCAAACTAAAAAAGAATTTTCGAAATCAGTTCATAAATGACGGAGTTATGGGGTAACAAACATACAAAAAAAAGCAACATACAGACGAATTGAGAACCTTCTCCCTTTTTTGAAGTCGGTTAACAAAATCAATAATAAAAAAGAAAAAATAAATCAAAAGTTTTAATAATAGTTTGATTATTACACCAATTATGCAACCCATCGATCAGGTAACAGCTAAAGTACAAAAAAAATTACGAATGTTCGTTCCCTAAATGCATGTGGCCAGGAATCCAAACGCGAAAAGCTAAATTGGAAAACCAATACATTAACTACACCAATAGGCCAATAATAATATTTATTTACACCGTAATATACATAAAGTTATAACAATATATTTAAAAAAAAATACAATGATATTAAATGGCTGTTATTCTAATCGTTAATAACAATCGATGTTACTGGTCAATAAACTAGGAAACCCTATATTGGGGTGCTGGAAACCCGTGAGTCAACACGTAAAAACCTGTAGGTACCTGGGGACCCCTACAGTATTTACCCTTCTCCTCGGAATGGACGTCACCCGGGGAGTGACCTTTAGTTCGTTCCATGAATCCTAGTCCCCCGTGAAAAGGGGACGTTTATGAAATGATGACAATCCAATAAAATAAAAAAGACGTAGAACAGGAGGTTGGTGAGGCGAGAAAAGAAGGCGAGTGCGAAGTTGAAGTCGTTTTGATGTCGGATTCCACATGTGGCAGTGTGGAAAGTCTAGACTCTCGTGGGTCGAGAACTCCTAGAGCAGATAGGAAACGCACCTCATCGTGGGAGCATATGGTCTCATCATCGTCGGATGATGAGTCAACCAAGAGGGCTTTGGCGAAGGAGCCTTGGTACCTGGACTTACAGGAGGATAGGCAGAGAAAAAAAGCCAAAGATGCCAAGAAATTGGCTAAGAGAGGCAGGGGCCGGCCACCGACTACTGGCTAATACGTGGGCCTGGCAAAGGCCAAGCAGGACCTCGTTGACGCCGAGAGGAAGGAGATGGAGCTGCGCGCCGAGCAGGAGATGGCGGAAATGACACTAGAGCTCACCCGCGCCAGGGCATCGCGCTCAAAAGCGTCGACATCGGCTGATGGAGGGGACGAAGGTCGGGCTGCCGCTGTGAACCTTCATGAAATCATGGCGAAGGACTTGGCCGCCATCGAAAAGGTGGCCAAAACGTCCAAAAACTTAAAGGGGCCATATATTAAGGCCCTCAAAGATGCCGTCGCCTCCATTACGGCGACAACTGAGGCTCTGAGTGCCAGAACCTCAACCGAAGAGACTCGCCGGTTGCAGGAAGAAAACCGACGCCTGCAAGCACAGTTAGGGGAGCTTCGTTCCCAATTGGCGGAACTAAGGGAGGAGATGTTCAAGTTCATGAGCCGCCCTGGACCTTCTTCTTCTGCTGCAGTGACGGAATCCGTGGTGCCCACGCAAGAGGAGCTAGCGCGTACAATAATTGCGCAGGTGGGCGCTATGATGAGTGCCAGGTTTGAGGCCCTGGAAGACCGGCTGCTACCGGAGAAGCGGTTCCGACCGCCATCTCTAGCGGCAAGTATGGCGGGCGTGGAGCCGGATATCGTTGCTCTGCTACCAGTACAGAGTGTGTCGGGGAGTGGCAAATTTTCTGCTCCCAAATCCAGCGTCGTTTCTTCGGTCTCCGGCGTTGTTGGGAGAGAAAAGGGGAAGGATAGGGTTCCGGCGTCGTCTGAGACGGGGGTACCCCCAAGGCCCCGTCCGCTGCCTCCGGCTCCGACCTCCACCGAGGAGGCATAAAGTGTGGTCGCCCGAAAGGGCAAGAAGAACGCTCCGGGGGGGACTTCTCAGTCCCGCCCCAAAGAGGACCAGGCCAAGGGCAAAAATCCCAAGGCCAAGAAGAAGAAGTCGAAACTCAGAAGTCCGCGGACTTCGGCGGTGGTCCTGACGCTCTTGCCCGAGGCGGAGCGTAAAGGAGCGACGTATGCCTCCGTCCTCACAGAGGCGAAAAGCCGAGTGGACCTCAGCCAGCTGGGTATTACCGGCTTACTATATAGGAAGGGAGTGCCGGGGGCCGGCATTTTAGAACTGCCGGGTGCCTCCAACAAGGAGAAGGCCGACGCCCTCGCGACCAAGCTGCGGGAGTGTCTAAGCCCCGAGGTCGTCCGAGTCTCCAGGCCCACGAAGTGCGCAGAACTGCGCGTATCTGGTCTGGATGACTCGGCGACGGTTGCAGGTGTTGCCGCGGACAGTGCTACCGCTGCGGTAAAGAGGGTCATAAGGCCGGCGGGTGCAGTGCGGCGCCCAACTGCACGCTATGCGCCGACAGCGGCCAGCCGGCCGATCATCTAAAGGGGGGAAGGCCTACGCGGGGGCAAAGCCCAAAAAGGGCGAAAGGGTGGCTTCTACCGCCACCCGTGTGGCTCCTGCCAGGCCAGGAGTGGAGGGGATGGCCACGGACTAGTGGCCTCCCCACGTGACCAACGCCTCTGGCGTGCGTTTCCTCCGCCGCCGACAGTAGCGGCGGAGTGCCCACTGAGGCTTGGGGTGATCTTCGGGGGAGGGTCACTCCTCTAACAGCCTCGAGATGCGAACGCGCCTCTCATGACATTATGGGTGGGAGTTCTGTCCTCTCACCCAAAACGAGACGAGGCTGGCGGGGGGCCTGCCGGGGTCGCGGAAGAATACGTAAGTACACCCGTGGCCCCGGTACAAAGGCTCTCGAGGAACACCGTCAGGTTTTAGTGGGTAGACTCGGCCTTGCACTAATCAGCCGAGGAGTCCCACATATCCCCCCGCCTCCCCCAGGCGGGACGGAATGCATAAAGCATTTCCTGACGCAAAAAAAAAAAAAAAAATAAGGAAACCCTATATTAGACCAATGTATAACACTTGTTTTAGACCAATAGAAAAATAAACAACAAATAAATTAATAGAAAACATAATATATTTACAAGGTATTACTTTTCATTTCATAAAAACTTCTAAAAAAGTAATACTGAACACACTAAATAATTTTGTTACGTACATATATATAAATATATATATATATATTAGTATGTATACATATTAGTATATATTTAAATGTGTAAATAACCTGTATAATTAAGGCGTGTGGAGTGGACAGCACAAGTCGGAAGATACGCTCGTTACTCGCAGGTGGCGTGCAAGATAAACCGCCCGCTAGTTTAATTGGCGGTCACCTACACGGGTCAGACATGTTCTGTATGAAGTTTTAGTACACCATAAGATACTATTTATTGTCAAAATATAATTATTTTTTTATTATCATCTCAAATTTATTCAAAATGAACAACGATAATATTTTTTTTATATTTTGACATTAATATTTCATTGATTAAATAAATCACTTGCAAAGAGTTATCGATACCGCTACCTCCCGCTAATACTGGTGCATCAGATACTGGGTTTTTTAAATAATTCTAGTTACATTTCGGAGACACATATCAGGAACCGACCCATTAGCCTCTGCAGCGGTCACTCGATTAATACTCACATTAATCGCAACCGGGTTGGACTGGAGGGATCTAATTTATGTCGTCGTTTTGACAATTGATGGGGAAAACATTCTGTAGCTATGTGTACATTAACCTGCTATATTTTTAAACAAATAATTTTAAGGAATGAATAAGAATTACAGGATTAAACATTCTCTAAACAAAGGTCTGAGCCAATTTCATATATTAGTGTCGATATATTTATTGATAAATTGAGAACATCAAAAGATGAAAATCTTAACCTTGTCATAAAATGATATATCTGCATTTCATAGGATAAGGCTTTTCTTAACAATAAAATGAATACAGTGCCACATTAAAATAAAAATATAGGGCGTTAGTATTTTTTTAATCCAATCATACGTTTAACTTTATAGCAATTAAATGTTCGTAAAACATATAATATGTTTTTTGGGTAGTACATGCATTTATATGATGGAATATTATACATAAGTCATCATAAATAAATAGTATATTGTAAATACCTATATAAAACATCTTTAAAAATGTGATTTTGCATTGCGTTCGTTTCCGTGGAGCGTAACTGTACCTAATGAGTGTTGTTGAGCGGTTGGACAGAAAGTAAGGCATGCGTGAACCGCACCCGCTGGCCGTGACGTCCGTGCCGCCGCAGCTTGCCGAATATTAATTCACTGCTCATCCAAAACCTAGCGTAAACTTCACCAACAGTCGTTATGCATGCACAAGTACTGATAAAAATTTAATTCATTGTAATATACAAAATCATAACAATTAATCCAAGTTAATTTATCATTACGAACGATAGCCCTTGTAGAACTCCATGGCAGAGCGTATGGTATTATGAACTTTCTATAGTCCCAGAAACTTAAAATAATTTCAAATATTACTATTTTATTGTCGGATAGGAGTTATGTTTACCTGAAAACATTTATTTATTTATTTGGGATAACAAATAGTAACGCGTTAATAAATCGAATTACAAAGACAGGACAAACACGTACTTACTCGAAAGTGTTACGATATAAATATTGTGCTATAAGCTATGTCATAATGTTTTTCATAATGTTGTATCTAAGCCTAACCTAATACATTATTGGCCAATCACTCTAAAAATAAAATACATGTTTTTACAAAAAAATGTATAATGAAAAAATACTTAAATATTTGACCGCTTGTGTATCGAAATTATAGGCTATAGATACGTTTTGTTGATAGAAGAATTGGTTATTAAAAAAATCATATCAATCTTTATAATATTAACTAAATTATAAATTCAACAACGTTGACACAAGTGGGTTCCGTAGAACTGATACGGAATAAATTTTCAACTTAATTTAACTAGACAAACACAAAGGGCCAACGAAAGGGACGGACTTAATTTCAATATTGAGGTGGAAACTAATGATAAGGTAGTTTGTGCCACTAGCACATGCAGTCACAAAATAATCGTGGATAGGTAGAAGAACCTTCATTCATTCGTTTAATTTTTTTCTCTCTCTTTAATGGTCATACGAATTTTACTCAAACATTTTCGGAAAATTGATATAAATATTACTAAGTTACTATTACCGTAACTGTTTATATTTTGATACCAATTGCCCATCTGACTTAGTATTCTATTGCGTTGTATTAGTATTTACGTAGACAAAAATTTGGAATGTTAGAAAGAAACAATATTGTCTATTCATTTGTTTCCTTTTTCATCTAAACAAATCAATCTCGAATTTTGCACATAGTGTCCTTTATCTCTACAGTTTATGGCCAGATATTTGCTATTACCATGCGAGCACACTTTATAAACATATCCACATAGTAAATTAGCGGATATACCGCATCCAAATTACTGTAAATTAAAGCGCGTCTAATATGCAATGTGTCGCGTTTCGTTCAATTTCGCGCTCGAATATAACACCCGCATCTGTCGCCCGCGTCCGCGACGTTTACTTTTCTACACTCACTGTCAAACCCTTCTAATAGAAGTTATTGTATTATAATTTAGTCTAAAATACATTTAATATCTGTGCAATAGATATACATATACGTACTGCCTGGTTCATTTTATCAGGAAACGAATCATTTCACGTTTTCAATTGCGAATAGAACGATTATGTTACTACACTGTATACTACTATATTTCGAAATTAGTTAATGAAATTAATTAATTTTACAAAAAAAAAGTAAAATTTTGTCTATCAAAAAAATATAGTACCAAAAATTTTTAAGTAAATCATACATAACTCAATTGATACTTTATATAGTGTTTTGCACATTGCACATTGTTATGTTGTTTTTTTGATTGGTTCATTTTGTTTTAATTTCAGAGCGCAGCTTTACATTACATACTTTATATAGTCATTGTTGAGTCTATAAACATGATATAAACTTGTTTAGAATGTTGCTATTTTGCAAAGGTATAAACAATAGTGTCGTTAGGTAATCTATGAATTCTATTCTTGAAAATTCCTTTTGTAGTTCTTCGGAATTCAGAGTTCTTGTTTTGTCGTGTTAATGGCTTTTATTATTTCGGTATTTATAGTTTTATTCAATAATGTGAAAACAAGGCCGCTAATATGGCAATAATTTTGACGTGTGCTTGTCACCTCTGATTGTCTTTCTCACAGAGAAAATTATATTGGTCTTTCTTTTACAAAAAGCCGGCAACCAGGCCGTATCAAGCTTAAACAATATATCTTTACCGGTAAGTTTTTAGAAGGATCCATTGCAGTTTTGGTGAATGCAAATGCTCTTTTACCTATGGAATGTCAATTTTGTCTGTTTTGTTCCAGACTTTACATAAATACCATGATTTAAACGGCGTCACTAACAACATAGTCGCCAAAGAATTTTACTATTGAAGGTACGCAGGTGACTGTAATTGTCTGGATTGAATCCATTTCTTCATATTCTTGAAATATTTCTTAAGTGTAATATCATCTTCTTATAGATTGATTGCGCACGCACTTATGACTAAGGCGAGGGTAGCACTCCATATATCCAGATATCAAGGAACGATATCAGAGAAGCCTCCGATTGTACAATCCGATCGAAAGGTCGGGATAATAAAGGTAGCCTTGAAGTATTAACACGACATAGAGCCGTTTAATTTAGAATTGTAAGATGTTTTAATTTAATTTAAATTCCGCAACTATTATTAGTTTCGGAGTACCGCACCGATCGACATATATATATATATATATATATATATATATATATATATATATATATATATATATATATATATATATATATATATATATATCGTTTTTTTTTGTATTAATATACCATTTCAAACGGTGTGGTTTTTGAAGTGGTTGAGGCTGGCTATGGACAATATTTTAAGACTTATATTCTTCCACAGGAGGTTCATTCGACGACATACATCTTAACTTGTTCTTCCTTCTCCTCTCTTTACTTTTCTCTCTTACTTACTTTACCCATTGAAAACGGACTTTTATACCTGTTTCAAGAATACTTGGTTGGAAACTATCGCACCTGGCCCTTCCATCCACACCGTGCTTACCCAAAGTGAGGTCTTCAGGTACCATTTCAATGCAAAATTAATTTCGAGTGAAACGCTCACAAAAAAAATTACATTACATATTAAAAATCAACATTACATACATACATATCTTCACACCGTATCCCTAACCGGGTAGTCAGAGAGGACGGAGCGCCAAGCGTCGCGGTCCTTACATACTTCAACATTACATAGCTTTTATACAATGATTTCTAGTTTCAGAACATTTAGGGAAACCAACATAAAAATCAAACCATTAAAAAACAGACATTACAACGTGTAGTTATTAAACCGCAGACCGTCATGTCCAATTTGCGTGTTTAGATGCGTAAATTGGACTTACAGAAAATGTTAGTGTAGGTCGTCGTTATGACATATTAAGGTAATACAAACATCTAATTTAAAAAAATTCATGCACAATTTAACCTCACGATATAAGACTTGTAATTGAATACATGGTTATAAAAAAAAAATTGACGTGATTAAGTAAAGCATCAAAGAAAAATGCAAATCCACAAGTGGTTATTCGTCATATTAAAAAGTGCCGCACTTCATGATGACTACTCCAAGTCATACTTATTATGTTATATTTTAAACAAATTAATTGAGATAAAAGGGTCCTGAACTGATAAGCTGCTACGTACGTTACGTGACGTACAGTCGGAAAAAGGTATGTAGTAAAACAACGACTGGTGATCTGGTGGTGATATTTTAGATATTGAATGCATCGATTATAAAAAAGTGCTATTACTCTAATAAAAATAATCACATACTTTCGGAGTTCCATAGCAATAACACTACCACAGTAAAGTCAGTGTAAGATGTATATCCTATGTACACGTACAAATAGTTTTTCCAACAGTGCAATCTGCATTGAAGCCCGTTCAGGTTTTTTCCAATGCAACAAATGAACACAAATAGATAGATAGATAAGCTGTTTATTGCAGGACTACAACACACAAGGTAGGTAGGTACCTTTACAGAGATAAACGTTATTAAAACAAAGTACACAGTAAAAAATAATAATAATAGTAACAATCTGAAAAGTAACAAAAGATACACAGACGATGTTACAACGACATAATTATCAATGCATGTCCCAAGGACCATGGATAGGTGATTAAGTATAAGCATAAACCCAGGTGTGTTGCAGCACTGCAAAAGGTCATAGCTCAGAGTGTAACATTACTCTAATAAGAGCAAAACTCTGTTATTCTGCTATAGCCTAGGCGCATTTGCGAGCTAAAAGGAAAAAGGAAAGCAAAAAGTTAATATAAAATATGTGCTACGTGTGTGTTCAGTGTGCTTCATGTCGTGTTTGTGTTGTGTGTGGTTACTCAATAAAGTAATACTGTATGTACTGTAGTACTGTTCTAGATAATGTAATGTCCATTCCAGATATAATGAAAATAATGAAGATGAAGATATGAAATAATAGATAAACAGAAAGTCTATCTAATCAACTTTTCAAAAATATTAAACCGTCTTCAAAATACAGACACAGTGCTATTAAGTTTTGTTTTCAACAGTATAGACGTACAGATACTTGATTTCCATATGGAAATCTTCTTCTAGTTTGTTTTTGAATAAATATTTGACCGACCTATATTACTTTATTAAGTACATCTGTATCTACCATATCACATCTATTTTTGTCCCATAACCTTCTAATAGTTTATGTAAATACTTAAATGAATTGATGGAGCAATTGTCAATTGCGGTCCAACCCGGCAATGCTGCCAGCGTAATGAGTAAATTTGGATCGGCACGCTTATTACGTAACTTGCAGTCAGTATGCTACAGCCAATATTGTGCGATATCTGTTGTCAAAACGAGAATTTGTATAATGTAATTTGTATAGTGGCGCTAAATCTACCGCGAAAAGTGCATTTTACGGGCATAGAATAATAGATACGCAATCGTCATACATGATACCAATTTTTTATTACAATTAGTCACCGGTCGAGCAGTGATCACGTGGCTGTCGCTGTCCGCAAATTTTTAGGTAATAATCCTGCCGGACGGTCTTCAGAGATATCTTCCAGCTGAATATCGTTACTTAATATTTTAATTTAGTTTATACATTTTAGGATAAAATAATTCACATTTTAAATCTTTATTTGTTACTTAGGATATATTTTATAAGGTAGTTTTTAAAATGTAAAATAAATTGTAAAGTCGTCGTATAATTGAAACAAAGATTAAGTTAATATTGTAATTTATAATGTTGAGATAATCACTAATACAAATACCGGTTCGAGCAAGCATCGACTCTCAAATATTTACACAGAGACAACTAACAAGGAACTCCAAGAGAACAACTACTAATCATATTAGCTTTATTAATAACATCCCCAGGCGTTGTTATTGCTGAATGAAAATGTATGGCGGAACTATAAGAAAGTTGAGGGTGTTATGGCAAAACTAATGAGCTGTAAAACAATGAGTTTCGTTTGTTTACGAATCGAGTATAGTCTAACACTAATCAATGAATGAAAAGCTGATGAAAAGTAGTAATCATTTATAAACCGAGAAGCAAAGGATTAAAAATTTGTTAACAATTTTGGGAATTACAAAAATATCAATATAATAGTAATTATTTAGTGAGAACCAAATTAAGGAGTGCTAATATTATAAAACTATAAACGATTTAAATAGAACATATAGTCACTATAATTTACCTACCAAATAACGATCTACACCTATCACTTATACCCAAATCAGTTTTAGAACTAACTATATTTCACTTCAACCAAGCCTAGGTGGAATTAAGCTACAATTAAACGGTCGTAAATTCAAAGTTTGGCGCGGGTCACTCCGGGGAACTCGGTGGCAATTTATCAATTATTTACGCCACTTGGGTCCCGGCTGCCGTCACCTGCGAGATGCGAGCCGATTCGTCTGAGGACATGTTGATGGATGTATCTACTGTACATACATATACATAAATTGTAAATAGAAAACGAAAATAACGTTTGTGCTATTTACATTAGTAAAACAATATTTTCATCCAGTAAAATGCAATATCTACATACATATTACATAAGTACATACTCTGACGCTGTATTTCTAACAAGGTAGTCGGAGAGGACAAATATTACATCTAAGTAAACTACTAACAACTTCACTTCTACATTTTATTGTATCTTCGCTAAATATTTTCATCCAATTAAAATAAGTAATTTTCCAATTATTAAATTGAAAAAAAAAATTAAATTTTTAAAAAACTTAAACTTGCATCGTCTCTAATTACGTGATTAGTTATAACTGAGCTAATACATTTAAGTACTAATGTAGCGAATTTACTTTTCGTTTTTTTAGACAGGTACAAAGTACTTCTTATCGCTCCTAAATAAATAAGGCACTTTAAAACCTCTACATTATTAAGACCTATTAACGATACCCCACTCTTTTACCTGCAGAGGATTTTTTTTCATCCTTCGGTTACATGTATGAAGCAATGGTTTTATTCTTTCTAAATTCATTTACACCATTGTATAACGGTTCATAGAATATACCTCATATCTACCAAGCTTCCAAAATAGTGCGTGACATGCAAAAGAACAGCTGGTTGAACGAATGTTTTTTTGCCATTTAGCTACGGAACCCTGAAGGCTAGACATCTTTTGCAATATTAATTTTAATTTTACAAAAATTTTGCTCCCGAATTACCCGGCCCACAAAATGGGTAGCTACGTAATAAGTGCATACCTACATATAAAATTAAAAACATGTATAATGTATACTTGCATGTTGAATTTTGGTGTCCTGTGTACAAAATAACAAAATCAAGCGTGACTTTTAGAGGAAACCATGCAATCGGTAACTTAGTGGTAACGAGCTAACATCGGCGACTTGCGGTCGGGTCGACGCATCGATCTACGTCAGATACGCTGTGGTCATAAGTTGACACTTGAGAGCAGGGAGCAGCTGTGTCCTCAGACTTAAGACATAATTCTATGTATTACACATCATATCATATCACACAACATGAAAAAAGAAATTATTTTTATATGTATAATATACATCAACTATAAACTTTAAATATACTTAGAAATTTACTGTTTCCTGTATATTCTAATAGCAGAGATTAATTAGTTACTACCGTAAACTAATAGTTGCGAAGATAATTCATTAAGTGTGTCTTACGAAGCAATGTGTTCCTTTTTTCGATTTTCGAACGTAGCATTAATAATATGATTTTATCACATAATTAATTTTTTTTCTTATATTATTTTGCTGAATACAGACTTAACGTAATACAAATAAAGAAACTTGTATTAATAAGATGTTAAAAGCAAGTGGTGCTAAGATTTAAGTTATCCATTAATAACGTTTGTGCTTTACTGCACAATTTTAGAACGTGACTCTTTATATTAATTAAATATATTATACATAAGTAAGCAATATGTCTACTGCTTAATACTACATAACAACAACAAAAGGAATGACAGTTTGTAATTTATTCCTAGCTATGCAGAATTAAGGCAACGCATTGGAAATTTTGACGCCAGGGATATCTATTTTTCTAAGTGACTACAAAACGTATGACAGTGATATTTGGTATCCTGATTCTTCATTTCATTGACTTCATTTTGAGAGTTGCGATACACAGTTGGTTAACTCTTGTAACACAAAAAAAATATCAAAGAAACCTCATTTACAACAGAGATTTACATTTTTCGGAGCAACGGGACCGATTTATATTTCAAAATTTTCTGTATAGTTTACATTATACATGTTCCTCAAAATGACTGTTGGATTTCTTAAAATTAATTATAGTTTTAAAAGAAGATCGCTGGTGTGGGATGCCACTTCTGTCGATACACTTGCTGTTTCCCATGTGCCGGCGACTTCCAAGTCAGCAGGTGCCGCGGCTAGCACTGCCGAGAACTTGAAGCGGCGTAAGTATGCGACTCTCTCTGAGAGTTTCATATTTACGCCCTTTGCAGTCGAAACTTTGGGTCCCTGAGGCCCCGAAGCCCATCGACTGGTTTCTGATATTTGTAAGAGACTGGTCGGGCTCCAGGAGACCGCCGGGCTGGCAGCTTCTTCCGCCAACGTATTAATTTGGCTGTTCAAAGAGGCAAGGCTGCCAGTCTGCTGGGTACCTTAAGCAATGACAGCTTTCTAAACGGCAACTTTGAGGAAGTCTATTATTTAAGATAATGAGTAGTTTTAAGTTTGTAAATATTAACGTATGTATGTACTTTTTTGTTATTAATAAAGATTTTAAGAAAAAGAATGGAGAGACGGGTAGCTGCAGGCAATAAAGTGAACGGTGCTCTGTCCGCATTAGTGGGAATATGTGTAATGTGTAAATATATATAACACTGCTAAAATGGCCATCCACAATGCGGTGTTGGTGCCAACTTTGTTGTACGGTAGTGAGGCCTGGATATGCCCGAAATCGAGTGAAAGTATGATAAATGCTGTGGAGATGCGGTCTCTCAGAAATATGTGCGGTGTCACGCTTGCGGACAGGATAAGCAATGATGAGAAACGCAGTATGACAGGGTTGCACAACAGTGTTATTGTAAAAATGAAGAAAGGAATACTTAGATGGTTCGGGCACTTGGAAAGAATGAGTGATGAAAGACTGACGAAGAAAATCTACAGAGCGAAAGTGAGTGGTAAAAGAAGCCAAGGAAGACCAAGGTTGCCTTATGAAGATCAAATAGCTAGAGTGTTAGCCGACGGAAGTGTCAAAAGCACTCGCATACCTAGCGAAAATGTGTGAGGAGAATGATGAGATTCGAGGAAGCGAAAGAAGTATGTAAAGACCGCGACGCTTGGCGCTCCGTCCTCTCTGACTACCCCGTTGGGGATACAGCGTGAAGATATGTTATGTTAAGAAAAAAAAATTTTTAAAAATAAATTAAAATAACCGATTTTTCATATTTTTCGTAAGCTAGCGCGAGCACGTTTACGTAGACCAGAAGGTCTATTTTAGATTAAATTATTGTTTATCAATGTTATCTCATTTTCCCTACCGGTACCCGACAAGCACCATCCAGCTTTGAGTAGTCGAGATTTATTGTATGGACTTTCTATATATATTATAATGCTCACTCAACAACTCTGTATCGCGGTACACGCGGACGACGAGTGAATCACTCGATGCCCGCGCATCGGTCACGAACCGTCCGCGTACCGTCTACGCGATTTCCAGCCGGCAGTGAATTGTTCACGTGAGGCTTAGTAACTAATTCACTCTCACACACTCAAACTAGTCGAAATCGTGGCGTCTACTCGCCGTCACATACTTGACCACCCACTGTCAACAAGTGGACGGCGCGTGGTGAGATAGTATCGGTTGAGTCTCAGGCTGTCAGGGTAGTAAATGAGCGTAGAACTTTAAACATTTGAAAACAAGTAAGATTTAGTTTTAGCATTTAAATAATTTTAATAAAAGAGTAAGTTTTGCTTATACCAATGTTGTGACACATAAAGTTAATGTTGCAGTCAATGTAGTGTCAATGTATAGTCAATAAAATACATATAAATAATACATTAGTGGGGACAAATACAGTAATATGAGTACTTACCTATGTATCGTAAAACAACAAATTGTTACAACTTATGTGCCATCATGAAAAACGCAGGTACTTAAACAAACAAGCAAGAGCAATCGCAATTCACAAATATTTGAGCGCTTATTAACAAATCATAATCACCAAAAGTAAAAGTATCGATTTCGTCTAAGCCAAGGTTAAGTAACGTTACACGCGGTTACGTATTGGACGAATGGTGTAATTGATATCTCCTTCTACAATATCCAATTAGATTTTTTGATGTACTTAAATAGTTACCACCTACAACTTTTTAATATTTTTTTAAATGGTTCATAATCCTATTTAATAATATTCGAATATTAAGAAGTAATCTCTAAACAGTTGAGAACAGATTTGGTCTGCGAACGACGGCAGCCGTCAGCTGTTAAGCCGAGATCTTTTGTATGAATCGTTCAAATAAACACCGAAGAGGCGTCGGTGCTAACTTAAGCCTTTTGTTCCCTAATTCCTCAGACGAATACACAGCTCTCTTAATGGATGTACAATGCTACCCATAAAGTAAAAACACGAAAAATTTTATTGATCACATGTTTCAATTATTTTGCTCAAGAATACTTTTGATAGCCCTTCCTGCAGGGCTACTAAAAGTCGATGAAAGGATAGAGCATAAGCTCTGTCCTTTCATCAACTCTTATATAGTCTAATTTATATAGTCGACAAGCTGGATCTATGGACTATACGGATCCCTTAAAAATTAACGGATCTATTTCCGTGGTACCGAGCTCTATCTAGTTCTCTTTGCCATCAGCAAGCCCATATACTTATGACTTTGTACAACTTTGTTGCTTTGTCCACAGTGAATAGGAAATGAAGTAACATTATGTAAAAAGTTTACGTAATAGTTACATATTTCCGGATGTTAATGTTTAACTTTTAGGAATCGCTCTATTATTTAGACCACAGTGACCATATTGAAGTACAATACGAGTAAGTTCGATCTTTCAACCACAAAAGCCTTGTATTAATTTTCAACAAAATATATGTACGCAATATAACGTAGTAGATAGATAAAAATGACCTAGAAAAATCATAACTCGCATTGTAATAAGAACATATAAATATAAATTTTAACAACGGAATAATATATTTCGTAATATTTTAAATAATTGAAGCACGTAAAACCTTTATTCTCTGTCAGGCCAATGCGTAACTGCGTGCAGGCTTTGCGGTCTCTCGCGGTGCACCAGTGGCGCTAGGGTTGCCAGATTGAACCACAGAACGCATAACTAATAATACGATATCATAATTATTTATGTTTTTCATTTTCATCCTAAGTCTCAGAAAAATAGATTCATTGTTCATTTTAAGAATTTTTACATTATATTGACATAAGATTAACATAGGAAGAAAAGTAAGCAATTAGGAAGACATTTCGTTGCTATTTTAAAAATTGTTAATATTGAGGCTGTATATTGAATGTTTTTTAATTTAAGCATATTTAAAGTTGACACAGCGAAAATATGAACTGTAAGTGATTTAAAAATAAATAATTAAAATTACTCAACTGACTATATTTCTATTTCATTTAGGTAGTGTGACTTTTAGAGCAAAACGTGTGACTACATACAACCCTGACACCGACTGTTCTATTATTTGACCTTTTTTTGACCGCCAACCCTAGCCGTGGGGCGTGTAGTGCTTCAGACTCGGAGCAAGTATTACAATGTACAGAGCATTTGCTTTAAAAGCGTGTCCTTAAAGTGTCCTTTTTTTGTTGACCGACTTTCTAGATTTTTACTAGTGTGCGTGACTAGGGAGGGTCACACAGACTGTGATTCACTGTACAACGATACATGGCTGAACATGGCATATTTTTATTTTCGTGAGTACTAGTAGCCAAAGCTCTTAAGATTTACGAGTAATTTGCAAATAATTAATTCATGACCGGCTCATAAGCTGACACAAGATACACTGACAGTGCGAGGTTGCGATACTTACTATAGGTAACTGTTTTATTAGTGGTTACGCTCAATGAGATAGAAAGAGACAGTAAAATTCGTTAGACATACGGTGATAAGAGCAGCAACTTATTATAACTGCGTCCATTATATTTCTTGGTCCGAGGCTTCAGAGTTAATTATATTTAAAAAAACCAAGTGTAACACTTTCTTTTCGTAGATATATACTTACGGTTAATTACATACAAATTAGAATCGATCACAAATTTCATTTGCATTCCACAGTAATATTTGTTGAGGTTAGTGTGTGACAGATGACAATTGTCTACGATACAATGATTAATAGGTAACGCGTTCGGAAAGTTGTTCACAATCGAGTACGTAGTACTACTTCATTTATTCTCAGGTAAAATCAATAAATATTGCACTTTAAGTGTATATTATTTAAACCAGAACATAATATACTAAACTTTTAATTATTTTGTTGTTTCATTATAAAGTTCACTGGTACTTTCGTTAAAATCTACATTTACTTACGTTACGTTCAGGAATAACATTGAATGTTTGGAAACATCGATAGTAATAAGTATCGTGGTAATAAAGCGATAATCGATTTTCTTTTGTATAAAAATATAGTTTTGTTATAAACAAAATAAAACAATTGTAGGTGATAATACTTTTATTGGATATTAATATAATTTGTCCAGGTTTGCTTTCCCATTTTGACGATGAGATGAATAAATTGTTGTATAAATTTAAATACGAGTAATTCCTAATAATCGATTGTATTCGATAAGAGAGAGACGAGTGTTGATATATATCTGTTTCACAAATCAAGTAAAATGGAATGTTCGAGCAAATGGGCATTGTTTCCGGTTTATTTTTCAGTGGCTACTTTTATCTGGATCTTTCTAATTCTATTGTGGATCTGTCAATCTGACATTTTGATGTTGTCACTTACAAATTTTCAGACACTTCCTATTGGTCGATGTCTTTTCAGAGACTTGCTGTCTCTTTCTTGTGTCGGAAACTTCACTGAAATCTGAGTAGTTTTCAGTCACATTAATAATGACGATTAGAGAGGGTACAAATTTTGTCGAGGTGTAGTATCAGTCATGGAAGGAGCCATCACCTTTTGGTGGTGGTTAAGTGGCAGACAAAAATGCCCATATAGAAATAGAATAGACATGCCTATATATTTAGGATGTTTCTAGTAATGTTAAGAAGTTTTTTTTATTATATTTAATATGTAAAAGTCCCATGATAGACCTCATGGGTTCCAGGCTAAGTGCCATGTTTAAATTCCAGGCTAAGTGCCATGTTTAAATTCCAGGCTAAGTGCCATGTTTAAATTCCAGGCTAAGTTCCATGTTTAAATTCCCGGCTAAATGCCATATCTTATTTACATAAATACTGTGGTTTAGCGGATTGATGGTATATTTTATTTCCATACTTAATTCCAAGTTTAATTCTATAAACACCAGGTACTAATGGTGTACTCATAGTTCCATAAACCCAGTGGACTAATGTTATCTACTTAATCTCATAAACACCGTGGAATGACGGTGTATTCCACATCTAGTTGGATATTTTCTTTAAAGATACCTGATCAGTTACCTTCTCGGATCATTTGTTTGTGCATTGCAGTATGAGGTTGGATTACCTTAATACATATTTAATCTCTTTTCTTTGAGATTTATTTGTGAGTTACGAGTATAGTGGACTTCATGGAAATTCTTTGAGACCATTGGAGGGACAACTCGGCTTGCAGAAGACCTAACTTAATTGTGCAGTCACTAAGCGTTTAGTGAACACCGTGGATATTCTTATGGACCATTGGTGGGACAACTCGACTGGCTATATATATACATGGTTATCTCCTTAGATCGTAATGTACAAGCATATATAAAAATTATTAACATTCAAGAATATATACATAACTAACCTTATATTTTGTTATTGTAGTTCATCTCAATGTTTTAGTTATACCAAATATTAAGAAACAGTTACACCTATTATTGGTTACAGTACTCATTTTTGTAATTTCCACTACAGATGTAATTTGTTTGTTTTGTATGTAAAATCTCATTTAAAATTCTTCTATATAACATGTAAGATTTCATTTAGTGAGCTCATGAGATCTATATTTAGGGATAATTATAATTCTTTAATAAATTGGTGAAGGTTGTATTAAAGTGTGTATTTATTTCACAACTGAAATCGATTGTAGCAATACAGGGAAGGCGCCCTTATAAAAATTTACTCTGTATTCCTCTCCAGGGTGGCCCTAAAGAAACCCAATATCCTGAGTAGTTCATGCCTACCAATAATAGAACATTCAAAGTTAACATCGCCGTAGACGCGTTATACAAGCACATGTATCCCCACTGAACCCGTATCCGGAAATTACTCTACACAATTTCTTTGGATTTAAAAACTATTTATACATAAATTTTAAAATCGATATTTTATTCCTCGCTTCTATGGACATTATTTTAAGTATAAAATAAAATATACTGTACGAATACCTCCCTTCTATGGACATTATTTAAAGTAATAAAACAAAATGTACTGCACGAATATCTCCGTTCTATGGACAATATTTTAAGTAATAAAATAAAATTGAATACTAGCACTGTACGAGTATCATAAGAGTTCCTTATTGTCTTAACGTCATCAGTCAAGAGAAGCGAAAATTGTAACAATACCGGATTAACAGTTGACGCCATTATAAATATTCATTTTGGGCGCATCAAATTTGAGAGCAGTTTAGGGAGGCGAGTTTTGTTTTGTAACAGATGTGTTAATGATAAACAACTCAGTGATAAACGAAAATGATACTAATTACACATTTCACGTTTATGGTTCAGTAATTAGACTGGACATTATAATGAAGTCCTTGAAATCTCATATGCTCACAATCACATGCTTAAATTAAGGAATTAAAAAAAAGAAATTGTTTAATAACGTTCTGGCAAAACACACAACACTATCTCTTTACAGTGTGACATTATTGTTTAATTTGTGTAGATAAAAAATATCAATGTGATTGTTTATTGCTTTTGCATTTTCATTACTTTTCATATTGCTTTGTTTACTGTGTATAAGCAGTCATTATTATTCCAAAAATCATTTGTTTTGAAAATAGCGTTTTATATGTTCGCAATAAAATTATTAATTGTCAAATTATTATTGTCAAAAAAAAAAGTAATTCAAGGTAAGCTTGAGTTACAATAAAACAGCTACCAACCGCCGCCATTATTGATTTTACAGATTTCAACGAAGACAAAAATTAAATTATAGTCTGTATAATATGTTCCTTTCTATAATTGTATATTTACTGACTTTTAAAAATTGTAAATATAGATAATATTATGATGGCAAGAAAATAATAACCAACTAACTTCTATGTAAGTATAATCATTTTACAAACATTGGTTATGTAGGGACTATGTTATCTCAGATAGATAATAATATTTATACAACAATAATTTTACTTATGCTATAAAACAGGTATTGTGGAAAGAAAAAATAAGATAACTGGTATGTACTTCAGAAAATTTTTAAATTATTTCAGTAATCCTTTTTCTACATATTCGTCTACAATCTCGTTGATTCTTTGTCTGTAAACATCACTGGGCTCCAATTGAAAATTAATTGAGAACTCTGGAGTGTTTTCTTCGTCGACGGTGACCAAAGCAAGAAGAGTTAGTCCAATATTCAAGCCAATCATCTGCAACTATAGTACAATATATTTAAATACGGAAGTAACTTGCTAGCATACGCCTATACCTAAAAAATTTCATGAATTTCCAAATTGTGTTTCCCTTACAGTCTTTAAATCGGTTTCGAAATGTTTCCTTGGGTAAATGTTGTTAATGTCCAAATGCAACCGCTGAAGCGCCAATCTCAGCTGAGAGTAGTAATGTTCTATTAAATTATTGTAGTAGGATTTCCGGAATTCCGCATCAGTTCCGAGGTAAATAAAATATAATAAATCGTACGCAGGAGAACCTATGTGCAGTAGTTGAAAGTCCAACGGAATTATTTCTTGTTTACCGTTCTGGAAAAAAACAAAAAGGTTTATGATCTGCATATCAGATGAAAATACCCATAATCAGACAAGTACATTTGAATTGTAAAAATTGAAGCTTGATAGTATATTTTGTCAGGCTCAAAAAATATACAATAGAATACCAAAGTAATAAGAAACAATAATAATACTTTATTCTTTTAAAAATAATGTAAAAAAATATTAATAGTTAAGGCATATTATACACTTAATGAGTTTATAAACGACGGTAATTTATAAAAAATGACAATTAATTTGATGATTTGATATAACTCTTTTCTTTTCTTTATAATATAATTTTAAATATAATTATGATTTATGTATGCCCTTAGGGGTGGTACACAGTGAACGGAAATATGTATTATAATTTATAACACCATTAATACCTGTGATTCACATGTTAAATAAATAAATACATATATGTTTAAAACCAATCGCAACAAGATATGTCTGAAAAAAACATATGCGTGTTTAATGCCTATGCAATACTACCTGTGTTATTTAAAGAAATAATTTATCATTATAATGTATGTAGTAAATTAAATACCGACATCAATGTAAATTAAAATCTACATGATTTAAAAATTATTAATACTCAATGTCACATAAACTCATATTATAGTAAATTTTACTTATTTTCAGTCAATATTTTATACATCAATACAGATGTTTTTAGATTTGATATAATTCAACACCATGTCTTTGAAAATAACGAATTTTTAGAACTAAATATAAGTATAGTTGGGTGTTGCACTGAATTTAAAGAATGTATGACGAGATGGCAATGAACAGTATACTGGGCATAATTTATGTTATCAATACATTTGCAATTCTATATCTTCACAAGTTATCTTTTTGAAAAATAAACCGATTTAAAAAGGTTAAATTTGAAGGAAACAACAATTTAAATTCGCAAACACACACACACAATATATCTCGTCAAGCAGCGTACTTTAATTGAAAGCCATTTCGACGTGTAAAGATAAAATCCGCGAACTTTGTTCTGCTTACTTCTTCATTAATTAGTCAAACTTAACTTTGAAACTTTACGACGCTTTGCTGCTTCCTCAGTGCGACTCGAGCATAATAATGTAGATTTTTCGCCAAATATGTGTACTTACACACAACTACATAACACACGAATTTTAATCAATCTATAAATACCTATAAATATTTCTTGTTTTTCAGGAGGACAAAGATGCTTAATACAATGCTTGATATTGAAGGCGATGTACAAAATATTGAATGTCGGTCTTGATCTCTGCCTTACGAGAATTTAGTAAAAGCTTATTTTATAGGTATGTATTTATACTGTAAATTTCAAAAATAAATCTCTATAAACCCTAAAATATCTCCAGAATAAAAATTTTGGTATATACGGTAAAGCTAAATGAAGAAGAAGATAATATTGTAGATAGTAGAAGTAACGTTAAGTTAAGTATGAATTATCAGTTGTCTATTTAAAAAATCCAGCTAACAACCCCGTTAGACATACAACGTGAGGATATGTATATGTGCATTTCAAAAAACAATATAGTTTAAAAGATCTGAATATTTTTCGAAGTGTTTCACAAATTTTACAAGTTTCAGTGGGACCAAAAAATAACACTAGAATCACTAGAAAACTTTCATAGTCTACAGACTTAGTATACCTACATGGCGTCTGTACATTAAATTACTGGGTCTGTGGTCGCCATGTCCAAGAACAGGACGAGTTATTGGCCTATAACAGTTCGCCCATTCTTGGAATCTATCTCCTTCATTAAAATACTTTTGAACTTTCTCTTTATTCTCATCCCTTAACACTTTATAAGCAGCTCCAAACATATGACGCGTAAACATTTGTTTAACGTCATTTCCAAAACACGTATCAAAATTAATAAAAGATGTTTTCTTAAATTCTTCTGGATTCTCATATAAATAAGCAAACGAGAGTGCGTGAAACTTGGCGAGCACTTCGACTGCCTTTTCAGCATATTCCCGACTTACTGACTTCATTCTATCATACAGTTCATATCCTTTCGCTGATAAATTCTCCAGCACAATGGCTTCCTGTAAATTTTCCCAGCTACTTCCATAATATTTTGCCGTAACTAATTTGTGCTCCTCAGCAATACCATGTTTTTTTTCTAAATTTTCTAATGTTTTAATCAGTTCAGTGTAAAAGTGATGTTCTTGTTTGAAGGCCTCTGGAATAGGTGATTGTTTGCGTATATTCTCTGGAACATTTGCGACTTTAGCAAAAAGTTGTAAGTCTTTTCTTTGTGGCGCGGATATTGTAGCGATAAACAACACTGTTGTATAGTTCGCACCGCCTGAAGAGATAGTTTGGACTTTCACACTGTAGTTCTTATATTCATATTGTTCTGCTATTTTAGCTAGTAATTTTCGAAATATCTCTTCAGCAGTCACCATTTTTAATTAATTACTGTTTATTAAAATATTGTAGAGTTCTTAATACGTTAAAAAAAATGTATTGTATCTTTGATACTAGTTCAGCTAAAAAACAAAATTATCTTTCAAGAATAGTATTATAACTACTTATTTAAATTGTAGATACATACATACACACAATGATGTTATAATACCTCTTTTGTAAATATAACATCATTGCATACACACATAACAGCACAGCCTTATTAGAATTCCGTGCGACAATTGAAAAAAATATATGAAACCTTGTGGAATAATCATCACCAACCATCACAAGTATTTTATTAGAGTTTATTTGACATAGGAAATATAAAACGTCACATAACTGTAAACGGTTATTATCCAGTTGCAATTGTAACGATAAAAAAATTTAATTTGAAGGCCCAGTAACAGTGGTGAAAGAGGTTACGAGTATGACTTTTTTCAATATTTCAAGTACGGTACTAAATCGTCCCTCTGGAACCTACCTCACAATTTGACTAAGTTGAAGTACTTCCATTGTCCTATTTTTTTTTCAGTTTTGACCATAAGGTAAACAAAGAAGAAATTAACCAATATTTCGCTAAATTTACATCGTTCACAAGTCCGAAGTATTACACGTAGCACTCTAATAACATTGCTTTTCCGTTATGTACACGAAACTATGAAATATTCACACATAACGCTAAATATTATCCAATATGGTACAGCATTGAAAAAATTTAGGTTATTAGTCAAGTGTTTTGTTTTTAATTTGTATGACATCTAAAGGTTGCCAATGTTCCTAGATCAAAATACTCGTAATATCATAAATCAGGTCACGCTAATATGTGAATGACACCATTCATTCAAAATGTAAGAAAAATAGCAGAAAAATATTATTGTTTGCGATGTGCGAACAATAATAGTTTCCTATTTTTTGTTTATAAGTGTTTTTTAAAAATACAAATTTTTACACTTATAGTGACGTTTATTATTTATTATTCTTGGTGGTTTTTACTGAATCACGAACACACGAACGGACAAGAATTTAGGAATGTTTATATAACTAATAAGTATGACAACTCAGTCAATCATTTCCAAATTAGCCCATCTCTAGTTATATTATAAATATAATAGTCGCCGCATTTGTTTGCATTATAGACAAAAATGAAGCAAACGAAGTTTTTTCTACTCATTAAAATTATTCTCAATAAAACACGAATAAAAAATTTTTTCTTCTCCTGAATTTCAAAAATGTAAAAACTCGGACGTTCATGAGATGAGGGACGAAATAAAGTCTTATGAAAAGTTAGTTCCAAAATAAATTATTCGAATGTTAATTGTATTTTTTTTTAATTTGTCTAGGTCTAGGCCCGTCAAGGTAGAAAAATTTTCATTTGAAAAATTCCAAAATATCCAGATCGCATTATTTGCAACTAGGCTTAATTCATGTTTTGATTATCACATATTATTATTACATATAATATAAAACTTATTATTATAACTAAATACATTTTTATTAATTTTCACTCATTTTCAAAGATTAATTATGCCAGCACGAATCGTACTTAACCGATTTTTTATCTAAAGCGGAAAAAAATACGTGGCAATCCTAAACATGATCGTAGTCTACCAAGTAAACATAATTTATCATCACATAAGTATATTTACGATAGTCTAAATTATGATAAGAAACCATATAAATTCTATAATAAAATTAATGAAACGTACTTACGTAATAATTGTCAACATTTACAGGTAGATATATAATGTAAATTAACAACACATATTTTAATCTAAGTCTGTAATAAGCAATTCTAAGTAAATGAGTGGAACCTTTGATAAAGCGGAAAATAAATAGTAACGTAGTGTTCTTCAAAGAAGTCCTATAAAATTCAGTAAAGCGTCATTGTCACATTACAGAAGAACCAACTGTTGAATGGAATTGTTGTAGTTGCAGATGATACTGTTCCAAAATCTCTGCAAATGCCAATAAATGTTGTCAGTGGCCAAAGCATTGGGTGAGCAGAATACCAACAAAGTCGGTAGGAACAAAACATCACGTTATTTCTAAAAATAAACTTGTACGTAAGTGCAGTATAGTAAGCATTTTGACTTTGTTATGTACTCGCATGTATATACGTGTTATGTAGACACATAAGCTAATACATACACATAAGTCGAAGATTTGTCTTAGAAAATGAACTTCACTAAAATAGGAAATATCGCTTTTGAAAGGAAGTTGTTTAAATATAGATACTTAAATAATACAATTTTCACTTTACTCAGTGTGAAACTACATTACACTATTACTAGCTGACTAGTTCTTCATAGTGAGGTAGTGGAGCGCGCTATCACGGTATCTTCACGCTTGGCCGAGTGGAAGCATTCTGCTTCATCAGACGCGTCGATCAGCGTAGGTACTGTATCGTACGCAGGATTTGACGCGTGTATAATTTCAACCATTTTAAAATTTTTGAAATAAATTAATAATCAGTTAATTGATAACTTTTTTATTAATTATTTTACGTTATATTATTAATAATTAATATTATTTTTATTTCGTAATTTTTCCAAAAACAGAAATGTAATACCAATAAGTAATAATGTCAATAAGGTGTAAAGAAAAAACCGAATAATACGGAGTTTTCTAGTTTATGCATCAGTAGTATCGACCGTTATAAAGATTGTTATAAATATTAATTATTATCAATAAATATTATTATTATTATTTAACAGAAAACCACTTATTCTGTACAGCTTCCTATCACTATTATTTTACATAAAGCTAAAACTTAATATCCTCTCACGCTATTCTGGAAGCAAAAGAAAACTATATATCGGATTAGTTGTTTATCTCTCCGTGCCATTCATAAAAGTAATTGATCAGCTGATTAGAGAATTGACCTGTCGCTATATGATTCTGTTTTGCACTTTAAGTCCAAATTCTACCAAAAGAATCAAAGTGCGATTGTGTTATGGCTTGACATTATGTGTATGTAAAAGCAAACATAAACCTTTCTCCGTAAAATGTCTCTCGAAAGATCTTTTGTAAAAGCTGTCACTGCTTATGTGGTAATTTATATAACCAGACATACTTAACAACCATAAATATACAAATGGAGTCACGAAGACTATATACAAATAATTATATCATACAAATAATAACAATAATTAAATTGATGCTCAGTCATCAATATTCGATCAAATCGGAAGTACAGCGAAAGCATTGGGAAACCATTAATGTCCGCGCACGACCTCGTACTGAATTCACTGCACTACACGTAAATCGTGCCACAGTATTGTTTGCAAATAATTAATCGTCTACTGCAACTGTGGCTGTTGATATTGGCATAATAAATACTAAGCTATATATTTCACCTCCACGTCTACAATAAAACTCTCGATATTTTGAACTTACTATCGCAACGAGGTAAATGTAGTACCAAGGTACATAATTTAAAGCAATTTTGAGATTTATTTACATTAGAATTAATAGTTACTATTAGAAACCAAGTATTAGGTATAGCAAACTATTATGAACCAATGTCAGTTCCAAATTTAAACTTCAAAATTCTACTTCAAATAAAGTATTGAAAATTTTGAGTTTAAAAAATATGAAATATAAAGTATCTTCGTCATATCTCGATGATTTCAAAGATAATACTTGTTAAATCGTTATAGTTATTATGAAAAATCGCTCTACAATTGATTTACCTTAATTAGGTTAAAATGATATTTTATATTGATCTATTTTGTTGTAATTAGCATCGCAATTTAAACTTTATGCTAAAAGTAATAAAAATAAGAGTTACAAAGAACGAATACGAACAACGTTACAATAAAACAAGAGGTATACATGGTGGAAGGATTCAGTGCAACACGTGCCCGTGAATAATGTCCCTATAAGAGTGATTAAAATCCAGTGATTGGTTGTTTTCTACCTTCTGTAGATTATGGTTTGTATTTATTAAAACGGATATTAACTGAAATTATGTATTAGTTATAAGTATGTAGATGCAGCGTACTCTTACGCAAACTAAAATCTTCGTGGCAGAGTTCATAATAAATCGAAATTATTAGTTGTCGGTTTTAAAACATAGTAACAATAGTTGTTGAAACAATTTAAATTATCACTAATATCATAACAAAAATAAATTATTGATATATCAATGTAAGTAAACGTAAAAAGGTTCCCTGAAATAAATTGCTGTTCAGCAATAAGAGGCAGCCTTTTGTACTGAAATTATACGTATATCCTTTGTGTTTATATATTCATCTATACTACTATATAAATCTCTTGCGTCTGTCTGTAATTTCAGGTTTTTTGTCAAATTTTGCGACAGATAGTCGTTTTATTACTTACTGATTTCGATTCTACCAATTTTAAAATTTTTGTCTGTCTGTCTGTCTGTCTGTCTCTCTGTCTGTCCTTTTATAACTAAAGAACGGCTTGACTGATCTTAATGACAATCGGTACGTAGTAAGAACACGTGATTGCGCTTATGATAGGCTACTTATTTTTTAGAAAATCTACCCCTAAAGGGGTAAAAAGGGGGATGAAGCGTTGTATGGTGTCGATATTGCCAGCGTTGAGTAAAATATTCGAAAAAATAATACTCAAACAAATGCTGGCACATTTTAACATTCACGGGGTATTTCATGGTCAACAATACGGTTTCACGAGAGGGCGGTCAACAACTCATGCGGGAGTAAGCTTGATCGGGACTGTACTTCAGGCTTGGGAGGGGTCTCAAGATGCTATTGGTGTTTTTTGTGATCTTTCCAAGGCTTTTGATTGTGTTAGTCATGAAACTTTAATTTGCAAGCTTAAATACTATGGAATACGTGGTAACGCTCTCGATCTCGTGATCTCGTATTTGTCTGGCCGCGAGCTGAAAGTGAGTGTTAATGGGGTTTTGTCTGTGGGTTCAAAGTTCCCCAAGGGAGTTCCCCAAGGATCAATTTTGGAACCTTTCCTGTTTTTGGTATATATTAACGATTTCCCATTTATGCTCAGGGACTTATGCGAAACAGTATTGTTTGCTGATGATACCTCATTGTTATTTAAACTAGACAGAAAAAATCTAGATATTACTTGGGTAAACAGGATCCTAACAGATGTCTCGCAATGGTTCGCTGCCAATAATTTACTACTGAATGCACAAAAAACTAAATGTATTAAATTTTCCATTTCTAATGTACCCAGATTCCATGATAAAATAGAACTGGGTGGGAAACAATTAGAATTCGTTAAGTCAGCCAGTTTTCTGGGTTTAACAGTAGATAACAAGTTACAGTGGGCGGACTATATCGGGGCATTGGCTAGTAAGCTCGGTTCTGCGGTATATGCAATTAGACGCATTAGGCAAATGACAGATGTGGATACGGCAAGGTTGGTGTACTTTGCATATTTTCACAGTTTAATGTCCTACGGCCTTCTGCTGTGGGAATCAGCGGCGCATATTAACTCCATTTTCATTTTACAAAAAAGAGCAATACGTGCCATCTACAGGTGAATGCACGAGAATCGCTTAAAGATCGTTTTAAAGACATTAATGTCCTCACCTTGCCCTCCTTATACATCTTTGAAATTATTATGTATACGAAAAAAAAATTTAGATCAGTTTAAAAAGAATGGCGATATGAATGGTATGGAAACCCGAGGTCATGATAAATTGGTTATTCCAAAATTTAAATTACATAAGTCAAATGTTTCATTTTTAGGTAACTGCATTCGTTTTTATAATGAAGTTCCTCAAGAAATTACTCAATTAATAGAGAACAAATTTAGATTGGTTATAAAACGTACATTGACTAGACAATCATACTATAAAATAAACGATTTCATTGAAGATAAAACAATAGTCTGGAAATGATGTTCTCTGCACATGCGTTTACTGGCTTAATGAAAATATTGTATTTTAATACACCTTTTGTAAAATGAAGTTGAAAAAATGATACCTGACTGAGTTTCTTGTCGGTTCTTCTCAGTGTCCAGGTTTTCTATTTGAACCGAACTAAAGTAGATTTGACGTTCAAAAATACCTTGTAATTGGGTTTACTTGAATAAATTGATTTGACTTTGACTTTGACTTTGTATGGGAAAGGTAAACCCCTGAACCGATTATAATGAAATTTAGCACTGAGATAGTTTGACATTAGAAAACGGTCATAGGCTACTTTTTTTTTTCAAAAACCTACCCTAAAGGGGTGAAAAGAGAGATGAAACTTTGTATGGGAAACGCTAAATCTTGGTAATGATAAAATTTGGTGAGGTGGTAAGACTTTTTTTATCAAAAATACATAGGCTATTTTTTTATCAAGAGTCTGTCAAAAGGGGGACGGGAGGGAGGGGGATGAAACTTTATACGGGAAATGTTAAACCGCTGAACTGACTATGATGTAGCATTGATATAGTTTTTTGACACCTGGGACTGGACATAGGCTCCCTTTTTTCAATAAACTACTCCTAAGGGGGTGAAAAGGGGGATGAAACTTTGTACGAGAAATGGTAAACCGCTGAACCGATTATAATGAAATTAGGCAGGGAGATAGTTTGACATCATAGTACGGGCATGGACTACTTTTTTAAAACCTACTCTTAAGGGGGTGAAAAGGGGAATGAAACTTTAAATGGGAAATGCTAAACCGCTGATATGGTGATATATGATTAATGATGTTTTGTTCAGAGATAGTACGTGCCCGGGGGCAGACGTAGGCCATACGTAGGCTCTTTTACAAAAACAAACTTTCTATTATCTCTCTATACTACTATATAAATCACTAGCGTCTGTCTGTAATTATAATTTTACTGTCAAATTTTGTGATTGATGGTCATTTTATGACTCACTGACTTCGATTTTACCATTTTTTAAATTTTTGTCTGTCTGTCTGACTGTATGTCCTTTTATAACTGAAGAACGGCCTGACCGATCTTAATGAAAATCGGTACGTAGTAAGAATATCTAAATGCATTCATGATCGGCTAATTATTATTTAGAAAATCTATCCCGAAAAGGGCGAAAAGGGGGATGAAAAAATTGTATGGGAAATGGTAAACCACTGAACCGATTATGATGAAATTTGGCAAGGAGATAGTTTAACATTACAGAACGGACACAGGCAGGTTTTTTATCAAAAACTTATCCCTAAGATGGTGAAAACGGGGATAAAACTTTGTATGGGAAACGCTAAATCTTGATAGTGAGAGGTGTGGCGATAAGACTTCTTATTATCAACAATACATAGGCTACTTTTTTATCAAAAATCTGTGAAAAGGGGGACGGGAGGGAGGGGGACGAAACTTTGTAGGGAAAATGCTAAATCACTGAACTGATTATGATGTAGCATGGATACAGTTATTGTTATTATTAGTTATGGTTATAGTTAGTGTTATTGTAAAAATGAAGAAAGGAATGCTTGGATGGTTCGGGCACATAAAAAGAATGAGTGATGAAAGACTGACGAAGAAAATCTACAGAGCGAAAGTGAGTGGTAAAAGAAGTCAAGGAAGATCAGGGCTGACTGATGAAAATCAAAAAGCCAGAATGTTAGCCAACGGCAATCTGAAAAGCACTCACATATCTAGGCGAAAATGTGTGAGGACAATGATGAGATTTGAGGAAGCGAAAGACATATGTAAGAACCGCGACGCTTAGCGCTCCGTCCTCTCTGATCTCCGTAAGGGATACAGCGTGAAGTTGTATGTACGTATGTATGTATGGATATAGTTGACACCTGGGAACACACATAGGCTAAACTATCATTAAAGAGGTGAAAAGGGGAATGAAATTTTGTATGGAAAATGGTAAACCGCTAAACTGATTACGATCAAATTTAGCAAGAAGATAGTTTGACATCAGAAAAAGGGACATGAGCTACTTTTTTTTATCAAAAATTAACCCCTATGATGATGATGAAAATGGCGATGAAACTTTGTGTGGGAAACGCTAAATCTTGGTAATGATATAATTTTACTGTCAAATTTTGTGATAAATACTCATTTTATGACAGTGACTTCGATTCCACCACTTTTTAAATTTTTGACTGTCCATCTATCTGTATGTCCTTTTATAATTGAAGAATGGCTTTACCGATCTTGATAAAAATCGGTGCGTAGTAGGAAAATGTGAATGCGCTCATGATAGACTACTTATCTTTTTAGAAAATCTACCCTTAAAGGGGTGAAAAGGGGGATGAAACTTTGTATAAGAAATGGTAAACCGCTGAACCGATTACGATGAAATTTGGCAGGGATATAGTTTGACATCAGAGAACGGGCATGGATTACTTTTTTTATCAAAAATTTTCCGCGAAGAGGGAAACACTAAATCTTGGTAATGATAAAATTGGATGCGGTAATAAGACTTTTTTTTATCAAAATTACATAAACTATTTTTCTTATAAAAATCTGTGAAAAGGGGGACGGGAGGGAGGGGGATGAAACTATGTACGGGAAATGCTAAACCACTGAACTGATTGTGATGTAGCAAGGATATAGTCTGACACATGGGAACGGACATAGGCTACTTTTTTATCAAAAAACTATCCCTAAGGTGAAAAGGGGAATAAAACTTTGAATGGGAAATGCTGAACCGCCGAACCAATTATGATGTTTGGTACAGAGATAGTATGTTCCTGGAGACAGACGTAAGCTTAAACGTAGACTTTTTTGTGTTTAAACATACTATGCACTTTTACATATAATTTAACCTAATCCGGGAAAGCCACGAAAAAAATTTCCGCGCAGACGAAGTCGCGGGTACAGCTAGTGTTCCAATAAATTTATACTGCATTGTGTAAAAATAATAATATACATCTTCACTCTGTATCCCTAAAGGGGTAATCAGAGAGGAGGGAGCGCCAAACGTCGCGGTCCTTACATACTTCTTCCGCTTTCTCAAATCTCATCATTCTCCTCACACATTTTCGCCTAGGTATGCGAGTGCTTTACATTTCCGTCGGCTAACACTCTAGCTATTTGATCTTCATAAGTCAGCCTTGGTTTTCCTTGGCTTCTTTTACCACTCACTTTTACTCTATAGATTTTCTTCCTCAGTCTTTCATCACTCATTCTTTCATTCAATCATACACCTAATATCTGTATAATATATAGCGATTATATACCTGAGATAGAAAATTTATTTTTAATGGATACATAATATTGTTCAACCGTTATTATAACCGCTATAAAATAAATACATGTAGGTACACAAACACATGTACTTCTCTTTTGGAGTGGACCGATCATCAAGACACAAAAATTACACCTTGAGGATTACAATAAGTGATGGTAGAATATAAGCAGTTAGTGGCGTGTTCCTAGCCTCTTACTTGTTCGAGCTCTCCTTGTAATAAGTTCCTGTTCTTTCGACAACTTTTACGAACTGCGCGGCAAGCAACTTGCTCATTCTGTGTTCTTTTCTTAGTAGCTATTCTTTCTCTCCCAGTTTAACATCTCAGAATGTATAAAATAAAAACTGTTGTTATGAAAACCTTATTGGGATTAATTACATAGATGCAATAGCACTCATAAATTAGTAACCAACTGGTTTAGGATTAAAGTAGATAGATGATAAATCAATTATCTCTGTCTAGTCAGGTTAATCAAACGTATCCACTGGGGTTTACGAATATGCAGTCAGTACAGTCGTAACCTAAACGGAAGATTAGAATATGAAATTTATTTATGTGAGGATATTTATATCATGCATTATTAATTATAGTATTTTTTTATAAATGACACCTGAAAGTATTCATAATCCCATGACATTATTTGCTGATGACAGTTGTAGTGTGATATTTATAGGTAAAAATATAGAAAAGAGTATGAAACGGAGATAAATAATACTATACATAATCTCATAAAATAGATCAATAATAGCAAACTGAAAACAAATTTCGATAAAACAGAAATTACGACATTCAAATAGAGGACAATTCAAAGAAATCTAAATATTCGATATGAAAATAAATATATTATGAATACTAGCCACACTAAATTTCTTGGACTACATATAGATGAAAATTTGACGTGGAAAATTCACATTGACTGACATTCTTATGTCCTGTATAAGTTAAATAGAATTGTTAACCGAGGTGCAGTATTGGCTACCTATCACGCATATGTTTTATCAACATTGGGTTACGGAATTTTGTTCTGGGAAAATTCTCGTGACAGAGAACTAGCAGAAATGCATAAGCGCCATATGTAATCTGAAGTCGTCCGACAATTGTAAATCGCTCTTCCTGGATTTAAAAGTTTTGACTCTCCTTTCGTTGTATATACAAGAATTAGCATTATTCGTAAATAGAACTCTCATCTCTTCACTTTTTTATTTTCGAAAAGTTTTATTGCAATGATACCAAGAGTTTATAATAAATTACCAATACAACTTAGAAATTTAGACGTTTGCAAATTGTTCAAGAGAGACTTCACAAATTTTTAACCTCAAAAACATATTATACATTTCAGTATTTTTTAACAGATGAAGTTATGTGAATATTGTTATTTTAAAATGACATAATTAATGTATCACATTTTTTTTATTGTTCGATGTTCTTTGTACTTTAATATGTTATTGTTTGATGATGTTGTATGTTCTTTTATTAATATTTTAATTATACAAATACTTTGCAATCATATATAACTTCTAATTTGTATGCAGTTTCTAAGGCAGAGCACAGTGGCGCTAATAATTTATATGTATCATTTAATAATTATACCTACGTCTCACAAATGATAAATAAATCATTAAATAAATAAATAACATATCGAAGTCCATTGATTGATTGTTTGAAAGCATCACTGTGTTCCACTTGGGAATCGCACCTAGCTCACACTCAATTTTACGCTTGTGCAGTGAACAATGTAGTGGATTTCGTTTAATTTTTAACCGACTTCAAAAAAAGAAGGAGGTCAATTCGTCTGTATGTTTTTTTGTATGTTTGTTACCTCATAACTCCGTCATTTATGAACCGATTTCAAAAAAATTTATTTTCGTTTGGTAGGTAATACTTCAGAGGTGGTCCCATTTAAATTTCACCGTTATTGGAGCTTGGACTTAGAAGATACACTAGATAACACGACCTGGTTATAACCTTTATCTATATTGACGATTCTCTTGTATATCGTTGCGCTCCGGAATTAGAATGAAGTTAATTGCAGACCTGCTCTAAATATTTATTTAGGTCAAGATCACTCAAAAGGGAGAAATAAAAAACTTTTATTAAAAAAAATTAAACTGCCTTAAAAAAACACTGAAAAGTATAAAATAACTATCCTTTACTAATCAAAACTCAAGTATAATTAAAATAACTTTATAAATACGATACACATACCTATATAATTAAATTTATCAGTTACTAAAGTCGGTACCAAGCCCACCAAACTAATAGACTTTATGTTGTTGCACATTGATTTGGCATAGGGATAGTTATTTTATATTTTTCAGTGGTTTTTTTTAAGGCGGTTTAATTTTTTTTAATAAAAATTTTCTACTTGCATAATGAATAATCAATAAACAATTGAATGATTTTACACATGTGTAATACTTTTATGGTAAGTAATAAAGAAATACTCAATTTAGATTGCATAAATCCACTTGAATTTAGATATTGATGCGCTCGGACACTCATGTGTGCGTGCGACATTCGTAGCTTTATTGTAGTGTAAGTAACGAAGCGACTTCAGTATAAAGTATGATTTTGATACTTTTCCAAATCAAAAGTTTCGATTTTTGTTATTTTTTTTTAATTTTAGATAAATACATTTAATATTTGTAATTAGTATTAAGTGTTCTCGACGCGTTAAATGCATGTAAAGGAAATAAAATAAAATGCCTTAACACGAATATTTAGTTTAATATAAGTACTATTTTAAAAGTAAAGTACGAATAGAGTTAAGTACTTACCTGTCTAGCAATACTAATAATATTAGGATAAGTTACCTAGAAACCACTAGTTACGTAATCATGATTAAATATAATTATCTTTTACTAATAAAAAATAACTTCGCGCCGTTTTAATAATGATGAACGTGATGATATGTACTTTATTAAGTGAGTGAGACTCCCGTTCTTCAAACAGAAAGATTCGTATATAAATTCAATGGCAATTTCTTAGCTTTGAAGAAATAAACATACAAACACACATACAACAATTCTATAAGCATTTTGGAATCAAAAAAGTCTAAAATGCCTAATTAAATCATTTTTAAAAAGATTGCCAATGTACCGACATGACTTTGTTGCTGTTTTACAATAAAACTAGCTGTACCCGCTTCGTTTGCGCGGAAAAATTTTTCGTGGCTTTTCCGGATTAGATTAGATCACATGTACATGTGTACAAATATTGTTTTCGAAAAAACTTTATTACAATTAGTTCAGCGGTTTAGCATTTTCCATTCAAAGTAATCTTTAATTAACCGGTGCGGATCGGCTTACAGTTTAATTATTTTTAAAGTTTTTCAATTTTTACATAGAACGCTCAAATTATTATTGAAAAATTCTATATCTTCCTGTGAATGTCACGTTGAAATCCGTATAGACTGTTATAAATGTAATAGATATCATCCAGATACCCGGCTTGCAATACTTCTTGTAAGCTAGCATTATTTTAGACCTTTTTTATTTAACTTTACTACTAGTGATTATATTTAAAACACAATGTTTATATGCTTATCAAAAAATGCAGAAAATCAGAGTCATAATAGACTCATGGAATAGAGAAGTAAACAAAGTCAGTCGACATATACGGGTCGCTATTTAATGTTCTCTCTTGCGAACGCTCGTTATGAAGAGCGCATACATTTTTGTACAGGTCCTATCTCTACAAGTTCTCGCGCGAGTCCGAGATACACGCGTCGACATCGCGTATTTTTGAATGATTTTGTTATGTTTATTATATTTATTACACTGATTAATTTCGCAAAATGTTTTTTGTCATATATTGTACATTGAATGAAATTTCATTTCATATTATTTTTTTATAAGTCATTGCTTTTTTTGGAACCAAATCCACGTTTAATCACGACATTTTATCCTGGAAATAAGCTTTTTTAAATAATTTTTTCTGTAGAAAATAAGAAATTTATGACATTTTCGTAGCAGCAATATTCAATAAAAATATGTACTTGATCTCAACATTATTTTATAAGTTGTTAGAACTCATCAAAACTATGTTAATTAGGACGTCAAAATAGCGCGTCCAAAGATTTTCATTGTAAACTGACATCGTAGAATGGTTATTGTAAGATATTGCAAAATAAATATGAAAATACGCAACACACATATTAAACAATTGAAACGGATCTATTATAAACTGTCAGCACAATATTAAAAAATTTGAAGGTTTCTGAGAATTAGAGCGGTAAAATGGCAACAGGCTCTTAAAACGTCGTAGACAAGTCCATTGTCGCACATTGAATTGGACTTGCTATTTCGGAGTGACGAAACAAAAGCACTGTCCTGTTTTTACTTACGGTAAAGTACAAGCCCCACGCTTTAGAAAAGATAGAGCTATTTACCTCCGCGTCACGCTCTGCCAGCGCATGGCGCCATGATCATTGTTTTGATTTACTGTTCTAGTATGATTCAGTACAATATAGTTCAATGAAATAAAATGATTATACGTTTAAGAATTATAATAATAAAATAATTATACATACATAATAATAATAATAATAAATAAACTCAGACATTTCACACAGCGCCATCTAGTCCCAAAGTAAGCAGCACAGCGCTTGTGTTATGGGTACTAGACAACTGATATACTACTTATATACTTTTCTTTTGTAAATAAATACATATTATACATAAACACCCAGAGACTCGAGACGGGAATCGAACCCGCAACCCCCGTTTACTTTCCGATGCGTTAAACCGTTGCGCCACGGAGGTCGTCATATACATACATATATCTTCACGCTGTATCCCTAACGGGGTAGTCACGAGTCAAAGAGGACGGAGCGCCAAACTTCGCGGTCCTCACACACTTCTTTCGCATCCTCCAATCTCATCATTCTTCTCACACATTTTCGCCTAGGTATGCGAGTGCTTTTCACATTTCCGTCAGCTAACACTGGCTATTTGATCTTCGTAATTCAGTCTTGGCCTACCTTGGCTTCTTTTACCACTCGCTTTTGCTCTGTAAATTTTCTTCGTTAGTCTTTCATCAGTCATTCTTTCTATGTGCTCGAACCATCTTAGCATTCCTTTCTACAATTTTACAATAACATTAATAATTAGAAAAATATAATAATAACTTCCTACATTTGACACACAATTTTTGTCTTCATAAATACGTTTCTAGTGTTTTCTAATAATGTACAAGATATATTGTTTTATGATAAATATTATGGACAATTTGTTCGAACAATTAAAATAAATTATTATTAATAATAGGAATATACTACTTAGATACTACCTACTATTTCACGAATTCAATCAAAGACTTTCTTTTTGGCTCTATAGTTATTTAATTTCATTTAATATGTCCATTTAAAAATTTAAGTCATAATAAAACATAACAGATTTTGAGCACGACAGTATTTAAGTTATACCTGAACCATGTGAGCACATTCCACGCATAGAGGCGAATCCGCGTCGATGGGATAATCGAAGTGGTGGAGTAACAACTACTCGTTATAGTATACACTATACACTCGAGTTATGATATTAAAGAATTTAAAGTATTCACATAATATTAATGTAAAATAAACTAATTACAAAAAATTAAACGATTAACTATCCTTACAAGTATTTCATATGCCTATTGAAAATACAATTATAGTTAACCGTATTTGAATTTCTTATGTATTTTTGAGATAAGTATACAAAATAAAATTAAGCTCACGAACACGTGTAGACAGGTACTATAACAACCTTACAACGACATCCATCAATAAAAACAGGTGCCATGCTAAATGACGTTCCCTTAGACTTTTCTCTTTATCATTCAAGTACAATTGCCTCATAAAAACACATTTCGTCGACAGTGAAAAATGGCACTCATCATTTCAACACCATTTTTATGAGCACAATTTCTTTCGCATAAAAATAAAAATCGGCTCGTCTTTACAAAAACTCTTCAATTGTCATTCATGACGGCGGTGCGCGTATTTGTCACCCGCCATGTCGGTTGCGGATCGCGTTCCAAATATAAAAATGCAATTTTAAACAAAATCCCGCCACGCAATTGGAACCCTCACAATAAAAAATAAATGCGTAGTGATAGAGAAAAGAATATACTGATAAACGTTGTTTTGCCAAACACGAAATACATGAAATAAAAATTTTGCAGAAAAACTCAGTTAAACCTAAATTTCGCTTACTATAATTGCGCTTTAATAGACTGAGTTGTATTTGCAGGTAAATAGATTTATTCACACAGCTAATGGCTATTATTAATCGGCGCCAATTAATTCAGCTGGCTGAATAAGATCTAGCAAATAAAAGTAAATAAGAATAATTAGGTAGGTATTACAGGGCATATAATTTTATAATATTGTTATCATAACAATAGTCTTTGTTGGATATTCTTGCAAAATTGCATTCATCACTCAATTTTTGTTTAGGAAAATACATAAAAAATCGTAATGTCACCCTAACAAATCGAACTTACTTTAATGTGTTATCTCCTAATATTCCAGAAACTGTACATAAACGCTCTCAATCGTATCTAGAACAAGCTTATCTTAACTTATTTGAACAAACTTTATGGTTGTTTTCTACAGATATTCATGGTTTTATATTCACCGAGTTTTCTGCAATAAATTGTACATACTTATACCTACATGTTTAATTTAACGGTCAATATTTGGCCGGGGTTGGATGTTGTGTGTATTTTAGATTGTCAAGTGCCTGAATGATGACTAACGGAATGTTGTCATTCAAACAAAAGGTCTAGCAATGGCGATCAATTGGTCAGTGGTTTTAAGCTCAGCCAGCTATGATGAATAATATGAATTTTTAGGTTTTGTCAAGTTATTTTTACAGATACATAAATTAATATTATTAATTTAACAAAGGGAATAATTACTGTAGTTACTGTTTATAGTTACACTGCTACCTCGTGTCGCTAGCCTTTTGTCCTGCTTGTTCATGAATTAGTGCAACGGAAATAAGTACTGGACACATTAAATTCTCCAGTAAATACCTGTTCAGGCACAATAAATTACAATTTTACAACTCAAAATAACCAATAGATATCTAAAATAAATACAATCACCAATAAATTTCGCAGACAAAATCAAAGATACACATCGCGGGAGGGTTGTCTGCATGAATTTGGTATTCACTGCGTCGTCAAGAAGACATCAGCAGGCAAAGTAGCAAAATATTATAATAGCATAATGGTGTCAGGTGGTGTTGTTCTATAGGAATGTTTACCTAACCAGTTAGTGCGGTGAAATAAAATGCGTATCTCGGTATCGACTGATAATGTATGAATCTTATTTTAGAGTACGAATTATTACGCGATATAATATCGAGTTTAAAATGAAATATCACTTGAAACAGTATAGCACATAACTATATTAAAAGAAACGCATTTGTTTGTCGAAAAATGTGTTATCTATATTATAATAAATTATAACTCGTATAATTCGTTTCATTTTAAGGACCGCGACGTTTGGCGCCCCGCCCTCTCTGGCTACCCCGTTGGGGATACAGCGTGAAGACATGTATGTATAACTCGTAAAAAATTGAGGAAATTTAATTAAATGATTATTTAATTTTATTTAATTTTCAATTTGAGGAAGCGAATGAAGTATGTAAGGACCGCGTCGCTTGGCGCTCCGTCCTCTCTGACTAACCTGTTAGGGATACAGCGTGAAGATATGTATGTATGTACATCTGCAAAACATTATCATTAACAATAACATAATAATGCTTTTTGTATCACGCTTAATTACACAGCAACCATACGCCAATGATATTCTATTGACATTGAACAACAAAGTCTTGTATAGTAATTGTGAAAATTATATATAAATCTATATACTTTTTTCTTTATTGTGTAAAGAAGTAGTAATGATAGTAAATTATAGATAAATAAAATAACCATTAATTATGTTTTTCGCAGTGTAATTAATTGTAATGTAAACTAATGTAAATATTTTTTCAAAGAATATATTACCTTTAATAGATTTATATTTACGAAATTTTACTGTACTGTAAATGTTACAACACTAGTGCAAGGTTGTCTGGTGGCGTCGCGATGTCGGTCTGGGCATCGCACACATTTTAAGCGAGGTTTAGGCTCGTGATATGAAAGCGAAGTGACGTCACCTCAGCTCACTGCCAACAGGATCCCTGTAACTTTGTAGATCTCACCGAGTTTTATGACTCGTCGGATTGTCGTGTGCTTAGTTTTATTGCACTCTCGGTGTTTAGATACAACCATTGTGATACGAATGCCAAACAGTCCGGAATATTCATGTTCATGTATGAAATTCAAAACAGAAAGTGACTCTTGTTTTTATGGTTGGAATATAGTTACGAACTTTCAAAACTAATTAAAATCTTCACTACAAAATTTCAAAATCGTGTGTGGGTAATACCTACATCATTTGAATATTAATACAAGCCCTAACTGAAATGTTTACTTTAGTAATGGTGATTAGCTAAAATGTAAGCCTGTATGGAAATGACAATTAAGAATGAAAAATGATCATTACTGCCGTTTATAATTAAAAAGCCCCTACGCACTCGTATTCACTATTCGAGCCTGCTGTGACTTTGATTAATATTTTTGGCTATGACAGTTATATGCCACGGTATGCCCATTAATTTATAAGTTCATTGTATGTAATAAAATGTTTATAAAAACACGTAACATGTAAACAAAGTTTTTTATGAAATGATTATATTTAAATTACTCAAAGTAGACTAAAAGCTCCTTTGCAGAGATTTAACTAATAAAAATGTAATTATTCTAATATCTATCAAGGACATACTAAATATTGTTTTTAATGTATTAAGTCAAAGATCTTTACGATTTACAAAGACTTTTACGATTAACGAACAATTTATTTTGTGAAACTATAATTAGGATATAGTAACTTACCTAAAATACCGACAACAACAATACATTTGAAAAAGCTGTTAATTGACAAACAAGAATTCTCCAAAGAATGTTTAATTCATATCTTTATCTTTATTATGCAGAACTTTTTTATGAACTTCTGATATGAGCTCCGCATTTATTTTTTACAAATAAGAGACTAATATCGTATCAAACAGTAAATCTTTCGTAATATACATTGTATAATCCATATCACTCAAGTTTAAATCGCAATGGCGGTAAAATGTCAACTTGTAATCTATGTAATTAAGTGAATGTCAGGGTGGGTTTACAGAAATGCCGCGTCGCCCTTCACATCGGTGTCGCCGACGGTGCGCTGTGAAACATGATTATGACATAACTTAATATAATATGTAAGTGCGTGACATGTTATGAAGTTTAAACAATATAATTTTTAGGTTTAGTTACCAAAATTAAAAAAACGCTTATGGAATTACTTCCATGTTTGTCTGTCAGCCTGACTGTCTATCAGATACGTCCGGCTCAGACTAATTGACGTAGTCTAATTACACTTGAACGATTATTGTAAAGGATTATAAGGCGCATTTTATATATATACGATTTTTTTACAGTAAATTGAATACAAAACTACAAGCTTAATTGTAATATTGTTCATTGAAAGATTGAATTATATTAGTGACTCCCAAATTATTACATATATAATTTACTTTCAAAATTTCATTTAATTGAAACTCCGAACATAAGCAGTTCGTTATAATCAAATTACTCATTAAGTAATATATACAGTATTATATATTCACGTTGTTTCTTTTCGTGGGCGCACAGAAGATCAAAATACGACAAAATCAGTGTAGCACAACCTCTGACAATAATCATTTATTTTGGTCTTCAGAATAGCGTCAGTTTGCTAGACTACAACCAATACCAGTTCTTTATAATAAGCGATATTCTTTGGTCGTCTATTCGGCCTATTAGAAAAATAAACAACTTGAACATTTTATCTTTTTCTTTCACTGCGAGACCAGCGTGGAAGCTTCGAATGGGAAGCGCGTAAAGTTAAGTATAACATAGGTACATATATTTAACTGTACTATTGCATAAACTGGACTATTGCAACTATTCACTATAACATTTCGAAGCTTTATCAAATAATCTAAATACATACATACATACATATCCTCAAGCTGCTGTATCCCTAACGGGGTAGTCAGAGAGGACGGAGCGTCAAGCGTCGCGGTTCTTAGTTCTTATATACTTCTTTCGCTTCCTCGAATCTCAACGGAAGTCTCAAAGGCACTCGCATACCTAGGCGAAAATGTGTGAGGAGAATAATCTAAGTAAACTCAAATAAAATTAATCTCTGACCGTTTTTTTGTAGATGTAGTTTCATAGTTCCATATTATACTACAAGAATGAATCGACATTATTCGAATCCAGTCAGACGCGAACACCCAAGAGACCTGCGACAGAGTTCACGAGTTAATTCTTGCTAAATGAATTATACCTTCCGTCAGTGAAGCCCTCTATTGACGCAACAAACTTCTCTAAATAGTTCGTTCCCACTGCTATTATTGTTCGCAACTGTCGCATAAGTTGAGTGCTGTGACAGTGTCTCTGGCGACACAATAGCTCTACACATTTTGACAGCTAATAGATAAAGTTATCGGCAAAATTATTATATGTATAATTTATACGGAACATTCTCATATTATTAAGATCATTATAAATAATTATAATGTACTAGCGACAAAAACTCGCATATTTCACAAGAAATAGAAACATAATAATTCAGAGTACATTTATCATTTGTGTAACGTACTTTAATGTGTCTGTAGTAAATAAAAAATATAAATGACGAAAGTTGTATTTCGTATTTCATTATGTATCTAAAAGAGGTTGTTATATAACTTTAACGCCGTTATCTGTATGTCTACCTGTGTGTTTGTTTAAGACGCCGTAGCTTTCGAACACATGAAACGAAACTGCTGGATTTTGAGAACGCATGTTCCTAGCTATGTGTGATGGAAATTAGTTCAGCCATTTTTCATTATTCGTCTTTAAATCGTATGTTTAGGGATTTTAGGTCCTATTGCTGCTTAAAATTTCGAGTCTGATCTCAGTCGTCAGTCGACAGTCTGATATTAACCAGCACAAGGTATTATTAAAATAGCTACCACATAGTTTTCTTTTTATCTAATTTTATAAATTGTAAATTAAATGTCAAAAGCACTTGCATACCTAATGCGAAAATGAGTCCGGAGAATGATGGGATTGGAGGAACCTTGTCTGTGGAGGAACGAAAGAAGTATGTAAGGACCCCGACGCTTGGCGTTCCGTCTTCTCTGACTACCCTGTTAGGAATACAGCGTAAAGATATGTATGTGTGTATGTAAACGAAATAAAAATTTATAATTATAAACAGTAAAGTAAAATTTTAAATTTTGAAAGCCTAGAAACAATAAGAAGCAGGTATAAAAAGTGACAAAAATAGAAAAAAAGCCGTACTGCATTTACGAATAATCTCAGCGGTCCCCGACTCATTTATTAATTACTAACTAAACTGCTAAAGTATAAGTCTTCCGAGGGTAGACAATAGTGAAATAATTATTTATGGCTTTTTAAGGGTACTTGTTTATTATTTTTTGTAATTTGATGTTTCCTAAATTTTTTGTTTCATGTTTTAAGCTAGAAAGAATAAGCTTATTTAAGAATTTGCTTCGCGGTGTCCCTACGGGTCAATCACTTTCATAATCCTGAATAGAAATGTAAAAAAATGTTACGACATAAAGATAATATATCTTCTAAATGCAATGCCCAACTATCAATCTTAAAGAATTATAAACAACTATCTGATGCCCGCGACTTCGTCCGCTTTTTTTATTTTTAAAATAACCTAAATCCTTCCTCAGGATTCAAGCACATTTTTCCATACCAAACCAAATTTCATCGCAATCGGATGAATGGTATGATAACCTATAAAATAAATAAACAAACAGATTTTTATATATTAGATTTCATATTACAAGAAATATTCAAGTTGACTGGCCAGTTGGCTCGGTGGCAGAGGATCTGCTTTCCAAGCCGGGGCCTCGGTTTTGATTCCCGGTCAGGTTTATTCAGTAAGCGATCCTTTCTACATTGGCTTAGAGTCTGAGTATTACTGGAGACTACCCTAATTCGTTTTGTGGTTTCCATAATACGAACCTAATGAGCACGAGATCACATAATTTGTGCAATTTTCTGGAGTAGGTATTATTATTATTAAAGTCATATTATTCAATTAACTATCATCATGGCATAGCGGGCGATATGTAACTATGTAGTCTGTACGTCGGTACCGTATTACTCAATGCACTGTCATTCCTTAAATCCCAACACTGAATTAATATGCTAATATATGAATGTATGCAGTAGTTATATGACATGGAACACAAATTCGCAAGGTGCAGTAAAATCACTGTTGAAATTATAATGTTCTGCAGTAGTTAGCTATTTAATCCGTATTAAAAATGTTTGTTTTTAAATGCGTTTATGCAGTGTACCTATGTAAGAATTTCTTAAATACCTAGGTCATCAGTGCATAGTTAATAAGCCACGTATGCACCTGGATAAAACATTATAAGCTAACAATATTTACCTTATATACTTAAAAAAGGTTAAACAAATGAATAATCGTTTTATAATTGAAAAGGGATTTATAAATTGAATAATTGAAATGGGGAAAAGGCCCATCCCTAATTTTGCAATAAAAAAATCTTGCTAAAAATTACTTAGAACGGGTATACCTACGTACATGTCATATATGTCCTAAATTCAGCATATTTAGACTGTAATTAGCCGCAACTTTGAGGAAGTCTATATTTAAGATAATGTGTAGTTTTAAGTTTGTATATATTAACCTATGTATGTACTTTTTTGTTATTAATAAATAAAGTCACTTGTAAATAAAGACTGTAATGACATTAGTACCTATTATAAAGTGAAGCGATAAAATCTTGTCCAATTTTCATTAAATAATTAAAAGTAATATCGGCGGTCTTACTTTAGAAACATCCAGGACATAAATCTTTTTTAAATCAAAAACTCGCAAATAACAGCTATAAATATTATATACATACATATTAATATTATAAATGAGAAAGTGGCCCTGATTGTTTGTCTCTTACGTTTTCACGGCTAACACAGATAAAATAAACAGATGTTATAAACTAGACTACGTACTATGCAGATCACGCATTATATGTGTAGATGTATGCTTACATTACTTTCACTGATCTAATTATTTAGAGAATGTATTGTACTATTCTACACATTACGCCAAGCCTTCGATAGCTCAGTTGGTAGAGCGGTGGACTGTAGATGGTAAAAAATGGATATCCATAGGTCGCTGGTTCAAATCCGGCTCGAAGGAAAATTTTTAAAACTGAATTAAATTTTGAAACTATGATACATTGAAGAATACTATAATTGCGATAGCTCAGTTGGTACAGAGGTAAGCTGTAGTCGGTAAACTAGGTAACTGGTTCAAATTCGCCTCAAAGGAAAACTTTTGAAGTGAATACTAATCAAACGACATTGCTGTTATTTAAAGTTTAGTAATGTTCCTTCAGTGGCTCAGTTGGTAGAATAGAATAGCGGCTTGTAGTTAGTATACAATGGATATCTATAAATCTCTGTTTCAAATCAGATTCGAAAGACTAGGCTAAATTTCGAAGCAGTGATGTGGGTAACAGCATCATTGTTTCAAAATTTATTCCTTTCAATAATAAAAGGAGCTATCGAAGATATACATACAACTACCGTGTACTATAACCGGAATCCACTTTGTAATGTTTATTTCCAAATTAGAGACTTTACAAAATAAGATTGAAGTAACCCTTTTCAATATTTATCCTGAATATTGAAATAAAATTAATGTATACTTTGTGTATACTGTAGACTTTCAAAAACTTAGTAGAACGATGTAACATATTTGGTTAAAGGATGTCTAGTACAATGTGGCAATTCTCTAATTCTAAAAATATATTTCGTTAGTAAAATTGTACCATGACTCGCTTTAATACGATAAATTGCGTACATTTATTTTTGTAAGTGTATCTACCTATAAAGTTGCAGAACTTTCCGTTGCACGCATTTTGTAACGCCGGAAGTGGCCTAACGTGTCGTCTAGTGCTCAGACAGACTTCTACCAATGTACTACGAAATACGATAATGCATTATTGGAACGAGTCCAATGAACGTTAAATTTAAGGATGGCTAAACTGTTTTGGTATAAGGCTATCGTTGAACACGAAATGAAATCAGTTGTATTATTTTAAAATACATTTTCAACGATCACCGCGTTCCTAATTTGAATAGAAACTGTCGTGGACGGCTAGCGATAGTCGCGCCGTTTCCGACCCGTCCCACATCGGCCACCCTCTTGTATAAAACGACCCCTAACGAGTTTCCAAAGAATTCATGGCTTGTACTAGTAAATTACGTGTAGTTATCATGATAAAGAGTACAGTGGCAATTGACTATAACAATAAGTATCCCAATTTAGCATTAAATCCTTAATGTACTACTGTTGTTTGGCTTGTCCAAGAATCTCTATAACGATTATACGTCATTTTCGTCCTTTTACATTTTACTTTATAAAACAAAATCTATAAAAATCATACACGCTTTCTGTATATTCGTGGCCCCTTGTCACTTTACTTACCTTGTGAAAAAAATTTTTGTTGTAACTAGAATGCTCAAATAAAAAATAGGCAGACCCTACAGACCCTCGATATAATGATATCGCGTAACTAAAATCGATCGAGTCGTTTAACTTATAGATAGCAACATAAAAATGCTACACACATACATATTATTTTCACAATATAACCATACTCGCATATAATATAGACTGTTAAACTGTAGTATTATCCTCCTTTTGACTTATCGTGTAAAAATCGAGAGTATTACATTTCTTGGTGAAAATGTACGGACGAAAAAAGCGGAAATGATTAAATTTTTTGCACATTATCAATCCCATTCTCTATTTAAAAATTAGTTGCCAAACGAGTTCATATCGCTCAGAATGTTTTTGTTTAAATAACAGTAAGAAAACATAAAAATTTACAATTATTTGATATTTTTTTATTCAGTTTATTAATGAAGCTACTCAAGATGACTGTAGTGCAATAGTACTAGTGTAATATATTAGTCAAGTTTGTTAAATAAGCAAATTGGCAGTAATCATACGAAGGGTTACCTTTCAAAGATCAAACAGAAAGCTTGTCGAATAATTCAGGGGTAGCTCAACACTTAGCATAGTTAGCATAAGGTCAAACTGACATTTCGTACAACATTTACGTCGCCGCCAATTCATAATATCATAAGGTATAGAACAAGCGTCACGCAATATTATGAAATTTAGTGTTGTAACGAAATCTATTCCGACATAAATTATCGATATGTCTTTATAATATTAAACAAAATCCAAGTCAGGTTTCACTCACACATAATATGGTTAACCTATGGTTAACCATTACTGCCCCAACTCAAGTCCATCGCTCTACCACAGATTAACTATTTACTAGCGTAAATCTCTATCAACTGAATTATTAAAAGTAACAAAATTATCTACAATGCAATAATATCAAGTAATTTCAAAAGAGACCGGAAGTAGGTAGGTATTTGTTAAAATTAATACTTGTATGTCATTCTGTGACTATGTGTTTGATACTTTCATCAGTGATATGTAAATCTATGTAAAACTAATACACAATGGCAAATAAATGAATTTGAATTTAAGAATAGAAACTTTGTCCAAAAAACAGTACTTACCAAATAAGTCCAAGAGATCTACCGAAGTTCGTCTTTAATTGAAAAATTATAGTAAAAAAGCTTCCATTATGTTATAAAATAACGTAATGTCTTTCATAAGCTAATTGCAATTGTTACTTTCGCGTTTAGATTTCCCACATTCGCGAACGTGAATATTTGTTTCTATAATTTTCGAATGGGATCATAAAAAAATGAGAATATTCGCAAATTTGAATGCGAATATTTAATAATTCACTAGTATAGATCAAATTAATCAATAATTTTATGTCAGTTCAGGCAAAGCTGCTTCCTAATTAAAACTTTTTTACTCAAATATAAATAAGTATTATGAAGCTTACCAATTGTATTGTTATTTCATAAATATATATTTTTACATTGATATACCTTTGACAAATAGATTCGCCAAATTATTCGCATAATTTATGTGATTCCAATATAAAAGTATGCGAATAATCGTGAATGCAAATGCGAATATTCGTTACATCACGTGTACAGAATTATTTTACGGAAAGACGACAGGACAAATTTTTGTGCTTCCAGAAAAATACATATTCGAGCCGGACTTGAACCAGCGACCAATGCATACCCCTTTTACACCATCCGCAAACCACATTTCACCAAGGTACCAACAGAGCTATTGAAATCTTTTATTATATTTTAATTTAATAAAATAACACATTTTCAAATCATTTTTACCTTACAAATAAAAGTCAAAGTCACTCTCAACGTCCATTGATAGTCCCCAGTTCACATGTGTTGCAATAAAATAATAACAGAATAAATTTCATAGAAAATCATTATTATCGATAAAACTCTAACGTTTTGAAGACATCACTTGCCTTACTCACCTTTTACCATAAACAGAAGGGTAGTACTTGAAACGAAATCGCCCTGTCGTAGCCTTACTGAAATATTAATTCAAAAGTTAGGAAAGAATGCTTGATTTAATTATTACAGTAATTTTCTAACTGCTATTTGACATGAAAGGCTTATAATCCAGACTTGACAGTGCGTGTTACGATGTTATGATTATTACCATTTATTATAATTATAATTACTTTAATGTAATTTTATTTAATTTAAAATTTAATTTGAAATATTTTTGGTAGTATTTAGATATGGAGCAAAGTATGACACTAAATTTTATTACAATTTAAAAAAGTATAAATTAAAAGTAATATTTTTGTAGGTACCTAAGTGTTGAGTAAGGATAAATTTAAAGTTAGGAAATATAAGTGACAACACCAACTTTCACTAAAAACAAAATTAGAATATTAGTTTTTTTTTAATTGCAATGCACCTAATAGAGTGACTATTTCTGCCTATAATTGGTTTTCGATCATGACTTTGTTGGCACGGAGTACTTACGTAGGTATTACATGTACAAAGAGGTAATATAAAAATATAATTCGACTCACTATTTCAATCTCCTTCAAATTCTCATTGGACATTTAAGGTTGAATTTTGACAATCGTTCAAAAACGAGTACGTTTTTTCAAATAGAATATTCTTTCAGACAAAATCATGTTTTGGTGTATTTTAATGGTCATTATTTTAAATCTCAAATAATTTTAAGTGATTTTTAGTGGTTATATTTCATAGTAGGAAACTATTATTTACATTTTTTTATTTTCAGTTGACATTTACGGATCAGTGAATCGGGAACGAATTTTTTTATTCCTATATCGGTACCTACTACGTGACATATTAATTTTAAAATACTTGTCGTAAAATGCCCAACAAATCCTTTTAAGTCGTATCAATCAAAAATACTTCCGCTAATTTACGACGGTAATTAAGTCAATCTCCCATTAAAGCCCCTTTTCTTAGCGACTCGTCTCGTCTGGAGGCGCATAAAACGCGCGAAAACCTAATGCCATTTCACGCCGGAGTAAACCTTTCTCTCGGAGTTAACGTCTATTTAAACTCGGCTTAAGTTAATCGATCGAGAAGGCCCTTAATTACGGCTTTATCTTACGAGTGATGAGGATTGAAGTAAAGAGATTTAAGTTGACTTGAATTAGCAAATACGTTTTCAAAACTTTCGTCTTTAAGTATATCCTCTTAAACGATAGAATACAAAACGATACATCCTTTTACACAGTTTCAGTCTACTTATTATATCTAAGTGCCAGCTAGTTATCTTTCTGTACAGATTATACATATCTATTACATTATATAGGAGACAAAATCAACCAATTTAAATGTCCCCTGTATGATTACTTCTTGCCACACGCTTGCCACAGGCTTTGCCTTCTGTAAATCCAAATACTGCTAAAAGTCGGTTTTTTGCGTATTAACGTTCTGGTCAATACGCAAAAATACGCTGATGTAGTGGTCTGTGTGTGATGTATTATACGAATATATGTATTATTACTATCATCGCCTATAATGTTTACGGTGACATCAAACAACAGAGATATTACTTTGATTAATACAAGCGTACTTCGCATAACTCAGAGTAACGTTACCCAACTGCCGAGAGAGAGGTTTGTCTATCCGAATTAGCGTTAAACCGCTAACCTGGAGTGTCGCCGCCATATTAATATTCATAATCGACGCCCGTCGCTCCTTGAGCATGTTATTCTGCAGCGTGGAAACTGGAGATGTTAATTTAATTTGAAATTCAAAGCAAAAACTAATTTCTCAGTATACATCTTCATAACGAGAGAACAGGATACAATTGTTTCTGTAGAACGATAAAATTTTCTTTTATAATTTTATTAACAGATACGAATTGTACCGATTACGTGCAAAGTTTTAAAACTGTTTACATACTGACGAAACGAATATCTAAAAATTGGAAACTCGAAACCTTTTAATGTCTATTAAAAGATGAACAAAACAGCATAACGAAGTCGATGTGACTTGCACCTCGGTAGCGTGCTTCCCGCCGGGACCACAAACCCTAATTATGTCTGAAACAATACCCGACTTATTTTTATCCATTTTGTGCTCAATCATAATTACTTGCGCCTCCTGAGGGAAGCATTGTTATGGAAAATCATCACCCGTCTCAAACCTTTGTACCGTAACGTTTTATTACAGACGAAATATACAACCAAGTTTTCGCGAAAAGTAGGTTCACCTCTTTTTCACCTTTACTTTTATTATATGCGTATTTGCTATTTAATATTTATTTACAGTTAATTATATTCATATGTATTATTAATCGCTAACATATCAGTTCAATATTATGAATTTTGGAACGTAAAACGCTCGTTGAAATTGAAATGACTTCATGTCCTAATAACTCAATTTTGAGATTATTACACAAATTATTTCCTGAATAATTCTTAAAATATATACATACGTATTAAGTTTTTGTTTTTGTAATTATGTTGTCGTGAACGTTAACATAAGTAGAAAACTAAGAACATAAAAAAATTTAAACAAAAATAGGGACAAAATTTGTTTTATGGCTATTAGCGATTAGCTAAAAATGTAATAACTTTTTTAATTGTTCGTTAAATAGATACAAATAAACAATTTAAAACTTTTTTCGGAAATTATCCAATTCCTTATTACTCCTACAGACTGACAATTACTAGTATAGATCAGTAATAATAATATTACAGCTATTTTCACTTGTAATTTTATTGTAACTTTTCCAAATATTAATGTAAACCGTTTTAAAATCGCTGTAAAAAAGTACCTACATCTCATATAGCCTTCAAAATTAAACAACAACTCCATAAAAGCGCACGCAATTACCTGAGTCTAGCATATTTTATCTTTTTCCGCGATATAAATGCTTTGTAAGGGTGAACAATAGCTGCGGGGCAAGAGGAGTGAAGAGACGAAGCTTTATAATTTTTTAATTAATACCACCGAAAACATCAAAGTCATCGGCTTGCCGCGTGCTAGTAAGGGAATAAATATTTTTTTTTTTAATATAAAATTGCCGTTTTGACATATTCATTGAAAAGTAGAGATTATTTATAAAAAAATTAAATAATAAACAATACCTACCTGCTTTATTAATAAATGTTGCAAAACAGTAATTAAAACTTAAACTTTTGGTTCGCAAATTGAAGATAATATGCATGCCTTTGACCTACTACGTACCTACTTACGACCCCTTTCTTCGTATTCATTGAAATCATTCTATTGGAAATTCGTGTCACTTCACAGAGGCGTGTTGTGGCTTTGGAAAATTGTCACTGTGAAAACCACCCATTAGGAAAACCCGTAGGAAAACATGGTATAAAGGATTTCCCGCTTGACGTATCTTGTTAATTGTAACACATTTTTCGAATGAGTGAATGTGTTTAAATATTTAATCTGTTTATTATCCACCGTAGTGCAAATACTGTAATTAAATTCTTGAAATAAGTTACATCAAATAGATTTACTTTCATGTAAATAATGTCTGAGATAAAAACATAATATTATACAAACCTGTACAGTGTACATATGTATACGTTTTCTTTTAATATATAACGCTAAAACATCTTGCAAGTTATTTTAACTAACGTACTTTATTCTGAAACTTTATCGAGAATTTGGGAGCCTTATGAAACTACTTAATATAAAATCTTACTTTATTTGTTACTCAAGAATTAAATATATGCAGCATTATTAACAAGCAAACTAATCATAAATTACTAAACGTTAGTAACTTAGAGCACGGTGTTTCGGTGTTCGATATGATATTTCTCTTAGGTGAAGCCGCATTGCACGCAGTCACCGAGTGGATGAGCGATCTAGTAGCATGTTTACCCAGCATCTTCGTGTTTCTATTATATGTGGCAATAGCTGTTAAAAGCTGCATCAGAAACATCAAAAATCAAACCTACAAAAAACGGGCCACTGTTATCCCACTTTCATACTGGTCACAAATCTGATGTGATGTGAGAATGAGATGAGCATATCCTCCTTCTCGCCTTGTTCGTAAGAAAAGACCAGCAATTAGTCTTATGGTTATTGCTATTATTATAAATGAAATAAACTTTTTAAAAATAAATAAATTGGGTCTAACTCACCAATTCAGTTTTATGCTCATGAAAGCTAATTACTGAATAAGAAAATATATATACATTGAAATCGTTTCTGACTACGTATTTATAAAGGTAAAGGAGTCGTGAAAATCCAGCGGGTTTATCTTCACCCTTTAATTGTTGGCTAGAGTACTATCTCGAGGCTTCTCTCCGATTGCGGGCTATAAAATGTTACAGCCCTTTTGTTGTACGGCAAATAACAGGCTCTTGTTGGCTCTTGTCGCCTGTGTTTCCATATAGACCTTATTATAATATTGTTTGAAATTCGTATATAGATTAAAACTTTTCTTTATATTTATCATAATATTATAGTTATAGTACTGTGCGATCTAGAGCATTAAGCAATAACTCTAATAGGCTAGATGGCTTTTTTTTAACAATTTAGTTAAAAGATAGGTTTAGCAATCATAAACAAAACTGTGAAAAAATATTCGAAATACAATGAGAAACATAAGAGGTATTTTTTTTATATAGCAAATACAACAGGTTACAATCATAATAATTAGTACAATAATTGACAAATCATACTTATGTACGAGATCGAAACCCTAAATATATTTCCACGACATGACAATAACAAAATTGAGTAAAAATAGCTTACATTAATAAACAATCAAAAAGAAAGAAAACAATTCAGAAGAAATCCATAATTACATGTTAAAATACGTAAATATATTCGAGACAAAAGTTATTCGCTTTTAAGCTTTAGTAGTGGGAACAGAGTGTGGATAAGTCTCGTCTCTGTCTCTCCAAGCGCTGTGCAATGTCTTACAACTTTGTGACGCCACAGCTTTGTAACGCTATCTCCCTCTAGAGCTCATCCCCACTCTGTCCCCACTATTGAACTTTAAAACCCAATGACTCAGATTCTGTCAATGAATGTCAATTCGTTTTTTCTGAATCGTATTTAAAATGTTTAATTATTGTAATACAATGTATAAAATAATTAAAGTCGCTAGCTATATATACCCACATATCTTCACACTGCCACTGTATTCCTAACAAAGTAGGCAGGGCAGATGGAACGCCATGGATTGCTGTTTTTATATACCTCTTTCGTTTCCACAAACCCCATCATTGTTTTCTCACATTTTCGTCGAAGTATGCGATTGCTTTTGACAGTTCCGTCACCTAACTCTCGTGCTGTTTAATCCTCATACTATAAGTCAACCTTACGAGTCAATTTTCCTCAGTTTAATGAATGTAAATTACAAACGACAATATAGAATCATAAAACACAATATCGATATTTACAAAGTGTAACAACTGACAAATCTTTACTCAATCATTACACTATTTATAATATACTAATACATATATTAAAATAATATTCTAAATGCTATTTTGTCTACTAACTTAAAAAGAGCTTCCACAACTATAATTTTCCAAAGATTTTGCGCTTACTTAAAGTTCGGAGCCATAAACACGTCTCTAGCTTTGAATAATTTAGTTTGACGGGGTTGCTTACACACATCCCCGTTACTTCCGCCAACACCACACGCATCACGTAAAAAATTTGATATGCGATTGAAACGTGATCACATGTAACTTGAATAACAATGTAGAAATCCAAATGTGCCTATGACTAGTATTTTGATATAGATACGTATTTTTGGTTACAAAAATACATATTTGCTTATAAGCAGTGGCGTGAGAGGCTCTGGACATGGTAGATCTATGGGTAACATCTTAAATTAGTTTGTTTTTTGTAAGCTATGCTTCTTAAAAACAACTTACGTAGAATTTACGTATTTCAAATTACACTAATATTATCCAATATAGTACAGCATTGAGAAAATTGAGGTTATTCGTCAAGCGGTTTGTTACTAATTTGTGATGTTACTTGAAGGTTACCTATGTTCCTAGATCAAATTAGTATCATAAATCAGTTCACTCTAATATGTGAGTACAATTCATTTGAAATGTAAGACAGAATAATAACAAAATAATATTATTATTTTGCGATGCGCAAACAATATTTTTTGGTGTTTTTTATTGAAAAGCAAACACACAAACAGACAAAAATTCTAAAAATATTTGTTTTACTGATAACTAATAAAATAAACTAATAAAAACTAAAAGTCAATCATTCGCGAACTAGCTCATCTCTAGTTGTCTAATAAATGTCATAGTACCACGTTTGTTTACATTTTGAACAAAAATGAAAAAAGTAGGATATACATAAAGAGTCTGTGTACAAGAAGAAGAAAGCATGGTGAGACAACCCTGCTGCCAAAAATAGCTGTAATATGAAGGATTTGATGAAAGAGAGATATAAGCTGCAGAAAGCAGAAACGAAGGCACTTGTGAAAGAGAAGCGTGAAAGGTGTAGGGTGTTAGACGAAAACAAGATGTCGAACAACTTCTAGGAAAATTTCAAATTATTTTGGAAAGAAATACGTACCAACTACCGAAGTGGTCCGACACCTTGCAGAATGAATAGAGTGCGTTTGAAAGAACATCATCTGCTAACAGACAAAAAAGATGTTATGTAGCGATGGAGTGATGTGATACAGAGAATTGTATGAGAGTGACGACTCTGTCTCTGACAGGCTGTATCTCGTGTAACTTGTGGGACTGGATGACTTTTGATGGAGTGGAAGAACTCGAGCTACCTCGTAGAGCAAATGCTATCAATTATGTCAACATGTTGGGGGAGAGTGTGCTGACCACTTTGCGAGTTGTGTATCCACAGTAAGAAATGCCCAGTGTTTTCTACGTGTACGATAGCAGTAGAACACATACTGCAAGGAGAACCAATGCCTGGTTCCTCCAACACTCTGACATTAAGGTGATTCCATGGCCAGCTAAATCGCCTGATCTTAACCCCATAGAAAATTTATGGGTTTTAATGGTGCAGAGATGGGATCACCACAATCAAAGGAGAACGGAGAATCTCGTGCAACATTGTAGAGACATATGGGAAAATTTGCAAGGGACCAACATTTGCACTCGCTTAGGCGAGTCTATGGTACGCGACTCCAAGCTATTATTGATAACAACGCTGCATACACTCGATATTGATTGCAAATGTCGGTTGTTCGTATATTTTCTCATATGCAAGCAACATTGAACTTGTGGAATGACCTTCCTTCATGTCCGTCATTCCAAGTCACTGGCCTTTTCTCTTTAGGAAAAACCTTCTCCAACATCGTCTTGCAAAAAATTGTTTCAACTAAACTTGATACCATTCTCACTTCATCATTAATCTTTACTTCTATTTTTATTATTTTAGGAGTACTTATATGTAATATATATATATATATATATACCGCCTTACACATATCAGTTTTCAGTTTAATTGTAAACGATTTTCGTTAGAATGTGCGCAGCATAGAATATATCTATCTATCTATCTAACATTCTGCTTATTGAACATTTGGCGTACATTGCCGTGCAAAATTAACATGTGTTTCTGTAGCTTCAGTTAGATCTGCTGCCGCAAATGAAAAAAAAAATAAAGTTTTTGCGTTTTAAATGAAATCATTCACTCTCTCCATACTTGCCTAGGACGGACTCAAATCCTGTCCTGTTCAATCAAAATATACCGATTTGCACGTTACGATATTATGAAACTGGATACGTAAAACGACTGAACCGCACTTCAGTTTATTCTCGTAAGTATTTTTTATATTTACCCATAATAAAATTACTTTTATGTAATATTTTACGTATGTATAATTTTTTATTAGTAACAAAAAATACATACATACGTTAATATTTATAAACTCAAAACTACACATTATATTAAATAACAGACTTTTTAAAGTTGCCGCTTAGAAAGAGACTAGAATAAAATTAATATTTTTCCTAAATGTTTCTAGAACATTTGCTAGATTTGTAAAAAACGCGCTCTGTTGTGTAGTAGATTTACTTTAATTTTACATACTACGACATACACATATATATTTTTATACACTAAAAAAAAAAGAAAATGTCCTCGGGTATAGGTAGGTGTCGATGATGTTACAACATTTCGTAAAAAAAAATTCTATGTGGATTGCATTGTGATTCATGTAGTGATGAGAAATTACTATTTTGCACATAAAATATTTATTTCTTTGTATGAAAAGATGTTCAATACTCCTTAAAATTTGAAATATTAGGTACTTGATGTGAATTTGCCAATCGCTTTTTTCGAATTCAATTCTCATTCTCATACTCAATTCCCTCACACACTCATTTATACGCAAACTTACTAACAAATGTAAGATTATATTTTTTTATTATGTTATATACGTATAAGCATGCTATGTCCGGAGGAGGGCGTTGATATCTGCTGCACAATTTATACTTCTGCAACTGAGGTAGACACACCCTTTTTTTTGCGTTTTTTTTTGGGGTATGTGGGACTCCTCAACATTAGGGTGCTAGGCCGAGTCTACCCACTAAAACCTGACGGTGTTCCTCGAGAGCCTTGATGCCGGGGCAACGGGAGCGCGTTGGCATTCTGCCGCGACCCCGGCGGCTACGCCCAGCCTGAGCCGGGCCCTCCTCCGTTTGCGGGCAGTTTTACCTGCCCGCTCTCCTGGGAGGCGCGCGGGAACATCGCGCGCACCATCCCGAGGCCATTGGTGAGGCGCCTTCCCCCGAAGGACACCCCAGGCCTCCGAAGTGGAGGCTTCCGCACCCCGCCTACACCACGGCAGGGGCGTCAGCACGCCCACCTGATTTTTACGTGTTTACTCACGGGTTTTTACAAGTTTTCCTTCTTCCCGCCCCTGATTTTAACGTGTTGTCTCACGGGTTTCATTTCGAGTTTTCCTTCTCTCCATCTCTGGTTTTAACGAGTTTTCTCACGGGTTTCATTTCGAGTTTTCCTTCTCTCCACCTCAGATTTTTACGTGTATCCTCACGGGTTTTTAAAAGTTTTCCTTCTTTCCACCTCCGGGGCCACAATACCCTTCCTGAAAGAGGGGCAAGTGACCCCGACATCTGACCCCCGCCCTCACGCAGAGGACGGGGAACACAACTTGTCCCCATATATGAGGACATCCCCCCCCGGTCCGGGCCAGGCCCTTTCAGCACTGCAGCCTCATCGGCTCCAACCCGGTACTGAAGGCGCCGCCGAAGCACCACCCTCAGGAGTGTTTATCGACTCTCCAGTCTAGATCCGCAGTGTTTAGTGGAAACAGGGTCACCTCGAGAAGGGTGTAGACATGAAGTCTACGCACTGCGGTCTTGGGGTGGCAGGCTAAGGCTCCACTTAATGGGAGCTACAAGCGCCTGTTGGTCCACCCACTGTGGCGGGTCATCCACACCACTCGGCCCCGAGGTAGACACACCCTTTTTTTTTTTTTTGCGTCAGGAAATGCTTTATGCATCCCGTCCTGCGGTAGGGGGGGTGGCAGGGGGGTATGTAGGACTCCTCGACATTAAGGTGCTAGGCCGAGTCTACCCACTAAAACCTGACGGTGTTCCTCGAGAGCCTTGATGCCGGGGCAACGGGAGCGCGTTGGCATTCTGCCGCGACCTCGGCGGCTATGCCCAGCCTGAGCCGAGCCCTCCTCCGTTTGCGGGCAGTTTGACCTGCCCGCTCTCCTGGGAGGCGCGCGGGAACACCGCGCGCACAATCCCGAGGCCATTGGTGAGGCGCCTTCCCCCGAAGGACACCCCAGGCCTCCGAAGTGGAGGCTTCCGCACCCCGCCTACACCACGGCAGGGGCGTCAGCACGCCCACCTGATTTTTACGTGTTTACTCACGGGTTTTTACAAGTTTTCCTTCTTCCCACCTCTGATTTTAACGTGTTGTCTCACGGGTTTCATTTCGAGTTTTCCTTCTCTCCACCTTTGATTTTAACGTGTTTTCTCACGGGTTTCATTTCGAGTTTTCCTTCTCTCCACCTCTGATTTTTACGTGTTTCCTCACGGGTTTTTAAAAGTTTTCCTTCTTTCCACCTCTTGACCCGCGTCCTCCGCGAAGGACGCCGGAACCAACACTTAACCAACAATACCCCTCTCAAAGGAGAGGGGCAAGTGGAAAGATGACCCACACGGCAGACCCCCGCCCTCACGCAGAGGACGGGGAACACAAACTTATCCCCCCCCGGGTCCAGGCCGGGTCCTTTCGGCTCCACCTCCTACTCGGTCCCAGCCCGGTCCCACCCCTGATTTTAACGTGTTTACTCACGGGTTTTAATAAGTTTTCCATCTTACCACCTCGGGGCCGAAAGCCCCACACGCCGGACCCCCACCCTCATTATGAGGACGGGGAACACGACCTCCTCCCCCCGGTCCGGGCCGGGTCCTTTCGGCTCCACTACCTACTCGCTCCCAACCCGGTACTGAGGGCATCGCCGAAGCGACACCCTCAGGAGTGTTTATCGACTCTCCAGTCTAGATCCGCAGTGTTCAGTGGAAACAGGGTCACCTCGAGAAGGATGTAGACATAAAGTCTACGCACTGCGGTCTTGGGATGGCAGGCTAAGGCTCCACTTAATGGGAGCTATAAGCGCCTGTTGGTCCACCCCCTGTGGCGGGTCACCCACACCACTCGGCCCCAGGTAGACACACCCTACTCTAACCTCCTAACCCCTGGCGTACTACTCATAGTACATTAAAAATTCAAAATTCCCGCATTAAATTAAATCAGTTTTTCTAAAACTGTACTGCTGCAATGCATGGTTTATAAACGCAACTTTTAGAAAAAAAATAAGCTGTCACTCTGTGACAAACAGTTCTTTTCCAAGATGGACGACCAGCGTAGACGCACGCGTCTCTGCAAAGAGCAAATTAAGTAATCCTTTTACATACACACTTTTGATGAATAATTTTTAATTGTTTTGTATGTTTTCAATTGTTATTGAAGTAAAAGATAATGTTTACAAAGTATCAATTTTTTTTCGCTGGAAATCAAACACTTTGATGTACTATACATAGTACACCAGGTGTGAATTAAGGTTTTTTACACTTTTTGATGTACTATACGTAGTACATCAGGTGTGAATACTGAGCCTCACATATATATTTTTTTGTTTCAGTTTTACAATATTTGGTTGATTCTGAACATGATTTTTCAGAAGACTCAGATAATGATGCTACCTATCAGCAGAATAATGTTCGTAGTCAATTTTCTGATGATGACACTGATAAAGAAGGAGATTCAACAGTTTCGGAAGCTCCTCCATTTCCGGTGCCAATCCCCTCACCATCATGTTCCTTTACAATCACCAGAACAGCTTGACATGCACGAACTAGAGGTACGTCACGAAGTCGAAGGGGCAGAGGCAGAGTTTTCCGAATGGATTCAAGGGTAAGGTCAAGAAACGATCCTGCTATCTCTACAAATCAATGGCAAGTAACTGATTTTGTGCCCACAATTCATGCAATGACCAGTCTAAACTATATTTAAAGAGACCTTAGCGAAACAGAATGGTACAAGTTATTCGAAGAGTACATAGATGATGACATTTTGACTAAGATGGTCGTCACTTCTAATCAGACGTATGTGCAATACAAAGGAAGATCCCTAGGCTTGAATTTGAATGAACTCAAAGTGTTTATCGGCATATCGTTACTCATGTCAGCAATCAATTATCCAATAATAGACCTTTACTGGAATCGTAAATGGAAAATTAATATAATTGCCGCTGCAATAAAATATGGAAAGTAATGCCTTTGTACCAAAGAGTACTACAAGGTTGTCATCTCCAAAAGAGGTCTGAACATATATCTATTGACGAAATGATAATACCTTTTACAGGGTCATGTGGTTTGAAACAGTATTGTCCGAACAAACCAAATCCAGTGGGACTGAAAGTGTTCGTTGCAGCAAATCCAGATGGACTTATACTGGATATGGTTGTTTATCAAGGTGAAAAAACATTCGAAGAATATTCATCTCAAGGTTTTTCACTTGGTGAGTCAGCAGTACTAAAACTTACAGAAACGTTGGTGCCAGGTCATCATTAATATTATTTTGATAGGTATTTTTCAACAACTTGCTGTCTGTCCTGAGAGAAGTCGTACTAAGAAATGGACAATTCGTTTTATTTTCCATACGATTGATATATCAGTAACGAATGCCTGGACTTTATATCGTAATCGTCAACTTTCAAGTGGTATTCAGAGACACAAAATAGAGCAATTGCGAGAATTTAAGATGAACTTGGGAGAAAAGTTGATTACGGAAAATTTACCACCTGCTAATTCCGAAGAAGGAATCCAGAAGGAGAATTACGCAATGTGCACAAGAAGCGAAGAATGGAAATTAAGCCCATACCTCCGCTGCAGAACCGCAAAGCCTTACATTTGCCTGAGTATATTCAAATACGTTGCAGAAAAGAGGGTTGTAATATGAAAAGTACAGTCAAATGCAGGGGCTGTGACATTTATTTGTGTCTAGTAAAGAACAGGAATTGCTTTTTGCAGTTTCATGATTAATAAATTGGTAATTTATTTCAATTTACAGGTCATGAAACTGCATTTTCTGTTCATATAATAAACGTTAAAAAAGAATTGACTAAATTAATGTTGATTATACATAGGAAGGCCTTTATCCAGTAGGGTATGAATGTAGACTGATTGATTGATACATATAGGGTCCTTACATATGAAATTGGCGTTTTGTACTGGAGGAATACAAAGTCAATATTTTTTTTGTAAAATATATTTAATTAATCAAAGTATACACCGTTGTTATCTATGCACTTTTGCCATCTCATAGGTAGTTCGTTGATCCCTATACTAAAAAAACCATGAGGGCGAGAATCAATAAACTCTTTGAAGGCGGTTTGGACTGCCGCATCGGAGTTGAATTTTTTCCTTGTAAGAAGTTGTCCAAATTCCGGAAAAAATGGTAATCTGATGGAGCAAGGTCCGGGGAGTACGGTGGATGTCGCAGACATTCCAATTATAGCTCATCTAACTTAGTGGTTGTTTGTTGTGCAGTGTGTGGTCTTGCGTTGTCGTGAAGCAGCAGTGGCCTAGAGCGATTGACCAATCTCGGTTGTTTAGCAGCTAGTTCTTCCTTCATGGTTTGCAGTTGCTAACAGTAGATATCTGCCGTAATCGTTTGGCCAGATTTTAGAAAGCTGTAGTGAACGACACCGGCGCTAGTCCACCAAACACTCACAAGTAACTTTTTTTGAGTCAATTTTCGTTTAGGGCAGGATTTGGCTGGGTCTCCAGGGTTCAGCCATTGCGACGAGCGCTTCCGATTATCGTACAGTATCCACTTTTCATCACAAGTAATGATTCGATTTAAAATCCCTTCATTATTGTGTCGATTGGCAAAGTAACACAGCAGTCGACGCATGTTTGCAAGTTCGATTCACTCAATTCATGAGGTACCCATCGTTCAAGTTTTTTTACTTTCCCGATTTGCTTCAAGTGGATTAATACAGTTTTGTCACTTACCCCGAAGCCTGCAGCTATCTCTGAAGTGCTTTGTGATGGATCCGCTTCCACAATAGCCTATAATTCTTCATTTTCCACTTTGGTCTCCGGCCGTCCACGGGGTTGGTTCTGAAGGTCGAAATTTCCAGAACGAAAACGTTGAAACCAAAAACGTACCGTGCTTTCTTTTGCGACACCAGCGCCGTACACATCATTAATCCTTCGAGCTGTTTCTGCAGCACTGGTGCCACGGTAGAACTCGTACTCGTAAATATACCGATATTTCATGTTTTCCACTGTGCGGTAATAAGCGACGCCAAAGAAAGAAATAATGAGGAAAAAAACAAATGAATGACTGTTTTCAAAACTCAAATGTACCAGCTAAATGAATTTATAAATTTGAATTTGGAATTTTTAACCAAAGAGGAGATATTTCAGATCAAAGTGGTCAGTACGACAAAACGCTAATTTCATGTGTAAGGACCCAATAATATCTCAATTAATCACAATGAAAACTTTAAAAATGGTAATTATTGCTAAGAAAAATGACTGATTTCGTACTATTTTTATTAGATTTTTGTTTTAAGTTAGTACAAAAAAGTACATTCTTTTTTTTTATAAAGAAACGACTGAATTTGATTAATAGATTAAAAATAAATAAACACTTACATTGTTCGTTAGTTTTATGCGTATTATTCCATATTCCAAATGAAATTTATTTTTTTCATTTCACACCGAAAGTACTTCACATAGTACATTAAAGTTTAGATTTCATCTCAATTAACACCTAATGTACTACATACAGTACATCAAGGAATTCCACTTTTCCAAGTTCATGATTTTTTTAAATATTTTTCCCATAATTTTAGTAACATAACCATAACCAACCTACCAAGTTTTATCAAAATCGGGAAGACTTCATACCCTCAGGGGTTAGGAGGCTAAGAAACTAACATTTCTTTGCGGTCCTCGAACTAAAACATTGACATTATTACACACACTAACAATATGTACGTAAATGTAATTAAAAAGCAATATATATGAAGAGAAAAAGATATGACGTGTGTTTCGCAAGCATTGGTGTTAATTAACTCCTATTTCACGGTACATAATTTAGTGCGTAAGGTATGTCTACCTCAGTTAAAGTCTTTGTATTAAACTATTAACAATTGTGATAGTAGTTTCGTTTTTATTACTATTATACTATTATTGTAACGTTTTTAAACGTTCACGTTCACCTCGCAACCCTAACTGAATGGGTCTATGTTGTGTTTATATTTTAAGGCTAAATAATTTTTTATCTTGACGTTTCGACCGGATTGCACCGATCGTGATCACGGGCAGACTCATCCTCACCAGTTTGCCCTTGACCACAATCTGTGAAATCCGTCGAAACGTCGGGATAAAAAAAGCTATTTAGCCATTAAATATACAAACACGACAATGACCCGTTTAGTTAGAATTGTACGATACTATTATATTATTATCAAAATAATCGATAATAAATTGCATAATAGTAGTATATATTGTACAACGACTGTCCAGCACTACTACGTGTAAAGCAAAATTCGTGAGCATTCGGTGTTTGCACACAATAAGCGAGGTGCGAGCGCCGCACCCACAATCACATACCGATGTCACACGCTTTGTGCACACTGCATTTTACTATTCCAAATATAAAATTTTATTTTACGATATATTTTGTCCCCTCTAAAAACGTAATTCGATTATACTGTTAAAATCTAATAAATGTGAATAATAATTACTAGCAACTACATCCGTTACTAATAAGTACTTAATAGAACAATTTCTAGAAATTCTGCGACCCGTCGTCGCCTTTATTTGTAACATAAATTACACTTTGCACCTAGTACTTTTGATATTATCGGCCTAATAAACCCGCCATATTACCGAGTTGTAACTAATTTTGTGTTATAAACGTTTAAGTACGTTTTTTTTGGTTACACAGGAGAAACCTGAACCGGGCTGGGTATCTAACATAACCCATGGGGGGACTGGACAATGTTTTTACCCACCACAACTACCGTGAGCGTTCTTGGTGTTTGTGGTATCCTGTGATATCCTGTGTAATGCACCCGAGTCCCTCTAACGGTGCTGTGCCGAAATATATTTCGGAGCCAGTCTGCTGGGAAGGATCCCTATCATCTCCGTAGTGCAACATCAGAGCGGACCACACACGCTCGATCTCAGAGTCTCCTACCATAAACAGCAGGATTCCACGCATCTAATTGGCCACGAACCTGAAAGCCTCACTTTAGTCACCATTGTGTTCCGGGTTCCGGGTATAGTCCCTATAACTAAGTTGTATTTTTGTTACGCGTAAGAAACCTTCAAAAGATAACCAGTAATCCACCTAGATCTAAAGTTCTAAAACTCAATCTCACTGCCGGTGGGTTGGATACATTCGAAGGTTTCTCGCGAGTTATCAAAATAAAAATTTACGCATGGATAGATTTTTTTTAGAGTTATGTACGAAAATTACAAATGGGAGCACTTATGTAGACACCTGTGCCATTCGTACTATCCCATGCCCATCCGTCTGTCTGTCTGTCAGATATTTTTTTCTCGGGAACTATTTGTCGTAAACAGCTGAAAGTACCAGTTATAGTATCTAAGTAGCGGCCCAAATGTAAAAATTAACTTCAAAACTTGAGTCCTTTGTGGATTAATTTCAGGAGCTTAAACAGAAACTTAAAAAACAAATGTCGTTTTTGGGAATAGTTGTGAGGGATATCAAAATAAAACTTCAAATCACGAATACCTACCATATATACATAATAACACTACTCCAAGTTATATTTTTAACATTTTTTCAAAAATACACGTAAAATTTTCAAAAATCATGGACATTGAGAATAAAGTCTATGATGAAAGAAATGTATCAAGATTGCATTATATTAGATACATATTTTGACTTCAAAAAGAGCTCCGCAACAAACTTTTTTTTTGTCTGCAAAAAACTCCTCTACCTCTCAATGAAATTTCCGTTAAAATCGGTTCAGCCCTTTCTGAGATTAGCCCGGACAAACAAACAAACAGAGTGACACGGACGAAAGTTTAAAAAATGGTCATTTTGATTTTTGTTACTTGCAAATAACCATATAAGCTTAAGAAAATCCTTTATTTCGAAATGACAGGCGGAGACTTCAATATTATTTATGCGTATTAATGTACAAATAAATAGATGAGAAGCATATATTATATAATACATCTTTAGCTATGCATATTCCACCAAAGTTAAAAACTGATTATGTAAATTACACGTGTTTCACTGTCACCGAAACATTTTCAGGAATATTTAGGTAGAGATTAGATTCGGTCAGTTAACTAACATCGACTTGGATATATTCGGGTCGATTAGTTACCTAGCACGTAGTATCGACTTGGTTAGACTCGGTACTAAGCTTAATACCTGCGTATATCCGCATTTTGTATGTCTAAAAAATCTTGCACTGTTTTAATACAGTATTTGGACTTTAAAAGTATCACCAACAATTGGTTGAAAGGTAACGGAAACTGCCGAAGTGCTTTACACAGACTTACCATATATTCCATAGTTAAGTAAAGACAGCATACAATGTTACCAATTTATCTTACCCGTGTTATAACGCGCACCTACTGTAACCTATGGACAATTACATTGCGCATTAGTCTCACACCACAAAAACATCCACATTTCAACAAAAACAAACGTGGGGATTGCCTCTGAGCGCTTATAATTTGTCAGATACTCTGAAACCAAAGAAAAATTCAATGCTGTTCCAAAAAAGATACTCCAAATCATTGATGTTAAGTTAAGATTAAGTTTCGTGTTACCTACACAGTGGTTACTTGTTAGTAAATACGGTAATAATTGGTACAACTATTATCACTTTATTTTAGATACATTATTTTCTTAGATTTAAAAAAGTCATCGTAGAGAAATATAGAATAGAATAAATATTTCATTAATAGGCATAAACACACAATAAAAAATGGGTTTTTCTTTGCCAGAGTGCGTGGGAACAGCCCACATCGGTGCCGTACTGTTGCCCCGCTAACGTCTTCTTCAAGGGGGATGAAATATCTAAACGCGAGTCTCTTAATGGTGCTCATTTATTTCTCTCCCGAATCTCGCACTGAACGCTCGTAATTATTGCGTTTCCAGTAGGGTTATTAAGTTTTGCTTCGGTTAAAATGAGAAATGGCCACATTTATTCAATGCTCAACTTGATATCTGTAAACGGGAAAGGGTTGAAAATTTAATTTTGTACGCGGTGATATTATGACGTAATTATTTTAATAGCGCCTTCCTTTGAAATTTTATATTAAAGTCAACTTTGTGGTTGTCGTTATAAATAAACTTTAATTTAATTATAGTTACAATACAATTTAAACTTGCTGCAGTCTAAAAAAAAGCATGTGTGTACTCGTGTACACATGTAAGAAGTTATATTTCTTTGAAGCGAATAAATATAAAATTCAAAACCGACCACATATAAAAAAATAAAACTGACTGCTTGAAATGAATGAAATAAGAAATAATAAATTATGTGTTACACCGGCGCGCGCAACTTCATTAGGTACATGCATGGAGCTAAGTTATTATCGCTAGTATATTAGTATTCTGTGGTTATTATTCTTAGGTATAGACAGGCATGGACGTTTTCATCTTCGAACGACGACGAAATTCATTAAATTATATGTTACATCGACGCGCGCAACTTCGTCACACGCTAAAAAATACACTCTGTTTTTCCAAACGCGCCGAATGAAGTAAAACTTCAATAAATACATCATTTTAGGTACGTTAAAATATAACGAGCATCTACAATATTTATATGTATTACAGCTTGTAGAATACGTTACACCCTTAAATGTGGATGATTACTAAATATAGGTAGGTACTTTTGATGCGTGTTAAACTCTTATTGTAAAGATCAAGGAGGATTAGAAACGGACGATTGGATGCTGAATTCATATTTCGTTTGATGTAACCTATACGGAACTTACAGATATCATAATTGTTTCTAGAACCGTACAAGCAAAATTAATTCACAAACAAATATGTACAAAAATGTAAAAAAAACTGGCTAGTTTCTAATTTGTGATTTATTTCTCCCGTAATATTTATACAAACTATCAACTCAATGATGTTATAGATTTTTCGCTTTGCAGACTTCGAAGATAAATGGGAAATGATATTTTTTACTTTTTCAAGTCAAAAATTATACAACATGAAAATAAATGAAATATAATAGCTGGCTCAACAGACGTCGTTCCGCTCTTTAACTTGACTACAGCGCCATCTTTCTTTTCTTTTTCAGCCCCCTGGGAGTGAAACTCAAATATGTGAGACTTTCGCCCGCTAAAACCCATGCTGTGGCTGACCTCGGCGCGATGTCGAGGGCTCCGGGATCACCTACGGAACGCAACGGAATATCTCACGCGCTATGCGGAAGCTCTTCTGGGTTGGCAATGACAAAGCCCCCCAGCATTCTCGCAGTGCTACGACGAACGCACCATACGCGCTGTTGTACTCCTTGATGTTACATGGATGAATGACAGAAGACTCCTCTCCTGTCGGCCTTAAAACCCCCTTTAGTCGCCTCTTAAGATAGACGAAGAACACCGTAGTCTTATTCTCTGATCCGGGCTACAGCGCTGAACTATAGCCCCACCTGTTGAAATCTATAACAGCTATGAACAAATATAATAGCTATGAATAAATAGTGGAAATATGCCCGCAAGCGATCAAGTCGTTCGGAACTCGGAAGTTACAAGACAATTAATAGCTGTACCAATGATTACATACAAATAAAGATTTTGTTATGTACTTGAGTCAATAACCTCACTTTCAACCTCACTTTTTCTCCCCATTTGCAGTTTTTTTTTATTATCATTTACAATAAGGGTACAACTACAAGGAGAAGCATTATTTAATTCTATGTATTCCTAATTTTAAATTGATAGCATTGGTAGATATTCCCGAAATAAGCAAGTCTGTCACAGACGTACAAACTATTGGTGTCACTAATCAACACATATTTCGCCTTAACGAAACATCTTTAGGATATTTCAGAGAACCGATTCGGTGCTGATTAGCTGACCGACACTAAATAAATATAATTTAATTGATTTATATCAATTAAATTATTAATCATATTTGATTGAAATTATACGTAACATGTAAGCAAGCCGATTATCACCTTAGTAAAATTAAACCGATATCTCATTGTTATAGCACTCACGACGCAAAACGGAGTCAAAGCCAAGCTCATATTTTGTGAAACCCGAGGCGCTTACAAATTCCAAACTCAGTTAAAGATAACACTGCGCGTCTAAACCTCCTGAGCTAAAGATCCTTCTTCAAAGTGTGTTTATAATTAAACGGATTTGTTTGAACAATAGCGTCTTAGTCACGACGTTAAACTTAACACTAGGTTCATAAAATTGTTCGTAATTTATACAGAAAATAATCTCTAATTATGTACTAATAATAATCTTCAATAATACGTACCAGAATAACTGTTACACATGTTTATTGTAACATTAAAGTAAACCTACACATTTCTATAAATAGATACATAACATACATATCTTAGCGCTGTATCCGGTGTATCCCTAACGGGGTAGCCAGAGAGGACAGAGCTATAGAAGATAATATACAAAAAGTTTTCTACTGAACTCAAAGTTCTAACTTCTCAGTCCTATGCATATGCAGTCAGTGCTGCAAGGAACTTCCTATATAGGAATAGTGAGATTTGAGTACTCGAGTGTCTGTTGATTTTAAATTAAGCATGCGTTGAACACGCCAGGCGGACATTTTCACAGAATTCTGGTTACTGATATGATGGTACTGTATCTGTTAATCACTATCATTTTAATGTTTACATCGTGTAGTAACGAGGCCATAGTGCGCGAATCTGAAGCGCACTTTACCTATATTTAATTTTGTTTATGTTGATGTCTTTAAGTTGTAGCTTGGCAAAACTAAAAATTTGGTAATAATAAAAATTAATTAAAGAAAACAAAAAAACTCGACTATATGTAGGTGCCTTCCTATAAGGAACTAACAAAATGTAAACAAGACATGTAATAGTAATCTCATTTTAAAATTAAGGCTACAAATATTTCTTGTCAGTGAATTAGCTACATACCTACTTACATACAAACTTAGGTGTAGTTTCCTACTGCATGTTAAGATTTAATAGTATGAATTTTTGAAACCCCATGCAAATTATAAGTAGCATTATAGTAGTAAATATGAATTTTAAAAATATGTTTATAAACACGTCTTGTTAACCGACATCCTTTTTACATCTTCTCAGTTCATTTTACATACAACCCGCGGGGTTATTACCTAAAAATTTGCAGACAGCGACAGCCACGCGATCACTACGCGACCAGTGACTAATTGTAATAAAAAATTGATATCATATATGACGATTGCGTATCTATTATTATATGACCGTAAAATGCACTTTTCGCGGTTGATGTAGCGCCACTATACAAATTATATTACACAAATTCTCGTTTTGACAGCATGTATCGCGCAATATTGGCTGCCGCATGCTGTTTGCAATTTACGTAATAAGCGTGCGGGTTAGTTTTATTTAATTAACTTGTTTTTTTTGTTTTCATAAGAATTTCGAAATAAAAAATTATTATTTTTTTTTTATTAATTTTTTTTTTTGATACAGTTTTGTACATCGTGTGCGGGTACAGTGACAACTGCACTAGTCTTTTTGACTGTATCGCAGTTGGCAATGCCCTTCCCTGTTAACATTTCTTAACTTTTGTGTACTTATGTCACAACATAATATATTATTTTTAAACTCGTTTTGGTAAACAAGGTAAATTAACTAAATATATAATAACTAAATAATAGTAACAATATTTAAGCAATTGTAATAATTGCAAAGCTGTAGATATGAAAACGTTGTACTAATCTGAACATTTCACAATATTACAAAATTGTAGTTGACTCGCCCACACATGTGCGCGAGTTTGTTTGTTTTTTATTGTGTAGAGAGTTTGTATGTGTGAAAGTTGGGTGTGTGTGACTTTGTGTGATAGTTTGTATCTATACGTGCAGGGATTCATATTTATTTGCAAGTGACAATGTGTGTTAGTATAGTAAGTAAGACGTATAGTACTAACTAATATTTAAGTTCAGTCCAATATTAAATCTACTATGTCGTTGTAAGTGAGTTCTTTTAACCAAGTCACTATTTTACTTCTGATATTGTAGTTATTATATTGTTTTATTTTCGCTCTTTTATTTATTACATTATATAAACGTGGCGCTAAATTATTATAATGCCTTTTTGCAAATCTACTGTATGTCATTGGTACAGGACATTTTTCCAATCTTTTTGTGTATTGTGGTAGCGTAGGGATTGTAACTCGGCGATATCTTAGTAAGCATTGTTGTATATAGAGTTGTCTAACACTCAGCACATTGGCAATCTCATAAACCGAAGCAGTAGGATAACGGAAAGGTAATCTCAATAACACCTTTAATACGGCACGTTGTACACGTTCAATTTCCAGCATGTAGGTTTTATTTGCTCCTCCCCAAGAAGTAATACAATAAGTAAGTATACACTGGCATAAGGCTTTGTAAGTTTGTATTAATACGCGTTTGTCTACTACGCAACGAAGTATCCTAAACACATATATAAGTTTCCTAACACGCGCTGCCATATTGGAAATATGTGACCCCCAATTTAACCTATAGTCAACAGTAATGCCAAGATACCTTATTTCATTCACTCTAATAAGTTTTGTACAATGACATTCATCTACTCTTTGGACAGAAATTCGGTTACACGGATGTGTATGAATGACAATCTCAAAATCACCATCTGGCCTGGAGTTGGCTGTTTTACTAAAACATACATAGTTTGTTTTAGAAGCATTGAGAGTCAGCAAACTATCCTCAAGCCTCAAGCAATTATATATACTCAAATAATAGTAGATAATAATCACGCATCAATTTAATGACCCTAAATTAAAATCAAAGCTTAAGACTATACACAAAACAAACTGAGGAACTGAGAAGTAACAGTCAGAAATTAAACTAATTTAGAAGAAACTGCTTTCAAATCCACTCCGGAAACCTCGGTTTAGAAAGCAGCATTGATTACAGACATACTCAGAGATAGAAATATTTAATATACGAAATTGTTTATATTTCCTGTACACATGTGGACAACCATCCAAAGCAGTCAAGTACAAGAATCATAGCTATGTGCTTTACATGAATGCAACTAATTTCTTATTGATATCACGTATTAAGATATGCTCTACTATGTTCAAGCACGTATTAACTGCTAATTTATTAAGTAAATATGACATTTGTCGCTTTTCTATTTTTAAAAATAAAGCATTTTGTCTTCAGAAAATAAGTGCTTAATAATTTATATTAATTTATGCAACAATAAACGGAATGTAAAAATAACTAAAATAATATTGTGTACCTGTATAGTAAAGTTTACATTATTACATTGTAGATTATATAATGGTTGTATAAAGGCTGTTATAAAAATTGAAATGTTGAAGTAGAGCACACCTCAACTCTCTACCTGACTACCCTTAACTTCAAATGCCTGGAGGACGCCTTGAGGCACGAATACTTGCCAAGACAAACCTAAATCTTATCAAGCGTCCGCCATGTTGGTTCGTTAATAAGCAAAACTGCACACAAGGGCTGCCATAACTTACCTGAGGGCTGTTTGTGAAACATATTGCGTCACACCATACGCAAACAGCTTCCATACCAAAGCTCCAATAACTTATGAGCGGCTCAGACATTTACGGCTCTATGATTACATACATATTGTTAGTAATTGTGACATCCACTACTTATAACTTCGTCTGTTAAGTATAAAATTGAGTACTTTCACGTGAACACAATGCATGGAGCTTTTTACTTCACAACACATTCCTTCTTACATAATCTAATATACATAATTGATCTCATGTAAAAAAATGAAATAAAATAGTGTTATCTTAAATAACTGATACTAAAGTTTAATTATTAATTGCTATGAATATACGTAACATAAGTAAATATAATCCGGCTCTATAAAAGATACGTCATATAACTTAAACTTGTATACGTAATATTACATTCTTGTTGTTACATTCACACTTTATTCTAAATTAACTTACTGTTTTCCCACATTGAGGAAGCGGCGAACGTTTCTTTTAAAGTTCTCTAAAAAGAGTTAATTTTACAATATGAAACCATAAGAACATTGTGAAACCTGTAGAATTATTAATTTTTGTAATAACCTTCTGTAAAATATAATTTTATTTTTTATGCTTAGAACTTATTCGAAACTTGATTCAAAAAATCTTTTCGGAGAAACATTTCTTAAAGTACGATTGTTATTAAACCATACTATACCTATCGTAATGTAACTTAATTACAGTAGTACGGATGGGGTTGTTATTGTGAAGTAAAGTAATGAGTAGTTTAAAAAGTTCTTATAATTAAGCATATTAGAAGATCCTATCAGTAAATGCGTGTTGGTATAGCATATTCGTACAAAAGTTCAGAAAGCTTTTATATTTCCGAGGCCCAAAGTGTTCTAATACGTTAAAATAAAAACAACTTAGTGGAAAATTCACACAAAACAAATTGAATCGAAATTGTTCCTTTAACTAACAACAAATTTAGAGCATTTTATATGCAGTACAAATATTAGGTCAAAGCACATTAGGTCAAATCGAAAGAACAATGTGTTAAAATTTGAAATTATTTTTTAAATATTCACATTTTGTACAAAATGCAGGACCTACTTATTTGGATATTTAGGTTTGCGGCGTTTGCGACAATTCGTCCCTTGCCGTTGTTTCGCCGACAATTTCGATTAAAACAAAATCGGAGCTCTGTCCCGCGGGAGCGGTTCATTTCATAGCAATTAGTTAGCTACAGGCAGCGGATTCGTCACGAGTGAACGAATACCCCTTTAAAAAATGTTTTATGCTTCACGATCCGGATTCGTGCCGATTTTGATTGGTTTATAGAGGAATGTAATAATCCTCATTTATTCCAAAACAGTACACTGACCAACGTTTTTTTAAGTTTTGTTTTCAAAGTACAATTATATATCGAATCGAATAATATAAAAGCAAATATTCTTAATTCCTTATTTAAAATGAATCTCATTTCCATAAGACAATGATCGAATTACATTTTTATACACATTAACCACACATACCTACTATTTATATAGCACCGGAAATTAATAAAGAACTATTAATTTAGTCTAAAAAAAATATCGCAAATCAAATAAGTAGTTAAGTGCTATAATCCACATGAATTGTAAATGACATCGTGAAAATAACAAGTAACTTGCTCATCTAAACTGAGTTGTCGGGGAATCTGCAACAAAACGACCATCAAGCCAACTTCAGACAATAAACAGAGCCGAGATAAGAGCAAGTTAGACTTCATTGTTCGACGAGAAGAGGGAGGCGTCTGCTTAGAAATAACTAACTTCCCCACGTATTTATACACATATGAAAACCGAATTTGATTGAAGCTTTGATTTATAAAGACTAAAACACTACCTACGTTGTCCTACATGTATATGATATTTATTAATATAAACGCATATGTTATGCCTCAAAGAATGCAACTATAAATCTATTCACTATATTCAGCAAACAATTCCCACTGAAATCGCTCATATAGCTATCCGTCTGTCTGTCCGAAAGCCAGACTTTTTACGCTGTTAAAATTTGGAACAATTCTAGTAAGTAGTAGCGCCAAGAACGTGAAAAGTTTCAACTTGAAAGTTTAGAAAAAGTTTAATCAAACGGAAACTATACTATAACTAACCAATTTAAAAATGTATAATATTTTATATTTTGTTACTATTTATCGCGTAATAGAAAAATAATGCTTTTGCTATGATATTAAATATCTTTTTTTATACTTAAAATTTTCTGATGAGCGAAATCATTTTGTTCTTCAATCTTGATCTTGGGCTTGAAGAAAAGCAAGACCAAATCAATACAATGCTTGAAATAGCAAAACCAAGAGTGAACGAACAAGACCAAAACCAAAACCAAATATTCAAGACCAAGACCAAATATGTAAGATTAAACTAAAAACAAAACTTGTCATCGTCTTCAATTAGTTTTTTAGAAAACTGTAAATTACATCTAATTGCACAATTTTATTTACCATGTAGTTCCAAAATATTACATATTTATCGACAGAAACTACTCTGAATTTATAAGCAAAGCTGTGCCCGCAGTTTCGTCCGCGTGGAATTTAACAGAATAATATACAGCCTATGTACATTGTACACCCTGAAGGTCAATGGACCTTTGTTTAGAATGCTAAACATTGGTGAAATAATTTTTGAAAACGGATGAATAGTTTCGGAGATTACGTTCTACATCCAAACTTACGAACTATACCTTATCATAATATTAGTTTAGATACTCGTAGTTTACATATTTTATTAATTTTTATTTGGCTAGGAAGGATTACAGATAGTATAATACTATAAGTATACAACTATAAATAAAATAATACTTATTTAAAACCTCCACCTGTAAATTAAAAACGCTTACTTTAGTGCTAGTATAACAAAAAGTAAAAAAAGAAAAAAAAAATTAAAATAATGAAACAAAAATATAAAAGTAACAATAATGATGTTAGAAATTGTATACTTTGAATAGTATATTAGATAGTATACATACTTTAGATAAGTGCTGAACGTGCTGAGGATACGAACTGCTGTGATACTGGGGGTAATGGTCTATATTTCCTGGGCAATCTGTTGATTTTATTAGAATGCTGTTATTAGCATCTTGTTATTTAAAAGTACCTACCTACATATTATATCAACGTATTCTAGAATAGAAGTCTTTTTTTAATTTTTTTCTCTTTTTTACTCGTTTGCTATATACACTCAAACAATATTTTTTTAACTATAGGAACCGGCCTAAACTGAAACAAACTCTTTTGTCGCGAATATCCTTTCAGTTCTATCCCCGCTAATGATGTTGGTTATATAAAAAACTAAAAAGTAATTATTAAGACTTAGATGACCAAGACCAAGATCCAGAGAATTTTCGCAAAACCAATACTAAGACCGTATAAGCAAGACCAAAACTGATATTAGGCTTGCTCTTGCTTTGTTCATTACTAATATTTGTACAAAATTGCTTTCCCTAAACTTTATCTCCAAAAGCATCGTTCAGAAATATCTAAAAAGATATCTTAAACATGAAGATAGTCAAAGTCAAAGTCAAATCAATTTATTCAAGTAAACCCAATCGCAAGTTATTTTTGACCTACCTACCTACCTACTTTAGTTCGGTTCGAAAAGAAAACCTGGACATTGATAAGAACCGACAAGAAACTCAGTAAAAAAAATTTATATCTAACACCTTTCTTTTGAAATAGATCTACATTTTTTCCAGTGTACATTATGTTTTCAAAGATATATCACGAGGGTAAGGTAAGTACATCAACGTCTTTAAAACGATCTCTCAGCGACTCTCTTGCGTTCATACTGTAGATGGCACGTAGTGCCCTCTTTTGTAAAATAAAGATAGACTTCATACGCGCCGCTGATCCCCACAGTAGCAGGCCGTAAGACAAAAGGCTAAGTACACCAGCCTAGCCGTAGCCACATCCGACAACTGTCTAATGCGTTTAATAGCATAGTTTGCCGATCTGAGTTTATTAGCCAAAGTCCCAAAGGAATGCTTAGATGATTTGGACATATAGAAAGAATGAGTGATAAAACATTGGCGAAGAAAATTCGACAATTCAGAGCGAAAGTGAATGGTAGCAGATGTCAAGGAAGACCAAAGATCAAATAATCAGAATGCTAGCAACATTTAGAATAGGATTAAAATTGAAGAGAAATTACTAACATTGATATTTCTTGCTCGAAAAATGTCCTATGGTAATATTCATTTTGCAGTTAATTACTACTGACAATTGGTATTCACGGAACATTAATTGCGCAAATACCTACAACTTGCACTTTGCCAGGTTTTTTTTCATAACCCTAGTCAAGAAGAATGTGAAATATAATAATTTACTCGCACTATTATTACAACAAAGTCACTATACCTATTGTTGTGTTTCGCTTCTCAACGAAGCATCCTCAGGATATACCAGAGATAGGATTCGGTCAGCTAACCAGCACCGGTGCTGGTTATATAGTTATATATATCTAACACGTGTCGATTGGTGGTTTTTGGAGTTTAAGTGGACAATAGCTAAAGATTTTAGGAATTTATCACATGAAATGGATTTCCGCAAAGTAACACCTAAGTTTATACAATATCTAGTTATAACCACATTAATACAAAACATTTTTCATTAAAAGCATATCAAATTGTTGTCCCTCTACACTTATTATTATATCTATATGTTTACAATCATTTAAAAAGTTAATAAGGATAACTAATACAAGTATTATGAAACACTAATTAAGAAAAATAATAGCTTCTTCTGACCAAACGTTAACCTATTAAATATACATAAAAGTGGTAACAAGAATATGTCTAACTACACAGTTCTAATCCCACAGATCTAACTACAAAAGTCTCATTCAAACCTCTTCCTACCGACACGGACCATCGAAAGTTCGTTAAAGTAATGTCACTGTATCTCACCCATCCCCTCTAAATGAATGAGATGCCATACCACATTTACTGTAAAAGGAAAGGAACAGAAAATCCAAAGTAATACCGTATAATCGCAGTTTTGTTTTCCAATCGCTGTTAACGATTATTGGCATGTTATTCGGGTGCCATTTTGAAATTGCTTTAGTGCCCTAAGACAAGTCGTTAGCAAGTACAATAAAAAGTGAGGGCAGGGTGATTAGTTAACAGTGAAGGCTCTCAGAAGTCTGAAGATTCCATTTACACAATTTACCTAACTTCTTTTCTTTATTTTTGATTCTCTGGAGCTCAAAAATTAACATAATAAGAATGTTATTCGAGTAGATTGAATGATTTACGCCGCTTAAATATTTTAAATTTTTATTAAGTTACTAAAAATTACGTTTGCTTTGTATATAAATAAAATATTTGATGTCCCGAGACTCCCATTACACAAAAGATTTTATGCAAACTTACTTTACCATTAATTAATTCAAGATCCAATTTGACTGTGCTCACAGCAGACTACTCATCTCTCTAAGTTACTTCAATAGGGCGAATATTTTTAAAATTGCAAATTAGCTGATAATATGCATGTCCTTCACTATTTGTGAGATTTTGCTCATTCATATTTCATAATTGTCAACTTAATTATGCATTATTCATTATAAATATTTAAAAATACATAAAAATGACTTAATTCCAGGAATGCAAAATAAAAGCTTTAAATCTTTTAGATGCTTTTATACTAAAAAAAACGAAACAACAGCTTTATTTTAAACGGACGGAAAGCTAATCCAATTTTAAAAATGTTTTCAAAGCACATACATATTATACGAGACATCGCCGGGAGCTTAGCGTTTAAATTAGTTTATCCCCCTGAAGCAGTACCACAGAGAAGGGTTGCAAAATTTAAATTACAAATAAAAGTAAATACTGAAAAATATCTACGAATAGGTAGTGCCTCAATAAGGATGTCTTTTAATTAAACGGGAAAGAGTAATAAAGTGAGCTAATTCGAAAACTTGGTTTGAAATGGTTGTAATAGAGTTTCCAATAGCTCCTTAAACTTTAAAAGGAATGTACATAATAGCATGTTTATGGTACATTAAATAGAACGTACTTAATACTTAATTACTTCACAGACATTCTATTTTTACCCTGTAAAAATAAATAGGTATACACCTACCTACATATAGTTTTAGATTGTTCATCATATAATTAATTCTAGATCATTAAAGCAATCAAGGTTGAAATACATATAGTAAGCTTCTGCGTCGTAAGCTTTGTGTCACCTTAGAGCAATGACACTGATTTTACACGCTTCGAATGACCGTCACGGTCCAAAGCCCAGCTCTCTTGAGTGTGCCAGATGTAGCATATTGAAATATGTCGGTCGACTATCCGCTCATTCGTCCGTCACGTAGCAACTGCCTCAAGGAATCTGTCCCTCAAAGTGTGTATTTGACTTACACGCATCCTCGCATATTCGGCAGACATGCAATATGAGAGTTCCAATATTCACATATTTTTGGATTTTATGCAATTTTTAAACATTTATGGATACTTAGGAAGAATAAAAATGCCATTATATTTTCTAAAGAAAAAAATACCTATGTTTATATGTACAATCACTTTTTTTGCTTCTTTCCGACATTGTAAGTACACACAACTGGAGTCTACCATACAACGGTCACATAAAAATATATTAAAGATTAAATTACCCATCACCATCCCCAAAATCAACTTCGTTGATGACTTTATTTGACTTATATTCACACAAACTGAACTCGTGTTTTAATGAGTATCACCAGAAAGCATTTATATTTGATATTATTATGTTTTGTGTATTCAAGTTGTTTGCAAAATTTGTTATGTAAGTTAGTGCCGCCTGTAATTGTAGACTAATCTATTGATTTTGCTGGCTTTAACGCTATCTTCTCTAGTCGGAGTGTTATAATAAGTATCATCGTAACTCGCATATCGGTGACTACTAGGTTTAAATTCAAGCTGAAAATAATCCCCTTCTTCTCGCCTTAATTTTCCTTTATCTTTTCCATCATATCTGGGGTCCTCATAAATAGTTATGGTTTGTTTTCTATGAGCAACCACTGGCGCATCTTTAGGGATATGTTTCGGAATCTCAGCAACAGGTAGAGCCCTCGATTCACCATACCCATAACCATGACCGTATCCATGGTGAGGTCCATAACCGTAGCCTCCATCACGTCGTATGCCATGATCATCTAAGTAGCCACCACCACCGTATTGTCTATCCCATCCAGGATCTCTATCCCATCCCTGACGATCCCAACCTCTGCTACTATCTTCCCAACGTTGCCAATCCCATCCTGGATCATGATGTATCGGTGGTGGATCATGGTGCACTACTGGTGGGGGGTCGTGATGAACCGGTGGAGGAGGTGGAGGAGGCGGAGGCGGAGGTGGAACGTGGTATTGATGTCGATCATGAATCTTGTCTCTATTGTAAACGTTGTGACCATTACGGAATTTATTGTAATTAGCACTGTCATCCAAATAATATTTTTTTCCATAATCTTGATGACCCACATGTTTCAAACCATTGTCACCATAACGATTGTAACCTCCGCCATGATAATTATCTCTCACAAATTCTTGGCCGTTGTTGTGACCACCATGATAATTTCTGCTGCCCTGGTTATCGTAACTGTTCAATTTACTATTGTATGCGGCTTGATCTCCCTCGTCATTAAAATCATCGAAAAAAGTGCTTTTATTAGAAGACTCGTCTTTATGGTAAGAGTTTTGAAATCCTTGTTTATGATGACCCTTCTTGTGACCTGTCTTAAAACCGCTGGCTTGAGTATCCTTAGCTATATCTTGCTTAGAATTATGACCTTCATAAGCATCGCCCTCCGTCGCAGATTTAGACTCATGATCCTTCTTCAGGTATTTCGCTTCATCATTAGCTTTCGAATGTTGGTTTTTGTGACTGTCATTAATTTGACTTTCTACTTGATGAACTTTTTCGCCTTTTTGTTTGTCGTGCTTAATTGACTCAGCGCCTTCATTATGAGCAACATCTTTTAAATGTTCTTCTAAAGCTTCCTTTAAAACAGACGCACCAATACCCGAACTTAATAAAAGCACACAAATCAATAAACTAAGGAAAGTTCTATATCGTGGAAACATTTCATCACACGATTAATTGCTAGTAACAACAGAGACGTTACTTGTAACGCGCTTATTCGAGTAATAGATGGGAGCCCTATTGCAAAACAGTTTTATATTGACGAATATCGTATCGGACTTCACGGTGAGTTAGGCCACAATGACAGGAATTACAGAGACTGGTGGGAACAATGTGCAGCCAAAACGACGACGACAACATCGAAGCGTCCATGACATGACATCATTGAACTGAAAGCACATGAACGTGCTTTGGAACTAATCGAGGTCAATAAAACCCAGTCGAGGACATTGACTATAAGGTTATTGAATCTTCATGTTATTTCAGTTTAAAAAAAATCCTTTCACGTAATAATAATTCTATGAAATATAGATATAGTTAACACATTATTGATAAGTTTTAAATATAGAACCAAGAGATTATTATTTACCTATTTGAATCCTATAAAAAATATTACAACATATACCTATTTTATCACAAGTACCTACCAACAATATACTTGTCCAAAAGAGAGTTACTCAAATATCGGTCATTTTTAAAGGTTCCGTAGTTAAATTGGTAAAAACGGTACCCTTATAGTTTCGTCTCGTATCTGTCCGTATGTCACAGCTAATTAAGTTCATCGTCTTAGTATCTACTGAGCTGAAATTTGGTACAACGACGTATAATATAATCGAAGACTAGAAACGAGATACAAAAAATTAAATAATGGATATGCTGGATCATATTTTTAAATCTAACTTTTACATGTCTAAAATTGCTATGTAACACTATATCTACGCGTGTCCGACACGTTCTTGGTTATCTATTGTAACATCTTGTTTTTATATCTATAAATATATATTAAAACGCGAAGCGAAAACTTTGGTCCCCTTTTTAAGAAGCGGACAGAGGAGTGTGAAAGGTACATTTAAAGTTTATATGGAGAAGGACTGGAGAAAGACATTAAATTAATTTAAATAAAACGTTAATTGTTTACGTTAATACTGCCAACGTCAAAAAAACTGTCAATGTCAAACTCATAATAGTTTGTGATCATAATATGATGTAGTGTAACCTCCTCGGATAAAACAGTCGCACAGAGTGGACTGTCGCCAAAGAGTTCATAAGTATATTTATATTTACGGTCGAATTTCGACCACCGGGCGAACTCTAGTACCTATATTAGATACAAGTTATAGTAATTACTCTTCATCCATTACTAGCGGTCCGTCCCGACTACGACCGGACTGGATCATAATATATAGCCTTTGTCCATTTGGAATAATGTACCTTTCAAATGGTGAAAGAATTTTTCAAATAGATTCAGTGGTTTCGAAGATTAACCTACACATATAAACGAACTTACAAAATCCGCTCTCTCTATAATATTAGTATATGGTAGATAACATGACGGTGGCTAAACTAAAGTAGATTTGATGTTCAAAAACATCTTGTAATTGAGTTTATTTGAATAAATGGTTTTGACTTTGATTTGACTTTGACTTTAGCTTTAAAAGCTGCGGTTCACAGTCTACACAGACGACATCGGTATTTTAGCAAAGGTAGTACATTAAGTATGTCATCTAGGAGAAAATTATTACGTCTAAGCATGAATTATAAATATAATTTTTAGTAAAATGCTTTGATTTATGATAGATATTATAATAATACACATGTAATATAATAGGTATAATGTATGTATGAAAGTCAATTTAATTCTATCGTATAAAAACAGTATAATATTTAACAATGGTTCGAAAACAAAAAATAGGTATACTTATAAGTTATAAAATGGTATACCTGCCGGCATGACGCGCACTTCATTCAATGTATTATTTACGTACAATTATACACGTTACATATTAATTTATAAATAAAAAGAGGTAATTGTAATTTTTATTACTCGCAGCGTTGTTTAAAATGTACTGCTAAATAACACGAGATTCAGTGTCTGCCGATAAATTGCAGTTTGGCCGAAGTTAGAATATAAATTATAGAGCTAGTGTCATGCTAAAAATAAATAAATAAAATAAAAATTAGTAGTCGCATACCTGCCTAATCCATAACCTAGATACAATAAATTCAATGATTCATGAACTTTTCCTGACACACTCTTTTCTAGTAAGTAGGACATTTCCTGTAATTGTTGAACCAAAGGTCATAACATTGACAACGGTGCGAACGTCGGTTTATCCTATTATAAAGTGTATGTCTGTTATCTGCTTAAATTCATTCATAGAACGGTTATATTCCATGGAATCAAAAAGTGAAATCAATTGAAATTGTTATTGAAAGTACATATACTACCTATATGTAATTTCTAGACTGTAGAAACCCAAACACAGGTACCCAGCCCAGAGCCCGCTGGAGAGTAAGATTGGGTTATGTGGGGATTTTATTCACTAAAGCTTCTGCGGTGACCGTCCTCAGCGTGTTCTCGATGGGTTCTTTGATCTCCTACGGAACGCACCGGAACACCTCTCGCGCTGTGCAAAAGCACTTCTCGGGGGCAATTACAAAGCTCCCATGCACACCACAGCATCACGAATGCGCGGATCACATGCGTCTCAAACTCTATATCTGCGCCATACAAATGTGCGCACTAAAAATACGAAAAGAAACAGTTATTTTCATTTAGTTCGAAAACTATAATTAATTTTAAAAAATCCAACTGACATCTGGAAGCATAAATCTGTCCCATTACTCCGAAAAATGTAAATCTCTGTTTTGATAAAGGTTTCTTTAATTTTTTTTCTGTTACAAAAGTTAACCAATCGTGCAACGCAACTGGCAAAATGAAGTCAATGAAATGAAGAATCATATTACCAAATATCACTTTTTTGTAATGACTTAGAAAAATGGAGATTTCTGCCATCAAAATTTCCAATGCGTCGCCTTAGGACGATGATCTTATTTCATGACAGTCACCTCGCTGCATAATTCAACAACTTAGGGAAACAATCAAATTAAAATGGCCTAATTGTGAATAGTACAAAACTATACATACAAGCGAGACTTACACACGTTTAGAACACAATAAGCCACCATTTTTCTAGAACAAAATCACGTACACTCTTTAGTTTCAGTACTACTCTTGGATACTTATTAGTGAGGCGCATCGTAGCTGTCGCTGGCTTGATCGTTGTCTAACTACGCAGTCGGCGTGGAATACTGTAGTATCGATAAATGAAATGTACAATGGATGCTATAATGTATGAAATGTAATCGATACTGGTTTGGGGGCATAGACAAGTGGCTCGACTGTCGTAAACGCTAGTAGAATAGAATAACAAATACCACGTCATCTGGCACAACGAATTTTAAATTAGTAGTCAAACGTTATTCACTTTCTATTAAATCAAACGATAAGCAAAATTCTGTGAAAACCGCCATATCAAACGTAGCCAAATGACACTTTTGACGAAAAATAACGCCATCAAGCGTTTCGATTTTACGAAGCGTTTCCACTTGTCTAGCCGCTCAGCAGGTTATTCACAAATGTCGGAAACTCAACTTTCCGTAGGTATCCAACAGGAAACTTCTCGAGGATTTTGTCTATTCGCGATTCACAAATCCTAAATCGTATTATATTAATACAAGCCGTTTCCCGACCGCTTCGCTGGGCAAAAAAATAAAAAAAAGTTCAAAAAATAAGTAGCTTAAAACCATCTACAACTAATTCCGCGTCGAATGATCTTGGTCCCATGCCGATCGGTCCAGTAGTTTTTTCGGTCAGTAAGTTTATCGCGGTCAAAGAAAAAAACTTTCATTATATATATATAGATTATATATATATCATATTACACATAGTTGTATTCACAAATCTAAGCCGTCGGATTGAATTTATGCTTTTCGACGATCGGCCTTTCCGCCACGGAAAGTTTCCGACGTTTGTGAATAACCCCCTGATCATTTTCCCTTGCGTATAGTATATTGTGCGTAATATAGATAATTCGCTATAGAAATACTCTTCCGACTGAGGCAAGGAAAAAGTGAAGGTGCGCGAAAACACAGTCAAGTAATTGATTATTATAATTATTGTAAATCAGAATTAAACAAAATTAATGACATATACAGCTGTCATTATTGTGAAAATAATCAAGGGTGTGTAAAACTTAGTGATTATTTTAACTATATTGACAAGTTATATACAAGTAGTAGATATATTGCAAATTGGCAGTAGGTTGAATACACTTTGGAATCATCTGCCTCGGTATGGCGAGTAGGGCCCCTTACTGCAGGCTGTGAGGCCATTATATCGAGGCCACAGAGCCTGTGTAAGGATAGATGGTGACATTTCGCCCTGGTTCGATGTCTCTTCACGCGTCAGACAGGGCTGCGTGATGTCTGCCTGGCTATTCGTGCTGTATTTGGACAGTTGTCTCCAGACATTGAAAGGTAGTATGAGTGGTATGATAGGCATGTGATGGTACAGTGGTAAACTGCCTATTGTACGCTGACGATGCTGTGCTTATAGCACAATTCAGAAGCGGAGTTGCAGACACTATTTACGTGCATGAAAGAAGATTGTGAAGTGAAAGGATTGAATATGAATGTGAATAAAACTAACGTTCTGGTGTTTAAAAGGGAAGATGTACAGAGAAAGTGTAATATATGGGTAAATGGAAAATGTCTAGAACAAGTGATCGAAATTGTATATCTGGGAAGTGCGTTTTCGAGGGATGGAAGATGTGAGCTGGATATGGAGAGACGGGTAGCAGCCGGCAAGAAAATGAACGGTGCTCTGGCCGTATTGGTAGATTAAATATATCTCACTCAGCCGAAATGGCCATACACAATGGAGTGTTGGTGCTAACTTTATTTTACGGTAGTGAGGCTTGGATATGCCTGAAATCGAGTGAAAGCAAGATAAATGCAGTAGAAATGCGATCTCTTAGAAGTATGTGCGGTGTCACCCTTGCGGACAAAATAAGCAATGAAGAGATACGCAGTATTACAGGGTTGCACGACAGTGTTATTGTAAAAATGAAGAAAGGAATGCTTAGATGGTTCGGACACATGGAAAGAATGAGTGAAGAAAGACTGACGAAGAAAATCTACAGAGCGAAAGTGAGTGGTAAGAGAAGCCAAGGAAGACCAAGGCTGACTTATGAAGATCAAATAGCCAGAGTTTTATCAGATGGAAATGTCAAAAGCACTCGCATACCTAGGCGAAAATGTGTGAGGAGAATGATGAGATTTGAGGAAGCGAAAGATGTTTGTAAGGACCGCGACTCCTGGCGCTCCGTCCTCTCTGACTACCCCGTTAGGGTTACGGCGTGAAGATATGTATGTATGTGTTGAATAAATCTTTACACGCGTACTACGCATCAAGTACGCATCAATGAATCGTTGATTCTTTGATATATTTTTTTTCTCACATGCACTTGAGGTACCTAGTTGACCTGTTGAGATACTGGTACGGAAATCAAAGGAATGATGTTTAATCTCAGGCTCAGAAGCAAGAGAATTAGATTTCATTTTAGTAGGGTCAATATTCATAGTGTCAATAGTCTAAGTAATAAGATGATATTGTACTTCTCAGTCCCTCGATTAGTGCACTTAGATTACTTTCTCTGTGAGCATTGGATATGCCAATGCCATGGGTTGAAATATAATGTTGATAAAACTGAAATAGTGTTTAAAGGCAGGGAAGGACTCGTATGGTTCAGTGATATAAGTTCTGAACAGTTTTTATAACTTGGGCATAATATACTTAGGTACAGATGACTATGTTAGTGATGACGCAGACATTTGGAACGGGAAAGGAGGGCGACATGTCAAGTGCAATATGATAGCATGACAACTTCAAGAGTGTAGTGATACTGCCAGGATCTTGATAATCTTATCCAAGACATTTTATCAGTGTTTCTACGCGTCTCAACTGTAGCTTAATAATTTAAAACTGTCGCATAACGCTATGTGAGTGCAGTCAAGGGCGTTTTCCACTTTTTGCATTGTCAATGCTAAGTTTGCTAACGCTAGAGTACCAGATTACTTTGTGATGATGAGAGCTCGTATAGTATCCTTCTAGATGAGAATACGAAGCTCTAAAGACAATATATACCTGTATATATTAGGATTCCAAAATGGTACAACACTTGTTGGTTTAATACAAAAAAAATCTTAGAAAATAAATAAAAACCCGAAGCAACCCGATTTTACTCGAATTTAGTTTACTTGGTTGAAATGTAATTTTATCCGCGCAAGCTTTTTGGAGGCCTTTAATTTAACGCCAGAATGATGAAATATATGGATAGTAAGATAATTTGCCAAGAGTGAGACAGATAGTGACGCCACTTTTATCAAAGTCAACAAGTGTAATTAAAATGAATAAAATAGTAAAAAACAACCAGAACTGGCTTAGTAATGATTTGTTTCGTTTAGGTTTATTGGAATTTTCTTAGTTCGGAAAAAGGTGTTATTTTTGGAAAACTTGGGATAATTATGTTACTAATTTTGACTGTGGTTATGGATATGATATTTAAGGTTATGATAACAACATTTGATTGGACAAAAATAACACACATTAACCACAGTAACCGAAAAATGGTTACAGTATGGAGCAATTTCGTTTTTTTTTAAATGCCTCTAATTTCTAGGGATCATGCTATGGATTTTTTTTTATATTTTTCTGATGACGACTATCGTCTATCCTATCGTCCTGTTTCGGCTTATCTTTGAGTTTTGGGACACCCTGGGACATATTGGGGATCATCTGTGAGGATATGTAGGTATCTACAATCATCCTATCATTAGGCTTTGGCTTTATGCACACCGCAGTCCTTACAAGAAGTATCATGATAAGATTTCGTACACGAAATTACACGAAGTACACGAAATCAGAAATAATAAATACAACAATAAAATACATTTTATTGTTGTATTTATTTTTTCTGATTTCTTATTAACCGTTGCTTGTTCGTGTGTTCAGATATTTGGATTGTCAATAAAAACTTAGAATAGGCGACGGGATTCTCTCTTTTTACATCCATTTATATAATACATATTATTATCCTCCCGCTGTACCTCTATCGGGGTAGTCGGAGGATGCAAAGCCAAGATCGCGGTCATACATTCCATACATTACATGCTTCTTTCGCCTCCTCAAATCTCATCATTCTCTTCACAAATTCACTCATAGCATAAATTAAAAACGTTCATAATGTAAAATGGTTTATTTCACACAAATGCGCTTAAAATACTAACCTTGTAATTACTTAAAATAAAACAAGAGCAAGAGTAAATAACAAAAGAAGATATTTAAAATAAATAACTATGTAAGAAAGTATTTAAAATACCATTTTGCAAGTACCCTAACTTAAATGAATCACATACGCAATTGCTAATAATCATAATAACCGAAATAAATAGTTGTTAACTTTGACAATCGTTATTTCGCTAAATAAAAACGTGGATATTGTCTCCTGTCAACAGTAAAAGTGGGTGAAACAATACGGTAATGTGGCACTCTGTTGTTGTGAGGATAATGAGCGATTCTTTGACAAAGAACGGTCTATTATACAACACACAGTACACACATTATGTCCACTGTACATATATTTGGAATACGTACATACTTTTATACACAAGTGTACTCGTACCGCGCTGTCACCGCGCTGGGAGATATCCTCATTTTTCTTTAACAAAGATTCTTAAAATGCAATTCTTCATAGCCATTACAAACATAAACATTCACTTCAGTTTTCTTCTTTACCATATATTTTTAAATTTAAACTTATTTTGCACATGTCTGTTGTTTTATACGCAGAGATGGGCAAGGTTAATCTGAAAGTTCGTTAATCGTTATTTCTCTACCTATTCAAATACTAAATTGTATCACTCGTTAAAACAGTAGTTCGTTGAAAATTTACATAACTTAAAAGTCAACTATTGAATACTTTTGTTATTTGAATCGGTTTGTTATGGTAAATAAGTCAATTAGACTATACTTATTCTATTGTCAGCCAAACACGCAATACTTCTTATAACATAATATTAAATACATACAGATATAGGTAGGGATGTGCATTTTGCCACTTAGGACTCATTAAATAGTTTTCGAAACTAGCTTAAAAATTAATTTGCTATTAAATTATGTCCAACTTCATACATTAATTAAGCGATTCACGTCTTTCTGCCCACCTTAGCATATCCTAGTATATACCACTTCTGTACATTGAAAAATAAAACAAATAGACTTCGATCACAAATAAAGAACTAGATGCACGATCTCCTGTAAAATCTAAACAAATTATTGTCCGAATTGACGTATATCTTTTTAATACTGTATAGTATTATCGGTAACATTGTGTTAATCTAAAGTAGACCTTACTGCCAAACCATCAGGTTATAAAAGCTTGTAAACGATTCTTGCATGACATTGAAACGATATTTGTAAAAAAATATTTAAAATGCAATTTTACGTCTCGTGCGTAAAGTATTATTGTAATAATCTGTGACTCACTCAATGTGCACTCAAATACTTATTTGAGCGGACATTTGGATTGGACTTTTTTGGAGCGTTGATTGTGTATCTAGTTTGTCATGATTTTTTGTGATTGAAGCAAATAGAAGAATCAATAACACTTATTTTATTTATAAATTAATAACGATTGTACAATGTCACTGCAACGTCGAATACTGTCAAAAATCAGACAAATACATCGGGAGCAAATTCTATGTAAAGTGCCTCAACACATAATATAGTATGTATTTGAATATAACCCGTTCCGACCCAATCGTCTTCACCATTTACAGTAAAAGAGTGGAATAAATTATCAGAATTAGTAATTAGTACACCATCAGTGAACAGTTTCAAAAACAGATTTAATGAATATTTACAATCCAAAAAAAACTAAATAAAAATTGAACATAAGGGTATATGCATGTATCACCTCATTGAGCTGTTAATGCATTATTTATTAATAATAATAAAATTTTGTGCAACTTTTACAAAGGACTTGGTCTTTCTAAAGGTATAAAAATTGCACAGGTATTAGGGAAGTAAACATATTTTAATATGTTTGGGGTTTAAGAAATCTGTTAAAAGATATCCAAAACAATAAATTCATTCACTACAATGACTAATTAAATATCGCCAGATCTTTCACTATAACTCTATATCGGCAAATGGCAACACTTGCTTACATTTTAAATCTAAATTTATAAATGAAAGGGTCTTTTTAAAAAAATGTTCATGGCTGTAAATTTAAAAGAATAAACAGAAAAATTAACATTTGAGGAGACTTTTAACTTCATCATAATAATTTACCAATAAGACGGACGACAAAAATAAATTACATGGGCAGATTTGGACAAGCTAAACGATTTTCCGTCCCCACATATAATACACTTATAACAATAGACGTAAGCCGCCAGAGCGTGCAAGTATTGCCAGCTCCAATGTGTGAGGCACCTATACTGTGCTACACCGAGTTTATAAATTTCTAAGTCGAAATTCGAGGGAGATTTTTTAAATTATTATACACCCAAATAGTAATAGTACTCCAATAAACAATATTTTCACCCTAATGTGTACAAAAATTATAGTCAATAATCAATATTGGATAGAATTTAATACCAAAGTCACTTACACCTTGTTTAAAAATTGATTCCAATAACATGCTAAAACAATAATTTTACTAGCCGTCGTGGAAAAACATATGTACATTATAGGAATCAATATCGTGTTACGGTACTTAATTTTATTTTTAAGCGACTGCACAAGTTACGGTAAAGGACCATTCATGATCGGCTTACTTAGTATCGCTATTCTCGTTTCTAATTCTTCGATTAATTTCCCCCTAGATATCTCCTCTTCTTCTCTAGTAACTATGTTTCTAACTTTCACAACACCGCGTTTGAGTTCAGATTCCCCTAAAATAACCGCCAACGGAATACGATTTTCTTCACAATGTTGGAGTTGCGTCAGCATTTTTGGATTTTTCTTGTATGAGTGCTCCGTCTGTAGGAACATGGAGAAAAATATGTAAGTTATAGTACATAATAATGCACATTCAATAACACTTTTTCATTTCATTATATGAAAATGACAAACTCATACCACACATAAATAAAGCTTTTTAACTCAAAAATTAAAAAAAAAAATCTGTATTTCGAATCTATCAATAACATATTAAGAGCCCCTAATTATCGACTAATATTATAAAAATGAAATGTCCATTTGTTTTTCTTTCACGTGGAAGCTATTTGTCAACCAAATTTTTCATACAGAATTTTTATACCTCTGGCAAAAACCCCATACATAATTTAATATACACGCGTCGTATTCTTCATAACATTCTAACTTTAAAAATTTGATAACTACCGTACTAAAGAGTTATGTTACTTTTCTCTGAACAACAGTCCTAACGATCCTGTCAAAATTTGCATATGGTATATACAAAAGCAATAAAGCTTTTCTCAAAAATATAAAATAAGAATGCACACTAGAGATGCCACGAATATTCGGATACTACGTCATTCGGCCTATTCTGTTACTTTTTTTAATATTCAGTATTCCTATTTATATATACTATTCGGCTGAATACCAAACCATGTAAATAAACACACATATTATTGAAAAATGTATCTATTTTAATCACAAATTATTAGTTTAATACTTAAAATCTATTAGTGGTAGGTTATAATGAATGAATACAATATTTTCAGCATTTGTTGGTAGAAACAATTGCGCTTTTCCTCATAAATAATTCTTGCTTTAGAAAATAGAATATCACTTAGCCTATCACTATGTACACTACTGCCAGGAGACAATAAATAAATCTTAGCGAATTTTATCAAAAGAAACACAAACTACCGCCCCGTCGCTCCTGCAAGCACCCAATGAGACCTAGATCGTAACCTGACATCAGTGTTGGGCAAAATGTAATTGCAAAAACAATTACAATTAAAATTGTAATTGCAATTGTTTGCCTACAAAATGTTCACACAATTACATTTTACAATTACAATTATTAATTGTAATTGTTTTCACAATTACATTTTGCCCAACACTGCCTGTCATGCACGAAACGCAAACATATTCCGAACATTCGGTCGCCCAATCGGTGCTTCGGCTTGAAGCGCGGCCAAATGTCCTCTATTCGAACGCTCACTATTTGTGGCATCTTTTCTACACGCATAGTAAAATTACTTGTTTGTAGATAATAAATACAAGGAGAAATTTCCATAATGCCATAATACCATTAATTTTAATTTTCTTCTAACAATTGGAGCACGCATATTAAAAACACAAACCTTAATTCCAGCGTTCCACAACTCAGCACAAATTTTCATACGTTCTTCAAGGAAATTCTTCTGTGCTGAGGCAACATATACATCTACTTCGTTGGTGCGCACTCTCATTTCTCCAGCCGCGAGCTTCGCCTCCAGCACTGAAAATATGCGCTCCACACCGATACTAACGCCGACACATGGGACCTAAACACAGGTTTAGATTAATAAAAGTGTTATTCATTTATGTACCTCTATGAGAAATAAATCCCTTCCTCTTCTGAAACCAATTGCGTCCTCTTCCTGATCATATTTTGCATTATAAAAAATAATGTAAAAATAAAGTACATAGTTTAAATACAAACTTAAGTTACTATGACAATTTTAGAAAAGCATTTATCTAATAATACGTAGGAGAGACGTAAAATCTTTTTTATGTATTATAGTATGTGAGGACCGTGACCGCCATACTACCCTCCAACTCCAACTACCCTCTTAGAGATACAGCATGCGGACATGTATTCTTTAAATAATTCAGAGATACTCTGAAAAAATAACATTCCTAGTATAACATCTGCAATTCCTACTTTACCCTAAACACACTGATTCCCTGGCTTTCCAAAATGTGTACTATATATGTACAATTAGTTTATTTTTCATATTATTGTTTATGACTCAATTTTTATATACAAGGTTATTGTGAAAGAGGGTATAAATCCACCGGGGTTCCAACATGTCATTGTTGACTGTTATTACTGTATATGTAATAATTACGGGATACGCGTTTAATTTGTTTTGCATACAAAAAAAACATTAATTTAATGGAAAAAAAATGTACGACCCTATAATTTTGTCCTATATTCCAAATGTTGCTTCACCTTTTTTTTGTTTAAACTTTGAAGGTTTACACTAGAACTATTGACTTTTGGCGAAGTTGTAGAATGCTAATTTTCCGTTTTCGTGGGTACTTTCATACCTTTCTGTATTTACCCATCCTTTCGAAATAACCTTGTATAAATAATCACTGGTGAGTTTGTTAGTTATCATGTAACATCTAAAGGACTTGATTAGTTGAGGTCATATTTCTATCATATAGTATTTGGCTTGTTGAGAGGATAGCAAAGCTATGTTAGGATCAGAAAGGTGGCACTGAAATCGAGTTGTTAACAAATTTTACATTTAAATACGAGTGAAACTGCGACGCCACCTTCGATCACATATAAAAACAAGATATATAATAGATGTTCCAAAAACGTCCGAACCAAATGTGCACTCAAATGAGTTTTTGAGTGCACATTTGTTTTAGTACTATTTGAAAAGGGGGTCAACTGAGGAAGCGTGCTCGTCGCGACCCCTGCCAGCCTTTTCAGGGCTGCAATTCCTCTTCTGTGCATACCATGCGGGACAACGGCTATTATAATGTTAGGGCGTCCCCCGGAAGCGACGTACACCGGTCTGTCCCCGCTGGTGTGTGCAGAGTGCAGTTCGGCGTTGGGGACCGCCACCCAACACGCTGTGCACCTAGCGGCGGGAAGTGGAGGGAGGAGTGCAGAGTAGCTGCGTGGAATGTGAGAGGTGGGATTGAGGAGAAGATGAATGAAGTGATTGATATTATGGAAGAGAAAAGATTGGATGTGCTATGTTTGAGTGAAACCAAGCGAGGAGGCAGTGAACTTGCCGACTTGCCCGGAGGAGGCATCGCTTTGTGGTCAGGGGTACCACAAGGAGATAGGGGATGCCAAGGGGTAGGCGTTTTACTGTCCTCTCGTATGGTTAATTGTATGACTGAGTATGAATGTATAAATCCCAGACTGCTTTGGGTACGCCTCAAGATGGGGTTGACAAGAATTTTTGTTTTGGCAGTATATGCCCCAGTGTCCTCTGTCGGTTTAGCTGAACTAGAGCAGTTCTGGGAAAATGTTAGAGAAGTTCTAGCGACGGTTGAAGAGAACGAAAGAATTGTTGTGTGTGGAGACATGAATGGATGGGTCGGGACAGCTCGAACAGGATTTGAGTCTGTCCTAGGCAAATATGGAGATAAGAGAGTAAATGATGCTGGTAAGATTGTGCTAGGACTGTGTATGGAAAAGGATCTTTTTGTGGCTAATACCATGTTTGGGCACAAAAGGATCCATCAGTACACGTGGGAAAGAAAGGGTGCGAGAAGTATGATTGATTTATTCCTGGTGGATAGCAGACTTAAGAAGCAGGTAATGGACACAAGAGCGTATAGAGGAGCCGATCTCGGGACGGACCACTTTCTGGTGATAACCAGAATAAGGGGTCTGTTCGCAGCATGGCGACATCGCGTAGTGTCCAAACCTGCAGCGGTTAGCCGCATTAAAAGCTGGAAACTGCAGGATGCGACCACCAGGAATGAATATGAAAGGGTATTATCCAGTAAGCTTGATGATAGATTGAAAGTGTTGAGCGAGGATGTTGAAGAATGCTGGCAGAACCTTAGGGATAGTATGGTTGAGGCTGCGAAAGAAGTGTGTGGAATGAATAAGATTGGGAACGGCAAAAAGCGTGATGTGTGGTGGGATGATGAGGTGAAAGTGGCTGTGTATAAGAAAAAGAAAGCATGGCGAGACTACCTTGCTACTAATGACTGTGGTATGAAAAATTTGATGAAAGACAGGTATAAGCTGCAGAAAGCAGAAACGAAGGCACTAGTGAAAGAGAAGCGTGAAAGGTGTAGGGTGTTAGATGAAAACAAGATGTCGGACAACTTCGAGGAAAATTCCAAATTATTTTGGAAAGAAGTACGTAAGATCCGAAGTGGTCCGGCACCTTGCAGAATGAATAAAGTGCGTTCGAAAGAAAACAACCTGCTTACAAATAAAAAGGATGTTCTGCAGCGATGGAGTGAATACTATGGAGAACTGTATGAGAGTGGCGACTCCGTCTCTGATACTGAGAGCGATTCTAATGAATTGCCACACTCGGGCCAGGGACTGGAGGATGCCATTAGTATGAAAGAGATTGAGAAAGTGATAAGAAGTTTGAAATGTGGAAAGGCTGCGGGAATTGATGAGGTGACTGCTGAGATGATCAAGTATGGTGGTCCTAGGGTCTGGGATGCCTTCTGTGCACTCTGCAACCTTTGTTGGCAGAAGGGGGAGGTTCCAGAGGACTGGCGCACGGCAGTCATAGTACCTCTATATAAAGGGAAAGGTTCCTACCTAGACTGTGCGTGCTATAGGGCCATCAGCTTGGTCAGCTTAGCGAGTAAAGTCTATACTAAAGTATTGACTGAACGTATGAAAGGTGTTTCAGAAAGATATTTGTGGGAGGCGCAAGGTGGATTCAGGAACGGTAGGGGTTGTATGGATCAGATTTTCTCGCTTCGCGTTATCGTGGGAAGGTTTCTGGCTTTAGGTCAGAAAGTTTTCTGCGCTTTCGTGGATCTAGAGAAAGCATTCGATAGAGTAGTGCGGAAGAAATTGTGGAGTCTTCTGCCTGAATATGGCGTGGAGGGCTCCTTACTGCAGGCTGTGAGGTCATTATATCGAGACCACAGAGCCTGTGTAAGGATAGACGGTGACATGTCGCCCTGGTTTGAAGTCTGTTCTGGTGTCAGACAGGGCTGCGTGATGTCTGCCTGGCTATTCGTGCTGTATTTGGACAGTTGCCTCCAGAGATTGAAAGGTAATATGAGTGGTATGGGATGTGGTGACACAGTGGTAAACTGCCTATTGTACGCTGACGATGCTGTGCTAATAGCACCATCAGAAGCAGAGTTGCAGACACTAGTCACGTGCATGAAAGAAGATTGTGAAGTAAAAGGATTGAAAATGAATGTGAACAAAACTAAGATTCTGGTATTTGAAAGAGAAGCGGAACAAACGAAATGTGTGATTAGTGTAAATGGAAAATGTCTAGAACAGGTGAATGAAATTGTGTACCTGGGGAGTGCGTTTTCGAGGGATGGAAGATGTGAGTTGGATGTGGAGAGACGGGTAGCAGCTGGCAATAAAGTGAACGGTGCTCTGTCCGCATTAGTGGGTAGTGTGAATATATCTAACACTGCTAAAATGGCCATCCACAATGCTGTGTTGGTGCCGACTTTGTTGTACGGCAGCGAGGCATGGATATGCCCGAAATCGAGTGAAAGTATGATAAATGCTGTGGAGATGCGGTCTCTCAGAAATATGTGCGGTGTCACGCTTGCGGACAGGATAAGCAATGATGAGATACGCAGTATGACAGGGTTGCACAACAGTGTTATTGTAAAAATGAAGAAAGGAATGCTTAGATGGTTCGGGCACATGGAAAGAATGAGTGATGAAAGACTGACGAAGAAAATATACAGAGCGAAAGTGAGTGGTAAAAGAAGCCAAGGAAGACCAAGGCTGACTTATGAAGATCAAATAGCCAGAGTGTTAGCAGACGGAAATGTCAAAAGCACTCGCATACCTAGGCGAAAATGTGTGAGGAGAATGATGAGATTTGAGGAAGCGAAAGAGGTGTGTAAGGACCGCGACTCCTGGCGCTCCGTCCTCTCTGACTACCCCGTTGGGGATACAGAGTGAAGTTATGTTGTTATGTTATGTTGTTGTTGAAAACACTGATAGCAAACATGTCAAAGTGCTCCTTCAAAAATTGTAAAAACAACACATCTAGAACGCTAAAAAGACGGAGTTTCTAATTTTCGGTAGATAAATTAATATTCTTATTTACATGTTTATTATTTCATTATAATAATAGTGTTACATAGCTCTTTTTTATTAAACTCTTAATCGTGTTTTTCAAATATTGTCTGACGATATACGTCTTATCCTTATCACTTTCACATAACAAATCAAAATGACGTAAATAGCGATGCAAATATATTATGTGAATTATACTTTAAGCAAAAAACGTTATTACATTTTAAATATTTTTTCAAATTTCGTTTCAATGCCTTGCAAGGATCTTTAACCAGCTTTTACAATCTTATGCGTTGATCTAAGTAAGGTCTACTTTAAATTACCACAATATTACCGATAATACTATACGATATTAGAAATATATGTATACGTCAATTCAGACAATAATTTTATTACCTTTATAGAAGATTGTGAATCTAGTTTTTTTTATGTGATCGAAGAACACCACAGATTTTTTTTTTATAATACTCCAGACAATTACACAGATAGTGTGACCCCAAACTAAGCAGTAAACTTGTACTATGGGTACCACACAACGAACTCTGGGGGAGTTCCCAGTAACACCCAGACTCCAAGCCAATTTAGAAAAGTTCGTTTCCTAAATTGGCCTGACCGGGGATCGAACCCGGGACCCTAGCTTGGAAAGCAGATGCATATGCCACTGCGCCAACAGGCCAGTCATTAATTAATTACTAGCAAAAAACGATGATGTGACTGTGACGCACAGATAGTAATTTTATATAACGCTAGCGACCACCTCCGGCTTCGCACAGGTAGAATTTTTTTTAAGTGTTACTCACTGATAATGTAGCTTACAATAGGTGAAATAATATTTAAAATCGGTTGTGTAGTTTTTGATTTTATCCATTACATACAAACACAAAGTTTACCTCTTTATAATATTAATATTAATTATATATATATATATAACTTTAAAACACAAAACAATACACAGCAAAATATATTTACTTATCACTATTATTTTTTCACTTACTTGTTTATTTTTAGAATCAAACATTCCTACAAGATTATCATATCTTCCTCCACCAGCAATGGAACCAACTGTTTGTTCTTCATTTCCAATTTTGATTGGCTCTGTAAAAAACACAATTATTAGTTATTTATTCTCTGAGCAAGTTTTTGTTCTAATAAAACCAAATTGTTTATGCAAGTATATTATAAGATGGAAGAAGTAATTAGATTAGGGTTCACAAAAATCCAATATTTATAAATATAAAAATATTAGATATTTATATTTGATTTATATCTGATATATATCAGACGTAATATATCAAGAATAAGAAAAAGAAGCAATATTCATCTGTAAGTAATTTAAATATTAAACTGTCAAAATTAAAAAGTAAAGTAATAGAATATGAGCTTGATTATTTGATGTTCAATTATATTATAAAAAAGTAATACAAAACAGAGTATTTATTTGGGAACATCAAATAACCTATTTTAATCAAAGCTTAGAACAAATATTCTATAATCCTCAGTGGCTAGAGTATTTGAGATTAATAATAATCTGTCTATCTTTGTAAACATTTATGATATAATCTGCAGTGGCCAGTGGCTAATCAATTTTTTGTTATCATCATCGTCATGTGGCTCTCAGTCAACTTGACTTCCAGACTCTACATCCTCTATTTCTTCTATGCTTTCCGTTTCCGTCCATATCGCAGTAGGATACCAAATCCAGTCTTTTATTATGGAACTGTAGTATGTATTTACCTTTGGGACTAGTTGAAAGTATGAAAGAAAACTGTAGACTTATGGGAATTCCCAAGAAAGTGAAATTATTAACTGTAAAAGAACAAAGGAATCCCCAATTTTTATTACCTTATATAAACTAAACGTTATGGTATTGACACAAGGTTTGAATTTTAGAAAAAAGGTATCCGTATACATAAATTAAAGATAAATCCCTCAACTTCCGATAACATTACCATTTCAGAAAATAATCTTGATTGTAGTTATATGCTAAGTGTTGCCAGTAAAAATCGAACTGCTAAATATCTCTAAGTAAAATATCAATTAGTGTATATTCACATAAATATCAAGTGATTTATTGTGATATATATTCATGATATATATCTGCTGATACATACCAGCGACTCCTGAATTAGATACATAGACAAAGGAAAAATTAAATAGAAAGTGTTTTCACAGCTAAGTATACAAATAAAACAGAAATATTTAAAATCAAAAATTTCTAGCGGCAAATGACCATTCATTGAAAGGATTTTGATCTTATTTAAATAAAATTTTGATACCTATATAGAGGTCAAAAATTATTTTATTAAAACAAAGTTTTACTTTTACACTTACGTTTCAATACAGCTTCGTATATAACTCCAGTATAGTAGTCTAAACCTCTCGCTAAGCTCAGGTCAAACAATATTTTATCCTTGATTCCAAAGAGTTCACAATAGTCTAATAGTAATTTGATTCCTTCTAGGCCTTCAATGGCTGCCTTGGTTTTAGACAGTTTCACGTCTTTGAGCAGTTTATCTACTAATTCAGTGCTTCCATTCAAACGCACATATTCGCCTATCTGATCAGCAGCATCTGGAGTAATTCCTTTCTCATTTATCATTTCCGTACGTACTTCTTCCCAAGGAGACTACAAAATTAACATTTTTATAATACATATGGCTTTGGAGGCCAATGGACTTATTCCACACAGCTAATATTCTGAGTAATATATATAATATATATAATACTCCAGACAATTACACAGATTGTGTGATCCCAAACTAAGCAGTAAGCTTGTACTATGGGTACCTCACAATGAACTCTGGAGGAGTTTCCAGTAACACCCAGACTCCAAGATAATTTCGAAAAGTTCATTTCCTAAATTGACCTAACCGGGGATCGAACCCGGGATGGGCCAGTAAATGAAGTTTACATAAATATTACTGCACATAATGAACATTTCACTTTTGTATTCAAGCCACTACTGTTTATAAATGGATATAATTTTTACAAGAAATTCTTGAAAATTGTACGAAAGTGAAATATAACATCAAAAGCTAAACTAAAATAATTTCGGATTATGTGGCTTAGAACTATTAACTTACACTTTTTTCATAATACACTAACTATTTTTCTGATACCATAGGTCTAATGCAATTGAAAACAAGTTTGGGGACTGTTAGACCTGTTGTCCAATAGAATCTTTTAATTTTTTATGATAGGTTACACACTTATGTTTATTTCTACAAAAATGCGGGTTATACCTATTGAGATCTAGAGTGACAAAATGTGATATTGTTTATTGTAATAATTGTTTTCAAACCATGAAAACATGCAAATAATTGTAAACATATGAAAATTCTCTTTGTATAACATTTACGACATTAAAATAATTGGAATAAAGATAATTTGTAACCTTGACACAGTTCGCGTATTTTGATATTACGCTTTAGGCGGTAGCTGCGGTCATGGTATAATAACAAATACTGATTTGCATTAAAACATTATACACTTTTTTTTCTAAAGTTATAATTAATTGATTAGATTAAATTAAAAGTGTAGCAAGTTAAAAATGAGATATATACCATAAATGAGCATCAGAATTAGTAATTCTAATCAAAACTATGTACTTCATTATTATTTTAAACTTTGAACCATTAATGTTAAAACTAATTTAGTTAATAATGTAAATTTTAAACGGTTTTCATATTATTTTATACAATCTTATAAACCATAGGAAGATGTCATTAGGTTGATTTCCAGGAGATGTGAGAATTATACTGGAAGATATTAAATAAAATATACAGGATTGTATGTTACACATAGCACAAACTATTATCCCACATTTACTATTTAAATTTATTATATTCCACAATTTTGTTATAATAGCTTTGCACTATTTTACACAAAGATAAATGGCATTTAATTGCTATTTTAACAATTCTAAGCACTTTTAAAATACGCCATTAGAAAATCTTCAGCAAATATCTTGCAAAAGCCTTCCCAATGTCTTTTCTCACAAATAGGGTGAAAAAAGAGGCATTCTACACCTGTAGAACCAATACGAATTTGTAAAGGTAAGCATTTGACCACTGTGAATTCTCACACCTCTTATAAGGCTTAACAAGAACCACCATATTATAACAATAGCCAACACTAACAGCCTAACATTAGAAACATGAAGACACCACATGGATGGTAATAGAGCACTCATTCAATAGGAGGTGATCACTTACAATTCCGCTCAATCAGTGATCGAAGCAAACATGAAACATTCTTGTGAATATTCACTTACTTTATCCAATTTATCAACAGTGGAACAAGTGGTCCTGAACTTATCAGATGGAACTCCACATGCCTCAAACATACCATCTAATAAACGTCTGTGATTTACTTTTAAGATATATTTACCAATGTCTAAAGTATCTAATATTTCAATAACTACTTTTAGACATTCCGCATCAGGTACCATGGGATCATATTGACCAGCTATATCAAAGTCCTGAAATTATAAAAACAAATAATTTTATATCTTATAATAATTCTGTACCACATGTTTAATGTTTATGTCAAAAGTTAATATTTACTTAAATAATTAATTAATTCAATTATATTTCACAGAAGATAAATACTTACACATTGATAAAATTCCCTATATCTCCCTCTAGTCATGGCTGGATTGTCTCTTCTATACACTTTAGCAATATGGTATCGCTTCAGTGTGTTTATTTTGTTCATTGCTAAATATCTTGCCAAAGGAACTGTTAAATCATATCTTAAAGACAAGATTTCTCCACCTTGATCTTTGAGATCATAAATTAACTTTGAATCTTCTCCATATTTGCCTGTAAGCACTTCCTAAAATAATAAATAAGCACTTTAACAAAAATGTAAAAATTACCATATAAATATGCATAGGGTTCCATACTATTTCACACAGCTATCATACACCATTCACTACAGAACAGTTCAAGGCTGAGGTCACAAGTTTATATCCTGTTAAGGTATAGTTACTCTAATAATAATGTATCCTATTTGCAATCATATTATGTGAAAAAACAACCTTCAATTCAAAGACTGGCGTATCAATACACTCTGCCCCATGCCTCTTAAAAACTGCAATGATTTTTTGCAATACTTCATTTCTTATTGTCATCTGCTGTGGATTGTAATCACGAGTTCCTTTTGCAGTTTTAAGTGTGAATTTCTGAGGTGCAGCATCTTCAGTTAGCTGTGCTTTTAGAGCTAATAATTTTGAAACCTCTTCTTGGATCTGAAATAATGAATTATACACTTTAAGTAAGTTTGGACATTGTTATAAAATTTCAAGATTCTCATTGTTACAGAATTACTGTTATAACTAAATGCGATGCTTTAAGTAATGTGTTTTAAAGATTTATCTACATTGTACAAAATAATTAAACCGAGTCACTAAGGTAGACAAATTAGGAAATCATTTTAATTAAGGTAAAATCAAGCTTTGCATAGCTTTCCAATACCTTGTAACAAGATGTTGTTGTAATAGTTTTATTGAAACTGCTCTTGAGAACAGTGCTGTGCAATTGCATCACAGTTGCATGGCTCTTTAAAAATCTCAATACTTTGAAAGACATGCTTGACTAATTATTCTTCACTTCTAATCTTGTCTAAATTAATATGATTCCTCGTCACCACTGCTATATTTTTACCGGAAAAAAATAAAAAGAGCTATGACAATAATAAAAGATATCAAAAAAAACTTTAGTAAATTGATTCATTAAATTAATCCATCATAAATAACAGTTTTTTTTTCTAAGCAAAATTTTGTGGTGACGAAACAACCATATGTGGAGATTCAAAAGAATTGAGGGTGTACCAACCCACTATTGTACTTTATACAGAAAATATGAAACTAACTACAGTGACAAATAAGGCAACATTGTTAAGGTTTAGTTACATGTTATAAAACCACCAACCTGCTTATCAAAAGATTTATTGCCACTTTTAGTTTTTTGAAATATATTGTCTGGTGGACAAGCATCAGAGAACAATGCTATTTCGAAGTCATTGAAACTCCGCATATGGTACCACCACCTCATCATATGTTTGTATTTTTCAAAATCTATATGAGATCCTAGCTGCTTAATAAGATCTATATCAAATCTACTGGGAAAGTAGCCACAAATGTAACTGTATTGTGACAAATGTCTGTTGATTAATTCAAAATCATATTCCAATGATCCCATATCGGTAGTCTTTGCCTACAAAATGGATAAATCTTATGAGTGAAAATGGTGATGCAATATCTTAGACGAGACAATGCTTACTTAAGACATTACTATACAAATAATTAATTCTTAAATAATGTATTCGAACTGACCTTTTCACTAGACTCCTTAGCAGCTTTCAACTTTCTCACAAGATCACCTTGTTCTTTTATTTTCTGGAGTAAAACATCCTTGGAATCTGCCATAATTAAAAGAAAAACTAAGCAACCATTCACGGCGTCAATTCACGGCTGCAAATAAATTGCAAGTGCAAGCAGTACTTAGAAAATCATTGCAGTCAAGACTGAGTCAGCCTTTCAATAGGTTTCCTTTCATTTATTTTACGCAAGCATGCAAAAAATGTCAAAAAGTAGGGTTATTTCAAACAGTCTGTCGCAACTTCAAACAAAAAAAATGATGTATGGAACAGAGGTATTTTTTGTGTTTTTTCTCTGACCAAGTATGTTTTTTAATGCATTAATCAGATTAGAAATATTTATTTCTTTAAGTCTATATTTATACTTATGCCTATATTTGTCTTTGATAGTGTCATCCGTCACGACGAATATATGTGTTCTGTGGTCACGACGCAATCTTATTGTGAATCATAGAGTGGTGTGAATATTAACTGCAACAGCGTGAACGTTTCATTACTTAAAACTTATTGCAAAATTAATTATTTTTAGCAATATTTAGGTAATCATAACTTTTGACACAATTTCACAATATTTAGAACGTATGATTAATTAGAAAACAATGTCGTTGGAAATCAAGAGAAATATCGGCATTTTAAAAATTTCATAGCGAGATATCTTCTGGATGAAGTTCGGTAAGTGGAGTATTAACTACTTCATCAGTCTTAATGCTTATTTTCGGGACAAAATTTCTCAATTTTAGCTTTGAAAATAACTTTTGTTGAGTAAAAATATTGTGGAAAATGGTACACTTATGAATGTTGTTATCGATGTTTTCATTTTGGGCGTAAAAAATGTGTGATAATGACAAAACAAGGACATGGTATAAAATTTCAATCGAACAACTCGAAAAATAAAATTTCGTATATGGAATTTTGTTGAGGAAAATTTAAAGAGAAAAAAATGACATTCACTGCTAAACCACTTTCTGATGACAAACTATTAGGATTTTCCTAATACTTTTTGAGGGAAGCTTTCTAAATTTGTATTTTAATATTGTCTATTGTAAAATGTTGAAAATATGATCTGACTGGGTTTTATGTCGGTTTTTTTCAGTGTGCAGGTTTTTTTTTTGACTTGTGGTTATTTTTGACGTTAAAAGCACCTTGCAGTTGTATTTACTTTAAATTGATTTGATTTCGACCTTAGAACTTCTTAAAACTTATTAATTTAATATTTTCTAATAGTCCTTTATGTTTACAGTTTCGAGGAAAAAACGTGTAGCAAAAAAAAGAAAAACTGAAAGCTTATCGTTGTCCTAGAAAGAAGAAACTGGTCAGGAACCTATCAAAGTCGCAGGGAGAAGAAGTAAGATTTCTAGAGCAAAGGGGCATTCTCTACCAGGCGTACATATTATGCTCGTATGGATTTGTTTTTTACGACGGATGGAATTATGAAATAAATATTTTATTTTAAACATATTTTCATTGAATAGACATCACAAACTGGTTTCGCTGGTTTTGTTTAATAGTGCTTTAAAAAAACCAGTGTTGTTTTGTTTAACAGTGTGGTGTTGTATAAGTGGTGCTTAAACAAAACCAGTGTTCAAATAATTTTTATCAGTTTCTGGTGCCGTGCGTTGCGCTAATAATAATCGATATCGATAGATTTGAATATAAGGCGGTCTCTATTGTTCTTTATGTTAGTGAGATTGATTGTCTCATAGTCGTCAGATTGGATATTTTGGTTATTTAGCTCTATGGAAGTCCCGACTTATTATTACGCAGTAATTTTATATCTCTTTGATTTCACAGTAGAGATGATCGATATACATCGATGTTTACTAATCGATTCATCAATTATTAAAATTCTTAACTTATTCTGTAAAACTCTTGACTGTTCTATCCTCATGTTATTGTTATTGTCAGTGTTGCCGACTTAGTGGATTTTCCACTAAATCTGGTGGTTTGAACCCCTTTTTAGTGGGGGAAATTTTGCGTTTAGTGGCTGGTGATTTTTCTGGTGGTTTAGTGGAATAGAATTTTTCCTATTTTTTTTTTATTTAGTACATAATCACGCCAGTATAAAGTTTGGACGTTGCAGTTCATAATATTTCTAATTTATTTTAGGGGTATTTACTTTACTATGTGAGCAACACTAAATCTCTGTTGTCAAGTAACACGGGGATTTCCCTTAAAATATGTTGTTTATAGCAGTTTTCTGTCAGGTGAAGCGGGGATTTCCAGCAAAATATTTTTTATATTCTAAACTTTCTTCTTTCTCAAATTGGTCTTATTCACTGTCTGAGTTTGTTCGCGAGGGATAGGTCACTTAATGAAAAATATGCCGAAACCTCAGTATTCTCAAAAGTTTCGGGATTCTTGGCTGCAAGACCCTGCTTTAAAAGATTGGCTTCAGATGATTGAAAGTACTACTGGCCAAGTAGCGAAGTGCAAATTTTGTGGTACCACTTTAAGGAGCCATTATGGAGACTTAAAATCACATGGAATGTCGAAGAAACATCAACAAAATGCAAAGGTAAGCTAACACGACTATTTTATTACGGTAAAGCATGGTCAATAATGTGTCCATGTGGTACCGCATTTAGCATTACCTCATATTATCTTCCTGAGGGTGTCGTAATACGTGTCTGAGGGATGTGAAAATGGCAGCAGTGCTTCCCGTGAATGCAACATTTTGCATTGTAGTGTTCATAAATCCGCCTCGCCTACCAAGTTTGATGAGTGTTAGCATAGTAGACAGAGTGCATTTATTTTTTACACGACTGCAAAAAAAAGGAGTGTAATTTGTTTAGAGTTTAAAAAAAATTAGGGTATCGTTGGAATCCTTACATTCTTATCCCGAGTGACATAGGCTATATTTTTTTTTGGAGATAGCTGTCGTGTTTTTTTTTTAAATTTATTTTTTAAACTTATTACATTATTGTAAATTGTTGCAGATTATCACTGAGCAACCCAAATTACCATTTAAACCAGAACCCATTGGAAGTCAAAAAAAGGAAGAGGCCAGGCTTGCTTTGTTTACAGCCATGCATACGAGTATACGAGTAGTTGACCATTTAGGTGAGGTAATCAATCATAGCCATCAAAGGGAAATAGATAAAGTACAACTACACCGAACGAAGTGCACCGCGGTCATAAAAAATGTATTAGCATCACATTTCATTGAGGTTTTAAAACAAGATATTAAGGATCAATCATACAGTTTATTGATTGATGAATCAACAGATATTGCTGTTCAGAAATATTTGGGTTTGGTTATAATTTATTATAGTAAAGCACACCAAAAAATAGTATCTACATATTTAGACCTTGCAGAGCTGCATGAATGCAACGCTGAGGGTATTGTCTCCGCTATAAAAAAGACACTTAAACGATTCGATTTGAAACTAGAGAACTTTATGGGCATTGGTACAGACAACGCTTCCGTAATGGTTGGAGTAAATAATGGAGTTTTTGCGCAGTTGAAAGCAGAGGTACCACATTTGATTCTAGTGCGTTGTTTATGTCATTCCTTGCAACTGGCTGTTTCTGCTGCTGCAAAGCAATTTTATTTTATTTTAATTTAGAATTTAGAATTTTTAATTAGGGAGACCTATGATTGGTTTGCTCGCTCTTCTTCTAGACAAAGTGTTTATAAGGAGCTATACAAAGCAATGAATGATGGCCATAAACCACTTAAAATCGTTCAAGCATGTCAGACACGATGGTTGTCAATAGAATCAGCAGTCTCGAGAATATATACGCAATGGCTAGAGCTAAAAACTCATTTTTCTATAGCCAAGATCCACGAAAGGTGTCACACAGCAGAATTATTGCACTCTATGTATGCGAACGAGATGAATTACGCATATATTTCATTTTTATATCCAATATTAATTGAGATAAACAGAGTCAACAAAATGTTTGAGTCAAAAGATACAGACCATACCAAATTGTGCGATGAGTTGATCAACCTGATAGATATGCTTGTCAGCAAAGTCACGTTACCTATAAATAAAGTTAATATTTTCACTCAAAATATTCGTGATTTTTTGGATCAAAGATGTTATTTGGGATTCCGATTTGAAAAACAAATACAAGAGATGAGAGAAAAAGGATTACCAGCAGCAGAGGAAGTATCAATACGGAATCGGTGTATACAGTTTATAGTTAGTCTGATTGAAGAAATTAAAAACAGGCTGCCGGAAAATGTGACTTTGATGAAAAAGATTTCTCGAGTAAGTGTTCAACAAGCACTAAATCACAACAAAGAAGATCTAATCGACATAATGTCTCAATTAAATAAAAAAACAGACTTCATTGCAAAAGTTGATGATCAGTGGCGACAAATACATTTAATGAAATGGAGTGAAACCAAAGACACAAAAAAGTTTTGGATCGAAGTGTTGCATTTTAAAGACGCTCAAGGAGAAGCTAGATTTCAAGATTTAGCGAATTTTGCAATTTCTCTTTTAATATTACCACACTCCAATGCCGACGTCGAAAGATTGTTTAGCAGCATGAACATTATAAAAAATAAACAGAGGAATCGTATGAAGTTGAATCTTTTATGTGCCATATTAAGAGTACGCTGCGGTTTGAGGGTGATAGGTAAATGCTGCAATGACTATGAAATTCCAATACACGTTATAAAAAAAATTGGCACCAATGAATCATATCGTTCCTTGGAAATTGATGATGATGGTGGCGGTGAAATAGACACATCTGATGACGATTTGTAATAATTTTAATATGTTTCATTTTCGTAATAAACGTTTTTCATATATCCCTGCTTATTTTTCTTTCATATTAACAATAAAAAAGATTTAGTGACAAATTTAGTGGCTTTTTAACTTTGGTTGTTTTTGGTTAGTGGTTTTCTGGTGGTTTTAGAAGTCGAATCTGGTGGACAGCTCGTTCACCTGTTGGCAACACTGGTTATTGTATGTCACTAATTATTTTCGACTTTATACTAAAGAGTAAGGTAATCATTTAAAAGAGAAAAGAGTGGCAACTCGGCAGTTAAATCGGCATGTGCGAAAAGTGATGCCATCACGTTTTTTAAGTTAACGAAAGTCAAATAGTATATATAAGGTATGAGTGCTTACCTACTTATTTAAATAGGTAATCACGATATGTTTATATATATATATTTATATATATATGACTAGACAGGCCCGTTAAAATGCACGAAGGTGCGAAAAGCTCCCCTGGCGACATGAGTGTTACTCATTGATGGCGACCACATAGCGATCAACGGTTTGTCCATGCAAAAAGTACTTTATACGCACAAATCGTAGATCGCCATCGATTAGTGTATCTTGACTAGGGTTCGACTTTACTGAAACTGAAAATCAGGACAACTTATTGAGTGATCCGTTGACCAAAGTGCAAAACATAAAGTTCAGAAAAAAAAATTGTTTATTTAATAAAAAATATACAGTATATTTTGGAAATATCATATTAGGTATGTAGGTACTCAGTTACACAAGTCAAAGTTGCCGAGTTATCTAAGCGATGGGATTTCCACTTAATACTTAAATGATTTATGTTTATTGAAGTAAATCTCTGGCTGTAGGGCTTTTTTGTAATATCTTCACCATAATATGTAATTTTAGCTATAGTAATTACATTGACACCTGTGTCAACAAAACTTTATATTAAATTTTCTTTATGATTTAGAGAAACAACAACAATAATGTATTTAAACAAAAACAACGAAAACCGTAGAAATCGCATAAACGCACAGAAACTTAAGAATTATGAAAGCAATTTACATTTGTCATTTGACAATGTGACTTGGCACAGATTAAGTATTTGCAGCAAGCTACAGATGCGACAGTCGCTTTGCCGTAATTATTATGTATTTCTTTTTGGCGCTACTATAGCCTACTTTTTTAACAACCGTACCTACTATAATACTTTTATATAATATTTTTAGATACATAAGAGACATTGTCAAAACAACAATATTTATTACTTCAATAATACAAATTACACATTAAAAAGGGAAGAAACGTTAACAATACACCACACAAAACACCAAACTAAACAAATAATGAAGAATCAAAGCAAAACACGACGAGCTCGATTGCGTCAGTCGGTCAGTATATTATTATTTTTGCAAGGCGAAGCTAGTGTTGCTCTCTATCCATAGTGAGGGTCTTCTAATAATATTTTTATTATTATGTAATAGCCCTAGTAGCATTTATTGTTGGCATACCGTCGGGCCATGTTCACCTCCTTAGTTGGACAACGGTTAGATTTGGCCATCTTTTTAACGTAGGCCCTACAACGAAGGGCCATTATAAAATTCCCTATGAAGGGCCATTTATTGTTTTCCTTTGTGGGGCCTTCAAATGCAATATATGCAGTTACCCTACAGTAGGTAAACCGTTGGGTTTTATAGGTTAGAAAAGGGTTATATGCCCTTTTCTAACCTATAAAACCCAACGGTGTGAAGTGAAATAGCAGAAAATTATGTAAAATAAAATTTTTTATTAAAATTAAAAATCTGTTTTATTTAGGAATTATAGCATACAAACATGTTAATATTTGCTGGTTACAACATTTCGATTTCAATGAGATATAGAAGAAATTCTCTTACTGACTTATTCAGAGATGTATATCTAACCTGGAATGTTAACCTATCCTGTAACCTTTTGTGTTACGCTTAAGATTTTGTTATGCAGAGACATGTTTAAAATCAAGCTAAAGCTATGTCCAAACATGAATAAGGAATAAAATGTCTATACTTAAGAAAAACTTAACCTACAGGTTATTAAATGGGCTCTGAATAAGACAGTTAAGTATTCATACCTGTACTTTTTTAACACTGTCGACAATACTGATATCCAATGGTAATTTTTTCTTTAAAATTCTTAGTATATATACTATTATTATATATAAACATTTACTTTAATTGTATATCTAACAGAAAGTGATGAAACATGCGCTTAATTTATTTAATGACTTAGCATCATATTTAAAACAAATGACAAATAAACAATGTGTCATAGGTGGTTTATAATAGTCAGTCTTATCAATGAAACAATCACAACCTAAAATAATTTGAAAAAAGGACTATCAGATATATTTTAAATTGTTTTTATTTCAACAATGTCTTTGGGTTTGAATCATGAATTAACACTTACATTATACAATATTGTCCTCTTTAATAGCATACCTATTTGTAAAACATTTAAAATAAAATATGGCTATGGTAATTCATTTATCTAACAAACAAGTAACAATGGTAGGTGAAAATGTGATAGTTTAGTTGTTTTAATGTTCTGTATTTTGTATTATCTACAATAGATATAGGTACACAAAAGACTCATAAAATAAAAGCTTTTATTTTAAGTAATTGTTATTCCAAAAATGCTGAATTAAAATAGGCATTTACTAAGTCAACATTTTAAGTTACAGAAACTTTTGAGTATTAAAAAATAAACCAAGTTTATTAATTATGCAACAGACTTAAGAAATAATAGGAGAAATCCAATAAAAGCTTGTATATTTGTAGTAGTAGGTAAACTTACCAATATTTCTTTAACCTTGTCTTCTTCAAACCAACTCAATTTCTAAGGTCATCAAGTGATTTCAATGGCAGATCCTATCTCGACTGGCGAAATGACTCATGCAGTTGACGGAGAGAAAGACATTCTTAATAAAATATAATTTCAAATTTGCTTCGGTTCATGAATATTGGTTTTCATGTGTCCAAGATGCTTGGCAATGGTATCTAAAACAATAATAATAAAAGGTAAGAAACGAAATGTATTGAATAAAACTGGAACTTGGATAGTATCAGTAAAAATATTTCATCTATGGTTTTATTTTATTCGGAAAGAGAAACAGAAGTGCTTTATATACACACCGGCACAATTAGCGGAACAGAAAAAAAAGTGAGACTATGAGATAATAACGCATATATTTGACGAAAATGTAATTAGACACAAAATAACAAATTGATTAACATCTTTTAACAACGACTTTGAAAAGTCTTCGTTATTTTTTATTGAAAAATAAAGAAATTTGAAATAAGTGAAATTTTTAGATGATTATGAACCATCACAAAAAATAAAAAAGAGTAAGCATTAAATGATTTAACAATAAAATTAAAGCAAAATTAATAACGAGTGTTTCCCCCTCTTGCTCTGATTACGGTTTCCATTCGTCTGGGCATGCTACAGATTATGTTATCGATGATTTCTTGAGGCAACCGCTCCCACTCCTCAAGTAATGCGTTTCCAAGTTCATTCAGATTGTTGGGGGGTGGCATTCTGGATTTAACCCTTCTTTTTAGCAAGTCCCAGACATGCTCTATCGGATTCATATCGGGGGAACTTGCTGGCCACTGCATCACCGGTATACCTACGTGGCTCAGATATGCCTGTACCGATTGTGCACTATGAGCACGAGCATTATCTTGCATTAGAATAAAGTCGTCACCAATAAATGGGGCAAATGGTACAACATGTTCTTCTAAAATGTCTCTGATGTATCGATCTGCTGTCATGGTCCCTCCTGTGACTATCACTAACTCCGTGCGAGCTCCCAAACATATCCCTCCCCAAACCATAATCGAGCCGCCACCATAAGCCACTGTGTGTTCAAAATTAGACTGTATGTGGCGTTCTCCTTTGCGTCTCCATATTCGCTGTCTCCCATCGATCTGTTTTAAAAGAACTCTGCACTCATCAGTAAAGAGAACCTGCTGCCATTCGTTCAAATCCCAATGACGATGTTCTCGCGCATAGCTTAATCGGTTTACGCGGTGACGTCTCTCAAGTTTTGGGCCTTTGGCAGGTATATACGACCCTAAACCAACTTCTTCAAATCTCCTGCGACCTGTACGCTCACTTACTCGTACTCCTCGAACGTCTTCCAGTTCATTTCGAGCTTGTACAGCCGTTAATCGCGTATTCCTACGAACTCCAAGTTGTAAAAAACTGTCATCTCGCCTCGATGTACATCTTTTTCTACCTTGACCCCTCCTCCTCACAAGAGAATTAGACGATCTGTACGATCAACGATTCATCGCAGCATCCAGCGGATGCTGCGATGAATCGTTGATACTGGTCGACGAAGCCTTGAGGCTATCGATCTGTAGGTATGGCCATTTCTTCTCATTTCATCAGCCCTAATGATTTCCAGTGATGTTAAGTCAGGCATAATAAAGAGCTTTTAATAAACAAAATTGCCTATAGAATAACAAATTTATAAAAAACCATTAAGTGCAATTTTTCAAAAAAATTACAATTACGTAGTTATTACTCGAACAAGTTGACAAAACGTTTTGTTCGGGAAAATAAAACAAATGAATGAAAAAAGTGTATGTCATCTAATTTTCTATTTTCAAATTTGACAATAAATTAAAAAAATATCATAACTGGCCAGTTCCTCAAGTAAAAAATTTTAAAATCCTGCTTTTTTTGTGTTCCGCTAATTGTGCCGGTGTGTATATTATAGAGTATTTATGTATAGAACAGGAACAATAAATGCACAGCATCTATTAACGACAAGCTATTAATATGCTAAATTTCTACTATTATGAAGTCATATTTTTTATTTCATTTATTATTTTCCTTTTTAATGAAAATTATGTCTAATGTTTATGTTTATTTAGACATATCTAATGTAGTTGGTAAGTAATAAATATTTCTATTATGAGATTCCAAAATTTAAACTATTATAAGTTAAAAAACTATGTTATTATTATATTATTAATAGAAAACATAAAACTTTTCTTATTTAGCGAATTACATACAATTTTTGATAAAGACTGCAAGTCAAATGTTTGTATCATGTAAGTACAAATGTAATACTTACCTAAAGAATTTACTTGATCCAAGATTGTATTATGCCCAAATTTTATTGCGTCGACGTTGATGTCAATGGTATAATATCTTTCACTGTTGGGGCCGAGCTGCATGAAGATGTAGTATCTACAAAATAAGCACTTAAGATAACCTCTTCACATGTCACGGCCTAAACCTAAAAAAATTGGGCAATACAACTGTATGTTTATACATACTGTTTTGATTTTGTATTGGCGGAATAGGATATTACATGAAAATATTTTCATCTTTTCCTATCACTATTGCTGTCAATATTCCTTCTGAACCCCTACTAGTGGATGAAGTTGGTAGATACTTTGGCGACGATTAAATCTAAAGAGCATCAGGCCATCTTTTCCTTTTTGTCTTTTCTGCCTCCACATCTACAGCAGTTGACACCAGCTCCGATTCACTTCTTGTCTGTTTGCATTTTTGCCTGGCTTTTAATAAATCATCTGCAAAATAAACATAATTTTATCAATTAGGTGAAGTCAAAAGTGTATATTGTTAATAAAGTTCAATAAAGATGGAAAAAATTTTGTTTGAAGTAAACCTGGCCTTGCTTTGAATAGAAATAAGGTTTTAAGCACTTTTATATTACAGTAATCATTAGTATTTAACTTAAAACTTACCCGTTTCGTACAAAATACAATGAATTGTGAACAATACGAGCTAATTTCAATCGGGTACTGGTTTTGGTTTTGAAATATGGCTGTTATCTTGTATGGCGGCTACAAGCATTCTGTTTCGTGGTTTACCATTCTCTTCGAGCGATTGATTCGAATCATCGAATTCAATTATTTTGAATATTTTTAACAATATGGAGTAGTCACCAAAGAATAAAATGTAATTTTATGTTAATTGTCACTGAATAAATCTCATTAGAGAAATGAAAGCAAGAGAAAAAACGAATAGAGCGTTTGTCGGTAGTGTTGCCAGCTCTCCATTTTTCTTTACCCTTTGCTTGATCTCAATTTAACTTCGCTTCACTTCCCGCAGCGCAGTCGTTGCGTTCCCGTAACTTGTATGCATTTGCTTATGAGGGGGCTGCTAAAGGGGAGTTCATTTCTTCTCACCTATCCATCTCCCATCCATCCCTCTCCCCCTCCCTTATAAAATTCTATCAAAAATTCTTAAATTGTTTATACAAGAGAACCTGCACGTTAAATAATATGTACATAAATATGCTAAAATCATAGATAAAAGTAAAGAGAAAATAAAGATGTTTGAGAATAAATACGGGAAGAACTGCAACCGCGAAAGTCTAAAGCAGACGACGTATCCATTGTGAAAAATGCGGGGTAAAAATTGGAAAAGCAAAGGAAAATTGATATATCTGGTAATACTAGTGGGACGGCGTGCCGCCCCGCCCGCGAAATCCTCTCTAGCCTCCGAGATCAAAACCCATGCACACTCTTTTTTTTTTTTGATTGCACTTATTTACATGGGTATAATTAGCTAATATTAAGGAAATAGAAATAGATTCTAACTTTGATTTAATGTAGTAAGCCCAACCTGGCCCAACGTTGGTAATCGGTTGGACGTAATAATAATCTTTAACTGTATAGGGCCATTGTTAGTTAATATCTAATAGGACCTACGTGCTGACGGTTTAGAAATACCAACAGTTTTTATCCAACGGTAGGCAGTAGTCGCAATGGTCCAACGGTGGCAATTGGTTGGGCATAATGACAATCTTTTACTACATTGGACCTACGTTAGTTTTAGGTGGGCCAACTAACTAACAATATTCCAACGGATTCCCCACTGTTGGCCAATGGATGCCAACCGAAAATGCTACTAGGGAGGTTTATCATAGTGATTCCGAAAAACCAAAGAACGCAGCGGTTTAGGGGATTATTTACATCAAACAACAGAAGAGAATAGGCATTTCAAAGTTCTCAACTCAAGCATAAAATCGAAGAAAACACAAGGTAAACCAAATATCAAATCGAAATAAAAAAGTAGCCTGTCTGAGTAAGTCAGACTGACATCACATTGACAAACAATTGACTTTTAAGGCGGACAGTCAAGACGGCAGAAGCGATTACAGCACCAACACAATTCGTTCGCAACTAAAACTCACTTTGGTGACTTTGAGAGACGGATCAAGACGGCTGTTTTTTTTTTAATTTAGTTTCCTCTTCAATCACCGCTGGTATATTAGTATTCTGTGATAGCACTGGTGTTCCATAAAAATTGGACTTTTTAGCAGGAACGGGAGAGTTGAAGTTGGCATTTTATTTAGATTTTCTATTTTTTACATTTTGGAAGTTTTAAAGTACAAAAGTGATAGTATATTGCGTTTTAAAGTTCTGTGTAAACGAAAAGAATGGAGTAGGTCGAAATAAACATGTGTAGCTGAAATTCTCGTGCTCTTCCAAAAAATCCTATAAAACTTCAGTAAAGTCTACTGTCACTTTATATAATAATTCTTTAGAATAATTACAATGCGTGATATTGGCACATCCGCTAATCTGTGCGCCATGCCACGAAGAAAGAAAAAAAAACTGCAGCTCCTTGGAGTATATATGTTCTGTGGTCTGCAGTTTGTGATGGTTGACTTTTTGGCGGGAACGGGAGAAGTGAGGTTGTGATTTTTATTTAGATTTTCTATTTTTTACATTTTTTGGAGTTTTAAAGTACAACAGTGATAGTATATTGTGTTTTAAAGTTCTGTGTAAGTGAAAAGAATAATAATAATAATATAATAATATACTCAGACATTTTTTACACAGTGCCATCTAGTCCCAATGTAAGCAGCACAGCGCTTGTGTTATGGGTACTAGACAACTGATATACTACTGATATATTTTTCTTTTGTAAATAAATACATATTATACATAAACACCCAGACTCGGGACGGGAATCGAACCCGCAACCCCCGTTCGTTTACTTTCCACCGCGCTAAGCCGTTGCGCCACGGAGGTCGTCATGGAGAATGAGAGAATGGAGAAGATCCAAATAAAAATGTGTAGCTGAAGTTTTCGCGCTCTTCCAAGAAGTCCTTTTTAACTTCAGTAAAGCCTACTATCACTTTATTGGAGGAGTGTTAGGGACAGTTAATGTTTCTCCAGAAGTTACGTCATTAGGCTGATGGTCTTGTTACCAATGCCGTAAGAAATTTAAAAAAAAATTGTGATGGTTTGTGTAGGGATGTGACATTGAGTGAAAAAAATCGATTACTTCAAAATTGATTGTTTTCTATTCAGTATTAATCGCTTTGAGGAAAATCGATGTTAATTACAAAAAATAATCTATTTTTGAGAATAATCGATTTTTTTGCATTAATTGAAAAAAAGCAGCTTTTCTACATAGTAATAAAACTAAGAGATTAGTATAGGATTAACAATTTATCAGAATAAAAATAATATAAAATGATAAGTACGAAAAATAACCAAAACGACAACCTGGTTTCAAAACAATGAAAAAAAATTAAAAATAATTATTTCCACTTTAGGTAGACTGTCCCGGCATATCATTTTTGCTGTTTTGAGTTATTTACATCAGCCGATATCCTGAATATCATCTTCACAGGAGTTCTACGGTAAAAAATCAATTAAAAGATATGACCCGTTAGTTTCAAATAATACAATACTTGTCCCTAAAAGCAAGTAAGGTTCAGGAAAAGGAAATACCTTAGTTAATAAGTGTTTGAGCAGATGGTCTCGATACAATGTTTATTGAAAAAAATTAACTAAAAACTTTCTGTGCTTTTAATTTTAATGTTGACTTTTTGGCGGGAACGGGAGAAGTGAGGTTATCATTTTATTTAAACTTTCTATTTTTTACATTTGTGGGAGTTATAAAGTACAAAAGTGACAGTATATTGTGTTTTAAAGTTCTGTGTAAGCGAAATAATTGAGTAGATCTAAATAAACATGTGTAGCTGAAGTTCTCGCCCTCTTCCAAGAACTCCTATAAAACTTCAGTCAAGTCTACTATCAGTATCACTTTACTGGAGGAGTTTTACGATAACGATCTAGATAACGATTCTTCTAGATTGAATATAATACTTGACATTGGCAAATGTGCTGATCTGTGCGCCATTTCATGAAGAAAGAAAAAAAAATTTAATGTTGAGATTATAAAACGCATAACTCGCTTGACAGATATTATTAGTCTTAAGGACCATAATTAGAATAAAATATAATAATTTATGCTACTTGGTTAGCCTGTAGGACAGTGGGTTGTTTTCGCTCCATATGTTGCTTTAAATTTGTAGTATTACTACATGTTTTTAATTCTTTCGGGCAATATTTGCATTGTGCTGTGGTATTACTCTTCTTCATGAAAAAATACTTCCGCCAGCCACTTTTAGATGTTTTACCGTTAGAAGATGTTTTTTTAAATTATTTACAGACGAAAGAAAGGAAACTGTTGAACAAATACGAAACTGTTTTACGTACATACATACAGATGGCGCCGTCTTTTGATCGACTTGTTCATGGTAGTAAACTTACTTCGCGTTTTTTCATTCGTCACAATTAAAATGTGTAATTTTGGCAACATTGGATTTCTTTATTTTTCATTTCTTCATATTTTTAATAAAAACGTGTAATTTATGTAATCGATTTTTAAAAATCGATTGTTTCAATTAAGAAAAATCGATTTTTAAAATGGATTACGAAGAAATAATAATTGTTAAAATGAAAATCGATTAATTTTTGACATCCCTAGGTTTGTGTTTGTGAAGTTTTTTGTGATGCATCATATAAATTAATTATTTATGCTTAATATTATTTAATATTTGTTTTTTGTTTTAAATTTAACTGTTTCCACAATAATGGATAGATTTGAATATATTGAAGCTCGCTTGTTTGAAGGCGAAGATTATTTGAAACGTGATAAAAATGTTAAAATATACGATGGAGATGATAAGGTGCCTAGCATTTTTTACCTAACATTATTAATAAGCGACTGCGTAATCTTTCAGGTGAAAATTAACTATTTTTGTAACATTGTTTTAGACTCAGTTCATTGATGGTGAAGTGGTGCTTACAACACATAGAATACTTTGGGGAAAGCCAGGGGATATACCTAAAGGATTGACGTGTTTATCTCTTCATTTGTTTTATGTGTTTTGCTTAGAAGAAGAAAGCGCTGGAGTCTTTGGTTTGGGTGGTCCAAAAAGAATAATATTGCATTTGGGTCCTGCTCTTCCTGGTATAAATACAGCCACAATTATTTTTCTGGAAATACAATATTTAATTGTACATAGGTACTTCTATAAATTGCTGATCACTTGAACGTTTTAGGGAAAAGACCTGGTCCAGCTGTTGTCAGTCCGTTTCATTTTGTGAAACTTTCATTTAAAGATGGAATCGATACTGCCTTTTTTAAAGCTTTAAATGACGCTGTGTTAGCAAAGGCTTGGGAGAGATCTTCATTAATATCTCCCGCTTCTACTACTCAGTCAATAACTCCTAACACTAGTACAAGGCCAAAAGTAGGACCAATTAATTCAAAAATAAGGTCAGGAATCGTGGGCATTGAAAGGAGTATTGAAGAACAGCACAGAGCCACTGATGAAAGTATAAGTGTAGCATTCCAAGACTTAACTAAGCTTATGGAAAAAGCAAAGGAAATGGTTATCATTTCTAAAAATATTTCCACTAAAATTAGGGTAAGTTAATTACAGATATACACATATATTTCAAAATTTAAGTTCCTCAGAATCTGATTTTTTTGTATGGCTTACAGGAAAAACAAGGTGACATTTCAGAAGATGATACAGTAAGATTTAAGTCATATCTAATGAGCTTGGGTATTGATGATCCAGTTACAAGAGATGCATTTCGCACCGATTCTGAATATTATATGGGTCTAGCACAACAACTTTCTGATATGATGGTGGCAGTTTTATTGGTGAGACAGTTTTACATTATCACATTGTCGCATACATCTAGTCTCAATAGCCCCAGTGTTTTCATGGTAGGCCAAGCTTTAGATTAATTACCATTTCCCATTTTGAAACTTGATCATAGATATTTTTAAATATTTCTTGGACCCAAAACTATGCTCATATTATGCCTTATAGCTGAAGTTTTCAATATTAATCAAATTCTGAAAGCAGTTTCATTTTACTAAATGTTTTTAAAGCCAGACTCCTATGCCTAACATAAGATTTCTAACTTGTAACTTAGGTGTTTAGGTTTTACATGCGTTTACATGCTTTTTTTACTAAGTATGTGTCATGTTTTGTTTTTAATCTCATCTTTCAAAAAACAAATACTATCATTAATTTCTCAGTAATACACCTTACTTTACATATAAAAACTTGTAAATCGTAGTTAATGTAAAGCATTCCCCTATAGTAATGCCCATTGTGTCTCCCCTTGCTTCTTTCCACAGTGCTTAGAGGCTCTAGAGCTCAAGTTTTGGGAGTACCTAGCTGCTTTTTTCGATTACCATTTATTTGCCGAGAGTAACAAAATGTCATTTTTAAAATTTTGCTTCTATCATATTAAAAATTATGTTGTGAATGCAAACTGTCAAGAATTACTTGGTTTGCTTATAGGATTGTGGTGGAATAATGTCTCTGGCTGATGTTTGGTGCAGAGTAAATAGAGCTAGAGGATTAGAATTAGTTTCACCTGAAGATTTACTAAACGCTTGCAAGTAAGCGAATAATATCCGATGTGTAATTTTGTAGCAGACCTGACCTAAGCTTATTCTAACTGAAAATATTTTCAGGTTACTTCAAAATATTGGTGCTCCAATGCTACTTCGAAAATTTCCAAGTGGAGCTTGTGTACTACAATTGAATAGCCACAGAGATGAAGAGGTAGCTAAGGCTACAAGCGAATTGGTAATTTATTTTCATGGTATACCTATTAGAATATTAATAAATAAAGTTGTAGTCAAAATAACACTAATATACAAAAATTAGTGACTTTTAAAAGACAAAACTTAAATTTACATAAATGTACATAACATTATGCCATTTCCTATTTAGGATAGACATTACATGGGATTTTGGATGGGAAAGCATAACCTAACAATGACAAAATAAGCTGCTAGCATTGTATATTTTTTCCTCTATACCAGATTCAACAAAATAATAACTAACATGTAATTACACAAAAACTTACTAAAAGTTACAAGATCTGTCCAAAAGCATGATACATAGTATATATACAATCTCCAGACAGGAGATTGTTCCCACTATCGTGTGACCCTAAATAAATGTTAAGCCTTTGTTTGCAGTATGCTTAAGTGACAAGTTAATACGTGATTAAGCCAAATTGAATAATAATGAGTCATATCCAAAAAAGATGTACATCTTTCTTTTTGGTAGTGTCCATAGAAGTTATTTTAATAATTTACAAGTACGATTTATTCGTTTTTTAAATAGTTTAAATGACTAAGTATGAAACACAACAAATAAACTATAAAATAAGGTATTTTCTATTGAAATCGTAGAATGAATTACATTTTATGTTGTAAAGAAGGTAAATTTTAAGAATTATTTGATTGCCCACCTCCCCTTAGATTAAGTCAGATTCGGTATTTTTGCACTAATAATTTTACTTATCTTAATAAAATATTTGAACTAAGACAAACAAAATTATTACGCTATGCTTGATTAATAAATTAAATAAATAATTATAAAAAACCTATAAAAACAAATTGTCCTAATCAATCCAACCATTTACTGACATTTATTTACTGACACGAATTTGTACTTCAACTACTCATAAAGCCGTGGTAAAATTATAAAATACTTAATGGCAACATTGACAAGTTCCAATAACAAGGTAAAATTTCGTTACCTACTTTTTGTTTTTTTGCCAGACAATTGAAAACAGTTCTGTGGTGTGTTAGTGGTAAAGAATTTTGTACCTATTTACTGAGGCTGTTAGAGTAGCAAAACGTAAGTTAAAAATCAAGTTTTAATTGTTACATTAAAAATCAAATACTTTATGTGATAAAGCTGTGTGATAGTGATTATCTTAGCAATCTGTAAAATTATTACAAATGTATGGTTGTGGTGCCTCAATTTCCTGATACAATTTCGTAACTTTCTTCACGTCAGTAAATTGTAAATTCATTAGGCAGAGTTCTCATTTGTACAGTACCCGAGAAAATAAAAACACATAGATCGTACATAATCATGGGCAGTACATTTCGATAATAAATACATATGTATGTATGTATTTGCTCGTGTTATAGCATAACAGCGTATAGACGCACAAATAGTGCGAGTGAGAATGTAATCTTTATGTACAAAGGTAGTGGATGAACGGGGCATGAATCTGAATGTTGCTATAAAAATTAGATAGCCAAAAATAAACGCAGAGATTATAGGAACTTTGAAAGTAACAAACGAAAGATCACAAGGAGTTGCTATTGAACGAAAGACTCAAAAGGAGTTAAAACTTGACAAAAAGGTTATGGAAAACGAAACAAAAAGACAAGAAAAATCTGCAAATACACAAGAAAAAGGGAATATAGCAACAGAAATTCACAAACCAAAGCGTTACTTACAAACGCCTTGCAACACACGAAACATAAAAATATTAAGCGATTATCAGCTTCTCGAAGTCTTAGATGAAAAAACGGGTAAATTCATATTGCAGACAAATAAGAATGAAGTCGAAGTAGATTCCGAAGATTCTGAAGTTCCTAAGGCTGGAGATTTCATCCTTGCTAAATTTTATACCAAGCAGTCTAAGAAAATATACAGATATGTTTGTTTGACAAACATATCTATGTTTGTTTGATTGAAAATATATATGGAGAAAGTATGGTAGTCAAAGGATTAAAATCTAAAAAGGTCAAAAATATTTTTCGGTTAATTGAGGATGATATATATATAATTGATCTCAAAGACGTTATTGCTTAGTTGCATCAGCTTATGAATAATTATATTTTCAGCAGCGAAATTGATATTAAAGAAGCTTAATTTGTAAGTAAGATCAAGTAATTATAAAACTTAGTTTTATTACCACCAAAAAGTTCAGGATCTAAAATTACTGTTTATTTTTATTATATTTTTTATTTTAAAGTGACTATTTTCTATGTTGATAACAGAATATAACTAATATACTATTAATGTTTATTATTATTTTAAGTTTTTGTTTATAAATATTAAGAACGGTTATTGAGTTTTAGGCTAAAGGTAAATAATAAAATCATTAACATTTAAGTTAAGGTTCGTTTTTAATTTAATATTACCAAAAAGTTGTTACTCATGAATGTAACAGGACTGAATTGTTTATCTATATCTATTCATACTTTTCAATTTAAAGTTGTTATCTATATTTAAGACAGTATTTACGCAAAATACTAATAGACAATATTGTCTTGTAAGCTTTAATATAAAAATTATATTATAAAAATATGACACTTGTGAAATTTCATTATTTAGGACACACCTTTATATTTACCGTTTCCTAACATTTCTTGACAATACCATTTACTAACTATTTCTTGACGTACACCTTTTTTGGATATGACTAATAAGCTAGGCTAAGCTAATTTAAAAGTTGGTACCTAATTTATCCTGGTTTCAAAATCAAATTTGGTACCCTTATTTTGGCAGACGGATGATGAGATGCTGTTATACTAATAACACTTTGTTGTAAATTTATATATGTGGTAATACATAATATTATATTTTCAGCTTGAGGAGAATGGCTTTTTGACGCCAGTGAAACTGTCTCAAATAGCAAACGTATCTGTACTGCTTGCACGTGAGCGCCTGTTTACCACCGAACGTGTTGGACTAGCATGTCGTGACGAGTCCATAGAAGGATTAGCTTTCTACCCTAACATGTTTTTAAAGAGAGCTGCTTAGTGAAAACTTGTTATTGTATATTATACTGTTGTATTATTGTATTAAAGAGTTTATTACATTAATTGTAAAGATCCCTGTTTTTATTGAAATAAGTACCTATATTTAACAGCTCTGACCTCTGAGTGATTTTTACTCTTGGTGCATCGTTTAAAACAATGTACATAGTATGAGCACATATTTGTTACTGGCGTAAATTACTAGTATAATTTTAAACTCATTTGAATTAAATGGCGACCGAGCTTCACTCGGTGTCTTATAAAAAAAAAAGTGACCATTGCAGGATTCGATCCCGCGCATTTCGCTTTCTGACTGCGTGCTGAAACGTTCTGTATAGCTAGAAACTTCCCCACGATAACGCGAATCTAGAAAATCTGATCCATACAACCCCTACCGTTCCTAAAACCACCTCCCAAAAATATATCTCAGAAAGACTTTACATACGTTCGGTCAGTACCTTGGTATAGACTTGCTAAGCTATTATATTCTAAGTTCTTTTTCGTAAATGGGCAGATGTAATAAAATAAGTGATACATTTCATTATTTTATTTTGAAAGCAAGGCTCCTTGTTCACAAAAGCTTTTAGCTGCTTAATCTAGACGTATTTGCGCTTAGTGCCATACTTGATATACAATTCTCATATAAACCATCTCAAAATATCTGTCTGCTTAGTCTATGTAGAATTACAAATACAATGTGTTAGAGATAGGATAGTCAAGAGACTAGTTTTCACACTTCACACAATCTAAAAGTGAGATGGAATTATACATATTATTATCACTTATTATATTTTATGGCTATATTGGGTGCTATAATATGTTAAATTCCACTGCATACAAAAATATTGTAATTCCTGTTGCTATTCTATGTTGCTTTTAAATAGCTAAAAGCTGTTCGACATTTGCACAATCACAGATACAATAATAATGAAGCTACATTTTTAGTAATATAGCTATATATTGTTACATACTAATGGCCAGATACATAGAAATCTACGAAACAACTATGCATTTTTATATAAACTGTTAATTATCATATCTTAAACTACAACTTTATATATGACACTGATACAGAACTACAAGACAAAAAAGAGGAAGTTATGTTTATGTAATTTATATCACACAAAATAGTGTGATATAAATAATTAGCTTAAACATAATGTACACTTCAATAATACTGTCTAATTATTGTGAACAAAGTAACATTCGTTTACTTTATTATTATTAGAAAAAGTGGTAAACCACATTATATGTGAAATCAAAGGCAGCAAGATATGGAATGTTTTCCCATTAAACTTAATATTCAATTGCACTCTTGAAATCCTTTGGTAACTGATTCAGCCTACCACACAGTTCCCAAGCCTTGAAGTCATCACAAGATCTTATGTTCTCCACAAAACATTCAACACCTCTAACAAATGGAAGCATCAGTTCATCACTAATAATTTCTGAAAGACGATGTAAGTATGCTATGTTCTTTGCAAGAGTATCCTTTATCGTTGTTGATAATGGTCGTTCAGTGCACTGTACTATATCAAGCTGAAAAAGTAATAATAATAACACTAAATAATTTCCTGAGCATTGAACTCAAACAATATTATTATTTTTAAAGTATTGTTGGTCACATACTATGTTAAGACTATTTATAGAGTAAGTTGGGGTAAGATCGCAAGCGGGGTAACATTGTACAAATCGAAATACTTCCTAATAATGTATCATTTTTACATTGAAAATGTAAGATTATAGCCGGGTAACATAAATCGTAATACTTCCTAATAATGTACCATTTTTACACTGAAAATGAAAAATGATACATTATTAGGAAGTATTACGTTTATTACCCCGCTTACGATCTTACCCCAATTTACCTTACCTTGTATTTTTTTTATTACAACTTACTTTCTCTTCAATGACATTTGGTCCCAAACCAAGGTATGAATTTAAGCACTCAGCTAAAGATTTCACAGTGTTAGGTAAGCAATTGTTTTTATTTTTTGTAATAATAAGGTCACCAACCTGCAGTAAAAATTGAAATATCAAAGACAATGAAAATACTAAGAGCAGGTACATAAAATTTACCATTGACTGATTACAGATAGAGGCATAAACTAGAAATTAATTTCAAATATTAAGCTCTACTCTACAATCCTTTGGCATAAAAAATTAAAATAATTCAAAAATTTGATATTAAAGACAATGAAAATATCAAGAACACGTACAAAAAAATTATCATCAATTGGTCATGAGAATTTACAGATAAAGGTATAAAGTTGAAATTATTATAAAATATTAAGCTCTACAATCCTTTGGAGCCTTCAATCGCAAATAAAAAACAGGATACACAATCAACACTCCAAAAACGTCCGATCCAAATGTGCACTCAAATGAGTATTTGAGTGCACATTGTTTATAGGTAGTAATACTTATTTAAAAAGTCAACAGCAAACATGTCAAAATGTTCTTTCAAAAACTATAAAAACAACACGTGTATTTTTATTTTTGGCAAATAATTAAGATAATTTTATTGATGTATTCATTATTTCGTAATAATAAAAACGTTACCTACATAGCTCATTTTTATTAAATTCATAATTATATTTTCTAAATGGCATGACCTTAACACCATTAAAATATAAAATTCTAATCTTCTTATTCATATAAGGTAAGAACCATACTACAGTATTCACGTCAAGTTTACTCGGGTTATACTTTTACTTCCATTCTGATTAATAGTTGAATTTTTAATCTTATAGGTGCTTGATTTTTTAAATATATTTTTGGTAGTGAAAATTAAAGATTGTAAAAAAGGATTTGCTTTGAAGAAGATGAGAACAATACTACAGCATTCACGTCAAATTTACTCGGGTTATACTTTTATTTCTGTTCTGATTAATAGTCGAACTTTTAATCTTATAGGTGCTTGATTTTTTTAATATATTTTTAGTAGTGAAAATTAAAGATTGTAAAAAAGGATTTGCTGTACTTAATTATGAATGTATGAACACTGTAAATTGACCCTAGTAACATTTTTCTCATATTAAAAAACAATATAGCATTTGTCCACTGACTACTGTCAGTGGATAAATCTCAAGGTACTCCTTGTACTTCATACAAGCCCAAAAGCCTGGCTCGCTTTACTGTAATACTCAGTGAAGAATAAATGATGAATAGGTATCAACTTTAAAGCTTATCAAATGGTTTTAAAAATACCCGTGAATTACTTGTCAAAGAAAATAACGGAAGAAAACAGGTACTTAACCCCAAGTAGCGACCAATCAGTGGCAACAACCAGCTAATAGGCACATAACAACCTCTCAAGACATAATCAGAGTAATCAGTTGTCTCTCTCTCACATACTAGCTTGTGACCAAGGTTTGTAAGCTTGTTTAAAAATCCGGCGTTCATACTGCACTTTGTACAGATTTACAGTAAAATGCGCACAGTATGTAAGAATCAAATGTGAATATTGTCCAATATGATTCAACTGTATTCTTTATTATTTATTGTTAGTGTTTTCATTATAGTTATATATTTATTTGTTTAACTCTTCAGTAAAGAATTTTTATAAATACTAAATATACAAGAAACGGTAGGTAGTACCTCGTTAATTTGTGTCTTTCAATCACATTAGATAATTAATAGACTAAAACCGAAACATTTTTAATAATAATTTTAAATTATTTAATTGTGATTCATGAAAGCTATGATTTCTAGACAATCATGATAATATATTCAGTAACAATTCGCTTATAATTTCCCATTTGAAAATAAAAAAATATAAATAATTACATAATAATGGTCCCAAATTTTCTGTGGTCCTAGATTGCATCTGAATACACATTGCCTGATGTGCAACATTTTGTTCTTTGTCTAGTATTATAATTTATATATGTTTCATCCTTGTCATGTTCATGTAACAAATCAAAATGACGTAAAAAGTGATTCAAATGTATTATGTGAATTATACTTCAAGCACAGCATAAGATTGAATTTTAAATTTTTTTTTTAACACCAACGTCGTTTCTATATCAAGCAAGTCTTTTATTAACAGACTTCAAAAAAAGAAGGAGGTTCTCAATTTTTTTTTTTTATGTTACCTCATAATCATAACTGTCAAATTTAATTATATAGGTATGTGTTTTATAAAGTTATTTTAATTGTACTTGGGTTTTGATTAGTAAAGGATAGTTATTTTATACTTTTCGGTGTTTTTTTGAAGGCGGTTTAATTTTTTTGATGCTTTGAGGCATGGTCTACTTTAGATTAACACAATATTACTGATAGTACTACACGATATTAAAAATGTATATGAAAATTCATACAATAATTTGTTTAAATTTTACAGAGGATTGTGAATCTAGTTCTTTATTTGTGATCGAAGTTTGGAGGTGTAAAAAATTCAAGTCTAAGCAATTAAAATATATGAATGAACAAAAACAATTGTTTGGTAAATACCTATGAGTAATAAAATGTTAAAGAACTCAAAAGCTTTTTGACATGAAAAAATGCAATAATCACCTGGGTATCAAACACAGACTGCAATTTTACATTATGCTTGTGATACAAGCAGTCTGCAATTTTTCTACAATCATGAACAACCTTTTTCGGATTCTCATTCTCTAATATTGTTTTTAAGCCAGCATCAAAAGCATGATACTGCATCACTTGAACATCAAATATATAAATTTGATGGGGAGTGGACAGTATGAGAAAGGGCATCTTGCACTTTCTGCCCATAGCTGCACCATCTGTGCTCAGTCCAATATAATTGTATTGATTCATATCTTCTATTGCTTGGTGATAATTGGTATCAACTTGGTTAATATAGACATACTTCTTTGACATTTTTATGATTTCTTCACAATCTTTCTGTGATATTTTCAAATGTATTTGTGATTCTGGTTCATGCAATTTTACAATGTTTCTCACTTCCGATTCATAGTAATGACAAACTCCTTCACTTTGGTCGCCTTCAGGCAGTTCTTTGACTTCATACAGTGATATTTTAGACTTGTCGCTGTTCATACTGTAGAAACGCCCTTCAAATATTTCACAGTTTTTTGTGTGAACTTGTAACAGTTCACCTTTCATATACAAATTATTCATTTTGACTTAAAATATTATTGTAACTTTGTGATACTTTAAAAATTGTTCGGTGGAGCGCTTTAGTCCTTTTTCACTGGTTTAGGAGTCTTTTCTGCTTCGCTGTAAGCTCGGTAAATATATAGTCCTAACGTGACATGCAGTACGATCACAGCCACTACAGCAGAATATACACTACTTGTGATTGGCTCCAAACGTAAGATGCCATCAAAGAGGCAACTTTTTGCGAAGAAGAAAGACACAACAGGGACGACGATAATCACTAAACAGTATTTTATTACTGTCTGAAAGACTTGAAAATCGGCTAATTCCTGAAAGATAATGTAGGTACTTAGTAACTAATGAAAGAAAAGTATATATACACGAATTGTGATTAATAATAAAAAATAAATACTTACGTTTGCACGGCCTTCAATCATTATAAAATAAAAGTAAATTAAATAGATAAAAATCCAAATACAAAATAAATAAAGGATGAAAAATTGAAATAGACGACACAGAAAACAATTTCAGCTATCACCTATCACAAGACAGAAAACAAAGATTATATAAAATTACTATAACAGCCCAGCCGCTTCCAACCAGGAGCAAAAATTGTAGCGATAAGAACTTGCAGCTATCGCATCCGCACTAATGGGCACTTATAAAAGAGTCTACACACCTTCCAAATTGTTGGAACAACTTTCCTAGAGATGATGATCTGAGATCGATTAATAGAAAAATTGCTCGATCAATCTCGAGTAGTGAATCGATTTAGTGAATTGATGGTGGACACCCAAAAATGGAGTTTCCTATATATTTCTGAATTGATAAAAACGCAACTATAAAATAATATACTAGCGTGAAATTTTTTTAATAAATTGTACGTAAATATTATATCGAACACTGCCGTCATCTAAGCGCTTTCGGAGCTAGATTTAGCGCTTTTTTAAGTCGTCTAACTTTTATTTTCCCATGCAAAATTAAAAAAAAATCGTGGATTGATTTTTGAGTAGTCGATCTTTTGAATATTAATTTCTGTGAATCGATTCCAGACTGCAATTCGATTCGGTTTAAATTCGATCTATTCTGGAAAGAATGCACAAGAACGAGAAATGAGAACATTAGTGGAAGCTGCTCGGTCAATGATAGTCATGGTATGGTAGTTGATGGTCATGGTATGCACAAAAATTTTTGGCAGAAGTGATTAATACTGCAGCATATTATACTGAATAGGACAGGGATGACTCCCAAAGATGGATCAAGTCCATATGAGGTTTTTTTTATAACAAAATGGTTAATATACACATCATGTTCAAAGAATTTGGTTCAATAGTCTCTTGTGTATATACCTAAAGAAAAGCGTCTCTAATTAGATCCAAAAAGTGTAACGGGTATGTTTCTTGGCTACAGTGAAGAAGGTAAAAGTTATAGAGTTTATTTTCCACACTAATAAAGTAAAACTACTGCGGGATGTAATTTTCTTAAACAAAGGTTTGAGTAAAGAGGAAGAAAATATAGTAGGCAGTAGACAAGAATAAATGCAGTAAAATGAGAAAGAATATATAAGAAATGAAATCCAATGAAGTCAGAATAACGTTAGGGATAGTGAACAAAATAAAAATGAAGACAGAACCAGTGTATGAGGCCATAGAATATATAGAAAGTGATCTAAGCTTTGAAGAATGTGACGAGAGAAGTGAGCAGTCAAAGAAAAATGAGGAAAGAAATGAAACAAGATCAGGAAGAGCTATAATAAAACCTGAATGAAGTGAAAATTATGACACAAGTTTTTTGAGCGTATAGTATAATGAACCAGACAAGAGTATGGAAAAAGAAAGGGAAACATTAATTAGTAATAATACTTAGACGGAAGTCACTGAAGTGCCAGAAGGAACAAAAGTTATAAACAGCAAATGAGTTTATAGGATTAAGGAGAATCCGGATAATAAAACACAGCATAAGGCCAGATTGGTGGCTAGAGGATTTTTATGCCTCTGTAGCAAAATTGACAACATTCCGTATTCTTATGGCTGTTGCTAATAAAAGGATGTATCAGATGGACGTAGTCGGAGCGTTTCTTTATGGAGATATTGTAGAGCCTGTTCATACGAAGTTACCTGATGGTCTAAAGAAAAGTCATAAATCCTGAAATTCAAAGTTTAATTTGTTTATGTGTAATAAAGATTTTGTTAGATCAAAAAATGATCATTGTTTATATTATGTGTATGGGTAATTACTTTTTGTATGTATTAATATTTGTTGATGATTTTTTATATTTTAAGAATAACGATATGCAAATTGAGTTGTTTAAAGAGAAGTTGTGTTAACATTTTGCTATGAAAGACATAAGTATTGCATGTAATTATTTAGGTATTAATATCGAACAGAATTTCATGTCCGGAAAAACTACCATAATTCCGAAAGATTATTTGTTAAAACTATTAAATAAATATGGTATAGAAGATAGATATGGTATAGAAGATTTGAGGAAGCGAAAGAGGTGTGTAAGGACCGCGACTCCTGGCGCTCCGTCCTCTCTGACTACCCCGTTGGGGATACAGCGTGAAGTTATGTTATGTTATGTTATGTTATGTATAGAAGATTGTAAAAGTGCAAATACGCCCATAGATGCAAATTATAAGTTTGAATTTTTAAGAAAACAAAAATCAGAATCTGAAGAGTATAAATGTAGACAAGTAGTAGGTAGTTTACTTATTGCATGTAATGCCACAAGACCAGATTTATGTGTAGTAATAAGTTTTTTGATTAGATATCAACACTGCGCAAGTTCAATGTTATTAACATGTTTAAAAAGAGTTTTGCGTAAAAGGCACTATTTAATCATCTTTAGTATTCGATTGTAATAATGAGACAAACTTAGAGGAAGTCTACTTCTGGTTATACTACTCTGTCTAGAAAGTATCGGGAAAAGATCATTAATACACGAAATGTTACCTTCAGAAACGATACACTTACACCAACGAATAATCCAATCATCAAAACATTTTTTAAATGCTTTTTCTGGAATTGAGTTCAGTGCTCGCCGCAAATTCTCCTTTATGTCTTCTACCGAATGAAAACGGGAAGTGGTAATTTGAGTTTAGGAAAAACAAAGAAGTCGGCTGGAGCCATATCTGGTGAATAAGGAGGTTGCTCGATGGTATTTGTTGAGTTTTTCGTCAAAAATTCGTTCACGATGATGGCCTTGTGCGAAGGCGCATTATCGTGGTGCATAATCCAAGAATTTTCTTTCCACAAATCTGGCCTTTTTCGTCGAATTTGCTCTCTTAAACGTCGCATAACGCCCAAATAATATTCTTTATTTACCGTTTGACCTTCCGGCAAGAATTCCGAGTACGCAACACCGTGATAGTTAAAGAAAACAGTCAACATGACTTTGACTTTTGATCGACTTTGGCGTGGTTTTTTCGGTTTCGGTTCAGTTGGAAGGCGCCACTCCGAAGCTTGTTGACTAGTTTGCATGTCAAACTCGTAAACCCCGTCTCGTCACCAGTAACAATGCGTTTCATGAATATTGGATCGGAATTGACTCGTTCTAGCATGTCCTCAGCGACTCTTATGCGATTGAGTTTTAGGAGAAAATTCAGGTCTTTTGGGACTAGCCGAGCGGCAACATGTTTCATACCCAAGTGATTATTTAAAATGGTACGAATCGACTCGTGAGACACAGAAAGTTCAGCGGCTATCTCTCTCTAACTTGAATGAGGATTTTCAGTCATTATTTCCTTCACTTTTGCGATGTTAACTTCAGTTGCAGACGTTGATGGTCTACCAGAGCGAGGCAAATCTTCCATCACATCTCCACCGCTTTTCAACGCTTTGTACCATTCATGAGCACGTGTTTTTAATAAAGTCGATTCACCGTAAGCCTTCTGTAACATTTTCAGTGACTCCGAACACGAAATTCCATTGGCTATGCAAAATTTAAGACAAGCTCTTTGTTCGATGTTTTTGTCCATTATAAAATTGACAATATACACTAGAATGACGTAAGTAAAAACTGCAATGTATTTAATCTATATAACAGATGCAACTCAAACTCCGCGCCAAAATGGAATACAGTTGCGCCAATCTTACAACAAAATAAAACCTATCATCTATTCCCGATACTTTCTTGACCGAATGTATATTCTATGTTTTTATGCTGTCCTGTCTCTTGGTGTACTAAGAAACAGATGTGTGTCTCATAAATAATTTATTAGGTGATTTTGGTTATGAAATGAACGTTCACATTTATGAGCATAATCAGTGTAATAAAAATAACAGAAGATAACCTCGGACCAAAGAGATTACGGTGTTCTTTTTTTGGTGATTGAATTGTAAAAAAAAAAAAATATTTCTATTTTATTTTGTAAAGTCTTCGTGACTAATACGTACCTCTAATTGTATTTTTAGCATTAAAAATTTTAATTTTTATGAAAAATTTTGTATGTATTATGTACAATATCGACGTGCATAATCTCTCTTTCTTCTAGTACCCGACGCTACCCGTGAAAACCGTTTACGTCCCAGTCTTTTGACCTCGACAGAAAAGTTTGCTTAGAAATTCGTAAACATTTAGGTCTCGTAGGCTAGGTTGTCTGTGGATATATTATGTATGACATAATTTATTAAAAAAAATTCCGCGCCAACTTTTCTCTTTTCTTTTATAGTTGGGTTCTTACCAATACAGAAACATAATGGAAAATCAACTTTTCAGTGTATGTTCTATTCACTAGATCGATTCACTGCTCCAGATCGATCTTCGATTCTTCTATTAATGGATCTTGGATGATCCATTAATTTATGATATAGCAGTAAATGGAGGGGATTCAGAAAGATGGAAGACAGCTATAACTATTGAATAGAAACAATACTTAGATTGAGACTGATTTACCAAGAGATAAAATCGCGACAGATACTAAATAGGTTTTATAATAAAAAAAAATAGACGAATTGATAAGGGTGTATGTTGTGAGTTCGTAATAATAAAAAATCATAATAATAATAGAGAACTCATTGCGACAACCTGACTCAGAGACAGAGACTGGTAGCAGTCCGGCAATAAAGTAAGCAATGCTTTGGCCGCATTAGTAAGCAATGTGAATATAATTATCTACCTCGGCTAAAGTGCACAATGCGGTGTTGGCACCAACTTTATTGAACGGTAGTAATCAAATGAAAGTAAAATAAATACAGTTGTACTAATGCGATCTCTTAGAAATATGTGCGGTATCATCCTCGCGGAAAAAATAACGAGCAATAAAGATGTATGCAGTATGACAGGACTGCACAACATTATTATTGCAAAAATGCAGAAAAAAAGGTGGTCAACTGAGGAAGCGTGCTCGTAGCGACCCCTGCCAGCCCTTTTCAGGGCTGCAATTTCTCTCCTGTGCACACCATGCGGGACATCGATAATAATAATGTTAGGGCATCTCTTGAAAGCGACGTACACCGGTCTGTCCCCGCTGGTGTGTGCAGTACAGTTCAACGTTGGGGACCGCCACTCATCACGCTGTGCACCTCGCGGCGGCAAGTGGAGGGAGGAGTGCAGAGTAGCTGCGTGGAACGTGAGAGGTGGGATTGAAGAGACGATGAATTAAGTGATTGATATTATGGAAAAGAAAAGATTGGATGTGTTATGTTTGAGTGAAACCAAGCGAAGGAGCAGTGAAATTGCCGACTTGCCCGGAGGGAGCTTTGTGGTCAGGAGTACCACATGGAGACAGGGCATGTCAGGGAGTGGGCGTTTTACTGTCCTCTCGTATGGTTGATTGTGAAAACGTGTAAATGTGTAAACCCCAGACAGCTCTGAGTGCACCTCAAGATGGGGTTGACCAGAATTTTTATTTTGGCAGTGTATGCCCCAGTGTCCTCTGTCGGTTTGGGTGAACTAGAGCAGTTTTGGGAGAATGTTAGGGAAGTTCTAGCGACGGTTGAATAGAATGAGAGAATTGTTGTGTGTGGAGACATGAATGAATGGGTTGGGACAGCTCGAACAGGATTTGAGACTGTCCTAGGCAAATATGGAGATAAGAGAGTAAATGATGCTGGTAGGATTGTGTTAGGACTGTGTAAAGAAAAGGATCTTTTTGTAGCTAATACCATATTTAAGCACAAAAGGATCCATCAGTACACGAGGGAAAGAAAGGATGCGAGAAGTATGATCGATTTATTCCTGGTGGATAGCAGACTGAAGAAGCAGGTTATGGACACAAGGGCGCATAGAGGAGCCGATCTGGGAACGGACCACTTTCTGATGATAACTAGAATAAGGGGTCTGTTTGCAGCATGGCGACATCGCGTAGTGTCCAAGCCTGCAGCAGTTTCTCGCATCAAAAGCTGGAAATTGCAAGATGCGACCACCAGGAATTAATATGAAAGGGTAGTATCCGGTAAGCTTGATGATAGATTAAAAGTGATGAGACCCGATGTTGACGAATGTTGGCAGAACCTTAGGGATAGCATGATTGAGGCTGCGAAAGAAGTGCGAGGAACGAATAAGATTAGGAATGTTAAAAAGCGTGATGTAAGGTGGGATTATGAGGTGATCTATCTTGCTAATAAAAATGACTGCGGTATGAAAAATTTGATGAAAGACAGATAATTATAAGTTGCAGAAAGCAGAAACGAAAGCACTAGTGAAAGAGAACAGTGAAAGGTGTAGGGTGTTAAACGAAAACGAGATGTCGAACAACTTCGATGAAAATTCCAAATTATTTTGGAAGGAAGTATGTAAGTATCGAAGTGGTCCGGCACCTTGCAGAATGAATAAAGTGCGTTCGAAAGAACCTGTTTATAAATAAAAATGATGTTCTGCAGCGATGAAGTGAATACAATGGAGAATTGTATGAGTGGCGACTCCGTCTTTGACACTGAGAACGATTCTAATGAATTGCCACACTCGGGTCAGCTACTGGAGGATGCCATTAGTATGAAAGAGATTGAGAAAGTGATAAGAAGTTTGAAATGTGAATATCAATGAGGTGACTGCTGAGTTGATCAAGTATGGTGGTCCTAAGGTCTGGGATACCTTCTGTGTACTGTGCAACCTTTCTTGGCAGAAGAGGGAGGTTCCAGAGGACTGGCACACGGCAGTCATAGTACCTCTATATAAAGGGAAAGGTTCCTATCTAGACTGTGCGTGCTATAGGGCCATCAGCTGGGTCAGCTTAGCGAGTAAAGTCTATACTAAAGTATTGACTGAACGTATGAAAGGCGTTTCAGAAAGATAATTGTTGGCGGCGCAAGGTGGTTTTAGGAACGATAGGGGTTGTATGGATCAGATTTTCTTGCTTCGCGTTATCGTGGGAAAGTTTCTGGCTATAGGTCAGAAAGTTTTTTGCGCTTTCGTGGATCTAGAGAACGCATTGGACAGAGTAGTGCGAAAGAAATTGTGGAGTCTTCTGCTTGAATATGGCGTGGAGGGCTACTTACTGCAGGCTTTATATCGTCATTATATCGAGACCACAGAGCCTGTGTAAGGATAGATGGTGACATGTCGCTCTGGTTTGAAGTCTGTATGGTCTGGTGTCAGACAGGGCTGCGTAATATCTGCCTGGCTGTTCGTGCTGTATTTGTACAGTTGCCTCCAGATATTGAAAGGTAGTATGAGTGGTATGGGATGTGATGACACAGTAGTAAACTGCCTATTGTACGCTGACGATGCTGAGCTTATAGCACTATCAGAAGCAGAGTTGCAGACACTAGTCACGTGCATGAAAGAAGAATGTGAAGTGAAAGGACTGAATATGAATGTGAACAAAACTAAGGTTCTGGTGTTTGAAAGGGAAGCAGTACAAACGAAATGTGAGATTTGTGTAAATGGAAAATGTCTAGAACAAGTGAATGAGATTGTGTATCTGGGGAGTGCGTTTTTGAGGGATGGAAGATGTGTTGGATGTGGAGAGACGGATAGCAGCTGGCAATAAAGTGAACGGTGCTATGTCCATATTAGTAGGCAGTGTGAATATATTTAACACTGCTAAAATGGCCATCCACAATGCGGTGTTGGTGCCAACTTCATTGTACGGTAGTGAGGCCTGGATATGACCGAAATCGAGTGAAAGTATGATAAATACAATGGAGATGCAATCTCTCAGAAATATGTGTGGTGTCACTCTTGCGGACAGGATAAACAATGAAGAGATACACAGTATGAAAGTGTTATTGTCAAAATGAAGAAAGGAATGCTTAGATGGTTCGGGCACTTAGAAAGCACAGTGATGAAAGACTAACGAAGAAAATCTACAGAGCTAAAGTGAGAGGTAAAAGAAGCCAAGGAAGACTAAGGCTGACTTATGAAGATCAAAGAGCCAGAGTGTTAGCAGATAGAAATGTTAAAATCGCTCGCATACCTAGGCGAAAATGTGTGAGGGGAATGATGAGATTTGAGGAAGCGAAAGAGGTATGTAAGGACCGCGACTCCTGGCGCTCTGTCCTCTCTGACTACCCCGTTAGGGATAGAGCGTGAAGATAATGAATGAATGAATGAACGAAGAAAGAAATGCTTAGATGGTCCGGGCACATAAAGAGAATGAGTGTTGACAGACAGACGAAGAAAATCTACAGAGCGAAAGTAAATGGTAACAAAAGCCAAGGAAGTCTAAGCCTGACGTACGAAGATCAAATAGTCAGAGTGCTAGCTGAGGGAAACGTCAAAAACACCCGCATACCTAACATAAACTGTGCGAGGAGAATAATGAGATTCGAGGAGACAAATGAAGTATGTAAGCAGTAAAGACCGCGAAGCTTGGCGCTTCATTTTCTTTGACTAGCCGGTTAGTGACACAAGATGAAGATGTAGAAGAGATAGATAAGTATGTATGTACATTAGGGTGTCCAAAGCTATAAGGGAAAAATTTTTTTTGGTAAATTTAATACGTATACCCTCTTAATTTTTCTATTTGATATTACGAGGGCTGCTATTTATAATATAATATAATAAAATATAATAAATAATATAATATAATATAATAAATATAATAACTTATATAAAAAATATTAGGGCAGTAGGATAACGATACGACAGTGCCAACTTGAAATTGAAGTCTGTTAATTGTATAAGTATTACTGTGGAATTATTTAAGATTTAATGTTTCTTTGGTGAAATAAGACTCGTCAACTGTATTAAAAAGGTATTTAATATTATTTTACATAAAACAAATATTACTGAGAATATATTTTTTTTAATTTACTTTTTACAGTCCGGACATATCTTTTTGTGTCCGGACGGAGAAGTACGCTACGTAACAAACATTGTTTCTGTTGCTTCTCAACTGTAATCAAACCACGGAAGTCCTACGTCAACTTGACCGTTCTTTCAGCTGTATCGTTCACTGCCCTAAGCATTAAAACTGTCTAAGCATTGAGACTATTGAGAGAGATCATGCTTGAACAAGCAAAGCATTACTCGCACATGTAGAAGGAACATCGTCGAGAAAACAATCATCAATTTTCAAACGAGAGAACAATGTCTTGCTTCCGAATGATATAGAATCATTGATATTCTTATCTGAAGCAAAAATAAAATAATTATTGATTAATTAAACTTCTGCTAAATACATAAATACAATAAATTAGGTACATACAACACTAATAAAACCAACATATCATATGAACCACAAAGTTCTTCCTTCGATGGAATGTATCCGTTTTTCATGAGTCGAGAAATTTTCTTTGATTAAATTTCCCACTATTTTTACTTTTGTCTCAAGATCTACGTTATCATCAAATAGTGATAAAGCTGTTACATCATCAGACAAATACCAGCAATTTTTCAATCTCGGAAATGGTTACGGACGATTCTATCTTGTCTCCTTAGCATTAATGGGATTGATTTTTCCCAATGATATCTGAACTCTTTAAGAGTGGAATTTCAGTCACTTGTTTTATTTTTACTTCGAATAATTTTCAACACCCAGTTCATACATATTACATATGATGGCGGCAAGCAAAAATAAGCATTCTCTACCAAGCTTTTGCTCAAGGAGCACACAGGCTCCTATGAATACAGGCACTCTGCCCGTTATGGCTTTTTATTTTTATAACTAATTTGAAATCTACAGCCCATTTTACACCTATTTCAATCAAAGAATTACAAATAAATGAACTTTTATCACCTAAAAAAATATATTTAAAAAAAGCCACAAACGTTGTTTCTCGAATCACTTAACGAAAACGCCCACAACAATAATAGTAGTAGCTATTTTCAACCTAGAAGTTTGAAGAAGGCGGGGGCGAGACGGGGCGCACGCGACCCTCGACCATTTCTCTGCGGGCGCTCGTTGCGGAACACTGTTGTATAATACTTAAATAGGTAAAAAAATGCAATGAAACGACGAGGACATACATTAGTTAATATGGCAGTATGTAAGAATAAAACACGCCGTATTGAAAAACCAAAGAAGAACACATCACATTGTTAGTACAATTTTTACGATTAGGTGTTAAAGTTTACTTGTTTTTTCAACGTATTCTATAATATTATGAACTATTTTTTGATTATGCTTACGTACTATTCAATTCAGTGTTATGATTGTGGTGTGTAACGTTCGTAAGCTTTTATGAAATGTTTTGTGAATTTTTCTGAATTTACATGTAAATAAATTATTGCTAATTCAGTAAATTCAGTCTTTGCAATATTATTTTGCGTAACGCCGGAGAAAAAAGGCACTATTGTATTTGTGGCCTTATTCCACGGAATTGTCATAAAGCACTAGTACGACGATTTCATAGCCTTAATCGCATATAAAAGCGATTCTGTGTACTAATATTAGTTTGTATTTTATTTGCGCATTATATTGTGTACTGTATTGTATTGTACGAAATTATTAGCTTAAATAATTTTAAAATATACAGAGCGAAAGTGAGTGGTAAAAGAAGGCAAGGAAGACCAAGGCTGACTTATGAAGATCCAATAGCCAGAGTGTTAGCAGACGGAAATGTCAAAAGCTCTCGCATACCTAGGCGAAAATGTGTCTGGAGAATGATGAGATTTGAAGAAGCGAAAGAAGTATGTAAGAACCGCGACGCTTGGCGCTCCGTCCTCTCTGACTACCCCGTTAGGGATACAGCGTGAGGATATGTATGTATGTAAATAATTTTCTTTTCAATAAAATTTGCAGAAAATTTAAAACATATATTATTAGATTTTTTAACTGTGATGTTAGACTTTTATTAAGACGCATTTGTGGCGATTGTGGCTATATTAATAATAGGAAATAAGGTATCAAAGTATTGTTTTAAGCTAAAATTTATCGTTTATTATCGTTTATTATGGTATTAATCGTCATTGCTAAAATTTATTGAATGCATTTTTTTCTTATTTATAGATAAAACATTTTTTTTTAAATAATTAATGATTTTTTTTATTTCTAGCTGTTAAAAGACCAATAATGTCTACCAAAGGGAAACTAAAAAGAAGTTTCATACTTAATGAAACATTTAAGAGAAGTTCTTAATAATTGTGAAGTATTAAGTGACCGTGACTAAACGAAGAACGCAAAACACTATGCATATAGCTGTTAATTTTTATGTATTAATTATTAAGAATTATTTAGATAATTATCAAGTATATTATTTTGTGATTACTTGCAGAATGGAGCAAGCGATAGCATTAGTGCTACAAAAAAAGTTGATAAAATAGGTACACTACCATCACCATATATTATAGATAAGCAATGTGACAAACCTTTGACAGACATTCAAAACATGATATTAGATACAATATCGTCGTTACGAATCTCAATTTTACAAGATACTATATTTATGCAAGAAAATTGAATTTAGGACCTTGTACAAATGTAAGCGATACTGTCAGAGAGAGGAAACTGCAGTCAGTTGAAATTGGAGGTGTCATTATAAAATATGTCATTGACTTACATTTTCACGACGAAACCAACACTGAGAAAAATATTGATTTTTGTTTACCTATTGATTTTTCTATGTGGTCTGTAACTGCTGATTCCTGCGATTCTTCTCTAGACTCTCTAGTAACTAGAGAGTCGACTTTTTGGCGGGAACGGGAGAAGTGAGGTTGTCATTTTATTTAGATTTTCTATTTTTTACATTTTTAGGAGTTTTAAAGTACAACAGTGATAGTATATTGTGTTTTAAAGTTCTGTGTAAGTGACAAGAATGGAGGAGATCTAAATAAACATGTTTAGCTGAAGTATTCGCGCTCTTCCAAGAAGTCCTTTATAACTTCAGTAAAGCTTACTATCACTTTACTGGAGGAGTTTTATGATAAGAAAAAACTAATTTACTTGTGATTCTACACTATGGATTACTTATTAATACGTGAAATTGGCAAATACGTTAAACTGTGCACCATGTCATAAAGGAAGAAGAAGAAAAGAAAAAGAGCGGGAAACTTCGTTTCCCTAACTTTCGACTCATATTTACTTGGTCAATGGCTAAATGCAATCTGCGAAGCCAAAACAAAGAGAAAAAAAACTAGAGAGTCGTTCAGCGGAATGGGACTAGAGTCTAGTTGTTCTGAAAGTCTCTTATCTGGTAAAATCGCGCGTTGTGGTAAAAATACCTAACCTAAACAATAAAAGGGTTGTAAATATATCATTGTGTTTGTATATAGTTACAAAAAAATTTGCAAAATATTCCCCAATGTGAAACAATCTAAACCTTAACCTGCACTTGTCCTCACGATTACCTCCCAAGCATTCATTATCCACATTAAAGTTTCAGTGATTGAAGTTGTAACCAAAACTTTATTGTGCACTGTTAGTTTTGAAGTTTACCATTTTTTTATAGCAAAGGTCATTAATTTTAAAGATGTGATTTACATCAAAAGTAGCAAATTTATAGAGAAAACCGTCAATTTTAAATATTGAGTTGTAGATAAAATTACTAATTTTGTAGCTCCATTCATATTCGGGATAATAATAATGCATAAATTTCGGGATATATATCCCGAATTTTTTTCGTGACTTTTACGGATTAGGTTAGATTATATGTAGGATTTACAGTAATATAGAAGATTATTTGTAATTATAAGAATTATCATAAACAACTTAAAATATTTCTTAGAGTTATAAAAATATAGAGCTACAAGCTATTATAATTTTCAATCATCACAGTGGCCCTTTAATGTTTCATAAATAACAATTCCAGTATGAAATCAATATTTAAAGATATTAAGATAACTGTATATAAGTAGTTCATAATTATCAAGCAAACATACATTTCAATGTAATAATATGATATAATAATACATATACATAGATAAAATATATATTATTACATTTATATAACATTTGCATATGGGTATTATCTTATGGTGGCACTTCAAATGGTTATTTGTGTTTGCTATTGGGTGTTTGTTGTATTTGGAAAAATATATGACGTACTCTCAAACATGCAAATACAGGCAAATACGACCATCCATACATGGCAGCCAAATAACAAACACACAAACATTTGGCAGCAGAAGAAAATGTGTTCACCAAAACTATGGACGTGTTTCAACTTGCAGCGGGATTTTATTATTTAAATGCATGTAACTATTACATGCAGTGCGTGAAAAAATACAAAGTAGTGAAAAAATCATGGAGAGCAAGGCGCTGATGGATGCTGACTATGCATAATAATTTGCATTTTCAATAATTGTTCCAGTTCGCGCTCACATCACAGATACAAAATACTGCACGTCCATACAGATCCACGGCGCGTGCGCTTCTGAATATGGCCATTGTGTAGACGGTTTATTTGCGTATTTGCCTATTTGACCCCTTTGATGTGCGTCGAGAAACCGACAAGCGCACAGTAACGCGTATTTGGTATTGGCCATATTTGTCAAATAGGCAAATAAGGCCAATACTTTGTCAAATATACTCTCCACACGTGGTAATTGTTTGCCAAATATGCCAAACACGCAAGTACAAATAGCCATGTGAAGTACCTTTACAAACGTGACCTCTAGTACATCCGCATTCCCATGAACATTCGCATTGATTTTAGCGGATGCGGATGCCGATGTTCAATTACGAGGATGCTCCGCTTTAGCAGAGACGGATGCAAATATCCGCAACATCTTTAATTTGGAGTTCGATTTGAACACAAGATGCACAGTGAAACTCTTTTGCTTGGTTTTTAGTTCTTCTTAGTCTTAGATTCAGTAACTTGTTCTAGACATTTTACATTTATCCATATTTATCTCTTTTCCTATATTATATCTTCTCTGTCAAACATCAGTACTTTCAGAACATTGTTTTTTTTATATGGTACACGTGACTCAAGTCTGCAATTCAGCTTCTGATGACGCTACATGTACAACGTATAGTCATTGTATAATAGACAGTTTATTTACAGTTTAATTACCATCTTTTAATGTTTGACGACAGCAGCCGTCCGAATACAGACACGAATAGCCAGGCAGACATTACACAGGCCTGGCTTGAATAAACTTCAAAGAAAGGTGACATGTTGAGAAAGTGATCTCAGATCGGCTCCTCTATTATATACTCATGTGTCCTTGAACAGCTTCTTGAGTCAGCTGTTCATCAAGAATAACAACAGTAAATACTTGTCTATTGTGACTATGAGTAATCCTCATTACTTCTATCCATCATCCGATACTTCACCACCCTCTGAGAGAATATCTCACGGTTCGGGAGTAGGGTATATATATTACGGTGCCGAAGGGAGCGAAAAAAGAAATCAAACCACGAGTGTGCGCGGACGATTTTATATTTTTTGAGTGGAATATCGATACACAATTTGTCTAAAAGTGACGACGACTTTATAGTTATATCTGTGGTGAATAAATAGGAAATCTCCAAAAAAAATCGCTCGACGCAAAATAGGACCGTGAGTCCTATTTTGCTTCACTTCCTCTCTTTCCACTCATTGTCACATTACTATTCATTATTATTTAAACGTAGAATATCTGTAACGTACCCTTTGATTTAAAAAATATTTTTTATCTGATTGTATCTACTACACATTTACCGCGGAAATGAGTTAAACACTAAGGGGAAGTCCGGGAGAGTTAACTGTTTTTTACATAAACGTAAATAAAACTACCTAAATGCGACTAGTAATTTTTAGATATTCTAATTAAACACCATCGGAAAGCCTTATTATCTGGCTAGAACGTCAAATCCACTATTATATTAAACGAGCAATATTTGTATATATACATATATTTGATATCGCTTTCTCGAAAACGGCTCTAGAGATTCCGATAAAATTTACAATATAGGGGTTGAGAGGGGCGAGTAATCCATCTAGGTCTCAATTCTGGGAAAAATCGTTTTCTTCGTCTTTCACACATTTAAAACTTCCAAACTTTTTTTAATTTCGAAGCAGAGTTTACCTTTTTAATAGCACAGTGGCTGAGTGTAGGTCTGCCACGCCGAAGTGCGCGGGTTCGAATCCTCGAATTTGAATATGGTCAGACCTTTTTTGTTTTTTTTTTTAATATTTTGAAATAATGTCTAAATTCTGTTTGCAACAAGTACCTATTAAAAACACATATCACTTTAATAATATATTTAAAAAAAGGAAATAAAATTAAAAATAATGATAAAAACATAGACTTCGTAACTTCAGACAGCCTGCACCGTACTAAAAATCAGGCGGCGTGAGGCAAATAAAATCAAATAAAATATAGATGTGTGGGTGCTGTTTTCTAACGAATTGGCAACCGATCAGTTTCTCTGATAATAAATGTGTATCGTATGTACTACAGGTGATTCAGGTTATCTGATTTAGCTCGCCGTTGCTCCTCGGAGACGGCGTCTGGCTCTGGAGTTATTTATAAAGTCTATGGATAAAAGTGACGGAGAAAGTCTATTATTAATTTTCCTGAACAGTGAATTAAATGTTAAATTTCATAGATTTCTTTTAATTTAAAATACTATGTTATTTATTAGAATAGTATTGTAAAGAATAGTATTATCCGAGCAATATTTGTGTATTTGTAATAGCGTTCTCAAAAACGGCTCTAACGATTTCGATCGAATTTACGGGGGCGATAATTCGATCTAGCAAGGTCTCAATCCTGGGAAAAATCGTTTTTACTATGTTTTCACACAAACTTCTAAACTCTAAACTCTTCTTAATTCGCAACAGAATTTACCTTCTCAATAAAACACGCGTCTACCACGCTGAAATACGCGAGATCGAAACCTGCAATGTGATCAGACTTTTTTTGTTTTTTTTTGTGAGACACCGAGTAAAGCTGTCGCCCAGGCACCTGCTATTATTTTAACTGTGACTGTTTACAGAGAATATAGTACAAAATCTCCCTAACCAGCGGAACACTCGACCATATGACGACCTCAATGGTGCAGTGGTTTAGACGTAGCATCTAAGCGCGGCAGTTTCCGGGTTCGATTCCCGGTCAGGTCAATTTAGGACACGAACTTTTCTAGATTGTCTCGAGTCTGGGTGCACTGGGATACGCCCCCAGTAGTCGTCGTCTGGTTCTCATAGTACAGGGAAAACACCCTAGTTCGAGACCAGGCGATCGGTGAGTTCAGGCGCAGTATTATTATTATACCTTTTTGGCGAACAATAGTTATACAAAGAAGAATGGGTAATTTTGTTTGGAATTTGTCTCCAAAACAAAATTAATTGTAACACTATGAGCAGTGACCAAAATTGTTACTCTGATAGTTTTTATTAAGACAGCATACTTTAATTCAATTAGAGAAAAAAATTATGTTACGGCTTAAAACGTTTCTCCTTATTATATACTACACATTTTAATTACATCATAGTATATTGGGATCACAATTGATAAGCGCATTAGTCGTTTATCAGGTTTGCAACGGGGGTGACGCCGCCCCCCAGTAAGCGCTAGAGTCCTGGAGCCTTTCATGGGGGCGGTAGCGGATCCAGAGGCAAATGGGGTGCGTTAAGACAGTCAAGAGGGGTGGCCAAATAATTAAATAAATTAAATATTGTTATGGTCGGACCTTATGTCCAAGCGATAATGTCGATTTTTAAATGACACGAGATACGCAACTTTCAATGCTTATATCTCGCAGAGCTAAGACTTAAAAACGCATTGCTAGGTTGAAGTTATCCAATGGTTCAAGCATAATTAAGAAACAAGAACAAACAAACTCATGCAAACAGGCGGCGTCGAGATCAATGTTGAATTATTGTTAGCGAGCGTAATTAACTAGAAAGCTTTTTTATTTCTACCCTTTTTATTTCTATGCGTTATTATTACTAGCATTCGGGATTCTTTTAGAAGTTTCCACCCTCGTTTTATCGGGCTATAATTAAAAAGAGCTACATGTCCGCCGCTGAGTCAGTTTTTCGGCTATTGATCGAAGGCGACATCAAGGCGAATTACAAAGACTACTACGACGACTACTGCGACTACTTTCGATAGAAGGCTTCCGCGATTTGGGAACGTTGTTTGTGAGTGAACCTTCGGTGACTACTACTCGAATACTTACTTCGAAGGGCGATTATGAAGATTAGGAACCGCTGTAATTAAGTTTGCGTGTGCTCGACATCTGTTTGTACAAACGAAAATAAACTCTTTGCACCCCTAACCGGCATTTGATTACTCACGGCTCGAAACAATATTTTTATTCTTATCGGTTTTGAGTTTATTTTTAAAATGTTTATAAACAATTTTGTTGTACATTTGGTTGTCGTTTCCCTTGAAAAGGGAGGCTGATCTATGCTTGTCATTTTTTTTCTACAGTCGCTAGTGCGGACGAGGGATATGAATTAAAAATACCTACCTAATAATGCTTGTAATTCATGTGAAGTTAAATCAGTCTTGTAAAAAAGCCTTGCAGGGCGCCTTCTCTGACAGAGCGTCTTTCGCCCAACGCGAGCGGTGACGCTGTAAAAGCCCCTAACGCCAACAACAAAGACGGGGCGAGTTTGACACTACTTAGTTGGCGCAGAGTTCGGCTGAGTGACCGTGGAGATTTTTATCATTCTCAGAAACAAAAAAAAATAAATAAATCGGCACACTATGGGACGAGCACACGAAATTAAAAAAAGTTATTTGAAGTGGTTTAAATCTCCTATTAATGTAGTGCCAGTCTCCCGACGTCCTCTTAACGTTATGGTATATGAACATGAAAGTGTAAATTGCTCTAATTACTAAATATATAAACGCACAACAGATAATTGTACATCATTAGGTGATTGATAAAATAATGTCGTCCATGAAAGCACAATTGTCGTTTTTCACCATTTTTTGTGTGTATGTCAACCATATCACACAAAATTTAATACATTTACAGAATGAGGTATTTGGGCTACGTTCTGTTTTTTTCAATATTAGTAAGTTTTTATCTTTTTCAATTTTGATTTTATAAAAAGACATCTGCGTAACCAAAAATATTTATATATAACTTTTAGTCTTGTTTTGTCGGATTTTGTACCTTCGGTAATAGAGAATTTTCTTAGCTTAAATTTATTCTACAGATCGTGATCAGTGGCACTTTTCTTGACATTAATGAAATCAAGAACAATATTTTGCTTTGGAAGAATCAAAACTTGCTAAATTTTAGCAAGGTCAGCGATTATTTCGCTTAAATTCGTTTAATTTTTATTTAAATTTATTCATTTATATTAATTTTGCCTATATTTTACAGGTCGGAGGTACAATTTCAAATGGTATCTTTGATTTTGGCGATGTTAAAAATAAAATTATACAATGGCAAACACAAAAGCTTGCCGCTCTTTGTCCATCTAACGGGTAAATATTAAATACTTATGCTAATTTTGTTTCGATATTTAAGAGCATTTACTAATACGACAGTCTTTATAATTAAAAAATTTTAATTACAATTGTTTGTTTTTATTCATAGAGTGGAGTTACAAAATTTGCTCAATTTAGTATGCAGTACAGCACAAGCTACAAATGTTACTTTAAGAGATGCTTGCATATCTTGTTTTTCTAGAGTTACTGCTATGCCTGAGGTAAAAATAATTATGAATGCAAATGTAATAAAAGCAAGTTGTTTCTCATTTTATTTAGTTGTGTTTTGAAAATAAAGAATTTAATATATTTTAGGGACCTCAAGAATTAAGTGCCCTTAGCACTTGTGCTTCTCAGTATTTCGTAAATACGTCATACGCAAGTTGTGCTACGTCTTTGGCGGTATGTATTGAAAACATTGTTTATATGATATTAACTTTGTTAATAATTTTGTTGAATATTATAATAACCATTTACTTGAATATTACCTACAAGAATTGTTGTTAATTTTCTTGAATTTATAATTGGTAGGTAGTTTTGAAGGTAATATTTTTTTTCCAGGCCTTAGCCACTTCAGCCTTAAACGTACAATCTTCTGGATGCTACATGGGTTATTGCGACTTCGTGCGATGCTTAAGGAGGATTAATTCATATAATTTGGTAAAATATGGGACGTGATTTAGGTTAACTACGGTTTACGTGTTATGACAATTATCGAGGTGTCTTATTATCAATGACAGAATTATTTGTTTTTCGACAGATCTTCATATATACATAGATATCTTCATGCTGTATCCCTAACGGGGTAGTCAGAGAGGACGAAGCACCACGCTTCGCGGTCCTTACATACTTCTTTCACCTCTTCGAATCTCATCATTCTCACGAGTTTTCGCCTAGGTCTGCGGGTGCTTTTGACATTTGCGCCAGCTAACACTATGGCTATTTGATCTTCGTAAGTCAGCCTTGGTCTTCCTTGGCTTCTGCTACCGCTCACTTTCGTTCTGTAGATTTTCTTCGTCAGTCTTTCATCACTCATTCTTTCCATGTGCCCGAATCATCTAAGCATTTCTTTCTTCATTTTTACAATAACACTGTCGTGCTATCCTGTCATTCTGCGTATCTCAATCCTCAGGTCTTAGATGACCTTCAAATAACTAAATAGAATCTAACATCGAAGTTCTAAGGTGTTGTACTCCGTGTTCTAAACTTCTAACACAATGATCGGAAATTTTTGGGTAGAAAGGATATTGTAAATAGAAATCACAGCAGTCTATGATTGAAATTTTGATTTTCTAGTCTAAGTATATGCCATAGGCAATACCGAATAATAGTGTCCGACCGAAACTAATTTTACATCGAAACGTCAACTTTCTTTTGAGGTTATATTGTTCTGTACATTTATTGTTTTATTAATTTTAGGTAATTGCAAATATTACACGTTTGTAATGATGGGTAATTTTCCGAAAATTTTCAAAACGGAAAAATTTCAAGAAAGATTTGCGAAAAATTTAAAATTCTTAATTTCAAGAATTTTTCTTGAAAAATTTCAATGACCCAGCATTACGCGTTTGTTGTTCATAGAAGCAGTTACTTGATAAATTAATAGTTTAGTTGCTCAAAATAAATTAATAGTTTAGTTACAATATCTATTCGGTTTATTTTGATATGAAAAGAAGTTCGTTAAGTATGTGAACACTAAAGGGTGCGGCGAGAAGCGTAGTCTAGTCAACTCTCCACTACGTCGATCACGGCCTAAGGCCGCATGGAAGCTCATGAACATAGTTTCGGAAAAATTTTTGACGAAATCAAAACTAAACCAAAACTCTAGTTTAGCGCCTAAACTTACCGAAACTGAAACCGAAAGTTCAGTCGGACACTACCGAATACGTGATATACATGTGTATAATTTTGCCTTCCAAAGGTAAGTTTACAGATAGTGTCGAAATGGAAAATGTAGGTATAGTTGATCTACACCTCAACCAAAATTTATAACAAATCGCATAAGCTTCGCTTAATCTCCGTAACTAACTTGATGACTTCAAGTAGCAACATTCGCTTTACAGATAACACAATGCACCAGAGAAGCTAGAACAGGTGTTAATATAACGTTGGATGAAGATAATGTTCAATTTTTTACGAATGTGACGTCGTGTATTTTGGCAAAGGCTAGATGTAGCAATTTCAATGCGATCACTGGAAATGCTCAAACACCAGGTTATTCATCACAAGGAATAAGAATTAGCAATGCTTTGCAAATTACGGAAACCGGAGAATTGAGAATAATTTCTTTTCCACTAAATACACCAGTGGCTGCTGCGTTTTGTACTACGTCTACGAATTTGACACAATCAAATTGGCTCACAAATGTGTGTTAGTTTCGTTGGTTTTAGTGTTTGGAAAGAAACTAATACGCCTACTATGTATGTGTTTTTCAATAATGTTTGAAATCGTTAATGCCGTTTACAGCAGAAAACGAGTAAATGTTTAAAATCCTATTCACTAGAATATTATACTAGATTTCTATTAAAAATAATAAGGAGTAAATATTACTGTTAACTCTATAATTTGTTTACCTATAATCTCAGCTTTAAGTTTCTTAAGAATATCTGAAGTAATATCAATTTATTAATCTACTATTCGCGTTTTATTTCAAATTGAACATATTCGATAGGTACCTAATAATACAATCATACTGATCCTCATGCTGTATCTTAACAGGGTAGACAGACAGGTCGGCGCGTTAACCATCGCGTTCCTTACAAGTAATAATACATACGTGCATGCTTATGGTATTTTCATGCTGTATCCCTAACGCGGTACTCAGAGAAGACAGAGCGGCGGGAGCGCCAAATTAACTCATCAATACATTAAAATAACTTCTAATAATATTTCCATAATTTTTCCTTTCTTTAGTGGCTGTCCAAGAAATAAGACACTGTCGAAGTTTTCCCGTTCTTCCATTTAGAATGTTATTGATTTATTATTTTATTTATTTACTTGAATTATAACAATATACTGACGTCATTTATAATAATTGTTTATTATATTTTTCGTGGCTTTCCCGGATTAGATTAGATTACATGTACATGTATATTCGGACAAAGATTGTCTTTGAAAAAATTTCATTACAATTAATTCAGCGGTTTTGCATTTTCCATTCAAAACAAAAATCCACCCCTAAGAATGTGAAAAGGGGGAAAAAAAGGGCGAAGGGGTGAAAATCTTCATGCCAAATTTCATCATAATCGGGTCAGCGGTTTAGTATTTCCCATACAAAGTTTCATCCCCTTTTTACACTTGTAGGGGTAGACTATCTAAAAAATAAATGCGCAATCACATGCTCTTACTATGTACCATATTTCATTGAGATCGGCCAAGCCGTTCTTTATTTATAAAAGCACATACAGACAAACATTTTAAAATGGTAGAATCGAAGTCAGTGAGTCATAAAACGACTATAGTTATCAAAAAATTTGACAAAAATACTGAAATTACAGACAGACGCTAGATATTTATATAGTAGTATAGATGTAGATGTCTTTGCTATGCTTACGTACGTTTACGGTAAAAAATATAGGATCAAGGAAAAAGCCACTATAAAATAAACACGTAATATTACAGATGCAACTTAACTAAAAATAACTCATTTTAGATCTCAACTTCTAAATGGCTGATCACGATAAAACATACCTAATGTGCAACCTGTCTTTAAATTCTTGCAGTAGGTACTTATTGTGAGATGCTTAGGTACATATATGTTGTATATCCAGACAGACACAGATAAAAATTCTAAAAAAGCTGTTTTGGTTCCCATTAGTGTTATGCGTACCTCTATCTAGGGTTATTATTTTTATATATCTTTAATTAACAGGTGCGGATCAACTTACGGTTTAATTATTTGTAGTTTTTCCATTTTTACGTACGAAACTCAGATTATTATTGTGAGAATACTCCGTCTTGCTGTGAATGTCACGTTAAAATCTGTATAGATTGTTATAAATGATTTTACTACTAGTGATTATATTTAAAACACAATGTTTACATGCCTAACACAAAATGCAGGAAATCAGAAAGTCATAATAGGCTCATGGAATAGAGAAGTCAACACTGGGTCAGAACAAGTCATACGACATATACGGGTCGCTATTTAATGTTCTCGCTTGCGATCGCTCGTTATGAAGAGCGCATAAATTTCTTGTACATACCTCCACAAGTGCTCGCGTGGGCAAAGTGAATATAACCGCTTATACCGCGCGGGTCTGAGATACACGCGTCAACATCGCGTATTTTTTTACTGATTTTGTTATGTTTATTATATTTATAACACTGATTAATTTAAAATAATAATTTATGTCATATAATATTGCACATTGATAGATGTTTCATTTCACATCGTTTTTTGTCATTATTTTTTTTAGAATTAAATCGAGATTTAATCACGACACTTCATCCTGGAAATAAGCTTTTTTAAATATTTTTGTCTGTAGTAAGGAGTTTTTGGTTAAGTTTTAGGGGTAGCGATTGGGCGTTTATTTCAATTATTCGCAAATTATTTCTAGTGAGTTTTGTACTGTAAAATTGGTGTAGTTATTCATCCCGAAGTTTCTACGTTGTTGTGCATTATGTGGAATTGTTGAAATAAGTGCTTATTTAGTAGTGTGATGTTGAGTTTTTTTTTAGTGGCTTAGTCCGCCGCGGCGGATCTCATTAGAAAGTGCCTCAATATATTTATCGCCAGAAACTTCAAAAAACATCTAAAATGTATTACGCCGACATTTTAATGAAATAATATGAAGAATTTATCTATTTATCACTGATCACATCGATTGTATGGGCTAATATCCCTTTACCTTCCCTCCTAGGGAAGAACCGTACTTTAATAAACTCTGATACAAGAAAGTAGTCGAGTAGTGTTTTTAGATGACATTTATAAAAGAAATATTAAAAGAGATACTTAACATAAAAAAAATCTTGTGAGAGATTGCGTAAACTTGCTAAATTTTCATGATTAAATTGATAAAAAATATATTACAAAGTGAAAGTTTCTTCCTTATTTATCATTTAACCACAATTTAACTGATACTATTTTAACCTAACCTGCCAGTATCTAATTAATCTGCCTCTTACTGCTTAAAAACTGCTTCTAGTGAAAAGCTCTAATTTTTACTTAATAAATTGAATGCCGTAACGTAATAAAAACGGATTCGAAACACTTTTATTTTAGTCATAAACGCCAATTTTTTTAAAACATCCCTTAGATTTTCTGTTTTATGCATTTTCTGGATGATCGTATATCATGCTTTATAGTTCTGTGGCAAATGAAAAGAAGGGATGAGGTCTAAACAAACTTGTGCAGCTGAAGTTTTCGTGCTCTTCCAAGAAGTCTATTTTAACTCCAGTTCTTGCTCCAGTTAAGCTACTATCACTTTACGGGAGAAGTGTTAGGGATTTCATGGTAGGAGAAATTATTACTGAAGACATCAGCTATATGAGCGTAAACTCTTTGCCTTGCTCTCAAGGTAGAATCTCACAGAGAAAAAAAAAGTCATTTCGTTAAATGTCAATGTAGTCTGTGTGTCAATGTCATTGTCGTGAATGGTAATGAATGTCATGAGAAAATGTGAATTATCTGTTGATATTGTGAATTCCTGTATTATTTTTTAGTAATAAAGTTTTATAACTAAAGAAAATTAAGAGTTTTGAAACATACTTAATAGTGAGTAGTTCAGGCTTTCAATATATGTTATAAATAAGTATATTTTGTTAAACATAATGAGAAGAAATATCATTTCATTGATTTACAAATATGAGCAGATATTAATTTCGGAAGGATTTCAGATTATTTACACTTAATTGAAAAATGCATTACATAGTATAGTAATTATATTCTAGATTTATTCTTCTTCTTCTTTTAATATTATTGGCTTCTCGTTTATACGAATTCTGCCAGTGTCAAGTTATTCATGAGAGATTCACGCAAAAGTAATCAAAAAATCAAAATCCTCGTGAACATGCCAAATACTCTGTCTTCCAGAAGTCTGAAAAAAGGAGACAAAACAAACATTTACCATTACCTTATAAAATAAATGTTAAATTCTAGATTTAAATAGTGCTATACGGTAATGTGATGATGCGTTGACATTTATTGAGGCATCAACTTAAAAAACGTTTAATAGTTGAAAAAACCTGACACCGAAATATTTTCGAATAGTTTAGAAAAAGCTAACATCAAATTCTAAGGCACATAATCGCGCTACCAAACCAGTACTAGTAGAGTCCACAATTTCAATTTTTCAATTATCAAATAACAAACTTTTTATAAGTTAGGTACAGTTAGGTTTTTATAGATTCGGGTAAACTAGCTAGTTTTCGGCCACTTAAGTACAGTTGCTAACTTTCGTCATTAATTTCTCGGTCCACAAGCATTATGCGATTAATATGTTTAAATTAGAATAACAAAAAATAGTCAATAAACAGAAAACACATACACTATATTCAATACAATTAATATATTTTATTAAAAATATTTTTTTACAAAATTTGATGTTTTCCCTGTTTTCTGACTCACGCGAATAGATTTCGGCCGTCCATTTAGCCATTTATGGCCAAGAGTTAAAAATACAGTGGAATACTAATTATAAGCAAGAACGAAAATAAACATTGACATGCAGTTGTAAACTTTTTAATTTCATATTAAAAGTAATGGCATAATTTTTTTAATGCTTTCATTCTACATTTTTATAATGTCTCTTGTTGTCTTGGTGAATTTTTGTTATAATAATCTATTTAAAACTTCATTTAATTATTTTCTATTTTCTTCATATTTATTTGTAATTCAGTCTTTGTTAATTCTTCATCTACATGGATATTAGCTTCTTGTTATTAAGATCTTCAGTTTTCTTTTATATCTATTATTATTATAACTTTTTCTGACTTTCATTGCCGTTCAGAAGTTTGTTTGGATAATAACCAATTACATTTATATACCTACCCAATTTCTCTCAAATATGCAGTGAGGTCTTTAATCCATTTCCTTATTTGTTCTTCATTTACCTTATTTTATCCTGCTATTGCTTCATTTTATAATCTTAGGCTCACGCTCTTATTGTCTACAATCCTTGAATCATGTTAACTTGATTGCTGTCTTTGACGATCTTAGCCACAGCATCCAGGAATTCGTCTCTAGGAGGTGGATGTGGTATGCATGTCCCGCCATAGTTCAAATCCAATTCAAGAGCCTCTCTTCGCTTTCTTTTTGTAAAATACGATCTGTACCAACTTTCCTTTCAATATTTGAAGCAGTACAACCATAAAGACTGTTTTGAACCTTGGATCAAGATCCAAGATTTAATCTAAGGATTCAAGATTCCACACCCTCCGCAAGCCTGGCAAATGCTTTTGACATTGTCTTTTACATGATGGCTTTATGTGATGGCTTTTCTCAAGCCGTCGTCAGAATACTGAAAAATAGATCTTTTTTTGTAAACAGATTTTGTGATGGTGGCTTTTATTTAGATCTCTTACATGGTACCATGTACAAGAGGAATATTAAAATCATCAAGCAGCAAGTTAATTATGTTAATTTTTCATAAACAATTTTAGAGGCAGTGGATGAGAATTTGAAAGCTGCTATCCAGGTATAGACCGTGATTTTTAAGCAACGGCCGGCAACTAGACAATTCTCTATTGTCACTTTTCGGCCGTAATAGCAAGATGGTGGCCGACATTTAGACACCCATTTATCAGTTTTTGGCTGTTAAAAAAAAAGTGGCACCCGGTAAACTGGCATCTTTTGTAAAAATAGTACTTAAATAAAACTCATAATATAGTTACAATTTATTCTCTACAGTATATTTACTAATGATAGAAAGTATTTAAAACTATTCTATATGTTCCTTTATAAATTATAAAAAAGATTGTCTTTAATACTGAATCATTGTCATTAGAATTTTATAACAGTCATTGGTTTTTATGTCTATCCTAATAAAACCTTTTGTATTTAATACATTTTATCTAATGAATAGATAATATTATTTAGTTTTTTGATTTATTCTCTGATATGGATTTTCTTAATCTAGTCTTTGTTGATTTAATTTTCTTTTTAATCTTCCTATTTGATTGAATAGAATAGTCAGAGTCTGAATTATCCCATATTGATGCATTGTTGGGTTTAGTGTTTGATTTTTTCTGTACCGCTGTTACTAGTGCACTTTTTCTGAATTGACATTTTGTCTGTTTCTTTTCTGTGGGACTTGCTTTAACAGTTGTAAGAACAGCATTGTGAGGTATATCTGTGAAACTGGTACTGTTCATATATGGTGAACTTTCTGATTTTGCATGTTTTAGTCTGAAAAAATTAATTAATTTCATTAAAAAGTCTTTATGTAACTAACAACTGTACCTACTACTACTTTATAATGCTATACTAATGCATACTTTTCCTTTTTCTTGAATGTTTTCTTAATTAATGGCTCCAAGATATCTTCAGCTGAATTTGGCACCTTTAATGTTAGCTTTTTGCTTTTAGATTTCTTCTTTTTCTTTTCATCTTTGTTTTTTTTACCTTCCTCTTCTAGTTCTTCTAGTTTCTTCGAACATGATCTAATAGCATCAATTCAAATTAGATTAACACAATTAAAAATAAATATTATTGTACTTACAATATATATAATACTAATACAGGCAGTCCTCGACTTACGTCGTTTCGATTTACGTCGTTTCAAGTTACGTCGAACAATGTTTTGACACTATTCCTCAAGCATACGTCATTTGTTTCGATTTCCGGCATAGGAGAATTCACTAGTCTTGTTGTAATTTTTGAAGAAAATGATCCTAATTTTGAGAGAAGTTTCAACGTTAATAACAAAATTTGGGCAGCCTATCAGTGTTACCAAGATTTGTATGATAGCAAGAAGAAAGAAGCGAAGCAATCTAGAATTGATAGTTTCTTTAAGCCAAAAGTTTAATTTATTATTTTTCATTACATATTTTGATTACATATTAAAGTTTTATAATTATTATTAAAATTAATAACACACAAATACCAAAAATAACTAGCAATTTCATAAGTGCATATATAATTATTTTAAGAACTTACTTTTGATAATAAAGTATGTATATCCTTTGTTATAAATGCAGTTTTTTTTTAAATTTCGAGTCCGTGTGGATCCTAACCCTTAAGTTTTACATGTAAACATATGTCTCGACTTACGTCGTTTCGATTTACGTCGCGTATTTCGAGAACCTAACATGCCGTAAGTACGAGGACTGCCTGTATATAATAGTATACAAACATACATATCTTCATGCTGTAGCCCTAATGGGGTAGTCAGAGAGGATGGAGCGCCGAGCTTCGCGGTCCTTACATACTTCTTTCGCTTCCTCAAATCTCATCATTCTCCTCGCACACCTTCACCTGGGTATACGAGTGCTTTTGACATTTCCGTTAGCTAATACTCTGGCTATTTGATATTCATAAGTCAGCCTTAGTCTTCCTTGCCTTCTTTTACCACTCGCTTTTACTCTGTAGATTTTCTTCATCAGTCTTTCATGATTCATTCTTTCTATGTGCCCGAACCATCTAAGCATTCCTTTTTTCATTTTATAACTTATTGTGTAATTGTGTTGTGTAAGTCAAATACCTTAATAAAGCTTCACTGTCTGTAAAATAAGAATTCATGGCAAAATTAGAGATGCCCCAAGATAGTGGTCCCTTATTATCACCTTGTATTCCCGTCCATACATTTCTTTTCAGTGAGTTTAATTTTACTTGTAGCTCAGATGGTTGTGTGTTTCTACTTTTGACTTCTGATAAACATCTGTAAAGCAATTGTTTCTCGTTTTTATTATAATTAGAAATATGTGTACTTACATCAATATTTTTTAATGTAACATGTGCAGTGCTGTTGCTACTGGAGTTAACCCAGTCATAATTTCATACAATTTCTTAGACTTAACAAAGAACAATATGGTACTGTATAGACTCAGGTGTTACTTTGCGGAAATCCATTTCATGTGATAAATTCCTAAAATCTTTAGCTATTTTCCGCTCAAACTCCAAAAACCACTAATCGACACGTGTTTCGCTTCTCAACGTTGTTATCATATCAGTTTATACTGCATATTACAAAACATAAAGAATTGATCAGCCATATTTTTAGCCACTTAATCGATCTGCATGGGAAAATTGTGAAACAAACTTGCAGCATGAGTTGGCTATATAAATGTAATTTTTTTTTAATAATTATAAATGTGCCGGCATTATTATCTGTGTTATGAGAACCATACGACGATTAGGAACTAGGGGCGTCTCCCAGTGGACCCAGACCCGCGACAATCTAGAAAAATTCATTTCCTAAATGGACCCTGCCGGGAATCGAGAACCTGGAACCTTCCGCGCTTAGACACAATGCCTAAATCACTGCGCCATTGAGGTCATCAATTGTTTATGTAATAAGTTTTACTTATATCTGGATATGATATAAATTAACTCAATTATAGGATGAATATATGTGCCTGTGATGAATTTGAAGCTAACTACTATTTGTGTCTATTGGTTTTTTGTTTACATACTTTGATGGAGGTAAACAGCGGAACTGATGCCATGAAGCTGGACTCAGTCTTGGTTTCTCAATTGGTTCATTAAACATAGAAACACTTCTAGGTCTTCTGTATTTCGGTGATTTTTTTTCTCTATCTGAATGATATGGCGAATCACTTGTCTAAAATATATTTATTAATATCGTAAATTGTTTAATTAGTAAGAAGTTATAACATTTAAGAAACCATCTGTAAATAACGTCACATGTTATATGGAAGGAATGGAGCTGGAGGAAAGGAGGCTCATAAAAGTAGTTGATTAAGGAAGAGGGTGAAGTCATAACTTTTGTGATGTCACATTAACCTAAGAGATAAGAGTACCTTTGGTAACTATCGCCAAAATATCTAGTTTAGTATTTAGTGCAACCGTCAGGAAGTGCAATGAAAAATCCGCCACATCTAATCTAACCAAAGACGGAATTATATTCTATAAGTAATTATAATTTATGTATTAACTATTAGTTTTCCCTTTTAATATATTTTTTTAGAATCGTTTTACTGAATCGATTTACCGTTCTTGTCATAATGTATTTCGATTCATTCGAATATATTGCATCGTAATGTTTGTCATATAATAATGAACCTTGAATTGCCTTAAATTTGTAACTTACGGTTTTTAATTGCCGAATTGTACAGAATATGACGTATGACGTAAACGCACTCCCTAGCGAGACTATTTTCTTAGCTAACATTTAATTATAGACCATAACGCCCTACAAATAAAATTACAATTAAATTGCTAAAGAAAGAAAATATTTTGTGGTAGTATTTAATTTTAGACCTTAACGGATCACAAGTAAAATTTCAATCCAGTTATTTCTACGTATTTGTTAAATTGCGGAAATCCTGTCTAATTATTTGTGTACGTAAGCGTAAAGATACAACTCATCATTGCATTTGAGAGCTTCCATTTACTTATTGGGTAGTACCTCTCCTCCCGCAAAAAATGCCAGAAAGTTTTGTATGAGAAATAGAGCGTATGTCGCCTCCCGTTGTAGGTACTTAATGAAAATTAATGATAGTGTTATTTAAAATCAACATCAATTTTAAATTAAAAGTTGTAAAAAAGATGACATCAGAATAAGGAAGCAAGGAAACAGAGGGTCATAGAACTTGATAGATATTACAGAGGGAGACAGGTCAAGTAAAAAAATACCACGAAATTTACGACCTATGGTTTACGGATGGCTCCTAAATAATAAAAGTAGATGTTTTACAGGAGCTGGTATGATTTTGAGCTCAGGTGGCATTTTCTTTTTTCGTCTTGGCTTCTGTTTAGTCGATGAATGCAATAACTTATGAACTCTTCTTACTGGATTGAGATTTTCATCACATGATTCACTATCAGATGATGCATCTGTCATTGCATCGGAAGTTAAGTCAATTGTAGCCCTTGAGACCTATAAACAATAAATCCATGTATCACGGCACAAAGGCACTATAAATTACATCGACGGTTGAAAGCCTAATTGGTCCAACCGACTTTTTTGCGATATTGCGTTATGTACACATATTCGGAATCAATGATTTTTCATAGTTGTTTGGTTCCAATTTAAAATTGTTGTAACTACTTTTTTGGTTATTCAGCTATTCATTTGGCCACACGTAATGCGCTCACATTTCGATGATCATTTTATTTTGACTGTGATTTTTACCAACCGCTACCGTATCAATCACTTGCGTACCTGATAAATTAAACCATATAAACTTTTTCCAAATGTTACTCATTTGAATCAGTTGGATCGTTTTACTTAACACTGTTTTGAATATATCTAATTGCGCGTTATGAGTCCGCCTATAGAGCCTGACGCAATCGAATTCGTTCGTTACCCCTGCACCCTATGACGATAACAATAAAGTTGACTTTCGCAGTTGCAGTTTGATTATATTTTAGCGCGAAGAAATCTCAATATTTGTTTTTTCACATAATTGTAATTATCAAGAAAACTCCATTGCCAATTAAAAAACTGGTTTTAGAGATTCGAGATATTTTTAGTAACAATCGTTTTAAAATTCTGTAGAATTTCGGAGATGCAACTAAGTCTTTGTGCAAAACAGGGTCTTTTCTGGAATTTTTTTTTAACGATATTTTCGATACTATCATGTTTCCACGTTTAAGGATTTCTAGATAAAGAGTTGAAGTTATATGTATCTAAATTTCTAACTCTCAGTCTTCTAAGATATTGAAATCCTGGTCACCAAACACATCAAAGTCTGCATAGGCGGACTGTTAAAGCAATTAGCTTTTCGTTTAACGGCGTTTGAAAAATTTCTCAAATTTTAGACATACAAGCAAAAGGGCATTGTAACAAAAATTATATGCATTACAGTAATCATAATAATTATTGTGAACGTAACTATGATATTTTTTTTTAATTTTAGGAGACAGGTCTAATGTTTAGCTATCAGGCTGTAGGACCACTTTCAATGCATTTATGTTAAGAGTAAGAGATATTTATTTCAGAAAATAATCCTTGTTTATTCGTAAAAATAAAAGTGGGAGTTGCATTATGTACTTAAGGATATCAAAACCGAATTCTATTCGAAAATCACAATAGAAAAAATTGAACTTTAAATTGATTTTTAATCATAGTAATTACCTGTAAAGTTTCTCGTTTTGTTTTCCTTTTCTCCACTCTATTCATTTTTTCTAACTTGGGTCGAACTTTTCTGGGTTTCTGTAGGAAATTTTGAGTAAAAAGATGTTTAAGAACTTGTTCTTTCATTTCTTAGTAGGTACTGAGATACAAAAATGTGAAGTTAATACAGCGTACATTGAATTGCCACTATGAAATGGTATTTAAGCTCAATAGTATTCTAATTTTGAATGTGATAAATAACAATATTATTTCAAGACTTACTTCATCTTTATCGATTTCTAGAAATATGGGCGATGGAGGTGGGGCAAGTTGTACAGTCTCAGTTATATCTCTCCTTATTTCAGCTTCCGAACTACTGCTGGATGTGTCCCCTTCGTCACTGTTAATGATATGATAATTTTAAACAGAATTGACCTACGGGAATATAAACATTACATTTCTAAATGACGTTTTTTTCTTCTTAATTATTTATTTTTATACTGTAAACATTACCTACTGTTTAGTAGCTTACCTGGAATAGTCAGAAAGGTCAATGTTAGTTGGTTCATCAGCATTAGAGCCTTCTTTCAGTAATCTTGTAACAATCTTTGTTCTCAGTCTTTCTTTGCTCGGATCTTCGTCATAAAAATCTAGTATAGTTTCGCAGAAAGTTCGCCCTAAGCTTTCGTAGTCTTGGACAGAAAAGTGTGTCGACATTCTACTTCCTAATTCTGATCCTCCAAAAGAGGCTTCCATAGTATAACTATTTGCCACTCCTAGCATCCATACAACAACTCGACCTGTACCTTCTTTACTGCGCTGTATTCTGAACTTGCAACTTTCAAAGGAAAACTAGAATTAACGATATAAACTTATTCTGAGTTTTAAAACGTAAAATATCTAGTTATTACTACAACATTTAAAATGTTACCTTGTCTGCTGCGTTTTTATGTAACATTAATGGAAATACTTGTTCTTGTAGACGTTTATCAGAGTTTCTTCGGCTTTCACATCCGTAGATAAATACGTTATGTTTCCGGGAATGTGCATGTAAATCTACATACATTGCTACACCACATTCTTCCTGTAATCTTCAATACAATCGCTTTAGTAAAAAAAAAACTATAATTGTCCACTATAACATTTAAACCTATTATACCTTCGTATCATAACTTTTGTATGCCACACTGATGGGTATGTTTCCCTTATAACTGTCCGATATTGTCTATTTAGATCCTTTCCGGTCAGTGAACACCGATTATTGCCAACAATTACCTACAGTAATAGTGAAAATTGTTGTACGACATAATAACTGTAACATGTATTTATGTTATTTGTTTCGTAACTTACGCCATCCGGATTCAGCATGGGGACAAGTTTAAATATGAATTTTTCTCTTAAATCGCGAGCCTGATTTGAATCACCCGTTAGATAGTCCATAAATCCCTTCATCATCCAAGAGGAAGGAGTTTCTCCTGGGTGTACTCGCGCTGTTATAACTACAGCTTTCTTCTTCTGTAAAGTGACCGAAATATTTTAAGAAAGTTCGTGTAAATTATGTAATAATTAACTTAAAATTAATTAATTAATAAAAATTAATTTCTTATCTAGAAAAATTAACTTTAAACGTTAATTTTTCTATGATACATAATCACCTTTTGTTCTATTTCACTGGGGTTTGGAGGAGCGGTGATTGTCAGATAATATACATTATTTCCGGCTAAAGTACGACACAGAAGTCTTAATTTTGAAAATGTAGATTTTACGGGATGTGCCTGTAGTTTTGAGAGATACTCTTGTAAATCCGAATATGTATAAGGATAGCAATGCGCTATGTAGACTGCGTCGTCTGCATGAGGGAATTCAATATTAAATGTCAACGTGTAGCTTGGGAATTGTTCCTCTTCTTCACACCTGAAAGAAACATTTAAATGTAAATCACTCAGAATATTTATACTTTTTTGGAGGACAAACAAAACGAAATGTTTGTTGTAAAGATTTTATTATTATTTCCATATCTTACGTGGGATCATTTTTATAGTATGCAATGTTGTCACCACAACGTCTCCAACCGATCGAATGCAGTTGCGCGTCCTTGGTTGAATACAGTATAGGTCGCATACCCTCGTTGTATAAGCTTTCACCTTTCGAAAGGTTTACAATCGAAAATCTGGAATGTGAATCATGATAACTATAATCTTTTAAAGTTAAATAAAACATTGATAATGTTCTTAAAAGGTAATATTTGTTTCTATTGTACTATAGGTATTCAATGAGTGCGCGTTGAGAGGGTCAACCAGCGGTAACAACTAGGGCGGGATTTTACAACGCTGACAGCGGCGGACTTGCAGTCTAATGCGTCTTAGTCCGCTTAATATCAGCCGCCCATAATTTCTGCTATTTTTGCTCTCCGCACAATCTTTTCTTATTGCATTATAGTCCGGGAGATAGTGCTATAGTTGAGCGAGTCATTTTATACCGGCTGAAAATCATAACAATAGTTTTCCCCTAACACCTAACAGTTCAGAACGTCAGCTGCTCCGATAGCGGTGATGCTAAAGGAGACAGCATGAAAAAGTCATTTGAAAAAAAATCTGCTCCGATGATTTTTATACCGAGCAAAAATGTATTAAATTATTGTTTCAATCACATTTAAAAAAAAATCGTCAGCTTTATTGACGAGGGGGAGTTATATGTCAGTCAGTATATGTCAGCATGAACCTCATTGAAAATTTGACAAATAAATTTATTTTATACCTTATGAAATTTATACATCTAAATTTTTATACTTTTAAAATAATAAAGAAAATCGTCAGCTGTATTTTTGGCAGTGGCGGCGGATATTATATTAATATGTACTGTAGCATCAAGGAATTTCAAGCAGTAAAAGTCTCACTACTCTAACATACCTTTCATAAAATTTATTATTCTGGCCTTCGGGTAGAATAAACCGTAGTAAGTGTACCCTAATGGAGTGAGACAAACTTATATGAATAAAAGAGAAATGCAATATTCCCTCTATGTCAATCAGAGTTATACCAGCATGTACTACGTACATCCTATAATAGATTATAATAGAAATCTAAGGTTTTTTTTCTTATTTATGTTCATTAAAAAAAAAATAATAATTAGTATTTTGTTTCTAATAAATAAATAATTAAAAGAAGTATATAATTTGAAACCGACGCAAAATTAATAAATGTAATGTGGTGTTATTTGTATTAAATTAATATTATACTTATTGAATTTGAAGTATAAGATAATTTGAATGTTAAAAAAACAAAAAATCACTGTCAGCTGATTGTTTGTGGGTGTAAAAATCGTCAGTTTATTTTCCAAAGAGACTATGCAACGCTCAAATGCATTGAGCGCGCAAAATGTTTATCACGCTGACTTACCCCCGCCAAAAATACAGCTGACGATTTTCTTTATTATTTTAAAAGTATAAAAATTTAGATGTATAAATTTCATAAGGTATAAAATAAATTTATTTGTCAAATTTTTAATGAGGTTCATGCACGTGACTGACATATAACCCCCCCTCGTCAATACAGCTGACGATAATTTTTTAAATGTGATTGATACAATAATTTAATACATTTTTGCTCGGTATAAAAATCATCGGAGCAGATTTTTTTTAAAATGACTTTTTAGCTCCACCGCTAGTGCGAGACCTGATGTTCACTTTACTGATTTCTGAACCTTAATAAAGTAATAAAAGTAAAGTAATTAATAAAGTAAAATAATAGTATATAGTAGTAAAATAAGTATAAAATTCCTAGAAAAATTGCAGCGCTCTTCCCGGACTATTATTAACAAGCAGTCATCGCGCCATGTAAATCGGCCGCCCATAATTTTTGCGCACCTTAGGCCTGGGGCTTAGGGCTAGTCCGCTACTGATTGCTGACGTAACGTGTAATTTAATGTTGCTTACAGTACGAGAAATTAGAAAGGAAACAGATTATGCAATTTCTACAAATCTACAAATATTCTATTTTTATTCTATATTTATCTATATAATCGGCGTTAAGTCTTATAATTACTTAATCATTCGATGTCATAAAAGCAAGCTTTAATAAGCGTGATGCTATTATTTACAAAACATGTAATTTGGCATATTATTATTATTAAGGTAATCGCCTATGTTTACGTTTATGTTCTTAAATATGTTGTTTTTTCTATTTTATGTTAGAATAAGTTTATTAGTTATTATTTAAGCTATTACCTCGCATACCTAGGCGAAAATGTGTGAGGAGAATGATGAGATTTGAGGAAGCGAAAGAGGTGTGTAAGGACCGCGACTCCTGGCGCTCCGTCCTCTCTGACTACCCCGTTGGGGATACAGCGTGAAGTTATGTTATGTTATGTTATGTTATTTAAGCTATTAAGTTATTTATTATTTATTTAAGCTGGCTTTAACTAATAAAAGTTTTACATACATAACATCGTATTTCAACGACAGACAATAAAAGGACAATTTACTTAAAATCAGACGATTGTTTTTACGATTTAAATACGCAACATCTATTTTTTTTGTTACTAAAATACGCAGATCATACTAACTGACAATGAAAATGATCTTGATGGACTCTTTTTGATCACGTCTTTGCGCTTTTACAATTAGTATGAGTATATCGTGATGTGATATGATACATAATCAATTAAAACTGTTCCTTAAATTACTTTGTTTCAATCTGTTTTGTAATGTAAAAATAATGCTTAATGTGTATATTTACCTATAAGTCATTTCTTTTTTTGTATTGGTGACCTTGAAGTAGAACCATTGCATATGCCTGTTTGTATATAAATCAGTGCGGAGATGTAATTCATAATATGCTGATGTGATACGTATTGCTTTGGCAAGGTTGCCACTTTCAAATCTAGATTCAAATTTTAATTCATCATCGCCACCAGCGCTCGCACACGCTGATAAATATAAACGAGAACCGCCTACTGTAGATCGGCTGAACTGTGAAAATACAGAAGTTTACAGTTTACTTTGAATAAAAAATACTGTACTTTTAACGATTTTACTCACGTAGTTCACTGCGCTCATAGGATAATATTGAAAAATTACAGTTCCCGCATCTTCTCCAACAGGTTGGGGTCGTAATTCTTTTCCCGTAGCAACGTAATATGGCTCTGGTGTTGCTGGACTCCACGTTAGGTGTTGAATTCTTTCTTCAACGACCTTAATGATAAATACAGAAACATGGTTAACGACGATTACGTCGTAATTAAACTTGTATTAACAAGTAAACATTAAAACAGTGTCATGATATAGTCTCTTACTTGACATTCTGATGGCCATCTCGGTGCTTGTTGAGGACAATCAAGCTCTTTAGGTAACGCGAACAGTTCCCGTGGCTCTTTTAATTTGGCTGTTGTACGGAAGGTTTTTGCGTCGGTACTTATTTCCAATTGGTTAGTTTTAATATTGTTTTGAAGGAAATTAGAAATGAAAGTTCCTGTAGCAATTATAAATAAAATATCTAGTTATTAAATCAAATTAAAACTTTTGTTTTTAACTCATGTATGTACCTCACGTAAAAATTTAATCCGTAATGTCCATAAATGATTTTATTTAGTAACTATTTAAAACAAAATGATGGCATACAAAATATGTATTAAACGTGAACATAGTATTTAAGATTTTTTTTGTAATAACGCCGTAGTTATTTAAATTACGTAAATTAAACCGTTACCATTTATTTACCTTTATTACATATAGGAAACAAAGAAGCTTGTAGCGTTTTCACTTGTTCTAAATTTGCAACCATTAGGTTATCCTGCAATACTGGGTCCCGGGTCGGAAACGTTATTGTAATTGTTGTGTTTTCGACGTAATCTCTACTCCTTTGTTCTTCTTTTTCAATCATTATCATATTTTCTTGAATGCTTTCTAATTGTTTCCACCATAACATTTTTGTAAAATTTTTGCAGAATTACATTTGCATTTTTTTCGTGTAATAGTTGAAGTTGCAATCTGCTAGGTCCTTCTTATCATAAACACTGGAGTATGTGATAAAATACGCCCCGAGCTTTGTGTTGCCATGACTACTAAACGTTAATTGGTAGTATATTTGTAATAACTGTGAGCAGGTGGGTTGCGCGATAGTCGAAACTGTACTTCACTGTACTGATTGTTATTGTACAAGGGCCCACAATTTTGGTTGTCAATCGGAAGACGTTCGCCCTACAACTGCAGGGCATGTCATGCTTTGATTGTATTAAAGCTTTGTCAGGTGATCCGTGACGTCAAGAAGCATTCATTCGATTTCGACGAATTTTTTTAGACGTTCGCCGCAATTGATTTTGATATGAATTTTTTCAATTAAGTTATACCATTTGGTGTTTCTTTACACCTAATGTATAATACACTTTTATGTACAATACACTTTTATGTACAATTCTATTATTGGTATTATTTGTCTTATTATTAGGTACTTACTGTAGATTATTTGAGTTGTTATTAATTTTTTTACATTAATATACATATCTCACGCAGTACGTAACAGAGTAATCAAAGAGGATGGATGAAAACCAAAGGATGTAAGTAAACAAATATAAAATAATGGTGTAGATAAATAAAGTACCTAATATCCATCAAATTATCAATTACTCGGCAACTTGTAGTTATTCGTTATGATCGAATAATCTGATGAATTACTATATCTATTAGAATCCGCATTCATTAAATTGCAGTTATCTGTCATTATGCCTATATTTAACCAGACAGTACTTAGGCATTACGCATAATACAGGTAATTTCATTGAAAATCATCGAAATAAACCAGAGGTATATAAATTACTTGAGTTCTTGTCTTTTTAATAATTACCACATATAACCACATAGATATATATAGATAATATAATAGAATATAATAGAACCACAGGATAATTTTACTACTACTTAACAGATACTAATTACAAGATACAATTTTACGATGTTATTAGTAAATGTACAAGGTGGTGCAAAAGTTGTTACCCGATGTTCTTTGGCTGTAATTTTTTTTATGAATGAACACACTTTGAACACTTTGGTTCTGCTTTTGGATTGTGGTTATTTGAAGTAATTTATTTTCCATTAATACGAGAAAATAATATCGGCCTAATGGCCACCGCCAGAATTGATGATATTTTCCATCGCTCTTGTCAGAACTTTCGGCGATAGATTTTCGCATTCTTAACGGATATTCTCTTTGAGGCCTTCAAAGAGTCTGAGGCTTGTTGTTATAGACTCGTGACTTCAAGAAACCTCACAAAAAGAAGTCTAGAACGGTTAAATCCGGCGATCTTGCCGGCCAGTGCAAATCACTAAAACGAGAGATTAGGGAACCCGGAAATGCAGCCCTCAGAATTTTGGTTGTGGCTCGTGCAGTACGTGCCGTAGCTCCATCCTATTGGAACCACCTGTTCTTCACTCCCAGTTCATCCAATTGAGGAAGGAGAAAGTCGTCGAGCATGGCTCTGTACAGCTGGCCGTAGTCGTTTGCTCCGCGGCGTTTTTCGAAAAAATATGGCAGTGATTCTGTGTTCTTGAGGAATATAGCGATCCATGTATTGTTGACGTTTATTTTGCATCAGTTTACTTCACAAATGTCAAAGCAGAGTTGACATTTGCCGCCACTTGTAAAAATTATAGCATCTTCCAATAGGGTTATGACTTGCGCCACCTACTAGGTAAGTGCCTGCTATTATATTGTTGTTATCCAGGTGACGTTTTTGATTTAAATACTGTATATAGTAGGTATACCTATTATTGTCAGTGTATATTTATAATCTGCTATCTTACATTTACACAATTTAACATTTAATACATGTTAAACGCTGTACTTACCGTTGTTTTCTAATTGCCTGTTTTCTACATCTTCATTGTCAAAACCTGAATTATTTTCTACGTTGGCTTCCATCAGTTTAATTAAAAGTATTTATTTTTATGACATACCAAAATAATTATTATCGATAAACCGTAATGCGACCTTCAATCACAAATAAAAAACAATGCGACATAACGGGATAAGTGAGTTTCTCATAAATCTCTGATACTATTATTAAAAGAATATCACGATACAAGGTAGACGAAAAGTGTATGCGTTCTTTTTCCTTTCGGTGAATGGTCTTTTGCTCTGAGTACTGTCATTGCTTTTTCCTTAATTCTTGTATTATTTTTTGAATGAAGTTTATTTATATTTAATTTATAGGTACCTAAATTATTTTTAATTTAAGTTAGTTTTCGTTAAGAATACTACTACACGTGTTCTCAAGAAATCGGAAAGGTTACTACTTCCATATAATTCAGAGGAAACTTGTGATACTATCGTGCTAGTGTGGAAACGTTCACGTTGAATAATGGCCTTAATCACAGCCATATAATTTCATAGAGTTACGAAATAAAATTTTCAGAGAGGGTTTGCAAATAATGTTGTAACCGTTTATAGAAAAAAAGTCTAATCAGTTAAGAAGTTCTTTATGGAAAGCGCAAAATGTACTTAGTGAATCAAAGTAATATTTTTAATTCTTAATTGTAAAATTACATAATAAAATTAAAAAATAAAATAACAGGTAACTTATTGAATAGCTTTCTCTATAACATTCGAACTGCAAATAAAATCGACTTTTGCTCTCTCTTAAAAATTATCGGAGTAAAAAATACACAAGCTTTGTGAAACACAGTTTTATGTAGGTAACAGTTTATTAGTGATTTCTAATTTAAAACTAAAATTAAGTCTTGTAGGTTTTTTCGATAGGAATTGTCTAATATTTCTGTTTTGAAAAAGTTACTCCACTTTATAACATTATTATAAAATATTTATGCGGTTTCTCAACATTTTAAAGACAAAGACGTTCAATTAAGTGTCAAATGTATTACTGCAGGCTGCAGGTGCGTAGACAAAAAATCTATTTGTAGATTTTACCCTAATATCTCAAATAATAGGTACACCTTGACACATCATCATTTGTGTTTAATCGAATTCTATAACTTTTATATGTATATAATTCAGCTTTAGAACGGTTTGTTTTTAATATAAAATGTTTATCTATTATTTTTACAGATTAAAAGGATAATTAGACTCCTTGCAGTTAATGTAGTAAGTATCTAGTCCCTATTGTGTATTTATAAATATAATATATCGTAATTATAATCTCAAGTATTTTTGACAGTTCTATTCTGAATTAGCAATGAGTATACAAATAAAATAAATGACATGTAAAATAAGTTATAGTGAAGTGATTGCATGTAGGGCAATGACTTCGCTGTATTCGTACAATCGTGCTGTTATTTTGGAAGGCAGAAAACTCATTATATTCCGTGAGTTGATAGTGTCTATTTTGGTATCCGCATTAATTTTTGTACAGTATAGATACAATACTTTATACATTATAAGTATATCAAACCAAGAACGATTTCTTAATTAGTCTGAGAGTGGTATAAAAAATTAAATCAACTAAAATGTTTTATTTATGGTATTTCATTGTTGTATTCTTTTTACTAAATGATGGAATTGAATCGTTATGGTGACCTTTCTGTTTAACGACTTATATGTCATATGGACTTCATATATTTAATTTTTATTAAGCCTGGGGACCTATCTAATATTCGAAAGCAGGCTTTCATTTTTTTTAATCCAAATCTTTTCGCTTTTCACGAATATAACCATTATTTAATCACTTTAAGTGATTATTAAATCACTTTTAGAGTTTAGAAGTACATACGTTTTCTGATATCTGTACCGTCTATAATTTTTAAGTTTTGTATGTGGGAATGATTATAGTACCTATGTATCCAATAATTGTTTGTACGTTAGTTTGGTAGTTAAGGTTGTCATGGAAACTAGTAGCTTAGTAAAATCGATACTTTTTAAGAAACCACTTTGAAGTAAGATCGTCGGTAAGTTTATATTTACTTATATGTATGTGCTTAATGTTTATCGTGATCGCTTTAATATATTTATGTTAATATTTCAATTCGTTTAATCGAATGTTGTTTTTTCAAAATAATGTTAATTTTGTAAACTAGGTTTACTAAGTTCCGAAAAGCGTATTATTTATTTATATTCAATTAAAGTAAATGAAGCGAAAAAATACGACTGCTCGTTAGCTTCCCGTGGATGTAATACAGGTACAGGTTACAAAGGCATTTCAGTTAGGTAATCTAGGTAATATTCACCACTTACGCTTCATTAGCGGCGATGCGATTTGTATTCAGGATTAAACTTTTTTTAAATAATGTTTTAAAATTAATTAAAATTGAAAAATAATGATCGAAAAAATATTAATAAAAATTAATTAATTGTAAAAAATTAACTATTAATTTTAAATTTATTTAGTTAAAAATTAATTGTAAAAATTGGAAAAAAATAAAATAAATCGGTCAGAAGGGAGATCGATTACACACACAAACGTTCGTTCTTTAATACGCGAACTGTATCAGTGCAAGAATGAACGAATTACTGAATCATTTGGTTGAAAACGAACGATTGATAAGGTTTAATTTGTCGTAGAGCTCTCTTTTTAACAGACTTCAAAAACAGAAGGAGGTTCTCAATTCGTCTGTATGTTGTTTTTTTTTTGTTTTTTTTTTGTATGTTTGTTACCTCATAACTCCGTCATTTATGAACCGATTTCGAAAATTCTTTTTTCGATTGGTAGGTAATACTTGAGAGATGGTCCCATTTAAATTTCACCGATATTGGAACTTGGACTTCGTAGATACACTAGATAACACGACCTGGTTATAACCTTTATTTATATTGACGATTCTCTTGTATATCGTTGCGTTCCGGAATTAGAATAAAGTTAATTGCAGACCTGCCCTAGATATTTATTTAGGTCAAGACCACTCAAAAGGGAGAAATAAATTTTTTTTATTAAAAAATATTAAACTGCCTTCAAAAGAAACACTGAAAAGTATAAAATAACTATCCTTTACTAATCAAAACTCATGTACAATTAAAATAACTTTATAAATACGAAACACATACCTATATAATTATAGTCGGTGCCAAATCAATATGCAACAACAGAAAGTCTATTAGTTTGTTGGGCTTGGCACCGACTTCAGTAACTGTAAAATTTAATTATATAGGTATGTGTATCGTATTTATAAAGTTATTTTAATTGTACTTGAGTTTTGATTAGTAAATGATAGTTATTTTATACTTTTCAGTGTTTTTTTTGAAGTCGGTTTAATTTTTTTTACGTAAAAATTTCCTTTAATCAATCAACATTCTCTCAATAATTTTATTTAATCCTTTTTATTTTATTTACTTACTTTTACCTTATTTTCAACGTTGATGATTTTCAGATTTTTTTGAGTTATGCTTTTGAAGATAAAGTAAGGGAGACAGCAATTTTTGCATATTTTTAGAAAAGTTTAAAAAAGTAATTCAATGTATCGAGTTATACATTTTTGGATTCATTATTACATTTTTATCAAGCTTTCATTTTTACCTGACTCCATGACCACAATTCTTTTTACTATGTAGGACCCAAAACCAACTCCAAGAAGTCTAAACATGGCTTTTCAAGGTAACGACTCTCTTTGGACTATTACTTACACTATTTCCAATTTCAATTGTTTACGTCGAATATTGTTTGAGAAAAAGGTCTGCGTGACAGACAAATGAACATGATGATAATCAGCACCGAAAGCTGACCGGGTCTGGTCTTTGGAGTGTCCTGGGAATGATTCGTTGAGAGGCAAAGCGCGTGTCGATTGGTGCTTTTTAGAGTTTGAGCGGAAAATGGCTGAAGATTTTAGGAATTTATCACATGAAATGGATTTCCGCAAAGTAACGCCTGAGTCTAAACAATATGGTAAAGACAAATGAACAACACACAGACATGGATCCATCTATCTCTACTGTTGTTATCGCTATGAGAAAACAATATATTTTGAAGTCGGTTCAATGCTGTAAGACTTTATAGAGAACTTCAATTATATGTAGTGTGTACTACATAACGAATGGGGAGACACTCTGTAACACTCAAATTACAATTCGACTTAAAAAATTCATTTCATAAATGATTCGGCCGCCTTAGAAAGCACAAGCACAACACAAGCGCCGAAGGATTAGTCCAATGTGAATAATGAGAATAATGAAATATTTTATTAAATAGTGTTAGTAATTTTTTGTTTTCATAACAGTTTTGGTATCTGCAAACGAGTGTTACGTGAATGAATTAATGAATGATCTAAAGGTACTAAATATTTATAATTTTATGCACACTGGTACCTACATACCAACATATTTATTATAATGTTATATAGGTTATTATGACGGTATTGCTAAATAATTTGACGTCATGTGTCAAAGTCATTACGTAAATTATGAATGATTAACATGTTATACAATATGTAAAAAACTCTGTGTCCGATTTGAGAACATATTATTAGATATTGAGATTCGGTTTTATTTACAGATATGTAAAACAAATACGTACTATGAATAAAAGAAAATAAAATTAATTAAATAAGGAAACTGCTATTAGTCTAAGTCTTAGGATAGTTACTAATACGAGTAGTACACTTATCTATTAGGCCCTAAGAGATGTGTATTTTTGGTAACTATCGCCAGAAAGGCTGTTTCAGTATTTGGCGGTTGCAGAGCCCTCCTGTGATAGGAATGGGACTTACTTTAATAGTAGGTGTTGAATTTGTTGTGGTGCAGGTTAGCCCGCGTGTCGGTCGGCTCTCGGATCATTAGGTATCACTGCTCAAAGATTCATTACGTTTGTAAAAAATGGACGATCTGTTTTAGCGAATTTCCAGATTTTTTTTGTCTAATTCTAATCTTGATTTCTAAATAATTAAAAGACATTTGTGATAATTTTTGGACACATACAAGACAAGGAAAGAAACATACAAGACGTCGTAAAGTTCTAACCTATCTGACGTTATCGATGTGACAGTTACGGTGATGTTTCACTGTGATTTTTAAGTAACTCGAACCACAGTTACGGCAATAGTATAATAATGAGTTTGCCCATGTCTAGTGAAAATGTTAAAGCAAACTGTTTAAAACCAAGCTTGCTGACACAACCACTAATTTATTAGCAGTTTATGACAAAGAAAGAACATAAAAGTATATAAAAACGTTGCTAACAAAACAATAGTTACAAATAGTTTTGAAATTAAAAATTGCGCTTAACTCACATTTGAGATTATTAGTGGTAGAATAAAATTTCAGCTTCTTAAGAATTAGTTCATAAATTTCATTTTTAGAACAGTAGTAGGAACTGTCTGCCTCAACCTATATGTGTTAGCCTCAACCTATATGTGTTAAATGACTTAACAGGGAGAAAAGACGGGCGAGGTGATTGTCCGGCTCCTGGCACCGACTGGCGCGGATCGATTCTCAAATGATATTACCTTACTACAATACTATCAGTTTTCATTGTCTTTATTATCGTTTGTAGTTTATCAATGAAACCGCTTTGTTTTATATAAAGGGGCGAAGCTCTGGTAGTGGCTATTACACTAGTTATATAATTTATTTTTTTTGTATTATGAAAGTAATTAAGCTTTGAAGCTCGCCTAGTTTATTCGAAATGTACATTTTACTTTAATTAATACAGATAACTGTTTTCCCACATAAGTACAAGTTTTAACAAAATGTCAAGTAGTTTTTGTAACGAGATTAATTTATATGTACCTATAGATAAATAGATTTGGCGCTTAGATAATTTCGTATTTAATACGAAATTGATGAGATTTCTGCGCTTTTAGTTATCTATTGGAAATGTGTTATGTGGATTTAAATTTCGATGTTTTAGTAGCCAGTATTACATTCCGTATATTCATTTTCTTAATATTGATTGACTTACATATTTTTTCATTTAAATATTTATCTTTTCAGAACAGTTATATCGTATAACTATGGGTCGCAAAGTAACAGTAGCAGTTTGCACGCTCAACCAATGGGCTCTTGATTTTGAAGGGAACATGAGTAGGATTCTACAATCCGTACAAGAAGCTAAGGAGTTAGGCGCCCTCTATCGAACAGGACCCGAGCTGGAAATATGGTAAAAACATACGTCCACTGTCAAATGCACACCAATGTATTCAGTAATTAACACAACTTAGGTATCAGCAGTGCGATTCTCTGACACAAATTAGTCGAATTCACTTCTGAATCCGCGGTGAGATTGTCAACTGCGAATTGGTATTCTCTGAAGTCGACAGAGATACTAGCGCCGCCGCCTCGATTAGTGTGGCGGCGAGTCGTACTATCGTAAATGAATTTTTGACGTTTCACTAAATATATAAATCTAATCTAAATAAAACAAGTTTTGTTTAACGTTATTATCTCAGAAGAAGTTAAAATACACTATGACAAAATATTGACTGAAATTTTTTCTCTTAAAGTAATCTCCGACAAACTCGCATCCAAGATCAATTCACTTCATCATCATCATCACTTTTGACTGCCTCCGTGGCGCAACGGCTAAGCGCGTCGTCAAGTAAACGGGGGTTGCGGGTTCGATTTCCGCCCCGAGTCTGGGTATTTATGTATAATATGTATTTATTTACAAAAAAAAGTATATAAGTAGTATATCAGTTGTCTAGTACCCATAACACAAGCGCTGTGCTGCTTACTTTGGGACTAGATGGTGCTGTGTGAAATGTCTGAGTATATTATTATTATTATTACTTCGCTCCTAGTATATTTGTTAGACAATTCCATTTGAAGGTGAAGTGAGTTTGAATGCGAAGTGGAGTGAATTGTCGAGCGAGTCTCGCTTGGGCAATTCGAGTTTTTACAGAATCGCATGGCAGAAGTATGTAACATATAAATAAATTATTTTTAATATTGCTTGATCGCTGAAGTCTACTAAATCTTCAGATGGGAATAATTCATATTATAGTGACCATGGTATTATGGATATTGTTGGGTTTCGTCACTCTTAGAATCTCTTAACGGAATATATACAGGGTGTATATGAAAACGGGACAGTTACTTTAATGGATGAAAGGGCATAACTTTAGTATGTAGTTACAAAAAGAATTATCGAAAAAAACGTATCCGTTTAAGAGTTATGACCGTTTTAATTTTCAAGTGTTATCCCCACCATTTCTCGTAAAATTGGGTTGATCGTGTACAGTTACAGATTTTAAATCTTACGTTTTTTTTTATTTTGTAATAATTTCATCCGTTACTGAAATACAGCCTGAAAACCATTTTCGAAAATAATGCGTATACCCCAATGGGGGTTATTGTTTTGTGCACATGTTATGAATTGAAATATAAACTTCAATCTGAACATCGTAATAAGTATTTCTTTTATCTATAAATTACTTATATATTTTAGAAAAACAAATACTTACAAAAATTTTCTTTACACAGTGGCTACAGTTGCGAAGATCACTTTCATGAACCAGACACATTTCTTCATAGTTGGCAAGTGCTAGCTGAATTGCTTAAATCACCGACATGCAAAGATATGCTTATAGATGTAGGGATGCCTGTGCAGCATAGAAATGTCTCATACAATTGTAGAGTGGCTTTTCTTAACAAGAAAATATTGCTTATAAGACCAAAAATGATGCTATGTGAAGATGGAAACTATAGGGAGACTAGATGGTTTTCCGCTTGGACCAAAGTGAGTATCTAATGGTAATAAAACAACTACTACTCATACTGTTCTGTTTATTTTTAATTTTCATCCGTTTATGGTGGGAAAAGGATTTATTCGCAGATTAATTATATGTATCTAGCTTAAATAATGGCGATATTATGTAGCATTTATATATGCATGCATATACATTTGTATGAATGTTCATTGAACATATGGCCAATCTTTTTAAATTCTTAGGAACGGCAGACAGAAGATTACTATTTGCCAAGAATGATCACAGCTATAACGAATCAGATAACCGTGCCTATAGGTGATGCTGTGATTTCAACAAGAGACACTTGCATAGGTTTTGAAATCTGTGAAGAATTGTGGAATCCAAAGAGGTAAGTAGAGGACGTACGTGATATAATTAGTAAATTAAACATATATGGTCTTAAATGTACTGTTTGTTTGTTCCCCGTTAGGGATACAGCGTGAAGATATGTATGTACTGTTTCACATAATATGTTTAGGAATAAAAAAATGTTTTTATTCCTAAACATATTCTTTCGCGTTGCATTATAAAATGTATCTAAAACGGTAAATTTAACGCGATTACCTTTTTATTTGGGCTTGACGTTTCGACCGAGTTGCATCGGCTGTGGTCTCAAGTAAACTGTTTTTTTGCTTGTTAGTGTGTTTATTTGCTTATGACCACGGCCGATGCAAGTCGGTCGAAACGTCAAGCCAAAATAAAAAGGTAATCGCGTTAAATGTTTTTAATTGTTGATTATTCGTGTAATATACGAGTACAAAACAGTGACACAGTGGACCCATACTATAGGCGAACTCGTATAGGTGGGACCTTTCCTAAGGCTAAGATTTATAGAACGTATTTTGCCTTTACTTAGGCTTACCTTTGCAGTAAAGTTGGACTTAGACAACTGTCTATCATTTCACTCTTAAAGAGTTCAGAAATAATTGGGAAAAATGGGTCCCCTTGAAATAGAATGCTACAGAGAAAAGATAGAATCGTGCCTAACCATTTCCGAGATCGAAAAATTTTTACGGCGCTGAACTAACCTACATAATTGCCAGATTATTATCAGGAGCTAATAGAGCTTTCTGTCATATTTTTAGAGGGACAGAAAATTTAAAACTAGACCTCCGGGTGTCATGCACCACGCTTGATAGATGGCTAGAGCAATTTATTCCTTAAAATATCATTACTCTGTTCTCAGATGAGACTAACTAACAACACCAACGTTAGACCCTTGTTTATTTATTGTAATAATCTACGTCAAACCGTGGTTTCAAACTCAACGCATATTAACAGTCAAAGCACCCTACAGCGATTTATACTTTTGAAGTCATAGGAAGCGTATGAAGAAATAGATAAAAGTATTTCGAAGGCTGCTCTGCAGAAGTTTAACTAACATTTATAGTATTTGTCTGATGAAGTAGCAGCTTTATCACTATTTGATGATGACGTACATTTATTTTGAGACGAAAGTAAAAATAGTGGGAAATTTAGCCAAAGGAAATTTCTCGACCCGTGAAAAGTGATACCGTACAACAGTCATTACAAAACAGTACAATGGACTTGGAAACCGACGCTACTGCAACAATTTATGTGTATATCATTTTATTATTTAAATTTCACAAGATATCGACTTAGATACTTTTATGTATTTAATGATTTAAGTACAGAATTCCGTATTACTGGGTTTTGGTATAATTCAATGAATTCAAATCATTTGTTTTCCGTTAGAGAAATCTCTACGGATCATCTCAAAAATGGTTTTAGCCTAGTCTAGTCCTTGTAAAATCTTTTGATGTGTGGATCAAAAACCGAGACCAGTCGACTGGACGGCTAGCTTTGTTCGGTATAGCCAAAACTACATCTGTAGACTTATTTACGCTGTTACAGCGCAATGACAGTGCGAGCCCCACGTGTACTAGGCTCTTTAAATAAAGAGTAAATTGGATACTCGCACCCGACTTGACTATCTCTCCGCCACCTACCATTGAAATTAATGTATCTAGGATTTTAAAGAATATTAGTAATATATATGTCGGAAAAGACAGGGGGCAATTCGTGCTTTTGCAACTCAGCCATGAGGAATAGGTACCTAACCTTACAAGAGGCGAACTACTCCATAAAATACAACGTTAAGACTAAGTTCATGTGCAAATGACAGAAAACGCTTTGTTACTATTATTACGTAGGTAATTGGAAATTTAATAATGGCAAACGATCCGTCGGAGAAATGCTATCGCACCGGCCGCCGTAGTCTAACCGACTATCTGCGCCGGCCCCGACGTTCCGTTAGCGCGTTATTCCTTCCAAACAGGAAGTCGCGCTTTGCCATAGTATAGTCAAATGAGTGCCTTTTATTATTTCCACCGACATATATTTTAAATTGGGGATACAGCGTGAAGATATGTATGTATGTATATTTTAAATTTTTTAGAATATAAAACCAACAAATGTCAGTTTAATTTCTTCGTTTCGTCTTAATGCGATAGTATTAATGAACTCATATGTTATTGCTTTTTAGCCGCCACGTTCCTCTCAGTCTTGACGGCGTGGAGATAATATCAAATGGTTCAGGCAGTTATATGGAGCTGAGGAAAGCATATGTTACTGTGGATCTAGTAAAAAGCGCCACGTTTAAGAGCGGCGGCGCATATTTATTTAGTAATTTGAGAGGTTGTGATGGACAAAGGATATATTTTAATGGATGCTCCTGTGTAGCTCTCAATGGAGAAATTATTAGTCGAGGATTGCAGTTTTCGTTGATTGATGTGGTAAGACATATTATTATTAAAATATAATACAAAGTGAATTCGAAATCGTTCGACAAATTGAAACAACATTTTTAGACTAACATTTTTTATTTCATCTCTGTAATCATTCAACTTTCTTAGTAATTCTGTTCACACAACGAATGTGATTTAAGATACGATATTAAGAAAATAACAAAAAAATGCGAATAACTGGAAATTTGGGAAGCATAGTAAGGTTACTTTTCATATATGTTAGAGCATGAATTATTACTACGTATTATCAGATTCAGTTTGGCGAAAGGTTTTTGGGACATGCTGTATAATATTAGCAAAATGTTTTGATTTAATTACCATTAGTATGTTTAAAGAGTTAGAACCACGTTCATTGTGCAGTTTACTGTTACAAGACTAATTTTGTTATCAATGATGCAGAAATTCATAATAATATTATTAAAGAAGAACGATATTTTAGGAGGTAGTAACAGCTACAATAGACCTTGAGGACATACGGTCATACCGTACTCAGATTAGATCCCGAAGCCATTTGGCTGCTTCCAATTCCCCATTTCCGAGAATTAATGTGGATTTCGCACTTTCTGATGATGAGGATATTTATCTTACCACCAGTCCGCCGATTGAATGGAAGTATTTGACACCTGAAGAAGAGATTGAACTGGGTATGTAGCATTATACTTACATATTATTATATTTTATTTGAGACAATAAATATTAGATAATAAAAATTATAATATGCAGTCGGATAAAGTTTATAAATAAAACTGGTTAAGTTGCTTATCCTTTTTAAATAATAACTTAAAATTAGATTGGGTAATTTATGAAATAAATACGGAGCTCTAGAAATCATATACAGTAGCTTGAGTATTAGCAAGCAGCAATGTCAAAAGCACTCACATACATTGATGACGTCGATTTCGCATACACTGCCTTGAAGTCGCCGCTGCCAGTCTTAGAGCCAGTAGGTATTGCGCGCAGCGACAGCAGGAGACCGGATGGTTTGACGCTCATTCCTTGGAAACTTGGAAGATCGCTGGTGTGGGATGCCACTTGTGTCGATACAGTTGCTGTTTCCCATGTGCCGGCGACTTCCAAGTCAGCAGGTGCCGCGGCCAGCACTGCCGAGAACTTGAAGCGGCGTAAGTATGCGACTCTCTCTGAGAGTTTCATATTTACGCCCTTTGCAGTCGAAACTTTGGATCCCTGGGGCCCCGAAGCCCATCGACTGGTTTCTGATATTTGTAAGAGACTGGTCGAGGCTTCGGGAGACCGCCGGGCTGGCAGCTTCTTCCGCCAACGAATCAGTTTGGCTATTCAAAGAGGCAATGCTGCCAGTCTGCTGGGTACCTTAAGCAATGACAGCTTTCTAAGCGGCAACTTTGAGGAAGTCTATTATTTATTTAAGATAAAATGTGTAGTTTTAAGTTTGTAAATATTAACGTATGTATGTACTTTTTTGTTATTATTAAGATTTTACTATGAATTATGACAATAAATTACTGTAAAATAATCTAATGTGTATTTTAAAATATGACAGTTAAGAACTATAGGTACGTATGATTGTTAATTTGTTGACTTATTGTAATAATGTGTACGTATGAAAGTGTTGACATTTTTTTTTTGAACTTGATTGTCTTTTGGGAATGAAGACTTATTATTATTATTAATTTACGACATAAATAACCGTGTCTATCCACTTACGAGATCGAAGCGTGAAGAAGATAATTATAATTAAATGTATGTGGTCAAATTATAATTTATTACAAGACAAATGAAGAAGAAGAAGTCCGACATTACAATCTTAATATTTAACACACAAGTACGGAGCATACTCGAATATTGTAGTCCTATTTGGAGTTCCGGTTATGAAGTACATTCGGACAGACTTGAACGGGTGCTTAAAAGATTTCTGCACAGTCTTGTTTATATCGATCATAATGCCAATACATTACATTCATACGTCGAACGCTTGTCACATTATAATATGTCATCACTACACATGCGTAGGAAATGTTTAGATATATTGTTTCTAGTAAAATTGGTGCAGGGTGAAATTGATTCTGCAGATATCCTAGAACGTTTAGAAATAGCAATCCCTCGTCAAGGTAGTAGGATCCAGAACCATATTACATTCAGATTACCGCATTGTAAATCCGCACTTGGTCAACACTTCCATTTATCGCATGTGCAGCTACGCGAATACCATTCGATCACAAGTGGATATTTTTTCGGATTCTGTAGCCTCAATTAAAAACAAACTTTACAATATTTAGCTTTAATTTATGTATTTTTATTTATTTTTATTTTAATTAGTTTTTATTTCTTAATTATATTATGTATCTTGTTTAACTACTTTTTGTAAGAACTTTGTACTTAGTTAAGCAGCATATTGTGTTTACATCTAGAGGAGTGAAATCTAATTGTATGATTCTGTTTACATTATTGTATTAGTAGCACGTATAATGATTTGCACTATGTTGTGTAGACCAACAAAGAAAAAAAAATGTACGTGGAAGCGTGAGGCGATTTACAATGCTCGCGACCACCTGCTGGCGTCTGTTTCCAGACAAAGGACGTCGTAGATACGGCGTCCAATTCGGAATTTCGGAATTATATTGCAATGAATAAATGCGCGTGTATCATAAGAATAGATATAATTAATAAGACATTAAATATTATTAAGAATAAACAAGGCATTTTTACTGCTAGGAAAAGATATAATTAGAATTTTAAAGTACCTAAAAATATAAATACATACTACATATGTATGTAATATGTATGTAAATAATTCGTATCTATTAGAATTCTGTTGCAGACCTAGCTCACGCTTGATCAGTATTTTGAACTGTTGTTGTTGCATAATTTTCCCATAAGACCACAGATTAATTGATAACTAACGTTTAATAAGACTCTGGAAAATGTTCTGCCAAGTCAACAACGCCTTGTCTTTTTCTCTAGGTCCGGCTTGTTGGTTGTGGGATTACTTGCGGAGGTCTGGTCAAGGTGGTTTTTTTTTACCCCTCAGCGGTGGCGTCGATTCTACCAGCACTGCGTGTATAGTATTTTCAATGTGTACACAGATATGTGATGCTATACAAAAAGGAGGTTAGTTGTATATACGTATTAATATGTTACCATCTAGGCGACCGAGCTTTGCTCGGTGACTTTTAGGTTTGATTGTATATAAAAATAAAACACAGGATTCGAACCCGCGCACTTCGCTGTGGTAGAACTATAGTGGTTAGACTCTAAAGTAAAACAATAAGTGAAAAAGTAAACGGAACTTAACACAGTATTAGACAAGGTAAAGATTATTATACATTATAATATATAAGAATTAGAGAAATACATATTTTCTACAACTGCGCTATTAAGAAGGTAAACTTTGTTGCGAAATTACCAATCATATTTCGTAAGCAAGTTTTAATTGTGCGAAAACACGAAGAAAACGAATTTTCCCCGAATTCAGACATAGCTTGATCTATTTTTCACCCCCGTAAACCGGTATATTATAAATTTAATCTAAATCGTTTGTTTTCGAAAACGCAATTACAAATATACATATACAGTCAAACCTGGATAACTGAGAGCTCAAGGGACCGCGATCTCTTTTTCTCTTATAGAGGTTTCTCACTAACCCGAGTTTCTAGCTTACAGAGTTACAGAATGGGGTCTGTCTCACTTATAGAGGTCTATAAAAATACGACAAATATGACGTAATTAGAAACAAAATACGTGTATGTATGGGTATTACATATTTATTGAAATAATAGCTGAACATAAATGTTTAATCTAAATAATATTATGGCAACATTTACTTGAAAAATCTGTTAATTTCTTTTGCGATTCTGTTTTTAGATTTTGTGTATGTTTTTCAAGTTCATAAATGTTATCAAATATGGTTTGATCAACCGCCGCATATTCATTTAATTTGTGAAGCGTCTCCAATGCCTTTAAAGCTTCTCGTTTTGTTGGAATTTCCTCCACCTCTCTATCCAAAATGTGTGATTGGCTGGCTTCATTTTCACTGTCATTTTCGTTAGTACACGAGCTCACACAATTTTGAACGATAACGTCTTCGGTGTATTCTCCGGCGGTAGCTACGTCGTCGTACGAAGTCTTCAAAGGTTGGCGTAGACACATTACCAGTGGTATCGTGGGACACGAGCTTGGCCCATTCTTCATTGCTAGGTGCAAATTCAAGCTCATTGTCAAGTTCAACCTCATTTTGCTCGATCAGAAAGTCTTGGTTAGCTGGACAGATACTGAACCCAGCTTTCTTGAAGCAGTTTTTGACAGTTACGTCACTCACTGCATACCATGCTCTTCTTGCAAATTTCATAGCCAAGAGTATATTTATCTCAGGGCTAATATTTTCTTCTAAGCAGGTAAGCGTATGCTTTACAACTTGGTAAAGTGTTGGTAAGTCCGTATGAGCAGTACAGTTGTCAATAAAAAGCAAAATTTTTTTTCGCTTGTTTTTCATTTGCTTGTCAACTTTTTTTAACCAATCTTTGAACAATTCCTTAGTCATCCAAGCTTTTGTATTACTCGCATAATCAACGGGTAGAGTCTTGACACCTTTAAAGCATCTAGGTCGCTTAGATTTCTCAATGATTAGAAGAGGGAGTTTGTCTGTACCAGCCATGTTAACACATTGATGAATAGTAAGGCATTCCTTGCTTTGTTTTCTTCCGTGGCATTTTTCGCCCTTGAAAATGAATGTATTATCTGGCAGACATTTAAAGAACAAAGCAGTTTCATCGGCGTTATAAATATTGTTTGGATCATATCCTCTTAAAAGATTCGGCAAATCTTCAGTCCATTGGTTACATACTCCCTGATCCACAGATCTACTTTCTCCGGCTGCTTTTTTGAAAGTTATATCATGGCGTTTTTTAAAACCCTCTAACCAGCCGTTACTAGCTCAAAAGTTCTGGATTCCTAATTTTGTGGCGAAGTCTTTAGATTTTTGTTTCAGCAGTGGTCCATCTATGGGAGTGTTCTTATCGAGGGTTTGTTTAATTCATTGTAACAGGCACTTTTCAACGTCGGGAAACTCAGAAAGCCGGCTTCTCTTGATATTTCCGTGTCCCTCAGAGCACTGAGACTTAATTAATTCTTTTGATTTTATAATTTTATAGTAGGTGGATTCTGCTAAGCCAAAGTCACCCTGTATTTGATTTCGTAATTTCCCAGATTCAAAAGCATTCACAATTTTTAGTTTATCATTTAAAGACAACACATTCGTTTTCGTTTAGACATTATGAGTAAGTACGGTAACTTTCTTCGCAACTGCTGTTTATGAACTGATTGTAATAAGCTTGACAAACAAATCGGTGCGCACATTTGGCTTTTTGTATAGAATGAGTTTCTCGAACTATGATAACAAAAGAATAACAGACGCACATTTGGTCATTCGAATACAATGTAAGTTTCTAAAACTATAGAAAACAATAACAGACGCACATTCATAAACGCGTTTAACTGTCGCTTATAGAGGTATAGGCAAGTATCAATCTAACTTGAGGTTCACGCGTGAAAAATGACTGTCACTTATACAGGTTTTATGTTTCTCACTTATAGAGGTTTTAGGAGGGCAAAATAACGGGACCTGGTAAATACTCTCATTAATAGAGTTTTCTCGCTTACCCAGTTCTCACTTACTCAGGTTTGACTGTATACAAATATTGCTCGTCCAATAGTATAGGATTATTTTATAATTCTTTCCATTGACATGCACTTTGTGTTTAGAGGTATTTAGGACAGTAGTCAGTGGTGAGGTTGTTTGTAATTAAATACTCCTATCATTTAATGTCTTGAAATCTTTGAGCTATAAACGCTTATAGTTAGTTTAAGAAACTTATTAAGTTTCTTAAAATTTCGTTTATTTTGGGGCCCTTTCAGTATGTTCCGTTGGCTAGTTTGTCTGTGGTTCCGTTAAAGGATTTTCTGTCACATGTCACATAACTCATTGGATTCGAAGTGACGTCTAGAAAAATGTATTTCAACGATTTTACAGCACATAAAAAAATTGCAAAAGTAAAAGGTATTTAGTTTTTTGCCTATAATTCAAAAATCATTAATATTTAAAAATTCAAAAAAAAGATTCTTAAAGAGGAGAAAATTTCCAATAAAAAAGTCCAACCTTTCGGAGCTCTATCTCCATTTTTTATAATTTTAATTTAAGCTGAAAATAGGGCTCCGCGGAGGCGATACGGCATGGGCGCACTGCCGCTGAGCAGAGTAGTATATCATGTAGAATATTTTTTTTTATAGTATTAAACATCAATATTAAAATTTGAGAAAATTATGGTGTCATCAGAACACTTCAAAGAATAAAGCCCCGTTGGAAAAAAATGTATGTTGATTTTTCAAAAAGTTATGCAACTGTTAACCAAGTAATTTTTCGCGGACTTCTGTTTTCACATACAAGTTACATAAAAGTACATACAAGGCGACGTAAAAGTTTAAATAATAATTGGTGTAAATTTTTTTTGCTTCTTGGAGGGCTCCTTATATATGTACTTAACAAGATCACGAGATAAAAGTTTTTGAAAGTTGTATATTTTTTGTATTATAATTTTTTAAACTTAACAAAAAGTTAAATGTCGAATAAATGTTAAAAAAAAAATTCTAATCAAATGTTAAGTTATTGCTGTTTTTGCAATAACAATGGCATTAGGTAACGTTGAAAAATTGAAAAACTTTACAAATAGTTAAATAAACTGTAAGCTCATCAACTACTGTTAGTTGATTAAAGATAGTATAAAAAAAACAACCCGAGAGGTACGCATAACACTAATGGTAACCAAAACAGTTTTTTAGAATTTTTACCTGTCTTATCTGGATATACATGTATATGTACTTAAGCATCTCACAATAAGTACTGCAACATTTAGAGATTGTTTTCATAATTGCATCTCTTAGAGTCAGATTGCACATTAGGTACATTTCATCGTGATCCGCCGTGTAGAAGTTGAAATCTAAATCATTAATATGGGTTTATTTTATAGTGGTTTTTTCGTTGATTATTTTTTTCCGTAGACATACATAAGCATAGCGAAAACATCTATCTATATTTTAACTAGTGGTTTCTAGGTAACCGATACTAATATAGTAGTGCTAGTCAGGTAAATACTTACCTCTATTCAATCTTTACTTTTAAAATAGTACCTAAATTAAACATAATAATGTGTAACTAAATATTTACATTAAGGAATATTATTGTATTTCCTTTACATGCATTTAACGCTTCGAGAACACTTAATACTAATTACAAATATTTTATGTATTTATCTAAAACGAAATAAATTTAATAACAAAAATCGAAACTTTTCACTCGGAAAAGTATCAAAATTATATTTTATACTCAAGTCGCTTCGTTACACTATAATGGGCTACAATAGTCGCACGTATACATGAGTGTCCGAGTGCTCCAATACCTAAATTCAAGTGCTTACGATTCGTCATATGGCTCTTAAAACTTTATTTTCTAACTTTTCATTTTACTGTTATGTTACTTTTTCAGTACAATCTGACCAAATAAATTAATTCTGTTTACTACTGAACTCAATTTTACTAGCAAAATTATGTATTTATGTACTTGTATTTATGTAATTATGTATGTATGTAATTATTAATGTAAATTTATTTTTTTCTGCTCTTAATACTTACTGCGATACTTGACCCGCACGCTTATTACATAACTTGCAGATAGCATGTGACAGCCAATATCGCGCGATATCTGCTGTCAAAACGAACATTTGTGTAATGTAATTTGTACAGTGGCGCTAAATCTACCGCGAAAAGTGCATTTTGCAATCATAGAATAATAGATACGCAATCGTCATACATGATACCAATTTTTTATTACAATTAGTTACCGGTCGCGAAGTGATCACGTGGGCTGTCGCTGTCTGCAAATTTTTAGATAATAACCCCGCGCTTTGTATTATTGTCACATGTTTCTGAAAAAGAAGCTATCAGTCCAATCAATATACGGAAATGCTCCAGATAATTAAGGGCAGGAAAAAAAAATTAAATTAAAAATTGATAAATAAAATTATTATTTATCAATTTTCGAGAATGTTTAAAATAAAAGTTGTATATTTTTTTACAGAAAGTCAAGTTTTATATGATGTGCGCAAAATACTCTGTCAGTCCGACTATACTCCCTCCGATCCTATGGAGTTATGTAACAGATTGCTTGTCACATGTTACATGGCATCAGAGAATTCAAGTCAAGAGACGAAACAACGTGCTATGCAGGTATTGTCGTAATCATATTTTATTTTTTGGAAAGATAAATTTGTATACTATTGAAATTAAAGAAATAATTATAAAAAGTACTTGTAATATTAAAAACCTTTAATGAGCAATACCTACCTACAAAAATTATGACAGCAGAGCCAAATTGTTCTGATGTATCAACAATAACAACATAGTAAAAAGGTGGCAAAAGATAAACATAATTGTTAATCTTTTCCACTTTTCTTTATATCATAGATATCGCTAAATGTTGTTAGTGCCTTAGTGCATAAAGCATTCTGTGATAGTGACGGTGACAGATATTCTTGTTATCACCTCTGCTACCACGTTTGCTACAGAGCTCTTACCAGCTAGCTCTGCTACCAGAATCCATTTTATAATTAATACGAGGGCTGCTATTTATATATCCGGAATAACAAAGTGAAACAAACATATAGCATTTATTATAGTTTTATTGCTTTTGAAAATATTCACCATGATGATCGATGCACTTTTGCATGCGTTGGAACCAATTTTCGTAGCACTTTTTTCATTCGGATTGAGGTATCTCCAAAACGTGCATTTTGAACGCATCAACAGCCTCTTCACGGCTCGAAAAACGTTGACCACGTAATTTATTCTTCACGGTGGGGAATAAATAGAAGTCATTGGGGGCCAAGTCGTGGCTGTACGGCGGATGACCCGTTAATTCGATCTTTTGATCTTCCAAATACCGAGTTGTTTCGGCCGATGTGTGGCAGCTAGCATTGTCATGATGAAGAAGGATTCAGCGTTGTCGGTTGTTCTTTCTTATTTCTTCAAAGACTTCTGGCAAACAAATGGTCGTGTACCATTCAGAATTAACCGTTTTACGATCCTCTAGTGGCACTGTAGCTACAAGTCCATTTATACCAAAAAAACAAGCGACCATTTGCTTCAAAGTGCTTTTTGAACGAATGACTTTTGTTGGGTTCGGCTCATCTTGGAACACCCAAACCGTTGATTGTTGTTTAGTTTCAGGATCATACGCATATATCCAACATTCATCACCTGTGTAGATATTATAGACAGCTTTTGACGCACCCTGATTGTACTATTTAACATTTTTTCACACCAATCGACACGAGCCAGTTTTTGGTCAATTCTCAAGTTGTGCGGAATCCAACGTGAACAAATGTTTTTTACAGCTAAATGTTCGTGTAATATTTTATATATACTCGTCATACTTATGCCCAGAGACGCCTCTATCTCGCGATATGTAATATGACGATCTTGCATTATTAGTTCCCCGCACAGCATCAATATTTTGAGGTACAACAACCGATTTAGGGCGACCTTCTTTAACTTCGTCCGTGAGCACAGACCGCCCACGATTAAACTCACTAAACCAGTGATACGCAGAAGTTTTCGATGGTGCTTCGTCCCCAAAAGTCGAAGTGAGTTGATCGATGCACTGTTTTTGACTTAGCCCTCGCCGAAAATCGTAATAAATCATAGCACGAAAATTTTCACGACTTAAATCCATGGTAATAAAGACTCGCAATTTTCAAAATGACGCCACAAAGGATAAACAAATCACAGCTACATGAAACAAATTGTATTCTTCAGCCAAAGAGTTCCATTTTTAAATGTTATAATTACTTTTTTAATATTGTTCTGTAACTGGCCAGTTCCGGATACATAAATAGCAGCCCTTGTATCTAATTTTTAGTTCTGTCAATTGGCTTCTGAAAAAGAAATAATTATGATTCTAAGTCTGGCCTCACACAGCCAGAATATCTTTCTCAATTATTAATCTAATTTCATATTACGAATTAGTAACGTCCGGAATTCCAATAAATTAGGTACATACTATTATAACATGCACGCATTCTTATATTTTCAGATTATTAATTTTTCCGATCGATGCGAGAGATTGATATTAACGAGCTTTCTGAATTCCAGAACAGAAAATTTTTGAAAAATTTAAGATTGTGCTACCACAATGCTCGTTTTCCCATACATATTACGTAAGCGTTCTCACATACATCGAAATGAGATTATGAATTATCTCCAATGTTACCAGACATTACATTATTTACATATAGTACCTACAAATAATATAAGTTTTTTATATGTATTATGTACTTATATGTTAGTGATATGTGTCACAAGTGTAAAATAATTTTAAAATTTTTATATATTGCCATGAAATATTTTTTTCGGCATTTCGGCTATATAAATTTCGTTAACACGATTCTACTTTGAACTTTGAATTTTTAAGTCAGGCAGGCAAAGCTATCGTAATTATTCAGGTTATAAATTCAGAAAGACATTCCCTGTGTGCGGCCAAGCTTAAGAGTTCCAAATTGTGCCGCTTATATTTCCTAAATGTGATTTAAAAATAGACTACCAAAATTGAATTGTAATGTCTTTCAGCTTGCCAGTGAAATAGGCAGTTACCATTTCTATATAATGATTGATGCCGCTGTTAGTGCAGTAATTGGTATCTTTACTGCGGCCACAGGACTCATCCCAAAGTTTAGAAGTAAGGGGGGCTGTCCGAGACAAAATCTCGCTTTACAAAACATACAGGTACGTTTTTTCTTTATCAGTGATAATTTCTACACCTTGGTAAACAAAGAGGAGATTTCATAATTATTATGAATAATTATTTATCGATATGAGATTGATGAAATTTGAGGAGGCTAAAGAAGTATGAAAGGATCGCGAGGCTTGGCATTCCATCCTTCCAGCCTACCACGTTAGGGATACGGCGTGAGGATATGTATGTAATTATTTAGATGCTATCCGAATTCGTTGAGCATAACGGTAAAATGAAAATGTTTTAATAAGAGCAAATCTATGTCCCTGATCCTTCTAGAGTTCGTTTCAAAGAATTTTATGAAATGGAGGGAATTATAGCGGAAACACCGCAGTTATTGGTGAGAGGTTCGATGTAAATGGAGATTTTCTATAGTTTTAAAATAAATTAATATTAAAAATAAAAATGAGATGATTCCAGTGATAGGCCGTTTCTTTACATTACTTGGCCTCTGCTTATAGTAGATATTAACAACAAGACATTTAGAAATTACATCACTTTTTAGATTTAAATGTATCGTTACAAAATAATTTCAATTCGATTTCCAAATTAACTACGAAACTGTTATAATGTTTATTTTTAGCGATAAAGTTAAAGTGGCCAATAACTATATAGGGGCCAATGACTGTGGTGTTTCCTCCATACTTATTTGGTTTTTAAAATATTAACCATTTTTAATTCAGAATTGGAAGGGAAACTGTGTTCATATTTTTCCATGTGAGTTATGAATATTTAATATCTTCTTGTGACAGAAATCATGCTAGTGCATTATTAAACGGCTTGATGTATTCTTCTAAATAAGATTCGTCTTAATTGCGGAAGTGCCATGGGATAGTCCGATATAATTTTTATTCAAGTTTTATCTCAGAAGTATTGTTATTAATTCTCGGAAAGAATTGCCAGGAAGAAGAATTCCCAGAAATAATTTTTATCTCAGTAAGAATATTTATAACAAAAATAATATTAGATCCATATATTTTTTGATTTAGTTTATTGGTATAATGCCCAATTAATGGAAACTTGACGTAATTATAAAAAAATACATTGTAATTTAATAGGCGCGTCTTCGAATGGTGTTGTCATATTTATTCGCTCAACTAATGCTGTGGGTGCGCGGCCGTCCTGGGGGACTACTTGTACTCGGTTCATCGAATGTGGACGAAGCTCTCAGAGGATATATGACAAAATATGACTGCTCCAGTGCCGATATAAACCCTATTGGTGGTATATCCAAGACAGACCTAAAAGCCTTCTTACAGTATGCTAAGAGTCGGTGAGTTAGATCTGTATATACCTATTAATTAAAATTAGATTCAGGTACTGTCGCTAAAGAAATTGATTGAGGAACTTAAGAGTGAATATCGATTACGTTTTTAGTAGAATTACAAGGACTATTTTTGATTTATTATGAGATAAAAGCAACAAGAAAGTAAAAGATAGATGTAGTGCCACTGTCAGTAAAAAGCATTTTAGGCATCACTAAGCCTGTGATGTGCCCTAATACAGCTAACTAGATGTTATATTTTATATTTTGTTACTATAAAATATATTAAATTAATACTAACAGTAACCACTAACAGTTGGCTTAATGACAACAAAGTTTCGAAATCTTTTTAGAAAATCTACATAATTGCAGTTAGAAAAGTTTGATCCTTACTATTGTCACAGATTAATTAGTTTACTATCGTAAACTATTGTCATCTGTTTAGAAAAATATATAAGTAAGTAGGTACATTAGTTAACTGTGGCTAATAATCATGACTCCTGTTTCGAAGTTTATTTTAGGCAACTACTATTAATGCTATTTCAAAATACTGTATACTTCAAAGGTTATTTCATTTTCTATTATGCTATGTACTTATAGATTTATGGTATATTATTATTTGCACTTTGTGTATTTGTGTTTTTTCATTCCAACATCGGAATCCGTTCCAAATTATGATTTCCAATATTACCTCACCACTATATTTTAATCACTGATAAATGAAAATAAACACCGAATGGTAAAATCTACTTAGCTTTCTTGTTGATTTCAAAAACCGATAACTCGATTTATTTATTTTTCGTCCCGAAATTTAGAATGTTGGACCTGTTTTTTTTTAATAGTTCTGTGCCTAAAATAATGATGATTTAGTATTCAACATAACATTAACAATTTGCTCTTTATTTATGGCAGATTCTTTTTGCCATCACTTTCGGAGATATTACAAGCACCGCCTACTGCTGAATTAGAACCGCTAACAGACGGACAGATAACTCAAACTGACGAACAAGATATGGGCATGACTTACGCTGAATTATCGGAATTTGGTCGCTTAAGAAAAACACATCATTGTGGACCATATAGTATGTTTCAGAAGTTGGTTCATAAGTGGAGTGACAAATGTACACCACAAGAGGTAAGTGCTGCATAAATTGCATAAAAGTACAAAATATTCGTATATCGTGTGATATATACATACATACATATCTTCACGCTGTATCCCTAACGGGGTAGTCAGAGAGGACAGAGTGTCAAGAGTCGCGGTCGTTACTTACCTCTTTCGCTTCCTCAAATCTCATCATTCTCCTCACACATTTTCGCCTAGGTATGCGAGTGCTTTTGACATTTCCGTCTGCTAACACTCTGGCTATTTGATCTTTATAAGTCAGCCTTGGTCTTCCTTGGCTTCTTTTACCCCTCACTTTAGCTCTGTAGATTTTCTTCGTCAGTCTTTCATCACTCATTATTTCTAAGTGCCCGAACCATCTAAGCATTCCTTTCTTCATTTTTACAATAACAATGTTGTACAACCCTGTCATACTGCGTATCTCTTCATTGTTTATCCTGTCCGCAAGAGTGACACCACACATATTTCTGAGAGATCACACCTCCACTGCATTTGTGTTATGGAAATAGCAATCGGCATCTACGCGATACTAGCGATCCTCTCTGACTTATACAGTGCAAATAAGTAGTATATATGTACTGCTTATGTAAGTAATAACTTAAACTATTGCTTGTATAAACTTAGGCTATTACTTATGTAAGTTATAACCTAACCTTACCACTGCCGAAAACTATTTCGTCTATTTTTGCATTATTTTCGATTATTATTTTAGCAATTTTTGTCGTACTTATTTCTAGCTTCTTAGGGGTTAACTTTTAGAATGTACAAAATACTTGTGTTGTGTTGCGTTCAAGAGGATTTACAGAAACTTTCAAATAAATCTGTACTAAAAAAATTTCCTCAAGCAAATGTTCACTTCTTATTTCATCTCTTGAGAGCTGATTTAAAAAAAAACAGTAAAACACTTGTTCATTTACGTCAACTAACAGTGAACTAACAGTGAATGCGCCAAGTACATGACTTTAGTTGCGATAAGGCGATGTAAGCGTAGAGCGTGATCTATTGTCAGTATGTAGTTCCTACATCTATGATCTATGCATTCTTTGGCTCATTTTTACAATAACACTGACGTGCAATCCTTAATGGGGTGGTATTCCAAGAATCAACCCACTATCCTAATAAAAATTAATGTAGTTACATTTTTATATATGTAAATATTGTACGAAAACAATTTGATTCCGTTGTAAACCTTTCCTGCGCATTTTGAAATGTATTAAGTATAATAAAAATTATTATGTTACTAAACAAAAAACGAAGAGTAAAGTACTGAGCATGTCGAACTTCGCTTATCAAAAGTGTAAAATAATACCCCTGGATATGCCCGAAATCGAGTGAAAGTAAGATAAATGCAGTAGAAATGCGATCTCTTAGAAATATGTGCGGTGTCACCCTTGCGGACAAAATAAACAATGAAGAGATACACTGTATGACAGGGATGCACGACAGTACATTACATACAGGCAACATAGAAAGAATGAGTGATGAAAGACGAAGAAAATCTAAATCTAAGGAAGACCAAGGCTGACTTATGAAGATCAAATAGCCAGAGTGTTAGCAGACAGAAATATCAAAAGCACTCGCATACCTAGGCGAAAATGTGTGAGAAGAATGATGAGATTTGAGGAAGTGAAAGAAGTATGTAAGGACCGCGACACTTGGCGCCCAGTCCTCTCTGACTACTCTGTTAGGGATACGACGTGAAGATATGTAAGTTAATACTTAGCTAAAATTTTATTTTATTTATTTGAGTACCTATTTGAGTAACATCAGTGTAGAATGTTTAATAATTTTATGTTTCCTTAGGAAAAGCGTAATAAGTTTTTCTTATATTTATTTGAGTAAAATGATTCTGCTTCTGTATTATATATATTTCTTAACTATTGCATTATAGTATTCCTTAACTACACAAAGATGTAGTTATCTGTTGACATATGGTACAATTACCACACCTGTATCAATTAAGGAAAATCGTGTAGGTAGGCTCTTGTTTTTTAGAATAAAGGTCAACGCCCATATATCACCCAGCACTCAATCAGCACTATCTCACCGCTAGTGCACTCATTCTCAGTGAGTGGTGGAGTGTAAGTATATGACAAATCGTAACCACCCGAATAGAGCCGGTGCTGCTCGGGCGCCAGTTTAGTAAATGAACGACTACCTTAATACTTTAAATAAATTTACGTAATTTCAATTAGTTCTCCATATGTTTAAATAGTATGTTTTAATAATTGGATATTCGTAAGAATCATAATTTGTTTTTTAAAGAAATGTATGAAATGTATTATAAAGCAATGTAAATATGTCCTAAAATTCATGTCCCAATGTCCCAAATAATGTCCCAAAATAATGTTAAAAAGATTTATTTAACATTAGTTATGTATGTGAGTTCTCTTCTGATTCGATTTTCTTGTAAATTTGGAGGTCACAGCAGTTAAAAATTAGGAAAAAGAGCACAAAGGCGTGTGAATAATTGTCATTTTTTTATAGGTAGCTGAAAAAGTGAAGCATTTCTTCCGTTGCTATGCGATAAATCGTCACAAAATGACTGTATTGACTCCTTCATATCACGCAGAAACGTACAGCCCAGACGATAATCGGTTCGATCACAGACCATTTCTCTATCGAGTGCATTGGAATTGGCAGTTTAAGGCAATCGATGATACTGTGAGTAATAATCGTTTATCAGAAAAGTTACTCTATTGTTTGTTCTAATGTCTTCTTTGTCGTTTATCTAGTTGTCGTCCCAGTCATGTGTAGAAACTTTGCAAAGATGTGCATAATCTGTGTTGGAAGCCCTTTTCAGATTTTGTACAAATAATTGATATTTTTACAAGTTTTTTGCATTCGCAAACATTATAGTTTTTTTTAAATTTTAAATTACATCGAAAGGCGTAAAATGCAATTATGTAGACGACTCTCACATACTTGCAGAGAGTTTAGTGAATTTTAGTAAAAATAATTTCCTTTTTTTGCAAAAATTGATCCAAAAATATTTATGTAACGTGTATTACTCCTTGAAGAGTTTTGAATTTAAATATTTCAAAAAATATTTGCGGAAATATGTTGTATGTAGATATTCCTGATGAAAAGAAGAAATAAAGAACGATTTTATTTTACTGCTTAGTATTGATCTGTGGCAGTGAAAAGGACAAACGACACAGCGTGCCTCAGCTCTAGGGAGCGAAACACTAATTTTCAGGCGCTGTACACGGCTTTATTAACAAGGCTTTGTTTTATTTCAATTATGTTGGAAATTGTGGAAAATTAAAAATTGTAAAATAGGAAGAAAAATAAGCCATTTGTTGTAAAGAAATGTTTATTAATTGTTAATACTTTAAATTGTACGACTTTTATGGTATAATAATCATAATAAGTTTTATCTTATTAATCATAGACCCTTAAAGTCATTTTTGGTATATTTACTGATTGCATTTTAAAAAATCGAAAAATAGCAGCAACTGATTCGAACAAATCAAAGCGAAAAAAGAAATCAAGGTAGCGCTTGAAGTGCTGCGGGTTACAACATTTTAAAGTTATAAGATAAAATAGCATTATTTATTTATAATCAATGACAAATTTTTTGTATGTTAAATACTAGTTTTAATAGAGTACTTGATTGCAGGAGAAATCGATCTAGTCAGTTCTCTTTGTTGAGAAAATTTAAATTATTGAGAAAAATTCAAGTGAAACTCTGTGTAACTGATAAATTTTATATGGGTATGCCTAGTTTACGAGTTTATATCAGTTCTATAGCAAAATATTCGAACCTTTTTCATTACCAAATTTTGGATTTTCAGGTCACTCAAATGACGAAAGATAAGCGCGGCTCTAGACGCGACGATCGCACGCAGTTGAAGCAAGAACTCGGTAAACTGAACAACAATAGCACTAGTATGTCTAGTGTGGCTACACCTTATAATATGCGTGGCGATAGGAAAGGAGTGCTTATTTAGTCAAGTGTATTAATTAAAAAAAATAACAAATTTTTCCATAACACACACTGCTTCATGTTGTCGAACAATAAAGTGATTATTACCATCAAGTTTTCTGCAATATTCAGTAAGAAATGTATATTTAAACGTTAAAAGCGAATAAGTACTTGTATAATTAATTACGTACATAAAATATGTACAGATTTACAGAATGTAACCATATTTCTTATTTAGAGTTGGACAGAGCATCAATGTTCAACAAAACTACACTTTCGCACCACTTTTGATAGTAAATATTTTAATTTATAGATGGAAAGCGGAACCCTGTGGTGATAAATGATTTATGAGTTCCTTGTAATGAACTATCCTTTAGCCGACTTTTACGATCTGCGACGGAAGTTAAGCAATTAGCACATTATATCTTGTTAAAGTCGTACACATTTAGTTCTATGTGCTTGTATTTTTTTAAGGCATCTAAAAGACTATGTATTTAAAGTGCCTATTTCATTTTAGTTGTCATTTTGTAGTTATAGTGTGTAGTTAGTATGTAGTTAAGAAAAACGTACAAATAACGTGTTTTATGCCAAATGCAAGTCACAAACGGTTAGACTAAATTGAAATTTTTAGCTTTAAATATGTCTTGTTGTTATAATGTTACTATTACCATCGCATTGATTTCAAATTGTTATAAGTTGAATGCTTGTTAATTGAACGAGATTCATGCGCGCGTTTATTATCTCACTAAGATGATTCCTAGGAGTGATTTCAGTGTTAATATGTAATATCATTAAGTCATTTCAGTGAATAGAGACAGATTGTGTCGTCGTGCGATCTTTAGAATAAGAGTATGCATGTAATATTTTTCACCGAATATTTTGCATCCATCTACTGTTTGACGGTCATTATCGAGCAGAATTATGTGTATTTATGTTTTATCTTTACTTTGGTATATTGCATTTATTTTTAAGCTTATATAGCTTTGTTAACTATAATTTTTCTTTTTGAATTACACGCTCAATATTTGGCAATTATACGTTGTTATTTATTTTAAAATATTTGCTTTATTTTAAACTCAATTTCAATCTGGACATACGACTCAGTCTAATTTTGGTTTTTCATACTAATATTTTATACTAATGCATTACCATTTATTATTTCAGTAAAATAATTTAAATGGCACGCACCGAATTGAATGTGTGCCTAGGTATATGTATCTTATGTCTGTGTGGTTTATTTCCTAATTTAATTGATTTGGATGATACAATAATGTAGAATAGTAGGGGAGCCCAATAGGGGATTTTGGGAGTTACTCAAGCGCGACAGATTAACATATGGGGGATACCTTGCATCCTGATTAGTACCTCTACCATATCTAAGCCTTCTATATAGGGCCGCGCGTGTAGAGCAGCCGATCAGAATTGAAAAAAATAATCGATAGTTGGAAATACTCGAGCACATCAGATTTAGGTATGATGGGTTAATAACATGCTGAAAAGTGTGCATTTCAAAGTGAGACGTTTGGCGGCTGCGTCCCCATACTAATTTGTACGAAGAAATCGTGAGCAAAAATTTATTATATTTGATAACCTATCGCAAAAAAAACTGTAAATTGTATTGGAAAACGAATTTAATTACGTTGTTGCTTGATATTTTACTACAAATTTAATATACATTTTGTTGTTTTTATGATTCCTATTAAATCACAATACTCGGAATGCGACAATACTACTTTAGAGTTTTGCATGAAATTCACGGTTTTTTTCTGTTGTCACTATAAAATATTATTCTAATTTTTTTTATTGTTGATATGGTCCATTTTACAGAGCAGCGAGTGGTATATATTTTGTTTAGAAATTTATATATTTACTATCATCTAAACTCGGAATGCCAAACCTCGTCGGTCGCGATGTAGGTGTTCCGACCCTTAAACAAAACCAGTGGCACTGTCAGATTAAAAAAATCCTTCCAAATAATCGTCACATAATAGATCAGCACGACCAGAACATCTAGCTGAATCGTCTGTATGAAAATCTGACGCGCTCGTGTATTTAAAAACGGCGATTTTAATTGCATTTTCTAAAAGCCGCCACGAGCTTGCGTCACATCCGAATTGTCAGACTGTTAAATGAGAGCTTCGTTCGGGTTCACTTAACATCACCTCTGAATATCTGACGCGCTCGAGTATTTCCATGTGACTGCTTTTTTTACATTTTCGAAAGTCTGTAGACTCTCCCCCTACCGGTGAAAGGCATCATATTACTTTTTTCTTCTACCATTTGATCTTCAAACTTCAATAGATCCCCAGGACGCTCGAAAAATCTCAATTTAGCATCGTGGCCTCTTCTACTAGAAGTAACGCTAAATTTTTAATTATTTTTATTGTTTTCCAAATATTTTATATCTTGGAGGGAGAAGTGCAGAGCAGCTGCGTGGAATGTGAGAGGCGGGATTGAAGAGAAGATGAATGAAGTGATTGATGTTTTAGAAGAGATGGATTGAATGTGTTATGTTTGAGTGAAACCAAGCGAAGGGGCAGTGAACTTGCCGACTTGCCCAGAGGAGGCATCGCTTTGTGTGGTACCACATGGAGACAGGTGATGCCAGTGGGTGGGCGTTTTACTGTCCTCTCGTTTGGTTGATTGTATGACTGAGTATAAAAGTGTAAATCCCAGACTGCTCTGGGTGCGGCTCAAGATGGGGTTGACGAGAATTTTTATTTTGGCGGTGTATGCCCCAGTGTCCTCTGTCGTTTAGGGTGAATTAGAGCAGTTTTGGGAGAATGTTAGAAAAGTTCTAGCAATGGTTGAAGAGAATGAGAGAATAGTTGTGTGTGGAGACATGAATGGATGGGTCGGGAGAGCTCGAGCAGGATTTGAGACTGTCCTAGGCAAATATGGAGATAAGAGACTGAATGATGCCGGTAGGATTGTGTTAGGAGTGTTTATGGAATAGGATCTTTTTGTAGCTAATACTATATTTAAGCACAAAAGGATCCATCAGTACTCGTGGGAAAGAAAGGGTGCCAGAACTATGATTGATTTATGCCTGGTGGATAGCAGACTTAAGAAGCAGGTTATGGAAACAAGGGCGCATAGAGGAGCCGATCTGGAAACGGACCACTTTCTGGTGACAATCAGAATAAGGGGTCTGTTTGCAGCATGGCGACATCGCATAATGTCCAAACCTGCAGCGGTTTGTCGCATTAAAAGCTGGAAACTGCAAGATGCGACCACCAAGAATGAATATGAAAGGGTGTAACCCGGTAGCTTCATGATAGATTGAAAGTGATGAGCGAGGATGTTGAAGAATGTTGGCAGAACCTTAAGGATAGTACGATCGAGGCTGCTAAAGAAGCGTGATGTGTGGTGAGATGATGAGGTGAAAGAGTCTGTGTATAAGAAGAAGAAAGCATGGCGAGACTACTAAAAATGACTGTGGTATGAAGAATCTCATGAAACAAATATAAGCTGCAGAAAGCAGAAACGAAAGCACTAGTGAAAGAGGAGCGTAAAAGGTGTAGGGTGTTAGACGAAAACAAGGTGTTGGACAACTTCGAAGAAAATTACAAATTATTTAGGAAAGAAGTACGTAAAATTGATAATTTATACAAAGGACTAAAATTGTAGAAATTATTAATTTTTATTATAATGAGTAGTGGTTTGAATTACTATTTCTGTTTCCTATTTACATATTATCCAATAATATACAATATTAGGTCTTTACCTATGAAATTGCCGTTTAGTATATAAAAAGTTAAAGTATTTCATTTTTATATTTTTTTATTTCTATCAATCAAAGTATGCACCCATGCTATCGATACATCTCTGCCGGTGCAGTGGTAATTTTTCAATATCCTTCTTGAAGAAGTCAGATATACGGGAGGCAACAAACTCTTGAAAGAGATTTTGTACTGCCTCGGGTATAGAACTTTTTTCCTGCCAAGAAGTTGTCCAAATTTTGAAAAAAGTAGTCTGTCGGCGTAAAGTCTGGTGAGTACGGTGGAACGTAAAACTTCCAACCCTAGTTCTTGTAGCTTAGAGACCGTCTGTTGTGCCGTGTGAGGTCGAACGTTGTCGTGCAGGAGCAGCGGGGACGAGCGATTAACTAAGGCAGGCCGGAGATTTGCGAGCGTCTCGCATCATTGTGTCCAGTTCCTCACAGTACACATCCGCAGTAATGCTCGTGCCATTTGGCAAGAAGCTGTGATGAATTACACCGGCACTAGACCATCAAACAGTAACCATCTCTTTTCTAGGGGTAAGTTTTCGTTTGGAGCATTGCCTAGGTGCTGAACCAGGGTCTAACCAACATGATGATCGCTTCCGATTGTCAAAAAGAATCCATTTTACATCGCAAGTGACGATGCGGTTCAAAATCCCTTCGTTTCTGTGTCTATTAAGCAACGCAAGGCATACCGCAACGCGTTCGTCGCGCTGGCGATCGTTCATTTCATGCGGCACCCACTTATCAAGCTTTTTTACCTTGCCAATTTAACGCAAATGGACCAATATTGTTTTGATGCTAATATCGAAAGCTGCTAAGCTGCTGCTAACTCAGCAGTAGATTGAGTATCGTCAGCTTTCCGCTATTGCCTTTAATTCGTCGTTGTTGACTTTAGTTTTCGGGCGGCAAAACGGCAACTTCATAGGTAAGGACCTCGCTCGCTTACCTAGGCGAAAATGCGTGAGGAGAATAATAAGATTAATAAGAAGTTTGTAAGGACCGCGAAATGAGAGGGCAGAGCGCCAAGCGTCGCGGTCCTTACATACCTCTTTCGCTTCCTCATCATTCTCTTCACACATTTTCACCTAAGTATGCGAGTGCTTTTGACATTTCCGTCTGTTAACACTGGCTATTTGATCTTCATAAGTCAGCCTTGGTCTTCCTTGGCTTCTTTTACCTCTCACTTTCGCTCTGTAGATTTCCTTCGTCAGTCTTTCATCACTCATTCTTTCTAAGTGCCCGAACCATCTTAGCATTCTTTCTTCATTTTTTCAATAACACTGTCATGAAACCCTGTCATACTGCGTATCTCTTCATTACTTATTTAGTCCGCAAGAGTGACACGGCACATATTTCTGAAAGATCGCATTTTTACTGCATTTATCATACTTTCACTCGATTTCGGTCATATCTAGAACTCACTATCACACAGTAAAGTTGGCACAAACACTGCATTGTGTATAGATATTTTGGCTGAGTTAGATATAAGTATTCACACTGCTTACTAATGCGGACAGAGCACCGTTCACTTTATTACCGGCTGCTACCCGTCTCTCCACATCCAACTCACATCTTCCATCCCTCGACAACGCACTCCCCAGATATACAATTTCGTTCACTTTTCCTAGACATTTTCCATTTACCCATATTTCACACTGTCTGTACATCTGCTCTTTCAAGCAGCAGAATCTTAGTTTTATTCACATTCAATCCTTTCACTTCACAGTCTTTCATGCATGTAACTAGTGTCTGCAACTCTGCTTCTGATGGTGCTACAAACACAGCATTGTCAGCGTACAATAGGCAGTTTACCACTGTACCATCACATATCATACCACCATACTACCTTTTAAAGTCTGGAGGCAACTGTCCAAATAAAGCACGAATAGCCAGGCAGACATCACGCAGCCATGTCTGACGGCGGAACAGATTTCGAAACAGGGCGACATGTCACCATCTATCCTTACCCAGGGTCTGTGGCCTCGATATAATGACATCATAGCCTGTAGTAAGGGGCCCTCCACGCCATATTCAGGCAGAAGACTCCACAGTTTTTTTCGCATTACTCTATAAAATGCTTTTTCTAGATCCACGAAAGCGCAGAAAACTTTCTGACCTATGGCTAGAAACTTCCCCACGATAATGCGAAGCGAAAAAACCTAATCCATACAACCCCTACCGTTCCGAAAACCACCTTGCACTTCCCACAAATATCTTTCAGAAACATCTCTCAGACGTTCAGTTAATACTTTAGTATAGACTTTATTTGTTAAGCTGACCAAGCCGATGGCCCTATACAGCACGCACAGTCCAAATGAGAACCTTTCTCTTTATAGAGAGGCACTATGACTGCGGTGCGCTAGGCTCTGGCACATCTCCCTTCTGCCAACAAAGATTGCACAGTGCACAGAAGGTATCCCAGACCCTAGGACCACCATACTTGACATCATCTCAGCAGTCTCCTCATCATTTCCCGCAGCCTTTCCTCATTTCAGACTTCTTATCACTTTTTCAATCTGTTTCATACTAATAGCATACTCCAGTCCCTGACCCGAGTGTGGCAATTCATTAGAATCGCTCTCAGTATCAGAGGCGGAGTCGCCACTCTCATATAGTTCTCCATGTGGATGGAGAGTTTCAAAAATTGCATTTGGTTCCTTGAAGAGTTCCTTGCTTGATTAAGGAACTCTAAAATTAGATTTTTGATGACTTTTGATGTGTAGTGAATGCAGTCTGCATGTTTTTGTCATGTTCTGTTACAATATTCATCATAATTCTATGAAGTGTTTGTAAAAGTGCGTGAGTCACTTTGTATTTAATACATATATTCATTTGTTTTTTTACAGTGGCTTGAGTTGGATGTGAATAAACATCTTGATTGAGACATCTTTGGTTAGTACAAACATTGATTGTTAACCGTTTCTTTTTTAAATGGGAAAACGAAGTTAAGAACGACGATCTAGGTATTCAAGTTGTGATATAGTCCATTTTTTATAGCTTGTTTTCGCGGCTTGGCTTGTTGTTTTACGATATGTTTTATTTGTAGATTTTTATTTCTACGTGTCTTTTGAGAGTTATAAAAGAATAGAGATGTAGAGATTGATTAAAAGTTTTGAATATTTGATATTATTTCTATATAATAGGTGCGAAATAATATTTTTATTACAAAATGTAGAACAATTTTGTGTTTTGTTTTTAATCTAAAATAAAAAAAAAGAAAACCAAATTAAACTTTTTTTTATAAAATAAACACATGTTATAATAGGTATTACATATGTATTTGTGAAATTATGTTAAATATTGTGCAACAATAGCATTATTCAAATAAAAATGGTTCAGTGCTGAAGAGTCTGAAGTTGTTGTTTCTAATCATCGCGACGCTATGCGTCCAGATGACCTATGATGCCATAGCGTTGTTAGAATAAATCTGTAAATAAAATTATTCATTTATATGCTAATAAGGTTAAAATTCTTTCCTTTAGATTATCTAGTGCGAAAGTTGTGCTTAATTTTTGAATCATACTTCAGTGCTCGCATTCTAAAATATTCATTTATAAAATAATTGAACTAATGCCTTAAATGATCTTTCAAAGTAAGAAAACAATTTACAAAATGTTAAAACAGAATTCAACTCCGTCAGTAAAATTCACTGTAACTATGTAGATCGTTAGACACGTACCATTTTAAATCTATAAATATATAAGAGAAAAAAATGAGATGATCTTAAAAAAATTCCAATGAGTTCTCAAAATATATTAATAGTATTACGAACAATGAGTAATAAAATCCAAGATAAGGGTGCAAACAGTTTGTTTCTGTACGCACACATAAGTACCAAGAACACGCGAACTCGATTACGGCGATTTCTAATTTTCATAGTCGTCCTTTGAACTTCTCGAAGGCGCTAAGGAGGTACATGTTTCACTTTCGTGATGCTTCACACACACATAGAGGTTACGGATCGCAGTAGTTTCTTTCCAATAGGCGTCGCAGTAATCGTAGTAGTCATCGTAATACGCTTCGGTTTCGCCTTGTTATCGCTTCAATAGTTAGTCGAATATCCGTCTCTTTCTTTTTCTTTAATTGTTTCTGAGAAGAGAAATAAATCCTCTACTCGACTACTCTGAGTGAGTAGTGTGATAGTGCCGGACTCGAACAGACTAAAAAGACCCTTGTCGTTGCCGTTACCGTCGTTGCATTGACAGCGTTACCACTTGCGGAGGTGCGCAAGCGACCTTACCAGATAGTCAACTGCCTGAGAGTTCCTTTAGTCATATCTCGTATGGAAGATAGACTTAGGTTCTGGCCGTCACGCGTCACCAGGAGAGTATTAGCACCTGCGTGTATATTTACGGGCATCCTATTCGGGAGCGAGCCGGGTCTAGCGGACCTGGCCGGCGTGATGACTGAAGGCCGATTCGTGTGCCTAGTGTTTTACATGGTAAGTTTACAATGTGGTTTAAATTTACTCCTTTGGCGGACGTCCGGCCTTAGCCAACGTCCGACCTCAACAAAACCTAGGTTGGAGTCTCCTTGAAATTCCTATCACTACTGTGCTATTCTGCTGACTTCCATCGCTGTAGTAATAATAGAACATTGTTCGTGACGCTGCCTCTCTATTGCTTACATGGTTTTACTCGTATGACATAAGATTTTTCGAGTAACAATTTTGTTTTATTTTTCATATTGCCTGTACCACTCGAAAGTAGGCTTTAATTTTAAAGCCTACTTTAAATTCAGGAGTTTTAAGGTATAAACGAAAAATCAAAATGGATTAATTTCGTAATAATACTCACCAAAAAAGGAGCTTATGGCAGAATCCACTTTTTCTTCAATCTTTTTTTCTGTTTTTATTGCAGTTCCTACTATGCCTTTACCCGTGTCTGAAAATATATGATAAATATTGAAACGATTTTAACAACTGAAAATGTTATCCGATGATTTGATTCTTTTTAAATATTTTATCTTCTATATTTTTTATTACAAGGCGTTTTTAATGTTACAGAATCAGTATACCTTTATAATGTAGTGTGCTATATTTCTAGTATAATCTATCTATATCTATACTACTATATAAATATCGCGTGTCCGTAATTTCAATTTTTTTATGTCAAATTTTGCGATAAATAGTAGTTTTATGACTCATTGGCTTCGATTCTACCATTTTAAAAATTTTTGTCAAGCCATCTTTAAAAGAACGGCTTGACCGATCTTGATGAAAAGTGGTATATAGTAAGAACATGTGATTGCGCAAAAGTAGGCTACATTTTTAATCGAAAATCTACCCTAAAAAGGGTGAAAAGGGGGATGAAACTTTGTATGGGAAATGCTAAACCGCTGAACCTGTTATGGTGAAATTTGACATGGAGATACTTGAACATCAGAGAACAGGACATAGGCTACTTTTTTATCAAAAAACTACCCCTAAGAAGGTGAAAAGGGAGATGAAACTGTATGGCAAATGCTAAAACTGCAATAATAAAAGTTGGTGCGATCATAGACATTTTTATCAATAAGATATAGGCTACTTATTTATAAAAACCAATTACTATGAAATTTGATATAGAGGTAGTATGTGTCTGGAGGCAGATATAGACTATACTTAAACTTTTCTTCAAAAACAGTCTTTGTACATAACCTAGTCCGGGAAAGCCACGAAAAATTTTCCACACAAAGTCGCGGGTACAGTAAGTTTTAAATAAATATAATTAATCAGGACATTTTTCTTATGGTCATCATGGTTATTACTGATGTAATTAGATAGGCGTAGGTGCTCGTCACGTTTAGAAAATTTAGAAAAATTACTTTTGAAATCATAATTAATGAAAAATTATTAGTGTTATAAAAATAATTTCAATGCATTCTTTTGATTAATGCAATAGCATAAAGCACAAGTAAAGGAAAAAATCGCTAACGTGTAGTTATGTATATTACTGCATTCTTTTTTCGTCTTATCTTAAAAGCGACAATACATACTAGCATCAAAGTTAGTGTAATTACAGTGCAAACTCTAAAGTGAATCAACAAATAATAAAAACCGGTCAAGTGAGAGTCGTGCTCTTACCGATGATCCTGGACTGAATAGCCAATGCAAGACAACACATCTTTTGGTAAATATCATATACTATGTTTATGGTAAATATCTACATAACACAAATGTATCGTGTGGTGGAAAGGAACCGTCAGTGCACGAGTCCGACGCACTTTGACCGAGATTTAAACGAAATTTATAGAAACGAGATTTTAACGATAGAAAAACAAAATTTATAACTTAGTAATTTTTAGAGACACCATGTCTGTCAAACCTTTAATTTTGTCAAGTCCATCTCCTTTACTTGCTGCTTTATCCTTTTCTTTATCTTTATCCTTGTCTTTATCCTTGTCCTTATCTTTATCTTTGTCCTTATCCTTGTCTTTGTCTTTATCTTTATCTGAAAGTTAAGTAAAAAAGAAATAGTTCGAAATTCTGCATTTATATAACTAGCATATGTTTGTTTGTTAAATGATAACAATATATTACATTTTATGTCATGTAAGGGCGGTTTATCATTGCTACGGGTCTTTTATATGAAGTTGGTGCTATTTATATATTTTAAATTAAAAATGTCAGACTTCCATTGCATTAAATGTTTAGTTACTAATATTTTCATATTTCCTAAGCTTACACATATTTCTACAACACATTATTAATTGAAATCAATAAAACGACTTTAGCATTTGAATATAATTGAACGACAAATTATTTGGAAGAGATAGTATAACAGATATTACAAGTTATAATTTTAATTTTACAAATTGCGTACCTTTGTCGTCAGCTGGCTTAGAACACTGTAATAAAAGAGAAACGAAGTACAAATTATTTATCGTAATATAAAGCGCAAGGACAGATAGAAAGAAGGAAGAGGAGACGCGGCACACCTTTTATTTTCAAAGAAATAGAAGCGACCGCGACGCGAAGTAAAAAATACAAGTGAGACGTGACGCTTGGTTGTCTGCTAATATATCTAATAGACCTACTAAGGCACAGCAACGCGTGGCCAGGTAGGTACAGCTAGTTTCAAATAAGTATATTATGCAAAATTTCATACATACATACATATCTTCACGCTGTATCCCTAACGTGGTAATCAGAGAGGACGGAGCGCTAAGCGTCGCGGTCCTTACATCTTTCGCTTCCTCAAATGTCATCATTCTCCTCACATATTTACGCCTAGGTATGCGAGTGCATTTGACATAATTTCATAGTTAGGTAATATGCGAATGTCGAGTAATAGTAACAAAGCGGCCGACATGTTATAAGGGACCGAGCGTTGGAGAAAAGTGCCTTATTTTGTATTAATTTATTTTTTGTTTGTAAGTATGATTGTCACTGGCATTTATTTCATTTAAAAAGTCTATTAAACTACTAATATTTTAATTAATTTTGTATTTCTTTGATCCATTTCATTACATTTCTATGCACTGGATCCATTACTGTATTATTTTACTTACGATTTCCATTATTAGGGCTGCTACAAGCAGCAAACACAAAAATTTCTTCATGTTGTCGGATTAACTTAGCAAGTGCTCCGAGCTTCTCTATAGTCAGACGAACACTAACTTTAATGCTATAATGCCCCTCTTAATATATAAGTGATACATAAAGATATCTTGTAAACAATTGAATAAATATAGTATTACGCACAAGTCTCTAACTACCATTATGTAGGTTCAAGTTTTCTTGGAAGTAAGTATCTTTGTAATAATTGTTATTTAAATTTTGCAATAGAGAGAGACTAATTACAATAACATAACATTTTTCACTTGTTTGTTAGGAGTCATTTTAGTCGAAGCTCGTCACATCGTTTGACTGTGACTGATACGATTTACGTGGTCGTCTTACGTTTGTCACATTCTCTTGAATATGAAATATATTTGAATCATATTTTTAAGGCGAAGTTTACATATACATATATTCACGCTTTATCAACGGGGTAGTCAGAGAGGACGGTGCGTCAAGCTTCGCGGACCTTATACACTTCTTTCGCCTCTTCGAATCTCATCATTCTCCTCACGCAACATGCGTGAGGAGAATGATGAGATTCGCCTAGTTATGCGGGTGCTTTTGACATTTCCGTCACCTAACACGAGTTATTTGATCTTCGTAAATCTGCCTTGGTCTTTCTTGGCTTCGGCTACCACTCACTTTCGCTCTGTAGATTTTCTTCGTCAGTCTTTCATCACTCATTCTTTCCATGTGCCTAAACCATCTAAGCATTCCTTTCTTCATTTTTACAATAACACTGTCGTGCAACCCTGTCATATTGCGTATTTCTTCGTTGCATATTTTGTCCACAAGGGTGACACCGCATATATTTCTAAGAGATCGCATTTCTACTACTATTTTTCTTACTTTCACTCGATTTCGGGCATATCCACGCCTCACTACCGTACAATAAAGCAGGTATCAATACCGCATTGCGGTTGATTATTTTGGCTGAGTTAGATATATTCATACTGTCCACTAATGTGTCGTCTTTCCACATTCAACTTACATCTTCCATCCCTAGAAAATGCACTCTCCAGATTCACAATTTCGTTCATTTGTTTCATTTCCATTTGTACATTTTCCATGTACCCATATATTTCCATGTACCTACCCATAAGGCAAATTTTATTACCCATAATATATTTTTTCAGTGTTAAATATCACAGTTATATCAACTTTATGCTTTCGAATTTCATTCTACACAAGTGTCAAAGTTGTTTTGTATTTAGGTACTGTTCATAATATTTTATTACATTACACTTGGTTTGTATTGTAGAAACTTTATTTATATTATGAAAATGTAGGATAGTTCCTCGACATACGTCTACCACGCGGTCACTTTATATAAGTCTCTTTTGTTCCTCGGTTCTTCCCATCGAGAGACCAACTTTGGTCCTCCCTTTCGTAGTTGCATCCAGATTCTATCAAAGTGGCACTGGATACGCATGTGTCCTGCGTAACGAAAAAAGGTGTCATTTGCATTCTGAAGTACCTATAGTGATGAGTAATGACCATTCCGACAGCAAAATGTTTACCAGGCCTAATAAACCTGAGCATTCACGTATAACAGCATTCCAGAGAATGTTACATTACAAATAAAGGCTCACACGACAAAATAAATAAAAATAAATTAATTATCTAATATTCTAATTTTTTAAAGGCTACTTAAAAAACACAACTCATATGTACAAATGCAGCACACGCGACCGTCAAATCTGACATCCTCAGTTAATCGAGTTCATCCAGATAGATTGAAATATTTGTAGTATTTTTGACGCGCATTCACTCTAGTAGTTAGAATGATTGGCAAAATGTTTCGAATTGACGTTTTTTTCTACTCGTTGTTCGTGCAAGATCAATGTTCATGCAAGTAGGGGAGACCGGGGTTGGAAGTCATATTTTTTTTCTTTTGCATTTTTAGTGCCCATGTTTTCAGTTTAGCAATGACATTTATGTAATAAAGATTTTACTCTAACATAATCTACTGAGGAAATATTATAATTTTTGTGAAAAAAGAGAAGTGTAACTTTTAACCCCGTGTCGAGGATGGTTGTCACAGTGTCTGAGGTAGGTAGTCACATAGTACGTTAAGAAGAAAATATAAAAAAACCCCTTATTTTAAACCAAATGAGTATTTATTATCGACGGTATGTAACTAACTGTATACGAGAAAAGAACAAAAAATATCTTATTCATATTAAAAAATAATTGAAATTCGCTCTAAGCGTGTAACTATCTAACGAACTCCCTAAACAGCAGCGGCTAGAGGGCCTAGTGAGCCATTTTCGGCTGAGGCAATAGCGCCAACTTGCTTAAATCCTTTTCTAACAACAACTTTGTTCGGTTTTTGGACTGTAGTCACTCCAATATCGTCCATATTCCATGTGTCGTGTTGTGGAATACTAGTATATCGTTCATTTGTCGAACGAACTGGGGAAGCTCCCAGTAAGGTTATAAAAAAAATTTTGACATTATGTTTGCTAAAACTGGTGGTTTCAGGTGCTCTAATGGACAGAGATGAGTGACTATTCATAAATGATGTAAACCAGTCGGAGCTAGCTAGCTTGTTCGATTCTCAAAACTTTAGCACTTCCAACTTATTAGAAATTGCAAGCTTGAATGCTATTTTCCGAATATTCTTTAGAGACATCCCGAAATAAATACTTGAAGTCAGGAATATGTATTTTTCCAATTCTTCCTGTTCATCGGTAAAAATCTGTCGATTCCTTTGGTAACCTATTTTTGTAGATGGTGTTGAATATTGATATAGTCGTGTTGTTTCTCTCTTTGGTAGTAAATTCATAACAATACATTGTTAAAGTGCGATAATTAATTGCAAAATCCATCGCGACAGTCCTTACAGATTTGCCATATTTTGTCACTTTTCTTGCAGTACGCAGCATCAATGCTGGTCAAACAAGCCTTCGAACAGACTTCCGTCTGTGATGCAGAGGCATTTTCGTGACTAGTTCTAAAACGAACAAACGTTTATGTAGTAAAACCCCAAAAACTCAACAAAAAAGGCACACATGCATGGGATAGGTTGTCATATGTTACAAACATTCCCCGTCAACCTGAGACAAAACTGCCCCAAAAAACATTTTAAAATGTAACCTCCCAAAATATATTTAAATAATTTTTTATTAATGTTAATATATGTTTCATAACAATATTATGAAACATATATTTAACATTACAAATACATGAAAGGATATATTACTATGCAAAATTTAAGTACACTTAAGAAACTCGACAAAGATTCACAAAAAATTACGTTTTCGTGTGAAAAAAACGAACGTACATCCCTGTGCCGTACCCTCACGCCGTGAGTGCCGTGACGTAGATAGTGACGTAGATACGGTACAGAGCACAGACGCACAGTACGAGTAAGCATACAGTATTCTATCTTCATACAAACGCTCCCAAACGACGCGCCTCGAAATCTCGGCATTTCTCGGCATACAACAGTCGCGAGTGCGCCGCCGTTGTCGTCGTACGGTGTAAGACGCTCCCGCGCATTTACTGACGAAATATCATGACAATCAAGTTTACGAGCATAATGTTCAGTGTATGGATGTTTGAATACATCTATATTGAAACGAGATATTTCTCTGTTGCTAATTTGTAGAAAATATATTATCATAATGATCTAGTTATTTTATTGTTGATTTTTAATTATACTGCACACAAAATGCATTTTTTTGTCCATTTCCACCATACTAACACGAACTTTTGAAACTAGAAATAAAATACTAGTACAATTATATAAATAAAAACTTATTAAATTTGCAATACTATAAAATGAAAAGATAATATGACAATTTAATATAGTACCTATTATCAAATACGTAACCCAAGAAAAACATTCAGTCCAAGTTGGTAGCCCTATAGCGTGTTTACGTACCGAGCGACCGTAGGTAATTGTCTCTAGGACACTGCTGAGATTTTTTTTTCGGTTTCTGGGAGGCAAAATGAAATTCCTACGGACGCCGACTGGGTAGTGTCGGACTCGCACCGACTAAACAAAACCCCTCTTTGCTGTTAGTCCTAGTGGCTTTTACAGCGTCACAGGTGGCGTTGGGGCGAGTGCTAAAAGCGCCCTGCCAGATGATCGACCACCTGAGGGTTCCTCCAGCCGAGGGATACCTCGTATGGAGGGCGGACCTCGGGCTCAAGGTGTTGCCAGGGGACCTTTCCGCACCTGCGTGCGTCTTATCGGGCTTCCTATTCGGGTGAGGGCCGGGCCTCTAGCAGACCCGGCCGGCGGGGCGGCTGAGGGCCGGTTAGTGTGCCTAGTGTTCCGTGTGGCAGTTCACAATGCGGCTGAAGGCCCGCGTGTGTGCGTGTAGAGCTACGTGATCGAGCTTCTAAACGAGAGACCCTACGGGTGTCACGAGGGTCGTCCTCGCCTCCGCCGGTGGGGGCGGTGCGGTCGTAGTATGTAAGTTGGCATGTTCGAGTTCGAACGTGTAATGTCGTCGTCACTGTCACCTAACACATGTCTAGGCCTACGGTAGCGTTTGCGGACGCGGGGTTTGAGGTTGTACGATGACGCCCTGACCACTAGGGAGTTTGGGTGTAAAGAGGAACGGTGAAAGAAGCGTTGAGACGCTTCTTTTAGATATTGAATTATTGAGGGCAATTCTAGATCGTAGTGCAGGTCTACGTTGCGCACGTAAGGAGGGGCACCGGTGGCCCTGCGCATGAATCGTTTCTGAATAACTTGAAGGGAGTTGATATGAGTGCGCACAGCGTGAGTGAATACTACGCTGGCGTACGTCATGATAGGCCTGACGCACGTCTTATATAGAGTAAATTTACGTCTGAGGGACTAGCACAAATGAGCATATTGAGATGGCCGAGGACGAACACGGCGCGGTCGCGGACCGTTTTAATGTGTTGGCCGAAGGTCATGGCACTGTCAAGGGTGACTCCTAAGTATTTGACTTCTCTAGTCCAAGGGATATCCTGGCCGAAAAGTGTGATAGTACGGAGAGTGTTAGCGCGGCGGGCGCGGCTGGTCGTCGTGCCCCTCGAGAAATACACGGCGGCACTTTTCTCGGGGTTGACTTCGATTCTCCAAAGACGGAACCCATTCGCCAAGGCTCGTGACTGCGACTTGGAGGAGCAAGGAGACTCTGAGGCGACTACGGTCTGATGTGAAAAGTGCGGTATCGTCCGCGAATAGAGCGAGCTCTACATCAACACGGGGTTTTGGGGACGTCGTTCGTGTAGAGCGAGTAGAGCGTGGGCGATAAAACGGAGCCCTGTGGGACGCCTGCCTTGATGAGGCGGGGAGAGGAGAGCACCCCTTCGACTCTATAGCGGAAGGAGCGGTCCGACAAAAAGTCCCGTACTAGATCGTCGGGAACGCCGAGCCGGCGCAGCTTGTACACCAGCCCGGCGTGCCAGACTGTCGAACGCCTTCGCTACATCGAAGAAGAGGGCCCCCGTGCCTATGTAGTGACTCGGGCGGTTAAGGCCCTCCAGGATGTGTTCCATGAAGCGGTGCACTTGTTGTATGCACGAGTGTTTGGCTCGAAAGCCAAATTGCTCGTCTATGAAGAGACCGGAAGTGTCTAAGTGGGCTTTGAGACGAGCCAGAAGGACCGTTCGTAAATTTTCCCTAGCACGCTAAGGAGACTGATGGGATGATAGTTATTGGGGCTTTTGCGGGGTTTACCCGGTTTCGGGATTCCGATGACGATCGCTTCCTTCCAGGCGGCTGGGAAGACGCGGTTCGCCATGGCGGTATTGATAATAGCTACTAAGAGTGCGAGAAGGCGCATCGAAAAAAGTTTGACTACTATGTTGGAGATGCCGTCTCTACCGGGGGCTCTTCTAGGTTTGAGAGCCTTGACAATGTCCTGAACTTCATCAATCGTAGCGGGTCCGAATTGGCAGGGAGTTTGGTCGGCGCTGAGGGCGCGGGGTTGTGATGGTGCAGAAGGCGCGGGTTTGACTGGCGCAGAATGCGCGGCCCCGCGCCCACGCGGGTGCGGGGGTCGCGATAGAGGCGGCCATAGGTTGCGCTGGGTGCGCAGGGGGGCCGCGGCGTTGGCCCTGATGTGCCCTGATGTGCATCCGCGATAGTTTGCGGGATGTCCGAACTCTTCGCACAGTACGCAACCGGGAGGGTCCGACGTTTCCGGCGTGCGGGAGCACTCAGCGGTGCCGTGGTCCCCGTGGCACTTGACGTACTTAGGTCGTGCGAAGCAGTTGCGGGCCGAGTGCCTGTACAGTTAGCAGTGGTGGCATTGACCCACCGTGCCGCGCTTGCGCGGAGCCTCTACGGAGAGGCCGGAAATCCTACAGATGGATTTTACTCTAAAAACGGCCTTTTCGGGGGAGAGGTCGAGTACGACCAATACGAGGTCGAAGGCCTCCTTCGAGCGGGACTTGTAAAGGCGGTGGACTTCACGCCCCGGGAGGTTTTGCGACTTAAGGTCGCCGAGAATGAGCTCTTCCGGGAGTTCCTTGGGGAGGCCGCGGATTACCACGCAAGGTTGCCAAGCTGGCGCTCCTCCGGGAGCGCATAAGTGTGGAAACCTATGCGCTCCGAACGTAGGAGCGCTGTGAGGTCCCGATGGTCAGCCGGGGTTGAGACCTGCACCTTAATGCCCTGTGCAGTGTTGCGGGCGGAAAAGAAAATGATGCGGCGCGCGTCTAAGGCCCGAGAGACCCTATCTCATGACGCTTTTTCCTGTATAAACACTGGCGGCGGTGTTTTGATCTTGTCGCCCTGAGGGGCCTGGATGGCCTGTGAGGCAGGTGCTTTTTGATTAGCCAGAGGGGCCGCGGGAGCTCCGGTGGCCTGAGGGGCCGCTGTCATCGTCCTCCGAAGAGGAGGGAAGAGCTACATCCATCTTCTCTTCGGAGTCCGAACACTGCCGATATAGAATACTGTTTGCTTACTTGTACTGTGACAGAAGTGAAGTAGGGAGGGAGATATTGCTCTCGCGCTCCTTCAATGCTACAATGAACCTAATAGTTTAGTTTTTTGTTATAGCTACTGTGACAACCTACCCGTGAGACAACCATACCCGGTCTCCCCTAATTATAAGTGAGTCTTCAGGCTTATCAGTAGGAATCTTTAAATTAATGTCGTCCTCATTATATCGCAATACTAGAAAGGGATTTTTATAGGCATAGATATAGAGCTCCAAAGACTACTTTCATTGCTTCATATAACATACAGAGGACACCGTTGCCTTATTCTCTGGGCCGAACTACAGGACTGAGAGCACACAATCCCTGCTGTTGTGTTCGGTATGCCCACAAATAATCTCGACATGAAACGAAGATTGTATTATTTTTGCATATTTTGGATGTACCTACCTATTGCGTAACTAGATATTGTGTAGGTATTTGTCACAGTATAGCCCTTCACGTGAATATACTAATAAGAATATACTAAGATAATAATTATTATACGAGTTTCAGTTGTTTAAATAATAAATAGAAATAACTCAGTAAACATAGGTATGGGAAATATCTACTTAGAGCCCATGACGCAACTCGTTATTAGGGCGAATTTAATTTATTAGGTATACTATACATACATTAGCTATACGTATTGTTGTATTGTAATAATAATCCAGATAATTACATAAATATTGTGACCCCAAACTAAGCACTAGCCTACTACTAATAGCCTTCGCTACATCGAAGAAGAGTGCTTCCGTGCCTATGTAGTGACTCGGGCGGTTGAGGCCCTTCAGGATGTTAATATTTTTCAACTTTCACGACTTGTACACGTCTTCAGGTACCTTCAGGATGTGATCCGTCTAAATGGTTGGATTAGTGTTGGATGGTTGGACTGTAGTATTCACAAAATTATAAATATGTCATGTTTTACTGTCCAGTGTTATACTCTTCCCTAGTCACGCACATTAGTACAAGTCTAGAACTTCGCCCCTACAAAAAATGGATACACTTTTAAAGTAAAAGCTCCGTGCATTATGATTCCGAAGATCAAACAGTCGTACAGAATAGAAATTGTCGCCAAAGAATTTTAAAGTTTCCAAGAAAAAGCCAAAAAATAATAATTACTGACAGATTGGCTGAATGAGTTTTGAGCTGTGAAAATGAATTTTGTGTGATTCCTGGGTTGTGAGCTGTTTCGAGTCTGTGGAGTCTATATTATGGGAAGAAAGCGTTTATTTTATATTTACGGCCGAATTACAAACACTGGGCGACCACTGTTAATAATCATTAATCAATATTGTATTGCTTTACTGATGGATATAATTGTGTATAATTTGCCGTACAAATTTTACCGTTGAGACATCATTAATTATAATTTTCTTACATCGTCAGGGGTATATAGATGCCTATGCCTATGTGTACATGTCCTATGCCTATATGTACATATCCCTATATGTACATATATGCAATACCTATCTAATTATTTGTTGTTTTTAGAATAATCAAATAAAATTAAAATAAAATTGTATCTTTGTGTACATGCATATGTAGTGGTTTTTCGTAGTTACGTACCTATTATATTGTCGATGGCTTAATAGGCTTTGAATCCGTTGGTCGGGCTAGAACCTATGTTTTTGTAGTTGTAAATTATTTTGTTTTAGCTGAATGAAATTAAATAATATTGTCGAGAAAAATGATTAAGTAGAACAAGTAATACGGGAATAGGTTGTCTACTGGGGACAAAAAATGAGTAGAAACTGCACTTTCTTTATTTTATTCAGGCATAATGATAAATAAATATTGTGGTCCATGTGAGTAAAAACAACATTACCTAAAATGTATTAAAATTTTGCTTCTTATAAAGGTATTTATGCCCTAGGATAGTATAGCATTAATAAAACGAAAACGATTTATCATAAAGACGTATTAAGAATTTTGCGAAACAATACTAAAAGTAGTGACTATGTTTATATTTTTTGTGATTGAGTCTTCATTCTATTGTGTTTTATTGTACCTTCTGTAAACTTTGTAGATAATCTATACATCTATACACATAAATAAAATGGAAGTATCTGTGTGAGTGCGTCTCATTTCAATAAAGGCTTTTTCTTAAGCTCGTATGGTTGTTTTTTTACATGTAAGTAAAACCATAACTAGCCTTTTTAAATATTTTGTCTGTTTGTCTGTATCTGTATTTGGGCTAATCTTCGAAACAACTGAACCGATTTTCACGGGACTTTTATTTTCAGGTTTTCAAAGATTTCAAAGAATTTTCAGAGTAATCGGGGCTTCTTTTCGTAATGAAAAAATACTGAATTTAACGCGGACGAATCCGCGAGTCATGGCTATTTTATGATAATCGTAGACGACTAAATCGTGTCCGTAGGGAAAAATAACATAAATCAATCAGAGAGATTAACTTGAGTAAGTAGATATATTTTAACTTGATAGTGGTTATATTTTAACTCCATTACGTAGTACATCGCGATGGTAGCGCCTGAAAATAGGCAGCTTATGTCCGAGTACTGTAAAAGTTACAGTGATTTCTTTTGTTTGCTTCTTCGATATAGTTCTTATGGCAGATTCGATATTAAAAATGATCAAATTGTGCATAAATCTAATTTTTTCTTATTGTACAACCTTTTTCTGATTATTCTAGTAAATATTTGTACAATTTATATCCTGTACGTTGTCGGAATACAGCATAAATATTTCATAAATTCGGAAATGTGGTTTATAATACAATTCACTGTCGTATTTAATTTTACTTCGCTACATGTAATATTCTTTACTAGGAAGAGCGGCGTTGAATTAATAAATTACTGTATCGAGATCGATATGTGCCTTGGAGTCGCAGAAACTAAGTTTATGAGAAAGGCAGTTGACCAAATTTATAAAACTTTTAACATCCTTTCGTCTACTATTCAAGTGCTTGTGAGCGTGGTTGGATGTTTTGTTTGTTCTATGCCAATTTCGGTGGCGATTTCATGCATAATATATTTCTATTTGCAATTTTTTATTTTCTACGACACATGTTTTAATATACGGCATGTGATATTTCTGAGCATGAGAGTACGTTACCTCAATGTGGCTATAATGAAAATGTGTAATATGAATAAAGAATATGTACCGAATAAATTTTTTTTCAATAGATATATTTGGAAAAAGAAATTAGATGATTTCGTGTATCTTCAAAGTCGAGCAAAAAAATTTGATTTCGCTAAAATTTTTTCAATGTTATTTGATCAACAACGGTGTTTGAAAGAAGTCTACAGTCTTTCGGTAAATTATTGTTTACTTTTAAATATATACAACTATTTCATTAGGGTTTCTTGGCCAAGATGGCTAAAAGAGTTGCATTTTTATAAGGTATCGTCATATGTAACTGTCTGATAGTAGTTATTTCACAGCAGATCTATGAGCACAGACAATTTATACCATCATCTTTAAACCTACTGAACTGAAATTTTATACAGGAACGTAAAATAACCCCAGCTTATAAATGTAAAACGAAAAATTAAGGATATTTTGGGGCCCAATTTATTATTTTTTAATTGAACTTCTAAATTGTCCTACTTCTGCATTAATGCGTGTCACACTCCTTTATTTGGTTTTTATTCTATACCTACTAGTAAATTATTAGGTATATAGGTAGATACATATATTATCAATACGTATTATGTTTCAGATTTTTTTAGCAGTAGCTTCTACAGTGATCGGTACATTCGTGTCTGTTGATTGCTTCGTTACGTACTTGAAGTCAACGGTACGTTGCATACATTTTAAAATAACATAAACTTAAAAAAAATTAACAATCATGGGAATTGTAAATTGTCAACTGATATAGTTAGTATAATGTAATTTATTTTTTGCATAGTATGTATTACTTATATTACCATACCCAAATCTCTGTCCATTTTTTTAATTCTGTAAAAAAAGGCTGTGTCAGACAACAGACAGACGCTGAGGTAATTGAATGCGTCTTCTTCTTCTTTCCAATTTTGAAACATAAAAAGACGCGTAATATTATGAACACACTAGAGAGTGACTGACCCGAGTACCTAACTAAAGACACCATTAAAGCGGGATCCCTAAGTTACATTTCTATTATTCAGCAAACTTTTAAATCAAACTAAATTAATTTAAAATAGTCATAGATACATACTCATGTATATCTTGTGTTTTTAAAATTTTGTATGTGACATGATGACATCTATGATGAAGCTTAGTGCATAATTTATGGCTACACCGTCGGTACGATCGTCCGGAAGGGAGTTGATTTTAGTCATTTTTGAAGATTGACGAATATATTTAATTTTTTCACAATCGAAAACTAGTTTTAATTTTCTTAACAATTACTACCTAGATTTTTTTAGTTTCATGAAAAATATTTTACTCTGTTATTGAAATCCTTTTGAAATTATATAAATTGAAATATATTATGTATATATTGATATTTATATTTTGGTGTTTCGTATTTTTAGTTATTAATTAAATATTTAAATTATAATATTTTAAAGACAGTTAAATAAATACAATTTATTTTTTGTAGGATATAGATTACAAACGGACGGCGGTTATTATAGGATGGATCATTTTATGCTGGACAATTTTACCATTAACTTGTCATCTAACAGACGTGTTCAATGAACAGATACAACAAACGAAATTTATTTGTACATACGTACAGTTGAAATCAAATGACAGTGGTAAAATATTGTGACACTACTCCTCTATATGTATTATAAAGGAATAATTCGTATGTTATAAGCTTATAAGTCTTATTCAAAATTATGTTGTCTATTACGTTTTCTGCATATTACATAATTACATATTTAGAGTCTAATGTCTGTCTATCGGACAACGTTATTTTAAAGTTTATTTCATACATATAATATTTTTTTCTTTTGTCTTTATTGTGTAAGTATTTAGCAACAAATTTTGTTTGAGTAGGTAAGATGAATTCTTTTTAATAGTAATATTTTTTTTAACTTAATAAATAAAGTTTTAGAACAGGGATAGGTATAGATCGCAGATTTAGTTATCTTTTTTTTACTTAAAATTTTAAGACCGAAATTCGACTATAAATAATTACAAATTTCATGTTCCAGCAACATGAGGCAAATCATATAAGCTGACTCACCTGTACATACGACACATATATATTATCAGATAAACTGCTCGGCCGCCATTTGCGATAGAAAATAGCACCCACACATCTACACTTTATTTGTCTCATTTCGTAGTACGAGGCAGACTGTCTGGAGTTATAAAGTCTATGACCAAAATATAGATCTTGGACTTAACATTATCGAAATCTATTCTTAACGTGCATAATAATTTTTCAATCTTGTACATGAATTATATCATTTTATTTCAGATGAAATTTACGAATTAATAAGAAACGTTAACCGAACATTAGAAGTACATAACCCTCGTTTCTCTGTGTATGGAATTTTTTTCTTCGAACCGGGCATGGTACTGAGTATCGCTTCGTCAATCGTTGTCTACATAACAATACAGCTGCAATTAGCTTTTCCTACTGTGGACAATGTTTCGAAATTAGAAAATGTAACTTCTTTAACAATATAGAATAATACATAACAAACTAGTATAAATTGGCTTATTTATACTTATTATTATTATTTTAAATATTTGGGTGTTATTTCTTAGTTTATAATTTTCATATATAAACTGATCAGAAGTAGAAGGCAATCTTAGCACCTATAAAGAGCTAGAGTTACTAATATCAAAATTAAATAAAAAAGTCAACGAAACTAGTTTTTCTTAAGTGTTATTAATAGTATAATAATTTATGGAAAGAACTAATATTTAATTGGTTTAACTTATAAGCTCAATGTTGCTAGATTTATATATTTTTTATAGATTTACCACTCGTTTAAAGTGAACGAATATCATGTATGTGGGTGGTTATGTTGATTTTTTTTGGTACGTTACTTTTTCAGAAACTATAAACTTTAAGAATGCTAAGATGGTTCGGGCACATGGAAAGAATGAGTGATGAAAGACTGGCGAAGAAAATCTATAAAGCGAAAGTGCGTGGTAAAAGAAGCCAAGCAAGACCAAGGCTGACTCATGAAGATCAAATAGCTAGTAGCCGCCGGAAATGTCAAAAGTACTTGCATACCTAGGGGAGAATGTGTGAGGAGAATGATGAGATTTGAAGACGCGAAAGATGCAAGGACCGCGACGCTTAGCACTCCGTCCTCTCTGACTACCCCATTAGGGATACGGCGTGAACATATGTATGTATAAACGTTAATTACTAATTAAATTTAGTGAAATATTTATTCAACTTTACATTCATTTCGGAAGTACTCATGATTCAAAGACAAACTTGTTTTTGACGAAAGGTATTCCCCTCGTAGTACCTACGGCAAAGTGTTTTATCGTCTTAGCTTAGTATTGGTGTTTATATAATAATTACTATAAATTGTGCACCTACTATTTGTTACAACAATACATAAATTATATAATGTAATTAAAATAAAATGTAAATAAAAATTATTGCTTGTTTTAATTTAAAAATACCATGATCCATCGTTTATTATTACTTCTAGATAAGCTTTCTATTTATAAGTCGCCTTTTTTTAAATCAAAGGAAACAACAGAGAAGTTTTTAATTTTCATATATTGCTTATCAATACAGAGTAACAGGATTTGTTTCTTAAAATATGAAACTATAGTGATGATGGAATCAAAATGCTAGTAAATGCAACAAATAAGTAAAACCAAGGCATTGCGCTATCACAATAATCCGCTTCTATATATCTATTCATGATAAGCCAATATAAAAATTCAGATCTATCATCAATTACCAAAAGGTACAAAATACTATAACAATCAATTTATTATTATAAAAATCTCATAAAAGCTAATTAGGTACCACTATATTAAGAGTTACTTTTTCAGAATTTTTGCTACTGTTTTTAAATTTAGAATATTTACAACTTTAATTTTATACCCACAAGCTTCGCTGTGAAAGCGCAAGTCAATTGAGCATCATAGTCATCTCCTACCCTCTCAATAAATCGGAAGCGCTTTGACAAGTCAACCTCGACGTAACGACTTAAAAATTAATAATAATAACAATCGACACATTAAATAAATCAGTTACACAGGGACAATATTCACACTCACACTCACAGCACATATTGTAACCGATCAATATTTTAATTTAAATAATATAAATATTTTCTAGAAATGCAATTCAACTTGGTACGACACGTTGTGACTACCAACACGGGATGTCACGAATGAATTATAAATTTCGATATGAATAAGTACAAACAAAGAACAAAACATAACATTTTCATAGGTACATACATACATTATTATATACTTGTGACATAATTTGTGTTAATATTTTGAGAAATAATTAGAAGCTAGTATCACTAAAATGAGGAAAGAGCTTTCCTATCGTGGAGTTAATAATATACCATGGCGATTGCGCCTTTGACATTAGTTATATGAATCGGACAATAGGTGTCATCCGATTCATATCGTCGCTTCATTTCAAGTCAGCGAAATTCCTTTCAAGTCAGACTCAAGTTTAGCACCATCTAATAATCTCCTCTTAGCTTTCCACGGCTGGTTTGAAATGAAACTTACAGATAATTTTATGTATGAAAAATTTGTATGGACTAAAGCTATAACTACGATTTTAATCTAATTTATAACTAGACTTAGATATTACCCCGTACCATCACCAAAGATTGCACATAATACCCGATACTTTGATTTTTTAAACACAGTCACGCCTAACAAGGCCTGTGAATCTCACAATGACTGTTAAAAAATTAAGGTATTTTATTGAAAATAGTTTGGATATTGTTTCACAGATTGAGATATATGTTATATTTTCAAAAACATTCGGAATGTCTACGTTGAGTTTGGAAGACTTCACCTTAGCTAAGAGGAATTTAGACTTTCATCCAAATTGAGCATAATATTATATTCTAACATTGGGCGAGGTGCATTTTATTTAATAAATATATTGATCAACATTTTTGTTGTAGAAAACGGACGGAATAAATTCGTATAATTAAGTACTCTGAATAATCATAACGTTATTCGCTAATTCATTTATATTTAAAGTTTGTCATTCTTGAAATTATTATGTTTAGTAGTTTTAATTCTGACGATCAAAATGTCAATTCTGATATCTGCTTAAAGCAAGCTTAAACAGATTTTTGCCTATCAAAATTTTGACATAAAATGCTAGTTAAAGTTGTAGGTATGTTCATTTATTTGATTTACATTTACGCCAATCAATATCTGGCCATCGATATGTGTATGTGGATCAAACCGATCATTTTTTGAAATGTATATCATGTTTAGTTATGAACCGGCATCGGCAGTTGTCCCAAAAGTTGATTAGCGAAAGACGCGTTCGTAAACTTGAAGTGTCGTTTGTCGTAGAATTTGAGTAGAGCTGGAGAATAAGGGTGTTGTTTTTTGAGGTGCATGTAATGCTCTTCTGGCTCCGATGTTGTGTGGCCACACTCTTCGCAGACATACATCTGAAAATTAACAAATATTGCGTTGATTAAGTCTATCTAAGAAAATGTATTAAAGTATAATGAATAATTATGTATGTACTGTATTATTTAAGTCGGACCTCAATCTTCCAAAAATTGAAATCCATATCTACATTAATTTAGTACCTACTTCATTTTAGTCAGGTCCACGCAAATGATGTGACGGGATTTTTTTAGGGAATCCCGAAAAAGCGTATTTGAACTAAGTTTTCCAAAATATTTTCAATATATGGTTGTTTTTTTTAATTTGTTATATGTAGGTAGTAGGTATATAAAGAAGGTTTGGAAGTTTCAGGAAAGTAATCGTTATTCTACATCAAGAAAAAAGAAGAATACGAATTATAAAAATGTTTGTGCTGAAAAGTTGCTTCATTTATTTATTTATTTTATATGTGGTTAATTCTTGTAATCTCTAGCTATCTTCCGTCCAAAATTCCCAATTTAATAGTTCACAGATTAATACAGAGATCAAACTCGGTCAGCTTACTAACACCGAATTTATTCGATTGATGTATCGTTAAGAGGCGAAACTCGTATCAACTAATAAGTTTGGAATTTAGGACGGACGATAGCTAGAGATTAAAAAATTCATCAAATATAGCGAATTTCCGTTAAGTAACATCTGTATTATTTTCAGGATATTTATAACTTAAATTGTCTTAAATACACATAGTTACCTTAGTTCTTCTCTCTTTGTAAGCGTAAGTGTGTTGAACTCCATGTACTTTCAAACAATGAGATTCTAATGAGCATCTTTGGGTGAAGGATTTTTCGCATAGGTTGCATTTGTAAGGTCGTACTCCAGTGTGGGTCCTAGTGTGACGTTTTAAATCAAAAGTGTCATTAAAGCCTTTTCCACAAAACGTACATAAATATCTTTTCACATCAGAGTGACATTTCATATGCCGATTCAAAAGCCTCTGTAAAGTGAAGTTCTTAGAGCAAACCCTGCAAACGAATTTCGTGGGATCATCCTCGCTGACTAATACTTGTTTATTCTTCTCCTCTTCTCTTTGTCTTGCATTCGCTTCAGTAGCTAAAGGATTTTTTACACCATGTCCACCATTGATGAATTCTAAAGGCAGTTCTGCCGGAAGACCAAGCTGTAACGAGGAAAAGACGGTTTTGTAGACATTTGCTCTTTAAAGGACAGCCATCTTTTGGAAACTCTTTAAATAAAAATAATTCATTATTAAATTAAAGCTGAGCTTTATCAATGGTAGCTGTCCCGTATGTTGTAGTTAACTAATGGGAATAAAAATGCACAAGTTAAAGCATAAGTTGATTTAGGCTCAGCATAACATAATAATGACTGTCATTATTAAACTTCGATGTCGTCTTTCTAGTTAAATCAAATAAGACTTAATTTTATTGGTTTATGACGACATCGAAGATGAAAAACGAATCAAAGCTTTGCCTTATAATCAAGCAATGCTTACCCTTTGTTGCAAGATTTGAATTTTGCTATCGGCGGCAGAGCCTTTTTTCAGACTTACAGCAGCGGCGGGGCTTAGTGATGAATTCTCGACGTGGTTGGTGCCATCCAAAGAGCTGTTACCACCCGGTGAAGGCAGGGATACTCCAGTCGGTGAATCCAGTTCCAGAGAATGACTAGGGAAGGGAAAGCCAGGGGATAATATTTGTTGTCTTTGTTGAAGCTGAACATGTATTTGTAATTGTTGCATTTGCCCTTCATTGTGTTGTAGAAGTGCAGGATTTAGTTGCATCAATAAATCTGGACGTTCTTTAGCAAAATTGTAAGATGAGCTTTGTTCTTGGGTAGCAAAGGCTAAATAATTTGCTTTTTCATAATACTGTCTACTTAAATTTACCTGTTCTGCTAGTGATTCAATGTCTACTGGATTGTGAACAGAATCTGGCGTTATTGACGACGATTCACGCAATTCTGAATCAGTTATGGACTCTACATGGTTATTTAATAAACTAGCAAAGTCTTCAGTCGAATCTGATAAGTTCCCTAAAATTCCTTCATTTGTTCCAGAAAAAGTTAATGTTGTCGAAAATTGGTAGTTGTCAATAACATCTTCACCCATGTCTACTACCATTGAATCGTCAAAATTGTTGCCGTAGTTACCAATGGCACCCAAATTTTCTAGTTTATTTTCATAGTCTACTTCTTCGTCTTTTAGTGCTAAACCGTAATGGGCATTCTGCATGAGCGAATACTGTTTGCTTTGTTCCGGAAAGTTTGTTGCATTTTCACTATTCTCGCAGTCCATATTGAATCCGTTAATAATATTAAATTCGTTTGAAAATGTGCCATTAGCGTTAAAAGAATTTTGGCCTCCTTTGGTCGACGGTCCTAAAGTTTCATAAAAAGGTGGTAGGCTTCCAGTGGGTGGACTGTTAGGTCCGTAATTAGATCTTCCATCACGGCCATTGCCGCCACTTCCTGAACTACCCCCCATTGCTCCACCCCCACCTGAGGATGGTGCTGAGCCTCCTCCTCCTGAAGTAAAACTTCCGGAGCCACCACTACTCTGCGAACCAGTGTTGGAACCACTTCCTCCTGTTGATCGTCCATGGCCAGCAGCGGCGTTCATAATGCCTGGAATTTTGTTGGCTGGACAATTCCTAAGAACTAAAACTGGTCTGGCTAGAATGCCATTGGCAATTTTAGAACTACTGGTCCGCCTTTGTTCTCTTATTTTCTTTTCAGTCTCTTCATCTTCAGATTCGCCACGTTTCTTGGCGATAACGTAATCTATAGGTTGTTCTTGCTCGGGTTCTGATGTAGGCAATGTTGTAGGAATATTTACATCTGACAATTCTTTCTTGTTATCACGAAACTGTGACTGTGAAGGAGTTCGCTGAATAACTGAAACTTTTTGACATGTAACATTGTTATCAATACCAGGCGATGGAGCGGATTCCGGACATGGAGAGTTAGTAGAGGGAAGCACAACTGGTTCATTTTCTAAAGAATTTTTTTCTTCTTTTATTAGTGGCTTGTCTTCCGTTTTCTTTTCTTCAACCACCACGGGTACATATTGTTTTCGTTCCGCCTGTGTGAGTACATGACCTCTATGACTACCATACGGAATGTCTCCACCGAGAATTGACGATATGAACCTTCTCGGCTCTTTCGTGCGTCTTTTTTGTACATTTTTGGACCCAGTGTTTTCTCCAAATACGTCGCGATCTGAAATGAAAAATGAGTTCCTTTATTTTAAATTGTAAATTAAAGCCTACACATTAATTTTAAAATAAAGTGAAATAAAGCAAATTATTCAGTAGTGCCTATTCGTCCTCGCTTTATTACTAACGTATTCGTGTGGCGTCGGAGGTATGAGGCCTCGTTGACGTCACTGGTATGTGCCTCCATAACGGTAACACTCGCCTCCGCATACACACCCACAATGCTATCCTGTATGCGCATGTGTGTTGTATTAATATAATTGACGCGCCAACGGACAAAGTGACAAATTCAATCTCGACCTAGATCTGCCATCCATTGATGCTATGGAGTTTTCCATACATCCAAATACAGAATATTTCCTGTTCATGTGATATATTGTGTATTTTTACATTAAATTTACCGGTAATCATATTAGTAGCCGACATTTGTGTATAAATAGCAGTATAGGTGTATATCTAAAAAAATAAAATATTTTTGTATTTTTATTAGTAATTATAAATATTGTAATACCTAAATGCGTGTATGTATCCGAAATTAAATACAATAAGTAAATAAACCTAGCTAAAAGTGACTATTACAATAAAATGTGCGTAGGTAGTTAGTGAAAGTTCCAAGGTTGTCCCAAACGAGTTCCTTTGCCCTTTCGTGGCTTTTGTAAGGGACCCAAGGACGAATACCAACATTACTGGGACCCTTTTTTGTACACAAACCGTAATTGTATGCGTCTGGGCAGTCAGGCATGACGATGCCGACTCATATTTGAAATCTCTAGTTTCCATAGTGCACAATTTTGTTGCAAGCTGCCGAAAAATTTGTAAACGTTAACTAAAAGTTTACAACACCCATTAAGAACCATAAAATAATACATAAATATTTTGCTTGATTCTCAAACTATTCTCATTCTATTTTTGTTTTCTTGGAACTACTATGACAATATCTTATTTATAATAGTTGAATATAATATCAAAATGTAACCTTGTTTTTGTTATAATTTCTAAATATCTTTTCTACTACTAATGTAGGAATAATTCCTTTTACGAATTTTTCTCCCATTTTTTATCTTTCCCTGACATTAGTTTTTGATTAATTGTTAATTATAACATTTATATATATGTCGGAAAAGACACGGGGCAATTCGTGCTTTTGCAACTCAGCCATGAGAAATAGGTACCTAATCTTACAAGAGGCGAACTACTCCATAAAATACAACGTTAAGACAAAGTTAATGTGCAAACGACAGAAAACTCTTTGTAACAATTATTACGTAGGCAATTGGAAATTTGATAATGGCAAAGATCCGTCGGAGAAATGCTATCGCACCGGCCGCCGTAGTCTAATAGACTCCCAGTGCCGGCCCCGACGTTCCATTAGCGCGTCATCGGAAGTCGCGCTTTGCCATAGTACAGTCAAATGAGTGTCTTTTATTATTTCCACCGACATATATATATATCTTCACCCTGTGTTGTCTTCACCCTCACAATCTTGATTTCTTAGTTCTTCTTCGTAGGTTCGACTACGTTGTATTCGTACCTTTCCACAGGTTGTGGGCACGAATATCCATTGCTTTCTGACTATATTTTCGCAGTTAAAGAGTTCCAATCCAAATGCAACATGCTCTAGAGCTCTATATCCAAATTAGTTTCAAATGTAGTTTTCGGCAACCCTTTGACGCGCGAATGTCTCTAGCCATCGACACAGTTTTTTCAAAAAGCCACACACAATCTTTAAATCATGTTATACATAGATTATATATTTTTCAAGCGCATTTATAAATCATATGTGGAATAAAATTTGCTCGAAACAGATTCAAATAATATTTAACTTTCGCAATAATTCGTTTGCAAAAAGAGGCACCTATAAATAATAATCATTTTGAACCTAATTTATTTTTTAATGTATTGTGTTTTTCAAAACTGAAGGCCCATTCCTACTGTGAGTTTTCTTTTAATTTAAAGCACGATCAGACTGGTGTTGCTGTTATAAATAACGAAGGAAAATCCTTGAACTGTTCATAATATTATAGGTAAATTATTAACTTCTGGTTACATACAGTATACTATTGTATATACAATATACATACATAGTGTGATCTACGGATTACTAAAGTCCGTTTCAATCTAATTTGATAAAAGTGTAAACAATCTTTTTTTAGTCTTTTTGGAGAAAAAGAGAACATGTAAATATCGCCATTTTTTATAAGTATAACGGTTGTTATAAAATATGGCAATGTAGTGTTCATAGAATAAAATTTATTTTTACGTAATTTATATATATTAAAATCTACTTTATGTCTTTTAACATTTTGTTTGTTTAAGTAAGTGAAACACTAAGGGCCTTACTAATAAACGCGGCGTAAACATGGAATAGTTATGACAGCCTTCTGCCACACTCAAGCTTATGAACAAAAGAAAATGTTGGAATGGGACAAAAATGTATTACTCGTTATAATTTTTATTAGTAACAGAGTAAATCTTATTTCCTTTTTCAAAAAATTGATTGAAACGGACTATCACATGCATAATTAATTAACGTTAATAAAGTTATTACATACAAAGTAATAGAAACTCGTTGAACTCTATTCCAAGTGATAAGTGGTCTTTTAAAATTGTTTATAGTATATTATAATTATACGTGTACACTCACTGTAAATAAAAATAATAGAGCTGAAATATTTGTATCAGATTATATTCTCTTTTGCATTATAAAAAATATTATCGAATTTATGTAGGGTTGTGCGACAAAAGCTTCCTTTAAAGATAAGCACAAAGAATACTGAATATTGCTCCATTGTCTTTTGAAAGGTCATTTCTTTGTAATAAAAGTTTAAAAAGTAATTATCCTTTTTTAATATGTAGGTATGTACGTATAGTCGTACCCAATATTTATAAATACATGTAATCTAATGTAATGTAAATGTATCCAACGATAATAACTTGTGAAATGGCACCATGTGAATTATTTTAAAAGACATATTTTAGTATTGGTATACCTAAATTTTCGTAATGGAAATGGAAAATAATTGGACACTATAAATGTAGCAAATATTTTACCGTTATTTTAAAAATAGGGTCATTAAGAAATATTTCATTGACTGACCACTCACAATGCTACTCGCTATACAATGTTATGTTATATTTTATCAGTTTGCTAGCTGTCGACAGATTGTAGGGTGAATAAGGGGGCTAACTGTATTAGTTAAATCGTCAGTCAATCGCTTTTTCGATATAATCTGCTGTTGTCAGTAGCAGTTTGTACAGTTTTGTACACCAAACTGTATCTTGAATAAAGACTTTGTACGAAGCTATTCCTACTTTGTGTACGTTATAAATGCAGATCGCCTCGCTCGAATGTGTTATGAAAAAACACTTTGAAATAACCCACGAATTTGGAATAAAACTGGCTGTATATAGACTGGTATGTTGTCGGCGTCTACTATAGCGATTAAATGTAGCATTTTATTCAAACTGCAGTGCAAGACACTGAGTTTTACCTAACCACTTGGATAAGCGTTATCTTCACCATAATTTGTTATATTTTTACTTTATTTCTACTAAACTAATACGAACTTAAACCCAAAATATTGTTATTATTGTGACATTCCTAAACCTCGATGAACAATTAATATAATAAAATTATATTTCTTTCGAGAATTAAAGTGGATGCATAAATTATAGATTAATTATAAAATTTATTAAAAAAGTAGCGGTGATTACAATCTCAACCTGTTCATAATATGCTTGCGAAATTCATAAACAACTGATTAGAAAAAACTCATTACTAATAAAAATACGATATGTGTATTAAACTTCTGACAGTTTCACTATTTATTAAACTGACTGGAAGATAACTACGATCACAACTGTAAACAATGATTTGTTCTCTCCTCTGTCACTCCTAGTACTAGGGTACTACACTACGGCTTTATGACGTCAAAATCCAACCACATCATCTCACACTAGCTTATTCCTACTATTGGAGTTTTTAAGAGGCGATAACTCGTTATATTTTTAAGAGAATTACAAATATTGTTTTTAATTTTATTCATAGTTTTTAACTATTTTAATTTAAAGTATAAAATATGTGTACTTCACCCTATTAAATCTTAACAAATTTTATAGGTATAAAAAAAGAACTAGTTAGTATGAATTTGATTAGAAATATGTCTTGTATACGTCGTTTTTACATCTTTTCAGTTCTCTTTACATTCAGTCGGGTTTTTTAATTGCCTTTTTTATTTTCCAATTTTTAGTTTTGTCATGTTTATAACTTAAACACTTCGACTTAAACAATAACCGTATCGTAACACCGTACTTCTATGAAAAAATATCCTCGACGTGTTCAATGCAACCTAATTTAAAACTAATAGACCTTCAAATCTCGCCGTTCGTATAGGAAATTCCATGCAGCATCAGGACAAGGGAGTTGAAACATTGAGTTAAGTGGAAGTCTTTGCTTGACGTCTTTAACACTATTTAAATTAACAAACCCTAACGCAGTTTAAGTAGGCATCTTCTGTAGCATCAGTATTGAAAAGTCGCAACTCGAAATTTAATAGAAAACTCTGCGTTATATTTTTAGCACAAAAATAAATAAACATACTCAGAAACACACATAATTATGAGTTTGTTAATTTAATTTAGTGCTAAAAATTTCTAAAATTGATGCTGCGGGGGGTACTGATACTACTATGTACCAGTACCCTAGCAGCATCAATTTGTGAAACAATAATATATAACCTCTGACATTCTAAGATTCCGATAATTCTTACGATACCCCGCACTTCAATATTCGTCAAGTTGTATACCCTCCAAAAGATGATAAAAAAACAGATACATGTACACACATACGAGTATATGTACATACATATACATATTTACATAATACGTATGTGTATAACATAACTTATCTTTACGCTGTATCTTTAATGGAGTAGATGGAGGGGATGAGGTGCCAAGCATCGCGGTGTTCTGGCTATTTGACCTTCATAGGTCAGTCTTGATCTTACTTAGCTTCTGCTACCATTTACTTTTCCTTTGTAGATTTTCTTACTCAAAGATTAACTGAATCGCTCATTCTACCTATGCGTCCGAAACATCTAAGCAGTGTCATACTTCAAACTTTGTCATATTGCGTATCTACTCATCGTTTATCTTGTCCGAGAGAATGACACCACACATATTTTATAGTACCTATAGGTATAAAAACATTTAAAATAACTAAATCCTTGATATTTTCCTTCGATTTATAGTATATCTTATTAATTATTATTAAGGTTCGTGATTTTTTTTACGTTTTTCAGAGGGGTACTATTACAATAAGACCTCTTGTTGACTTTCTTAAGCAATTTAAAAAAAACAGTTAAAAGAGAGCTAACACTAATAACATGTTATCACGTTAAGAGTAATGCATACATTTTTGAATTGATTATAGTTCTATGTTTCAACTGTTTACGTCAAACAGTCTCTAAGAAATATAATTGTGACAAACACCGAGGCGATTCCAAAACTTGCGTTTTCCCCATTTAGGAGCGTGACGATATACTATATGCGTAAGTACCAATATTATTCTATCATATTACATAGCGATTGTAAAAAATCTTAATTCTTTTAATAGATATTATAACTGCAAAACATAGAATAAATAGAAGACGAACGTACCTATATAAACATGTTACCGCACGCAACGGTATGAATTTGCTTGTTGTTCAAGCTTTACTGGCCAAGGGCAACTCTTGGTCATAATACCGTTATACATTAATTTCGTTTTAAAAATTATATGCCTAAGTACTTTACATATATTTCATTTGCATTATAATGTTCCTGACAAGTTAATATACATTACGTATTAACTTTTCGCTTCACGCGCAGTGCCTGACATTTGCAGACCAGACTGGGTCATTAATATTCTTTGAATTGCACGTGATTGTTTGACGACGCAGGTAAGAATCTAAATTAGAAATTCAATCTCGAAATTATCGAAGTAAAGTCTGTTTTTAACAAAGAATTTGAAGCAGTCATACATTTTTATGCGTGGCGCCTTCTAACGGATGCAGTATAACGTATGTTTTGTATTCAGTCAGTGTTTTGACATTGTGTGCATCATGGCCAGTGGCGCACATCGTAGCGGTGCGGCGGCGACGCCGACGGCTCGATCATGGCTACAGGCACATTAATTGCCTTCACATCGCTTTCAAATTATAACCGTTAACGAAACACGCCTCTTACGTCACGTGCCACACTGCGCACATTTTGTTCCAATACGTCATTTTACACATCAGTAAACTCGAGAATATCATCTTAGGTTGTGCATGTTAAGTGATAATCAAGGTCAAGGTTAATTATAATTATTATTATAACACAATAGCAACAATGTAACATTACATAACAGTCACAAACATTACGTTGTAACTAAAACCGCATTGAAAATTACATACGGTTCTTTTGTAAAGTAAATATATCGTATAAATAGGTGGTGATTAAAATAAACATTATATCGCCTTAAGCATTGTAGTGATACTTATCGAGCTCTATTTAAAAAGTGTGCTGTTTTTATTCTAAAACGGTAAGTCAAGGCCTCGTAATTACCATGTCCATATCTATTCAGTTACCTACTCGTTGTTTCCTGTCGAGAAACAGTGCGGGCAACCTTGAATGCGAACACTCATTATTTGGCCATTAAAAGCAGCCTTCCATCACTTTTTGGCTATAATTAGTGAATCTCGAGCACAGGCTAGCGTTCTTCTTTTTTTGTTATATCTGTCTTATTTAAATTAGACCTATGTGGGTGTGAAATTGAGTTTTTATACACAAATTTTGCACAGATTTTCGGTGTTGTACACATCGTATCTCTCATCCTTTGAATGTATTTGGAACAGTAATATCATTGAAATAATAATTTCGTCATTACGAACTCGTAATAAATTGTATGACCATCAACTTCAAGACATTAATAACCTTAACGCATTTTGCGGCTTATAACCTTAGACCATTAAATCGACGTTATAAGACGTTCTTGTTCTTAGTAATTATCGACACATTAATCACTAGCAAAACGTTATTCCAATACGCCAAAATGATTAATTATACCCTGTCTGTTCGTTTAAATGAGTAGTGTTACAATTAAAGTATTTAATAATTAGATCATGTATCTTAACCTTCAGCGTCGTCACGTTTACCATCGATATTGGGTGGTACGTATGAATTTAAGTCTAGCAAAAAATGTACAAATTGTATTTTATTTATTCTTAGTCTCATTTTTTCTAGACACTGTAAATTGAAATATTACAAGGAATTCGCAGTTTGGTAGCTAGTATGTTGTTTACAAGCACATCCAAGACCACTATATGTATCTATTCAAATAAGTATGTACAGAGTTGGCAATAAAACTCGGCGTGGCATAAAAACTAGCTAGCTTGGCCAGCGGATAGACTAGAATGTCCTTGTGGCCGGGGTTATCGGACGCTCTTAGCATTTAACGTATTAAATAAAACGTAAGACAGCTATGAAGAACCGCTGCGGACGAGAGCACATAAAATTCCGTTGAAGCCTTTTTTCCATAAACATAAGTACCGATAGCACACGGTACATCGAGAGCGCGTGCGCAGCCCGAGGCCAAGGATCGGTTAAAAGGTCGTTTCGAGGGACATTTTTTTGTTTTGAATTATTTATTATGAGCCCGATCACATATGGTACTGTCTTAACCACACGTAGTATGTACTTTTTGAACATGTGCTTCATTTTATACACTTAAAAAAACATGTTTGACAATGCTACATTGCACTTAAAGTATTTTATATTTAATACGTCTATGAAAAACTGTTAATATATCCTTTTAATGCTTCAAAATTTATGTAAGACATGAACGTCTGACATTGAAGTAACAAAAGGCCTTTAAATTTGCAACAGAATTGTTAATTTTATGAAAAGCCTTACGTCAATACATTCTTCACCTATTTCTAGGTTCTTAGGCCTGCTGTTTGATGGAACCCGAATCCTCCGCCTACGCTGGTAACACCTACAAAATGTAATTGCTACAGCCTTCCGGATATTTTCAACACTGCTTCTGCGGTACAAAAAATGGCGATTCTAATACGTCTCTCTAAAAGAACGATCACAAAAACTGTTCAACGCTTTATTATTATTTTGATCACGACGTGAATCACAACCAGATTTGGCGAGGGTTAATGACCTAAATATGTTTAGCGAAGTGTTCAAGGCTAGAGCCGACTAATTCGACTAGCTAATAGAAAAAAATCCGGTATCTTAGAAGGCGATCGGTTGACTTGTTTTCGTCAATTCTTGGCTTAGACAGAGGCAACTAGAATTTTATTACGACTTTATCCGTTAACGCTATTACCGTTATTTGAATTATTTTAACGACGAAAGATCAAAGTTACTACGGAATAATCATGTGTAGAATATGGACAGATAATTTAGCCTTCACACGAATTTATTTCGGAAACTTGGATTTAAAATTCTGTTTTGAAATCATCAGTGTTTGGATTAAGTCCACGTTTGAATTTGGGTCAGGGAAACCTTGAATGCTAATGAAATTTAGAATCTCAAAAATTTCAACCGTTTAATTTTTCTATTAATGTGGAGGACAAACAATCTTGAACGTAAGTACGTGTTTCTTTTTTTTATATGTGGTGTTTTTAAAAATGTACAGCAACATTATAAAATATCCCACTACTATAGGGAGGATTGAGAATATGGAAAGTTTTTATAATTACATCATTGTCATAGAAATTAATATTTATTTAGATATCCATAGGTGTGTAAACGTATGTTATGTTCTCAGGACAACACAGATTGTGCGCATTTTTTAGCTCTTACAATGGCTACAAAATTGTCCTCTGACGTATGAATTCGTGGGCGGTCTCTTTAAGGTTGCAGTAAATTGCTCCAAAATACACGAAATGATTATCTTTTATTGCTGCACGAGCGACACAACAATGGAGGAGATGACCTTACGTTCGCGAGATGTGAGTTACTTGTTAACCATTCCTATTTTATTAAATTTTACATTATTTTTATGAGTATTATAACAATAATGCGCACCAGACAATACATACCAATCATCTGATCTCAAACTAGGGTATTCCCTGTGCTATGAGAACCAGACGACGACTACTGGGGGCATCTCCCCCAGTACACCCAGACCCGAGACAATTTAGAAAAATTCAAGTTTTCTAAATTGACCGCCGACCGGGAATCGAACCCGGAACCTTCCGTGTTTGAATTAACGTCTGAACCACTGCGCCATTTAGGTCGTCGTTGTATTATATATACAGTGTCAATTTATGTTGTGTAAAGTTTTGCCGATTCTTTATTGTGAGCTCTATGACACTCGAACCGAAGTAAATTATTCAAGATTTAAACATTTTTCTGTTTAACGTAATGAAAATCACCAATTTGGATAAGTCGAGTACGGAGAAAAACCAGCAAGAAACTTAGATTTTAATATTTATTGTCTCTGTTTTTTTTTAAGTTTATTAGAACTTTAACAGGACATTTTATTGCATATTTTGAAATATAAAACCCAAAATTTACGAATAAGTAATCAGATATTTTGTAGAGAAACGCACATACTGTCCTACAAAAAAACTGCTTATCATATGGAGACGTGAAAAGCAATGGATTATTTGTAGTATTAACATTTTATAATCCATTGCTTGTAATGTTATCTCCACAGTTGCTCATTACAAAATATCTGTATTTAAGATTAACTTAAAATATACTTTTTAAAATGAAACTATTATAATCTATGTTTTTAAAAGAGGATACTTTAAGGTTAGATAAGGTACAAACTATTTTCTTGGTGGTCTCTAATGTGTCGGACAAGATTTGAAAGTGTTTTTTACATGTTTCATTCGATAATCATTTGTCAAAAGTTATGGATTACAGAAAAAGTACCCAAAACATATGTTATATGCAGTTATTATAGTATTAAATGAATAGAATAAATTCAACATAAATGCAACAAGTGAGATTTTTTTTACACGTCTATTTAATTTACCCAAGTGTAAGTAAGAATGGATGGTTAATTACGACAGAATTTACGTAAAAATACAATGAACGCATATGTATTTGTGATCAACTTACTTTACGCAATGACGGTAATAATTTGTGGTTATGTCTGCGGTGTACACAATAAGCAAAATAGTATGTGATCTTTGTTAATTATGAATACGTATATGTAACTATTTAATTTTAGAAATTATTATGCGATAAGTATCGATCCTTTAGTATTACTGTTATAAAGTAAAATAACAGAATGATTAGTGTGGTTTATCTCTCACGCTGGCTTAAGGTTTATAATATCAATCATGCGAGCATTCGCGCTAGCTTTTATTGTTTCCGCGGTATATACGATTGGACACAGCTCCACTCCTCGCTTGCCCGTAACCGCTATACGTAAACGTCAATAATGGTAAAACACTTTTGTGGTAATAATCGTGGGTAGCAATATTGTGTGTAACTGTGCGATGTTAAGTTGTCTTTATGTGTATCTATTACGATATATAATTGTTTGCCTTTGGTAAAAAATTGTAGAAATGTATTCGAGATTTACCTATACGTACTTTGAAGTCTACTACGATAGTAATATAAGAATTTAGTTAAATCTGTATTAGTATATTTAAATATCTCATGTCGTCGGTAGTTGCTTTGTAAAAAAATAATGTTTGGTTTTGTAATACGGAAGTAATGTTTTTTATTCTTTATCTTACTTTTTCCAAATTTTTTAAAACCAAAAATATAGAAAAATGTTAATTCAAAAATTAAATAGAGTGTTATTATGTTTGCAGTTATGTGCGTACGAAAAACTTACGAGTGTTTTATATCCTGAAATTGTATTATTCATGTTACTTACTTCTAATAAAACATTTAAATACAAGTGAAAACACAAAATCTTGCGTTACTTTTATTATTCAGGAAATTTTTTGCAAAGAAACACTGGACTCAATATTGGAAGGAATATTTAAAAATACCGTGTTATTTTCTGATAGAATGCTTCCTACAATTTTTTTTCAACATTTCATAATGTTAGATAAATTAGTGACCGCATAACCATTTCCGATAATTGTGGTTACGCTATGAATCAAAAGTCAGGCAGTTTATGACATTATTACTTCCAAGACAAATGTAGCAACCGAAGTCAGGATTTGAGATAAGAAATTGACGAACTTTTACGGCCTATGCTAAATTTCGTTATTCGAACGTTTAAAGATGCAATTATCATATAACGTAAAATTAACAACAAGTATATTCTACATAATATAAAATTATGAACCATTCGCTGGGTGCCCAGTGTATAATGAGGAGAACGAAAATGATCGTAGCGCACTACGTGGTCAAAAAGACAACTGCATACGTTTATCACTTAATTTGCAGTCAGCATGTGACAGCCAAATATCACGCGATATCTGCTGTCAAAACGAGAATTTGTATAATGTATCATAATTTGTATGGCGGCGCTATACCTACCGCCAAAAGTGCATTTTACGATCATGGGGCAATAGACACGCAGTCGTCATTCATGATATAATTTTTTTATTACAATTACTCTTCGCTTGCACAATAATCGCGTGGCTGTCGCTTTCTGCAAATTTTTAGGTAATAACCCTAAGGGCCACGCTGTCGGCTAGTTGGCGCTGTCATCGCGCACTCAACGAAATTTGTAAAATTAATTTGGTCTGGTGATCTGATATTTTGTTTACATTGTATGACATTGTATGTTTTTATGAATAAAGTTTGCCTGTCTTTTCGAAATCATTCATCATAACGTAAATAATTTTTATTAACAAAAATAAAATAAAGTATGTAGTAATGAAAATGTGAAATACGACAAAAATAGTATATAAACGGTTTTGTGAATATTTGAAAAAAAATTATTATTGTATACCTAATATGATAATACTAAGTACGTATATAAAAAAAATATTTTTACATTAAAAATACATACATATGTATTCCTAACGGGGTATATAGCAGTAGAGTGGGTAGAACAAGATAACATTATAACATTAAAAAATTCTATTTCGATAATAAAATTTTAGCATCGCTCGATCGAGGTTTAAAAGTATAATATTAGATATAGGTACGACTTTATGACATGAGTGACACAAGCGATGTTGTCATAGTAGTTTTGATATGAAGTATTACATTACCACAATAATGATCATATACATATTACCTATTGCACAACATTACTATTTTCTTATTAAAAAAATTCCACTACACTATTATAGTTTGTACGTGAAATTGGAATATAACAACGTGTACTTAAGTGAAACTATACTTCTGAATAATTTGTACAGTTGCTAAATAAAAATATATAAGCAGGTGTTCAAGAGATATAGTGCAAGAACTGACCATACCCGCATAAACGTTAGTTGCAAAACCGGTGTGGACTGTTCCTGCCAGGCATATGTCCCCAGCACCGGCCTTGTTCCTAGAAAAAGTCATCACGTGCGGCCCATCTTGTCAGGAACACGCAAAAAATAAATAGCAATCGCTTACCCAACCGCTACGTTGCAACTTTACTGAGGATGTTGATACTTCTATGTCAATTTCCTTTTACATATTTATGTGTGTACCTACTCTTCCCTTTGCGAAAGTTTAATTGTTTGTAAAGATAAATATGATGATAGAATATTATCAGATCGCGTCTTTAAGTACGATTAGCGCCTTTTAATAAATTGTTAAAAAAGGCAACAAAATTTGTGTTATGTCTCAAGTACAATGAACAAAGAATACAATAGCTTCATAGTCAACTACAGGCGAAAGGTTTTTTTATGCTGTTCACAGGCAAATTTTTTACTGTTCCTAAATAGCAACATGCGATAAGAATGGTCAGTTGTTCCCTTCTTCGCACATTTATTTTCTGACATCAAATATTACAGATTATTATATTAATTTTTAATGTAAGTTTTAAGAGATGTTAGTGTTTTTGATCTCATTCTGTCAAGAGACGAGTCAATATATAAAACCCTTGGCCTTAATATGAACGTCAACAAGCGTTCACATATAAGTACGAGTATCTTAAGTATTATGTGCGCGAACGGATGCGTGTGCGCATATATTGACATTCGATTAAACGTGTTATTTTTTATAACAAGTTATCATGAGCCATTATAACTATATAATTATGAAATTGCCGTCCTCTCCGAGAGACTAAGTGCTTCTACTGGAATTATTAATTACATTTAGTTAATGAAGTTATTTTAATTATGTACATTTATTTATAAACTACATTATATGCCAGAATTATTACATACGAGGACAGTTACAGAACGAGTGCAGAATAAAAATATCTGTAACAATACCATCAACAATTAAAACATGTTACACTATAAATCATATTTTTTTTAACACTTTAAAGAATGTATTGATTAAGATTTTATTAAAATTGATCTGAACTACTCTTTGAACTTTTCATGAAAGAACGTAATAGATATTCTTAAATAATATAATGTTCTACCATTTTATTCAGAATGTATAATTCTTTTGTTATATAAACATCTTCAAACAGGATTGTGATTTATACACTGGCAATAGCCTTAGGTGGTTGTGGAATATTTGATTGTAATGAATGAGTTATCTATATTTTTTATAATTATCTATGTGGTTATTCATAGTCTTTGGTTGTAATTATGAGGATCTGCTACTCATAAGGGTAGCAGGTCATGATAATGATAAACATTTGAACATGATAATTTTTCCTCAATAAACCGCAATGTTCATTCAATAATAATTCATTTGACGGGTGACGTCTACGACAATTTTCTACAACTGTAATACATTTTTATTATGCTATTTAATTACTAAGGTGCCTACATCACCAAGCAAGTAACAGATTATTTTTCAGACATTGTACGATAGCTTAAGCTCCAGTAAACTAATTAGACAAAAATCGTATCATAATTTATTGGATATATTACGTGTATTCATGAATATGGAAAATGACATAAATTTTTATGAAATACATAATAATTACTTTTATGTATGTACTTGAGTTTTGATTACTTGATCATCACCACAGCTATACATTTTTATTCTCTAAAGTGTTGCGAATATAAAAGATACGTCGCGTAGTTTCGATTTTAAACGAAATAGCAATTAGCCAAAACTGTAATTATTAATGAATGCCTTAAAATATATACGTTAATGTTTTATTTAAAGAATAGAATATCAGGAAATATTTTTATTGTTGCTTAACAGGTGTACTTATGTAATTATGACAACCCGTTGAAGTCTTTTCTATTAAAACAAAAATTGATAACAACATTATATCAGGCAGTAAATATTATAACATTTTATTTCTACACACAATATATACCTGTAACTATAACGATGTATTAATATGGAAAAGTCAGTTCAAAACATATACGTGTATACATAAATTCCATTATTAAGTTCCCCTCTAAAGAAACGAAGCAAGATAAAGTGCACTTGCATTTACCGTGACACAGGTTAGGGACTTGTAACCTTCGATATAAATGCCCTTTATTCACAGGAGCCTCCTCACCTGTAATTATGTTATAAAGTTTAGTTTCTAGTTTATGATATTCGGAGGTGAGGAAAGCAAAATGCGCAATTGTTATCACAACGATGATGCGGGCTGCACAATTTGTAACGGTACTATTGATTCGCTTTTGTTTTACCGGCTGCGGCAAGTTCCTCACTTAAACGTAAGTTACTATTAATTTTGCTTTTTGTTTGTATGGGTTAAGTATGGAGTATTCGGATATATAGAATAAATTTTTGCCCAAGCAGTTATTACTCATTTTCCGCTTTGTCCTTCAAATCGCAATATAGCTGATCAGTTTATAACATCACGCTTTGTGAATAGGCATATAAAAAAAACTACGCATTTAACCGTTAACGTATTTACGTATAGCGTTACCTTTAGTAATTAAGAGCTGTACAGCAAATTTTATGCCAATACACGCCACACAGACTGAGTTAATTAGATTTAAATGACAGTCGGGATTGTGGTGACTAACCTAAATACAAAGCGCGCAATGGCTGACCGGAAACAGAGCCATTGTGCCGCAATCATTGACACCTCACTGCCTATATCATCCGGTCAATTCCTGTCTCGTACTCATGACGGTTCTTTCCATTATTGTAATTTAAAAAAATATAGAATTTTTAAGAGGCCCACATCGAGCGCATTCAAGACATATTAAAGCAATCATCACAAACAATTATCAACATGAGCATATATATTTTGTAAAGTTTGGGAGACTTCCTTAATAATTTTCAAAGTTGTTGGTCTACAAAATGTTACATATCATTTTATATCAAATTCAACGTTTAAATGGTTCAAATTATCGACCTGAGAATAAGTAGCGTAGTAAGTCAAATATTAACATGTGCATGAGAACAAACATTTCATGGAAACGTGAAAAACCATGACAGTTATATCTATGATTCATGCTCTGTGGCTACCTGGACCGTTAAATTGTCCAGTGACAGGCGAGGCGACACTTGTTTATGTGCTTACACTGTATTAAACTGTGCTAGAGAAAAAATGTGGGTAAGGATCACAATAAATACGATCGTTTTCGTTCATAAGTTCATAACAATCAAAATTCTACACATATCTGGAAGTTGATGATAGACAAATGCAATCTATAATTTTTTGAAAGCTTTAAGTTGTAATATTTTCATGTCATTATCGTTCACGTTATGCATTAAAAAACAAAAGTAAACGTAGTTTAAGTTATTCAAAAGGAGATGCACAGATAATAACATGATAAATTAGAATCACGCAAGTCACACATGATCTCAGGTAGACATTACTTGAGAGAACCGAGAACAGGATTCCGTCCGGTCCAACTGCGAGAATCCTTTTTTTTCAACAGGCGAGTGGCCGTTATGGAGGAAGCGATAAATGAAATTGTATATATTTGGATCATTAATATAATGGCTAAATGCAAAAAAATTATGAAATAAAATTGATTAAAACTTATGTTACTACAAACATGATCAATATAAGTATAGAAATAGTGGACGAAAGTGAAAAAGAGAACAAATATTCAGAAAGAAGACTACACATGAAATGAATGAAGTCCTTATTGTATTTATTTAACGGGATGACAGTCAAAAATATACATAAAAAGGAGTCTGAACTAATGAATGAGCGCATTATGTAGGCGTGAATGTTGAATTAAAACTCACCAACGCAATCCTTGTCCCTTTTCGATAGAAGTGGAATAGGGCCTGCATCGAGGGGAGAACCAGGGCAAAGTGGGTCCTGTTTACTAGCGAGGAGCTCCTGTCCCTCCTGAAGACCCAATTGCTGCTCATGCAGCCGCTGTTTTATCAGGAAGATCTTCGGCATCTTCAAGCGCTAAGGAACACTGCACTCGATCCTTCTGTCTGTGTTTTTCACTTTGTCTGTTTACAATTCACTTCGTCCAAAACCGATTAGCACATGATAGCATCGTATCACACTGCACGGCAAGTTTCCTCCGTTTGTTGTTTGATGCGTAGCAGCTAGCGGTACGTGTAGTACCGTTGGCCGCTGCGAGAGGACTGAGCGTCAGTGCGTGCGGTGCCGACACCGTTGCCTGAACAGGTCCGCCCCCGCCCGCGCCGGCGCCGCCCGCCCGGCCGGGCCCTGCGCCCGCGCAGCGGACGACACCTCTACACCAGCCACCGGTACGTCGCCACCAGTACTCTCAAACAAATGCATTCCTATATGTATTAGTACTATTTCAACAATATTTTGTGCTGCGACATTATCCTGGTCTCGTTTGTTTCATATTCACTTTTCGGTAATACGTTTTTTCAGTTTCATTCTCTACAATTTTGAAAAGAAAATATAGTTCTACATTAGATTGATGTTAATAACATTAAAATATATTTTTGTTGTGCAATAAATGAGTTTTATTATGTGGTTCTGCGATACATTTCTGAGAATAATTTACATTAAAATCTGTGTTACGCGGATCACCGTGTACATACTTGACATATTGTAATTAGGTGCAATGTTCTGTATTTTGTTCATAAATAATATTTTGTTCAATTTCGGTATATATCATAATATATTTTCTAAGTAGGTAGAAAGTACAGTATTTTATCACACTTGTTATGTCGACCTGTATGTAACTACATAATAGTATTGAAGGAACCGAATTTTACTCATTTCTAATTGTTGTATCATCATGAAAATTGGTGGCCATGTGTATGGTAATTCTCATGACAGTACTTATGGTACCATCAAACTGATTTAATGATGGAGCCAGAAGATAGACACTGGAAATCCATCACGGTACATCGTATCCTAGCCGTGTCTGTCCTGAGATGCACTTTGGCCATGATTGCTTTTCGAGGTCTGATAATAGAGCCGAAAGGCGGGAACTGGACATCCATAATAGTACGACATATCCTAGTCATGTTTGAACTTTTTGGAATTATTTTGAGATGTACTTTGACCAATGACTAGTGTCAAAATTATCTCTTTTATTTATTTATTTTTAATTTTTAATCGTGTAATTAAGATTAAATAATAATAAAATAAATTCGTAATTTAAAAATAAATATAAACAACTACGCTTTTATAAGTACTGCACAAAAAGCCAAAAACAATCATCGAACTTGTTCTCTCTGTCTACCCTGTAATGGTCTAAGTGTAAGCCGTGTTTGTAAACAAGTATGTATAATATTTGAATTTAAAAACATGGGGTGCTTATGTATGGGTAATGACAGTACTGGACGTCACAGGTCTTTAAAATTTAATTTAGAAAAGTTATCCTCACTAATATTATAAATGCGAAAGTGTTTTTGTCTGTCTGTCTATTGTCTAGCTGTTGTCGCGCTGGACAAATTTTGGCGAAATTTAGAATAGGGATATGGGTAAGGACATCGGTTTTTTTAATCCCATGTGGACGGTTTTGCAGACAACAGCCAGTCTTTTTATATAAATATAGCACGGAATCTTATAAGTGCAAGTCAAACTCTCACTTGACCAAATATTTTTTCACCCGCAGGTAGGTCTCATAAAATGATGCCGGTTCCTTACGATCAAGTGAAAGGAAATAATAATGTAGTTTTAGAGAGATAGTCAGAAGTGCCCTTTAAAAACACCAAGGGTTGACAAAGTACAAACAATGCATTGTTATTTTTACGAAGTCGATTTTTACTGTTTCAGTTATAAAATGATGCTTTGTTTGATTTGTCATAAGCGCCGGCTTTTTAGTTACTACTTTACGATAACATCGTGGCAATTTAATTGAGAAGACTTGAAGACTGACACATAGAACTTCGTTCTACATTATTTTTCTTATCAATAATAATTCTTCAAGTTTATCGAGATTATTTATTGATTCAGTAGTGCATTAATATATAGGTATTAATATAGATATTAATATAGGTGTTGTAGGTATGTTTAGGTAGCTTTTAATACAAAGTTTACTGCATTCAAGTTTTTTGAATACGTCCTCAAAAGACGTCAAAATAATGGACTTCCCGCTTCGTTCAAGTGCTTTTACTATTTCCGGCGAAGATACTATATGAAAGTTATACTTTGTTAGCTTCCAAACTTCCATAAGAAAAAGTGATGCGAGTATGTATTATTTCGAGAACATCTTATAACTAAACTCCAAGAAATAAGATAAATGTTTTTTGTACGTAGTAGAGAGGATTGGCAAGGGTATTGGTCGTTCTATAGAAGAAATTACGCGGTCTAAAGATTACGGACAACGCAAGTACGTAACCCAAGACAACAGTTACAGGAATTTTTTGCAATCTATATTATATCGGTAAACAAAAAAAATACAATTTTTTGTACAATTCCTAGTACGGATTCTATAGAATTTTGGCGAAAAAACATTAGATTTAAGAAGCTTTTGATTTTCGGACATACACATTAAGAAAATGTTTACTTAAATAATTTCAAGTACTTATTGCTAAGATCATTAGGTATAAACCCTTATTTTGAAGATCATAAATCAATTTTCGTATAAAAGCTGCAGCTAACGACTCCATAAAGCGTCAAAGAGTTGTTTTGCTAACACAAATAAAGCAAAACTAATATGCTACCGAATTCGTTCTGTTTACTTTTTTAAGTTAAGTAAAAAATGGCAGTGGATTTTATGTTAACCACGTTGCAAGTTCTTTTTTATAATCCTTGCGCATAGACAAGCACCGAGAATAATAATAATTAGAGCTTATTATAACATAGCCTTTTATTATATTTTTTGTTACGGAAGTATAATGATAAACGTTTAAACACACCGCCGACTGCATTTACATTTATTTACAATTGCATTTAAATATTTGAGTACGGTTTTAAGAGAACTATATTTACAAGTATATTACTAATGAAAACCAAAATTGAGTTATAAAAAATAAGTATTTGTAATCGAATTTTCGTCGCTCGATTGTTATAGATGTTCTTTTTCTCGGTTTATAAATCAATGGCCTAAAAACGTGTGCACGTGTTACTGAATCGTGTTCAGCTTCGACATCGTACAAGTTTTTCAACATCAACAAGATCAAGACATCCAAGAAGTTATAAACATAGAAATAATATTTCTTTTTAATTTATTTTAAGTAATACTTAATAGTTCAACGAAGATTTCCTATTGTTTTTCACGTCATTGAAAGTTGTATTCTAAAAGATTATACTGTAATTTTCTAAAGTTGTCAATATTTACTTTATTACTTTATCACAATGAGAAGTAAATTAAGTAATTAATAAATAAAATATTGATGTAAGAGATTGTAAGATTTTAACGTTGATTAAAAGAACGTACATTTGTTCTTTCATATTGGTCTGGGAGAAAGAATAAAGACGAAATAAACTAGTGGTATAACTTTCCGGCAGGCCGTAACAGTTTGCCAAGGAACTGTGCAAGTAGCTTGGATACTTTAAATTTGATAATTTTCAGTCTACCTGTTGTTTGCTCGTGTTTAGGGTTGGTTTACAAATTTAAGGTTTAGAGTTTATGGCTTTTAAAAGGAACTTGTGTAGGTGGTAGGCTAGCAATCTATAACTATTACATTCCAGTTATAAACCAACATATATCAGGAGGAATATGGAGTGACGTTATGCAAGTAGATATGTATATCTTTTTTTGTAGCTATTTGTGTAGTTAGTACTCTAAAATTACATCCAAGACGTTTGATTTGTCCGTTGCAAAATCTCTATACGTCGTGCGCGATGCAACTCACCGCCACCATCCCAGCATAAAATTATATAAAACCAAAATGGTTAATAAGAGCATGTCGCATTACACATTAACTTATTTCGAATGTAAAAGTAAAATAAACTCCAAGATATCCATTATTCAATTTTTAATTTTAAATTCAACAATTTTGTCTGTGTACTAAGTTTCAGATCGATAGGTGTAACAGAGACGGAATAAATCAGCTGTGCAATATAGACAGACAGACGGATAGACAGACACGGCAAAACTACATTTTCGCCTAGGTATCCGAGAGCTTTTGACATTTCCATCCCCTAACACTCTGGCTATTTGATCTTCATAAGTCAGCCTTGGTCTTCCTTGGCTTCTTTTACCACTCACTTTCGCTCTGTATATTTTCTTCATCAGTCTTTCATCACTCATTCTTTCGATATCTTATACGTATCTCTTCATTGCTTATCCTGTCAGCAAGGGTGACACCGCACATCTTTCTAAGAGATCGCATTTTGGCCATATAATTTTAAAAACATATACACATGTGTATATATTATAATATTTATAAATTAATGTAAATATATATATCTAACTGTATGAAAATGTGTGAGGAGAATGATGAGGAGGAGGCGAAAGAAGTATGTAGGGACCGCGAAGCTTGGCACTGCGCGGGGTTATTACCTGAAAATTTGCAGACAGCGACAGCCACGCGATCATTGCGCGACCGGTGACTTGTAATAAAATTGTAATTGCACAATTGTAATTGTAATTAAAAAATGATATCATGTATGACGATTGTTTGTTTATTGCGACATAACCGTAAAATGCACTTGTCGAGGTAGATATGGATAGTGTCATTATACAAATTACATTACACAAATTCTCGTTTCGACAGCAGATATCGTGCGATATATGCTGTTGGATGCTGACTGCAAGTTAATTAATAAGCGTGCCATTCTCTCTGACTAACCCGTTAGGGATATAGCGTGAAGACATGTTATGTCATAATATTTGTAAAAATTGATCGGTGATATTTTCGTACATCATTGTGTAGTAAAGTAAAGGCGGAGCGCTGCATGCGGCTTGATTGCGCAACGACGGTGCGCCCGCGCCGCCGGTTCCGCACCGCCGACTCGCCTCAAGTTCTCGGCAACGCTAACCTCCTTCAAGTTTATGTTACAAAGGTATAGTACAGTCCGGTGGCCGTCAATGTTATCCATTTTACATATTTCGTGTAATACTTACTTTTACCCGCGATTTCGTCAGCGCAGTGGTGATTTATAACAAAGGGGATACTATAAAAACCTTTATTAAAAAATACTTATACGTGCCAATTTTCATGGTGATCGGTCAAACGGCGCTGGAGTTTAGCGATTACATATATATCAATGATGTTATAATACAGAAGAGGTAGATAAGTTAAGTTAGTACTAATCCAAGTAAAATATTGTCCCGGTTACAACGTTAGAAAGTGAGACAAATATACATTGCACTGTGTCTCTATGCAATGTAAAACTTAATTGCATTTCAAACTAACAAATCATATAGGCTCTCTAAATCATTGTGATTGGTCAATTTCAATTTCTTACTGCATTTTAAGCGAATCCGTGACTACATACAATATTAGTAATTAATGCCACAGAACAGACATTTTCAAACAATATGATTGATGCCAAATGGGTTTAGGTAGTAAAAAATTGTTTGCTTTTTTTTTCGAATTTCGTTTTTCTTGAATCGTGTACATGAGAACAGATTTATTTATATAGATCTCCAAAATTTTTTTATTATAAATTTGAAAATGATCAAAATGAAACAACTACTTTCATATAAAATGAATATTATTAAATAAAAATGTAGCAATTATTATTTCTAATCATCTTCAAATAAATTTAATTCGTTTCTTTTGCCTTTTTGATATTTTTTTTTCATTTCGGGTTATTTTTATGCATAGACTGAAGTCGGACTTTGCATAGTATTTTTATGTTATTGCTTTTAAGAAATGTAAAACTCGGTAGATCCGTCATCACATGATCGTGTATATTATAAAAAACGTTTGGATTATTAAAAGATTTTAGATTTTAAGATACGCAATAGGAACTGCGTGAAATTGTTGTTTCTGTAACATTACTTTGTATATTTACAATATACTTTGTATATTGTTCTTTGACCAAGTCCAGGTTGGCTAATTAGCAAAGTTTTGGGGTGTCATTTTTCGAGCGCATGTAACGCATCTACCTCTTTTGTAAATATAACATCATTGATATATATGATACAAACATCCATATGTAAAGATATGCATACGAAAGATATGAATTTGTTACTAATAAATATTAACGACTCAAGTATTTTCTTTTATCCAGCAAAATTTTTGTTTCTGTTTGTAATTAAAAAATAATATCAAATTGTAAAACTTTTTCATATTGTCGTAACATTTTTTTATCGTAGTATTTTTATGTCGCTTGAATTTCGAGAAACAGATTATGTTTATAAATTGTAGTGAGTAATTTGTTTTTCTTGTTTACTATCAGTCATTATAAAGCTCGTATGCATAAATACATCAAGTGTGCCGTCGATATAGATCACAGCGCAACGGTACATTTGTGTGCAACGATGATTGCGCTGAGCACACGCACCTTATATATAAATGGCAATAGTATTAGTGTTGGAACCGGTCTACTGATTACACCAACTGGACATATTATTACTTGAATATTGAGGTCTTTCCTCTTTATTAGTTTGTGTTTAATTATCACTTACTTATGTATATATCTATATACACATATGTATATTATATATTATTAAATACATATATATCCAACATTTCATTTTTAGTTCCACAGCCAAAATCCCGAAAAATTAAATTGTTGTGATTTCGTCATATCTAGTTGTCTGTCTCTCCGAATGTTTCGTCCGATTTATTTCGTCATATTTACACTCACTGAGATAAATTGGTAATTTAAAACCATAAATAAGAAATCAATAATAGGGATTCTGAACCAAATTTTCATTTAATTTTGAAATAATTACCCACAGTGTAATTGTTACGTACGCTATTCACAAAGATAGTGTATTTATATATAATAACTGGGATCCCATAGGTTAAGGATAGTGCAATCTGCATTAGAGATCATTCATGTAAGTAAAGCTCGAATAGTCCAACAAACCCATGAATATAAATATTCTTCAAAAGTTTGTTTTGGGAAGCCGGAGACCATGACGAGAGAATCGTATCGGCGGCGCTGCTTTTCGTATTCATTTCTGTCAAACTGTTAGCATAATTACTGAACTATTTTTTGATTGGAATCAATCGATGAATTGTGAACGCATCTATTATTGAATCATTACATTGAATAGATGAAGACAGCTGTCGGCTGTCGCTCTTAACCAGTAGTAGTCTATGGTCGTTCTCGTATCGGCGTGTAGGCGGCTCTCACATATTAGCTACACATATGTATTTGGCGAAATGTAGACTAGAAGAATTTTAATCGATCTTAATTAATTTACGCGCTTTGTGATTACAACTGTTTCTGTTATCTGTAATTGCGAACTGTATCTGTAAAAGTGAACTGTGGGTTACACTATCCCATTTTTATTTCAAAAGCAATGTCTCCTTGCCCAATAACCCAAGGGAGATATTGACGATCCTGTTATTGAGCCACCCGTGCTTATAAACCAATAATTTTTTCTGAAATATTTTTTCTTTATTGGAATACCATCAGTATAAAAATATTACAGCAAAAAGACAAAATAACCATAACAAATAAATGTGCTAATTATAGGTATGCGCTAACAATGTCTTCAATATACTGACATGTTTCTGTTATTGTTATAATGGTACAGATTTTTTGAATATCGACGGAGAATAAAATTTTTACCAGTACTTAGTTTTTGATTGAATATTTCAGATATTTCAAAGTTCAAAAGCTTTTTAACTAAGAGAGTCGTTTTTGATCCAATGGAAATATATCAAACATTAAAAAGAAACAAAAAAAAATGTAAGTTGTCTTAATTAGGAGATACAAATGTTTGATTTAATGAGGTTAATATGGCTTACCTTATGTACCAATAAAATATGCCAACGTCCATACTAGGTTGAATACACCGGTTCTCGGCCAATCACCGAAGTTAAGCAACGTCGGGCGCTGTTAGTACTTGGATGGGTGACCGCCTGGGAACACAGCGTGATGTTGGCTTTTTCGGGCCGAGATTGGAGGGGATGGCCACGGACTAGTGGCCTCCCCAGATGACCAACGCTCTGGCGTGCACTACCTCCGCCGCCGACTGTAGCGGCGGAGAGGCCCACCTGAGGCTTGAGGCGGCATTCAGGGGGAGTGCCACCCCTCAGATAGCCTCGAGATGGCGCGCGCGGTGTTCCCGCGCGCCTCTCACGCACTTAGGGTGGGAGTTCTGCCTTCCCACCCAAAACGAGACGAGGCTGGCGGTTAAGCGCCGGCCGTTGCCCGCTGGGGTCGCGGAGGAATGCTAACGCACTCCCGTTGCCCCGGTACCAAGGCTCTCGAGGAACACCGTCAGGTTTTAGTGGGTAGCCCGGCATTGCACCTTACAGCCGGGAGTCCCACATACCCCCCTGCCATCCCCCATGGCAGGACGGGATGCATAAAGCATTTCCTGACGCAAAAAAAAATGTACCAATAAAATATGGCATTTGACAGTTTACTAAGGAAAATGAAGATATAACGTACTTTTAAATTATTGATAGAAAAAAAGTCATAATTTAATGGGTTAATGCATTTAAAAACACATATTTATTATTGTTTTAAAACTAAATGAAAAAAGAAGAGCTACTTGAAAAATAATAAAAGTGACTGAAAACCTTAGTATTTGTAAGTAATATTATGTGGATGTGTATATTAATACAGTAGAACCGCGATTACTCAAATATCGGTAACCCTGATAAAATGACAATGTGTTCTCTGCCTTTCAGGACCTGAAACATTTATTTTTTATCATTTTATTATTATTTATATTATTCATTTATTTATTCAAAATATGAAAGCCCTACATTTATTTGACCTTTATTTTACAGTAACTCAATGTCGTATCTTAGTGATAACCGTAACATGAAGTCTATCAGTGACTCTGTTTATGTAAAATTGCAAACAATGGTATGGCATCAGGAGGTAGAATTATTTTTTATTCCTAACACTTGAACATCAGATATCTTTTTTTACTATCTGTACTTATTGTTTATGTTAAAATTTGTTTGAAGTTCTACTTAAGTTCTTCTACTTACTTAAAATTAAAATCGCTAACTGTATTCTCTCTCCAAAACACATTCCTATACGTATACGTATTACAATTAAACAAAAATTGAGTAAAATGAATTCGAAACGTAAAGGAAAACACTGACGTATGCTGATAAATTAAAAGTAAAACTAGCGAAAAGTGGTTTGAAGAGGAGAGATCACAGGGAAAGACGTGCCAACTCAGTTCGCAAACATACGAAAGTATGAATCATTGATAGTGAAAAAAGAAGCTGAACTATTAAAGAAACAGAATCAGGACAAAGACTAACAAAGACTCCCTGCTGAATTCCCTCATTTTCAATGTTTATTTTACTAGGACGAAGCAGTGTGAACTTCTTAAAGCAAGTAAACACTTTCTTTGAGGCAACCTCACTTCGTAGAAATAAGGGTCTTTATAATCTTCTTAACTTATGTAGACCCTTTTTAAATTAGGAACTCCATATTTCAAACTTTAATATTTCACTTATACGATAGCTTATCGAAATTCTGATGTACTTGTATTAGCTTTCGATCTGTGACTTCATCCGCGTAAATCTCGAAAAAAATAGAAATACAAATTGAAAACTGGTAATAATTTTACCCTTTGTTAACTGTGTTTATTTTTTTATTTCTCCTCCTCTTCTATCCTATTTTACCTCTTTAGGCGATGATCATTACATAAATCCATAAAATATTTGTAATTTATGTATTGTTTATACTGAATACAAATAATTGTTATAGTCCATGTACAATATTAGATAAGAAAATAAAGGCTTTGTACAGAATGATTTTTCAAAAACGTCGAAAGATGTTATTCTTGGTTTTCAACCAAAACGCAAAGTGTTAGGAATTGAAAAGTCTCGACATTTTCAGTCCCGGGACACGAGACGGCTCAGGCTAGAAGTCCCGGGACGTTCAGGGACTTCGAGACTTCGAAATAAGATGAATGTAGAATATATTATCAGTGATACTTATCAATAAAATATTCATTTTATTAAAATGAACTTTAATTCACGCAAATAAAATCAAATTCTCTAACGTTTGTAACGTTAATTAAAGCGATTAAAAAACATATTAATAATCAACGATTAATAACTGAACATAAATTGCCAGTTTATGAAAATCGTTGTACATTATATATAAATAAAACCTTTTAAAATGTAAAATAACAAAATTCTAACATTTTCAATTATAAATTTTAATGACCTCTCGTGACAATCCAACATTTATGAACAGTGTTCATATATGTTGGAATATTTATACTCAAGTCGCGACTCAAAACTCCCTTCTAGGACTACTACTAAAAGGTCTTAGAGACAAAAGACGACCCGAGACCCAACCTCTACTAAATACCAATTATCACAGTATTACTACAAAAACATCGATATTCCCATACAATACTTTCATAGCCTATTTTACTCTTATGAAGGATAAATTTCCAAAAATTCGGAACACTTCTTAATATATAACGGAAAAATCATTTTTTTAATGGATTTATCTTCAAAAAGAATGTACCCATATTATCAAATAAAGTTACATACTTTGTAAGTACCTCTAAGAGTTGAATTTCCAAAAATCCCTTCTTAGCCGAATACATAAGAGATCTTTATGCAAAATATCAACTTTCGGGACCTACCGATTTTAGGCTATGCATTGATATGTCAGTCTGACAATCAGTTTCTTATTTTAAAGTGATTACGTACTGTCTGTATCTTACCTTTGTAATAGATCCCTTTACAATAAGTTGTTTTTTGAAATGTTAAATTATTGGATTTAAAATAAATACAAGTAAATTCTTTCGAGACGTTTGCAAATGCGTTATTTTAGTGGTCGAGACTATGTTAACTAATCGTGGCGTATGACTAAGTACACGCAGATAATTTAAATATAAAATCGGAACTTTCTCTGATTTTTCAATTCATCTCATAAGAATGTTCTAGTGCTATGTACATATTACATAAAAACAAATTATTGTAAACCTATTACGTAAAAACAACTTGTTTCCAATTTCAACCAAACCATCGTATCCAATTGAAGTTCTTAATTGAGTTACCTACTTTATGCTTCGCCTTACTCGTTTAAAGTTTTTATGTTATCTATTTTTAAATTTATATTCAACGTCGTTAATGAGATTTATATCGTGTTTCGGAACTTCTATTAAAAGTTCAATTTTGAGCTTGCAAGAATACATCGTTACGTGAATAAACGTCAGAAAATTCTCAAGACACCACGTATACCGGTTGTCAAAAGGCTGCGTCGCGGAGCGGGGAACAGTGCGAAGTGAGCGGGGTGGGGTAGTACAGCGACCGCAATAGCGTTGCCGCACCGCAGCCACCATTGCCAAGATCACGGACCGCGCATGCGCGGCGAATGTCAGCCACGTCACGATCGAGCTTTGTGCTATCGCGGCTGGATTGTTTGAATTTCAAAGTTGGTATATCTTCCATCACGACTTTATATTTTTGATGGTAACGTTATAAAACTTCTTGAAACATTTTTGTCGTTAAAACTATCTTTGACTTCAATTTCCAAAGCATTTTTTTTTGCTTTGAATTCTCCATTTACAAAGCAACAAAAATATTTATGACTTCTGTGGGCGCTTGCGACGAGCAGACGCAATATTCGAACAAGTAAAACAATTTTATTCATGTAAACACTTTCGAATGCAACGCTCTGTAAAGGATTTTCGTCTCGAGAAAATTCGAATCGTTTTTCGCGAATTCGTTTTATTTACATTCATATAAATACATTTTTTATTACGTATCTATTCAGAATTACATTTATTATTTAATTCTATTAATAATAATAAATAATAAATGTAATTCTGAATAGATTAGAATTAACTCTATTAAGGGTATTTGTAATAAAACATGATACACTCGGGGCACCAATCACGCACCGTTCTCATAGCACGTCCCGTTTCCTATACGAGTGGCTATTATGCAACTCGCGTGTATAATAAGTTTTTTGTCGGCCACATCCCCACGGTAAAATACTCTAACTTGACGAACTGGGCTTCACACTGCCTCGTAAGCATAATAGTCCTGGCCCCATCTTTATATGGGCCGAGCCGTAGTCCGCAATCCCTATTCTATTCACGTAAGGTAGCGGCCCTAAGGACCGGGTTTTTATAACAGGCGTAACAGGTAGAAAGGAAAGGATTGCGAGCGCAGAGCGAGAGGGCGCGATTATAATATACGCGGACCGTCTCTCTCTGGGGCCCGAGCGAAGCGCAGGAATGCCGTACGATTTGTGCTTGCGAGTACTGTAGACAGTTTTGAATAGTTATGTATAGGTAGATATACCTATATATTGCTGGTAGATACGACTGGCGTATAATCAACACACACTGCCCTAACGCGTATGGGTCATGTAGCGGGATTTACGAAGTTTAGCGAGTGAAATCATATTGAAAGGGAGTCTGATTATATTTTGTTATTTTCAGATCGGCTTATTATTGACCCTTTTATCTGGGTTTTTGTAGTCACATTATTTCTTTTCTTTTGACCAATATAATTTGCTATACGTAAATATTTGAAATCTTGAAATAAATCCCAATAAACGAATTAAAATATTTGATAGATACGGCATTATGTAAATGAATAATTGGTTTCAATAGATAATGAAACTTAAATAGTGAACAACATATATAATAACATTCTAATAGTTTTGTAGCTTAATGATTAAAACTTCATAACACGTTGCTAGACATTATTTAACTATGTATTTACATATTGTTTTTGACACCGAACAACTGTTGATCTCACAATGTTAAACATTTGTCGTAGAACTGGTACCCGGTAAGTAAACACTGTCAGCAAATTGGAGGTGATAATCATAAAAATTCGTCTTGAATCAATTTACAAGGCGACATTAATATCAACGAAAGCCATCACTGTATTGGATATACACATAAAGAGAATTGAATGGTCGGTAACTTTTCGCATAATATTAGTTCTTTTTTAAATGTTATAATTTAATATAACTAAAAGCAAATACACCATATATACATTTCCAATTGACTCTTAGACAATATCATGTACGTACGCATTATAAGTCGGACGCAAGTAAATATAAAAAGTTTATATGTATGTATACAATTAATTATAATTATGACAAAGTACGTGACGTTGAGGAAGTTTGGTCCAAACCTTTCCCAGAACTCAAGAGCTCAAGAGTAATTATTGGCTGTACCATAATCGATTAGTGGGTACCATAATTAATTTATTGAAGTATCTATATGTGTGCGCTTATTATTGGGAACGCATTTTCAACTTTCCAAGTGTATTTAGTGTAATATTTGTTAGGTCAATATCGCAAAAGGAATTCAAAACTAGAAATGAAAAACAAAAGGAATATTTTGTTGATACGTACATACATATCCTCGCGATGTATCCCTAATGGGGTAGTCGGAGGAGTTGACTAAGATTTAAAAAATGTACTAAGAGCGTTCTCTCTGATCATATATTAAAACAGTACAAAACTATGATAACAAGTGTAAAGAATCTTAAAGTGTGCTACGTTTTAAACATCACAATAATTAAATAAATAAAATGAAGTATGAAAAGAATGTCTTATGAATTTTTAAAATATAATAGATTCCCTTCGTAGAAGAGCGTTCTCTTTGATAAAAATTAAAACCACTACCAATTTTGTAAGAAATGTTTAGAGAGAATGCTCTCTTTCATAACAAATAGAACCTACCCTTTAAACATGCTGTAAACATTAAAAAAATAGTAGATTATTTCTTCAACAATTATTTTCGGTTTTATGTTCATAACATAACAACATAACATATCTTCACGCTGTATCCCCAACGGGGTAGTCAGAGAGGACGGAGCGCCAGGAGTCGCGGTCTTTACACACCTCTTTCGCTTCCTCAAATCTCATCATTCTCCTCACCCATTTTCGCCTAGGTATGCGAGTGATTTTATGTTCATATCGTGTTAATTTACTTTTGCATTTTTCTACGGTCTGTGTGGTCATTACATAGTGGCCACAGAGCCCGTGTAAGGGTAAATGGTGATATGTCACTTTGATTCGAAGTTTATTCGGGCGTTAGACAGGACTGCATAATGTCTACCAGGCTGATTATAGCACTATCCGAAGTAAAGCTTCAGACTATAGTCACGAGTACGGAAGAAGAATGTGAAGTGAAGACTGAATATGAATGCGGGAAAAAATTCTGGTGTTTGAAAGAGATGTACAGACGAAGTGCAAAATATAAGTAAATGGAAAACTCTTCGAACAAATAAATTGAACCATGAGTATAGATGTGGAGTGCGGTTTCGAGGGAGACAAGATGTGAGCTTCCAGAGAGACTGGTGGCAGCCGGGAATAAAGTGGACGGAGCTCTGGCCGTATTAGTATCATTTTGGTAGAGTTAGCTATATTCGCATATACCTAACTCCACCAAAATGTCCATCTACAATGCGATATTGGTTAGTCGTTATACGGTAACGAGGCCTGGATATGCCTGAAATCGATTGAAAGTAATATAAACGCAGTAGAAATTTTATCTTTTAGAAATATGTGCGATGTCCTTACGGACAATATGAGTAATAAAGAGATCCACAGTATGACAAGGTTGGAAGATGTGTTATTGAAAAATGAAGAAAGAAATGCTAAAATTACTCGGGCCCATTTAACTAATGAGTTATTAAAGACCGATGAAGAAAATCTACAGAGCGAAAGCGAATAGAAAATCTACAGAGCAAAAACGAATGGTGGTTGAAGCCAAGGAAGATCAAGGTTGTGAAACCTAACTAATCTAGGCGAAAGTGTGTGCTGATGAGATTTGAGGAGGCGATAGAAATATATATGTATAGACTGCGATGCTTGGCGCTTCATCTTCGATATGTACCATATATATGCATGTAAATATAAAGTTTATGTCTTTTAGTTCAAATTAAAAGTTTTCGAAATTGAGTTGAGTTTATTTATCGCGACATTTATATTATAAACTAACAAGTAACTTATTTGTCAGTACAAGAATTTCATTTTTTTTGACGTCTATTATAATGAAGAACTTAAAAAACCTGTTTGTAGTAATTTAGCGATTAAGTTATATTTCGCAAACAAGAAATTGCATTTGGTATAAGTTTACCATGAAACTTCAGTTTTCTAACTGAAAATTCATTATAAGTAATAACCTACTTATATCTTTTTTAATAGGGAAAGCAGTCTGTATATTAATTTTCAAGGAAAAACTTATTTTATTAAATTTTACTACATTTTTCTTACAAAAATTTCAAGGTCTTTATTTTTCAACAAGATCTGACGGACAGTGCTTTTCATCATCATAAAATATATTATATGATTTTAATTTCAGAGGTCTATTACTTTAAGTTTAAAAGTATGGAAAAACAACAAACGGTGCAATTTTCTGTAAAAAATGTCGTGCCAAGAACTGTTTGCGAGATTGAATAGCAACATTTGCGTGCCTATCCAAATTTTTTCTCGTATAGAAATACTAGAATAATAGATAAGTCAAAGAATTTTAATTACATTTAGTAGGAATTTATTTACAGATATTTGTGACTGTGGTTAGTCAGCGCGGGTCATCGCAATATTTAATTTGTATTCTTACGCAGCCTTACGAACGATTCAGTTATGAACGGTCTTCGTTATGTGCGAGCTCCTCATCAATTAACGTTCCTTCAAGTTCATATCTACTTATAATTTTAGCACATATGTACGTACATAGTGGTTATCAGTAAAGTCGGTCGTGTTTCTTGGGTAAACACAACCGCTTCGCCGCCGGTCACATAAAAAGTTTCCTCTAAGATCCGGTCACACTGGTCCATAAGATCGACGACCTCTGTTCGTCGTTTGACTTATGGAAATTATTTTTCTTGCCCCGCCTAACTGATTACTGGGTTGGACGCTATTATTCGATAACTTCATCTTTAAGCCTATTGGTTATTAATAATGTGCATTTATTGAGTCTCGAAGAATAGTTTCAAGTACTTATATGTAAGTAAATACGGTATGTACTTACATATAAGTACTTGAAACTATGATTATATGTAGGTATGTAACATACCTACATATAATCATGTACATTGTACATTAGGATGCCCCAAGCCATAAGGGAAAAAATTTTTTTGCAAAATTTTTTTACGCGTGTCTTCTACCTATATCTTTTTTATTAGATATTAATAACCTAAATAAAAATATTATTGCAATAGTATAACGATAACCCGTGCCGACTTGAACTTAAACTTTGGTTAACTAATTGAGTTGTATGGAGATTAACATGGGATTATTTAAGATTTTATGGTTTTTCGATGAAACAAGACTCAACTGTATTAAATAAGGTATTTAATATTATTTTATAATAAAACAAATATTACTGAGGATATTTTTTTCAAAATTTGCTTTTTCAGTCCGGACACAGTTCTTGTATTCTTGTACCGAACATAACAAAGATAGTTTCTGATCCTCCTCAACTGTTATCATACCACGGAAGTCTTGCATCAACTTGACCGCTCTTTCAGCTGTATCGTTCACTGTTCGAAGCATTGAGACTGTCTGTTTAATTTGAAGAAACAAAGCATTACTCGCCCATGTAGAAGGAACAAGGTTGAGAAAACTGTCATCAATTTTAAACGGGAAAACAATGTCTTGCTTTCGATTGATATGAAATCATCGATATTCTTCTCTTAAACAAGAATAAAATAATCGATGATTAATTAGACTGTTGCTAAATACAATTAGGCACATTCAACACTAATAATTCCAACACACCGTACAAAGTTTTTCCTTCGATGGTCTGTATCGTTTTTCACGGGTCGAGAAATTTCCTTTGGCTAAATTTCCCACTATTTTTACTTTTGTCTCAAGATGTACGTCATCATCAGATAGTGATAAAGCTGCTACTTCATCAGACAAATACTATAAATGTTGGTTAAACTTCTGCAGAGCAGCCTTCAAAGTAATTTTATCAATTTTTTCATACGCTTCGAATGACTTCAAAAGTACAAATCTTGTTCTTTGACTGCTAATTTGCATTGAAGGCACGTTTTAATGTAGATTATCACGATAAATAAACAGACATATAACCTTGGTGCTGTTAATCTCATCTGAGAACTTAGTATGATATTGTAGGGAATAAATTGCTTTAGCCATCTATCGAGCTTGGTGGATGACACCCAGAGGATTGATTTTAAATTTTCTGTCTGTATATTCCCCTAAAAATATTACAGAATTTCTCTCTATTAGCTTCCGATAATCATCTGGCAATTAAGTTGGTTAGGTCAGCGCGGTAAAATTCAAGCAATTTTTCGATCTCGGAAATGGTTAGGCACGATTCTATCTATTCTCTGTAGCATTCTATTTTAAGGGGATCCATTTTTCTCAATTATTTCTGATCTCTTTGAGAGTAGAATGTTAGAGCTTATGGTCAGTTCTTTTATTTTTATTTCGAATACTCTTCCACACCAGTTCCATACACGTGATGGCGGCAAGAAAAATAAGAATTTTGCTCAAGGAGCACGCAGGTTCCATTCCAGTTTAATATTGCTTTCCAAACAGCTTGTGCCTGTTCTTTGCTCGCACTTTTGTGCGCAGTTGAATTCACTTCACGATTATTATTAAACAATACTGCGAGAACTTGTCTATTTGATGGAAGTTTCGAATCCATTGCTTGATGTTTGGGGTCACATATTAAGAATAATACATCTTTCTTTGAACTACGTAATTTCACCGACACGTTTACTAATAAAAAAATACGTATAAGTGACGAAACAATAAGACATAATAAGCTCATTAAGACATAGGCGTGCGCGTTCAAGAAATCAAGTAGTGAGAAGTTTAGATGAAAGTCGGCACGGGTTTTCATTGGTTTAAATTGTACGAAATTTTATGTACAATTGTTTTGACATAAAACAAACAAAATTAGAGGGTATGCGTTAAAAAAACAACGATGATTTTTTTGGGACACCCTATTGTACATATTATGTAGACATTTTTATATTGACTATATTATAAATATAGCACATTTATGTACAGTTCGCTTTTTTTTTCCTTTGAAATAAATGAATCCAGTTGTCTGTCGTTTGTAAATTTTTTAGGTAATTAGACAGATTTTCGGTTCAAAAAAGAAATTATATAAATGAAATTATAAAAATGATAAAGATGTTCTTAATATATCGATCTACGAAGTTGATTTCCGAGATCAACATGTATGATCTAGACTATCTTTTATGAAATAGATTGATTCATTCAGTTACTTCATTGGAAGAAATTCTTTAGAAGATATTATATGTTTATTCTTTAGAAGAAACATATAATATTACGTGTAAAACGTTATGAGTTTCTTCTAAAAAAAATCGTGAATATGCTAATTTCTTATATTCTCCTGCAGGCCATAAAATTCAGCTATAAGTGACTTCAAGATGTAATTTTATTGCACAATGATATCCTCGAAACCGTGACGTTATCACATATGTAAAGTACCTAATATGTAGTAATCATATTCTAATTTTCATTAGGTACTTATAATATTTCATTAATACTAGGTAACCTACTAGTAGGTATATTCGTAATATAGAGTACATTCGTAAGTTTTTTCAAGGTTTTTTCATAGCTTTACGCACTCGCATGTAAAAATATTTATATGTATATTATTTTACCAACTTCCATTTCTTTCGACAATCGAAAAATAATCCTGGATTGTTATTTTTTTACAACGAGTACGTACTGGCGACAGATTTACAAAATTCTGTACTAATTTCGATTTTTCTGCAATGAATAAAAATGATTCGATATTTTTTTTTAATAAGATGTATTTAAAGTTAATATCGTATGACTTCAACACGGTCGTGCCGCTTACATCAGCGACGGCAATGTTACGCGGCTTATGTAGGTACTGGTTACGTGCTACGTCGCCGACTCTATCTCCTCGCATTTTAAGTTCGTATTTCTGCCTTGTACGGTTATATAGGTTAGTTGATTTAATTCGAGATTCATTTCATGGCATTCTTTAGTGTTAAATATGTGTATAAAGATTGTAGAGGCGTTAAGTAGTGCAAAGTTGACATGATAATAATTTAAGTGTGATTTATGGTAGATAGTATGTGTTTATATAAATGAAATATTGAATACATATGTAAATGCTGTCTCGAATTAATATAGCGTTGTAGTTCCATTGAGAGTGTGCCTTTTTATTGTCTTTATTTATTGGAATCTAAGAAGCGTGTACCGTCACTAACACTACAGTATGGAGTAATTAACAGTTCAAATTGAATAATCCAAGTATTACGTTTTTTGCGAATAAAGATAAAATGTCTTAGGTTCCCTTTTATTACTAATATACAAAATTCGTGAAAAGCAAGTACCTTAAAAAATCAAAATAACGTTAGTATTACTTTGCAAACGAATTTGAACTTTATTGCCTTTGTTGATTAGATGTTTTTGCAAAACCGTTTGACAGGTACTTTGTAAAGCTACTAGATCCCTAATACAAAGCAAAACAACGATGTTGCAATGCAGCCGTGGCGGCTTTAGCGGTCGCGCTCGGCGGTGCAGCACGATCTAGCGTTCCGCTGTACGCCGGCGAACACCTCCCCCCTCAATCTCCCTCCGTTCTTACCCCCCACCAGGCCGCACGATGCGTCCGCCTGAGCCTGGCCCTGACCGAGACTTAGTGTGAGGCGAAATGTTACGAAATTGCCTATAGCTACAAAACTCGTTTCTGTTCGAACGGCTTGCTTCTACTCTGCTTAAAGATACTTATCAATTACATTTTGTAGACTAATTGATAAATCGAACGTACTATGTCTTTAATTTTGTACATTTGATTATTTTAAAAGCTACTAAAATGACAGAGTATTTTAAATAAATTTTGGAAAATAACTTCATCTGATGTTCTTATTTAAGTATGTAAGTTTTCAAGTGTTTTTATTCTTACTGAATATAATGTTAAAAAAAAGAAAATTGTTTTCTTAAAATTAATATAAAATTGTGATTACATAAAAATAAAAAAATAAATAATAAATACTTTTAGATTCTTGTAGTACCGAAAAAGATCGGTCTCGCCTCCTGGCTGTTTCTGAGAAGGATTCAGGACACTGGTTGAAGGTAATATCTTCAAAAAACTTAGGAACCTTAATTGACCAATACCACGCTTTCTTTCATAGTATCCCTTCGTCTGGGGGCCAGGACTAACCTTCCTCACCGTTGCCGCTGTGGTGATCTCGTCGATGTCCTAGGTCACCACGGTTTATCCTGTTTACGTAGTGCGGGCCGCATGTCACGACATGCTGCCTTGAATGACGTCATTCGGCGGGCTCTTGTCGCCGCTGGCGTTCCTGCAGTCTTAGAGCCTGTAGGTATTGCGCGCAGCGACAGCAGGAGACCGGATGGTTTGACGCTCATTCCTTGGAAACTAGGAACTTGTGTCGATACAGTTGCTGTTTCCCATGTGCGGGCGACTTCCAAGTCAGCAAGTGCCGCGGCCAGCACTGCTGAGAACATGAAGCGGCGTAAGTATGCGACTCTCTCTGAGAGTTTCATATTTACGCCCTTTGCAGTCGAAGCTTTGGGTCCCTGGGGCCCTGAAGCCCTTCGACTGGTTTCTGATATTTGTAAGAGACTGGTCGAGGCTTCGGGAGACCGCCAGGCTGGCAGCTTCTTCCGCCAACGAATCAGTTTGGCTATTCAAAGAGGCAATGCTGCCAGTCTGCTGGGTACCTTAAGCAATGACAGCTTTCTAAGCGGCAACTTTGAGGAAGTTTATTATTTAAGATAATGTGTAGTTTTAAGTTTGTAAATATTAACATATGTATGTACTTTTTTGTTATTAATAAATTATTATACAAAATAAAAATATTTTAGCAACTGAAATCTTAAACAGATCTACAACGACATATTCCGCATTATTGCGAATTTCAATTTTTTTTGTAACAACTTGACATTAAAACACACCTGTGTCAATTAAATATTTACGAAGACTTCATTGAACAATTAGCCTGAATAAGTATTATAGACTATATTCTGAAACATATTTGTACACAATATTAATCTATGTAGGTTTAAAACTACTTAATATGTCTATACGCTTTAGAATCTATGTTAATCTATGTTAGAGTTCATAAAATTTTTGCATTTCATTCTATAAAACCAACTTGTCTGTACGTATTATTGTAAGTTATATTGTATTGCGTATACACACACATACATGATGCGTACATATGCTCGCGGAGATATAGTAACATTGTATGCAGTTATCTCATTCACTTCATTTGCGATAAAAGATTCGAGCATTCAATAGGAAGGAAGGATAAACATAGAAAGCGATCATTATTGTTACGAGTGTTTTCTAACAATAAATTATTTTCGTAATACACGTTGACGACTATAATTTCTAATACATTGTAATAATGCGCCTTACAGAAGCTACCAACATTTAGTTTTAACCTTAGAGAATGCACAAAGCATTGCTTGCTTATTGTTTACTCTAAGGTTTTAATTTTTCCATTTACTTCGCTCACACTTATTCTTGAGTAGCTTTTCTGACATTAAAAACAGATATTTTTGCAATGGTAAGAAATAGCATTGAATGAAGCATTTAATATTTTTGGTTACAAGTAGAAAAGACCTTGACAGATAAATCATCTTTGCAACATTGAAGAATATATTTATGTATGTAATACATTGTCGTGTCTAATGTACTCAGAGTTCAAACACTCGTCTGCTACAAAGAACACATGCATATTCATGCGTGTGCGACCTCTTTACTATCGTCGTGCTAATGCTGCGACGGTGCTGACACGGTTTCGGTTTCATGGCATTCGAGACGCTAATTTGTTGATATACATATACGTGTAATGTACATTTAACTTCAGTTTAATGTTCTTCTACGCTTTTTATACTAGTTGGAATACAGACGAGCAAACAATCCTGATGACAAGTGGGCTGAGTGGAGCATGGACATTTACTATATTGAGGCTAAGAAAGTGTGGGAGTCAGGACTGAGATTAGCGTTAATAACACCTTTAGTGCTGTATAAACCACAAAACTTATTATTTTTAACTTACAAAAGATACAAGTGTACATTTAAGCGTGTCCAAACAAAGAGAGAGATGTTACCGTCAAGCAATATTTTTTTTTTCTATGTCACGTACAGAACGCACTCCAGATTCCAAATGTGCTGGTAATCCTAATAGGTAATAGGTTTGATCTTACTATTTTTTTATAAGTATGTATGTAATGTGTCAGATTACAAGGTACTCCTTTTTAATAAAGTTCCAGACTACAAGGGGTCGGTTTGCAGTTCTATAGTCCGACAAATTCGTTAATCCGACACCGCCTTACAAAAGGTTTGTCGGTTTACCGCAGGTCTATTGTAGTGAAAGCACTGTCGTTTAGCGGCAGGATTAGCAACTAAAATCTAGTAAAAGGAAGCCTAGTGACTAAAATCTAGTAAGAGTAAGACTAGTACAAGGTCATACCACCCGCAAACAATTTTGAAGGTGGTAGAACCAGGCTGCATTGCATCACGAATAGGGCCGGCTCGCCCGGTGAAATACCACCCTCTCACAGAATATCAGCGTGAAAAAACAGCATCTATTGTTGTTGTGTTGCGTTCGGTGAGTGAGAGTGCCGGTGGCCCATCACCCCCTCCCTCTCCTTTCCCTATTTCCTTAAAGGCCGCCAACGCGCCCGTGATTCTCCGGAGGTTGCGGGTGTCCATGGGTGGCGGTTGCTTACTCTCCATCAGGTGGCCCGCTTACTCGTTTGCCCCATCTTTTATAAAAAAAAAACGCTAGTCTGAGATAGAAAAACATTAACTCCGCAATGCGCTCTGTAACTGTCTCTCGTATAGATTGCAGATGTTGACTTGTTAAGCGACAGGATTTATTATAAGGAACCTGTCACATACCTATAATAGTATGCTTTTGCTTGGTCATCGGCAAGCCCGAGTATTAAATTTTACAAGTGGCGACAAGATGTTATTTTATTGTGCTTATGTATTAATTGTTCATTTCGAATGGGAAATGGCGTAATGTTTTAATTTTATATATGTATGTATGTATTAATGTTTATGCTATCACTAAGCGAGTATACGCTGCTTTTAGACGAACACAAGCAGCGGTCAATGATGACCATAGAACAGCCATTCCCAAAGTGGGCGATAACGCCCCCTTGTGGGCGCTGCAGGCCTAAAGGGGGGCGGTAAGAGACCCAGAAAAAAAATGGGGGCGTTGTGTAGAGGCCTGGGGGGTGATTTGTAATTTCATTTAGCTAGGAGGTATCTTAGACAACGACTGCATGAGCTCTCGACTCAGTAGACAAAATAAGTTTGGGAACCAGTGCCATAGAAGGAAGTTATTAAAAAACATTTAGCATTGTCCAACGGCGAACTTCGACAATAAATGTAAATAAATGGTAACGTACCTATTTGCTCTTACTGTAGGGCATAGTCCTCTTCTCATTAAGGAATTGACAAAGAAAATTGGACAATATAAATAACACTAACATCCGACAAATAGGTTAACAGTTTATCTAATGTAAAACCTTTAAAGCTTAATTATGTGTCCCACATAACAAACTGGGGAAATTCCCAGTAGCACCCAAATTTTAACCCCATCCGGACAATTTCAGTTTATTTGTCTATACTAACCAGCTTTGTCATCGAACCCATGATAACTAATTCTTGCAATAGTATATTTTAACAATATTTTTCCATTTAGTCTTTTATAGTCTAAAAGGAGTCTAAATACTTATTATTATGTTCACTCGCATAAACTCGACTTTAAATCAATGCTCATATCTTTGAGTTCTTTCTTCGTAGATTTAGAGGTAGTAAGTAGTTATAATAAGTACTATGTCAAACGTCTATAACGTTAGCAAATGACTAATGTTCCTTTATCGTCGCTACTGTGAGTTTCACAGGTTATTATAGTCTAATTACTATAATAATCTGTAAATAATACATACATATGTATCTTCGCGTTACATTCATAACGGGGTAGTCAGAAAACTGAGCGCCAAGCCTCGTGAACCTTACATACTTCTTTCGCTCCCTCAAATGTCATCGTTCTCCTCGCACCTTTGCGCGTAGGTATGCGAGTGCTTTTGACATTTCCGTCAGCTAACACTGGCTATTTGATCTTCGTAAGTCAGCCTTGGTCTTTCTTGGTTTCTTTTACCACTCATTTTCACTCTGTAGATTTTCTTCGTCAGTCTACCTTCACTCATTCTTACCAAGTGCCCGAACCATCTCAGCATTACTTTCTTCGTTTTAACAATAACACTGTTTTGCGACCTTGTCATACTGCGGATTCTTCATTGGTTATTTTGTCCGCAAGGGCCGACACCGCATCACGGCATATATTTCTAAGAGATCGCATTACTACTGCATTTATCATACTTTCACTCGATTTCGGACATATCCAGCTCTCACTACCGTACAATAAAGTTGGCACCAACACCACATTGTGGATTATGTCTAATAACCTGGAAAATATGTACTGGTTTGTATTGACTCACACAATTTAAATCTGATTTAAACTACTATTTTATTTAGATCTCTTTCCCGATGTTCCGACCCGCACGAGTAGAAATTTTTTAATGTAATTTATATAATATTCTATAGCTTGAAATCGGTTGATTACTTTTTGAGTTTATCCATTACATACAAACAAATGAAGTTTACTTCTTTATAATATTAGTAAAGATGTATATATGCACATAAATCATATTTATAATATAAACAATGCATAAATACATGCAAGTTCTCTATTATAAGGAACTTGCATGTATTTATGCATTGTTTTAGTGTATAGTAAAGATTGAGCCCGCATATCAACATAATATCGTACTATACAACATAGTAAATAAAACAACAATAAAAAGTTTACATAATATATACCTCTAAATGCATACATTTCCTCTCTGACTACCGCATCAGTGATACAGTGTAAATATGTCTACGTAAAGTTAATATATCTGCGAATAATTTTAAAAGTGCAAATTAAAATATGATTTTTAAAAATTTGCGCCGAGTCAGTCACGTGAGGTGACGTCACTGCACATTTCGTTCATAGTACAAGAGTATATTCCGCAAAAAAAGCACCTCGGAAGGTTTTACAAATCTGCTTTATTAAATCTTTTTCCATTTTTCATTATTTGGTCACTTTTTCTTTTCACTTTCACAATCTGATGAAGTGATGTCATGTTACTACTTGATGTTTGTTGTTTGAAATTACGTTACGTTGAAATTACATACTTAGTACAAAAGTAAGATATTTTGTATTTTATTTAAACTTATAATTCTTCCGTCAACGAATCAGTTTGGCTATTCAAGGAGGCAATGCTGCCAGTCTGCTGCTTTCTAAGCGGCAACTTTGAGGAAGTCTATTATTTAAGATAATGTGTAGTTTTAAGTTTGTAAATATTAACGTATGTATGTAACTTTTGAATAAATCTTTCAATGAAGCTAATTTTTCTACTTTTATTTAACATTATGAACATACATATAATCTTCACGCTGCAATCCCCCCTAACAGGGAAATCACGGAGGATGGAGCATCAAGTTTCGCGGTCCTTACGTACTTGTAAACATAATATCTCATTATAATTTTGACGCGAATTTTCTATTAACGACATTTTATTTTTAATTATTGGGTCCTTACATATGAAATTGGCGTTTTGTACGGGAGGAATATAAAGTCAATTTTTTTTTGTAAAATATATTTAATTAATCAAAGTATGCACCGTTGTTATCTATGCACTTTTGCCATCTCATAGGTAGTTCATTGATCCCTTTACAAAAAAAACCATGGGGGCGAGAATCAATAAACTCTTTGAAGGCGGTTTGGACTGCCGCATCGGAGTTGAATTTTTTTCCTTGTAAGAAGTTGTCCAAATTCCGGAAAAAATGGTAATCTGTTGGAGCAAGGTCCGGGGAGTACGGTGGATGTCGCAGACATTCCAATTGTAGCTCATCTAACTTAGCGGTTGTTTGTTGTGCAGTGTGTGGTCTTGCGTTGTCGTGAAGCAGCAGTGGCCTAGAGCGATTGACCAATCTCGGTTGTTTAGCAGCTAGTTCTTCCTTCATGGTTGCACTTGCTGACAATAGATATCTGCCGTAATCGTTTGGCCAGATTTTAGAAAGCTGTAGTGAATGACACCGGCGCTAGTCCACCAAACATTCACAAGTAACTTTTTCTGAGTCAATTTTCGTTTAGGGCAGGATTTGGCTGGGTCTCCAGGGTTCAGCCATTGCGACGAGCGCTTCCGATTATCGTACAGTATCCACTTTTCATCACAAGTAATGATTCGATTTAAAATCCCTTCATTATTGTGTCGGTTGAGCAAAGTAACACAGCAGTTGACGCGTGTTTGCAAGTTCGATTCACTCAATTCATGAGGTACCCATCGTTCAAGTTTTTTTACTTTCCCGATTTGCTTTAAGTGGATTAATACAGTTTTGTCACTTACCCCGAAGCCTGCAGCTATCTCTGAAGTGCTTTGTGATGGATCCGCTTCCACAATAGCCTTTAATTCTTCATTTTCCACTTTGGTCTCCGGCCGTCCACGGGGTTGGTTCTGAAGGTCGAAATTTCCAGAACGAAAACGTTGAAACCAAAAACGTACCGTGCTTTCTTTTGCGACACCAGCGCCGTACACATCATTAATCCTTAGAGCTGTTTCTGCAGCACTGGTGCCATGGTAGAACTCGTACTCGTAAATATACCGATATTTCATGTTTTCCATTGTGCGGTAATAAGCGACGCCAAAGAAAAAAATAATGAGGAAAAAAAGGAAAACAGTCATTCATATGACTGTTTTCAAAACTCAAATGTACCAGCTAAATGAATTATTATGAGATATTTCAGATCAAAATGGTCAGTACGACAAAACGCTAATTTCATATGTAAGGACCCAATATTTCTTCATTAAAATACGCATGAAGACCTGATTTTAAAATTACTTTATACGTATCATTAATCGTACAACTTTCTTAAATTTTTTGGCTGTGTGTAACAGCGCCTTAATTATTCTAAATACTGATAATTAATTACTAAATTTTTTATATCCAGCCATTTTTATTCACACATGTAAATGAACTAACAGCCGACGTCAAACTGGTCATGTCAAAAGTCATAATGCCTGCAGATTGTGTAATAAATAGATTCAAGCATTATTTGTTCTATTGTATTTATACCAGCATTTATAACGCAATTGTAAATTACGAAATAGAATATGAACCTATCAATTGTTCAAACGTTTGACCCCTACGCTTCTTCCTCGAACTTTATTTCGTTAACAATAAGTATAAACAAGTATCATACAATTTGCTATACCCAAAATAAAATTAGCAGAGCTATTAGAAATAATTTGTTTTAAAGTGTGTTCGGAAGTTTTTAATAAAAAGTTACATTTCAAATAAAATATGCTCTAATAACCTTTGTTAATCATACATTTACTTTTGGTTTGATTAATTAATATGAGGAAAAAGTAACCATGATTTCAATATGTATTTACTTAATCGTATTCGTACATTCGTCGCAATGTATCTTTACATATTGAAATAACATCATACTGTAATAATTCCCGTTGGCGCCTTGGCACCGCTCCTATTAATAAATAATTATTTTATAATGTTCGTAATAAGCAATTCCGCGTGTGTAATTTTAACCTCTGACGAAAAATAGGGATATTATAAGTTTGATGCCGTTATCATATTTCTGTTGTTCTAGTGCAGGGCCCTCGACCTAATGGAGGCTCCGAAACGCCGAAATCCATGCTCATATATTTTTAACCAATTAACATCCACATAAATCCAAATAAATCTATTAAAAAATATACGCAAACTCATAACGACACGAAATTACCAAAAACTTATTAAAAAAAAAGTTGTCATCAATGACAACTGTTGGGTTTTTCTTTCTAAAAATTAATTTAAAATCCTTTCGCCTCTTTTTTTTGGTCAAATTCCAATACTATCGTTTTCCCCATATCTGGTTCTCACAGTGGTGTTTTTGTTTCAGGTGGTGAACGCAGCGGTGGTCCACATATTGCTGGGTTTTTCGCATCCTGCCGAGTGTGACAGTTCTGCCGCAGCAACGTTAATAAGAACGGTTGCACTAAAAGCACTAAACTCTCTAAACTTTAATGCTTTTAGCTTATTTTTCACATTTTTTTTTCTTATTTTTTACGTAATATTATGTCGTGATATGCTCCCGGTCCTGACATCCTCACCTTCCCCTAACTCACATATAAATAATGCTGCAAAATGTAGTAAGATGTGAGCAGTATTCCCAACCTCGTTTCTTTCGTGGAAATAGGAGCTTGAAGATTAATGTCGGCAGAGTACACAAACGGTGTTATACTGCCGGCAGTACTTCAGGCCGCTCTTCCTTACCAAAGCCATCTCAGTCCAATAATTTGACTAATTCCTCAAACTCCATTCACAATCGCTCATCTTTTTGGCAATATATTGATTCACTGAAAAACAATGTTTGCTTAATAAAGCGTATTTCACATAGTGCACGCATCAGCGTTGCCAAATCCCTTAATTTACATGTACAAAGAATATTAAACTGAAACGACAGATGCGATTTGATAAAATAATAAAGACAAAATTTCCTTAACTCATTTAACCCAGGTTTAAAGATATTGGGTAAGAATTAATTTTTTCTGAATGTGAACTCTTTGTACCTGATTCTGTTCGGATTATTAAAAAAAAATGAAATAATTAATAAATTTAACAATCTGGCACCAAACATTAAAGTCTTGTCGAAAGAATCGCTGTACCTCCTAGGTGCTCCTGTTTTAGATGACTCCTGCTTCATCAATGATCAAATACAAAAATTTTGCCAGTCTTCAGACAAACTTTTCAAAGTTAATTCCCTTATGGCTCTCCTCATTGTCCACTTTTGCCTTTTCGTTACAAAATTTATATGCTCTTCGCTGTTCTCAGCATTTTAAATTTCAAACCCTTTTTAACTCCCGACGCAAAGAAAGGGGTGGTGAACGAATGGACCGATTATGATGCGGTATTTTTGTTTGAAAAGCAGGTTTTCTAGCGATGATACTTAAACGTGTTTTATTAAAATCGGTTCAGCCGTTTGAATATCGAATCGAATCGAATCGAATATCGGCTGTTTTTTAGTTTTAAAGGGACGCGAGCATCTTTTATTAGTCTAATCGATGCGAAATTTAGTACACTGTGACTTCAATAATGTCACAATAACATAGTAACCATGACCAATATCCAACTCCTCGCCACTTATAGTAGAGGTATTATGTTCAGGCTCATTGAAATGGCCTCTATGAATAGGTTATAGATAGATAGATGGTGATCAGGGTCTGATGATGGATCAGACAACTATTGTCAGAATACTCAGATTTCGGCGAGGCACGAACTCGTGTCGCAATTTCGTGTATCATCCCGGAAAGTATTTGGGTGAATGTGGGGATAGAGTATAGACCGTAGTTTTTAAAAAGCATGAAATAAAACTTAAATTAAAAATTTAAAAAACCCCCGACTCAATAAAAACCTCCAAAACAAAAAAAAATAATATGTACTTCATAGCCCTTTAAATTTGTGATAAGTTTTAATATAAATAGTAGTAGTAATATATACGTCGGGGGACTGCTAAGTAAATAAAGTAATAAGAAGGGAATACAACTAAAAATGATAAAGTATATATCAAATTTAAATAAAAGTAAACTTAGCGGTCCCCCGACGTGACGACGTTTGGATATATTAGTACTACTATTTATATTGAAACTTATCACAAATTTAAAGGGCTATGAGGCACATATTATTTTTTTACTTTTTGGAGGTCTTTTTGAGTAGGGGGCTTTTAAAATCTTCAATTTTAATATCTGTAGACAATATTCTCAAAAATACATTATCTAAAATATTAAATTGCTCCATTGTTGATGACAGGGTCTGGAATCAAGCCTCACTTTCTATCCGTTATGGAAGCCTGGGCATATGTAACATCTCGAGTGTCACTGCCTGCTTTTCTTTCGTCAGCCTACAGCATGGAAAACCTTTTTCTATCTGTTATTTGCCCTATCTTAGGATCGGTTGAGGTGCCGCGCTTGACTAATGCTCGAAATGCTTGGTTAAATATTTGTCCAAGTACTAACTTGCCTACCTCGACCTTTTGTCGGAAACACTGGGATGAGCCGCTATGCCAAAATGTTCATTTATAACTTTTAGACTCATGTAGTACCAAAAAAGATCGGTCTCACCGCCTGGCTAGAAGGAGTCAGGACACTGGTTGGAGGTAATACCTTCAAAAAACTTAGAACCCTTAATTGAAAATACCACACTTTCTATCACAGTATCCCTTCGTCTGGAGGCCAGGACTAACCTTCCTCCCGTTGCCGCGATCTCGTCGATGTACTAGGTCACCACGGTTTATCCTATTTACGTAGTGCGGGCCGCATGTCACGGCATGCTGCCTTGAATGATGTCATTCGGCGGGCCCTTGTCGCCGCTGCGTTCCTGCAGTCTTAGAGCCTGTAGGTATTGCGCGCAGCGACGGTAGGAGACCGGATGGTTTAACGCTCATTTCTTGGAAACTTGGAAGATCGCTGGTGTGGGACGCCACATTTGTCGATACATTTGCTGTTTCCCATGTACCGGCGACTTTCAAGTCAGCAGGTGCCACGGCTAGCACTGAAGCGGAGAACTTGAAGTAAGTAGGCGACTCTCGTTGAGAGTTTCGTATTTACGCCCTTTGCAGTCGAAACTTTAGGTCCCTGGGGCCCCGAGCCCATCGACTGGTTTCTGATATTTGTAAGAGACTGATTGAGGCTGTGGAAGGCCGGGCTGGCCGTTTCTACCGCCAACGAATCAGTTTGGTTATTCAAAGAGGTAATGCTGCTATTCTGCTGGGCACCTTAAGCAATGACAGCTTTCTAAGCGGAACTTCGAGGAAGTCTATTATTTAAGATAATTATAGTTTTAAGTTTGTAAGTATGTATGTACATTTTTGTAATTAAATTTATTCTAAAAATATATAAAAATATATATCATTAGGTACCTATTAAAAAATTTATTCCAAAAAGTTGTTAAAAAAAATCGAAATTTCAAAAACCCCGACTCAAAAAATTAACTGGACCGATTTCCACCAAACGAAGCTAAGAACATTTTCAAAAACTGCAGCTTTCAAATAAAAAACCGCATGCAAATCGGCACATCCGTTCAAGAGCTATGACCACAAACAAATACTGACGTGCAACGACAACGAACTTATAACACCTTTTTTTTTGTTGGAAATTAAAAAGTACGTTTTTACGTTGATAGTTACGTCTTATTTGCTTTCTATGAGAGCTCGCAAACTTTTCACGCCTAAGGGTTTCTGCAAAATCTAGGATGGTCCTGCTCATCGCTTATTATCACTTTCTTTTAATAAACCTCTTCTTTTGGCCGACTTTTGTGACTTACTGGAGAAAATAAACATCTGATATATCCCATACATCTCTTTTTCTCCCAGAACAGCAACAAAGCGTTCTTAACTATTAAAATTAATATCGAATATGAGGCATTCTTAATAATAATAGTAATAATAATACTCCAGACAATTACACAGATTGTGTGACCCGAAACTAAACGGTAAGCTTGTACTACGGGTACCACATAACGAACTCTGGGGGAGCTCCCAGTAACACCCGGACTCCAAGCCAATTTAGAAAAGTTCGTTTCTTAAATTGACCTGACCGGGGATCGAATCCGGGACCCTAGCTTGGAAAGGGAAAGCAGATGCATTATGCCATTGCGCCAACGGGCCAGTCTTTATTATAGAGTTACATTTTACGAAGTAACTTTTCCACAGTAGGGATTTCGCATAATAAAAATCCAAAGAACTGAAAAATACTTATAACGGTATAATTAATCTATTTACTGAATATATAGTATCAAAGTTTTAAACAGCTTTTGCCTCTATCTTTTTTATCTAAAGCTTCTGCGTAGTTTTCAATCAGTTTTCGCCAACATTGAGATTATTTTACTATTACAGATTATATGATTAACAAATTCACATTTAGGCCTTACGAAGCCAAGGCGCGAACTGCCTTAGCTATTATAAAATATATTATATTAAATTATAAAGTTGTCCAGCCAAGCCATAGCGAGTTAAATATTTTACGAACTCTACTTAAAAAATTAAAATATAGCTACTCGAAATGATTCAACAGATATATTATACCTGGGTGTACTTTTACTCGTTACTCATAGATTGTTGCTCTCAATGCTCGGTCATCGACGGCGTCAATGACCTTTAAAGGGATATTCACTGATGATGAATGGCAGCGGGAAGTGGTTCGCCAATTTATTGCGCTGGTGACGTCACGTGCGTCACCAAATTTAAAGGTACTTGACACTTCTAAACAGGTGTTAATTATAGTCAAGCTATAAATACTCTCACGTTAAATTTTATGTTATAGGTTTTAAGTAGGTAAATTATTAAACATAATTATTATGCACATTTATTTAAAATAGGTGTTCTTTTTAGAATATCCGACTACTTATGCACTTTTTCTCAAAATCGCACCGAAATTAATAAACAAAAGATATTCTTAGAAATAAAATGCATGGTACTGACAAAAATAGAAGACACTTTTATAATAACTTTATTTAAAGCGGCCAGTTTCAGAAACTTTTGATATGTTCCACGTAGGTAAAGATAGCACAATACCGTGGTACTGGTACCGTCTTACAATATATATTAAGAAAACTAGCTCGGTTAAGGGCCTTGTCAAACAGAAAGACGAAAGCCGAACGTGTGGCGAAGCAAACTGTCTTCTTTCTCGTATTTTGACTTACACAATGCTTTTGATATTTAATAGTCTTCGTGTCAAGTACAATATAACAAAGATACTTTTTAGTACATTGAATTAATTTTTAATATCCATCTCGAGAATTACTTACCAATAATTTTTCTAATTAGGCACAACCGAAACACTCCGGTTTTACATTGGTTCTAAGCCTTCGCTCTGTGGTTGACATAGTACATATGAACACAACTATCATGCTCACACTCCACTTCACCTTTGAGTTTGTGTTTGCTATGATGTGTGATTTGCTACGAAAAGACGGCACCTTATTCACCTTTCGATGTGACAAGGTTCGAACGCGTCGCCACGCCTTCGGTTTGCCTTCCGTTTAACAAAGCCTTTACATATTATTAATACAGAGCTGTTTAGTTGTGTCTAATTTAAAAGACATAAAACAATGATCTTTAAAAGCCTACTTCGTGAAGAATTCCTAGAATCTAATGTATGACACCACAATTAGCAATGGATGATAATAAATCGACCTACACGATAATTGGTGATGTAGTCTTTTCAGTTTGTTAGGATATTAAATTATCTACTCCTATTTTAAGCGAGGCCAGTGTATGTATTTACAATATTAATGATGAATTTTATGATATTGTAGAAAAATGTGCCCTATTTATAAATAATTAATGGTAAATGTTGAAAAAAAATTTTTGTTTAAGAATTTCTAGAGAAAATGGAATTATTTTGTAAATTTTTTTATAAACTGAAGGAATCTTAGGATTTCAGTTAGAAGTTGATGAAATAACGTAGGAAAAACGAGAAATGAATCCAAGACAATGATCAAGCAATGCACGTCTAAAGAAATGAACTGCGGAAGTAACTTAGCGCAAGCGTCCGGTCGGTGACACCTGTGCACACATTTCCCTGTGACGTGTAACTTGAATTATTTATAATAATTAACATTTGTGAGGTATTGAAAATATAAATAATGGAGTTGATTTTTTGACGAATTCTATTTCGTTTTTACGTATGTTATGTGTACCTACGTTTGTCATTTAGTTACATTGACTCTGTAAGCACAGAATGGTTACCCAAAGTTTTTTTCCACATGAACTACCTGGTTGTGTTATTTTGATATTAGGAATAATAAACATTTTTCAGTATCAGAATTCCAATTAAAATAAAGTTTGATTTGTTTGTCATGAGTACAGTCATTTTGATATTATTGATGAAATAATAACTGCCACACAGTTCACACGCAAAGAAAATAAACTGACCAATATTTGCTAGCATTTCTATTTGCAAATGTTAATGAATTAGGTAGTGTTTTAGTGGCTTATACTTGATACTTTGTAAAAATTATATCAAGTGTGATATATACATATTGAATCTTAATGAAATATGTTCTTAATTAACCACTAAGTTTTGTATAAAGGGTATTTGATAAATACTTATTAAGCAAATAGTAGCACCTAGAATCCATGATAATTTGGGAACGGTTAGTTTTCTAAATTAATCTGGTCGGAAATTGAACTCGGATCCTCGTTTTGGCCTTTAGAGCAAGCTCACAGAACGATCCAAAATACATATGTACAATATCCATAGCTCGTAACTATATAACAAAGAAACGTTTATTTGAAATATTTACATACATATTGTACGTAAAATGGCAGTAGAGTACAATTTCGCAACTGTTTCATAACTGATTGTATTCCGTATGCTAAAATTAAAATTCAAGTCTGTAAAGATCATAATGGTCATCGTGTCTGGAAAACATTGACAGAATACCAACAAAATACAGTATAATTTGAAGTTAGGAGAGGTAAATTCATAAAATATCATTTCCCATAAAATAGTATCAGTGAAAACTTACCGATGCGGGCACCCACACTGACAGGACGGAAGTAATGCTGATATATGAGTACCGAGCAGACAGTAAAAACTGGGTAAGTACGTAGCGTACATATAAATTAGCTTGCTTTGTTATCTATATTTATTTTTTATCTTTTATGAGCCTATTATTACAATAAAAGGCAATTGAAAAATTCGTATGCAAACTGTAGGGATTTATCTGCAGTATTAAAAATTTTAAATAAAAATGTATAAATGCAGTATTAATTTGTACTTCATTGTATTTTATGGTACATGTTTTTTAATGTTTATTGCTAAGATAAAATGGATTTTTGAATATAATGTATAACATTTTGCGGAGTATGCTAATGAAACAGTTGCTATTGATATTCAATTTTATATTCTTTGGACCTAAATTACAACATATACAAATAGCCAAAACCGAAGAAAATTTCGTTGTCTTATGCAAATGCATGTATTGTCACATGTCCCGCATATGATAATAAAGCCTTGAATCCGTCATTGTACGTAACTACACACGCGCGTGTTTAAAAAAATCAAGTTTTTCTGGGAAAATAATTGTAATATTTCGACTCATTTTTTATTAAACTAAATAACACTTAACAGAAATCGTAAAACGTAGGTTTGCAACTGCGTCCGTTATACTTCAGAGTGTTTTACTGTTTCTTTACCCTGAATTTCATATCATAAAAATAAATGAAAAATGTGTCTACATTAGGTTTTATGTGCATATGTACAAGTGTATGTGAAGTCAAAAAACTACAATATTAATCGTAATACTAACCCGTTATATTTCTTAATGTTCTTCTTATACGTTAATGTTCATTAAAGTCTTATAACGGCAACTAAATAATTGATTACGTAATCAATGCGTCATATTGTTAATGCGCTTTTTCTTTCCGTGTGTAATATAAATATAAATTGATACAAAATACACTAAATTGATTAAAAAAAGAATTGTAAATATTAACGTTAAGACGAAGATAAATGAAAAAACAACTGCGATGCAAATTTTTTTGTTGTACATACAGTACGTCCTTACGCCGCAGCCGCATCGCTAAAGAGGTAGTCGTTTATTATTATTTTTATTGTTACGGTATTTTCTGTTATAAACTTATTCTTTTAAATAATGTACTGTTTTCGATACGAAATAAAAAAGTTATAGAAATATATAATAGTAAAATAGTAAAGTTTTGCATACGAAATAACGAATTGTTAAATTATAGATAACACGTCAACATTTTTTTTTCTCCGAGAATAAGTTCATAACAATTTTTCGTCCAATCCTAAGAAGTTTATAGCGTAATTTTTCTATATAATTCGCCATAACTTGGTAACAAGTTGGGAATAACAGTAAACTCGGCTTAGCCCGAGAAGTTCTGTAAAAACACTTAATCGGATTTACGAATTAACAACTGGAGCGAATCGGGCGAACACGTTAATTATAGTACACCAATTATAATACGATATTGTGCAATATCGAAACGAAACTTATATCGTCACGAAAGTTTAAATGCATGTCTAACACATTGCCAAAAAGCATAATTATTGAGCAAAAAAGTAGTAGGTTTATCGTTTCGTATTATACTTGTAAGTTAAATTAAATATATCTGTGTAGACGAGAAAGTGACTTCAACTAAGTTTAATTCATTATTTATATCATATTGTTAATTTTTTCTCTGTAATAGAATTTTTTATTCCAAAAAAATGTAAATTAAACCGTGAAAACTTTAGTTAAAACAATAACTGTATTAAAAAAATTATTAAACTTCCTGAATATTTTTAAAAGATTGTAACTACTGCGAGATATATTTCAATTTCCTCTCAGTTTAACTGAAAAGATTTCTGACAAACAACTGTTTGAATAAAAAATACTGAAATTAACATTCATTACAGATTTATGTCATAAGTTTATAAAATAAGAAACGGAAATGATATCTATGTAGTTGCTGCAGTTTGCAATAAAGTTGTTGAATGGCGGAAAGAGGTCGCGGCGGCGGAGAGAGGGGCGGTGGCGGCCGATGACCGCCAACAACTGCGAACCAATGTCTAGGATAAGGTCCCCTGAGAGAAGAATGGCGCTATCTCATTTTGATTCGTTTCCGTAGGCTGATTCGTCTCGCAGCTTTTTATTTCATCTACCGCAAAAAGAGCTTGCGCAATTCCAGTAATATCTGTTCGATTTTAAAATACGAAAACGTAACATCAAAGTTAGAAAATAATTTGCACATATATTTTATTTTACTGATCGTATTGTAAAAGTTTTTGAAAGTATTTTATACATTATACTGCATTGCATTTTGAGGTTAAAATATAATGTACATTATAATTTTAATATATGGGATAACTTCACTGTTAAACATCAGTTTTTCTTAGGAAAATAGAATTTATTTAGGTTTTCGATTACGAGATACAAATACCATTGCAATTAGAATATTCTGAATTAGTAATACATATGTTCATACTCACAGCAAGGTATTTCGTTAGCGATAAATATTTGATAACTTGTGCTATAATTTCTGGAATTACAAGAATCCAAATTTGTTTATGTGTATTATTGTTTATGTGTTCTATCGAATTTTAGATGGCTTTTGTACGATTAAAATAACTTGTAATAAACTCATCATAGTAATAATCCAGATATTATAAGTTCTCAAGCTTTTGGTAACCGCAATAGTTTGTTCGCTGGCTTGAAGCTAGGTGTTTTCAATGTAAGAGAGAGAAAGGGTAATGCCCTCCGAAGTTGTTTGTGGCAAAAAATGGGGACACAGAGACCGGCTCACTTATTTTGTTAAGCTTATGAATCACCGTGAGAAAAACAATGCAATTAATAAGCAGTTTTGAGAAAATTCGACTCAATTCACAACAAGTGTGAGTAGATATAGAAGTCTTATACAAAAGAAAGATGGTATTTGTAATAATGGAATGATTGAATTTAAATGTTATGGTTTTGTAGCGAAGTAATATAATTATAACAGATTTATAGTAACTTTACATTCTCTAACAACAATTATTATAAGCAAAGAATAATTTAAATTAATAATTATAACATAAACTAAAATCAATATTTTCTCTTTTATTAAAAAACTGTTGTTGTATAAATGATATTTAATCAATTTCTAATACATTCATTTTATAAGCATTTTTTTGTCCATTTTACTCATAGATACATACAACATACGTAAATAGACCCAGTCTTACAGCAAACAATACGGTATACATTATTTCTAATTAATGTAGCTTCTTTCAGATCTAATGCAATTGTTGACCAATTTTCATTATTCATGTGCATAAATATTAAGAAAACTAAAGTTAGCATTGAGCAAACAGAAGATTTCATTTAGGTCAATTATTAAAATTGACTTCTTTCGTTTCGATAAAGAATAATATCGTATTCGAAAATGTTTAAAAAAAAATTTCAATGTTACTCAACACGAATTTGAAATATCAATATTATTAACCATTCTATATTCGAAATGTAATGGATTCATATTTCGAGGTGGCGCCGGCACGATTCCTGGATATTTTACGTATGCACGTATCGACCCATTTAATGCTGTGCTGTCACTTAAATGCGGCAACGACCTTAAAATTGTATTCAGAACGTAAACAAATTGCCCCCAGGTTACTGTAAACAAGAACGTGTTACAAAAACCTTGATTTTGTTCCAGAGTCATGGGCAGCTTCGTTATTCGCGATGTGGACATTTATATTAATTTTATTTTTCTATTTTATTAACATAAATAAAAATAAATTAAACGCGCGTAGGTGCTCAGAGATTCTTATTTCTCATACAAAAGACATCAACGGGAGGTCATGTTTATGTGATTATACGCTAATTGTAAATTAAAAATACGGTTACTGTTTGCACTTTATATTTAATAATGCTAAATTCAATTTTAATTCGAACTTTTTAAAGCTTTAAAAAACTGACTGATATATAATTAAAAAGTTATAGTTTTTATTTCGATTATAAACCGGAAATAAATCCTGTATATATGATGTATTATAAAACATTCAACCTGGCTTTACGCTGGTAGATACTTATATTCGTATCTAAATAGTACCCTCCTGAAGCCAAATAAGTTTTCGCCGTGGAAACTGAAAATTTATTTTTGACCCCTTAAGCTTTGTAATACTCTGCTGAAATACGTACTTTACTGTATCAGAGTACGTATTGATTTTAAGTTTTGAGTAAATTTGTCAAGAACTTTATTTTCTTCTTCCAAATTTTACTCTTATTGAATGTCCTAAATTTTCTTAATATTATGTACCTTGTTGATTAATTCCCAATAAAGAGCTTAAATGTCATTTTTTACGTCTGTAACCAAAGAAGTTTTGAATTTTCATGTAACACATATTTGGTCTGTTTGTCTTCCTTTTAGGGTATGATATTCCAAAAGCCTTTTATTCTTTTTGGATTTATATCTCGAAAGAACCTAACTGATCAAATTTAGACTCACCGATAATGCATCTCTCAAGTCATTTCAGATTACAAGCATCGTATATATTTGTATGTAAATAACATTAATGTATTTTTTAAGAAATTTGACTACATTGATATTGTCAATTTAATTAGTATGTGTAAGTAATACATACGCCTGACCCATACTAAGAAAAATTATGGTCACAATTTAAAATCTAGGTCACGGAAGGATATAATAAACAACAAGTCACACATTTGTACTTTCTTGCACACAACTATCATCGCTATCCTATGAAAACATTACACACACATCTAAAAAAGACTTTTACGTGACTTTGAGCTTTGTTTACTCAACCATAGTGTCTGAAATTATTGAATTTACAGTTGTAATGTAGAGACAGTAGAATAAAATAAGAATTATAGTTTACTTTTATTATTATTAAGACGGCATATCCTCTTCTGTTTTATTTATACATTTATTAGAAGTGAATATTAGTTGTATCTTAACAATAGAAAATCACTTGTATTTTATGTTGTAAAAATTGTATATTAATGAAGTTTCACAAATTACCTCATATTTAAATACAGAATAGTATATTATGTACATCGTTTCAAGAAAAAGTATCGTATATTACATGAGAATACAATATAGGGCACATGACCTATAAGTTTATATTTTATATATTGATTTCTTCTTTTTCAATCTTTTTTGCTGCCACTGCACTTACACAGATTTTTCTTTCCATGTGTTGGAGGCTCTGGCGTGTGCGAGCTAACGGTACCACTCACGTGTCTCCGAGAAGCCATCGACCCTTGGCGGCCTCCGCGCAATATTCTACGCGCAATATCTGTACATATCACCTGAAAAGTCACAAATGCATCTTAATGCTACAGAATTTTCAACCATAAAGTTTCACGTATAAACATTAAATTTTCTCGTATATTTAAACTCAGTATGATATCTTCCATATATCAAAATATTAGACATTTTAGTCGATAGAATATTATGTCTTACGCAATCAGTTCAAAAATGTAATTTCTTTACATTTTTAATTAGTAATAAGAATAATAATAAAAACATTTTTATGTTAATTATATTAAAAATTTTAAAATTCGTTGCTTCAAAATAAATACATCCCTTGTAGTATGGATGACTTACACATTACATATACTACCTCTATATTAAACTGAGGTACTTGTAGCATCCAGTCCTTCAGCGATACCTAGACTAGATAGAAGCTACATAGAGGCTAGTTTCGTAAATTAACGGGGCAGCGAATTAGAGCTAGGGTTTTCGTTTAGGTTTAATTTTTAAATATATTACGGAGTAAAATAAGTATTTTTATATAAGAGCAATTTTTAATGTATATTTTCTTATATAAATCATTACTAGTTACAGGTAAAAATGGTGAAAGTGGAAAAAAATTTACAATAATGTACAATACTGAGCGTCGATAGATGAATCCGACCAGGATATTACGTAAGTGATTCAGATCAAACCTATGTTTTATCACTGGATCTTGAAACTGATTTAGTGTTAACATACTTGTATTTTTGTCAACAGTCCGTAACGAAATTTCGAGAAAGCCTCTTTACATACAGTACATGTATTCTTAGCAATAAATGTTATTAATTAATTTATTCTACAATAGTTTTATAGAGGTAATTTATTTATATAAATATAGTTTTCTAAAATATAATGTATTTAATACATATATTACAAATACATAATCTATACTACTATATAAATCTCTTGTGACTGTCTGTAATTTCAGTTTTTTTGGAAAATTTTGCGATAAATAGTCGTTTTATGACTTACTGATTTCGATTCTACCGTTTTTAAAATTTTTGTCTATCTGTCTGTCTGTATGTCCTTTTATAACTAAAGATGAGCTTGACTGATCTTGATGAAAATTGGTATGCAATAAGAACACGTGATTGCGCTCATGATAGGCTACTTATTTTGTAGAAAATATACCCCTAAAGGGGTAAAAATGGGTTTGAAACTTTGTATGGGAAATGGTAAACCCCTGAACCGATAATGATGAAATTTAGCACGAAGATAGTTTGACATCAGAAAACGGACATAGGCTACTTTTTTTATACGAAACTTATCCTTAGGGGGGTGAAAAGGGGGATGAAACTTTGTATGGGAAACGATAAATCTTGGTAATTATAAAATTTGGTGAGGCAATAAGACTTTTTTATCAAAAATACATAGGCTACTTTTTTTTATCAAAAATCTGTGAAAAGGAGGACGGGAGGAAGGGGGACGAAACTTTGTACGGGAAACGCTAAACCACTAACCCGACTATGTATAGTTTGACACCTGGGAATGGACATAGGCTACCTTTTTATCAAAAAACTACCTCTAAGAGTGTGAAAAGGGGGATGAAACTGTACGGAAAATGGTAAACCGCTGCACCGATTATGATTAAATTTGGCAAGGAGATAGTTTGACATCAGAAAACGGGCATAGGCTACTTTTTTTTTTATCAAAACCTACCTTTAAGGGGTGAAAAAGGGAATGAAATTTTAAATGGGAAATGCTAAACCGCTGACTATGGTAATAAATGATAAATGATGTTTTGTTCAGAGATAGTACGAGCCCGGGGGCAGACGTAGGCTGTACGTATGCTCTTTTTCAAAAATAATCTTTCTGTTATACATATACATATGTACATGTAATTTAACCTAATCTGGGAAAGCCATGAAAAATGTTTCCGAAAAATTGGCATATCAAGTCACGGGTACAGCGGGACACGAGTTACTTTTTTATCAATATTCTATCCCTAAAAGAACGACAATGGGGATGAAACTTTGTATGGGAAATGATATAGTTACCGCCGAACTGATTACGATGTGGCATGGAGATAGTTTGTCAAAAACCCATCTCTAATGGAATGAAAAGAGGGACTAAATTTTGAATGAGAAATGCCAAGCCACAGGACCAATTATGATGAAATTTAGTACAGAGATATAGTATGTACCCGGAGGCTAGACGTAGACTTTTTTCAATAACAATCTTTGTAAATATTTACATGCACATGCAAACCTACTTCGGGAGAGCCACGAAAAAATCTTCCACGCAGACGAAGTCGCGGGTACAGCTAGTGTGTATATATAATTGTGTGCCTACCTAAAATATGTTGTGATAAATTTATTTATTTATAAACATATTTCATAAATTTTATGTACAACCTATTTGTAATTTTATATATATTTGAATAGTAGATACGTATTAAATATTATGTAAAAAGTTAAAAGTAGCTACAGTTGTTGGTTTATGTGCATAAACAACATTCATGATGTCCTGGTAGAACGAAACTTTGTAATGATTATATTGTGGTTTCGTGTTTCTGCGTATGTATTTTTATAATTTTTTAATAATTATTTAAGCAATAATCGTCAAAATCAATTTAATATTAATCATTATTACTCATTATTTATTGAGATAATTCTAAATAATCATTATTTATTGAGATAATTCTTATCAATATTCTATGTTGTTCAAAGTTCCTCAAAGTTATTTTTTTATTTATTTATATCACTAATTGTTTTCAATACCGAACTTGACTTTCTCTAAGAGTTCTGTTTTTTCGGACATAAGAATAATTTTCGAAAGTAATGTATTACGCATTTAATCATGCTTACCTGCAAATTCATAAAATACTTCACTTGTGTCATTTCTTGTATATAATGTACACAATTATCTATTTACCTCAAACTTACTCGTACAAATACTCATAACTGAAACCTATTCTTTGTATTTGGAATTCAAGAGGAAAGTCTAGAAAAGATACATTGTCGCGCGGCGTACCTTTTTTATATTCAAGGACAAGGATCATCATCTTTTTACGGTTTTTTCCACATTATGTAAACTGTAAAGATTCATACGTATGCTATGCTGGCTTCCATAAAATTATGGAACCACTGTATTGTTAAATTATACTTTTTTACAGTTTTACCAAAAACAGTTCTTTTTTCAAATAGTAATACATAATGACAGTAATTTGTATAAATAGTTAAAGAACACGTAACGTATTTTTAAAACATTGTTTGCTTTATTTATATACATATATCGGATCGACAGTGATTTTCTTCAATGAAATAGAATTATTAATAAGTGATATAATTATCATAATTAATATAAAACACGCTAATATCGACTCATTCTGAAAACTCACTGAAACATAATTACACTTTGAAGACTACAGCTAACAAAATACATACATAATAAATTTCCGTTACAATAAAAATTAAATAATGATCTTGAAAAGAGTATGTAGAGGTAGAAGTTATTAAGGCAAATCGGGTTCAAAATCAAGCTCTAAAAGAAAAGCTGTATATATTATTTAACAAAGAATTACCATTTAAATATGTTTTATAGACTCAAAAAAATATTAAAAAAAAAAATTAACTATCTAATGTTATGTATGTAAAAAATAATCCTGTCGTGTTACATATATTCAGTGATTATTAGAATGGCGAATTTATTATCGCTTTCTCGTAAACATTTTACTAATGTATATAGTCGTCATCTATTTGAGAATCTACATAATTCAATTCACGTGGCTATTAGTAAATCGATTTGTGTTGATTTCGATTGTGAATTATGAATACAACGTAGTACAGATAAAAAAAAAACAGACAAAAAAATTAATAATTTTATCGGAAACTCTAAATAAGTTTTTATATATTTACAGTAACCAATTAACGATACAATTTCAATTTTAACTCTACAGTATATAGAAGATATATAGTTTGATTCGATTGGAGTTAAGAGTGGATTTTATACAAACATACACACATATCCTAACGCTTTACCCCTAACGGGGTAGTCAGAGAGGACAGAGAGCCACGTATCGCGGTTCTTACACACATACTTCTTTCGCCTCCTCAATCCTCATCATTCTTCTTACACGATATCGCCTGGATTTACGAGTGCTTTTGACATTTCTGTTCGTAGATTTTATGATAAAATAATTATCGTAATGCTATTAAAGATTTAAAAAATAAACTTTCGTAATAAACTAGCGTAGTATTAATTGGTCAAAAATTATATTTGATAAACATTTTTTTGATTGTATTTTTTTTACTATTTACTCTGACTACCCTGTTAAGGATACAGCGTGAAGATAATATATATGTATGTACTTATTAACATAGTTTTAGCGTGATCATTAAAAGCTGTTGCAAAAATATAAACCAGTGAGTAGTGACTAGAAATATTTTGCAGTTTGCCGATTCGAAGTTGTTAACTAACTTTCTTAAACTAGAATATTATAATATTTAACATATTTTTTGTTGTTTTGCGTTAAATTTCTTTTATGTACTCTGTGTACGCATTAATGATAACATAAATAAATAAACTACCTAAATAATAAAATAAGCACAAGAAAATTTAGTTCTGTGTTTGAATTACAAACTATGTTGCACGCGACAAGGTACAGGGGACATCATAACTTTCCTGTGACTACTGAGCGTTATTACATCAGATAGATATCTACAGTTTTGCAAATCAATTACTCATGTATATGTAACGTATGACTCTTTTAGTGATAATTTACTTCATGCAGAGGTTTTCTACTTTGATAAACTTTTACTTTTGTGTGTGTGTATTGTGTGTGTTTTTAGTCATAAATAACATAACAACTATGAAATAAAAACTAGGGAAAAAACTACTGGCAAAGTAACAGATTTGTTTCATATTGTGGTTATGAACCTATGAAGTTAACGTTTTGCCGCCCGAAAACTAAAGTCAACAACGACGAATTAAAAGTGATAATGGAAACTGGCGATACCCAATCCACTGCTGAGTTAGCAGCAGCTTTCGATGTTAGCATCAAAACAATATTGGTCCATTTGCGTCAAATTGGCAAGGTAAAAAATCTTATAAGTGGGTGCTGCATGAAATGATCGATCGCCAGCGCGATGAACGCGTTCTGGTATGCCTTGCGTTGCTTATTACACACAAAAACGAAGGGATTTTGAACCGCATTGTTACTAGCGATGAAAAATGCATTCTTTTTGACAATCGTAAGCGGTCATCATGTTCGGTAGACCCTGGTTCAGCATCTAGGCAATGCCCCAAACGAAAACTTACTTCTAGAAAAGTGATGGTTATTGTTTGGTAGTCTAGTGCCGGTGTAATTCATCACAACTGCTTACCAAATGGCACGAGCATTACCGCGGAAGTGTACTGTGAGGAACTGGACACAATGATGGCGATGCTCGCAAATCTCCGGCCTTCCTTGGTTAGTCACTCGTCCTCGCTGCTCCTGCACGACAATGCTCGACCTCACACGGCTCAACGGTCGGTCTCTAAGCCACAAGAGCTAGGGTTGGAAGTTTAGCGTCATCTACCGTACTCACCTTGTGCCGACAGACATCTTTTTCTAAAATTTGGACAACTTCTTGGCAGGAAAAAAGTTCTGTACTCGAGAGGCAGTACAAAATGCCTTTGTTGAGTTTGTTGCCTCCAGTACACCTGACTTCTTCAAGAAGAACGTTGAAAAATTACCACTGCGCAGGCAGAAATGCATCGATAGCATGGGTGCATACTTTGATTAATAGAAATAAAAAATATATAAAAAAATACTTTAATTTTTTGTAGTACTAAACGGTAATTTCATAGGTAAAGATCTAATATTTTTAATTTATATTACATTTATTCAATTACACATAGTTTATTCGATTTAGTTTTTAAAAATTCGCAGCCGAAATGACAAAAACAGAGTTCTTATACTTATGTCATGTTTGCCTGTTTTCTCTCCGTCTACTCATCAGTATGTCATAGCTGATTTATTTCGTGATTCTATAGTACACGTACGGAGTCGAAAATGAAACTAGTCACCAGTATTCCGAAATTAAAAACAAATGATAATCTTAAATACAAACTTTTACTAGATTGTATTGTCACGAAAGTGTGTATATTAATTCAATTGATTAGGTGGAACTGGTTTAAACTCAGTTTGCAAAATTTGACTATTAATTTGAATTTAATAAAATCTTGTAAAAAAATGAAATACCATAAATAGTGAGAATTGTGGATCTATTTTGCTTTTAAATTATTTTTTTAATAAACGTTAATTTATTATTGAAGTTCCGATTTGACCGGAAGAAGAATGGCAGTTCCAGTGTCGTTTCAATTATGAAGTGTGTGTAAGAGAAAGCACATACATTCTATAAAGCACATACAATGGTTCATTTCCAATTGATTAGTTTTTTTTTTGTAAAGCGGAACAAACAGAAAAATAATAAAAAAAGATTTATGTTACATCTGCAGTAAATGAAGCAATATCATAACGCAAAACCAATGCAATGCTAATGAAGTTGTCATACTCTGCATTTCAGTTCGCAATTGTAATAGTGGTTTGTTCATTCAAATATTAATAACGATATATTTTATTACAATAAAAACAAAAATAGAAGTGATAATCACGTTATCGATACTGATTCATTGTTACAATATTAAAGTAATGATGTATTTCATTTAATACGCAAAAGAAGTTTTTTTTTGAGGATGTCCTGGCAACATTATAACCAAACGTCATTTTGTGTCATTTGGCTTATCGACTGTCAGACTTTTTGGCGGGAACGAGAGAAGTGAGGTTGTCATTTTATTTAGATTTTCTATTTTTTACATTTTTAGGAGTTTTAAAGTACAACAGTGATAGTATATTGTGTTCTAAAGTTCTGTGTAAGTGAAAAGAATGGAAGAGATCTAAATAAATATGTGTAGCTGAAGTTTTCGCGCTCTTCCAAGAAGTCCTCTTTAACTTCAATAAAGCATATTATCACTTTACTGGAGGAGTGTTAGAGACAGTTAATAGTTCTCCAAAAGTTACGTTATTAGGCTGATGGTCTTGTTACTTATGCCGTAAGAACAAAAAAAAATTATCGACTGTCATGCGTGTTTTGTGGTTGTGAATTGGTATTGTTATTGCAAATTGCAATTAATTGGAATGACATACTTGTCTATGGCAAGAGTTTGTACCTCAATGTGTAATTGTGATTTAATTGTAATTTCTTTCAGTCTACTTCTTTTCAATCCAATGCCTACTTAAGACATAACTTACACGTTTAGTCACTACAGCGTACAACTATATCGCAGCAATTATTATGAAATACTAACAGGACATAGACTGCAATATGTAAAGACATATGATTTTGAAGTCAGTGCAATACGTGAAGACATACTTAAAAATCATAATACGAGTATACTAATTATAAATACAAGACTTCAGGGTAATCTGGCAGTCTATGTACAGTTAGTATTTCATGAACATTGCTGCGATATGGTTGTACGCTGCAGTGACTAACGTGTGAGTTGTTTCTTAAATAGGTATAAGATTGATACCTATTTTATTTATGACAATTTAAAATACTTATTACTGAATTTAATGAAGCATTGCTGAATAATATTAAACCATTTTGTTACTCTATGTTGTATTCTTTTTAAAATCACTTTAGTACTTCATATTTGTATGTACGATTGTTTAGCCAAGTTTTTCGGTGCAACCCCATTTCGGAAAAATATGTCGTAATTATATTTAATTTTATAAGTACTTAAATGTATATTTTATTTTATATATTTATAATTTATATGTGTATTTAAATTTTAATAAAGATCATTGAAATAAATATTCACAGATAGCAGTAGGTAAAAAAATAATGGTAATGATTTCAGCGTTACATAAAAAAAAAGTATCGCTCTCCTGTACTTAAATTTCGAACAAAAGAAAATAATGGCCATGAACTTATTTTTACGTAACTGTACAACGATTGACTCACAAATTGAGAACGTCTAGTTTGCTGTCTTATGTATGTACATATATAATTAAACCGGAAATTAGGAAAGAGACGATAAGTTTTGGCAAATTTTAATAACACAGACAGCAAAAATTAAACTAAAAATTTTTGAAACAATTTCAGAAAAAACAAACAAATCATTTTCAATCTTTTGAAATAATAGTAATGAGTCACATAAATATTTGCATTTAATGATGCATGATTGTTATAATTATCAAACATATACAGTATATTATTTGGTGTATGTAAAATATAATAAGAAGCAGTAAACAAACATTTACTATATTCATACAAATATTATGTCTATTTTATAGTGAAGTACAGGCAAAACTTTTATTCAATTTGTTTATATTTTAATAAAGATCTCATAATTTTCAATTCGTTTATTATAGTGGTTAAAAAATAATTTTAAATGCAGTTATTGTTATGTAGTTTAAAAATTTAACTCTTTTATTCAAATGCGAAAATATTAAATATTAAAACGACAAAGGTTTCTTTACGAAAATTAGTTATAACAATTACTCACTACTAGTAACAATACCAAGATATTATGTTATCTATACTAAATAGTTACACAAAGAAAAATAGATATTTAAGTCGTTGGTCTCAGATATCCATTTTAAAGCAGTTTTAAGACTTAATACAATTTTATAATCGATAAAATTTGATTCTGTTTCAATAACTGTCTTTAATGGTATTGATGCTTTTACTGTGTTATTATTACTAGCTAGTTTCACATCCTCTTCTCATTTTATACGCATACAGGTGCTACCGCTCATTCATTTGGGTCCGCAGTTCCCACGCTCGAATTATATTTGTGAGGTATTGTGCGCCTCCCCCGTGTTCATAAAAGGCTTTTATTTATTAAGGCTAGGGATGAATTTTACAGGTAGCTGACATCAGATGTAGGTGTTCCGGGAGAAATACGTTATGACCGTTATATACGTAGTTGTATTTGTTTTTATAAAACATTAATCTCGTTTAGTGTAACATAAAAGAATGTAAAACAACGCTGTTTTTAATGTAATATAATATTCACAATTTAGAAACTAAATTATCACTTTATGAATGGGCAAGGAAACACAACAATGGTGCAGGAAGAGGAAGCGAATCGGAGCCAACGGCGGCATCCATTACAAAGTCGCGTGTAGTGCAGGCCAACATTCATGCACCAAAACAATGGAATTTCAATAATAAAACAATATAGAAAATATTTTAAAAAATCACGAAGTATATCCATACATACATACGTATCTTCACGCTGTATCCCCAACGGGGATCCCACTAAGTACATTATTGTAATATTTCAGGGGGGAGTGTGATTGGTATTTAACAAATAATACAAAACTGTATACAAACAACCCGCAATAAATCCAAAACAAACTGCACAGTTGATGTATTTCTATATATTTTTATTCCAAGCTGAGCTGAGAACACTTTTAATACTTAAACGTATTGAAAAAACATAAAACAATTGAAAATAAATTACAGGTATGTCTGCAAGAGTACACGTACATATTATATACGTAAGGATTACAGAGCAAAGCAGAACCAGATGGTGATAGGTTGCTACAACATGTTTCCAAGCATTTCCTTACAATGAATCCTAATTGACTTTTTGGCACGCGCGAAAAAATAAATAAATAAACAGAAAAAAAAAAGTTATAATCTGTTGGTGTATTATGTAAATATTATTAAATTATTTTAATTTTTTTCATTTTCGTTATGAAATATAAATTCAACATTTATTAGTATTTACATATTTATATGTAATGAATGTTTCTTACTATCTATTATGAGTTTTTACCAATTACAAAACAAAAAAGTTATGAAGATATGTATGCATGTAGAAAACAAAGTTTGTCTTAGTCTTTTTAAGTAAAAATTATCGGATATAATTCAGTCTTGATGATTTTCCTTTAATACACTGCTTATTATCATTGTTTACATGATTTATTCAGATTCTTCTGAGTTCTGCTTTTGGAGACAGCAATGTTTAAAGTATTTGATAAAAAGAAACACAAAAGGCAAAGTATATATATATTCATAAAGAAAACGAATAGAAGATGAATTCGTAATTTAAAAAGTTTCCATGGAATACTCCAAATGACAACCTGAAACAAAATATATTTAACCTTCTATATTTAAAACCTCCAAAACCCAACTCAACTTTTGAATTTCACATCTGTGTATTCAGATCCGGGGAAATCACCGGACCTACGTAAGTACGACGGTGGTGTACTGGTTTATATGTCCTTTTGTCCACACGACGGATCCATGGACAATTCTTACCAGTGTCTCCATATTTAAATTGAGAGTTCTCGTGTTGCAAGGGTAAAAATACGGTGTTTCTAGACAAAATTACGGTGAATCTGTTAAAAGTATACCGTGTAAATTACCGTGTCATTTTTCAAAGAAAGAAACAACATTATGAACCAAATCAAGCTTTTTTTATTTATTTTTCAATTATTATACGAATAATTTAATATTTTTAATTAAAATATGAAGCAATCAAACATAATTATACAACATTTATTCAGAATCAGTCTCTTCTAACATGACAGTGTCTTTTTCATAAATGGATTTATTCATTTTTGCCAACATATCATTAGTCGGCCTGAAATTGACACAGTTGTTGCCACTTCTTTTAATGGATTGTTGGGTAAAAATGTTCCCTTTTATTGATTTTATTAAAAGTTTGTTCCGCTTTTTGGTTTTTATGTCATTAACTTGGCTGAAAATGCGCTCGCACTCGGCATTTGAATGCGGCAGCGAAAGCACACCCAGCATGAATTTCGGAAGCTCGTTAAATTTTATTTTTCCGTCTATATCCTTTAACTCTAAAATCTGAAAAAAAAAAATAAATTTGAAATAGTACATAGTAATCAATAAAAAACAGTTACGTTGAAAAAACTAACTTTGTGCCAAAATAGATCAGATTTTTCAGTTACAGCCTGTATGTCTTTTATTTGTGTTGCAATTAATGGAAAATTTCTCCATTCATCATCCAGTATTTGTTGTTTATTCAGTGTTTTAGGACTAACGCGAGGCATAATGTTAAATAACGTCGATAATGTAGACAGCCTTTCATCGGCTGATGCTGCCATACACAATTCTGGGCGCAATTTAGACAAAACAGTCAGCACTGGGTCGTTGAGACTGTACCTCTTTCTGATACCCACACAGGCACTGACGAGAAATTTTCTGCAGTTGATTTTGAATTCTTGCAAAATATTTTGTTTATCTGAAATTTCTGGCAACTCCAACTGGCTACTAACTCCCAGTCCCAGATACACATCTTCCAAATTCAGGTAATGAGTTGTATTTGTTGGATCAATATTGTCGAGTTTTGTTGCATGCACATAAGATCGCAGCATGAACGAGGAGAGCAGTTCTCTGTAAAGTTGCGCCATTTTATCGTGTATGTCGATTATTACAGTTGATTCACTTTGAAAGTATTTATTGATATCTGTAAATTTCGACAGTATCCATGCCAAAAAATAATAATAAGCTTTCATGATAGGGTCTTGCAAACTTTTATGAATGTCTAAGCATTCGCTGTCCTCGAGCCATTTTCCATCAAAATAAAGCCGCAATGCGTCCCATTGTTCTAAGATTCTATTTACTACCGAAACCAAAGAGAGCCATCGGGTCTGTGCAGGCCTTAATATTATATGTAAGTACTTCTATTTCCGTAAACAACTGGAAGTCTTTAAATTCTGCTTGGCGTTTGCTACTCACTTTGAAATAGTTATAAATTGCTCTAGCTAACTTTTCAGTGTCTGGTGGCAATTTCTTTGAGGCATCGCTTGCGCATAGATGCAAAGAATGACATATGCACTTAAATACTGTGATACCGAGGCACTTCTCTCGAAATCGACTGGAAACGGAATTTCTACAACCCATCATGGTATTACATCCGTCTGAACCGAAGCCTACGATGTTATCCAGAGGGATTGAATACTTTTCAAACGATTCAATTACCAGGTTATACAATAATAGAGAGAGAAGAGATGACATGCGTTAGCAGAATAATCGTTTTGGCTGAATTCAAAAAGTTGTATTAAGTTCCAGAAACGACTTACAATCTTACCTTGGTTACAATCGTAATATCGTACTACTACGCACATAGTTTTCACCACTGCAATGTCGGTGCTTTCATCTATGAGCACTGAAAACTTGCAATCTTGTAAGTCACGAGCCAATGTATCCTTTTCGCTCCTGCCAACTACGTTGTTAATGACGGCTTGAGCTTTCGTATGTTTCAGCTTAATTTTTTTTGCAACTTCTGGATCAATAAAAGTAACCGATATAAGATCACATAAATGGTCTGCCACTTGGTGAGATATCTTGTGTTCAGCTATGAAAGCTGCAAGTTTTATTTCAGCTACTTTACATTTTTTAAGAGTAGTCGGCACCTTTTTAAATGCACTTTCTATAGTAGGTTGAACAGCGGACTTTGAAGTGGAACTTAATAAAAATTTCTCTTTTTGTTCATGTTTTGTACTACTGCCATGTCTTCTAAGAACGCTCAATTCTGCGCTGATACTTGAGTCACAAATTGAACAAATTGTTTTATATTCATCTTTAGGATGTTTTTTTAACCACGTAGAAAATTCTTTCAGTTGACACCATTCAACTTTAAACTTTTGTTTATAATGTTTCCTTTTTATTCCTGCTCTAGCTGTTTTGGTAGAACAAGTCGGTCTTGTGTCGCTATCATTACTTTCAGTATCACTCTCCATTGTGAACTACTCAACACACTTCCTAATAATACTAAAACAAATATTAAACTTATATACACACCTTACAACCTCTCTCTTCTCTCTATTATTTTAAAATTGCTACTACTACGTACCTACTTATTTTAACGTATCGTAACTAAAAGAAAATGCAACGTACTAATTTTTACGATACCTATTAAACTTAAATCTTAGAATACTTAAATATAAACTTTAAAACCTCTTTCTATTATTTTAAAATTACTACTACTTCGTACTTATTGTAACGTGTCGTAACTCTAACTACGGTAACTAAAAGAAAATACAACGTACTAAATTTTACGTTGATCTATCACATTTGCAAATTTCACTCCTTCTTATATTTATATAAGAACGAGAATAGATTGCGTGGAGCGAACACAAATTTAAATATTGGGAATTCCCCTGCCAACCAGGGGTAGTGTTGCCATTACAAAATTTGATAAGTTGACTGACTGAGATTCGTTTTACGCATAACATGAAATATTTACAACAACGTAATTCATGATGCTAATACGGCGATATATGACACGGTAATACATGAATACCTTGACGGTAGATAAAGACCAAATTACGGTGCATCTACGGTAATTACCGTGTATATGGAGACACTGATTCTTACGATAGTCGGATTGCTAGATCTAGCTCCGACCTATTTACGCGCGGTCGTCAACGACAATCTATTAGAGTGTGTCCACGTCGACGGACGTGCGTCCGAATAGTGTACGACTCGCTACAGCGAAACCTATGACAATATAGAGGTAGACTAGGAACTACTAATGTCTTTAATATGTAGAGTAAAGGCTCGTATGGGATAAAACTTTTGAGGATTGTAAATATAAAGGCTTTAACTTTGAGGCGTGGAGTGGAATACATGTAACATATGTATTTCACAAGAAGATTTCGCAGAATTGTATTTGGTAACAATATTTAGTTAAAATTTTAAATAATCTTTGTTAATATAGTAATGTTAATATGCAATCACAAGTTATTTCGACTTCAAGATCGCCATATTACACGTCCTTGTGATATAATCGAAATAGTTCTACTAAGGGCGTGTTTGATTTTGCCTCCGCCGTAGCTATTTCCGGCAAAAATGTTATCGTCGATAAAGATGCCAGATAGATTTCTTACGCGGATTCGGCTAAAATTCTTGCGTGGACAAGAAGCCTAATTGTTGCAAGTCTTAGCTGTTTACGTCGGTATTGTATTACTCTCTAACAAGAACGGTTGTGACTTAGACATATAGACGGTCAAAGAGTAGACCTGTGTCGTTCGTGATTGATTCAGTCATTTGATTGCAATCATTTCAAAGTATTGATGATTGCAATCACATTTGAACGAACGTATTGTTCATCGATTCAATCATTTTACCGATTCGATCTCAGTACTTGTCAATATTTAATTGATTGTTGTCTATGCCGTTTAATGTGATAAAAGGTGAAATTAAAAATAAAATTACAAGATAACTCACACATACACATTATTTTTAAAAATACAAACTATAAAATTCAAACGCAACAGAATTATAATAAAAACTAAAAAAATATCGAAATCGTAAAAGATTACCCAATCTTTCAATTTTGATATTTTTTAAAGTTTTTATACTCATACAATCATTCGATGTTTGTACAATTAATGATTGATTGGATCCGTTGACCGAATCTTTTTTCATGTTAATACTTGAATGAACGACTCTTTGAAAATGAACGATTGACACAGGTCTCATACAGAGGTAATTTCATTCGTGTTCTACTTTTTCATTTTTGGTACAGGACAATGTGAACTGATGATGATAACATATTTTGTTGTATCTCAAATATGTATTGCAAAATGTTTCTGGCCCTTCCCCTATAATGTGGAGGGAAGATGTATATACATAAAACATGTGTATAAAGAGGTTACAAGACGTTCAAGCGGTTTGAAAAAAGCACTTAGATGTTCGTTGTAGTCAAGCATTTCCGATCGTTTACAATATTTGCTTGATGCTTGAAACAAACATCTATGTGTTGGCTCGGTACTTGATGCGATTCTATATGTTTTGCTTGACTTGATGATGCGACGGCTTGATGCGACGTTTTGGCAGTGTTCGCGACCGCAACCAGATTGATCAAGCGTAGCTCAATCGTACGCTACTTGGAGTAAATATATACTGTTCTGTGGTCGTGCGTCGGATAGTAATAATTGTGGAAGTCGCTTTGTTTGTTAATCATTGCAGACGACGGTTTGTTAGATGACATCTGCAGTGAAAATAATAATAATGACCAACGGAATTAAATAATTTTTCCGTTTTAATTAATTTCACTATATCGTGACGTTTAGAAAGTAAAACCGCCATAGTACTACGACAAAACTTTAAAGCAATGACTCTATCGAAAATTACAAATCAGTACGAAATGGGTAAAAATTTATCTTGTTTGCTAAAGCGGCTTGACTGGTATGTCACGTTGCCTGATCAAGTCGTTTGATCGTCTTAGAACCCCTTAATGTGCATTCAGTCTCCTGCCTACGTCGATTCTTAAAGTTCTCCAATACGTACTCGTATAAGTAGTTAAAGTAGTTCGAGTTACTTTAGATGATTTACGACATCCGTCTACATGAACTGTAGGTACTACATTGATTCAATATGGTAAGGCTGAACGCATAATTGTTCGAAATTAAAATTTACATTGTACCATGTAATAAATATTTGTGCACATAAATCTCTCACAGACATCCATATTACTCTTGATTTATAATAAGTCTCCCTGTATCGTAAATTGTAAACTTTAATTATTAAATAAAACGTCATGCCCCGGAAATCATGAAGGAGATCATGGTTGTGATATAGGAATAATTCGCGTGGAACAATGGACGGGTTATCGAACTAAATTAACATTTCGGTGAAGGTCCCAAAATTCGAGGTCGATATGTAAATTGATGTGATTCATCATTCATTCTAATTCTAAAACATGCAATTTCCAATATTTTCATCGTAAATCTAATATATCATGAAAACAAGTTTGAATATAAAATATGCAGTTAAGAAATTATCTTCAAAAACAGATATTCATGGCTAAAATATGTCAACTTATTATTGAATAACATACCATCATGAAACGCACCACATTATGACATTATATGTATACCTTTAAAATACCTATTATTTCAATAAGGAAGAGATATTAAAAAGGCGAACAAGTCACATAGGTAATACGGAATACAAAGGGCACGTTCCAACCATTAATCATGGTAGATTTATATAACCAAATATATGCAATAAAATAACAAGAATATACCAATTTATTGGACTTATTATCAGTCAGGAACTATTTGTCAATTTCTTTAATCTTCAGATAATTTATATCCTATGTGAGATTACAAACTTAGCACTGGCTTGTAGTATCGATGCTACATAAGGAACGGGCTGAATATCTAGGAACATGTAGGCCAACCAAAAATTCAGTAAATTCCGTTTTCAAATTTAACCTGGGCGGCAACCAAACGCGGGAACTTCGAATTGGAAGTTAAATATATACCTAGCACTATACTAACGGGTAAGTCACACTTTATTGCACCAGTAAAAAATATACAGAAGTAAGACATTAAATAAAAAATACAATTAAGGAGGCCTTTTCGCTAATACACCTTAGGGTAAAGGAAAAAAAGCACTTGGAAAATTTGCTAGGTGGTGTAAACATAGAATTATTATTAAATATTCAGATTGAGTTTAAGTATATACATAAAAATAAGTATATTATGTAATTCACATTATATAAAATATATTATGACACTTATTACTAAATATAATATAAACATGGAATAAACTAATAATCACGGAAACATAGATTAGAAATGAAAGACGAAGGTAGATGCAATGTAGCGGAGAGAAGGTAGGATTCATACAGTTTTTACTCTAAGCCTTATAAAAGAAAACCTAATAAATATTTAAAAATCATTTTAATGTTGATATATTAACTACATATTTGTCTATAATAATGGTATATTTCAGTCTCGATATAAACCAACATTGCTAAGCTACGGTCGTTTTCCTAGAAAATGGAATACATACAAATGCACCCCACACGCAGGGTAGCTTCGTAAATGGCGTCAACACTATCGTATCTAGTGGGAAGTTTCCTTACATATTGATAAAAATACCATTCATACGAAATATAAACATTTATTGAGATCTTAGATCTCAATTAAGGAATACGTTACCGTATTGTTATATGTTGTTTTTTACCAGTTAAAAAAATTAACACTTCTATGATTTTCTTTTTGCGTCCTTTAAGGAATCGATCAACATTATTGAAATATAAAACATGACGTAACATATCTTCACGCTGTATCCCTAACGGGTAGTTAGAAAGGACGAAGCACCAAGCGTCGCGGTCCTTATGTATACTTCTTTAGCTACCTCAAATCTCATCACTCTCCTTACACATAAAAACACAATTTGAAATATAACTTCGGAAAATTAAATAGCGATGGAATTGTGTTACTACTAACTGAAAATTTTTATCTATAAATGTAACGAGTTCGCGTCTATTTGCTGAAACAAGTTGGCCAAAATCAGCTTTTGGTATTTCTCTGTCAATGTCTTTGGCACGCTCAGCACTGTGGATATATCTAACTCAAAAAATTCGATCTGCAGTGAATTCATATTTTATTTAAGCTTTTCTAGCTTCTCGAAGGAACCATTTACGGCCGTTTTGTTAAATTCATATGATCTTGCTTACACGAAATTTTACACAAGTTGCTGTAGATTGAAGCCACAGTATCATATATATTTTCCAATTTCAAATGAATATGATTTTCTTGTATTGTAATGTCGATCTAAATAACATTTTTACATCTAGTCTTTATTATTACATTAATTAAATTTGTAGATCTTTACCTATTTTAAATTACTGTGCGAAATATTGAAAATCAATTTATGATAATGACAGTGCGGCACAACCTCACAGCAAAGCTCTTTGACATATCTGTGGGCACAACAAATTGAAAACTCTGAAAATTACAATTAGTACTTGAAACGGACATTATGACATCACTGGAAGTAACGCTATAAGGATGCTACTATATGGAAGTAACACTAAAATGATGCCTATTGTTATCATATGACATTTCGAATACGTGTCACAGTATTCAAATGGGCCTGAATGTCTAATGTCAGTCTTGATCCACTTTAATTTGACAGCGCGAACTCAATCTATCTTTTATGTTTATAAATCAGTTTATCGGCACCTTTGATCGATCTATAATGTTATGTACTTTCCTACATTTTAAAATAGAATATGAAAAATTATAAAGACATTATAAAACATATTTCGTAGCAGTATCCAATATTACATAAACACATACATATTTTTACGCTGTATTGATAACGGGGTAATCAGAAGGACGGAGCGTCAAGCATAGTAGTCCTACATACTTTTTTTGCTTCCTCAAATCCCATAATTTTCCTCACAGATTTTCGCCTAGGTATGTGAGTGCTTTTGACTTTTACGTCAGCTAACATTCTGGCTATTTGGTAGTATCTAAATCTAATATTCTTTTTGATTTTAGACAAAGAAATTGTTTTAAACGTTACAAACTGAGAATGTGCCATATCTAACTGCTCCACATACTTATAATATAATGCGACCGAAGTGGTTAATCATCGCTGAGTAGAAATCGGATAATCTATAACTGTGAGATTTGAACTGTAGGTTCTTTTGTGACATAAGCACACACTAAGAAAAGATTTATGGAAATCATTTCTATAAAGGGTGACGAGAATATAGAGAATGAGGTTGAGAAAGCATTGAAACTCAAATCCTCTGAGGTTGTTACAGTAGTAAGCAGTAGTAGTCTGAAGTAGGTTACAGTAGTAAAAATTGAATTTAATTCCTAATTGTAAATAAATGACCAAACGTTTTATTTTTTAAAGGGGAAATAAGGAAGAATGTGTCTGACGGCAAAATTTCTTTGGCCCGGCTTATAAAAACTTAACCTATATTTTCTATTTTATAAATTACGAAACGATTGTAAGTCAAAACTATTTCCCTAATAACGGGATCCAAACTTTGTATGGGTAAATTAAATAATTTAAAATGTTATTTTTTGTCAATTTTTGGACTTCAGGAGTTCCAAGTAAGAATTATTTCAATAAATATTCTTTGTTTCGAATTCGAAACACAAACATAAGTTACACTTTAGAGTACATAATGACGAGAGCAAGAGTATTAACTCTTCCTCTCAGGTTTGTCTACTCTATAATATCTGTGCCTTATGTATTAAATAGATAACCATATGCGTATGATATTAATTATACAGATATAATTATCTATTAAATATTACAGCATTTAATTGTACAATATTAAAGTGCCCAAATTCTTTTATTAATTTTATAACGTTGCGTAATATTAATTCTGTTAATGTTAACTATAATTAATGTAATAGAATTTTCATAGTACATACTTCTTTCAGTTCGTTAAACTCTCGTTGTAATTACATTGATGTCAGCATGAACTGTGGTAAATTGAAGTTTTATTATAATAGCTGGTAATTTAAACGAACTACGTGATGCGTTTGGCGTAAGCTTAAAAAACGATCGAGCATCTAACAGAAGTATAATACGTAAAATTATGTACATACTTTAATTTGAAAATGTTGAATCTTGAAGTATAAAAAAATATAGGTATAAAATTTAGCTATATACATGAATAACGAACGATGTTTCTATAAGGTTACGCCATCTATCATTGGTCCAAGAAAAACTCGCACATATCTTATAAACAAGCACACCAATAAAGCTTTATTGCTGTTATACTAGTAAACATAATACACATTCACTTCTTTTTACACACACATAGAAGTACTGACATAGAAAAACGAGCATTACGTACCCACACAAACGAAATATTACAACAGCCTCTTACGTGAAGAACGTAAGCGACTGCGGAACTCAAGATGGCTGACATTGGCAATGGCAGGTCGTTGACCCGCTTGCGCGCAGCCTTCGCAGCTTAGATCGAGCATTAGAGAGGTTGTTATTTCCCGATTTTATTTTTTCGTTCAAGACCTCTTTTTCTGGTAATAGTGATTTAAAATTTCCGTATGTGGTTTTAACACTTGCATGTTAAATACGGTAAAAGTTGTCTGATATTTTTGTGTACTATTGTAATGTGTCATTAATAAAAACCTATTTCAAATGGATACAAATGCAATGTTTACATACATATGTAAATATGATAAAAATTGTGATTTGGAGAAACACATGGTTTGAATTAGACGTTTATAAGCTATTAATTTTCTATTATGTAAACTATTTAATGTATATGCTTATAATCAGTCTTTTAGTAAAAACATGCGACATTGGTCCTCCGGGACGGATGAAGCATGTTCGTGCTAAAAAGTCGATAATGTATCCTCTATCAACTCGACTAGAATACGAGAAAGAATGAATTCAGTACAACATTGCGGCAGTAGCTCCGCCGTGCGGCCAGTCGGGTAACCGCGGAATGTAGCTTAACTAACGGTGCGCGCGCGCAGCGCAAAAACACAAGTTCACTATCACGGAAGATTGCGCGCGCCACACCGCCATTACCGCGTAGTTACGTTGTCGCCAAGTACCTATTATGTTGGCGTGGTAACTATTATACAAGATTCCAGTTAATGCAATAATTTTAAACAAATTGATAAAATATGACAATTATTTTTTTCTACTTTAAATAAGTTCAATGATTATGAGAAGACATCAAAATAAAAAGAGATTCGCGTTGAGGTCAAAATATATACTATAAAACTTTCAATGTTGTTAAGTATTTTTCACATGTCATATTTACGAAAAAAAAGGTACTCGTATTAGATACGAGTACATTATGAAATCAACGCGAAGTAGTTAGCTACTTCGCGTTAATTTCATAAACCTTTTTACGAAGATAGCTTTATTATAATAAACGTTTCACTCCATTTCGCGAAATTAAGTTCATGTACAAAAACAATGAATTTGAATCAATAAACGACGCACAAAAAATGTTTACATTGACATTACATTCACTCTTGTAACGACGAGGTGCTGTTAGTTACAAGAAACATCCGGTCGGTTTTTTGTTCATGAAAATGAATGGAAAATATGTCAGGGTTATGTATTAAAGTTATAAGACCCTCGTTTAAATTTTCGTGCTAAACTTTTAACTTCTAATAAGATTTTATTGAAAATAATACATTGTTTAAATATCCTTTTTATTTGGGAAACATTAGTTGTATCTCGTTAACGTTATGTAAAGATCAATGTTGCAAATAAATAAATCTATTGACTATCGTGTGCTAAAAATTGGAATATGGGGAGCTCCTATTTAATCCTAAACTTCATACTTAGCCGAAAGTCGAATCTTGAACTCCTTATCTTAATTAAATTTTACGAAGACTTTTGTTTTGTTGTAGTATTATTTTTGTAATAAGAACAATACAGTTTACGTTAACAATTTGTATACAATTTTATTATTTGAATAAGATACAGAACCATCTTATAATTTAACGTTTTTCAACTTAATTTCATACCTATACCCATATTATCTATTAACATCATCTGTACCAGCTGTTATAACGTGAGAACTGCCATTGTTCTAACTCTTAACAGCACTAATCGTGGGTATATGTCATTAGTTACTCTTAAATTGTTAATTACTGGTGATTTTGTACGTGTTTATATCATTTTATTAGCTATTAGTAGTTGTAAATATGTGTACGTAATTCTCATGTAATCGGCGTCATTAATGTTGAATGTAGTCTTTTACTGTATGACAACAAATGATGACCGTAGTCAAGCTAAGGACTTTTTAAAAAATAAAGTCATTATTTAAATTTGATATATAGTTACTCTATATAAAATTTTCTTTTATTTGGAGTTCAATAATGACTTAAGACAGAAACCCATTTAAATTTGATACAAATGACCACTCGCAACATCTGCACCTGTCACCGATTTTGGACCTTAAAATAATACTAATCAGATGTCATGTTCTGAGAGATTCATTACCACTGTTCAATTTCGTTGCAGGCATTTCAGAAATGTTGCAGCATATTCCAGATCAAAATGACCTTAATAACCAAAGCGATAAAAGCCTTTATGGAATAACAACCCGTTATTCTAATTAACCTATATTTGTAACATATGGGTCGACGAAAGGCAGCTGATGATAGGTCAGAAATGGGTTGCTAAGCCGTAATTTTGGACGCTATTATCGACATGGATTTGTTTTGTTTTTCTGAATCAATGAAGAAATTGCCGCAGGTTAGGGTTCCTAATAAGGTGTTCGATTTCTTTTAGTTTTGCACCTTGTATTATGAAATCATTCTCATCATGTTAAACAGGTGTAAAATAAACATTTTTCTATTATAATTTATTTCCGCTACAGAAAAATGTAGTTGTTTGTCGCTATTACTCTACATTTATTTCAATAGATACGCTTAATTAGGTTTATTTATAACGCTGTTTTGTAGAATATAAAAAAGCAACAAATTGAGCTGACTGGTGCAAATAATAAGGTCCGAAAAGGATTGTCGTATTGAAACATTACTATAAGTGTAAAAGTTACTAGATATGACAAGTATAATTGTTAATCAATGAGAATAAATAACATTTATATATTCAATTTAACACACTAACTTGAGAGGGAATGACTATGCATAAAAAGCTTGAAAAACCATTTTACATACATTTTGGTTTTGTAGTTTCATTAAAAATTATAACGAACGCTGTTGAAAAGAATTTTCACAATCAAGTTTTTCATAAAATGAATTAAAAAAAAGGAATTCTTAGAATTCCGTAGCCAAAATAACTGAAGAGTAACCGTTATAGTTTCGTCACATTTATTTGTCCTTCTGTCTATGTATCATAGCCGACTTCATTTCGTCATCGTTACACTCATTGATCTGAAAGGCACAGAGATGTAAACTGGTAATTCAAATCGTGAAATTAACGACAAAATGTAAAATAATGGGTATTTAGACTCATGTTCTTTTTTTAAATTTTCTTTTATTAAAATAAATTTATAATTTTTCCGAAATTGCCACAAAATTATGAATGCGTGATCGACATGCTTTTGGTCTTTTTATTTATTTGTAACAAGACATGAATGTTCTAAAAAGTTTTTCTAAAATTTTTTTGTTTTCTTTAAGAAATGGTTTGATATGAATAATGTGTTTAACATTATTTTCAGATTAAGTTGGTTACTTTATAAAATTGCTTCGTTGTACAAAATTATCCCGAATGAGAAATGGCAGGAGTTTTTTGTTTATTTTTTTAAATAATAATGTGTCGTTTAAGCAAGTCTTCAATAGGTCTATTTTTAATTTTCGCTAATATCACGTTTTTTTTTAAATCTAGATCGAGGTTAACTTAGAGGTATGCTATTAGAGTTCCCTAGCCAAACGAAAAAAATGGAAACCCTTATAATTTCGTCCTGTCTTGTCTATATGTCACAAAGATTTCACTCGGAGACTATTTAAATGAAATTTGGAAGGTAGGTGTAATGTATGAACCACTATAAAATGATGCAGCGAAATTTTGAAACAGTAATTATAGGTCATACATGTAACTGACGGATGAAAGATAAAATCTTTAGGTAGGTATTCAAAAATGATATACCTACTTAGTGTCAAAGTTGTTTTTTTTTGTTTAAGTCAATAGTTGCTGAGATATGCGGTTCTAAATTCGTAAATAGAGCTTCTGTCAAAAACCCCTCTAATTTTTCGAATAGGGGATGGAAAATTCTGTAGAAGTTTGAGTTAGTAGAACTAAAAAAGTACTTTCCATTAAAATTAGTTTCAATTTTAAATAATTATGTTGTGTAGTTCTTGAGATAAGGGGTATTTCGGTTACACGCGCAGCAACCGCAGAAATAACTTTGTTTTTCACAGCGTCATTGAGAAATACTTTGAAATACGAAGTAGTTTTTGCTACCGAATAAATGAATATTGTGTATCTCGATTACAGAACCCTTCGATGTGTGTGATATGACATGCTCTTGGCCGGTTTTGTTAGTACGAATAGAACTCAGTCTTAAATACGTCTGCAATGTGCATGGGAAGTACATCGTCTTTATAATAACACCTGCAGTGAACTCCCACGGTTATGGTCTATCGATAGATAATTGTGCATACTTTGTGTGATCAGTTGTGAATATTGTTATAATCGTTTATCAAAGTACCTGATTGAGTGAGTTTTGTATCATCATATTTCTTGCTGGTTCTCCTTAGCACAGCGACCTAATCACATAACGCACATTGACTATAAATAAATACCAATTTGATGTTTTAGATTCGATCGATGAACGACCTATAAATACATTATTACAATGGGAACACCAAGCTGAATGAGCTGTTTATTCCGGCGAACAATTCTAATTTCCAATTAACGGAACGCAATCGAGGTCCATGTTATATGCGCACCAATTTTAAATTTTGAAGAAATATCAAGTGCTAAGATTTGATAAAAAACAAATTTGCTTTAACATATTTTATTTGTTATACATACCAAGTATGTATATAAGATTCTTTAAGCATATATATATATGATATCATTTACGTATGTAAATGTATTTTGATATATATGTACATTTACACACATACACGTGTACAAACACACACGCACACATTCAAGCATAAGTACACGCGCACATTTTACAAGAAAAATAAATCAAGGAAATGTTTAAACGAAAGCGATGTGGCCTTAAATTAATCACTTATAAGAATATTATTGTTGCTACAGAAGCCCACGAATTAGAAAAGTTCTTAGTGATTCCGTTAGAAACATTCCAACTTTAAACTGAACAAAAAACAATGGCGAGTTCCCTAAATTGACCAAAATAAATCGAAAATAAAACCCTTGAAAGACAGTTGCATTAACCTTCATACCAATGGGCCAGTTGATTTCTTACATCTTCAAATAAAAACGTCTAAATGAAACTTGTAGATTAATGTGTACCCATATTATAAATTCTGATACTTTCCCAGGAGTAAATCGGAAGTACGCTTTCACTTATCTTTTTTTTTAAATGATATCTCACGGATTTTTGCCATCAATCAAAAACAAAAAAAAATGTATAAAAAGTCCCTTTCGATTTCCGTTCTGTGTTAAGGCGCCATCTGCCTTAATTCTGTGGTGTGTTTGTTTAGACTAGTTTTTTGTGTGTTGGGATTTCTCCGGAAATCCCTTGGTCATTGAATATAGTTGATATTTAATTTTATGCATTAAAAATCCTCTTAATGTAAATATATTTGGTTAATAAAATCAGTGCCTTGTGTTTTTGTGAACAATGGAATTTACTTGTTTTTCATTTTTAAGGAAAGGTACGTTTTCGAGCTTGTAACATAAAATTAGCCGACATTATGCAACTATGTAGAAATGTAATTATACATGTTCGTGCTACAATGTTTTATGAATTTTTCAATGCATTTAGTGATTAGACTTTTTATGTATTTATGACTTTTATGTATATTTATAGTTCTGAAAAGCTAAGTAACGACTTAAATTTTCTTATTTAATCCAAGAGTTTTAAAGTAAGTTATTATTTATAAATCTTCGCGCTATATCCCTAACAGGATAGTCAGAGAGGATGGAGCACCAAGCTTCACGGTTCTTACATATTTAGCGTCCTCAAGTCTCATCAGTCTCCTCACATTTTTTTATTATTATTTATCATATTTATTCTTCTTTAATTACATTTTTCATAATTTTAAAACTGATATAGTAATGTTGTTTTAAGTCAACAAAAAAATGCATAAAACTTATCGTACAATAATTCTGTGTAGTGCATTTTACAAAAACATTTTTTTTAATATAGCTTATTACCTTAAAGTTATAAGCAAATGTTACAAACATGGTTTCACACAAATGAACATAAAAATCTTTCTCGTTTTTATAGGCTCACGAATTTTGACGTCAAAGGAACCGACTCTTTCACAACTTTCTTCCTAACGAATATGATCTTTGTTCAACTGTTCTTAGGGTAAAAACCTTACAGCTTAAAAACTTTTATTGCACAAGAACTTTTATTGTACCATCGTATTTTTTTCGTTTTATATTATATAAAAGCTTTGAACGCAGTAAGTTACCAACTAAAATATCAGTTGTAACTTGCATCTGTCAAAAAAAATTTTCGTGTCACAAACACATTAAAATTACGTATGAATAAAGAGTAATCTTTTTTTGGTATTAAAGGAAAAATTAAAATGAAACTGCTGTGTGAAAGAGACGGGGTGAAAAATGAAGTTTATGTGAATTCGCGAATTGCAAAAATCACAAAATCTCACACGTATCACGTCACCGGATGTGATATAACCTTTACTTCTAAAACTTTACGCCATCAAAAGTTTATTTCCAAAAAAAAGTAACAATCATCTGAACATACGTTGTTTCCTGTGTATTGATAATTTCGATGACTTTGTGGGGTAACTAAACAGTTTTATTAAATCAGAACTGTATTTTACAAGCTGATAATAAGACAACAAAACTTTTAGAGGTATAAAAATTTGCAAATGGTATTTCGTTATTGCCTAATAATTACAAAGATGATTCAAAATATTATGGAGCTCTGTAGGATAGGCTTCCATTATAAGTGATTATTAACTACATAAAATACTATTTTAGTGTAATTATATTTATGTTTTATTTATATACAAAAAGCAATTGTCTTATCTACATTTAGTACAAATGCGAAGTAACTCTACACATCGAAAAAAGCCTTCTCGTGACTAGAAACGCATCTGCCGACGTTCCCACGGATGAAAGGAAAGGATTGCAGGGATGTCTTGCCTAATATTATGTAGACAATTTTACCTGCGATGGCTATTTATTAGAAACGCAAGTTGTACTGCGTAGTGATTATCTTAACGTATATAAAACAACATTTTAAAACGGTAGCAAATTAATGACGGAGATAGCAGCTGCTGCTTTGGGTTTTTAATTACAATACGAACATGTCTTAGAAAAGACATCAACGCGTTCAACCTTGTTTGAAAAAATATTAAATATCAATGAGGGGCAGAGCGGGCACTGCACTGTCATTATGTAAAGTGAATCTTGTGTCCGGCACTGAGTTATATAGATAATATAGAAATATAATGTAGAATGGTAATAGAGCTTGTATAGTATGCGTGTGCTACTGTAGCTTGTTCGGTATTTTATTTTACATGATGTGTATTAACATAAATAAATAAATGGGTTAATCGAAATCTCTCCCGGGCTGTTGCAAGAAAATTTCAGTCTTATTTACATGTCATATACATATTTGCTTCAATATAATAGTTCGATATACAAGTGTTATATGGACATATTTAAATAAATAATAAATTTTTGCATCTGTTTTTTAAATACAGGATGGAACGAACAAAAGCCTTTATTGCATTTAACCACTGTCTTTGGACTGACCGAAATTTACCACGATACAATTTGTGGTGTAGAAATAATTTTATTGTTATAAGTTAGAATGTAAATTTAGATTAGAATGTAAATATATTGCAGTGTTATGATGAAATCAGAGTTTCAATCAATACCCTAAAATTCGACCAAAAGTTGGGTTATGAGTAAGTTATGACAAACGGAAATTCGATTTTAATACAACCCTTAATAAAGTTTTTATGATCAATACTCTACTAGGTTATTTATTTTTTACGAATTACATATTATTTATATTATTATATCTTTATTGCTATGTTATTTAAACTAATTTATTCGACTATTAATTTGTACCAAAATTTTAGTAGCAATTTTTAGAAACGCCGATCGTATTGTTAACCGACTTCGAAATGGAGGAGGGTCTATGTTCGTCTGCATGTATTTTTTTTTATGTATGTTCAGGCATTTCTATGTTCATGAACCGATTTCAATTATTCGATTTTTGTTGGGTTCAGTATAAGTCCAAGGTGGCCCATTTGAATTTCTCTGATACTGGAGCTTGGACTTCGAATATAGGTACACCAAATAACGCTAACTGCTTATTTATATTGATGATGATGATTCTTTAACCAACATCTTTGTATATGATTCTGATCCAGAATTGGAAAATAAGTTAATTGTAGTTCTACCCAAATATTTACTACCTAATAAAGATCACCCGAACAGTTACAGTTATTGAAGTCGGTGCCAAATCACTGTGCAAGAACAGAGTCTAATAGTTTGGTAGGCTTGGCACCGACTTTAGTAACAGACTGTTGATTTTATATATTACTTATAATTATATAGGTATTTGTATTATATTTATACAACTTATTTATGTACTTAAGTTTTCATTAGTAAAGGATAATTATTTTGTACTTTGCAGTGTTTTTGTTTGTTGGTTTAATTTTTTATTTTTAAACACAGTAAAATTACAAATATTTTTTAATGTTTTTTATTCATAAAAAATGAAGAAAATGTAATGTAACTTAATAAACGAGTATTAACTGAAATTACTATGGTTGAACATTCTTTTTTAATGTCAAGAATTATTTTATATTTGATCACAAAAACTTAAAAAAAAAATCATTATTTAAAAAAACTTTAATTTAGCAATTTCAACTTCTTGGTACATTTAATAATGATGTATGTGTGTACGTTATTGTATACCTTAGTTGTATCTTAAGAATACAACATACATACATAACGTTCTACAAATTTTAAACATTTGACATCCATACCTACTTCATTCATAATTGAGCAAAACGGATACAATTGACATGTGTTACAATTTTACAAAGTGCCAACCCTTTGAGGCATTTTGTGCAAACGCATGCCACATGACTTGCAATTTTTGCATTATCTTTGTAACCGCAAGCGCAGATTGCACAGATTGATCACAATTGCCAAGCTTTTTTCATAAGAAGTACATGCTCGCCAGATGAATTCTATTCTTATATGCATCTATCAATAGATTTCTGTATGGGTATTTTATTCGAAAAATGTGTGTGAGATTTTCAAATAAAAGTAATTTACAACGGATGTGACCATACTGTGAATTTTGCATACAACATATGCCTACTAAAGGTGCGAATTGCGAATAGAATGTAAACTTTGTGCGATCAATTACTGTCACTATTTAAAAAACGTTCTTTTACTTAATACGAAAGTTACCACAAACTAAGGCTTTTTTCCTCGATTTTGCATTTAGTTTCAATTTTTCGACGAAGCAAAAAGTAAGATAATCATTTTAGCAGGGTATATATGTACCTAAGTATGAGAATTGACTATTGGCCCGTTGACGAGGTAGCAAAGCATCATCAAGCCGGCGTCATGGATTCGATCCTCGGTCAGATCGATTTAGGAAATGATATTTTCCAAATTGGCTTGGAGTCTGGGTATTAATGAGAGCTGTCCCAGTTCGCTGTATGATACCCACGATACAAATACAACGTATGATTTCAACACACAAGATGTAATTCGATCCGTTATAATTACGCGCGTGACATAGACTAATTTGCTTTCTTATTAACTTCGTAATTCTTGTCAGTACGACATAAAGTCGAAGGCTAAAGAAATTCCATCGAACTCCATGACGATGGGTATTACTTCCAAGAGCTTGAAAAGCGGTTTCAAAAGTATACAATACATGGGAAAAAATGTAGAGGTAATATCGATCGATATCTTTCATATAAAAAAACTGTAATCGAAAAATGTAAAATTAAAACCCGCCTATGTACGTAATTAAAACTTGCAAACATGATATAACAGACTGTAATTTTTTGCATAAATTGGTGCAGTATGAGACCTAGATGTACTTTACCTTGCTTATTTTTTACTCTGACTGTTAATTCAAAAAAATCCAGTTATCAAATTTTGTTCGTAAGTTTTAATAATCGGAATTGCTATAAAGAAATTTCACTTTGTTGTCGGGTTTTATTTTTAAAATTTTTTATTTAGTGTCAAAAATAAATGTTGTATATTTTATACGCAGTCACATCCTAATTAAATATGTTTATGTTTCTTGCCTTTATTACGTCGGTTAATTACGCATAGCTCATAATACAAGTAATGTACTTACGTCAAGTTGAAAGACCAAATAAATATTTAAATGGCCTTAATTACCAAACAAATACTCCCATGCTCTTTGTTCTTCTAGACAGGCTGCCATTGCAAAATGTTTGGTTTGATGTGGAGATTTTAGTGTCGTTTGTCAATATATTCCTATATGTACTATCTACAGGTTTAATTTCTATTATGTCATTCTATTAGTTAATACGTATCAATAATTATTTAATACATATGTTAATATTTACAAACTTAAAACTACACATTATCTTAAATAATAAACTTCCTCAAAGTTTCCTCAAACAAATTATTTAATATAATATTTTAAACAAAATATATTTTCATACATGTTCAATACATATTTTCTGTTATCATTGCCCACGTATTTTATTAAAGCAACAGCTCTTTATAGGGTTCCGTACCTTGAAATGAAAAAATGGAACCCTTATAGGATCACTTCGTTGTCCGTCTATTTGTCTGTCCGCCCGTCCGTCCGTCTGTCAAGACCCTTTATCTCGGGAATGCGTGGAGGTATCGAGTTGAAATTAAAACCATATACTCAGGTCTACAGTCCCTTGAAGCTGTGAAAAAATCAAACTAATAAGTTAACATAAAAAAAGATACGGCCGTTTATGCCGCGAAAAACGTATATTTCGACACTCTCGAGGGAATCAAAATTTATAGGATACTTTCCGTTGACCTAGAACTGTGAAATTTGGCAAGTAATACCGTCTTATACTACAAGTATAGGGAAAAATCTGAAAACTATACATTTGTAATTAAATGCATGAATACAGCAATATACGAAAACAGCCGCAATGGTAATAGTTCTCGCCTGATTGTTGTAGGAGATTTCAACAGATTTTAAAACCAATCCCCAAAATGCAATTTCATGATATTCTTCTTCTACAGGCATGTTACCCTTAATAAGCACTAGCACGACAAAAACGAACACTATTATAGACAATGTCTTTTCCAACTTTGATGTACAATGCGATACTATTCATTCTTTTTTCAGTCACCATATACAAATCTGGATTAAATTTGATATTTAAGTAAAAAACAACTTTGATTAGATTACCTAACTAATTTAGGTATGAACTGTTAGTATAACCACAATTCTCTATAAGTAATTATAGGTTTTGGAAACTGGATTTTGGGAAAAACTCGGAAAAAACTGCAAGACTCGATTCCTGAACTATTTATAATATGCACCTACTTTGTATGGAACCCTCGGTGGGCGAGTCCGACTCGCATTTGTCCGGTTTTTTTAAAAATTGGACAACTGAAATATAAGAGTAAGCTTAAATTAATTTTAAATTAAAACAACAAGCAATCTGATAACTTCAATCACAGAAACAACAATAATTATGGTGAGTTTATCGATAAATCAATCTATAAAAGAGCGGTCAGTTATTAGTTTCTGTACAATTCATTCAATACAATAATAATTGAGAGCCAGTTCGCAGCAAGTTATTTCACATATTTTTTTTTACAGACTTACATTTCCGTGAGTTAACTCTGTTCTGTGCTAGTGCTAGCTAAGGGTTAAGAAATCTGAAGAACGAATGCTGAATTTATGTTGAATTTCACATGGACATAACGTTGTGTGAATTAAAAAAAGAAAATATTAGCGTTTTTATCAAAATTTTGTCTATATATCAATATTTATGCTTCCATAAATGTTAAAAAACAAAACTTATAATTTCTTCCTGTGTGTTTGTCTGTACAAATATCACAGCCATTTTACTTGGAGATAGTAAGTATAGGTGTATTCTATTAACCGCTATACAATGGTTTACTTAAATTACAAAAAAAAATTAAAGATTCACTCCATTTGTCCACTCCATACATGTAGAATAAAAAAAATATTCCAGTGTACATAAGTGTGTGGGGTATCTTTAAATAGGTCATTAAAAATCATATGAGGAATTCAAAATGACTTTTTACTTAGTCTGTAGTTGGTGAGATATTTAGTCGTAAAAGTTGTATCTAACTTTTAAAGTACAGGGCGCAAATTTCTGAAAATCTTTAAGGTGGGGTAATTTTTATACCGCTTTTAACAAGAATTGGTTTAAATAAGATGGTTTTGAGATATGCGGGATCTTCGACACGCTATTTTGAGTTTAGCGACCACTGAAATAATTTTGTTTACAGTTTCTTTGAGAAATACCTACTATGTTACACTTACTTTTAGTGCTGAATAAATGAATCATCCTGCGTCCCGACTACGGAACCCTTCGCTACTTCTACTACTTCACACGTGAACATATGAGTATTCATTAATTTTAAATTAATGAGTTTAAGTAATAATTAAATTGTTAGTCTTAATTGCAATCTGATAATATGTATAATTTTAATGAAAGACATTTACTTATTTTATTAAAAATATTACAATTCTTAATAGTATCAGATTAGTATTATATTTCATTTCCTACACATGTACTAATTAATGCACATCCATAATATTCGAACATCAATAATGTAAGTTGAACGGCCTCTTGTGTCCTCTACGAGAGCTATGTCTTAGAGGCCCCTCGTTGAAGTCCAAACAGTTTCATTTGTATCTTAACTACTGCGTTTGCACTTAGCAACACGACACAATTCTTATTAAATTAGTTACTTGAAATTTTTCTTGATGTTCTATAAGGATGTCATAAATTGATTTTTTATCGAAACTAGTGCTGTACCAATGGTTTTCGCTTTAACCACAAATACTTTAACTAAGCATAAAGTTATACCTAAATTTACTCTGCGTTTCTATAGTAATGTGACTATAACTTCAGACATCATAATAAAACTTCACTCTAATACTTTTGAGCTGTGATCGCTCAAAGTAAATTTTCAGAGCTCGAAAGCTCCGAAGAGCTTAATGACATTTTTATTCTCCATAAATTGTATTGGAAAAAATAAGAGTTAAAAGAAAAGCTGGGATTAAATATATTTAAAATTATAATTAATTATACAAGACAGTCTTTTAGGTCAAAGACCTCATAAATGTGCTCATACGAATGTATTTGTAGACATAAAGTAAAATATTTTTGAAAGTGGACGAAAATTAGTTAACTGGTTTATAAAATATTTTGCATTACACAGAATATTTACCTAAAACTGGACTCCGCCAAGAATGTTGTCTGTTGTATGATTAGTTATTTATATTAAGATCGCCAATTTTAAATTTAAATTGTTCTTATTTTGTGGCGTGTGGATAGAGAAAATTTTACTATGAACTTACTAATGTAATATCTAAATATAAGCCGCAGTAAGTTGAACTATTAATATGTAGTAACACATCCGTATATGATGAAAGAGGAAATAGCAACCTAACCAGCCAGGAGCAGGTCCCAGGGCCTCTCGTCGACTCATGCTGACCTACTACCAGAGTATTGACCTTCCCGACGTTCGCTCTATCACTTTTCACACTTCTTGAGTTAATTTAAAACTTATTTAAGTACTTTATTTGGACATGTACTTTCAAACAATTAAACGCAAATTGTTGTTAGAAAATTGTTTTTTACGGACCTTAATTAGGGAACAATTGCTTGACGGAAAATTATGCAATAAGTGTAACATACCACTGATTATCTTATTCTTCACGTATAACTTTGACCCGTCCTGGCTTCGTTCACGCAATTTAAATATTTTTTTATCTTTGTTTTAAATCTTGCAAAAGCTTATTCGACTGTACTTCTACTAAATCAATTCTTATGCGACTTTGTACAGTGCACACACATAGAGTTCCAGTGTCAATACAACATTATGATAATTTCAACTTAATAACGAGGGTCTTATGATGGAGTTAGGAGGTGGACAACGGAACTCTTCAACGATTACTAGTAACCCTTTCAATTTTGGGTTCATTTGATTGGTTTTGACGAGTGTTCCATACAATACACTTCGTGACGAGGGTCTGTTGATGGAGTCAGGAGGTGGACAGTGGAACTTTCCAAACCTTACTAGTAACTCCTTCAAGTTTGGTCTCATTTGTTTTTTATTTAATCTCATTACCAGACGACACATTTCATGCTAGTCTGGGAGAAATACATAGAAAGTGCCAGCCGCTTCCCGTTCATGTCATAAAAGTCGACTGAAGAGGATATCACATATCTTATAATAAACTTATAATAGAGGTTATGGACTAAGTCAATGTGATTTATTATAAGGAGGTTACACGGGTCAGTTCTGCTGTATTAACTTTAAGCCCAAATACTAGTAATGATTGCAGAAAATATGGTCAAAGTGTAATGTTGTTGTGTTTTACGGATAGCACTCCGTAATATAATAACTCTGAAAAAAAGAATATGTGTTCTTATGCTCAACACATTTCATAATTTTCATAAGCCATGTGTAGATACGCAACGCAATGCTTGGGATTTTTAAGAATTTTTCAAAATCTACAATCCTGTCACACATTACACTCATCACACATTTGGGAAAACATGATATTGGCTGAAGAATGTTTAAATAGCTGTTGTTTTTTTAGCATAATGAACAATATATACCTATGTAGGTATATGTATTTCTTTTTAAATATTGTATCAACAATTAGAAAGTTTCCATACAGTCTTTCTCTTTAATTGTTTTTATAAAATTATAAAGTAGTAACTTATAGTTAAAGTTACAATGAACCCACAGAAAAACATTTGCGAACAGGAACTTTGTCTTCTAATTATAGTTATAGTGATATTTTTTTATTACGAGTCGGATGAAATCTGCTTGTTTTTGAATGTAAGTCTTAGTGTATAACATTATTTTATGCTCGTTTAAGATGTATAATAAATATGTTAAATAAGCAGCAAACAACTTAATATGCGATGTAATACATTCAAGGCGTACTAGCATATGTTACGTGAAAAAATTTCAATTATTTGAACGAAGTTCATATTTTTATAAACCTGCCGTTATTAAATTAAAAATGAGGAGTTTAATTGTAAAACTCAATTCTTATTAACTGTTGTTACAAATTATTTGACATTAGACACAGAATTTTCAAGGTTATGATTAATTTACTCAGATGTAATCTGCAAGTTTTAATCCGATTGTCAGTAAGAACTTTCCGCAGGGTCAACATAAACTGACCCAGATATCGGGAGTATTGAACTCACAACTTCGTATAAAATTAACCAAGCAAGAATTTATATCGACATGATTATAGGCATGCCGTCACCGCTTCACTATGTGTTTACCATCACGTTGTCGACATAACAATGACATTTTAAGAAAAGTTATAACCGACGAATTTCTTTTCTTTTTTTTTCTTTCTTTATGGCATGGCACACAGATTAGCGTATTTGCCAATGTCACGTATTAATAAGTAGAATCCATGGACGTATCACTATATAACCACATCCATAGTAGAATAACAATCACAAGTAAATTATTTCTTTTCTTATTGTAAAACTCTTCCAGTAAAGTGATAGTAGGCTTTACTGAAATTATAAAGGACTTCTTGGAAGAGTGCGAGAACTTCAGCAACATATGTTTATTTAGACCTACTCCATTCTTTTCACTTATACAAAATTTTGAAGCACAATATACCTACTATCACTTTTGTACTTTAAAACTCCCAAAAATGTAAAATATAGAAAATCTAAATAAAATGACAACCTCACTTCTCCCGTTCCCGCCAAAAAGTCAACGAATTTCTTTTTTCGAATACATTCATGTTATTGTTTTAAAAATTTGGGTGGGTAACGTTGTCTTCGATTGTTTTTATAGATGTAAGCTTTCGTGCTTAATTTTATTTTTTTTAGCTTCAATGGTGAGAGAATTGTACTACCATTTCAGTAATTACTAGAATTTAATATTTCCTATCCAATAACCTTTTTTAATGGGCTAACTCATAAAAAGTCACACACATTTATGGAATTAAATTTAATTTATTGTAAAGTATTAATTATGCACTAAATGTGTACTTTATTCGTCTATTTTTATTTTTAGATATATTAGACAATATACGACAATTTTGAAGTTTGTACCTCTCTCCAGCTCCATAAGAGTCGTAAGGGAAGTCCAATATTCTCGACAGAAATTGCCCAGAGTCATGAATGGTCGCGCGTCTGTTTTTAATTCAATTAAGCTGTTATTTGTTTATGTTTCGTACATAAATACAAAAACAAATCATTGAATAATCCGACACACCATGGAATAAAGTACCTATGTAATGTGTAAAATATTGTATAGTTATGACTATGACAGAGAAGCAGAACATTTCATTTGTTAAATACAGACGACTTCCATGGCGCAGTGGTTTAGGCGTTGTTTCTAAGTGCGGAAGGTTCCGGGTTCGATTTTCGGTCGAGCCAATTTAGGAATCGAACTTTTCTAGATTGTCTCGTGTCTGAGTGTACACGGAGACGCCCCCAGCTGTTGTCGTCGTCTGGTTCTCATAGCACAGGGAATTATCCTAGTTCGGCGTGTGTTGTCTGGGGCATTTATTTATTTAAGCTCTAGCTTCATAAAATAAAATAATAATATTCTCGCACTCAACTTTTTGAAATGCGAGTAATATTAGAAACGTATGTTTTTACAGAATACATATAATATACCAAAAGGGTATATGTAGAGACAAAGTGGAGACGTTTCCATTTCATGTTCAAACAATTGTATTGTGGTTGCTCGTAACGTCAAGTTTACCTTAGTTCGACAATTTTAGCACATTTGTATGTTTTCGTGACACTGAGGTTATAGACCCTTCCGTGGCTTTGCTTGCTTATTAGAGCGTTATATATTCCGTAAAATAACTATGTCGAGACTGAAGTGTCAAGTGCTGGTCATATTCGCTTGTTCAATATTGATTTATTACAAGTAAATCACAGCACGTAATAAAATACGTGTATATTAAACAATTGTAACAAAATGTGTCACACAGCTGTAAATTAATGAAGAGTTTTAAGATAGTGTATAAACTCAGGTGTTACTTTGCGGAAATCCATTTCATGTGATGAATTACTAAAGTCTTTAGCTATTTTCCGCTCAAACTATGGTAGGTTTTGGAGTTTTAAATTAATTCTGGATATATATATCAAGGACAGATTACATAACTGAAATATAACCTCAAAATTAAAATAAATTAATGTTATAAAATGCTACCAACCGCTTCTCTTCGGTTTACTTGATTTACTAATATTGTGTTTTTGTACTGAAAACTTACTTTCATCAAAACAAAACATAACACAAAATATGTATGGATAATGTAGCTTCCTATTTGTGAAAGCGTTTTTGAGATCGTTTCAGTAGGTTCAAAGATTACCCTCCAAAACTTTTACTCTTTATGTTATTAGTATGTACACACTGTTATTAGTATGTACGTGTTTTACTTACAATGTTCAGAGAGATGATAACTCTTTCATTTGTATGTTTATTAGGAATCGACTTTGTTGTTGCTAAGGTACAACGGCAAACAGGATGTAAACCGGTCCTTAAGGAGCCCTCTACTGTAAAAAACATAAATACTACATGTGTCTACTTCTGGTATTTGTATTGAGGTACTTACCTACGCCGATCTTTAAATCTTAACTACGTGTCCATGTTACAGAATTCAGGGCACGTAATAATTGACGCAATCTGTAAATAATAACTTAGTTTTAACACAAGATTTGGTATAGACAAATTAATAAGAAATCTTTTATGAAAATGTTTTAGCTATGCCTTTTTTGTTATATTCCATTCTTATTTTATTTTTATTTGTTAGTGTTTCATGAAACTATTTGCAAACTTTTTATTTTGAAAGTTAACGAACAATTAAAATAAAAAAATTACTTAAATATCAAGCAGGCACTACTAAATAGCTTCATTAGCTAATAGTTAGGATTCGGATCTGAAGATCCTAAAAATGACTGGCCAAATTTCTATTAAATATAATATAGAACGTTTTGGAAAACCACATCTTTCAAACAAAAAGAAACAGCTCGCAAATTTTCATTCTATCGATAGCCACAGACAAACACACACAGATAGATATTAATTACTACGTTATGTAATTCCCGAAGATATAAGATCTCACTTTTGGACATAATAGAGAGAATAATTATGATTGTGTAAGTTTGATTTTACTGTAAGGCTTAGTAAAAGTTCCAGTGGAAATTAAAAATTTTATTTGTATGTGTAATATGTGTATTTACTTACCATATAACAACGCGTCTATGGTCCACATTCATGAGTAATATGAGGAAAAGGCAAAGTGGGTCATGAGGAAAACGAAGCCATTAATTTTTTATTCGTATGTTTTTAAGAGGTAGATGGAATACAGTCTGTAACAATAATATACAATATTGTAAAACATCGATATATTATTGTGCAAATTACATCAATAGCTGCAGTAATTTTACAAAAGAAATTGTGGCCAACCACGTTGCCTGCTTACATACTTAGTGTAGCCAAAGAATACAAAAATAAAGCTTTGAAGGTTTTGTACCTACCAAGAGATTTTATAAAGGTTATGTACTTAATTCATGTATAATTTTCTTCTGGGAATACTACTGAAATTTAATAGTGTTTACAGAAGATAATTAGTATCACACAAGTATAGTAGTAGTATATTATACATAAGTATAGTATTCATCCTATTATCTTATCCAACATAAGTATAATATTTGCACGAGTTAAGAGAACTCATTCTATTTTTTTTTTAAATTATACGTGACACATAAATCTGTGTTATTACACATCATACAGTAAATTGCAAAATTTCTGAATGATGTGTTATATTAAAATTCTAATAACACAATACTTAATACAAAGGATCATACCTTTCGAATTGTAATAAGTAGCCGATCAACATGTTTACAGAATACATAATATTATGGCAAAACAAATAATGAAAAAAAACAAAATGTTAAAAATTAAGTGAATTACACGGTACAAGAAACACGGTTTTTTTTTGGCTTTGTCACAAAAACCGTAACACATACAAGCGCTAAACTTGATGTGATCATAGTACATACTATAAATTAAAAAAAAAAAAACAAAAAAATATGAGAACCGGCTAAGTGTGAATCGGGCTAGCGCTAAGGGTCATGAACTGAATGAAAGAAAATACATTGTTTTAGTAAATACATGATACAGAAGTACTGCATCATGTATGGAGTTCGACTAGCACGCCTGATTTTTTTTTAATTTATTTGTTAATGTTAATAAATATTAAAACACGCAGGAAACTTATATACGTATGAACCCTATTATGCATTAGCCCTTCTTAAATTTTCCTCGCTTCAGTTATAAGACTTTTATGTTTATAAATAGTTATTTCTTTGTAAAATGTGAATACATTGTGCTTTATACAATTTTTTAAATTTTACTATCATTAATATTATCTGAAAAGACCTTAATACTGGTATTAAGTGCATTTTAAACATAACAAAAAGACGGTAGAACTCTTCAATTCCATCGTTCATCGTCCATCAACATTAATTGTAAGAATTCATGTGTAAGGAAATTATTTTATTATAAATTTTATTAAAATCGATTTGTTATTATTGTATATGTGGGTCAAATCTTTCAACTGAATTTTAGAACAGTTCCATGTTACCGATTGAGTTGAAATTCAGGAAACACTTCCGTAAAATTTTGTTTTTAAAAATGTCGAATATCATGAAACATTACTAGCGGAAGTTTCTTTTTCACAAGTAACGTATGAAATGACTTATCTACAGCTTATTACAAAGATTCTTTGACAAATAAAGTTGGTATGAAAGTGGGGAGGGGAACTACGCGAGCGGGAGTGGAGCGCACCGCTGCGCACAGTCACGGTCAAGGTCCACATTTATAGCGATGGAAGTGTCTGATTATTATGTTCGTTGCATGTCTACAAGTCTTACGTACCAGCCTATTACACAATAAGTAATTTATATAAATACAATTATTATGCAGATATGCGTGCAACAGAAACAAAAAAAAGACTAATGACCGTTTCACCCACAAATCATAAATTTTAAGTTACGTTTCTCTTTAATAAGTACCTAGTGATTTGTACCTAATCGAAATTTTTGTTTTAAACAATTATTTATTAGTTGAGTTTCATAATTTATTACAAATTCGAGACGCAAACCTAAATAACCGAAGAGATTTTTTCCCAATCCCTTCAGTTTTTCATTTGTCAATTTTCAAATTCTCTTTTGCGTTATCCTCTATGCGATTGATTTCCTAATTACAACAGCCATTTGATTTTTGTCTTGAGTTTATTATATAGTTACATCTAGAGAATAAAATTAACGGATGAAAAAGCCAGCTGGTCAGCTAAATGTTTGGCAGACTAATGATCTGTTCGGGAAGATAAATAACTGACAATATTTTATGTATAACTACCGACCCGCCACGGCTTCCCCGGGTGGCATGTCGAATGCTTGAGACATATCAAATTTTTTTTATCGAGAATGTCATACAAAAATATCATCCGAATTTCCAACTTTTCGGTAGATTTTCGCAAAGTTTTCTTTCATACTAACCTTATCCATACAATTATGAAATTTACAAAAAAAAATAAGCCAAATCGGTCAAGCCCTTCTCAAGTGATGATTCTTCATACATGCGACAATTGATTTTTATTTACATAGATTTTCTTTCATTCCCCGAACAGCAGTGGCCAAATAAATTTAAGGATATACATACCTATAATGGATTACATCTTCTCAAAATCATAAAAAAGATTGCATATGAAGATCAAATAGTTAGCCGACAGAATCGTAGTGTTAGCCGACGGAAATGTCAAAAGCACTCGCATATCTAGGCGAAAATGTATGAGGAGAATGATGAAATTTGAGGAAACGAAAGAAGTGTGTAAGGATCGCGACGCTTGGCGCTCCTTCCTCTCTGACTACCCCGTGTGTGTGCACAGCTGCGTGTAATTTTATTGTCCTGGATGTGTTTATTATACTAACGTAATTTGTATTAATTTTTAATTTTTTTTGTATGATACAAGTTACGCAAAAGTAGATGAATTAATTTATTAAATATTTAGTCAACAGAGACTCACATAGACAGTTATTTTCGGTTATGATTGAAATTACAAACTATATTTTAGTGTTGCACATACTTAGAAACAAATGTATATATCACCAACCGGGTGGATGGAAAAGACGAGTGCTAAGCACCTGCCATGCCTGCCTGCAAATCTCAATACTTTCTTAACGAATTTCAAGACTCACTACCACATAGATATATGTATATATCTATTACTCAAAATCCTGATTTAGGAGTATTGTAACTTTTCGCAACAAATGAATGTTCTTACTTTAGTGCCAACTGGTTACAATTACAGTTTTTTGTTATCTTTAGAAGATGAACAAAAAATTGAGATGGTTTTCAATGATTTAAATAATAACGCTTCAAATGATCTCAATATATTAATATTTACACCAAAAATTTTGCGCTTAATTTTGTCTTCTCAATAAATTGTACTAAGGTTTAGTATTAATTTTTATTGTATCTAAGCGAGGAAGCTCAAATAAAAAAAATACACTATGGATACCACACAACGAATTGTTGGAGCAAACAATAACATCCTGAGTACAAGACATTTTAGATTCTTTATCCCTTAAACTGATCTGTCCTGGAATCGAAACTGGGACTATCAGTTTGGAAAGAAGATGTACTGGCAACCACGTTAACGAGTCACTCGATTATGTAAAAGTAAATAATGTGTTACTTAAATGCCTCGACATGAGAGATCCATTATGAACTGACATTAGGATAGGTAACGCGATGCGCCTTGAACTGTTTTAATATAATACAGTATCGACATTGAATTATAGAGCGAGCATAATATTTAATGATATTATTATTTAGTTATTGCTGCGTTAACCCCGAGCTTGCTCTGACATTGAGTACATATATTTAAGATTACGACGTACGAATGTTAATCTAATTTATTATATTCACCATCGAATTTATTTGCATTTAAATGTGTCACTGAATTAAATTAAATAACATGCAGTATTATAAAATAACATAAGAGGTCGAAGTAACTGCTTGACCTAAATTCTTTAGAAAAATGTAACAAGACTTCCATTACACAAAAAAAGGTAAATTAAAAAACTTCTAAAAGATTAAGTTCGGATGGCTAATTCGAGGGTAGAAATGTGAGTTTATTATTACAATATTTAGAAAGTATATATAATTATATACGTATAAATAACATGAGCAATTTTTAATAATAAAATAATCCCAGTTAAAATCGCGGATCAAAGAAAAAAAAATAAGAAGCTTGAGATTCAAAATATCTATAACTTTTCGTTTCTCAGTTTCCATTTTGGATTACCAGTTTACGTATCAAACAGCTTAGTACATGTAAATACGAGCATACTGATGGGTGACAGACTGTAAGACAGACAGATGGACTCGCAAATAGACGACTGACGGATGAAGAAACGTAAATCAGACGGTTGGACAGACGGACGAAGAAATAGATGGACAGACAGTCGGATATAAAGACGGACAGACAATCAGATATAAAGATGGACATACAGTCGGATAATAAGACGGACAGACAGTCGGATATAAAGACGGACCGACAGTCGGATATAAAGATGGATAGACAGAAAAACAAACAGACAAAAAGTAGACGGACAGACAGTCAGATATAAAGACGGACAGACAGTTGGACATAAATTCGGACATAGAGACGAAGACATAGACGGGCAGATAGGTATATAGACGGACATACAGATGGACATGCAGTCGGACATACAGACGTAGAGATAGACAGTCAGATATGAAGACGGTCAGACAGATGGACATACAGTCGGACACGGAGACGAAGAGATAGACAGACAGACAGTCAGATATGAAGACGGATAGTTAGATGGACAGATATATGTACAGACTTGACGAAACTACACATATTGGGGTTCTGTTTTGTCATTTTGGTTAGGGAATCATAAAATGACCAACAATACTGAGGTTCTACCGTCACTAGTGTTTAAATCTCACGAAACCTATTTTCGTGAGGTAAAGACAATCAGAACAGCACTCTTCACAGTGGCGATATTCAGATTAGGTCACTTTGCGAGATTCGAGCTGATTTTTGAATATAAAGTGCTAACTTGTGATTAATTCACAGAATTATGTACATTATACTTATTATGTTGTTAACTATTGAATTCCAAATAAGAAGTAATTTACAATACTTATACATCTTCTTTTAAATAAATTATTAATAAAGTAATATCTTTGAATTATTTTTCGTTAAACTCTGAAATGCCCATTAAATTACAATAAAATACATGTATATATTTTTACGCTATTTACAAAATGATCTTCCACCATACTGATATTATTTATTACAGTTATATTAATATACATGTATACAAAATTATGCATAAACGAACACATTAACATAAAGACATACTACTCTGTCAAGAAAGTACTGGGAAAAGATCAATAATACACGAAATGTTAGTTATTCATCCAAATTTATTTTATCACCTTCAAAGTATGCTCCTTCAGAAACGATACACTTATGCCAACGAATAATCCAATCATCAAAACATTTTTTAAACACTTTTTCCGGAATTGAGTTCAGTGTTCGCCACGAATTCTCCTATATGTCTTCTACCGAATGAAAACGGGTGCCACGAAGTGGTAATTCGAGTTTAGGAAAAAGAAAGAAGTCGGCTGGAGCCATATCTTGTGAATAAGGTGGTTCCTCGATGGTATTTGTGAGTTTTTGGTCAAAAATTCGATCGCAATGATGGCCTTATGCGAAGGCTACGATAATGCTATCGTAGTGCAAAATCCAAGAAATTTCTTTTCACAAATCTGGCCTTTTTCGTCGAATTTGCTCTCTTAAACGCCGCATAATGCCCAAATAATATTCTTTATTTACCATTTGACCTTCCGGCAAGAATTCCGAATGCACAACACCGCGACAGTTAAAGAAAGCAGTCAACATGACTTTGACTTTTGATCGACTTTGGCGTGGTTTTTTCGCTTTCGGTTCAGTTGGAAGGCGCCACTCCGAAGCTTGTTGACTAGTTTGCATGTCAAACTCGTCAACCCACGTCTCGTCACCAATAACAATGCGTTTCATGAATGTTGGGTCGGAATTGACTCGTTCTAGCATGTCCTCAGCGACTCTTATGCGATTGTGTTTTTGAAGAAAATTCAGGTCTTTTGGTACTAACCGAGAGGCAACATGTTTCATACCCAAGTGATTATTTAAAATGGTACGGATCGACTCGTGAGACACAGAAAGTTCGGCGGCTATCTCTCTCAAACTTGAATGAGCATTTTCAGTCACTATTTTCTTCAGTTTTGCGATGTTAACTTCAGTTGCAGACGTTGATGGCCTACCAGAGCGACGCAAATGTTCCATCACATCTCGACTGCTTTTGAACGCTTTGTACCACTCATAAGCACGTGTTTTTGATAAAGTCGATTCACCGTAAGCCCTCTGTAACATTTTCAGTGACTCCGAACACGAAATTCCATTGGCGATGCAAAATTTAAGACAAACTCTTTGTTCGATGTTTTTGTCCATTATGAAATTCGCAATATGCACTAGAAGGATATAACTAAAAACAGCACTGTATTTATTCTAAATAACAGATGCAACTCAAACTCCGCGCAAAAATGGAAAACAGTTGTGCCAATCTGACACTAACAAAAAAAAAACAAAAAATTGAATTTGGAACCACAAACAAATCATCCATTCCTGATACTTTCTTGACTGTATGTATTATTCATTTCAAATTCATTATTTTTATGATACACAAGCCGTACTCGTGACTTCGTCCGCGTCAAAAAAATTTCCGTGGATTTTGAAAAATAAAGTAGCCTGCGTCTGTCGCCGGGCAAATACTGTATCTCTGTACTAAGTTTCATCATAATCGGCTCATCGGTTTAGTATTTCCCATACAAACATCCCTCTTTCCATCCTTTAGGGATAATTTTTGTTAAAAAGGTAGCTTAATGTTCGTCGCAGGTGTCAAGCTATATCCGTGTCACATCAAAATCCGTATGGTGGTTTATCCGTGAATAAGTAATAGAGAGACAGAGAGACTTTCGCGTTTATATTATTAGTATGAATTAGCTGATGTAACAACAGCTTGGTATAATAAAAGTCATTCGGTTTATTCGATTATTGTAGTGATTGTGTTTGAACATGCTATTATGCAAATAGGCGCATATCCATAACGTATTTGGTTTCAAGGCCACCTGTCATTTGTAATGACTGCTTGGATATAATCGACATGGACCATTCTTCAAATATCAAGATGACATGAATTGTGTTATAACATTCGATCATCATAAGATAAACATACAAGCCAATAAAGGTTAACTTTGACATGTAAACTCACATCAAGAATGTTTTAATGAACAAAAGCACTATGTGCCTATTTTTATGTAGCGTAGACACAAAAATGCTCTGTAATATTATACAGCACAGACGCGCAGGCTGTAGTCGTTCTCTAAAGAATAGGTATTATAAGGAACTGGTATATACCAGGCCATAGACAGGCCGGGCAATTGGTTGTTAGCCCATTGGTTGTTAGCGCGTTTAAACAGAGAACACTCACTATAAGTACTCAAGATTTAAAGTGTAAAACTTTACTTTGTAAAACTAATTCTGGCAGTAAGGCTTGAAGCCTAAAGCTAAGCTTTAGAGTTCGTTCTTATTAAGTAATTTTTTCGTCTTACAACTCTGTCATAGACACTTCAATAAAGATATATTGTCAAATAGCACTTTCTTTAGTGTGTATGTAATTTCATAGGTGGTTCAAAAAAGCGTAGTTGTTTTAAAATTCTTCCACCCATAATATACTTATTTCTAAATATGACGTCAAGCGCGACGTTATGTATATATACTTTATACATACCATATATGTACATAAATATATGTACATAAATATATGTAATTTCTATACACGCGTTCTAAGTACGATTTTAAATACGATGTTCAAGTAATGTTTAACGTCTAGTAATAAAGTACAAATTAGAAATGTTTTGAAATTCGTTGCGCAGCGGTTCTCAAACTTTTTCGGCGAGGGAACCCTTTTATAACACCTATATAATATATATGAAATAAAAAATTTTGGTTTCATGTTAAAATTCTAAGTTTAATAAAAATCATACAAAATGAGATATTTTACAAATCATGAAGGCGCTCCGTCCTCTCTGACTACCCCGTTGGGGATACAGCGTGAGGTTATGTTATGTTATGAAGTACTGTATCAATGACATTGTAAAATCGTGAAATTCTTTCCTTTTAATGGAGGGTATGAAATAGTCTTTTTTATTTTATTCTTCACCTCATTTTAGGAAATTATGTGACTCAGAGAATATAAGGCTTTATAATTTACGGGAAAAATGTGAAAATAAGTTTTTCGGATTTCGCGAAATTACGTTCAGAAATCGACTTGATGTGATGTTATTTTGGTTATATTTTGATGATATTAGATGATTTTATTTTCCACCGACTTCCAAAAAATTAGAAGGTTCTCAATTTAGTTGTATTTTCTTGTTTTTCTTTACATGTTTGTTAACTCATAACTCCGTCATTTATAAATGGATTTGGAAATTTTTTTTTATTTTATTTAAAAGGATGCATTTCCAGATTGGTCCCATTTAAATTTCACTGATATTGAAGCTTGAGTTTTGAAGATACACCAAATAACACCAAATAACGGGAATTGGTTTATACTCTTTATTTATTTATATTGATGATTTTCTTGTATGTCGCTTGTTAGCTATCTTTATCCCATGCTATAATGATAGTAGGGAGAAGGTATAAATTACCTGTGATACAATAAATTCGAGTCAGTCTTGTGGACAGAAAATATAGTTAGGGTGTAATTATGATATAACTTTTTCACTGTTCTTTTATAACTGAATGATAATAATATGATATGATATCGATGATAATGATATTGATAATGGGTAGTAATATCCCATGTTCGATCTTTTCGCATCTTTTATTGTGAGAGCCCTCGATTTGTGCTCTTCAATAGAATGGAAGTTAACGCATTGCGCTTCAGAATTAGTAAAGAAATTAATCGTAGACTTGCCCTAGATATTTGTTTACGCCAAGGGAGAAATAAAAAAAAATAAAAAAAAAATTAAACGGACTTCAAAAAAAATCACTGAAAACTACGAAATAACTATCCTTTACTAATCAAAACCTAAGTGCGAAAATAACTTTATAAATAGGATACAAATACTCATATTTTTTTGAATTTGGTACAATAGTGCGATATTAAGTATAACATAGTATCTTTTCGTTGTGACAGTTTTCGTATTATTGGCTTTATTGATTGTGCATGATTTTGTTTAATTTTTCTTCTGTGTGCTCTTGCGGCTTACAGAGGACTGTTTTATTTGTATTTGTATTTGACATCTGTCTGTAATCACAGACAAATGTATGAATAAAGCATATTAAAATAAATAAAGAAATAAAGCATATATATGTAATTAAATTTGACAGTTATTGAAGTGAAGTTGAAGAAATTAAAGAAATAACATGTTTTAGATATTTTAGGTGATGGGCGCCTGATTGAATGTGATTTCTGGAAATGCCTGTGGAGGTTTAGTTGAAAAGAGAAACATTTTGCAAGCAACGAGTTTGATTCTTTGGGCGGAAGATTGCTAAAAATGTCATAAAAATGGATTGCTTAGGATAGATTTCGGCAAAGTAACATTTGACTCTAGTTATAGAAGCATAAGCATACGATTGCGGTTAAGTAGCAACATGCAACTTCATTTAATATCCTGAAAACAAAGGCAAACAGTAAGCTAATAATAACTAATACTAAAAAATTCTTAAATTTGAGTGCGGAGACAAGAATGACTATTAAACTCTCCCAGAAGCCACTGTAGTATCACACTCTAAACACTACATTAGAATTAATCAATACATATTAAGATCTTCGATCAGGAACTCATACCACTTCCAACAATACATGACTTCTCACAGACAGGAATAGCATACGAAATAAAATTACAAGATTACTCTTATGATAACCTACACGAGGTCATGAATAGAGTCAAAGAAATCAAGAAACAAACTCCCTGTTCTCCTGAAGTAAAATGGCAAATGATGATGACTTAGGACAAGTTGCGCCATGTTAGTCCTATGTGCTATTGGTATCGCCCTTTTAGTCAACAAGATCTACGACTACAAATAATCGAAAATAAAGATGACCTAGGCGAGCGAGAACGCTACCAGAAGCCATAAGACGAGCTTCTCTCCAGGAAGGAAGGAGTTGTAGAAGCATAAACATATATGCGCTTAAGCAGCAACATGCAACTTCAACTGTTTCAGACTTCAGACATATCTGATAGTTTTAAAGCCAGTCTCGTATAATTTGTTGAATTAATATTTTAATATTATAAACTATTGCAATTGAATTAAATAAACAAATATTTCATTTATAAAAGTTTTTCGGTTGCCAACATATAACTCTCTACGCAATATTTTTTTCTCTTTTTTCTCTCAGTATAGAAGTATCCTTCTGCAAATGTAATTCAATTATTGTATTAGCAAAAAATATCCCTCTATGCTACGATTAAGTATAAATATAATAAAATTCAAATTAAATTTAAATACTGTGCAGCGAGTATTATGACGCTTATTCAGTCATAATTGATTTCCAAATTCAAATCTTAAAATAAAGTTGCATTAAGATGTTTTTTTTTGTATAACGAATTCAAAATAAATCCGTTCGATTATTCGAGCTTTCACGGTTCACCGTATGTTTTTAGACTATTCGACATATATCCGCTTTCAATTTCACAAAGTTACTATTAATAAATCCAATCTGTTAAAAAAATATTTGAAATTTGTCTTTACATTGTGTTGGACGATAAATTGTATATACCTCATATATATATAAATAAATTTGTTTACTACAGATTGGTTCTGAAAACCTTCTCCCTTACAATTCAAAATTAAATGGACTTCAAATTCAAGGCTAAGCATTGTACAAACTGCTTTGTAACGCCCACACGCAACATTTTGAAAGGTAACAAAAACTTCTGACAAATCGCAGCACTCTGTAGACTCGCCATTATCTGCAAGGTTTTCAATGGGGACAATGTTCTCAGACAAAGTGATACAGTGTTGTGTCTTTCAGACTACAAAATATGACTTAATCACTGAGGAACGTCTTAGACTAATACTTAAAACATGATTTTTATAATTGACTCACTTTCTGGAAGCCGAAAAGTACATTACACATCTGTATGTCGAAATGTCATCCTGATGTCCCACATAGAATAACGTCAAAATTTCTGTAAGCAGTGCTGACAGGGGCGATATCATTGTTATCCAACTTGACTAGCAAGAAGAAAATAAATAAATAAAAAATAGAAGGTAAAAGAAATACGTGTATAAGTACATAGTTTCCATAAGTGGTACAGCATGTTGCAATTTAAGAATTATTAAAAATCATTAGCAAACTAGTTACAGATCTAAGATGACATGTTATAAGAAGTCCAGATTCAACTCATAAGCTACGCCAGCCACACTCAAAGTATGCTCCGCGAGGCCCCGGGGCTCCGCGGAGCACACTTTATATTAATAGTTTTCCACTTTGTGACATTGAAAGAGGCAATACGTGGAATAGTCTAAAAACACAGTGTACGAAATCTCGAATAATCAAACGTATTTATTTTGAATTTGTTATATAAGAAGAACATCTTATAAACATTTTTTTTAGACTAATTGGAAATCAGTTATGATTGAATAAGCGTCATAATACTCACTGCACAGTATTTCAATTTAAATTGAATTTTATTATATACATACTTAATTGTAGCACAGAGGAATCTTTTTTGCTAATATAATAATTGAATTATATCTGCAGAAGGATACTTCTATACCGAGAGAAAGAAGACAAAAAAATATTGCGTAGAGAGTTATGTGTTGGTAACCGAAAAACTTTTATAAATGAAATATTTAGGAGAGTTTGATAGTCATTCTTGTCTCTGCACTTACATTTTAGAAATTCTTCAGTATTAGTTAATATTAGATAATTGTTTGCCTTTGTTTTCTGAATATTAACTGAAGTTGCATGTCGCTACTTAACAGCAATCGTATGCTTATACTTTTATAACTAGAGTTAAATATTACTTTACCTATATCTATCCTAAGCTATCAATTTCTGACATTTTTAGCAATCTTCCGCCCAAAGATTCTAACTCGTTACATGTAAAATGTTTCGCTTCTCAACCAAAAAAATATCCACAGGAATTTCCAGAGATCAAATTCAATCAGGCACCCATCACCAAGATTATCTAAAATATGTTATTTCGTGTAGGACTTTAGAATCTCGGTTTCAATTTCGTTTAATAGGTAAGTACATTACAAATGTCTTTCATGCGTTATTTCCGTATTTTTTTTTGAAGTTTATGTACTGAAGTTTTTCACACAGAAGAATTGCACTTTTGGTGGAAATATAGGCGGAGATATAAAAAAAAAGTAAAATAAGGTAATAAACATAAGTATTTATGCATACTATTTATATTTCATGGTATTTAATTAGTACTTTACTGTTTAAAAGAATTACTATTTATAGTCACGTTATCAGTATAATCTCTAACTTAATACGGCGAAGTAAGTACAGTTCTGACGGAATAACGTTAATAGCTTTTATACTAATTATAAGTATCTTCCTGACCGAATGTATGGTTCGTCTATGCACTACAAACTCAAGAGACTATAATTCACTTACGCCGCTACGTAATTAGACTTCCTGTAATGCGTATCCATTTTCACATACGATACGAATTTTTAACGGTACTTACTTGTATCATATTGTATCGTGCCAGTATCTACAATCATCAAAATTCCGTATAGGGGTTTTCCTTTTTAAGATATCTATGTAGGATTACATAGCTGTCCTCAATTTACTGTTAAGAAGAAACTTTTTTCCTCAATGCATTCAAATGATTACACAAATAAAAATCCCAGAGTAACACACATACACACGTAGCGTCACGCATTTTCCTTTCGGAGTGGATGTACCACTAAGACAGAAGAAAACAGTAATTTGGATACATGTCTGGCGGTGTTCGAGCTTAGAGATGACTTTAAACCACACATGTATAGGATGTAATCGTTAACTGTGGTCAGACATTTACTCCGTGAATATAAAAGAAATGGAAAATCTTTGAACTGATAACGACTTACGTTGTCTAATGATGTCCCGATAACTTTGTCTAGTAAGTAAAACAACATTAATAATTTCGAAAAATTACCTGCGAAAGTCCAAAATTTTGAACTTAATCATTACGACCAATTTACTCTTGCTCAAAAAATATTGCAATAATCTAAAATTTTGACTTTATTCATTCCCATACAATTACTATGACACTCACTGAAACTAACAAAATAAATAATCCGCATAATCCAAAATCTGCTTCTTAAATACAACATCGGCTGAAAAAGTCATCGTTGAAACACAGACTGATATTAAAAATCGTGCTGTTGGTGTGCAAGTAAATTGTCGTACCAAGTATCGCAGTGTATCAGTTCAATTAAAATTGTCTTTAGTTGGAGTTGATAAATCATACTCAGCGATTAAAACTGTTAGTGTAAGTACAGCGACATCTCCAATAAAATCATTGCGTCAAAAATCTATTTCAAATTTACTCGAAGCGAACACATTCTAATCGCTCATAAGATATTATTTATGAACTTTCAGAAAATACTGGATTGAGTACTATAGATTGTAGTAGTTTACAATCTCCTGTAAAAAATACTAAATCTGTAAAAAAGACAAAATACTGGAGTTCCTGATGAATAGAATGTGATACTAGATCGTATTAGTGTTATATCTAATATAAATATTACTACTATAAAATTATCATTAATGAAAATACGATGCCAAGATATTTTGAAAGATTAAGTAACAGTTTGGAATGAGCATCAATAATGCTAGCATTATTTTTAATAAAACAGTTCCTGTATTAGCATATTTATTAAAAACGCTTATTTACAAGTTTGAGTCTAGTAACATTAAAATAATACTACCGATACCATTTAGGAGTTCATATAGTAAATGCTATCATTGATACAAAATTACAAACCGTTTGATCCGGAATATCAATCTTTAACTTTGTCGGAGTATAAAAAGTGTAATATTTTAAAGCATTTGATATCTTGTACACCAGATAGTTTTATAAATTTCATATCAAAAGGATTTGGAGGACGACTTTCACATGAGCTATTATTTCAAGAAAGCAGTTTATTAGCACAGTTACCCGAAGCTTGTCCTGTCATGGCCGATCGAGGATTCAAAAACATTGTTTCACTTAAAGATAAAAATATAGAATTAATTCGACCACCTTCGTTTAATACTGGAGTGAAATTATCACAATCTGAGGTTTTAAAAGGCAAACGAATCGGTGCTCTACATATTCATATAGAACACGTCATTGGAAGAATGAGAGAGTTTGATTTTCTCAAGGCTCATGGGGTTGTTGATTGTAATATAATAATAATAATATTATATTTTGCCTTCCACAGATTATATTGTTGTTATTGCTGCAGAATTAGGGAATTTACGAGCACCTATATTGCAACTTAAATTTGTGAATATTTACTTTTTAAAATAAATTACTAAGTATGTTTTAGAAAAATAGATATATTTATTGTTTATTTTTATAAGCTAACATCAAAGTATAAAGATTAGTAAGATTACTGTATATCTTGAATTTTTACAGATTGTAATAGTTTTTGAAATATATTTTTTGACCAAAATGACAAAGCTTTTTTAATTAGAGCTTAGATTAGAGCCTCTAATTAGAGCTTAGATTTTCTTCGAAACCTGTATCAGCAACACAAAATATACTTTCTTTTTTACCAGTCATTAACATCTGTAATTGCGTTTGCGCAATACACTTCAAGCTAATTTTATTTTTTGGCAAAAAAGTGTTCAATGTTTTACCACTGGAGGGACATTTAACTTCAACAATGGCATTACTAGTCAATCCATCAGATGTTGCGAAAATCAAATGACTAGGTACCAGATACATCTCTGGACGCGTAATTAGTATCCCTAACTCTTTTTCTAACACTTTTATTACATCTTTTTCTAAATCTTTTCCCCGTGTCATAGCACTTGTTCCATGTACTTTACTTGCACCAATAACTTGTTGAACAAATGAACTACTATCGGTTTTACAACGAGCAGCTTCATAAAATTTTGATACTGTAATACATACATAACGAAGTCCATACACATTCACTTTGTTGTTTTCTAAGCTGTTCAGCTTCTTCACACATCTCAATTTTCAGTTCAGTTTTAGAAAATTCCAAAAATTTATCAACTTACAAATCAGAACATTGATGAAATTCAAAAATCAGCCGATGTAATGATAAATTATATATTCTTTTGGTCTCTAAGTTAAAATTCAATTGTCCGATTTGAGAATTTATTTGCTGTTTTTTTGCCAATTTTATCGCTTCTTGTAAAAACGTACATATTATCAGGCAACTTGTTAATTGGGGCTGAAGAGACTTTTTCGTCAGTTTTCAGTTTCGATATATTTTATAAGAGTCCCAACGCCTGATAATCCAGACGTTTTCTAATAGCACGCAACTTCAGTAGGTGTTGGATCTTCACTTCTCCGATGAGTCCACATAATGCGTGTTTGCAACCTGTACATCAAATATAAAAGATTATTATATGTCTATAATATTAAACAACTTATGTTTTTATTAAAGTATTTGTTACCTGCTGAAGCTGCACAGTCATGACATTGAACGTCTTGAACTTTTTTCAACTTTTCGTTAATAGTTAAAGTAACTGAGTAAGCTTTACTCTTAACTCGATGTTCTGGACATACACGCCCTTTTACTGTGCAAATACCATTCTTACGGTTAAGTTGGACACAACCTATAGCCTTGCCACCGTAACTCTCACGCGATACTTTAAAAATAAATTAACTATATTTTATGAAGAATAGATCATTTAATATTATAATTTACAATATTATTTTTTTACAAACTTACATTGATGCTTTAACATCTCGAACTTCAACTGAATTAATAGTCCATTGAAATGTTACATGGACCCTGCGTTTGTCTGAGGATGCGACGATACTTTTAGGATGTGTGGGGGGGTCACTAGAAGCTTAACCCCAAGTTTGTGCTACCAACTACCAACCCTACAAAAATTTCAGGAATTTTCAGGAAAAAGTAATTAATATAAGCGAACTTGTAGAAAATTCGATTTGCTACAAATTATATCTAAATAAATTTTTTGTAGGGTTGGTAGTTTGAAAGATATATCGAAAAAGGCGTTTGCACCTTTTTCCAATATGGCGGCCGCGGGACAAGGGTTGCGACCCCACAAACTTGGGGTTAAGCTTCTAGTGACCCCCCCACACATCCTAAAAGTATCGACGCGTCCTCAGACAAACGCAGGGTAAGGCCTATATTTTGTAACATTTCAATGGACTATAAATCGAACATCATTTTTTAGAAAATCTCTTATCATAAATATATGTCCACATCACGCAAAGGTATATTATTGGAATTAACCTTTATAAATCCTTTATCACACATGACTAAATAAAATTAGCTGCTATTAATAAATTTTTGCACTAAATTGCGGATGTTTTTGATCAATTCACGTGTAGAAACCGTTGACACTGTACTATCGTGAGTACTTTAACATTATGACGTCACAAACATGGTGACCAATCGTGGCGCATTCGTAATCACGTGATTATTTTTAAAGTTCTATCAATATTAAGTTGTTGGTAATTAATTAAAAAAAAAATTAAAGTGTTTTTCGCATCGACTATTAGTATAATTTATAAAAAAGTTTTAAAATACGTAAAAATATCGATAATTTTTTTTTAAAAACCCAATTCAATTTATTATATCTCGAAATAAAAAAATGAGTATCTTTGTGCTGTGTTAAATGTATCAGAGTGATTAAGATCTAAATTTTGAAGTTTTCAAGTTTTTGAAGTCACTCATTCTTTACTAAGTAAGATAACTAAGTTGTCTACTTAGTTATCAATTGGTTTTCGGTATCTTTTATATTTACCATATTTAATTGTCTGATCACATGTAACAATTACACCCGGTAAGGTTACAGATTGCAAACTTATTACCTCACAAGTTTATTATAATAGACCTTGTCGCTTGACCGACATCTAAGATCTGTGTAAAAAGATAAGCAGCTGTTAAATTGTATATTTTTCTCTGGACATTTTGGAGGAATCGTGAGAAGTGAGAGATTCAGGTTAGATTTTCTATTTTATAAATATAACAATTATGTTATGCGTTACTATGCTAGTGTTGAAGAATTGAGAAGTCAGCAACTTCAACAAAGTTTTCGTGTTCAGCCAAGAAGTTTTTTTTACTCCAGTAAAGCCTACTATCACTTTGCCGGTGGAGTGTTAGAAACTTAGCGATACCAAAGTAGAACGATTGTTACACTGGACATGTAATTTAGGGAGAATGAAAAATTTCTTCATCAGACTGTCGAAACCTGAATCATTTTTTAAAATATTATTTCCCAATTTCTGGGGGGCAAAGGAAACAATGTCCACACAGCTTTGTCTTCCGTGTTCATTATTCAGATTTCAATAGCGCTTGAAAGATGTAAAAATTCATCATATTTCATCACAAAGTACGTATCTGATGTAATTAGATCCTTTCTCTTGTTACTAAGTGCCTAACACTCCTATAAAGTGATAGTAGGCTTTATTGAGGTGAAAAGTACTTCTTGCAAGAACGCTAAAACTTTGCTGCAACTTGAATTATTACACCGAAGACAATGACTCTATGGGTCCCTTTGCTATGGAAAAATTATAGCTATTGGCAAATTATAGAAAAAATATGTAAATATCTTTTACTAGACCAGCGTGAAAGCATTGGAATATGGAAACAAATAAATATAGTTTGCATTAACTCAATATTCAATGAAAATATGGAAGGAGAATGATGAGGTTTGAAAAAACGAGTGAGCTGTATAATAAGAATAGCGATGAAGGGTACTCCATATCCGCTATCTACCCCACAGGGATATAACACGAAGATATGTATGTAAATACGCGATTATAAATGAATCAATACCTATAGGCGTCAAATTTCAATTTAATTTATTTACTAAAGGATAGCGATTACAGACTAACGAAGAGAATCTACAGAGCTAAAGTGAGTGGTATCAGAAGTCAAGGAAGACCAAGGCTGATTTATGAAGATCAAATAGCCAAAGCGTTATTAGATGGAAATGTTAAAAGTACTCGCTTATTTAGATGCGCGAGGAGAATTATGAGATTTGAGGTGGCAAAAGAAGTATGCGAGTACGCGATACTTCTTCATCACCACCGATTCATCCTTTCTGACTCTTCATTAGCGATATAGTGTAAAGATATGTTATGTTAATTAATTCTGAATCATGGAAACGTAATCTCAAAAGGAATGCGTTTCGATTCCTCAAGCTATCAATGTGATAGATACAAACGTCTGTCTAATTTATCTAGCGGATCCTGTTCATTTAGCATTACTAAATCCAATCAATGCAAATTATTACTCGCAACAAGCAAATAATATAACTTACTTTCCTAATACAGAAAATTCTATTTAATCTTATGACTGTATAAGTGTAAATGATTAAAATGAAACAATGATCAATAAAATAAACGTCGCTTTAAGTCTTAATTACCATATTGTGAGATAACCTATTACATGTTTTATTTAATTCTTATTTATTCGGAAAAACATAAAAAAATTGGGTGTTTCACGAGGATTATATTTCATTTACAATACCTCTGACAATTTATATCACTTACAGCTAATAACGTAAAATGAGAAGAAATTCCTTTAAAAAAACGACCTATAAATGTAAGCAAAACGGTGTATTCTGAACGGAAACATCAAGTTCCGTTGGCCGTGTTGTAACACAAGCGCTAGGCCAAGGCCGACTGACATAACGTGTTACGTGTCGCGCCGTTAGCTGCGCACGCGCAAGCGCTACTTAGTTGTCGCTAAAGATGCCCGATATTATGTTGTTGCTTTCATTGATGCGCAAACATAGTGATTAATAGTTTAGTGAAACATAGATTGAAACAATTTTTACAATATTGTCGTATATGTTACAAGTGGTGAAACGGTGCAGTACTTACAGTAACGATGGCAGCATTGGTAGGTTACTCACTACTGTGCCGTTTGCTGGAAATATATTCTATATGTATATCTATATATATTACTTTACTATCTAATAAAAGCAGATTGCAGTAAATTGAAACTATAGTTTCATAACTGGTTGCTGGCACATAGCCTAGCTTTATACCCTTTATATCCTTTTGAATATCCCTTAACCATCTTTGACTAATTGCATATGACTTGGCACTTTTTATATTTTCTTTGGCCTGTGCCGGTCAGAGAAACATGTTTAAATATGTACAAGTCGTATATCGAAATCTCCAAAAAGTGATATACATTTTGCAAATATTTTTGGATGAGTTTTCGTAAAACTGCGAAACCACTTTTAAATACGAATCCATTCCTCGTTCTCTAAAAAAAAAAAAGTTCTTAGCATGTGTGTGCGAATCATCTAAATAAATACGTAATGTTTATGAAAACATAAATATTTGTACAAATATTTGCAAATTGCCTCCTCATCGTTTTTACGCATCTTTGCAAAAAACTTTACACATGTCTGGGACAGTCATTTCACACCAGCGTGTATTTATATTTAATATCATTAATTCATTCGTAGTTCTAACGTTCTCTTTAATGCCGCACGGCGGGATCTCGGACAGCGGGACTGTCAATCAGAGATTACGTGGAAAATAGCGTCTCTATACGGCGTTCTAAAATGTGAGGACGTGTGCAGAATATACATAGCTGCTTCGATAGGCTTTTGTTTCTGGACGTATACAGCCCTTGTCGCTCATATTTTTAAATTATATAATTTCCATCTTGAATAAAAATAGTAACGGTATTTTATTTAAGTATTTATGTAATTTATTGGCAAGATTTATTACTGACAACTTATTACAAACTAATTTTTGTAAAGTTTTAAGTAATTTCTTTTGAGTTTGGTATACCATATGTATGAAATATTTATAATAAATAAATGTTTCAGATAATTGTACAAATTGCGTGACTCCAAATTAAACATTAAGCTTAAATTACGGGTAAAGAAAAGTTCGTTTATTCGTTTGACCTAGCCGGAAATTGAACTCGGGACTACCGGTTTGGAAGGTAAATAACTAATAAATATAGCAATGAACTAGGCAAATACACATACAGATAAAATCACTCGTCAAATATTTTTAAATCATTTGTGTATAAAACATAAAAGTAATATAAACAACATAATGTAACTTTTAATAGTATTCATGCAATGTTTATCTGAAAATAATTTAACATTCAATTTTAAAAATAAAGGACTTTAATGTATCGTAATATATAATATATATGAAGCAAAATAAAAGTTAAACTAAACCACAACATGTAAACATAACACGTAAACGTAACATAACTTATAAATATAACATAAAATAAGTGATATTAAATAAAAGTAAATAAAATTAATAGTAAAGAGGGAAGAAATTTTGTATGGGAACACAATTCTTAACGGCGATATCTTGATTCTTTAACCTTAGTTTTACGTTACGAGTAGGCAGCATGAGTAATCATCATGGTTTTGTTGGTCTCACGATACTTTGTGTTGGAGGCACTGAAGGTTGTGTCCAATTATCACCGTCTCAGCCTTGCTCCGATATATTCAGTTCAGTAAGACGGATGATCGCAGATCTTTGTCGACTATTATAATTAAATTGAAGTACATAAAATTTGAAAATTTTTTGATGACTTTGATGACTTTAGAACAATAGCTCTAAATAGTTTATTTCACCAATGTTCAGTTGAATAACAAAATTTGTGAATAAGATAAAATAACTGTAATTCCTTGAATTCGTTGCCGGAGTCAGAGGCCTATTAAACTTATTCATCATTTAATTCCTTTCTCATGGCTTCCGACTCCGGCAATGAATTCAAGGAATTACGTTTATTTTATCTGTTTTTCAGATTATATTAAAATAATTAAATTTCCAGTTGAGTTATACTATTAATTGCATTCCTTAGTTTAGATTTCTTTAGATTTTCTATGTTTTGTATTTTGGGAGTTTTTGAATACAAAGGTGATAGAACATATAAAGCGATAAAGTTCGGTGTAATTATTGAAGAATTAGAAAGTTTGAATAAATATATACAACTGAAGTTTTTGCATTCTTCGAAGAAATTCTTTTCAACTTCAGTAAAGCCAACAACCGCTTTACTGGGAAGTGTTAGGGTACAGTGTTATGGTACTGTACCATTATTCGGTAACATCCCTGGACTAGTATGTCCAATCAGTTGGTTTTGGGTATAGTGGACGTCATGGATATATGTCAAGACCAAGACCATTGGAGGGAGAACTCGGGTGGCTGAGGGATTACAGCATTTAGGTAATCATTCTCAGTATTGTGGACACCGAGGATATTTGTCGAGATAATCGTTGGGGCAGCTGGCTATCTGATAACATCTTAAAAAGGTGGTAAAGTTACATTGAAATAAAGTCAATTTACTAACAGTGTTTATGTGTTATTATTCCTTATTTCTGTACATTGACCTTTCTATATAAGAAACAATGTTATGACTAAATTTGCTGTAAAATTTAAAAAAACTTTGTAATATAAATACTGTTTAAATTTGTAAACCTTGAGGTATACTTTAGAATATTTTCATTAGTTTATTTCTTTCGATCAAGATATAAAAAAAATATATATATAGTGTTAATAGATATATTAAAAAACCCGTTAGGTTAATCCAGAAACAAATGTATAATTAAAGTTTTTGGCGTTTTTTATAAATAAAATGGTGAAGGGAAATTCGATTTTTTTTATTTCACAACCGAAATCGTTCCGTACGGTCTTCGATCAAGTACGGTTAAGGCGCTCGCTTTACAAATGTATACTGCATTTCTATTCAGATTGGGCTTTAAGAACCAGAAGACCCTAATAACATCACTATTAGATCTCATTTAAAACCGGTTAGTAATATTTCTATACATACCACCTAACATCACACGTTACAAAGTGGATCGAATTATTGAAATCAAATCAAATTAATATTTTACATCAAAGATACACACCACTTTTTAAATGAAAATGGCAGGAGTGTTTCTAATCATTTTTTTTAAATTTATTCTTGACATGGACAATGTAGTTTTTCAGTCGAAATATTAAAGACTTCTAGAGAAACATTAACTGTCCATAACACTCCTCCAGTAAAGTGATAGTAAGCTTCACTGAAGTTAAAAAAGGACTACTTGGAAGAACGCGAAAACTTCGGCTACACATGTTTATTTCGATCTCCTCCATTCTTTTCACTTACACAGAACTTTAAAACACAATACTCTATCACTGTTGTACTTTAAAACTCCTAAAAATGTAAAAAATAGAAAATCTAAATAAAAATGACAACCTCACTTCTCCCGTTCCCGCCAAAAAGTGGGAAATGAGTTGCCAGTATCTAAAAGAGAAGACTTTTGTCGTACCATAGACTACCTATGTCAAAAAAAACAATGTAAATCATTACACTCAAGACGACTTTTTGGCGGGAACGGGACAAATAAATTTGGCATTTCATTTAAGTTTTCTATTTTTTGCGTTTTTGTGAGTTTTAAAGTACAAACGTGATAGTATATTGTGCGTTAAAGTTCTGTGCAAGTGCTGAGAATTGGAAAGTTTGATTAAAAATGTGCAACTAAAGTTTTCGCGTTTGGCGAAAAGTTGGCGAGTGTTAGGGACTTATTAAAAAGAAGGGGGGAGGCATGTCACATAAGAGATGCGCCACTTTTTACATGAAAATGGCAGAAATGTTTCCAATAAATATGAAATGAAGTGCCAATATATAAAAGAGAAGAAGAATAAAATTATTCTAGACATTAAGATGAATCGAAGTACTTTTGGCTATGTGAGCGATAGATGAACATAAAAACGCTGCTAAAGCTGTAATGTTCCGTCTTGCTACACCGTAGTCGAATAAAAATAGGTAAATTTGTATGTGCACATGTATATTATTGAGTTGTAATTCAACAAAAACTAAAGTTGCGTCAAACATGACATTAATCTTCTGCTATTAATCCACAAACAGTATATAAAATTATTATTCAACTTACAGTATAAACCTTCATGATGACAAGATGTGACGATAATACAATCAAAACAACATCTACAATTCAAAAAGTATATGTCATAACCGCTTTAGTCAGGTCAAGAAATACCAGAATAATAATTAAGAACTCGAGGCATATGTAAACGCATGGAGTTGTGCAGATTATTCGCTAAATAATGTGCTTAATTAATTCTAACGGCATCCGGGTCGAGATCTTATAAATAAACTTGGCCTCTTACGATAAGAGTCCTCTACTTGCACTGGTTTGTCTAGTGTGTAGTATCAGTGTACATTATGGTAATATGTAATTCCAGCTTCATCTTTCCTCTGAATTTTTAGGTGTACTATGTTGGTACATGAACATTTAGTAAAGAATTTAATTTACCTTTAGTTAAATAGTTTGAACATCGAATAAAACCATGTATGACATATGTATTTACACACATTTAATCGATATGTCCCGAGTAAGGCTTGTTTCAGTAAAAGTAAAAATTCATGCCATGTTTACCTGTAAGTGATTGTGCACTTAGCATAATGTTAAATCTGTGTCTAACTTGATGTAACAATTATTGGTGAACTTCAATAAATTAAAAAAAGTAGTATAATATCTCATAATTTGTACTTCTTAAAAATCTTCCATAGAATGAAGTGTAATAAAAAAAAATTATCCCTCGCCCTAGTGAGAGGAATGTCGTTAGATAGATCTAAAAGATGTCATGAAATATTTACTTTTAAAGTGTGCAAAATGCGCTTCAGTTTCAAAAAAAATTCTGAAGAATCCTAAAGTCTGCACGTACGGATAGGAAACTGAAAATTTTAGTAGAAGGTAACATTCAAAGTTAAGTTTTTCTGAAAATTTTCTAGGTACTTATGACAACATCGCATACATAACAGTAGATGTCCTGTCGTATCACATGCGCGATTTAGTCTTGAGAATCAAGAAACCAGTTTCACAAGAGCTGGGGTGCAAATTTGTCTAGATGAAGTCAGATTGCAGAATCAACATGACACAACTCCATTACTCCAGTTGCTTTACTACTTGCCCAGAGCTGCACAGTTAATGCATGACCATTTCAGTGAGATCTCAGAAAATGTTATCAAGTGGTCCATTCCGCTATGTGGTATCTCTTATACAAGAGATTCAGATAAACTGTAAATTTTCATAAAAACTTTACTTACTTGATAGACCAGTTTCGTTTTACATAAAATTTTGATGGTATGTGATTACAATGGCATGCAGATGAAAGATTTTAATTTCGTATATAAGTACTTACATAACGGTTAGTAAATAGTTGGAATTGTTCTCATTGTAGGTGTAATACCCACATTACAAAAACAACTGGTTTTTTTCTATACCTCGAATAAACGCTTTTTGTTTATAACATTAAGACCTTTATCAAGACCAGCATATTCGTTTAGGTTTGGTAGAACCGCTAACGCCCTTGATTTAGACTTGCAGGTGAGGTGAATTGGTATTATTTGGCAAAGAGTACAGTTAGTTATCAATTCGGTATTGTCTCGTCCTGGCATTCGTAGTCGGCACGACCATATGCGTGAATAGAATTGATTGGATTGTTCGTGAGAACTGACGATATGTGTTCAATGCTTAAGTAGCTATATATGTCGTCGTACGATCGTTGAATTAAGAAAATCATGATGTGCCTGGGCATTTTGTGAAACACCACCATTACATGAAATGTCCAACTATACTTGCCATGTCGTCCAAATCTGCACGCTTATTACGTAACTTGTAGTCAGCATGCGACAGCCAATATCGCGCGAAATCCGCTGTCAAAACGAAAATTTGTGTATAGTGTATAGTGACGCTAAATCTACTGCGAGAAGTGCATTTTACGGTCATGAAATAATAGATACGCAATCGTCATACATGATACCGATTTTTTATTACAATTAATCTCCAGTCGGGCAGTGATCGCGTGGCTGCCGCTGTCTGCAAATTTTTAGTTAATAACCCCGCCGTTCAATGAAGATCGTTTGATTCACCCAGCTACAGTAGGGCACGTCGATTCTGTAAGATGTTTAAAGAATTAGTAATTAAAAATTAAATGCAATTGTGTGACTTGCATAAAAGTCTCATATGTCACTACTTTATTGTATATTTCTTGTCGCTTTAATAACATCATTTTTTCGAAACAATATTAAAGTCTTATGCACACGTGAACCAATCGGAAAACGCGGAGGTAGTGTTACTGTTTGTGTGAAATGCAACTGTTTCGCTTTGTACCCAGACATATCGTGATGTGGTGGCATATTTACCTTGAAATATCGGTAAACGTATTACTCTCATCAATCCATCCCGCTTTTCATTAGGCACGCCATGACATGATGGCTAAACCATAGGTAATTTCATGAAACTATGCGGAGCTTCACATTTTGGGAAACGCTGTCGTAGTAGTAGTAGGTACATAATGATCTGACCAATTCGAAAATTGTACGACGGCATTTATGAGTGTACATAGAGTTAAAAAAGTGCATAACAGAATTTTAAATATAATAAAAACGTTATATATATTTCAAATATATTTTGTTCAATGTTAGCTTACCAGTTTTACGAGTTTGTCACTTGATTTTGCTTACTTATTCATTTAGTGATTTTTAGTATACTTTCGTTGGTGTTTGTCTGTCTGTGTATATGTCACAATCGATCACGAGTGAGTGACAAAACACGTAGTTTGGTTATCAAATAAACTGCGGTCGGTGAAAAATATTTTTATAAACGTTAAAATAATTTTTAAAGTTATAATGTGCAGTTTACATGATTAAATTCATTCTGTAATATTTTTTATCAATATAGTCGTCAAATAAAAATAGGCACAGCCATCTTGTAAATATATCTTTCTCACCTATTCTTCACTATAATCACGTTAGGGTTGGAACACACCTACGTAAATTACGTCGCCGAAGTTCGGCGGCTGAATGTTCAGTTTCGACGTATTCGGCAGCAGCTATGACACACCAGACAAAATTATGCGTCGTTTTTTTCTAATACTAAACTAATTTTAATTTAAACTAGTTTTTTCTAATACTAAACTAATTTTTCTGAATCAAACATAATGAGACGTCCGTACACGCGGAGCTAAACGCAAAAAACAATACAAACAGGAATGAAGCTGCCATCGCGTGGCGTGCGGGGGGCGAGGATGCCGCAGTGGAGGGGTGGCCGCTGCTGACGCACTTTCCGTCGCAGGAAATTACGCCGCCTAAAGTTTGGCAGCAAAATCAAGTAGACGTAATTTTAGGTAGATGTGTCATAGGTCATATAAAAAGCATTACTACTTTATATATGTAATTTACGTAGGTGTGTTCCGACCCTTAGAGAGAATAGTATCTGTGAGTTTTCATTCACAATTTTGACTTCAATTTTTTTGTAGGTGTATTCATTATCATCCCACAAAACTATTTCTCCAAACTGTTACTTTTGCATTATTGGTACAAAATATTAATCACTGAATTATTTGTTTTTCATTTCTGGTTTTAGCTTACCAATTTATTTATTTGTGCCACAGTTCAGCCCAGTAAATGCAAAGGTGACGGAATAAAACAACTGTCTGTGACATATGGACAGACAGATATACCGATATTACAAGGGCCCAGTTTTTACTATGTTTCCACGGAACTCATAATTACTGATAAACGGACAAAGAGACGTGTTGTTTGTTATATAAGTGTACTGTTCCACAACTTAACAAGAAAATAATGCGAATCAGGACGCAAACATAAATCGTAATTTTTAGTTGAAAGTGCAAGTGTGTCACCAATACGCACATTACCATCAGATATTGTCACATTAGCCTCCACATGGCTCTCGGCCTAAAAACCCGTTGAGGAATAAATGAATATAACGCATCTGCATCTGCAGTAATAGCCGACCCAAGGTTCCTCACACGTGTCTCTGCACGGGTTCCGCTCGCGCCTCCCGACGTGACGTGTGCAGTTGTGCACCGAACATCGACTCAACTCAAACGCTCTACCACGGTAGGAACTCTATTTACTTATTATCTAGTTAGTTCATATATATGGTTTAGTATAGTCTTCTATGATTACAATAAATAATTTTCTTTTTAAACTCTGATATTAAATTTGTCTTTTTGCAATCTAAGAAAATTATCTGACGCTTATTCAACCAATAAGTAATTACAGTAAATTTACACATGTTTTTAACAAGTTAGGTATGAGGGAATGCAATAAAAAAAAGTCAAAAAAAGCTCATTCATACATACATACGTGAAAAACTTGATTTTATACGTAGCCGATACAAGGACAACATATTATGTAAGTACATATACGTATATCACCTTTATATCATATTATAGGTATATCATACCATTTAATCCCATACCTTGGAATGCAAGTTACGCTATCTTAGTGGAAAATTATGTAATATTCTAGAATAACATTTGATATTTTAGGTTTATAGAAGTGGAAATAGCAAAACTGATCTAGAAAATTGTAAGTATGTAGTAAATTTATAAAATGGAAGAGAGCTATTATACAGTTTCGAGAGGAATGAGGCTGAATGTATGTATATACGAATAAGAAGCTCCTATAGCTTGTATCTAGCAAGCATCCTCTACAGATTATACAAATACTATGAGCACATCGCGTTTATTACAGAGTATTAACCTATACTTAAGTGTGAAAAGAATATTTAACATAATTATAACATATTTATATACATATATACCTTATATACCACGTAGCATAACGTAAAAGAACGATATTCAGAACTCAGCGCATTGGATCACTCGTTAACTTAAGGTTCCTTAGCAATTGCGACTAAAATAAATATAAAATATAAATATAATATACATTTCACACAGAGCCGTCTAGTCCAAAAGTAAGCAGCACAGCTCTGGTGTTATGGATACTAGACAACTGATATACTAATTATATACTTTTATTTTGTAAATAAATACATATTATACATAAACATCCAGACTCGGGGCGGGAATCGAACCCGCAAGAGAATAAAATTAAAAATAAATAAATAATTAATAATTACAATTAAAATTAAAAAAATGTATGAGAAAATTGCTCCAAAATACCCATTATTTGGTTATTTATTTCTTGTTTTCTGTTAACAATTTATTTTGTTAAAATGCCAGTATAAGTCAGCTGTGATAGACGAATATAAAGACAAACATGACGTAACTATAAGAGTTCCATTTTTACCTTTTTGAATATGGAACCCTAAAAATATATTGGTTTTTTATCATACTTACGGCAACATTGATTTCAAACTAAATTTTTATTATTTTGAAATGAAAGCTTTTCGGTTTCACTTTACTGTCTTTTTGTATTAGTCTCTAAAAGGAGTGATGTAAAATAATACAACGCTTTCGTTACATCCATACTTTCTATTTCGAATAGCAATATATCACTCTGAAACCGTTGTGTTACATTTTGTGTAACTTTATAACAAAAGCGTATTATGTCGTTTGTTCAATGGTATAAATATTTTTTTGCAAGTAGCTACACAAAAGCAATATTGACAGTACTGTTAGCATTTCCGAAGAAACCGGAACCATTTAAAATTGGAGCACAAAAGCCTTACAAAAACAAAATAACTTTATTAGATTTTCTAAGATCCTAGCAATGTTTTCTTCCAAAAAGTTTTATTACAATGTTTCATTTTAATTATATTAAGTGTAAATAACAGTCTTTTTGAACGGGACGGGAACGGGAACGGGAACGGGACTAGCGAGGCTGTCATTTTATTTAGATTTTCCATTTTTTTTACATTTTCGGGATTTTTAAAGTACAAAAGTGATAGTATATTGTGTTTTAAAGTTCTGTATAAGCGAAAAGAATGGAGTAAGTCTAAATAAATATGTGTAGCTGAAGATCTCGCGCTCTATCAAGAAGTGCTTTATAACTTCGGTAAAGCCTACTATCACTTTACTGGAGGAGTTTTACGATAAGAAAAAACTAATTTACTTCGAACGTGCTTCATGTGTCCGTCATGAATTAACAATACTGTGACGTGTGCATTGCATCGTCTCTTTAACTCATCAAGCGAGGCGACGCATTAATAAACAATAAATTAATCTAAAATAGACCTTCTGCTCTATGCAAACGTGCGCGCGCTAGCTTACGAAAAATATGAAAAAGCAGTTATTTTCGTTTATATTAAAAACTATAATTAATTGTAAAAAATCCGACTTTAATTATGAAAACTTTGTTTAGATTAAACTATATAAAAAATTTAGAAGCATAAATCGGTCCGTTACCCCTAAAAATGTAAATCTCTGTTTTAAAAGAGGTTTCTTTGATATTTTTTTGCGTTACAAAAGTTTACCAATCATATATCGCAACTGGCAAAATAAAGTCAATAAAATGAAGAATCAGGTTACCAAATATCACTGTCATACGTTTGGTAGTCACTTAGAAAAATTGAGATCCCTGCCGACCCAATGCGCCATGCCATGAAGATAGAGAAGTGTAATAAACATAACATAACATATATACGCTGTATCCCCAACGGGGTAGTCAGAGAGGACGGAGCGCCAGGAGTCGCGGTCCTTACACACCTCTTTCGCTTCCTCAAAACTCGTCATTCTCTTCACACATTTTCGCCTAAGTATGCGAGTGTAATAAGTTTCAAATTTTCACAGTAAATATTTTTATTATGATGGATTTTTCTATTTATGTAGCGCACTCGTATGTATGTACATATGTCCCTACAGTAAGGTAAATATATTGTAGTACATTGTTAACTGACTGATACAGTACATAAACGATATCGACTAATATCATCTATTCTAAAATTAACGAACAAAAATATAACATGTTTTATAATTAGCCGCAAATTAACTGTAAATTTATCGTTTGTAAAATATTGTAAAATTATTGTAAAATTGTAAAATAATTAAACTAAAGCAAATAATTAAACTGTAAAATTATTGTTGTCAAATAAATTTATCGTGGAAATGTAAACTTAGAGATTGAGAAGATAGCATGCATAACTGGATGGGAAGCTTCAATGCATCTTCAAGTGGGCTAATAAATAATAATTTGTAGTGTATTAACTGTGACCCATAGAATCCAAAAATTTGTTGCGAGGTGGGAATTTTTAAAACTCTTTTCTTCACTGACTTAAAAGATTTTTCAGTGATAATATTAAGTATCGTTCACTATTCGTAGAAATAAAATAGGTATTTATATTGTAGACTTTAAAATAAAAGAGATTCATTCTGTAGTATAATACTGATTAAAGCACAGTTTATGAAACCATAAGAGTTGCCTTATCATTTTAAAGAAAACCATACCTACTTACAAATCTGTATATATAAAACAAAGTCGGGCTAGTTACACTATTTATAACTCAAGAACGGTTGGATCGATTTTTATGATCTTTGATTTGTTGGATTTGTCTCCACCTCAAATAGCAGAATAACTATTAAAACATCCAAAAAATTCACTTTCTCATACATTTTGTATGGAATGGATTTTTTCATGATATCTCAAGAACGAATTGACTGATTTTGATGAATTTTTTTGTTTGTCTCAACCTCGACAAGGTGATTTAATTAAAATAATGTAATTAAAATACATTTCATTTTGATTTTTATACTTTAATTGAACTTAATTCATTTTGTGTATTCTAATAAAAAATAAAATAAAAAGCTAAATAAGTTAATACAACATTTATTGATACCGAGATGGTACGAAGTTTGCCAGGTTAGCTAGTTTTTAAATATAAAATAAAATATCTTAAAAAAATCAATTTAAAAACTCAGATTTAAAAACTTTTGTTTAATCTTTAGTTAGCATTTAAGTATAATATATAACTAAATTATAAATAAATTGCATTTTTTTTTTAATTTATTTGTAATATGTATGTCTACCGAATGATTTGCATTCGGTGAACATAATTTTCCAATTTTTCTTTTTAAAAGTTTATCTTTACTTCACGTCTTTTAAAGCAAAGATAATTAATAAACTAAAGGGAGCCTCTGATAGCTTAAATAATATTAAAATATTCTTTGCTTTTTTCGCTATAGAATAGCCAATTAAGAGTAAGTGTACACAATATGTACGCATGAAATTAAAATATTTCTCAGAACTTTTAAAGACGTCATTACTTCTAAATATTTTGGTTTTTCACACCAATTCTATGTCACGTTCACAATTTAAAGGGCATTAGCATTCTCCAAAAAGCAAGTGAGAATCATTTGAGACTCGAGAGGCCCATGTTAAGTCAAAGGCATTATAAAGCATAACTTATGTCGAGCATTACATCTCATTCTTCCATAAACTTTTTAAATCTGTAGAAAGAGGATAGAAGATGCTCGACGTTGCACGTAAGTTGGCCAAAGTGAAATGACCGCCGTTGACCATTTTGGCAGTTGCGTCACTTTTAGTCGAGACTTGAATTTGAAGTCTTAACTATTATAGACACGAGGCTTTATTTGATCAGTTGTAACTGAGTGACAACCACATTTTTGGCATTTTTCACTATAATTCACCTACCTTATATTTTAATTATTTTATTCATAATTTTACATAGTAAGTTGACTTTTCCTAATTGAGCAATAACCGTCGATAAAATTTAATTTTTAATTTTTAATTTCAAAATAGAACATATAGATAGCGCTTGTCCTTTCGTTCTGTCTATGTATTATTTTTAATACATTATTTTCATTATACCTACTTAGTACCGATTTGTTTATTCGGCAAAAATCATACATATCTATGTAGGTAAGTTGAATTTAAGGTTCAATTAATAAGTACTCTACTTTAGATACGATAATATTATATGTATGGCATATGCCTGGGATAATTATATACATTTAATTTAAATATGTGAAATAATTTTTATTTTTATTTAATATTAGTGGCATTAATTCTCAACGTGCTTTCACGAGTTTAATTTTTTTATTAAGATACCTACACTGAGACAATATTTTAGTATTCTAATTTGTAAGTATTACCACAGATTAATTAGATATTAACGTAAGGTATTACAAAAAACAAAAACTAAGAACGTTCCAAAAATTATAGTTTATTTTCACATAATTTATTGTTAATGCCAGAATATTATCCATAGGAACAAATGTTATTATGCCTTACCTAACTTATACATAGGTATAAATATTTCTTTCTAAAAATTAAGCAGTCCTTACTGTTCCTAAATCAGATAGTACAAAAGAATATGTTGTCAAGATGCTCCTACAGCCATTAACTTTTACAAAATGAGTGTGTAAATGAGAAACCTAAGTGTTTATAGACATTCATTGTAGAATGAGTCTTCAAACAGCGTTCTATATTCAAAAACCGTGTTTTTACGATCGCGTCCAAGTTCAACAGCCACTGCCGCGCCGCTCGCGACGTGCTGAGGCAAAGTAAGGATGAAACCGACCCACTTGTGGTTCCCTGACCTCCGCCGCTGCCTATCATGATGATTTCTTTCTCTTTCATTCACCTATTAATGACATAAGCCATCTCTCTTACTCCCGGAATATTTTTGCATCAACACAAACGCAAACGAAAATTGGCGCACAATTGGAAGTGAGCGCGTGAGGCTGTACAGAGAATTTTAAGGGTTAAAAATACCGCTCAACGAATAAGTAAGTAAAACAAATTTTTAGTTAAAGATGATCTAACAGATAAAAAATGAGAGCCTAATAAATACTGAAATAATTCGACTGATGTTTATGGACACATTAGCAAGTCCATCATTAACAAATTATTTTTATAAAGTTGTTAGGTCACCTTCATTGATTAGATTTGATTTTTACAACCTCAATCTATTGACAAAATCCATCTGACATAAACTTGGGTTATTGACTTTGGTTACTTGTATGATCTTTGGAGATGAAAAAAAAAAACGAAATACTAGGAGCACAATAATGTTGCAATGTAGTGCTGCAGAAACTTATATTTAATTATTTTATACACATTACAGTTTTAATCCTTGCTTGTGACTTTGTTCATTTTTAAAACATACTTTGTAGTAAATTAGATGTAGTACAGATCATCGAATGGAGCTTTTTATAACGAGTAAACAAAAGTTCATTGATATACGCTCATTAAATAATACAACAATTAATTCTGCTCTTTATAATCTGATCGAAAATAGACTTAGGTACTAATAATTTTAAGTAATATTAAACAGAATACTTTTCAATTGAAACTGTACATTATAACGACAGTTTAACCTTTTTCTCTATAAAGGCACTAAAGAGCATAACACCATATAAGGAAAGGACACAAACGTACTGAATTTCATTTTCTAAAACCCGATTAAACTGTGACGCAAGGCAAACTGGAGGTCGGCTAACGGAGACAAGGCTCGAAATCGAAAGCTTTAACTGAAATCGAAGGGAGCGATCCCGTTATCCTGCTGGTGCGGCGGACCGAAGAGATGGAAAGCTCCCGTTAATGTTAACGTCACTGCATGAGCCGCGATAATGCAACAATGACTCATCAGTTGTCTAGCTGCGGTGGTTTTATGCAGCATTCAAGGACGTGGTGCAATTATTGTATCAACATTCAAGGATGTGGTACAATTACCGTAAAACTGTTGAAGATATCAAGGAGCATCTCCGCACAACTGTATTGTACAACAGTGCCTATAATACAATTTATAATTTATTAACAATTTGTTTCGTCAGAGTTTTAATTAGAGTAATATTTTTATTTCTGTGAGTTTATTTGTGTATTGATACCAGTGATGTGCCGGATATCCGTATTTGTGTCCGCGGATATACGATGGGAAAAAAATCTGTATTCGTATCCGTATGCGCTTTTTTAGCGGATTTTGAACGCATCTTTTATATTAATGAATTTCATTATATGCAATTTTAAAAACAACAACGAAATATAGTTTTTTTTTCTATAAAAGAGGGGGAAAACGAGCAAGCGGGTCACCTGATGGAGAAGTGACCACCGCCGCCCATGGACACCCGCAATGTCCGGGGAATCACTGGTGCGTTACCGGCCATTAGAGAAATAGGGAAAAGAGGGTAAGGGAGTGATGGGCCATCGGCACTCTCACTCACCGAACGAAATACAACGGCAATAATGCTATTATTTCACGCCGATATTCTGCGAGAGGGTGGTATTTCACCGGGCGAGCCGGTCCATTTTGTACTGAAATGTAGCTCGGCTCTACTACTCTTTACAGTTACTTCAAATTGCTTTTTATTTATTAGAATTACAGTTTTGGCACTTTTCATTGCAAAAATCAAACAAATTATTATAATAAACATTATAATATTGTTACTTTACTATGTTTACATAAAATAGGATTAATTTAATTGTATTATGAACAAACAAACGAAGTACGAAAGTTCAGATCCATATCTATATCAGAATCCATATCCGCGGATCTAGACACTAATAATCCGTATCCGTGTTCGTATCGTAGATATATCTATCTATCTCTAATTTATAGATATTTTGCTCAAGATAAAATAAAAATTGTTATTAGTATCTTAATTATTGTGATACAAACCATATCAATTTCCATAGTTAACTCTAACCTTAGATGATGTAGTGTAGTACTATTCTTATCTGTAAACAAAAATAATGAACCATCAAGTAACGCAGGAGAAACCTGAACACAGGTACCCAGCCTTCCTGGGGATGAGACTGTATTATGAGGGACTTTTACCCACTTAAACTATTTTTTTTTGGTTACGCAAAAAAATCTGAATATCCAGCCCTAGGGGAGAAATTGGATTATGTGGGGCTCCGAAATCTCATTTCATCACCAAAGGACTGGTACCTATGCTGAGGCTTCTTCTGCGTTATTGAAAAAATTTACAACGTATCTTCTATACCACTGGTTCCCAAACTTATTTTGTCTACTGAGTCGAGAGCTCATGCAGTCGTTGTCTAAGATGCCTCCTAGCTAAATGAAATTACAAATCACCCCTCAGGCCTCTACACAACGCCCCCATTTTTTTTCTGGGTCTCTTACCGCCCCCCTTTAGGCCTGCAGCGCCCACAAGGGGGCGTTATCGCCCACTTTGGGAATGGCTGTTCTATACTAATATGTTAAAGAGATTGTACTCTTCTACTATGAAAACAATGGTCACGGAAATAAGACAATCGTTTGATTAGCCAGAAAATTCAGAAAAACTATAATTATAGTAGTGTGTTTTAAAAAAAGTTAATATAATAACTACATATCTATTTATTTTTATAAAAAACTGAATATTTAATTGATTATTATGAAGAATCAAGATATCTTTGTAGAGCAAGGTTTAAGCCCATAGAGACGTTTCTATAAAAATATTAAGATATCTAAAAATGTTCTGTTTTACCAAGTTTGGAGTAGAACATTAAAAACACTGGTTTGATGAGATTCCGAATGCTCTCAGACTGCTCCAAGTTAGGCGAACTGACGTGTTCGGTCATAACTCTCGGTCTCGCCTCCTATCTTAGATCGCGACGTCCGTCATCCACATTATTTCGTCATTTGGTATCATTGTCACATGTCACAGTTCCCACTAACGGTACAGTGAGTCCTGACCAAAACAGCCCACAAATGTTTCCGCTAATTAGGCTGCTCGTACTACTGAGCGAGGCGAGTTATATGAGGACGACAATCTTCACAGTTACATTTACTTCAGTCACGTGAAAAGAAGTAAGGTGACGACATGAAAGCTTGGTTTAATAAAAAAAAAAAGTAATAGATAATATAAAAAAATCTATGACAACATCAATTACAAATTGATTTTGTAAGTAGATTTTGTATTTCAAGTTTACTTATACATAAAAACATATTTTGGGCCACATATCTTCGAACGGTTGTTATGTGTGTATATTTATAATAACTACAAAACGTTTCTAAAATAAATATCATGTGAATGTTTTTAGTACAGAACAATATATTTTCTTGTAAGTATGTACCTACAGAACACAACAACTTTTATGTCGAAACGCCTACAATTTTATTAGAGCAATATGTTTTGTAGACTAAATACTTATAATATGTGTAGGCGTATAGAGACACGCGAGACACAGTCTACACGTGTCCATTATATCTATTGACTTCATAACTTCAATATTATTGAAATAAATTCACATTATCTATATAAATAAAAATTAATGCTTCTTCGTATGCTTGTCCTCTCTCTACGCGTTCCTAAAACATTCATTCGATTGTGATGAAACTTTGACGAGTTGTTCAACGTACACCCGAGAAGGTTTCTGAATTATTTAATTTAGTAAATAAAAGATTATGAGAACGAAACCGCGGACAAAAACTATTTATTTAATATATACACAATGATGACGTACTTCACTATTTTTAGAGAACTACGCCATCTGCAAAATAGCAGAGTAACTTTTTAATAAAACGACATCGTAAGAGGTCGTAACTTGTGTACAACTTCAAGACGAAATGTAATTTCCAAGGGTACGTACAGAGGACGTTGTAGTGCAATTGTGGAATTTCCCATTCTGAAGCTATTCAAATTGTTTTTAATGTTATTATATGCATTTAACTAACGACCATTCTTCTTCTTGTTCTTCTCTTTCATGTACTGGCAACTCATTTCACATTTATTAGAAACATTGCTGCCATTCTCATGTAAAAAATAGGTGTATCTCTAACGTAAAATGTCTGTCTTATTACGTACTGGTACTAGGTTAGTCCCTAACCGGTAAAATGATAGTAGTCTTCACTGTACCTATATAAAAAGAATTTCTTGAAAAACGGGAAAACTTCGGTCGCACATATTTGTTCTTACTTTCCAATTTTTAACACTTGCACAGAACTTTAACGCACAATATACTATCATTTTTGCACCTCAAAGCTCACAAAATCGAAAAATATAGAAAATTTAATTAAAATGTGAGCTTCGCCTCTCCTGTACCCGCTAAAAGTCAAGCGATCTTTCTTTGGATGAATCCAACGATACCTCATGCATTCATATACCTACACGTAGACAAACATATAAATGTACGCATATGCGTATATGTATTATGACACATATACGCATATGCTCCCACTCCCGCAAACACGCATACATAAACACAGGCGTTCGCGCTGCGGAAACCATTTTTCTTTATAATGAGTAAATAGAGCTCTATATGGGTCAAAGATTGGATCAAATGAAGAGTACACTTGACCTACAGTAGGTATAATATTTTATTAGATTTTTGTAATCGGAGGTAGGAGGTATCAAAGGAGTGGTTGTAGAAGCCAAGACGAAGACCAAAGATTGACTAATGAAGATCAAATAGCCAGAGTGTTAGCTAATTGAAATGATAAAAGCAATTAGACATTAATTATTACGCAAGTGTGAGAAGAATAATAAGATTTAAGGACGCAAAAAAAGTGTGTAGGGACCGCGATACTTGGCGCTTCACCCTCTCTGACTACCCCATTAGGGATACAGCGTGAAGATATGTTACATTATACTTGAAAATGCGGCATTTTGGCAGCGCTTCATACACAAAATAAAAAAAAATCATTTTCTCTGTACACTATGCGACCACGTGGCGACGCCAGGCTGTCGCTCAAAGTTTCACGCAGGTTACAAATTCAAAACTCTTGTGTCGTTGTGTCGGACACCACATAGGTACTTTATGTTCCACAACAGCAATGATGACAGAGAACGAGATCGAACTGAGTGAATCTATATTTGTAATACTTTATGTAGTAAACTAATTAATCTGTGGTAATACGGTGTCGCAATAGTGTAGACAGTTCGACAATCGATCTATAACACTAGTGTCCCCAGTGTCGTCATATAATCTTAATTCCATTTACCATTGGTGCCATTGTTGCATACATACATATCTTGACGCTGCATCCATAACGGAGTAGTCAGTGAAGACGGAGCGCCAAGCTTCGTGGTCCTTACATACTTCTTCCTCTAGGATCTTCGCCTAGGTATGCACCGCCGCGCCAATTACTTTCTTTATTTCTGTTACATTTTCAGAAGTTTGTTTTTAAAAAAAATGAAATAGCTTAAGCCACCTGCGGGGTTATTACGTACGTCGGAAATTCAACTATCCGTATCCGACAGGAAACTTTTCGATGATTTTGTTTATACGCGATTCAAAAATCCGAAATCGTATTATATTTATATTATATATCATATTATATATACTCGTATTCACAAATCCAAGCCGTCGGATTGAATTTATGCTTTCCGACGATCGGCCTTTCCGCCACGGAAAGTTTCCGACGTTTATGCATAACCTCCAAGGTCACCTCAATATTGTGCTACTACGGTCCTCATTCTAATTCCTTTTTTTACATTATTGTACGCATAGAAGACTACCTATACTAACTTAAAGCTGAGCCATATGGAAGTGTAGATTTAACTCAACATATAATTAAAAGCGAAGTAGATAAACTGAACTTGAAACGCGAAATTAAACTTATGCTCATAATATTGTTATTTTGACGTTACCAAAACTCGAACACGTGTATTTAAATATTTGGTCCGTTTGTCTGTCTGTATGTCAGTCGGTTTGTTTGTCCGGGCTAATCTCCGAAACGCCTAAACCAATTTTGATGAGACTTTCATAAGTAGGTACTAGGTAGGCAGAGAGAGAGAGAGTAATCTAAGCTTCTTTTTATCTCGAAAAAATAATAAATTTAACGCGGGTGAAATTGTAGGATACGACTAGTCTAATAATAAAAACAAAGAAAAATATTTGATTTTCAAATGAAAAATGAAACACGTAATAACATGTCTCTCTATAGATATTAGATTATAAAATAGCCTTAACTATAAAATAGAACATTCCAATTATATTTCACATATCTACGTATTATACGGTTTCTTTAGTTATTTATACGGGGAGACTAGTTATTTTCCAGTAACAATTTTGCATATAAATATTACGCGTGGAAGTACTGGTTTTCCTTGCAAAACAGTCACAAGCTCTTCACCGTCATTTGTAAGTCGCAACAATGTTCGAAACAGTACTCGTAGTTCTGTCCTACTTAAAAAGTGGTGGTAGATACCTACCTGATTACATAAATACATAATACATAAATAAGTTCATGACATGTTCCATTTGAGGTGGACAGAGCATTAAAACGCAACAAAAATACAGCTTGACGTCAATTCTAGGAAACAGTCAAAGCGAAAACATAATAGTGACAGTTTATAATCAATCATCTATACTAGTTACTCGTCCGACTTTATATTCTGCGTAAGAATAATAAGAAACATATTGTTTTCTTTCATTTCCAGACCAACATGGAGGATAGAGTTACTTGAAGAAAGCCTTTTCATACACTCATAAAAATCAACATATTGTAATATTCTTTAATTATATTTGACGAGCATTGGGAACCTACATAATCACAAATATTTGAAATTATCAAAAGAAAAATTGCGTTCCTTCGTCAGAATGTACGTATCCACTCCCCTCTCCTATCCAGTTTTTAACATTTATTCTACAGGCCTTTGCGTTCAAGTTTTTATCAGTCTAATTTTCAGTGCATCAATTTGTAAATCAATTTCACATATTTGGTAACAAGGAGTTGTCGTCTTTCTAGAAGCAACGAATATCATTTTCGCGTTGCAAGACGCTTTTTCATTAACGTCGTCGTAAACGAAGCCTAAATTAAAAGACAAGCCTGGCGGAACTCTTTTACATCTCGATAAGGACAAATTTATAAACTTAAGTTGTTCCAAATCGGGGATAAGTTTGTACAGCTTAATGTAAACCGGTTCCAAAGTGAGGTTAGAGAACTTTATATGCTGTGTCGTGACACCACCTCGTTTGTACTCAATTCTATAAGGATTTGGGTAAGAGACAAGGCGATTTTCGCATATGTAAGAAGCTGTCTTACGTAGTGGACTAGAAAAATATTTGGATATTTCAATAAATCTTTCCATTTCAGACTTAATTGCTTCAGTGGCTTCATATTGCTCCTGCGTTTCTTCTATAGGTTCAGTCTTTGCTTCTTCTTTAGCGGATTGTAGAGAGTGTGAGTGAACTGCATTTTCTTCAGGTATACGATGTTCCACATTTTTGTTCAACAAAGGAACAGGGCGTCCTTTTTTATAAGGTGGACTTTTCGACCCAGAACCTCTCTGTTTTGGATTCATTTTGAGTTTGTAATTCAATAATTTTACAGCACAAGAAATTTGAAATTTTGTCATTGACGTCAGAGATTAACGTGTCGAATTGGCATTTTACGTAGTAATTGTATTCTTTTTCTTTACATAGTAATTATATTGCCTTTAAATCAGTTTCTAAGGAGGTTCTATTAATATTATTACAGCAATGTACTTGGATATCAATATCAATGTATTATCACAGATTAATTAGTTACTAACGTAAAGTATTATGTTCTTATCTATTTGGACTAGCCCGGTAGTGCAGTGGCAAAGTATTTGTCTTCCAAGTCGGGATCCTAGGCTCGATTCCCGGCCAGGTCAATTTAATGAACATACTTTTGTAAATTGGCTTGGAGACTGTGTGTTACTAGGATCTACCCAGTCCTTTGGTGGTACCTATCTATATCTAGTAATACACGCTTATGTACAAGAGCTTACTTTGAGATTACATAATTATTTGTGTACTGTAGAGTATTATTTAGAATATTATTATTTCTATTATAATTCGAAATTCCACTACGAAATAATAAATTGTTCTCTGGAATTGGACTTTTATCTATGTACCCAATATAAACGTATATACATAATTTAACATTACATACATACTTAAGTATTATAATATGTTTATTTATCGATGAATAAAAGTGGAAATTATTTAGGGAGAAACAAAGTAGTAAATATTATGTAATATTTGTGTATATTCTATATATGATTTTATTTTTGTCCGTATTTTTTTTAATATGTTTAGATGAACAATGTGATAGCTCTCACTGTTCATAAAAACACCATAGTCTACTTTTGAAATTAAAGAATACATTATGCTATGTCCCTAAGACGGTACACAGAAAGCAAAAACATTAAAAATATCGTTTACTTTATAATTGGTTATAGGTTTACACTAAATGAAACAAACTTTTTTTCGATTAGAAACAAAATTAGCCACTTGTTCTAGTTGAAACTTAAGAAAATTCTACGAAATACATCATTTCATTTACGTTTTACTTACGGTGGTTACGGATAGCCGGGAAGCGCTTTAGTTTACTTCCTGTATAAGAGAGGATTAAGGAAGTATAGGGAGATGGGAAAAGAATGAAAATATGGGAAAGACTACATTCTGGTAAGGGGGGCAAATATGAAAGTTTGTTAGTAAGTTTACATAATGTGATCTTATAGTGCGGATTCTGATCTGACGCTCCGTCGGCTATTGCCGCTGCAAGCTCGCTACGCTCGCTCGGTTCGCGCATTGTGGTAATACTAACCTAACCTAACCTAACCAAAAAGTGTTCATAAAGAAATTACAAAATTAATATCTTTGAAAATTTAAACTTGTGAAATGACACTCTAAATCTTGAATACTTATAGCGAATAGCTTGTGTCATAAATATATCGTAATGTTGCATAATTTAACAAAACAATACAAATGTGATAGAGTTAATGTGGTAAAATATAACGCAATATATATGCAAACGTAATGTGGTTTTACAAATTCATTTATACAGACTATCACGAAAAAATCAACACATCAGACATTTAAATTACTAACACGATCTTTGATCATACCTGCAGACAAAAGATTTGCAATGATTTTAAACTTTAAACTTGCTTGATTGAAAAGTTTATTTATTTGTATTTTAATCAATATATTATGCTTCTATTCTAGGGCGACTAGTATAGAAACACATCATTTTATTTTTCAGACTACAAGATTCAGGAATTGTAAACTTGGTCTGTATATTATTATACCACTAGTGGTGAAAAAATATGATCAAAAATTGACAGTAACATAAAAAGATTTCAGTATCCTGTAAACTATAGGTACATCGATATGGTACTTAAAGTTATTTGCCAAATAAATCTTGGATCAAGAATCACAACTTGGTTCAACAGATAATAATAATACTCAGACATTTCACACAGCGCCATTTAGTCCCACTAGTCTAAGCAGCACAGCGCTTGTGTTATGGGTACTAGACAACTGATATACTACTTGTATACTTTTTTTTTAAACAGACATTTTAAAAAAATGTCGTCGAAGTACAAGTTTAAGATTCAATAATGTAAATAGTGTTAGCAACACCGACGAATAAACATAAAAAGGAACACTGGCGCCCTCTAGCCGAACGCAACGGTGTTCGTGACGTCATAGAAAAGAACGACTGACAGCTTGTTCCCCACTACCACTCGAGATTATATAAGTCAAAACTCGAGCGCTCCACGTCTCTCTATTGTTTTTACCTTCACGACGGCAGCACGAAGTATTCAAATTCAAATTAATTAATTATTAATTGATATTAATATTAATCGATTAATCGATAATTTAAGTAAAGTATGGGGTGTTCCATTGCTATAAGTATCTAACTTACTATTTAATTTTATCGTAGCTAACAATAGTATTTATGTATTTTTAACCAACTTCAAAAAAAGGAGGAGGTTTTATGTTAATCTGTACGTATTTTTTTTTATGTATGTTCACTGATAACTTCGTCAATTGTGAACCGATTTCGAAAATGCTTTTTGTTTAATTTTGATTTTTATATACTTCCGAGATGGTCCTATTTAAATTTCAACGGTATTGGAGCTTGGACTTTGAAGATACACCAAATAACACCAAAAAACGCGAATTGGTTATAACCTTTTTTTATATTGATGATTCTCTTGTATATGGTTACGCTCCAGAACTATAGTCGGCCCGGGGAACATTGATCCCTATGACACTGACAGTTATTCCGACGACACAACCTTGTAGCGGCTTCACCGTTACATTAGAATCGAATTTGACGCGTCTAAAAATGACATTTATTTATTTTAGGTAGATATATGCCATTACAATGATATTTCGTTGGAATTATATAACAATTCTTAACATTTACAAGAAATTATCTCAATCAGACTTTACGTTTACGTCCTGCAAAACTTACTTCGTTTGGAAGATATCGACTAGTGCCGAAAAGTATCGATAAACAAATGTCGATAATGGAAGTTTTCCGGGAACATTAAATGGGGATATCCTATTTTACGATAAAATATATAAATGACCTGGTTCCCATAACGAACGCGTGTTTACCGGGTAATAAAAATATGACACGAAAATGAAATGGGCGCATTTTTATTTTTGGAAAACTTTCGTTTTACTTACTTAATCTATACCAAAAAACTTAAATCATTACAACAACAATATAACAAACATTAGAAATGCAGATTATATTTTTAAAAACATATTTACCAACGTGGCTGAATGCAAGTCACGCCTTTGCCTATAAAAAAGTTAAGTTACATCGACACGACCCATCACTAACATGATCTGTCATAGGGATCAAGGTTCCCGGGCCGACTATAGATTGTAGAATGTAGACCTGCCCTAGATATTTATTTAGACCAAGCTCACTCAGAATGGAGAAATGAAAAAAATTAGAAAATAAAATTAAACCGCCTTCAAAAAAATTACTGAAAAATAAAAAATAACTATCCTTTACTAATCAAAACTCAAGTACTACAAAAATAACTTTATAAGGATACACATATTTATATAGTTAAAAACGAAAAAGGCTCAGAAATTAGAAAAAAAAAATTTTCTCAGATCTGGTAACAATTTTTTTTCAATTCGTTAAAAAATATAAACTTTCATTAAATAGTAGTTTGGTTTCGATAAATGTTGAATTAAAAAAATTACAGCAAATAAACCTAACCTCTAAATTTTGACATTTATGTGGTGCAATTTTTTGTACTTAAAAAAAAAAAAAAATTCTAAATAATACACATGATAGCACAACTCTTAACAAAGAAATATAGCTCCGAAAAAATCCTCTATGATGTCGGAGAGCTGTACACGAATAATTTTAAGAAAACGCTTTTTTTCACAAAAGTGAAATTATTTTCTTAAATAATTTTCAAAGTATCGCTCCAAAAAAAAACTACATGTTCCAATAGCCAAAACCAACATTTTCACCAAGTAACAAATTTCTAAGTTGCTTCGATGAAAAGTCATTATAAAATGAAAAAACACAATTTTTAAGGGTTTTTTTGCGTTTTTCTTCATGTATAAGGCAAAAATCGATATTGGGCAGGACATCGATCCTTGGATAATTTTGGATACAAGCTCAACTTTTTGTTTTATTAGCGAAAACCCGTTTTTTGGACTTTCGCGATTTTTTTTGTTTAGATTCGCCATTAAAAATCCGGAAAAAAAACGATTTCTTTCCTGGAATTTATTGCTCTTCACGATCATATTATTTTTTTCCTACCCTCAATTGTCTGGAGCATTTCCGTAGATTGATTGGGCTATCAATTGGCTTGGGTTAGAACTAGATTGCTGAACGGAGTAATTAAGCTAACAACAGTACCTAACAGAAACAAAACAAAAGTTTGGGTAATTGCTTTCTTTATATTTGCAAAACAAATAATAAAAAAAAACTTCTATTTCACTAGACAACAAAATAATTTTAAGATGAATCATAACTTAGATAAGAAAAGCTGCGTATTGAATGTTTCGGACTTTGATATATTTTATCAATTGGAATCAGTCTTTACTCCGGTCCGGTAATTCAATTTATAGTAATTCACATAGAACTGAAAATTGGTATCTACAGGTACTACATTACATTAGTACATTACTAGTACTATTGATATTGTGTTTACTGGTACTACTGACACTATTGGTACTATTAGTATTGATACACAAATAAAATATCAAAAATCCCCACCGATCCCGTCTGCTAAAAAATTTATTCAAGATCAGTGGTTAAAAGAATCAATTTTTTACATTTTTCTCATAAATGGCTTGTTAATACGAATACGAGAAAAATGCAAAAAAATGATTCTTTTGTTTTTTGTTTGTTGTTTTGTTAATTGTAGTTTGTGATTGTAGATTATGCAATTATCTATAAAAATTGTTCTCTCATTTTTTTCTCAGTCCACTATTCCTGATTTATCGCAATTATAAAAGTGATTTAAGTAATGCACACACTTCCGCACCACCGTATAAGTTGTACTTGGCGCATTTTTTTAACGTGATTTGCCCGGTAGTCATGCTTCAGTGAAGTTATTAGAATATAGTTTTATTAAAAAATACTACATTAACAAAAAAAACAGTACTATTGAAAATGAGATTGAAGCGGCACGAATTATTGTTGATTTCGGGAATATTTTAAGCTGACTTCAAATGCTACTTCAACAGTAATGTCATCTTCGATTTCTTCTTCTTGCTGGATATCCATAAACTGTTCTAATAAGGAATCTAAGAAGAATCTGAAGTAAAAGGGTCCGTCTTAAGGTTTCTGGTCGAGTCTTCTCGAAGCGAGAATTCCCGGGAAATCTGTCCTTACTCGAGACGAGAAAAAAAGTGTTGAGAAATCGAGAAATCGCGTCTTGATTATGCTTGCAAACCGCACCCTCACCTTCCGCGCTGTGTGCCTCGCGCTCGCTCTGCAAGTCCGTTCATTTGTTCCGTTTTTATTTATTTAAAAGACCGATTAAAAGATCTAATTATTTACTTATAGGAAAAAAGATACTATAAGTATTCATACATACATACACATCGTCGCGCTGTAACCCTAACGGGGTAGTTAGGGAGTATGGAGCGCCAAGCGTCGCGGTCCTTACATACTTCTTTCGCTTCCTCGAACCTCACATTCTCCTCACACATTTTCGCCTAGGTATGCAAGTGCTTTTGACATTTCCGTCTGCTAACACACTGGCAATTTGATCTTCATAAGTCAGCCTTGGTTTTCCATGGCTTCTTTTACGACTCACTTTCGCTCTATAGACTTTCTTCGTCAGTCTTTCATCACTCATTCTTTCTATGTGCGCGAACAATCTAAGCATTCCTTTCTCCATTTTTACAATAACACTGTCGTACAACCCTGTCATACTGCGTATCTATTCATTGCTTATTTTGTTCGCAAGGGTGATACCACACATATTTCTAAGTGATCGCATTTCTACTGCATTTATCTTACTTTCACTCGATTTCAGGTTTATCTAGGCCTCACTGCCGTACAACAAAGTTGGAACCAACACCACATTGTATATAACCATTTTGGCTGAGTTTGATATGTTCACACTGCCTGCCTATTAATGCGGACAGAGAATCGTTCACTTAATTGCCAGCTGCTACCCGCCTCTCCATATCCAATTCACATCTTCCATCCCTCGAAAACGCACTTCTCAGATACACAATTTTGTTCACTCGTTCTAGACATTTTTCATTTATCCATATTTCACATTGTCTTCGCTTTGAAACACCAGAACCTTAGTTTTGTCCACATTCATGTTCAATCCCTTCACTTCACAGTCTTCTTTCATGCAAGTAACTAGTGTCTGCACCTCCGCTTCCGGTGGTGCTATAAGCACAGCATTGTCAACGTACAAAAAACAGTTTATCACTGTACCATCACATATCATGCCACTCATACTACCTTTCAAAGTCTGGAGGCAACTGTCCAAATACAGCGCGAATAACCAGGCAGACATCGCGCAGCCCTGTCTTACGCCTGAACAGACTTCGATCTAGGGCGACAAGTCACCATCTATCCTTACACATTCCTCGTGGTCTCGATGTAATGACCTCACAGCCTGCAGTAGCGGGCACTCCACGCCATATTCAGGTAGAAGACACCACAATTTCTTTTGCACTACTCTATCGAATGGTTTTTCAAGATCCATGAAAGCGCAGAAAACTTTCCGATTTATGGCCAGAAACTTCCTAAAATCAAATTGTGCTTCCACAAATATCTTTCAGAAATGCCTTTCATACGTTCAGTCAATATCTTGGTATAGACTGTACTTGATAAGCTGACCAAACTGATGGCCCTAAAGCACGCGCAGTCTAAATCATCTCAGCTGTAATCTCATCATTTCTTCAGCCTTTCCACATTTCCACATTCCCCATCTCAGCCTTTCCACATCTTCTTATCTTCTTATCGCTTTCTCAATCTCTTTCAAACTAATGAGTTTTTCTAGTTCCTAACCCGAGTGTGGCGATTCGCTAGAATCGCTCTCAGTGTCAGAGACAGAGTCGTCACTCTCATACAGTTTTGTATAATAACCACTCCATCACTGTAGAACATTTTTTTTGTCTATTGTGGATGGTGTTCGAACGCACTTTATTAATTCTGCAAGGTGCAGGACCACTTCGGTACTTACGTATTTCTTTCCAAAATAATTTGGAATTTTCCTCGAAATTTTAATTCAACTATAAATATACCAGTTGTTTTGCACAAAATAAAAAATGAATTAATACGAAAAAAAACTAAACTAATAGACGCCCTAAATTACAGTCCAAAGTTAATATGGCGATGGGCTGGTTACGTAGCACGATACAGCGACAAGCGATAGACAAAAGAAGCGACGAGATGGAAAGGACCAAACGGGAAAAGACGAAAAGGACAACCGATGAAAAGATAGAGCGACGACATTATAGCTACAGCAGGAAAGGAATGGATGAAACAAGAAAATGGATCAAACTGGAGGAGGCCTATACCCAATAAGCGGTTCCTATCCAAGAAAATATCATGTAAATGAAACAAATAATGTCAAAGAAAAACAATAAATATTTACACACGAACAATAAATATACAAATAGTGTAATAGTGTAAATCATAATAAGTGAAACTCAATATTATATATTAATACATACATGTAATATTTACGTGACGGGAAATAAAAAAGGCTTTATTATCATTATATATCTGTTATTTTAAGGTTATAATTAGATAAGTCGATCGAGGCTATTACAACTGCGGGGCAATTGCGGCGTTTGGCTATAACTTTCATTGAATAAGGTCTGATTAGTGAAAACATTCATTATTTGGTAAAATAAATGTCGTTATTAATAAACCTTACAGAACGACATTTATAGTCAAACGGCGCAATTGCCCCGCAGTTGCTTTACCCCCGACCTATTACTTACTTTTTGTTATAAAAAAACATACTCATGTTTAGTTATTTTATTTAAAAATATGTGTAACTACTCAAAAACTTAAGAAATAATAAATGTTGATGATTATGGCATAATGAGCATAGTTTTATAATGCATTCAATTAATATTTTTATATATTTTTTTAAATTTACATTTTTCTCGAATATTCTCGAGGGAATTCTTAGTCGAGAATTCTCGAATTCTCTCTGACTAACCTATGAGGGATACAATGTGAAGATATGTATGTGTGTATGTTCTAAAAAAGATGCATCAGTTGTCTCCTTATTGATATCATAAAAATCCTCAACCGTTGCATTCGATTCAACATTAGATGAAGTTTGCCTTTAAAATTGATACATACTGGTGAATAAAATAATCCATCTTTTGTACAGCCGGAATTTGCACATAACCCTTTTTACAATTGCGAAAAATGGTCTAAAGAAGGTGGAAGTAATGTTTGAATTAGTTCCAAAGTATTATCCATTAATTTCCAACCCGTCTTCTTTCAGTTGATTGCTTAGCCACACTTAAACTTGAAGTAGACTAGGTACATGCATGCCATGGTCTGGCAAGCTTTAAGGGCATACCAGTTCATTTATAAATGATGTGAAACCTGTGTGCCAGCTACTGATATATCTCATTTCTTTACATTAAACAAATACCCACACGGTCTCTTTTTGATGGCTCGTCCTTTCCTACATTATGTATTCCTGTGTTTCGAGAAAATTTTCCATAACTTATCGTTTATACTACTTTATAGTATGTTTACACCAAAGCTAAGGGCAAAGTACGACATTTTAACAATTTAATAATAAATTACTCAAAAGAGAAACTATACGTCCGCTACATAAACAACTAACATGTTCTTGTCTCTGTGGCGGACGTGCATGTAATAAAATTAGCAAAAATGAATGGAATAGTTTTCCAAAATTAGTAATGCTATTTTTAAATCAATATATTTATAAATCGGTTTCGATAACAAACAACTTTATTAACTTGGTTGAGTAGCCGACGATTTGCGTCATCGATCTAGTTAGTAACTGTACAACAGATTCTGGAGGCCAACAGGTAAAAAAAAACAAAACTTCAGATATCATATAGTTGGCCTGTAAATAAATAATAATAATAAGATTGGACGCACTAAAATCCTTTATGAACGAAATATAAATATATTTACATATATGTACTCACGTTGATAATTATTTTTATTTCTAGCGCATTACAATTAATATTAAAATGCTTTATTAAAAATGAGATTTAGCCGTGGATTTGACATAACAAAACGATTTCAAGTAACATTCGTCATCAACTGAGATTAGGTTCTTTTTATGCGGCGTTAAGCTTGTTATAATCTGTCACCGTGTAAACCACAAATAATAAACACCGACGTTCAGCACTGGGTTTTTGCATTATGAGTAGTGATAAATATGAAATGTAACGCGAGCACTGATCACTATGAACACGTTATCAATTCTTCATCACAACTATTATGCACTTGACTATTCGACGGCTTCTCAACAACTATACAGCCCCACTACACGCAGGAAATCCATTCTACCCTCTTTTTTGTTACTAAAATGTTACATAATATCACATGCGGGTAATTTGTGTGATTAAAATTAATGTGGAACTAACAGTAGGTATTCTTTTTAAAAACTTTTCTATTTAGAATAGTTGTCAGTAAATATTAAATTTATTTATTTCATTAAATATTAATTTACAAAGATATATTATGTATTTTATAAAGCTACCCTACCCTTATTTACCGTAGATACGTATGTATATTACTTATGTACCGTATTTATGACCTCTATACATGAACATAAGTAAGTAGGTACAAAAGTAAATATGAAGTCAAACTTACAAAACGTCTTGAATTCAAATTTTTAGTTGTTTTAGTTTACTTTGTACGTAATGAAAATAATTACCAATTTTTAATCTAATTGAAAAGGCAAAAGTGTTATTTATGCAATAGCAATTACGTCCATGGCCCATAGAATTTTAAATATCAATTTGTAATTATAATTTAGATTTTAAAATTCTCGTAACTTTTTCACGATAGAATTTGTTTTTATAGTAGTGTCATCATTACTCATTATATATACATTTCAGGTAGCTGTAAGTGAACTTAAGTCGAATCGAATAATTAATTAACACTTGGAAACAATTATTTTACGTACCTAACTTTTAATAAAAATTGGTCCGAATTGTGAGCTGTGAGTGTGCAGGGGGGCTCTGTTTCAGCATAGCGAGAGAGGGGCTTCTATGCGTTCCGTAGATCACGAAGCCCCTCGACAACACGCCAAGATCGACTAGTGCAGGAGTTTTGGTGGGTCCATTTAACCCGCCCTCTACCCCAGGGGGCCGAGTATTTGTGGGCAAATTTCTCTTGCGTAACCAAAAAAATTACAGTACGGTTGCTTTGACTCATACGTAAATCATTCATTGGTTTTGATTGGTCTTTGGTGGTGCGTGTCATCGTTAATTTTTAATTACCAAGCTGGATAGAGATAGAAGAATTACCACTAGCAGATCCCTATAAAATTCAGATTTCATGTAAAATCGCCAGATAAAATTGGCATTTTGCTCGGAGCCTAAGTACAATGTTATGAAATACTTAATGGAGTTATAAAATATCTAGGAGGAATTTTAATTACTCAAAAAATTGGTTGAGTTTTACTCTTAGTCTTCAGCAAGAGATCATTTTATGTTTTGAAAAAATTAATTAGTCCGGCTTGAAGGTACATAAACATAACAAACAAACGTAAACATAAAAGAACATGTAAAAATATAATTTCTACATTTTATTGACTTTATAATATTTTTATGAACGACAAAGTGTTTCCTTACAATATAAGAAGTCGAAAAAAGGTTTTATGTTCGTAACGCAAACTAATTTTATTCTTCATGATATTGAATTGTTATACTCATTTATATTATTTCTATTGAAAAGAACCAAACAACAATGACATTTCGTAAAGCAAAAAGATTATCTGTTTCAAAACTTTACGTACTAAACTAGGAGACTTCTCTCACATGAATTAATATTTTTTGTGACGCCTCTCTTCTACATGCGTCGCTTTAATATTATGTATTTCTATACATTCTATACATTTCTATACATTCGTATAGAAATCTGCCTCTCACAACAGTAGTGAACTACTCCACCAAAGCGATTTGTTTTTTGAAGAATAAACCGCTGAAGTATTTTTATTGTCATTGTTCATGAACAAACAGTTAATATTTAAGATATTTACTCTATTACTCACAAAAATAATCCATCAATTTTAAGAATCTTTCAACCAGGCAAACATTATTGTGATATAATCCGGTCATGTATATAAATATTAAGTTTTTATATGCATTCTTTATGCAAGTTTTATGTATTTATATGCAGTTAAATTTATACGAATTTTTACAAACAAAATATACTATAGAGTAACACCCACACATACGGAGACAAATATGTATGCTGATAAAAAATTCCGAAGAGTGAACAACCTACAGATGTTCTGACGTCAATTGTACCGCACTGCGTGAGCCAGTACGAAGTAAGTGTTTAAAGTTACCCTTTAGATATACACATTAAAGTGTAAACGTATATACATACAGTATATCTAATTCGCTTTGTTATAAAACTTTTTATTACGAAAACAATTTATATTCGTTATTTTATTTTTATACTGGTTCTTGCCTGTGACGTCCGGGTGGTGGCGACTAACAACAAAGGGGATAGCAATAATCACCTTCTCCATGAAAAATGCATACAGTATACAGACATGTCAATTTTTTTGGTGATTGGTCAGGTCAAACAAATCGGAGTTTTGCGATTACATGCACACAAACATCCATTTTTGTATATATAGATTAAAATAAATTATACATTATGAGTAACGTAAGCTTTACAAATCTGAGTAACAACTAACAATAAAAAATCATAATTAAACACGATTTTTCCCTTACTTTTCTCTAAATTGTTATACATTTTGGAAAAAAGTTATTGCTCGTAATATCGAGAATAATATTATATTTACGAGCAGCTAGGAAACTTCAATCCAAAATTCAAGTCAATATAATAATATAATACAATAATAAGCCTAGTCTTACCATAAATATTGTTACAAGGAAAACATAGGTTTTTTCTGTTACATAAAACGTATATTACTGCAGTGTGAGTTAGTTTATAACATTTCCTAATTTGCTGTTTAGACATTAATACAATAGCATTTTAAAAACATGATGCTCATTCGAAATGATCTCCATTCGCCTTAATACAATCCGTGGCCAGTTATGGATTGAAAAACGCACTTTCTCCATGGGAAAAGTCGCCAATGTCAATCTTATAGAATGTTTTAGGGACTCCAAATTATCATAGCGTTTAGACGTACCCATTCCCAAAGTGGGCGATAACGCCCCCCTGTGGGCGCTACAGGCCTAAAGGGGGGCGGTAAGAGTCCCAAAAAAAAATGGGGGCGTTGTGTAGAGGCCTGGGGGGTGATTTGTAATTTCATTTATCTAGAAGGCATCTTAGACAACGACTGCATGAGCTCTCGACTCAGTAGACAAAATAAGTTTGGGAACCTAGAGTTTAGAGCATGCCGTATTCTCTAAAAGACCATAAACCATAATCAAGTGGCTTAAGATTGGGACTAGATGACGGCCAATCTTCAGCTCTGATGAAGTCAGAAACGTTCCGTTCTAGCAACGCATGTGTGGATCGAGCTTTATGACCCGGTGCTGAGTCTTGCTGAAAAGACCGTTCTTGGTTATAGAACATGGTGTTTTTAAGAGGCTTAATTACCTTCTCAAGAATTGTATCTTGATACCCCTGGGCCTATGTTTAGATACCTTTTCACAAAAATATGGCTCAGTCACTCCTTGATAGCTAACACCCCGCCAAACCATCACTGAAGCCGGATAATGCCCAAGTTGTACACAACTGACTAATTGAGAAGCTTCTCTAGAGCTTTCATGTGAAACTGCTTATTAAAATGTTGCTTGTAAAAATTTTCTCGTCAGTAAATAAATTTTTTCTGTGACCTTCCTTTCCGTACCACCTAAGAAGTTGTTTTGATTTTACCACCCTATTTATTTTTAAATTATTGGTTAAGTAATGACCAGTGCGTCTCTTACAAGCTGCAAGACCTAAGTTAACTTTTAAAATACGGCACATGATTTTGAGTGTTATATTCATTTCCCTAGATAAAATCTTTTGCTGTCGGACAGGGTTTCATCGGATTTTTTCCTTCACTGCTTTGATTGCCTTTTTTGTACCAATACTACGTGGACGGCCAGATGTTTTTCTGTCACAAATAGAGAACGTTTCATTATACCTATCAATAGCTAATATCCAAATAGTACACAAATATCCGACAAATACCAAGCGTATGGAGAGTTTCAAATATTGCATTTGTCTCCATACCTACTTTGTGTAATGCCATCACAGCAATTCGGTTCTCTTTATCATCCCACTCCATTTCAATATTACAAAAATATTTAACGAAGATTAGCGCGAAAATGAGAAAACACTGAATGTTAAATGAGAATGACAGGTTCCAAATTCAAACGTAATAATTGTTTTTTTTTTATTGTAACGGTATTTATGACCAGACTGTGCTATAAAATATTTCATAATTTTTTATTATATTTCTCCTCAGAATAATAAGCTAAATGTCGACAGACACCTGGCATGATCGAACGAGAGATAGAAAAAAGTAATGTAATAGCTATTGAGGGTACGTCGAGATTTTATTCGAACAACACACTTTTGTTTTGGTCCGTAGTTTTATTTCAGTACTACTATAAAAATATTAAAAATATGATATATTTTATATAGATATGTAGTTCATTGTGTGATTCATCTGATTGTGCGTTTGAGAGGTATAAACTATATTTTTTGGAATCAGATTTTACATAAAGAATATTTTAAGTGTTATCTACTTAGCGACTGTCGGAGAGAATCGCTTTACAATAGGACCGTGTTCAAAGCTTTCTGTTTATACGTAAAAAGCAGAATGTCGAATTGCAATGCTTGTGGTCAATTTGTTGGTTCAACCGACAGTGTTGTGTGTGATTGTGTTTATGATCGGATATGCCTTAAACTAACAAAAAGTTTTAAGGTCCCGGCTAAGTGGTTGTGTTCAAATTGCGTTTCCAGGCAACCTCGGAAAGATAACACTGAGACCCCTATTACGGCGCAACATTGGGGTGAGAGTTCTGGATCTACACCGTTGAAATGTGAGGTTTATAGTGATGACCTAGAACCGGCAACAACTCTTGACTCTTTAGTCAAGAGTTGAAATAGTAGCCATGCGCCTAGAAGTGACAAGTTTTCAATCCAAGTTCGATAAACTCTATGCTGCAGAGGATATCCTGGGCAACGGAATCGACAAAATAGAAGATCGTATTGTGGCGCTGGAGGAGCAATCGGATTCGAGATTCTCGGAAGAAAAGGACAGGCAGATCACCGAAACCATAGAAAATCTTAAGATTGAGTTTAAATAAATAAAAAATCCTAATATAATAAAACAATAAAATATCCTATATATTCTAAGGTTACACGTGAAAATATAAAAATAACATTCATTGCATTATTAACTAGCGACCTGCCCCGGCTTCGCCCCGGTGCGCGGTGGGATGTTGAATGCTTGCAACATACATTGACATTTTCAAACAAAAATACCAACCAAATTTCCGACCTTTCCGTGAATTTATCAAAAAATTTTTTTTCGTACGAACCTTGTCCTGACAATTACGAACACAACAAAAAATAAATCAGTCAAATCGGCCGAGCCATTCTCAAGTGATGCTCCGACACACAGTGGCGATGGATTTTTATTTATGTAAAAGATACCTAATTAAATTGTCTGTAAGTAACTAAATTGAGCTCTTGTCGCTGATAATAGCCGTTTTTATTTTATTTTTTTCAACATTAAAGAGGGTAAGTCTAGTATAACAATTAATTAAGAGTGCCTGATAGGAAATATCCATTCCGAGTTATTTTTACGATGGTCATTGACCCGAGCGTCAAAAGTTTTTACAACGTAACCTTCAAATAAACAGCAGCTCCAAATACCAAATGGAAAATTTTATATTTGGCAAATTCAGAGTAGGTAAATGTGTTACGAATCACGAGTTACGTAATTTATTAATAAAATGTTCTATATAGGCTCTATGTAATAAAGTAAGTAATTATGTAGACATAAAACAACTTGTCATTATTAGGTAACATTGGTGCCCTAATCTCTAAAACTAAAACTACGAATTTTAAATAGAATTTCTATATAATTTATACAAAATAAAACTTGTTTTTTATTAATTAAGCGCGCATTAAGAGAACGTATTTTTTGGAAAAACATTCCCTAAATGGGTACAAATGGAATGAAACCGTTCCATGAAACCTTGGAAAAATTGCTAAATTTCTATTTGTTTATATAGAAATTCAAGAGCACAAGTGTTTTATCGTTTATTTAAAATCAACCCTCAAAAGGGTATAATAAGCAGTGAAAGTTTGCGTAAGTAATTATTCCGACTACATTAACTCGTAATTTAATACCAAAGAAACAACTACTTAAGCATTCTTTGTAATTCATCTTCCATGGACTGCTTTTAAAAAGCGGCAAACTTCACACATGCGACACTGTCGCGGCGAGCCTTTACTTAATTTATAAAAAATAAAATACAATATAGTAATTACCAATTAAGAACTAACTGTTAAGTGAACTGGATTATTACTAGATTATTCTTTTAAATAAGAGCAATGGTAAAAACTTTCTAGTTGTGCATACATTGTTTTGCAGTTTGTAAACGCTTTGTTAACGCGATCGAGAGTGAGAGAGATAGATGTTTCAAGCTATCTCAAAAATGAAGCCTGATTTTTGGCGACACCGACTGCATCTCGAAGCACACCTTGTACCGTCTCGTCATTAAAGTTTGAAGCAAAATACTTTGATTTCATTTATTTTCACACAAAAACAGTTTCCAAGAAGAAAGCAATACTCTCTCACTGAAGGTTAGGATGTGTTTCTCTTAATCTTTCAGAAGAAGCAGCTCATAATTACTATTGAACTTCTCTTACAGGTAAGTTTCTTTTAATAGTTAATTATATTATATTTTTATATTTCAGAAACCTTTATTAATAACAAAAAAGTACACACATACGTTAATATTTACAAACTTAAAACTACACATTGTCTTAAATAATACACTTCCTCAAAGTTGCCGCTTAGAACGCCGTCATTGCTTAAGGTGCCCAGCAGACTGGCAGCATTACCTCTTTGAATAGCCAAACTGATTCTTTGGCGGATGAAGCTACCAGGCCGGCAGTCGAATTCTTACGCCACTTCAAGTTCTCGGCAGTGCTGGCCGCGGCATCTGCTGACTTAAAAGTCACCGGTACATGAGAAACAGCAAGTGTATCGACACAAGTGGCGTCCCACACCAGTGATCTTCCAAGTTTCCAAGGAATGAACGTCAAATCATCCGGTCCCCTGCCGTCGCTGCGTGCTATACCTACAGGCTTTAAGACCGCAGGAACGCCAGCGGCAACAAGGGCCCGCCGAATGATGTCATTCAAGGCAGCATGCCGTGACATGCGGCCCGCAATACGTAAACAAGATAAACCGTGGTGACTTTGAGCATCGACGAGGTCTCCACAGCGGCAACGGTGAGGAAGGTTAGTCCTGGCCCCCAGACGAAGGGATACTATGAGAGAATGTGTGGTATTGTCAAAAGGTTCCTAAGTTTTTTGAAGGTATTATTACCTCCAACCAGTGTCCTGATTCCTTCTTAGAAACAGCCAGGAGACGAGACCGATCTTTTTTAGTACTACAAGAGTCTAAAAGTTGTAAATGAACATTTTTGCATAGAGGCTCATCCCAGTGTTTCTGACAAAAGATCGAAGTGGGCAGATTAGTAATCGAACAAACACTTAACCAAGCATTTCGAGCATCAGTCAAGCACGGACCTCAACCGATCCTAAGAAAGGGCGGGACAGATAGGAAAAGATTTTCCGTGCTGTAGACTGACGAAAGAAAAGCAGGCGGTGACACACTCGAGATTTTGCTTATGCCCAGACCTCCATAACAGATAGGAAGTGAGGCTTGATTCCAGACCCTGTCATCATCAAAGGAGCAATTTCATATTTTAGATAATGTATTTTTAAAAATATTGTCTACAGATATTAAAAGGGGTTGAAATGTAAAAATCTGAGAACAGCGACCAGCATATATAAATTTTAGAACGAAAATGCAAAAGCGGACAATGAGAAGAGCCATGTGGGAATTAATTTTGAAAAGTTTGTCTGAAGACTAGCTAAATTTTGGCATCACCGACAGAGCCTGTAATCAAATCTTCATAATATAATGTTGTGGCGTTAAGCCATCGAAACCTCCCGCGAAACCGCTCATAAAAGAATTTATTGCAGCAAGCACATCTTCCTCTGTAGCTCGAGTCGACACATCGTTGGTGTGGGGAATAACCACAGAGGAAGAAAGATGCTTCGATCTTAGAACGGAAAGAGTTTCGGGAGTATTCGGTGCCATAACATCGCTGGAAAATAGCAAATGGACGGCTCCTCTTAGAACGCTTTCGCTAATTTTTGTTTCTATTTTTGGAATAATGTCTGAATTGAAAGTTTTATAAATGGGCCGTAAACGAATGCTCGGAACTGAAGAGTTAGAGTGATGTTTAATTTTTTGTGTTAATGAAATTTTGTCTCTATCATTTCGTTTCAAACATAAAGTTCTATAACCGAAAATGAGCAGTTCTTCCCAAACGCATTTGTCGTTTTGGTTTAATATTCTTTGTATATGTAAATTAAGGGATTTGGCAACGCTGATGCGTGCACCACGTGGAATATGCTTTATTAAGCATACATTGTTTTGGAGCTAACCAATATATTGCCAAAAAGATGTGCAATCGTGAATGGAATTTGAGGAATCTGTCAAATTATTAGACTGAGATGGCTCTGGTAAAGAAAAGGGGCCCGAAGGAATGCCGAGAGTGTCACACCGTTTGTGTACTCTACCGACATGAATCTTCAAGCCCCTATTTTCACGAACGAAACGAAGTTCGGAACACTGCTCACATCTTATTAAATTTTAGAGGAAGGTGAGGATGTGAGAGCTGGGAGCATATCACGACATGATATTACGTAAAAAATACAAAAAAACTAGAGCGAAAAATAAGCTAAAAGCACTAAAGTCTTTAAGGAATCGTTCTTATTGACGTTGCTGCTGCAAAACTGTCATACTCGGTCGGATGCGAAAAATCCAGCAATATGTGGACCGCCACGCGTCCACAACCTGAATCAAAAATACCACTGTGAGAACCAGATATGGGGAAAATGATGATAATGGAATTTGACCAAAAAAAGACGAAAGGACTTTAAATAATTTTTATAAAGAAGAGCCAAACAGTTGTCATTGATAACAATTCAGTAATTTTTTCAGTAAATTAATTATAATACATTTGCTGGTTCCCCAAAGGAGTATTATTTTAATTGTAGAGGTTTAGAGTGTGCAATAAATATCGTGATTAAGAAATTAGAAAAGAAATAATAATAATTTAGTTTTCTTCTGACATTTGTACAATCAAATAATGTCGTAAATTATTATGTGGATCAAGTATATGATTTCCTCATTTCAGATGAATACCGGTCTATCAAAATTGTCTGCCAAACCATTACTTACAATATTAATTGGTATGTTCTTGGTATGTTAAATAACCCACGAATATCTTGAGGAGCCACTGTACCTTGCTGACTTGGTCAATTCTAGGTTAAACAACTCATAAATTGGCAGCAGATATGCTCAGTCAATACTGTTCTCCAGGACTAATCTATCAATCTATGTACATACTTAAGTGTTTATCAATTTAGTGTTTCATTTATTGAATTTAATATCATAACTTCATAAGTAATTCTTAACGGTCACCTCTGAAAGGTTTTGTTCTATTAAAATTATTTCATGTAAGACCACAGTTTTTTCCTGGACCAACTTCTTGTACTCTTCTAATAAATAAATTACTAAAAACTGAAAATATTTAAAATTTGTCTACCTCTAAAAAAAGTAAATGTATTTTTGTTCACAACCTTAAATCTCCGAAAGTTCTTCAATGATGCTTTGTTTTGACACAACGTCGTTGCATGCGAAGGCGTGTGTTTTTATCTACATAATATACCAACTGATTCACAGCAACGAATGGCCACCCAGCCATGCGATGCTGTGACTAGTATGTGACATAGGCTAGTATATAATAAAAATAAAATAAAGGAATGTTAAAAATGTATTCTCATGTAATAAATACGAATATACAGCTCTCATCTCCATATTTAGATATTACTTTGTGAAAATTTTAATTACAAAATTTATTCATTGTAGAGACGATGAACTATTACAAATACAATACGAATTTCGTGTAAATATTGTATCGATATATATTTCGTTTATAGTCCAATCGTAGTAATGCAACTTTTGATGTTTAATTACATCTAAACAATAACCCCATCAACAGATTGTATCAGTACATATAAAATAAACTCGCACAGTATTGACTACGGTGCTCATGGATGAAATTGTTATGCAGAATCACATTGACGTATCGATCATGACGTCACAGCGGTGTATATAGACGGTTGCGCGGGAGTTTCGTAAATAGTTGGCTCTGAGACTTGCTCCACTACCCTTGGGATAGTCTCAAAAAGTATTCGTGATAATTGTGACGGGATTGGAAGACAGTGTTCTCATTGAAGGTAGGGTTACATAATAATATTTTTTAATCACATGATAAAATAAATAGCTTATTTGTATTAACAGAAATGGTTATAATACATACGGATTCGATTCAATAAAACCCATAAGGACATAGTGCATACAAAAACATCGAAATATAAGCATTACTAGCTTTGTTCGAAGTCTTGTGCGGATAAAAACATCAATTTCTATCAAGCCCATCCAAAGTACTATCCAGCATATACATAAATTTGAAAAGAGAACAATAATAATTAACAAATGAAAATATCTGCTTCGTGAAGTATTTACAGTTTAATTGTGAAGCAGACTCAGTAAACGTCTGACTTAGAAAAGTGTATAACAATGTTCAACAATTAATTTGCATTTCAAATATAGTAAAGCTTTTGTTTATAGGTGTATTTAAATTTTTCATTAATATTGCGATTTATATAAAGTATTATTTATCATACAACGGTTATGTCTAACCGTGCAATAAAATTGCATTACGTGCTATAGGACGTCAGTTAAGTTAGTTTTGAAATGACTACGTTTCGTAACGATTACTGCATAGCCTCAGTGCAGTCACCCCGCACTACAATTTAGAAGAGAGTACATACCATAAATAAGTTCCATAAAACACTAATATTATCAGTAATAAAGTCATCTTTATCACGAAGCAAAACCATATATACCAAAACCAATTATAATCCGCTTTTCCTTCTTTTTTTTTATTTATGTTTGAAAAGAGAAATATAAAAAAGTACATGTTTATTACCTTGCTGATACATGTAAACTGGTTTAAAATACGTGGTAAATACAACAGTATGACATCCTTTAAAGATTATAACTTTCATGGTCATCTCCTTGATACAAACATAAACGAGCACAAAACTTTCCTTAAAGCTTACGCAAAGTTACACGTTTGTAAAAGAACTAGAACATTTCAATGCATTTATTACCTTAAAAATATTTTATTATAATTTTAAAACGAGTACACACGCAAATATGATATACCTACAGTTATCCAACGACGTCAACTTTAGTATTGAATTGTGAGAGTTCCATTCTATTCCACGGATAAAGATTCTATACCACAGAATACAGCCCATGTTATTCGCTAATAATGTAGTTTTCCATGGGTAAAAGAATTTTTGAAATCGATTGAGTATTTTTTTAATTTATCTATTACGTACAAATAAAGTTTACTTCTTTATAATATTCGTATATGCTAGAGCTACATACGCTTCTCAATGTACTTAATTTTTACTGTATTTTTCGTACAAACTAAAAGAAGTTATAGATATATACATAAAAATATTTTTTTATTTCACACATGCATACCTACTATTTTATAAACTTCGACAGGACAATACAAGAGAATGAACTTTCTGTTACAGAACGTGTGAACAGAGTGTTATTTGGTGCACTCACAGCTAATTTGCTATGTGGTATTCATAGTACTAGACTAGTAGATATATAGTTTGGGATCACACAAATAGTACAGCTGTCTGTACTCTTATTACATGTCTTATATGTTACTAACCAAGTAAGAAAATAATTATTTTTTAAATATTTGTAAAGAAACCTGTTTAGAGGTTTTAGCGAACGGGACTTAGACATTAACAATATTGTATTCATGTGAGTATTTTGAGCACATATATATATCTATATATATATATATATATATATAGTCTTATCTATATATATATTTGACCGCGATAAATTTGAAAACTACTGGAACGATCGGCATGGGACCATGACCATTCGACACGGAATTAGTTGTAGATGGTTATAGGCTACTTATTTTTTGAACTCCATAGACCCTTCACCATTTTTCAAACAAAAATGTACTATTACGTACAAAATTTTCACTTACGCCCAGCGAAGCGGGCGGGAAACGGCTTGTGTTTTAATATGAACAATATACTCGCCTAACCAGTACAGTTAGATCAAGTTCTGACACACTGCAGCACTATATCTATAGTTATTATAACACGCTACGCAGTTCTGTGTCTGTGCTCAATTCAACCTACATACTTACGGAAGGCTTGATATAAGGAAGTCTGGTATTCTAGCCCATATGCATTTAATGTTACCTACTACCGTACTAGCGTAGTAATGATTAGGTGTTATAACACTGGTGGGTGTTCAACATGCGCTCTTAACTTGCATTAGACGCACGCATTATGTACCCAAACGCATGCGTTATATGCTCGCATTACGTGTGCCATAAGGCGCGCTATAAGGCACGCTTAATAGTACTCTGTTTTGGCTTTTTTATGTCTGACGTCAGTCAATCACGTATAAAATGAGTGATTCATATGCCACTTATGGTATACACAAACACATCAAACTTTCGACGTTGCCTTTTTGACATTGGTGTGAGCACAACGCAAGTGATGTATGCGTTAGCACATGCGCAAGCACTTGCGCTGTATGCATGCATTATTTCGATAGCGCACAAAGACGTATACGTCTACATAAGACGTAGGTGCAAGTTGAAAACGCACCCGTCTAAATACACCCATTAGGTATTTTTTTTATTCGTTTTTGGAATATACTTTTATCTAATACAGGGTGTATATGAAAACGGGACAGTTACTTTAATGGATGAAAGGGCATAACTTTAGTATGTAGTTACAAAAAGAATTATCGAAAAAAACGTATCCGTTTAAGAGTTATGACCGTTTTAATTTTCACCATTTTCGAAAAACATTTCGAAAAACATTTTCACCAAAAACCATTTTCGAAAATAATGCGTATACCCCAATGGGGGTTTTCAGGCTGTATTTCAGTAACGGATGAAATTAATACAAAATAAAAAAAAACGTAAGATTTATAATCTGTAACTGTACACGGTCAACCCAATTTTACGAGAAATGGTGGGGATAACTCTTGAAAATTAAAACGGTCATAACTCTTAAACGGATACGTTTTTTTCGATAATTCTTTTTGTAACTACATACTAAAGTTATGCCCTTTCATCCATTAAAGTAACTGTCCCGTTTTCATATACACCCTGTATATAAAAATCAAAGTTTGTTTGTTTGATCGCATTTTATGGGTTGCCATACCGTTCATCCGATTGCGATTAAAATTTTGTGTAAAGATAGCTTGAATCTTGAGGAAGGACATAGGCCATTTTAAAAATAAAAAACGCGGATTAAGTCGCGGGCATCAGCTATTTACTATAAAAAAGGCCAGGTAGATATAAAATGATAATTCTAATATTATTAAATACACGTATCTACTTATATTTTCTCCAGATATCAAAAACTATTATCAATCAAACTTTTATATATTCTTTTTTCTTCTAATTCAATAATGCAACTGACGTAATATTTATTATTAATCAGTCGTGTCTCACGGTTATATCGGTTGCTTAGATTACTTTCTGAAAGTTCTTTGCCAACCTGATTATCCCGGACAAATAAACAGACAGACAAAAATTTTAAATTACGTGTTGTACCGTAAAAAATATTATGAGCTTAAGAAGTCTTTATTCCTAGATCACGGGCACTTCAGTATTATTTATTTGCATCAATCAAATGATATCATTTATCAAAGTGAAATCTTACCATGATTCAGACCGTACCTAATTATTTCGTATGGACGAAACTTAATCTTCAAAAAACGGTAAAATCTGTGTGACATATTTTGTTAATTTTTTAAGGAAAATTAGTAATCGATATATTAAAATGTACTTACGTTCATATAACAATATGGTTCATATAACAATATAAGTCAATAATTATTACAAATGTATTACTTATCATACTCATTTTTTATCTTTGCAAACATAATCTATATGTATATCAGCAAAACACCACTCACTGACTGACTGACTGACTCATCACGAGATCTCCGAAACTATCCGATTGACTTGAAATTTAGCATAGTTACTCCTTTCGCTGTGTAGACGCTCACTAAGAACGGATTCTACGAAATTTGGTGTTTGCAATAATTTATCTTTTATAAAAATGAATAATAAATGTAAAAAGATTCCACTATTAATAAATACCTAGCCAACCTTGTAGACATACGTAGGTATTGCTGTATCAGTTCATAACGTACATCAATTAAATAACTTATACAAATTACCTGGTCTAACGCAATAGGTACTTACATTCACATATAGAATAATCCTTAAGAACTTTCAATTTACATAAATAAAATGTTTTGCAATTACGTAAATAAATGCGTAAATGTAAATTGTAATGAATTATACCAATAATTACGAGTTTGTAAGTATCTTCATACGCGTTATAGATTAATGTTATTGTAATTAGTAGCTCTTTGTTTAACATTAAGTCACGTCGAGGTATTCAAGTTTTAATTTTTGTTTTTAATGTTTTATTTTTTGACGACCTCCGTGGCGCAACGGCTTAGCGCGTCGGAAAGTAAACGGGGGTTGCGGGTTCGATTCCCCTCCCGAGTCTGGGTGTTTATATATAATATGTATACCTAGACTACCTAGACTGTGCGTGCTATAGGGCCATCAGCTTGGTCAGCTTAGCGAGTAAAGTCTATACTAAAGTATTGACTGAACGTATGAAAGGCGTTTCAGAAAGATATTTGTGGGAGGCGCAAGGTGGATTCAGGAACGGTAGGGGTTGTATGGATCAGATTTTCTCGCTTCGCGTTGTCGTGGGGAGGTTTCTGGCTTTAGGTCGGAAAGTTTTCTGCGCTTTCGTGGATCTAGAGAAAGCATTTGATAGAGTAGTCCGGAAGAAATTGTGGAGTCTTCTGCCTGAATATGGCGTGGAGGGCTCCTTACTGCAGGCTGTGAGGTCATTATATCGAGACCACAGAGCCTGTGTAAGGATAGACGGGGACATGTCGCCCTGGTTTGAAGTCTGTTCTGGTGTCAGACAGGGCTGCGTGATGTCTGCCTGGTTATTCGCGCTGTATTTGGACAGTTGCCTCCAGACTTTGAAAGGTAGTATGAGTGGCATGATATGTGATGGTACAGTGATAAACTGTTTTTTGTACGTTGACAATGCTGTGCTTATAGCACCACCGGAAGCGGAGGTGCAGACACTAGTCACGTGGATGAAAGAAGATTGTGAAGTAAAAGGATTGAAAATGAATGTGAACAAAACTAAGGTTCTGGTGTTTGAAAGAGAAGCGGTACAAACGAAATGTGTGATTTGTGTAAATGGAAAATGTCTAGAACAGGTGAATGAAATTGTGTACCTGGGGAGTGCGTTTTCGAGGGATGAAAGATGTGAGTTGGATGTGGAGAGACGGGTAGCAGCTGGCAATAAAGTGAACGGCGCTCTGTCCGCATTAGTGGGTAGTGTGAATATATCTAACACTGCTAAAATGGCCATCCACAATGCGGTGTTGGTGCCAACTTTGTTGTACGGTAGTGAGGCCTGGATATGCCCAAAATCGAGTGAAAGTATGTTAAATGCTGTGGAGATGCGGTCTCTCAGAAATATGTGCGGTGTCACGCTTGCTGATAGGATAAGCAATGATGAGATACGCAGTATGACAGGGTTGCACAACAGTGTTATTGTAAAAATGAAGAAAGGAATGCTTAGATGGTTCGGGCACATGGAAAGAATGAGTGATGAAAGACTGACGAAGAAAATATACAGAGCGAAAGTGAGTGGTAAAAGAAGCCAAGGAAGACCAAGGCTGACTTATGAAGATCAAATAGCCAGAGTGTTAGCAGACGGAAATGTCAAAAGCACTCGCATACCTAGGCGAAAATTTGTGAGGAGAATGATGAGATTTGAGGAAGCGAAAGTGGTGTGTAAGGACCGCGACTCCTGGCGCTCCGTCCTCTGTGACTACCCCGTTGGGGATACAGCGTGAAGTTATGTTATGTTATGTTATGTATATATTTACAAAAGAAAAGTATATAAGTAGTATATCAGTTGTCTAGTACCCATAACACAAGCGCTATGCAGCTTACTTTGGGACTAGATGGCGCTGTGTGAAATGTCTTAGTATATTATTATATTATTATTATTATATATTATTAATTTTATTAGATAAACCTGTAAGTATCTGTGCATTACATTACAAATGTACATTACATTTGAAATCGTTTGTGCTTAAATTAAATAAAACGACATAAGCGATTTCAAAAAACTCAACACTACAAAAAAAAATTTATATTTGTTAGAACCACGAGTTTTTTTTTGTTAATAGGTCATAAAGCATCTTGAAGATGAGCTATGCCTCAGCGGAGAGCGTGGCCCAAAGCGGCTCTTGGGCTGCTACAAATTTGTTCTACTTGTTACTTGTACCTGCTTTAATTCTATGGTATGCTTACTGGAGAATGTCTAGAAGACACATGTACGAGCTAGCCGAAAAAATCGATGGCCCCAAAGGCTTACCTCTTTTTGGAAACGCTCTGGAATTCACTGGTGGATCTTCAGGTCAGTGAATCTCATATTATTACTAAGACCTAATGTCCCCAGAAGTGTAGCTTCATAAATGCTTCAAAGTACGAAATGAAAGGTTCGTGGACAAACTTTAGTACGCCAAACTGTACAACCTGCGCGCTGTATTTTTAAGCGTTTATGAAGATACACTTCCTTATAAAGTAGGTTTTAGAAGAAGAAAATTAAAAAAAATATCATTCGTTGAGCATCAAGTGGCACCACTAACGTCATTCAAATCTTTAGCTTATACACACAGGAGTGACGTCATTACAATTAAATATGTCAACGCGACAAAACTGTATAGAAATCATGTTCTGTAAAGCAAGAACTTTTCTCTTCGACAATATTAAGGATAATACTGTCGAAGACAAAAGCTAACATGGGAGGCTCGAAAATGTGAACAATCTCAAATTCGGAGAATACTTTTCCTTCTTCTTCCACGTGGTATTCATATTCCACTTGGGTAGAAATGTGGAGTATATAGAGATGTAATAAAATGACATGCAAATTTTCTTTATGGTGACATGTTTTTGCTAGCTCGTATAATTCTCAACTAACTTAAATTTTTAAAAACTGTCACTCAAACATAGGTACCAACCGTCCAGTCAGGAATAAATTACCACTAAGTAACAACTTCTTGGTCATATCATCCTCCTCAAATGACAATGTTCTCATCTTTTAATGATAATGATTGTAACATTTATTTACGAATAAACATTCAAAGACAATATAAACTTACTACGTTAGATATTGACAATAGCTAACAAAAGTAATATAAGCATGTATCTCCTATTTTAAGCAATTTATTATTTTTTTTTCTGTTCTATATACGAAACGAAATCTTTGTTTTAACAGATATTTTTAAGACTCTCATGGAGAGGAGTAGACCGTTTGACAAAGAAGCAGTAGTGAAAATCTGGATTGGCCCTCGTCTTCTAGTGTTCTTGTACGATCCACGCGACGTTGAACTCATCCTAAGCAGCCATGTGCACATCGATAAAGCTGATGATTACAAATTCTTCAAGCCATGGCTCGGTAACGGCCTTCTTATAAGCACTGGTGAGTTTTACGATTATTGAGTCACTTAGTTCCATTCCTTATATGTAATGCCATTAAAACACGCCTTGGACGCCTTCCATTGAGAACTATTTATTGTTGGAAATAATAATATTGTATTGTTTAATTTGTGAAAACTCATGTTTAATCTTATGTTTTTCAAATATAACTATAATTTCACAGTTTCACAGTATTGTTCTCACAGTTTGCCTAAATTTACTCGATAAATATTTTATTTCTTTTAGACGAGCGATCGTCAAATATATTTGACTTTTAAATGGGAGGTATAGAGCAAACTAACCATATTTCTATACAAATTGATATATTTTTAGGTCAAAAGTGGCGCTCTCACCGCAAATTGATCGCACCCACTTTCCATCTAAACGTACTGAAAAGCTTTATCGACCTATTCAACGCAAACTCCAGAGCCGTCGTTGAGAAACTAAAGAAAGAAAGTGGAGCTTTTGATTGCCATGACTACATGAGCGAATGCACAGTTGAGATATTACTTGGTTTGTATTCAAATAAATTTGTATAATAATTTAATACATTAGAACTACATTATTTTCTAAGTTGATTTGATAATGAATTTGATAAAGAATAAATTCTCCGGTAGCTGTCATATTAAATTACTGGTTTTAAAACGACATTCAACACCTAATCTGAAACCTAACTTGAAAGCTATCACGTATTATTATCACAAAACGTAGACAGTCTGGTCCTTCGGTACTTTGGTTAGTAGTTACTTCGCTTCTCAAACCAAGAGTTCATTCGATTCTCAACCGGGACAGTTTAGGTAATGAACTTTTCTAAGCTGTATTCAAGTTTAAATGCTCCTCTAGTCCATAGTACAAACTACGTGCTCCTTTAATCTATTCTGTGGCGATCATAACAAGCTACTTAAGTTTAAGACCAAACAATTGTTATTTTGTTAATTGCAAACTTAGTTGTCTGGTGACTGTTACTTGATATTAATTACTTAAAAAATGTATTCTTCTCAACCATCTCTCAATAATATTTCGTTCCATTTTTATTATACTTCTGTACAAGATTTCTGCTACGGATATTTTTCTGAATTTGCATCTGCTTCAGAGTATGAATTAATAGAGTGTAATAACACGGAGATAGCGAATATTATTTGTCTACCTATGTAAGTAATTAGAATATATAATTATTATCAATATCCGTTTACGTAGTATAGTCAATATATTAATATCTTAGCGCAAATGATTAAAGTTTATTGGCATTTCAAAGTCAATTGATATAAAACACGTTTAACAAATAATGAGTTTACAGCAAAAGAAAGTTAAAGAATAATAAAATTTAGAACTCGTGCGTGCTGTCCAACTGAACAATAGAAAAGTATAAAACATTTTATCGGAAAATCAATAAAAACGTGTCTAGAGTTCTAGGTAGATTGTTTAGAAGGCAAGACACTCGCGTGTAAGCTAAGCTAAACATGACTTTGTCCTTTGATTTACTTGAAAATAGGAAAGTGACAATATAAGTGTCCAAAAGTAAAGGTGGTCAAAGTGCCGAAACTGTGAAGCTAAAACTTATAAAACGAATTATTTTGAGTTTTTTGAGTTTGTCCTAAATAAGGAGCATTCTACACTAAAGTAATGTAGAATAAAAAGCAATTTAAACGTCCTGTCACGTAGCTAGCCATGTCGATGACAACACTGAGCATCGGCCGTCACCGGAACAGTGGACCATGTACTTGAAAATGTCTCGAGAGCGAGTGCGTCAAAGAAGTTTGCGAAATTACACATAGCTACATAGCTATGCAATTTAAAATCCCTATAGAAAGATAAATCGTTATCCTGGAAGTATGTTAAATAATTTTATGAACATACGTGTTATAACGTGTTTCAATTATGTATTAACCAACATAAGAAATGACAATCACCATTATGGCTTACGATTGATAAATAATGACGCATCATGTGCACGTGTTTACTATCCTGATCTTTCGCTCACATTGTACGTAAAATAAAATAAAATATCGAACAAAAAGCACTATAATAGTAGTTCATAGGAATATTGCATGTTACAAATTTTGATACTGGTTTGTAATCTTTATTTCTGAGTAGTACCACAGATTAATTAGGTAGTACGTACATATATATCTACATATTTTCACGCTGTATCCCTAATGAGGTAGTCAGAGAGGGTGGAGCGCCAAGAAACCTTACATACTTCTGAATAGTAAAGTGTTGAAACTGCATGCTTGTTTATTTCGACATACATACACATAATATTGTCTCAGGTTAGTCGACCTCCCACGTGCTCACGTACTACTAATGGCCAATATTCACCTTCCTTGGCCGTTAGTAGTTAGATACGAACTCTACTGTGATCCTCATTACGCAATTCTTTTAAGTTAAATTGAGGTTAATTACTTTATTGCTTCTTTCTTTAAAAGTGTAAAGATGTGTAATTTTATTTCTATTTAACACTTTTATTTCGCAGAGACTGCTATGGGTGTTAGCAAGAGTACCCAAGATCAAAGTGGATTCGAATATGCTATGGCAGTGATGAAAATGTGTGACATCCTTCATTTGCGGCATACGAAGATTTGGCTAAGACCCGAATTTTTATTTAACTTCACGCAATACGCCAAAAATCAATCTCATCTCTTGAACGTAATCCATGGCTTGACAAAGAAGGTACTTTTCCGGTTTTATAAAAAGAACACAAAAACTTATATTACCATAACTTTTGAGATTTGAATTCATTATTTGTACGAGGATACTAGATATATCACGTATTCTTTGCCGTCAAAGATTCAGAGAAATGGTTTGTTTTTATAGGTCATTAAAAGGAAGAAGGAGGCATTTAAAGTCAGTCAAAAGCCATCCTCCGTCACAGAACAAATCGAAGTTTCTACATCTGACGACCCTGCTAACTACAAAACAACATCTGTCGAAGGTCTTTCTTTCGGTCAATCTGCTGGACTTAAAGACGACTTGGATGTAGATGATAATGATGTCGGTCAAAAAAAGCGTCTTGCTTTTCTTGATCTCCTTTTGGAGAGTTCTCAGAGCGGAGTGGTAATATCTGATGAGGAAATAAAAGAACAAGTTGATACCATTATGTTCGAGGTAAAATATGATAGAATTGCAATTAATCTCTATAATGCCATTAGTTATTATTTTTGTAAAACTACCATTATTAGTTTTTCTCTGTCAAACTAGGGTCATGACACCACAGCGGCTGGCAGTAGCTTCTTCTTATCTATGATGGGCGTTCACCAAGATATCCAAGACAAAGTAATTGCGGAATTAGACGAGATTTTTGGAGATTCTGACCGCCCAGTAACGTTCCAGGATACTCTTGAAATGAAATATCTAGAAAGGTGCCTCATGGAAACTCTAAGAATGTACCCACCTGTTCCTATCATTGCTAGACATATTAAACAAGACATTACTTTACGTAAGTATTAAAACGATATAATTTCATAACGTAGGTAGTAAGTAAATATATCTACAAAACAAACAATATGTGTAAGCTTTATTCCTATGTTTTATTAACAGCATCCAACGGTAAGAAAGTTCCAGCAGGCGCAACAGTCGTTATCGCAACATACAAATTGCATCATCGTCCTGACATATATCCCAACCCAGACAAATTTGACCCGGATAACTTCCTGCCTGAACGTTCGGCTAATCGTCATTATTATGCTTTTGTACCCTTCTCTGCTGGCCCTAGGAGTTGTGTAGGTGAGTCAATGAAATAACTTTAATAACTAATTGACGTATTTACATGATGTTTGAAAGAGAAGATGTACAGACAAACTGTGAAATATGGGTAAATGGAAAACGTCTAGAACAGGGTAACGAAATTGCATATCCGAGGAGTGCGTTTTCGAGGGATGGAAGATGGGAGTTGGATGTAAGGGACAACATGTTTTTATTTCTTTTTAGGGTTCCACAACTAAATGGCAACAAATGGAACCCTTATGGAGACACGGGTAGCAGCTGGCAATAAAGTGAACGGTGCTCTGTCCGCATTAATAGGCAGTGTGAATATATCTAACTCAGCCAAAATGGTCATACACAATACGGTATTAGTGCCAACTTTATTGTATGGTAGTGAGCCAAGGATGTGCCCGAAATCGAGTGAAAGTAAAATAAATGCAGTAGAAATGCGATCTGTTAGAAATATGTGCGGGTCACCCTTGCCGACAAAATAAGCAATGAAGAGATACGCAGTATGACAGGGTTGCACGACAGTGTTATTGAAAAAATGAAGAAAGGAAAGCTAAGACGGTTCGGGCACATGGAAAGAATGAGAGATGAAAGGCTGAAGAAGAAAATCTATAGAGCGACAGTGAGTGGTAAAAGAAGCCAAGGAAGACCAAGGCTGACTTATGAAGATCAAATAGCTAGAGCTTTAGCCGACGGAAATGTCAAAAGCACTCGCATACCTAGGCGAAAATGTGTATGGAGTATGATGAGATGTAAGGAAGCGAAAGAAGTATGTAAGGATCATGACGCTTGGCGCTCCGTCCTCCCTGACTACCCCGTTAGGGATACGGCGCGAAGATATGAATGTATGTACATATGTATACATAATATATACTTATTTTACATTGCAGGTCGTAAGTATGCCATGTTGAAGTTGAAAATCATTCTTGCTACGATCCTGAGGAATTTCCGTGTTCTCTCCGACCTTAAAGAATCCGACTTCAAATTGCAAGCCGACATCATTTTGAAACGTGCTGAAGGATTTAAAGTCCGTTTGGAGCCCCGCAAAAGAACGGCAAAATGTTAAGTCTGATATAGTAGATCAAAGTACATATTCTATGTAACCGGCGTGCACTTTTTTATGTCTTAGATTAAATTGCGCTTGTGATACCAGTACTAAATAAATTATTATTTCATAGTGTAATAATGTATAAGGATAAGGTACATCGTGGTGGTAGAATTCATAAGGACGTTTTTATAAAATCTTAAACGATGGTGAAAGGACTGCATGTTTTGCTCAATTTCTGTCAGTGATACAATATAACTGTAATAAACCTGTAATACTTCATTGTAAATATTTAGTTAATAGGTTTTGTGTTTAAATAAAAGTTTACAATCGAGTTCATTTTTTTATTCTTAAACATTTCTAATTCAAAAGAGAACGATCGCGTATTAATTCGTTTAATTAATTAACGGAAAATTAATTTCGTATAAAAATATAACTAATTCATACTCGTTGCTATTTATAAGCTATTTTAACGATTTTGAACATTTTCGTCGTCTTCCATTCTGTCAAGGAAAGTTTCTCCGGAGACATCAGTCTCTAAATTTTTTTTTGCAGCTTCTTCTTTGAGTTCTAATTGAATTCTAAAAAACAATAATTTAACAAAATTTTAGAATGCCATTTTGAAAAATGTTATGTTGTTATTTATGTTGTAAAAATTAAAAGAAAATCACGAAATTAAACTCATTCATAGCAATGATGTTATATTTACAAAAGAGGATTCATAGTATAAGTACGACTGCGATAAATACGTAAACAAAATATAAGAAGAAATAAATTACCTTAATACATCTAAAGGAGTGCGATGATGGGTAAGACACAAGCAAGGCAAAAGGTCGTGCTTCTGCTTTTTCACCCACCAGCCTGTATGAGACAATTTCCATTCTATAATCTTAATTTGCGCAACACCACAAGTTCCTGCTTCTCTAATTAAATTGAAATAAGATGGCATGCGTTCTTGCCCTATAAACATCAATACAAAGTAACGAATTAATTACAATATTATAATCTACTGCACCTAATAATTATTTGTTGTAGTATTAATTCCGTTATTAATTCTAATATTTATATCAAATGTATTAAAATTGAATTTTAACAAATAATGAAATAAAGTACATAAAAATATTTTTATTGTCATATAAGTTAAAAGTTACACGATAAAAGTCTTGTTTGCCTACACAGCAGGAAAACACAGCACACAGGAAACGCAGCAGCACAGCACGGAACGGAGTTACGGCACGGAAATATAATATTTTACCACATAATCTACAGGTACATTCATAACGAATATACTAATTAAAAGTATAAAATAAATAAACGATAAATAACTTTACCAGCGGATACGGCCATCATAAGTCTGGACTGCTCAGCTTCTTCTTCATATATTTCTACTATCTCCTTGTTATATATTACATCCAAATGGTCTCCATAATTGGCGATTACTTGAGATTCACTAGGCTATAACAGAAACAGTTCTCATTTAAAAAATATTATTATTACTATTAACCTCTTATGTTAAATCATAAATGTTGTATTCGAATAACATTTTAAAGTATCTGTTACACATTAATAGGAACGAATAGAGTCAAAAAAACTAAAATAGAGCACGGAAAACAACTAACTTTCTTCCAGCGAAACCCCATGAAGCAAGCGAAGGCCTCTGCTAGATGCTGCGTACCGAGTTCCGGTCTCTCTCGCCTAAGGTGTAACTCGCCAAGTAAATGTAACGCTCTACCAAGTTGCCTTCTCAAACTGTGTTCCATAGCGAGGGCACCCATTTCAGTAAGTAATTTCGCTGCTGTTTCATAATCACCCAGCCTGAAATAATAGCAGTTTGATTTACTTCAAGTACTTAAAACATTTATTACTAGTTAAGCCTCGCGTTTCGTCCGTGTTAAAATGGCACTTTTCTGGAATAAAATGTAGCCTAGATTACTCTTTGAAATGTCCTCTATCTGTTTATAAAATCCTGTCAAAATCGGCTCAGTCATGTCGGAGATTATCCCGGACAAAGAAACAGACAGAAAGACAAAAATATTAAAAACGTGTGTTTGGGTTTTTGTAACGTGTAAATTACCATACGAACTTAAAAGCCTTTATTTGGAAATCACACACAGGCACATCTGTTTTAGTTATTTATATACTTATACTTTACGTTAGTAAAATAATTAATCCGTGCTCATACTATAATTCCATAAACAATTAATTTCTACTGCAATACTTAATAGAAACAATTTTAGCAATTTTTATTGCAAAAATTATCTCTATTAAGAAATATAGTTTTCATGAGTAACGCTATTTTACTTCTCATGATCTTTACCAGTGACTATTTTCATACAAACTTTGACACGCAAATTCAACTGCGTTGCTCCCTAGGTATATTTACTCTTTCGAGCAGGGCAGTGCGCATTAATATCCATTGAATAGTTTTTCAGTGTAGCTCAAACAAACAAACACACAAACAAACTGATAAAAATTTTAATAATGTTTGTTTTGGAATCTAACCAAGATCTAACAAGTCTAAAAAACAAGGTTAATCTTTATTTTAAATTACATATCTTTACGCAGAGTCGACTCTGTTGCTATACATATTACAATAGTAGGTAGAAACCTTTGTGTACATATTTATGAAACAGACCATTAAAAATTAAATTAATCGTAGAAGTAAGTCGTTATAATTGTAATAATTATAAACAAAAAAAAGAGTGTAATACTTTATCGTTAAGCGAAATAGGATACGAGCTATGAATTGTATGAAAATGTTGTGTTCTTCTGTAATACCCATTTACGCTGTTATGATACGAGTAATCATGTGTTATATGAACATATGTTCTCAATAACAATTGAAATAACTTTACGATTACGAAGACATTACGATTTAATTCAACTCTTCGACTTTAATGTGGGAGAGAAGGAAAACATGTGTATATAGAATGTGCAAGCTTCTTGCCCCACCCAGGTCGTACGAGTCATTATAAGAGTCAGCCAAAAGTTAGGACTTTCTTATAAGCAACTTATAATTCTATATTTATCCATAAAAGCATAAGCGTATTAAAAGTTATACGTCCATACTAAGACGTTTCCAATTGTATAAGACACGTTGATTTCAAAATGCATCATCGGAATGAATTTTGTTTTTAATCGTAGTATTCAAACAATGTATATACACACTATATACTATATTATGCAATAAATGTTACATAAAACTCTAACAATGCTGTAATTGTACATGAATTAATGTACCTACCTACTTAAAAATAATATATCAAGAATATTAACAATATCAAGAGCATTATTATGAATGTGGTGGCCAAAATGGCTACCTATGAAATTTTTGTTTTCTGTATGTGGACAATACTCTGTAACTACTTAAATTAATGTTTTCGATCAACATCTGCAATATTTTTTATTTTTAAAAACAAATGATTCCGACGGGATATTTATAAAGCTTTGTATGTGTAACGAAATCTTATTTTTCCTGTTTCGTGATTCGCTTGATTGTTGTGAGAGGCTCGCTATAGGATAAATGCATATGTGTAACGAAATCGTGATGGTCCACCTTTTAAGTTGAAGGCCTCGAGTTTAATTCCAAATCAATTAAGAAAATGAACTATATCAATTATTTTATGCTCTAAATTTTATTTTTTGGTACTGTCTCATTTCTTCACGTGGTACCCATATTACAAACCCAGTGTTTATTTTGGGTTCACATAAACATAACTTGTATAACTGTAGTCTGTAGTATTCACTTATAAAAAAGGTAATAACATGCACAGCATAATACGTTCGTTAGTAAAAACCGATACCTCTGCATAACAGCAGCTAAATGCATTTTAGCTTCACAAATGCCCTGAACGTTGCTAGCTTCAGTGTACATTAGGAGCGCTCTTTCAAAAGTCTTAAGTGCGTTATTCAAATTATTCATCGCCAGTTGACTGATGCCTATCTCTATGATAGCCTCTGCAGTTTTAGCGAAGTCTTTACCTAATGAAAAATATTTTTACATCACGTAACTCATGTGTTTTATTTTGAAAAATAAAACGAACTACAAACCTGATCTTGCAAGGCTATAAAGAGGAAAAATAAAATATTAGTCATTAAGCATTACACTACATATAGTACATAATCAGCTCGTTCTTGAAACAAGGAAACCTTTTTCATATTCTCATTTACGTAATATCAAAAACTTGTTTAAATAAAATTATTAGAACTTATTAAATGTAAACGTACAATTTCGAAATTAGAATAGAATTTGAACGTCATAATCGTAAAAGATTACCATCTATAGCTCTCCTTTCTGCTAAACGAGAGAGTCTTTCTGCTTTAGCTGGGTCTTCACTGCGGCATGTTCTAGCTTTATTTAAAAGTACTCTATGTAGTTGTAATGCAGTTGCTGCAAAAACTGTGTCCAATGGAACTGCTTCGTCCTCTTCTTTTGCTTCATATAAGGGCCAAGTCTGTAATTTATTAATTATTGTACATGTATGCTTTTGAGTTTTGAATTTAAATTACCTAATTACTTGATGCAATGATTTAGAAACTTGCAGACACACTGCGGAAACAAAGTGAAACAAACATTTTTTAAACAAATTGCAGCTTCTTTTTAAAGTAATTGCTACTACAGGTAGTTTACAGTTAAAAAACGTAATTTAAATGAATCTTAGAATTGGGAACGGTTGACTTGTGAACAAGTAATACAAATTTCTCAATTGAGTAAGTATGTGTAGATGTACTTATTTTTTTACCTTTCCAATGGCGCTATCTCTGACATCAGATAGTATTTGTGCAGGTTCGTCTGTATCAGATTCTGGAACTAGATTTCATAATTTCATAGTAACAGTAGTATTTATTATACAGTAGTATTATTATTATTATTTTGAATTCTATACTAGGTCCTGCTTAATAGTAACTATAGATGTTATTATTTGAAGTATCTAAACTATTTACTCATTCCTGTTATACTAAACGGTAAGGATAAAAATTATCAGATAGAAAATGATTGATAATGTTCTGTTAAAATCACTGATTAATTAGTTACTAACGTAAAATAGTAATAATAATAAAGGGAATTAATGCCACTAATGGAATCTTTTTTTTTTAACTACGGTTTTCGAAGGTGGTTAAATAGTACATTGTGGTAAATTATTAATGAAAACTGACATTATAAATTCAAAAATGTAAGTTCCACGATATTTACATTTTTTTTTACCACTTTTTAATAATATATGTACACATTGTTGTTCCGCCTTATTATGAGAAGAATAATTAAGAGAAATTTGAAAAGATAATCACTAACAAAAAAAAATAAGGTGTTGATTGAAAGAAAATAGTCTGATATCCTTTATGTTAGAGACATTGGCTAAGCTTTAGATTAATTACTGTGTCCAGATTTGACACTTGATCATAGACAGACATACACATTTTTTAACTAATTCTTGAGAGCTAAAACTATACCAATATATATATGATGTTTACAGTGACATTAATCAAATTGTATAAGCAAAGTTTTATTACACGAAATCTTTTCTAAATAGAAACTACTTTTGGGCTTCAGGTTTTTTTAACTATTCAAAAATCTCCTATCAGTAAACGAATTATATTATTGACACCACAATAATGAATACAACTCATTATGTCTTAGAACGCGTAAGCCATACTTAATCTAAAGTACCTCCGAAATGTTAAAATTTTTTTAAGTTAAACAGTTTTTGTAAAGAAACATAATAATGATGTAGATGATGTACTAAAAGCTAAAAAATAATTAGGTAGGTACCAGGTACGTGTCTATCACATCGCTCTCCTCATCAATCTAGAACATTGATCAGATTAAAATTAAATCGTGGGGTGCGTCGAATTTATATTATCTATAGTCAACCGCTCATATAATTTTATGGTTTAGATGCATTTTTTTACATATTTACTCAATTTACGCTACGCCCCACAATTTTATTTTAGTCTGATCAATGCTCTAGACTCTAAAGTGATGAGGATAGTGGTGTGATGACTGGTACCTGGTACCTACCTAATTATTTTTTAGCTTTTAGTACATTATCTGAATTATGTTTCTTTACAGAAACACAAACTTAAAAATTTGTTTTACTTATTTTATTTTCAAGTTTTTTGTTTTTTATTTAGTTACTTTCACTCTATTTACTTCAACTGTCTAAACTCTATGATCCGCTATTTTGTTTCGGACGCCATTTTGGATTAAGAATTTTTTCCTAAAGTGTACTGTGTTCTATTTGTCAAGCCTAGTTTCATTTCATACCCATATTGAAGGGATTGAAAAAAAATATGTAATCCACCATTTCGTTGGTGGCGGCCATTTTGGATTTGGAATTTTTCATTGTATTCATTATTATTCATTACTGTATTCTACTATCCAAGTCCCTTCACTTGATATCCGTATTGTGGTGGTTGAAAAAAAAATGTAATCCGCCATTTTGTGGTAACGACTGTCTTGGATTATAATGATACTGAATATACGTAATTATATTGTCATCATAACTAAAGGTTTGTACCAAATTTCTGATCAATCGGTCAACAGGAAGGGGGTATAATTTCAATTACTCGATTTGACCCACAGAAGGCAAACAAAGTAAGCAAAATAAAACTGTTTAAAAAAGCTTTATGACCACTGATTTATTTTATGAAAGACTTTGCTTTGCGGTTGATAGCTCGAAGCACTAATTGCGCAAATACAAATTGCGCTTGACCGATTTTTTTAAATCGACTCCCTAAAATGTTTACTATGTCTCTGTAATAATACCTAAGATATAACCTATATAACTCTTACATTTGTCTAGAAGAAATTTCGCATAATGAAATTTGCAACAGGCTTTTTGACGTCCACCATCGATCAAAAATTTGCTTGAGACAGCTATGGCTGCTAGGAAAAATTTTTCAGCTAACCACAAAATGCCTTTTCCTTGTTCGGCATAATACATAGCTAGATCTAATAACTCCAAACACTCCTTCTTTGTGTTTTCTAAAAAAGTAATTCTATTACAAAAAGTTGTTCACAATAATCCTTCCGCAGGATGTAATAATGCTTTATTTTTGGTGTAAGAAAGTGATACACTATGCGTGCCTTTGTCTCGTTCTTTTTCAGCCCTTTGTAGTCCTGCGCAGATATGTTCCAAATAATCATCTCTCTTTTTAATGTCTATTACTACTCCAATTTCATCTTCAGCTACTAATTGCAAGTTATCATAAATTAGATCTTCAAGGTAATTTGACGATTCAGAGAAACCAGACTCTCTTAATTCTAGAATAAGGCATTCGTACAGTGGAAGTTTTCGTCTGCAATTTTTAATTTATATTTAAAATTTACTTGTTTTATCTATATACTTACCTAAATAACAGTATTCGTTTGTTAAAAGGAAGGACTTCGATTATTTACGTTTTTAAAAATGCAATACTCATAATGTTTACAATCTATATTTAGTGCTATTCAATAATGGCATTACAACATTTATTGTTGATGATAAAAAATTGGAATAGTTAAAAACCTAACACCGAAGTCTTTTCGAAAAATCAAATAGAAAATCTAACATCGAAGTCTAACCTTTTGTTTTTTTAGTCACGCAAGACAAATCTGTACACAGATTCCCAGCCCCCTGAGGGCGAAACTGGGTTATGCAAGGGTTCTACCCACAAAAACGTTCACTGAACCAAAACTAACGCTTTGCCGAAGCATTTCTTGAGGGGACAGTAACCGAGCCCCCAGCATCCTCACGGCGCCACAACGGCACGGACCACTCGCGCCGTCATCCTAGATAATCGCATAGATCACATAGATAACCGGAGGATAACCGGAGCCTCTCCGATCGTTCGCGATCCCTAAGGGCCCTTTAGTCACCTCTTATAATAGGCGGAGTACACCGCAGCCTCACTCTTTGGTCTGGGCTATATGTCTGATTGAAGTCTAACTTAACTGCCAGATGTTGTCTTTCGGTAGAAAAGGTGCCACTGAGTAACATTTTAAACTTTGAGTATATTCATAGTGAGTGTCTTCTGTTACAAATATTATACATAGGTATCATCGTGCTACCGAAATAGTAAATAATCTAAACATTAGCCATAATACCTAAAATACCTACTAAGTTACAGCGATGCCTGGTCCGGGTACAGCTAGTTTATAATAATCATATGTAGATACACAATACGTTCATTTTTTGTCCCGACAAATAAACCTTTCAATCTCTCGAACAGAATGGAAAGGGATGTGTTTATCTGAATAGTTATTGCGCCCGCCTGAGCTCTGCCTGCTATAAGTGTTATTTCATATAAATGGATGTAATAAAAAGGGAAAAAAATACGTGCCTTCTGACACTCTTAGCATCGAGAACATCTAAATTAAACAATGCTCTGCTTCTAAGATTCTCCAAACTATTTTTTGTCATACAAGCAATAAGTTTCGGCAGCTGCCTTCTTTTCGGGATCGCTCCTTCCGAGGTCATGATTATGATATATTACTAGCAGTAAAAAATCTATAAAAATTCTAATGAAATTATGCACTGATTGATGTTTTGTATAATATAAAGTATGTAGTTTTATTTGAGTTTTATTTACATCTTTACTTCTCCACAGTATTGTCAAAATTTGACACATTTGTAAATAATTTTATATTTTTTAAATTTATTTATATTCTCTTTGTAACAAAGTACTACAAATAAATCCCATAAGTATCTCAAATTCAGTAAGTATCCATACCAAAAGTATCTAATTTCACTAAATTCAGATTTTAAATTGAAGTAATTTTCAATTATAGCATTAAAAACGACTAATGACAATTGTCTGCGGAGACAGTGGCTGTATAGCGGCTGGAACTACCAAGCAACCAACTTAAATCTTAAATATTAACTGTTTGTTCAACAAACTGTTTGGCAACAAAAATACTTCAGCGGATTATTCTTCAAAAAACAAATCGCTTTGGTGGAGTAGTTCACAATTGTTGTGAGAGGCAGATTTCTATACGAATGTATACATAATATTAAAGTGACACACGTAGGAGAGAGGCGTCACAAAAAATATTAATTCATATGAAAGAAGTTTCCTAGTTTAATACGTAAAGTTTCGAAATATAGGTAATCTTTTTGCTTTAAGAAATGTTATTGTTGTTTGATTCTTTTCAATAGTTGTACTTAATTGTTATACTTGTTTATATTATTATAAACTTAATTTAATTTAATTGTGAACTTAACTTAATTGTTATACTTGTTTATATTATTATAAACAAGTATAACAATTCAGGTATCATGAAGAATAAAATTACTTTGCGTTACGAACATAAAATCTTTTTTCGACGTCTTATATTGAAAGGAAACACCTTGTCATTCATTAAAATATTATAAAGTCAATAGAATGTATAAATTATATCTGTACATGTTCTTTTATATTTACGTTTGTTTTTAGTTTAACGTTTTAGTTTAAAAACCCTTTGAATATGTCGTCTAATAGACTGTTTTATCGACTGGACAAAGTCAGCAAATTGAAGTTTATATTTGTGTCTTTGTCATTTCTAAATTAAAAACGTTTAAATCAAGTGATCACGGTCGACCAAGAGTCGACTGAATCTATGGCGGTATAACCATACACGCTGCCAAGAAAAAACGTAATACATAATAGAGTCGGGCCGTATCTCGTGTAACTTGTGGGGCTGGATGACTTTTGATGGAGTGGGAGAACTCGTTGAGCTACCTCCTAGATCAAATGCTGTCAATTATGTCAACATGTTGGAGGAGAGTATGTTGCCCATTTTGCGACTTGTGTATCCTCAGCAAGAAATGCCCAGGGTGTTCTACGTGCACAGCAGAACACACATTGCAAGGATAACCAATGCCTGGTTCCTCCAACACTCTGACCTTACGGTGATTCCATGACCAGCTAAATCGCCTGATCTTAACCCCATAGAAAATTTATGGGGTTTAATTGTGCAGAGATGGGATCACCGTAATGATAGGAGAACGGAGGATGTCGTGCAACATTGTAGAGACGTATGGGAAAATTTGCGAGAGACGAACATTTGCACTTGCTTAGGCGTACGCGACACTAAGCTGTTATTGATAACAACGGTGTATATCAGCCATTCCCAAAGTGGGCGATAACGCCCCCTTGTGGGCGCTGCAGGCCTAAAGGGCGGTAAGAGACCCAGAAAAAAAATGGGGGCGTTGTGTAGAGGCCTGGGGGGTGATTTGTAATTTCATTTAGCTAGGAGGCATCTTAGACAACGACTGCATGAGCTCTCGACTCAGTAGACAAAATAAGTTTGGGAACCAGTGGTGTATATGTATACTCGATATTGATTGCAAATGTCGGTCATTCATATATTTCCTCATATGCAAGCAACATTGAACTTGTGGGATGACCTTCCATGGAATGACGGATGATGTCCGTCATTCCAAGTCACTGGCCATCTTTAGGAAAAACCTGCTCAAACATCTTCTTGCAAAATTCTTAAGTTGTTGCAACTAAACATGATACTATTCTCACTTAATTATTAATCTTTATATCTATTTTTATTATTTTATGAGTATTTATATACATATATATTCTTCTACACTGCAGTTTCATATAGTGTCTTCCACAAAGATTGTCTGTAAGAGAGCTTTGAGCGATAAGTCCGCCTTGCACACTAGTTTTAAGTTTAATTGTAAACGATTTTTGTTAGAATGTGCGCAACAAAGAATTTATCTATCTATCTACCATTCTGCTTATTGAATATTTGGCGTATATGGCGATGAAAAATTAACACGTATTTCTATAGCTTAAGTTAGATCTAGGAAGCAGGACATCTGTGATGTAAATTCATTGAATACGTAAAAACATATTGGATATTCTGTTGCCGCAAATGGAAAAGAATTAAACTTTTTGCGTTTTGAATGTTTTGCGCATTCGGTGGAATGCATGCATTTATTTTCTCTTTAGGAATTTGTTTAAAATAAGTTTCCCTTTGATAAGCTTCGACTCTGCATTACTATTGAGAGTAATTTCTAATTTGGTTGATGAAGTTGTTTTTATTTTTTTTACCCTTATTTTTATTTTCAGAAATTAACCAAATCTAATTTATTTAATTTTTTATTATTTCTAGTTATGTCATGCATGACTTAGAAATAATTATGTAAGTAGCCTTATTTATTTATTTTGTATACATGAGCAAACATCCGTTCAAGGTTGCACCTTGAAACGAATACAAATTTGAATTTCAAAATTTGAGCTTCCATCTCATCGTCTGCAATTCATGTCTATTCATCATCAATCGTGTTATCTCGTGATTATATAATACGGCCAATTTAAAGTGACGGCCAACCTTTAACCTGCTAAACATTCCCTTTCCGCGATTGTAGGTACCTTCTTGATTGCACAAAGTAAACATTAGTAATAAATCATTAGTAAAATTTCAAAAATTGCTACAGTGTGTCCCAAAAATCTTTCTGAACAATAAATCTTAAAATATATAGATCAATTTAATAATGTAAATAACGTAATGTTCAATATCAAAAAATAACGTTAGTATATTTTACACATTATTTACTCAGGTTTAGTATTTAGTAATTATTACATAATCAATAAAGTGTTAACAAATTCCAGCTATCGGCTCATATCAACTTCACAATTTTTTCTAAACTCCTTTTTATATCAGTTATCTAAAAAATTACGCCCTTCTTACGCTCTACATTTGCTTCCTCAAATCTCAGCATTCTCTTCCACACACTTTCGCCAATGTACGCAAAAGCAAGCGAAAACCAAGGGTGAAAACACGAAACAGAGCTATTAACATTTATGTTAGCTAGATCTGAGAAATCAAAACTCTACGTGATCGTCTTTAGTGGGCTGTTTACAACTTTGTCTTGGCTTTTGCTACCGCTCGTTTTTATTTTGTGCCCGAACCATCTAAGCATTCCTTTCTTCATTTCACGATAACGGTTTCATCAAGTTCGTTCAGTCCTGCCACAATGGCTTATCTCTTCATTGCTTATTTTGTGCACAAAGGTGACATCGCACATTTTCCTGAAAGATCGCGTTTCCACCGCATACATCTATCACTCTGTTTCGGCAATATCCAGGCCTCACTATCGTACAATAAAGTTGTCGTCGATACCGCACTGTGGATGCACAAAATGACAATTCACACTGCTAACTAGCATGGATGAAGTGGATATATTTTATATGATATGTTAAAAATCAACGTTAGTTCGTGCGTCATTTATAGACTCGAGTACCATCTTGATCAATTGAACTCATACTTATACGTAACATAATATTATGTTAACACATTAGTGAAAAAGCTTAGAAAGTCCGTGACAAATTCCACGGACAAAACGCGAATGAAGTCGCTAGCAGGGTATAAAAATATAGTATCTTAGCCTAATAAATTTGGCATGTCAGATTGGTCAGATAATTAACAGTAATTCACTGCTCCCGTCGAAATCGCTGCCAAAAATCACATGTGATATATATTATGTATGTAGACATAATATAAGAACTAATATATGGGTGGAAGTATAAGGACAAGGATAAGAGTTTAAGGAAAATCTACTTACTGCGTCCTAAAAAAATAGCTTGAGACAACATGTCTACATTATTATCAATTTAAATATTCTGGGGTTCAAATTCACACTTGTATAACAAATTTCTTATACAATACCCACTCCCATTTCCATAGATAAAATTTTAGGCTATATGTAGACGTACTTACCGACTAAGTATTCATAATAGTCCAGTACCAAAGAATATCAATTACTTACTCTTATGAATAGTAATTACATGTACCAGAGATCACTAATAGTCTAAATATCTTTTGAGTTAAAATTACTGAACATCGTCGGTAATTCTATACATGTAAATTAAAAAAAAAATTAAATCGTTTGGTCAGATGGTTCGAAAACCAATGTTGCTGAAAGTCCTGAGATCGGGTCACGGCCTTGTCAATTTACAACACGAACTTTTCTCTCTTACCCTCTTCGCCAGTTTATTTTTTGACGCTCCAACATACGTACAAGTTTAATTTAATAAGGGAGTTGCTTCGTTAGTCAACTTTATTGACATAAAGTTTAAATTATATAACTTTATGTTTATCAAGACGATTTATAGTTATGAGGGTACATTTTTGGATTATATTCTGTCTCTTGGGCGGTTAAAAATCATGGGCTATTAAATCGTCATATCCATAAGCTTTCACGAGAACGAGTACAGAAACAGACATTACTAAGCCAAATGTTGACACGAGTGTTGGAAATGTAAGTAACAAGGCGCCTATAAGTCGATCGAGATTTACTAAACAGAAAATATTGCTTTGTTAGAACTACAGGCAACAACCCCGATAAAAACAATTCTCGAACGTGTTTCTATTGACCACTTAAATCATACTTAAAATATGGGAATAGGACATCTTGTTAGCTTTATGAAACGCCTTGTTAAACTTTATCGATATTACCTTCGTCGTGACTCTTACAAAGTCCCCAGAGAACTGTTATTTCACGAATTTATTATTTTTTCCTGCGGCGCAGAACAATAAATTGTTAATATCAAAAAGAAAAACAAGAGGCTATATTATTTCGAAAAATTTATCTTATTTTCAAAAAAATATTAAGTGTACAGTAGATGTAGTGTTATTTGTTGTGGTATTAGATAATATCATTGTATTCGATTGATTTAGTGTCTTGCATGAGACAGTCCAAGACATAAAGGAGTCGCAATCATTTTATATTCTCTTTGATCCAAGAGGGGCCGATGCTGTATGGAGACGTCACGAGTACCATAAAGTTTAATGAAGTTTTAAAAATTTTATCGTATGGAACACAAATTTTAGAATATATATAGTAATGTAATAATAGTAATTGTTAGAATTTCGACAGGAGCGTGGCAGTAAAAAGCACTTAGCAATTACGAATAACTGCGAAATAATACTTTAACAAAAAATATCCAAACATAGTTTGTGTATAATTTGCAAAGTCCTATAAAAAACTATTCATTTGCCTGCAAGTAATTTTATGTAATCGCAATAATTATGAGTAACGTGTTGCTGTTTCTAGACTGAGTTTGAGACAGTCGAATCCTCAAAGTTTTAATGGAAAGCCATAAATCTGGATTGTCAACAGTGATTAGTCTCTTGGGAATCACAAAATTGGCGTGTAGTAAGTAGAAGTGGAATTTAATTTGTAAAATGCAGATCACGTCGATTGAAAGGCCGAAGAATAGCTTTTTTGCAAAGCACTTTCCTGCTGTTATATTTCTCTAAATAAGTGTAAAATTCAATGAAACGAAATAAAGACGTCACCGTCTGTAAATAAAGCTAGTCATTCAAATGTTCACTGTTCAATGTCTGCGAAAGAATGGTGAAAGCTTTTATTTTACTAAGAAATAAATAAGCATAATGAACAGGTAATAGGTATGTAATTCAGTAAAAATTTAAATTTCGATCGATTCAGTACAAACGATTATCCGTCACCCGGCATTCACCTGTGATCCTATTCAAACGACTATGAATATTTCAACCTCAGTTTGGTTAAATCCAATTCCCGCATTACATTTGTCTAGTGCAGACAATCGAACGTAGGTAGGCAAATGTTCAACAAATCTTTTGAGTTTATCTGCGTTTGTGTTTTTACGCTACGTGCCATGTTAGATTTTTCTTTTAATTTTGCTCTTTCAACATTAGAACATTGTAAATACTTTATCATATTATTAAAATAAAACCGTAAACGATCTTTATACTATGATTAGCCTCCGACGTGTTTACTCCCATTATTGATAGGTTAACCTTTACGGCCTGATATCCACTTCTCAAAGTTACCCCTCTATGTTCATACGTACTGTACGTTACGTATATATGAGTAGTATAAAGATCTGTATACCCATAAATATCTTTAGCTTTATACTATGACATACGTCTAGCGGTTGGCGGTCTAAGTAAGAGTACATAAGTACATTTTAGTGAGATCTCGAACAATGGAAAAACGTTCATTTTGTATCGAAGATATCAACGCTACTTTTGTTACAAGAGAAACAAGCATTTGATACAAAAGCAAACATAAAGGCAAGGATAAAAAGAAACCTTTTTTTGCGAAAGTAATAGGTAAAGTGCGATCAGTTTTTAATGTAATTATAATGAAAATACAAATAGGCTACACCACTTTAACATCACAATTGTAAAGGATTGAATATAGACTAATAACATTTTTAGTTGTTATGTCTATGTCTAGAAATAGGTTTATGGAGTTGTTACGATACTCTTACGGAGCTGATAACAATAACCTTGTCGGAAGTTCTGTCGTATTGAGCCTAATATATAAACTGTCACCTGGGGCAATGATACTAGAGGTCCCGTACTGCTACGCAGCATTATGTTGATAATATAATTTAAAAATTACGCTCTTATATAATGAGTAATGGTAATCTAACCTAGGTTGAATACAAAAATTGAAAGTCAAGTTGAATGTTCACACCTAGTGTCCCAACTCAACCAATTTAAGTGGCCAAAAGGTGAAATGAAAGAACTCGTTCCAGCGAGTGTTCTTAGACCAAACGAGATAATAGAGATAGAAAGCTATGGAAACATAAAAGATGTACAGGAGGAAATAGCTTTGAGTATAACTTGAGAAGGTTTAAAGTGAGGTGATTTTCAATGCTTGATGACAAATCTGAGCATACAATACCTTTCATTTAAAAATAAATTAAGCAAATCAGTTGTATAGAACAGCCGGACGGACTCGTAATAGATTTCATCGTTTTTTTTAATACGTAGAAGAAGATTTTTATGATTTTATTAACACACATTGTGACAGACGTGAGTGCTTTTAACGTTACTTAACACTCTTACTATTTTTCCTTCATAATCTTCTTCTCTTCTCTTTTTCTCAAGGTATTCGTAAGTCAGTCTGGATGTTCTTTAATTTCTGCTACCGCTCACTTGAGCTCTGTAGATTTTCTTCATCAATTGTCCATTATTCATTCTTTTTATGTGCCCAAACCATCTAAGCATTCCATTCTGAATTTTTCCAATAACATAGCGCAGTCGTAGGTAATGCGTCTCTCTTTATTGACCATTTTATTTATCAATTAACATGTGCGTTTATAATGCTTTTCAGCTATACAAAGTTGAGCTGTTGTTATAACTGAATCATTGTCATTTACAAACTATATAGTGTAGATATGCAATCTACAAGCAAAAGATACAACAACCTCGATTCCAAGAACTGTGCTACCTATCACATCAAGTTGTCATAAAACGAGTTAGATTAAAAAGAAAGATACAGCTCAAATAGGGAATTTGATCCCGGAACTTATTTCCCGCGATTTCCGGATTATGCTTGGTCAATCCCGGGATCCCAGGACAATTTCGGTACAAGCAATTCTCACTTGGCTACTTGAGGATGCTTTTGTTGAGATTAAAATACTTGTAGTATGTGCTTGTATGTTCAATTAAAATTTTCCAACCCATTGAACAAGCTTGCAATAAAAATTCTTGTATTGGAAATTAAAATGATAGCCAAGCAAACGCACAGGGTTACGTGATAATTCTTGCTTGATGTGAAATTATTTTTATTTCGGGTGAAATGGCAGGCAAAAGGCGTATACCGTAATATATACGTTGATCTTTTGTCTAAATTTAATTCGTTGATTAGAGAGCTGATTTCTATAAGATTTTATTATTGTTTATTAGTAATCCTCATTAATAAATAAAATAAACAGAGCCGTTGTGGATTATGTCACAATAACATCACAATGAAATATGAAACCTGTATGAAAGTATTTGAAATATTCCCTAACCCAATAATTAAAATAATTATTATTAAAAAAAAACATAAATGGTACAAACAAAAAAAACCATAAGTCACAATCTTTCAAATATACATATATGTATATATATTCCATAGCGATAATATATTCATTTAAAACGTCAAGTCATTTCCTAATCGATTCGAGGTGGACAAAGCATCAATACGCAGTTACGGTTTACGGTCAATCAATGACGCCACCTTTTGCAATATTTGCACATAGCGAAGTGAAATCTGAGTGACGGGTTCCTAGCCCATCGCCTAAACGAGTTTCTTATAGCAATCCCTACACATTGAGCAACTTTGCAACCGTACGACGAGGATAGGAAACAACGAGACCACTTTTCATAGCAAAAATTTAAGCTTATAATATGTAAATGACAGAACTGAACCCATCATCTATATAAGTTCCATATTATAATGAGCTCAACCTGTCCCTTGGCCTTTTTTTTTACGGCCTGCTCAAGAAGACAAATAAATTTTCATATTATATTTTGACTCTTATACCAGTATGGAAACCTAAATATATGGTAGACTTTTTAAATCATTAGGTGAGAAAGTGTCATCATTTCATCTTGAAATTGAAACAAGTACCTTGAAAATATAGAGTGCTCATTAACGTGCAAAATATATTTCACTAATGTGAATGAAGTAGGTGGCTTTACTTGATCATTGTCATCATATAAATTTTATATACATACGTACGTAATCAAGTAAGTATTCAAATAGGAACATTTTAATACAAATTAATTAGCAGGTGCGGTTCCAGAGGAATGATTAAAAGCGGTCATGACCACTCCTTTTTAGCTACCGTCCTTTTTAACCAATCAATTTTTATTTGTTTAGAGTTCTATTTCATAATTAGAATAAAAAAACTTAAGGAATTACCTCGGTGTCCGTGTGACGGTCTTTGCAACACAGCCGTTTTTCTGGAGACTAATTAACAAGAAGAGGTGAAAGGAATGGTTATAGTAAATGACAGCCCAAACCCCATAACTAGACGGAATTTCAAAAGTTGAGTTTCCGCTTACGAGAGCGGAACTCAACTCAACTCTGTTTGAGAGCGAGATAGAAAACCGACTTTCTTTTTTGGAGTTCATCGTGTAGGGTATGAAATGAAAGTTCTTTAAACGTTCGTTTTTTAACACTTTCAAAAATACGCATTAATATTGGTGTCCTCCACCATATCACCAAAAATATGACTTTTTTATGGCGGAAGGGCAAACTAGCAAACGAGTCACCTAATGAAAAGTGATCACCGTTCACCGCCGCCCATGGACACCCACTACGTCCGGGGAATCACGGGTGCATTGCTGGTATTTAAAGAAAGAGTAGGCTCGATTCTTGAAGATCCCTAAATCATAACTGTCCGGGAAAACCGCTGCAATAAGCTGGTTTCATAAAATTGCCGTACGGGGTAGGAAATGTCGTAAAAAACGCACAGTTGTAAACCGCCGCCCATCAAGGTGCCATCGCCTTGATGGGCGGCGGCTCCATTCCATCCCCATGGATGGAAGGACAGTCGATTGCGTAACGTACGTTAATGAAATTCAGCAACGGGCAGTACTCCGAATTCCTCAGAACATTACCCATGATAAATGCGGTAAAATATGCTGAGGGACGCAACGTCCCTACGCAGGGCTAGAGAATCGAGCCGATCAGAGAGTACCGGATTGCTGATAACTCGAACCGCACTACATTGTGTACGGTCAAAAGGAAGGAGTTGATACTGGGCCGTTTGGCGCTCCAGCCCTGAGATGGGAACAGTATTCCACGTGAGGCCTAATCTGTGCCTTGTAAAGTTGTAGGCGATGGGTCGGCGTGAAATACTGTCTCGGTCTGCCGAGCACACCCAGCTTTTTCGAAACTAATTTAGCTTTACCTTCCAGATTACCGTGAAACTGAAAGTCGCTCGAGAAAAGGACGATGCTATGGACTCCAATAGTCAGCTTGGCATCAAGGGGAGTACCTTCAAAACTGAGGGATACGACGAAGGGATGTCTTTTCGCGGTTACTGTGCAAACTTGTGTCTTAGAGAGGTGCAATTGGACTAAATTTAATCGGCCCCAACTTGAGACATGACATAACATGTTCTTAGAAGACAGGAGTTTGTTCCGGTTCACAATAATGTTTTCCAAAGAATGACTAGCACGTCCGGTATAAAGTGCATCCCCAGTACTGTCATCCGCATAGTTATGAATGCCGCTATTGTTATGCAGCATGTCATTGATATGCAGAAGAAAAAGAGTAGAAAATAGCATACATCACTATGGGACACCAGCATCCACGGGCTTCAAGTCAGAGCATAATCCGTCTACTTCAAGTTTTATGCTACGCCCAGAGAGAAAGCTGGTAACCTATGTGCATAACTTCTCATCACTCAGAAAATTTAAAGAAAATCAATGGGCATCGAGACAACGTCCAGAGTATTAAAGAAAAACTATCAGGATGACATATTACATAGATACAATTATTAAATTTCCACAACAATCTTGGTTTTGCGGTTGGTTCTTAGTAACATAACAAGTATTAAATGACAGTATGGAACACTAAGGACCTTATTACAGAACAATACTCAGGTATGAATCTCTGATTGAGCACAGTTAGAAAGGGATGCCGTTACATGTGATGAATAGCGGCATTTTATTATAATTACTCTCAAGCAGGAATTCACACTTGAGTATTGTTACGGAATAAGGGCCTGAATACGCAAACAGTACGACTTGCACTTGGCAGGTTTCTTATTGTACTACGTATTATAACGGCGACGATAGTTAACAATGATGACAAAATACGATGCGCGCTCTACTCCACTCGCTCTGATAGATTTTGATAGAATGCTTGATACGCGCTTGTGAATTAAGTAATTATTCTTTGAACATTCTAGCTGGTAAACTATATTATAGGCATGTTAAACAGTTAGTCAATTCTCCAAATTAAGGTCCTCGATGTTTTTTATTTTTGGTATTTTTTTAGGTTATGTGGCATATATGTGACGCATCATTGTAATAAAAACTTAGATGCAAGAATCTCGTTCACCGAATAGTCGAAATTCTTTATTTACATTTACCTCATACGCGATAGATGTCTCGCACTCAAAATAAAGAATTCTTTTTTAATATTCACGATTACTTTAATACATATACAATATAGGTTGATACAAATGCCAATATATTTAACCTACATACATACGTATTGCCCTTTAGAAGAAGGACTTTAGTTATTATTCCAAGTTATTGCCAATGTATATACTTACATAAGTCTACATTACACGTATGTATTTACATATATAATGTCATGTCATCATTTCTTTTCGGGGTGAATGGAGTAGCACAGGTCACAGCACAGCCAATTCCTACTTGTATTTTTAACCGACTTCAAAAAAAGAAGGAGGTTCTCAATTCGTCTGTATGTTTTTTTCTGTTTTTTTTTTGTATGTTTGTCACCTCATATCTCCGTCATTTATAAACTGATTTCGAAAATTCTTTTTTAGTTTGGTAGGTAATACTTCAGAGGTGGTCCCATTTAAACTTCACCGATATTGGAGCTTGGACTTCGAAGATACACTAGATAACACGACCTGGTTATTACCTTTATTTATATTGACGATTCTCTTGTATATCGTTGCGTTCCAGAATTAGAATGAAGTTAATTGCAGACCTGCCCTAGATATTTATTTAGGTCAAGACCACTCAAAAGGGAGAAATAAAAAAATTTTATTAAAAAAAATTAAACCGCCTCCAAAAAAACACTGAAAAGTATAAAATAACTATCCCTTACTAATCAAAACTCGAGTACAATTAAAATAACTTTATAAATACGATACACATACCTATATCATTAAATTTGTCAGTTATTGAAGTCGGTGCCAAATCAATGCGCAACAACATAAAGTCTATTAGTTTGGTGGGCTTGGCACCGACTTCAGTAACTGTCAAATTTAATTATATAGGTATGTGTATCGTATTTATAGTTATTTTAATTATTGTACTTCAGTGTTGATTAGTAAAGGATAGTTATTTTATACTTTTCAGTGTTTTTTTTGGATGCGGTTTAATTTTTTTTTTTACTATAACTATTATTATCGGTATCAAAAATAATTCTGTATTAATGCGTAAAGAGAAAAATTCCGAACCAGGAATATTTCCACGTAATATCCTTAAAAAAGTATTAGTCATCTGTAACAACATGAAAGTAATAAAGTTATGAAATATAATCGGATGGGACGGGACTATTACATGTTACATATCAGGGGGTAAGAGTATAGGTTTCCAAACCTTGAAAGTAACCTAAGGCGACATTTATTTGTCTCATCAGCGTAGCGTAGCGCGACCTAAAGGAAACAAATTATTCTGTTTAAGTTAGTTGTACACTTGGGTCCTGTAATTTACGCAACATAATAAATATTTTTAAAACTTTCATATTCTAATTCAATATTATTTATTCAAATAAACCCAAGGCATTTTTAACAAGTTGCAAGGCATTTTTAACGTCAAATCTACCGCCTACGCCTGTTCAATAAACTCAGTCAAGTATTAATTTTTCATACAAATTGAGTTAGAACACAGTCTTCTCATAAATACCAACGAATGCACAGAGGATCAATTCCTGACTGCCAGACCCTAGACCTTATAAACCCTTGAGGCTAGCTTATGTACATAAAACAGGCCTTAATATCGTAATTAATGTTTTAATAATACACACACACACATCTCTTCTGTGAAAATGTATGTAGAGAATGACAAGATTTGAAGACCGCAAATCTTAGCACTCCGTCCTCTCCGACTACCCCGTTAAGTATACAGCGTGAAGATATATATGTAATAATAATAACAATAGTTCATTATAATGAAATAATAACGCTTAGGAACCTGTAAGCACAGCAAACTGAAGTAATTTATTTGGAGCTGTAAGCGGCTCCGTAATCCATATGCATGGTAAGCATCTGTCAATCACATTTCTCTCAAATAAAATAGAAAAAAATAATTGTTTGTACATATAGGGAAATGATCTTATGTCAATTGTTATGCTTAACACATTGGAAAACATAAAATTTCTAATTTTGTATTCCACAGCTACTAAGTATGTATTTCATTTTAACCAAAACTATTCACACATAACTATTTTACTTAATTTTTTCGTGTTACTTTTTAACAAACACTCATCATATAGAATGTTAAATCATTTTGTAATTTTAAGTAACTTTTCTACACTACTTACAATATTAGGTATGTAGCTTCTATTTTCTTCTTCTACATACATATACACATTATGTACTATATACTTCTACATATGTGTAGTATAAAGACTTGAAAAGTAGTCGGTCGATTGACAGGAAATTTTGACACGTTACATTCAAATACGCGTATTTTTATGTATTAAGCTAGTAACTAGATTATTCTGTGATACTAATATCTATATAAATAAAAATATGTTTGTATAACGCGCACCACAGCAACGCGTATCCGGGAATAGAAGTTTCCAATAAAAATATTTGTAATACCAAAGAAAAAATGTTTCACGAAATTACGAAACAGTTTGGCATAGACAGATTCTATATAAAAGATTAAATTGGACATTTACTTTGAACGCGATAACCAGTAATTTCAATAAAGTTAGTATCGTAATTTCACTATAGTTTTGAAAATGTAACTCGTTGTGCTCTCAACTTTAACTTTATGGGGGAGGCGTACGCTGGCTCGGCGCCAACCCGCCGACCCCCTTCGATCAATTCCACCCCTTGTCTCAACTTTAATCACCAGTCTTCAAGATCAAGTAATGGATTATGATACAAGAATACTATTGAACAATTCTTAAATAGAGATGAATGTTGAAATATTATTCGAAATTCGATAATCTCACTGTTATATCAACGTCAGTAACATTATTTTACCAGACCCTAGAGAAATATAAAATATGAACGCTAAAGTAAAACTACGTTTTGGAATATTACGAAACTAGGTGTTGTAACAAATTTTTTTTGTGTACCTCGATACTCTTTTTCACATAGTTATCTGGGATAAGATCATTTTCATTTATTTTATACTACCCGTCTTAACCTGAGACTTATACAGGAATAACTAATTAGTCTATGCCCAAAGGTTTCTTTCAATATCACACGAGTTCTCTTAGTTCTAATTGTTAGTGATTTGTATTTTTAACCGACTTCAAAAAAAGGACGAGGTTCTCAATTCGTCTGTATGTTGTTTTTTTTTTTGTCTGTTTGTTACTTCATAATTCCGTCATTTATGAACTTATTTCGAAAATTCTTTTTTCATTTGGTAGGTAATACTTCAGAGGTGATCCCATTTAAATTTCATCGATATTGGAGCTTGGACTTCGAAGATACACTAGATAACGCGACCTGGTTATAATCTTTATTTATATTGATGATTCTCTTGTATACCTATCGTTATGCTCCGGAATTAGAATGAAGTTAATTGCAGATCTAACCTAAATATTTATTTAGGTCAAGGTCACTCGAAAGGGAGGAATAAAAAATTATTATTAAAAAAAATTAAACTGCCTTCAAAAAAAACATTGAAAAGTATAAAATAAGTATAAGTACTTTACTAATCAAAACTCAAGTATAATTAAAATAACTTTGCAACTACGATACACATACCTATATAATTAAATTTGACAGTTATTGAAATCGGTGCCAAATCAATGTGCAACAATAGAGAGTATATTAGTTTGGTGGGCTTGGCACCGACTTCAGTAACTGTAAAATTTAATTATACGTATGTGTATCGTATTTATAAAGTTATTTTAATTGTACTTGAGTTTTGATTAGTAAAGGATAGTTATTTTATACTTTTCAGTGTTTTTTTTGAAGGCGTTTTAATTTTTTTTAATAAAATTTTTTTTAATTACAAATACTTTCTACATGTAATCAATAAACGAAGTTTGTCGCAACTCGCTCCTCATTATAACAATTGTGTATTTGGACATCCCGATTCTTACACTGGATATATACGGCTATTATAAAACCAAGGGTTACATACGGAGCCGTGATCAGGTGGTACAGATCAACAAAAGTAATAAAAACAGAGTTAAACAAGGAGTTTCATAAAAAGTAGCCTATTTCCGTTCTCTGATGTCAAACTGTCTTCTTGCAAAATTTCATCATAATCGGTTCAGCGGTTGTCCATTTCCCATACAGTTTCAAGTTTCATCCCACTATTCACCCCTTTAGGGGTAGATTTTCTAAAAAATAAGTAGCTTACATGAGCGCAATCACATGTTCTTACTAATTGCCGATTTTCATCAAGATCGGTCAAGCCGTTCTTCAGCTATAAAAGGACATACAGACAGACAGACAGACAAACAGACAGACAGACAGTCTGACAGACAAAAATTTTAAAAATGGTAGAATCGAAGTCGGTGAGTCATAAAATCACAAAATTGGATAGTAAAATTATAATTACAGGCAGATGCTAGAGATTTATATGTAGTATAGATAAAAAAGATAGATTGGTATCTATATTATAAAGTAGGCACTATCCCTTAACAGACTGTAATTACCATAAACATAGTACAGGTATACTAACTTTATGGTAAATACCTTCTTATTCGCTTCGCACGGTTGTAGTATGTGTGACGCAGTTCGTACGACTATAGAATGTCTTTATATAAAATGTTTAGAGCTCTTTTTTCATTAGACAACTCAGATTCCGTTTTACTGCGAGCGATTAATAATTTTAAATCTGCGATATCCTTTAAGATATTCATTTTAAAGATATGCTGTACAAGGCAATTTTGATCTACATTAAATGCTCAACGTATCTAACGTATTTCTTTGGATAAGGATGAACACTTATTAAGATAAGTGTACGTGTTTAAGATAGCTTCGTAAATAACCCATTATTTTTTAGTAATGTGTAAATGATAAAAATGGTTACTGTGGGTTATCTTTAGGAGATAGAAATATACCATCGCGGGCTTTTCTGTAGACCTTTTTAGGATATGCAATTCCGTAGTACATTTTGATCTATCTCGTAAGGCTTAGCCAGCATTAGCAATAATTGCCCCTAAAAATATGTTTTTACAACATCATTACAAATTATTAAAATTCTCGGCTTTTCTCTACTATAATATGCATGTTTTTACATAACGAAAAAAAATTCCTAAAGTATAATGAAAACCGTATCAAAATCCGTTGCATGGTTCAGAAAAAGTTAGCGGAGAAATAGACCGACGAAAACAGCGACTTTGCTGTATACTATTTAGAGAGAAAGAAGAGATAGTTTGATAGTATTGTGTTACTCACAGTGTCTACCTTTCTTTCTTTCTTTATAAAATTTCTCACTCGCGGGTCCGCTGGGAGAAATTTCTTATAGAAATAAGCGGTACCCTTTGCTCTTTTTTCTGTATGTATCTCTCTTTGTATATGACGTTGTGTGTGCAATAAATTGTTAAAGTACGGGTTAATTATATCCCCCTGATAATTAATTATATCCATCCTGACTTCGCCTGGGTTAAATACGTAATATAATAAGGAGTTATAGCCTATAGCCTATATAGTTATAGCAATAGCCTATGTCCATCTGGAATAATGTACCTTTCAAATGGTAAAAGCATTTCTCAAATAGATGCAGTAGTTCCGGTTATTTCCCTCCACATATAAACAAAAAATCCGCTTTCTGTTTTATAATATTAGTTTACGTTAGTAACTAATTAATGTGATATTAGTACAGATTTAAGTAATAGATAGACGCCTTAAGTAGAATTAGTTTTTATTATGGCAAATAAGAAAAATTGAAAAATTGAATATATTATTATTTATTATTAGGATTAAAAATTAAAAATAAGGAAGTTGAATTTAATTAATCTGTGGCGGAACTCCCGCCAGTACCTCCATGTGTTGAAGGTTTCTCAGTGATCGTTATATTTTTGTGGGTACTGACAGGTTTCTTTAGTATCGACAACTGACTGACTGAGTTTTGACTTTTCTTATCGGCATCCGTATTATCAGATACTCCTTCTCCATTTTGATCTTCATCTTCACGTTGCTCCTTATTTTTCTTAGCATTTTTTAATGCTAACAGCATTTCTGTAAAGATTTATCTAAAGTTAGACACTTACACATTCATAAGTTAAGGCGGAGTAGAGGTACTGCCGTGCAGTTGCTTAAGAAGCACACCTTTAGCTATTTTCCGCTCAAACTTCAAAAACCTTAAAAAAAAAATTAAAGATTGCTAGAATTCATCACATGAAATGAATTACCGCAAAGTAACACCTCTATTTTCTATGGAATCAAATTAACTGTGCTCAGACTGACCTAATGTCGAGACGGCGGTGAGACCGTGGAGATGCAACTACATACTACATTTTTTCATTTTATTTCATTTTCAAGAGATACAAAGACTCTTATTTCTGTCACCAAACTGTAGTCCCTCGACGTTGCCGCAAGCACCGCTTCAACTTTGCGGCCAACATGTAGCTTAGAGATGCAGCGTAAAAATATGTAAGTATGTATTTGGATCAAGGGCGCCGGCCCAGCCCGGGCCAGAGAATAAGGCTACGATGTTCCTGGCATTGGAGTGGGGGCTTCTGGTGCTTCGCCGGCCGCTGTCTCGGCGTGCTCGCTTCGCTCGCTCGGCTCGCGCGTTGTGGTTTACATACTAAACTAACCTAACCTATCCAAAGAAAGTGTTCTTGTAGGGCGGATTCTGTTCTGGTGCTTCGCCGGCCGCTGCCGCGGCAGGCTCGCTTCGCTCGCTCGGTTCGCGCGTTGTGGTTAATATACTAACCTAACTTATCCAAAACGAATGTTCTTATAAGATGGATTCAGTTCTGTAGGTATTTTGTTTACTAATAACGTAAAAGACATTGCTATATACATATTGTTTTATTTGCCTGCTAAAAATTAGACAATCGTATAAAGAATATCTACGATCAATAAATTAATATTAAATTTGTGATTAAATAGCATAAAATTTTCAGTTTATAAAAGTTTACGAAATTAATATCCTAAAATATTAGATCCCATAATGTAAAACTTTAAAATCTTAAACACATATAGGTAGTGTCGTCCCCGTCCCTCGTTACAGACATACAATTATCAGTATGTATATAGGTACAAGTGATAAAACACGTAGTAGTTGCAACTTGATATAGAAATCACAAAATTATTATCTTAATAAACATAATTGTGTAAAGTGACGCTTTAAATCTTAGATATTTATAATGATTGTCTTGCACTACGAATATGTCATCATTATGTTGAATTTTACAAAAGAAATTTACAAAATTTTATCAAGTGTGAAGCAATGTAAAGCTTAGCCGAAGAGCTTTGTAGTTATCCCCGGAGCTATGTCACAAAGCGAGAGGTTCCGGTGCGTTCCATAGGAGATTCCGGAGTTACTCGATAATGCGCCGAGAACGACCACCACAGGGCTTTCAGTGTGTAAAAGCCCCACCAAATAAGTCTCTCCCCTAGGCTGGGTATCTATGTGCAGATTCTCGCTCGTACCCAAAAAAAGAGCGCTTACGCCATACAAAACTACTTTTATAATAACGACTCCTCATTTCGTAAATATAAGATCATTGATGCTCATTACATACCTCGTCTAAAATTTGCTGAAAGTGGCATGTTGTTTTAATTTCTTTACCTCATTTCACAATAATATTTTTTACATTTTGCACGTTTTATAATATTTTTATCTTTATTTAATTTTTCTAAAGATTTTCCTAGATTTAAATTAAATATGAAATAAACTTCAAGTACATGTCAATTATTCTAAGTCATAAACATAAATGATTTATTTATTTACAAGGAGGTGTAATATATTGCATGATATAATAATCGATAATTTGTATAATCATTAATTACATACATAGGTATTATGATGCTACTTAAAGAATTATATTATGATCTCTACTATTTTTATAGAAGTATGTAAGGACCGCGATAGTTGGCGCTCCTTCCTCTCTGATTATCCGTTAGGGATACAGTGTGAGGATATATGTATGTTTGCATGTATTTAATTGTAATGACAGTTATCAAATAAATAAAGAAATTATTGTGGATATCGTGGCTACAGAGCCTGTGGAAAGATATGTAGATGGTGGCATGTTGCCCTTGGAAGTCTATTCAAGCGACAGACGGCTGCGTAATGTCTGCCTGGCTATTCGTGCTGTATTTGGACAGTTCCCTCCAGACATTGAAAGGTAGTATGAGAGGTATGATGTGTGATGGCACAGTTATAAATTATCTTTTATACGCTAAATATTCAACTCAGCCAAAACGGCCATCCATATAGCGGTGTTGGTGTCAACTTTATTGTATGGTAGTGAGGCCTAGATATGCCCGAAATCAATCAAATCAAATGCCCGAAATGCTCGAAATCAAAGAAACTAAAATAGATACAGTAGAAATGCGATCTCTTAGAAATATGTGCGGTGTCACACTTGCGGACAAACAAACAATGAAGAGAGACCGCAGTATGACAGGGTTGCATGACAGTGTTTTTATACAAAATATAGAAAGGAATGTATATGGTTCGAGCACATGGAAAGAATGAGTGATAACTGATGAAAGACTGACTAAGAAAATCTACAAAGCAAAAGTGAGCGATAGCAGAAGGGAAGAAAAACCAATGTGCTTGGTGATTGGTGCTCCATCTTCTCTGACTACCGCATTATGAATACAGCGTGAAGATATGGATACTTTATATTTAAAATTTAGCGACATCAAATACGAAATTTTAAAGTAGGTCAAAAGGTTAATGCATGCAATATAAACCTCTTTGAGGTCAGTGCTCTTTGTTTACTGCAGGCGAGTAATGCGGTACTGAAATATGGTATATATCTATACTACTATATAAATCTCTAGCGTCTGTCTATAATTTTAACTTTTCCGTCAAATTTTGTGATAGATAGTCATTTTATGACTTACTGACTTCGATTCTACCATGAATAAAATTTTTGTCTGTCTGTCTGTCTGTCCTTTTATAACTGAAGAACGGCTAGACTGATCCTGACAAAAGTCGGTACGTAGTAAGAGCATGTGATTGTGCTCATGATAGGCTACTTCATTTTTAGAAAATCTACCCCTAAGAGGGTGAAAAGGGGGATAAAACTTTGTATGGGAAATGGTAAACCGCTGAACCGATTATGATGGAATTTGGCAGGCAGATAGTTTGACATCAGAAAATGAACATGGCTTACTTTTTTTTTTAAATTTGCCCCTAAGAGGGTGAAAGGGGGATGAAACTTTGTATGGGAAACGCTATATCTTGGTAATGATAAAATTGGGTGAGATGATAAGACTTATTTTATCAAAAATACATAGGCTACTTTTTTATCAAAAATCTGTGAAAAGGGGGACGGGAGGGAGGGGGATGAAACTTTATACTACATAAATCTCTGCGTCTGTCTGTAATTTCAGTTTTTTTGACAAATTTTGCGATAGTCGTTTTATGACACTGATTTCAATTCTACCATTTTTTAAATATTTGTCTGTCTGTCTGTCTGTCCTTTTGTAACTAAAGAGAACGGCTTGACTGATCTTGATGAAAATCGGTACGTAGTAAGAACACGTGATTGCGCTCATGATAGGCTACTTATTTTTTAGAAAATTTACTCCTAAAGGGGCGAAAAGGGGCAAAAACTTTGTATGGGAAATGGTAAACCCCTGAACCGATTATGATAACATTTGGCAGGGAGATATTTTGACATCAAAGAACGAACATAAGCTACTTTTTCTTTAAAAAATATACCCCTAAGAGCGTGAAAAGGGGGTGAAACTTCGTATAGGAAACGCTAAATCTTGGAAATGATAAAATTTAGTGAGGTGATAAGACTATTTTTATCAAAAATACATTTTTATCAAAAATCTGTGAAAAGGGAAACGGGAGGGAGGGGGATGAAACTTTGTACGGGAAATGCTAAACCGCTGAACTGACTACGATGTAGCATGTATGTAGTTTGACACCTGAGAACGGACATAGGCTACATTTTTATCAAAAAACTACCTCTAAGGGGTTGAAAAGGTGGATGAAACTTTGAATGGGAAACGCTGAAACGCCGAACCAATTATGATGTTTGGTAAAGAGATAGTATATGACCTGAGACAGACGAAGGCTAGACGTAGACTTTTTTTCAAAAACAATCTTTAAACATACTATGTACATGTACATATAATCGAACCTAATCCGGGACAGCCACTAAAAAATGTTCCGCGCAGACGAAGTCGCGGGTTTAGCTAGTATATATTATATTTTGTAAGGCTACTTCAAGACGTGATATTTTTTTTACATCTGCATTTTCTTACGGTTAGAATCTACTCACGCTTCACAATGTGAGATGAAAAATGAGAATCCCATTTCAACGCATCATCAACTCTATACTCACCTGATTAAATGCCACTTAAAGCTAATCATTCGAATTGAGAATGTGATATAGATTTTTCACTATGGTACGTTATCGAACATTCCCCCCATAATGAAATCATTCTCATCAAACATTTTTGGTTCAGAACTTTTGTGTTAGCATTTTACGACAAATGCAATTTTTTTTACTCAATATATTTGTTAGGCCAACTACGAAAATGAATACGACTTTTTATTTATAAAATGATAAACTTGTACAATTAATTTCTAGAAGCCTGTAATATGAAGGACTTCTGTAATGTTTTAAATTTTAGTTTCAGTAGTGCAAATAAAAAGAGGGGTTGGTCGAATCCAGTTCAAGTACTTTATTTTTAACGTCTTTAATTTTTTTAATGAACTTTTTAAGGTGTTTACTAATTGAATTTACGTAGTTCAAAAGGCGTAAAGACTATTACTACGCTAAACTAGTTTTTATATACTTCACATGGTTTCAGACGAAAACAATGACATGCTCGTATGGACAGACGGACGCTCTGAGTCAGGAAGTGATCTCATGAGATTTTTTCACAAGCTTTTTGAGGTACAGAACCCTAAGAATAACAAAACATGTTCTCAACATTATCGTGGAAAGGTCCGGAGTACCAAACGTTATTTATTAACTTCATATTCCCTTGCTGTGGATTTTTAATAAAATTTGCATACGTGAATGTTGGTATAAAATTGGATCTCGCTAAATTAATGTCTACATAAACAGCATTTCATGTAGAAGGGATCCCAATATAAATAAATTAACAAAATTAAAATGAAATTACAAACGATAAATTAGGAATTCGGCGATTAGTGGTTTGAATATGGAAATAACACAACTCAAATTTAAAATTAAGCTATCGTATCTAACATCAACTGTAACTTCATAATTAATTGTTACGGTTAAAGTTGTAATATCTTGCTAATTAAACCAACCATTATTTGTGAATACAGGATATGACGTATAATCAAACGTAGATCACAGATATTAGATTGTAAAAAAGTTTCGGTTAATTGGTTTCTACTATATTATTTGTTCGGAGAGTAGCTATTATATCTACATATGTTGTATACATTCAGGTATTACTTTACGGAAATCTATTTCATGTGATGAATTCTTATTATTGTCCTTAACTAGCACCAAATTCGATGCTATAGTTAGCTGACCGAGTCTGATCTCAGGAATATCCTGTGGAAGCTTCGTTAAGAAGTGAAACACTTGTAGATTTATAGGACTGTAATTTTGGACGGAAGGCTAAAAATTATGAAATTTGATCACATATTATATCTACAAATTACGAATAAATGCAATAACAAATCGCATGCTCGCAAACCACGACTGTTCGTATCGTGCTGTTATTTTCACATTAGTGCTATCCGACAGCAGAGCAATAAAAACAGAAAGTTTTATGTTTTTCCGACGTAAATCCATTTATGCACATAAATAACATAATACTTAGTTATTTTTAACATATTTCAATGTTATCTATATTCTATCTATAAAATATTCTACTTAAAATAATGTTTGTATGGTATGTTGGTTAGTTTGAGATTCTGGTGTCTCGCTTTTTATGTCCGTATCTTGACGACGAAATTGGCTACTACTATAACTTTTGTTATCTTCTATGTTGTCGTAAAGTAAAATAGTTCCCCCACTTTTGTTACTAAACTAAATAAAGTTTACACTACGAGAAGAAACTTCATTTCATTCGTTCAGAGTTTAGATGTCTTCGGGTAGCTGTTACGAACAAACTTATCCTCTTTACAACCGATAAGTGTTATTATTTAAATTTCATTATCGGAGAAGCTTTTCCATCTAAGTTAAAACATTCTTGAGAAAATCGAAAATCCTGGAACTCGATTTGAAAATCCTCTTGGTACTTTTTTAAGATTGTCTTTCTTGACTTAAATTATCGAATTCGCTACTTTTATAACAGACTTGTACAGTGAAATAAAAGCGATGAAATCCTCTTTATCCGCGTATTGAAGCAGGAAAAATGGTAGTCCTATTTTGTTATTATCGACATACTTTGTGAGTCCACTGGTGTATAATTCTTGTTTTTCTTGTAGGGACATCCGCCAGGCTGCAGACGGACTGTCGGCTTACCCAATGAGCAACCATTCAGCCCTATGTTGTATAATTGTTATACATTTTTAAATAAGTCTTTCCCAAATGCTACCATTCCCCTTTCCCAAATCTCAATTGACACCATTGAGTTCCGATCTTCGGTTGTGCATAAGATTTGTTTTCTATTTAAATATTATTTTGATATTCCCGTATATAAAGTGACACGTGCAACTGCATGTGTCTTTAATTAAAGACATTAATTACCTTGCATTACCATGCATACCATGAAAATTAGAAACTCCAAAAACAAATTGTCTCGATGGCGTCGATAATTTCGTTTTTACAAGTTTTTTTTCGTTTGAGCACTATGCGAACTTTTTCGTTTCAGCAGTATGCGACCACATGAAAAATAAAAGTGGGCAATAATGACACAACTACTATATTATTATAACAACATCTTTGGTGATAAAATTAAATGGGAAAAGAAAGAAACTATAAAGAGGCACATTATGCTTCTTCAGTATTTTCTTTGCGTGAAAACAACTTTGCACAAAAAAAGTATTTGACATTTCATAGCTTGAAAAGTAGCAGAATATATAGCAGAATATCTTGAAAAATAGCAAAAGCTCAGCAAAAATAACACGCAGTAACGACGCACGATGCAAACTGAGTAATTCTTAGTTATTCAACTAGCCACGCGTAATGGAGCACGCACGAACACGCGCTTTATTTTATTCCGGACGCCATAACTCGACCGCTAATTTAGACATTTGAAAAAACAAAGAAGACGTCGACATATTTATATAATGACGACCTCCGTGGCGCAACGGTTAAGCGCGTCGAAAAGTAAACGGGGGTTAGCGGGTTCGATTCCCGCCTCGAGTCTGGGTGTTTATGTATAATATGTGTGTATTTACAAAAAAAAAGTATATAAGTAGTATATCAGTTGTCTAGTACCCATAATACAAGCGCTGTGCTGCTTAGTATGGGACTAGATGACGCTGTGTGAAATGTCTGAGTACATTATTATTATTATTGTTATTATTATTATTAATGAATAAGATATATTAGTTACATTTGCAGTAAACATCATTGAGTAAAACGGTGAACGTCGTCAACCGCCTTCATATAGCCATTTTTAGACTTTAGCCTTTTTTAGCATCCTTTTACAAATCTTCTCAAAAACCCTCTATTACAAGAAAACGAAGCAGCACTCATTCTGTATAGCTCGTTGAGCTTCTGTCAACAATTTTCATATTTATTTGAATATTAACCCCTTTAGTGGTATAATACAAACACAAATGTCATAATTGCATTGCCTAGTTTTTATTTCAAAAACTCCGATTGATTTTCTGCCCATTACGATTTGTAAAGAATTCATTCTATAAATTCTAAATACGTATGTTTCTTTTTATATTTAATATATCTCATTAATTTTAAATGCTACAGCCATTTCTCTCCAAAAAAGTATCAAAATTATTTATCCTTTGTGGTGTCATTTTCCTAAGTTATCATTATTATTTAATAAGAATATATTATTATAGTAAAATAAAACTCAGCTTCTTTCAAATGCAGTATATGAACACTGCTGAACAAGATATTTAGAAAATGATTTGTAATTGTCTTTAATATGTGCTTCAGCAAAAATACAATGTTTGGTGTCTCTACATTTTCCTAATTTCAGAGTTCTCACCATTGGCGCCATTGTTACTGAAATGAAAGACGTCATCACGTCTAAAAGACTAACATTAATCTTATTATTTAAACCATTAAAAACAAAATTAAAATTCATAGAGCCAAAATGTTTGGCAGTAAACACTCTTTTGTCCCTATTCGATTTAATCCACAAAAAAAGAATTGTACGTTTATCAGCCGGTAATTTGTATGTATTGAACAAACCCTAGTAATTAATTGATCTGTGTTACCACAGTGTAAGAAACAGATTTTACTATGAAAACAAGGACTATTTTCATTGTAGCCACGAAAATTGTAATATAACACACGTGTATGTATAGTTTCTCTTTACTTATTCATACCTATCTATAATAATACAAGTTGTACCCATCGGATTTGATAACATTAAATTTTGTATCGTTGTTATTGTTAAGCAGAAGTTTGATACATAGGTAGTAACATAACATAACATAACATATCTTCACGCTGTATCCGCAACGGGGTAGTCAGAGAGGACGGTGCACCAGGAGTCGCGGTCCTTACACACCTCTATCTCTTCCTCAAATCTCATCATTCTCCTCACACATTTTCGCCTAGGTATGCGAGCGCCTTTGACATTTCCGTCTGTTAACACTCTGGCTATTTGATCTTCATAAGTCAGCCTTGGTCTTACATAGGTAGTACTTACATAGGTAGTAGATACATACATAATATATATCTTCACACTATATCCCTAACCACTGATCCCTAACGGCGTAGTCAGAGACGACGGAGCGCTAAGCTTCGTGATCTTTACATATTTCTTTCGCCTCCACAAATCTCATCGTCCTCCTCACACATTGATAATTAGAAGTTTGATAATTATAACATTGCACTAAACATAAAAGATACCGATCTTGCCTAGTTGTTGATGGTTTGTATTCAGTTTAAATTCTATAATAATCTAATTGTTTTCGGAGTTGATGTCAATTACATTTTTTTACCAATTTTACCTTTGTCCACTATTTTATGGTTATTAGGCCACAGTAGAGAAGGCGTAAAGTTATATGTCATTAGAGAGATCAAATGAAATACCTATGACATTGTTTAATAATAAATAAAAAATTAAATCATGTAGTGTTACGATATAAACACAATAAACTGTAAATTCACTTACTTACAAAGGCATAATACAAATAAACCTTAATTTTTTCGTTATTATGGAAAACTCATTTGACCGTTGTCTAACCAGTTTATGTCGTAAACATAAAAAAAGCCACAATATGAACTTCCAGTTTTATGCTTTTCTCCGCGTTGTTATACACGGAATGACGTGTAGAAAAAGAGATTATGTTGATTGAACGTTATGAAATTTAGTGTCATGGAATCTTAGTGTAACTTTGCTTCTCAAATTTAATATGATCCCACACATAATATAATAGTGACATCAATAACATTAGTCAAATTATAACTGAGAGATATACTTTTGGTAAATATAAAAAAAAGGTTGAAATCGTTAAATTATCCCCTTTATGGCTTTGATATGATTAGAATCTACATCTGCATTCCAATAGGAAAAAATGAAAAACTTATTCCTTTTAATACGTGAACAACAGATAATATTAAATTTTATAGAGTTGATTGTATTCAAAAAACATTAGTAAATATCCAATAATGAAAATCTTCAAATTGTCCAAGCATTCCTATATTTCGCTGTCTGCTGACACATTCAAAAAGTAGTAACTCCCAAAACGCCGATGAAGTCCTTTCACAGCCAATAGAAAGTATTGAATAGAGCTTACAAATCAGATATCGGAATGAACATTCGAACATTTTTGCTTTGACAGCTGCGTAGCGTTTCAGTTCAGTCTTCAGTATTACAATGTCGAAGCTTTTTTTTGCAAATGCTTATATATTACATCTCACTGCTTCTTTGCTCTGCTTTTCTATCTCTGCTACTCACTGCATCTTTTCACACAAATGAGACACGAAGACGGGGGTCATATTCCATCACGCGACCCTAGCACAAACCCATTGCGGATTGTAGCATTTTACCCATTTATTATGTGACTATGTACAACATTAGCTCGGTGTTTAAACATCGAAGCGCTACTAGAGATGTGCATTGCGCTAGGGAGGGTTCGAGTGCATTTCGTAGAGAACGCTAAATCTCACCGATATGCCAAGATGACCATGAGAGTTTGTAGAGAGCAAATAACCCAATGCCGAGATGATGAGAAAGTGTAAGAGTAACTTCAGACACGTAAAGAAATTATTTTGATAACGTAGATAGTAAAAACCGATATAGACCAATGTTTATAAACAAAGGTAGCGGATAGAAATACCAAAAGTATTCCCACTTAAAATTGCAAACATGTGAGTGATAAACACAGTTGTAATACCTAAAAAAAATATTTGGAAAATATTTAAATTATTTTTCAAAAATTGTCACCCATAATAAATGTTATTTATGTGCTTTCGTGAAATTATTTATTTTTCGGCTCAGACTGAAAGAAATTCTCGAATGCAGACGATGATAAAGGAATTTCCCTGACACTAGAAAATTACTGTTGCTGGATCCTAAGATAGAATATCCATATGTTCCATATGGGTCTAAGAGAAAAATCCTTATAAAATGATAACTTTAAAATATGTTTTTGCATATATTGCATAATGATAAATTTTTCAGGCATACATTTTTTTCATTTTTAGAGGAAAAATTTTCGATGTCATAAAAATTTAAAGAAATCATTAAGGGAACTGTTATTAGAAAGCAAAACTGGCTAAGAGTAAAAAAATATCCATTACCTAAATATTTAATGTTTGGAGTTTATTGAATTACTTATGTATCTATTTATACTGAACGTGGTGGTCGAAAAAGGTTTGCTATAATAAAAAATAAATTGAACCAACTTGATGCAATTTATTCACAACAAGTTGCTTCAATTTATTTTAGTAAGTACTTACCTATCTTTTCTATCCTTTGCCCTACGGCCTGACGGTATTTATAAAGTTATTTTTGTACTTAAAATTTGGATACTTATTTCATATTTATCAGTGTTTATTTTTGAAGTCTGTTTAATTTTTTTATTAAAACTTTTTTTATTTTTCCCTTGTGAGTGACTTTGGCCTAAATAAATATTTAGGGCATGCCCACAATTAATTTATTTTCGGGGACTAACGGACCGAAAGTTTCGACTACAAAGGGCGTAAAACTCCAGAGAGAGTCGCATACTTACGCCGCTTCTAGTTCTCGGCAGTGCTGGTCGCGGCACCTGCTGTCTTGGAAGTCGCCCGTACATGAGAAACAGCAAGTGTATCGACACAAGTGGCGTGCCACATCAGCGATTTTCGAAGTTCCTAAGGAATAAGCGTCAACCTATCCGGTCTCCTGCCGTCGCTGCGCGGCAGCGCTCCAGAAAGGCCAGCGGCGACAAGAGCCCGCCGAATGACGTCATTCCTGGCAGCATGTCGCGACATGCGGCCCGCACTAAGGGCCGGTATTTCAATGTTATCTTATTTTATTAGTTGTATATGGATGTTTTTTATTGTTCCCCAATTCTCAAAAATGTTTTACTAAACTTTCTCCTGTGACTTTCTCTAATAAAATGTTGCTGTATGCCCTTTGTTTTCCACATCTAACAATAAAAACTTTTTTACTGTTTATGCTTTTTCTATATATTATCTTTGTATTTATTGCCAAGTAGTTTTTAATATTATTCAATTAGATCCTATTATATTTTTTTCATTTTTGACTTCAGTGTAAACAAACAAGACACTAACTAAAATTTCGCTAAAATAACACTGTTTTTCTGTTATATACACGAAACTATGAAATTAGTGCACATATAACACTAATATTATTCAGCATTGAAAAAAATTAGATTATTTGTTAAGTCTTTTGTTTTTAATTTGTAGTGTTGCCTAAAGGTATGTTCGAAGATCAAATTAGAAACATACATCAAGTTCAATGGGAGTGACACGATTTATTAGAAGTGTAAAACAGAACAATAACATAAGAATATTATTGTTTGCGATGTGCGAATAATAATACCCAATCTTCTATTTTTTAGTTTTAAATACAAGTGCATACATAAATATATTCATGCTGTGTCCCTAACGGGGTAGCCAGAGAGGACGGAGCGCCAATTATTTTTAAGTGTTTAATAAAAATACAAATTTTTACATTTATCATGACGTTTATTGTTCCTTTAATTCTTGGTGATTTTTATTGAAGCACAAACACACAAACGGACAAAATTTCTAAAAATGTTTGTTTTACTAATAAGTACGACAATTGAATCAATCATTTGCGAACTAGCCCATCTCTAATTATGTTATAAATGTTATAGTCACCACATTTGTTTACTTAAGGACAAAAATGAAAAAAATAAGATATACCACAACTTATCGCTCATTTGTGGGTCAAAAACAAGTCAAAAAATAAAATTACGGAATAACCATGAAGCCCCTTTTATTAAGTTAGTCGCACGCCGATGTCAGATCGCAACTTAAGTGACAGAAATCCTCCGCTTAGATTAGGGTGGAGTTTATGTGGCGCATAACTTTAATCCTACATTGAAATACATGTAAGGCGAACTTATCTTCAATCCTTGATCAATTCAAGATAAGGTATTATTGAAATACCAGCCCTAAGTAAACAGGATAAGCCGTAGTGACCTAGTACAACGACGAGATCACCACAGCGGCAACGGTGAGGAAGATTGGTCCTGGCCCCAGATGAAGGGATACTATGGGAGAAAGTATCATATTATCAATTAAGGTTTCAAGTTTTTTGAAGGTATTACCTGCAACCAGTCTCCTGACTCCTTCTCAGAAGCAGCCAGCTGAGAACAGCGACGACGATCTGTAAATTTTGGAATGAAAAGGCAAAAGCGAACAATGAGGAGAACTAAGTGGGAATTAATTTTGAAAAGTTTGTCTGAAGACTGGCTAAATTTTTGTATTTGATCATTGATAAAGCAGGGTATGGAGTCATATAATACGGAGCACCTAGGAGATACAGCGATTCTTTTGACAAGACTTTAATATTTGTTGCCAGATTGTTAAATTTATAAATTTTCCATTCCGATTATTATAAAAAATGAATTTTTTTAATAATCGGAACAGAATCGGAAAAGAAGAGTTCACATTTAAAAAAAAATAATTCTAAGACAAGTTTCAATTGCTAATATTATGTAAATTAAATTTAACAAAATTAACACCATTTTCAAGTGAAATAATAAAATAATAAAATGTTTTCATTTCGACATCAAACTGAGCGAGAGTAATGTTTTCGTTTTATGAACAAACATATTTCATCGCGGAAACGTTTACAAACAGCTCAAATTAAGCTTCAGAAAAAGGAGTAAAAGATGCAACTCTAGAGCTAAACTGGTGAAAAAATTAATTATTTAAAAAAATAATTAGTAGAAGTAAATATAACCTGGAAAATAGCATATGTATATAAAATAATCACGACAGTAATCCATTTGTTCTTGTCTGAGAGTTTTATTGATTTTCCAACGGTGGTGATGATCTTATCACAATTCAGAAGCGTATTCTTGAAAGAATTGAATCAGAAAAACGAAGTCAAAAAACTATAAAATTATGCTAAAAGATGGAAAGTGGGAACGAACGACAAATGTCATATATGTCTAGAAATAATATACGAGTAAAAAAATTATTTAAAGGTAAGACAGATTTTATCTAAGGGATATATATAATGGAGCTGAGGAATTAGTAATTTTTATTTATTTAGTTTATAGAAAAAGTTATTTTACATAACACTATCTATTATTTTAAATGATTGCAAATTTTTTTTATTGGCAATAATTATTTTATAGTCTTGAAATTTTTTAAAGCTAATATCTATTTAATGAAGGAGTAACATTTTATTGTATGACATTATATTTTTTATTAGCAATTCATAGCAATTTCGTCTATATTTTCACCAATTTTGAAGTGCCGCGAAATGCATCCCTTTATTTAACAGGTATAAAATACGTCAAGAAACTTAATGGACGGATCCATAATATGTCGCCGCTCTTACCACCGTGTATCAAACGAATTTTCATGTCTCTTTCTGTCTCTTTGAGCGTAACTACGAGTGAAACAGTTAGCTATAGTAAGTGTGGCAACCTCGCACTGTTAGTGTACTTCATGTCAATTTATTAGTCGGTCATGAAATAATTATTTGCAAAATACTCTTAAACCTTAAACGGTTTAGCTACTAGTATTCACAAAAATAATAAATGTCATGTTCAGCTGTGTATGGTTGTACTGTAACCCTCCATAGTCACGCACATTACTAAAAACGGTCAACAAAAGTTAAGGACAGGGTCTTAGAGCACGTGCTCTACCCATCGTGATACTTGGTAAATAAACCTCCACACTATTAAATATAATTGCCAGCCTGTCAGGTAATATTACATACACCACTCTACATTACACTTTAAACCTTAAGGTATATAATTACATCGTTAATTGATAATAACTTATGAAACGTTAACTTACTAAAACATTATATAATCCACACTAATGTTCTCGCAAAACCTCCGATCGTTATTTTTACCAACTTAGATCTTAAAGAATCCACACCTTGAAGAGCTTCGCGAAAGGACCGCAATAAAACTATTGACGTCGAGGAGCGCAGCAGTAAATCTTTATCACAAGTTAGTAACCCAAGATATACGTCTATGTTGTCTTCGATCTGCTAAATCCTTATAATTGAAAGTAACAATTAAAAGATATAGTTTAAAATATTAAATACCAAAATTATAGATACATATGTAACGCGCTGTCCTGGTACTGCAAGTATGCAGGCAGGGGCTCTATCACTATCCTCCAAGAAGTTCTTCGGCACAAAGAGAGATGGGCTCAGGTGCGTTGCGTAGGAGATCTCAGAGCCCCTTGATAACGCACTAAGGATAACCACCGTAGGAGTTCTATTAGATAAAAGTCTCACATAACCCATTCTCACTCTCACAGGCCTGGGTACTTGTGTTCAGATTTCTCCAGGTTTACCAAGATACGATATATTCACAAGATTATTGTAAATTCATATCATATGTCTAAACTTATAATAATATTAGAAAGAGAAAAAATTCGATTATTTGTTACTGAAAGTCAAAAACAACTCAATCGATTTACAAAAATATTTCCCACCTATACAATGCTACATTATAAGCGAGTACTATGGGCTGCATTTTATTTTCAAAAATTTCTACCCGTGCTAAACCGGGGTTGGTCGCAGAATTATATAAAACTAAATTATATAAATAAGAATATAAATAAGTTATTATATAATAACTTATTTATATTCACTTATAATACACATAATATTATATATATATATATATATATTTTAAAATAACAAAAATATACATACGTACGTTAATATTTACAAACTTTAAACTACACATTACCTTAAATAATAGCCGTCCTCAAAGTTGCCGCTTAGAAAGCTGTCATTGCTTAAGGTGCGCAGCAGACTGGCAGCATTACCTCTTTGAATAGCCAAACTGATTCGTTGGCGGAAGAAGCTGCACATACTATTATAAATAAAGTGATTATTTATTATTCTAACAATAGTTTAAACATACTGTAATGATTATATCACACACATAAGTATAGTCTACGTATAAATCATGATCATCGTAGGTGCAATTGTGAATTCGTGGTACTACTCAGAGTCCAAGCCAATTTGAATTTCCCACTAAAAGGAACCCAATCGCCTAATTGCGCAAGTTCTATTAGCTGAAAAGGGATTTAACATAGTTCAAAGATTGCAAAATAATATAGATATATTGAAAACATTTATTTTCAGTCAGTAACACACTATAAAGGAGACTAATTTTCGCGCTAAACGACCCGATCAATATTCGATATTATCGAACGGGTATTAGAGTATACTTTACGTCTTACTGTTATAAATCCATACTTCCGCACTATAATCTATATTAGTATTATAAAAGGAGAGCGGATATTATAACTTTGTTTATATGTGGAAGGTAATCTCTGGAACCAGTGCACCTATTTAGAAAACTCTTTCACCATTTGAAAGGTACATTCTTAATATTGTAAATGCATAAGTGCCTGTATGTTTGTTAGAAACATACAGGCACTATTTATGCCTTAGCAAATGAAATTGGCTACTTTTTCTTAAATTCCACACGGAAGAAGTCGCGGGCGGCAGCTAAAAGGTAATATAATGTCAGAGTATTGGTAAAAATGAGGTTGTAGGCTACGTGTTACGTTTGTACTCGTACTTCTGATAATAGAAGGTGACTTGCATGGGCGAAGATTAATAGTTCCCTGTCACGAGATTTAGTACTGTAAGGATGTTTGATGTATATTATTATTTATTACACAGCGTGTTCTCAAAACGGTGATTTAAACACATAAAAATAGACTAAGGAAAGGATGGCTATTATTATGTAATGAAAAGAAACTTTAAATGAGTTAAGGCAATTGCTTACATTCAAATTCATTTCAAATGAGATAAATACCAAATAAATAATAACAAAATTAAAATAATCAAAAGTATTCACATTATACTTAGATATGTAATTCGACCACAGCGATATTTAAAAATAATTTTAACTTTCGCAGTGGTCGAGATCGAAGCCTACGACCCTGAAACTCTCCGTCTTGAAATTCCTTCCCACACTACAAAGTTCTTTTCTGATTCCTACAGCGTTCAAGCGGTTCGTTTATGGAACTCGGTAACATTGATGTTAAGAAGTGCTAACACATTTGCTCAATTTCAACGGGAACTCAAAATTTATTATCTTTCTCCATAGCTTCTGGACATTGCCTTGCATTTACCTGTATAAAGGTGCAGGTGGATGCAGGGTAATGTCATTTCATTTGTAATGATTAATTGAACTATGTTAATAATTCATCATTATTAATTTTTATATATTTATATAATATTTGTAATAGATGTATATTTATTAATATTTTTACTTTCGCACCACCCAGCAAGTTTTCCGTGTTTCTTTTCTCTTTACCTAAAGGTTGCCTGGAAGAGATTGCTCTACCAATAAGGCCGCTTAAATTGTACATTTTCCTTATATTATTCTTTGTGACTTTGTAAATTTGTAGTGGTGCAATTAAGTGTATTGTATTGTATCGTATGCGTATATGACTATAATATAATTCTTACATTTATTATCCCTGCGAATATTAAATATTAACGAAACATTAGTTTGTTTTTCTTTAATTCAAAAACTACTGGAGCAAACAAGTTCAAATGCATAAGTAGCTGTATAAGTTTCTGGCTATTTTTCAGTGTGTAAGGAGAATTATAAGCTTTGAGAAAGCGAAAGAAGTATGTAAGGACTGCGATACTTGGCTTGGCCTCTCTGACTACTCCCTTAGAGATACAGCGTGAGGATATGCATGTGTTTTCAACAGTATTACGCAAGGAAGACGCGGGCTAAAGGTATCTCTAAAGTAATCTAAGTATATGTTTTACATTGATTTTATGCATATTTATAACAACTTAGCCTTCGTTTTCCTTTGGATTTGGAACAAAAAAGCTTTAATTACAAAACCAAAAGAAGAGAACTCACTTTGCATGCAAATATTTAAAATATTATTTGCTCTACGTCTACAGATAAACATAATACATAAACATTTCATATTCTCTAAAGTCTGTTACAGTTCAATTTGTCAAAAAGGTATATAAAAGTCAATGTTTCATTTAATTAAACAAGACAAGCTAATACAAAATAGTTATTGACACAAATTACCATGAAGACATTTTTCTAATAAATTTTATATCATTTAACGTTGCCTTATTTCATGATATCCGTAAAAATAAAAGATATTCAATGAATTGCTTACCTTTTCGGCAAACTTAATTGAAATGGATCATAGTAAGAACCTAGACCTCTTTCGTTATAATTTACCTGTTAAGGCACGTGTAGTCGTCAAAAACCTTGAGCATCGCGCCAGAGTCGAGCTGAGGGGGCGTGGCCAAATACTTTTCGCAACGAACTCCGCGACGCGACACCACAATAAAACAGCGCGTGCATGAATAGCCGCCTAGCGGCAATTTTTAACATTAACATTTATTGAAATTTTTATAAGCCTCATATAATTACGATTTGTGAAATTTAGTTGTCAAATACAAAAAAATAAATAGTTAAATATGAATAAAATAAAACATGTTTATGAAGGGACGCAATTATAAATATTATATTATTGGTAACAAAAATGCTATTCGTGACTTGGTAAGACCCATTATAGTTTTAAACCCACGACATATCGTGAGTTCTCCGTATCAAACCATTACAGGGAACCTTACTCATAAAATTAAATCGCAACCGAATTGTATAATATTATTAAACTAATTAATCTGTGATATTATATAGACATTGCGTATTGTTGCTCATAGCGCTTTAAGTACAAGATTTTGGAGAGTAACTTCAATGAGTCTTTGGCTCGGTTGATGGACATTCTATTTTATTTTCGAGAATCATTTTTAGGTTGTAAGTTCAAATCTCGACTTGGTCGCTCCACGATTTTTTTTTTAAACTGATTTCAAGACAGTTTTATTACCGGCCGTTGATAATGTTCTAAATCCATACTAATATAATATCCATATTTCATACTAATATAATATTATAAATGCGAAAGTCTCTCTGTCTGTCTGTCTACTTGATTTTCACGGCTAAACCGCCGGACAGATTTTGATAAAATTTGGCATGGAGATAGTTTTACTATATTTTTTAAAAACCTACCCCTAACTAAAGGGGTGAAAAGGGGGATGAAACTTTGTATGGGAAATTATTAACCGCTGAACCGATTAAGCTGTAATTTGGTACAGAGATACACCTTTTCTATGAAAAAAACATAGTTTTCTTTTTTATCAAAAATCTACCTCTAAAGGGGTAAAAAAGGGGATGAAACTTTATAGGGGAACTTGATAATGCTAAACCCTAACAATATGGGTATCAAATGAAATGGAATACGCAGGGGAAGGTTTCTGTATACGTGACGTCATCATAAATCCAATATGGCGGATGTTTAATAATAGGAAATAACTTTTTCGTTCAACACTAACAATATGGGTATCAAATGAAATGGAATACGCAGGGGAAGGTTTCTGGACATATGACGTCACCATAAATCCAATATGGCAGATGTTCTAAAGGGTGTTTTTTTTTTGGGTGCTGGCTCGGACGTAGTCTAATCTGGAGATCCCATTTTCAATGACTTTTTTGTGGCCGTATATCGGCAATAACGCGGCGAATGTTGTCCTCCAAGTGGTCAATCGTTTTGGGCTTATCGGCGTAGACTAGCGACTTCACATATCTCCACAGAAAACAGTCTAGCGGCGTTAAATCGCACGATCTTCGAGGCCAATTCACGGGTCCGAAACGTGAAACTATGCGGTTACCAAACGTTTCCTTCAATAAATCAATTGTGGCACGAGCTGTGTGACATGTTGCGTCGTCTTGTTGAAACCACAGCTCCTTCACATCATAGTTGTTCAATTAATGAACGAAAAAGTCAGTAATCATGGCTCTATGGCGGTCACCATTGACTGTAACATTCTGGCCAGCATCGTTTTTAAAGAAGTACGGACCAATTATTCCACTAGCCCATAAAGCACACCAAACAGTCAGTTTTTTTGGATGTAACGGTGTCTCAACATACACATGAGGGATATCATCACTACAAATACGGCAGTTCTGTTTATTGACGTATCCATTGTACCAAAAGCGAGCTTCATCGCTAAACAAAATTAGCTTATGAAAATCGGGATCAACGGCAATCTTGTTTTGGGCCCATTCACCGAATCCTTGATAGGTGATCGTGTGGCTTCAATTCTTGGACGAGTTGGATTTTATAAGCACGCAAATCAAGGTCTTTCCGCAAAATCTTCCATAAAGTGGATGGACACATATCCAATTCCTGTGCAAGATGGCGGATAGACTGATTAGAGTCTTCCTCTACGCTACGCTCTACAGCAGCAATGACTTCTTCTGTATGCACTGTACGACGTCTCTGTGGATGCGTATTATTATTTAGAGTAAACGTGGTGCGAAAACGTTCCATAATTAATCGAATTAATTGCTCTGATGGACCATTATGTTGACCGTAAAATGGACGTAGTGCGCGATACGTATTTCGAACAGAACTATGATTTTCAAAATAAATTTGCACAATTTGGAAGCGTTGTTCAGGCGTCAGTTTATTCATGTTGAAATGCCAAACCAAACTGAACATCAATCACTTGACAGCTGACAAAATGGCCGCCAGTTAAAAAAGTGTTGCCAACTTAAAGTTATATACCTCTAAAAAAACACGCATTATAATAGGAAATAACTTTTTTGTTTGACACCAACAATATGGGTATTTTGGCATTGGTTTTGCGTTTTTATATTGCTTCATTTACTGCAGATGTAACATAATCTTTTTCATTATTTAAAAAAATAACTAATCGATCGAAAATAAACCATTGTGTGTGCTTTATAAAATGTTTATGCTTTCTCTTACACACACTCCATGATTAAAACAAAACCAGAGCTGCCATTCTATTCAATGAGTGAAAACTATTACTTTTAAATATAAAATAGATTTTATTGTACTGATTTACTAAATTATATTATTGTTCCTACTATTTTATAGACTCAGGTTTTACTTTGCGGAAATCTATTTCATGTGATGAATTCATAAAATCTTTAGTCATTTTCCGCTCAAACTCCAAAAACTACCAATCGACCGTCTTTCGCCTCTCAACGAAGCATCCTCAGGATATACCAAAGATCGGACTCAGTCAATTAACTAGCACCGAAACAACTTCGTGCGTTGATTTAGTGCTAGTTAGCTGAGTGAGTCCGATCTCTTGTATATCCTGAGGATGCTTCGGTGAGAGGCTTTTGCATGCTGTTTATATCGTAAAGTTAAAACCATTAACTATAAAACTTTCATTTTTAGATAGTTTATCATTGTAAATATGTTTTGTAGTAACCATTATTTTTACATTGCATATGATTAAAGAAAGAAATAATTAATTTATAGCTTAAACTATTAATTAGAAGTATATTAAATTGTAGTTTGAAATACTCACTCCGTTGCTGATTTTAATGTTTCCCTTTCATATTGTTTCAAATTTCCTTCATAGTTTATAATTATTTTAAAGAGTCATTATATTTTTTTGTGTTAGCTAAAGTCTAGCCTCTCTGACCACCCCGTTAGGGACACAGCGTGAGGATACGTATTTACGTGCCTATGTATTGTACTTTATCAAGTTAGTATATGTATAATGAATTAGATATATCGTATTGTAGTGGATTATATTAGGTATACAACGGCAAATAGCATTTTTATCGCTATTTTTACCAATTTGAAAGTGCTTTCAAGTGTACCATAACTTTCGGTATTTACGCAAAATGACTACAACACCACTACAACTAGTCTTTGCAACAAGTGGGACTTCCACCAAAGAACGAAGTTTGTTACGCATTGTTTGAAAAATTCAATTACTATTAAATGATTTCAACATATCTAGTAGTATATTATTACACAGATATTATATACTAGCTGGACCCGCGACTTCATCTGCGTGGAAAGTTTTCCCGTGACTTCTCCGGGTTACGGAGGACACCGGAGATACCTATATTTTTAAAGGTCTTGAAAAAAGTTATTTTCTATTGCAGACCATCCGCCATACCAAATTTATGATGACGTCAAATGTACAGAAACCCCTGTGTATTCCATTTCATTTGATACCTATATTGTTGGAGGTCTTGAAAAAGTTACTTTCTATTACAGAACATCGGCCATATTGAATTTATAGTGACGTCACATATACAGAAACCTTCCCCTGCGTATTCCATTTCATTTGATACCCATATTGTTGATGTTGAACAAAAAAGTTATTTTCTATTATGGAACATCCGCCATATTGGATTTTTGATAACGTCACATATACAAAAACCTTCCCCTGCGTATTCCATTTCATTTCATACCCATATTGTTGATGTTGAACTAAAATGTTATTTTCTGTAATGGACCTTCCGCCATATTCGAATTATGATGACGTCACGCATACGGAAGCCTTCCCTTGCGTATTCCATTTCATTTTATACTCATATTGTTTGTGTTGACAAAAAAGTTATTTTCTATTATGGAGGAACATCAGCCATATTGGATTTTTAATGACGTTACATAAACAGAAACCTTCCCCTGCGTATTCCCTTTCATTTGATATCCATATTGTTGGTGTTGAACAAAAAAATTATTTTCTGTAATAGAACATCGGCCATCTTGGATTTATGGTGACGTCATATGTACAGAAACCTCCTGTGTATTCCATTTCATTTGATACCCATATTGTTGGTGTTGAACTAAAAAGTTATTTCCTGCTATAGAACATTCGCCATATTGGATTTATGATGACGTCACGTATACAGAAACCTTCCCCTGCGTATTCCATTTCATTTGATACCTATATTTTTGTTGATGAACAAAAAATTTGTTTCCTATTGAGACTTCCGCCATTTTGGATTTATGAGGATGTCACATACATAAAAACCACGTTATTTTTTAAAAAACAAATTAGCCTTTATTTGTTTTTGGGTACATACTAACTCTGTACCAAATTTGATCACAATCGGTTTAGCGGTTTAGTAATCCCATATGAAGTTTCATCCCCCTTTTCATCCCTTTACGGGTAGATTTTTGATAATAAAGAAGCCTCTGCTTTTTTAATTGAAAAGATTTATCTCTGTACCAAATTTCATCTTAATCAGTTCAGCGGTTTAGAATTTCTCATACAAAGTTACATCCCCCTTTTCACTCCTTTAGGGGTAAATTTTTGAAAAAAAACTTTTGTTTGTGTGTATTAGAGTACACACGTAAGAAGTGAAACTTCTTTATGACATCATTTTTCGAAAAATGATCTACTATTTACAACTTTACAGAAATTGGTTAAATAAAGCTAAAAAATCTAAATTAGATAAAGCTTAAGCAAAAATAATAATCGCCATCTTGGATTCGAAAATAAACATAATTTTCGTAATCAGCACCCCAAAAAACCTATAATGTGACACCCATATCATTTCCGCCATCTTGGATTTGAAAATGAACGTCATTTTCGTAATCAGCACCCCGAAAAACCTAGAATTTGTTACCCATATCGATTTATCAAAAAAAAAAGTAATATTCGCCATCTTGAACTTGAAAATAAACGTCATTTTCGTAATCAGCACCCCGAAAAACCCAGAATTTGATAGCCATATCGATTTATCCAAAAAAAAAATTGGGGTTAACCTGAAAAAAAATGTGACTTAGAAAGAAAGATGGAGCGTAACGGAATAGAAAGAAAGATGGCGCGTAACAGAAAAACGTGACGATTTTTTTTTTAAATTGCTATAAAAATTTTCACATACGTCGATAAAGAAGTTTCACGTTAAAAAGTAGGCTATGTCCATCCCTTAGTGTCAAACTATCGCCATGTCAAATTTCATAAAAATCGGTCCGACGACGCCTAAGTCAAAACGTACCAGACAGACAGACATACAGACAGACTTTCGCATTTGTAACATAAAGTATGGATTTAGAACATTATCAACGGCCGATAAAAAAAATGTCTTGAAATTAAAATTGAAAAAAGAAATGTGGAGTGACCGAGTCGAGATTTGAACTCGCAACGTAATAATGATTTTCGAAAATAACACAAAACATTAAACAAATGAGATAAACAAACATTGGTGTAAGGTGCCAAAATTTTGTATTTAAAGCGCTGTGAGACGAAAACGGCTTTTTTCCCTATAGATTCGGTTCAGAGGTTACTTTGGAATTTTTTTTTATCAAGAAAATTTACTTTAAATGCTATTTTTCCTGGCTGCTTGATTATAAATATCATGTAAATTCATATATATTTTTTTCAACAACTTTGATCGTGTGGTTATTGCTAAAAAATCACCGTAATGAGGCCTGTTTGCGGCGCTACGCGCCTTAACATCGAGTGCAGCGTCATATTACACCGAATTTTTAAATACGTCTAGTGGGGATATACAAGGTGTTACACGAGTTCACCAAATCCCGGAAAGGTATTGTAGCATGTCAAGTAGAGAGTCCACCTATGAGGTTACAAAAGTCCTCCTGTGATATTTTTATTTTGATAAAATTTAAATAATTTTAATGATAAATGAAAATATCGACTAAACTGCCGGCATCACTATTTTGAGTTCATGACCCATATATAGCCCCAGGGAGTAGTGAATTACCAGCTAACTACCTCCTTTGCTAGGCTTCTACCAGGCTACCAGCGGACCACCCCCACAGCTAGATAGGGATAGCTATATGTATTGTTAAATGCAATGTGCCGTCGGCAAGCGGCTCGCGGCCGCTACATTTAGACCTACTGTAAGCAATTAAATCGCACGTTACTTAACAACAAAAAAAATAAAAGATACTTCGCCTAGGTATGCGCATACCTAAGGCAAAATGTGTGAGGAGAATGATGAGATTAGAGAAAGCGAAAGAAGTATGTAAGAATCGAAAAGCTTGGCGCTCCGTCCTCTCTGACCACCCCGTTAGGGATACAGCGTGAAGATATGTATGTGCAAAACCTACTTAATAAATAATAGGTGTGGTTATACTGTACAAATATGTGTTACTTAATAAATAAATAAAAGCTACTTAATAAAAATACGTGTTGAAATACTGTTCTGCTACGTTCCGACGGCAAGTGGCTCGCGCCCGTTACAAAGTGCATATGTATCTACTGTTTAGGTACTTTATCGCGCGAATACAATAAATAAAAGCTACTTAATAAATAATAGGCGTTGAAATATTGTACAGATGCGTGTCTAGTAGCTCTCGCAATCTGTGCTGCTTGGCGACGGCACGCCGCGGCCTGCTATACATACCTACCTATTGCTTGCAATTATAACGCGCACTAACCTATCGCTAAAGGTACATAGTTAATAATGTGAAATACATACTGAAAGTTTGATGACTCACAATGCAGCCGCTTTGAACCCATCCGGCATCCTTTCGAAAGAACACGTAAGTTGCCGTTCGATTAATCGCACTATCACAAACAATAATACACGCACTCTTTAAGTCACAAAAGCTGTCTCTCTCGCCGTTCAAAACAAAGCGGTTCGCTCCGATATGTTGAAATTGATGTTTAGAATCCGCCATACGGTCATGTGATTCGTGCTGAGGATGGCGGCAGCACTTCGTTTATTACTTCTGGGCTCAGTTGTAGTGTTCTAATATCTATCTGTTCTTCGAAGTACATTTGTGTGACAGAAAGTCCTTCTCTAGTAGAACTGAGAACACTATCAGCGGTATGCAAACGTTGTGTCATCTTGCGAAACATTTCCAAAAACATAGAAGCAGCCTCCCATCTGCTTCTGATTTGTTGAGGCAAAACCGATATTCGCAAATTCGACAAGCGGCACATAAGTTTCCTTTAATGACTCCGAGCACAACATCATGTCATAGTAGTCTCCTTTAGTACTATCACATTTTCACTCACAATTAAAATAAATAAAAACTAGATGTTTACGTAAACAGCTCAGAGCTCTCACTAAAATAATAAGTTCCGCCTTCCGGCAGTCAAAGGTGCCGACAAACAGTTGCGATTGGTCGAAGCAAACCAATGAAATTATTGTGCATATTTTGTGTGCAATTTGGTATTATAGTTTTTGTGTATTATAAGAAAGAAGAGAATTAATCATTTTTAGGGTCCCGTTTTAAATTTTTATAGTTTAATTACATTCGATTTCGTAGTAGGCGTTCGGAACTAGAATTTCAATGATTAAAAACAGTAATGTAAAATTAACACAATGAGTACCATGACCCCGTTATAACCGTATTAACAATGGAACTACACATTTTAAAAATCTTTTGGAAAAACAAAATTTTTGCCGTTTTAGAGTTAAGAAACTGATTTTTTAAATACGATACAATACCTAAAAAACTAGAATACTAAAAATCTCGATTCAATATTTTTAAAAAAAAATAGAATCTTCAAAGATTCAAACTCATATTTCGAGTGCTTCATTTTTTTTTAATTTGAAAGCAACCATTGTACGTCTTTTTAATGTACACTAATATTATAAAGAGGTTAACTTTGTTTATTTGTATGTTAATGGATAAACTCAAAAACTACTAAACCGATTTGTTAAATTCTTTCACCTTAGAAGGCTACATTATCAGCGAGTAACATGAGCCGTATTTTTTTTAAATTCTACCCGTGCAAAGCCGGGGCGGGTTGCTAGATGTAAATAAAAGCGACGAGAACAAATCATAAGTAAATATTAGAAATAAATAATAGCCATGAAAGTCATCTATGAAAGAAAAAATTGTACGTCTTTTTAATTGTAAATAAAAGTAACGAGAAGAAATCATAAGTAAATATTAGAAATAAATAATGTATAAAATCAACATTACTTTGTAGTACTATTTTGAAAATGTGATTATCCGGGTAATTATGATTCGAAACTAAATGAACAATACTTATCAAAAATCATGCAAAAGTACGGAACACCTAAAATTAATTTAGGAAGCCAAATACCAGGAGAGCATGCAATTTAGCTGTGCTCTGTGGGTTGTGCAATTTTGCAATTGTGCAATTTAGCTGTTGAGAGGCCGGATTATCGAACCCTCCATAATACTATTAGGGTCCCGTTTTCAAAATAATTTTAATGCGAAATGAATTTATTAATTTTAAAACAGTAAAGTAAGGGATATGTAAAAAAGAAGATAATTGCTTTGTATTATTGATTACTTTCGAAAATCAATGAAGGAAAGTTTTAAGTCACTACATAAACAGACAAACCATCTACACCAAAAACGGTAGGTACATTTCTAAGTAATTCAAAATTAGAGGAGAGGTTCAAAGTGTCGTCCTTTGTCTTTTACGCACAACCTCGCCAGTCGAAAAATGGCTGCGTTGCTGCGTTTGGTAGGTATTCACTACTCTACTCACACTCAAGAAAACAACTACAACAACGGTATTTCTATCGTAAGCTAATAAGATACGATAAATATTTTAACCGAAATGAAATGAAAACTATTGTCTTCCGAAATTCGATATTGATGCGTTTGAATGATATGAAAGTGAAATTTAAAAATGTCACAAAGTATCCTGCAATGTAACTTGGATGCCTAATTGATGTTGCTGAACAAAGAGAGTTCAATTACTTATTTGCATTGTTTATTTTGTTCTTCGTAAACTGTAAAGGTCGTTCCTGGTAAACATCTTCTGGTCTAGTGAACGAAGTTCCATATCAAGCAAACCATTGTATCATATTTTAATTATTATACGGAACCCATGTAGAAAAAATAAAAAGCTTTGAAAAAATAGCGCCAAATTCTAATTGCCTGGTATTTACAAAGATTAAACTACAGGAGATGGGTCTGTGTGAAACAGCTAGATAATACGCGTTCCTATGGAATAAGTGCGGTATCGTTAAAAGCCGAAGCGTAACAATCCGTACTTTAATTTTCATTTTCTAAATCTAATTAAGATAATTTGCCGAGAAAACTTTGATTACATCTTTTAGTGTTAGGTGTTCGTTTATTAGCCTTGCAACGCAAAAGACACAGACATAACATCACATACAGACACTAAAAAAGTCAAAATAGTTTGTTCAATACAAATAGCGCAATTACATCTTGCACACGAAAGCTTAGGCAGAAATTACTTACAAATGTCCCCAGTCTGAAAAAATATAATCTATGATTTTGAGGTTGATGACCTTGAACTTGACGAACAGCTGATCACTAGGGATGGGATTCTTAAGAAATTATGTCGATTGTTTTGTAAAACTTCGATAGTAATTATTTCAGAAATCCTAACAGTTAAAACAAAAATAATCGCACTTTTCGTTTCAGTGTTTGTAACATTCTATCGCGCTTTAAGCATTACCCGAACTCGTGTAACACCTTGTATAATAGCATCGCGTTCGAATACGGAATTTTTCCTTTATAGCTTTGTACTTTAGTGATGTTTTGATTTTCTGTTGATATTAAAGCCTTTCAACAAACTATTATAAATTTTTGCCCATGAAAATGGCGGATACAAGTAAAAATGACATCAGGCGATCCGCAAAAGACTACAACCGACGTCGTAAAAACTCAAAGGTTTATAGGTGTCGTTATCAACCGCTATATGAATTAAAAAGACCATGTGTGGTGAAATCTTACGGCGTGTGTTCCACCGGAGCAGTGGACTGTATAATTTTCTTTCCTGTAGGTTTCAGCGGCGTGTTGTTTGAGGAAGACGTGACGTGTTAAGGGTTTGATTACAAAGAAACAATAACTAAGTCGAAGTGAGCGCGCTTCGTACGGTCTCTTCTAATATATCCTTCTCGCTCTCCCGGTCGTTGTTCTTTGGAGCCGTGTCGCGTGTACGAATGTCGGATGTGGAATGCGTGCAGTTTTTTTTTTTTTGGTTTCTGAGAGGCGAAAAAATCCCCACGGACACTCAGCTGGACTCTATGCTGTTAGCCCTAGTGGTTTTTACAGCGTCACCGGTCGCGTTGGGGCTAGCGCTCAAGGCGTCGCCAGGGGAGCTTTCCGCACCTTCGTGCATTTTAATGGGCTTACTATTCGGGTGAGGGCTGGGCCTCTAGCGGACGCGGCCGGCGAGACGGCTGAAGACTGATTAGTGTGCCTAGTGTTGCGCGTGGCAGTTTATAATATGGCTTAAGGTCCGTATATGTGTGTGTGTAGTGCTACGTGATCGAGCTCCTAAACGTGAGACCCTACGGGTGTCGCGGGGGACGTTCTCGCCTGCGATGGTGGGGGTGGTGCGGTTGTAATGTATAAGTGGGCATGTTTGAGTTCGAACGTGTAATATCGTCGTCGCTGTCGCCTAACACATGTCTAGACCTTCGATAGCGGTTGCGGACGTTGAGTTTAGGGGTGTACGATGACGCCCTGACCACTAGAGGGTTTGGGTGTAGGGAGGAACGGAGAAAGAAGCGTTGGGACACCTCTTTTAGATATTGACTTATTGAGGGCAATTCTAAATCGTGGTGCAGATCTACGTTGCGCACGTAAAGAGGGACACCGGTGGCCTTGCGCCACATAGCCAGCGCCAGCTTTAGCTCTAAAGCCAAATTGTTCGTCTATGAGGAGACCAGAAGTGTCTAAGAGGGCTTTGAGACGCTCACGTATAGAGTGAACTGATTGATGATACTAATTTGATCTAGGAACACAGGGAATCTTTAGGCAATTTTAATTTGTAGAAATTAAAACAAAACGCTTGACAAATAACCTCGATGTTTTCAATACTCTACTTTGCCTGTACTAAGTTGGATAATATTAGTGTTATTTGTGGATATTTCATAGTTTCGTGTATGCCACAGAAAAGCAGTGGTAATAGAGTGCTACGTGTAATTCCAGCGAACAATGAACATTTAGTGCAATTTTGCTTAGTTTCTTGTTTGTTTACATTAAAGTCAAAAATGGAAAAAATAGAATATACAGGGCGATGATGACGGATAAAGGATTGTACTGTAAATAATAGTTATATGTAGTCATAATTTGTACTCAATTGTATAATTATTTAGAATTATGCAATAATTTTCACTAGAAATACCGTTTATAATATTAGAGATTAATAGTTTTGTACATAGGTGAAACAATAAACTATTTATCTATTGGTGTTATTATTTCTCTGATAGGCAGAACGATTAAATTGTAAAATCACAAATTCATAGTGAAAATTGACAATAAATTGAGCATGTTTCATACACCTCTATGTATGGTATAACTCACGGGGATAAAAACAGAGCGAGAAAGCTCGCTGCACGCATAAAAAAAACCTCGTCCGATCTCGGCCGCCGTACGGCGGGTTTATTACCTAAAAATTTGCAGACAGCGACAGCAACGCGATCACTACGCGACCGGTGACTGATTGTAATAAAAAAATAATGTAATGTATGACGATTGATTTAGTGCCACTGTACAAATTATATTACAATAATTCTCGTTTTGACAGCAGATATCGCGCGATATTGACTGTCGCATGCTGCCTGCAAGTTACGTAATAAGCGTACGGGACGCACCCGTCGCTTGCCCGCTCGCTTGTCCGTATAGTGCCCAATCTCTTCGCGCGTCTGCATAGCGCTGTCATCGCTATATTCATTCATGCCATGGCTCTACCACTCAGAAAATACTGGTGATAATGACTGACACCTTGATGCCCTGTACTGCACAGGGCGGAGACGAATTCCCTTGAATGTATGCCGGCGGTCTTGACCTTACCGGCCTGAGGGGCCAGGGTGGTCTGTGAGGCAGGTCCTTTTCGATTAGCCGGGGGGGCCTGGGTGTGTCACCTTCCCTCGGAGAGTTCATCCGCATCCTCTTGGCCACTAAGCGCCATTCCGGCACTCCCAGCCGCCAGCCGCCTCATCCTCCGAAGAGGAGGGAAGAGCTACATTCCTCTCCTCTTCGGAGTCCGAGACCTCCGTCGGGTCAGGAGGAGCGAGGGAATCGCTTGCAGGGGCCGGCTTGGTAGGTACGCGCGCCGGGGCCTGTCTCGCGACTGTAGTGGAGATGCGTGAAGTGAAGTGGAGAGTGGCAGATGCGACGGCCGAGTAATACGCGGGGACAGTTTCCTCATTTTCATTTTCCACATGTCATTTTCCATATGATAAAAAAAACTATCGATGATAGTTTCTTTCGCCATACATATACAAGAAATTAGAAATTATCAACATGCCATAATTTAACTACTTTTCTAGTACTTACACATTTTGTATGATATATTTTATGTTACAATTTTATATAATATTTCCTTATTAAAAAAGTTTGCCATTAGAAAGGTATATTTAAGTTTACTATGTGTATATGCAGTGTTTTACAGAAAGAAAATAATCTGTAAAGATAATTTCAATATTGCCTTTTATATTATACAGAGCAATTGTTTGTAAGAATCGTTTTTCTGACTAAATATATCCTCCACGTACAATCATAAAATCTACTACTTCTGTAAAAGAATTTCCAATAAAAGTTAAGATAGAAATAAATGAGGAAAATATAAAAAGTATAGGCGTTATTAAAATATTTCATTAAGGACATGCCATTATAGTTTGTTGTTTTAAAGCATAAATAGCTACTGCGATTGTGATGGCGCCAAAAAATTTATTTCCGAATTCGTTGGACGGCACGTTATTTTTGTCGCCGCTTACATACCTTTATGGCTTTTGCATTTATAATAATTATTATTATTAAGAATAAGGCACATGCAGATATATATTATATTATATACAATATGTACGTTTACGTTCCACATTCCACAAAATACGAAAGTTTTGTGACATTTATAAAAATGTATTATAACTTGTTTCTTATTTTAAATAAAATAAAAAAGGGCATGCAGAGGAATGGCGCGAACCTAAAAAATTGCTCATCAAAGGAAGCAGATACCGGTTAAAAAAAGATACATTGAACTCGAATTTTGCTAATCTTACGATTAATGACCTTACAGATTCTGGTTTGTGAGATTTTTGTGATGCAAGTATCAAAAATTATTCTAAAAATAAAATGTATTGGGGTAATTATACTATTATTTTACGCTAGTAAACTAATTAATCTGTGCTATTATACATCTTATTAGCAACTCTCATAAAAATCCATCTCCAAATCGAGGGAAAATAAAATAGCAGTAATTTGCTATTCGTCTGGAGTTTACCAACTGCTTACAGAGGGCCCCTTGAAAATTGAATACCATTCCTCACTTAATTCCTTGAGGATGGGAAAAAATCAAAATTCATTGTTCATGACCTACCTTCAAAAATTCAAAAGTATAGGACTAAATTAACATTCTTCTCGAAACTACGATATACTTCCATGTTGTGTTAAATAACACGGAATCACATTTACGTCTAATGTCCAAAGATAGTTCATGACAATAGTACTCCTCGATGTTGCAGTTGCAACAAAGATCGCCCTGCAAATTTCGAAGTTTGCATTGGTCGCCAGAAATGCAAGTGAACACAGGTTACAAAATGTTCTGACGCCAGTTAGTCGTAAAGATATTCCTCTTACAAATATAACTAGTCTATAACATTACGAGTTCTAGCGTCGCACCTATACCCAACAACAAAAGGATGGTTGACTGTTTTTGCTTCTGTACATATGGATGTCATGATATATGGTGATCCCACTCACGACGTGTTACAAATATTATTATAAAAACATTAAAACATTAATTTGTGTTTTGTATATCTGTGACAGAGCAAGTAGTCCATATACTATCACATTTTAATACAATGTACTCACTGAACTCGCATGTTTGGTGGATATCTGCTTATGTTATGTATACCATTATTCGTCGCCTTTCATTATCGCTAGATTTATTGCATTCGTACTTTTTGAAATGGAAACTAAAACTTAAAAAACAAAATAAAGACCATGAAAATAGAGCCAAAATTGTTATCTGAGATAAACTAAACCATCGATGAGCATAATATACCCCGGTCTAGAACTGTTAAATACTTAGGCATGTTATTGAACAATAAACTAAATTGGTCCCGATGTATTAATGAATTGATATGTAAGGATTTAAAAGCAATGAGTACCCGTTCTATTTTTAACCCGGTTTTGAACCGTTCATAACAACCTCAGTCGTTTTATAAAATGTCATTCTTATAAAAACTTGATTTGTTTTTGTTAGAATTAGAATTTATTTTAAATTTGGCGCGTCTTTTTTTTCACGTATACTTTTTTTGTTTATAATCTGTTCTTCTTCCTTTTTTTTGATCGAGTGTAAGGTATACAAAGTTGCAAGACTATATTTATAGTGATAATATTGGAACAATAAGTTTACTTTTACTTAACAGTACATCACTTTTACTGACGACCTCAATGGCACAGTGGTTCAGACGTTTATTCCAAGCACGGAAGGTTCCGGGTTCGATTCCCGGTCGGGTCAGTTTAGGAAATGAATTTTTCTAGATTGTCTCGAGTCTGGGTGTACTGGGAGACGCCCCCAATAGTCGTCGTCTGGTTCTCATAGCACAGGGAATACCCTAGTTTGGGATCAGATGATTGGTGTATATCGTCTGGCGCATTATTATTTTTATTATTATTATTAAATGAACTGTTTTTAAAAAATAATGTAATTAACTTATTATTATGTAGGCGTTTTCATTTTACTTCAATGTGACATGAAAATTACCACTTGTTTTCGTCAGTATTTATTAAAGGTTATAGAGTCTGTTTCGTGGCTAAAACAATTATTTTGAACGTTACTACTTTATCTACATACTTTTCGTGCTAATGCAAGTCAATAAATATACATAATCGCTTGCGTGACTCTTTACATATGAGTTTTTAAAACTGCGAACCTTCAATTACACAAATTCTACGAGCAACAAAAATTACAGTCGCTACTTTGCAACTACTTTGATAATATTACTTTTTGTGTCCTAAACAAAATAATAAATAAATTCTAAGTCTAAGAAAGAAGAAACTAAGTCATCAAATAGAATAGCTTTTATTCTCTGAACTACAATACGTACATACATATCCTCGCGCTGTATCCTTGACAGGGTAATCAGAGAGGACGGAGCACCAAGAATCGCGGTCCTTACGTACTTCATAATTCAAAGCAAAATATTGTTTTTATTTACCGCATCCAAAAAACAATACATTAATTTACTCGTGGTTTTCACTTCCCCATAGTTGGCCGAAAGCCAAGAAAGTGTAGTTTATTCAGGTAAAAATTTACAATTGATTTATTTGAATGTGGAAATAAAATGATCATAAATAAAGTATGAAAACTGGATCCACTTAAAGCCTGTCTTCATTTCATAACACCGTGTAATATGTAGATAGTAAGTTTAATGTACACATTGATTAGTTAATCTGAAAATTACCTACTATAATCTAAACCCACGTAACGTTACCTAATATGTAGGTACATGCAAATTAGCAACATTTACTGCCAAAAGTCAGCAATATTCGTCCATTATAAAAAAAACTGTTGTAACGTTATGCTATACATATATGTAAGTAGATATGTTTGTCCTGCTGTACATTAACAAGTTCTTGCTTAATAAAACGAGACAAGCGTTTGACTGACTTTATTTTAACAACAACGTATTAATGTACAATATTCACGTACAATAACGTACAATAGAAATATTTTTTTAATAATAATCCCAAGTAATCATTAAAAGAGTAATTTAAAAAATAATACACATTTTTCATAACGTGTTTACCTACGTACAGTTTTGGTTGTCTAATTAATAATATACATGTATAATGTATACGTTTTTTCGGCTTTATTAACAGTAACGTAACATATAAAAAATATAGATACGAAATAACAAACTCCGTTACAACATTTTTAACCATGTAATACTGTGTGTTTTGTTGAAAAGAACTTTTACAGAGATAAGCTCGCCTTTGTGCATGTTTCCTGTATTATCACATAATGTAATTTACGGTATGTTCGTTGGATTGCTAATAATCTTCAAATATAATATAATTAATGATGTTAAATGTAGTGCATTAAATTTTTAAATGCAAGATAATGTTATAAATGCTTTCGAAGTAGTAAAACAAAAATTTGTTTTACGGATAGAAAATAAAAACAATAAAGTTTACAAGGTATGTCGTAAAGTGTTCGTACAAAATATATCGGTCCCAATGCGAAAAGCCATTCGTCATTATGGCTTATGGCCCCATTAGCCTTTACGTGTCAAAAGAATATACGAAACCTGCCTAAAGGAAAAATCTACTTTGAATTTGAAGGTATAAACACAGCGACGTTCTTTATAAAAAACATGAACTATGTGTGTGTAACTGTGACACAATTATTTGGATTATTTGGAGTGATCTTTAAAAAACACGTCAATTCTTTGAAAAAAGGAATTAAAATACAATTTCTAAAAATCCATTCGTCAATCAAAGTGACATCCATTTATATCCATCCATAAAGTGATATCCATTTATATTATACATAAGTAAATTTTTTATTTCCCAGTTTTTAGAATTCTGTAGACAAATGACAAGAAACCCTCCTAATTTCGTACTGTACGTCTGTCCGTCTAGCTAGTTTATATACAGAGATATATAAGTATACATTCTATAACCACTGCACAATGATGTAGAGAAATTACGAAAGAAATCAAATTAGGGGTGGTACTCGATACATGAAACAGAAATAAAAAAAACTCCAGCGCACGTAAGCGTGTGGTAGATAAGTCTTAAAAAATTATATTGTAACTGATTGAGATTAATGACTTTTTTAAAGTTAGAATTGGTGAGATATGCGCTTTTACTTCCCTCTACTACCCTCTAACTTTTCAAAAAAAATTTTTTGAAGCTAGTTTGATAGTTAGATATACAGCGTTAATTGAAAAATATGAATAACCTCTTAGTGCAAAATTCCTGTCATCATACCTAATAGCTTTTGTTCTACGACTTTTTTCAAAACTTAATACGTTCCTCAAAAACTATTTGTTAAGTTTTGTTGTACAATCTGAAACGTAATTACTCTGTACGTAATCCAATGGTACAGTGCAAGCGCACCAGGCCTCAGCGGCGCGCCGCCCACCCGCGCCCCGCTGTGCGTGTGCCGCTTTAGCGACCGGGTATAGTAAGCGCCATTTTCAGAAACATTTAATGTATTTTTATTTTTGTATGAAAAAAAATTTATGAATTTTTAAAAGTCGTAGAAGAAAAGCTATTCGGGATAATGATATAAACAAAATACCGAGAGGTTATTAATACTTTTAACTTAATCCTGTACAGTAACCGACAAAATATCATGTACTTTTTAAAACTACTTGTTATATTTTCGGTTACATGCTAAACGACCGCAAAAATGACCTAGTGTTTTTCAGTATATTTGAGAAAAATACTATTTTTGCTGCCATTGAAATAAATATTGTACATCCCGATTACGGAACCTTCCACTGAACCACTGGTCCGATACGCACTTGGCCAACTTTTTAAATTTAAATTCTATTTTATTGATTTAATATTTTCATTAGTTAATTTCAGTAAACGTCAAATCTACCAATTTGAAAAAAGCTGTATATTAAGAAGATCTGGCAATTAATTCAGTTTTCAAGATTACATTACAAACAGAAAAACCTCACTCTTAGGAATCGCTCAAGAATAATAAAACAAAATCTTTATGTTGACGATTGCGATCAACAATAATTTTAATTGTAATAGGTGACTACAATCATTGTATGTTACAGACTACAGTACTGCAATTCGCATTTAGAATTGACGTCATAAATTTGCATAGAAATGTAAAGATGCTAGTTCGCTTCCCAGACAGCACAAAAACTGTCACGTGCTTCATTTTTCTTTGATTATAACTTGAAATTAGCGTTTCAAATTTGACGACGCAAGTTTTTGACATTATTGCCGCGATCATATTATTTCAGTTGATAACAAGTTTCTGTTTAATTTTGGTACCTTATATAAATGTTATGTAAACATTTATAAATTCCAATTAACTGACCCGTACAAAATACGTATGTATTTATGAATTCAAAGTGAGGCAATTAAAATGAGTGTGAATAGGTGAGAATGATGCGAGGGATACCGTATGAAGGAAACGTTTCCTCAAAATGATGTTCTTTGTTTTCAGTGGCGAAGAGAAGTTGGAGCGGAAAATTATTATTTTTGCCTTAAATTATGTGTCAAGGTCTGAAATAAATTAGTTAAAAAGTTATTAATTTTTGAAAATTCTGTTTTTTAAATAATATTTCATTTGCTAATAAAACAAAAAATAATTAAATTTCAAAAGAGTAAAATGTTTTAAAAGTCTGTTAAGAATAAAAATCTTTATTGCAACAAATTTAAAAGAATATGAGTTTTTTTTGGTAAAGTTATTTAATTTCTAGACACTATGCATTTGCACGGAAGACATTATGCATTTCTGGTCAAATACCTAGTTTATTGTTATTTTACTATTTTTTACTTGCGAAACGTGATTACTACAGTGAGAAGTATAGATATTTTATGTAATAATTAATATGTAAAACGCAATTATTTAAATTTATTTATAAGTTGATGCAAGGTCATGATCATGATGTTATTTTTTAACGAAATGGCGGCCGATCTGTTGTCAATTTATGCCAAGATAAATTTATGCCATGATAAGTTTCTATTTTTAATACATTATATCATTTACTTTTAATAAAACTTGCACACTTCTTATTCACTTCACTTTGTAACTTTCTCTTAACATTTTTCACATAACTTTAATCCACCACTTTTTCACACTTTTACACGGAGCATTCTACTTATTTTTATTTTATTTTTTTATTTCTTAAGGCATTGGTAACAAGACCATCAGCCTAATGACGAAACTTATGGAAAAACATTAACTGTCCCTAACACTCCTCCAATAAAGTGATAGTAGCCTTTACTGACGTTATAAAAGACTTCTTGGAAGAGCGCGAAAACTTCAGCTACACATGTTTATTTAGATCTCCTCCATTCTTTTCACTTACACAGAACTTTAAAACACAATATACTATCACTGTTGTACTTTGAAACTCCTAAAAATGGAAACAATAGAAAATCCAAATAAAATGACAACCTCGCTTCTCTCGTTCGCGCCAAAAAGTCCCAGAGCATTCTACTTTAACTATAGAGTAGGCAATCGACTTCCAGTCCACAGATAACACACAAACTAAGACTATATCTAATACCCCCCCTCGATTTAAACATTTAACAATATTTTAAAACAATACATAAACCCTTTTACTATGAATACAACAACAATATATAATTTACTTTATAATCTATACCCTTTTAATCTAAACCAATAATTTTTAAATCTGCTAACTGCTATCCATCAGTTCTTAGTGTTTCATTTTTGCTTAATATATACTAATACATGCATACCGTTATTTAGTTGTGGCAATATTGCATCTTGTTTGTAAGCCAAGCAAATTTGTTAATCGACATTATATCCTCTTTTTAACAAAGAACGTCGTGCAAGTTTGATATTTGGTTACTAGAAAGTCAAATTTTAATATGCCTCAAGTGTATACGCTTACTATATGGTTGTCAAACTCAATTGGAGCAACCTTATTTTTTGATACGCTAGACCTACTGCACGCCTGGTTCAAGTTTAAATTGCTATCTGGGTCGATTTCCATTATGCAATGACCATTATTTTTGCTCTTAGATCATGAAATTGTACAATACTGCTATGTGCTTAAATTAAGTACCTGTTTTACAAAGTAACGTGGACGTTACCAATGAACATGAGAATATAAAGAATATTTAGATACTTTTTACTTTATCATCGGCAAAAATATATATCTACCTGTTACATACATACACATGGGCAGAGAATATGTATAAAGGTCAGAACTCATTGGAGCCACCCAATATACGACCAGCACCGCCTCGCCTCGTGCGGTTAGTATTCTTTATATGGACTGTTATAGACAACGTGGGCTCACTTATGAACTCCGTCGCCCGACCGCCTTGGTTGCAAGCTGTTCACTCACGGACAGCGAGTGAATCACTCGATGACCTCCGGCTTCTCGCACGCTTACCTTGAGTTGACCACGGGCTACCAACGCGCAGGTCCTGAGTGGACCGCGCGCAGCCCGCGAATGGTTCACATGCGAGGATGATGCGCCGGCGGCACACCACTCCCCCATTCCTTCAGTCCCAGCCATTCTTTCGAACGTATTGGTCCTATCGTTTGCTTTCAACATTAATGAAGAACTGACAGACTACCCGTCTATTCGCGAAGCACGCGATGTTCACTCGTTGACCACGCGAAGCTCTCCGGATGACAACATAGCTTCCACCCATGGACCACCTAACGTTTAGTGGTTGACAACGTCGACCCGTGGACGCCGAACGACGAGGCGGTGCTGGTCGGGCGCCGAGTGGTTCTAACGAGCTATGACCCTAACTGTGACCCTTACTGTGACAGGGGCGCCGACTTTTAAGACAGCCCGTAGGTGTTCATTCCTACCCTCTCACGATAGACGTGTAAATTTCGCATAAATTATTTGTAAAAATAATAAAAAGTGCGTGAGACGCTCATTAAAATAACGAACTTTTGCCAATGGCTTAAATTCGAAACCTAAATGACTACCGATCCGAAAAGGAAAAAAGTTTTGCATGTTTGTGTCGCAGATTAATTATTATTTTTCTATGCCCTTGGTCGTGGGGGTTCCGCGCCCACTAATGATGTGACAACGTGGTCAGGATACCCACAGAATATCCACCGAAAATCATCAGTTAACGCCCATGTATCTACATACGTAGATTCATATATGTTTTTACTACCACATTATATTTAGTTTCATTCGTAATTATTTATTGTATTCCCTGATTTAATTAACTTTGCTAATAACAAATTAATTATTAGATATTATTACGTAATATTATACTAAATTCGTACTAAGCCTTATATGTACGTGTACCTAACAATTTTATTTCAATCAGAACATATAATAATAATACTGCCTACATTACACCTACCCTACCTATAAATAAAATGACATGACCGTAATGAATTTCATGCCTACTGCGGTCTACTTGGGAAGAGTAATACACCTAGTCAAAGATTCTATATCATTCTTATCATATCAATGGCCAAATAAAAACGTCTCCTGTGGAGGCATTATGATAATGCCACAGGCTTTGCACAGATATCGTTATCATTTTATGGACGTCTCCAAAGACAAATGTCATATAATTTACTTCCAAAGAAAAGCAATAAATAAACAAAAGTTCTCAAAGAACAGGACAAAACTGTTTTCGGGACATTTATAATAAAGAATCGTTCATACATACATGTATATATTCACTCTGCATCCTCAACGGGGTAGTCAGAGAGGACGGAGCGCCAAGCGTCGCGGTCTTTACATACTTCTATCGCTTCCTCAAATCTCATCATTCTTTTCACATATTTTTGCCTAAGTACGCGAGTGCTTTTGACATTTGCGTCGGCTAACACTCTGGCTATTTGATCTTCATAAGTCAGCCTTTGTCTTTCTTGGTTTCTTTTACCACTCGCTTTAGCTCCGTAGATTTTCTTCGTCTGTCTTTTATCATTCATTCGTTCTATGTGCCAGAACTGTCTAAGCATTCCTTTCTTCATTTTTACTACAACACTATGACCCTGTCATACTACGTATCTCTTCATTGCTTATCCTGTCCGCAAGGGTGACACCGCACATATTTCTAAGCGAACGCATTTCTACTGTATTTATCTTACTTTCACTCAATTACAGGCACATCCAGGCCTCGCTACCGTACAATAAAGTTGGAGCCAACACCGCATTGTGGATGGCCATTTTGACTGTGTTGGATATATTCACAAAGTCTACTAATGCGGACAGAGCACCGTTCACTTTATTGCCAGCTGCTACCTATCTTACCACATCCAACTCACATCTTCCATCCCTTGAAAACGCACTCCCCAGATAAAAAATTTCATTCAGTGTTTTAGACATTTTCCATGTACCCAAATCTCACATTTCCTCTGTACCGCTTCCCTTTCATACACCAGAACCTTAGTTTTGTTCACACTCATATTCAATCCTTTCACTTCACTTTCTTCTTTCGTGGACGTGACCAATGTCTGCAACTCTACTTCTGGTGGCGCTATAAGCACAGTATCGTCAGCGTACAATAAGCAGTTTACCACTGTATCATCGCATATCATAACACTCATAACTACAATTTAATGAACTCACAGCCTGCAATTAGGAGCCCTCCACGCCATATTCAGGCAGGACACTCCACAGTTTCTTTCGCACTACTCTATCGAATGTTTTTTCGATCGACCGTGGAGCGAGAAAATGTAATCCATACAACTCCTACCGTTCCTAAAACAACCTTACGCCTTCCACAAATATCTTTCAGAAACACGTTTCATACGTTCAGTCAATACCCTGGTATAGACTTTACTTGCTAAGCTGACGCACGCACAGTCTAAATGAGAACCTTTCTTTTTATAGAGAGGTATTATGACTCCGGTGTGCCAGACCTCTGGTACCTCCCCCTTCTGTCCACAAAGGTTGCACAGTGCACAGAAGGTACCCTAGACCTTAGGACCACCATACTTGATCATCTCAGCGGTCACCTCATTATTTCCTGCAGCCTTTCCACATTTCAGATTTCTTATCACTTTTACAATCTCTTTCATACTAATGGCATCCTCCAGTACCTGACCCAAGTGTGGCAATTCATTACAATCGCTCTCAGTATCAGAGACGGAGTCGCCACTCTCATACAGTTCTCCATAGTATTCACTCCATCGCTGCAGAACATCTTTTTTGTTTATTAGCAGGTGATTTTCTTTCGAATGCCTTTATTCATTCTGCATGGTGCCGGACCACTTTGGTAGCTACGTTTTTTCCAAAATAATTTGGAATTTTACTCAAAGTTGTTCGACATCTTATTTTCATCTAACACCCTACAACTTTCACGCTTCTCTTTCACTAGTGCTTTATTTTCTGCTTTCTGCAGAATCTGTCTTTCATAAAATTCTTCATACCACAGTCATTTTTAGTAGCAAGGCAGTCTCGCCATGCTTTCTTCTTCTTATACACAGACTACCCTTTCAAATTCATTCCTGGCGGTCGTTGGTTCGGACACTACGCGACGTCCCCATACTGCAAACAGACTCCTTATTCTGGTTATCAACAGAAAGTGGTCCATTCCCAGATCGGCTCCTCTATGTGCTCTTGTGTCCATAACTTGCTTCTTGAGCCTGCTGTCCACCATTAATAAATTAATCAAACTTCTCTTACCCTTTCTTTCCCACGTGGACTGATGGATCCTTTTGTACTTAAATACGGTATTAGCTACAAAAAGATCCTTTTCCATACACAGTCCTAACACAACCGTACCAGCATCATTCAGTCTCTTACCTCCGTACTTGCCTAGGACAGTCTCAAATCTTGTTCGAGCTGTCCCGACTCATCCATTCATGTCTCCACACACAACAGTTCTCTCATTTTCTTCAACCGTCGCTAGAACTTCTCTATCATTCTTCCTAAAATTCTCTAGTTCACCCAAACCAACAGAAGACACTGGGGCATATACCGCCAAAATATAAATTCTCATCAACCCCATCTTGAGTCGCACTCAGAGTTGTTTGTTATTTATACATCTATAGGTACTCAGTCATAGAATTAACCAAACGAGAGGACAGTAAAATGCCTACCCTTGGCATCCCCTGTCTTCATGTAGTACCCCTGACCACAAACCGATGCCCTCTCCGAGCAAGTCGGCAAGTTCACTGCCGTTTCATTTAGTTTGTATTTGCTATCAAGCATTGGAAATCATCTAACTTTCACCCTTCCCAAGTTATGCTCAAACGTGATTTCCTCCTCCTCCTGTACATTTCTTATGTTTTCATAGCTTTCTTACTCTATGTATCCGGTTCTAATTGAGATATGCGGTTCGTTTTGGTCTAAGAACAGTTACTGCAACGAGCTCTTTCATTTAAGTTTTTGCCCACTTAAATTGGTTGAGTTGGAGTGAAGCTAGATGTGAAGATTCAACTTCACTTTTATTTTTTGTATTCAACTTAGGTTAGATTACAATTACTCATCATATATTTATTTTTATTTTTGAATTACATTATCAATAGGTACAATGCTGCGGAGTAGCACGGATCCTCTCGTAAGTACTTAATGTATTTTTTAAATATTTACGATTCAGTAAAACCATTAAACGGTTGTTTATATGCAAGCAAGTCCACAGTCTTTGAATAATATAGCCATTAAAAATGTTACATCAAGATGAATAGGCAAAATATAGCTCTACATTATGTCCAAATCAAATCCCGGGTTTAATTTACAAGATTGATGTCAGTGAAACCGAAAGTCATTAGTTCGCATAAAGAATTTTATCGTAGGATGAGTTTCCTTCATATTTAAATAGACCTTTAAATGTCCGATAAATATATACCTGTGTAGTATGGCATAGTGTGATCCATGTCATTGATACGTTAAATGTAATTGATATGATAAAATTGTATTAAAATTTTCCAAAAAGTAAACAATTTTTTTGAGTCTTTTTAGACAAAATGGGCGTTATTTTAGGGGTAATAGTAACCGATATAATGTCAACATTATTTTGTGAAGGTACACTAGTTATTTTAACATCTCTCATTTTTCATTAAAAATAAAACCAATAACCTCTTATACTCTTATTATATTAAAAGTATCTTGGCGGCTGAGCTTTACTCGGTGTCTTAAATAACAATAAAAATTCTGACCGGATTGGAACCGCTTATGCTCAATAGATCTATACTCTAGCCACAGTACCACTGAGAAGGTATACTGTTGTGAAATCAGAAGAGTTTAGAGTTTAAAAGTTTTAAGTATGTGAAAACATAGAGAAAACGAATTTTCTCAGAATTGGGCCCTAGCTAGATTGATTTTTGATCCCTATAAAGTTCTCTATATTGTAAATTTCATTGAAATCATTAGAGCCGTTTTCGAGAACGCGATTATAAATATACAAATATTGCTTGTGCAATACTAGTGTTTTAAATAACATAGTATCTTAAAATAAAGGAAGTCCATGAAATTTAACATTAAATTCAATGTTCAGGAAAATAAATAATAGATTTTTCTCCATGTCTTTTAGCCATAGACTTTATAATGAACTCCACAGCCAGACGCCGTGTCCGAGCAGCAACGGTGAGATAAATCAAATAACCTGACTCACATGTACATATGACACACATTTATTATCAGATAAACTGATCCGTCGCCATTTCGTTAGAAAATAGCACCCACACATCTATATTTTATCTGATGTTATTTGTCTCACTTCACTACGTACGGGAAAGGCTGTCTGACATTATGAAATCTATGTTTTATCATTATTTTTCATTTGACTTCCTTATTATAAAGTACATTATTAAAGTGATACCTGTGTTTTTAATATGTACTTGTTGCAAACTGAACTTAGACCACAGACTTTTCTTTCTGTAGTTTTTTCGAATTGGTTTCATCGTTTTATATGTACCTATAGTTTTTAAGTTTTATACGACGTAGTTATATTGACTGTAAGCACGTTATTTTAGTAAAATACTTTCATAAAAATAAGTTATTTTTGTTTTCATAGTAAAATCTAATGTCCCTAGTCTGCATGGCGGTAGTTTTTTCAAAATTCTGACTCATACAAACATTATAACTATCATTAGTGATTTAAATATATAGTAGTAGATTTAACTAATTTTAACCTGATAGCATAACAATTTTAATTTGTTTCATCGGCTGCTGAAAGGCAAAAACTTCATAGACGGAGATCAAAATAAAGAGATTCAGAGAAGTTTTTGTTGCAGGCCAGAAAAAACGCGAAAAGAAATAGCAAAAAAATTGCTGATTATGACAGTTTCCAGCAACAAATTATTAGAAAGCAATGGAGAGAAATCAAGAAGGGAAATAAAAAAAAAAATGCACCGCCACATACATGTGAAGAAATATCTTCAACTGGATCACCCAAGCATATTACACAAAAAACCCGAAATCAAGATTACTAAAATCATACAGAAACTGCTCTCTCTATAAACTAAAAAAAGAAAACTTGTTACTACTCTTAAAAAAAGAACAATCTCTAATAAAAACTATTCTAAAAAATACGAAAAAGAAAATTAACAGGAACGAAAAGAAAAATTATAAGCTATAAAAATACTTCAAAAAGATATGATAATTAACAAATTAAAAAACGAAGTCGAAAAAAATAAAAGCAATACTACAAATGGAATTCGTCAAACCAAAACAGTAAATTTAAAAGACTGCCTAATATGACAAGTGAAGAAAAGGAAAAGGTGAAGAAAAAAATTTTAGGGCTTGAAATATTAGCAGACACAATAAAGGAATCTTATAAGAATTTAAATAGCACAGATGTAAAAACAATAATTAAAAAGCTTTACTACAAAGCGACAACGTAAAAAAATATAAGTAGAAAACGAAAATGGCTTCATTTTTAGGGTTGAAAAGAATTATCCGACATGTCACGAAAAAACAAAAAATCGTATGTTATTAAACTACTTCAAAGAGTTTTATGATAGAGACGACGCGAGCAGAACTACAGCAGAAAAGAACAAAGTCAAAATACATAAAAAAGAAAAAAGAGAAAAGAGGTACTTACTAGGAACTTTAAGAAAGCTGTATCTAAAGTACAAACATGAAGAAGGGAAGCTGGCATTATCAACATTTAAAAAATATAGACCATTTTACGTAGTCCACCAATAGCTACATACCGAGACACATGTGCTTGCAAAATACATGAAAATTTACAAATGAAGGCGAAGGTTATAAAATTTGAGGGAATCATTCCAACTAGTTACTGGTGATGATAATGTGTGATACGAAAACGAAAGAATGTGCTTATGATGAGTGTGATCCATGTAAAGAAAAAAACTATTGATATTTGCGTCGATGGTAAAAATCTCGTCGACAACATTTCATGGTTTAAATGGATATTGCAATTACGCGAATACAAAGATAAAAGAAAAACAATAAACAAACAAAGACGACTAAGAAAGTGGTTAAACAGAAAAGAATAGATTCGTTAAAGACACTAATAAACTTATTTAAAGAAGAACTACAAATCATTATAAGACGCAGCTTTAATGTCATTCATCAATATAACGAATATCGACGCTGTATGGACAAATTGACAATTGATCAGTTTTATTGCATGTAGATTTTTAAGAGAATTATACCTGTAAACTTAGGAAAGAAATACAATCTATGCACTTTGGTTCTTCAAAACAGCAGATTACCTTACACAATGGTGTACTATGGAGCGAAAATCGTAAGATACCATTTACATCAATTTATCCCAATAATGAACATGGATCTGATGCCATCTGGGCTCATATTCGGCTAGTTTTAAAATGGATAAAGGAAGAATTTCCAGGTGTAAATGCCATACATTTTTATTCCTTTCTCTACTTGGAATTTTTCCAAAGCTTCACATGGAAAAGGGGCTGCTGACGAAATTGGTGGGGCTATTAAACGGAACTTAGATGCCCTGGTTCCTAATGACTTGGATATTCCGGATGCTAAAACTGCATGTAATCTTCTATGTAACAAAACAGACACCACAATAAAATCATTTTATATTCCTGATGATGCTATCCAGATAAAAGAAATAGAATTATTACTAGTGAAAAATACCATGAAACTGCATCAAATAATTAATATAGATTTTGAAAATATAAACTTTTTTACCGCAGTTTCAGTTGGTTCTGTCAATGGCAAAAACCAGGCTATTGCGACTGTTTAGATTGAAATCAAACAAATTTAGTCAAACAAGCAGAGTTGAGAGTTGATGTATAAAATAAGAGTAATTAAAAGAAAGTAAAGAAAGCTGTGAAAATACTGTCGGACATTAAAAATACTCCAAAAAATTGGAAATATTTTGATTTAGTAAAATATAGTCTAATAAATGTCAAAAGAATAAACAAAGACTTTCAATAAGCACTACAGCTAGTCAGAAAGAAAACGTCACGCCTATAAATAAAACAGTTACAGCTAAGAATCAGCACTTAGTAGTTACATCAACAACTTCAATCAAAACAAAGAAAAGAAAACTAGTTAATACATCGAAACCTATGAGAAAGCAAAATCTTCACCATTACACTAGCACAGACGATGAGGCGTATTCTTTAAGAGATTCTACAGATGATGAGTACCACATTTCAGATGAAGACAGTATCGATATGATGATGACTGATGATGATGATTCTTCTTCAAAGAAATATTTAAATTCATATGCATTAAAAGACCAGAAAATTAATCCAATGGACTTGAACAAACCAAAGAATATGATAGGGACTAATATAATTGAACACAAAAATAAATGCACAGATGAAGATAAAAAAAATAAATATAAAAATTAGAAATATAATGTGGTAATAATGATATATGATATAGACAAGATTTAAAAGTAGAAAAAAATGAAAACAAAAATTTAGAGTGAAATAGCAGCGAGAACTTTATTGTAAAAAACATGGATATAGAACCTGAATTATTATGTTTCAGAGACAGTGTTCTTGTCCGATATTGTGTTTTGCGTTACAGAATAGTTTTTCTTAAAAAGCGAAATATCCAACATTAAAATTCATCTAAACAAAAAAGAAAGACCGGGACACAGTGCCAATGAATTCGATTGTTAAAAAAATTGAATTAATACAGAATACTGAACAACAGTCAGAATATTTTTTGAAACTTAGTAGTGGCGAAATTTATTTTGATCAATTTGTTCATTTTAAGGTTTTAGTATATTTTTAATATCATTTTCCGTTAAATTCTAATCTTACAATCTTGTTAATTGATTGAAAAAATTTGTTAATTGTTTGCATATTATGTCATAAATAAATTACGATTAGATAAATCAAGGATAAGCATAGCGAAAAATTATTCATCGATATTATATTAATTATTCACTAACTTGATTAGTTCTGTTGATTTTATTGTTACGACGAAAAACCTTTGTCGAGTGCTTATTTATTAATGTAATTTTAAATTTGATTTAAAAAGAAATAGATTATTGTTTATCCTTTACGAGATCTTTGTTTCAAATTCTCGATATTGCTTGTGAATTAAAAGAAATTATATATTTTAATAGGATTTCAATTCCTGTTTCATTTATTTTTTATCTGTGAGAATAACCTTTGAAAATGTGAGAATTAGCCTAGGGAATTAGCCTTTATAATTTTCTAGCATTTTATGCATTTCCACTGTGTTATCGTATGTTACGGAGTCCAGTGTCTGACGCAATTTTTTTCATGGCATCAGCCATATATGACAAATAATAAAAATTAAATTAGTATTTAAAGATCTATTCAAACTCCAGTTAACCCAAAAGCAGAAATGGGAAAAAAAATCAGATAATGAAAGACGAATATATTGAACTCTATTTTATTTCCCACTTTCTCTGAATGCGCCTGCGCACACATTATTATCACATTACTTTTTTATAATTATATATTTTCTAAAAGTTTTTATTTATATTTTACCCATATTTTTGTATTGCACTCGTGAATATAAATAATACATAAGTACAATTGAAACTAATTAAATAATTTTCTTTGAACTACACCTTAGTCGGACAAAAAGAAAACAATGACAAATTGAGGACGAAGTACCGACGTGAAAATATTTCTATAATCGTCCGTCTCTTAAAGATTTATAAATAGGTAGATTACGTCAGGCAGACAATCCATATCTCGATATAAACTGATCTAATACCTATTTACATAACCAAATGTTTACATGAACATTTTGAGGATAGCCGTGTTTATGCAATGAGATGATATTGAGCAGGGATTTGTGGGTTACATCTTTCTGTTACAGATTTTTTTTTTAATTTCTGGAATATAATTAGATATTGAAATATTGCAGTTTTTATTTTGTATGGTATCACAAAATTTTAAACATGTTGAGAAACTAAGTCACAAAAGCGTCCGATATTGTTGAATATAGTGTTATAATTAACTAAACACACCTCCGTTTATTAAAACTTATTATTGTAGAAACGAAGCCTAGAATCAATTATCAGAAAGATAAGTACTCAAATTTAAAATAATGTACTTACTCCAAACTTACTCAGTACTGTCAGTAAACTGTAATCGTGTCTGACAAAAAGGACAATTAAATATTTAGTAAATGTGACTCTGTAAATGTGACTATTAAGTTACGAAAATAATAAAAATATACATACATAAACAAACATAAGTACTTATTTAACAGAGATTTACTTTGGCATGCCGCATAAGTTATGCGGCATAACTAACGCGTTTTGAGTAGGTACTCTATTCATTTATGAATTAAGCTAATTGTAATATTACTTACTCTTTGCAATTTAAACATACTGCTCATAAATGATACATAATTTACGCCTGCTAATTATATGTGATGATAGTTTTTCTCTGGGTCGAATAGCAAAATCAATAGTTACGTGCGATTCATGTTTGCAACACATACAAGAGAAGAAACTAAATTTATTTCTAATGAAATTCTGTTGAAGGATGATGTTGAAAAAATTATACCTTACCTTACCGAACTCAGCATAAAAAGAATATATAAGTAGTATATGTCATACCTGTTCTTCTTAGTGCAGGATATTTCCAATTTGTTTACTAAAATAAATAAATTAGTTTTGATTTAGAAACCACTACTCTCCCGAATGCCGTAAAAGAATTATTTTTATGCTCTAATAATGTTTTGGCCTAAATATTCTCAAACAAAGAAAACTCATGTTTAAAACTTTAAATTACTAGTAGTTATTATGACACAATTTTATTGAATTACTATTTTTAATACAGTAATAAAATGTACAATACTTTAAAAAATTCTGCATGTGAAACAGCCCTAGACTAAACCTTTCTAGAAAGTACGTAAGTACGTACATACGTAGATAATTAATCTCTCCATTCCCACAATAAAAATGAATGCGATTGACTTCTGAATGAATTTATAATGTCATATTTACATTTTTTTCACTTTTCAGTCATCATAAAGGCGATTGAATTGAGTCATCCTCAAATACGTAAAGGTCTACTCTCGATTGAAAATGTGATGCAGTGATCGATAAAACATCTTGAGATCTACCGAGGACATTACACATAAATATCGACTTTTTAAACTAGAGTAGACCTCCTGAATCAATATATTAGCTCCCACGTCATGTCAGCGAGATCACGGCGCCATGTCTGTTTACATTCTTATTCAGTCTTCTCAGATATTTGGATCGTGAAAACGTGACCAGACATTTATTATTAGACTTTTATTGTTCATATTAGAATGTCAAAGGGTTCACTTTTGAGCTAGTAAAAATTGTTCTGTCTTCGCATAAATACAAAGCATTACATTGAGATATCAAGATTCACGATAGAGATGTTTAAAAAAGCATAAAGAAATTGTAATAATTTGTATAGTACTTACAATTGTATTAAATATAGTCAGAACTTTATAAAAATTATGGTGTACGTATCCATTTTATTATTAAATATTCTGTTGATTTTGAAATTATAAGATGCTTCTCACCTTTCCAAAATTTCAAGTGCTTCATTAAGCGATGTCAACATATCTGGAAATATTAAAAACTTTAACCGCGATTAGAACCAAGTTTCCGAGAATCGTTCTAAAACTGTGTGAGGAGAATGATGAGATTTGAGGAAGTGAAAGAAGTATGTAAGCACCGCGATGCTTGGCGCTCCGTCCTCTTTGACTACCTCGTTAGGGATACGGTTCCAAAACTTTGAATTAACATTGAATACACAATATAAATGCTGGTCATTAAAACAAGATTTCAAAATAGTTCCTATTATGTTATTTACAAGAAGTTCTTAATTGTGTAGTCTGACAAAAATTACCCGATAAATATAGTTACATATTCACTTTATGCATAAATATTGCATTTATCTTAAATCTAACACCATTCTCATCACTGTATTAAATTAACTTTCAATATTTGGATATTTTTCCCGGTTTATTGGTTGTCCAGGAGACAGAGCATTTTAAGACTCCAAGGGAACAATTTTACTGTTCTTTGAAGTTAACTTCTATTTTATAATAATTCCTATTCATAAAAGTACCTACGTTAGTTCCTCCACAAGGATTTACAAATATGTCAATATAGGGGGATGTCAGCATTTATGGGGACAAGTTGTGTTCCCCGTCCTCTGCGTGAGGGCGGGGGTCAGATGTCGGGGTCACTTGCCCCTCTTTCAGGAAGGGTATTGTGGCCCCAGAGGTGGAAAGAAGGAAAACTTTTAAAAACCCGTGAGGATACACGTAAAAATCTGAGGTGGAGAAAAGGAAAACTCGAAATGAAACCCGTGAGAAAACACGTTAAAACCAGAGGTGGAGAGAAGGAAAACTCTAAATGAAACCCGTGAGACAACACGTTAAAATCAGAGGCGGGAAGAAGGAAAACTTGTAAAAACCCGTGAGTAAACACGTAAAAATCAGGTGGGCGTGCTGACGCCCTTGCCGTGGTGTAGGAGGGGTGCGGAAGCCGCCACTTCGGAGGCCTGGGGTGTCCTTCGGGGGAAGACGCCTCACCAAAGGCCTCGGGATGGTGCGCGCGGTGTTCTCGCGCGCCTCCCAGGAGAGCGGGCAGGTAAAACTGCCCGCAAACGGAGGAGGGCCCGGCTCAGGCTGGGCATAGCCGCCGGGGTCGCGGCAGAATGCCAACGCGCTCCCGTTGCCCCGGCATCAAGGCTCTCGAGGAACACCGTCAGATTTTAGTGGGTAGACTCGGCCTAGCACCCTAATGTCGAGGAGTCCCACATACCCCCCTGCCACCCCCCTACGGCAGGACGGGATGCATAAAGCATTTCCTGACGCAAAAAAAAAAAGATAGGATGTCCTATGAGAATCTCCTACAACATGAACTTAATTATGAAACAATGCAAAATAATAATCAATGGAGGTGAATGTAATTACGGGTAAATCATGTGAACACTGTGCTAAAAGACATGGAGATAGAAGGTGCAGATTTTTGAATGCAACATGTTATAATTGTCGAAAGAAAGGGCATATAAGGCCAGCTTGCACAAAAGTTAACCGGAAAGGACAAGTGAATAGATGTTGTGATAGTAATATTGTCGAAGAACAACAGGAGGAAGTAGTAGAAGAGCATAGTCTTGGAATCCATGTGCTAGCGGCTAGAGATATGAATACATTGCATTTAGGACCATATATGGTGGATGTAAGAGTGAATGGGGTACAGTTGGCTATGGAGGTGGATACTGGATCCGCACATTCGATCTTGCCACATAGTATATATATTCAAAATGATAAGGCTTTTCCGAGACAACTGAAACCATGCGAAAGTAAACTGGTCACCTGGACCAATGACAGGTTAAAAGTAATAGGAGAAATGAAAGTTGCAGTGGAATACACAGAGAAAAAGGCAGAATTGCCTATGTTGGTGAGTTGTTGCAAGGGTCCAGCATTGTTGAGTCGCACTTGGCTTGAGGTATTGGGTATTTCACTGCAAGGAGTACATTCAGTAACCAGTAATGAATTCAATATTTATAGTAAGAAATTTCCACGGTTATTTGATAACAATATACAGGGCTATACAGGTCCAAAGGTACACATTGATATAAAAAAGGAGATACAATCAGTATTTCAACGTTGTAGACCGGTACCTTTTCCATTGAGAGAGGGTGAATGAAGAATTGAAGAGGATGATAGCAGATGATATTATAACACTGGTAAAGCATTCACAATGGGCAACACCCTTACGTATTGTGCCAAAGACAGATGGCTCACTGAGGTTATGTGGTGATTATAGGAGAACAGTGAATATGGCATGTGTGGTGGAAAGCTATCCGCTTCCCATGGCTAATGAAGCCTTTTTCCGGCTATCTGGGGCAAGTATTTTACAAAGATTGACTTGAAACATGCTTATAATCAGCTAAAGGTCGATGGGGAGACCGCTGAACTGTTAACTTTGAATACACCATTGGGTTTAATGAAAATGAATCGTCTGGCATATGGAGTCGGTGCAGCCGCAGCAGTTTTTCAACGATTGATGTCATCATTACTAACAGGTGATGAGGGAGTAGCGTGCCTACTTGATGATGTGGTGGTGACAGGAGTAACAAAAGAAGAACTAGAAAATAGAACACTGGTGGTTATGCAGAAATTAGATGAAGTGGGCCTACGGGTAAATAAGGATAAATGTGTGTTTGCAGTGCAGCGTGTTTCATTTTTAGGATATGAAATAGATGAGGCAGGAATCCATCCTTCTAAAGAAAAAGTTGAAGAGATTACAAAAAAACAGAGACCAAAGAATAAAACCGAATTGAAAGCATTTTTAGGGTTATACAATTTTTATGAAAGGTTTTTTGTAAATAAGGCAACAGTGTTACAGCCGCTTTATCAATTTTTAAAAGAAAAGGCTAAATGGCAGTGGGGAAATGTGGAGCAAGAGGCGTTTAATAAAGGTAAGGAAATGTTAACATCTGACTTGACACTAGCACATTACAGTCTGGAGAGAGAATTATTAATGTTATGTGATGCGAGTGATTATGGAGTAGGAGCAATGCTAGTACATAAAATGCCGGACGGCACAGAAAAACCTGTAATTATGAATTCTAGGACAATGCAGGATCATGAGCGTAGATATGCACAGATTGACAAAGAGGCATTAGCCATTATGTTTAGGATAAAAAAATTTAGGCAATATTTATGAGGTCATAGTTTTAAAATATGCACAGACCATAAACCATTACTGGGAATTTTGGGTAAAGAGAAACCTATACCGGAATTGATCTCACCAAGGATGCTTAGATGGGCATTGAAATTAAATACATTTAACTATACATTACAGTACCGGCCAGGGAAAGATATGGGAAATGTGGATAGTCTTAGTAGATGCCCCACGATAGGAAATAGGAAAGATTTCGATACAACAGAAGACATATTTTTATTGGAACAGATAGATTGTGTAGACATGAATTCAAAAAAGATAGCACTAGAAACAGAAAAGGATAAAGTATTGAGGCAAGTGAAATTTTTTTTATTACATGGTTGGTCAAATAAAGTGGAGGATGAAATATTGGCATTTTATAGAAAAAGAGAAAATTTATCCCTAAATAAAGAGTGTATTTTATGGGCAAATAGAGTAATAATTCCGAAAAGTATGCAAGGGCAAATATTAACTATGTTACATGAAGGACATTGTGGTATTGTGCAGACTAAAATGTTGGCGAGAGCTTATCTTTGGTTTCCCTCCTTGGACTTGGAGATTGAAAATACAGTAGGAAATTGTGAGGCATGTCAATTAAATAGAAATAATCCACCAGTTACTGACCATGTTTGGCCGGAACCAACTAGGCCATGGTCACGAGTTTATATTGATTTCATGGGGCCATTCAAGGGAAAAGTTTTCTTAATTCTGATAGATGCATATAGCAAGTGGCCGATTATTGAAATTATGTCAGCGATGACAAGTAAAGCAGTGGTTACTACATTGCGAAAAATACTTACTGATCAGGGTCTACCAGAATTGTTGGTGTCTGATAATGGACTGGCATTTACAGGACAAGAATTCCAGGTGTTTATGCATAAAAATAATATTAAACATATTACTGGCGCTCCGTATCACCCGGCCACAAATGGCCAAGTAGAAAGATCTATACAAACAATTAAGGCTAAACTAAAGAAACAGACTGAAATGCCTTGGGCAGAGCGAATAGCGAAAGTGCTATTTCAAATGCGAACTGTTCCAAGTACTGTTACTGGTAAAACACCGGCTGAATTATTAAATGGCAGGAAGTTTAGAACAGCCCTCACAGTTCTACATCCTGATTTAGATACTACGATACATACGGATATATACAGGGAGGAAGCAGGAGGTGGAGTAGGAAACAAAGAACTGAGGAAGAAAAGCTTTGTGATTGGAGATCATGTTTTATTTAGAATATATAATATGAACAATAAATAGCAAAGAGGAGTGGTGTTTAGGCTACTGGCACCAGCGCTGTATGAAGTTGAGGCTGAAGGAGGCGTGAAGCATCGCAGACATGAAGATCAGCTGCATAAAACCAGATCCTATACAAAACAGAGAAACCACTCAATTTCAAAGTTATGAAAGTCAAAGTAATGACAGTGATTCAGTTATAATATCACCATCAGAAGAATGGCCTGAGATTATTGGATGTTAGAAGTTATCAGGAGTTTATGATCTTGAGGGGAAGGTATTGTGTATGTGTAAACTAATAGGATGCATGTGTAAATATAGTTGTTGTTATCTGTGCCTGTCAAAATGGATGATTAATAGATTTGTATTACCTGTAGAGATTACGAAAATAAAAATATATAATTTGGCGAACACTGGTTTTAAATTGATTTACATAATAGTTACTACGGTCAATTTACAGTGTTCATAATTTCATAACTAGGTTACAGCAAATCCTATTCACAATCTTTAATTTTCAGTACCGAAAATATACTTAAAAAATGAATATTTGTAAGATAAAAATTCTACTCTATTATTCAGAACAGAATTAAAAGTATAACCCTAGTAAATTAGACGTGAATGCGGTAGTATCGTTTTAAAGTTTTTATTCATGATTTTATACCTACTTCATGGAGTTAAGATCATGTCATTTGGAAAATACATTTACGAATTTAACAAAAAAGAAGTATTTAAGATATTTTATTACGAAATAATGAACATGTTAATAAAACGATATCAAATATTTGCCAAAAAAGAATCTCTGGCTTTTTTTAGGATTCTAGATGTGTTGTTTTTACAAATTTTGTAAGAGTAATTTGAAATGTCTGCTGTTAGCTTTTTCAAATATTACTAAGCAAATGTCCACTTAAATACTCATTTGAGTGCACATTTGGATCGGACATTTTTTGATTGTGCACCTTGTTTTTTTTGTGATCGAAGGTTAATTCATTAAAAACAATTTTACATGCTTATTTTACAGTCCAATTTTAAACTGAGCATATTTTAATTTTTTTTATTACTTAATAGGAAAGGAATATGGCATGCATTAAAAATATCTGCAATAAATCTATGCCTAGATTTACCCTAGGCATAGTAAAACGTTTTTGTTAAATAACCCACGTATCACATTATATGAAAGACGATATCGTATAATATATTTACTCAAAATATTTTAGTTCTCACGCAACATCTTCCTAGGAAGCTTTTTAGAGCTTTTTAGCTATGACGACGATATTAAGATGCCATAGTGCTAATGCACGTTAACATCTTCAAGATTAACATTACATGCTTTAGTATACTACCTACGGACATCGGGTAACTGTAAAACACATGAGAAGTTTCACTCTTTTTAATACATTAAATCTACTAGATTTTAGATATACAAGGTTTATTTGAAAGGATGGGTAAATGCGAAAGGGTATTAAAGTACTCATGACAACGGAAAACTTGAGATCTACACAACTCCGCCAAAAGTCAATAGTTCTAGTGTAACACCTCAAAGTTTAAAGAAAATAAAAGCGAGGCAACCCTAATATCAGCGTTTTTACGTCGCTAGCAAACATTTGGAGCACAGGGCATAATGATAGGGTTGTACATTTTGTTCTGTTAAATGAACGGTTTTTTTGTAAGGAAAACAAAATAAACGTAACCCGTAATTATTACATCTGCAATATAACAGTCAACAGTGACACGTTGAAACCTAATTCAAAATTTCAGAATTTTGAGTTAAAGCAGTAAACTTAAAAAGGCCTACTCTACTATCCAACTATAGTATGAATTCACCTATGTGTTCGCCTCATTAGCTATATCGTGAGAATTCACCTATTTTATTTATCCATGTTTTTGTTAAAAAACCATTTTAATATTTTAGTTGAATTAAACAGAAATTACATATGTATATCGCGTATTAAAACAAAACAATAGATACAGTTATATTCGCCATTATTATGACGCCACTTCAAGTAATAATATTTAGACCTACAGACGGCAAAGCATAGCCGGATAGCAACAGGTTGTTAACCTACCTTTTATACGGTTGACTGGTAGAGAATACCACTTGGCATTAAGTCTGCAATTTCTACACTATTTTAGTACGATTAAGTTTAAATAAATAAATTATTAATCATCAGCTCCTTGCAATAAGCCACTGGCGCTTAGCCGATTTTTACGAACTCCAGCATTGGCGCCTATTCCAAACTAAAAATAAAAGATTTTAGTAGATTGACATGGGTCCACCGTGGGTACAATCGGCAACGATAATCTAGTTTTAACGAAGAAATTTAAAATTCCTTCTTACAATATAATGAATTAATGGCCATATTCAACTGAATAATTCTTAACTTTGCGATAGCCCTTTAGAAATAATTAATACGATACAATTTTAGACACGCCCTACGTAATTACATGAGGCACACCTATCGCGTTCAGTTAACTATTACTCAGATTGGTTTACACTTGTTTAGTAAACAGACAACTTTGACCCACGATCCAATTGTTGACATGTGCCTAATAGGGCCAAGGTTACCTTACGTGATATTTTCTATATGAGAAGCTATGTCCTATAGGTATATGTAACTGTCTTTTCAATAAAGATGTAAATATCTGAATAAAGATGTATATATCTTCACGCTGTATCCCTAACGGGGTAGTCAGAGAGGTCGGAGCGCCAGAAGTCGCGGTCCTTTCACACCTCTTTCGCTTCCTCAAATCTCATCATTCTCCTCACACATTTTCGCCTAGGTATGCGAGTGCTTTTAACATTTCCGTCTGCTAACACTCTGGCTATTTGATCTTCATAAGTCAGCCTTGGTCTTCCTTGGCTTCTTTTACCTTTCACTTTCGCTCTGTACATTTTCTTCGTCACTCTTTCATCACTTATTCTTTCTAAGTGCCCGAACCATCTAAGCATTCCTTTCTTCATTTTTACCATAACACTGTTGTACAACCCCATCATACTGTTCTCTTCATTGTTTATCCTGTCCGCAAGCGTGACACCGCACATATTTCTGAGAGACCGCATCTCCACACTATTACTTTCACTCGATTTCTGGTGGGTAGTGCCATAACTTATAGGACTAATTCACTATAATGGTAATAGTGTATACACTATTACCATTATTTTCATAATCCAGGACTTTTAGATTAGTCTCTATAGATGTCAATATTTTTTCAGTTTTTATACTATTTAGATAAATTCATAGAAGGACTCTATTACCGCAATTGAAGAGCACTGACAGCGCAGTTCTTATAGGTCATGGCTACCGATTTAGTTATTCCAGTTGTTCCACTAGTAGGCCACAAAAATGCGATTGCTTCTTCTGTGTCTACATTCGTTGGTCTAAAAATAATTACTTTTATTAGTACAATTTTCCACATTACAGGCATAAAAAGTTTTTATGACTAGGTAGGTAGATTGGATATTTCAAGAGATAGGTACTGTTCTGAATGCATATTCAGCTCCGCGGATTTACATCCATGTCCCATGTCCTAGGAACTGTATGGCTCCAATCACGGAGTACTAGGTATTTTACTTGCCGACAAGTGTGTTCTTCTCGCACTTACTTTTATGTTTCATTTCACTCCGCGGGCAAATTATTCGTGTCAAAGGATACAATATGTCTGATTTGCTCTTGGGTGTACCTACATTCTGCTAGTTCTCCTAATGGGACGAACCATTTCAACCGTTCAATGCTTTTTTAAGCTAAAAGTTAGTTTAGTTAGTTTAGCTGGTATTAATCAAACATCAAAAACAAAGGTTTACTTTATAAAATGTTTTCAACCCAAAAACGACTTCTGGCGGTTAAGTTAGAAGTCTAAGGTTTAAAGTCCTGTAGTTAAGAAAGTATCGGGTATTAGGTTATTTTTAACTATTCAAAAAAATGATACCTGGCTTAGTTTCTTGTTGGTTCTTCTTAGTGTCTAAGTTTTCTTTTTAACCGAACTAAAGTAGATTTGCCGTTCAAAAATACCTTGTTATTGGGTTTACTTGACTAAATTGATTTGACTTTGAAAAACCAATTCTATCACTGAAACCTCCATAGTACACCTCATTAAGTATAAAAACACGTAAGCAGTAGTTATTATAACGGGCTTCCTTTTTTAGGTCTTTTAATTCTGAAATCTCTGACCGATTAACACACTTGAAACGGTACAGGCGCAGTATTAGTCTTAATCAGCTCTTACTTGAAATTTTCAATCAATGTTTTATTTCCTTCGTCTTTCACTAAAAAATCAATAAAATTAAACGGATGATCAGTTTTATCCAAGGTCACAATCTTCGTGCTTAATTTCAGTCCGTTCAAAGCCATTTGGATATCGGGCACTTTATCGCTTTGGCAGAAAATTATTTTGGGTCTGTTAAGTTCGAAAGAGTCTCTCAGTTCATCTGAAAAAATACGAGGTTTTTTTATTTCTTCTTAATAGATGAACACTAGTGGGAGTCAAGGCAGCTGGAGTCTCCGTGATCGCGAGCCGGCAAGTGGTTGGAGGACTCTTTATCTCACCTTATCTACTTGTTCAGAGGCCCCCTTTTATTCATGATAGCTCTAGGGAGTACTCTGAGCTCTCCAATTGTCAGCACTATAACTTAGGGTAATGAGTCTTGTGGTTGCAAACTATATACGGGGTGGTAACCCAGGTTACAACTGCGGCTATAGTAGGAATTTCGGCAATATCAGGATGAATTAAAGACAGTATTGAAATCGAGGCCTTTTGTCAGTTAAATTTTTTACACTGTTGTAGAAATGTACATATATTGAGAGGAGACAATACTGTAACGTAAAATTAGGTGAAAATACCCAAGCCCCCTAAATCAAAGAGCATCGGTGCAACCATCACTTTACCATATGATATGAAAGATAACTTTTATAAACACTATTTTTGCACAGAAAATACCATAATACTCATCAAAAGTCCATTATGCAAATTGCTCGTTGACTGGCCCGTTAACGCGGTGGCACAGCATCTGCCTTTCAAGCCAAGACCTCAGGTTTGCTGCCTGGGGAGCCAGATCAATTTAAAAAACGAACTTATCTAAATTCGCTTGGAGACCGGGTGTCACTGGGAGCTCTCCTTTCGTTCCCTTAGTTCGCTTAGTTTGGGGTCAGATAATTACAGTATCCGGAGTATAAGTAACTTATACCTTTGTATGAAGTTCTTAGGTCCAAAGATTCTTTATTCCGCTGCCATAATGCAAATAAACTGATTAATTAAATTTTTCACACTTACAAACGCTTATATTATAATTAACAGCGGCACTAATGACTCCTAGATAGGTAGCAGCATAAAGTGGTATAGACAAGTTGAGGTGGTGCGGAGCCATTAAGAGAATTACATCTCCAACCTGCAGACCGCACTTCTTCAGACTAATCGCACATCGTATTGATCTGTTCAACACTGATCCACATGTTTCTGATTCACCTGTACCGCCGTCAATCTGTTCATTCCATATTTTTCGAAATTAATTAATTTAAGTAAAGTGACATAAATCTCTGTAGGATAATCTTTATCCTACAGTGCTTGCAACATAGTTAAATAATATATTCGAAAGTAGACTGTACAGTTATAAAATTGCAGTTAAAGCTACGGAAATAACAGTTAAAGTAATAACTTTATTGTATAAATTATTAATTTTAATTATAATAAGTTGTAGTTTGATTAACAACTTAATACAATTTACTTATACTAAGTGTTTATAATTCTCTAAAATTGCTGTGGAACGGCCCAAGCTATAGCCAGTGGTTCTTAACCTTTCAGTGGTGAGGGACTAGAGATACCATTTCTGATTTTTTGTCTTGCCACAGACCATCAACTTTTAAGCATAATATAAATTGTTAGTTGATTCATAAGATTGTTCTATAAACAAAACATGTACTATTAGTCATTAGATAACATAATCATCATTAATTTGTGAACTTTTTATTTAACTATTTATTTTAGTGTGATTTTTGATTGGGCGAATATTATATCCTTCCAGTTACTGCCATGCTGCATTTCAGTCGATTTTTCATCGGGCACCTCAGAAATGTAGACAGCGAAATGCGAGAGACTTGTAATGATCATTTCACCCAGCAAGTCGATCGAAAGCTTCCAGGGACCAGAAGTGATTCGCGGATCACTGGTTAAGAACCACTACCGTAAGCCAATGCCAATAAGTAAGTACTTACATATATATTTTAAACATATGTACATTCATACTTACTTGCAATACGAAGTCGGGGTCATCTTTCAAGCTCTGAAATATCAATTTGCCAAGATGGATGGTCTGTAGGAATACCTGACTCCGCAACAACTTTTGAAGTTAACTCGTCCTTATACCAATGTTCAGAGTCATTAGAACGACTTAGTGACATGTTATTTCCTTGTTGTTTGTTCTTTTTTATACTTAACAAAAAAAAAATACTATGATAATTATTATAAAACATTAAATAGCAACGTGTATCCGCATTGAAAACATTAAAAAAAAAGTACATAGCGTATGATAATAATTGTTCGTTCTCTAAACTTGAAATTGTATTGAGCTGTTATTTCGCGAAAACAGATTCATATCTCAGTTTTGACTTAATTTTCATTTTCGTGAATATGGTGTAGTCTGTAACACATAACTCATTTTAAAAATAAAAGAACAATGTTTCATCAGATCACTACAATCGCGCTGAAGATAAACACTGTGTTTCGTTAATCCTTAATTCATAAACTAAGCGTAAACAAGCACTAATTCTGTCAAGAAAGTACCGGGAATCGGTCATGTAAAAAGCCCGAATATAAAGATTGTCGAAATTTTATTTGTCGCTAAGTTCTCTATTGACTTTAGGTTATTATTCTAAGCTCTATATTCACGCGGAGCTTGACCGTCACTTGTTATTTAGCTTAAAGTTTGTCATTTTGTCAGTTCATCTTAAGTGTATCTTGCGATTTTAACAATGGATAAAAACATTGAACGAAGAATCTGTCTTAAATTTTGCATTGCAAATAGAATTTATTCTTATAAAGCGCTGAAAATGTTACTTAAGACTTACGGTGAATCGACTTTATCAAAAACGTGCGTATGAGTGGTATAGTGCATTAAAAGCGGTCGAGATGTAGTGGAAGATTTGCCTCGCTCTGGTTGGCCATTACCGTCTTCAACTGAACTGAACATCGCTAAAGTAAAGAAACTCTGAAAGTGACTGAAAGTCATCGTTTAAGTCTAAGAGAGATAGCCGCTGAAATTTCTGTGTCTCACGAATCAATTCGTACCATTTTAAACGATTGTTTGGGCATGAAACACTTTGCCGCTCGACTACTGCCGAAAAACCTGAATTCTTTGCAAAAACTCAATCGCGTAAAGGTTGCTGAAGACATGATCGAACGAGACAATTTCGACCCCACATTCATAAAACGCATTGTAACTGGGGATGAGACGTAGGTTTACGAGTTTGACATGCAACAAGCTTCGGAATAGTGCCCTCCAACTGAGCCGAAATAGCAAAAGCATGTCAAAGTCGATCAAAAGTGAAGGTGATATTGACAGTTTTTTTCATTTACCGCGGTGTAGTGCAATTCGAAATTCTTCCCAGAAGGTGAGACGGTAAGGATGGCTTTCACCAACTATTAAAACTCGATTTAAGGATTTGACATCTCGCTTGCACAAACTATTAAATCGTTGGTGCAAGCAAGATCAAAATCAAATCCTTAAATCGAGCTTAGTTGGTGCGAGCCACCCTAAATAAAGTACATATATTATCTGAGTGTAATGCGGCGTTTGATAGAGCAAATTCGTCGAAAAATACCGGATTTGTGGAAAGAAAACTCATGGATCTGGCACCACGATAATACACCATCTCACAAGGCTATCATTGTGAACAAATTTCTGGCCAAAGGCAACAAATCTTATCGAACAGCCACCGTATTTCCTTGATATGGCTCCGGCTGACTTTTTTCTTTTTCCGAAACTCAAATTATAACTTCGAGGCACCCGTTTTCAGTCGATAGATGACATAAAAGAGAATTCGCGGCGAGTACTCAAGTCATGGCAGAAAATATGTTAAAAAAATCTTTCGGTGATTGGGTTATTACATTAATTATTTCGAAAGGGGCCTACTTTGAAGGCGATACAATAAATATGGATGAATAATACATATTTTTGTTTCATGCACCAATTATCGGTATTTTCTTGATAGTAGTATATAGGTAAATACATTATTTTATTATAATAAGGATTAACGGTATCGATATAATCAGTATGCATGTGATTGTGTATATCGCCTAAGTTAATACAGCGAAACTCAGTTCATAAAGTGAAACTACACTTATAGGTATTATAATTACATTTATGAAATAAATATCATGTTTAACTTTTTTAAATGAGTTTGGCGGCATTTTTTTTCATCGAGCGGACCGTTCATTTTACATTTCATCTGCTCTTATAAATTTAATAAAAAAATTGTCCAATTAAATATAAAAAAATTAATCAAGTTTTTTAAAAATAAAACAATTTTGTAGATGCTTATAGTTAACAACTTATAGATAAGTAAGTAGGCGGGTATATATGTGTACTTACCAATTACGGAAAACGCCAAATGACGACTGGCATTTTTTCATTATATTTGTGCTGTATTTGTACCTACCTATTATCTATGTACTATTACGTGTAATGGCAAGTTTATCTGTGTTATCAAGGTATATAAAGGTAAGGTACGTCATCAAGATATATAAATAAATATGAAATGTTGTTCGTTGCTATACGCTTTGAGAACGGATGTACCGATTTGGTAATTTTTTAGGAAGAATAATAAATAACAGATTTCCAGTAAAAATTTTAAACACCAACGGGCATGATATTACTTTACCAATGTTACAGATAACCTGAGATTTATTCAATTCAAGATTATGACTTATGCAGTTTTAAACCTAATTTTAATAGTTTAGAACGGGCAAAAATCTTATTAGATATTTTAAAATAAAATCATCTTATTTTGGAAGAACGTAATTATGTGCTAAATATTCGGATGTATTCTTTTTACCCGGTGTTAAGTTAACAACAACGAACGTTTATGAACAATCAATAACTTTAAAACCAAACATTAGTCCGATTTATGTTAAGCAGTATCGTCTACCTCATTCTTTGAAAAATGAAGTAAATAAGCAAATTCAACAAATGATTGACAACGACATTATAGAACAAGCAAAAAATGAGTGGTCCATTTTACTGGTACCAAAAACGACTATCGAAAACTCATTGATTGTATAATAGATGATAAATTACCGTTACCCCCAATATCACTGAAATTTTACTCACTTTCTGGATCAGTCTACTTCTCACATTTAGACCTTAATCAAGGATATTACCTAAGACACGCACCGCCTAAGACACGCACAACCTACACACGCTCCACCACACGCACCACCCACACAGGCACCTGCACACGCACCACCTAGACACGCACCACCTGCACACGCACCACCTGCACACGCACCACCTAGACACGTACCACCTGCACACGCACAACCTAAGACACCCACCACCTAGACACGCACCACCTAAGACACGCACCACTTGCACACGCACCACCTAAAACACGCACCACCTAGACACGCACCACCTAGACGCATACCACCTAGACACGCATCATCTAGACACGCACCACCTACACACGCACCACCTAGACACGTACCAACTGCACACGCACCACCTAGACTGGCACCACCTAGACTCGCACCACTTAGACACACACCACCTAAGACACGCACCACCTAGACACGCACCACCTAGACACGCACCACCTAGACACGCACCACCTAGACACGCACCACCTAGACACGCACCACCTAGACACGCACCACCTAGACACGCACCACCTAGACACGCACCACCTAGACACGCACCACCCAGACACGCACCACCCAGACACGCACCACCTACACTCGCACGACCTAGACACGCACCACCTAGACACGCACCACCTAGACACGCACCACCTAGACACGCACCACCTAGACACGCACCACCTAGACACGCACCACCTATACACGCACCACCTATACACGCACCACCTAGACACGCACCACCTAGACTGGCACCACTTAGACACGCACCACCTAAGACACCCATCACTTTAGACACGCTCCACCTACACACGCACCACCTAGACACGCACCACCTAGACACGTACCACCTAAACACGCACCATCTAGACACCCATCACTTAGACACACACCACCTAAGACACGCACCACCTAGACTCGCACCACTTAGACACACCACCTAGGACACGCACCACCTAGACACGCACCACCTAGACTCGCACCACTTAAACACACCACCTAGGACACGCACCACCTAGACACGCACCACCTACACACACACCACCCAGACACGCACCACCCAGACACGCACCACCTACACTCGCACGACCTAGACACGCACCACCTAGACACGCACCACCTAGACACGCACCACCTAGACACGCACCACCTAGACACGCACCACCTAGACACGCACCACCCAGACACGCACCACCCAGACACGCACCACCCAGACACGCACCACCCAGACACGCACCACCCAGACACGCACCACCTACACTCGCACGACCTAGACACGCACCACCTAGACACGCACCACCTACACACGCACCACCTAGACACGCACCACCTACACACGCACCACCCAGACACGCACCACCCAGACACGCACCACCTAGACACGCACCACCTAGACACGCACCACCTAGAACACGCACCACCTAGACACGGACCACCTAGACACGCACCACCTAGACACGCACCACCTAAGACACGCACCACCTAGACACGCACCACCTAGACACGCACCACCTAGAACACGCACCACCTAGACGGACCACCTAGACACGCACCACCTAGACACGCACCACCTACACACGCACCACCTAGACACGCACCACCTAGACACGCACCACCTAGACACGGACCACCTAGACACGCACCACCTAGACACGCACCACCTAGACACGCACCACCTACACACGCACCACCTAGACACGCACCACCTAGAACACGCACCACCTAGACACGGACCACCTAGACACGCACCACCTAGGTGTTCTAGGTGTTCAATCTCTGGTGGCAACTGTTCGTACTGTATTTGGATACAGACAGGCAGACATCACGCAGCCCTGTCTGACACCAGAACAGGCTTCGAACCAGGGCGATATGTCACCGTCTATCCTTGCACAAGCTCTGTGGTCTCGATATAATGACCTCACAGCCTACAGTAAGGAGCGATCCAAGCCATATTCAGGCAGAAGACTCCACAATTTCTTTCGCACTACTCTATCGAATGCTTTATCTAGATCCACGAAAGCGCAGAAAACTTTCTGACCTAAAGCCAGAAACTTCCCCACGATAACGCGAAGCGCGAAAATCTGATTCATACAACCCCTACCGTTCCTAAAACTACCTTGCGCCTCCCACAAATATCTTTCTTAAACGCCTTTCATACGTTTAGTCAATACCTTAGTACAGACTTTACTCGCTAAGCTGACCAAGCTGATGGCCTTATAGCACGCACAGTCTACATTGGAACCTTTCTCTTTATGTAGAGGTACTATGACTGCGGTGCGCCAGTCCTCTGAAACCTCCCTCTTCTGCCAAAAAAAGTTGCACAGTGCAGAGAAGGTATCCCAGACCCTAGGACCACCATACTTGATCATCTCAGCAGTCACTTCATCAATTCCCGCAGCCTTTCCACATTTCAAACTTCTTATCACTTTCTCAGTCTCTTTCATTCTCTACAATGGCATCCTCCAGTGCATAACCCTAGTGTGGCAATTCATTAGAATTGCTCTCAGTATCAGAGATGGAGTCGCCACTCTTATACAGTTCTCCATAGTATTCACTCCATCACTGCAGAACATCTTTTTTATTTGTTAGCAGGTGATTTTCTTTCGAACGCACTTTATTCATTCTACAAGGTGCCGGACCACTTCGGTACTTACGTACTTCTTTCTAAAATAATTTGGAATTCTCCTCGAAGTTGTCCGACATCTTGTTTTCATCTAACACCCTACACCATTCACGCTTCTCTTTCACTAGTGTCTTCGTTTCTGCTTTCTGCAGCTTATATCCGTCTTACATCAAATTCTTCATACCATAGTCATTTTTAGTAGCAAAGTAGTCCCGCCATGCTTCGTTCTTCTTATGCACAGACACTCACCTGATCATCTTACTACACATCACGTTTTTTACCGTTCCCAATCTTATTCGTTCCACACACTTCTTTCGCAGCCTCGATCATACTATCCCTAAGGTTCTGCCAACTTTCTTCAACATCCTCGCTCATCATTTTCTATCTGTCATCAAGCTTACCGGATACTACTCTTTCATATTCATTCCTGGTGGCCGCGTCTTGCAGTTTCCAGCTCTTGATGCGACTAACTGCTGCAGGTTTGGACACTACGCGATGTCGCCATGCTGCGAACAGACCCCCTATTCTGGTTATCAGCAGAAAGTGGTCCGTCCCGAGATCGGCTCCTCTATACGCTCTTGTGTCCATAACCTACTTCTTAAGTCTGTTATCCACCAGGAATAAATCAATCATACTTCTCGCACCTTTTCTTTCCCACGTGTACTGATGGATCCTTTTGTGCTTAAATATGGTATTAGCTACAAAAATACCCCTTTCCATACACAGTCCTAACACAATCCTACCAGCATTATTCACTCTCTTATCTCCATATTTGCATAGGATAGACTCGAATCCTGTTCGAGCTGTCCCGAACCATCCATTCATGTCTCCACACACAACAATTCTTTCGTTCTCTTCAACCGTCGCTAGAACTTCTCTGACATTCTCCCAAAACTGCTCTAGTTCAGCCAAACCGACAGAGGACACTGGGGCATATACTGCCAAAATAAAAATTCTTGTTAACCCAATCTTGAGGCGTACCCAGAACAGTCTGGGATTTACACATTCATACTCAGTCATACAATTAACCATACCGGGACCGACACAGGACCGAGGACAGTAAAACGCCCACCCCTTGGCATCCCCTGTCTCCATGTGTTACCCCTGACCACAAAGCGATGCCCCCTCTGGGCAAGTCGGCAAGTTCACTACCCCCTCGCTTGGCTTCACTCAAACATAACACATCCAATCTTTTCTCTTCCATAATATCAATCACTTCATTCTCTTCTTCTCAACTTCTCCTCAATCCCACCTCTCACATTCCACGTAGCTACTCTGCACTCCTCCCTCCACTTCCCGCCGCGAGGTCCACAGCGTGTTGGGTGGCGGTCCCCAACGCCGAACTGCACTCTACACACACCCGCGGGGACAGACCGTTGTATGTCGCTTTCGGGGGGCGCCCTATCATTGTCATTGCCGTTGTCCCGCATGGTGTGCACAGGAGAGGAATTGCAGCCCTGAAAAGGGCTGGCAGAGGTCGCGACGGGCACGCTTCCTCAGTTGCTTTCAAATCAAATATATGCTTTCTCGAAAAGTGGTACTGAAGTTAACATAATTATAATTTTAAAGAAAAAATAGTCAGTAAATTGAAGATACGTAAGTAAGTATATGGGTACCAAAGTAAGTATTATTTATGTTCGTTTAAAATAATATATGACGTACTACATTTCTACATAGATATCAGTACTTTAGTATCTTTTTGTATAATCGTCGTAATAAGAGTATAATCGAGGGTGTGTCTGTTAGTAATCGTGTAGTTAACTTCTGAACGACTCTACCGTATCGGGTCATATTCCCATAGTATAATTTTTTTTGGCGAAAAAAGGGTTCGCTATTTCATTTCGATTTAACACCTACCTACAACTTTTGAGGGTGTGTGGCGGGTTTTCGAAGAGACCCGTCTGACATCTGGAATATTCTGAGGATGCTTCATTGAGAAGCGAAACACGGGTCGATTAGTGATTTTTGGAGTTTGAGCGGAAAGTAGATAAAAAATCTTTAGAGATTTTAGGAATTCATCACAAGAATATATGTTTCTATTTCATACACTGAAAGTTTAGCACACCTCGTCCACTAACAGCAGACCGAGATAATAATAAACTATAGGTATCTATGTTCACCCATTATGCTATAAGCTTACCTCCTTATACTTCTCCCTATCTCCAATCCTTTATCTGATAAATAACTAAAACCTTCATCGGCATCTTTTAAACCATTTGATATCTTGTCTCGTAATGTCACAATATTAAAATCGATGCAACTAAACTCTACAGGATTTACTTGTACCAGAATTTGTGTCGATAAATATGCTCATAAAATGGTAAATAAATAAATCCAGAAAACTTTTCGAAATGTTTGAACCGCATTTATAAACACTGTGTTATGCATTGACATAAATCACAAGATTAAATAATTCCTCTCCGTATACAATGATCATTTGAACGGGTTTATTTATTATTGTCTGCGACTCCCACGGGCAATGAGCGACAGGAATTCTAGCTATTTGGCACACGAAAACTGATACTGCCGCATTTGTCAAGACTTACGAATTGTGTAGCGTATTCTACTAACTATAAAAATAAACACAATGTAAAATTAATACGAAAGTTAACGGTGTTGAAATATCGCCAATACTTGCCTACTTCTAGAAAATTAAAACAATGAATAAATGAACTTTTTTAGATTCGTTTTATTCTAGTTACATCCAATGTTTAATTGGTCTACAGAGTACAGTAATTGTAACAACATTTTTTAGTTCTTACATATCAATGATATTCTATATAAATGCATGCAATGTATTTATCGTTCAGGGTGGACTCGTCTCTCACTCATGGTACATAGTTTTTAATAGAGCAAAATAAGACCAAGCTGTGCTCAATATCTGAAAATTGCACGTCATTTAAAACTGTAAATTATAATGTAATAAACAAAACATCGAAACATTGGAAAGACAAAAGATTTATACCCTCATAAATGTTCGCATGCTTATATCGGCAAAGCCAAAAGCTGTCATTTTGCAAGGTTTCTTGGCGCTGAAATGTAAAATATTAGCATATGACAAATATTTTTTGTAAAAAATACTTAGTAGCTACATGAGTCACTTTACCGTATCAAAATAAATATCAACTGTTTTACTACAGCAGCGCTAGCTCTATACCATGCACTATTAAAAACTGCATCACTTAACTGCGTGCTCTGTAATTAAATAACAAATATATTTTAAAAACGTGTTAAATTATTAATTCTTTTTATTACGAATTAGTAACTAAATACTTACAGTGCAAATAAGCATATCTCCATAATAACAGAAAAAATATATTTGCAGTAAAGACATTGAACAAAATCCCAAAAACGGTATAATTAAAAAGAAATCATTTAAAGCCTGTAAAAATATTTAAATTTTATTGAATCAATCACTTTAATAACGAATTAAATTATAATGAATTTTATTAAACTAACCAAGATGTTAAATCCAGTAAAACAAATAAGTAGAGAACTTGTCACAACGTTAAATAAAGTAGATTTCGAAAATATTAATTCAAGTAAATTAACGCATCTGAAAAATAATAAGCAGAGTTAGAAAATGTCACTACATACATTAGAATAAATAAATAAGGTTTGGATTATATAAGTATAAGTTTAAACATACAATAATGTTGTATAGGTACCTTATAAGCTCCCTGTGACGGTTGACCAACTGAGTGAGTTTAATCCGAAACGTATCATTCAATTCAAATTTGTTATGCAATGTACCAGACGGAATAATTCTTTCTAAATCGTAATGAATAGCACGTAATTGAATATGAATGAAAGTGCAGCAACAATACAAAAAAGTGTCGGGTCCGTGAACCGTTAACGTCGTGACAAAAGCTGTGAAAAGTTAAGCTTTACATTATCATAAAGTTTTTCAAAATATATATATTTATAAGTTGATTTTTTGTAATTAAGGCTATGCAAACCTTGCACTAACAAATTATTTCACTTGTAAATAGCACTACGTATTTATTAAAACAGTGAAATATTTAGCGCTTATAGTGCAAATAACGAAATTACAAATTCTTCGTTGACAAGTATTCCATATTGTAATTTTAACATTTTCATTCAAAACCCTACCTTGTAGTACGTACCTGACCAAACTTGATGAAGAAACACAAATGGCCAAATTCTTATATCTTCAGGATTAAATGGATATTTAATTAGAAAGGGTAACAATAACTTAACTTCTCCTTTTAAGATATAATTCGATGCAATAATAATTAGAGGTGATATAACAAATCCACCAACTGCAGCAAGTGTTGAAGCAGAAATCAAATTAATAGTATAATTCATATATGGGTATTTCTCTTTTATTAATTCATCTTCAATTTCTTGCCTCGTCATCCCCAAGTCAATGTCGATCACTTGTAATTTTTTTATTGTGTTAATTATATCTAATACATGGTGATGGTATTTTATAAAATAATAAGCTTTCATAATTCCCAATAAGCTTAAAGTAATGCAAGGTGTTGTATAAGTCAGCTGCACAAAGCTTACTCTTTTGTATACACCAAATACTGCCCACATAATTTCACCAGCAACATCAGGAAAAAACCAAAGCATATTGAAGATAACCCACCATCGATTTTGCACACGCGAAATGAAGTTTCTATCAATGTCTGCGTCCTTAAATTGTAGTCCCATAGCTTTTAAAACAATATTCGTCTTACGCAATGTTTTTTCAAACATTTCTTGTTCTTTTTTTGACATTTTTGAATAAAAAACTACTCTTGTTTTTAGCAAATGCTTGTGTCTGATTTACTAAAAAATTAAATTCTGTTTCTTCTAATTACATTTGATTTGGTTTTAATAGTCTAAACACTGTATTGAGTAATTTAAGTAAGTGCTTATTATGGTGTAATTATGATCTAATGAAAACAGATAATAATTATAGCTTATTACTAAGAGTTTTAGTATTTTTTTTCGTAATTATATACCGTCTTCATTTGTTATACATTCCTATTTAGTATTCCGTTTCGAAATCGAAAAAAGAACAAATCGAAAAAAGTCGAAGATTATTTTACGTAAACAGTAACATTTGGAACACTTGGTACCTAAGTGGTGGCCAAAAAACATACGTTAATGTCAAAAGTTGAGTTTTCACTTTTTGGGGGTCAGTTTAGGGGGCTTAAATAATATGTTTTTTTTTGGAATTATTATTAGGATACTAAATGAAAGCTTTTTAAACAAAATCAAAAATGTTTGACTCATTTTTTAAATACTTTTTCAAAAATACACGTCACTAATAAAAGAAAATTATCAGGATAAAATTACATTAGATAAAATTTCTTTTATATAAAAAAAGCTTCCATGTCGAACTTTATTTTGTGGTTGGAAGTATTTTGGTACATGGTAACGTAGAGAAGATCCGTGCAGAGAGAGCACTAGTTAGTAAATAATTAATCTGTGGCTCTACGACAAACTTTATTTCGCAGTTGATGGTTGATAACAACAGATAGTGGGGGACACTTATTGTGCAAGTACGACTCACACTTAGCCGATTTTACTATTCAAAAACACATGTAAGCTTGTACATCATAAATATCTACCCACGTATTATATAGGTCGTGTTAAACTTCTAGCTCGCTCTGAACACGAAGTGCTTAACACAAACAAAATATTATGTTATTATATAAAAAGATTGTACATATATATATAATATATATTGTAATAGTACGTATTTTAAATATTATAATATGGTTATTCACCGTTACTTGAAATAAATTTCGAATGGAATTAAATATGTATTTTGTCATTGACTTTTACACCTGCGCGGAGCAACTTCACAGCGTACTTACCTATGTGCGTACTTAGAAGTTCGGCGCCTCCTATACTTAATTCAATATAATGGTTTTATTTCACTACTAAAGCACTTTAATTTATCAAAAGATTGATAAATTAAAGTTAAATGTTTTATATTTATTTTTCGTTAAATTGAAGGAGTAGGTCGAATCTCTTCATATACTTCAATATTATCGTATATACCATTACACAAGTCGTTAATCTCGAGCTTACTTTGTTATTGTTACCTAAACAGTTAACTGAAGCAGTATTACGAAGTTCATTCATAGCTTTGATGTTTGTACACTCTAGTACGCTGAATGTGTATCTATCGGATCCACGTGGAATTAATCATACAACATGCGTTTACAAATTGGCATATTTGGAAAGTGGGTCAAAAGTGAGAAAATTACTTAGGTTTGTCGGCAAATCGTAACGTTAGTATGTTATATTTCTTTATGGCTTTGTCGTTTGACAAATCGTGTCCCACCCCTGTAGTCTTCTTTATGAACTGACATTAGCATCAATAAGTTTGACAGCAACATAACAGCAAGCCATAAAATTTACATTACGCACCTACCTACATACATTTAAGTAGAATATATTATCTTCGAAATTAATTCTTTTGTTTTTCAGAATTGATATTAAAATATTAAGTGTTATATTCAAACTAGAAATTTAACGTATGTAATTTATATGTATATAACGTATATAATTATGCCAAGTAATTACATAACGTATATAATTATACCAAGTACTTGTTTTAACGAAATTTTTTTACTTCGATGAAAATCATCGTCAAAATATTTTTCTTTTCCTCAATACGGCATAAATTACTCATCTTCTAAATGTTTGTTGTCGGTAACTCTACACTCTCGCCAAGAATTCAAAGATGTGAGTGACGCGTCTAAAGTTAGAACCCCTTTCATCTTTAAGAAAATGCAAATATAAAAGGCAAATGCTTCATTAATGATCAAAACTTTATCTTTAGACTACCTACTTGAACTTACATTTTCGAACAGATCTTATCTAAATATAGTTCTGGAACATACATACACATAGGCACTTACAGTACGTAAATATACATATGTATATAATATAGTTACATAGATGGTAATTCCAATATTCTTGGTGATTTAATTTCAGCGTTCCTTTTTTTACAACCAAACCTTTTGGATACTACCCAAGTGATATATGAATACAGATTGAAATTATACCAATTATGTACGAACCTATACCTAAGGTAAATACCAATTATGTACGAACCTGTACCTAAGGTAAATAAAAATAAGCGGAAGTACTTGTTATGTATTGATTTTGATTTTGATTGATTTTGAAATACACAAATCGATTTCGCGGCTACATCGTGCCCTATCCGAGTCGAGATCATTTCCAATGATGGGTAATTAATATGGAGTTTTCATTGCGATCACTTATGCTTTATGTGTATTTCATCTTTTAGAATATGTACCTATATATTACAAAAAAAAATACATATGTACAAGTTAGAGAATTACGATATACTGTACAGTGGGCTGTATAATTGTAACATATATGTAAAACATAATGGGCGGCCATTTAACTGAAAGACTATAGAATAACTTATTAGAATTATTTATGTTACGCTAAAATGAAATTTATCGCTAGTCCTACCGCAGAGAGGCGACACATTGTCGATGGACCAAGTCTCACGAAATGTATTAGCAACCCTTGACATCAAAGATTCCCCTACGTAGTGTACTTTGGAACTATACAACATTTACCACCCAATTTACTTGTATTAAAAAGGTACAATACTAGATAATCTACATTTAACCCAGGAACATTTTAAGGGAAAGCTTTAAGGAGATAAATAATAATAATACTCCAGACAATTACACAGAATGTGTGACCCCAAACTGAGCAGTAAGGTTGTACGAACTCTGGGGGAGTTCCCAGTAACACCCAGACTCCAAGCCAATTTAGTTCGTTTCCTAAATTGACCTGACCGGGGATCGAACCCGGGACCCTAGCTTGGAAAGCAGATGCATATGCCACTGCGCCAACGGGCCAGTCATTCAGTCATAGATACTTCTCATAAAGTAAGTTTGCAATCATAAAAAATACATATTCGAGTAATATCATTTTTTTACAGTCAAACTCGAAAAGGTAGGTACTTTGATTTCGATAAAACTTGAAATATAATTAATGCCATTTTTACCGCTACTCCTTTGATTCTCCAATAAAGTAAAATCAGTTGAATTACACACCCAACCTGAACACTAACGAAGCAAGCAGCTATTTAGTATTTTGTTTAAATACTTCGTTAATAAATTTCGTATTTCACAAGTTATAAACAAAATTTTAATTTACGCGGATTTCCTCCTAACTATTTACAAAGAGTTGAGTCAGAAACATTCAAAATCAGTAAACTATTAGAATGCTATTCATTTCAGCGAAGTATCGACAAGGAAGTGACTCACTGCTCAGAGCACATCACAGCAGTTGCATTCACTACTAGAAATAGAACAACACAAATGAACAAACTAAACATCTTTTTAAATATAAAACGATAATTATCTGTCGGTCCGTTGTATTTTCGACTGATGAGCAAATATAGGATTACTATAAATATCAGTTAATATTTTAAATACTCAAGTGCTTCTCATCGTTAACGTGTTATCGTTATAAGTTCGGTAAAGATGTGAATTATTATTAACAACGCCATTTTTTATGTACGGTGTATACTTATTGTAGATGAGCCAGTTTCGCCACTCACGCGCATTTAGGTTTGGTGGTGTGTTTACGCTATAAATTACGTTATTACACAAACATTGGGATATATTTTATGGCACTATAAAATCAAAAACGCAACAAGAGCGGTGCACCGCATAGAACCACGACGTTCTTACAAAGCTATGAAATAAATGGAAGATCAACTATGTAGATATCCATAGCATTTTCTCAAAGTATTCGTTTTTATTACTAAGATAATTTCGGTTTTTAGTGAGGATTATATATCGCGATCCACTTAAGCTTTACCTAGACTTGTCCTTGGGTAAAATAGATTGGCTATTAAAATTCATTTTTATCTTCTTACAGTAGTATTTCGGGAAGCGTGAGAATTTTTCTATCACTTCATGTGATTCTTCATTAGAGGTGTAGATAGAGCTGCCATCCGCCCGGGTTTTTTGAATTTGTCCTGGTTTGGAAGGCGTGCGGAATTGTCCGGAAGGATTTTTTAGAAAGTGTCCCAGTGAAACCTGGGCATTCATGTATCCAGAGGAAACTCAGTTAATTGAATTGTAATCATTAAATTAAAACAAATATTAGTTAAAATTCACTCGCAAACAGCGACCAAGCGTACTCTGGCAAGCGGCGTTCCTAATTAACGTTCCCAATTATATTTACCACCAAATTACCTCAGAAAAGAGTACTTATTTATACTAATAAATAAATATTCTTGTCTGAGGTAATTTAATTATAAATACATACATACATACATATTTTCACTATAATTTAATTATTTCTTTAGCAGTAATTGTATGTAGTTTGACGATTTTGTCTGTCAAATATTGCTCAATAAATCGTACTCAAGCTGTTAAAATATAAAAAATAAAACAATGTTTGTATTTTATACTTTATGGAGAATGTCCGGGAAAAAAGCTCGATGTCAAATGTTCGAGGCTATTAGAGTTTTTGTTCGACATCGTCAATTTAGGCGACGGCAGTTCTCGATATTTTTCAATGCCGTTTTTTCGAAGTAGTTACGACTCCGGCGCGTGTTTGTACGAAATTTTACTCCCCAATAAAAATAAAAAAGTTCTCGAGATATGTGTACATAGTTAATATTAAAGCAACCAATCACGATTTGACAAATTTCTGTTAATTAATATTTGGTCGAGATCACAAATGATAAAGCGAAGTTCAGTCCACTGCTAGTCCATATCCTAAACCAGTTTCGTGTAATAAGTAAAAATCAACCTAGAGATTGTCCTCGGCGATTTTTATAACTGAGCAAATTCAACTTTTTAGCTTTCAACTCTGAATTTAAATTTAAGTACTTGTTTTCCTGTACTGTAAAAAATATATTAAAGATTTTCTGAATGAAAAAAATATGGTCAGTAATTTCTAAGCATTCTGCGACTCACCATTTGGATAACTGATGTATCAAGACAGGAATATATTATGAATTTATGAATGAAGCGTTTCTTGTATAATATATACATATTATACGTATTCATAGATACGCGTGTTTATGCAAGAAATTTTAGAGAAGAAAAGTTATATTGGAAATATCTAATACTTATTTCAATGCTATGTTCTTGTATATATATTATTATATGTATTTGTATTATGTATGTTATTATAATACAATATTATGTAGGTACTTCGATAGCTTCACAGAGAAAATTGAACCAACTCTTACCGAGCAGCCTACGGCTTGCCAATTTCCGAGGGTGCCCCCAGCGAGTCCTCCACAGAGCGGACGGACACTCCTCTGATTTGTGCCAATCTCCCTAAGTTTAGAATTCCGTAGACGTGAAGTAATTTCTTGTCACGAATTTTGTAGCATTATACGCGGAACGAGAATTTCTATACAAGAATGTAATAAAATAATACTTATAACTATTACGTACATTCTTGTAAATAAACAGAATGAAAATGTAAAGCATATGCAATGTTATAAAGAAACGGACGTATATTCGTTCGAGGCAATCTCACACTCACCTTGACCGATTTTGGCGACATTTTTACTAAAATGTTCTTTGTTCTCCCCATTCTACGCTACAGTTTTATGTGAGATAAATCGCTGGTAAATGTATTGTTTGTCAACGTTTTAAAAAAGAATAGCTGTTTATTTTACTTCAGAAAGTATCTTACTACGTCGAAACTTCTGCCTACGACGTTTTGTTTAAGCGTACTTTTCGACACCCTTCAACTTTTTCCAAAGTGATGCGATGTCGACTTCATTCGAATCTTACTTTTTACAGATAAAGTAAACATCATACCAACCGCGTCATAAAAATTTAGACGTTTAAAAATAATACATACATACGTATCTTCACGCTGTAACCCTAACGAGCTAGTCAGAGAGGACTAATAATAAAATAATAATAAAAAAAAAGCTGCTTATATATGAAGGTTAGACTTTTCAAGTGAAATTGACACTTATTGAATAAAATAACTACTGTAGCGACCTATTGTATACTGTACACCTATACTGTGGGTGGTAGAAAACGGTACCTGTACCTATATCTTCGACCACAAATAATACTTGTGATCGAAGCTGTATATAAGTACACATAAGTCACCCTCACTCTAACTTTTAAATTATAGGTTCTAAAAAATTCTAAAAAATTGAAAGTTGTAAAATCTGAAAACACTCAACGAAGTTGAGAAGATATTAACGTTACGCGGTTTGATGTTTTCGGTTACACGCTATTTTGAGTTTAGTGATTAAACTTATTTTACTATCTTTAAAATTGTGCTGTGCATACGAAGCTATTTTATTTTACTCTATCCCTAACAAAATACGTGAGCGGGTAAGCAAAGTACATTTGAACCTTGCTTGCGTGGAGGTTTGACGCAAATTAAATTTCGGCCCTAACTAAACTTCCACTTGTCTGAAATAGCTATGGAACCCTAAGGTTTAACCTTAACCTTTAACTATTGACATAGCTATTGATAATCGTGTCAATTACGCTCATATAATTTTTTTTACTTTGAAAAATATTTCAACGGTAGTAAAATTGTTACTTACTGTCTTATAACGCTACAACAACAAAGAAAAACTAAATATAATTTCGTTCAAAGTAGACGGACTGTCGTCCGTCACGTCGGACAGTCGTCTGTCATGAAGGAAGGTCGTCCGTGACGCCAGACAGTCATCAGCCACGCCAGACTGTCGTCCGTCACGCCGGACAGTCGTCCGTTACGCCAGATTTTCGTCAGTCACGCCGAACCGTCATCTGTCACGTCGAACTTATTACCGTATATATAACCGTCGTTCGTCACACCTGTCTGTCGTCCGTCACGCCGGACAGTCGTCTGTCATGATGGAAAGTCGTCCGTCACCGCGGACTGTCGTCCATCACGCTGGACAATCGTCCGTCACCGCGGACTGTCGTCCATCACGCCGGACAGTCGTCCGTCACGCCGGATTGTCGTCCGTCATGCCGGACAGTCATCCGCCACGCCGGATTGTCGTCTGTCACGCCGGACAATCGTCTGTCATGACGGAAGTTCGTCCATCACGCCGGACAGTCGTCCGTCATGCCGGACCGTCGTTCATCGCGACTGACCGTCGTCCGTCATGCTGGACCGTCGTCCGTCACGCCGGACAGTCGTACGTCAGGACGGAAGGTCGTACGTCACGCCGGACGGTCATCCGTCTTGCCGGACAGCCATCTGTGACTTTGGTACGATGTCCGTCACACCGGACCGTCGTCCGTCACGCTGGACCGTCGTCCGTCACGCCGGACAGTCATCCGCCACGCCGGATTGTCGTCTGTCACGCCAGACAGTCGTCTGTCATGACGGAAGGCCGTCCGTCGCGCCGGACCGTAGTCCGTCCCGCCAGACGGTCGTCCGTCTTACCGAACAGCCCCATCTGTCACGTCGGTACGACGTCCGTCACACCGGACCGTCGCCCGTCACGCCGGACTGTCGTCCGTCACGCCGGACAATCGTCTGTCATGACGGAATGTCGTCCGTCATGCCGGACGGTCGTCCGTCTTGCCGGACAGCCATCTGTCACGTCGGTACGACGTCCGTCACACCGGACTGTCGTCCGTCACGCCGGACTGTCATCCGTCACTTCGGTACGTCGTACTCGTCGTCGTCACGGCAATCCATTCGTCCGTCACTTCGGATTGTGGATCCATATATACAGAAACTTTCCCCTGCGCGAATACGCAGGTTATATGTGACATGGTATTATTTCATTTGATATCCATATTGTTGATGTTGAACGAAAAAGTTATTTCCTGTTATGAAACATCCGCCATATTAGATTTATGATGACGTCACATATACAGAAACCTTCTCCTGCGTATTCCATTTCATTTAACACCCATATTGTTGGTATTGAACGAAAAAGTTATTTCCTATTATGGAACATCCGCCGTATTTGATTTATGACGACGTCACATATACCTACAGAAACCTTCCCTAGTTACATCCCCTTTTCCGCTCCTTTAGATTTTTTACTTTCGAAAAAAAAAAGAAGGCTATGTTTTTTATTAGAAAAGGTGTATCTCTGTACCGAATAATTTTTTAATCGGTTCAGCGGGTTAAAGTTTCCCATACAAAAGTTTCATCCCCCTTTTCTACCCCTTTAGGGGTAGATTTTTGAAAAACAAAGTAGCCTATGTTCATCGCCTAGTGTCAAACTATCTTTATTACTTATTTTATCAAAATCAGTCTGGCAGTTTAGCCGTGAAAACCAATCAGACAGACAGACAGATAGACAAACAGACAGACAGAGAGACTTTCGCATTTATGATATTAGTATGGATATATGTATACATAAATATCAATCCATTGATTTTCCTGGCGTTTAGAACTCCGCCTTATTACAGCGTGAAGTCATGGCTCCCAAGCAAAAACTAAATAGTTTACCTTTGTGCATTGCTGTACTCTCCCCTTTGAAAGCTTTATTATGATGTCCGTACTACTTGCATATGCAAGTGAAAGAGGTAAGCTATAGTCTTGAATACGCAATTTGCACGAGTGCTAAAGTGGTAAAAATCCACTAAAAACAATAACTTATGTAGATTTTAAATGGATATTATACTTTTGTTACAGATATTTGTATTCTATATATTTAGATATATCTACTATTTTAATTTTAAATGAAATTACAAAGAAAAAAAATTAACAATTTATTCCATTTAAGCAACAAATAGCTATGACATTTTTTTTCTCTCAATCGTAATTATTTATCACAATTTGGTGTTATAATAATATGTAATGTTTTATAACAACAAATGTCTTTTCTGAACAATGGTTATATAGGTAATACATATACTTTCATAGAGAATGTTTCGCAGCTAATTAGATACATATCTCATGTGACTTAGTTATCGTGGTTCTAGCGTTTACAACTTCAAAATATATAGTTAAAATAACTTAAAAAAACATTTCAGGCATAATTGGAATATATACCTGGTCGAAGGGTACCTGTTATAAATATCTCACAACTTATGTATAGTCCCAAAACATTAACACTCATAATGATTTACTAATTTAATAATTTTATAGTTACTCCTGTCAGACAGGCCGATAACTCAGTTACAACTTTTTTTAATCATAGCCACAGATTTATTAGTAACTATCATATACACACAACAATTACACAAATACGGAAAATTTTATAATGACCATGGAAATTGTCTAGTAATTATAAATTTTAATAATAAGGCTGTAAATATTATTATATGCTCTTGCCTACATAAAATTAAGTACATACAAAATGTTGTTATTATGGGCATCTCCATAACATTATTTATTAATAAATTGTCTTATGCAAGTATTGGAACTCCGTTAATACATTTGGTACTTATAAGTTACACGCAAATATAATACATACAATATGTACAAGACAGAAATATTAAGCACATAATATGAATTTATTTTCTAACGCTTCATATATATAATGCAATGCCAAACAAACAAACAAACAATTCTAATTATGCGAAACAACGACTTTATTACTTTTATGGACACAGTGAATCGTTAGTTTTGAGACATTACATATTGTAAATCACCTTTTCAACACATTTGCTCAAAAAATGCATTTACGAGGTTTGTATACATCGTTCGAAAGTTAAAAATTACGCACTATACAACGGAATGTGCGGTAAAATAGGTACTCTCACCTAAGTACCTGTTTTACCGCATACTCCATTGTCTAGCGCCTTGCGTATCCTTTACGGTTTTTTTTTAATTTCCATAAAGAATATAAAATATAAGAGTTCCACCAAGGAGTTTCACATTACGAGAATAAAAAGGCTGAATGATCGAACCTCCTTGGAAGCGCTTTTGCTCAATACTTTTGTCTCACTTTAAAACTAAAGACAAAATGAGACGAAATATGTAGTTCTAATTTACACTAGGCGCACGTGGCTCCATTTGCATATGCACGCCATTTTCATATTAGAAACTTCAAAGATAGTTGCGACTTTCCGACTGATATTTTTGAACAAAATATGAGTTCAAGCGAGGAATCTGATATTAATATAGAATCTACTCGACCTGATATCTTGAATGAGGCACAATTTGCAGAAAATGGTCTCCTGCCGCAATAATCGCAAGAGCGCTATTTAATGATTTATAATAATTTTATATCTTGGATATATGAAAGAGATGGAGGTTCGATCATTCAGCCTTTTTATTCTCGTAATGTGAAACTCTTTGGTGGAATTCTTATATATTCTTTATGGAAATTAAAAAAAAACCGTGAAGGCTACTCAAGGCGCTATACAACGGAGTATGCGGTAAAACAGGTACTTAGGTGAGAGTACCTATTTTACCGCAAATTCCGTTGTATGTTGCGTAATTTTTAACTTTCGAACAATGTATACGGGCTTCGTAAATGCATGTTTTGAGTAAATGTGTTGACAATAACTATTTTCAGTACTTTTTACATTGTAGACTTAGATGTGCAAGATTGATTGTCTAGGTTGCAATTAACCCCAACTATAGACTACGTGCTTTTAATAAAAGAATTATTCAATGCAGAACAATTTACTTTTAGAAATTCGGCTAAAACCGTCAATGATACATAAATGGACAATAATGAAATACGAGTCAACTATAACACGTAAACGTTACGTGTTAATATTGTGAGTGAATTTTTATAATATAAAAAATTCACAAAAAGAAAAAAAATTGACAACAATTTTTTGTTATAATAAAAAGAGAATAGGCTCATAATCCTAAGAGATTCTAGGCTCTACAATCACCACTATAATGACTAATTAAAGTTATTAGAATGGCAGTGTATTTACAATTTATTCAAGCTGGAAATGATTTCTGCTCAAAGACAATATTAATATTTATTAAGATTATAATGTTACGCTTTGTAAGAGTCAATTCTGTAATTAGGCTTATCGATTACTAATACTATTATGGTAAAACATTACTTAATTGAGATGTGCAATGCATGTTATACGAAAACTTGCAATTTAAGAGAACTGATGCTTGAATTACGTACTAGTATTCAATTAGGTACACCTACCCGGTTTATGTAATAATATTTTTTATTCATAAAACTAACTTTTTAGTGATAAACTTTCATGCCAGTAGTTTGATCGAAGATCCACAAGTCATGAAATCAATAAATGAAGCCTTCATTTAGGCGAACCTGTTGTTAATATTATTCAAAACGCTACAATACTGCTTCAACGCGTTATACCTACTTCCTTGTCTATATTTTCAGTCTTGATCACTAAACCGAAGACTCGTATATGACAATCTGTACTATAGGTGGTTTCTTTTGGCTTGGTATAGGCGCAGTGATGTCCCGGATGACGGCTTCAACAGCAGCTTCCCACTCTAACTGCCGTTTATCTGACAGTCCATCTTTGCCTCCACTCAATCGAGGCATTGTCACCTAAAACAAACACAAGCATAAGCATTCTATCTAATTAGACATAAATCTCAATTAGGTAAATTAGTGAAGAAGCAAATAGTTTTAAAATTTCGCTAATTTTTAATTTAAATGCTAAAGAAAATTGAAGCTGTTTCCAAGAAAGTTTTGCAGTTGATGTCATTAGTATTAGGAGAAAATGACTACAAACGAAATACTTTTTCTCGGTAAAAAAAACATTGTATATTTATGTAATTTTCATTTTGAAGCTTAAAAGCTTCAAGGTTTCACGAATCAATTTTTTGGTAATCACACGGAAAAATGCCTTTGCGTGCCTAATGACCCTAATGTTTTAACAACATTAATTACATTCAATCGATATCGTAAAAAAAATTTCGTTTTTACTTCAAAATATTTCTTTCGGTCTTGCAAATAGATCGTAAACGTCTGTTTAAATTTTTGAGCAAAACTTTTATATTATATTTCCTCTTCCACTGACATATCGACAGTACATTATTTATTACTATTTTAGACATATTAATAGCGAGAACATTTTATCTTGACTCTTTAAACTTTAAGGCAATTATAGAATATATTATTATATTACCAATTAAAAATAAATTTGTTTTATATTTAAATCTTTACAAAATTTTAATTTAAACTCATTGTATTTAACAAAAACAAACACCAGGTAAATTAAATAGAACGAATATTTAACTCCTCAAACAATAAATTCTACATAAGAATCTACAAACGCACGAAAAACCATTTCAACGAAGCTTTTCTGACGCTAACGAAATGACTCACTGAGAGCGCGTCGTCTAATTTCTTTATTGTGACGAGATCGTTTGCAAAAGCAGGAGCGAGTTATTAGTGTTAATTATGACCACGGACTATGTTCATACAAAAATATCTCTTTAAATTCCACACGTACCCATTAAGTCCCAGCTAGACCCAAATACTTCTTAATGAGATTTACATCCCTGAATTATATTGCTGGATGTCCTATAAAGAAACGTGGATAGCCTACCAAAAAGCATATTTTACTAAAACAACTAATAATTCCAGACCCATTTCATTATTGTAAGTAAATATTAATTAAGCAAAAATAATATTACTGTATGTAGTATAGAAATATTTGTGAATAAGTCAGTTATACTAGGCTACATAATATGTTATACCTACAACGAAAATAATTCTATAAGCTACGTAATCACTAACTATATATTTTTTTATAATTACTACAGAAAAACATGCGCGAAACCGCAGACTACTGCGGTACGTGCGGTAAAGCATAAAAATATGGCAAGCCACCAAAATGGTGTGAGTTTACTTAGAAATACTTTCAGTATGTATAAATAACGGCTTCAATTTTTTGCTCAATGTAATCATATTTCTTTCCATACCAATCTAACATTGACACGCAATAGACGAAAAGATGTTCTGAAGGTCGCTAGCATTGACGCACTTTTATAACAGCCCCAAGAGTTTTATGGCCACTACATTTAAAAGTAACGGGATTACACCATAACATTTGTCTTATGCATAATAAAATTTATTTTTTGCTGATACTTTTAATACCACTTTAAATCGAAACAGTGTATAATTTATAGCAAACGTAAAAGATCAGCGTGTCGCCCACATAGGACACATCCCAGACTTGTAGATTTAAGGGAAATAGTTATTTTTTTTTAGTTACATACATACATACATATTTCCACGCTGTATCCCTAGTTAGAATGGACGGGCGCCAAGGGTCGCGGTTCTTACATACTTTTTCGCTTGCTCATATCTCGTCATTCTCCTCACACATTTTCGCTCAGGTGTGCGAGAGCTTTTAACATTTCCATCTGCTACCACTCTGGCTATTTGATCTTCATAAATCAGTTCTTTTTTTTAATTGATTACTGGAAGTTAAACCCAGGACTATTGTTGGCATGAAACTTATTGTTCATTTATGTATGCAAGTACATATAATAAAGCTGTAGAATTGTCCGTGTACACAGAAAATATAGAAGATAAAAATTTTGCGAGACTAGCCATTTAAAATACAATAAAACTTAAAAATACGTACAGTATACATATCTTCACGCTGTATCCCTAACGGGGTAGTCAGAGAGGACGGAGTGCCAAGCGTCGCGATAATTACATACTTCTTTGCTTCCTCAAATCTCATCATTCTCCTCACACATTTTTAAACACACAACTTAAAAATATTATTTTTAAAATATTTATCTGTCTGTCACTTCGTTCGTTCAATCCACAAAAGATATTGCACGGATTTTGACAATACTTAATTTGATACTTTACGTAGAATAATATGTCATTTTCATCCGTCGTGAAGTTTCTGACGAATTCATCTTGCAGGTGCGTTAGTAATTACATTATAGGCATGATATCTATACTATACCTAAAAGCTTTCTATTTCTCAATAGCCTCTAACCTTAGAACCACATAAACTAAGCCATTCAATTATAGGTCTACTATTTACCACAAATTATGTTAAGCATTAGAAAATAAAGCAAGCATTAGGGAACCATTCAGAGAATTTTATTGGGTTATAAAACTAAAAGGGTGGCTGGTTGAGACGTTGAAGTTTTCTTTGACCTTAATTTGGTATTTCACGACTGTTGTTGTGATTGTGCAACAAATAGGTCAGTTATCGTATTACAATTTCATTATGAACTATTTGAGCTTACAATCATGATTGGAAAACAGTAATACCAAGAACTTACAAAAATACTTACAAAGAATACAAAAAACTTATTCATATTTATGTAGTTTCAAATGTTTTGAAATGGAATAATATTTCTGTAACCAATTGTATGGCCACAAACTAAGCATAAGGTTTGAACTTAGCATAAGATAAGTATTGTGAGTACTACGCAACGAACTGGAAAACTAAGGAAACTCGTATGACATCATGATGATCGAGACAGGAATTTATTGACAAACAAGCAAACAATAATAAATGCACAACAAAATCGAACTTAGTCGAAGAATATCGGTTTAAAAAAACTAATTGTCGCACCAATATATCAGTGAAATTATTAAAATTAATAATAAAATAAGTAATTGCACAGATTAGTTAGCTATAAGTAGGTACGTTATCGTCATTGTTTGTCTTCTTCAGCAAACCGAAAACAATTTTCCCATAGACCTAAACGCATCGAGTTCTCGACGGCTAAATGAAAAAGCCTCATTATCATTGAAGCAGAAAACGTTAAGATTAATCTTCTCAGACAATTATTCATCTTAGTTAAAGATACAAAAAAACTAAAGAATAAAGCAAATAAATAATACATACTAATATGATGTTTATAAATATTCTCATAACAAAGAGAGCATCATTGGTCTTCACTTGAGTATCAAATTCGGATATTTATACTAGTATTAGTATTACATGTACGCGTATACAAAATGGTACGCATTCATCAAAAATAATAGGTTCATATTATGTAGGTACAGTTATTATATTCATGTAGTTAGTAATATAAAATAATTAGTAACATAATCAGTACTGTCATGAAATCACGTTTGAACATTATTGAAAAAACTTGGCCAATTGGGGACAGTAATATTGAAGCTTTTGAGTTTTTGTTTGAGTAAGAAGAATTTTTATTTAATATCTCACATGACGATAAAAAAAATACATTGTATTTGCAATAAGTAAAAAAATGAAATAGAAAATTAAAAATACAGAAAAAAATTGCGGTTCTCACATCCGCAACGTCGAAATTAAAATGTTGAAGTTCAATTAATTTGAGTCACCACTTCTCCAAATTTTTTTTATTTTAGCTCTCAGAGGCTTGCTGATCCGCGTTTTAGCAGTTTTCAAAAAAACAATCAGACAAATAGACATTAACACGATTTTAAATCATTCCGTCTTCCAATTCTTGTATTAGACACGAATAACTCGGGTAAATATTTTTAATTACTCTGAATCAAAAATTTTCTTTGTTGTTTGAATGTTTGTCAGTTTGTCTGTTAACACTAACGAATTTAGATGCCTGTTTTGCTATTTTCAAAGAATAGGAGGAATAAAAATAATTGTACTGAAGTACTGTATTGAAGTAGCCTTATGTCAAAAACAAGTGCATTGATCTTGAACTTATGTAGATATACATATGTACGAGTATGGAGATGAATATATTATATTCATCTCCATAATCAAGTCTTAGACAGTTTTTGGCAATCCTCAGAGCAAAAGTAAGTAATGTACATATATATCTAATAAGCACGTTGTGAACTTCTAATGGATGTACAAAATTGACTTACGGACTAAATTCATTAACTTCCTTATCTATTAATTTCTTTATAAAATAACGCTAGAGGTCTTTTTCAATAGGTCGATGTTTTCAATAATGACTCCAATCTGTTCCAACAAGTCATTATTTTTGTGTGAAATAAAACCAAATAAGGCCTTCACAGGTACGTGGCAATTTGTGAGCTTTTCTGTCACAGAAACAAATAACAAAAAACAGTATAGAGTATGTAGAGATAACACGCTACACACAATTCTAAAGTATGATACCCAGATACTCGCTCGATATATTTGTCAACAAGGGGTGCTAAACGACATTGGTTTCTCATTCGCAGAAAAGAAATTAATGGGGTTGTTTGCTGAAAACTGATCCCTTGGGTGGCCTATCACATACTTGGACAAGTAATGTAATTGAAGTATTATAACGACTTTCAGATAATATATTCAATTTGAAATCTTCATCATTTAATGTAAGTACCTACAATGAATAGTAACTTTAAACATTGAAGGAATCTTCAGAAAATCTATTTATAAATGTCCATTTCTTTACAGTGAATAATAAAACTAATATTTTTTGTCTGTATTTTAATAGCACTTTGGCACCAGAAAGTGGTACCAACTTGTGACAGTTTGCTTGCCCATTTCGACAAAATATGTGTAGCAACCCAATTAATAACGTATAAAGTATGAGAACACCCACCAATGAGAATAATGAAAATATCGTAACCATCGAAGATTTATAATTGAAAAGTTACAAGTTGGAAATAAACATTTACAAACTTTTAAAATTAACTCCTAACTTAACATAATCAATAAATGAATAAAAATTTAGAAAGAATTATTGCATTAACCCTTAACAACCCAGAAAGCTTTTGTTATGTAACTGACCAGTTGTGTCTTCCAGACACATTATAGAGAATTTAGGGAATTTGAAAGGAAACTATTCAATATTAATACAATACGAATGTATATTTATAGTTTTATTAAAGTGTCATATAATAGTTAAGTTATACAGTATTTTTCATTTATTTACAAACACTACAAATTATTTTTTTCAAAGAATGTTCTGAGCAAACGTTGCGATTACATTTAGCACAGCATTGTTTCGAAGCTCTTGATATTTGATATGGACAAATGTGGAAACGCTTTTTTCTCTTAGCAGCTGGTTTAGTTGATTAAGAAGCTCGATCTAAGAAGCTTGATCTACTCCTACTACGTCTTGTATGACTGCCAAGTGATAACTTGTTAGGTTTTTTTTTGCTTCGTCTTGAGGAGTCACTAAGTCGGTTGCGATTTCTTGTAAAAAAAGTCTTCTTTGTGTGTTTTTCTTACGTTGATTCCAAGCTAAATATAAATTCTTCCATATAATTAGCGATGCGACGCCAACAACATCTATAATATTTTGAAAAAATGCAACTGGTCATCTGTTTGTTTTACGTCGAACTGTATATTCATGAACCATCTAATCAAGCGTATCAACGCCTCCCTTGGTAGAGTTGTAATACAAATTTATGTCAGATTTGTTTTTATTGTTCACATCTACTTCTTTATTATGTTGCATTGTAGACAGGAAAATAACCGCACGGTTCTTTTTAGGTACATACGATACCAATGTTATATGTCATATCAACAGCAACATCCTCGTTGTCACTATCGATTTCACCCACAAAAATGTTTTCGTCATCACTTGCATCCAGCACACGTTGAATTTGGTCCTGTGTAAGTTTCTTTCTCGCCATTTCTTACAACAAAAATAAATGCGAGCACAACTGCTTTATACCATAGGTATCTGAGCACTGTAACCAAATAATCTAAACTACGTGTACAAAGACTAGGATTGTAAGGTACACAATACCTTGTGTTCATATTCCTACTCACTTCAATATAATTCTAAGAAGTAATATGAACAATCGACCTACCTTCATATTCAAATCAAACAAAATAATCACTGTGTCTGTGGGACACTTGCGGGTTGATAAGTTACTATTTTGCTTATCGTTAATAAATATTAAACGAAACATTTCAGAATAAAAACTATTACATATTTAAATTCGCAAAACCATGGAGAAAGAATAGATAAAGCGGTTTTTAGTAAAAATAAATAGATAAGTTTTTATGCGTAAACAAGCGTAAAATTGTGTCCGCGAGATACATGTGGGTTGTTTAGGGTTAAATGAATTATTAAATAATAAAAGAATTATCAAATAATTATTAGGATATGTATGACTTTTTTGTTATTAATAAATAAACTCAAAAAAAGAAAGAATTTATAAAAAAAATTAAATAAACTTAACTGATATCAATTCTAACGATAAATATGGGGGATTACTAATAATGGAGTGGAACCAGATACTGATAACTTCTGCATTACCTATAGGTACCACTTCCTTACAGTAAGCCCTATTTTTTACGACTTGAGCAGTTACAACTTTCAGCTTATAATATGTATCTACGATAAAAAATGTAGTTTAATGTAGTGATGACTCACTTTGAAACTTTAAAACATCTTTCGTCTTTCTTACGTCGTGATTACGTTTACGTAATAATATATACATATATAAGTATACGTGTATGTTTCGCTTCTTCAAACATCGAGCATCACATCAATCACGTTTGGATCTCTACGAGTGTAGACAAGTCGAGACGGCTGTTTACGTTGAACGTACGTCTGTCAACACATTTTACTGATCTATTCGGCTAAGTACAGTTTCTTAATTCATAGTGTCAGCTGCCATTACATTAATTACATTCAATATTTGAAGTATATCCACTTCACATTATTTTGATAATTGCCGAACATATTATTTACATTTTATTTTTCATAGATATATTTTTCTACTCGTATTATCTTGAAATATCCTATCTACCTACATAATATGTTGATAGTCACTGATGTTGCAAAGGTGTTCCTATGTAAGAAAGCAATAGCTTATACACGGCCCACTACCGGCTACAAAATATTTTTCGCAAAGGTGATTTGTAGAAAACAGGCTATATTTTACCACGCCCCGTGCTGATTAGTGGATAATACAGGCTACATGTACTATCAGTGTTTACAAGCCGACCTCTTTTTTTGTAACGTGGGAAAAACTTTTAAAAGGCATCCAAGTAAGCAATTAGAAGAAGTCTTCTCCGTCGCATGTCGAAGCACCTCTCGGGGAAGGCTCTGTCTAAGGAATCTTCGATGTTATACGAACACATCCTCTTCGGAGTTGCCTGAAGTAGTGATCGCTCACTCACGCTCAGATCATCTGTAACTTCAAAAGCCCCCTTTCGCCTCTTTACAACAGATGGCAAATATCGTAGCCCTATTCTTTTAATCCCGGGATCACCACGTCGTAACGTTCGTGGAGTCACGGGTGCGTTGCCGGCCTTTAGGGAATTAGAGAAAGGAGAGGTAGGGGGTGATGGGCCACCGGCACTCTCACTCACCGAACAAAATACAACAGCAATAGATGCTGTTATTTCACGCCGATATTCTGTGAGAGGGTTGTATTTCACCGGACGAGCCGGCCCAATTCGTGCTGAAAATGGAGCATGGCTCTACCACTCTTGAAAATTAGATTTGATGGGTTAATAGGCCCATATTACGAATTTACAACAGCCGAAGCGGAAGCGAAGCACTGCTATGCCACGAGTGCCTACTTAAAAATATGTACGTATGTATGTACGTATATTTTGCTACCTCAAAATTACTTATATCATATTATATCTAACAGCTTTGTACGTAATATTACAAATATGTTCACAGACTTCACATTTTTTCCTACTTAAAGTTTCTTAAAACAACATCCACATTGGTCTCATTAGAATAATTCTAGATACGTCGAAAAATCTCACCTATAAGTAAGAACATAGAGACAAAAATAGAGCAAATAAGGAAACTGACATATTACAATAAATAATGTAACCAATAAAAATGACACTTTTATGGATGTTCTAACACAGCACTGATAGATAAAAACCATGTTTTCATGTTTAACTATTTCCTATTCACAATATACTAAATGCCGACATCTGCATTCTAAGCTGGAGCTTTTTCCGGGAATTTTTCTAAATTGGGTTGTAGTCTGGGCGTTACTAGGAGCTCCTCTCGTTTGTTGTGTAGTATCTGTATTCTGCATTCATAGTACCAAGCCTAGTACTTAGTTTGGAGTAACATAATTTGTGTAATAGTCTAGTTATTAAAATTATATATGTATTATTACTTAAATTTGTGCGTATGTCTATGTCTAGCCATACTTGAAAGCAAGCGTCGATGAGTCTAGGAAACTACGTATTCCTGTCTGAAAAGCGAAGTTCGTCTAAGATTACTAGCTTAAACCAAGGTTAAGCTGTGGCATGGCCTCGTTCTCAAAAGCGGAATAATCTCGTAATTATCTTCTAACATCTTTGACGTACCGATGGCTGCATTAATCAAATATCCATCCATAGTATTGTGCGCAATGAAAATAGATGCTTATTCATTACTCCTTCACAACAAGAGTTAATAAAAGTTATTTAAAGAACAAGAAGCAAATCTTCCTTTTATTCTACGATAAAACAAATTGATCATACGTTACAGTTGGTGTAATTAATTAGTATTTATTAATAATTAAAGATTATTTATTGTTAATAATAACCGATTTGTTTGATTAAAGTAATAAAAGGAAAATTCATGAAATTAATGAAGCTTCTCGATGAATAATAATAATAACATTAAAAGTTCGAATCGATTCCTTTAAATCCTAAGGGTAAGGCAAATATAATCACCTTATTAGTTTTCTCGTGATTTCTATAAAAAAAAAGACAAAGTCGCTAAGTTATAGGCAATAACATTTTTGTTTTTAATAGGTCTATCTTGGTATGGGCTAGTTTAGTATTCACTAAAAATTTAACTTGAAGATTTAAGGGATTCTTTATCAATTTTACTAAATATCTACATAATTATTAATGATTTATTACTATACTAAACGGATTACTCGAAATGAGGAAAAAGGTTATTAAATATATTGTTAGGTTACGATTGTAACAAACGAGATAGTTTTCAAATTTCTCTTACCACAGTTAGCACCTTCCTAAGGTCATTGTGCAGGGCAGACACGTCGACTCCTCTGCCGGCGTCGCCCAGTCTCCGTAACGTATCTGCCAAAGGTCCAGAGAGTGCTCGTAGTTGTTGCCAAGATCTTGCGTACTGTCGTCGTACTAACTCAATGATAGTTGAAGTTAAAGCTAATCCAATTAAAATATACAATGTACATAACAGCATGTATTTCGGTCTTTCTGAAAAAAAAATAAACAAGTTTCAATAACGGTATACTATTATAAAAAAAACAATAACAGGATCGCTAAAGTACGTTGAAAATATCTATTAAATTAAATTATTAAATTATTACTACAATTATGTTTTTATGCTTTTTCGATCCAAAGTAAACATTTTAGGATTTTCGTTTGTTTGCCTGCTCTTTTGTTTGTTTTAACTATTGTGCGAAGGTTTTATCGTTGTTTGTATAATTACGCTATTTTTTTATAAGAGGATTGAAGCTATTGATTTGTGAAAGTATAACGTCGATATAAGCTGAATATAAAATGTTTTTTCCGTATTCCCTGCTGACGATGTCGCGAGGAAAAGATAGCACAGGAACAAGGGATGTCCATAAATAAATACATAAATAAATAATAAATAATCAGTCAGTTTTTCTTACTTGGCACAAGGTCACCAAATCCTATAGTGGTCATTGTGATAAAACAAAAGTAAAATCCATCGTAAAAAGTCCAGTCATCTTCCCACATTTTAAATAAGCCAGCTCCAGCCGACAAATACACAAATAAGAAACACACTGCCCAAAGAGCGTACAGAGACCGCCGACTTGTGGGGTTCGCTGCCATCACACGGCTACAACATTCTGGAAATAAAACAAAAATCATGGATAAAAAATAAGCATTGAATCAGAGCACTCAAAAAAAAGAAAATTGTAAATATATTGACCGTAACGAGTATATATAGGTGAATTCTTTTTAATTACTTTATACGAGGAAATTTAAAAAAAATAGGCATATCTACATCACCTATTGCACTTTAAGTACGTAATCGGTTTGTAAAAACTCATCATGTGTATAAGGTACGATATATTGTAACTAATCCGTTGGTGCGAAAAGCACATATTACTTGCCTTTTAATCCGAAGACTCCAACTTCGATCCCTGATCAGGCCAATTTAGGACACGATCTTTTCTAAAGGCTTGTAGTCTAGATATTACAACTTACTAGATACTCCCTCAGTTCATTATGGCACTTCAGTTTATTTCTCTATGAGCATAACGTAACATACTAAATACGTACGTACGTATAAGCCACTCTAGCAGTATACAAGTTTACTGCTTAGATTGTAAAGTAATTGTGATTGTTTATTTAGAAGAAAATTAATAATTCAGTTTTACTTACTAGGCATTTCAGGCAAATGCTTGCCAATCACAGATACCATCGTTGCAAATACTCTTCCTAAATCAGCGATAACAGTAAGCGTTAATGGTATACCAATAAGTGCGTAAGCAATGCAGAATAGTCTACCCCAAAAGGTTTCAGGGACAATGTTACCATAACCTGAAATAAAATAATTTCTGCTAAAATTTTTAAAACACACTGGCGAGCAACAAATTCGAATTCGTTGCCGGCGAGCTGAAAAGTTGACCTATCGAGCGTAGATACTTAGCGCCTTAATTATAAAATCGTAATCGATCACATTGAACTGTAAAGTTGACTTGATTTTTTAAGATAAATATGAAGATTTCTAAGACTATTACTTATACCTTAAAATATAAGTACATATTTATACAGAGATAACTGGTCACACGTATGATGAGGTGACTTCATATTACATACATATATTAACAGATGAATTATTAGTAGCCGATGTATTGATCAGAATATTAAACATACTCTTCTCTACTTGGTTAACCCCATTTGCTCAACTCAATGACTAATAATAAATTAACGACAAACATATCGATATAGAATCACCTCATGCGCCTTCCATAATGAAAGTGCTAGCAATAGGTGCGATTAATTCATCCATAAGTTAACCGCGCATAACATTGCTTAATATCAGCAACTGTTTTCTGAAAGATTCTTTCTGAAACGAAATATACCATCATATGATCATACGTTTCATTCGTTGTTTCATCAAATTTTTCATGATAACTTTAACAGTGTATAATATGTCGTTCAATTTCACTAAACATTATAAATGCTTACATGTTCTTTACACACCTATAGTGGTGAGCACCGTTGACGAAAAGAAGACGGCCTGCAAGGTACTCCATTTTACTTCGAGTGCAGGGAAATTGTTTTCTACTTCAAGTGCCAATCCGCTGGAAGACGCTTCTTCTAAAATCTTACAAGATAATGTACATTTCTTTCAACATTTTAAAATAAAATGGTTGAAGTCAATATTTCTAAATAATCTAAATACTTACTTTCTCATAAACTGCTAATTGATCACTAAGTAGCTTTTCCATACTAGCTTCTTCGGTTCCGTTACTGCTTCTTTCAGATACAAACCGAATTAAGTTCCATCGTTCTGTTAGTAAACGATTTCTGTGAAACTCCTGTTTGGCTATTTCAGCGGGATGCTCTAATTCACGAAATACCTAATAATCAACACAAAAAAAAATGAATAAATAAAAATATAAAAATGAAATCAAGCGCAATGTTAACCACATGCCATAATTAATTGATCGAATACGAACAATTTTAGATAAAGATAGTCATATTTAAATTATAATATATAATCTTATTAAGTATATGCATGAATTAGATTACTATTACAAATATTCGTGATACTTTTATAATAAAAAAGAAGATATCGTGCCGTAACTCTTAAAAGCCTTCAAATTCTTTTTCATATAAGCATACAGGAGATTTGTTAAGTTTAACTTCGCTGACTTCGGGAAAATTTGAGGAGTCTCCTGGATTCTTGCAAACTGGAATATGAGGTGGAAACACTTTTTGATACAGGATTCCATGCCAATCAGTTTCGTTCAACCATACATGGTTCTTGATATCATATACTCCAGCTTTAAGAGAACCGAAACGTTTTGTCGGATCGACTTGTAATAAATTCTTAATAAATGATTTACAATTGGAAGTCATACTTTCAGGAGTTTTGAATGTACCCTCTAAAACTTTCTCGTATAATCTAATTGGGTCGCTGTGGTAAAAAGGGGGATATCCAGCAATCATTTCATATACAAGAACTCCTAATGACCACCAATCCACAGAGAAGGTATATCCTTTTGACATAATTATTTCTGGAGCTAAATATTCAGGAGTGCCACACAATGTCCATGTTCGATTCTTTATAACCTTACAGAAGCCAAAATCGGCTAGTTTTATATATCCTGTTTCAGACATTAATATATTTTCTGGTTTGACGTCTCTATGGATTACAGAACAATTGTGGAGATATTCCAAAGCAAGAATAACTTGTGCTGCATAAAACTGAGCCCATGACTCAGACAAAATTCCAAACCTTTTTGTTAATGTAAATAATTCCCCTCCCGATTCGTAAGGAAAAACAAAATAAACGTACAAATTATCTTTTAAAGTATAATCTAATGTTACAATTAATGGGAATTTAACACACTGTAGAACTTTCTTCTCTGTTAACAACTGTTTTACACATTTCTTTTCTACGGCTTTGCTTTTTTCTACTGCTTTCATTGCATAATACATGAAGGAACTTTTATCACGAACTAGGAAGACTTTTCCATATGAACCACATCCCAAAGTTTTAATAATGTCAAAATTATCAACGGATTTTTTACAGGGTGTAAGGTGTTCAGTATAACTTTTATGAAATTCTTGTTTCAAAACATCTAAATAACGTTTATGGTCGATTTGGTATTCATAGCTAAATCCAGTGCGTTTTTCTTCAACTGCTTTGTCAAACGTCATTTTTTCGCTTCGTATTAATGAGTATATTTACATCGATAAATCGTGATAATACATATGAAGGGAATGTTTAAAAATCTTAACAAAAACTTTTGTGTAAAAACTGTAACAAAGCCAACAAAGGCTCGTCACAAGCATGTTACAAATTTGATTACATTCAAAAGGTTATAACGTTACAATTATATTATGTTACAACAGTATGTAGAACATAAGTCAAAATAAAATAAGGTACGGTACTGGATTGCAGATTTGTCAAACGCGATTTGTTTCTTTTTATATTGCTTCATTACCATTAAAGAGATTTTATTCCGTTATTAGGCCGTGTAATAGACTAATGATATCTATAAGATCGCAGTAATCCCAGACTAACCCTACGTCATTTTAGCGCAGCTGATATTTTATGAATAAAATTGTGGGCGTCCAGGCAAAAAGGGTCCAGTGGTCGGCATTTAGTTTCCGAGATATACCTATGTCGGAATGTTCTGTGTAAATGTGCAAAGATAATTTATGTATATTATTATAATAGATATGTATGTGGGTAAAAAGAAATAAATCAGTCAGTGTGCAACTACAGTCGTGTTTATGTTGTCTCCTTAAATATAAAGAAATAACAATATATGCAGTTTTGTAAAGTTGGGTGAAAAAATGGCGATTTTAATTGATTATTAATTAATGCTCAATTATCTACAAGTTCATATAGTAAATGACTTTATATGATGTTTCTAAGTAGAAACAAACAAGTAGAAGTGTGTTTTCTTTTCAATCAAACTTTAAAAATGCTTTTTCTCCAAACGAGCTTTTTCAGTTTCAACTTTAAATGCCAGTTTTTGAATATTTTTTTAATACTTATTATTAATTGACTATTGTAAATTCCGAATCTAGTTTTAATTCAATACTCCACTACTGGACTCTTTTTGCTTGGACGCCCACAATTAGTTTGAAATGTGCTCGTAGTTAAGAACGCCTTTGGGACCTTATTATAGGTAACAGATACAAGAGGTAGGTATATAAAAACCTTACTCACTTATGTTTACATATGATAGCTAGTTTTTATATATATTTAACACAATATTTTTAAAAACCAACATTCATTATTGCTATACACATTCCGTGGACCCTTCGCCTTAACATTCGTTAAGCTCGTAAAAATTAGAGAGCCTACGTCGTACTAGTACGAGTAAGCCCAAATTTTAACACAAATTTTTTTCGGGATACTATTTCGAGACATTTTGTAAGCAGTCAGACCAATTTGAAGGACCAAACATCCCCCCAGGAACGATGAAAGATCCGCTGATTGTTATGTTCATGAGTGCGAGGTGATTGCGATTGCTTCGATGGTGATCAATTATCAAGGTTTTTCAATGAATCAGTTCAAAATGAATCAGGTACTTTTATTTTCACTTCGATTTATTTTCATATGTTTGTACCTATTCGCAACCTAGTTTAAGTTATTGTTTTTACAAAGAAATTAAATGCAATGCAAACGATACATACTGATAATAATGAAATAAATATTATGAAGATTGAGTGAATGATCAAGTACAAAACTTTGCATATGATAACAACGAAATTCGATAACATGATCATATTAAAAAAATAATAATAATACTTTTTTACATTTTAATTGTTCATGTCTCATTGAAGACAACGTAAGAACGTAAGAAAAAAGCTAAGTAAGCTTGGTATTACTTTTACATCTGCGTAACTCCTGTTTTCATACGATATATTACAATAAACTCTCTTATATTCTGCGTCTATTTTCATTACATATCTACATTAAAAACCGAAAATAAAATAGGTACTTATGGAGTTCTTTAAATTTTCAATTGGTTAAAATTGCATTCAAATTGATTTTATAAATAGGCACTAAAGTTTTATTAAATAATTATTAAAACATTTCGTTAGGATAAATAACCTAAATATCAAGAAGCTGTCCTTTAATACCATATTACCATCTAATCATTAGATTAGTGCGAGTGAAAGCATTAGATTCTAATGCTTTCACTCGCGCTTATGCGCACAAATAATGCCCTCGTGCTCATACTCACAGCGGACTTATCGTGTCTGAAGGGATATTCAGACCTTGGGATTGGCCTGGCTCCTTACAAAATGTGTCGAAATAGTACTCCAAGTAACATTTATGTAAAGGCTTGCTACTGTGACGTATGTTCCCTAATTTTTTTGCGAGCTTTGAAGTGTCTGGCGGAAGTAAGGGCTAAACGCCCACGGAGAGTGTCTAGCAATAATAAATGTTGACTTTGAACAGTATTCCGTAAAACATATATAAAATCAGTTATCATAATTTAAGATAGGCGAGTAAGGATTATACTATGTATGTACCTTTTGTACCTGACCAGTAAAATGGCTCTATTTTCATAGTAGCAAGTACGCATGTGTTCTTAACTAAATAATATTTATGCACAAAATTTTAGCTTTGCTAAAATTACGTAAGTCTGGGGGCTCTGCGATCTTACTGTATTATAGTTAAAATTCAGCAAATGGTCAATGTTGAAAGGTTTTACAACATACAGATTTTGATGAAATCGTTAGACCTTTCGTGTAGTTTTTAATGCAATTTGTATCTTGTACCTAATTTGTACTTTGTAATAGTACCTTTCGTGTAGTTTTTAATGCAATTTGTACGTTGTACCTAATTAGTACCTTGCAATACCTTTCGTGTAGTTTTTAATGATGAATGAAAAACAGATAAACGGCAATATAATTGTATCGTTTTTGGTGTGATGAATACTTTCATATAAAATTTCTTTCCTCGTCATTCAAGCTGTTGTTAATGATATTACATTTGAAATCCGTTTAATAACTTTTAATATTCCACTACAACAAAAAACACTGACTTTACACTGACTAATACTTTGAACGAAATCTTATTTCATATTTGAGTAAGTATTGATTTGTAAATTATACTACCAGTTTACGGTAGTAACTAATTAATCTAGAAAATAGACACTCGATTTTTTTGTAAACTTTACATGGTAATGCTAATACAAATATCAACGTCAATTTTTGAACTTGTCAGTTGTTGTCAGCTTTGTTGTCTTTGTGTTATTGTGAGTTTATTTCAGCATTTTACGAGTTTAAAAATGAATAAAACTATTAGAAGCAGAGTGCAGGACATGTTGTTTTGCATGATTTCCAAGTTTCAAGAAAAACATTAGGAGAAAGACGAATTCAAACAAAAACAAGATTGTTTACGTGTGGCATTAGCCTTTTTAGGTTAGTTGACGCTATAATTTTGATTTTTGGTTTGAATTCAAATATTTCAGAACCATGATTTTGAGTATTACGAAAATTTTATTATCTGCCACATCCATTATACGTTATAATAAACACCAAAATAGTTATGCGTCTCCTGTATATGTATAGTTCAAACTAGGGATGTTACGGAGGTTTGATTCCGATTTCGAATAGTCGGAACTTCCGATTGATATTATTACAGTTCCGATTTCGACTTCGGCTCCGACAATTTTAAATCGGAGGTTAAAATCAGAAGTCGAAGCACAGCGGCGGCGGCGGCCATGGTCAGCGCGTATGAACAAATGAATGTTTCTATTGAAGGGAACCCTTCTCCTTACGTGCTTTCTGTTCGCGCTTTAATGAAACTTATCCGAATTTTCGATGTGTTAGTGTGTTCCATTTGATGTGTGACAAATTTATCTGAATTAAACAATGAAGCCAAAAACAAGTATTACTTGGAACTGCTTGGCTAAGGTTTAGACTGTTATTGTATTAAAAGAAGATTGAGGAGTCAGTAGGATGACAGTAAAATAAATAATTAACGCCCTAACACATTTAGAACCGGTAATAACGAAACTCAATAGGTACTTTTTTTTAAAACATGTTTGAAAAATACATAAAATTGCTTACATTTTAGATTGACTGTTATCGAATAATTGAATGACACAGTTACTAAAAAAAGGCATCTCCAATAAGTTCTCAAATTTTAAAACTTAATTCGTCAAGATTTAACACTTTTCAAATATTATATGTTTACGGGATTTAATATTTTAAGATATTAATTTCGTAAACTTTCGTAACTGACAATTTTTTCGATGTAATATTAATTTTTTTAATCATAGACATATTTTTATGGTTGTCTATCTTTGGGAGGCAAAGGAACTATATACTTTTACAGCCAATGTTTTTTATGTTGTTAGTGAATTTAATACAGAATGGAATCCGCCTTATGAAAACATTCTCTTTGGGTAGGTTACATTAGGTTAGGTAAGTGTATAAACTGAATCCGCTTTATGAGAACACTCTTTTTGGGTGGGTTAGGTTAGGTAAGTGTATAAACCACAACACGCGAGCTGAGCGAGCGAAGCGAGCATGCCGCGGCAGCAGCCGGCGAAGCGCCAGGTCGGAATCCGTCTTATGAGAATACTCTCTTTAGGTAGGTTAGGTTAGATAAGTTTATAAACCACAATGCGTGAGCCGAGCGAGCGTGCCGCGGCAGCGGCCGGCGAAGCGCCAGGTCGAAATCCGCCTTATTAGAATACTCTCTTGAAGTAGGTTAGGTTAGGATAAGAAATATTAAAAACAAATTTGATATAACGAGGCCTCGGACCAAGAACCTTGGTCCGAGGCTGAGGCTGATAACATAATTGTCAATATTTCGATACCTACATTAAAAAAAAACTTGTCTATGTCATAATTAATTTTTTGTTGCTTAAATGTCATACATAATTTATAGTTACGTAAAAACTTAAAAATTATAAATTAAAATATAATTTTAGATTAAATAATATAATGTTTGAAAAGTGTTAGATCTTGACGAATGAAGTTTTAAAATTTGAGAACTTATTGGAAATGCCTTTTTTAGTAACTGTGTCATTCAATTATTCAATAACAGTCAATCTAAAATGTAAGCAATTTTATGTATTTTTCAAACATGTTTTAAAAAAAAGTACCTATTGATTTTCGTTATTACCGGTTCTAAAATGTGTTAGGGCGTTAATTATTTATTTTACTGTCATCCTACTAATTCCTCAATCTTCTTTTAATACGATAACAGCCTAAAGCGCTTCCAACTGCTTCAATAAAGTTTGTGCGAATTCATCAAAGTGTATACCTTGTACGAAGCAAAACTTTTGTTCATTAAATACAATATGTTTCTTTTGGAGTCAATTCATTTGATTTGATTTACTACTAGTACTTTTTAAGATTTAAGAAAATTTGTTTTTTTTTATTTTCAACGCCTAGGCCTAAAGCAGGTGTATTATTTATTGAAGTAAAATTAAAGAGGTTGAATAATGTTCGTATTATTTTATTTTATTAGATTTGCTCTTCATCTCTCTTCTGCTTCCACCTCCGACTTTGATTCTGAATCCAGTTCCTGTTCCGACAAATCAAATTTAAAAACTCCGATTCCGACCGGTTCCGATAAAACCACTTCCGTAACATCCCTAGTTCAAACTACGTGCACAAGATAAGGACGGTACGAAGTCCTAAAGTGTATAATTTGATCTGCGGTCGACCATACCTCTGAAAATATTATATTGAAATTTCAAAACAAATCCTCCAATTTTCTTTGACAGACAAATAGGAGGATAGTGCAGGGTAAACGAAATAGGGGAAACTATCACAAATCTTACTGATTTAGAGCAAAAAGATCGAATCAAAACCCAACACCAGTACTTGGAAGAAATAGTTTAAATCACTGGTAAGCTTTTACTGAGTGTAGGTACCTACCTACATTAGATTTGTTTTGCTGATGTTAATGTAGCACAAAACCTAATCATTTCGTTTAATCATTGTTTACAGATGTGAGTGTTACAACATTAAAAAGAATAAAAAAGGAAGGTGCTATAAATGAAGGTGTCTGGAATAAAGCCAGGCAAAAAACGGCCACATAAACTCACTGTCTCTGACCTAAATAGTTTCGACATAGATGATATTCGTAACAAAATCAATGAATACTATATTGTCAGAAAACAGGTTCCCACATTGAGAAAATTGTTGGTGGATTTAAAAGAAAGCATTGGATTTGAATTGAATTGAAAAATAATAAAAGTGTCTTAAGTGTATAAAAAGGGTGTACTTGATCGAAACAAAAAGCGTTTTTGCGGTGGAACATAAATAAGTTCAAATAGTGACAAAACTTCAGTGCAATGACATAAAAATTGCTTCACTAGAAATTAACATAATTTTGAGGTTAGTTCTAAACTGGTAAAACCAAAGACATTATAGAAGCAGATGAAATCAGTGTTACCTTTTGAGAAAATAAATAAAGAGCGGTATAAACGTATCAACTAATAATAAAAACCGATAAAGATTTATATTCACGTTCCAACTGATTATCCAACTACTCATCCGACAAAAAAAAGGAATTACAATTACAAGAACTATTGATTAAAATTAAATTGTAAATGCAGCAACAAACGAAATATCTTACTGAAAATTTAATAAACAAGATGGAAGAAAAACTGCAAACCATACTAAAAGAAAATTTAAATTTAAAACAAAATATAGAAAATTTAGAAAACAAAATAGAGAAAATGAAAATGAAAAGAGACATAGACATAAGGGACCGGAAAAATTAAACATGCCATTATTAATCTACAAATTAAAAGACATCATTAGTAAATTAGACATTAATATAGACTTTAGAGAGATAAATAAAGCACGGCGAGTTGAAAAAAATATCTGTTGGAAAAAATAAGACCTGTAGCTGTAACAATGGTAAATAAATGGAAAAAATATGAAATACTTCAAAACAAAAAAAGGTTGGATAAGATATACATTACAGAAAACTATCCAAAACATGTGCTAGAGATAAGACTTTCACTAAAAGATAAACTAATGCAAGAAAGAGCAAAAGGTAACTGTACTATCATAAAGTATGATGAACTAATAGTTAAGGAAAACAAAAACTCTAGTAAAAGGAAGAGAACATCATCTACACCGAACAAACATCTCACCGAAATTTCTTTTGTTACCAAAGATGGAACAATACATGCACCTAAGGTTAACATAATTAATGCGTTTTACTACATGAGAAGTCGATCTAACTCGCTAACGACGGATAAAACTGCGAAAAAACAGCAACTACAAGTAAACTGGAAACCAACAACACATTTAAAACACACTAACAATGCAAATAAATCATCATTCTCCAATGTAATTCCTTTATTGAATTTAAAGTTTGCAAGAAATCAAACAATTACTATAATACGGGTTTACATACCGACAACTGACTACAGCGACGATTAGTAGTATAATACAAACAGTACACAACCAAACAATAATTATACAAGGAGATTTTAATAGCAAAGTAGGTAAACGTCAAATAGGTAAAAAAAAGAAACATGTAGGTAACTATGGATATGGAACTAGAAATGAAAGAGGACTATTACTTTTAAAATGTTGTAGAACGAATGATTTGAAAATAATAAACACCTATTTTAAAAAACGGAATAACAGAAAATTGACTTAATTGTCGCCAGATTCCAAAACAAAAAACGAAATCGACTATGTTATATGTAAATCGGAAAAAATTTTTAAAGATGTTGACGTAGTAAACAAGATCAATTTTTTCTCTGACCACATAATGTGGTTCTTTCGCCTGAAGCACAGGTCCAATCTAGTTCAGGCTCATAAAATCATACATCTGTAAATATACCTATTTACAGATGTAAGAAAATATTATGTACTTTGACCTTTTTATTAAAATAAAATATTGTTTATTGTAATTTTAGGCTGTAGTATATCACTCGGGAAATTAACTAGGCGAAAAATACTAAAACCGCTTACAAGACCATATAGTATGATAAGTGAGTACCACTATTGCACAAAATTAAAAAAAATATTATAAAACATAGACCAGGATTCAAAAACAGATGTATGAAAGTATTATCATAAAATAGAAAAATGTAAAAAAAAAGCAGATGAAAGTAATGAACTACACAGTATCTAAATCAATTGAATTTTCAAAAGATACCAGTCCATTAATCGAAAAAAGGGCTACGTTGAAAAGGAAAATTAATAAATTAGAAGGCGAAAAAAAGGAATTGAAAGAAAGAAAGAAGAAAGAAATTAATAAAAAAAGAAAAGAAACAACAAAAAACCACTCAATAAAAATAATACTACAAAAGTTATTAGCAGATAAAAATTTTATATTGGGCTTACAAAAAATAACAGGAGAAATAGGAAGCAATAGAAAAGAAATACTTAATATAACCACAAATTATTAAACAAACTTATACACAAGTTCGGTAAGGATTCACAATCGACAACAAATTCAAGAGATATATCACGATAGAAATGAGAAAGAAATACTGAGTATCACTCCTGAAAAAATTATAAAAGCTTTAGATTCGTTAACCACTAACAAAGCACCTGGACCAGATAACATAAGTTCACAAAATTCTAAAGCAGGAAAATTTATACTCGCAAACAAATTACCACAGCTTTTGAGTAAAATTGTAGAAGAATAAAGAATCTCAGATCAATGTTCAACATCACAATTCATAAAAAAGGAAACTATAAAGATATTAACAACTATAGACCTATTGGCATAATTACTAATCCATACAAGATTTTCTCAAAATAATTACAAAACAAATAAACCCTTATCTCGACATAGAACAACCACGAGAGCAAGCGGGATTTAGAAGCGGATAGTCAGATGTAACCACCTACAAAGTGTACAGCAAATAATCGAAAAAGCTAATGGGAAACTCTTCTAACGAATATCAAATAACTATAATAATAATAATAACATTTATTTGACTTTTCTAACATTACAAACTTTTTACATTTATGCTCTGATACCCACGCTAAGATTAAACTTGTGTTGTGGGTGTCAGTGTAAAACTTATAGTTACTTATAGTATAGAAAAATAACAAAGATTACTTTTATAATAATTTAATGAATTTAATGAATTGCCTCTACGTAAGTAAATGTATGTATGTTCAAGTGAATATGTGAATATAATATATATGTGTGTAAAAATCTTTAGTACCTACTTTAATTGTGTTAACTTTCAAACATAACCCAGCAGTGACTGTCTCATGATAATTAAGTTTTTGTAACCAATATTTGCTTTAATTTTACAGTCATGTCTGTTACAGCGTTGAATGTTGCAGTGTTTATTGGCTGTATTGTATAAATGACTGTCCGCAATTAAAAAGTGACGTTTAGTAAGAGCAAATCTAAATCGCTTAACGTGACAAACCTTATGTGTTCTAATGTTTATAGTGCCATGCTTCGTGTCAGAATCAAGATGTTTCCTTAAGATAGTCTGAAGAACAAAAAGCTGTCTCACAGTGAGGACCTGACATTCTTGATACAGTAAGTGTATAGGGTATCTGTAAGATTTGAAACACATCACCTTCAAAAATGCACGCTGTGCACGTTCCAGAGGCAGAATAGTTGTTTTTGGTGTACCCCCCCAAACAGTAATACGGTAAGACAGAATTGATTGTCATAATGCGGAGTAAACAATTTTAAGGGTGGCATAATCGGATGAGAATCTAAGACACTGGTTCCCAAACTTATTTTGTCTACTGAGTCGAGAGCTCATGCAGTCGTTGTCTAAGATGCCTCCTAGCTAAATGAAATTACAAATCACCCCCCAGGCCTCTACACAACGCCCCCATTTTTTTCTGGGTCTCTTACCGCCCCCCTTTAGGCCTGCAGCGCCCACAAGGGGGCGTTATCGCCCACTTTGGGAATGGCTGATCTAAGAGATTTAAAAATGGCAATAAGTTTTCGGACTTTAGAAGCTAGAGTTTGTATCTGAATCTACCAACTGAATAAGCAATGTGTACTCCAAGATATCGCGTGCTATTAGATCTCATTAAGGCTGGGCATGAACAATGTGAACTATCGGTGCAGCTATATGCTTTAATATCAAAGCTACCCGCACTAGGTTGAGAATTAGATTTAATGGCAAAAGTTAAATAAGTTGTTTTATTGAAATTGAGAGTAAGTTGGTTATTGGAAAGCCAAATTAGCACGGTACTGAGAGCACTTTCAGCAAACCTACGAGTTTCATTCCAGTCTCTCCCATGAATTAATAAAGCCGTGTCATCAGTGTATGAGAAAATAGAACAATTAGTAAGAGAAAGACTATTCAAAGAATTAATATAAATTAAAAATAAAGTGGGACCGAGAAATGATCCCTGGGGGACGCCATAGAAGAGCAATGCTTCGTCACTAATGTACGACTTCATTTTTACACACTGGGTTCTGTCCGACAAATAATCTCTGAAAAGCTCCAGACAACAACCGCGAATACCCATACTCTCCAATTTGGACAAAAGCATTGGGACAGAGACAGTATCAAATGCTTTTGTGAGGTCTAAGAAGATACCCACACATTTCAACTTATTATGAAGTTCATTAATGGCACAGTCAGTGAAAGCCGCTACGGCATCTTCAGCTGATTTTCCATTACGAAAGCCATATTGAGTGAACGATAATAAATTACTGACTAATGACTTCAAGGAACTTCACCAAACGCCTATTTAGAGCTTTTTCCATGACTTTTGATAAAGTAGTTAAGACTGATATGGGCCTATAGTTATCGACACTCTCTCTGTTGCCACTCTTAAAGACTGGATAAATGATAGCTTTTTTGAAAACTTTGGGGAAAACGCCTGTTGCAAAACAAATATTACAGACGTGTGAAATAACCGGAACTAAAAGTGGAGACAAAACTTTTAAAACTTTGGAGGGTATGCCATCCCAACCCACAGCACAATCATCCTTTAAAGTCAGTAATATGCTTTCAATTTCAGCATTATCAGTTGGAAAAAGAGCAAAAGAATCACGTGGAGAGGAACTCGTTGCTTGAGTGGACTGTAAAGAAAGTCCCTTAAATTTGTCAGCTAGACTTTTACCAACATTTGCAAAATTATTGTTTACTACGTTAACAGCTAGTTTATCACTGGTAGCGATCCGTAGAAGGTCACTTGGCGCAGAAGGTTTGAATTTGATGTTAGTTATTTGTTTTAATAATATCCCACAACTTCTTAGGTTCGTGTTTCGCATTTTGTAATAAACATTTTTCATAATTGTGTTTCAGATTATTCAATAATCTATTACAAAAAGTACGATATCTAAGGTAGGTTATTTTTAGAATGTAATTATTATGATCTCTTTTAAGCTTTCGGTGCATGTTGTCTCTATTACGAATACAACGAAGTATTCCAGGTGTGATCCAAGGCTTGATTATTCTCAACCTAGAGGGTGTTTTCACAAGATAAGAGTTCTTCTCTAGTATAGTTGAAACAATAGAAACGAGTGCCTGAGCAGCTTTATTACCGTCTGTCATGTTCATAATAGGTTTAATTTGCAATATTACTAGTAATACCCGAATAATCAATTTTACAACGAGTGAATTTCGATGTCTTTGCTAAGTTAGGAGATTTTAAACCTACAAGAACAGGATTGTGATCTGTTACGTAAGAATCCAAGACAAGAGTAACATTAGACATATTATTAACTTTTAACATAACGTGATCTAAACAGTTATTTCCTCTAGTCGGGTAGAGATGTGAAGGGAGAAGCCCATAAGAAGCAGTAAGATTTAAATAGTCGTTAGCAATTTCATTAAGAGTAGAAGGAGATATATTGATATTTAAATCACCCATAACAATAAAATGTGATTTTGGAGCAAAGCTGGAAAGTAAATTATTTAGACTATTCATGAATCTGTCGACATTACTAAATGATGGAGGGCGATAAAAAGCAATTATAGTTATGTTAGGGGTCAAAATATTACAGATCAAACAGTTTGCTTCCAAGAATTGAGGTTCCGAAATAGAAAGAGTCAATTCCGATTTTATATAATAATATACATATATGTTTAATAATAATAAGTTAATAATTAAATAAAATTAAATCAATCAAATTAAATTAAATCACTAATTAAAATATATAATTATATTATATATATATATATATATAATTAGGCCATCGTTTTGGTTGTAACAATTATCTGTACGGTAAGCTGTATAACCATCAAGTAACGGAATGATTGTAGTTTTACTAAGCCAACATTACAAAATATAGGGCTTACTATGGTGGAGTTAGAAAAACTGATCAAAGAATAGTTTGAAAGCATAACGCCAGAAGATGACAGAACACACCATACACGTTGAAAATGAATACAAAGAAAAAGAGAATTGCTGTAGAAAATTAAGAAAGTTTCATAATCAATATAGGAAACGCTAACTCTCACGAATCTATGCATGTAGAAATGTTGGATTCAATTATTGATTACAACGAATAAAAACAATATCATTGAAATTAATGACTAATTATTAATTAATTAAAATGATTAATAAAATTGTTTTTTTAATCATTTGTAATAGGTATTTTTTAATTATATTATAGTAATACTTATATCATGAACTGAGTGTTAGGTTTCTCTTGATGGATGTCACCTAGATAAATTAGACAAGGCTATGGGAACTATACAACTGATAATCTCAGGTAATTATAATTAAATGAACAACCAGAAGAAAAAATATTCAGAAGTATCAAAATAGGTTATTCCAGGTATTGCACATAAATTTCGAGGTAGCTATGCGGATATTTTTTAAATTTGCCGCGCTTTTCCAGTGTACTTTCATTAGCCAAACATTACCTGCACGTACATAAAATAAAACATTTTGAGAGAAGAAGACAATTCTAGCATAAAAAATATATTGTGTTATAAGATCTACTGCATTATTAAACTTATATTAATTTGGCGAAACTGAACAGCTTTAACGAAGTGATTTAAAAAAAATTATTACAAACTAATACATAAAATACTTAATCTAAAGCTACAAGAAAAACTCTATTCGGTGACGCAAATAAACACTTTACGAACACCCACAATATTCTTTGCAGAAAATCACTGCAGTTGTAAAATTACAACACAGATTTTGCTTGGAAATCTATCCAGAAAATTAATACTTATTACTTCGGTTACAGTAGATTCGCAAAAGTCCGAAAAACGAATTTCTTGAGAAACATTGTATCAGAAATCTTCAAATTCCTTTTCATATAGACAATCAGGAGACTTTTTCAATTTCGCTTGCTGTATTTCAGGAAAATTGCTAGTGTCTCCTGGTGATGTACATATAGGCACGAAAGGGGCTACGTCCTTTTGTTGAAGTATTAATTGCCAGTTTATATCATTAAACCAAGGATGAGTTTTAACATCATAAATGCCGCCTTTTAATGAACCCAAACGTTTTGTAGGATCAACCTCCAGCAAACCTTTTATTAAATATTTTGCATCTGCATTGATACTCTCTGGACATTTGTAATAACCGTGTAAAACCTTTTCGTATAATCTATTAGGATCAGAAGCTATAAATGGGGGATTCCCAGCATGCATTTCAAAAATTAATACCCCAAGTGCCCACCAATCTACAGCAAAAGAATAACCTTTCGATAATATCACTTCTGGTGCTAAATATTCAGGAGTTCCACACAATGTCCAAGTCTTTTTCTTTACCACTTTACAAAAACCATAATCACATAATTTTATATAACCATTCGTTTCGATCAAAATGTTTTCAGGCTTAATATCTCTATGTATAATTTCACAAAAATGCAAATATTCTAATGCTAAAACAACTTGAGCTGCATAAAATTTTGACAAACCCTCGGAAAAGTTTCCATATTTTTGTATGTATGTAAACATTTCTCCTCCAGCAAAATATGGTATTATAAAATACAAATAAACATTATCTTTAAAAGCAAAATCTAACGTCACCAAAAACGGAAAGCGAACGCATTGAAGTATTTTCTTCTCAATAATTAAATGTTTTACATGTTTCCTTTCAACGACCACAGCTTTCTCTACAACTTTCATGGCGTGATAAGTAAAAGTGCTTTTATCTCTTACTAGAAAAACTTCTCCATAAGCTCCATTACCAATAGCCTTTATCGTGTCAAAATCTTCAAGACTCTTAGTAGCACTGGGTGGTTCTGAATATTTCTTTAAAAATTCTGCTTTCAACATGTCTAAGTACCGTTTGTAGTCCTGATGTTCCTGGGCACATTTGTCTGCTTTAGTTGCACCCTTTAAACTTAAAGTTGCTTTAGCCATTTGTTCAGAATTCTACATTCTATTAACAAAAATTAAATAAGCAGTTGATTAAATAACCTCAAAAGGTGTTTAAAAGGATAAAGGCTTATAAAAATCATGATAATATTTTATTATATGATATATCCAAATATGTACCTAATTTTACTATGTATATTATATATATTACTATATATATAACTTCAATGAAAACACATTGTCATTAGTGACGTTTTCATGATTTTATTCCGCTCCTTACAAGCCCACTGAGTAAGTAATCATGTGCAAGCCAAGTGCAAGCCTAAGAACTAGTTCCAAGCTCTTTCATAACGTAAGGTTACTTGGATGGGGTTTCATCACTAATAATTTGTATAATGTATATGTAGTGCTTTATTTAAGTATATATCTGTAGAAATGTAATATTTACATCTGACAAAAGAGTTTATTATTTAAAGACATGCTTTTATTATTTAAATTTATTATTTTTTTATTAATAACAAAAAAGTACATACATATCCTAACGTTAATATTTACAATCTTAAAATTACACATCATCCTAAACATTATTTTAAATAATCGACTTCGTCAGTTATTATTTTTAAAATAAAGTTGAATAAAATCTTACATTTACATTTTATCATAACATTAAATTATCTACTTACTCAATTATCGTTAATCATTCTTGATCATTACTCACCTAATTACTGTGCCTAATTACTTAAAAAGTAAATAGAAAGTTTTTTAAGAGATTCATTGCGACCGAGTTATAACCAAGGTTGCAGCCAAGCTATACAAATAACAACCAAGGCGTGCATATTAGGATTATATCCTCCTTGCAATCAAAAATAAAAAGTATTTGTTGACTACGTCCTTTCATAGAGAATTATATTTTCCTTTCCTTGATTAATAAATAAAACCAATAAGTACCGCACAATAGCATTTATATATTGTTATTGACTGAAAAAACTGTAATAGCTTTTACAATAGGTTGCAAAATAAATGTATTATTATGGCTGATGGTAATCAACGAAGTACCGCTCAACACTTGTCATCTTCAGGCTATTCAGCGGCAAAACAGGAACAATATTCCCAATATCTACGAAAATTACGACAAGAGTTCCTAAATTCTTGGAATAATCAAGTAGAAGCTAACGCAAAAGTGTCCGATTTCGATAGACAAAAAATTCTTGGTACGGGAGCATTTGGCATTGTCTACCTTGCTAAACATATTAACAGTGGAAAATTTTATGCCATGAAAATGTTGGAGAAAGAAAAAATCATAAAATTAAAGCAAATTGAACACAGCTATTATGAAAAAAAAATTCTATGTGGTCTCAATTTTCCGTTTGTTGTATATATGAAATATTATTTTAAAGATAATGTCTATCTTTATTACATTTTGCCATTCGTTGCTGGAGGCGAGATGTTCTCGCATTTGCGTAAAATGGGAAAATTTGAAGAAACTGCTGCAAAATTCTATGGTTCTCAAGTTATTTTAGCGCTTGAGTATCTTCATGCTTGCGACTTAATCTACCGTGATCTGAAGCCTGAAAATATACTTATTGATAGAACAGGTTATGTTAAATTAACAGATTTTGGATTTTGTAAAATGGTACAGGGCAGAACTTGGACTCTTTGTGGAACACCCGAATATCTAGCACCAGAAATCATATTAAGCAAGGGTTATGGCCAATCTGTTGATTGGTGGTCATTGGGAATATTAATTTTCGAAATGAGCGCAGGACATCCGCCATTTTTTGCGACTGATCCAATGAGAATTTACGAGAAGATTGTGTCAGGAAAATATCGATGCCCTTCACACTTTTCTTATGAATTGAAAGATTTGATTGCTCATATTCTTCAATTGGACATAACGAGACGCTATGGGAACCTTAAAGATGGCATATTGGATTTCAAAAATCACAAATGGTTTAAAGAAATTGATTGGGATAGTCTACTTAATAGTCGTATCAATCCTCCTTTTATTCCGAAGATTCGATCACCTGGTGATACAACTAACTTTGAATCTTATGATGAGGAACATATTAAAGAAAGTCCAGTGTGCTTATTCGAAAATGAATTTGCCGACTTTTAAATTATACTCTTATAAACATTACTATTATTATAAAACTTATAAAACTATAGGAGGTACTTAGTGTTTTTAATACTTACCATAACTAAGGATAGATATTATAACTGAGTTAAGCATTTCAGAACAATTAAGTATTGCATTTTAAAAATTAATGTTTTCAATGTGTCCGGCCTACTAAGTACTTACTAAGTTATAATGTATAATATTAGGTGGGTCGTAGATGTGCTAAGTACTGAATACATGTCATAAGTTTAAGGAATATTATTTTACTTAAAACATAACTGCTTGACGCTTCGTCTTCTCTGACTACCCCGTTAAGGATACAGCGCGAAGACATGTATGTATAACTTATTTGACAACTAACAAAATCAAAATTCAATCATACTTTTTCATTACAATTTATATGCAAGGAAAAACAACACCACATCTTCACATTGTATCACTATGTGCATAATATGATAGTGCGAGGGAACGGAGCGCCAAGGATCGCAGTCCTTATATACATCTTTCGCCTCCTCAAATCTAATCATTCTCCTCACACGCTTTCGCCTAGATATGCCAGTACTTGACTTTTCCCTCAGTTAACGCTCAGGATATTTGATCTTCATAAATCAGCCTCGGTCTTCCTTGACTTCTGCTATTACTCTCTTTCGATCTGTAGTTTTTTTTCGTTAATCTTTCGTCACTCATTCTCTCTATGTGCCTGAACCATGTATACCTTTCTTACTTTTTACAATAACAATAAGAATTTTTACAAACTGAAGCTGGGAACTGCTAGTAGACATAATAACTATTGTTAAAACTAAGTCATTACTGGGAAATATTATTAGTGCAGACAGATTTAAAAGATACATTAAAAACAATTGGACTTGAATTTCCAAAAGGCAAAAGCGTAGGTACGCCCCCCACAAGATGGACCGACGATCTGGTGAAGGTCGCCGGAAGTCGTTGCGCAGAATAGGTCTTTGTGGAAATCTTTGGGCGAGGTCTTTGTCCAGCAGTGGACGTTTTTCGGCTGATATGATGATGATGACGACCCAAAAGCCAAGAACTTTAGTCGATGCTCGTATTTTAAAGTCGTGTATTTATTTTAATATATTATAGTCAACCTACATTTTCACACAACATATTGCACCCTAACGAGTATAATTGAGTTCATATTAAAAAACGAAATTTCTGTGTATGTTATTTAATAATTCATTATACAATAATATAGTATACCTATACAATGACTTATACCCGCGACTTCGCCCGCATGGAATTAAAAAAAATAATAGATAATAAAAAAGAATAGATTTAATCTATCTCCATTCGAAATTTTTTTTGTTTTAAAGAGGGGCAAACTAGCAATCGAGTCACCCGATGAAAAGTGATCACCGCAACCCATGGACACCCGCAACGTCCGAGGAATCACGGGTGTGTTACCAGCCTTTAGGGAAAGGAGGGAAATGAGGGGAGGGGGGCGATGGGCCACCGGCACTCTCACTCACCGAACGAAACACAACAGCAATAGATGTTGTTATTTCACGCCGATATTCTGTGAGAAGGTGGTATTTCACCGGGTGAGCCGGCCCAATTCGTGCTACAATGCAGCGTGGCTCTACCACACAACAATACCACAAATTTAATCAAAATCGGTCCAGCGGTTTAGTCGTGAAAGCTTATCAGACAGACAGACTCGCATTTATAATATTAGTATGAATAGTATGGAGGTAGAAGTAAATATCTTTACGCCAATATCTTTAACTATCGGAGTGACAAAGGCATTGTAAATATCTAATTTTATTAAAATGGAAACTAATAAATTCCAGTTTTACTGGAAAGCGTATTATAATTACCACTTACCAAACCTCCACCGGCAGTGTACAACATGAGAGCGACCAATAGCCCAACGTGTGATAGCGTGGATCTTGGGAAGAAACGCGCCCATCCCTTAGGCTTTTGGGCCCCCATGAGAGATTCTGTCTCCCACGTCACGTTCTTAACGCCTTTGCACATTATCACGTGGTCCTTTTCGCTTTTACACACTTAAACATGTTCTAAGTTCTCTGAGTAGACACTTCTAATACATGACCATTTCGTTAGATATAATACTCGTATATCGTATGAATAGAATATTCTACAAAAAAAAATTATTATGTACTAGGTAACAGAATATTTATATTTTTATGTGCAGGGATCAATCGGAAAAAATTCAAGGTGTTTTTAAACATCAAATTTACGACTAGATAAATATATCGTATTGAGCGGCCGGCATAAACTTAGACAAGAAACTCAATAAAGTAGGGAATGTATTTTTTTAGCATTATCTTGCAAACAATATTGCATCATATTATCAAGTATTTATTTATAACTTATTTATAAGTTTCGTATTGTATTATCGTTCATTTCTTATCAGCGTCCGTTTGATAATAACGCAATCACCTGCCATCTTTCACACGTCACCCGTTGTTATTGGAAAAATCTGGCTTAGGAATTTTGTTCTTCCTTAGGTCACGTGCGGGCCGTAAACGTACAACTTTTACTTAGGGCGAGATATTGCTAACAAATTCCCAGATTAAACTTGGCGTCATTTTCTTGCGAGTATCTGGGGATAGTTACATAACTTATATTATACTTTACATACGTGTGTGGTCGAATCAATTGTTTTTTGTCTCATTGCTGTTTTTGAATTTCTGACCAAAATTACTCGGATAATACAGATTACGTATTCAATTCACATAAATACCGTTTTGTCGTAAACCTCATATCTATCCCACAGCAGTACAGAAAAAAAACTGCTTTGTACATAAATGTATATATTTTATATTGCAAAACAAATAATAATAGATAAAAAAAATTATATATCCCATCAATATGTTAAATTAACTTTTAACAATATCTCGATTCTTTCGCTATTTTCCCTAGTTGTCCAGGAGACAAAGAACTTTAAATTGCTTAAAGGACAGTTTTTCTTATTTTCTGAGGGTTTTTGTTCAACCCATATGTACAATGTTATGTATAATACATCAGTCTATCTATACTATAAAATTTATTCTTTTTAGACCTATCTGACTCCAAAATGCGTAAAACATTTTTTTATTTTTATTTATTCGTGTTTCTCAGATTTTTCAGATTCGGTACTAGCACTAAATGGATTTCTACGTAGATCGTATTAGCACGTTCGTAAAGACTAATTCCCAATTATTTAATAGGATGGAAATACGTAACACATTAAATTGTTACGATATCTTTATTATAAACGGGAGCTTGAGCCATTGGAAAAGACATTTTTAGTACGTGATCTATGGAAACAAAATCTATAAATAAATCTATATATTAAATTAAAATTAAAACAAAAAAAAGGTAAACACTTTTGAGATAAATAAATTTTAAAGATCAATACTCATATAGAAGCAAATACGTATCTATAACCTTGTATAAAATGGCCTTAGAAATAAAAGAGCAGTGTTGAAACGAAAAGTAAACGAAGTGCCTATAAGTTTTTATTGTAAACAGCATAGGCATAGATATATAGTATATTTCTGAACGATAAAATAATTCAGGTATTTTATTAGAGTAACATAATACTGAACAGTTTTGCTAACTTATGCCTTCGATTTCGCTCGGCTTAATGTCGTAGCCTACATGTAAATGTCTATATGTTGCTGAGGAACCCAAACCACACATTAAGGAATTTATATGTAGGTAGTTATCTAGTACATATTTAACACAAACATAATTTATAAAACTCAAATTCATCGCTTTTATTATTTTGTAACAAAATAATCAATAGAACAGACGTGCTTGGCAATTTTAACGTGCTTTTTATTACTTTTAAATGTTCTATGCAAATACATAATAATTTAACACAAACATCATGTATTTTACCTATTTAGCTACTAATCCAGTCATAATCAACATAAATATAGAAAGCATATTTAATATTGTTTCCTCTTATAACTAATGATTATTTCAAGTCGTAATCGTTTTGATGTTAAATAATTTGCATTTTACAGTGTAGCGCTAACTATGGCACTAATCATTTTTTAATCAGATAAATTAACTGTAATGCTCATACCTTCTCATTATCCATTAATAAAGATAATCAATAACCAACAAGGTCGACAGGTAATACGATATGAAAATACTTAAAGGAAAATAAACCTGCAATGGCGAAGAGTTACGTAAGGACAGCAAACTGAGACATTTAGTATCTAGTCACAGTACTGGTATGAACATAAGCACTACCTACTGCCAAACCATTAATGGCATTAAACCAAATTGCCTTTCCCTAAATTAGGTTGTAATATATATACCTTATTCACGTTCGTTCTGAGAACACCTGCAAAAAATACTATATAATACACATTAACCCCCAAAATCGCATAACCATTAATCATCCGTGATCACTTTCTAAACTAAAGGTATTTTCAAAATAACTAAATGAAACTATTTAGTCTAACACAAATAAAACAAATTAATTTATAGCGTTGCACTAAAAAAGAAATATAAGTGTATAAATTTAGTTCACACGAAGTTTGAAAGTTTCGTAAACCTTCTAGTATTGGAACACGACGGCCGCAGACAAGTTACACCAACAGCGGCTCGTGAAGAACTGAAAACGATTTCAGTGAAATGTCCAAGCTCGCCTGTAAGCTTTTCAGCATTGAAAAAGGGAAGTAACATCTAAAAATGCATACATTTTAATAAATTATTATTAACCAACGGATTCGCAATAAAGTACTTTGAAGAGATTCGACAGACGATATAATAGCAAAACAATCATTCTTTTGCAATGTACAAATAAATCATCCATTATGTAAACCTATTTTAGTAGCGAGTGCTAACTCACATGAACATTCTTTTTCGTAAGTATACGTACGTGTATTTATAAATATTTACCCTACAAAAAACCACACTTTCAATGAAAATCTTTTCACCTACAGGTACATACAGGTAAACCAAAAAATGATAACATGAAGTAGGTACCATCTAATTTTTCGTTATAAGTATTAAGGTACCTATGAATTTTTTAATATTTAGAGGGAGGAGAGAGGAAGCCAGCCAACTTAACGATTCTCGTTGGTGACATGCTAGTACAGATGAGGAGGTACCACATGATGTACCTTGTCTTCACATTGGAGAATCGTTGGAGCTTCGAGGAGCACTTAGACCGCCTAATCCCTCGGGTAGAGAGTGCAGCGGATGTTTTACACCGGTTGCTGCCCAATTTCGGAGACCGAAGGAGGAAGTTGCCCGTTTCTACGCAAGGGTCTTGCGATTGATGAGTCTCTATGAGGCGACCGTTTGATCTCAAATACTGACTACTGAGCTAAACTATATAGCCTGCAGCGCACAATGGCCATTTGCGTCAAACAACGGGTATATAATGATATCACTAGATGCGGCGTTACTAGCGGCGCGGTTTTTGCCATGGAACATTCTAGTGGAGATGGACGCCAGAGTGTATGTCTGTCTTCACAGCTAGGATCGGGAAATCACGCCCGCGATGGCGGGAGATGCGCATCGGCAGAAAAGTCGACGCGTAGTAACATAATAATGCGAGCGGATGGGGTAGCCGACAATATCCCATACGTCATCTGGGCGATCCTGTGGGACTTCAAGTATTGACTTTAGAAGTGATAGCACGTCACAAGGATTGAAACAGGTACTGTCTGGGCATGACTGCTTCTATCAGTACCTGCTTCGGTTAGGACGGGAAGGGACCGCACGGTTCCACTATTGTGATGAAGACCAGGACAGTGCCCAACATACGCCGGAGGAGTTTCCCACTCGGGATTCCGAGAGCCAAGTCCTGGTCCGTCAGATCGGGGAAGATAGGGCAATCAAGAAAGGCAATCAGACAAGCAGGCAAAAGTAGCAGCTGTACTGGCAGATGAAGAGATGCGAAATGCCATGTTCTGCTCTTGCAAGGCCGAAATGGTACGGAAGGAGGACTGAATGGGATCTACAGAGCGCCGATCGCTCTCGGAGACGACGATGCTGCAGTAAGAAAGTATTATCCGGACCGTCCATTTGGCAGTGAGAAAGACAATAGCGCGCGTGCGATTCGCGGTATACGAAAAAAAAGTACAGGTAACGAATTCTTCTATGGTACAGGCCCTACGCCCTAACCGATTTGAATAAATGAGGTATCGTTTGGAGTCGTGGTTTGGAGCGACATGTAAAGTCAAAAATAGGGATGAGCGATAATAGAAAAAAACTGATATCGCCATCGATCGAATATCGATATCGGTAAGTAAATATGTATCGATGTCCAATAAATAACTACAGTTGTTTGTACTTGTTCATTCGTTGAACGCTGAAGCAAGATATTAATATGAAGTTGTCTACGATGGCATTTTGGCTGCAGAACGTGATCACAAAAACTTTTTTGTTTTTCGATTCTTACTTTACTGAAATTAGACTATACTTTTTTCTGTTATTAAATAAAAGAGACAAATACGTACACCTATCTTTTATTAAAATAAGCTCATCTATTGCTTAAATTTTACTTACAGATATGACAGATGTTTTTACACGTATTGCAGTATTTTTCAGAATCGAGCCCTAAGTGTTTGTTTGTGTTGTTCCATATTACTATTGTCATCCACTGCAAATGAATGAATGAGGTTTTCGGTGTTGAATAGCTTTGTTTCTCGGCAAGCTTTTAAGTTATAAAGCCGGGTTTCTAGCGAAATACGAAATGATAGTAAAAGAGTTACTTAACTTCGTTTTTCTCCTCAAACGGATTTTATAATTTATTCATAACAATTACATATCAATTCATTAAATTTCAAGATAAAATTTTTTTAATGTATGATAATGTTGATTAAAAGCGGTCCGTCAGAAATATCATCGCATCGAGTATGAATGAGTTGAACTATTTCGCGTTTAAACACGCAACCACCTGATCGTTGGGCTTGATTGTTAAGGCAGCTTGTTAAAACTTTGCTCACATTTAATTACAGGCGCGTTAATAAATGGATTTTATAAAATGAATATTCCGACCATAACTTTTAAACACTGATTTAACCACTGAAAAACGCTTTAAAATATATTTTTAATTTGATGTTGTTTAGCTATCGATTAAATGTTAGTACAAGTATTTGTGATAATAATATGAGAGCAATTCGTGTAAAAATTAAATAAAAATTTAAAAATTTTCCCTAAAATAATAACCGCAAACACTTATTCGACTTTCCGCCATAAATACTCGCTACTGAATTTAATAATATAACAGTCAGAAGATAAAAGGCCACACCAAACGCATTTAGTGTGTAACCCCCTTAGAGAACGTCATTATCTACACTCGCTTTCGTTAGTCGCCAAATGTAATCCTGTACGTCAAGCTTGTGGCTTTAGACATTAGTTGTCCAAAAGTTGACATGACTAGAAGTTGTGTCAATACCGTACATTTTAACTTTTTTAGGTAATGTTATAACGACAACAGATAGCGACTTACTTCGGCCACAGCAGTAAGCAAAACTAGGAATTGTATTATACGAAACTTAGGAGAGAGACATCACATCGAATGCAGCACGGTTGCATCACGTGCGGACCGTGACTTCACTGCATGCGGTGCGATAACTTTCAGAGTTTTTATTGTCATTACATTTACAAGTCCTTCTGCTTACTGCATACACTGCACAAACACTGCGCTCGATTTGGCTCAACCTTAAATATGAAATTACAACCTTACCGATACTTATGCGAAGTCCTTTTTTTGTTTCTAAGAAGAGGATATCTTACTTCGAGATCTCGAAACTTCTATGTAAGGCGCCTCGTTTCACATAACCCTGTCACTGCATACTGTTGCGGTACTTATTAATATACACGTTGCAATTTAATTGTTGACCAAAAGTATCCAGGTTAATGTATCCGATGAATATTATCCATACCCGTAAATAAAACTTAATTCAAATAAAAATAAAATACCCACAAATAAAAAAAATAAAAAAAGTATCGTCTTTTGAGAAACAACCTGTACGTAGGTCTTAGATTAAAAAAAATACATAGATAGAGCATCAGAAGCTAAGATAAAAATCTAAGACCTACGTACAGGTTGTTGCTCAAAAGATCGTCTTTTATTTATTTTTTTTTATTTGTGGATATTTTATTTTTATATTAAAGTTTTATTTACGGGTATGGATAATATTCATCGGATACATTAACCTGGATGCTTTTGGTCGACCAATAAAATTGCAGCGTGTATAGTAACACATAGTATATGCAGTCATACAGTAACAATGTGTTACTATACTGTATATCTATAGTAACATATTGAAAAACTCACGTCTCGATTTTTTTCCATTTTTTGTTATATTAACTCTCTTCTTAGAGCATTATGCTCTAATTGTCCCCTACTAAATACGAATGTATAGCGGCTGCCAAAATTTTGAGCGTTTTTAAATAAGTTTGCTGAGGCGGGCACACGTTTAATGAAATTTAAATATATATTTCTTTATACATTGCACGACTGCCTAAAACCATAACGCGATTTATGTATTTTCGTTCAATACCTATTTTTCTGCAATGTGATGCCTTTTTGGGAGATTATTAAATGTTTCTCCTCTATTACTTGATAAGTAACATAAGTTGCTGTTAACAGAAAGACCATACAGTTTACTAAATACTGGCTAAAGGATATTTTATTATATGAATTAATATTCCAATTATAACGATATATGTCGCTTTCGGGTAGCCGAATGCGAGTGCGGAGTCTACGTAAGAAACTGTTTAAAGAAGCTTTCTCAGTATTAACTATTGACTTCCATGCATCAATTACTATTTTATTCAATTAAATTATTTTGTTATAGTTTTCAAGTTTATTTGCAGTGTTAATTAAACGTCTATTTTTAATTTCGTAGTATATATTTGGCAACCTATAAGCACAGTCGCATAGATTAATTAGCTAGTGACGTAAATATAAACAAAGATTTCTCTATAAAGTGACGTAGACGCGCCCTACGCGCCAAAAAATTAGGACCAAAGCGCTCAGTTCACACCGAAATCACACCAAAACATCGTCACATTTCGGTGTGAGCCTCGGACTAAACATAAAATGGACGGATCTTTTGTTCTAAGGGCGTGTTCGTGTTTGGTTGACGTAGTTTCTAGACTTTTACTAATGTACGTAACTAGGGTCTTCCTATATTACTTTCTTGTGTAGGAAGACCCAAAAGACGCTTATTTAAACAAAAATGTGGGCCGACTTGGATGAGGAAAGCTAGAGACAGAGAAGAATGGAGGAGACTGGGGGAGGCCTACGCTGAAGAGGCGACTACTTAACAAAAGCAGAAAAAGAAAGAAAAAAAGAAAAGTTCTTGATATTTGTGTATGTATAGTGTGTAAATGTCATATGTATGCATGAAGGCGTATGTATGTATGTTGTATATACGCATAAATACATAAGTAAGTAATGTAGACACGTAAAAAATAATGTAGAGTAGGAAAAAGTAGAAATAAAGGCTATTTTATCTTATTTTACGTAACTAGGGAAGGGTACAACAATACACAGCTGAACATGACATATTTTTATTTTTATGAGTACTAGTAGCCAAAACATTTAAGATTTACGAGTATTTTGCATATAATTATTCCGGTTTTGTGTGTCAAATCGGTTATGAGATGATACGAATTACGTCAGCAGTGCGAGATTGTCATACTTACTATAGCTAACTGTTCACACTCAATAAGATAGAAAGAGAGCCACGAAAATTCGCTTGATAAGAGCGGCAACTCATTATGGCTCACTCCATTTCGATTCCTAGTCAGATGTGAGAACTGTTGTTTGCTGTCACACGTTATACGTCACGCGGTCTTACAAAAAAGGGTTGTTTAAACTTTTTTAAAGTTTCACGGTTTCTATCATATTTGTACCCAATATAACAATAAAATGAACAGGTTCTTACCGGGATATGAATTTTTTTGTTTTGTTTTTTTGCAAGTGTATGGTACTTGCAACAGCATCGAAATATCGGGAAACTAAACAAATATTAATGTCGCGGTAAGAACCTGTTCAGTTTATTGTTATAATGTTGTTCAAAATTAGAATAAGCTCAAATTATTAGCATAGCATAGGTTTAAGTTCAGTAATTTACAACAAACTATGTACTAATTTATTCAGTAAATACTTATTTACAATGTGTACGCCCAATCATCAAATGATATATACCTGAGTATCTAACTCGCCCAATGTAATAAGCAGTCTTCGCTCTTTATACCGTAATGTTATGAGTAGGGGAGACCGGGGTCGAAAGTTACAATTTTTATTCGGCATTATATTTCTGGAATATTAGAATAATAAAGAAACAAATAACTATACAGATCAAAAGAATAGTTATTTGGGTATAAATTAGTAATACATTTGGATGTCAGCAACGAATAGGAAAGCCAAAATTTTCATCGATATCGATGAGGAAAAGTTGGTAAAATTGACCACTACCCCTGGTCAAAATTGCATACGAAATAAAAATAAATAAAACTAAAAATATTCATCTTTGTTATTATTTATTATTGTATTATATTTATAGATACAATATGAACTTACATTTTTGTAAATTAAACAAGCCTCATATAGAAATATATATATATAGATAGATATGGCTCCTGCCGACTTCTTTCTTTTTCTTAAACTCAAATTACCACTTCGTGGCACCCTTTTCATTCGGTAGAAGACATAAAGGAGAATTCGCGGCGAGCACTGAACTCAATTCCGGAAAAAGCGTTTAAAAAATGTTTTGATGATTGGATTATTCGTTGGCGTAAGTATATCGTTTCTGAAGGAGCATACTTTGAAGGTGATAAAATAAATTTGGATGAATAACTAACATTTCGTGTATTATTGATCTTTTCCCGGTACTTTCTTGACAGAGTAGTATGTATGGTATAATAATTGTTAATTGATATTCAGTTGACAATTTTTTAGTTTATGAAAATAGTTTTTCTCCTTGATAAACGCACCTTATAAAAGAGTATTTCTGAACGGAATACGTTTTAAAAACTCGATGTTCTCTTTTTATTGAGACTAAAATGTGAATCCTCCAAATAAACCGCTGTAATTTAATGAAAATAACTTATTTAATTGAACAAATCAATACGTATTTCAATAAAATAACTTTAAAATAAAAAAGACATTCGCACAACTGTCCCTTAACCCTAGAAAGATAATCTTATTTTATAGTACGGGAGAAATAATCATACGTCGTTTAGACGTGTGCTCTAGTTATTAATAAATATTTAAGATCATCATGTAAATTTAGTATTTTTGTGAATGGTACTTATTGTCCATGGTCTTTTTATGTAAATTAAATAAAAACATGTTTTGCATTTTAGAATTTTAATAAAAAAATTGAATTATAAAAATTGTAAACTTTTTTAACCAAACAAAAATGAACTTAAATTGAGATCTTTTCTTTAGACTAATTATTCGAAATTATGGCTCACATAATCAACTTTTTATAACGTCTTTACTTACTTTATAATAACAAAATAAAAGAACTAATCATACTTCATCTTAAATGCACTTAGAACAAACAGTATTTTTATGTTCACCACATATAGGATTTTTGCACTTATCACAGAGAAATTTTGACATCCTTCTAAGTTTCAAAGCACAAAATGTGCAATACTTCCTCTTTTTTGGCATAGGCACATCATTATCTTGTTCAGAAGACTCAGTTGCCCTCTTTGTTAGAATATTGCTGATTTTGTCTTTCAGATTCGTAGGCAAAGTAGGTATATTCTGTCGTGTCAACATCCAAGGAGCTGTAAGGCTATTGCTGATTAAGGCCACTAAGTCGCCGCAATTTTATGAAAATTGCGGCGACTTAGTGGCTTTCCTTGCTGGCGCAAAATTTTGTGACAGTAAATAACGTAGGCATATACATGTAGCTTTTGTAGCTGCCCAAATATATATAAATAACCATTCTTGCCTCTTAGCCTTTGTCTTTGTGGCCTATAAATGGGATCATTCGTAGCTGAAGACGCGAGTCGCTCAGTTGTATTTTCAAGTTCTAAAGGACTGTCATCAGCATGAGGTAGATTCACCTCTTTATCTTCAGTATCACCGCAAACTTCATCTTCTTGCAAATTATTCTCAATCTGACTATCCGATTCTCTCACCTCTTCGCTAAATTCTTGCAATAATTGGCATATTCGCTCGTCATTTAACATATTTTGTGACGTCATGATGTTATGCTGACTTTCACCAAGACACAAAAAAATACATGCAAAAATTAATCATATAAACGTAATAAAAACATGTTCAGAAATGACACAAAAGTAACTTAAAAGATAATCTTACGTCGCTTAGACGTGCGATAGGTTATTATCTACGAAAATAGTGCACTTACCCGAACAACGAGTGTGTGTCCTGCGAGCTGTTGGGGACCACTGAGTTGATCAAAAAAATAGTCACCGTGTCGCGAGTCGCGTACGAGTAAAACGGATTTAACAAAATCGCACACGTCGATTAGACGTTGATTATCTTTCTAGGGTTACCAAAATTTCGAGCGAACTGACGAAACGGCATGACTTGCCCACACACGTTCAAGTATGCAGGACGGACTTGATGGCTTGATGGATTGACAAAAGATGAGCAAAACGATTTCCGTCAAGTATAACTGATCAAGCCAAATCGGCGCCACACACCGATCAATATGACTTGATGAAACCTCCGCTTCATGCATACTGGACAGACTTGATCATGCATACTTGATGGTGTGTGGCGGGCATTAGACGCCTAGTTGGTCAAGTGTTCGCTCTTTTAGATATTGTATTTTGGGAGTTATAGCCATTGGTATTACTGCACCGTGCTACTTTTGACCCCGGTCTCCTCTGCCTACTTAACGAACGACAAAACACGGGAACTATGTTCCATATGGTGAACACGTGGTGTCCTCGGAGGTTGTTACGTATACTGTTTCTTTTACTCTTGTTGTGTTCATATATTTACATTGCTTTATAATTAATTACACTTTCATAAATATTGTTTATGTACTGTTAGTATTTGACACTTTTTTATTGTCATCGGGAAATATCAGGAAACTCAAATATATTAATATCACGGTAAGAACCCGTTCATTTCTATTGCTCTATTGTTATAACTAGCGATCCGCGCCGGCTTTGCCCGGGTGGGATGTTGAATGTTTGCAATACACGACATTTTTTTATTTAAATTTTCATACAAAAATACCCTACAAATTTCTGACTTTTCCGGAGGATTTACCCATAATTTTCTTTCATACAAACCTTGTCCTGACAATTGTGAACACAGCAAAAAGAAATCAGCTAAATCGATGGAGCCGTTCTCGAGTGATGTCCCGTCGTACATGGTTGTGGCAATTGATTTTTATTTATATAGATTGTTTGTGTTTTTGTTAGGGGACTGCACAAAAATGTTTTTTCTTCAAGTATAGGGCGAGTCAACCTTATTTTATATGGAAGTCTGCATTTAGGCATTAAAAGGACTACAAGGTTGAACAAAATACATTTTGTTATTTCATTAAACAAGGGATTTAGAGCCGTCCCCAAAGTAATTGGCATGCGGATACCTACTTACGCATATAATATATGTGTTGTAGGTATATATTATACACAATGTTAAATAAAATTGCGATTTTCTGTTGCTTACTGCTTGAAATTGTTATTATTATTAAATCTAGAAAGCAAAAAATAAACCAACAACGAATAAACAATTCAATAAATTTGAGCTTTATTTAACCTAATATTATAAAGAAGTACATTTTGTAAATACAAATACATTGTAAATACATTATAGGAAGTAATCTTCGAAACTACTCATCCGATTTCAACAATTCTTTTACCAATTTTTACAATGGATCTTCGTGATGGACATATTATTACAGTGGAGTGCCTGGGGCGTTAAAAATATGAAAACCTCGGATTTCAGTTACAATGAATGAAATTTAAAAATTCGAAATGGAATGTTCAGCTAATAAATAATATATATGTAAAATATAAAAATGTTTACCTATGAAAAAATTATGATCTTGATTTGAAAGAAAAATTGATAATTGCAATAATTCAAATAGTATATCTAATATATATACACACCGGCACAATTAGCGGAACACAAAAAAAGCAGGATTTTAAAATCTTTTACTTGAGGAACTAGCCAGTTATGATATTTTTTTAATTTATTGTCAAATTTGAAAATAGAAAATTAGATGACATACACTTTTTTCATTCATTTGTTTTATTTTCCCGAACAATACGTTTTGTCAACTTGTTCGAGTAATAACTACGTAATTGTAATTTTTTTGAAAAATTGCACTTAATGGTTTTTTATAAATTTGTTATTCTATAGGCAATTTTGTTTATTAAAAGCTCTTTATTATGCCTGACTTAACATCACTGGAAATCATTAGGGCTGATGAAATGAGAAGAAATGGCCATACCTACAGATCGATTGCCTCAAGGCTTCGTCGACCAGTATCAACGATTCATCGCAGCATCCAGCGGTACAGATCGTCTAATTCTCTTGTGAGGAGGAGGGGTCAAGGTAGAAAAAGATGTACATCGAGGCGAGATGACAGTTTTTTACAACTTGGAGTTCGTAGGAATACGCGATTAACGGCTGTACAAGCTCGAAATGAACTGGAAGACGTTCGAGGAGTACGAGTAAGTGAGCGTACAGTTCGCAGGAGATTTGAAGAAGTTGGTTTAGGGTCGTATATACCTGCCAAAGGCCCAAAACTTGAGAGACGTCACCGCGTAAACCGATTAAGCTATGCGCGAGAACATCGTCATTGGGATTTGAACGAATGGCAGCAGGTTCTCTTTACTGATGAGTGCAGAGTTCTTTTAAAACAGATCGATGGGAGACAGCGAATATGGAGACGCAAAGGAGAACGCCACATACAGTCTAATTTTGAACACACGTGGCTTATGGTGGCGGCTCGATTATGGTTTGGGGAGGGATATGTTTGGGAGCTCGCACGGAGTTAGTGATAGTCACAGGAGGGACCAGGACAGCAGATCGATACATCAGAGACATTTTAGAAGAACATGTTGTACCATTTGCCCCATTTATTGGTGACGACTTTATTCTAATGCAAGATAATGCTCGTGCTCATAGTGCACAATCGGTACAGGCATATCTGAGCTACGTAGGTATACCGGTGATGCAGTGGCCAGCAAATTCCCCCGATATGAATCCGATAGAGCATGACTGGGACTTGCTAAAAAGAAGGGTTAAATCCAGAATGCCACCCCCCAACAATCTGAATGAACTTGGAAACGCATTACTTGAGGAGTGGGAGCGGTTGCCTCAAGAAATCATCGATAACATAATCTGTAGCATGCCCAGACGAATGGAAACCGTAATCAGAGCAAGAGGGGGAAACACTCGTTATTAATTTTGCTTTAATTTTATTGTTAAATCATTTAATGCTTACTTTTTTTTATTTTTTGTGATGGTTCATAATCATCTAAAAATTTCACTTATTTCAAATTTCTTTATTTTTCAATAAAAAATAACGAAGACTTTTCAAAGTCGTTGTTAAAAGATGTTAATCAATTTATTATTTTGTGTCTAATTACATTTTCGTCAAATATATGCGTTATTATCTCATAGTCTCACTTTTTTTTCTGTTCCGCTAATTGTGCCGGTGTGTATATTAAACTAAAGAATATTTTCATACATCAGAATGAAGTTAACGTATATATATTATATAGAGATAGTAATCGGGAAAAGGAAGTAAATTAAGGCAAATGAAATATAAAAGAAAATTATTAATAAAATATTTGTTCATTGAAACAATTTACATTTTTGTCCATATCAAATATTTTCTTCGATTTCATTTATTTGAATAGATGGAGTAGGTATTGAAACAACTATTTTCGCTTCACTGTAGACACGCTATACTACAGTATAAGCACAGTACAAGTAGTATAAGCCACTCTTCCGGCATCCCCAAGCAGCTCCACATCCTTTTTTGCAGTTACAAAATAACATTTGCAATAGATTATCCGGAGTTGGCAATTGATTTATTGTTATTGGGATGAACAATGAACATGTTCTTGGAAAACTTTCATTGTCAATTTTCAATATCACCTCTAATGAACACTTGTATTTCTGGCCGTCGCGTCGCTTTTATGAAAGAATTGAACCTCAACGTATTCAAATCTTTAATTTTTGCTGGCGATCCGTATATACCCAAATTACTACACTCAAATCATGACGTTTCGCAAAATTCGCGAACTTAATTTTACGTTTATTGAAAACTGTAGATACATAGTAACACAACCCGTGACAGTAGGTATGTAAAAAAAGAATAATATGTTCTTTACATTACAGAAACGATTTTTCTAAACTTTTCTATTTATGTATTATGCATTATTTAATTTATTATCTAATATCTAACTGCGATTTTTTATCATTTTACCAAACGTAGAAACGAAAAATCTTATGTAGAAGTTCAGTAGGAAATAATCATCTTCAATTCATCAGAAATATACAAAAAACTTTCGTATAATCAGTAATCACATAAATTTCACTGTTACATATTGTAACATTTTTTCGCTATTGTACCTTCTTTTTAAGAGCTTAGAGGTTGTCAGAGAAAATAATTATAGAACTGGCAAGTTAAAAATTTAAATAGGTTTTTTTTTGGAAGAATAGAATAGGATTTGAAAAATGAGAAAAAAAAGAGAGCGAGGAGGTGTTTTTTTAGGGAGAACAATAATGGTTGTGATGGAGTAAAAAGGAGATTATTTTTCTCCTCAAAAAAGAAGATATTTGATTTCTTTGTAAAAGTAAAATCTGTTAAGAATATTAAAGATGTTGGCAGAGTGAAAAAGAAAGAGGCTCGAACCAGAAAACTGATATCGCCCAAACTTCCAAGGCAAATGGACCCCTCGACAAGAATAAGGGGAGCAATGGTTTCAATCGGATAAAGAGCACATTAATCATGGTGACGCACCAGTTTCATACGAGTTTATAGAAGTTATATTTACAATGACGATGCTGATTGCAGAATTTTACAAAGTCAACTTATAATTTTGGAGATAACATTCGAGAGTGGAGTATAGGACAATACAACCTAATTTAAGCCAGTGGTTTGTGTTTTTTTATCATAATGTGTAAATTATAAGGTGAAAGGTATTTATATCTGATTTTTGTAAACTACACCACACCATCACAACCACTTTGATCTTTCTGTTTCTATTTTATTTACAAAATTTATTCTGGTTTATTTGTTTCAAATTATATTACAATTTTCTTCTTAAAATAGAATTTTATTTAAAAAGATTTCCAATAAATTTCAAAATTTACTTTATCCATTCCCTTTTTGTGGCATCCGGGTGGGAATGGTATAATATACACAACATACAGAACACGTGTCATTTCTAAGTAGCGTGAAAAATTCAGTGTAGTTGTATATTGCAGCTACCGCTACTGTTCTCCCCTCCACATTTTACTATTGTTCAAGGTCCCTACTACGATCCTCAATACACTCAGGTATCTTAGAAAGATGTTCGTCTATGGCCATTTAGGTAAAATCCAACGTACACATAAAAAAAAGTATTTAAAATAAAATTATATTCTCAAATATTATTTTATAGTTTTTTGTTTAAATAATGAAAAAATCAAAAGCACAAAAAATTTTTTGGTAAACTGCATTTTATAGTATAAAAATAAACCACCTCGACCATATAAATTCATTCACTGTAACAAAAGTCTGAGGTAAAAGCTTCAGGCGTTCCACTACTTCATAAGCTGTATATTAAACCCGTTAAATTCCACCCTGGCGAAGTCGCAGGCAACAACTAGTAAAATATAAATAAATATACATCGTATAGTAATTTTAAAATAAATATATGTTTGATGCAAAACGCGTCAGACATATGTTTATTTACGTATATACGTCTGTATTTTTGCTGAAAAACTTTAATAGAGGTACATACCTACTATTATCACATTGCTACTAATTAAACCTTTACAAATTCTATGGTTATACATATATACATAACTTTACGCCATTTTGTATTTAAGCTGGAGAGGAGTAGGAGAGGCGCAACAAAACCTCACTTTGTCACCCAGTTGACACCACTTCAATCGTCATGCAATAACAATTTTAGGGTTACAGATAGCAAAATGGAACTAGAACCACGTTGCTCGCCTATTACTTATACCAGTTCCAGATAATGAACTTCATTCTTTGGCTGATTTTTACGAACTATGCGTATAGTAACTGGCACATAACACGTTGTATATTTTTTTCTCTACTGGATCAGCATGGAATGCATCTATGGAACTTAAGGAAGAATACATATCCAAACTACAAGTTACGTTTTAGACTTATAAACAAGCACAATATTCCAGGAAGCAGGAATTAAATTGGTATCCGGGATACCCAGATGTCTAACTACCATAAATATATTATACTTATAACCTCGTATAATCTTACAACCGTACAAACTTAAGACAGTTTGTAGTTTTTATGAAATAACAAGAATAGGTAATTAGGATAAGGAAACCACGATAGAACTCGTTACGAGTAAGCGGGTAGGTACTCATAAATGTCAGAAGTACGAGTATAATATATGATATGTACCTCTTTAATACAATTAAAATACGAGTATAACTGTGCATTATTTATCTCGTCTTTTTATGTGCCCTTTACGCCCTTGCAAAGTCTTTCCTGTTCCTTGTAATTTCTGTTTCGATCAATGAAAAGTAACTACGAAATAATTTAATTGAATGTAAATCTAACGCAAAGTAAGTACGTAAATAATACCTAGTATTAATTTAAAATAAATGAACGCTCGCACAACAATTTTTTTTTACAGAATAATGTAATTGTGCAATTTCTAAATTCATATAAATAATATAAATACATTTTAATTTATATTTCGACAAAAATTCGAACCTACATACACAGTTCCACATAGGTCTTGATAAATCCCGATTGCGAAATTGTGTGTAAGAAATGTATGATGTCTCTGTATCTCTCACAAAATATATATAATTTTATAAATATAGGACATACGTATGCATATTATAATAACTTGATTTAAATTATAGAAGGTATACGTCTATGTCTTTTTTTGTTTAGACGACTCTGTCATCAAAATATAAATGCCCGCTGTACCATCATTGCGCTATACCCAGTTCTTACAGACTAGCGGGTTATTTACAAACGTCGGAAACTCAACTTTCCGTATCCGACAGGAAACTTTTCGATGAGTTTGTCTATACGCGATGCATAAATGCGAAATCGTACTATATTTATATTATATATACATATATGTCATATTATTATATAATTCTAATCACAAATTCAAGCCGCCGGATTGAATTTATGCTTTTCGACGATCGCACTTTCCGCCAGGGAAAGTTTCCGACGTTTTTAAATAACCCCCTACAAGATCTGTAAGCTGTTTCAATCTATACATACACTACACTGACTACTGTACTACTACTACTACTACTACATAGATCAGTACAAGTCAGTGCAGTGTATTTCTATAAAAAAGATATCCAGATGATTTCTTAAGTACCTGTCCATTATAACTCGTTCCATTTTTAAAAGTCACTGAACAGAATGTTGTACTTACATTGTAAAGATACGAGGTAGTCGTATCCGCTATAGTTCACATCCGCACACATAGCAATAATTATTGGAAAAGACGGAAAAATAACACTTTTATTGTGTCAAATGTCAATGACATGATTATTTTGGCGATACGGGCGATACACCATTATCGTGAGATAGCAGGTAGTTTCTCGCAGACCGTGACATTATGTAAGTAAGTTGATATTATACCCATACTTATTTACGAAATGAATTACGACCTAAATTTTTAAATAAATTCGGTCATCTTTATATTCACTGGGTGATGTGATGTATCTTACTCATGCGAGTAAACTTCAACTTTATTGTTTATAAATTGGTAGAACCTGTTTTATGGCTGTGACACCCAAATTGAGATGATTAAGCATAATATTACACCGCGTGACTATCGTGTGACCCTGCTCCTAGACTATAAGCTACCACGAAAGTTCACAAAATGACTTTTTGGCGGGAACGGGAGAAGTGAGGTTGTCATTTTACTTAGATTTTCTATTTTTTACATTTTTGGGAGTTTTAAAGTACAAAAGTGATAGTATATTCTGTTTTAAAGTTCCGTATAAGTGGAAAGAATGGAGCAAGTCTAAATAAACATGTATAGCTGAAGTTCTCACGCTCTTCCAAGATGCCCTTTATAACTTCTTATCTTATCTTAATTACTTGGGATTGTGCTTACTAATTCGTGACATTGGCAAATGCGCTATATAATCTGTGCGCCATGCCACAAAGAAAGAAAGAAGAAGTTCACAAAACAGCAATTACACTACAGGCAAAAACGAACGAATGAGTGACATATACACCACGAGCCGCGCCAATTCCAAATTCTTTTTTGCATACCCGCACTTCTCAGCTACAGGTGGCTACAGTCTATCTAGCCTAGATACGGACATTGTACATACCTACTCTAGGTACTACTAGTACTATACCTACCTACCTACTTTTACTATTTTTTTCTATAAATCTGGCGAAGTATTTTAATAGTCATCATCTGGAAGATTTTCCATATACCTACGAACTTAACAATTGAAAGGCTATAGAGATACAACCTATAATATACGATAATGATGAGGGTTATAATGTAATGGCATATAGCAATGACCATAAATAATTGTGAAGGATGTTACAGCGATGCGATATCCTCTCTTCGAAAGCACAGTTTTGTGCATATCTGCTAGGAATATAATAAATTAGCACATTAGTAAGCTCTAAAAATGGTAAGTACCTATTTAAGCGACTCCCTTTTTATAATAACTAGAGATACCGGGATCGAAGACACTGCTTGGTTTATCAATAGGATATAATTACATACCCAGACTTACATAATAATGATAGCAACGAAAAACAAAAATAATAAGAAGGTAGTTTTATAAAATTTTTAGCTACAGTAATATAATAAGTACTATAAGTCCCTTCACAATTAGAATTCACGGTTTAATATCTTTTTGAACCATGACAGAACCTGAATGATTTTAAACTTTCACGACTCGGACAGATTTCTACAAAACATAGCTAAGAACATTCTCGATAACTGCATTTTCAAACAAAAAAGGGCTACACGAACCTACGCTGCTACAGGCATACAGTCACGTGAAACAGAATGGCATCAAACTTATAACACCTGTATTTCTCGTGGGCGGTGTTGTTTGTGACTATCGACTATTAAAAAATAGGTATATATATCAAAAACATAAGGGCTAGTCGTGTCATATATACTTAAATTAATTATAGTTTAAAACTTCTTTAATTGTAAACAATGACGATCAAATTGTAATGCCGCAGTTTAATTAATTATACCAATCAAATAAAACTATGTTCATCATTACGTGATTAGAAGATAAAATCATTACAAAGTTCATTCATCTGTAATCAATGATGACTTTAATAAGTTAAATTCGACTTTAAGGTACAAAAGCTTCTCAATACAATTACATAGTAACTTCATATAGGTTTTTATAGTCGGGCAACAATAACGCTGCACTTGTTGCAATAGGCTATTTGACAAGTTTTTAATGTCTAGTTTATATTATTTTGTAGTGTTTAGGGAACCCAATAAAGGTAGTTATTTTTAATTCTGGTACATATTTTCTTAGAAATATCATTTTAAAAGATTAATATTTAAATAGGGCGCCAAAACGCTACTTAAGACAATATGGCGTTGCAGTGGGTCGGTGACGTCACATGCCTGTAAACACTGTGATCTGTGGTACATCTGTTATTAAACAAACGAAAGTGCAATTAGAATTAGATTTTAACCATATTTTAGTTTTGGTAATACGCAATAAAAATGAGTTACAAATGGTGTGCAGTACCAAAATGTACCAATACGTCAATAAAACCTCCGGAAAAACTAGTGTTCCAAAGAATGTCGAAGTGCGTCGACAGTGGTTGCGCCTTTCACGGAGAAATGTTAATGACATAGCGCATGGTACAAATATTTTCTTCTGTGAAGACCATTTTGATGTGAGTAAACCTTCGATCAAGTAAACAAATTAGATTCCTTCTCAATGTAAATATTTAAATTTTGAGGTTATAGAATTTAACAGACTAATATTAATGGTTTTTTTTGCAATTTAGTACGAAGATTTACGCTGTTTTCCATAATATTAGATAAAAATTATAGCCACAAAGGCCACAATCTTATGACTTCAAGGAGTATGAAATCGGAAATATACAATCTGTCTGACTTATTTTTAACAGATGGAAAAAGACATGGAAAATTACTATCGAGTACAAAATGGGTTTCAGCCAGAGGATTATTATGAAGGATAACGTTCTGCCATCTAAATTTCTTTGCCAGCCAGATCGCATTAAAAGAATGTGTGATGTGATACTTCTCGACCTGCATTTGTTGAACGGCAAAGAATGGAACTTATGAAAGAATGTGAAGACATCCCTTTAATAACCCATGATCAGTCTACTGCTACTGTAGATGAAATTCGTCCAAAGGGTATGTAAACTGCCTGAATTCTACTGAAAATATTTCACCACTTCCAGAGCTTTATGCCAGTTTAGCAGAGCAGTAATATTACATAATTTCTTAATTTTTTCATAGGTTGATACAGTCAAGTTTTTTTCTTTTCAGAAATACCCCAAGTATGTGACAAAAGTACATTGACAGAACCTGTTGTAACTGCTGAAAAATCAGTCCAGAGTCATTGCGTTAATAAGCTGCACTTTAGAAGCAAGGTGGTGCAAACAACAAACCTGACAAGAGATACAGCTAGTTCTCCTTACAAACCTGCTGTTATGTCTAGTTATACTTCTCCATTCAAGATTGATACATGCTTTAGTCATGTAAGGCCTTCTACAACTGGTGCTATTAATATAAAGAAGAGGATTCACTTTCTGGATGAGGAAAAATCTGAGAGTGATGTATCTTTATACAAAGAAAAGAACTTTACACAACAAGATTCTTCATCACTAGCAGCTACTCCTTCAAAGGTGTCAGAATCCAGTACAAGCATTGCATGCACAAATGAAGATGTTGAAAAAATCCTATCTTTGCAGAATACTTTGCGCTTAATTGTGAAAAAACCAATGATGTATATTGGAATCCCCAAAGACTGTTATTTTTTACTTCGTTTAATACGTAAACACACCCACATACCACATGAACATATATTAATGTGTTTAAAAAAGATAAAATTAAATAATACTTTTTCTGAACTTGGGGATAATTTTGGACTGTCATTATCATACAGTAGTAAATCATTCCTAAAAAATGTTCCAATAATAGCTGGTTTTTTACGCCCATTTATTGTAAATTTAAATAAACAGTCCATCAAAAAGACATTACCGATTTCATTTCGGCACAACTATCACAATGTAAGTTGCATAATTGACTGTCTGGAAATTGATATTCAAAAACCTTCAAAAGCCATTTTCCAGGCTTTAACTTGGTCAGACTACAAGAAGGGTAATACTGTAAAATTTTTGATATCATGTACACCTAAAGGTCTGGTCAATTACATTTCTCCTGGTTTTGGGGGTAGAGCGAGTGATGTCACAATATTGGAAAATTGTGATTTTTTAGAATATTTAGATCCAGGTACTGTCGTATTGGCTGATAGAGGATTCAAGCATGTGGAACAAACATTGAGTCAAAAAGGAATCAAATTGTTAAGACCTCCTAGTGTAGCCTCTGGGTCAAAGTTAACTAAAGAAGAAGCACGACAAACAAAAATTATTGCCAGTTTAAGAATCCATGTTGAAAGAGTCATACGGCGTATAAGGGAGCTCCACATGTTGAAACAACATTCTGTGATTAATAAGAATTTCTTAAGAGTACTCAATGATGTCACTGTTATATCATGTGCACTAATAAACATTCAAGACTCTCTTATTAAATAGTTAATTCTAAATATTTATAAGTACCTATTTGTAGAATATAGGTATTTGGAGGTTTTTAAAATTTATTAAATAAAACATTTGAAAACAATACATACGAATTTTATTTATCAGTAACTTAAATCATCGATCCAATATAGGTACATTAGTGCACTTATTGATGCTAGTCATTAATTATCCACATCGTTTGTAAGTATACACTAGTAATTTAATACACATAATCTACATTAAAAGGACTTCAAGAATTCAGGAAAGACTTCAGAAATTGCTACTTCTATTAATCAAATTTACAATTCATATTATGTAAGACAGAGCAGCAATGCAATTTATTGAAAGAAATTCATATGGTTCCTCATGAAATAATCATTCACGTTTTACTATTTAATCAAAGTCAAATTATTGAAGATAGGATTGTACAAACATTTTTCTTATTCCTAATTTCATTTAAATTACATGATATGACTCTGTGGTACATCTTTCAAAGAGATAATAACAAAAGAAAAGTCGAACAAAATAATGCATACTTTTGGTAAACAACCATTTTTTAAAGAATTTTAAGAAACACTACGAATCAATAGTGGAAAAATGTTTGCTTTCCAAAAAGATGCAACATTTAGTAACATTTTATTTACATATTCGCTTGTGTATTGTATTCAATTACAATGATATCAACTTTTTTTGTATTATCGAAGTCGGGATGAGCTACACAAAAGTAACCCTTCCTCTTATTACTAACAAACATTTGTAGCTGAATTTGAGCATAGTACTTTTCAGTGATGTTGCCATTATTAATATAATTAGTTTTGGTATTTTCACTGGTTGGACGCTTCACTTCAATTACGGCATCCTTACAGATTCCATCTGGAGTAGCAACAATCATGGGGTACTGAGGTGACAAAAACAACCCGCAGGGCTTTCCTTTTCAACATATTTTGAACCGTTTTAATCACTGAAGATTCTAATCTTCGGCCCCTTTTCATAGCAGCTGTGTCTGGTGTTTTTGCTCCCATGATTGCAGCTACTAAAGAGCTATCCGATTTTCGACAGCGACTTACCTCAAAAACTTTAGATGCCGTAATACGAGCATAACGAAGTTCATGCCAATGAGGATTCTTACTCTGCTGTCTAGTGGCTGTTTCTATTTCAACCAGAGCTTTCTCATTGAGTATTTCTCTTAATAGCCCTATCACTTTGTCAACATCATTTTTTATGTCATCAGTGGCTTTCATGAGGAAGTTATGTAATGAAAACTCTCTGACATCACTGTAATTAAAGTCAGGTTGGTACCGCAAAAGTTCACAGTTTGTGATTTTTCTCTTTCTTGCCTCTTGAAGAAACTCTGTTAAGTGATTTACATTACTTTCACAGTGTGGAGCTTTCTTCTGGCATAACTCCTCCACAGTCACATATTTCAAAGTCGTACCTACTTTGGAGAGCCTTGGTTTCTTCCAGAAACATTCCACTTCAGTGCAAGAGGGTTCCTCCGTACGATGGTGGGTCCACATGAGAAACGCCACTGCATGTTTGCAGCCACCAGCTGAAGCTGCACAGTCCATGCATTGGCAACTAACAATCTCACTTTTATTCTCATCTACCACCATAACAACATTGTAGGAGCTGCTTCTCACCTTGTGCTCGGGACAAATCTTACACTTTATTGTGCAAAGACCTGATTCCCGACGCAGTTGCACATATCCAATTGCATCATCCCCATAGGATTCTCTTGCAGACCTGCAAAAGTAAAGAAATTATCGTAAGCACGAAAAAAATGCGCCAAATCACAGCCAAAGTAACATAACCTATAAAAGTTCATGCTTGCCGTGGAAGTACACCATTATTTCACTTTCTCATGATACAATTAACTTTACTTCGTAAGACGTTATCGTACTTACTTTGCTGTTTTTACATTTTTCAGTTCCGAAGCAAAAAAATCGGGATTATTTTTAAAAAATATCCTGACCATAATTGCGTCTACTTTGGGTAGGTTTCTACTGTCCGCTTTCACAAAATCGTTATCCATGGCAAATAGGGACAACAGAATTCATAAAATATTATAAATAAAGCACACAATAACAATAGAAAATCGTCAAAAACAGTTTAGAATCTATAGCTGTAGCAGGTGAACCAGGCGAACAAATTTGTTTACAAGCATGTTACCTCATCCTAGTCTCGGCCAATCAGGAGCGTTTTGTGTCACGTGACAAATGTTTAAAAATATGCATTTTTATTTAAGAATTATTGAATACATTTTATATTATTTGCAACATAAGATAATAAATAACGATATTTAAACTCATAATTTAAACGGATGGTAATAAATAACACTTTATTTTTCACAGTGTCAAAGAGCCTATTAAATACTGATCTTTCAACGGGAATCATAAATATCGGCCAAGAGACAAAGCTAACTGTAATAACAAGAACAAGTAACTTGATTGCTGTATACGAGTAGATGACTAAAATGTAATATTTGGATGAGCAAGGCGTCAGACTAATGTGTCAGTGTTAGTCAAAGTCAAAATTAAAATCAAATCAATTTATTCAAATAAACCCAATTACAAGGTATGTTTGAACGGCAATTCTACTTTAGTTCGGTTCAAAGAGAAAACCTGGACGCTGAGAAGAACCGACAAGAAACTCAGTCAGGTATAATTTTTTCAACATCATTTTACAAAGGGTTTATTAAAATACAATATTCAGAGAGCCAGTAAATGCATGTGCAAAGAAGATCATTTCCGGACTATTGTTTTATCTTCAACGATATCGTTTATTTTATAGTATGATTGTCTATTCATTGTACGTTTTATAACTAATCTAAATCTATTTTCTGTTCATTGAGTGACTTCTTGAGGAACTTTATTATAAAAACGAATGCAGTTACCCAAAAATGAAACATTTGACTTATGTAATTTAAATTTTAGAATAACCCATTTATCACGACCTCGGGTTTTCATATCACCAATATCGCCTTTCTTTATATACAGATATATATTTTTCCTCATAAACATTATATTTTCAAAGATGTATAAGGGCGGGAAGGTGAGTACATGAATATCTTTAAAACGATCTCTTAGTGATTCTCGTACATTCGTACTGTAGATGGCACGTATCACTCTTTTTGTTAAATAAAAATGAAGTAAATACACGCCGCTGATTCCCACAGCAAAAAGCCATTGGATATTAGCCTATGAAAACGTGCAAAGAACACCAACCTAGCCGTATCCACATCCGTCAATTGCCTAATGCGTCTAATGGCATATATCGCGGAATCGAGCTTACTAGCCAATGCCCCGATATGGTCGGCCCATTGCAATTAACTATCTACCGTTAAACCAAAAAAACTGGCAGACTTAACGAATTCTAATTGTTTCCCACCCAGTTCTATTTTATCATGGATTCTGGGTACATTAGAAAGGAAAAATTTAATACATTTGATTTTTTGTGCATTCAGTAGTAAATTATTATCAGCGAACCATCTCGAGACGTCTGTTAGGATCTTGTTCACCCTGGTAATATCTAGGTCCTTTCTGTCCAGTTTAAATAACAATGAAGTGTCATCAGTAAATAATACTATTTTGAATAAGTCCCTGAGCATAAATGGGAGATCCTTAATGAATACTAGAAACAGGAAAGGTCCCAAAATTGATCCTTGGGGAACGTCCATTTCTAATTTCGAACCAATAGACAAAACTCCATTCACACTCACTTTTTGGTTCCGGCCAGACAAATACGAGATCACGAGATCGAGAGTTATGCCACGAATCCATAAGCTTAATTTAAGTTTTCAAATTAAAGTTTCGTGACAAATTAAAGATTAGTGAAGTTCTTAAATGGCATATTCGTTGTAAAAGATGCTTTAATGTTGCCCATCTCAGACAACACAACGTGTACATAGTCGCAGTTGAACTTTATTACTGCTGCTAATACGCTATCACGAGTACGTTGATTTGAGAATTTGCAGACGATAAACAGGAAAATCGTTTATTTAAGTCTTTATTTATGTTAGCAACTCTAGTACACAAAGCAATCTTGCTCTCTTGTAAAGGGTGCTTAATTATTTTAGATAGCTGTAAAATAACTCCAACCAATTTTTCACCACGATGTTCAGGTATACCGTGAATCTCAACATTAAACGAACGAGCGCTCTGTTCAGTAGAGATTAGCCTTTCCTGAACATCGCGCACAGAAGTTTTAAGATTTACATTATCTGACTTCAGTTTTTTCATATATTCACTGTAGGTTTACACTTTCAGATCTGTTGCTTCGATTTGACGTGATAAAAATTCCATTATTCCATTGGGTTCCATTAAGTCTGATATGACTATATTGGCCATCCAGCTGCTCAGACATTTGGTTTCTAAATTCATTCAACTCTGATCGAACATTATCGCGAATAATTTTCTGTAGAGACAATAGTACATTTTTTTTTAATATTTTCTTTTGGCCACATTCGATGTAATCATTTTTGCTTCGTGTTTAAATCTCGTATCCACATAAAATTTGATAATAATTGAAACATTAAATATGTAAGTGATTTGCGTCATGCTCTTTGTATTGCGGATCAAAAAAGGCTTAATAATTTTTTTAATCCCACAGATGAGACAGCCACCAGATGTGCTGGTTTCTTCATGTGGCTCACTCTGTAAATAACATTATTTAAAAAATGTAATTATCTCTACCTAGACAGCTTTTTCCTTACATCTGCAATTACTATCTTCATATTAAATATTTATTATACTATGTTCACGACAAATTGGGAATGTATGGTATTTATGAACCATTGTTAATGAACATCATGAAATTTATTCAGTTCGTATTTTCTAAATAGTAACATGAAATAATTACTAAAATAACTTTCTGTGCAATAAAAGGTAATTGTATTATTCGTTATTAGATGACTTTGTAAATTGATGTGGTAATAAAAGGTTACAGATTCAATATAGTTAATAATGTATGCAATTATGCACTTACTGAAACGGAAGGAAGCAGCACATTAAATATTATAATTTTCACAATGTCTTGAGCACAAGACACTGGAAGAATCAGGTTTTCAGTCGGGAAGCTTCATGTTGGCTTACTACATAACCCTTAATATTTTGTTTTTGAGAAAATAAAAATCAAAACAAAATGTGTGTAAAATTTTGGCATGAAATCATGAAAACATACAAAAAAATAAATTTGTGTATTGTTAAAAGGAATCACAAATGAGTAAAGGTCTATTTAATCTGACCCCTTCTAGACACTAAGTACGTGTCACATCAAGTACGGTTATTGTTATTGAAATATAGAAAAATATTAGCTTAATGATCGTTTGTCAGGCTCTTTCAATAAATATCGAAAACTTGATCAACATTCGGTTAAATTATTACAAGCACTACGTAGATAAAATCAAAAGAAATAAGTGAATGTCAGGTAAGTCCAATACTTACTGATAAAAAGTTATCCCAGGTATGATTTATATTTTGAACTCTCTCACTTAATTACACTGCACTTCTACCATTTTTAATTGAAATGGATTGCTATACAAAGCCACAAATACGACTAGTTTAATTAGAGTCCTCTAAATTACGTTGGCTCTTACACACCTTATCAAAATGGCTGCCGGTATAAAATGACCTCGCGCTACAATTTGTAAGTGTAGTGGTGAGTGTTGCCATTGTCACAAAAAAGGGATAATGCTATACAAAATATCTCTAATACGACTACAATAGACGTATAGCGACATATGTATAGTTATATTAGTAGAATATATTCAGTTTGCTCCTTTCTTAGAAGTCTGTGTCCTGTTTACACTTTCAACTGGATTACATATTGATATAAATATAACCTCAAAAAGTAAAAACGTTCATATTTTTTTATCGTCTGTGACCTTCTTATAAAATACATTTTTGTAATTATATTCAGATTAGAAATCCCCTATGTTCTTATATTTTTTCATCTCGTGACGTTCCAAATTTATGTCAAGAAAATCACTGTACGGGGTACTTACCATTGCTCTTTATCGTCCAACCATTAGTGCCGCTGTCACGAGAATCTCGTCAGTATATACGGTATCGTAGTCCACGTGCCACGACAGAAATATATAAAGTAAGCTCTTCGCTGGTATCGCAACAGTAGGTGCTGAGCTCGTGATCAAAAACGATTGGCAGGCTGAAGTTATAGAATTCGAATATTAGCGAATATTAATTATATTTAATAAAACAGAAGTAGTAAACAATGATGACTTTGGGAATTAGCTTTGTGCTTTTTGCGCTTTTCTGCATCTCAAATGGCGAAGATGGATTTTTGCGTAAGTATTTATACCTACCTACATATAATTAAATAATATAATTAATTTGGATGTAATGAGATTTTAGTTTTCTTGAGTAATAACAAGTACGTCTTCTGAGAATACGTGTCCATCCCAAATTCCTATACTTAAATAGACCATGTTTTTCAAAAAAAAATATTTACCGTTATTGGTATCCAGTTAACGCCACCATCAATTCAATATATTTAACATACAAAACAAATATACTTTATATCGATAAGCAAGCACAACATTGTACGACCTTGAACTTTCTGCGGCTTTTTTCTTACAGCACAAACCGAAAAAGTTTTTATAATTAATAACTGATGCCCGCGACTTCACCCGCGTTTCTTATTTTTAAAATAGCCTATGTCCTTCCTTAGAATTCAAGCTATCTCCGTACCAAACATCGGAATCGGATGAACGGTATAGTAGACCATAAATTACGAACAAACAAACAAATAAATATTGATTTTTAAATATTAAATACCTATGTAAATGCTTCATCTCACTCGGTCACAATTCCAAAGCATTATTAAAAAATTAAATACCTGCATGATATATTTTAAATCTAAACGTACTTTTTTTCTTTTTTAAAAATCTTGTCACCATGCGTTTTTACTTGTACTTAATTAATATTTTTCTCCGTTAACACCAATGTAGGGATTTGTGGCCTCTTCAAGGTAGGTATTTAAAAAATTATAATAATTTTAAGAAGGTACCGTAACTAACAGGTAATAAGTTATATTCGGCAAGATTCGTCGCGAATATTGACCTTGGGACCTGGAAGTTAATTTGTAAATTAATTGTGCGAAAAACTAATTTATTAATAAATTAGAGGGTACCTACAACTGCGGATTTGCGCCAGTTTCTTTAATTTTAAAACTTTTTTGTTGTTTTTTAAGTATATCCAAGTCCAAACTAGGCGACAATGTCCGATATATATACGTATGTATGTAAATAAAGTATACGAAAATTTTCACATCCCAATACAGATAAACATATCTTCACGCTGTATTCCTAACGGGGTCGTCAAAGAGGACGGAGCCCCCAGCTTCGCGATCCTTACGTACTTCTTTTGCTTCCTCAAATCTGCTCATTCTTCTCCCACATTTTCGCCTTGGTATGCCTAACCTAATAAAATTAAAAAATAATCCTGTCAAACACAGACCAAGCGAATTATACTTGTTGCTATGATTGCATTTTAGTATTTATTGGTACTATCAATTATATAATATCATTGTTTAATGATATTGTCCGTACCTACTATACAATTACATTCTATCCTGTTCATATAATTTGCTTTGTTTTGCAATTGCGAAACATTAATATTGTTTTAGCTTAAAGTAATTTCTAGTATTGAGTATAATTGTATGAGGGTAGAATATACTCGCAAAATATTTTTCATTAAGTAGGGGCTTCCACACTTCAATTCTAATTACTTACTTGAAATTCTAGTAACTTCGTTCCAATATTTTAATATATTTTCCAATATTTTTTCCCTGTGTATATATGATGTACCTACTCTGTGTATTGTAACTATAAAAACTTCGCAACTGAAACTTTATTTAAAATATTTTTATTAGATTACTGGATATTGATATTTTGTACTTGAATGAACCCATCTTGAACCTTAAATTCAGCTACAGTATTATAGGAACATGTATGTAACATCCATTTTAATAATAAAAAACTAATCATTTATATATTTTTATTATTAAATAAAATTACGAAAATAACATAGTCATTTGCGTATGAATGGGCCACCATAGTTACAAATCCCCCAAGGGGGAAAAAGGACCCCTGGTTCATTCTAGTAATGTCAATTTATAGAAGTAACTTTTCCAAATGAACTTAAAAATATATCTTTTAATAAGAATAATGATTATTACAGCATTAGAGCTTTAGCGTTTTTAGACTATTGTTATTTTACGCAATAAAAAGATATCAATGATAATATAAAATTTGTGTAAGATACTATCTTTTACCCGCCATTTCGCTTACCTACGTGGTAAATAGGTACCTACTGAGAAATTACCTGTCTCTATCTGGTTTCACATTTCCGTCTGTAAATAAGAACAAATACATGATTGCTAGAATGCTAGGTGTTAAATTGTGATTTTGTTTTATCTCTATGCTCTGTCTACTCTAAACAGAAAATCGCATGAAGTTGTGTAATATACTTGCATCAAATCAATCTTTTTCGTCCTGTTTTCGACATGTGTCAGTTTTGGGATATTACATGCCAAAATATATCTATTATACATACAATAAATCTTTTAGATTTCTTTTGTTCGGTTCATAAAAGTTATAAGGTCACAAATCCAAGTCAACTCATTAAATTCGCATCATCAATCGTACAACTTCGTGGCATTGATATAAAACGTGTGTTGGGTTCATAACAAACTCTTGATTAATTAGAAATCATTGAACAGCGAACATTATGTATACGTACATAATAATTATAAATATGTTATACGTAAATCTAGTCTCAACACATTCGTCACTCGTAGGCTCCGTAAAAAGACTTGGACAGAAAATATTAATAATATGATAATTGGTTAATCCACGTGTGCCAAATGAACAAATATTTCAACTCTAAATACAAATATTAATACTTACGTATTATCATATCAATAATAAAATTTAATGGGAGGATAAATAGGAAATAGACTATATACATTATACGTACATAATCCTCACGCTGTATCCCCAACGGGATAGCCGAAAAGGATGTAGAGTGCCATCTTGGAGCATTATATAGAATACCATGCGAATCTTGTCATTCTCCTTTCATACTTTCGCCTAGATAGATATGCAAGCGCTTTTGACATTTCTGTCAGCTGTGGTAGCTGGCTGTGTGGTAGCTGAAGTCTTTTGACTATTTGATCTTCATAAGTCAGCCTTGGTCTTCCTTTGCTTCTGCTACCCTCTGCACTCACTTTTACTCGGTAGATTTTCTTCGTGACCCTTTCATCACTCATTCTTTCTATGTACCCGAACCATCTACGTTCTAAGCATTATTCTCTTCAATTACTATTTAGAAATAGAGTACAATTTAATAATAAAAGTAAAGAGGTACATTTCTTTTAATGTTTCAGCGCCTTACATCAAACCGTGTACACTAAACAGCAGATTCGAAGAATGCGTGAAAGAGCAAATCGAAATTAGCCTTCCATATTTTACAAAAGGCATCCCGGAATTGGGTGTGCCTTCGACGGATCCAGTATACTTGGATGACATCAAAGTAGACGGAAATGGGCTCAAATTAACTTTTACAGAGGCGGCCATGCATGGGCTCAGCAACAGTAAACTTTCTGAACTGAAGTAAGTGCTTTCTTATTAAACTTGAACACAATGCTTAATACAATAACTATTTATGCATGTATATAGGTATACGTATCTTCACGTAGTCACGCTGTTTGAATTACAAATCGATACATTTTATTACAATCATATACGAAAATAGTGTGTAAAAAAGTAATACCTATATCTTTAGAACGAAAATATATGCAATAACTTCAAACTGCATATATCTGTACCTCACGGGGTACCTAGATCCTTATCTATGTCTAGGAAGAAAAGCGGCAGGCACCCCGATCTCTGTTATACTTTTCGCTTTCTTGATCATCATCATTCTTCTTGTACAATAATTAAAATATTATTAATTGTTTTCTCCTACTAAGTATAACAGACAAGTAAATAATACTAAAAACTATAATTTCCTTCCATTAGAAGTACTTACCTACATATTTCTAGTTTTTGGAGTTTGAGCGGAAAATAGCTAAGAATATTAGGAATTCATCACATGAAATGGATTTCCGCAAAGTAACACCTGAGTCTGTACAATAATAATAGTTTATTACCTTTATAATAAATTTCAGTAACAGAATATCATATCAATATTGTAGTGTCACATTTTAAAAACTGATTCATTACCTAATTTCTGATTATCCCGAAAATTATATTATGTATGTATATGTAAAGAACAATTCTTTCCAAAATTGGTACTAGGCATTGTTTACTTATAAGTAAACAAATTTATTATCATTCAAAACAAAACAAACTTGTGAACTGACAGGAAAAATGTTTCACATTGTATGTTAATCGTTTGATTGCCGCAGCAACGCAGTTTTAACTGTTCTAATAATTATTATGTATGATACGTAATTCCATATTAATATTTCAGGGTGAATCTAGAGAATGAAGAATTTACATTAGCCTTTAAAGGCAACATGAGTTTGACAGCCAAATATGTTGTGGACGGACAAATCTTAATATTGCCTATTAGAGGAAAAGGAGACGCTTTGGTTGATGCCCGTAAGTACCTACATATCTTTTATTCTCCCAGTATAGGTATAGATGAATATAATATATGAATATACGCTTCGGCCTGCTTGGAACGAGCAAATTAGACCTTGATTTTAAAGAATTCAGAATCCGATGCTATAAGTAATTCGGCAGAGAACCGAAGAACCAGACGTAGCTCACAGTAGGTATACACAATGAACAGGGTGACCACGTCTGCACATCTTTATCACAATAACTGGCGATATAATCAAGTCCTAAAATGGAGACCGTATTTAGGCAAACTTAGGCAAACCTCAATGCTAGCTAATAACCAAAAATTGTTTTCGACATCGTGCACTTAAAGAGAGCTTAGGTATATCCTGAAATGTATTAACACTGTCTACGACAATGTCTACGATGCTGAAACTGCAATACTTGTAGCGTACCTAATAGTGCTTCCCTGGAGTAAATACCTTGAGTTTAACCTTGAATTTGAAAGTAATTTACCTTGCGATTAAAAGTTTAAAATAAAGGTTATCTCAAAACGTTTCACGTAAAATCCAGTTTCTTGTAAGAAACCAGTCCAATCCAGATTTATATTCATATAAAGATAATAAATTATCGTTTTAAATTAGCTTTTCATGATATGCGTTTTCGCGAACGAATCCGCACAAAGTCCAATATCCACGAATGTGTTCAGATAGGTACCTATATTAAGCTTTCACATAAGCGCTTCTAAAAGAAGCGATTAATTACATACTATGTCAGTGGTTGCTAAGACTAAAATACCCTCCAGTATAATGGTTTGGACCGGAAGACATACCTACCTACCCACACAAATGTGCGGAGCAGTGTGGTTAATTATGCCCGCTGCATACTATATTAATTATAGCATTATTTCGACAAATAAAGATTAAAATCCGGTTTGAACCACTTATTATGAACAACTATCAAGACTAATTACTTACAATGTAATTAATGCCTAATCAGTATTAGACAGGTTCCATGATATATCAATCTACGTAAACCCATATCAAAGAGTTACTGAGTTTTGCATTAAATATTATATTGATTAAATACATAAATACCTAATTTGTTTTATCACAAGTAAAATTAACATAATGTTGCTTGTGATAAAACAAATTATAAAGACATTAATAACAGCCATTTGTTACCACTTCACTAGTAACTGTTATTTTTACTGTATGTCATTTTTTATAGTTGTCAATGACCTTTCATTAGGAAGTTTTAAGATCGGAGTTCTATTACTAAATAATCTCAAAACAAGTTTGTATCTTTCACCGGCTAAATACAGCACAGTAAATAATTTAGGATGATTATATTTTATCGTTACTATCGTGAAAGAATATAATGCTATAAATATAACTTATCCTTTCTTGGTTTAAGTTATAGAAAATCGAATGAAATTTATTTTTCTTACATAAACAAGATATTTTTGAGCGACCCCCTAGCAGCATCCGCAACTAAGTTTCAGAGTATGGGAATCGCACAAATAATGTAAATCCAGACTGAATTAACACAGGATTATCAATTGTATTGAATTCCTGAACTCCATTTAAGTATTAACACAGGATTACCTGTTCTACTGACTTCCATAACTTCATATATGGTAGGTACCTACGTAGATTTATGGATTATATGTACGGATCATTATACTTAAGTAAAAAGATCAATAGTAAGATAATAATAATGCAACCAAGTAATTAAAAGAGACATGAGTAGTAACTTGGACAGAATAGGACCTTGGCGGATGTCTCGAGATGGTTCGCTGCCAATAATTTACTACTGAATGCACAAAAAACCAATTGTGTTAAGTTTTCACTATCCAATGTACCCAAAATCCATAATGGACTGAAACTGGATGGGAAACAATTAGAATTAATGAAATCAGCTACTTTTCTTGGTTTTACAGTAGACAATAAGTTACAGTGGGCGGACGATATCGGGACTTTATCTAATAAGCTCAGTTCAGCAATATATGCTATTAGGCGCATTAGACAGTTGACAGATGTAGCTACGGCTAGGCTGGTGTATTTCGCATATTTCCATAGCCCTATGTCTTATGGTCTGCTACTGTAGGGATCAGCGGCGCATATGAAATCTATCTTTATTTTACAAAAGAGGGCAATACGTACCATCTACAGTATGAACGCACGTGAGTCGCTGAGAGATCATTTTAAAGACATTGATGTACTCACCTTACCCTCGTTATACATCTATGAAAACATAATGTACACTAAAAAAAATTTAGATCTATTTCAAAAGAAAGGCGTTGTTAATGGTGTGGAAACTCGTGGTCGTGATCAGCTAGTTATTCCTAAATTTAAATTACAAAAGTCAAGTGGTTCATTTTTGGGTAACTGTGTTCGTTTTTATAATAAAATTCCTCAAGAAATTACTCAATTAACGGAAAACAGATTTAAACTTGTCATTAAACGCACACTGATTGGGAAAGCATACTACAAAATTAGCGATTTCATTGAAGACACAACAATAGACTGGAAATGATCCTCTCTGCGTATGCATTTACTGGCTTTATAGATATTGTATTTTTAAATAACTATTGTAGAATGATGTTGAAAAAATGATACCTGACTGAGTTTCTTATCGGTTCTTCTCAGTATTCAGGTTTTCTTTTCGAACCGAACTAAAGTAGATTTGACGTTTAAAAATACCTTGCATTTGGGTTTACTTGAATAAATTGATTTGACTTTGACTTTGACTTTAAACTTGGTATTTCTTTTTTTTTCAGAGAATATTGAGGTGCAAATCAAAAGTAAACTCATACATATAAAAGGCAACAGAGGTGACCATTTCAAGTTAATCACACCAGCGTATAGCTACAAAATAGACAAAACTACCTTCCACTTTGAAAATTTATTTAACGGAAATAAACAATTATGTAAGTATGCTGTATAGTGTTAAACATTGTTTCAAACATCACACGAAAACACATGAAAACACAGCTGCAGTCCTAATTATAATAATCAAGGATTTAATAAATGGCACAGTTTTAAAAATAATGAATCACAAAGGTTAAGTTTAAGTTCGTGACATTTTCATTCGATGTCAATAACATGGCCAATATCACTCATTACAGCGGACGCGACACACCAATTCGCTAACGAGAACTGGAAGCAGTTGATGGACGATCTTGCTCCCCCCGCCGTAAAGAACATCGTGCGCACAGTCATCAAGGCCATCAACAAATTCTTCTCAAAAGTCGCCATTCCACAAATCATAATTGGTTATGTGACACACTAAACCGTGATTTATCTCATTGAGAAACGCTTAGAAGATTTGGTTGACACGTTCGATTGCCGATCGAAGTTTTTTTGAACGCCATCATCTTACACGTTTTTCAATAGTTGAATCTAGACAATTATAATAAACTTTAGTTTAGATAAATGCGACAAGTAATTGTTAGAAAAATGTACTGTAAATATAGATTGACTGCGAATTTACAACAGAAACGACATCGTCGTTTTTACTTCTCCTAAGAGATACTTTTTCTATAAAGAAAATTGAATAATTAAAATCACTCGAATTTCGCAACCACTTTATAACAGTTATTTACGAGTTAATTATTGTTATTATTATAATATTATTGTAAATATATTTGATGACGTTGTATCCGTTAAACTATAACTATAACTAAGTTCAATGAAATAATTCTTGTATTAATGAATATTATGAATTTTTGATAGTATTTGACAACATGAAATACTGGAATTTTATTGAATAAAGTTGTTTTCAATTAGAAATGGTTTTGTTTACAACAAAGGACAAGTAAACTAATTGTACACTTAGGTAGTTTAACATATATACATACCTACTTTTTAATTAATATTTAAATAGCTAATTATGAAGTTCGACAAATTACCTACAAACAATTTATATACCATGCAAGAGGGTACAGAATAATTGTTTCTACGTATAAAAGTAAGCGTGTGACGATGTTATTTAAAAACGGAAAAGTGCGTATGTATACGTATATACTTAGGTATATATGTATCTGTGTGCATTTGTGTCAATGTGTGTGTGTGTTTATGTGCTTGCATACACCTTGCATGTTTGCGTAACAATTTAAGGCGTGTGCCTGTGCATGTGTATGTATAAGCACAGTACAAGTGTGTAAGTATAAAGACTATTAAGTGTGACTTGCACTATTTAAACTCTATTAAAGATCTGACATCTCGCCTGCACCAACGACTTAATAGATGGAGCAAGCGAGATGTCAAATCCTTAAATCGAGTTTAAATAGTTGGTGCAAGCCACCCTAAATGCACACTACATTGATGTCAATGTGTTAATGATATCCTTCACGAATCGGGATCTTTTTAAGAAGAAGACTTCCACCTGCGAAAACTGCTTCTCGTATGTCACAGCTCTGCGTATCACGGAATTATTCGTATACTTTGTACGAGCAAGTCCAGTCTTTGATGTACGTGTATGTCGTGTTCGAATTTGAGGCGCATTTAGATCAATCAGCTGTAATATTTCAGCCCCTGCAGTCTCGACATAGATAGCGATCGCTTTACGACCGATTTTGGTTGATAAGTCATGACGATTAATTTTTAATGATTTTTGAAAGTTTCTACATTAAAACTATCGATTATGATTGGAATCATATCGAATACATACATACATATCTTCACACCGTACCCCCAACGAGGTAGAGAGGACGGAGCGCCAAGCGTCGTGATCCTTACATACTTTCTTACTACTTTCTTACTACTTTCAGCTTTCTTTCGCTTCGTCAAATCTCATCATTCTCCTCACATATTTTCGCCTAGGTATGCGAATGCTTTCGACATTTCCGTCGGCTAACACTCTAGCTATTTGATCTTCATAAGTCAGCCTTGGTCTTCCTTGGCCTCTTTTACCACTCAGTTTTGCTCCATAGATTTTCGTGGTCAGTCTTTCATCGCTCATTCTTTCCATGTGCCCGAACCATCTTACCATTCCTTTCTTCATTTTTTCAATTACACTGTCGTACAAACCTGTCATACTGCGTATTTCTTTATTGCTTATTTTGTCTGCAAGGGTGACATCGCACATATTTCTAAGAGATCGCATTTCTACTGCATTTATCTTACTTTCACTCGATTTCGGGCATATCCAGGACTCGCTACCATACAATAAAGTTGGCACCAACACCGCATTGTGTATGGCCATTTTGGCTGAGTTAGATATATTCATACTGCTTACTAATGCGGACAGAGCACCGTTCACTTTATTGCCAGCTGCTACCCGTCTCTCCACATCTAACTCACATCTTCCATCCCTCGAAAACGCACTCCTCAGATACACAATTTCATTCACTTCTTCAAATATGATTAAATTTAACGTTGGTGGTTTTGTGTTGATTAAGAACGACAAGAATAATCGAACCTAACATAATATTCAATGCAGGGGTCCATTTAAAGATATAGAATTGCTTGAAGGTTACATTTTTGACTAGTAAGATATACAATTTCATTCATTTGTTCTAGACATTTTTCATTTACCCATATTTCACACTTTGTCTGTACATCTTCTCTTTCAAACACCAGAACCTTAGTTTTATTCACATTCACATTCAATCCTTTCACTTCAGTCTTCTTTCATGCACGTAACTAGTGTCTGCAACTTCGCTTCTGATGGTGCTATAAGCACAGCATCGTCAGCGTACAATAGGCAATTTACCACTGTACCATCACATATCATACCACGCATACTACCTTTCAATGTCTGAAGGCAACTGTCCAAATAAAGCACGAATAGCCAGCCAGACATCACGCAGCCCTGTCTGACAAATATCGTCAGGTTGGGCAGGACGAATATCGAATCTGTCAACTTTACGATTGCTGATATTTTTTTTACGATCAAATTTGACAGCTCTCAAAGTATTCGGGCTTATCGTTATGGCGAGCGATTTTTTTGTTATTTATATCGATCGGTAGTTTACGAAAATAATCGCTGTCGGGAATGCAGCCCCAGGACAGTCTATACCGTTTTTCATAATGTCAAATAAAAGCTTCATATCTGCTGTCTTCATCCCTTCTGTTCTTTAAAGACATAACTGATGTCTTTTCAGGCTATCCGAATACTCCAATTTACCAAGTTTTACCAAGATTAATCACTTGTACGGATTCGAATGACTGCACGTAAATGGCATAATTCGGCGATCATATTGGGGACGCGTATTCTAACACACTACTGACGTAAGCAAAGAACGATGTTTTTAAAACATCTGCACCACGAAAAAACTTAGTATACCGAAATATGAAACCAGGCATCTTCCTAGCTTCGTGTGTAATATAGCATAATCATAATGCTTAGTTTGCTCAGCCAAGAGAAGTTTAGAATCAAGTATGACTCCTAAATCTTTCACTTGAACCGCGAATCAAAACATATCCCTTTTGACTTACGACAAAAGAAGTCCTTTGACATTTATTTACGTTGAGATCTAAGTAATTATGAGCACAATACCGCAAGAGCTTATTGAGGTCACTTTGCAAACGTTCGCAATCGGAGAAATCCCTAATCTTCATGTAAATGTTTTTTTCATCTGTGTACATTAGTAACAGGGCATTGTTAAAACATGACGGCACATCGTGCAGGTATATATTAAATATTAAAGGTCCTAAATAGGATCTTTGAGGCATGGATCGGTCACAAATTTAGAATAGTGACGGCCCAGTCTTACCACTTGTGATTTATTTCGTATATAAGATTCTATCCATCTCAGAAGGTCACCGTGTACACGAACTTGCTACAACTTATCAAGGAGCACACCATGATTTACTTATACGATCGAAACATTTTGAATAATCAGTGTAAATGACGTCCACCTGTACCTTACGCTACGTATTCATAAATACCGATAACTACAGTCACTACAGAACCTTTATTCATAAACCTATGCTGGGTCAATGGAATACTATCAGCAACAGAAGCATATAGCTGTTAGAAAACTATGCATTCGAACAGTTTACTAAACACTGACAATATCGATATCGCCTTATAGTTTTCAACATACTGCTTATAGTTTTACCTCCATAATAAATCACGCTGTTTTTTTTTTTTTTATTTAGGCCACCAACAAGGTTTACACTAATTACATGATTACAATATATACACTGTTACAATAAATGAAACTATTTAAATGCAACCTTAATTATAGGCGACGACAACATGCGCATAAAAGGAAGTTGATCCAAAGATACTTACTTTTAGGCTAACGGGACAGACAGAGAGGATAGAGCGCCAAGCTTCGCGGTACTAAGATTCGTTCACCACCTCAAATCTCATTATTCTCCTCACATATTATCGCCAAGGTATTCGAAAGCTTTTGGATATTTCCGTTATCTAACATTGTGCTCTTCATAATTCAGGCTCACTTTCGCTTTGTTGATTTTTTTCGTCAATCGCTCAACTATCATTATATATATATGCCTGAACCATATAAGTACTCGCTTACTTCATTTGTAGAATAACACTTTCATCGACCTCTGCAACATTGCGTATCTCTTCATTGCTTATTTTGTTCGTGACAGTGACACCGCATTTGTTTCTTTTACAGAACACGTTTAATTTAAAACCTATATTATTGGACTGATGGTTGTGGATTGCTTTTAAATGAATGAAGGGACTAACAATAAATAGGCATGTTTTGTTTTATTGTATTTATTAACCAAGTAATAACATCACTTGTAAAAATGTAAAGATAATTTTATTTATGAATTATACAATAGTAGTAAAAAAACAAGTTAATTTTCATTGCTGCCTAAACTTACCCGTTCTTGATGTCCGTATGCAACGACACGATCTGCAAAGGAATTAGTTGGCTGACGTGTTTTAAACAACTGGTCCTTCTTCAACCATATAATATATCCAACCAGAATTGAAACCAATATCGAAAAACCAATAGACACTCCCAATATGACGGCTCGGTACTGGGCAGCAGTATCTGAAAGAATCGCAATAGTAATCGTCAATTTTATATTAAACGATAGTAGGTATACACCTACACGCTAGTAACTAATTAAACTGATGTATTTGAAGCCATAGCCATAGTTGTAAATAGTGAATCTTAGTCAAGAGCGGATCCAGATTTCAAGTCGGGGTCATATATTCGTGATCTAGTTAGGACAGGCTCCAATTTGATTGCAATGAGTTTCCAAAATTATCACTAGTCAAACTAGACCCAGCTCAGGGGTCATGACCCCAATCCCCCCCACCCCTCCCTGGATCCGCCCTTGATCTTAGTTATATTATACACAACATTATAATGTAGTTATAGACAAACACAATAAAATAAATTACTTCTAAAACTATGATGAAATCATTTTATCGCGGGCGTAAGAGTAAATCAATAATAATTATAAGTATTACAAGCATCTATATTTGCTATATTTATGTTAGACTCTTTACGGTATATAGGCTGTGGTATAGGTACTATTACAAAAATGTGCTTTCTTTTTCTTATTATTATTGGCTAATTCTGACTAACGATTGTTGATAACATATTGATTCCTTATCAGTGGTGATGATTAATAACTAACATCAGTCTGACAATTGCGATATTTAAGTACTTACTGTCTACGTAAACAGTGATCGTGTCTCTTGACTCCACATTATCTTCATTAATCAAGGCTGCACATGTCCATTCACCGATGTCTTCTTCATAAACTGGATCAATAGTAAGTGAACAATCTCCATAATCCAGATTTCTCTCTGGTGTGAAATAAAATCGATTCAATATAGCGCTGAAAAGATTAACTTGTTTCATTTTTTACACATCAACTGACGGGAAAGAACAATTTTGAATATTACGAGTATATATTATATCCATTTAAATTTAAAGAATAAGTTGAAAGAAATCTGCTCTTGACTGACTGAAGACTGCTTTTGCTTTTAAAAAACAAGAGCAGTCTCAGTGCATTAAAATTGATTAGTGGAATTTCATTATGAAATTAGTTCAAACTATCTTATATTACAAAACTAAGGTCATGCGATAATTAGAATAACTAGGGACTAGACTTACTTTTCTTCCGTGACAGAAGAATCAATACTAATGCCCATAAAATTAGGTGTCAGAAACCGACAATAATTTAACGGTCTATTTCCATTTGATGTGTGGCAGTATAAGGTAATTCTTTCACCAGCAGCAGATTTTATTTCTTTACGATTTGCTGCCAAGGGACCAGTTACTCGTACAACTACTCTGTCTGTGACTTCAAGTCCTGGTTGCTCGCTACTGCCCATATGACACTTCCATTCACCGTCTTCCTCCTGTGTAGCATGTGAGAAAACTATACCGCAGTCACCAATCTGAAGACTCTCACCTGTGTACCTGTAAAGACAATGAAATTGTACTAAATTAGACTTCTTATTTTTTGACAAAATATTTTTTAATGCAAAACCTTGTATTCGAATTTTGCGAATACTTTGTCGTCAAATCTACTATCACGATATTAAATTCATCTGAAAATGTATCTTAACCTCAAACGGCCTATATATAGGTCCCATTGTTGGAGACCGACTTCTCCTTAGAAGTGAGATGAGAAAGAGGTCGAACATACTCTATCCACCACAAAGGCCCAGTATGAAGTAATGGAGATAGACAAACTAGTGGTCAAACTATTATTAAGAATTATCTAGCTGGAACCAACGGCTTTCAACGCACAGAGGCGCTGGCTATGAATGCCTCTGTTACCCATTCAGTAGTTAACGTTATTTAATGTCAGTGATCTTATCAAACACCATAGCTTCCTCACCTCATAAAAGGTATGACATCTAGGTATGATACCTACAAAATATACATACCAAAATTGCAGTTCCTCGTTGGCTAACTGTAATGGCGTATATTGAGTTCCGTTGGGATGCTGAAACCAGCAATACTTAAGTGAAGTGCTAGCGCGGCACATAATAGTGAAAGATTGATCTGCTTGAACGAACACTGTTCTAAGAGCGTCTTCGTCCCTTGAGTCACGTGTTGTCCTCAGATCTGTATAACATAATTATTAAGTATATATAGCTCCTACCCCGTTAGGGCCACAACGTGAGGATATGTATGTATGTGTATGTATTAAGTATATAAGAATCTACACAAAGAGTCGTGTTGAACCGCAGAGCCATAAAATATAGATCTTGTTTGCTGGAAACTGGTTTGCTAAAAAATGACGCCGCAGTCCCGTCACGTCCATTCTCACGTAGGTACTTAATTTCAGTTTGAAATGTTTGCCACATAACGGTCAGTTACTTTAAACTTAATTTTAATTTTCATCACCATTTGCCATTTGTTTTTCTCCTAATGAAATCTTTAGAGAGTCTTTAAACTCCCATTTATTCGCTATAATTTCAAAAAATGACTAATTTTTGCAAAGTTTTTAGCACCAGAAAGCGGGGCCCACTAGTGACAATTTGTGCATAGACTTAATAAAATTTGTGCATAGACTTATGCCCGATTGTAATTAGTCAAGTGTTTAGCGAAGTAGATAAGCACAGTACGTAAGTACAGTGGTATAAATCGATCGAACAGTAACGAGTCAACTTAGCATGCAAGCTGATTTGCAAACCTTTATTGTTAGGTAAAAAAAATATGTAAGTAAATCCAAATATGTCAGATGTTTCTGGTAACAATTGTGTTTACCAATTATATATAATCACCTATAACTGGATTATGTGATATCGACACAGACAAGTTAAATTAATATCAAATAAAATGTTATCAAGCTATTGTGATCTACTCATACCTATACCTAACTCCCTTCTTACATATGTTTTGCCTGCAACGCAAGTTCATTTGCGTAGAATTCTTTTGTATTAATTTTCCCAAATTATTGGGATATCAATTTGTACGAAAAATAAATATATGCTAACAGAATAATTACAGAACAGATCTTAGGTACGTCAGATTACATATTCATATTTTTTAGGGTTCCGTAGGCAAATGGCCCCTCTAGTCCCTAGTTCATAACAGTAATTTTATATGAAATATTAAAATATTGTAGCGTATTATCTTTTCCTTATTTATCTGCTTATTATCTTTTAAATATCATAAAACGGAAATTAATAAAACGACAACCGTAATTAACGAAAATATACATTGAAATTGTGTATTAAAATTTAAAAAAAAAACACAGAATCAATGAGAAATAAGTTATTGTGATTTGAGAAAGCGAAAGAAGTATGTAAGAACCGCGACGCTTGGCGCTCCGTCCTCTCTGACTACCCCGTTGAGGATACGGCGTGAAGATATGTATGTATGTACAATAAATTAAATGTGAATTTGACAATTTCTATAATTTAGATCAAATGCGACCATTTATATGTAAAGTATGGTATTGCTTGAATAGTGCCGGCACTTTCAGCGCTATATTTTTAACGAGAATAAATTTGATATCATCGATATATAAAAGAATCGAATACAAAAATAAGTAGACTATATTATATTACTCAATGCTTTTAATTCGTCGTCCTAGTTTTAACTGCTAGGTGTATATATAATATGTATGGGACTGGATTGTTTTATAGTTCTGCTATATAGACGACGGATTAGTAAAATGTTACTACTGGTTCCACTTTGCCATGAAAATACCTACTCCGAGAAGTGTTATGTGATTTCGTACCTTGGAGCTTGTCCAACACAAGGAAATAGTATGAAATTTTATACATATAATTAAAAATTATCGACATCTTCTTAATATCAGTGCAGCTTTTCGTAAAGCTCGTAATAACTTACTTCTTGTACTAGGTGCAACACTAATCAACGCTTGCATAGGACTCTGAGGAACCACATTGTTTCCAACCCACTGTTGTACTCCAACGGAACATCTCCACGTCCCATAATGTCGTTCTGCAGGCTGTTCTATTGTTATACCGCATTGTCGTTTCAGGAAACCCTCGCCGTAATAACTGAGTGATAATACAAATAAGTATAATAATAATAATGCGCGAGACAATACACACCAATCATCTGATCTCAAACTAGGGTATTCCCTGTACTATGAGAACCAGACGACGGTTACTGGGGGCGTCTCCCACTAAACCCAGACCCGAGAATATGTAGAAAAGTTCATTTCCTAAATTGACCCGACCGGGAATCGAACCCGGAACCTTCCGCGCTTGGCTATAACGTCTAAACCACTGCGCCATCGACGTCGTCAATATAACTTTAATTATTAATTTTCTAATTACATAACTCTTAGATAGTCGAACATGATAAAAGTTATAACTTTTATACGTCTTAGCACTTAATAATGACACCTTCATTCATTAAAGTATCAAACCATTTAGTCTACATACAGAATATATGAAAGGAATATATCAAAATATAAAATTCGATTACGTATTTAACGAATACTTGATGAAATAACTATTTTACTTAGTTCAGTATAATTCATTGTTCGAGTAAGTGGCTGAAACATGGTTGAAAGTATCTAAAGGAAAATATTTATAAAAATACCCCGGCAATATTAAAGAAATACAGTTATTTCATATTATTTGCAAGATTTTGATAAATATGTACCTAGTTGGGCTTTAGTTACATTATTTTAATTTAAAAAAAAAATTTTAACACAAAAAATATTGCTTGATATCAAACGTTTGCCTTATGTATTGTTTTTGCTGTATGAGTTGTTGAGTGTAAAATTACGTATGAGAAATCCATAGAACAAATCCCAACTACTCGATGAGAAGCGACACTGGTCCGATGCCGAGTTGGTAAATGAGCGTTGACCTTTATAGCAATGCATTAACATGTTGTGTTTAATATTTAGAGATTATAACGCAATGAAAGATAAATTAACATATTAATTAAAATTATACGAACCTATGGTTTCCATCGCTCAATCCAGGGGCCACATTATATCCAAAAGGATCGCTAGTCTTCTGGAAGCGACAGAATGTAATGTTCTTTAATGATTGCAGTATGTTACAATAAAGATTCAACTTATTTGTATTCATATCATAGATATAACCAACGTCCAATCTTTCCGCTAAAATAAAAAAACGTGATTACATTACAAAGTTATACGGATATTTTATCTCCATTTATTTGTATATATAATATAGGTATATTTAAGAAGGTCATCATAAAGGACAACATATTAGCTATATATTCATTGGTATTTATTATTTCGTTATAAATTGATTACGTTACGTATTTAATATACCTACAACTAATATTTTAACTCTAAATCCTAGTCAACCTCATAGCTGGTTTAGATGTCATGCTGCATAATTTTGAAGAGAAAGAATAACATTTAATGTAAGGCTGTGCCAGCCAGCTGATGATCTTCTCGCACAGATATTAAGAATTTATTATTCAAGAGATAAAGGCCAGCCCAAGCTATGGCCAGATGTCTAGATAACACCATAATTTTTATATGCCATATAATTAACATTTGTAGCGTGTGGGTATAAGCGCCCTCTAAGGACAACTCGCGGGAAGCTTCCCGCGAGATACGACACCACTTAAACAGCGGCTAGCGTCTTGTGTCGCTAGGTGTCGCCCTATACTATATATAAATGTGGACAGGGGTTACAGGGGGAGGGAAGGTGAGGAATAGCAGGGGTACGTGTCGGGACTGTGAAACGAGAATTTAGGGAGTAATGTGTAACGGACGATTTTGTGCTGGTGAATAAACGATTACTTAGATTACTAGGCTTTACTTTACACGAACCTCACTAAACATTGTATTTTTTTTTCGCAACCGCCGGTTTCGAGGCAACGTAACGGCTTCATGCTTGTCCTTGGGGGTTATTCACAAACGTCGGAAGCTTTCCGTGGCGGAAAGGCCGATCGTCGAAAAACATAAATTCAATCCGATGGCTTGGATTTGCGAATACGACTATTTATAATATGATATATATATAATATAAATATGATAATATTTCGGATTCGCGAATCGCGTATAGACAAAATTATCGAAAAGTTTTCTGTTGGATACGGAAACTTGAGTTTCCGACGTTTGTGAATAAGGGGGCTGTAGAGCCCTATTTTCAAAATGTCGATTTTTTTTTAAATTTCCCCTTTGTTTTTTTTTAAATTTGTCAAGGTTAACAATTTTCAAATTATTTCTATGACAGTAAACCTCTTTTTTAGAAAATGTTAATAATTTTTCCAATGTTTGCTTTCCGCAAATCTATAATCTCTCAAACGTATTTTTATTCGCATTATCAAGAATTAAGATGTTTTCTAACCTGGGACTGGACTAGTTGGCCATAAGGATAGGGCTGTTTTTGTACTATTTTATTTTAATTATGTCGATAAAGTTATTTCCGCGGTTACAAGATACATCGTTTAGTTTCCATTACAGATATTCTATTCAAACTACGCCCTCTACTGTTGAGTGGGTAACTATACTAAAACATAGAATTAAAACAGTCATTTGCTTTTAGCTCTACCCTGGAATGCTTGCAGTTTAATTGGACTGATATTTTATTTACTTACGTTATATCAGTAAGTTAATAGCGTATGAAAAGTACTTTTCGACCTTAAAAATATCAAAAATCGCATGAGATGTACCTCGGATAATTTAAATTTTTTACGATAACGGTGATAGAAAAAGGACTGTTGATGTTGATAAGATTGCAACAAAATTGTTGACAAAATAATCGAAAGCAGTAAGCTTCTTCGGAAACCATTGACTGTTTTTAATATGTTAAAAATGAAATACATAACATAATATGAAACATTCATTCGTAATTTGAAGGTTGCACCGCGCCAGTTATTTGTAATATGCCCGGAGCCGAACCCGTTCCAGGGGGTTATTCACAAACGTCGGAAACTTTCCGTGGCGGAAAGGCCGATCGTCGAAAAGCATAAATTCAATCCGAAAGCTTGGATTTGTTAATACGACTACATATAATATTATATGTATATAATATAAATATAATACGATTTCAGATTTGCGAATTGCGTATAGACAAAATCTGTCGGATACGGAAAGGTGAGTTTCCGACGTTTGTGAATAACCCGCTGATCTCGATTTGGGTCTGAATAGGGCTTATAATTAAGAACTTGCATGTTGTCGTATGATAGTAGAATTAGAAAGATCGTCATATGCACATATCGCTCAATGAAAATCGTTTGACCATTCGCCTAGAAACAGTTGAGCCAATTCTGTAGGTTGTTTAATGTAAAAATCAGGGAATAAAAATTAAGTGCAACTGTGTAACTTCTACAAAATTTTTGTAACTTCTACTCACAGAAAAACCCGGAACATGTATACTGGTCTTAGGCTTTATAAGGAATATCGGGAGTACTCGTAGCGAGCTAAGTATTACGCTGAAATTAAAAATTTTGGGTTTTTTATGAGTGAGTCAGTCAGGGAATATTAAAATGGCCCTTTTCAGACCTTAATAACTCAAGATTTTAAAGTTAATACACGAAATTTGGGATATCGCGTGTTCAAGTTGTTTTATCATCTGCTCTCGATATTTGTAAATAGTTTTTAGGACTCTTGCAAATGTGTGGTGTGTAGGAGTACTGCAAGTGTGTGACGTGTAAGTCCTAAAAACTATTTAGATATCACAATTGTTTCGTGACCTTATTAAACATGCAAAATTGCAAGCGTATTTTAATACATTTTGAATCATAGAGCAGTCAAAAGGAGCTCGAAATGGTTCATGTAAATATAGACATACTGCTGGCGCGTCGCCCTTTTTAAGCAACTTCAAAAAGAAGGAGGTTCTATGTTCGTCTGTACATGTTTTTGTTTATTTTTTGTATGTACACCGATTTCCAAAATTATTTTTTTGTTTGAAAGGGTATACTTTCGAGGTAGTCCCATTTAAATTTCACCGGTATTAGAGTTTGGACTTCGACGATACACCAAATAATACCAATTAACTCGACCTGGTTATAATCTTTATTTATATTGATGATTCTCTTGTCACCATCATCCTACATCAAAGGCGTTGCACTACTGTAAGGATATTGATATACGGTGATGCCTACTATGACTATGTCGTCACTCCTTACTCTTACCAACTTATAAATTGGAAAATTAATTATGTTATCTGATCTGATACTTACAATCAGTTCTATGTAAAATATATACCTATACCTAACATAAATACCTTTAATAGACATAAAACCTTTCGTTTCGGCTTGACATTTTGGCCAAGTTGCATCGGCCGTCATCTCAAGTAAATTGTCACAGCAAGTTTCACTCCTCAGATCAATAACTAAAGTTTCACTCGGTATCCGTAGCAGATGTTTTGTCATCTACCCTCGATATTTCTAATTAATTTTTCCTAAAAATTGGTCTGAAAAATTATTTACAAATATCGAAAGTACCAGATGATAAAACAGCTGGCTCGGACACGTAGTAGAACTTGCTGTGACAGTTTGCTTGAGACCACGTCCAATGCAACTTGGCCAAAGAACTGTGACCGAAGCGTCAAGTCAAAATAGAAGGTAATCTTAATATATTACATACATACAAACATGTGAAAAATAACTATGTTTCTAATATACCTAATGTTAATGTTAAAACATAAAAAATAAAGCTAGCAATTTTTTTTAAATGTGTCCAAATAAAGTACGTTGCGAGAATATCTGCCACAGAATTCGTTAAATCACAGACGAACATTTTTTTTTATAAATCAATAATTTCATAATATAGACAATACAAAAATAATAAAGATATATATAACAGTTAAAATAGTAGGTGTTTCATGTATGACATGAATAACTTTTTGAGTTAAATTTAAACGTATAACGAATATCATACTTTCCACAGCCACATGTTTTTCAACATGTAACTCCGCTATTCTCCCTGGTATACCCAGCAAAATATTCCAATTTCCTTGAATGGCTCTTGTAGTACGTTCTAAAGTAACACGACAATGTCCTGGCACCAGCGAACTTTCAGAAAAAGGCTGTGTCACAAGGCAGTAAGCGTTATCGACGGTAGTTAGCTCTACTTCGGCATGTGTTTGACCATCTGTTAGCGATATTGGCGTTGGTGTAGAAGACATCGATGTCTCACCTATAAAAAAAATCATTTAGATAATTAATTAAAGCTCAAAATTTCACCATCTTATGCAAGAAAATCATTGCACAAAACGTATAATCGACGGCATTTGTTTTTCGTAAAGTACCTTTGTAGGTAACAGTTATAATTATTATTTTTTCTCGGAATTTAAGGAAAATCCACAGAATCTGTGAGAAAATCGATTAAATAAAAAAATCATTTAACAGGAAAGTATCGTGAGGTATGATAAACTTAAGCGACGTTGGCACAATCACTTCTGGATAGATGATGATCAACCGTATCCAGCGTCTTAAAGTTTCAGTAGGTAGGTAGGTATGTTTACCTGTCAATCCCGGCTATCGTTATACTTACAACTTACAGCGGCAGTCATAAAGTCAGGCCGAAGGCAGCTAGGAGACTCAGGCAGTAGGTTAGCCACCTACATCAGTCCGCACTTACCAGCATGATGGTCCCAAAGCAAAATCATTCTCCTTGAGACTACGTCGCCACTGTTGTTATATAGTCGTTATACAGAGTTTTTATGATCCGGTAAGAGCCTGAGGTATACCTATAATATTTCGGTCGCATAGTTGTCGTGTTATAGTAACGGTAACAAATTTTTCAGTCGCTTGGTGATCGTTTTGTAGTCGCAGTTACAGAAACAGTACTTATGGCCTATCTCCTCACTGCATTTGTGTAAGGACTCATAGTGGGTATGGTAGTTCTCATACGCTAAAGATACAAAAAATGTATAAATAGATAACATTGACATGTCTAACAACATTCGTACATATGGTAGATATCTGATGAATGATAATCCATACTAATACTATAAATGCGATAGTCTCTGTCTATTTGGTTTTCACGGCTAAACCTCCGGACCAATTTGAATAAAATTTGGCATGGAGATAGTTTGACACCAGTGGACGGATATAGGCCACTTTTTTTTTTTAATCTACCCCTACAGGGGTTAAAAGTGCGATGAAACTTTGTATAGGAAATGCTAAACCGCTGAACCGATTAAGATGAAATTTGATACAGAGATAATCCTTTTGTATTAAAAAATATAGACTTCTTTTTTCATCAAAAATCTGGGTCCTACAGGGGTGACAAGGGGGATGAAAGTTTATAGGGGAAATGCCCAACCGCTGAACCGAGTATGATGAAATTTGGTATAAAGATAGTATGTGCCCGAAAACAAATCCAGGCTACTTTGTTTTTCAAAAAATTACATGTGATTTCTCATATATGTGACGTGATCATAAATCCAATATGGCGGATGTTCCATAATAGGAAATAACTTTTTTGTTCAACACCAATAATATGTGTATCAAATGAAATGGAACACGCAGGGGAAGGTTTCTGTAATAGGTGATGTCATCATAAAATTCATAAAACCAATATGGCGGATGTTCCATAATAGGAAATATCTTTTTGTTCAACTAAAATGGAATACGCAGGGGAAGCTTTTTATATATGTGGCGTCATCATAAATCCAAAATGGCAAATGCTTCGCGAAGGAAGTAACTTTTTCCAAGACCTCCAACAGTATGGGTATCAAATGAAATAGCATACACAGCAGAAGATTTCTGTATATGTGATGTTAATATAAATCCAATATAGCGGATGTTCCATAACAGGAAATAATTTTTTTGTTCGACAACAACAATACGGCAATCTAATGAAATGGAATACGCAGGGAAGGTTTCTGTGTATGTGAGGTCATCATAAATTCAATATGGCGGATGCTCCACGATAGGTAGTAACTTTTTTCAAGACCTCCAACAACATGGGTACGAAAAGAAACGGGATACACAGGAGAAAGCTTCTGTATATGTGACGTGTACGTAAATCCAATATGGCAGATGCTCCGCGATAGAAAGTATCTGTTTTCAAGACTTCCAACAATATGGATATGAAATAACTTTTTTCAAGACTTTCAACAATATAGATATCAAATGCAATGGGATACACAGGAGAAGGTTTCTATACATTTGACGTCATCATAAATTTAATATGGCGGATGCTCCGCGATACAATGTAACTTTTTTAAGATCTCCTCTAACAATATAGGTATCTCGGGTAATCTCGCTAACCCGGAGAAGTCAAGGAAAAATTTTCCACGCGGACGAAGTCGCGGGTACAGCTGGTATATTATATAAGTGTATGTATATGGATAATATATTATTTCCTTAATCAATAATAAATAGGTTATTTTATTCTCCTAAATGATATAGCACTCGCATTATATTTATTAAAGAAGAAATAGGTAACTTACTTTGAACGTTCACCTCTATCCATCCAGTAAAATTATCATCGGCTCTTCCAGAAGTTAGTCGCCATCTCCCTTCGTCGGATTTCATAATATCTCGTATTCTAATACCACACCCATCACTCCATAATCCAAACCTACACAAGTATTGGAAAACAATACTCGGTTAACAACGTGAAATCAGTTAGGTACTAGTGCCTAACGGGGACCGGTTCGCTATCCCTTGTGCCTAGCTGTAAGGTACCTGCGGGTAATAAGGCCTATGTGAGTAAAATCGTATTTACAGTGGGCGCTCTCACTCAAGGCAACACTCTCAGACGCCTAACACACGAAGATATATTTATGAGTTTACAAACGCGGAATACCCCTCTCCCCATCTCCAGGGTTGTATCATACATTGCGAGAGATGATCGCGCCGTACGAATAATAAAAATTGGTCCGAATCAGTCGCGAGTATTGTCATGTTACACAGCTATGTAAATATGCTGTGTAAATTTCTTAATCAATTTAAGATGTTTTATAATAAATACTTGAATAACGTACTGTGATTCAAATATTTTTAATTTTGTTTTTCTTACATACATGGTCGATGACTATTAAGGCCTACCAAATTTAAACATAGGTTTTATTTTCCTCCTTCATCATGAATCAAATTTTATTTGTTTCATAATATACATATTTATATAAATTTCGAAGTTTTACGAATGCAAGCAAGTAGTGTGTAATTTAATGCTAATTGAACAATCGTTAGTTTTAGTGTTTTCGAACACGATGCCTATCGAACGAGCATTTACTCAAATATTTGGTTGTTATTCGGGAAAAATTATAGAATTTAATAATTTTTAATGTAATTGCTGCGTTGACGCAATTATTGATCTCAAGTACCAAATGTATAACGCGTAGTTTGATTATTTAAGTATATTAAAGCTGTAGGCTTTGTTACCCTACCATAGTAAAATAATGTTTCATTTTGTTTTTGTTTATGGTTTAAAATGCCATTTTCCCTTTATATTTTATAGTAATTGAACTTTTAGACTAATTATTGTTAAAGTCTGTTGATTATCTTGGTTATTTTTCATTTAATCTCAAATCTTTCTTAGCTAGGCCTTATTATATACCCGCAGGTACCTTATTTGTTTTTATCTATTTTTTATTTATTACATTGTATTTGTTTAATTGTTTATTAATAATGAGCACGCACTAGAAAGAAACGTCTTCATTCGGGTCTAAAAAAAATGTAATAGGAAAATTACCCAAGAAATAAAGTTTACTAGTAACTTTACTAGTTACAAATATATTAAAAAACATGTGTATCACATCATGCGGATTTGCTCCAGCACGCGAAATTGGCCCGCATGCGTGAAATTTCATATTGCGGGCACACGCAAATCCAAGCTTCAGTTTCTTAAGGGTTTCTAGTCGGTACAATAGTGCTCTTTAGTGATTATAGCTATATTAATAAAAAATATCCAAATCAGACAAATGTGTTGCTTACATACTTTATAAGAGACGGAACAAGAAGCAAGGTCATATGTTGATTCCTTTTTTGAAAGCGGGATTCCCATTGGAAGCCCCTCACTGGAAGCGTCGCAGCCCCGCATATATCATAATAAACACCTATCGTCGGTTAAATCACAGATTACTTAATAGTTACTACATAAGTTAAGCGCTCGATTTAAACACCTATATGAAAATGTATATAAATACAGTGCGGGTATGCCAAACATGAGGGTCAATCCAGCGTATACTTGAGTTAATCCACATGATATTAAAAACGTCCTAACAATTATTACTACCTGATTTCATTTTGTTATCTGTTTGCTAGACTTGCATACATACATACATACATATCTTCACGCTGTATCCCCAACGGGGTAGTCAATTTGCTAGACTTATTGCCAGAAATAACGTCACGTTGTGATTTTATTGCATCTGGACGCTCTGACCCGTACGATCTACAGGACGCAAGTAAATACCATAAATACCATATCCACGCTTTGTATCTAAAAGTTGAGCTTACGCATGAAAGTTGTAGACCTAACTTTACTGATAAATGTTGCTTGAAGTTTGAACTCGCTAAAATTCTTTCTACAACAACTACTAAAGATAAAAGACTATGCTATTCGTAATGGACCCACGCGTAAAATTACATTTACCTATTATCTGGAGGACTATTTACATTAAATACAACTCCAGTAGGCGTAGTCACAATACATGACTGTTGGTTTATAACGCTCCGTTTCAGCTTCATTAAAGCATCATGCCCTTCAATTACGGTTAGATGATGTGGCCATCCCAAACCTTCTTGCATTTTCAAAAGATCGTCCAGATTAATATCAAAGACTGGTACATTGCCTGTGGTCAACTGTGAGAGACCTGAAACAATTTGTTACTAAAAGTGCTAAAATCTAAAAGCTTGTGCGTCCATGCTGCTCAATGAAAGAAATGAAATTATTTTTGCCATCTGTTTATCTTCTCACGTGGACCGTAAAAATCAGTCAAGGGGATAGGTCACTGATATAAAATTATGTAGGTGATGGGATTTCGACTTGTACCACCTGATTCTACTGCGCTATTTTCGTTATACCACATGATGAAATGCAAGTTCTATATTAGCTATAATTTTATTATTTTAATTAAAAGATGAAATTAGTTGTTACTAAATATTTACTAAAATCACCTAAAAAATAATGTGTGATTTTTAATTACATAAATAAATTTAGGTAAGTACTAAATAGTTTGCCAATTGGATATCTTTCAGACAAAAACTTGACAAAAAGCGATAATAGCTAATAGGCTTTATCAGTTGTCCATAGTCCTCATTTTCATGAAGTTAAACTGTGAATCCACAAAACAAGCCGTTGTAATTGCATAATAGTATATGTATATCGTACCGAGTACAAAATGACGTTTTTTTCTTTTTACAATGTATCGTGCTCGATTTTACTATTGTCACATGAGATTCGGTTATCGCTTCGTGGCTGCAGTTTCGTAATAAGGTAGCGGGTGCCTACATTCTTATTCTTTATTTCTACTGCACACTATTACCACAGATTAATTAGTTTACTAACGTAAACTATTACTTACGTTAGTAACTAATTAATCTGTGCTATTACTATTTCTTTTGTTGACAAGTCAGGTGAGTATACTGGTATATAAGTCCAATAAGATGTACTTCATATTTCTCCCCTCAACTAGGGAAGGTGGGGTAAGACGGGGTAGCGAGGTAAGATGGGGACCATACCAAAACATTATAAATAATCGCTATAAAAGTTATTTTAACGCCATCTAACGGTATTTAGCGGAAGTTGTTAGTGTCACAAAAAGTTTCATCGAAGGTGTGCACATCGTGACTTGGTATTTTTTTTAATTTTTGGTGGTTTTATCTAATTTTTGACGTAAATTAAGTGCGTGACTGTTCATAATGTATGGTATATAAGATGTGTGACATATTTTTTTTATTGATATTTATTTATTTTACTATTCTAAACTCTTTCGATTCGTTCCAGCTTGCTTTGATTTATAACCTCAAAAAAATTTATACAACTTGAGAGTCGAGTTTGGGAAAGAGAAGATAAACCTACTTGCGGGCAAGACAGGGTTGATACCCCATCTTACCCGCTTATTTATTACTTCTTGAAATTCGATTTAATTAAAATGAATCGTTACTATTTGGTATTGGAAATAATTTCCCGGATTCAAATCCCGGATGAGTCGAAAATTTTCAAGTTGTAAATTTAAAGGTTTAGTAAAAAAAGTTACTATTTGGCTTAATTTAATTTTTTTTACAGATTATTCGAAATTACAAAAAAAACTGACCGAGGGAGTGGAGTGAAGATCAAATGAAATTAGCTATTCAAGAAGTTTTGGATGGAAAAAAGGATTATAAATTAGCTAGCAAGACTTATAATGTCCCTCAAACTACACTCGAGCGTAAAGTTAACCAAGCAAAAAAACGTAACAATAATGTACTAAATGTCAAGGTTGCCTTGGGTCCAAATTCAACAGTTTTTTCCGAAGCAGAAGAACAAATACTTGTAGCTTATTTAAAGGAAATGGAAGGAAGGTTATTTGGTTTGTCGACTTCCAAAATGCAGAAGTTAGCCTATGAGTTAGCAGTTCGTAACAACAAAACATAAATTTAATGATCTCAAGGAAAAAGCTGGTAGGGACTTGCTGCGTGGATTCCTGAACCGCCATCCTGATGTGAGTTTACGAAAGCCGGAAAATACGTCAGCGGCTCGAGCTGCTGGGTTTAATAGTGTCTGTTGGACAATTTTTCGAACTGCTAGGAAAAACGCTTGACAATAACTCTTTTACCTCAGACAGGATTTATTATTGTGACGAGACAGGTGTTTCGGTGGTGCCAAAATCGCGGTACAAGGTAATTGCAGCAACTGGTAAAAAGCAAGTGGGAGCTTTGACATCGGCCGAACGAGGCACAACTATAACGATTGAAGTTTGTTTCAACGCTGCAGGGACGTATCTTCCTCCTATGTTTATATATCCCAGAAAACGTATGAAACCTGAACTGCTCAATGGAGCTCCATCGAACTCATGGGCTAAATGTTCAGATTCTCGGTGGATTACTGCAGAAATTTTCTTGAGATGGTTTCAAAAGTTTGTGAAACTCACCAACGCTTCTAAAACCAACCCTGTCATGCTCGTTTTAGACGAATATGCCTCTCACACCCAAAAATTGCAGTTAATCGATCAAGCACGTGAACATGGTGTGACCATAATATGCTTACCACCACATACCTGTTGGATGTACATATATAAGAACGGTTATTCGAAAGTGGACTGTATTTGATATGAGTGTGAGAAGTGGGTCGATCTGTTGCCAAAAGCCGGTGAGTAAGAATCTCCACTAACCTTAAGCTCCACGTAGTCTCCAACGTGAAACCAGCCTTTTTATTGCGCACGGCACAACACGGAGACGAGCTCAATGTGGTATTTACTTTCACACTCGATCGATCGATCGATCGACTCGATTTCACGAATCAATGAATTGACTAAACACAAGACGATCAGCACGGCTGACGATGCTCGTTTTGCGATATTTGCAGCGTAGTTGCAAGGTGCAACGTCCGACCCCGCATAAGGTGTGTGGCGTAGTATATGCCGTCGTTGACAGACATGTCACTCAAAGTCAGTGGAGATATTTTGACTTATCCACCAACCATGTTATGGCAAAGATCGAACATACCACTCACGAATTACAGCCAGCAGATGTTGGTTTTATGCGGCCTTTAACTATCTTTTATGATCAGGCTATAACAGCATGGTTAAGATCAAATCCTGGGAGAGTAATGACTCAAGTGACTAAGTTAGACTAAGTTTCAAGTGGCTGAACTCTTCGGGCAAGCGTTTATTCGGGCAGCAACAATGCCAACTGCAATTAATTCATTTAAAGCATGTGGGATCTCGCCTTATAATCCATACATTTTTAGCGAAGATGACCTCATTACTGCAGAGACCACCGAAATAGCATTGAACGCTGAAAAGGAACCTAAAGCCGATACAACTTCGACAACGTCGACAGCAGCCATCTCACAACAAACACTGACAGTCCCACCAACAGTAATATCGTCATCCCCTGATACCCAAACGGCCACCTGCATCGCCCTTAACGTAGGATCATTAAACACACTACCTCAACCAACCGCTTCAACCTCATCTACACTAAATGATTCTTTGTATAATGAATCTTTCCATCTAGTTAGCTCGAAGCAGTTAATGCCTTATCCACGAATGGCCGAAAAAAGGACAAGACGAGTTCGAAGAAGAGGAAAAACAGCTATTATCACTGCTTCCCCGTATAAAACAGTTAGAGGAAAGACAAAACAGTAAGAAACCGAAACAAAAGGTAACAAACAAAAAGAAATTAAAAAAAACAAATAAAAGAACCAAGAAAGCTGACGAATGACATGAGATGACGAAGATACAGAATGTCTATACTGCCACTGCTTGTATTCCGAGTCTACTGAAGGATGGATCACTTGCCAGATTTGTGGTAAGTGGGCGCATTGTGGCTGTGCAGGAGTGGAAGATAACGATGACGAAGCCATATCTGCCCGGTTTGTGAAGATAATGACGATTAAATATTCCATACCCCATTTTAGCCACGGGGGTACCACGTCTTGCCCTATGAGTAGGGCAAGACGGGGAGACTTTGTAATTTTTTTTTAAATAGATAATTCTATGAGAATTTTATTTTTTTGTTTTGACTGATTATAATTAAAAGAAGAAAGACTGATTATTTTCTTAATAAAAGTTCCTACATTGTGCAATTAAAAAGAAGGGTTTTATTTATGAAATACCTTAAGGCCGTCCCCTATCTGAATGACCTCGCGCGTTCCAACTCCCTCGTTCCCCCTTCCTCGTACTTCACCTTATAATTTTACGTATGTACGCGTTTGCACCGCCATCTAGTAAATAACATTTAAACTACGATGTACGTTTAAGAGTGCTACCCATATCTAGCGGAATTGTGCCGTATTATTTCAATGTGCAGTCATTACTCGTTTTTAATTATAGGCCGAGAGTTCACAGACCAAAAAAAAATAAAAAAAAATATTTATTATTAACTTTGTTACATTAGAATACCGATTTTACCGCCTAAGCTTTCTAGTTTAGGCAGTAAAATCGGTATTCAAATTTAACTCAAAGGATAGTAATATCGGTTCATTGAATTTGTGTGTCACCTCATACACCGTTTGTAATTGTGCCACATTTTGTATGCTTCCTCTGACCATCAATCTCAACACTTTCATTACGGGTGGAACTCTGAAATCACGAAAACAAATCAGTTGTTTCATACATTTTAGTCAAGGAGGTCTTAACTTTGTGTGAAACAGCTGTTATATTTCGTGATTTCAGAGTTGCCCCCATAATTAATGTTTTTAGATTGATTGATGTTCTGATTAAGTATACAAAATTTGGCTCAATTGCAAATGCCCTGTATTATTTCTTCCAAAAAATGTCTCGGGACAAATGGAACAAATTTCTTAAAGGTAGACCGCTTTAAGGAGTCCTCACTCGCGCAGTACAGGGGCGCGGGGTATGACGACAAAGAGAACCGAGAGAGGTGCAGGCAGCGGGCGCATTCTTGGCTTAGCTACACGCTCCCGCCGCCCGCACATTTCTGTCCCTTTGTCGTCATACTCCGCGCCCAGTACCGCGCGGGCGAGAACTCGCCTTATAGCTAAAGTCCGTTCACAAATTCAATGTACAGATTGACAAATTCAAATGTCAAACTACATACCAAAATCATTGCTGCGCCATCCAGGAAATGTCAATCTGTTCATTGAATTTGTGAACGGACTTTACATCTCAGTTCATTGTCAGTTTATTTGATGGGGTACACATAATTAAACAGACACTCATTGATTTTAAATAATTATTTTTATTTTTCATTATGAATTTCTTAAAATATTTTTTCCTCTTGTATGTTTGAGCATGTATGTAGGTATTTATTAAATAATGTCGTCAACATTTTGTTACATTTTTTATGAAAAAGTAACAAAATGGTGCACTATTTCGTGACATTGTAGTACGTAACGGTACGAAATTGCCTCTTCGCTTCTCTTAGTTTGTACTAAAATGTTACGTAGTAGTGCACTTTTTCATTAAAAAAACGTAACAAAATGGTGACGAAATTATTTGATAAATACCCATATACATTTTGAAAGATACTCGTTAAAGGTTGTTTAGTCACCTTTTTTTTGTTTGTCATTTTTCTTCATTATTTTTTTTTTGATTGCTTCTTCTATGTAGCCTGGATTTCTGATGGGCATGTTCCGTGGCTGACGAGGATCAACCAATTCTGGAAGTATGCAGTTGATATAAAACTTTGTCAACTTTAGTTCCATCTTCTCCTGCCAAAAATTATCGTCTTTGTTGATAATTTCAAACCTCAGCGGTTCATTTTCACTGCCCCATACAGCAAATATACATTTTGAGCGTTGTGTTACACGTAACTGACCTTGGATTTGGTAAAACCAATTATGATTTTTGTTAATGTCGTATTGACCATTCTTATTTATTTGCCAGAAGGTTATTTTTTTCTTTGTAATAGCTTCTTCTATGCCGATTCCGTGCGCTGTTATGGGACATTTCACCTCAATGACAGTATCATCACCACATAACCCGTCAGGTGTGGCGCCAAGATATGGCAATTCTCTGTCTATAAACAGTCCACACCTTTTAATTTCTATACCGAGCTGTGTTCCCAGTTGCGTAAGTGCTGTCTTCTCATTCTCACGGCCGTGTCTTATCGACGAAACATTACACAGGGCTGCTGCTTTGTATAACAAGTCCTTTACAGTGTTGGCACAACTGGTGTCGTCTCGTCTTTTTATTATTCTTCCAAAATTAGAAGCCGTCAGCAGCGAACGCCGTAATTCCATCCAATCACCACTTTCACCCTGAAGTACAGTGTTTTTTTGAATGTTTTTTCGTTCCTCGTCTGATTTTTGTAATTTGGACAGAAAATGCTCCTTACATTTGTTATATGTTTCTTCGTCAAGATCAGACTTCAGACATTCTTCTCCGTAATCTTTATTTTGTACCGAAGGCTGATTGAACAATCGCCGCTTTGGTTTTACAATTCTTCTATTATAGATAGCTTTTTTTAATCGCCTTTCCTCCAACCACTTTACTTTTCCCGTAGGACTTACTCCTCCATTCATTGATTTGTACAACAATGAAATTGTTCTTTTCTTATTAAACCCAACGGCGGCAGCATGTAATCTGACATGATATGAATTTTTCTTTGAAAAATTTATGCGTTTTCCGCCGACAAGTTTCGCTACTACGCTGTGAAAATTTTCAACTCGATTGCTATCCACGTCATGGATTAAACTTCTTGAGTGAGCAGCAACACCTTGAACAAGAAAGTCAATTCTTTGCCATAAAGCACTAGTGAAAAAGTCAGTTGACACCTTTTCTTTGTTCACAGTCCCAACTTGGGTGCAAAAATAGTATTTGCACCGACTGTGTTCGCCGAACGCGTGCAGGTGGGAACGTAGTATATCGTCAAACAAAAACTCCACGTCAGAGTTATCTTTGTGTTTTTTAATAGCTTTTATTATTGTGCAACGAAGAACCATTATTGTTTTTCGTGTAACACATTTTCTGTGTCTCAATAAGTATTTTGTCTCTGTCGTAAGCCCTTGCAATTTATTACAAAAGTTCCTCATGATGTGGTTGCGGCATTCTACTTTTTCCACCGTCGTATTATCATAAGGACGCGCTTCTAATATTTTGCTGTGTGTGCTAGAGTCTCCGTCCGATATAAGTCTTTTATAGACCAGACCATGCTGTTCTATAGATTTTTTAAACCCTTCAACGAGAATGCAATTTTCCATTGCCGTTGAAGGGCCACTATAATTTTTAAAACACACATGTTCCTTCGGCTCAGTCTCTGCATTTTGTGCCACTGCGCAAACTTGGCAATATTTGTTCTTAATTCCCAGATAAAGAATTTCGCCTGTATTTTTTCCCAATATTGCGGCTGCGCCAGAAAGAGCTGAATAATTTTTTTTATAGCTTCTTTTGCTCCAGCAACCATCAGCTATGACATCAATCTCTCCGTATCCTTCTTTGGTTACTTTTCCTTGGGCTATAGCTATCTCTTTCTCCCGTTTTCCACCTTCCTGCATATTCACTACAGCAACTTTTTCCCAATGTTTGCCAATAACTTTGTGATTGTGATCGTATGTATTTTCAGTGAGGCTAGGCAAATTTATAGCTGACAATACTTCTTCTAGTTGTGACCGACCACATCCTATTGCAATGGTGCCAGCTACTGCACAGGCGTTTAAATTTAAATAATTATCCTCGCAGGTATCATTTTCGATTGTAAAGGTTATGTTACACATTTTACATTGAAAAGTAAATGTTGATATCAGACCATTTTGATTTTCCCCTGTTAGTATTATATCATTTGATGAACATCCTAAAGGACCGTGGTTACAGAAGCTGAGTAATTTTTTGGTGAATTTTGATATGGCCACAATCCTCCTTCCAACGTGTTTTTCTGGTATGATTTGTTCGGGTTCCGTTGTAATAGTATACTGAAATTGAAAAAGTAACTGAATAGAGTGTAGGAAGAAAAATTGTCGTATAATCAATAAAAACTTTTGCGTAATTTCATGTAACATACACAGGGTTCGGATAACAAGTTGATAATGATTACCATTATAAAATGATTACCCTTCACTGGTTAACCGTTAAAACGGTTAACAGATTAAATCTGTTAATGGACTCAACATATTCACCACTATAATATGGTTATTTACCATTATAATATGGTTAACAGGTCAACTGTTAACCAAGACGCAAGAGTTAATCAATCAAAATGATTAACCAAAATGAAATGGTTAACAAGTGTTAACACTGGTTATAAGGACCGCGGCGGTAGCTTTGTGTGACATGTATGATCATGAATACTACATCGTTTTGTTTAACACCTGTTAGTAGTCTGTTAACACTAACCAGAACCAATCTGTTAACAGATAGTTGTGTTAACCAATCGTTTCTGTTAACCGAATGAACGCGTAACTGGTTGTATCTCTTAATGGTTTTTTGAGTTGGTTATTAACAGGTACAGTTGGTTATTAACGCAACCAATCCGAACCTTGAACATGCATTCGAAATGGATAATGAATGATAACCATAAAAACTATTATCATAATATAACTAAGCATTATACTCAAATAACATTATACTACGATAGCAAAATTTGCTATAACTATAACATAAAAAAAATCTAATAAATGCGAATATATCTATCTATTTAAACTGCATAAAAACTTTTGCATAATTTCATACAAAATTATGTTATTCGTTTTTATGCAACATGAAATTATGACAAATGATCATTATGGTACTTGAAATTATACTTATTGTCATTATACAGTTTGTTTTTATGCTACTTAATATTTATATAAGCCTAAATTATGAAATCGGTTTATATGTAAAGTTAAATTATAATATTTGTTTTTATGAAAATCATTACACCCATTTTATTTGTTTGCCAGAAAAAAAATGTGAGAGGAAATATAATACAGTAATAACTAGGACAGAAATACCTCTTCATCTCGACTATCTGATGCCTGACTATGGCTTGATTTAAGCCCATTAGTTGGCTCTGTAAGTTTTTCCTTATGCACCATATGCATAAGGAAATCTTCATCATGTGATACTTCTTTAAAGATAGTCCTGGAAAAAATATACATTTACTCAGATAAATAAAACTTTTTACATTTTATACACATTGACACTTCTGTAGTCACTAATGACCCAATTGCCCTATAGCTAATTTATTAAATAATAATAATAATTATTGTTTGATTTGACTGAAATCGATTATCCGGATTTTCGATTATACGGAATACACCTGGTTTGATCCGGATAATCGGAATTCTACTGTACCTTTAAATGATGCAGTGACAAAGTATAATTAAGGTCAAACTTCACTTTATTTAATTTTGTTTAACTTTCAATTATACTTCGTCACTGCCTCTTCAATGTACCAGGCATCCAGACTACCTGGTGAATATCAATATCGAAGATGCAGTGACGAAGTATAATTATGAAATTATTTATATTCTTGGCTAAAAATGCGGTTTGGCTCTTGGTCTATTTTACTTACTGTGTGACATCGCGAGTCCGAGGCAGACAATTTTGTAAAGCTGAATCTTGATTTTCGATATTTCCATCGAGTTGTTGTAGTGCCTGTCGTTTTCTTTGAGCTCTGTATAAAATAGTAGAATGATTATTTATAAATTTGTAAATAATAAATATAATAACAAATATTTCTATGCGCATAAATAACTTTGTTTTTCATAGAAATACTTACTATGGCATTTCTTTGAAAAACTAAGTTTTCGGACACTGTTGAATCCGGGAATCGAACTCGGGATCTCGTGATCAACGTCCGCACTTACCATTATTATAATTCGTAAATAAAATTTAATTTCATCCTACTGCCTACTTATATGCTACTAATATTATAAATGCGAAAGTTTTGATTTTTGGATGTTTAGATGTTTGTAATTCAATTACGGTAAAACGGCTGAACAGATTTGAATGAAATTTAGCATGCAGAATGCAGAGTATGGTCTGGAATAACATATAGAATACTTTTCTTTATCCGATATACCCACGGGATCGGGATCTGTCGCGGGTGAAACCGCGGGGCGCTGCTAGTTTCTGATATCAGAGATATTTATGTCATCTGTTCGATTCAATTCAGTAAAACGCAAAGTTTACTTCAAAATGTTCTAATTACACAATTTGAAAATCGTCGCTGACACCAAAGGAAAAGAAACCGTGCAATTTAGGTAATAAGGTTGATCTCCTTTCTACTTGTTTCGCGTAATCTAATTTAATTTTTACTACTATGTTCTTTTGTATTGCAATAAATAAGAAATGTACAATGCAGATATATAATTTACGATAAAAAGTATGAAAGTAAGTACTTACACTGCGATTTTTATTTCCTTGAGCCTTTGTTGTCGATAGCGTTTCACTTTTGATATTTTTGGCATCTTGAATTTGCACAAGCATACAAATTACTGGGTCCTTACGCCTACTTATAAAACTTAAATTAACAGTGTTCTACCACTTAAAAGTCAAATTCGTAGGATCGGTCCTGATAGACAATAATAGCGCGCGCGTCGCGTCGACTGACACAGCTTACCCGTCTTACGGCCAAGAGGCGACCAAAGAGAATATAATCACTACGTTTTGAGGCGACTGCCCCTCGTCGCCCGCGCAGACAGCCGCGAACCGGGGTAACACAAGAATATGAATAGTACTGATTTCTCAAAAACTATTTATGTCACTGAAAAATCGGCAGACGACATTAAAGTGTACATCATTATTCACAATTGGTTAAAGTTTCATGTCTTAGCGTTGCATATTTTGGGAGTATATACGGATTTTAGCTCGAGAAAAGGGTTCACGGAAAAATTATTTTCTTGTGATACGGTATCTTTTTTGAAATATCAGTATACCCAATTAAAGAACAATTACCAAGCTAAAATATTGTGTACAGAACTTTATTGTTTACCAACGTTCAAGCATACTATAAGCGACGTAAAAACAGCAAATTCTGCCAGGTAGCCCCTTAAAGTCCCCGTCTTACCCCACCTTCCCCTACCATTTAGCGCAAGTAAGTCGTACTAAGTGGTAACAGAGCCTGTCTGTCCCTCGGCCAATCATGACCGGACTGCCACAATTCGCCTGACTGCACTTGTTCCATTGCATTTCAGTGTTGTGCGGCAGTTCATTAATAAATTTGTTGGACGTATAATTGACATTGACAGTCTTTTCAGGTTTTAACTGATTGATACACATATATTTCGGTTCCGAAATCTAACCTAATGTTATAATCTGCGTCATCTAGTTTAGTCTCAATCTCAATCCTGTGTGAAAGTCTCAATATATACCCCGGTTTACAGCTGTCCGCAGACAATGTTTCTTTTTAACAGAGTTCAAAAAAAAGAAGAGGTTCTCAATTCAGTTGTATTTTTTGTACTTGTTTTTTTTTCTGTTGTTACTTGAGAACTCCGTCATTTATAAACCGAATTGGAAAATTATCTTTTATTTGAAAGGATATATTTCCAGATTAGTCCCATTTAAATTTCACTGATATTGGAGCTTGAACTTCGAAGATACACCAAATAACGCGAACTGCTTATAAGCTTTATTTATTTGTATTGATCACTCTTTGTATGTCATTGCGCTACAGAATTGAGAATATATAATTCCAACAATATTACATATATACGGGTATACGCATTACGATAACCTCATTTTTTTTACGTCGGTTAAAAATGCACCGTCCTCTCTGGAATAACATGCGTATAAGGTGTAAAATGCGACAAATAAGTATTATTTGCCCAGAGCGGCTAACTAGCTAGATTAGGCCCTGCCTTTCAGTTATTATTGACGGGGCGGCTTGCAAATCTTTTTCTAATAATGTACTTAATTGCTTCTGTACACGACAATCACGAGTCTTTAGGAATTCCTAACATAGCTAAAACTTCGAAAGCACATTCGCCCGATATTTATATTATTGTAGTTTTACCTATATCATTCATCAATTCGTTAATTCCAATGTTTCAAACTAGATTTTGATGCGTTCTATGTAGGCTGACGATTTTTTTTCGTCAAACTGGCACAAACTGATGCGTGCTCACTGTATAGCTGTATTAGCTTTACCTACTCGGAAATGGTACCATTCACTGCCTATATTTAACAATAAAATATGATTCCGAAATGAGTTCTTTGTTTCTAAAGCAACCGCAGACTGCAAACGGCATCAGACCGCATCGACGCTGCGAACCGAAGGCTACCGATTTCTATAGTTTTGTATAGAGTCGGAATTGTTTTTCTGTTTCCGATTCTGTTGCGGAAGAACAATTAATTAATTGTGTTACTAAACATCCAGTACCCTACGACGCGGCGCAAGTGATAGTACCGAGTAACTTCCTATTTCTATATATACCTAGTTTGGTTCCTCCTCTTTCTTGTACGCAAAAATAAAATAAGCCGATAATAACAGCGTCAGAGATATCAGGACATCTTGCCGCACCCAAGGTTAATGAGACTGCTGTAGCAGTAAATACGCAGCTGTCGTTCGAGGTGGCCAATTGTGTTTTGTTGCTGCGAGCGGTCACCTTTGGAATCATACGGACCGCAGACTGCAGTGATACTGTCGTAGGTCTGTGCCGCATGTAGCTGGTTCGGTTACTGTCGTCGGTGTGGGAATTATACTTAATAAGTTAATAATAACTTGAAATTAGTATACATATACATTTCAGTGAAGCAGTTAAACAATAATTGTATATTCTAACCGGTTCGGGTGCATCAAAGCTCTATTGAGCGGTGACTCCCAATGGTGGAAGTACTGCATTTCTTTGTCCGACTCATTATTATTATTATTCATTCTAAATAAATTAATTAAATAATAAGATTCGAACCAACCGTATGACAAATACATTTTTCACGTCTATTCTGACCACACACTATATATATAGCACTATATTATATTTTTTACGATTAGAAACTCATTCAAAAAATATCTACTTAAGGGCTCGGACTTAATGACCTTATAGACATAAAGGCGCACACACACTGTAAGATATGTAGGTACGTTTTCCTTAATTTTGACTTCTGTAATAAAGAAATAAGGGTATAGTTAGTACCCACTAAACACTAACTGGTCAGAGCAATCTTATACTGTTTATATTTAATTAAAATTGCATCCTACCGTTTTACACTAGTAATTAACTAATCTGGGCTACCGTCATTGTACCGTCTACATGCCGTCTACCGTAACGCGCAAAGGAATTGATTTGTACCCCGAGCGCCTTACGTGAAATGAATATGGTAGGGTTCTAATTAAAGAACTATTGGTAACAGGCGTTGGGAACCAACTATCGCCTCCTTGTGTTGTACTCATATAAATAACATGCTGAAGTAATAATAATAACAATCATAGTGATCTAAACCATAGTAATTTATACTATCACTTCTAGATAAAACTTTTGTACACTGGAGTTCATAACACATTACCTTACAAATGTGTACCTATCTAAAATTAATGCTTGATACATGTCAAATAAACACAATAGGTATAGGTACTTACCATACAAGATAATACAGACGTTAGTAAAATATTTACAAAACATATTAATTTTAAAGCGACGTGAAATATTTTCACCACTGCACCGCTTATAAACAACTGCACAATACAACTAATACGCAATACTTGACTATACCTATAAATCTATGAACATAATGATTTATAATGTTATCTTTTATCAATAAGCATAAATTACGTAGGTAGGTAGGTAGTTATTGTACCTACATATGTGCAGGTACAATAAAATTTAAAAACCTAACTAAGAGCGTATTGGGCTTACTAAAACGCACAGGGTTCTGTAGAAGTTCAATGAAGTTCATTCAATTGTTTTTAGAAGAGTTGACAAGATGTTTACATTTTGTTTAACCAATATTATATCGATGGTTTAACCAGTCAAAATCGGTGGACTTTATACTGTCAGCTTAAGTGCTTTCGTGTACTACAATATATAGCCTATGGCTCTATTTCAAAAACTTTCTCAAATATTATCAGAATTTGTAAATACAACCGTTTCAAAAAAAAAAAATTTTTTCCCTGCGCAAGTGCAATTCCGAAATAGTCGGTTAATTCTGAACGATACTTAAAAACGACTGAAAAACGAACGATTTTTAAAATTTTAATTTAAGGTTTGTGTTCTTTTTCATTCAAGTTTACCGCGTTAACCCTACCAAGAATATATTCTAGATTTTAACATAACATAACATATCTTCACGCTGTATCCCCAACGGGGTAGTCAGAGAGGACGGAGCGCCAAGAGTCGCGGTCCTTACACACCTCTTTCGCTTCCTCAAAACTCATCATTCTCTTCACACATTTTCGCCTAGGTATGCGAGTGCTTTTGACATTTCCGTCTGCTAACACTCTGGCTATTTGATGTTCATAAGTCAGCTTTGGTCTTCCTTGGCTTCTTTTACCACTCACTTTCGCTCTGTAGATTTTCTTCGTCAGTCTTTCATCACTTATTCTTTATCTTATTTATTTATTATTTATTTTTCTAGATTTTGATTATGTAATAGCTAAATAACAATATTTCGTGAAATTGACATTTCAGAATTACCCGATAAGGAATGTACGGTTGTCAATCTTTTAATTTACTTTAGACACATATATTCTTCGATCACAAATAAAAAACTAAATACAGAATCAACGCTCCAAAAATGTCAGAACCAAATGTGAACAAGCGAACGACTCACGCAAAGTCACACTTTGTCGTTGGGTAGTGGAGACTATTAATGGGGGATTGAAAAATCAATTTCGACAACTGAGATTCCAAAACTCAAATATTGCGGTGCCACACATGTTTGATGAGGTGTGAATAGCATATGCGCTAGTTAACGCTTTTGGTGTGCGATTGACGGACTACAACACGACGCACCAAATAACTGTGCGAATTAATTAATGACAACAATTTTAATCAGCGTAGGGCTGCTTTTCACCGGATTGCTGTAAGTGGAGGATTCCATCAATTTCCTGCATTGACATATGATGAGTTGGTCGTAATTGTCCTAGGACCGTATCAGATACAGCAAGCGCGTAGTTATTAGCATGTGAAAGAAGATGGTGCCTTTTTTATCAAAGTCTAGGAAGACAGAAATTGATGTTAATTTAAGACAATATCACATTTTGGCATCAGAACCAAGTCTCGTAAGAGACAAGATTCAATCACGACACCATAACAGGCGCATTTATTTTGTTTATACTTATTTTAATTGACATCCAATTGAGTGGCCGTAGCAAAATTACAGAATGTTATTGTAACTACTTGGTGGGGAAACGTACCCTTGGATGCTGTGCCCACGTCATGTGCATTGTATGGTACTTGGCATGGGCACGCCATCAGGATGCCCCAACAGAACCTCCTGCTGGATTTCTAGATAGTTTGTTCGAATTATCTGATGAAGAGCAATAACTTTATCTTTTCATGCATAATATGATTTTGTATTGATTTTTGATATTTCATTGTATATCGTTAGCGGTAAAAATATTCCCTCTGACTCTCTCTATATTATTTATTCCCTCTCTCCCTTTAGGAACTGAAGATATTATAATTCGCAATAATTTATGGTAATAACCACATTTTTTTATGCAATTTAATTAGTGTGTAACTTGTTCAATAATTGTGATTTGTAATACTAATATTTGGTGTACTACATTTTATATACTTGTGTAATGTAGACTGAAGTAAGCCACACCATAGTACAATGAGACGATAAACTGGAAAATAAAAATATTTTAATCCATAATTATGTTTTGTTCTGCATAATTAAAACCTTTACTTCTCCGCTCTAATAATTTAAAGTAGCTTTCAGACCATGACTTTGCTTGCGTGATATTCTTAGTTTAGCTTTAGAACTGAATTTCATACAGTAACTCCTACAGACTGTGACTGTCCTGTTACCGTGGTAAAAAGTAACCTATGTCCGTTTGCCTCCCAGGCTATTTCTATTGTATCGAGAAGATCCATCATTTCGTTACAACATAAAAGTGAAAACAACACTCGCTCATTGAAGATGATTGAAAACTAGTTCACAATTCATGTCCGTTCTTATGTAATTTACTTCTTATGCTGCACTCTGGTGAAACACAATGGGGTAACTGAAGAACGAGCCAGGCGAGTCAGTGGCATCGGTTTTACAATGAGAATTAAAGGAAGGTTTGCACGAAGTGGCATCGTTGCACGTTTTTAAAATGTAGAGTGCCTTTATTTGCATCTATGACGCGTAAGTGCTGCAAAGTACGCAATCCGCTGTTCGATTTTCGCATTAACAAATATATTTTTATTATTCATTAACAGTTTTTTTTGCTTGCTTACATCTTCCAAGTTTGACACTTTACGAGGTTTTGTCAAAGTATATTTCTTGTTTGTATTGCTTATTATTATTAGCTATCGATTTTTATAAGAATTATCCGTGGCCGCCATTTTGAACGAAAAATCAAAATGGCGGACGGTAGGTAGGCCAAAATCTTCAAACCCCTTTATTTACTTCACCTCGCATCAAGCAGATCTTTTAAAATAATAATAATACTCCAGACAATTACACAGATTGTGTGATTGTGAAATATTGTATTAGATGAGTAACCCTGTTATATTCTATGTTATTGGTATACTCTGTAGTGTGTTTTAGTCTATGACGCTGTAACCTCGTGTGTAATATGTGTTATTATAAACTGTTAATTCAGTATTCAAGTAACTCTGCGTTTTATTCATACCAGCTGGTCGCCATCACTTCCAGTATAAATAATAACTCCCCTCGAGTGCTGGTTCACCGGTTATGTGCCCAGAAAACCCATAACTATATTACGAATGCCTTATATTGAAAACAAAATGGAGTCGACGAACATTGTCGGAAGCACTATACGTTTGGAGGGTGAAAATAACTGGAACGTGTGGAAATTCCAAGTAAGGATTATATTAAACAGCTTGGGTTTGTTCGAGATAACAAGCGGGTCGTCACCACAACCTCCTGAAGGTTCGAGTTTTGTGAAATGGCTTGAAAACGACGCGAGAGCACAATCTGTCATCGTGACCAGATTATCAGAGAAAGTTATTGCGCATGTTGTGAATTGCAGTACAGCATCAGAAATATGGAACAAGCTCCATAGTGTCTACGAATTAAAATCGTCTGCAAGCATACATTTACTGCAACAGAAATTTTTTGGTTTTACCTACCAGGCAGGTAACACTGTTGGTGAATATATATCACAGTTGCAAGATATATCTAAAAGACTACTGGATCTAGGTCAAAAAATTGATGATCGCATGTTAATGACGAAAATACTGATGTCTCTGCCAGAGGAATATAAACATTTCATTAGTGCGTGGGAATCTGTGGAAGAATCAAAACAAACACTAAATGATCTCACTGCCAGACTATTGATGGAAGAACAGCGCCTTGGTGACAGGTTGGAAAGAACATTGGATACAACAGCATTTGCGGCAAGGACACCAAATGTCAAAAAAGGTAATTGCAGTGAGAAGAAAGAAAAACCAGTGTGTCATTTCTGCAAGAAGCCTGGACATTTTATACGTGAGTGCTGGTACAGAAAAAGTAAAGAACACTTTATTAAGAAGAACAATGCATTTGTTGTAGGTGCAATGTTAGGACTGTGTGATAGTGAGGACTGGATTATGGACAGTGGTGCTACGCAACACTTGTGTAAAAGTAAGGTTATGTTTACTAATTATATTGAATTTAAGAAACATAAAGAAATTGTATTAGGGGATGGTAGATTTATTTTTGCACAGGGTTCTGGGGAAATAAAACTTGAGGCTTTTGATGGTAAAGAGTGGATAGAAACCACATTGTATAATGTGTTATATGTACCTAATATTAAAGTTAACTTATTTGCTGTAGCATGTGCACTGGATAGGAATTACTCACTAATGTCCAACAACAACAGATGTTATTTTTTGAATCAGGATGGTATCATTGCTGCGGAAGCGACAAGAAAGGGTAAAATGTTTGTGATGAAATTCAGGACAGTTCAACAACCTACGGCTTTTGTGGGGATAGGTGCTAATACATTGCAGGAGTGGCATGAGGTACTTGCTCACCAGAATCTGGAGCATGTGCGACAAATACTGAATCAAAACAATATTAAATATACCGATATTAAAAATAATGTTTGTGTCGATTGTTTGAAAGGGAAACAGCATAAATTACCTTTTACGAGGAGGAGTACCTTTTAGGAGTATTACGAGGAGTACTAGAACTTTGGAATTAATACATGCCGATTTGTGTGGACCTATGGAAGAAAAATCTTTACGTGGATCTCGTTTTTATTTGTTAATAAAAGATGATTATTCCCATTACAGGGCAGTATATTTTTTGAAAGAAAAATCACAAGTTTATGAGAAATTAAAACATTTTATTACATTTGCTGAGAAAGATACAGGTAATACTGTGGATATTCTGCGGACTGATGGTGGTACAGAATTTATGAAACTAAAAAGTTTTTTAGATGCGAAGCGAATAAAACATGAAACCTCAGTGAGTTATACACCACAGCAGAATGGAAAAATTGAGAGAGAGATGCGTACAGTCACAGAGGCAGCAAGAACCATGTTGCTCGCCAAGTCATTGAACAAAGTTTTTTGGGCAGAAGCCGTTGCATTGGCTGTATATGTACTTAATTGCACAGGAACTAGTACAGTACCTGGTAAGACATCATACAATCTGTGGACTGGAAAGATGTTTAACATCTCTCAGCTGAAAGTATTTGGGAGTATATGCTATGTACATGTACCAGATCAATTACGAAAAAAATGGGATGCAAAAGGAGAACAAGGATTATTTATGGAATATGGAGAAGAGACTAAAGGATTTCGAGTATACCTTATTGGAAAAAAGATAGTTGTAATTAAAAAGGATGTAGTATTTGTGGGAAATGAAAAACAACCGAAGATGGGTAACTACATGAATACTACCGGAACTGGTAAGAAAATACTGACAGGTATAGAACATCAAGAGAAAATCGGGAATACTATGAACTTGGGTATAAATAATGATACAAACCAAGGACAGGAAAGATTCACAGAACAAGATAAGAGAGATAATGCAAATGAAAGTATAGTATCTAGAGAAAGTGAAGAAGGAGAAGAGGTAAGTGAATTTGATGAAAGAGAAGAAGGAAGTAGAACAGAAAGTTATAAAACTTTAACTAGTGTAGAAAGCGAAACTCAAGAAGAAGAGGAAGAATTGGGAAAAGCAAAAAGAATACTGAGACATCCAAAAAAATTTAATGATTATGTTTTACTTACCTATACCTATAATGAAGCTATGAAAACAACTGAAAAAGACAATTGGTTAGAAGCTATTAACAGAAATTATGTATATGAGAGTGCCGTCTGGAAGAAAAACAGAAGAGGGTAAGGTCTGCAAATTAAGAAAATATTTGTACAGTTTAAGACAATCACCAAGAAGGTGGAACGAAACGTTTCTGAAAAGGATATTTAAGTATCTTGCTGGTACTTTAGGAGAGGGCTTGTTTTACAAGTTTAGAGAAAATGTTCATTTGATGTCTTATAGTGATGCGGATTATGCTGGAGATTTAAAGACAAAAAGAAGCACAACAGGGTATGTGATTACATTTGGTGAAGGACCAATCTCCTGGGCTTCAAGAAGGCAGCCTATAGTAGCACTATCCTCTACTGAAGCTGAGTTCATTGCAGCAGCTGATTGTTGTAAGGAAACTATGTTTCTGAAGTCGTTGTTGATGGACATTGGTATAAATATATCAGTTGTTAATAAAATTGATAATCAAAGTGCCATACAGTTAGTGAAAACAGGCATATTCAATAAAAGATCAAAACATATTGATGTTAGGTATTTTTACATACATGACTTATATTGTAAGGGAGAATTTAAAAATTGAATAATGCAAAACAGAGTGGCAAACTGCTGATATATTCACCAAACCTTTGAATAAGATAAAATTTAGACAGCATAAAGGCAAACTGATTAAATGTAATGATTTAAGTAAGTGTAAAGTGTAACTATGTATAACAATTATTGTTCATACAGTCTGGTAATATAGTAGTATACTAATAGGTCTTGTGTAATTTTGGGAAATTAGGAGAGGGTGTGAAATATTGTATTAGATGAGTAACCCTATGTTATACTCTATGTTATTGGTATACTCTGTAGTGTGTTGTAGTCTATGACGCTCTGTAACCTCGTGTGTAATTATGTTTATTATAAACTGTTAATTCAGTATTAAAGTAACTCTGCATTTTATTCATACCAGCTGGTCGCCATCACTTCCAGGATAAATAATAACTCCCCTCGAGTGCTGGTTCACAGTGATCCCACACTAAGCAGTAAGCTTGTACTATGGGTACCACACAACGAACTCTGGCGGAGTTCCCAGTAACACCCAGACTCCAAGCCAATTTAGAAAAGTTCGTTTCCTAAATTAACCTGACCGGGGTCGAACCCGGGACCCTAGCTTGGAAAGCAGATGCATATGCCACTCCACCAACGGGCCAGTCAATCAAATGTATCTGAAAACCAAAAAATTTATTTACAATAAGTCCATTTCTTGGAATGAAAACTTAAATATCAATGGATTAAGAACCACTGATGATTACTATGAAAAATCAACCTCGGGTAATTCCGAATGCTTTAATTTTTCGAAATTCCCCCTCGGGTAATCCCGAAAAAAGAAAAAAAACGTTAGCTACAGTGTTCTGAACTTACTCAATTGTGAACTAAAACGATAATCTATCTAATACAAAAAAACAACCAATTCATTAACTTACCAAATTTCTGAGTTACTGAAGTTCAAGCAAATCCGCAATAAAAAAAAGCACTCGATCACAAAAATATAACACCAGACAAATATATTCTACTTGAAGTAACTTGAGTCGACTGAAGTGAGGAAGCAGAATAAGATACTGTCTAGGTGAAGTTTCTAAGCAAAAAAATACAGTCGCGTTTGGCTGAAATGAGTAATTATCGGAATAACCCGATTTCCGTAATTAGCCGAATGCCCTTTAGTAAATTGTTATGGTATTTTTCGTTCGTTATCGTTATCATCTAAAATAAAAATAAAGGCTACATTTAGTATATTTTAGGTATTTGTAGCAAAAATGGCAAAAACAAAATAGTAAAGAATAATAATTTTTCTTAATTCTCATAACTAAATTATATTCAAAATTTCCAATAATAAATACTGATAACTGAGTTGCACTTTGAATCATTTAAGTACTATAATGTTTTGTAAGATAAACTAATGAAAGTAAAAGGTTATAAGTACGTACGATGTAAATACATACATAATATTTTGTTAAATACCAATAACTAATTCGAGAAAATGTTGTAAGTGTTCAACTCTTAAAGTTAGCCAACATAACTATTGTACATCTCATACATATTATTTTTTATCATTACATTATAGCAGCCTTTCCCAAAGTGGGCGATAACGCCCCCTTGTGGGCACGGCAGGCCTAAAGGGGGGCGGTAAGAGACCCAGAAAAAAAATGGAGGCGTTGTGTAGAGGCCTGGGGGGTGATTTGTAATTTCATTTAGCTAGGAGGCATCTTAGACAACGACTGCATGAGCTCTCGACTCTCAACTACAACTTGTGAACATCAACTAATATTAATTAAAAGATTGCTCAAACTCGGTTCGATATTTCTCTCCGCGTAGTTCATATATCTGTCCTGTTTTATTGAATATACAAAATAAAAATCATGTCAATCGGTCGTTCCGTTTCGAAATGAAAGTAGACACAAACAAACAAATAAAAAGGCAACAGACACACTTTTGCATTTTAATAGTTATTAGTACTCCCAGATAGGTAATTTTCGTAGATAATAGACCGCGGGCAATCATGTTTTAACAAGTTTTTGTTAAATAACCCGAATTGTGCATTCCTGTATCAATAGACTGGTTCATATAATACTTGTTCTGACTTGTTGAGTACGATTGAGCGTCGAATGAGATAAACGAGTTTATGCATGTTTGTTTTATTCCTGTCAGTGCGTGCTGCTTATGCAATCCTATATAAACAACGTAATATTTAATTTATTTTCATTTGCGGTTTCGCGCGCAATAGATGAGCAGTACTTAAGTTCAACACTTACTTACGTATTTCTCAAAACAAAACAATGTCGGTAGTAAAAAAGAAGAGACGGCAATACTGTGCGGAATATATTAAATTCGGATTCATTGAAAATCTGACAAACCCATCGTCGCCTTTGTGTCTTCTATGTCTAAAAACATTTTCGAATGAAGCAATGAAGCCTTCAAGACTGCACGATCATTTGAATAAAATGCATCCAGATAAGAATGTAGCATATTTTCAAGACCTAGAGAAGAAGCATAATACTCAGCCAAGTGTAGCAAAACTATTTTCGGCGACTGCTAAGCAAGATGACGACGGACTTCGAGCTTCGTACAATATCTCTTTGTTAATTGCTCAAAAAGGCAAACCACATAACATCGGAGAAGAGTTAATTTTGCCAGCAATAAAGGAAGTAATGACTACTGTGCTTCATAAACCAGCCGCAGATATTATCCTAAAAATTCCTTTGAGTAATAATTCTGTGCAAAGACGAATTGATGAAATGGCTGAAAACATTGAAGGATCATTGTGTGATCACTTGAGGACAAGTCAATTCTCAATTCAGCTCACTGAGTCCACTTTACGAACTAATGAAGCATTGTTGCTGTCTTACGTGAGGTTTATTAAAGATGAGAAAATATGTGAACTATTCTTTGCTAGAAATTTAGAGACCGATACAAAAGGCGAAACCATATTCAATACATTGGAAAAGTTTTGTGATGAGAAAGAGATTCCCTTGAAAAATATTATATCAGTTGCTACGGATGGCGCTCCGGCTATGACAGAGTGCCATAAAGGCTTCATAGCATACTTAAAAAAATAAAATTCCAGATGTCCTTGCTGTACATTGCGTTATTCATAGACAACATTTGGTTGCTAGAAACTTAAGTGAACGACTATTTCAATCACTGCAATATGTCATCAAAGCAGTCAATAAAATCCGCAACAGCTCTTTGAATGATAGATTATTTCATCAGCTTTGTGTTACTAATGACGAGGATTTCAACCGTTTGCTGTTTCATACTGAAGTTCGTTGGCTGTCAAGAGGCAATTGTCCGACTCGATTTTACAACCTGTTTGACTCTGTTATACAGTTCTTGGAAACTAAAGATACAGAATTGCACAACAAGCTCATTACATCAAAGAATGATATAGCTTACATGACAGACCTGTATAAATTGTTCAACGACATGAATCTCCAACTGCAAGGCGATGAACTAAATTTAATTAAAACAAAAAACGTCGTTGCTACTTTCGCAGCCAAACTGCTTCTACACAAAAAGAATATGGGCAGACGTGAGTTTCACAATTTTCCGAATTTATCAGTATCATGCAGTAACGACGAATTGTTTGCCTACTGCCAACATTTGGAAAACCTCCACATTGACTTCACCGAATGATACCAGGACATTTTGAACTTGGAAATACCAGACTGGGTGTTGGATCCGTTTTCAAATGTCAACACAGCAATGTCACCTCAGCTGGAAGAAGAACTTATAGAATTGACAACAAACGAGGAAATAAAAATCAAGTTCAAAAATGGTTATCAAGAATTTTGGCTACAAAAACCGATCCCGCAATTGTACCCTGGATTGTGGTCAATCGTTCAGCGATTCTTGATAGCATTCCCATCGTCATATTTGTGTGAACGCGGATTTAGTGCTGTGGCAACACTGCTTACTAAAAAGAGAAATCGTTTGCATGTTACCAAACGTGGCGACTTGCGGCTGTTCTTGAGTAAATTGGAACCTGATATCAACAAACTTATTAAATCGCATCAGATTCATCCTTCACATTAGTTTTTATATAAGGATCGATTATATTTGTTTTATTTTGAATAAAAGATACTCTGTTTGAATACTATAAAGTTGCGTTTCAATAATCATTCTCATTGGCAGGTGTAGCCCGTAAGAGTTAACTTGAGACCTGAGCGCCGTTGTGTATTACCTACTGCGCTCAGGTTTCAAGTTAACTCTTGCGGGTTATAGTAAAAGTCTCGTTTGGAATTAATGTTTAATCTCCGCTAATATAGCTCACAATAATTAATTAATTTAATTTGAAGTTATAGTGGTTTTTCAATAGGTGAAAAAATGGGGGCGCTAAAAAATAATTTATTCTCAAAGTGGGCAGTAGACAAAATAAGTTTGGGAACCCCTGCATTATAGTAACTATGTATCAAAAACAATATACGGTTTCACGGGTACTGAAATTATTGCAATGTGATATAGGTGAAATTAAAAAAAAAACTAGATTCACGCGGGTTTATTACATAGCTTAACGTAGTGATTAATCAGTTCGTATGAGATCAGGATAGCACTAGGAATTATTTTGAAAATTAATCAACAACTTTTCCGTATACTTCTCTTTTATAGGTAAAAATGGAATAACATCATCCGCCTCCTTCATTTGGACTGTAGGGATCTGTAAAAAAAAATTATTAGTATGAATTTTGTTATTTATCAACTTTTATCACTGTCATTGTACCTATATTAGAGATACCGCAGTTAACTGATGTCATTCGATATTCGACATAATTCGTCATTTTTTCATTATTTGTTGTATAGCAAATGAGTCTGTTTATTAAACAACGGAGCAAATATGTCTGATATATATTAAAAAAAAACTACAGATTTAGTAAGAAACAAAATATGTAGGTATATTGTATAGTTAAGTTTTATTCTGTAGAAGCATTATTATCATTTATTTAGAAATTAACATCGTTAATACAAGAAAAAAGTTAGCTATGAATCAGTTGTGTATTTGAGTAAGTCAAATCAATCATAAGAATATTGTCCAAAAAAAAACAGAAAACTAATTATTCTGCACCATTGGGGTAGGTACATCCTTGTGTTTTTTTCATAAATCAAACTGTACTCAGAAAATACTCTTTCTGAATAAACAGTTTTCTGGAGGAGTCTGGTATTGCTTGGCAAGCTTAATTAAAATGTACACCTTACGACACTTATTCATACACAAAAACCACCCATTGTATGAATATATACTTTTCTCAGCGTTTGCTGAACTGATATAGTGTGTAACTTCATTAGCGGTAGCAACAAAAAGGGACTGCCAACACTTATAAATGTATAATCGGTACAAAAATTTGCAAAATTTCATGATCTTGGAAATCGTAGAAAAATCATTACATTTCAGTAGAATCTACATTCACATAGATAAAAAAAAAATTTGGAGGGTTAAGACCACCAGATGTAATTTATTTATTACTAATTACTTATTATCTATAGTTTTTGATGCTGATGCTACTATTCAGCATAACAACTATTCACGACGTCTCTAATCTTGATGAAATCTGTTTTTTGACAGAAAATCTAGAAATTAAATTGACACCTTAGTTTGGACCAAATGGAGAATCAATTTTATCACATTAATGACTAAATTTGATCAAAACACTGGATTTTCTGAGGGATGCATTTAACGACACTTCAAAATTGGTGAAAATGTAGACAAAATTGCTATGAATTTCTAATAAAAAGTATAATGTCATACAATAAAATGTTACTTCTTCATTAAATCGATATTAGCTTTAAAAAATCTTAAGACGCTATAATATACTTACTGTCAATTAAAAAAAATAAGCAATAATTTAAAATAATAGATTGTGCTATGTAAAATAACAATTTCTGTAAACTAAATAAAAAACTTGACAGGCTGTCATGCTGACTACGCCGGCATATCCGGCACAGTGAACGGAGTTAGAGGAGTATTATATTCCTTGATGAAGTTTGTGCAATTGCGCAACATCTCTTCCTAACTCCTAGAAATAACTCGGAAATACACCTACTATTATATATAAATTTGCTATATAACATTATACCAACAGCAAAAGATGAAAAGAGATGGAAGGATATAGAGATGTTTCAAGATTAAATTTCTCGACTTCAACTATCTCCTTAGAGTGCAAACTCCTACTTCAATACTGCATTGCCCCTGAAAATAACTAGGAAATACACCTACTAGTTTATATAAGATTGCTATATATATATACCAGCTGTTACAAAAGTTCCGGTAATGCCTGAAGCGCGATAGAATGTTAAAAATACTTAAACGAAATGTGCGGTTATTTTTATTTTAACTGTTAGGATTTCTGAAATAATTACTATCGAAGGTTTACAAAACAATCGATATAATTTCTCAAGAATCCCATGCCTAGTGATCAGCTATTCATCAAGTTCAAGGTCAACTGCCATTGGGTCAACTTCAAAATCATAGATTACATTTTTTCAGTCTGGGGACATTTCTAAGTAATTTCTGCCTAAGCTTTCGTGTGCAAGATTTAATTGTGTTATTTGTATTGAACAAACTATTTTGGTGTGGGTATGTGATGTTATGTCTGTCTTTCGCGTTGCAAGACTAATAAACGAAAGCCTACCACTAAAAGAGTTAATAAAAGTTTTTTCGGCAAATTATCTTAATTAGATTTAGAAGATGAAAATTAAAGTACGGATTATTACGCTTGGGCTTTTAACGATACCGCACTTATTCCATAGGAATGCATATTATCCAGCTGTCTCACACAGACCCATCTCCTGTAGTTTAATCTTTTAAAATATCAAGCAATTAGAATTTAGCGCTATTTGTCGAAGCTTTTTATTTTTTCTACGTGGGTTCCGTAGAATAATTAAAATATGATACAATAGTTTGCTTGATATCTAAGAACAAAATAAACAAATAAGTAATTGATATTTCTTTGCTCAGCAACATCAATTAGGCTTCCAAATTACATTGCAGATACTTTGTGACATTTTTACATTTCACTGTCGTATCAATCAAATGCATCAATTTGGAATTTCGGAAGACAATAGTTTTATTTCATTTCGCTTAAAATATGTATCGTATCTTATTAGCTTACGATAGAAATACCGTTACCGCTACTTCACTCTTTTGGGGACCCCTAAGATGACAATGTAGACAAAGATATTGCAACTATCTTTGTCTTTCGAAGACACCGCCGCGCCGGCGCGGTTTCCTTTAAGAACGAACGCTGCGAGCTGTCAAATTTGATTGTAAAAACATTATCAGCAATCGTAAAGTTGACAGTTAGATTCGATATGATTCCAATCACAATCGACAGTTTTAATGTAAGAGACCTTCAAAAATCGTTAAAAATTGATCGTTATGAATTATCAACCGAAATCTGTTCTAAAAAGATCGATATCTATGTCGAGACTGCAGGGGCAGGAGCACCAACCACGTGAGTTCTGTATTCGCGACGATTACATCTACAATGGTTCCAAACGCAATGCAACCATTTTTCGACAGGTGAGGTTGTGTGTAAAAGACAAAGGACGACACTTTGAACCCCTCCTCTAATTTTGAATTACTTAGAAATGTACCTACCGTTTTGGTGTACTAACGACTTAAAACTTTCCTTCATTGATTTTCGAAAGTAATACAAAGCAATTATCTTCTTTTTAACATATCCCTTACTTTACTGTTTTTAAAATTCATTTCGCATTAAAATTATTTTGAAAACGGGACCCTAATAGTATTATGGAGGGTTCGATATTCCGGCCTCTCAACAGCTACACCCACAGCGCACAGCTAAACTACATGCTCTCCTGGTATTTGGCTTCCTACATTAATTTTTAAGGGATCCGTAATTCCGCATGATTTTTAAATAAGTATTGTTCATTTAATTTCGAATCGTAATTACCTAATCACATTTTCAAAATACTTTTGATTAATGTTGATTTTATACATTATTTATTTCTAATATTTACTTATGATTTCTTCTTCCTTAAAAATAATGATTGAGTTTCTTGTCGGTTCTTCTGTGTTCAGGTTTTCTTTTCAAACCAAAGTGAAGTAGATTTGACGTTCAAAAATACCTTGCAATTGGGTTTACTTGAATAAATTGATTTGACTTTGACTTCTCGTTACTTTTATTTACAATTAAAAAGACGTACAATTTTTTCCTTCATAGATGACTGTTATTTATTTCTAATATTTACTTATTATTTTATTTTACTTATTAATTATTTATTTCTAATATTTACTTATGATTTATTCTCGTTGCTTTTATTTACATCAAGCGACCCGCCCCGGCTTTGCACGGGTAGAATTAAAAAAAAATACAGCCCATGTTACTCGCTGATAATGTAGTTTCTAAGGTGAAAGAATTTTTGAAACCGGTTTAGTAGTTTTTGAGTTTATCCATTACATACAAACAAACAAAGTTAACCTCTTTATAATATTAGTGTAAAATAAAAAGACGTACAATGGTTGCTTGCAAATAAAAAAAAATGAAGCGCTCGATACGAAATATGAGTTCGAATCTTTGAAGATTCTGTTTTTTTAAGAGGGCGTACAAAGGTACACTAGCGCCACTCCTTTAAAATAATATTATCTCATGACTGAGAAGGAATTATGAATAACGGCTCAATAAGGACCCTCGGTAAGTGTGTCTAGAATTTTCTGATGCCTTTTATAAAGTTTCATATTGAGACACGAACTAATAAAATTCGATCTGAAGAAAAGCGGCCACATTCCTCTAGATCCTATTTTGTTGCTTCGTGTCTCAATATGAAACTTTGTAAAAGGTATTAAAAAATTCTAGACACACTTACCGAGGGTTCTTATTGAAACGTTATTCATAATTCCTTCTCGGTCACGAGATAATATTTTTTTAAAGGAGTGGCGCTAGTGTACCTTTGTACGCCCTCTTAAGTAATGTATCGAGTTTTTTAAATATTGTATCGAGTTTTTTAAATATTGTATCGTATTTAAAAAATCAGTTTCTACTCTATATCGGTAACAATTTTGTTTTTCCAAAAAAATTTTAAAATGTGTAGTTCGATTGTTAATTCGGTTATAACCGAAGGTTATCGGTTATAACGAATATATAAAGGTCATGGTACTCATCGTGTTAATTTTACATTACTGCTTTTAATTCTTGAAATTCTAGTTTCGAACACCTACTACGAGTTCGAATGTTATTAAATTATTAAAATTTAAAACGGGACCCTAAAAATAACTAGTTCTCCCCTTTCTTATAATACATACAAACTATAATCTCAAAATAGCACACAAAATAGGTAATAATTTCATTGGTTTGCTTCGACCAATCGCAACTGTTTATTAGGTTTGTCGGCACCTTTAACTGCCGGAAGGCGGAACTTATTATTTTAGTCAGAGCCTTCGATCATAATATATAAAAACAAAATACACAATCAACGCTCCAAAAACGTCCGAACCAAATGTGCACTCAAACGAGTATTTGAGTGCACTTTTGTTTTAGTAGTATTCGAAATCTCTAACAGCAAACATGACAAAGTGCTCCTTTAAAAATTGTAAAAACAACACGCCCAGATCGCAAAAAGAGACGGGGATTCTCTTTCGGTAAATAAATTAAATAATTTTATTTACGTGTTCATTATTTCGTTATAATAATGTTGTTACATAGCTCTTTTTTATTAAATTCGTAATCGTATTTTTCTAAAATGGCCTGACAATATGTGTCTTATTCTTGTCACCATTACGTAACAAATCAAAATGACGTAAAGAGCGATGAAAATGTATTAGGTGAATTAAACTTTAAGCACGAAAGGTAAGATTGCATTTTAGTTATTTTTTTTAACAAACTTCGTTTCAATGTCACGCAAGAATCTTTTACCAGCTTTTACAACCTTATGCTTTGACGGTAAGGCCTACTTTAAGTTAGCACAATATTACGGATAATACTATACGATATTAGAAACGTATATGTCAATTCGGATAATAATTTGTTTAGATTTTACATAAGATTGTGCATCTAGTTTTTTATTTATGATCGAAGGTCAGAGTTCTGAGCTGTTTACGTTAACATATAATTTTTATTTATCTTAATTGAGTGAAAATGTGATTGTACGAAAGGAGACTATTATGACATGATGCTGCGCTCGGAGATGGGAGGCTGCTTTTGTTTTTGGAAATGTTTCGTAAGATGACACAACGTTTGCATACCACTGATAGTGTTCTCAGTTCTAATAGCGAAGGACTTTCTGTCACACAAATGTAGACTTCGAAGAACAGATAGATATTAGAACACTACAACTGAGCACAGAAGTAGTAAACGAAGCGCTGCCGCCATCCTCAGCACGAATCACATGACCGTATGGCGAATTCTAAACATTGGTGGCCAGTACCATACCATCACAGTACCATTTCCATTTTTAACGTATATCGGAACGAACCGCTTTGTTTCGAACGGCGAGAGAAACAGCTTTTGTGATTTAAAGAGTGCGTGTATTGTTTGTATTAGTGCGATTAATCGAACGGCAACTTATGTGTTCTTTCAAAAGGATGCCTAATTCCTTTGGATGGGCTCAAAGCGGCTGGATGGTGAGTCATCAAACTTTCAGTAGGTATTTCATATTATTAACTATGTATCTTTAGCGATAGGTTAGTGCGCGTTATAATTTGAAAGCAATAGGTATGTATAGTAGGCCGCGCGGTGCCGTTGACAAGCAGCACAGCTTGCGAGAGCTACCAGACACGCATCTGTAGAGTATTTCAACGCCTATTATTTATTAAGTAGCTTTTATTTATTTTATTCGCGCGATATAATTGCTAACAGTAGGTACATTATGTACTTTGTAACAGGCGCGAGCCACTTGCCGTCGAAACGTAGCACAACTTACGAGAGCTAACAGATACGCATATCTGTACAGTATTTCAACACGTATAATTTATTAAGTAGCTTTTATTTATTTTATTCATTAAGTAACGCGCGTTATAATTGCTAACAGTATGTATGTTTATGTACTATGTAGCAGGCAGGCAGGCGCACGCCACGTTCCGTCGGCACTTAGCAGTTTGTGAGAGTTAACAGACACACATATCTGTACAGTATTACCACACCTATTATTTATTGAGTAGCTTTTGCACATACATATCTACACGCTGTATCCCTAACGGGGTAGTCAGAGGACGAAGTGCCAAGCTTTTCGATTCTTACATACTTCTTTCGCTTCCTCTAATCTCAACATTCTCCGCACACATTTTCGCTTAGGTCTGCGCATACCTAGGCGAAGTAGCTTTTACTTTGTTTGTTTGTTAAGTAACGTGCGATTTAATTGCTTACAGTAGGCATACATGTACTATGTAGCGAGCGCGAGGCGCTTGCCGACGGCATATAGCGTTTAACAATAGACACCTATCTAGCTGTGGGCGTGGTTTCCTGGTGGTAGCCTGGTAGATGCCTAGCAAAGGAGGTAGTTAGCTGGTAATTCACTTCTCCCTGGGATATTATCAAAATTATTTAAATTTTATCAAAATAAAAATCACAGGAGGACTTTTGTATTCTCATAGGTGGACTCTCTACTTGACATGCTATAATAACTTTCAGGGATTTGGGAGACTTTTGTAACACCTTGTATATACCAACAGCAAAAGATGAAAAAGAGATTTTCATCTTTTGCTGTTGATTGAGTATTGTAGGTGTTTTGAGATTAAATTTCCCAACTTCAAATATCTCTTTAGAGTGCGGACTCCTATTTCAATACTGCTCCATGTATAAAGCGGATTCCGATGTGGCGCTGCGCCGGCCTCTGCCGCGCTCGCTTAGCGCGTTGCGGTAAATAGACTTTTTTTCCTGTTTTTTTTTGTCAGGAAATGCTTTATGCATCCCACCAATGGAGGAGGCGGGTGGATATGTGGGACTCCTCGGCTATGAGGTGCAATCCGGGCTACCCACTAAAGCCTGACAGTGTTCCTCCGGCACGCCTTATGGCGGGGCAACAGGGACGCGTTTTGCACTCTAGTGTGCCCCGGCGGCGATGCCTAGCGCGTTGAATGCGCCGGGCCCATCCCGTATGGGGCAGGAGTGTGGAGCCGCCCCTGCCCTATATTTGTATAGCGTAGGAGGCGCGCGGCAACACCGCGCGCGCCGTCTCGAGGCTATTTTGATGGGGGGGTGACGTTCCCCCGGACGTCACCCCGAGCCTCTAGATAGGGGGGAGAAGGATGTGGAATGCCCTCCTCCGAGCCCCGACTCCGGCGGTGGATTGGTTGAGAAAGCGGATCGTTTTCCCGCTTCCTCTCCCTCCTTCTGCTACATCACGTTCTCGCAGAAGGTGAGAGCCGCCAGCCATGCCTCCCCGTTGTCGACCATAGATTTTACGACGGCCGGCAACGAGAAGTCCCTCCCCACCGCCGCGACGAGCGTACGGCGCTGCTTGGCCCATGCCGAGCACTCCGCGAGCGTATGCTGCGCCGTATCCTCGTTGCAGCCACGATGGTGGCATTCGGTCGTCGACTCTCTTCCGGCTATTCGGCACAGGTACTTGCCGAAGCAACCGTGCCCCGACGGCACCTGCGTCATCCGGAAGGTCAACGACCCCGACTTTCTGTCCGTCCTTTCTTTCAGCACTGAACAGATCGCCTCGACGGTCCGGCGGCCGGCATTCAGACTTGCCACCCGCCTCTCCCATTTCTCCATTATGGACCGCCTGGCCTGGAGTCTCTGCGCTTCTATCTCCCTGGGTAATGGGTCTTCTCGGTTTTTGCGAAGACCCGCACGCCACTCATAAACTGTAGCCTGCATCTCTGCTTCCAAATCCCAGGGAGGGCTTCCGGCAAGTGCGCAGGCCGCCTCGTATGACCCCGACGGCCATTGCCCTCGTGGTAAATAAACCTAGCCTAACCAAAAAAAGTGTTATAAATATTTCGTCGTGTTTGTATAATGTTACAAAAGAATTTGCAAAATTTTACCCAATGTGAAACAATGTAAACTTTAGCCTGCAATGTCCTCACGATTTCCTCCCAAGCATTCATTACGATTGAAATTGTAAACAAAATTTTATTGTGAAAACTGTTACTTTTAAAGTTTACCATTTTTTTATAGCAAGACCATTAATTTTAAAGAAGATGTGATTTATATCAAAAGTAGCAAATTTATAGAGAAAACCGTCGATTATAAATATTGAGATCTGTAGATAAAATTACTAATTCTATAGCTCCATTATATATATCCCATGATAAAATCGAGTTTCCATTTAGTCAAAACCTGCGTTTTGACAAGATACTAGGTTTTTAATCAAAACACAAATTCCATCATAACCCTGCAAAATATGTAAAAAATAATAGAAATTTACATTCAAATCTTGAGCTTTTGATTCCTTTGCTGTATATTCTCTGAGTACATAATCCGTGCTCAACAGATGAAACATTCTTGTCTCATGGGAGCGAACCAGAACATCGTCAACTCTAAGGAAGTATCTTAATAAAATATACCAATATGAAGGCATGACTCGCTGAAAACAAAAAATATTAATGTATAGTGCATGCTTCATAATAACATTCAGAATGTGAAAACAAGCAAAATTCACTTTTACACACAATTATTACACTAAAAATTCCATTTGTTATTGCTTATTAACTACTCATCCCTCTTGTGAGAGATGGTTTAGGTACCTACTTTGCTTATTATATATATCCCTATATTTTTTTATTCTTTTTAGTACATACAACATAAATACATGTACGAATCTTCACGCTGTATCGCCAACGGGGTAGTCAGAAAGACCGGAGCGCCAAGCGTCGCGGTCCTTACATACTTCTTTCGCTTCCTCAAATCTCATCATTCTCTTCACACATTTTCGCCTAGGTATGCATGTGCTTTTGACATTTGTATATTTACATTGTACGTACCTATTTGAATTAGGTACATCACACATGAAGACAAGTAGGAAGAAAAATAAGATTTAAAAACATTAAGAGTAGTGTCATTACAACCACCCTTAATATTCTTGACTACCCCGTTAGCGATACAGCGTGAGGACATACCTATGTATATATGTATGTAATTTTAACCAAATAATTATTTTAGGGGTCGAAACAAGTTCAAAAATACTGATTTACTGATTTTACTTATAAAGTACATATTAAACAAATAAAAACAGTATCGCGCATGTTCTTAATGCCTCTAACTGCATGATAATGTTTACAGAATGAAGTTCGATGTTCAACCTCTTACATCAAATTTTCTGGGCTGTGGAATCTAAAAGAGAAAAGTAGGACATCTTGGTTCCATCTTATTAAGGTGCTTTTTTTTAAGTTCAACTTTTATGTAGTTGGGTTATTATACTTTTCAATTTACTTCATTTAATTATTTCTTTTTTTATTTATGTTATTTATTCCCCGTATTAATTAACTATGGAAAATGGCCGTCAAAATTATCTTTCCGCTGTCAAATTTTGAATTCATCATTCAATTTTAAGAATTATAAATTATCTTTCAAAGCAGTATAATTCTGGATTTGTCATTCAATTTTAACCATTATATTTTTAATGTCAAGAAGACCTAATACGATAATATAAAGAACTATAACAAAATTATAAGTATTATAGTAAGTATTGAATTTAAGCGAGAATGGTTTACAACCAACTTCAAATTGGAACAAATTTTAAATGGTCATTCAAAAGGAAAAATGGTTTCAGAAACCTAAAGATGATTTTTTATAACCTATTCAATGAATATCTTTAGTGACACTCCCAGAGTTAAGACAAATCGATTGTCATCATCATCAAAATCGGCCCACAGGTTTCGTCGCTAGATTGCCATGTAACTAATTAATCTGTGCTATAACATATATGTATATTACATAGTCTGATATATACATATTAACCTCCTTCGCGTCGGGTAAAAAGATAGGAGGATGTAGTAACATACAAGGACACTATTAAAAATGTTTCAGTAAATAAAAGTAGGGGTCCAATGTTAAATTTTGAGTGCCAAACCCTAAAAAACTGACAAAACTGGCTATTTTTCAACAAACTGACTTTTATTGACCAGTTTCGACCTGTGTTATTTAATTAAAGGTTGCTAAAGATGTGATATGAGATTAGGTATGGGTCACACAAGGTACCAACCTGTGATGTGGAAGACATGTAACCTTAGTCAACAAACCATGTTAACCCCAAGACAAATTTTGAAGAAAAGAAATCGATTTTACTCACGATTTTCACTGAAAGTTTTGATACACCATGGTCATGCAACTCATCTTCAAATAATGTCAAATCATGATAAAACAAAATTTGTTCCTTTTGCTTTAACAGCTCAAAATTAATGTTTTCTTCAGTTGATTCCACAACAATATCATCTGTAAGAGTACCTTTGTAGTCTGTTGAAAATGTCCAATCAAAAGTCCGCTTCTTTTTTCCAGCATCTGGTCTTAACATAAAAATAATGTTACAATAAACCTAATAATACCTCATTTTTCTACTTCATTTATATATACAACGTTATTTCAAAAGGATGGGTAAATACGTAATGGTATTAAAGTACCCATGACAATGGAAAACTTGCATTTTACAACTTCGCCAAAAGTCAACGAGTTCAAAGTAAAAAAAAAATAAAGGTGAGGCAACCCTAATATCAGCATTTTTACGTTGCTAGCAAACCTTTGGAATATAGGGTTCTACATTAGTTACTATTAAATGATGTTTTTATTTTTGCATGGAAGACAAAATAAATGGATCCCGTAATTATTACATTTTTTGCAATATAACAGTCAACAGTGACACGTTGGAACCCCAGCGGATTTATACCCCTTTTCACAATAACCTTGTATATCTATGTTCATCAGTTCTACCACTCTCAAAAATTAATATAAGTACTTCATGAACAAAGACATAAATATTCAAAAATATATTTGTTTTAGTCAAATGGTAATTTTGTCTTATTGCCATTAAATTTTGAAAAAAAAATTATAAAGAGACATTAGACATTATATAGACTCAGGTATTACTTTGCGGAAATCCATTTCATGTGATGAATTCCTAAAATCTTTAGCTATTTTTCACTCATACTCCAAAAACCACCAATCGACATGTGTTTCGCCTCTCAACGAAGCATCCTCAGGATATACCAGACACTACTAGGTCAGCTATCCAGCACCGTTTTTTTTTTAATTGCACCCCTACCCAACACCAAAGAGTGAGCTACCAATCAGAGCTTACCACTAATGGCCCCGCCCACCTCATTTAGACGAGTCAGTATTTGTGTTGAAATTAAACTTAATTTTAAAATGTAAATATGTTTTAAGTATTCTGTGCTGGTTAGTTGACCGAGTCCTATCTCTGGTATATCCAGAGGACGCTTTCTTGAGAGGCGAAACACGTGTCGATTGGTTGTTTTTGGAGTTTAAGCGGAAAATAGCTAGATTTTAGGAATTCATCACAAGATATTAGACATATTTTGGTAATTTTGTAAGTAAAATAATAATGATAAATTAAATGCACATTTACCTGGTTTCTTGCCATGCTTCTGCACATGCTACTTCAATCGCTTTAACAGTGTTTGCCACATGTTTTAAAGCATCTAGAGGATTGAAAATTATCTTAGCACCACTTTTATGAGCTAAAATTAAATTATTTTTCGGAAAAACCATATCGGGAAAATGTGGTATACTCAGCTCTTTAGTATATCTGATAAATAAAAAAAATTGTACATTATATATACTCAATTGTTATTTTGCAGAAATTCATTTCATACATTATTATCCACTATTATATTAAAGGAGCAATATTTGTATATATATTTTAAATATATATTTGATTTCGCTTTCTCGAAAACGTGTGATTTCCTTGAAATTTACATATATATATATTTAAATATAATAAATATTAAATATTTAAATATATATATATATATATATATAAATATATATAAAAATCTATCTAGGTCTCAATTCTGGGAAAAATCGTTTTCTCCATCTTTCATACACTTACAATTTTTGAACTCTAAACTTTTTAACTTTTTTAATTTCACAGCAGAATTTACCATCTCAACAGTACAGTGGCTGAGTGTACCACTACAGAAGAGCGCGGGTTCGAATCCTGCAATGTAGCCAGACCTTTTTTTTAATATTTTGAAATAATATGCAATAATAATATGAAATAATACATGTAAGTTCAGTTTGCAACAAATACCTATTAAAAACACATATTACTTTAATAATGTGTTTATAATAAGGTAATAAAATGAAAAATAATGATAAAAGCACAGACTTCATAACTTCATACAGCCTGTCTCCTACTATGAAGTGAGCCAAATAACATCAGATAAAATATAGATGTGTAGGTGCTGTTTACTAACGAGATGGCGAGGGATCAGCTTATCTGATAATAAATGTGTGTCATATATACATATGAGTCAGGTTGTCTGATTTAGCTCATCGTTGCTGCTCAGACATGGCATCTGGCTTTGGAGTTGTTTATAGTCTATGGCTAAAAGTCATGGAGAAAAATCTATTATTTATTTTCCTGAAAAATGAAGTTATTGTTAAATTTAAGGCTCCACTGCTACTTATCCATCAGGTGCAGTAGGAGTCAAACGCGGACCTAGTTATCATAAAAAAAAAAAAAATTTCATGGACCCTTTATTTTAAGATACTATGTTATTTAAAAGAGTAGTATTATACAAGCAATATTTGTATATTTATAATCGCATTCTAGAAAAAGGCTCCAATGATTTCAATGAAATTTACAATATAGGGCTTTACGGTGGTCAAAAATCGTTCTAGCTAGAGTACAAATCTGAGAAAATTGGTATTCTCTGTTTTCTTACGCTTAAAACTTCTAAACTCTCAACTCATCTGATTTCGCAACAGTTTACCTTCTCAGTAGTACAGTAGCTAACGCGTAGATCTACCAAGCTAAAATACGGGGGTTTTAAGACACATATTACACTAAATATTTTAATTAAAAATGTGCTATCAAAAAATCAAATTCTGTATAAACTAAAAAACTATCTAAACACGTAAACAAAAATTAACATAAATAAGTTTTAAGTTATATAAATCCTTCAGTTACATTTCGCCAAAGTTTTAACTTATATTTTGATAAAATGTGACTGAAAGATATAATGTATATCTAACAAATAATTGTAGAAAATTACTATGTATGTGTAATAAAAAAATAGAGCAATACTTACATACAAAACTGACAAAACTGATCATCATCGCGTTCACACACCACCTTCGTAGAACACACGCTAGGTAGAATACAACTTATATTGTAAGATATATGCCATGGCCCAAACTCTATAGAATTTGCATTTGTGGTGTATCGGCCTGAATCGACACGATTTTCCTGTGAACATTTTGGAACCAACTCAGTACAAAACAAATAAATAATGATAAAATATCGATAAATCGCGTTAAATTAATTACCTCTGCCAACATAATTCTAAAATTAACTGCTAGAAGCTAGAGCAGTTAAAATGCAACTTGATAAAAATCAAAATTATAAAAGGCAGTTCAGTAATAACACTTTTAGTTCGAAAGTATCGAAAATTTATAAAACGTAAGTGACAATAATTGGAAAACACCACAAAACACTAAGAAACACTAAGAAAACATTCTACAAATTCTCCAAGCATCAACTAGGGTTACCAGACTTTAAAAACAACACGTACAAAAAACATGAGCACTGAATTTCGATCACAAATAATAAACTAGTTAGACAATCAACTCTCCAAAAAGTCCGAACCAAATGTGCACTCAAACGAGTATTTGAGTGCATTTCTGTTTTAGTAGTATTCGAAAACGCTAACCATAGATACGCTAACAGCGAACATGTTATGGTGCTCCTTCAAAAATTGTAAAAACAACACAAACATCTAGAACGCTAAAAAAAGACGGAGATTCTTATTTTCGCTTAATAAATTAAATAATATTATTTACATGTTCATTAATTCGTTGTAATAATAACGTTAAATAGCTTATTTTTAATAAATTCGTAATAATATTTTTAAATGTTGTCTGACGATATATGTCGTATCCTTGTCACTTTCATATAACAAATCAAAATGACGTAAATAACAATGCAAATAGATATTGTGGTTTTTTTGCTTCGGTTTGTCTTAACTTTTTTGTTGTTAATATTTCTTTTGAGCTCCTATAACTGTGTTGTATGTGTTTTGGTGGAAAGTGTCTATGTTTATTGAGTAAGTAGTGTTAGCAATCGCCAACTGGCAACTCTAAAAAGAAAGTAGGCGGGGAGAAAGACAGCGACATGCGGGTCGAGCATTCTTTGTTCGTTCGGCAAGTCTCGGAGACGGTACGGTGAAATTAAAAGTGATTTCTTTAATAGGGTATTTGAATTAATGAAGGAAGAGCCTTCGCGTTAATAGGTTAATCTTCGTCTTGGAAAATCAGTAATAGTAGTTTTCCTTTTTCGCGTTTAAATGTTGAGTTCTGCCATGCAATTCTGTAAAAACTCGAATCACCCAAAGAGAGACTCGCTCGACAATTCACCCCACTTCCCAATCGAACTCACTTGACCTTCAAATGAAATTCTCTAAACCAGCCTTTCCCAAAGTGGGCGGTAACGCCCCCTTGTGGGCACTGCAGGCCTAAAGGGGGCGGTAAGAGACCCAGAAAAAAAAAGGGGGCGTTGTGTAGAGGCCTGGGGGGTGATTTGTAATTTCATTTAGCTAGGAGGCATCTTAGACAACGACTGCATGAGCTCTCGACTCTCAACTACAACTTGTGAACATCAACTAATATTAATTAAAAGATTGCTCAAACTCGCTTCGATATTTCTCTCCGCGTAGTTCATATATCTGTCCTGTTTTATTGAATATACAAAATAAATATCATGTCAATCGGTCGTTCCGTTTCGAATTGAAAGTAGACACAAACAAACAAATAAAAAGGCAACAGACACACTTTTGTATTTTAATAGTTATTAGTACTCCCAGATAGGTAATTTTCCTTAGTGATGGTCGACTCGAGTAGCTAACTCGAGTTGGGGTTAACTCGACCAACTCGAGTTGAATCTCTTCAACTCGAGTTCGAAAACCGAATGAAACCGACATGGAGCGAAGTTTGCCGATCCGGTTATTATTGTATATTTTCGTATTCTATGTTGTGTTTTTGAAAAATGCCGGGTCCTAAAAGGAAATCTTTGGTTTGGGATGTATTTAAATCGCCAGTTAGTGGACGTGTTACGTGTGAAAAGTGTTCAGATTCATTCAAATATAATCGGAATACGACATTATTAAACCACATTAAAAATAAGCATCCAAGTGTTGCCATCGAAGAAAGAAACATAAGTCCGACTTCATCATCAACAAATGAAAATAATACGAGTATTTCGGTCGATTCGTCGCAGTCACTGGTATCCACATTGAATGTTGAACCTCCTCAAAAAAGGTTATGGCACACTCAAACCCGTCTTATTATGCCAAAAAAAATAACGCAAAATTTTGGTGATACCGCTTTAATTAATTTGATAGTGAAAGATTTGCAGCCATTTCAGATAGTGGAAAATTCAGGTTTCCAAGAATACTTGACAGCATTGAATGCTGATTATCAACTACCGAATAGAAAAACATTAGTTTTGATGGTAGATGAAAAATATAAATTGGTATCCGAATCTTTAAAGAAGGAGTTAGAAGATACTTCTTATTTAGCGTTAACATCTGATATTTGGACATCAGACAGTAATAAAAGCTTTATAAGCCTTCAAATTCTTCCTAAAAAAATCAACATCAACCAACAACTACTGCAAAAAAATTCTTTGTGATACTAATTAGCTAATTTTGATAAAAATGTTGTTATTGTGATAATATTAGTCTGATTTTATTTTGAAAAGACTGCTATATAATTACATAGTTTTATTGATAATAAATATAAATACTTTTATAAATTAAAATTCAAGTTAAAAATACATAAATAAATAATTTGATTTCAAACAATTTCCTTTTTTACTTTAGTTAGTATAACTCTCCCAATACATTATAAATAAATAATGTAAAAAATGAAAGAATTGAAACATAAACATTTTATTTGTCTGTTCGAATTGTTTTTTAACTAAAGCTGAGAGAATAAGTTGGTAAAAATTCAAAAAAATAATTTACTCTTCCATCCAGTTAACTCGAGTTACGTAACTCGAGTTCCACCCGAGTTACGTGAATTTTAACTCGAGTTAAATCGAGTTTCGTTTTTTCCGAGTTGGCACATCTCTAATTTTCGTAGATAATAGACCGCGGGCAATCATGTTTTAACAAGTTTTTGTTAAATAACCCGAATTGTGCATTCCTGTATCAATAGGCTGGTTCATAAAATACTTGTTCTGACTTGTTGAGTACGATTGAGCGTCGAATGAGATAAACGAGTTTATGCATGTTTGTTTTATTCCTGTCGGTGCGTGCTGCTTATGCAATCCTATATAAACAACGTAATATTTATTTTATTTTCATTTGCGGTTTCGCGCGCAATAGATGAGCAGTACTTAAGTTCAACACTTACTTACGTATTTCTCAAAACAAAACAATGTCGGAAGTAAAGAAGAAGAGACGGCAATACTGTGCGGAATATATTAAATTCGGATTCATTGAAAATCCGACAAACCCATCGTCGCCTTTGTGTCTTCTATGTCTAAAAACATTTTCGAATGAAGCAATGAAGCCTTCAAGACTGCAAGATCATTTGAATAAAATGCATCCAGATAAGAAAGACAAGAATGTAGCATATTTTCAAGACCTAGAGAAGAAGCATAATACTCAGCCAAGTGTAGCAAAACTATTTTCGGCGGCTGCTAAGCAACATGACGACGGATTTCGAGCTTCGTACAATATCTCTTTGTTAATTGCTCAAAAAGGCAAACCACATAACATCGGAGAAGAGTTAACTTTGCCAGCAATAAAGGAAGTAATGACTACTGTGCTTCATAAACCAGCCGCAGATATTATCCGAAAAATTCCTTTGAGTAATAATTCTGTGCAAAGACGAATTGATGAAATGGCTGAAAACTTTGAAGGATCATTGTGTGATCACCTGAGGACAAGTCAATTCTCAATTCAGCTCGATGAGTCCACTTTACCAACTAATGAAGCATTGTTGCTGTCTTACGTGAGGTTTATTAAAGATGAGAAAATATGTGAACTATTCTTTGCTAGAAATTTAGAGACCGATACAAAAGGCGAAACCATATTTAATACATTGGAAAAGTTTTGTGATGAGAAAGAGATTCCCTTGAAAAATATTATATCAGTTGCTACGGATGGCGCTCCGGCTATGACAGGGTGCCATAAAGGCTTCATAGCGTACTTAAAAAATAAAATTCCAGATGTCCTTGCTGTACATTGCGTTATTCATAGACAACATTTGGTTGCTAGAAACTTAAGTGAACGACTATTTCAATCACTGCAATATGTCATCAAAGCAGTCAATAAAATCCGCAACAGCTCTTTGAATGATAGATTATTTCATCAGCTTTGTGTTACTAATGACGAGGATTTCAACCATTTGCTGTTTCATACTGAAGTTCGTTGGCTATCAAGAGGCAATTGTCTGACTCGATTTTACAACCTGTTTGACTCTGTTATAGAGTTCGTGGAAACTAAAGATACAGAATTGCACAACAAGCTCATTACATCAAAGAATGATATAGCTTACATGACAGACCTGTATAAATTGTTCAACGACATGAATCTCCAACTGCAAGGCGATGAACTAAATTTAATTAAAACAAAAAACGTCGTTGCTGCTTTCGCAGCCAAACTGCTTCTACACAAAAAGAATATGGGCAGACGTGAGTTTCACAATTTTCCGAATTGTTTGCTTACTGCCAACATTTGGAAAACCTCCACATTGACTTCACCGAACGATACCAGGACATTTTGAACTTGGAAATACCAGACTGGGAAATATCGACTGAGAAGTTTACTCTTAAAGCAATCCCCGACCAACTCGCATCTAAGATCACTTCACTTCGCTCCTAGAATGTTTGGTTTAGAGAACTCCATTTGAAGGTCAAGTGAGTTCGAATGCGAAGTGGGGTGAATTGCCGAGCCAGTCTCGCTTTGGGTGATTCGAATTTTTACAGAATCGCATGGCAGAAGATGACGATCCGCCTGATTGGTGTGGAGGGCCTCCTCTTCAAAGGACTCACTGGACGCTTTTATAATTTTCCGTTGCACGTTTTTATCGCCACGCTTTTTTTTTACACGCTTTATTTCCGTGCACAGTAACGTTTTGCCGTGGACGTCCACGGTAAAACGTGGCTCCCTATTAAATCGTCACGGTAATGGTGAGAGTGTAGTGTATATATCTACACAAAATTCAATGTGTGAGTCGACACCGACACAAGCGCGGATCCAGTCTTCAAAAAAGGTTGTGGTCACGGCCACCTAATAATCGGCCAAGCGCGAATCGGAGACGGACTCGCTCACGATAGAAATATTTCATTCCCATAGAGGAAACTTACAAAAAGGATGACGCCGCCCGTAGCAATTTGGTGAAAATTACAAAACTGAATGTGAGTTTGTATGCTCATCACAATATCATATCTAGATTTAGCACAGAGATTTAACTACTGTCACTACTAAACCGAAGTAAAATTAAAATACACTTTAAATTATGAATAATTTTAATAAGGTTGTATGTAAGTTAAATAACAAAATCAAGTCTGCGTTTCTTTCTGGCAAAGACGTTGATAATTTCGTCTACATCTAGGTTTACGTCTTTTGTGAATATTCGGTAGAACAAGCCCTGTTAACCTTTCCTGAGCCATTGAATCATGCAACCAAGACTGCGTAGAGTTGAAAATGATCTCTCCACGGTAGCTACGCTAACCGGGAGAGTCGCCAGAATATGTAGGAACATTTTAATGTTTGGGTACAAATCTTGGTCGCATGCTTCAATAAGATGTTTACAAACGTCGAACATTACAACTACTACAATAGTATCCAAAATAAAAATGTTACACGCTGCGCGCGCGTTACCGCACCCAAGGAGTATCACTCAATCAAAATATTAACATGTAAATTTGGTAAGATTATAAGCTCGCTGTGTGTGTGCTGCACTGAGTTTCGAATCACGCACGGTTCATTGCTAGTTTTTTTTTAGGGATTGGATATAACATCAGCATAATTCAGCTTATCGACCTCTATTAAAGTTGTGGGCATCCCCACTGTGCCCACAATGCTGGATCCGCGCATGCTGACCAACAGTCGGAGCTCACAATCATAGCGTGTGGTGTATGGATTTTTGTTTTACGTTTTAATTTTTGATTATCTTCAAATACGATGTCGACACATTTATCAAACTAAGTAGAAATACAATATTGACACTAATGCGAATATTGATAATAGCTAACACTAGAAGTATAAGTATTTTACTTTTAACAGTGGATGCTGCCAGTATATAAGAATTAAGAAATATGTAATACATGATATACACATAATACATAGGACATAATGATGAGATTTGATTAAGCGAAAGACGTATGTAAGGAACGCGACGCTTGGCGCTCCGTCCTCTCTGACTACCCCATTAGAGATACAGCGTGAAGATATGTATGTATGTATAATACATATTATAAAATATGTAATGTATAATACATAATATGAAATATATCATGTATAACATACATTCAGTCAAGAAAGTATCGGGAATGGATGATTTGTTTATGGTTCCAAATACAATTTTTTGTTTTTTTTTGTTGTTGTTAGATTGGCACAATTGTTTTCCATTTTGCCGCGGAGTCTGTGCCGCGGAGTTTGAGTTGCATCTGTTATTTAGATTAAATACGTTGCTGTTTCTAGTTATATCATTCTAGTGTGTATTGCGAATTTCATAATGGACAAAAACATCGAACAAAGAGTTTGTCTTCAATTTTGCATCGCCAATGGAATTTCGTGTTCGGAGTCACTGAAAACGTTACAGAAGGCTTACGGTGAATCAACTTTATCAAAAACACGTGCTTGTGAGTGGTACAAAGCGTTCAAAAGCGGTCGAGATGTGATGGAAGATTTGAACTTGAATTTGAACTATGTCTGTTAAACGATGGTTCGCCTACCCTTAAAGGTTTCCCAACTCAACATCCGGGTGTTTCATCCGGGTCTTACATGGAAAACTCTTTCCCATTCCTATAGTAGTGACCATATTTCCATTTTAAGTCAGCCTTCTTCATCACACCCCACAGAAGTCAAAGGTTCCTCCTTTGTTAAAGTACAGATTATCTGCAGGTAACTGGAACGAATTTGCAACAATCGTCAATAATAAAATTCATCTATTACCTACTATCACTACTCAAAATTTTCTAAATGCATATTCTGAGTATACTAACATCCTAATAAAAGCTGCTAATTCTAGTTTTCCTTTAAAAAACACATTGCGTAATAGAATTTGCTCTCCTCCTTGGTGGGATGCAGAATGCTCTTCTAGCATTCGTGAGCGTAAAGAGACGAAGATTCAGTACTCTCTTAATCTAGACATGGATACCTACTTACAATACCGACAAGCTTGTGCTCGTACTAGAAAACTTCTGTCTCCACTTGATTCACAGAAATCGATGTCCAAAAGATCGACAACTCAAAAATCGTTTTACAATTTATTTAATTTTGCATAGGAAAAATAAAAGTTAGAAGACTCAAAAAAACGCTAAATCTAGCTCCGAAAGCGCTAAGGTGACGCCAGTGTTTGATATATTTATGTATAAATTATAAAAAAAATCCACGCTAACTTATTATTTTATAGTTTCGTTTATACCAATACAGAAATATAACAGAAACTCCATTTTTGGCTGTACACCATCAATTCACTAAATCTTATAAACCTCTAACGTGTGCCAGTTTTTTCAAGGTCAGGCATACTAACTGTATCCAACCTTGAAAAAACAACACTAAAAATAATTTCGTTCGAATTGGGGCTACCAGCCTTTTAATACCACTTTTTCCCATACCATATAAAATAAGTGAAGAGAAAATACCGTGGAAAATTATTTCTTTGGTTTATTGAAGCGTTTTTCCGGGACCTCTTTTTTAACTCCAGTAAAACTTACTATCACTTACTTTAGAGTATAGGGTCTTATTAAAAAAAAGGCAGACATTTTACGTCAGAAATACAAAAATTTTCACATCAAAATGGCAGAATGATTCTCAAAAAATCTGAAACCAGTTGCCAGCTTAAAAAAGGGAAAAAGATTATTTGAATCATGGGTCATCACTAAAATAAATCAATATGGCGGCCGACTTCCCGACTTTTACCGGTTGGTCTAATTATTGTTGTCAATTGTGAATTGTCATATATATTGAATTGTGATTAGTGAGACCTGACTGAACTGTATAGTAAAATTTCCATATTTAAAAAGTCATTATTCATTGTTCGCATATTGTAATATTATTTAATTAATAATGGAAGCTCTTATACCAGTTATCAATAAATTACAAGATGTTTTCAATACTGTTGGAGCTGATGCCATCCAATTACCTCAAATAATAGTTTTAGGAACCCAGGTAATTTTTTTTTCTATTTGTTTAATCATTTAGAAAAAGTTACATTTCATATGAAAGCTCAAAATTTCCTGTTCTTTACTAAAATGGTTATGTAAAAATGTCATTAGTTCTTTGTCCCCGTTTTCGAATTGGACTAACCTGTCATTGACAGGACTAAACAACGGAACATATTCATATTCTTCATACAACCATTTTAGTTTAATGGTTATAATAAATAAGTTCCTAATTAGCTTTTCATCTGTTTATAATATATGTTTTTTTTTACCTACTTCATGATAACAGAGCTCTGGCAAGAGTTCTGTGATTGAAAGCCTAGTAGGACGCTCCTTTTTGCCCCGGGGCCCTGGTATTGTCACACGACGCCCACTGGTTTTGCAGTTAGTATATAGCCCTAAGGATAGCAAGGACCATCGGTCAGCTGAAGAAGGTTTGTTACTTTGTATTTAGTAGAATATTTCCTATTGGTATCACTCTCTATTTTGTTAGAATTAAAGGCATTTTTAATGCAATGTTTTTAACTAACCAAATAATACATTTTAGTAATCTAGATTCTAGTAAGCTATGTTTAACCTAATCACAAAATAAATTGTAAGACTATAGTGTCTTTTCTTTAATTAACTTGTTATTCACGCAAAATATTCAACCAAACTATTAAGGCTCATACATTTCAATGCTATCGTAATTATGATGCATTGATTCCATTGTGCATTGTTGAGTCAATAAATATCAGTTGACTATCTTTTCATAGCAAGCACTTTATACATATTACATAATATAATATGTCATTCATATTTATTTAAATATACAATTTTGTTAAATATTTTAGTTTATTTAGAACAAAAAAGACAGAACACTCAAAATGAGATAGTATCATGGAACCCAATAGCCAAAGTTACAAACTCATTATTCTCTCAAGGTTTGTATTACTATGATTTATGATCTTTTGTTAAGCTTTTCTAAAAATTAATTTTTTAAACAAATCTTCATATATACTACATATCACTTGCAATACAGTTTGTAAAGTGAGTGTCCTCAAAACATAATTAACAATTTATAATAAATTATCAGCAATCTTATTAGAACTATCATATCCAGTTGGAATTAAATTATGTAGTTTCTAATTACACTTATCAGAAATATAAAATACTTCTGACAAAATTACACTACTCTGAGATACAGAAATATAACTATATCACAAAATAATTATAATGTAATAAATTGTATAAAAATATAACATATTTCTTATATTTTGTAACAATACTGTTTTAGTAATATGTGTTCGATTTCCATATTTTATTTTATTATCAAATGCTTTATTTATAGATAGTTTATGCTATATTTTTCCATTTAGTTACCTTCATATTAATACTAAATGAAACTTTTGCTTGTGACTTTTTTATTAATTTATGTTATTAATGTATTATATGGTTTACTAGTGTCCGGCCTAGGTTTTGTACGGGTAGAAATGTTATTGAAAATAAAATATAGTCCATGTTACTCGCTGATAATGTAGCTTTTTACAGGTGAAAGAATTTTTGAAATCGTTGAGTAGTTTTGGGAGTTTATCATCTATTACATACAAACAAACAAAGCTTACCTCTTTATAATATTAGTATAGATATATATATTGTTAGTAACCTACACTAATATTATACTTATTATTACGTCCTCCGTGGCGCAACGGCTAAGCGTTGGAAAGTAAATGGGGGTTGCATGTTCGATTCCCACCCCGAGTCTGGGTGTTTATGTATAATATGTATTTATTTACAAAAGAAAAGTATATAAGTAGTGTATCAGTTGTCTAGTACCCATGACACAAGCGCTGTGCTGCTTACTGATGGCGCTGTGTGAAATGTCTGAGTATATTATTATATTACTTAGCTTGGCACTTCGTCCTCTCTGACTACCCCATTTGGGATACAGCATAAGGATATATATATATGTGTGTACTAATGTTATACTAAAGAGGTAAAATTTGTTTATTTGCTATTTAGGGGGTATCTCAGGGACGACTGAATCGATTCTAAAAATTCTTTCACTAATATAAAGCTACAAAATCTTTGAGTAATATAGGCTATATTTTATAGAGAATAAAAAATTAATTCAACTTTGTATGAAGTGAGGGTGGGGATACTAGTTAATAGTTATGTACCAAATTATTATTAATGTATTAAATATTTTTTCTGATTGATTAAGGTACAGTAAACTTAGAAGAATGGGCCAAGTTCCTTCATACGAAAGACAGAATATACACTGATTTTGAACAAATAAGACAAGAGATAGAAAATGAAACAGATCGTATGGCTGGCAATAACAAGGGTATATGCCCTGAGCCTATCAGTCTTAAAATATATTCAACCAAAGTTGTTAATCTTACACTGGTGGATCTTCCAGGTATTACAAAGGTAAACACATTATTTATATTTTAAAAATATCGAAGTGATTGTTTCCATGCATTTGTCCTATAATAAGAAAGGAGATGAAGTCAAAATGTTAATGATACTAAAATTGTTTAGAATTATTGTCAATGTTCTTATCAGTAGAATTTATTAGAATTAGGTAAATATCAAGTTGAATGTTTTATCATGTATATATGAGTTAGAAGTATAATAAATATTTATGTTATATTTACATACACTCAAATATTTATTTGCATAACATGTATAGTTTGACAAAGTTTTTAAATGTAATAGGTACTTTGATTCCTCACACATTTACCAAATTATTGGCATGCAAAATTTATAAAGAAAATAATAATAATAAACATAGAAAAATAACAAAATTTAAATGTCAATATTTATCACTTAAGTACTCTTAAACCGAAAAATAACATTTAGTAAGCAACCATTCATTCAGCAGGACCTGAAATTTCGGTAAACGATTATTTATATATGCGAATAAGCGTTGACATACAGTTTTTACCACATGTATCAGTTTTTATGTCAGGGAGTACTAGTCTATTGGGATATCTTGTATTAGTCCTGTGTTAAATTTTTTTGTTTGAAATAAATTTGGATGTGCTTTTATAAAATTACATGTTTCATATATATATAAAGAAGGAATAAGTTAGTATTTTAAGTTCTCGAAAAAAAGGCTTATAGGTTGTCAAAGAATTTACATTGCACAAGGCTCTTATACACTGCTTTTGTGCTATAAATAATCTACTTAGTATAACACAGTTTCCCCACAATATTATACCATAGCACAGATTCGAACACACATATCCGTGATAAGCTTTTAGTGCAGTTTTCCTATTAAACACTTTAATCAATCTCCATAAAGCATAAGCAAATCTATTTATTTTGTTGCATAGACTGTCCACGTGTAATTTCCAGAAACATTTGTCATCCAATGTTATACCTAAAAATTTAATTTCATTTGCTTCTGTCAATAGTATATTATTATATGTGCTAGTATAGTATTAGTATATTATTCTTTTTTTCCATTTTTATTTATAAATTGAATATATTTGGTTTTGTTAATATTAACGGTGAAATTGTTACTTTTTAGCCATGTGACTATATTGTTTATAGTTTTATTAATACATTCATTGTAACTTCCTACATTATTGGACATAATTACAGAGATATCATCAGCAATTTATTTGCAATTATTAAAAAAAAATGTATAATTTTTTTCCCTTAAATTTTTTCTAGCCATTGTTCTATAGTGTGATATTTTATAATAACATTGTAACAGCGTGATCGATTTAATGCGTTTTGTATGATTTTAACATGCTATTTGTTTATTACAAATATATAAATTATTTTTAAAACAAAAACAACTAACAACAGAAGTAACAACATTTTTTATTTTTAAGTACATATATATTTAGCTATGAAAATCCTTTGTATGCTAGGTGCCCATAGGTGATCAGCCAGAAGACATAGAAAACCAAATAAGGAACCTAATTGTAAAATATATTGCAAACCCCAACTCTATAATCCTGGCTGTAACTGCTGCTAACACGGATATGGCTACTAGTGAAGCAATCAAGATGGCAAAGGAAGTGGACCCTGATGGCAGAAGGACTTTAGCCGTAGTCACCAAACTTGATCTCATGGATGCAGGTACTGTCAACTATACGCATCATTAGTCATATTTTTGGTATACTGTAGTAAAGATTTAATAAGTAAAACAACAGTGTAGCTTTTATTCTAGAAATAATTTATAATGAATATTCTTGAAGAAAGCTCAAACTGTCAAGAAGAGCGAGTTCTACAAAATTTCTTAATTTATGTTTTTCAACTTCAGTGTAGTGTTCAATTTGTATTATGAGGGGCGTTTAGAGGGGGCATACTATACAAAGTCTTTCGAAGTTAACAAAGTGAAACTGGCTGGCAATGCTGTGGCCACAGTCGCACGTTAGTGCGCCGAATTAAAACGGAAAAATATCCACCCAAGGAGACTCTTGCTTGTGACTTTATGTGAGAGCAGTTACCAAGTAAATAATTAAAAAATTCGAAAAAAAAATGTTTTACCAGATCGTCATGTCACAGTACGTTTTATTGCTGAAGAGACAAAGATTTCAACAGGTAATATGCTTAACATTTTACATGAACGCTTAGGGATGAAATCTGCTTATTGGGTAAATACTTACCAATACACAAAAACAAATCAGACTGAATATTTCCTGACATTCTTTGGAACTGTTGCAACAAGATCTTTATCATTTTTTGGCTCGGTTTATAACTATGGACGGAACGTGGCTTCACCATTACGAATCGGAAACGAAATTACAGTCTATAACTTGAAAATGACCATCATTTCAATCTCCTCCAAATCTAATAAATCGGAGTAGAGTCCTTCCGCCGATCAAGAGAGCTCTTTTCAGGGTAGTCAAAAGGCAGTAATGATTGAATGGAGCTGCGGTTATGGGCATTTTACATACAGAACAAATATATAAATCTGCGAAAAACGGCGAGGCAAATCACAAAGATTCTCTTGTTTCATTGAGATAACGCCCTGGTTGTCAATCCGCCGTTGCGATGATTGCAATCCGAAATGCTGGGTTTGGAATGCTTGAGGATCCTTCATATTCACCAGACCTTGCCTCTAGTGATTTCTATCTATTTCTAAGATTGAGGAAGTATCTAAGACGACAGAGATTTGAAGATGATGAAGCAGTAGTTGCTGCAGTATAGAAATTTCTAGGTACTCAAGAGGAAGTTCTTATGAAGAGAATTTTAAGTTTAGAGAAAAGATATTCCAAGAGTATTACACTAAAACGTAACTAAAATAAAATAACATTAAATAAAAGTTACCCGTGACATATTAATCCTCATTTTTTATTGAACGCCCCTAGTACATTAAAAATTAAACTGTCTTGTTGTAATTAATGTAACAGTTAATTGTATTTATTATTAGCAAATGTACAAGTTACCTTAGTTAAGCAAATGTTACATGTTGATGTACACATTAAAAATAATACCTCAATATTGTATGAAATACAATTTGTGTTTATGTATCTTCTCTCTCATAAAAATAGTATAAAATCAATAAAATCCATAAATTCTTTTAACTATAAACAAGATTTAAATCATTACTATTTTAAAGACTGTATGAATGTTGTGATAATTTTCAGGGACTGATGCCATAGATATTTTATGTGGACGCGTAATACCCGTAAAGCTCGGTATCATTGGCGTCGTAAATAGATCGCAGCAAGATATTATAGATAAGAAGTCCATTGCGGTAATTCATTTCTACTACTAATACATATTTTTGCAATAACTGAATTTTATAGCTTTATAGAGACACTCATAGCATGGTGCTGTCTTTGTACGATCACTGATGTTGTACAATGTTGCGATTAGTCATATAGTGTATGTTAAACATCAATAGTTTTGATTTCCAATAATTGTCGATAGGCAAAAAAAACTATTGATATTAGCGATACTATCGATGGCTCCTATGTAATTCATACGTATGCAATCAGTAATTTAATTTAGTAAATAAAAGACTACACGAACGAAATTGCAGACAACACATAGTAATAAAATTGCTTGTATACTAAAGTAACGTGTTGCTCACAAACTTAACACAAGCGATTATTATTTATAACATATTTGTGCGGTTTCACCAGCGTTAAATTTGGTATTTTTTCCGTTTTAAAAATTAGCCTTGTTTACTCTACCTGCCAGTGAAAGTTTCGTAAAAGTATTTTCAGCCGTTTCGGAAATTAGCTCCGATACAAACAGACAGACAAAAATTTAAAAAAGCTTGTTCAGGTTTTGGTTACGCTCCGATAACCATGTAAGGCTTTAAATTCGAAAATTCGAAAAAAAAAGGCTTTAATTTCGAAACCACAGACAGACACTTCAATTTCATTGATGTGTATATATAAATAAAATGGCGACTGGACGATTTTTATACATAGAAACATATCTTCACGCTGCATCCCTAACGGTATAGTCAGAGAGGACGGAGCGCCAAGCGTCGCGGTCCTTACTTCTTTCACTTCCTCAAATCTCATCATTCTCTTCACACATTTTCGCCTAGGTATGCGAGTGCTTTTGACGTTTCCGTCTGCTAACACTGGCTACTTGATCTTCATAAGTTGCCTTGGCCTTTCTTAGCTTCTTTACCTCTCACTTTCGCTCTATAGATTTTCTTCGTCAGTCTTTCCTCACTCATTCTTTCTAAGTGCCCGAACTATCTAAGCATTCCTTTCTTTATAATTTTCAGTAATTCCATAATTCTCCGAAAACAAATGATCGTATGAATTAAATAATTAATGAAATTATGGAACTTGTTCTGGTAGTTCCCCCGTATACATTCATACCATATGCCGGACGGGGTAGTTAGAGAGGACGGAGTGCCAAGCTTCGCAGTATTTGCATGATTCTCTCTCCTATTCACCTGTCTCCTTCTCTTCTCTCATCCCCCGCATAAAGAAATAACATTTTGTATAGTTGAGAAAATCGTAAGTAGTAAAAATAATAAACTATCGATAGCATAATAATAACAATCGATGGTCTATTGTAATTTGATTTGACGTACACTACAGTCATCTACTGGATGAATAAATAACTATTGATCTTCGATCACAAATCGAAGAGCGGTATCCATTGGAGCAGTTGCTTACTCAAAAGACATGTTAAGCTCTTAGACTCGGCTATTCCTGTATGGCGGTAGTCGATTAGCTATATCGGATGCTTAAAATAACTATTGCCCCCTTATCTATACAAATAAAAACGAATGTTTCTTTGTATGTTTGTCCTCTAAGCGTTTCTAAACCATTCATTCGATTCTGATGAAATTTTGGCGAATTGTTCTGCATATGCCTGCGATGATTTCTGAATTATTTAATTTAAAAAATAAAACTACGCGAACGAAGTCGCGGGAAACAGTAGATATATACAAATTAATATTTGTGTTCGTGTTCGCGCATCGTTTGAGTCGCGCAAGCCTTTGAGTTGTGCGCACGCTCGCGAAAGTTTCTCAATTAGTACAACTTTACCAGGGAATATGTAGAAAAGAAGGAATTGCCTACTCTCGGCCGTATACGAGTTGCGGAAAGCATCTTACATTTAATATATAATAATAAATAAAAAGCAATGCACACAGATAAGTTTTTCTTGTTAAATTTAATTTCCTGTAGTTATGTCGAACAACGATAACTGGATTGGAATAACTAAAATTATTTAGGCATCTGACATTATAATACGTTCGTTCATGCGATTTAGAGATTTTCGTATTTGTGACCATGTAAAGAACGAATTAAAAACAAATGGAAGCGAACGTGTATGCGTTGCGTGCGACCCCGACTGGCGCTATAATATTTACCCATATTCACCCGAAATATTGACGTGTGTATTATCGCTCACACATACTAACTGTGTACGCTAGTTTTCTATGAAGCTATCCTTCTGTTATGTATATACTGTGGCTTTATGCTTGTTATTAATGAATCCGTGGTGTCACCACCTCGCGAACGAAGACACAAGCAACAGCTAATACAAAATAAAAATGGAATTCATATAATATGACTTTTATCTTCAAAGCAAAATGTAATCATTAATATTGTAATGAGAATTGTGAAAATTATACTAGCCTAACCATATTTATGTCAGTGTAATTAGTCTGATCACTGATCCAACTGGATTATGTGTACAGCTTATAACAAACCAGTTGGTTTTTTTCAATACATTTTAGTGAAATAATTACTAAATAAATATGTTAGAAATGGCTCTTTAATTTCTTTATTTATATTCAGGATGCATTAAAGGATGAAGCTACCTATCTACAAAGGAAGTATCCCACAATTGCTACACGAAACGGAACGCCATATTTAGCCAAGACACTTAACAGGCTGCTTATGCACCACATTCGAGATTGTTTGCCTGAATTAAAGGTATTAAAACTTTGAATTTACAAGTCACTATTTTATGTGAATCAATGATTTGATTCAAAGATGTCGATTCATATTGTTGCATCGCATTTTCGTTGGAGTAAGTTTAGTCATATGTATAATTTTGTTGCTTTTCATGTTAAATGTCATAATTAAAGGATACATCTAATGAAATTGTTTGTACGTAAATTTAGCAGAATAGATATTTTCATTACTGATGGTGCTATATGAATATCCACCTCATTAAGACTCCTATTCATAATGATATGCGTATTTCGTAAGACGTGTGTTTAGTATGATAGACTTCTTTTAGATTAAATTTTATTCAAAAAATCCTAATCTATACATACATACATACATTCACGCGCTGTATTCTTAATCTATGTATATAAAAATGGATGTTTGTATATATGTATGTAATTGCTAAAATCCAACACCATTTGACCGATCTCACCATGAAAGTTGGCACGTATATGTATTTTGTCATGGAGAAGGTTTTTATGCTCATTGTTGTAAGTCGCCACCACGCGAACGAAGTTGTGGGCAAAAGCTAACTTATTTACAATTCCTGTATTTTATTTTGGTCTACTGCGATTTTGCATGCTTAGAATTTTGTATATAGGAAAGAAACAAAACACTAATTTTTTCAGTGAAAACTCCATTGAAATTAGCCATGTCAAATATTAACACTGAAGAATTTTAAAACCATATTTATACCACGTTATAAACTTGTGAACTTAGAAAAAAGCAAATGTTTAGAAATAACAAACATTTCTATCTTGGTTACTTTTATTTATAGGTTCGCGTAAACGTAATGATATCTCAGTTCCAATCATTGCTCAATTCATATGGTGAGGATGTTTCGGATAAATCTCAGACTTTATTACAAATAATTACAAAGTTTGCCAGTGCATATTGTTCTACTATCGAGGGCACTGCCAGGAATATCGAAACTACAGAACTCTGTGGAGGTGCTAGAATATGCTATATATTTCATGAAACATTTGGCCGCACCCTGGACTCGATACATCCTTTAGTAGGTAAGTGTAATTAATTATGAATATGATATACATAAAAGATAACCAAAATTTCCCCGTGTTGCATCAACACATTTATATTTTTGTTACCCTATTTCATAATGATTGTGTTTAATAAATACGTAATTTGTTCTTTTCAACCAAATGGCAAAATAATACAATTAATTTTAAATAACAAAATAAAAAATTTAGAAGTATGAACGAAATCCAGTATAAAAACTTAATTATATGAGTTTTTGTTTATTTTGAAAATTAGATATCAATAGCCATGTGTAATTTAATCCATGATTTATTATGTCAACAAAAAATGCATTCAAAATTGTTAAGGCTGATCAGTATAATGTCTGTAATAATGAATTTATATGTTTCTTGCCATGCCACATTGTTGTCACCAAGATTTAAAGTTTTTGCTATTTAATTCCCAATTGAAATCTAAATACTAAAACTTATTACATGCAATAAGTAAATTTATCTTTTTTAACAGTAAAAAGGTGTTACAACAGGGCAAAGTTGCTTTTTTGCCTCAGAAAAGATTGTAGTGTACTCTAAATATGAAATAATCTATTTTACGTTTCTAGGGTTAACTCGCATGGACATTTTGACCGCAATACGCAACGCGACAGGTCCAAGACCTGCGCTATTCGTACCAGAAGTATCGTTTGAATTACTTGTCAAGAGACAAATCAGAAGACTGGAAGATCCTTCACTACGATGTGTAGAGTTGGTGAGAGCAACGTTTATATTATTTTGGTAACAAATTAAGTGTAAAAAAGTAACAATGCCTTTCAGTGTATGTGTACTACAACTACATTCATAGGAAAAAAAAACAATAAAGGATTTTGATACCTTTTGCACCAGGGACGTCCCCAGTTAGCCTCTGACTTAAAGCGTCTGACTACAGGGGCAAAATGATAGAGGATGGGAGTATATAAATTGTATGTGCAGTCTTAAATTTTTATAGAAGGATTTGAAAATAAAGTACTATTTTAAAATTATAATGCGAGTAAAAAATTATTGTAATGGAAAGGACAATGCCAACTTTTGTATGGGTCTATGCCCCACTCAAAAATCTCCATGAACTTTCAGCTTTGAAATATATCATTTGAAAGCCTCGGTCTCAGTTTACAAAAAGTGAAAAAAATATTATTTCGAATGTGGGAGATCGTCAGTATAATTGATAAAATTGCATACGTGATTTAGCAGGTATTTATCGACTGTTTATTACCTCTGTTCTATACACTTGTCATTTATGAACATCTTACTTTTGCTTGTAAGTGTATAAATTATGTCATACTGCAGGCTACAGGTTGTCAACGACTGTGAGAAGGAAATAGAAAATCGAATTTCGTTTGACTCTTTCAACAAAGGTCTGAAATATCTAATTAATTTTTAATTCTGTCACCCTAATTATTCAGGCAGTCTAATTAAAAGATTTAATTAAAAGAGGTGGTTTATATAGCACAGTAAAAGAAAAGTTAGTTACTATTTGACACATTTGATTTAACAAACGCAGGATGACATAACAATAACGTTCGAAAACGGAATAACGGATTCATAACAGTATTGAGATTTGCAACATAATAATATATACATTTATAGCCCTGTTGAACATGTTTTATCTAAATATTTTGTCAACAATTGTAACAAAACTGGCTCCATTATTTTTTTCATCATAAATTCTTGATAATCGATTATTTCACTCGTTGCGTTTCTAAACGTATGTTATTATGGACGATATTTACCGAAAGTCAATAAAAATCCTATATAATTTATTTTCTCATGAAGAACTCAGACAAAAATAACATGATAATTATGTAATTAAAAATATCTAATTCTTCGTATATCATATATTGTATCATAATATATATTGTTGTCCATTGGTGGGCTAGAAATAGGCATTGTCCTTTACAATCTAATGTTTTTGTGGCTTAACAAACTTTTTTTACATTTTTTGAATCTATTGGATTAACTGCCTTCGGCTACTGGCTATTGGCGATGAAATGCTTCGGCACATAATGAAAATCATAACATATTACAAATATACATTTAACATAGCGTGGTGGCGACTTACATCAAAGGGGATAGCATAAAAACCTCCATGAAAAAATACATATACGTGGCAACTTTCATGGCGATCGGTCGAACGGTGTTGGAGTTTGGCAATTACATACATGTATACAAACATCAATTTTATACATTTTTATAAAGATTAGTGAAATGCCAGAATTTATCTGGAGAAATCTGTAAAGCCCAGGATTCGTTATATTTTTTCCCTAAACTTTAGCTGAGCCTTTATACTCGCTGAAATTTTTAATTCTAAGTGCAGCAATTTAAGACAGTAGTTTAATAGATATGAAAGTAGGTCGGTCAAGCTGAGTTTGTGTACCTTATTTGCCATCTCCATTAATTGTTTGATGAATATTTTAAAGTTTTAATTAATGTAAAATATATGGGTTAACAAGACGTATTATTATACCTTTCACTTATGTATACTATACACTTCTCAGTACTATTCACATCTATACTAATATTATAAAAAGGTCAAATTTTTTTGGTTTGCTTGTATGTAATGGATATACTCAAAAACTACTCAACAGATTTCAAAAATTCCTTCACCTATAGAAAACTACATTATTAGTGAGTAACATGGGGTGTATTCAATTTTCAAAAAAATTTTTACGCGTGTGAAGCCGGGGCGTGTTGCTAGCATTTTATATGAAGATAGTGCGACAGACAAACAAACGCATAAGTGGCCTTAAAAGGTATCCATTATTCCAATAGAAGTACAAATCCTTAAAGATGAGTTTTTGGCGGGAACGGGAGAAGTGAGGTTGATATTTTGTTTAGATTAAAGATGTAATCGGAGCCCGTTTCGAAAGAGGGCGGAAGGTTGAGTTAGGGCGCGGTGTGTGGGTGTGTGTCAGGTGCACGAGGAGATGCAGCGCATCGTGCAGCACTGCGGCACGGAGGTGCAGCAGGAGATGCTGCGCTTCCCGCGCCTGCACCAGCGCATCGTGGACGTCGTCACGCAGCTGCTGCGCACGCGCCTGCCCGCCACCAACTCTATGGTAATGGTAGTGCTCGACACCGCACCTCCCCACCTCCACCTCCACCTCCACCTCTATACATACAGGAACTAGTGAAATTAACGACAGGTAGAAAGAATCGTATGTAAGATCGATGAGAAGGTGAGAATTAACAGACAAACAAAGACTCTGACGACAGGTTAGTCAGGGGTAACAGATAAAATAAAAATAAAAATCTCCACATCCTCCTAGCATATCTCGCCACGTTTACGCAAAACGTTTAAACAAAAATTTAAACACGTAAACGTTGAAACCACCCTAATATCAGCGTTGTTCCGTCGCTAGTAAACATTTGGAATACAAAGCATAACTTATTTATTTATTTATTTATAGCCATAATCATAGGATTGTACATTTTTTTCCATTAAATCGAATGTTTTTTTTGTACGGAAATATAAGTCAACACTACACGTTGGAACTCCGGCGGATCTATACCCTCTTTCACAATAATCCTGTATATGTATAAGCATATTCAATAAATACTAAATAATAAATCTTAAAATTGTGTGTAGGTGGAAAATATTGTTGCTATCGAACTGGCTTACATCAACACGAAGCACCCTGATTTCCACCGTGAAGCGGCGCTAGTTTCTGGACTTCTAAAGAGCACCGACGGTCTAATCGATGATCAAAGTCCAGTGTACAGACAGAAACCTCCTCGGCCGACTCCTTCACCGGTATTCAACATGTTCAAAGTATATATTGCTTACTGTTTTATTGGTCATTGCATGTGGGACTGTTACTAACATATTATTATAACTAACTGTAAGGTAAGTATGATGTGGAAAAGAGTAAAATAGATTCAGATTAGTTTATCTAATGCCATCATTCAGCATACTGACTCATCCAGTTATCATTGTCAATGTAATGTTTTGTAAATGATATATGGCCTTGCGTACAACAGTTTATTACGTACTATTTATTATATGCGAATATACCCTCACCGTAATAATATAATAATACTGTTACAAAGATACCTACATTAGTCATCTAATCTGAAGATCTTAGATTAACTTCAAAAGAAATACTCTTAAGAGCCCTCCTCTTACAGTATTGTTCTCTGTTGTTGATACATATTTGTTGTTGTCAAAATATGCACTTGTTTATTAGATACCCAAGAATATTAAATTGCATTGCATGAATTAGTAATTTTATTCGCACATTTAGTGATTCAATTTTGTTTTAAAACTGCTAGAAAATTTATTTTTGAATTAATAAAAATTGGCCTGCATTATATTTTGTTTTGTAACTTGTTTTAACCATAAATTACTAATAATTAATCTTATTTCTTCAATTTCTTTGTTTTATTTTTATTCTTGCACACAATTATTGATTTGACATATCACAGTACAAGAATTTTTACAGTTATAAAGTAATCATTCATCATAGTAAATTGGTCTTTGAGTATTACTAATTTTTATTTGCGTAATATTTATTTTAAAGTACTGCTAATGTTTATTTGCGTGTTATTTCTTTTAAATAACGTAGTGGAATGTTTGTAGCTGTTTCTTCGCCAAATGGGTGAAAGAGGGTCCATGCTAGTATTCCTAGCCAATATATGGAATACCTATCAGGTAAAAATGTGTGTTAATGCCGTTTCACCACATACCTACTCATTTTAGTTACATTGTATTAAATCGAGTTGTCATTTTTGCAAATTTGTCATAGCTTTTTAAATACTATGTGGGCTCTCTTTCAATGGTATTTAGTTCTGCTATTTGTCCTATTTCATTAGAACACCATAGTGCATCTTTTGCATGGTACGTTTATTGATAAATTTTTAGTCAAATCCAAGCTTATGGCCTCTAAACACTATAGATAAAATCTAAATGTGATCACATGTGACATTTCAGCATGTCCCGGCCATCACAGATGGACAAGAAAGCAAATCTCCTTCCCAGACTGGCAACAGTGAATCTCCCGTAACACCCCAGGTAGACCAGATTACTGGATTTCAAATGCTTGTTTATGAACCTTTAAAATTCATTAAGTAAGATTCGTAATATCTCTCACTAAATTTACTTATTTTTTTTACTGAATTCACTGTCAATTAAACACAAAACTACTTATCATTATAAATACAGATAAATTCCTGTGAACCATTCTTGGCGAAAGAATTAGAGTACTACTTAACTGCTCATGGCGGCAGAATCGTTGGATTACTGTTTGACCACTCACAACTATAACCTGAACACTTATAGCGGCAGTTACGATTTAGACTATCTGAACCCTCATAGCGGCAGTTAGCACTACTATCTTACCATTTATGACGGTGGTTAGCGTTAAACTACTATCTGACCAGTTTTATTGGCAGTGGCAGTTAATTTTAATCTATCTAACCGTTTGTGGTGTCAGTTAGCACTAGGTTATTAATAATGAACTACTAATGACAATATAAATAAATTGACTATTTGATCGCTAATGGTGGCAGTAGCTTCTGACTGCTCATGATGACAGTATTTGATTATTATCGGCTCGGTCATGATGGCTGTTAGAATCAAATTACTAACCGCTCATAGCAGCAATTGGCCTTGACCGCTTGTAATATCAGTTAGTTGAATTACTGTCTGATCGCTCATGATGGCGATTAGCATTAGACTACTCTCTGATTGCTCATGGTGACAGTTGGATTACTATCACTCATGATAGTAGTTAGAGTTAGTCTGCCTCTATACGGTTCCCTTTACCTATTTTATCCATATTACTGTTATTGTTACTGTCGTTGTAACTAGTATTCGCCCAGTGGTCGGAATACGACCGTAAATATAAAATAAACGCTTTTTCCCTTGACATACACTTCGCAGCCTCGAAACTGCTCATAGCTCACAGATCACACAAAATTTACAACTCGAAACACATTTAATCAATCCATCAGTAATTATGTGTAGCGACATTTTAAAAATTTTTGACGACAATCTACTCTGCGATCGTTTGACCCTCGAACCAAGAATCAAGAAAGAAAGGGCGGAGCCATAATGAGTTGCCAGTCTTAGCACCTTAAATGAATTGTCAAATGAATTTTCGTGTCGCTCTATCATTGTGCGTAACCACGAGTAAAACAATAGTAGTAAGTTTGACAACCTCGACGTATAAAACATTGTAGTACTGAAATTATTATTTGCAAAATCTCTCGTAAATCTAATCGTAAATGTTTTGGCTACTGGTATTCATAAAAATATATCATGTTCAGCTGTGTATTATTACTCTGTGCCTCTTCATTCATTGTATAAATCTAGAACCTCGCACCAACAAAAAACGGACACGCTCTTAAAACAAAAGCTCCGTCCCATATGATTTTTGGTCCGAGGTTTGACCACAAACTATTATGTATTTGGACCTTGACAGTATAGCTATTATGTGTTTGGAAATTGACAGTATAGTTATTATGTGTTTGACATTGACAGTATAGCTATTATGTGTTTGACATTGACAGTATAGCTATTATGTGTTTGACATTGACAGTATAGCTATTATGTGTTGATATCGACAGTATAACTATTACGTGTTTAATGTACATTGGCAGTATGAACGTAAACAATGAATGTTTTATTTTATTTAGTGTATTGTAACACGTATCAAATGGTTTATGTCTTAGCTTTCTGCACTCCTCTATATAAATTTTAACTATGCTAAATCTCGCACCCCTCCGTACTTGCAGTATGCTTATAAAGGGGTACAGTTTTCTGATCATGTATTAATATAGATGTTATATGGTTATCATATTGATATATTATTTACTGTGACGTTAATATTCGTAATATCGTTTATTTTTTTATGTTATATTTATGTTTTTATAAATAAAAACAATAATAAAATAATAAATTAAATATCAACTGTTGCTAAATTTACTTTCTTCAGGTGAATGGAACCCCAGAGAATAAAGTACTGACTCCTCAAAAACCCGTAAATCTGCTACCTGAGGTTCCGATTCAAACTTCCCGTAAATTGTCTGACCGAGAGCAACACGACTGTGACGTCATTGGTGAGTTACGATATATATTTGGCATTATATTTCATTTTACAAATTTACTAACATTTGTTTGTGTAATGTCATGCTATATTGTTATAATAAAACTTTAATTATTGAAGGTTTTGTTTATTCATAAGTTTATAACCTAAGTTGTACATTCGTATTCGCAAAATTATATTGAAACTTCATATGTGTATCGATGGTGTGTCTGTTAATTTTGTAACTTCTGAAGGAATTGACCAATTGAGGTAATTTGTTTGTCGTGATGATGGTTCATAACTGTGCTAGGATCCTGTAAGCGGTGTTCTAGTCAAGTTATTAACAAACTCCGTATTTAACGACTCCAAATAGTATAGTTAGTGTATACATACAATAAAACTATAGTTTTGGTTTTTATACTGCGAATCCTGCTTTTCAAACAATTTTCAATTTCGGTATAAACATGTTTCTAGTCAGCTTATGCCATGACCACAAACAATGCGCAAGGTCAGAGAATGAGTGCTGTGGGTATGAGCACTTTAATGAAGTTTTGTTCCTCATATGGGGCCAGCTGACTTTCTCCCGTGTTAGAGATGCGAACAAGCTCTTTGTTCATGTTGTCGATCATTCCACATCAAACATTGTAAAAGTTTTGTAAATGAAACTAAAATTCCACTTACAAAATCGCGAGCACAGCTAGTATATAACTATGAACAATATAATATATTTAAGTTATTATTGGAATCTTAATTAAATGGAATATCTAGTTAATAAATTACATATTAATATTTGTATCGCATTTATGTTCTGTGACAGTCAATTCAAGTATTTGTTACGATGCTAGGTGGACGGAGCGATACAACAGCCAAATATTTTAATTCACAAAGTGATAAAGTCATCACCTTGATGCAATTGAACCAAATGGGTGATTTAGTTGGTGAGGACCCTTTAAACGCGATTTGCAAACCGCTTATTTCACTTTCTCGCCAATAGCCTTCCGACCACCTTTCATCATACTTGCTGTATGCTTATAGCTTTTAATAATAATAATCCCGGGATATACGCAGTTAGCATTCATTCTGATATATTATGCACTTTTAGTACGCATTTTATATGTATGTATACATGTACAGGTTGTCCATGTTTATAAATTACAATATTAATCATAGCAAAGTAGTAGACGGTCTACGAACGCAATCGATTGTATCAATTAATTTATTGCAACCCAGATTTTTTTGTCACAGAGCTGAAAGTAAAATGGTACATATTTTGCTATCTTGTTTACCTATGTTCTACGTAGACAGTTTAAAGCGAATGCGATAGCGAGTCGGTACTACGCGATTTTAAAGCAATGCAAAACGAAGCAGCGTAATGAGGCTACACTGTCCCTACGTGAGCGTACCATGTCGCGGTATATTCTACCTCTTATTATCTACAAACGTCATTGGCGTCCAGATCCCACAAAACAAACCCATTAGCACAACGTCGCTTCGCATCGCGCCGCACCGCACTTAGGATTCCTCTCCAAACGACAGCAACCTGTTTATTATGAACCGCATATGCGCCGCATCGCTTTCAAGTCGAGTTCGCTGACATAGGACGCTGCATTACAATTACTGACGAATTTGACTTAATTTAAGACCAAGTATTCCCACGCAATGAACGAGTTGACAGGGTGAGGCAGAGATATAGAAATAGGGTTGAGATTTGTAAAGCAAAACGCGAGTCTTTGACGTTCTGATGACGAATAATTTGTTTGTGGCTATTAAATTATTTCTAATTCAATATAGTGTTTTTATAAATTCTATTCATTCAAGTGTAATAGAGTATTTTTCCTTTGCACATGTTTATTTCTACAGTACAAATGTCAACTTCTTATTGTCAAAGCGGTATCTGCCAATATGGTATTTCGGACATATCGATTTTAAGCGATAGCATTTGCAAAGTATAGGCTTTTTCGTGCGCGACAGAAATTTGCTGTCGTGCTGTCAGACAAATTGTAGTAATTTTAAACATGGTCAACCTGTAAATATTCAGTATCTTTTGTTACCAGTTTTTTCTGGAAATGTCGCGGTGTTAAATAAATGACAAGCTGGCTTTCCAATAAGGGCATGCTCACTCGCATAATTACATTGAGCCACGGCTTGGCTCGGCGCTCAGTCAGGCAAGCACCGCCTACTTGAACGCGCTTTTTTCAATAGATCACTAGAGCGACTTATGTGGCTTTATGAACGTGCATGTACGCTGTAATGGAAAGTCGGCTTTTGTCATTTTTATTATGTATTTGATTTGTGTTCATTGTTACTTGCATTGGGCGCTTCCAGACATTTTTAGTCAGGCAATATTCGGCACAGCATAATTCGAACATGAAATTGTTCAAATCTTCCTGAATAATGTATTTCTGTCCACCGTCACTGAATGACCATAATATACACTTGTGCGACGTTTATTCAGTTTCTTTGGCCCTTGTAAACACTTCTATCTTGCACGTTTTGACAAGAAATAAACCAAGTATTAACTGAAAGCAAGCAATCGCGTCTGTTTGAATCGCAACCTTGACGTGTTGCAAACGTGATGCAGTCAGTTTTTGTTCAGACTTCAATTGAAATATAAACAAAAATGCACGTCTGTATCCTCTTTCACTCGCATTTCTATCGGTACAAACGCAAAAAAATCTGCTGTGACTGTTCACACGCTGCGAAAGCCGTTGTGTGCACGCGCCCTCAAACATGATTTATGTTCTGCTTCTCTTCCCCTTCTGCTTCTAGTTACGTACAATGTAATCACAGTTGGCAGCAACACACTATTGCCATTTCATCATTAAATCACCCTTACTTATATGAAATTTTAATACTGAATTCATAATTATTTCAATATATATTATCTAACTGTTCCTTGTAAATATAGGTAATAAAAAAGTATAGCAATGTGAACATGGTAATTTTTAATTTATTTCAGAACGGTTAATTAAGTCTTATTTCTACATCGTGCGGAAATCAATCCAAGACTCTGTACCTAAAGCAGTGATGCACTTCTTAGTAAATTATGTAAAGGATAATCTCCAGTCAGAGCTTGTGACACATCTGTATAAATCAGACCATGCTGAAACATTGCTCAATGAGTCAGAGCATATCGCACAAAGGAGAAAGGAGGCTGCGGATATGCTCAAGGTAATGTTTTACGCGATGAAAAAAATGTTTTATTGTATATTTTAAGTTGGTATTAGTAATTAGTCATGGCAATATAACGGCTGTTTTACAATAACTAATAACAGTGTTGTTAAAACACCTGTTATTATAAATCGTTGTCTGTTATCCTGTCATGTTGCTGCATCTGTCATATCTCACACACCTATTGTAGACTGATTCTGATTTAAAGATACGTTATTTGCACATACATAGGAATATCAACCTTATTATTACATAAAGGAGATTTCTGTGGATCTGTGAAATTAAGTAAAAATTAAATTAAACGGACATAAACTACTTGTCGTGTTAAGGGGAAGCACAACTGAAGTAAATTGTGTTTTGACCTGTATCTTTGTTACTATTACATAATAATATACTATAGCATGATTGAGGTGTCCCGTTTTCATATACAGCACGTTATTAAACAGCACGTTGAAAATAAATTGAGAACATTGAGAAAACAATTTTATTAAAAAGCATTTTCTAGATCGTCTCCTAAATAGCAGTCTTTCTAGAGATTTAAAAAATCTGTTTCACATACAATACAAATACACTTTATTACACCAGTACAAATATACAAAGTCACAAAGAAAAATATAATAAAAATGTACAATTTAGGCGGCCTTATTGCTAGAGCAATTTCTTCCAGGCAACCTTCAGGTAAAGAGAAAAAAAACATAGGGAAAACCTGCTGGATGGTGCGAAAATAAAAATATTAATAAATATACATCTATTACAAATATTATATAAATATATAAAAATTAATAATGATGAATTACTAACATAGTTCAATTAATCACATTACAAATGAAATGACATTACCCTGCATCCACCTGCACCTTTATACAGGTAAATGCAAGGCAATGTCCAGAAGCTATAGAGAAAGATAGTAAATTTTGAGTTCACGTTGAAATTGAGCAAGTGTGTTAGCACTTCTTAACATCAATGTTACCGAGTTCCATAAACGAACCGCTTGAACGCTGTAGGAATCAGAAAAGAACTTTGTAGTGTGGGAAGGAATTGCATACATAAATTATATAGCATACATATAATAGCATACATAAATTTTTAAAATCTCAAACATGGAATAAGTCTTTAATAATTACATTGTATTTGTACCACTTCCAATGCGATTTTATCTCTACTTAACACGAGTGCTCGTATTTCAGGCATTACAACGCGCTGGTCAGATAATCAGCGAGATCAGGGAAACACACATGTGGTGATGGCCGGCCGAAGACGAGGACTCTAGTCTGTGAATTAGTGAATTTGAGTCATAGTTGCTCTGTACATACTCCTCTTAACGTAGATAAATTACGTGCATTAGGCTTTACTACTTATCAAGCATAAGCATACGCATACATTTGCTTGTACAATGAATTTTCTGCAGCTCTCTTCGCTAATTCTAAGATAGTTAATTCCTGAAAATCAGTCTGAATTTTCGATAAATATTCTGTAGTTATTGAACCAAAAATGTGAGTCAGAGCAGAAAGTGTATAAGCAAATGCATGACAAAAGTAAATATGACACTTGACTTGAATGGAATAATATTGCATGTCAAAAAATACAGTTCTAAATTTGATGAGTGATAGAATGTAGGTAACATCAATTGATTTATCATGTTCGTTACGGAGTCATCGGTGCTGGCACGTCAAATATTTTTAACATGGTAACAGTACTTATAGTAATTGAAATATGTTTCGTGCCAATATCTTTTTTCAAAGACACTGCACTGTTTATCATCAAGTTAGATGTTGCACAAAACATAATGCTATTAACTTCAGTTACCATTTAATATTCTTATTTTATGTGAATAAGGTAGGTTAATTCCGAGTGTACTCATTGTCGTAGTAGTTGTAATAAATGATATTACTTTTAACAATGTCGTCGTTTTGATAGTATTTGGACCACACCGCAGTTGGTCTATTTTCGTTTTGTGCAAATATGCAGATTGTCTTTTCACATGGTTTGATCATTATAAACAGGGTTAGCTACATTTTGACGTGTACACATTACACAAGTGAATTTATAGTCGCTTCTTTATTATAAGATATATTTTAAATATTTGTAAGTTCCTCGGTCGTCATGAATTAGCTATAGTATCGCATGCTGTGTTATTTTCATCATTTTATGTCATTTTGTCCTGTGGGGGCTTATTTATTTCAACATCGATTTTAATGTCAAGACTTCCGATATTATTATGCAATGAATATAAAAATGTATTTATTGTTAACCGAAGGTATGAGATTGGCTTCATGTGTTTGAAAAAAAATTCAATGTTACATAAAGTAAAATTGTATTTAAAAGTCTGTTATTATTGAAATAGAGTAAAACATCCTCATTTAATTCTGTTGTATTATTTCACTAGATTTATACTTACCAAGCTAATCCCTCTGTTATAATAATAAAGATAGCGTAATACATATGTGTTTCGGAATTGCAGAAGCCTAAAGATTCTTTCATATTGCAATCATGTTTTAAAAACATTATATTTAAGAGCCCTTTCACATTTTTGTGCGAAATACTTATATTTTGACGGTCTAATTCTCAGACACCTTAAAGTTTTTTAATATTATGCTGGCAGTATATAATAGATCCATTTCTCTTCTTGAATATTGGTGTAGCGTATTTTCATATTTATGTTATAATATCTTTCAATAACCATTCTACAAATTTTTTTTTTTAAATTAATCAGTGTAGTAAATATATTATACACATAACAAAATCAGTAAAAAATAAACGATGTTGACGCGGGTATCTCGGACCCGCAAGAGCGCTTGCAACGTATGCGCTCTTCATAACCAGCGATCGCGAGAACATTAAATTGCGACCCGCACGCTTATTACGTAACTTGCAGACAGCATGCGACAGCCAATATCGCGCGATATCTGCTGTCAAAAATCTGCTTGTATTGTGGCGCTAAATATTCCGCGAAAAGTGCATTTTACGGTCATAGGATAATAGATACGCAATCGTCATATATGATATCAGATTTTTATTACATTTAATCACAGGTCACGTAGTGATCGCGTGGCTGTCGCTATCTGCCAATTTTTTAGGTAATAACCCCGCCGTATATGTCGTATGACTTGTTTTGATTCGGTGTACTTCTCTGTCTATTATGACTCTGATTTAAAATAACCCGAAAGATACGCATAACACTAATGGGAACCAAAACAGAATTTTAGAATTTTTATCTGTCTGTCTGGATATACAACATTGTATGTACTTAAGCATCTCACAATAAGTACTGCAGAATATAAAGACAGGTTGCACATTAGGTATGTTTTATCGTGATCCGCCGTATAGAAGTTGAGATGTAAAATGAGCTTTTTAGTTAAATTCATCTGCAATATATGTTTATCTTATAGTTGGCTCTTTTTACCGTAAACATACGTAAGCATAGCAATGACATCTATCTACATCTATACTGCTATATAAATATCTAGCGTCTGTCTGTAATTTAAATTTTTTTGTCAAATTTTGTGATAACTAGTCGTTTTATGACTGACTTCGATTCTACCATTTTTAAAATTGTACCTGTGTCTCACAAAATGACTAAATGAGTAAATAAATGAATAAATTAAAAAAAAATATTTGTGTGTCTGTATGTCTTTTTATAGCTAAAGAACAGCTTGGACGATCTTGATGAGAATTAGTACGTAGTAAGAGCATGTGATTGTGCACTTAATTTTTAGAAAGTCTACCCCTGAAAGGGTGAAAAGGGGAAGGAAACTGTATGGGAAATGCTAAATCTTTGAACAGATTATGATGAAATTTGGCATGGAGATCACCCCTTCTTCCCCTTAGGGTAGATTTTTACTTTGAATGGGAAATGCTAAACCGCTGAATTTATTGTACTGAAATTTTTTCAATAAAAGATCTTTGTACGTATATTTACACGCATCAAAAGTTTCTTAGGGATCAAGTACGTTTTAGAGCAACCATTCCCAAGAGTGGGCGATAACGCCCCCTTGTGGGCGCTGCAGGCCTAAAGGGGGGCGGTAAGAGACCTAGAAAAAAATGGGGGCGTTGTGTAGAGGCCTGGGGGGTGATTTGTAATTTCATTTAGCTAGGAGGCATCTTAGACAACGACTGCATGAGCTCTCGACTCAGTAGACAAAATAAGTTTGGGAACCAGTGATTTTAGAGTATCGCCGCAATTGAGGATTATTATTTTAACTTTTTTGGATCGTTATTGATTCTCTTTAGTGATTTTTCACTATTTGAATAAAGAATTTTCTTTAAATTTTGATTAAAAATAGAAAATCAACTGTCAATCAGGATTCCTGTGTAATAGCGTTTTTACAAAACCATTATTTCTGCATCGGAACCTCTTTGGTAAATATAACATCATTGATCGGAACTGAAAAAAATTGCATCGATATGGAGCGACGATATCATTTGACACTAGAAGAGAGCCGTCGGAATATTGCAAGCTGGTTCCAGGCAACGTACTGTGGCTGTCGCTCTTGGCACTACACAGAGCGTCATAAGCCGTCTCTGGACACGCTATCGTATCACGGGCAGCGTGGCCGAACGACATGGAGGACGATCTCGCATCACCACTCGCAAACAGGACCGGTACATCCAAAATACTGCTCGACGGAATCGTACCATGACTGCCATGATGTTGGCCACGAGGCTCCACAGCTCTTCAGGCTTGCTGATAATCGACCAAACCATCCGAAATCGTTTACGTGAAGTGAGTCTGCGTTCCCGAAGGCCGCTGAGAGTTTCGCCTACAGCACCCTGCAATCGTAGGGCCCGTTTACAATGGGCTCGCGAACACAGAAATTGGGAGGAAGAATACTGGCGTTGTGTTTGCTTTTCCGATGAATCTCGTTTCGGTAGGAGGCCAGATACAAGACGTACTCGAGTTTGAAGAACCTCTGGACGTCAAGAACGTTTGAAATTTTGTCAGGAAGTTCATTCATATGGAGGGGGAACAATAATGGTTTGGGCCGGTATTTGGATCGGTGGAAGAACTGATCTCATTTGGATCAGGGGCAACCTCGATGTTCAGATTTATGCGGAGAGGATTGTTTCAGACGTGATCATCCCTTTGCAAAGCCGGTTGGATGATTCGTTTCGACTAATCCACGACAATCCACGACTTGCCGATGCTCGCATCAAAGTTTTGCTGTGGTCTGCTCAATCGCCAGACCTCAACCTAATTGAGCACGCATGGGATGTGCTCCAAAGAAGAGCTCTGCCGAGTATGGATGATGTGCATACCCCACAACTTTGACTTGTTAGAAAGAACGTGGGCGGCCATTCCTCAAAGTGATTTTGATGAACTGATTTTAAGCATGCCAAATCGCTGTGACTGTGTTATTCATGTCAATGGTGGAAACACAGATTCAATTAATTTTTTTATCTTTAAAATAAAAATCTTCATTTTTGCCATTTAATTGACGACATTAACTTTGGTTAATTTCCTACAATTTGTAAAAATTGCAATTTTTTTTAAATGTAGGGATAAGTTGTTAACTTAAACAAAGGAATCAAGTAAGAGGCCAGTCTGGAAGACTAGATTCGATAAATATTAATTGAATAATTTTTATAGTTAAAAATGTACTAGATCCCTAGACTCTTTTGATGTGTGTACATGTAATGTAATCGAGAAAGCCAAGAAAAAGTTTTCCGCGCAGACGAAGTCGCGGGTACCGCTAGTTTTATTATAAAACAGCAACAAATCGTAATGTCTGTACATTGATCTTTTTAAAATTATGGGGTGGGTGTGTCCCCATATAGTTAATAACCCGTATTAATAACACACTTTCACAGAAAATCGTCTTTAATAGTCAATCACAATTATATCCGTATACATAGTAGGCAAATGGTTATTAATATTAAAGTACAGGGTTCGTGAGTCGTATAAACAATAGCGCGCAACGCGCAAGCGTGTACGTCATTAGGGCGTGTGCGCGGGAGTACTCGCGGCCGGCGGGGCGCAGAAGCAAAACCGTTGCAACCTCGCCCCGCGCATGCGCCCTATTCCCTAAACCGCGCGGGCGGACGTACGCGAGAGGCCCTGAGTCCCGGTTTGCTATAAAATGATTTAACTAGGCATTTTAGGCTTTCTGATACCAAAATAAATACTGATAGAATTGATGTATATGTTTATTTCTTCAAAGTGAAGAAACTGCCATTGAATTTCTAAACGAAACTCTGAAGAACTAGAGTCTCCCTTATTTAATAAAGTGCATATCATCACGTTCATCTTTGTGAAAGATGGGAACTTGAGTTTTGATTAGTAAAAGATAATTATATCTAATCATGACTACGTAACTAGTAGTTTCTAGGTAAGTTATCCTATAATACTAGTACTGCTAGACAGTTCATTACTTAACTATTATTCAATCTTTACTTTTAAAATAGTATCTATATTAAACATATTTGTGTTAAGGAATGTCATTGTATTTCCTTTACATGCATTTAGCGCGTCGAAAACAATACTAATTACAAATATTATATGTATTTATCTGAAAAGAAAAAACAATACTAATTACAAATATTATATGTATTTATCTGAAAAGAAAAAAATATATTAACAAAAATCGAAACTTTTGATTCGGGAAAGTATCATAATTATATTTTACACTGAAGTCGCTTCGTTACTCACACTACAATAAAGCTACGAAAGTCGCACGCATATAATGAGCGTTCCGAACCGAGTGCGACAATACCTAAATTCAACTAGGGCTCTTAATGTACAGACACGACTCTATTTTGTAATGGTATAGATTCTAGGTTCCCAAACTTATTTTGTCTACTGAGTCGAGAGCTCATGCAGTCGTTGTCTAAGATGCCTCCTAGCTAAATGAAATTACAAATCACCCCCCAGGCCTCTACACAACGCCCCCATTTTTTTTCTGGGTCTCTTACCGCCCCCCTTTAGGCCTGCAGCGCCCACAGGGGGGCGTTATCGTCCACTTTGGGAATAGGTGGCTATAGATCAATTTCATTAAAATGTAAAATAATCTTTTGTAATTACTACAGTATAGTAATGTTTTAGATGAAATCAATATGGTATAGTGTTTTCGTTTTGGAATCGGTAAATAAAAATCGAATTAGTTGTTAATAATGTCTATTAAAATCAATAAAAAGCAATTATTGATATTTACATTTAATGAACTGAGATTAACAATAATATCATTGTTTTTTAACATTAAAAAAAAAATAGTCGGCACCTGAATACATCGATACAAATAAATATGGTGGGCAAAATAGTATTAGACAATATTGCTTCGAATGAAACGATGGCACATTACAAATACATACTCAGAAGTGGTGAATTTGACAATTGTGAGATCATTATCATAAATAAAATAAATGATTTAAAAATAACAGTTTGTATGGGCGACATGCTACAACCCGTTTCTATTTAGTTTCGCTTTACCATCAGTCTGTAAGCCTAAATACATACTAAAAGTGGTATCAAGATGTAATTTTGTTGCGTCTAGATGCTTTGTTTACCCCGAAAAGGAACTAGCGTGAAGATATTATATAATAAATGTATAATTGAACTGAGTCAAAATGCACAATTATAGTAGAATTCGCATACTACGTTGTAACAATGACTAATTGATTGTACTTTCATTAAAATCTATTGACCTTCATTTTGATATAATTTAGGATTCTAGTGTAACACAGTACATTACCTACACAATCATACACTATAGTCATATCAATATCTTCAGTATCACTAATTAAAAAATATGGCAAGGAATAACAATTTGGGACGTAATTTCTATATATTATACAATTTATTCTAAAATTAGGTCGATCGGGTTTTCTGTATCAAAAATATTGTTTCACATAAAGTGACATTAATGGAGATGAAATTATACGAGATTATTATGACTCATGCAGATATAACATTCAGTGTAAAAATACCGTTAATATTATTTTGAAGATTAATAAATTTGTACTGTGTTTTATAATAGGTATATAACTCGTTATCTACTGTGATTTGCATCTTATATAAGTTTAGTATTTATTTCAATTACTTTTAAGTGTTTTCATTATTGTTATAGAAACTACAAAATATTGTTTGTATGCTCTAAATTTTAAATCAACATTGTCTACTAATATTGAATTGAGATGACTAAATTTAATCCAAATATCATTTATTAAAATAATGTACTGAAAATAACGAGACAAATTTTAATGCAAGATGCACTAAGAACGGAAATTTTTCAAGCACAGAGTCGTCCATTGCTACACGAATGAAATTACTACATATTAAAGTACTAAAAAATAATTTCACAGAGAGTTGCAGTTTGTATACAGTGATGGAATACACAGATTGTACAAAAAATATTCCTATTTGTTAATAGAATACATGGTTTAAACATTAGTATGTAGTAAGCGTGAATCTATATAAATAACTGTAGATCCGATTTTTTACCTGTAATGTGTTCTAACAGAATCAAATCAGTTATTTTGTTAATACCTATCGGTGAATCTGACAGATTATTCATGTTACACAAATACAATTTTAAATTTTAGATTTTTCAGTGTAATGTTTTCTATGAAGCAATCTTCCTCAGCATCAACAAGCTACAGATGCAATTTTTCGATATTGAATTACATTATTATAATTTAAAGATGCAAATCTTCCTCGTATTTAAATGTTATTAGCGCCTACAAAGACTATAAAGTCAAAAATGGCGTCACCAGCTCACACACTGGTTATGAGTTTGCTGCGCGAGCGCATGGCGTGACGCTAGGAGGCTGGAGCTTTCTTATCACCATCCAAAAGCGTCTCTTCAGAGCAGAATTTCTCTAATTGTTTTGCATAGTAGGTGTTGAAATTCAACCTGAAACATTTTACGTATTAGCTGAATACTGTTTGCAGCAATTTCTTATTTTTTCGACATCATTTCAAGATGACGCGTATCCTACTCGTAAGCGAATGATATAAATTTGGAAAAAATTTGAAACCTGTGGCGTTACGTTTGGCACATTGTGTAATAATTGTGGACCACTGATGCGTACTTGGCGAATCTATTCGGCCAGTATTTCTTAGTCCGTAAGAGGTTCATGCCTAATTTCACCAACGCTATCTACGCTAACACATAAACTATGTATCCCCTAGATTAAAAAGACCCCTAAATCAGGTCTTAGATAATATTAGTTTTCGCCAATCTAACGGTTCCCTAGTAATGTCAGACATAGTTATGTGACGTTTTATTATTTCCATAGTGACAGTGACTATTCGTTTACAAACATTTATCGATAAAACAGATTATTGTTTTACTAAGTGTCTATGTAATATAATAAATTATTCTCCATATTGTCAAAAACTAATACACAAAACAGATACCTAATCTGTGCAGATTTCTCCTGCTTAACCAAAAAAAAGCGAGTTTTTGCTGGGATTTTATGGGGAGCGGTTGGGTGTTTATTTTAATTATTCGCAAATAGTTTCTAGTGGATATTGTGAGCAAAATTGGTGTAGTTTTCCGTCACAAAAGTATCTACGTTGTTGTGCATTATGTGGAATTGTTGAAATAAGTGCTAATTTAGTAGCGTGACGATGAGACTTTTATAGTGGCCTAGTCTGTTTCAGTGGAACCTACTAGAAAGACTGCCTCAATGTATTTGTCGCCAGAAACTCCAAATAAAATGTATTGTGTCGACGTTTCTATGAAAATAATATGAGGATTTTATCTATTTATTACTGAAGACGTGGTTATATAGGCTAAGATGCTCTTTACCTGCCCTCATAAAGGTGAACGCACACTTATCCGAGTCGAACAGATAGAACAAGTCGAATGAAACGAATTTTAAAATTCTTTATATGATATTTCGCACACCTGCCCGCATCGAATCCTCCGAATCGGTGCGGATATTTGTGCGAGGCCTCCCTTGACTTCGATTCGTTTGACGCGTTCGGCTCGCATAAGTGGGCGTTCACCTTTAGGGAGAATCGTACTCGCACACACACCAAAAAAAAGGGCACTTTCTGGCGGGAACGGGAGAAGTGAGGTTGTCATTTTATTTAGATTTTCTATTTTTTACATTTTTGGGAGTTTTAAAATACAAAAGTGATATATTGTGTTTTAGTTCCGTATAAGTGAAAAGAATGGAGTAACTAAATAAACATGTGTAGCTGAAGTTCTCGCGCTCTTCCAAGAAGTCCTTTATAAGTTTAGTAAAGCTTACTATCACTTTACTGGAGGAGTTTTACGATGGGAAAAAACTAATTTACTTGTTTTTTTTTTTTGTTTATCGGAAGGGAAGAAACTCCGAACGAGCACCCAACCGCCTCCGACGCCTCACGAGAGAACGTCGGGCGCGACCGGGTAGTGCCGGGCTCGAACCGGCTAAAACTACCCTCCACCGCCACTTGACCCTACAGGCCGTCGTAGCGAGCCGAACACGTAGCGGGGAAGCGTGGAGGGCGCTCCCCCAAGAGAGGTCGACAAAGCCTGAGGGCCCCTCCGTCCGGGGGGTACCCGGGACGGAGGACGGAACCTCGGCTCAGGTTGTCGACGGGAAAGTATGCACCTGCGTGCCGTCGAGAAACCTATACGGGTGAGGGCCGGTCCCAGAGTGGTTTTGACCGGCCGGCGTACAATCAGCTGAAGGCCCGAAATGGTGTGTGCCTATCTTGTAACTCAGCGCAAGCGGAAGGCCCGCGCTCAAGTGAGGCCTTATCTGTGCGTGAGTGATGTAATCGTTTAAGAGAACCTACAAAAGAGGCCCTAGTGTTAACGCGCAAGACGTCGACGCACCCTCCGGAGGGGGCGGTGTGATGTCGCAACGTTGTTTGTACTGTTTAACAGGGCGTCGTTCGCCACTGTTATGAGGTCGTCCGGGTCCGTCAAAAAGTCCCTAGGACGTCTACGGTGGGGTAGTAATTTACTTGTGATTCTGAATCCACTTATTAATACGTGACATTGGCAAACGCTAAACTGTGCGCCATGCCATAAAGAAAGGAGAAAAAAAAGCAAGACGCACCTGGCTGATATGTTGAGTAGCTTGTTGGTGTTGTTGTCGCGCGCCATGCGGTCGATGATGGCCAGCACGGAGAGTAGCGCGGCCGTGAACCGCAGCCCGTAGCGCGCCACCGACCGCGAGAACGAGTCGGCGCACCCCCCCGCCGGGCCCGCGTTGCCGCACCCCGCGCCCTGCCCCCGCACACACACACACACACACACGCGTCACTCGAGCGTAACGGAATTGACTACTCTCGCCCGGACACGTAGGGTTGTTGCATTGGGTGCGAGATGTGGAGAGCATCTCTTTAAAGGTGAACGCCCACTTATCCGAGCCGAACGCCTCGAACGAATCGAAGTCAAGGAGGCCTCGCACAAATATCCGCACCGATTCGGAGGATTCGATGCGGGCAGGTGTGCGAGGTTCATATAAAGATTTTAAAATTAGTTTCGTCCTACTCGTTCTATCTGTTCGACTCTGATAAGTGTGCGTTCACCTTTAGTACATAATAATGAAAAACGATGCATACATATAAGTTTCTCATGTTTATTGAATTTAATGTCTTGTAGTTAGATTGAAGAATAATAACTCTGGATTCGAATAACTAACATTATTTAGGTATGTATCTAATGACATTATAATGTATTCATTCAAGCGATATTAACATTTTTGTAATTATGACGAAGTGAAGAACGAAATAAAGACAAATGGAAACAATCGCGTGCGACCACGACTGGTGCTACAATAATTATCCATATTCGCCCAAAGTATTGCCATTGTGTGTGACAACGCGTGCGTAGTAGCACACACACATATAAAATGCGCACGCTGGCTTTCTATGAAGACATCCTACTGTTAGATCTATACTGTGACTAGTCTGTAGCCGACCCCACAATTTTAACCTCGGGCCAAAAACCAAAATGAGAAGAGTTATGAATATATTTTTTATTTTTTTTAATACTAGAAGCCAAAACATTTAAGATTTACGACTATTTTGCAAATAATTATTTCAGTAATGTATGTGAAGTCGGTTATGAACTAACACGAATTACACTGACAGTACACTCAATGAGATAGAAACAAACGTGAAAATTCGTTAGACACACGGCGATAAGAGCGATAACTTATTATGGCTCCGCTACTAGACAGTAGCGGATTTAGGGGGGAGGGGGCTAAGGGGCTTGAGCCCCCCCAAAAGCATCTGAGTCCCTCCATAAAAAATTTTAGGGTCCCGGAACGCCCTACCCTCATTGGGTTCAAGCCCTTCCCAAACCAAAATCCTGGATCCACCACTGGCTGCGTCCATTATGTTTCTTGGTCCGAAGTTGTAACTGTAGATTACAGATTTTTAGAAATCCTCTCAGTTTTTAGTTTAGGCTTCTAAATCTACACTTTTTTATTTAAGATGCTAGCGCCACTTATTTTATTCGTTGCGTAGTTTATATCCGATCAAAATTTATGATTAAAAAATTAAATTTGTAGCACAGATTTACCACTAATATATATCGCCTTTCACATGTCACGAATTGTTAGACTGAAATCAATATATGGCGTAAGCCTATAATAGAAAGGGATGGGAATACACATATTTCATCTCTTATCGGTATGCTCAATGTTTTAAAACTTAAGCTGTTGCATTTGACAGACATAAGAACTAAACAAATCTTTGTTCGTTAGTACTTTTAAGTTTTTGCATTCTCTTTTTAATTTTACAAGTGAAAAATTAATATAAAACTTTTTCTAAATATCTGTGATATAGAGACTTTTGGGTGTGACGGTAGAATGCAGTACTTTAGGCTGCAAAGGCAAAGAATATGTAGAAAAGAAGGCCGACTCCCCGTCTCATGCGTAAGAGAATTGCCTACTCTCGGCCGGATATGTAGGGTCTTTGCGTTGGGTATGAGATGCAGAAGGCATCTCGTTTAGTTGTACATTTACTACGTAATAATAAAAAATAATGAACACTGATAAGTTTTTCGGGTTTGTTAAACTTAATTTCTTATGGTTATGTCGAAGAATGATAACTCTGCATTCGAAAGACTGAAATTCGAAAGACTTAAATCTTAATGAACACAATCCAAAAGCAGACCCAGTTTTTTATTCATAAAAAAAATTACGGCTGAAGAACATTGGGTGACAACTTTGCGCCACCTTGTATTAAATACATTAAAATATATAACGCGTAAGTTGTTTATTTAATAGACTATAAACATTGAATAGTTTGTACGTAACAATTTCAGATGAGAATATTTTCTTGTCATACTTTTTAGTCTGATTTTTCTGTAGTCGGGATTTAGTTTTTGAACTTACTTTTTATTTAAATTATATTGAGGTTGTGATTTCTCGATAAAGTATTTGCAGAGACACTTTATATTCTTTGATTCAGGTTTTTGAAAATTTTAAAGAAGAATGTAAGAATCATAACCCTCCTTTTTTTTTCTCCGCAACTAGGACGGGGAAACTGCGCCTGTGACGGCGCGGCGGGAGAAGTGTGTCGGCAGGAACGTCGACGTGCAGTGGTGTAACAGATAGAACGGCTAGAAGAGCCGAGAAGTTCGCATCAACAGGTCATCAGCGCAATTCTGCGGAACCTTGAGGTCTGGCTTCAGATGACGATGGCGCGTTGCTTACGAACTGACGCAGGGTACTGACCGAGCACGGCTGCTTCGGTCAGTATCTACATCGGATTATTGAACGAGAAGAGACGGCACGGTGCTACCATTTTGGCGGGGAGCAGGATAGCGACCATCACACGCTGGTGGAGTGCCCCGCATGGGCCTCCAAGCTTCAAGTTCAGGTTCGCCAGATCGGGCAAAATCTGTACTTGCCAGCGGTAGTAGCGGCTATGTTGGCAGGTGAAGAGACGTGGAAGGCTATGTCCTCCTTCTGTGAAACCGTAATGGTCCAAAAGGAGGAAGCCGAGCGAGAACGGAAGAGGGCCGTTCCCGCTCGAAGACGACGACGCCTGGCTGAGTGTCCGTGGGGATATTTTCCCTTCTCAGAAACAAAAATAAAGAGGCTCTACGCGCTGGCAGAGTGGGTCGCGATAACTGACGCTTCGCTGTAAGTAAAAGCGAGACACTGTTATTGTGTCGTCGCTTCGAATGGGCAAGATCTGTTCATGTTTTGATATATGTTTAATAAAATAATTTAATTCATTAACAATCAGTGTTAAATGTACATTTTGCAGTCTAATATTAAACAGCATCAATTTTTTCATTACTTAATATTATAAAAATATTACGCAAGTGGCTTTCAATATGTAAAGAAGTAAAATGCACTACTTTCTTTGGTGCACAAGCGTCGAATTGAAAGTGAGCTAGGTGTGGTCCCCGAGCCTCAGTTGAGTGAAACATAGCGATTGTTTCGAATACTCAATCTAGTAGATACTACATAGATAACGTTGTAGTTATATCGTGAAGTTGGACCCATTCAGTAATTCATGAGATACACAATAGATTTGGTAGAGTAAAATGAAGGCGTGCATAAACTTCACGCTATTTTCTATTTCAGGTGGACAGACCATCAATGGATAGTAGCTGGTTGGTAGTCTATTGCATACATAAGTTTTTTCTAAAAAAAATTGTAACAGTCGAAAGTTTTTATGTTTCGAGTTACATTTTCTTTATCTAAGTTATATTTTCTTCTAAGACATAAGCTACCTAAGATATTTGTATACATTACATTGGACCTTAATAACCTGCATTGAGTAGTCTTACCAATTATTAGTCTAATGACTAATGACGAAATACTGAATCATTAGAACATATCATTACATTTTTAAAGGCAAGTTTAGTATTTAAAAAATACACAAAGTATTATTAAATGAAAGAAAAAACTGAAAATGAGCTGCATGTTACAGAAAGATCTAGTAACACAATGAAATTTGTTTCGATTTTATCAATAACATAAGGATAATAGCGTGAGAATTTTTATACAGAAACCTATTTATTATTACAAATACGGGAAAATTAATTTCGTACTGGATCTTTCTGATAAAACTATAATTGGAAAAATTAGGGTAATTTTATAAACACGATTTGTACTCACCGTATTAAAATTCTAAAAGAAAAGTCATGAAATAATATAAATGCGTACATTAATAAATTTGTTGCGTCACAAATACTACATGGAAGCACGAATACAAATATTAATTAATGAATTTGTATGTTTCGATTTAACAATATTTCCAATGTAAAACGGCGCTTTATCAAAATTGGAAATGAAATAGTAAAATTCGGATTAATCACAAAAGAGATAAATAAATCCCGGTTTGTAATTGGCCAAAGATATTTAAGTAACATCCCGCCATTATTGTAAGGTTAAGTACAGAATGAGCTGGAGATTTAATGTGTTATAATTTCGGATGTAGTGCAATGTTTATGATTATTACTTCAATGTGCTACGATATATCTGGTTTACTATAATACCTCACTATAATCTGTACTGTCATATGTTGATCCGAGCATACTGTTAAGCTCTGCGTCCACGAAGTACTTGTGCATCTCCTTTTGCCAATTAGTTTTGGTAGCGTTAAAAGAAAACAAGTTAAATTAAAGTTTGATAAAGCACAGATGTAATAAACAGCCGCAAAAAGAAGTACATACATAATACATATTATATTAATAATAATTAATAACGTATAAAAAGTAAAATAAATAAGGAGACTAAACCTTTATTATTAAATTTTCATCACTTCAGTATACATACATATATATTGCGTATATATGAAAATATTATTATAGATGAAATTTATATATTAAAATATCTGTATTTTTTTTACTTAATATAATATTTGTGTATAAAATTTAACATGTAATAGCTAACTTACCGTAGACTTGATTGTTGTCTAATTGAAAAGTAAAAACATAATAATCCTAAGAAATCTCTATGTATTAATACATACAGTTTGGTTTGGTTCATAATGGTTTCTTTTACCACCTTTGTGCATAGACTGGCAATTTCGTAAGAGAAAAACTTTAAGCTTAAAAAGCTCTTTGCTTTAAAACTGATTACGCTTTTACATTTTATAACCTCATGTCAAGACTATTAACAACATAGTCAGTCTTCACAGCGATATTGTGATCATTTCTTGTGAATTAATTTCTGATTCTTTATTTCTGTTTGTATTCTTATTTGTAGCTTAAATTCTACTGCACGGATTTTGACGCAGCTTTTCCTACTGTGCATATTTAAACTTAAACTTTCTGTTCGTGATGCACTACCGTACTTAACGAGGTTACAGAATTCTGTAGAATATTTGTGAATGCGTATCACAAAACGCGAATAAACTTAAAATATAAGAGCGCGGGCTGTGGATGGGGAAACAAAAGCACAATGTATTCAAAGAGAGCACATACAATAGTTTTACTATTTTCTATTGATTATTATTAATTTTTTTACTCACCTGTATGAAAGTACAAAACTGGACACACACAAGACACAGCGTAGTGACAGCTTTCAACAGCTGCGGGCTAGTTAGCATACAGTCGGCCAGGCAAGACTCGAGGAAGTCGTTGTGGCGCTCCAGTACCTCATCCACGTTGTTTACCTGCAACAGTTTAGCATTCCATATCATAAAAGGTAAAAAATTGAACCCTTATAGCATTGCTTCGATGTCCATACCAGTCAAGATCCTTTATCCCAAAAAGGAGCAGAGATATCAAGTTGAAATTTACTTGTATCAAACACTGAAGTCTATGGTCCCTTGAAGGTGTAAAAAAATTCAAACTTCAAGTCAACGCAATCAGAAGACACGGCCATTTGTGCTCAAGCTAAAACCTATAGGGAAATTCCCGTTGGCCTATAATCATGAAATTTTGGCAAGAAGCAAGCACAATAAAAAGGAAAATCTAACAATTGCGAATTTATAATACCACACTTTTTTGCCATTACAAACTTAGATTTGCAGTCGGAATATATGGAAGAACTATCTTTCAACTGCAAAATTAAGTTTGTTTTTAAATCCGACATATTTTTTTGGTAAATACATAACACATTGTATGGTGCTACGGAACCCTTGGTGCGCGAGTCTAGTTCGCGCTTTGCCGGGTTTTTGAATTTTAACCCCCAGACAACACTAAAATTATTTGACTTCAAATTTAAGTTTTAAACTGAACTTTTTGTCTATAAACAACAAACTAGCCGAATACCCAATAATATCCATTTTCAGCCCTGTTTACAAAAGTTCGTTTTCTCAATTGATATCGGCGGGGAGTCGGAAATATAAACTTGGCGCGAACAATTCTTATAGAATAGTTACTGAGTGCTCCCGAAGTTTGTATCTAAATTTTTTTTATGCGCCAGAAGATACACACCAATCATCTGATCTCAATCTAGGGTATTCCCTGTGCTATGAGAACCAGACGACGGCTACTGAGGGCGTCTCCCAGTACACCCAGATCCGAGACAATCTAGAAAAGTTCATTTTCTAATTTGATCCGACCGGGAATCGAACCCGGAACCTTCCGCGCTTGGGTTAACGTCTAAACCACTGCGCCATCTAAGTCGTCATGTTCGAATTATCTATAATATTCGTTTCTTAAATTGAGAATTGAGGATGGGAATCGAACACGAGCATAGGACCATCTGCTTAGGAGGCAGTAACACTAACAACTCTACTACCAACATTGCACCAACAAAAAAAAAAATTTAAAAAATTAACTGAACTACATACGGCATATAAGTCACGTTACTCAGTAAGAGTATGTCTATTTTGGACGGAAAATGATTCGGATTCTAAGCACAGGAAGTAGGGTCACTAATCACTGTCAATTCAGTACCTACTAGTGGTCACGTGTGTTACCTATCGTGAGTTATGAACTTATGACTCATGCTCTTATACCTCTCCAATCTAAGTTGACCAATTGCGTTGAAAATTATTAGGTAACAGACATACGAGTTGAAAAATGCATCGATTATGTAGTGCGACTGACGTCGTTGACACAGGCTAATGCGTTTGTCCTAAATGATGGATGGACAGACAAGAAGTTGTTATTGAACTAAAGCAGTGAATGAGTAATTCAACCTTGTGACGTGAACTGGAGAGAAGAAACGCCTACAATTTATCGAGGAGCCGCTCCGCCCACTACAAAAACTTAAGGCTTTGTAAAAAAAACAACAGTATGGCTGACTCTAACCAAAACTTCATAACTTACGAATTAGTTTAATAATGATGTGACATTACTACCTTCGGATCTAATAAAGGAACAACTTTTAGGAATATGTCATTTGTTTATCTATAAGATAAAAAGATAGCCGCGATATCCAGTCGTATTCATAAACTCAATAGAATATGTATGTATGTTATGTTTCCACATAAACGGTAGTCAGATCACAGTTCGTTAAATGCATACAATGACCATTTATGCAGATATTTAGGTTTTAGGTTTCACAAATATTGGGATAATCGATCGAGTTCAGTTCAACATAGCAATGTTTATCTTGTTACGCGGTCAGCTATTTGTAAACAATGTGATACTCATTAAAGTGACATGGGGCACGTTATTAGTGTATAATTGCTCTGGTCAGCAGCGCAGGATCATCTAACCAGCGGCGCCTCCCACACGACTGCGCGAGCGCACCGCCTCACTCTAACACTGAGCCTGAGTGGCGTGGCCGCACTCAGCAATGCGAACCAATATCAGTGAGCAAAGTCAGTGAAGTGATTGTGTGTGGTGTACGAATTTCAGTGATTTTATACATTCCATTGTTCAGGTGGGTCGAAGGATAATAATTTTTTCATAAATTTGTTAGGAGAAATCAATTTGCGGTATTATAAAATTAGCAATCGTAATATGTGATTGGCTATTCGACGCCTTCATCGGTGCGCATTAGGTGTCTCATGTTTCGCTTTAGCTGCAAATAATCCCACATAAACAACGAATTGCAAATACAGTACAGCATTTAATATAGGAATAAAAACACAGGAAAACGATGAAATATTTCAATTATCCTTTTCAAATTGGTATATTTCCAAAATTGCATTCAATTTTCCGGGAAAATAACCAGACTGGTAACTTGAAGATTTAGAAACATGCCACTCTCTTTAAGTGACATTTAATTCAAAAAACCACTTCGGTCTCAAAATAGTACAAAATTATATACAAATACATTACTAAAGACTTCTTATTGATACGATAAAACACAGCCCTCAATATATATGTATCGTTTTCGTATAAAATCAAGCCAATTTTTTTGTAAACTTATTCCTTGAAACATATCTGATGTCTAGTGTTCCTATTTACATATGTATGTTTATTATATGCTTGTAAACATTTAAAAACATCACGAACATGTGTCTGGAGCCCTCAGTCGAGGTCGTGGAGATGACGTCACAATTATTATGACATATGTCAGGATACACATCTAGAGTCACACTGTTACGATTCACGGGATATTGTATTAGAGTAATTGATAAAGTGGCAGACGGACTATATTCAGACAACATCCGGCATGTTTTACACATATACACAATATTCTATTCCAATTTAAAATTTTATTATAGTAAACAAATATGGCGTTTAATTACGTATAATATACTGACGTATACCTAAGTATATATTATACATATATAGAAAGCGATTTACAAGAAATAGTGTAGTTATAAGTGCAATTCGACGGGACTATTTATTAGAATGCAATATATTTATATGGGAAGAACAATGAACTCTTTATATTGTAAAAGGACAGTGCTGATCGTGCGGAAATTGCAGGCATCAACGTATACAGCTTCATAGAACTGGTTAGAGCGCTTTGTGTAATTTTGCTGATGAAGGCTGTGTATCTGAGAGAATAGCTAAATCATATAAACTTAGTATCTTTCGATATTAGTGATATTAGTAATATCTACTATCGATATGTATAAAAATGGTAAGAAAATTAATAAAATAAGGATGTATTTGTTTTGTCTTATGGCTAGCATTCCCTAGATTACCTCTGATAGAGGGTGTTCTTAAGTATGCTGTATTCGCAAATCATAGATTTCAAATCTATAAAAAATATAATATATTATTTAACAATCTTTTTTGTAATTACGCCGCTCATTTGATATTCGATGTTTGATACTCACTGCATCAAAATAATCACAAACGTTAGTAATTTCTAAGCTAAATATCATACCATTCCAGTTATACATGCTTGTAGGTATTACAAAATATACCAAAATAATTGTCATTGAATGGGTGAGACATTTCGGCAATCATAATTTGGTGAACTGAAAATGCATTTCTTCAGTTCTATTATATCTACAATAAATGCTCGCGGAGCCATGCGATGATCGACGATCTAGGAGTATATACCCACCAAGAATCAAGCATCAGGGTTGAATCTAAGAGGGATATGAGGTTTCAATAATGGCTTGAAAAAAGGGTCTACTTCTGTTCTGTGTCCTGGACGATAGGACGATGTCATATTTAAAGTAAAATTACGTGTAATAAGAAATTTACATAATCGATACATATCAAGCTAAGATGTAAAACACTATTACCTATGTTACTTCATTACACTATCAGAGTTACAGCTAGGGATCAAGACCACATGATAATCAGAGTAACGAACTTCAACATTTCTGTCGTCAGGAACCTAATCTGCTAATATTGTAGAAACATTAAGACACAAATCCGAAGCAGTCCTTCAGTTCCAAAAATACACGTGTACTAACTAGCTGCGCCACGCAGTTTCACACGCGATAGTCTGCTACAGCGTCACCAACGGATCCTAGCATAGCTATAAACCATCATCTTAACAAAACAAAAATATATTGTGAGAATATGGACTCAATCGGTCAAGTCGTTTAGAAGTTACACGATAACCGGACGTCAACGATTAGAAATATATATATAAAAATGTTAGTTATTAAGTACGCTTACAAAGGACGTTCAATAAAAAGTGAGAATGAGTATGTTTTAGGTAACTTTTCTTAACAAATGTTACTTATTTTATTTTTCGACACAGTCACCTTTTAGTGTAATACTTGAAATATCTACCTCCACTCTAAGCTTAAAATTCCCTGCTTAAAGAACTATTCATTCTGATTACCTAGAAATTACCATGGTAACGTTATTGTTCTTTTAATGTAACCAATACCATTAAAGAACACTATGTTACCCCATCGTTACCAGTCAACAATGGAGCGAGATAAAACTCATATGTGAGTTATATTTTTCTGCTTCAAATATTTGTTGGTTAGTTTGCTTCAAAGATTCTAAGATTCTTGTATCTAATTGATAATCCAGTTTTTCCCGCCAGATTAACTTTTTTAACTTCCGAAACGTTTGTACCGCATTTTCACATTTTGTTGAACGTCCCTCGTACATAACTTATAAAATATAATTTCAAAAAAGTCAATCTAAAAAATACATGAATATATTTCAAATTGTTGTGAAAGTAGAAGAGCGTATTAGATTTACTAACTGAAAAATAACAATTATAACGTCACGCTTTTTGTTGAGATCTATCTAATTCCGCTCAAAAGGCTAAGCGAAACTTGTTTTTATATTCACATTTAATTATACAGGAAGGGGATTTAACAGTGTTCCTTCATTTTCAAAATCTCTTCATTTCTGTTTCTAGGTCATGAATTCACGGCTGTAACTACCAAATGATAGCTCAATTAGTAGAAATTAGGAGAGGTACAATACACAAAAAGACAGTTGGTTTATTAAACAAAAATACTACAAAGCTATGAGTTCTTAGTAAGTAACATTGCGAAAAGTGTCTAGCACTACATAAGCATATATGGATAGCATGTAATATACTTTTTGAGATAAAAAGAAAAGTCCTTAAGTTATTGCAAGAAAAACTGATAAAAGTATAATGTAGTATACCTAGACCTGCGGAGAAAAGTGAATAATGAGTTTGATAGACATGCGATGACCCACGTCGACCTCGCGCCGGACAGGTGCTCGTTCCATTGGAAAGTCATTAATATATCACAAAGTACTGCAAATAGAACGATGTCATGTAAGTTAGGTAGTTCTCGCGCGGCTGAGACGCGTGTACCAAACTAGTCAAGTAGCGAAGCCTGTTTGTTGAGTTTGATTTAAAAATTATGTGTGAAATATGATCGCGGTTGTTGCGAGTAGCGAATTTAGGTCTGCGTGATAAAATCACATAAAAATTCAACATTTTTTCTTTCTGTAATCACTTCTCATAGTTTTAAATTCTATTTGTTTAGACAAAGTCCAATACATCAACGACTTATTATATGTGCTTGCAGACAATGACAGTTCACGGGTCATCACGTATACAAACATTGGTGCAATGGTGTTGACTAACGATGACGCGGTTCGCCCACACGTCCCGGCATAGAGCCAAATAGGGACCTCCGACCGGAGCATAATATACTAACTGCAAACCCACTTGTCCTTTGAATAAATTATCGACTTCCGTAACAGAAAACGATGAACGGTACCACATATATTTTATATGGAGATAATTTACAGCAAATTACTAGCCACCTCACATGACACTATCGGAACACAAGTTACTAAAGTAACACATTTAGACGTTAACATTTTAGGAAGTTACAAAATAAAGCAAATATACGTCATTAGCATGCGTTTTACGGATCAAGTAAGCAGTATTATAATGCAATTGTCTTGATAACACTGTAAAAACCTCGACAGGTATACATCTGGCGATCACAAAAAATATCATTAAAAAGTACATTCTTCAATGTAACTGGTAAAAGTGTGTCAATGGAAGACAAAAAGAACAGAAATCAAATAATCTTATCAACAAAAGTATCATAACACTAGATAGAGAAAGTTTAGAGGTTGAAGGTTTATAAAAAAACTATGCAGATAATCCACCTGAAAAGATATCGAACGAAATGTAGTGAGATTATAAACGTAAAAACATAATATAAAGCGAACGAATCCACGAGGCAGCCAACGTGAGTAATAGCAGCCAGAAAGTATGTACTTTCTTAGTACAAAAGTAGCAATGATCTCTGTAAAAACTGTTAATCACAAGCGAGTGCGCTCGCGCCGCTCCAGCGATTCAAAATAGAAACCTTAAAAGAATTTCAACGCTCTTTCTAGCACTTCAGGGTGTCGTAAATTGTCCGGTATATTGCGAACAATCTTTTTGTGGATTATTAAGCACTTGTTACAGTATTTGCTGGAATTAACGCGTTAATACAGGGCACCAATTCCATTGGCACCGCACTCTAAAATAACTTTTCCGTTCAACATTACGTAGTTCAATGCCACAAACATAATGATCCTTGTGGCTTTCGACTCGATTACTCATCATTAATATAAAAATACGCAATGCAAGTGTAATAATATCTAAACATATTTAAAGTAGGTTAGGTAGTTAGTAGTAGTACCTACGCGTCAAAAATAAGACATGGCTATTTTGTATTTTTAAAGAAAAAGTAGAAACGCGGCTTGCATTTTAGGGCGAAGCAAATTAAACACAAAGTTGTCAAAAAGCCGCTGTCCACTCAAGACTCAGATGTGCGTACAAATTGAAATGTCGTGTGCGGAACGGAAGGCTTTTTACTTTAGTTGGTCAAGTACCGGATGTGTGGTAACAGTGCCTGCGATCACTGACAATTCTCCATGGTTATTCTTGCCGCCAGCACATATATCTGTAGCTTCATCAACATTATGATACACGTCGTCTTCCCTTCGTGCGAGAGAATATTATCCATATTAGTCACGATTCGGCCATATAAGCAATCTTAATGGTAATGCACGCTCGTATTTTTACAGTCGAACAGCATCCTCCAACTGACTCAGAGATTACATGTTTTACTTTTTAAAATACTCAGTTTTGACGTATAAACATAACACGAAATTAATTAAACAAGTTGTTCATTAAACTAGTTTAAATTCATGAATGTCGAGAGACCGTTAGCGTGTTAGCGGAGTGTCCAGCGTTTTCAAAACTTGTTTAGATACTTATGACACTTGATTTAATATGCTAGTACCTACCTAAGTAACAATCTATCTAAATGAATCAGTATAAGAGAAATTTTAAGTTTATTTTGCGCGGCTTTGCCTTGCCGCTGCCAATATACATGTAAATATATCCCGGAGTCTTATATAATTAAGTTAATCAGTATGAGTGGACAAGTTGCATAGTTGCCCAAGGCAGGTGACCTTTGTTGTGATAGACTGCATAATATTTCGACCATACTCGGTAAAAAACCAGTACACCCACGCACTGTCTGCCGTAAACCTACGTTCATTCATAAATTAGTAAAAGTTTTGCCGTAATAAGTTTGTCACTGTCATTTAGATAAATATTTAACTTTATTTGTACATTTTATAACAGACGAGACATTATGAATATGGATTATGATTCATATTTGTGTCAGCTGACAGAAATGTCAAAAGCTCTCGCATACCTATGTAGAAGTGTGTGAAGAAGTATGTAAGGATAGTGATGCTTGACGCTCCATCTTCTCTGATTCACTGCCCCATAAGGGATACAGCGTGAGAATAAGTATGCATGCATTATAACAGTCTGGATTAGTATGAATTAGTGAAACATATACATACATAATATTTGCACACTGTATCCCTAACAGGCTAGTCTGAGAGGACGGAGCGACAAATTTCGCGTTCCTAACATACTTCTTTCGTCTCCTCAAATCTCATTATTCTCACACATTTTCGCCTAGGTATGTATGTGTTTTTGACGTTTCCGTCAGCTAACAACAATAACAAATAACAACTAATTACAGTGATACATATTCCAATTCAGTTTGAACTAAGATGAAACAAGAATTTCGTTATTCATTTCAAAGCACTCTCATTTCTGTGGTTACTACAATTGCAAATATCTTTCTATGAAATGAGTAATTCGATTGAAAGTAAAACAACGTTTTGTGTAACGCCATATTCAATCACGTTTCCGATCCAATTTAATATGGTTCGTTATTAAACCACATTCATCTAATCTGACTTTCACTTAATTCAGTAGAAGCAGTAGTAAGTTAAAATATCACATAGTTTATCTCACAAGTTTCAGAGCGCCTCGTTATAATTAAGTTTTAAAGCAACAATTTTGTAGTGAAACAGAGGCGTGTCCGACGATTAAGTCCAAATGGTCAATGCAATAAGACGGTAGCGTGAAGATAATGTACAACTTAGAGAAATTATTGAGAAACAACGGAAGCACTTAATTGCTTTACCAATTAGAGATTGTTTTCTAATCGTAGTTTATTTATAAACGAAATTTTTCTAATACTTCCAAACCAATCACATAGCTTACGGCCACAAACGAAATTGGAACAAAAAAAAAATGTTTTTACTAAAACATGTCATGAGTAGGTATGATATGTTAAGCCTCTCGCAAGTGCGGTGTTTAGCATATGAATCAAATATTCCGTCAGACGAGATAAACACTCACTTTAATGTAAATACGGCGATGGGGGTTACGGATAGATAAATGTGAATAAGCCATTATTGAGACAGTGAGTCAAGGCCCACATGTCATGACAATATTTCGACCTCGATGTCTATGGGTTTCATGAAAAAATTTACTTTCAAGGTACCAAAAGACTGACATTCGATTTCATTATGCAATGACTAATCCTAAGGTGTCTCACGTACCTATACATAATATCATCAATAAATTATGTCATCTATAAATAATATATTATGTGCATGGTTTGAAGTTCTCTTTTGTATTCGTATAACAATGGTTTTCTTTTTGATTTAAATAAATGAAAAGTTAATGCGCCTCCATACTAGTCTGGAAGAGATAGAAAAACATTAATTCTAGCTACTTATCTTTCCGAGCTTGTAAAAGTTGATTCGGTGCTGCTTAGGTGGCGGAATCCTATCTCTGGTACATCCTGAGGATGCTTCGTTGATAGGCGAAACACGTGTCGATTGGTGGCTTTTAGAGTTTGAGTGGAAAATAGCTGAAGATTTTGGGAATTTATCACATGCGATGGATTTCCGCAAAGTAACACCTGAATCTATACAATATCTTGTAAAAGTTTGTTAACGGATGGTCTTATTATAAAAAAACATGGATTAGGCCAGTAACTCCCAATTATCTAGTTTTATTTTACCATTTGTAAGCCTATGACTTATTGCTGAAAATAGTGTCAACTATCAAGGTGTAGATAATTATGTTGAACCACGATAGTCGTTCAATTCCGAAAGGAATATAGCATAAAGATACGAGTATGTATCTATATATCTATGAAGATATCTACTTACGAGTACGTATTTAAAAATGTATGCCTTCTTAATGGGACTGCAAAATGTATAGAGTCATACAAAACGTAACGATCCAGTCCTAACTATTCCTAAACTGATAATGTAAATAAGCGTAACAACGCTGTATTTTATTAATAAATAGAATTTTCATTAATAAACAGAATCACATCTTTTTCAACATTAACAAAAATCTAATAGAATAATTTAGCCAGATTTTACGATCAATGTTTAAAAGGTCAATATCGAAACATTTTGCGAATCATGGGGGCACGCCATGGCTAACATGCTCTCCATTATTTTCATGGGTGTATTCAACTAAATGCCAAGGATAGTAAAAGGCTGAACAACACATCATAAAGAAATTAATTCAGCAACTTACGCGAAGGTTACGGCATAGTTTTGTATCTTTTGTCTGTCTTTATTCTCTATAAAAGATATTATTTTTATTCTACTTAACACACTTTTGTTAGCACTTTATTTTATCAGCATTTTCATGTTACATGCTATTCACGTCATGAAAAGACGTCAATCTGATTTGATCTGTTACAGTAGCATAATCCACAGGAAATTATGTTTATTTAATACATAAGCAACTTCAAAAGTAAATAAGCCCTGCATTGTCGTAAAGAGCAAAACAGTTGTACGACTCTAAACTCTACAATTACGAATATTCGAATAATTATAGAATCGAAGATATTTGTGACCAAAAAACAATCACATTAGACATGATTTAATACTAAATATAAGCTGAGTCCTTTTACATTATGATTACTGATTAGTGTGACAGCGAGTGCGCAATTTTTCTGGTCAATGTTAAGCAAAAAATATGTACTAGCACTAATCACAAATCAAAGTGTGAACGGGGCGCTATGTATGATACAGGAAACATTTAACGGTTTTATTTTTAAAGGTAATACGTAAGAATTTAAAAAAAGTCTAAAGTAATAAAATTTCTTTATACTACATCTAAAAACGGCGACTATAAATAATAAAGCATAAAGAAGATAAGAAAATGTTACAAAACCGGTAATTCAAAAATAATATTATTATTCGTCGTTGACCATTAATTTCCTACCATTCCACTATTCGCTGACCAACAAATAAACCTTTGTAAAGCCGTCAATTAATCAATGATGTTCTAAACGTCGACTATTCGTCTCTGTTCGAAACAGGTGATGCTGGATGGCACACAATAACAAATTTTTCGTGTCTGACGAAAGCGGATTGAAAAACGTAGCGTGTAGCGAGCACAACATGTGGACCATCTCATTGCGTTCCGATGGGCGAACACTGCCTTTGTTAAAACACTTTACGGCTCTTTGAACGCTTTGTTGATTTTCATCTTTATTTAGGCTCTATTCTGCGTCGTACATACTTTTCTTTTATAAATAGTTATGCAACAGTAGTGGCAATCTTAACACTCTCCCGGTTCAGCTAATATTGACTACAGTCAAAACTCACATAAAAATTATAAAATATAGAATCGCAAGCAAATATTCATTTAAAGCAGGTTCATAATAACAAAAACTATAACAATAATGACAAAATCGATACTTATTCAGGCTCAGACTAATTTAATTTGGTCTGAGATTCTTGGGTATCGAAAGATTATTCTCTATTAATCCTGTTATATTACTTCATAATCCATAAACAAGGCAAGGTTTAGTCAGAGGGTTCGAGCAATCTGAAGACAAATATTTTTCTAACAAAGTCGACAAGCATAGCAAATTAAAGCCTAAGCTAATCCCATTAGGCGTGAATCATGAGTTCACTTTGAAGATAATATAAAATATTATGAATAGTAAGCGTCATCGACTTAAACTGGTATCGAATATGTGGGTACTTAGCATGCAAATTGTAAAACAACAGAGCATACAAAATGCTATGTGTTGCACCAACTCATCAATACCTCACTAATAACAATTATAGTACCATAAAGTCATCCACAAATTGGGAAACTATAAATCATTACAATACTCGAAGTACGAATAGCTAATTTGGGTGCTATGCCATGAGCATACGAAACAATTTACTATAAAATACTATATACAATCAGAGAACTGTCTACAATTAAGAATAACAGGCAGCTCAAATAGTTACAATTACTCGTTTCTAGTGAGTAAAAGAGGCGTGCGTTACGTGTATAGCATTAATTTTATAGCACCAAGAGAAATTTGGAATAATTGCCCCTTCATTACAGAGCAAGCAGAGATCGTAGTATATATACATTTATTTCTTATAGTAAATAACAGACATGTATCACAAAGTAAATTAAAAATTATATCAACTTATATGTATTTATTATATTACACACTGGATAAAATAGCATACGCACGAATTACAGTAACTCAGACGTTTCAAAAATTACTTTATTTAAACAACGAATGATTCTGTTTACGCCGTGTTATGCACTTAATGAACCAAACAAATAAAATCCCTGTTTGTGTCTAAAGACAGTCTTTGTAAAGATAAACGCTGCCGGTGCTTGTGTAACAGATTAATACACAGCTAACGGCTCATAGTAAATGCCAATGATGGTAGTTTCACACGCACATTTACTCAAACATTTAGCTATTTTTAATTAAATCAGCGTGAAGTTCCAACTGTTGAGATACCTTAATAACGTGATATACTGAAACAATATTCCGATGGCTAATTAAATTCAATTAAACGATTATATCAACCATTGCTTTTCGATTATACTGTTGTTAAAACAATTGACTTCAATTAGAAAATTGTTGGACCTAAAACACTGTCATTCCCTTATTTTCAGATGCCATTTGAAGAGAAATGACGCGGGACAGTTACGAAATGAATACCAGCCGGCTATCACGGGGCAACTCTTTATTCGGCACGGACCCGCAAATACAACTCAGAACGGCCCTGCGCACCAATGACTTTGCAACTTTTAAGAAACTGGTCAGTTATGGCGCAGTTGATCTCGAATATGTGTATCAATATCCAGATTACAAAACTTGTCTCGAGTTAGCAGTATCTGAACCTAACAAACAGGAATTCGTTAAACTTCTATTGCAACATGAAGTGCAAGTTAATAAAATCAACGAAACACATGCTGCAGCCCCGATACATTTCGCAGTGGAAACTGGTAATATCGAAGCACTGAAAGCATTGCTAGAAGACGATCGAATTGATGTAAATGTAAAGAGCAAAGGAAATACCGCCTTGCTCATGGCAATTAAAAGAATAGAGGATTTAGAAGACGACCGCGAGATAAATTTAGAAATATACGAAGATATGATAGAATTACTACTGAAAGCTGGATGTAACGTAAATGCACCGGATTCTAAAGGAGTCTCTCCAGTATATTCAGCTGCTAAGCAAGGTCTCGAAAGAATTATAACCCTATTATTGGATTATGCTAAAGATTCCATTGATTTGGATTCATACAAAGATAGAAGAGGAAAAACAGCACGTCACTTTTTGAAAGAAGCTTTTCCCCATCTTGAAGCGAAATTCGATTCATCCACTGACAGTTCAGAGATTATAGACAATGATAAGCTGTTTTCACATCTTAGTCGACACGATGAAGATAACTTTATTCGGGACTTTAATAAACTTGTGAAGAAAAATGAGCACCGTCCAGCACTCGCCGCTAACAATGGCATAAATACAATGTTACAATTAGCCACGGAAAAAGGCTTAGAAAAAGTGGTTTCGACGTTACTTAACAATGGTGCAGACCCTAATGCCACATGCTCTAGTAATACGAGTCGATCTATAGCAATTGCTTGTCAGAATGGATACTACAAAATTCTAAAAATGTTTATCGACAACGAATCTACTTTATTTGACCCAGTGAATGGAGAAACGCTTTTACAAATAGCTGTGAGAGGTATGCGATCGCACTCTGATAATCAAAAATCAGACTTTACAGCATGTTTAGAGTTATTGTTAAAGCATCCTAAAATGAATATTAATGTAAATCATCCGGATATAAAGGACAACACAGCTTTACATTATGCAGCTAGAAACGGTGATCATGATACAGTTCTAGAATTACTCAGGCATGGAGCTTGTGTTGGATTACGCAATACATTTAATGAACCACCACTTGCAGATATTACTCCCAAGACTTTAGAGACATATTTAGATGAATGCATTACAACGAACGGAGAACGACCAAGCGATGACAATTATGAAATACATATGAAATACAGTTTCTTAGTTTATCCAAATAATTCTCTCGAAAACGAGCTTTGCAAAGTTCCTTTAATGGACAACACTAACAACAACGTTAAAGAATATGATGCTATTTTAGCTCCTGAAACAGATGCCTTGCTTTACATGACAAGAAATGAAGATTTGCGTCCGTTATTGAAGCATCCGGTTATTACTAGTTTTCTATACTTAAAATGGCAAAGAATAAGTTGTCTTTTTTATGCAAACATAACTTTTTACTCCCTTTTATGGTTGTGTCTCATTTTATACATCATATTAGGGTATGGAGTAGATAAGAAACAATCAGATTCAGTTGAAGCGTTAAACGTCGTAACTCATGTTGGTGCTATTATTGGATTAATTCTACTTATATGTCGAGAACTATTTCAATTGCTGGTATCACCCACAAGGTACTTACAGAGCATGGAAAACTGGATGGAGATTGCTCTAATATTTGTAACAGCCTGGATTGTGTGCTATGATTCTGCGCAAGAATCTACTAAACAACAATTGTCAGCAGTAGCTATACTATTGTCATCTGCTGAACTGGTTCTACTCATCGGCCAATTTCCTACTCTGTCAACGAATATCGTAATGCTAAGGACAGTTTCGTGGAACTTTTTCAAATTTTTACTCTGGTATTGCATTTTAATTATTGCTTTCGCTTTAAGTTTTTATACTTTGTTTAGAAAAGAAGAAGAAGAGGATCAGAAACCGCCTAATCCCAACATAACAAGTAAAGACGATGATGGAGAAGAAGATTTCTTTGAAGATCCAGGGAGATCTCTATTCAAAACTATCGTCATGTTGACGGGAGAATTTGACGCAGGTTCCATTAAATTCAGCACATTCCCTGTAACGAGTCATATTATTTTCATAGTATTCGTTTTTATGATTCCGATCGTATTGTTTAATCTTCTCAATGGTTTAGCAGTTAGTGACACGCAAGAGATTAGAGCAGATGCTGAACTTGTCGGACACATTTCTAGAATAAAACTTATATCGTATTTTGAAAGTGTGCTTATTGGTAACGGTAGAGGTTACTCAAAACCGTCTAAATGTTGGTCTTGGCTCTCACCGAAGTTGCGAGAATTAAATATCATTAAACCGAAAATGCTATGTATAAAACCTTTTGCGAGACGGATAAGTTTGTTTCCATTTTTTCTACCGAAATACAGAATAATTGTAAAACCCAATCAGGACAATAAAATTGAAATACCTCATGCGGAACCGTTGAGTAAATTCGGTGATGACTATGAGGACATAGAAAGCGGAGGATGTTGTTTGGATCGTTGTCAAAACTACAGAATCGACAGAAAAATTGTGAAAAATGCTAAGCTTGTAATCAGTAAAAAAACAAATGTTACAGAGTTCGATGAAATAAAAAATAAATTGAATAAGTACGAGAACAAAATTGAAAATCTAGAAAGTACACTAAAGAAAGTGTTACAAAAATTGGAGTCGTACCAGAAATATTAACGTCAATCAATTACTTTACAAAGATTATTGTTACAGCTTGTAACTTTGTTATTGCTTAACGCTTTGGTTATGAATTACAAAACAATAAAAAACAATACGAGTATTAAAAGAAAAATATTATACATGCAATTGCATTTATGTCATAGGATAATGCTAATAATATGTTTATTATACTAATCATATTCAAATTCTGAATCTCGTAGATTTTAACTAAATATTAATATTATAATGAATTAAAAAATAAATGTTCTATTTTCTGTCTTACATTATTGTTTCTATTTTATTTATTTTTTAAATCTCAATGGGAAATAAAGTGTCTAATAAGTTATTTACTAGGACATTTTTTAAGGTAATTGAAAAATGTATGTAGGGAACTCTCCCTGGTAGATTATGCAACAAGTTTGGATACATACATTTACTATACTACTAACAGGAAATTATGAATTCATCACAAATTAATTTCGTCGAAAGGATCAGACTGATTATATTTTTCTTGAATTTTCTTTATATAGCTTCATTTGAGGTTTGCCTCTTTGATGTAATTGACGTTAAAAAATAAATGATAATAATACTTCAAACAATTACCCAAATTGTGTAGCCCCAAACTAAGCATTAGGCTTGTACAATGGGTACCACATAACGAACTGGGGGGCTCACCGTGACACCCAGACTCCAAGCCAATTTAAAAAAGTTCGTTTCCTAAATTGACTGACCGCGGACCAAGTCCCGATAAACTGATTTTGATTTGGAAGACAAAGAACGCACAGAGCAGCCCAATAAGTTTGTATACATCGAATTGCTGGCGTTCTTGGTTGGGACCCTGCCTGCACACTAGAAGATATAGCTGAAGCATTGAATTTAGGTAAAACATTACTAATCTAATTTATGGTATGTTCTTTACAACACTAACATATTTTATTTTTGTTAGTCCCTTAAAATTAACCATAAAACCTAATACATACATACAACCCTAAAAAGGAAATAACAAAAAAAATTAATGTTTTTTTAATTTCTTTTATTAATTGTTCTTGTAAGATTTATGTTTAGAAGTACTTAACTCAGTGCTGTTTTTAAATAAATAATAAACCTTTGTGTTACAGAATATCCACTATTATATTAAACGAGCGATATTTATTTTTATATTATATATTTTTATATCAGATAACTGAGCTACTTTATTAATAACAAAAAAGTACATACATACGTTAATATTTACAAACTTAAAACTACACATTATCTTAAATAATAGACTTCCTCAAAGTTGTCGCTTAGAAAGCTGTCATTGTATAAGGTGCCCAGCAGACTGGCCTATTACCTCTGAATAGCCAAACTGATTCGCTGGCGGAAGAAACTACCAGCCCGGCGGTCTCGTGAAGCCTCGACCAATCTCTTACAAATATCAGAAACCAGGCGATGGGCCAGTCGGGGCCCCAGGGACCGAAAGTTTCGACTGCAAAGGGCGTAAATATAAAACTCTCAAAAAGAGTCGCAAACTTACGCCGCTTCAAGTTCTCGGCAGTGCTGGCCGCGGCACCTGCTGCCTTGGAAGTCGCCGGTACATGGGAAACAGCAACTGTATCGACACAAGTGGCGTGCCACACCAGCGATCTTCCAAGTTTCTAAGGAATGACGGTCAAACCATCAGGTCTCCTGCCGTCGCTGCACGCAATACCTACAGGCGCTAAGACTGCAAGAACGCCAGCGGCGACAAGAGCCTGTCGAATGACGTCATTCAAGGTAGCATGCCGTGACATGCGGCCCGCACTAAGTAAACAGGATAATCCGTGGTGACCTAGTACATCGACGAGATCACCACAGCGGCAACGATGAGGAAGGTTTGTCTTGGCCTCCAGACGAAGCTCTAGCGATTTCGATGAAATTTACAATATAGAGGTTGAGAATCGTTTTCTTCGTCTTTCACACAGTTCAAACTTCTAAACTCTAAAATTTTTAATTTCGCAGAGGAATTTACCTTCTCAATAGGACAGTGGCTGAGTGTAGGTCTACCACGCCGAAGTGCGCGAGTTCGAATCCTACAATATGCACTTTTTTTGTTTTTTTTTATAAGACACCGAGTAAAGCTCGGTCGCCTAGGTACTTTGACAATTAAAGAAATATCATGAACACCAGTGGCGTGCCTATGGCTTCAGAATAGGGCAAGCCCGACATACATGTTCTTCATGGCTTTTGTGAAAGTATAGAGAACGCCAAAATATTATAGATTACTAATTAATCATGACTTTGGCACAACCGGTGGACAAGAAGAAATGAAAGGGAAAGCTCCTCGCGTTCTTTTTTCAAAAAATCAATTCTTATAATAATTTTCTATTAAAAATGTATAGGCGTAAATAGTTTACCAGTTCTTAACATAATAATATCTCTCAATTCGCTGTTTATTCAAATTACCAAAAGAAATCACTGTATTCATGTGTTTATATGAACACATTTTTTAATCGTCTTAACCAGATATTTTCTCATGTCTAAATATTTTCATCATTTCAATTAAATATACCAACTACTCATAACTTGACGAGAGAACAATCAAAAATCCAATTAGTTTCGTAAACTGATACATTAAATTGTCTTTTATGCGAATTACTAGCCATAGAAACACACATTCGATGAGTTAAATAGTTTTGAACACTGATTTATTGTCTTTTATGCAATTTACTAGTCGAGTAATACACAAATCAGGCGTAGGTTATAACGAAACAATTAGTTGTTTTTGATTAAAACTTGTACACACTTCAAACTCTTCACGATGAACAAATTATTGTCTTTTTTATTACAAATTAACTCACTTATGATGGAAAATTAAAAAAATATTTATCACTCGTCCACCAGCTCAAACAAACAAATATTAGGTGTAAACGATGAAGTTGAATTGTACTCGTATCGTATCAGATACGATACGAATAAATACAACGTATAGCTCAATCTGTACGAAGTTCAGTATGAAAGCCGTTTCGCTTCATACCAATTGCGATATGAATCTTAGTAAAAAAGCTACAGCTATAACAAGTTTTGCCATTAGGGAGAAAGAAAGGTTGCAAGCCCTGTTGCAAGCCACGTGAGAGTGAGACGATTGATTACTCTGATTTTTGACAGACGCACTGATTGGTCGCGACTTGGGGCCAAGAACCTGTTTTACTTTTCTAAGAGTCCTACACAGTTTCCGTTTGACAAATAATTCGCGGGAATTTTTAAAACTGTTTGATATGATTTGAAATTGATATTTATAACTCTTTAGTGACACGTTAGTATTTTGTGTTCTTGACTGAGCATTTTAGTAAGGTAAGCCGGGCTTATGGGCTTGTATGAAGGTACCGCCACTGATGAATATCGGTATATTAGAAATTAATACGACATAAAAAATCGTTATAATTATTAAAATTAATTGTTTTCAATTAGATATGTAGGCCTATTATATTTTATGAAGTGATTTTTTCTACCAATACCCATATGAGGCGAATTAAACTTCGATATAATTTATTTGAAACAAAATACTTTCTACCCATTTATCAATTTCTGATTGGTAGTTGCTGTCAAACAAGATCGATTTCTAAAGTCTTCAGTTATTTTTAGTAAGCAATTATTTTATATAGGTAAGTTGAGGTAAGATCGTAAGCGGGGTAACATCGTATAAATAGTAATACTTCCTAATATTGTATCATTTTTACATTGAAAATGAAAAATCATACATTATTAGGAAGTATTACGTTTATTACCCCGCTTACAATCTTAAATGGAAAATCTACATATCTGGTGTCAAAAATTAATTTGTATTTAATTTGATCTAAATATTAAGCTATTTTATAACAGAACGTGTTTTGGAAAAGCGTCCGCAACAACACCGTGGGAAGGCTGTCGGGCGTGATCGTGCGCGGCGGTCTGTGCTCATCCGTAACAATGCGGATGAACGCGCGAAAGATATTAAAAGTTCAACAATTAACAAATGGCTGCATAGAAATGATGCGTTTTATGTCTTCAGGAAAAAAATCGTGCAACAACATAATGAAATGTAGTCGAAAAGTAAGTTCACCCTGCGCAGTAGTCGATTTTCATACAGGTGTGGTGCGAGTTGCAACATGCATGTCATTTGTGGTCATAGTAACGAGGTGAGGTTCCACCTCGGTAGTTCCTGCCACTAGCGTCATGTATATTCGAACTAATTAAACAGTCGACTTAATAACTTTTGAGGTTATGTAGCCAAAATGGGTAGAATGGAATTATTGTAATATCTTCATATCTCTGTCATACATGTCAATTTCGTAACGATATCACACTTAAAAGTGACAGTTAAAAGATTTCTTAAATATACTTTATCTCTTTTTCAACCGACTTCCAAAAAAGGGGGAGGTTCTCAATTCGGTCGTTTTTTTTTTATGTTTGTTACCTCATAACTCCGTCATTTATGAACCGATTTGGAAAAGTCTTTTTTGTTCGAAAGGATACACTTCCAGATTGGTCCCATTGAAATTTCACTGGTATTGAAGCTTTGCTTTCGAAGATACACCAAATAACGCAACCTGGTTATTTATATTGACGATTCTCTTGTATGTTATTTGTTAACTATCGTTGTCCCCACATGATATAATGGTTGTATGGTATAATGGTAAAGTAGAGAGAAGATATAAATTGGCTGTGATATAATAAATTCAGTCAGTAGAGTCAGTCTTGTGGCGGACAGAGAATACGGCTGGTGGCTGTCGTCTTCGGATTGTACGAATACTGCTAGCAGTATTCGTACAATCCGAAGATGACAGCCACCAGCCGTATTCTCTGCCGTATTCATCATAGTTACACCCTAGGGTGTAATTATGATGCAACCTGTTACACTGTTCTTTTATAAGTGATTGATATTGATATGATATTATATTGATGATATTGATAATGGCCATAATGGGCAATAATATCCCATGTTCGATCTGTTCGCATCCTTTATTGTGAAAGCTCACGGTTTGTGCTCCTCAATAGAATGGAAGTTAACACATTGCGCTCCAGAATTAGTAAATAAACTAATTGTAGACCTGCTCTAGATATTTATTTAGGCCAAGGTCACTCAAAAGAGAAAAATAAAAAAACTTTTATAAAGAAATTAAACCCACTTCAAAAAAGAACACTGAAAAGTATGAAATAACTATCCCTTACGGATCAAAACTTAAGTACAAAAATAACTTTGTAAAAATACGATACAAATACCCATATAATTAAATTTGACAGTTACTGAAGTCGGTGCCAAGCCTACTAAAGTAATAAACTTTCTGTTGTCGAACATTGATTTGGCTTGGGGGCTGTCAGGTGTAATTTTTTATGAACTGTGCTCACTAATACGGAGGTGAGGAAACAGCGTCAAGCTAGCGTGAGTGCACACGTGAACCGCGCTTCGTCCTCGTCACAGATGCTACTATTTCACTACTTTTGGAAACAAAAATAAGAATTGAGGCGCTAACAGTTCCTCGATCTCGTCTCTGTGGAATAAAATCATTACAAAAAGCGGTAAACTGACCTTATCCAGGCTCTGTATGAGGTGGCACCAGGAGGGCTCAATGACTTCGACGCACATGTAGTACTGCAGATGCTGCACGCAGCTCAACATGCGCTGGCGCAGCGCAAACGCATCTGCGTACAAACGCCCCGCAGAGAAACGCTTCACTACTTTATTGTACAGCCACACCCTGGTGAATTATATAATATATGTACATACCTATATTTGAAATTCAATAACACTATGTTCCGAAATGGTTACACATTGCAAACACAAATTACCAGTTTGTAGGATTGTTTGAACCTGTTTATAAAAAACCGGTCAAATGCGTATCAAAATACGCACAGTGAAGAGTTCCGTAGTCGAATGAACGTTCACGGTTAAAATTCATTTTGAAATTATTTTTATTTATGTGTTATTTATTAATTTAGTTATTTTGTATAGTGCCATTTGTTGTTCTAGAATAGCTAATACCAATGCGTGAATATTTCAGCCTACTGGTATCTCAATATTAGTTTACTGATACTTCAAAATTCTATGAGATGACGCTAAAATTAACATTGTTGAAAAATTTTTATGTGTGGAAATGAGTTTTTTCAGGTATATCTTATCAAAGTAGAGTTTCATCCAAATCGTTACAACTGTTATCAGAGAAATAGAAATATATCATACAAAGTTATTCTGCGGTTGCTCAGTATGCTACCAAAAATATCTCGTATCTTAAAAACTACACAATATATTTCATTTAAACTAATTTGTAATGGTTTTAAAATTCTACTATCTTAAATTTCTCCGGAATTTTCCGTACCATATTTGAAAAGTTCAAGTTCAAAAGTCACTTTGATACCTCTACAACATTTTTGAAGACCTATCTAAAGATAACTCGCAAGCTTAATGTGCATTAGAATTATTTTTTCATCTCTCAGTTACATGTATGGAGCAACCATTAATTTTACTTTTTTAATAATTTGTCTACGCCATTGTATGGCGTAGAGAATGTATGGGTATGGGGTATGGGTTTATATTATACACCTACCTTTCAAATGTCATCTATATAGTGTCAATAGTTTCCGAGTAAAATAGCTATAACATACGGACCGATAGACAGGCAGTATAAAATTAAAAGGGTTCCGTTTTTACCAATTGGCTACGGAGCCCGAAAAACCAGATTAATTTGCGTAAGTGCTATATTTCACTTGTTGTAATTAAAATGTAATAATTATAATATTCTATAAGTATTAATCATTTACAAATTCTTTTATGCAGTTACAATATGTGTCTATAGTATTTATAGTATGTATGTGGGACGTTCTTTTTTTCTACCGACAATCAGAGCGGTGAATTTTTAGATTTTTCGAAAAAAAAAAAGACTTATCATTTCTTTATTGAAATGTGTTTAGAATTATTGCCCGAGTGTCGTACATTCCAGAAACGAATTGTGTATTGAAGTATTACTGGTATTTATTTAGAAATGTTAAGTTTTGTCGGAACGGTAACAAAAAATGAACACCTCCGTCACAATAATGTTATAATTTATTATTTATCGCGCGAAATCAAATCATAATATTTTTGTTCCTATGCTTAACTATTACACTTATTATACAGTTATTTTTATCTAGCTCATTACGGCGGAATTCTTATTATAAACTTAAAAATGTGTTATTTATTACCACTCTGTCACATTATTTCTTGTTAAGAGAACAAAGTTCAAAATACTGTGAAGGATATTACCGAAATTGTGATGAAACATTGGTTAACACCTGTATTCAGTATTTAATAGATGAATACGTTATTTTATTGAATTTTTCCAATAAATAGAATGATACGCTACTTTAATCTTTATTTAACTGGGAAACAAATTTGTGACAGTGGCTTATAAAGTGATATAATGATAGTACTTATTAGAATCGGACGTACAAAATTAACGTTTTAACAATTTTAGAGTTAATAAGACGACAACAAAACATAAAACGTCTCTTAAAATGTAATTTTAAGTCTTTTTCTGCTTGTAAAATCATTCTTTGGTGGTAATAAGATCATTCTAATGATCACTTTGCTTGATCTACGTTCAAATACTTCTTTTGCCTGGTCAAATTCGTAATAAACACGCCTTCTTCTTTTGATTTCTTTAGGAGTTGTAACTGGAACCAAATTTTCGAGTATCACATCTGATTCTACTAATTTAAATAATTTCTCGGTGCCACCAACAGTTTTATAAAACATCACTCGAACATCATGTCTTCATCCACGTCGCTTTTTGCAACTCCTATGTAAGTGTACTCAACTTCTTTCCGGATCTTTTTTTCCGTTTTTCACGACAACATCGATGTCTTTCCACCGCAGACAATGGGATTTTCCAATTCACAACCTAATGTTCACAACTTAAATAAATAATACAATTAATGATGTGATGACTAACATATGAAAAAAATAATCAGTAATTGTGAAAATCAATCTCAAAATTTCATAAATATTACAACTCGCACGCTTATTACGTAACTTGCAGACAGCATGCGACAGCCAATACCGCGCGATATCTGCTGTCAAAACGAGAATTTGTGTAATGTAATTTGTATAGCGGCGCTAAATCAACTGCGAAAAGTATATTTTACGGTCATAGAATAATAGATACGCAATCGTCATACACGATACCAGTTTTATTACAGTTAGTCACCGGTCGCGTAGTGATCGCGTCGCTGTCGCTGTCTGCAAATTTTTAGGTAATAAGCTAGTCGGTACCGTAACATATCACTCCGTCACACTTTTCGTGACAGAGGTGTAAAATAGCAGCGTTCGAGATTCTCAACCTTTACTTAATTATAAAATGAAAAACTGGGCGCATAGGGCAGATTTACTAGGAAGCTATAAATAATAATTGAAAACAGAAATGATAATAATATTTTAAGTATTAACTCATGTGACAGAGCAGTCTCACACGCGCCTTCTTCCACTATATTTGGGTGATTTTCTCGTTTCTCGAAATGTACCGTTGCCTATCGCTCTAAATCGAAATAGCTCTGCGCATTATTTTTTTTAAAACATGAGTGACAGAAAATATCTACAAAAATTATATTCAGCGGGAGACATCCAGTAAAATAAATTTTTATTTTAAAATATAAACCTTAATATTTATTTTCTTCTTAATAATGTATTTACGATATTTTAGGAGTTCAATAATGCTTTTAAATTAAATGAAGCCATTAGATTTTTTTACATGAGAGCATTTTGTAATTCTAGGTAGCGTAGAGAGACACGACTTATTTGTATATTATACATCTCCGTCACACTTTTTGAACACTATGTCACAATATTATTATAAAAATTCATAAAAATAAAAACGGAATTCTATAATGTTACAATGATCATAATGTTATAAAAATTTTTCAGAAAAAATAACTGAGAAATGGAATATTTTGGATGAATAATGATTACTTCTTTGAAAGAGACAAGTCATTATCGATAAAAAAGAAGAACGTCCCATGTGTAAAATGTAACAGCACAAAAAACTCAACATCACTCATACCCATATTATCTACTTATACATACATACATTTTACTAAGTACTCTCCTAGATCGTTGCTTAGGATCCATATTACAAAGACGATACACTGCACATGGCATGTGTAGGGGATCCAATATGCCACAGCAGCATCAATTTCAATTGTAATATAATTAAAATGGAAGCTATAGTGCTAAGTACAATGGTAGTGGGTTCAATGTATCACTAGCGATACTGCAGAGGCACATTATCACGTTACTGAGAACGTATACATTTATTGAACACAGCGTAGCAACTTAAAACCAACATATCATTGTTGATCACCGTAAAAAATTCTACATACATGTGTACTTAAATACAGGTTAATGCTATCCTGGCCCAGAGAATCTACACAGATAGAGACACAGTCTTTAAAGTTTCCAATGATACCATTTAAACATGATAACAAAACTAATCAAAACTTGACAGTTTCTATTATAATTTTGAATTTCAAGCACTGTATCTTTAACATGATTATTAACACAAATACCTATAATGACAGAGGGCATGATAGCTTCTTATTTCATCTTCTTATGATTTTCGAGAAGAAAACAGTTGTAATTGTTCTCTGTTTGAAATTTATAACATTGTTTTAAATATATTTACCAACCTGCAGAGTAACCTCTCAACATGTTTACAGTAGAAGAGATGTCTAAATATCATTTGATAGCAAGCTATAGCTTTGTGGTTGAGTATGAGCGAAACAGGCCATTTCACCTCCATACCAAAAGAGAATGTTTCAATACCAGTAAGTGGTGGACAATCCTTATTCTGTTTGTACTCTGTAACAAGATACTAATTTAAATATAGTTACGATTGGACCTTATGCTTAGATAATAAGGTTGACTATCGAATAGTACTATGAGACGCGCAATTTTTAGGGCTTGTATTTCGAGACCTAGACTTTGTATAGCTACGACCCTAAGATGCATTGCTAAGTTTAAAGTCTACTATCGACTGATATACGCAAAATTAGGGAACAAGAACCAAGTTTTAATTTGGAAAATTCCGAAGTGTCATGTACTCACATGTACAAAATGGGCGCGTCGAGAACAATGTTGTATTAGCGACCGGAATTATCCAGATTCCACCCTCCCTATTATTACACACTATTATTATTAGTGATTGAAAAAGCTCTAGAAGTTTCCAACCTCCTTTTAACGAGCTTAAAATAGGGCGACACGTCTATGAGAGACATAAGCCGCTCAGTAGTCCAACAATTTGAAAAAATGTTGACGAAGATGACGTCGTGCGTCTTTAAAAAAGAATGTCATTGTTAACATTTTTTAATATATTTTTCATTTTATACGCTATTGCCTTACTTTCTCTAGCTGACAGCTAACGCAAGGTCACAAACACATACGTATAATAGGCGAGATGTTTAAATAATTATTTTTTTTATAAAAGAGGGGGCAAACGATCGAGTCACCAGGTGGCTTACTCTTAACACTCAATTCCAATCACGATATACAATTACAATCGTAAAAAGCGCCTTTTGGTACTCTTCAATAGGAATGTAGCGACAATCGGCTTGATATAGTGTGGCAATTTTGTGGAACTAAATGAAATTGTATATTGTATTGCCGTTAGCTTTTTAGTACTCTTGACGCGTTTTTGACAGCTATAAATTGTATTAATTTTGAGTCCATATTGTATTGTGTTTGACAATAACAAAAATGTAACTTTATACGTATTATTTTTTTATTATACCCGGTAGGGATACAGCGTGAAGATATGTATGTATGTATGTACTTTTTTATTATTTCGAAAATAAACAGCTTTAATGGCAGGTTTCCATTTTCAAATTGATATTTTAAAAGAAGCACATAAGATAGACTGGAGATAGCGAAGGACTATACGTCATATAGGTCGTTATACAAACCAAACTTTTACTTTACGCTAGTAAACTAATTAATTTGTGCTTTTACTATGAGCGATAAAGAAGCAAATTATCGCCTTTTCGCGAATTTTAAAACATTTTAGAATTATATACACCTCAATACAAAAATTCTACAACATTACACCTAAGACTTTAAAAAAAAAAAGAAATACGCCAAGTGCGAGTCGGACTCGCGCACCGAGGGTTCCGTACCTATTTACAAAGTATTTATGTTAAGGGGCATCCATTAATTACGTGAGCTCAAAATGGGGGGAGGGGTCCCCCCACTTTGAGCTTAAGGGATCTCACCAAATCACATTTAAACTTCATATTTGCAAATCTCATGTCAACTTTAAAAAAAAATAAACAAATTATTAATATTATTTAATATATAATATATATTACAAAATATATAATTTTATTAAATCTAAAATCAATTCAGTCATTTAACTACTATAGCGTAAAGTGTAATTCTCAGGTGACGGGTGGGGGTGTCCCCCACCAAATCTCGCCAAGGTGCAGGGTCCAAATGAAAAAAAAAACAGCTCACATAATTAATGGATGCTTCGTTACGGATGTCCAAAACAGATAGACCTCAATTTTGGTGAACTTAACTCCTCTAGGTACGGAATTAAGTTAACTAAATAGCAATAAATTCCAATATTTTTATATATATTACTCACATAATTTGAGTAATTGTCTGAAATATTATTATTATAATTAAGCTATTAACCATATCTTTACTACAATAAAAACAATATTAATTAACTCGAGAAATATTACTAAATAAAAAATAATTCAACTTCTATTATAATAAGTTAATGATTTAATAAAATAATAAAAACTCGCTTGTGATAGTGTCGCCGACAAAGAAGATAATTTATTATGGAATGTTATTGTATTTCCTTTACATGCATTTGACGCGTCGAGAACACTTAATACTAATTACGAATATTATAGGTATTTATCTAAAACGAAAAAAATTTCATAACAAAAACTTTTGATTCGGAAAACTATCTAAATTATATTTTATACTGAAGTCGCTTCGTTACTCACACTACAATAAAGCTACGAAAGTCGCACGTATACATGAGTCTCTGAGCTGATTTGTCATAAAGCTCTTAATGTTTCTGATAATTAAAATATCACTATTTCGCAAAAAAATGTCAAAGGGTTCTTAAAAACGAACTCACTATATTAACAACTTGAATTTTATAACATCCGGCAAATGTAAACAAAAATATTTATTTTTAGACATTGATATCAAGTAGTGTTCAGCCAGCATTACACAGAATGCTGTGTAATGCTGGCTGAATGCTACGTCTTACAATTCAATAGCAACATAATATTCAATCCCAATACAATATCATTGACACTGTGCTCGTGCGGAATCTTGTTCAAGATTGAATTAGCGTAACATTGAATTGAGTTACAATTGCAATTGAGATCGCTGTCAAGAGTAAGTTCCCAGATGGAAAGTGATCACCGCCGCTCATGGACACCCGCGACATCTGGGGAATCACGGGTGCGTTACCGGCCTTTAAGGAGGGAGAGGGGGGAGAGGGGGGAGATGGGCCACCGGCGTTTTGTATGAGAGTGAAAGAAAGAGCAAAGGATATGACTCATGTAAATATGTAAACGTATAGCTATAGTACTATGTACGCTATTTTTTAAGTGTAAGAAGTAAAAATATTACACATCTAGCAGTGACCCCAGTGCTCCTGTTTTTAACCTCCTCTTCCCCTTATCTAATTCATTCCCACTCTATCCTTACTACTTCAGTTTAAAATCCAAAAATATTTTTCAAAACTTTTATTTTTTAATGTATTTAGAATATTATTTCAGAGTGCTGTTATAATATATGTAACCTTTCAGTGAGTTTATTAATGGTCAAAAAATAATCACTATTGGTGTTTGTCTGAAAAAAAAAATCAATGCTAAGGCATTTTCAAAGTATGTCATTAATTTTTTTTACCTTTTTCGTCTTCTGTTTCTATGGATAATATCTTAAACATTTGGAACTGCAGATCATAAGGCAATAATTCAACTCTCATATCTTCATTGTATGGATCGTGACTAGCTGCAGAAAGCCTGTAACGTATGCAAAAACCGAAGTGAATTACGTATTTCTTTAAAAGTAATGTATGAATGTCCTATAATTTAAAACACAGCAATCACCTTAAACATAGTCCTAAGAGAGATTCTAATTTCGACGGTATAATATCATCAATCTTTTTTGACAATTCCTGCTCTGTTGCATCCATATATTGAACAATAAAATCACCTTGACTCATCAAGAAATAATTTTTCACGGATTTCAATCTTCCCATTAAGTCATACTCCTTTAATAACAGTTCTAACAAGGATTTGCTGGCAAATGAATATGCCTTTTGTATTATAGCACCATAATTTTGTTCTCTAAGTGAGTATTTAATTTCCTCAGTATTTGATTTCGCAATTGATTTTCCTGTAAATAAAATTAATATCGACAATAATTAAGGAGATTGTATTATGCAATTTTTACATCATAATTACAAAATTTACACCAAAACTGTATCTTCCTTTTGCTTTTCCTTCCTTCCTTCCCAACAATACCATAAAAAAAAACTCAAGCAACGAAATACTTACCACATTGGCTTATTACATTTAAATATTTTCCAGTCCTCAATATAATATCAGTGAACTTATCAAGAAACTTTGGCACCCTGTCCCTTTGGATGCTGTATCTTTTTTCCCAATAATCTGCTGAATAATCGACTGGAAGTTCCTCTTTATTTATTAACTCATTATCTTCTATCATAAACTCCTAAAATATGAAATAACATTACTTTTATAATAATACAATTTTCAAAATAACAGGTAAGAGATTGTGATTTATACTGCAAGAAGCAAGGTCATTGGAGTCTGGGTTGGGTTTTGATTGACTAGAAATAATTTTTCTAATCTCATTGTAATCGAATTGGAGCCTGTCTTGATTAGATATCTACTATATGAACCTCCCCTGACGTGAAAGATGGATCCGCCCTAGGTTGGACTTCAAATTTATCCTGAATCAACGCCTGGTACCTAAACTAAAACTATGGAAAGCTTCATTAAAATTCACTTCGTAGTTGTTGTATAATGTAAAAGCTTAGAAGAAATACAGAGTCAAAATTCAAAATTCTCAATGTTTTTGTCATGATTTTCAACTACTATGGGAATAAACAAAAGTTGCGATTCCTCTACAAGGAAGATCATTCTCCTTTTTCCTGACAAAGGTTGCTAATACAGGAAAATAGCGAATTACTTGCAATGCTCTAAAGATATGGCCATGAATGCTATCAAGTATTTCAAGAAGTTGTTTAATACAACAGAAAATGTACCTATGAAACCGAGACCTAGAAAAACAACGCCACCAGCAGACTCAAGAATGATATTGTTAGCCAAAAAAGAACCATTCAAAGGATCAGAGCTTATTTGTTTGGAAGTATTTGGTGCTAGAGGCTCGAGAGGTGTGTCGGCAATAACAATTAGAAGGCGATTATGTGAGGCAAATTTATTTGGAAAAATATCTCGTAAGGTGCCACTTTTAAAGAAAATTAATATCGAAAATATATTAGTTTGCTAAAAAATATGAAAAATGTACTATTTTCGGATGAAACAAAAATTATTATGATTAATTCTAACAAAAAACAATATGTGAGACATCCTCCGAATAAGAAAGGACCCAGAGTATACGAAGAAAACAGTCGAAACATGGAGGTAATATCAAAGTATGGGCCTATTTTTCCAGACATGGTGCTGGATCTGTCAGGAAAATTGTAGGCGATATGGACAAAGTCCAATACAAAAATATTTTAGAGGAAACCCTAAAAATTTAAAGAAAAAATTACCCTATGCCGAGGAAATCTGGTGGTTTGGACTTGCCAGCAAGACAATGATCAAAAACACACAGCAACAGTGGTTTAAAGACTTTCTATAGAGCCAATCAGTAACAGTCTTAGAATGACCCCTGTACAGTCCTGATATCAATCCTATTAAAAAGTTGTGGTACAATGCGAAGAAAATGGTGGCCACGAAAAGTATCGCTACGTTCAACTTTACATGGCTTTTAAAGAAACATGCGAGCAAATTCCAATATCAACATGCAACAAATGCCAAAGTGATGTCAGGCTATTATTGCTGCTAAAGGACATGCGACGAAATATTGATAACTTACAAATGCTTTTAAAATATGTCCATAATTAATTATAATAAAGTTCATTTTAACATTTGCGATATTTTTTTTTAGTTAGTGTGTCAATTAGTGGGCCATACCTTTGTTCATACAGATTGAAATTTAGTTAAACCAGAATAAAAATGTAGGACATCTCAACTTTATCGAAAATATTTAATTTTAAAATCTTACAATACCTATTTGAATGATTTAAATATTCTTGCAATCTCCTATTGTATTAAAGTAAAAAATAAATGAACAAAACCTCAGTTAACTCAATATCGCCTGATTGTCTTTAATTATGTGAGCAACAATGTATATAAAAAACAATGCTTACTTGAAAGGGATCAACAATAGTGCCTTTGTGGATCCACTGGTCTAGAATGTTAAGATAAGGTCGGCAGGCACGTTCTGTCAGGAACAATGATATTTCTTGCGCTCGCATGTCACCCATAAATTTATTTGTTTTATCATGTAACACTGTTAATACAGCACCTCCACGAAATTCACTCTGTGGAACACAACATTAAAAAAATATAATCTTGAAACCTATCTCTGTACATCTAGGTTCCTTTCTGTGTTCTGTATGCAGATCTTTTGAAAATTTGCAAATAAATTGTAATTTCCTTTAAATATGTTTCAGAAGTCAAAATTAATGTCTCACAAGAAAGGCAAATTTTTTAGTGAAATTTCTTTATATTTTTCAATATTAAATTACTATTAGCAGCAGTCACTGCTAAGAATGTTTGTGTTACTCTGATAATAATTTAAAAAAATACAAGTTTATTTTACATGTCCCAAAGATAAATAATATGAAATGAAGCTCACATGCAAAAATATTTTAGATCAGGGCTACCATGACGAGTTGCAAAGTATTGCTACTAAAAACCTGTCGTACGTTGAATTTATGAAAACTATCTGCAATTATAATTAATCAGTGTACAAAACGGTTATTATTATTAATGGTTTGGATATTTTGTCATAAGTGGTAATAAATTGTGTATTTATATAATTTCCGTAGACAGAGAATCAAATTACAATAAAATCGAGTGCCTTGCTCATTGCCTATACAAGTTCGTGTCTCTTGATAGCTTTACAACCTGCATGGTAAGAGGAGTAGCTGGAACCATTATATGAGTATATTTATGTCTCTCTAGAAGTAGTATGGGAGAATATTTTTGGTTATCTAGTTGTGTCTTAAGCTAAGGTATCAAAATTACAAATATATTTACCTTTCCAATACTCATTACAATAGAAGCAAGAACTTGCATTGTGTGCATTGTGGGTAAAACAAAGTACCACAGTTTTTGCAAAGTCAAATTTCCAGACATGTGTTCTGTTTCTAACTGAGCTATCATTGTCTGAAATTAGAAAATGAATGATAACTAAACATGTAATTGATTTCTCTTTAAATATAAAAAATAATAAAAGACAGTTCTCATAGAAGTTTGGACATAAGAGTATGATATTAACTCAGTTTTGTATGTAAGGTATACCTTGTATTCTTGGTATACAAATGATGCCTTATTGTGAATTTTATTGAATGGTTTTGACAATATAATACTATGTCAGTTTTTTTATAAGGGAGGTGCACATATCTTATTTCTCCCAAAAAAGTCCTTTTTTTATTTGGAAAACTACTTAATATATATCGGTTTCTTTGCACGGTCCAGTTCTCAAGAGTTGCTCAATAATAAAAAGTAAGTATCTATATCCTATTTTTTTCATTTTTGACTTTACGTAAACAAATAAGAAACTAACCAAAATTTCGCAGTTTTCACCGTTCGCTGGTCGGGCGTATTACACGTAGCACTCTAATAAAACTGCTTTTCCGTTATATAAACGAAACCAATATGCGAGTGGCACGATTCATTCAAAAGGTAAGACAGAATAAAAATAGAAGTATATTATTTTTACGATGTGCAAACAATAATAATCTCCTACTATTTATTTTGAAGTGTTTTTTAGAAATATAAATCTTTACACTTATTGTGACATTATTCTTTTAATTCTTTTTGGGTTTAAATGAAGCACAAAGACACATACGAACAAAAATTCTAATATTTGTTTACTAATAATAACTAATAAGTATTAAGTATGACATCTGAATCAATCATTTGCGAATTATAGGTAGACTGCTTAAGTGAGCCCTCGCCCGCGCGGTACAGAGGTATGACGACAAAGGGGATCGAGGGAGGAGCAGGCGGTAAGCGCGCGAGTGTGAGACACGAGAGGTGAATTTCGCACTGGACAGTTCTGAAATATGTGACGTCATAGAGGTTAACGATTAACATGGTGGTGTTTTTTTAATGAGAAAATTAATTTATGGCGATAATTTGAATGAAAAAACTTTATGCTAATGTAAAAAAATAAAACAATCGGTAATAAACTTTTGTATTATTATTTAATGCAAGGTAACAAGATTATAAATCAATCACTTATATTATAAATATCACTTTAACTTGATTTTTCACTTTCGAAGTTGTCATCATCAGAATCGTCCTGCACGTTAAACAACATCGTCTAAAAGCCTGTCATGTTTGCAGTATTCGTCCTCAATTTCAATTACGTGGTTAACACAATGCTCCCACTTCTCTGCGGAATATACAGCAAATAATCCCTCTAAATGTATTTTTTTTTGGTCCAAATTAGAATCGATACTTTTTGTGCTAATTGCTTAATGTCCTCTCAGACTAATTCAATAGGGTTCAGGTCTCGGTGGCATGGAGGCAAACGCAACACTTCATGTCCGTTTTTTTTTCAATAACTCATCAATTTTGTAAATATCTTCTGTGAAATGCCATTAATTAGTTGTAATAAGTCACATTTTCTAAGTTTATCATCAAAAGACACGTTATGTCGTCGTAACCATGCTTGCATAGATGACTTGGTAGAAGCCATAGTTGGCTTTTTATCTTCTCGAACTGAATGATAAGCTGCGTTATCCATGACTATGACAGAACTTGGTGATATATTTGGCAAAGCTTTTCATACATACATACATACATACATATCTTTACGCCGTATCCCTAACGAGATAGTCAGAGAGGACGGAACGCCACGTGTCGCGTTCCTTAAATACTTCTCTCGCTTCCTCAAATCTCATCATTCTCCTCACACATTTTCACCTAGGTATGAGTGCTTTTGCGACAGCTTTTCATTTGCTCATTTACTGAAATTCTCGAAATTCATGTCATTGTGATAATCGCCTGTTGTACATTTGGATTTGAACATCAAAACTGCTCCGTCTACAAATCCAGCTTGAACTCCACAATGTACGATGATCAAACGTGGCCCTTTACCGATATGGGACAGCACGTCACGCTCATTCTTTGATTGCCAACATTTTAAAACGTTATGATATGCATTGATATAAGTTTCGTCAAGATATAAAATGGTTCGTCCTCCTCTACGGTATTTCTTAATAGAATTTAGGTATTTCCACCTCCACTATGTTATATTTGGCTGTTCGATAAGGAGTACCCTTTTAGATTGACATCTCTTAAATTTAAAATCTAGATCATGTAATAATAGCCTTAAATATTCCCTGCCGCAGTGTAATATATTTTCTTCTATAAGTACAGCATTCAAAGATTTCAGAGTTGGTATTTGTTTTTTATTGTGAAAACTCAGTAACGTTTCTTCTTATCACTCTTTTTGTGGAATCGTCCACTTCCACTCTTTTTCTGCGAACCTGTTTTGGTTTTCCTAGTGACTTAAATTTTTCGTTGTCCTTCAATGCCTTCCCTTGTTGTACAATTCTAGATTCAGACTTTTCCGAAAGTCCAGTAACTTCTGCTACGGTTTTGTTCAAAGGTATATCTTGTTGATATTCAGCAGAATTTGGGACCAGTATTTTTCTTCTAAAATATTCGTACACGTTATAAGTCATTTGCTTGGATTGACTATTAAGTTTGTGTCCGAGGATATTTCGACTCATCTTGAGATGAGATTGTAATCTCATGTATAAATCTCACAACACACGTGTGAGACCTAAGCGCGTGGCGAGTGAAATGAGCTTCGGCAAGAATGCACCTGCCGCCCGCTCCGCGCTTGATTTCCTTTATCATCGGAGCCCCGCGCCCCTGTACCGTGCGGGCGAGAACTCACTTAAGCGGTCTATTTCTAATTATGTTATAAATGTCATAGTTGCTACATTTGTTTACATTAAGGACAAATATGAAAAAAAAATAGAATATAATACATTATCTTAATCGATAATAAAAATATTAAAAATAATGCTATAAATCAATATTTTAACTTAAACTTACATAATAATCTTTCAACAAAATCTCAATAGCAGCAACCAGGGCATGCAATACCTGTCCTGACCACATATCACAATGCTCAATAAACCTTCTCACTATAGAGTAATTGGAAGCAAGTGGCAACATTTGTTGCACTATCTGCTTCAATGCATCATCAACATCATCGGATATTAGAAAGACACGGGGCTCGAAAGTGCCTTTGACTGGTTGGTGGACAATATAGTTGCCTGGTACACCAGCAAATATGTACAACAATTCATTAATTATTATGTTTTCTTGAGATGTTAGTGGTACACCAGCTGAAACATTCATTGTTTTGCATTAGGACATGTATTTCTAATACACACAATCAATAATATTAATGTCATATATAATTCAGACACCAAAATGAACAAGCAAATTAATCTATAAACCTTTTAAATTTTAACTATGTATGAACTGATAAATACTACAAAACAACATTGCAATACACGTCTTCTGTGTATTCGGTTATTTATAACTTTCAGACTGCTAACTGATTTCAATGCCAAAATTACCACAATTTATATCATTTAACAAGAAAGGTCTCTATGTCTATAACACATTCACATCGTCTGTGCGATGCCAGGGTGGATCACTAGTATATCTATACATTTAAATTCTGGTTTACAAAATATAACTATGCCTATGCACATTTTGTGTGATTGCGGACCACTGATGCGCAATCGCAGATCCTGTCTCGGCCAGTATGTTCCGAGTCCGGAGGAGGTTCAGCGCGTCACTCCAAGGAACACCCTGCAGTTCTTGACTGCAGTCGGACTTGACAGTGTTTTGTAACACAGTGATCACAATACGTCAAATCTGGTCGCAGAGATACAGGTCTGGTGGGACCTAATAGCCACTTACATCAAAAACAAACCAAAAAAAAGAACCCCTGTGAACAGCGCTCCTATTTCAAACTTTTTTGATAACTTTCTAGTAGTTTCTCATCAACTACAGCCATCACTTTTTCGTCCTAATTATCACATTGGTCAAATCTCTCTGGGCTTCCCTATCATTAGATGTTACTTGATGAGTCATGAAGCTTGGTTGTTATTATACCTAAATTTTTCCTAGTCACATTTCATACAATGGCGTAGCTTAGTGGGTGCGGCAGGGGCGGCCCGCTCCGGGCGGCACATTTCAAGGGGCGGCAAAGTTTCACAATAAATAATAATAATACCTTGTAAGTTTTTGAACCATTTCATATTTTTGTCGCACCTACGAATCGGACCGATTGAAATGAACGCGGAATTTTTTATTATTTATACTGTAACGAAATCGGGGAATCCCCTTTTCTTTAAATGAATGCATAATAATGACATCTTGCTCATTGTAGTGACTGACAACACCGTCTGTACTGACTTGCAGGGATTCCCCGTATTTTATTTTGTACTTGGATTGTTTATGACTAATATTTAGCGAGAATGGCTTCTACCATATAAAGAAGTGTTCAATATTGTATTTGTAGGTGTTAACATGCAAATTAGGTTACAGTACGGGTAAGTCCCTTCGGGGAAGTCCGTGAGTGATGCTTCGACAATTCAAAGATTGATGGATCGTCAGTTGTCTAATTCACATTAACTAATCGTATCGTGTATCTGTATACGCTTTCCAAATTGTGATTTTAGTGAACTTCGTGAAAATTTGTAATGTTCGTGTAATCTATACTTTCAACTATGTGAGTATTAAATATTTTATGTAATTGTATGTTTGACTATCTGCTATGTTGTTCAAGCTGTAATTTATTAAAATTAAAATATCGGAACAAGTTAATTTCAGTAAAGTAAGTTATATTTTTTTTAATTTATTAGTAATTATTTTGAAATGTTCTACCTACTATTTTATTATATATGTGTCAATTTTTTTTTTGTTTTAGCATCAAAAATGAAAAGAGTAAAAGAAAGTGGGGCATCTTACCGTATTCAAAGATGAGCTAAGTCGGAAAATAGAAAAAATAAAGGGGCTTTACTTAAATACGAAAAGTCCTGTTCCTGATACGTCAGATTCCACGTTGGGCTTAAATTCATCAAAGACAACTAGGCCTTCAAACCCAGAACAAGCTAAAAAAATACAAGAACTTGACACTGTTGATCTGGTGCCTGTTAGAAATGTTGATATTGTTCCTGAAGATCAAATTCCAACAACATCTACTCAATTAGAGTTTGCATCTGTAAGTCTACTGTCTAGACATGGATTTTGATAGCTTAGGAACAGATACTGATACAACATCGGCATTGTATGCTATTCAATACCAAAACTTGGATAATATTGGAAATTGACCTGAACACATAGAAGAAAATATGCGATTGCATCTCATTCAGCAAAGCCAGGAAGTTGTTCAGCATATCAATACTAACTTCGCCAAAGCGTCAACAGTAACACGTTTAGATTCGTGCACTTTAACAACAAAAGGAGAGACAAGACGGCTTACCCAGGAATGGTTTTACCGCACATTGACTTTTTTTTGTATTGAATTTATTATTTGCAATCAGTTTCCACATGACTATTAAGCGAATGTTTTGAAGTGTAGTTGACTTGTGGACGAGTCTCTCCATCAAGAGGCTAGTCTCTTCTCTTAACAGACCAAATCAGTCCGGGCGGCCAAGTTCCATGAAGTCGCGCCTTTTGAGACGCCTTATATATGTGGGCATTGTCAGTTGGGTCGCCAGTTCGTTAGGGTGTGCCCTTAATTTCGGCTCATATCTTCTGGCAAACAGTTTGATTTCCTCTCTTACAGTGTTGACTTGATGGATTTCGTGCACTTCATCATTACATATGTACCAGGGAGCGTTTGTTATGTTTTTTAATATGCAATTCTGCATCCTTTGTATTAGGTTTATATTTGAGCCACAAGCCACACCCCATAGTTGGATGCCGTAGGTCCAAATCGGTTTCAGTATGGTTTCATAGATGAGGAGTTTGTTATCCACTGAGAGCTTAGAGTTTCTTCCAAGGAGCCAGTATAGGCTACTGTATTTGGATTTTAATTGTTGTCGTTTGGATTCCAGATGTTTCCTCCAATTAAACCTTCTGTCCAGGTGCATTTCCAGGTATTTCACTGAGTTGCTTTGCGGTAGGTATTCAGCATCCAGCCTTACTGGGGGGCAATCTTCTCTTCTCAGTATAAATGTGACGTGCATTGATTTTGTTGCACTTGACTTTATTCACCACTTTTTTAACCATTTATCCACTCTGTCTAAGCTTTTCTGTAGAATTTGTGATGCTGTTGCAGGATTATTACTGACTACCAGTATTGCCGTGTCGTCTGCGTATGTTGCCGTAGTCACGTTTTGCATTTGAGGTAAATCAAATGTAAAGATGTTATACAAAATAGGCCCGAGGACTGAGCCCTGAGGTACTCCCGCAGATATATCGTGGAATTATGACAGAGAGTCGCCCTCCATGACCTGAAAAGTTCTGTCTGACAGGTACGAGTCCAGTACCCCATAGAATGGGTGTGGGAGGTGTGTTTTAATTTTAGTTAGTAGTCCTTTGTGCCATACCTTGTCAAAGGCTTGTTGTACATCCAGGAATACAGAAGAGCAATATTCCTTTCTTTCCAGTCCGCACATTGACTAACGGCGAAAAAGTTTTACATGCTTGGATGGCTTATTCTCCTTCAAAAGCATCATTAATTTGCTTTTGCTGTCGTTTATTTGAGAACGTAAACACACCGAATGGATCAAAGTTTGGCTCATCTGATGGAATTTGGACTTGGTGGAAATTAAAGCCTAAAGTTTGAAGTCACGAATCAAGTGCACTACACAACCAAAATTATTGCAACTTTTTAGAATTGGTGCATTTCATTGCAAAATATGGTCCTGTACTTCGATAACATCTTGTAAGATCTAAAATCTGTGGCAAAATATCAATCACGTATATGTCACCAGAAATCCGAAATGAATTTGATACAATTTTGGGAAACAAAGTTCGCCATCGGCAACAAAAAATAAAACTGGTGAAGGAATTTCAAAGATGGCTGATGGCCTCGATATAAGCAACTGTAGATGTCAAGCATATGATAATGCTGCTGTTATGGCTGAAAGGCATTAAGGAGTTCAGCAAAGAACTAGAGAAATAAATCCCAAAGTTGAATTCGTACCTTGCTCAAATCATTTGTTAACCTGGTTTGTTTACATGCTGCCTAAGTTGAGGCCAGTTCAGTAACTTTTTTCGGCACATTATAACATTGCTATTAATTTTTTTTTCCATGTCCACACATCGTTGGGAAGTTCTGATAGCAGTTCTAGGCAAAAGTTTAAAAAGGGTTCAAGACACGCAATAGAATGCAAGAGGCGATGCCGTAAAAATGATATGGCATCACAACAAAGACATTCTCGTCACTTTGGAAAAACTGACAGAGACAGGTGAAAGCTTAAACACGAGAACAGATGGAGGAACTCTGCTAGTTACGATGCAGTCATTTTCCTTTCTTTGTTTCTTGGGCAAAGCCTAAAGCACTTCTGGCAACCAGTGCTACATGAAGTGAATGACGCACAAAAATATTTACAAACAAAGGGACTTGACATAAAACTGCGCTCAGGGAATAAATGCTTTGCAGATGGTACTAATACAGAAACCAGAGGAATGGGCAGATATAAGTTATGCAAAAAATATATATGAAGAACATTTCCATCGAACCTCAGAAGCGCATAATATGAAGGAATATTTTTGATGACCAGAGATGCTAACTTGTCTTATGAAAATGAGTTGAGACGGAAGCTGGTTTCTTCGTTAGATAGAATCATTGAAAAAAATCGTGAGCGTTTTCAGCAGCTACAGAATTTGGCGGATAAATTTGTTTATCTAACGCCAGCTATATTACTAGATTCAGATGACACTAAATGTAATCTAGACTACACATCTGCCGAAATTGACGAGCGGGACTTCTAGGTGGAACAACTTCGAATGCGGACTTTTATTGCTGCCACAGGCAATGAAAATAAATTAATTAATGCAGACTCACTTGAATCATTAAAAATTGTGAAATCCAAGCTGGAAGATACTCTGCACATTATTATAATAATGCTCCGAATATTCTTCACAATTGCCATAAGCAATGCCAGCTGTGAGAGAAGTTTTTCAAAATTGAAATTGATCAAAAATTATTTAAGATCAACAATGAGTACTTTAAGCCAGCAATCTGGCTATCTTGTCTATTGAGCAAGAGGTGTGTGATGCTATAGACATTGATAGTGCACTTAAAAAAAGTATAGGAATAATGTTTTAGTTAAAGAGTTCTGTTTTTAATTCTAACAAGTATATAACATAACATAACTTCACGCTGTATCCCCAACGGGGTAGCCAGAGAGGACGGAGCGCCAGGAGTCGCGGTCCTTACACACCTCTTTCGCTTCCTCAAATCTCATCATTCTCCTCACACATTTTCGCCTAGGTATGCGAGTATATTATTTTCAAAAAAAATAACAGTATTGTTCTAGTTCTAATAGAAAGTCGATTCGTATTTTAAATTCAATTTGCTAATAACTTAATCTTGTCCATCGATTTTCGATTGAAATTTTCTTCCGCCCGGGGGGCTGACACCCAGGATACGCCACTGATTTTATACAAAAAAATACAAATCTATTATCATTTTTGTTAACATATTCAATGAACTAGTACATAATGGAAAATCAATAAAAAGAAATTTTTCTCAAATATGTTCACAGTAAAAGGAATAATCATGTTACTTGTGAGTTTATACATACATACATATATTCACTGTATCCTTAACGAGTAGTCAGAGTAGTAATGTGGTTGTTGTGAGTTTATCTTATATATTTCAATGTGTTAACAGGGATTGCAATTGTTTTGTTTTCAAATTTCTCAATACTCAAATTTAATCTAGTGTTTTCGATTCACCTAACACTTACTGAAAAAATATTATAATTCATTTTATATGTAATTCCGTACAAACCTAGAGGTGCTATAATTGGAACACATTCTTTAGGAAAGTCCCAAGACATGGCGGGATAATCTTTATACCAATTAGGTAAGTCTAAACTATTGTACCAATTTGGACGCAACTTTGTTTCTTTTTCTTCAAAGGATTTCATGACAAGTTTCTTACTTTCATCCACAGCTTTCAGTAATTTATCTTTTATCTGTAACAAAACAAAAATGTTAAACCTCTTGCCGGCATCTATAAAAAAGTGGATTATTCAACATCTTAAAAGTACATTTATAAGTTCTTGGATTTGATACTGGATGAATTATGCGAGTTTCATTAATTAGTAAGTAGATTATTGGTAGTAACCTACCAGGGTTTGTAATATGATAAATAAACCCCAACAATTAGTTTAAATGACCAACAAGGCAAAGTGAGCATTGTCAATTATTAAAATAAAAACAAAAGGATAGGTAAGGATAAGCTAAGATAATCGGCCCCTAATTTGGGCAAAAACCACATAAGACATATTTCAAATAAAGAACTATTTACATAATCTACAGGATCTGTATTTTATTGTTATGTAAGAAATTATTCACCAATATTCTATTTCAAGAGCAATAAATATGCTGCAAAAAAGAGTTCTAATGATGATTTTTCAGAAAAATAGTGATTTCTGGACATTACACATAAAGCACATTTTTTTTCACTTTTGTTGTTGCATTCATACATTATCTAGAGCCTAAAGAATAACATATAAACAAAAATAGTGCTAAAAATGCACTCATAGTTAAATATTTTATAACAAAAAACAGAAATAAATGTTTTTAAGTGTTTTTAAGATTTATAACAAAAAACAGAAATAAATGTTTTTAAGTGAACCTAATTTTTCATTTTCATTGTTTTTGTTAATAGTAAATTTTTCGATTAATTTGTTGTATGTTTTTTTACACACAGGTTTTGATCTTTCAAAATATAATATGATTTTTTTTCATGGAACCAATTTTCTCAGCTTATCATCGTACCCCTTCTTTCCCATGTGATAACACTGGTTTGACACCACATGAGGCATAGGTAGTTTAATATTGAAACATTTACCTGTGGCAGATCTTCTTTGGTAATTTGGTGTTTATTGTCACCTAAAATTGGTTTTGGAGCAACTTTTGGTTTACTGATTTTTAATTTCTTTTCATCACAAACCAATTTGTAAATTAATTCTATAATGTCCGACAAATTATCAGTACTGAAAAAGATAACTATTAATTTAAAAAAATTAACTATGTGTTTGAAATTAAGCTAATAATAATAGACCTAGCCAGGAATCGAACCTGGGACCCTCAGCTTAGAAGCCAGAACTTCATGGATACTTCAAGAGGCAGTGTAATTGCAAGACAATGACATGCCAGAGGCACGCCTCCGATAACATATTATGTATTTACTTGAAAATATTGTCATTAAAATCTCATACTTGCGATTTTTCATCTCTTCGTATTTTTTTAGGAACGTTTTAGCGTTAGCAGCCTTAAGAGCCAATCTCTGAGCGTATTCGTTAACTTGCTTCGAGGTGATGTTGCTATTGCTGAAATTAGGGTCGCTATGAATACAATCAGAAATCATATCAGCTTCTAAATTGCACCTGAAATATAAAATTCATGCGTAACTACAAACAAATATACCGCGAATACACACTGGTTCTAATTTGGCTGGTTCAATTTCATACCCTAAGGCGTCCAGAAGCTCTTTGATTGTACTCTCCATTTTATCTTTTGGTAATATCCAGGTCTGAGACATTTTCAGCTATAAACAAGCCATACATTTATTTCGAAATGAAATTGGCTAAGAAATGTTTTGGTCACCTTTGGCCACAAGATTTGACAGTTAGCATTTCAAACAAATTGTTTGGCATTGACTATTAGCCGTTTGACAGTTGACTATTTTTTCATTATTATTTTTTTTTCTTTCTTCATGGCATGGCGCACAGATTAGCGCATTTGCCAATGTCACGTATTACTAAGTAAGAATCGACATGAAGCACGTTCGAAGCAAATTCGTTTTTTCTTCTAATTGTAAAACTCCTCCAGTAAAGTGATAGTGGGCTTTACTGATCAGAAGAGCGCGAGAACTTCAGCTACACATGTTTATTTAGACTTGCTCCATTCTTTTCACTTAAACAGAACTTTAAAACACAATATACTATTACTTTTGTACTTTAAAACTCCTAAAAATGTAAAAAATAGAAAATCTAAATAAAATGACAACCTCACTTCTCCTGTTTCCGCCAAAAAGTCCCTACGGTTCGACTATCGTTTGCAGTGTTGCCTTTTTGCCAAATGTAATAATAAAAAATAATAATAATTTATTTTAGATTTACAATATAATTATATTTGTCTTGATCTTTTCCTCTTTTATACTGGTAACTCATTTCATATTTAATAATATAATTTTGCCATTCTCGATCTCAAGTAAAAAAGTGGTGTATCTCTTGTGTAAAACGTTTGTGTTTTTTCTAAGTGTAGTCTAAGTCACAGACTAAGGTCTAAGTCCATGTGATGACAGCACTCCTCAAAAAGCGATATCAGATTTTAATGGAATTAAAAAGGACTAATTTGAAAGAACAGGAAAACATCAGTTGCACATATTTATTCAAATTTTTAAATTTTCTCAGCGCATAATTTACTAAGTATTACTTTTGTACTTTAAAACATAAAAACCAAAAGAATAGAAAATCTAAATAAAATGCCAACTTCACCTCTCCTGTTGCCGAAATAAAGCCCTTGATATCTTAATATGTAAAGTACGTTTAGCTACAGTGCGTTATCCTGTTAAAATTGCCAAAAAGCAAAGGGGAATAATAATAAGATTGTAAAATTCTATGACAATAAGATTCACGAAAATATGTAAAAGAGTCATTTGTCGGACTTTTATGGTTGGATCTTGATTCCGCATTATGATGTCACAAAAATAAGTTAAAAATACCGAAATAAAGTGTAACGAGGTAACCTGTTCACCTGTTGTATAAATATCATAAACATCTAGGTACTAACTTTATGATAAATATATACTTGGTCTGAATCCCCCCTTATTCACAACGCTTCGAAAACTTTCTTTACGAATCCGAAAGAAAATACATTTATGAACCATGTTACAAAATGGTAGAAATTCTATTCATTTTGGTAGAAAATATTAGTGTGGTTTAAACGTATGACATTTTGACAATCACAATGTATTTGGTAAAATATCATAAATAATAATTATGAAAAAGAAATTACTTAGTCTTTTTTAAGATTACACATTTTTGTAAATTATTTTACTTGCATTCGAAGAACTAAACGGGCTTTATAAATACGATTTGTGCTGTCTGTGCTTATCGTCTGTGCGTTCAACAAGTTCAAATAAATTATACTAGATGTCGCTTAGTAAAAATTAATGATAACTACTTACAACATTAATAGAAAGTACAATCAAAGATTAATCAGTTACTAAAAAGTACAATAGCGTTTTTATTTTTGATTGTTGTTGTTTCTAAAAATACCTCAAATACCTCAAACAATGTTTAGCTATGCTGCTATGCATTGCGTAGGTAGCTAATAAAATATATTATAAAAATACAAGGCAGATTATAATCCTTAGGCTTGTATTTAAAAATAGCACGAAATTTGTCTAGAAGACTAGATTACATACGCGCACGCAATTCGTTTAGATTTTTGACGACAGACGTCATCGATTATTTACTATATACCTACATATATGAGAACCGACGTCTTGGTGATGCCACTGCCCCAACACGGTACCTACAAATTATTATTAGCGTTATCCTTTCCTTATGATTTAAACGTAATCTAAGCTGTAACCGACAATAAGTGTTTGGCAAAATTACTAATTTACTCGTTTCGGAAACGTTTTTGACACTAAAAAGTCGTCAGAAGAATCCGAAGGTTTCGTCCCGAAATGAACTGTCAAATCATGTCGTTTCGGAAAACTTTCGGATTTGTGAATTGCGTTTAGACAAAATCATTGAAAAGTTTCCTGTCGGATATGGAAAGTCGAGTTTCCGACATTTGTGAATAACCCGCAGGTTTTTCTAGAGATGGGTAGCCTAATTTTTTAAAAAGTATGGAAACGGAAATACAAAATTCGGCAAAGCGTGTCCCCACTGAATTCTAAACTGCGAAGAATATCTGAAATTATTTTGTTAGCCCTTTAGTATTTTTAATCAAAAATGATTGCAAATATTGTAGAAGAAACACCTAGCTTGTGAAAAGAAATAATTTTTTTTTGTCGACAAAGTAACGCCACAGTGAAATGTACTTATTTTTATTATATGTGTAAAAAGAAAAACTGGCTGACAGACAAATTACACAAGTTTCTTATACGGTGAAGGCTCCGTTTGCTCCGAAATGAGTTTGAGTAAGGAACACGATTATTTCACATTTTCGCATCTCTCATAATCTTCCCTTATTCATTTAACAGTTCCATTCACAATCTTTTCATTGCGTTGATCATAATTATAATAGATGGTTCAAAGAGGCTACACAACATTGAGGTAAACCATTCGTAAACTTTTCTCCATTCATTTCTTCATGATAGTCTCCAGTGATTTTTGTCGCAAAAGCCATAAGAGAACCTTCGACAAACCCGTTGATAGTTCCAGCGTGACAAATTATAAGCCGCGATCCTTTTCCAACAGGAACTTTGGTCGTAGATGCTGCAGTGTCATTGGTCCAAGAACGACTTACAGTATGTTAGCATTAAGAAATTTTTCATCCAAAAACACGTTTTGCCAATTTTCAATTTCTTTCACTTCTCGTAAAAAAGTATACCTTGCCTGCACATCGACGAAATCCACAACAAAAGGCGTAAATAGAGTCCAAATTAACGAGCAAGGCTCAACAGAAATCCAATATCAATATCCGATATCCAAAGCCAGGTCAAAACTATATCACAATCGCAGTGCACTCACAGTTTGTTTTTTTTCGAAGCAGCGTCAAGCCGAAACTGCTTTGTTCTGCATTGCGCATTAACGCGAGTTTGCTGGAGGTGGTAGTTGTGCTGGCCAGCGATCCTATATGTAACGATCGTATTAGAATTCATTTGTTAAAATTTCGAATTTCGAAAATCATAAATGCCGAGTTGTGTGGTAAATAAGTATAGTTTAATTATAATCTTATAACTTATATTTAAAATATAATTGTAATAATAGTAGTATAATTAATTTATATGGCGCTGTTTTTTTGTTAGTAAAAACGTGAAAAGATTTGTTCGGGGGACCATATTATATACTTAGGTTAGACCATAATATATTATATAGTTTAGAAATCAATGTAATAAATTAATTTTGTGTCCTAAAATTATACATGCGATAAATTTTATTACTAACTGTACGTCACTATTGGCAATAAATAATAGTAATATAAACAAACATCATTAATTAACTTCAAACATAGTTATTAATTTATACGAAACCTCATGAGCGGACAAACGTCAAAACGGTCATCTTAGCGTGCCGCTACTATAGTTGCTAGTTGCATTGCCGGTTTTAGTGTGGGACAGTTTATCTTTATGCCACTGACCCATCTGTTTACGTTAGTAACTAATTAATCTGTGGTACAAGGGCTTACAGTTTGGGGTCACACAATTTGTATAATTGTTTGGAGTTGGTACATATTATTATTATTATTTACGAGAATGAAACAAATTATATCTTGCGTCAGTGCATGAAATAAAAAAATATATTTTTTTATAATGTTATGTGTTTTATAAGCGTTTTTATTTTATATTTATTATTGAAAAATAAACCATACAATGGAAAAATGTACCTATCATAAGTTTTATAGTAAATCGTAATGTCGCAGTACTTATAATGCCATCTGTTATCGAATAAAAAAAATACAGAAATGTAGAAAATGTTTATTGACAACAAAAAAAATTTTGTATAGGACACAAGATCCATACGGGAGAACACATTTTTTTCATATTAGTTGGCATATCACAAAAGCTTTGGGGACAAAAATTCATTATAAAAAATTGTTCGTTTTTTCACTGATATGAAAACTGAAGGTTTAACACTATTGAATGTATTATTCGTAATAGTAAAAGAAGCAGACAATTATATTATTACAAATATCAAACTTGTACTATTGTCAAGTAAACATGTTGTTATGTTATTTATAAGCGTTGAGCGTTTTACTAAAGTTTACGTTACAAAAATATTGTTCAACTCTACTAAATTTCAATCAACAATAGATAGTGCTATAAATATATTATTTTGAGCTTTAATGGGTAGGTACTGTCTTAATGCCAATATAATATAATTAAGGCAATGTTTAAAATAAAAATGAAATAAAAAGCAAAAAATGACAATACTCCGTAAACACCTGAGTTTATAGGCCGAATGATAAACTGCATTCCTTTGAAATTCGTTTCTGTGATGTTAGACAGGATCAGGCCATTCTTTTCCGTCAGATTTATGAGTTTTAGACGGGCAGTCTATAAATGCCACATTTTTATTGGTCGCTAGACGTTTACTGATTAATAAAGTGGGTGGAGACGCGGAAGAAGCTAACGACGACAGCGCTTCCAAGAAACGACAAGTATCAAGACTATTTTCATAAGAACTTTTGTAAACAGTAAACGAGGAGTTTTTGCTGATCATCATCTTTTGTTTGTTTTCTGTATTTGCTGGAATTAAAATTTTATGAGACCGAGCATACGTAATAAGCGATTATTATTATTATACAGAGTTCGAGGTGCGTCGAGTTAAGACAAAGCATCCGCATAGTCGCATGCCGATCCGTGCGCTTAGACATCCACTCTGAATTACAATGTACGGAATTTACCGAGTCCAGCCGGTCCCTCCGTGTCCGTGTCCGAGCGGAATAAGAAGTAGCTTTACTGTTACCTCTATTGTCCGGGAACACACCAAACAATGTATTTTGCCCAATATGGAGGGAGGTGCGGTTATGTCAACGAAATGTGTTGTGTTTTCAAATGACGAAATGATGAACAATTTCAGTGCTTAAAACTACTTTTTTGGAAGAAATCTAAGTAACGGTGATAAAACATTATACAAAAATTAATCTTTACTCTTCTAATAAGCAGATGTGTTAATGGAATACACAAGCAACTATAAAGTGTAATTACTTATTAAGTAATTATTAAGTAATAACACTATTAGATATTAGTATTTTTTACTCTGGTTTACAGAATGTTTGAAGTTCAATTTTAAATTTGTCGTTACATCTTATAAATCCACTTTTTTTTAGTTATCGCTAAAATACATTCATAAGAATAATGGAGAAGAGGAAAATTAAGTAGGTATAGGGTCCTAGAGTTAAAACTTAAGAAAGTCATAACATAACGGTTTTATATTAACTTTACGAAATTTTTGTATAAGCTTTAACTTTACAAAATTATTTTATAAACATGGTATAGGACAAAGCCGTCTGCGCATGAGTGGAACTAACACGGAACCAAATATTTTCAGAGATCATCAATATCATTTTCTGTCATATTAATTGATGTAATCTTCATATCCATTATTTAAATCCAACTTATTCGCAGCACCGATGTAATAGTCTAATTATTTCCGCATCGACACGACTGGCGTTATTTAGTACGTCTGTAGGACCAACTGGGTATTACGTCAGCGGAAAGGTTGCAGTGCCTGTGGTTACATCAAGTGCTGCTTGCGCCACGTACAGTTACCCAATGCAAACAGTAAGTCTGTCCTTCAATATATCCAATATCATAAAATATTGTAACAAACTGCATTTAAATTCACTTACAGGATTTCTGTTTCTCTATTATTATATATTTCCTACGATATTTTATGGTATTGGATATATTGAAGGGAGACGACCTAATATTTATTTATTTTATAGCATTTTAAAACAACCTATAATTTAAATTTCAAGCCACAGGTTTCCTATTTCTCTATTATTATACTTGTTGCTTTAAAAATCACTTCAAAATAATACAATAAAATGATCACTTCATAAATATTAAAATGACGCTATAAAATAAATAAGAATAGGGTGTAAACAAAATGGAAACCAAATAAAAATAATAGTTTGCACTACATTTGCAATAGTCTTCCCATTATAATTACTACCGTTAAACTGATAATTGACGCCTGCCTGAGGTTTACGTATAACTGTAAGCAGTAATTATGTCGCCACACTATTCATGTGGTCAAATATCTCTGTCCAATATAGATTTGATCAAATAAATTGTATGCATTTATCAAATGCTTTATTTGATTCAAAAACTTTATTTGATCAAAGATTTTGACTCGGAGGTTTTGAAAAGTTTTGGCAAAAACGTAAAAGTGAAGTTTACCAATTCGTTCGATTTTATTTTATACTTGTAATTCTGTAGTAAGTTAGGTACCTACACTTTTTTGTTTAAGCCTTTGAATTTAATTTTTGTAACACTGTTTTCCTTTTTAATAATAATTTAATAACATGACAACACAATATTGCTGCACAGGCGTATAGTCGTTTTTTTTTTGCATTGGAACATTATGTACTATTCGAGGAAAGATGAAATCTTGGATAAAGTTATGTGACCAGTGGAATATCACAAGTTAAAAAAAATTGTAGTAGGTAAAACTATAAATTTTACAATGGTTAGGTAATGCTTAAAGGTAGTAAACGTGCTGTAGAAAATATTAATTTTAAATAGCAATGTATTTTAAATAAAAAGTAACAAATTTGCTGTGAAAATATTAATTTTAAGTAAAATAAGTTGTATAATTTATTATTTATACATATATTATAAATTTTATGTTACGTATTTACTGCTAAGTCTGTACTTATAGATAATAGTAAGAAAAAGAATCATATGTCACGGATTACTTCACTGCTAGGTAATTTCAACTTTAGCTTTGCCAGTCGTAGTTGATATTATTATCTAAATATGCGGAAAGTAGTGATGGAACACAGTATATTGTAGTTTAAGTACCTACTTCTTTAGACCGTAATGTTATTCGGGATGTGAAATAAAACCCAATAAAATGTTCCGGTGTGTTCGAAGAAATGTCAGTTTTCGCAGTAAATATGCACAGTCGGTGAAGACACGTGGCTTCAAGGCAGGGAGAGGGACGAGGAATCGGGAGTCGCTGACCGCGCTTGCGTCGTCGTCTTGCATAAGAAGCCGCTTGTCTTTGTATTCCGGTAAGGTCGCGGACTCCCCAACTTGTCAGAATGGCGCGAAACTATTCATGTTGACACTTCTCGAGTACCTGTTAACAATTGTCATTTTTTCGTCATTGTCATATTGATGAGTCGGCTTTCCACGAAAGAGACGCATATTATTAAAACTATTTATGAATTTTCAATCCTTATATGTGGTTACATACATATGTATTAATGTTAGTTGTGAATAGGTATGTATTATATCACTACACTGTCATACTCATTTGATTATAATGGGGCTACTATCCTATTGATGACCAAATATTATTTATGCGACCGCCATTCTAGTTTGATTGTTTGAGATTTAAATACGGAAACGATTTCCTGCTTAAATAATTTTGTTGCGACTTGCTGAAATACACAAATAAGTGTTATCGACTTAGTAATTATTTCTTGTTTCCAACTACCCGCTGTTTTGTGCATGTATTTGACATTAGGTATATAAACGTCAATAAAAAATGAATGACAAATCCACTATTATATTAAACGAGCTATATTTGTATATACATGCGTACATACATACATATCTTCACGCAGTATCCCTAACGGGGTAGTCGAAAAGAACGGAGCGCCAGGAGTCGCGATCCTTACATACCTCTTTCGCTTCCTCAAATCTCATCATTCTCCTCACACATTTTCGCCTAGGTATACGAGTGCTTTTGACATTTCCATCTGCTAACACTCTGGCTATTTGATCTTCATAAGTCAGCCTTGGTCTTCCTTGGCTTCTTTTACCACTCACTTTCGCTCTACCATCCATCCATCTAGGCATTCCTTTCTTCATGTTTACAATAACACTGTTGTACAACGCTGTCATACTGCGTATCTCATCATTGTTTATCCTGTCCGCAAGAGTGACACCACACATGTTTCTGAGAGATCGCATCTCCACTGCATTTATCATACTTTCACTCGATTTCGGGCATATCCAAGCCTCACTACCGTACAATAAAGTTGGCACCAACACCGCATTGTGGGTGGCTATTTTGGCAGTGTTAGATATATTCACACTGCCTACTAATGCGGACATAGCACCGTTCACCTTATTGCCAGCTACTACCCGTCTCTCCACATCCAACTTACATCTTCCATCCCTCGAAAACGCACTCCCCAGATACGAGTACACAATTTCATTCACTTGTTCTAGACATTTCCCATTTACACAAATCTCACATTTCGTTTGTACCGCTTCGCTTTCAAACATCAGAATCTCAGTTTTGTTCACATTCATATTCAATCCTTTCACTTCACATCCTTCTTTCAGACACGTGACTAGTGTCTGCAATTCCGCTTCTGATAGTGCTATAAGCACAGCATCGTTAGCGTATAATAGGCAGTTTACCACAGTGTCATCACATCCCATACCACTCATACTCGTACGACCTTTCAATCTCTGGAGGCCACTGTCCAAATACAGCACGAACAGCCAGGCAGACATCACGCAGCCCTGTCTGACACCAGAACAGACTTCAAACCAGGGCGACATGTCACCGTCTATCCTTACATAGGCTCAATGACTTAGATGAAATTTACAATATAGGGGAAAAGGGGGCGAGAAATCGATCTAGCTAGGTCTCAATTTAGGGAAAAATCGTTTTCTTCGTCTTTCACACACTTAAAACTACTAAACTCTAATTTTTTTTAATTTCGCAGTAGAGTTTACTTTCTCTATAGCACAGTGGCCGAGTGTAAGTCTACCACGCCGAAGTGCGCGGGTTCAAATTCTGCAATGTGGTCAGACCTTTTTTTTTAATAAGTTGAAATAATATGTCTAAGTTCAGTTTGCAATAAGTACCTATTAAAAACACATATCACTTTAATAATGTACTTATAATAAGGACATAAAATGCAAAATAATGATAAAAACTTTATAACTTCAGACAGCCTGTCCCGTACTACGAAGTGAGGCAAATGACATCAGATATAATAATATAGATGTGTGGGTGCTGTTTCCTAACGAAATGGCGAAAAATCTATTATTTATTTTCCTGAACAATGAATTTAATGTTAATTTTATGGCCTACCTTTATTTCAAGATACTATGTAAATTAAAAGAGTAGTATTATACAAGTAATATTTGTCTATTTATAATCGCCGTGCTCGAAAACGGCTCTAACGATTTCCATCAAATCTACAATATAGAGCTTTACGGTGATCAAAAATCGATCTAGCTAGGGTCCAGTTCTGAGAAAATTCGTTTTCTTTATGTTTTCACACACTTGAAACGTGTAAACTCTAAAACTCTATTGATTTCACAACAGAGTTTACCTTCTCGCGTAGTACTTTTACTAGAGCGTAGTTTTACCTAGCTGAAATACGCGGGTTCGAATCCTGCAACGTATTGAAGACTAATTTTGTTATTTTTTTTGGTATGACACCGAGTAAAGCTCGGTCGCCCCGGTACTGAATGATAAACGAAGGATATTTGTCATGAAGATTGTAAAAAACCTCAAGTCCGTCAATAAAAATCTTGCTAATTTCAAGCTGTAAACAAAACTGAAAAAACTTAAACGCAATATTATTCCAAATATGTAATTTGTAATTATTTTTATGTTTATGCAGATATTTAATTCATATGAAATCTATTTTAATATTATAAATTCGAAAGTGTCTCTATCTGTTCATTAGGTTTTCACGATTAAATCGCTGAAGTAATTTTGATGGGTACGTGGTATAGATAGCTAGAAATAGCTAGAATCCTGTGGAAGAACATAGGTTACTTTTTTAAATTCAATTGGAACGAAGTTACGGGAACAGCTAGTTCTTTATAATGAACAGTGTTTTTCGCAGAAGTTTCCAGAAAGTAGGTACTTAATTTATAAGCGAATTCAAAACATGAATTCTTCTCTGAATCAAATCTTCATAACCTCTCTTCTATTTTATTAGATTTCATGCAAAATTATATTTGTCTAGTCCATTTTGAACTTAGATTTTATGAATTTAAGGTACAAAAACTTCATATCATTTTTCTGTTTAGAGTGTAACATCAAGTCACAACAGAATACGCGGTATGGTTGTGATTAAATCTCATCTCGACATTTCTATTAATTAATAATATAAGTATTAAAGACAAAGAGAAACCTAGGAACATGTTGCTAACTTATTGCTAATATATACTAGTTTATTTGCCCTGTGCTTGTGGCTTTACCTTTTGAACGATTTTTTTGGAAATTGTGCGATTATGTAATATGTTGCTACATTTTATGTTTCCCTTTTTTTCCAGCAAAAAGGAATTCGAATACAATTTTTTACAGTTGTAAATATACATATATAATAATTAGGATTTATAATTACACGTGGGTTTATCTACTTTATTCGTTAGCTATTTACTGTTTGCTATTACATCGTCGAATCGATGTTCTGTTCAGTATGCGGCGGGGACAGCAGCTTCCTGCTGGCCGCGTTCCCGCAACCGCTATGGTAATTTAATTGTATAATAGAGCTGCGGTGTTCCTTACTGAGGTAACATGTACACAATATGGAAAAACCAGCACGATAACCAAGACACTAGGTACCTCAAAAGTTAACGTTATTAAAAGTGGTTTGCCTATTTCTTAGAAATGTAACCTTCCTGTTAGGTAAATCATCGGAAAGAACTTGAGCTAAATTGGGTTAAATATTTCATGAAACTTAGTGAGTGTTGTGTTGGCAATATAACTACATAGGCGTATATATTACAAAGATCTTTATTTCCTGTATAGGTTTTTCTCGTTCCATAATAAAATACTAATAGCAAAATATTGCAGCTATCCAAGTACTTATCTGGTTGACTGTATTGTGTTATTATCTCTGTCGTATTGTGGCATATCTGTAAGAAGTAGATATCAATAGAATGTATGGATAAAGCATAATATTTATTATTTTATATTTGTACAGAGATCATCAAAAAATTTTGAATTTTGAAAGTCGACAAAAGTTTAGTAAATACCGTTTGCAAAGTAAATTAGGTAGGTAATTTTAGCATCAAACGTCTTTTAAACTCAGTAATGGGTTGGTTCTTTAGTTATGTGATGCAAGCGATATAAGCCCTACAGTGGTTCAATGACTCTGCTTGAGTCGACTTGTGCCAAATGTGAATAATAACTATGTACGGAACGACCCACGTGCGACGTGTCACAAACACCGAATTGTATTTAGATCCTTGTTTAACAGTAGAATTTAAATGCAGTGCGGCCACATGTTAATATCCAACATTTCCCTGTATTTGTACAAATATATACGTACTTTTAAGCATGCCTATAAAATTATTCCACATGATAATATTCATACGATATGAAGAGATCTAACAAATAGAAAAGGTATCTATGTAAGTGAGGTGGTGGCTATGACATTTATAACAACTAGAGATGGACTAGTTCACAAATGATTAATTCAGTTGTCATACTTATTAGTTATCTGTAAAACCCACCTATTTAGAATTTTTGTCCGTTTGTGTGTTTGTACTTCAATAAAAACCACCAAGAATTAAAAGAATAATGAAAATCATGATGAGTGTAAAAACTAGTATTTTTAAAAAAAACTTAAAAATAAAGAACTAGCAGATTATTATTTTTATTCATCTGTTATTATTCTGTCTTACATTTCGAATGATTCATGTTACTCACATATTAGAATGAACTGATTTGTGATACTAATTTGATCTAATAACATGAAAACCTTTAGGTAATACTACAAATTAAAAACAAAACGCTTGATCAATAACCTCGAATTTTCCAATGCTCTACTATATTGGATAATATTACTGTTGTATGTGCATATTTTATAGTTTCGTGTATATAACGCAACGAATAGTAGTGTTATTAAAGTGCTACGTGTTATACGTTGGACCAGCGAACGGTGACGTTGCGAAATTTTGGTTAGTTTCTTGTTTTTTCACATTAAAGTCAAAAACAAAAAAATGGGATATACCTACCGTGTTCTTTAAAGTAGGAGAATCATCTGGCTACATATCTATAGTATACATAAGTAATAAAATTGTTATTATAGACAAAATATGTTTTTCCTATTATTACTATTCTCCTAATATTTTAAACTTAAGAGCCTTTTGACATTTTTGTGCGAAATCCTGCTATTTTAACGCTCTAATTCACAGAAACCTTGCAGTTTTTTAATATTTTGCTGGCAGCTTATGATAGATCCATTTCTCATCTTGAATATTGGTGTTGCGTATTTTCATATTTATTTATATCTTACAAAAACCATTCTAAGGTGTCAATTTACAAGGAAAATCCTTAGACGCGCTAATTTGACGTTCTAATTACCATTGTTTCGACGAGTTCTAACGATTTCTAAAATTATGTTGAGATCAAGTACATATTCTTATTGAATATTGCTGTTGTGGAAGTGTCATAAATTTCTTCCTTTTTACAGAAAAAAATATTTCAAGAGGCTTTCGGAGATAAACTGTCGTGATTAAACGTCGATTTGGTCCCAAAAAAGCAATAACATATAAAAAAAGATATGAAATGAAACTTCATTCTATGTACAATATATGACAGAAATTATTTTTTTTAAATTAAAAACAGTGTAATAAATATATTAAACATAACAAAGACAGTAAAAAATAAGCGATGTTGAGAGCGCTTGCAGTTTATGCGCTCTTCACAACGAGCGATCGCAAGCGAGAACATTAAATAGCGACCCGTATATGTCGACTGACTTGTTTTGATCCAGTGTTTACTTATTTGTTCCATGAGTCTATTATGACTTTCTGATTTTCTGCATTTTTTATTAGGCATGTAAACATTGTGCTTTAAATATAATCACTAGTAGTAAAGTTAAATAATAATGCTCTAAAGTAACGCTAGCTAACAAGTATTGCAAGCCGGCCATCAAGAGGATATCGAATACATTTATAACATTATACAAATTTCAACGTGACATTCACAGGAAGTTATAGAATTTTGCAATAATAATCTGAGCTTCCTATGTAAAAGTTGAAATGCTTTACAAATAATTAAACTGTAAGTTGATCCGCACCTGTTAATTAAAGATATATAAAAAGAATAACCCGAGAGGTACGCATAACACTATAATGGGAACCAAAACAGTATTTTTAGAATTTTTATATGTCTGTCTGTTCGGATATATAACATACATGTACTTAAGCATCTTACAATAGGTACTGCAAGAATTTAAAGACAAATTGCACATTAGATGTGTTTTATCGTGATCCTCCGTCTAGAAGTTGAAATCTAAAATGAACTGTAATATGTGTTTATCTTATGCGTAAACATACATTAGCATAGCAAAGACATCTATCTACATCTTTACTACTACATAAATCTCTAGCATCTGTCTGTAATTTCAATTTTTTGTCAAATTCTATGACAAATAATCGTTCAGTAACTTCAATTTTACCATTTTTAAAATGTGTGTGTGTCTGCTTGTATGTTCTTTTATAACTAAAGAACAGCTTGACCAATCTCGATTAAAATTGATACGTAGTAATAAAATGTGATTGTGCACTTATTTTTTAGAAAGTCTACCCCTAAAGCGGTGAAAAGGGGGATGAAACTTTGTATGAGAAATACCAAACTGCTGAACCGATTATGATTAAATTTGGCATGGAGATTTTCACTCCTCTCATATTCATTTCCTTTTTCACATTCTTAGGGGTACATTTTTAATTTGAATGAGAAATGCTAAACCGCTGAACCAATTGTAATGAATGTTTTTCAAAATTGTGATCTAGTCAAATCCGGGAAAGCGACGAAAAAGTTTTCCGCAGCAACAAAGCCATGTCTGTGTATTGGCGATCTTTTTAAAAATGATTTAAATAAGCATTTTAGGCTTTTCTGATTCCAAAATAAATACTTATAGAATTGTTGTATTTGTGTTTGTAGGTTTATTTCTTCAAAGCTAAGAAACTGCCATTGAATTTATAAACGAATCACTCTGTTTGAAGAACTGGAGTCTCACTTACTTAATAAAGTGCATATCATCACGTTCATCTTTATTAAAACGGTGCAAAGTTATCTTTAATTAGTAAAAGATGTCAATTTGAGTTTTGATTACTACTAGTGGTTTCTAGGTAACTTATCCTAATATTAGTAATAATAGACAGGTAAATAGTTAACTCTATTCAATCTTTACTTTTAACATAGTAGCTACATTTAACATAATAATATGTAATTGTATTTCCTTTACATACATTTAACGCGTAGATAACACTTAATAGGGTAGACTGGGTACGGTTGAAACGGTGGACGGTTGAAACAAAGCGAATACCTCGCGAACCGTGCGTGATGAGGTGAGGGGTACAAGGAAAGAACGAAGCGGACGACAAGTCGAAACACGAATTTTAGTGTTGCATCGCTCTTCGCGCGTTGTTCTTGTGTATAGGAGGCCCCATTGTGTTTTTTGACGGAAAAGTAAGTATTTTTGTTCGTACATTTTTGCAATTATTATGGTTTTGATTAAAGTTAGAGTATTGAGAGTTTTGTATCGTTTTAATTAAAGTTTGTAGAATATGGCAGTATGATTAGTTTTTATTCAAATTTGTTATCATTCTTACTGTAAACCGTTTTATACCTAGAAGGGGGATTGGGGACAGTTGAAACATTTTTTGTGGGTACGGTTGAAACAATTTATTTATTTAATTTTCTTGTTTCTTAGAAGCCAAGGGTACGCCAAAGGAAGACTACGAGAGGTCGGGCCGACTTATCAAGCTACAAACAAGCCTATGAAGATGTAAAAGCGGGATCTTCGTTAAGAGCAGCGGCAGAAAAACATGGACTGAACCACTGTTCCCTGTTGAGGTATGTACGTAAATAAGTCTTTAGTTCTTTCTTAACATATTTTATAACTGAAGTGCTAAAGTTTTTTTTAAAAGCTGTTGAATTTTATTCTCTTAAACCAAAAGTATTGTTGTTTTGTTCTGTCATTTGTTTATCTATGCATCAAAATGTAGATATTTATAGAAATAATGTTTTGAAGTTTTACTGTGTTTTGTTAGTTGGGAGTGCTAAAATCTAATTTATAATGAATGCTGTTGATTTTTGAGATATATAATAGCAAGTAGTACACAAATATTACAAAAAAATTGTCGTCACCAACATCCGATTATTATAAGTTTAAGTTGTACTTAATATAAACCTTTGAAGGCTGATTAAAAATAATGTTAGATTATAAGTATCGTCAAAGACTTTAATATTAATAAAAAAATATTTGTGATATTCAACTGTGCCATTACGAGTCGTAAAATGTTATTATATGATTAATAAAACATGTTAATTTATTATATTTTGTGTTATTTGCATGTGTTTCAATTGACCCCAGGCACTGTTTCAACCGACCCTAGCATGGGGACGGTTGAAACAAATTACATTTTTTTTTAAATTCGATCATAGACATAAAATACAGTACAATGATCTCAAATAACATTGTCCATTAGTAGACAGATATACGATCTTTTATTTAATATATTTCCATCATCGCTCGCTTAACTAACACCGATGTTATGGACCATAAACGCTAAAATGTTTCAACCGTACCCAGTCTACCCTACCGATTACAAATATTATATGTATTTATCTAGAAAGAAACAAAAAATAATAAAAATCGAAACTTGAGTCGGAAAAGTATCAAAATTATATTTTATGCTGAACTCGCTTCGTTACTCACACTGCAATAAAGCTACGAAAGTCGCACGCATGCATGAGTGTCCGAGCGCGCCAATACCTAAATTCAAGTGCTTACGATTTGTCAAAGGCTCCTAATCTATTAACAACTTAATTTACAATAATTTATAATGCGTTAAGAGCATAAAACTTAAATGCAAAACATAATCCAACCTATCTTCAAGGCTTTCCTTTGACGGACATATTATATAAGAATTAATTGAAATAACTTTTGCCTTCTTTTGTGTAGTAAGTAGGTATTACCAGAGAATATTTAATCCCCAAATTCAACTAGTAGGTATTTTTATATCATCAAATCAATTTATTCAAGTAAAACCATTACAAGATATTTTTGAACGTCAAATCTACTTTAGCTCGATTCGAAAAAGTTAGAAAACCTGGACACATAAGAACCACAAGAAATTAACTACTAATTCGGAAATTCTTTATTTACCTATTGCAGGCAGACTCTTATATGTTTGTAATCACATTCTAACATATTGCACACTCAGCTAATGAAATAAGTATCAGATAACTATTCTGAATCACGCAGTTTTTAATAAAGTAGGCAATAAATCACACACAATAAATAACATTACTATATCGATTTAAATATTCAAATTGATTCAGCTGCTTAGCGCATCCTTGTTCGGTGAACAACTAAACGAATGTGCATGTACTTACAAAACTATAAACAATATTTAGTTACAGTTCAACATGCCACAAATAGTGATAGAATGACTAATGTCTAATATATAAATTTCAATATAATAGATGAACAAAAAATAATGTAATGCATAATGACATTTATTTACATATCTCTATAGACCGCCTGCCGGACATAAACTGAGTTAGTCATCGCAACTATGTTATAATTGTAATTATTAAAGATTTAATCGTAGTACCTATGTATTGCATCCAGAATATTTTAATCGATTTAAAACAAGGAGAGAGCTCTCAATTTGTCGGCATCATTAATTTATGGATGTTCACCGATTAGTCCGCCATTTGTGCACTGATTTTGGTGTTTTTTTTTATTTGAAAAGGTATGCATCTACTATGTTTTACCATAGATATTTAGTTTAGATTTGATAGTGGAATACTGCTTAAACGAAAGAAATCCGCAATCAAGCAATTTATTAAATTTTGATTCTTCGTTCTTTGATTACTTAGCAGTAAGCAGCAGTAGACCACGTTTTAGTAAAATAAAATAAGTACCCAAGTAGTTACATGAATATTTACTTTAGTGTAAATATGTGCATATTATTATTTAGGTACCCAATACTCATATGTATATTAACTATAATATGTATTAAACGTCAAGTAAGTATTATAAAATTTAAATTATACACAAATAAGTAAATATATGCAGCTAGTCAATGCGCGTTTGTATTGAATGTTAAGTGAATACGAATGACGATATTTGGCGGTCATGCCGACCACAAACTACACAGTGGATTTATTGTCTAAGCATATGGTTACATTAGTTATAGCCACCACGTATTGTCACGTACACAGCATGTGAAAATCAGTTTATAGCTATTGATACTCGGAATATTATCATAATTGCTTCCGGTCACATAGTTTCTCAGAAAATAAACATATAAAAAAGTACATAATTCAAAAAGCTTTTTCCTTAACTAGTATTTATTCCTTGCCTAAATGCACATGCAGACACACAAATAAAAATATAAACATAATATTCTTTCTTAATACATACACACATTACATATCTTCACGCTGTAACCTCAACGGGGTAGTCAGAGAGGACGGAACGCCAAGCGCCGCGGTTCTTACATATTTCTTTCGCTTCCTCAAATCTCAATATAAAAAAGTACATAATTCAAAAGATTTTTCTTAACTAGTATTTATTCCTTGCCTAAATGCACATGCAGACACAAATAAAAATATAAACATAATACTCTTTCTTAATACATTTTATGCTGTTCAACGATACGATACTTGACACGTTTAATTTGTTCTCCACTTTAATTTTGGAAAAGTGCATAAAAAGTTACGTGAAAAGTTAAGTGAAAAGTCGAATTTTATGTCATTGTAAAGAGTATTTAATAAGCTATTTAGTGGTGAATTATAATTCAAATCCATCCAAGTGATCAAATTATATAAGAGAAAACAATAAATAAAACCTTGGATCACCGTCGGACTAATGAGGTGCATGAGGCACCGTGACCAACTACATACACGTGCTAGAAAAAACCCGAACGATCCAGCAACTCAACTAGTGTACTCGTATCACCGATATCATAATTTCTTAACAAATCTACTACGGAAAATTAAAAATGAATACGAAAACAAGGAGCTGACGGAAAGCAAAGGTAACGGGAAAAAACTACTGAAAACTATTAAAAATATATGCCATATGACACAAAATAACAAGGATCCGGTTGAACTTCTATCGACCAATAATACACTCAACAAAAAGGCGTCTTTAAATCAGTGTAACGAATACTTCTCCAATGTGGGGAAAAACCTTGCAAACGTTATACTAAATGAAATGAACACGGATGAGCAAATACTGGCGAGGTCCGTTAACACAATAGAAAAATCACCGTGCCACTCTTTCTTCATGAGACCAACAGATGAAAGCGAAGTAACTCCATTATAATTCAGCTAAATAGTGATAAAGCGCCAGATATGGACGGGCTAAGCGACTCATTAATAAAAACCATTAAAGACTACATCATAGAACCGTTAACTTCTATTTTCAACAAGAGCTTATCGTGTGGTATCTTCCCAGATGTATGGAAAACTGCAGTGGTGTGTCCCATCCACAAAGTGGGCGCTAAAGATGCTCCAGAATATTACCGACCAATATCTCTCTTAGGTGTCTTCTCGAAATTACTAGAAAAAATAGTAAATACGAGGCTAACAGCTTACCTGGAAAAAAATTCTCTAATATCAGGGAATCAACTTGGTTTTCAGCGAGGAAAGTTGACTGATAAGGCTGTTGCACTTCTCACACAAACAACAGCATCTCACTTGGATAAGAAACAACGTTGCATTGGCGTGTTCCTTGACCTAGCTAGGGCTTTTGATACTGTCTCTCAATCTTACTAAAGAAGGTGGAGTCCTTAGGTATAAGAGGCTTGGCCCTTGGCTGGTTTAAGAGCTACCTAACGAACAGGTGACAATGCATGAGAATCAACCAAAATGTAAGTGATTTGCAAACAGTCCATTACGGTGTGCCACAGGGCAGCATTTTGGGGCCTACTCTTTTCATAATATACATGAATGAAATTCATGAACTACGGCTGGATGGTGCAGAAGTAATATGTTACGCAGACGACACAGCAATACTTTTTCACGGTTCCAGCTGCGATAATGTGTTTGCGGTAGCTGAAAGTGGACTAATGCGGGTATCTAAATGGTTAAGGCGAAACTTGCTCACATTAAATGCTAATAAAACAAATTATTTATGCTTCCATAAGACCTCAGTATCTGCTGCGCCGCCATCACTGAATCTCACCATACACAAATGTGCTGGGGAGGACGATGGCTGTGACTGTAACCCATTGGAGAGGGTAACTGTTTTAAAGTACTTGGGTGTCCTGATTGACTGCAGGTTGACTTTTCGCCACCATATTGAAAAACTGTCTAGTAGAGTACGAAAGGTAGTAGGCATCATGAGATTGCTGAGAAGCGTAGCAACTCCAGAAACACTCAAAACTGTTTATTTTGCTTTGTGCCAGTCTTTGCTCATGTACTGCATATCTAGCTGGGGCGGCGCATCAAAGACATACATGCTTCCCATTTAAAGAGCTCAGCGAGCAGTACTCAAAACCTACCTTTATAAACCGCGACTATATTCAACAATAGCCTTGTACAAAGATCCCGACGTCTTAAATGTTCGACAATTATTTATACATAAGGCTATTATCAATGTTCACAAGTCAGTTTTAGCATCGAAAAACTATAATGATCTACTAAACAAACGCATTTTCAGGTTGTCCTTGCCTGAGAGACACTCTGCCTTTCAAAAACGATTTAGTCCAATTTTATCAACTTATTTATGTAATAATACAGTTCAGCTGTATAACTTCAAGAACGGCTCTATCCATGAAGCGAAACATGTACTTTACAAATGGCTAGCAAATAGAACATATGAGGATACTGAAAAACTTTGGCAGAAATGCTTTAACGTGAAATGCTCCCATGTACTCGTACGCGTACTGAAATTGATCCACAACACAAACGAGCACACACATACACAAACAAACTATTGAGCATGCACTAAGGATTATTTTATTAGTTATTTCGATTATTATTTTGATTATTTTGATTATTATTTTGATTATTATTATTATTATTTTGACTATTCTTTTGATTATTATTTTGATTACTATTTTGATTATTAGTACTTTGATTGTTATTTTGATTATTATTATTATTTTGATTATTAATACTTTGATTGTTATTTTGATGATTATTATTATTTTGATTATTATATTAATTATTGTTTTGATTATTATTTTTGATTTCATAAATTATTGTCATTTTTAATTTAATTATGGTATTTGATATGATTATTTAATGATGTTTTGGATTTAATTGATGTAATAATTTGGTTGATGTAATGATTGTAGTATTGTGCACAAATCTGAGTAACATATAAGGATCCTCACGATACAGGCTGTGCCTAGTGTGGGGGTCGCTGTATTTAATCTACATGAATAATCTGTTTTTGGTAAATAAATTATTATTATTATTATTATTAAACATACAACCACTTTATCTTTAATTCGTTCTTCACATCGTTGCAAATACGAGAATGTCTAAATCACATAAACAAACTTATTATGTCCTTAGATGCCTAAATAACTGTAGTTATACGAATCCAGTTATCATTCTTCAACGTAACTACAAGAAATGAAATTTAACAAACAAAAAGCTTATCCGTGTGTATTGTTTGTATTTATGTTATTATTGTATACTACATGTGTAACTGCTCTCTGTATCACATTCCCAACACAACAACCCTACGTATCCGGCCGAGAGTATATATCCGTTACGTATGAGGCGGGAGTCAACCTTCTTTTTTACATATTTCCTAGTAATACTTACTACTCAAAAGAAGGTAAAAGTTATTCCAATTGATTCTTATATAATATGTCCGTCAAAGAAAAGCCTTGAAGACATGTTAGATTATGTTTTACATTTAAGTTGTATGTTCGTAACGCATTATGAATTATTGTAAATTAAGTTATTAATAGATTAGGAGCGCTTTGACAAATCGTTAGCACTTTAATTTAGTGCGACTTTCGTAGCTTTATTGCAATGTGAGTAACGAAGCGACTTGTTTATAAAATATAATTTTAACACTTTTACGACTCAAGTTTCGATTTTATTATTATTTTTTTCTTTTTAGATAAATACATATAATATTTGTAATTGATATTAAATGTTCTCGACGCGTTAAATGTACGTAAAGGAAATACAATTACATATTATTATGTTAAATGTAGATACTATTTTAAAAGTAAAGATTTAATAGAGTTAAGTATTACCTGTCTATTATTACTAATATTAGGATAAGTTACCTAAAAACCATTAGTTACATAGTCATGATTGGATATGATTATATTTTAATAATCAAAACTCAAATTCACATCTTTTATTATTTAAAATTAACTTCCCACCGTTTTAATAAAGATGAACGTGATGATGTGCACTTTATTAAGTAAGTGAGACTCAATTTCTTCAAACAGAGAGATTCATATAGAAATTCAATGGCAGTTTCTTAGCTTTGAACAAATAAACCTACAAACACACATACAACAATTCTATAAGTATTTATTTTGGAATCAGAAAAAATGCTTAGTTAAATCATTTTGAAAAAGATCGCCAATATACAGACATGGCTTTGTTGCTATGGAAAACTTTCTCGTGGCTCTCCCGGATTTGATTAGATCATAATTTTGAAAAGTTCTCGAGTGGAGACCACGTACCGGCAAGCGCAGCGTAGGACGTCCACCCACAAGGTGGACGGATGACCTTATTAAGACCGCAGGATCGCGCTGGATGCAAGCCGCTACCAACCGGTCTCATTGGAGATCTTTAGGGGAGGCCTATGTCCAGCAGTGGACGTCCTATGGCTGAAAAGAAGAAGAAGAAGAAGATAATTTTGAAAAAAATTCATGTACATGTGTATGCTATTTTAAAAGACTGTTTTTGAATAAATTTCGTTACAATTGGTTCAGCGGTTTAGCATTTCTCTTTCAAAGTAAAAATCTACCCCTGAGAATGTGAAAAAGGAAATGAAAATGGGGAAAGGGGTAAAAATCTCCATGCCAAATTTCATCATAATTAGTTCAGCGGTTTAGTATTTCCCATACAAAATTTCATCCTCCTTTTCACCGCTTTAGGGGTAGACTCTCTAAAAAATAAGTGCACAATCACATGCTTTTACTACGTACCAATTTTAATCGAGATTGGTCAAGCTGTTCTTTAGTTATAAAAGGACATACAGGCAGACATACAAACATTTTAAAAATGGTAGTATTGAAGTTAGTGAGTCATACAACGATTATTTGTCACAAAATTTGACAAAAAAATTGAAATTACAGACAGACGCAGAGATATATATAGTAGTATAGACGTAGATAGATGTTTTTGCTATGTTAATATATGTTTACGCATAAGATAAACACATATTACAGATGCAACTTAACTAAAAAGAGCTCGTTTTAGATCTCAACTTCTAGACGGCGGATCACGATAAAACATATCTAATGTGTGTCTTTAGATTCTTGCAGTACCTATTGTCAGATGCTTAAGTACATATATGTTGTATATCCAGACAGACACAGATAAAAATTCTAAAAATACTGTTTTGGTTCCCATTAGTGTTATGCGTACCTCTCGGGTTATCCTTTTTATATATCTTTAATTAACAGGTGCGGATCAACTTACAGTTTAATTATTTGTAAAGTTTTTCAACTTTTACATAGGAAGCTCAGATTGTTATTGCAAAATTCTATCTCCTGTGAATGTCACGTTAAAATCTATATAGATTGTGGGAAGTCTGTCTCATAAGGTACCTGCGGGTAATAAGGCCTGTCGTCTAATAAGGCCTATGTGAGTAAAATCGTATTTACAATGAGCGCTCCCGCTCAAGGCAACACTCACAGACGCCTAACACACGAAGATATCTTTATGAGTTTACAAATGCGAAATATCCCTCTTCCCGTCTCCAGGATTGTATCATACACTGCGAGAGACGACCGCGCGGTACGAATAATAAAAATCGGTCCGAATCAATCGCAAGTATGATCCTCATGTTTCACTTATCTATATAAATTTGCAGTGTAAAGTTCTTAATCATTTTAACATTTTTTATAACAAATACTTGAATAACGTACTGTGATTCAAATATTTTTAATTTAGTTTATCTTACATACATAGTCGACGTCTATTAAGGCCTACCTAATTTAAACATAGATTTTGTTTTCCTCCTACATCATGAATTAAATTTTATGTGTTTCATAATGTATTTTATATAAATTTCGAGGTTTTACGAATGTAAACAAGTGTGTGTAATTTAATGCTAATTTTATTATGGCGAGAAAATTACAGATTTTTTAATAATTTTTAATGTAATTGCTGCGTTTATGCAATTATTGATCTCAAGTTTTAAATGTATAACGCGTAGTTTGATTATTTAAGTATTAGGCTTTATTACCCTACCATAGTAAAATAAGGTCTATTGGCAAGGGTTTCAATAATGTTTAATTTTATTTTTGTTTACGGTAAAAAATGCCACTTTTCCTTTATATTTTACAGTAATTGAACTTTTAGACCTAATTATTATTAAAGTCTGTTAATTATATTGGTTATTTTTCATTTAATTTCAAATCTTCCTTAGCTAGGCCTTAATACCCGCAGGTACCTTACTTCTTTCACTAGATGACATCTTAACTATATATCAACCCAAATTAGTACGCAAACATTAGAAAACAATGATCTCTCGTATTCGTTTATTTTTCCTAATGCTAGTGAAAAAGTAAAAACAAGTTTTAAATAGGTATACTAGTTTTTACTCTCAACTTCCTCCAATTTCATATTCAACTTGAAGGAAGTTCTATGAAGATAAAGAAAAATCAATTTAGAAAAGAAAGACGCGTTTAAAAATAAACGGCTGGAAGGAAGTGGGAATCACAAATAGAAATGGTTGAAAATCAGAAAAATAAGATGAGTGTTAAGAGAAAAGTTCACGTTTCAAGTGAAAACTCTAATGTTTAATATTATGACTTCATGACAACATTATGACATGACTATGGATCACATGGATGAATGGATATGGATATGGATGAACAAGTTGAAAAAGCTGGTGATGCAAAGAATGATCGAGATATTGAAAACCATACATTGAAAAATCATGGGCTAGAAAATTAAGTTAAGGATGAACTTTAAAAAGTAAAGGGAAGGGAAGAAAAGGGGAAAGTAATCAAAGTAATAATGGTCATTGTGTTACTGATAAGATTGAAGAAGATTTATTGTTATAGAAGATACCTACATTAAGACTGATATCATTTCATGTAAAACAATAAATTAAGCGTGATTAATTATATGGTATTTCCGAAAACTGATTTAATGCTGGTCGAAACTAAATTTTGCGGTCGAAACTGGCTTAGCTTAATTTTTGGTTTTAATTTTTTATAAAAATAACGTGAAAACAGATCTACTTTGTTCTTAATTAAGAACCATCTAGCCTATATTTGGAAGCATATTGCATATTTTAAATACATTTTTAACATGCAAAACTATTTTTTTTTTGCTCAAACTTAGCAACTTCACTAATCGGCTACTAGCGCAATGACCCTATATGCCTTGATAATGATACCTTTAGTGTATTCGGTTCTGAAGAATTTTATTTATTAAAACAGTTCGACTAAAAATGAAATTTTTGGATTTACTTATATTTGTTTATAAATTAATTTAATAAATAAAGCACTTCATTAGAAGGAAGACATATTATATAGGAAAGAACATTGAATCACATTGCACTTTAAATCATCTTAAACTATTTATCAATAGATGGCGCTACTTGTGGAATTAATAGCTCTATGGAACTATGGAATGGAAAAAAAATGACATGTAGTGCAATATAAGCTTCAAGTAATTAAAATAATTATTCCCTTTTAACTAATTAAACAAAACAATTATGTTGTTGAAATCTTAATCAACTTTAATATTATCTGATGTGTTTTATTAATTTCCTATGCGATAATTTTATACTTAGATTTTTCTTTAATAGAATATACTAACTCTTATATTTGGCTTCTTTTGCGTGACACTTACTAGCCTAGCCTGTTTTGGTTAAAGGTAGCAACTATGTGCAAACTTGGTTTAATAGTTTTCGGCAATAAAAAACAAACAAACGAACGTTCTTTTGTCTTAATTTTTTGTCATTTTTTAATTTAGTAGAAATTTAGTAGAAGTAGTTGAAGTAAGGAGAGAGGAGAACAGATAGTAGAGGCGGTTATTCACAAACGTCGGAAACTCAACTTTCCGTATCCGACAGGAAACTTTTCGATGATTTTGTCTATACGCGATTCTAAATCCGAAATTGTATTGTATTTATATTATATATATATCATATTATATGTAGTAGTTTACACAAATCCAAGCCTTCGGATTTAATTTCTGCTTTTCGACGATCGGCCTTTTCGCCACGGAAAGTTTCCGACGTTTGTGAATAACCCCCGAGATATAATTTAGTTTTTATAACGAAGACACCTATATTACATACGTAAGAACTTCTCCTTGATTTCCCCGTTAGGGATACAGCGTGAAGATATGTATGTACTTACATATATTACCTTCGGGGTCTCATCGATAGTTAATTTCCCATGTTGCGTCGTCTCAGGAGACTCAAGACATGTGTATATGTACAAATGTTTCCACAAATGTTTTATTTTCAAAAAAGGATAGAGGTTTTGCAAATATATTTAGTTTCGTTTTCACATAACCGAAAAAGTATTATTTTTTAATACGAATCCCTTACCTTGCTTTCATTATAAGTCTTAGCAAATGTGTGAGAGTCGTGTAAATATTGGGTCCTTACATATGAAATTGGCGTTTTGTACGAGAGGAATATAAAGTCAATTTTTTTTTGTAAAATATATTTAATTAATCAAAGTATGCACCGTTGTTATCTATGCACTTTTGCCATCTCATAGGTAGTTCATTGATCCCTTTACTAAAAAACCATGGGGGCGAAAATCAATAAACTCTTTGAAGGCGGTTTGGACTGCCGCATCGGGATTGAATTTTTTTCCTTGTAAGAAGTTGTCCAAATTCCGGAAAAAATGGTAATCTGTTGGAGCAAGATCCGGGGAGTACGGTGGATGTGCAATGTGTGGTCTTGCGTTGTCGTGAAGCAGCAGTGGCCTAGAGCGATTGACCAATCTCGGTTGTTTAGCAGCTAGTTCTTCCTTCATGGTTTGCAGTTGCTGACAATAGATATCTGCCGTAATCGTTTGGCCAGATTTGAGAAAGCTGTAGTGAACGACACCGGTGCTAGTCCACCAAACACTCACAAGTAACTTTTTCTGAGTCAATTTTCGTTTAGGGCAGGATTTGGCTGGGTCTCCAGGGTTCAGCCATTGCGACGAGCGCTTCCGATTATCGTACAGTATCCACTTTTCATCACAAGTAATGATTCGATTTAAAATCCCTTCATTATTGTGTCGGTTGAGCAAAGTAACACAGCAGTCGACACGTGTTTGCAAGTTCGATTCACTCAATTCATGAGGTACCCATCGTTCAAGTTTTTTTACTTTCCCGATTTGCTTCAAGTGGATTAATACAGTTTTTTCACTTACCCCGAAGCCTGCAGCTATCTCTGAAGTGCTTTGTGATGGATCCGCTTCCACAATAGCCTTTAATTCTTCATTTTCCACTTTGGTCTCCGGCCGTCCACGGGATTGGTTCTGACGGTCGAAATTTCCAGAACGAAAACGTTGAAACCAAAAACGTGCCGTGCTTTCTTTTGCGACACCAGCGCCGTAGACATCATTAATCCTTCGAGCTGTTTCTGCAGCACTGGTGCCACGGTAGAACTCGTACTCGTAAATATACCGATATTTCATGTTTTCCATTGTACGGTAATAAGCGACGCCAAAGAAAAAATAATGAGGAAAAAAACAAATGAATGACTGTTTTCAAAACTCAAATGTACCAGCTAAATGAATTTATAAATTTGAATTTGGAATTCTTAACCAAAGAGGAGATATTTCAGATCAAAGTGGTCAGTACGACAAAACGCTAATTTCATATGTAAGGACCCAATAAATACGAAATATTTGTAACAATATTTGCAATGGCCCCTCACACATAGTTTTTGCGTTTATTTACGAATCTTTACGAACGTCCGAGATCGGCGTTACATAAAAATAGACTACTAGTATTTATAAAATACTATCTACTTATTAAAATTATCTAACATTTTCCTGTGGAGTTATTCACAAACGACGGAAACTCAGCTTTTCGTATCCGACAGGAAACTTTTCGGTGATTTTGTCTATACGCGATTCACAAATCCGAAATTGTATTATATTTATATTATAAATATATCATATTATATATAGTCGTATTCACAAATCCAAGTCCTCGGATTGAATTTATGCTTTTCGACGATCGGCTTTTCCGCCACGGAAAATTTCCGACGTTTGTGAATAAACCCCTGGACAAGCACAAAGGTACTTGTTAAGAACACAAAATATGTTAAAGATAAAAATAATAATATGAATCAAATACAATATAAAAGTACGTATATATGATACAGAGTTATTTAAGAAAGATCTTTTATCGCCGATCGACGAGATGTTTTCATCGCCGAAAATTGTAACCGGATTATATTAACCACTAAGTATAACTTGAACTGACTGCCAACGAGGTACACATTTTTTGCAATATAGATATTATGAATTTTAAACAAGTGACTTCCGCGGCACACCTTACCTAATAATAATGATGTCCAACAATTGTCGAAATTATAATGTTCCCACGGCATCGCAACATTGCTCATATATATTCTAAGTGTCAACAATAATAACGTATCTTGCCTCGTTATTATGCAACTGATGTACCGATTCTTTCAAATTCTGAATTTAGTCAGCAAACGTGAGCGTAGATACAGCATAGTACCTATACTAGCTATACCTAGGTATATTGCTTATGTAAACATTTGTATATTTGTATTATGGTAGTCACCAGAGTGCGTGGATCATTTAATAAAATTTAAAAATGTAAAACACACAAAATACGATCACTCATTTCCACCAAAACATGGCTAAGAATATATTCTGACAAATTGAAGCTTTAAAACAAATTACATGCGGTCTATCGACCTTCCCCTGAAGAGGTGGCCATTCAGCCCTGTTCCCTGTATTGGAGAGGGAAAGTGTGGTAGAGCCATGTAGGTGCGGTAGAGCCATGCTACATTGCAGTACTAAATGGGCCGACTCGCCCGGTGAAACCCTGTCACAGAATATCGGCGTAAAATAACAGCATCTACATGCTGTTGTTTCGTTCGGTGAGTGAGAATGCCGGTGACCTATCTCCTCCCTCCACCTACTTTCCCACATGGCTCTCCTCATTGTTGCCTTTTGCCTTTTCGTTCCAAAATTCACATATGCTCCTTTTAATATTCTTAAAACTACATTATCTAAAATAATAAATTGTTCCTTTGTTGCTGAAAGGGTCTGGAATCAAGCCTAAATTCCTATCCGTTATGGCGGCCTGGTTATACGCAAAATCTCGAGTGTGTCACTACCTGCTTTTCTTTCGTCAGCTTACAGCACACATTTTCCTATCTGTTATTAGCCCTACCTTTGGATCGGTTGAGGTGCCGCGCTTGACTGATGCTCGAAAAGCTTGGTTAAGTGTTTGTCCAAGTATTAACCTACCTACATCGGCCTTTTGTCAGAAACACTGGGATGAGCCTCCATGCAAAAATGTTCATTTACAACTTTTAGGTTCTTGTAGTACCGAAAAAGATCGGTCTCGCTTCCTGGCTGTTTCTGAGAAGGAGTCAGGACATTGGTTGCAGGGAATACCTCAAGAAACTTAGGAACCTTAATTGACAATACCACACTTACTCTCATAGTATCCCTTCGTCTGGGGGCCAAGACTAACCTTCCTTAGCGTTGCCGTTGTGGTGATGTCGTTGGTGTACTAGGTCACCAAGGTTTATCATGTTTACATAGGCGGGCACACACAACATGCTACTTTGAATGACGTCATTCGGCGAGCTCTTGTCGCCGCTGGCGTTTCTGCACTCTTAAAGCCTGAAGGTATTGCGCGCAGTAACGGCAAGAGACCGGATGGTTTGACGCTCATTCCTAGGAAACTTGGAAGATCACTGATGTGGGACGCCACTTGTGTTCATACACTTGCTGTTTCCCATTTACCGGCGACTTCCAAATCAGCGAGTGCCGCGGCCAGCACTGCCGAGAACTTGAAGCGGCGTAAGTATGCGACTTTCCCTGAGAGTTTCGTATTTACGACCTTTGCAGTCGAAACTTTGGGTCACTGGGGCCCCGAACTGGAACTGGGGTTTCTGATATTTGTAAGAGACTGATCGAGGCTTCGGGAGACCACCGGCCTGGCAGCTTCTTCCGTTAACGAATCAGTTTGGCTATTCAAACAGGTAATGCTGCCAGTCTACCGGGCACCTTAAGCAATAACAGCTTTCTAAGCGGCAACTTTGAAAAAGTCTATTATTTAAGATAACGTGTAGTTTTAAGTTTATAAATATTAACGTTTGGATATGTATGTACTTTTTTGTTATCAATCAAATTATTATATATGTTTAGTATTTATTGTATTATGAAAACCATACAACAAAATGGATGAATATGAGTATCTAGTAAGACTCAGACTCGAAGTCATTTAGAATTAATTTGGAAATATTTGGTTTTGAATTGAATTTGTAACACGTGACTTCGAAGGTATATGTATATTCATTAGCCAACCCACCAACGAGCCATTCGGTGCTTGTCAGTATAGTGATATTACACAAAAAAGTAAGTTATAAAAGATCAAAAGGCACTACCTACGTGATAATGGTGAGCCTGAGTTATGCGGATTTAGGTATAAATGAATAATAATTAATAGCAATTGGTTACTTGATATATATTAGCTAAATAAAATTATACCTATTTTTTATGTCACAGAAACGTATCCATCAAAATTAACAAACTACAAACAATGACAGTTGTCTCGTCTCATTTTTACTTATTCTTTCAACAAAGAGTTTTATACTGACTTTAATACAAAATATGTATATAAAAGATTTGTGTGTATATAAAATATAATATTTAGAAAAGTAAAATATTAATATGTAAATTTGTGACCGTGAGATGTCTACACGGATACTGAATATTGGTGAGACTGGGTTATGTAGGGCTTTTATTCACTAAAACTCCAGCGCAGGTAATACTCAGCGCGTTATTGAAAAATTCCTAAATCTCTTACGGAACGCACCTTAATCCCTTTCGCGCTGTGCCGCTGCAGAAGCACTTCTCGGGAGGACAGTGACAGAACACATCCCCTCGCCCCTCCTGCATCCTCGCAGTGTTATGACAGTGCGGCTACCTTATTAAGTAACTGTAGTCAGTAAGCGATAGATATGTTGCGATATAATGTTGCGAATCGCTATTGCTGCCTCTGTTGATTAATCAGTGAACTGAAAACTACTGCTACCGACCCTATTTAAGCTACAAAAAGTCATTTTACCGCATGGCACCGTAATTACCAAATTAAAACAATCGACGTGCGACTGCGGCGCAGCTATCGTTTCTTACGTGATAACTCCGCGGACACTTTTTGGCGGGAACGGGAGAAGTGAGGTTGCCATTTTATTTAGATTTTCGTTTTTTTACATTTTTGGGAGTTTTAAAGTACAAAAGTAATAGTATATTATGTTTTAAAGTTCTGTGTAAGTAAAAAGAATGGAGTAGGTCTAAATAAACATATGTAGCTGAAGTTATCACGCTCTTCCAAGAAATCCTATAAAACTTCAGTAAAGCCTACTATCACTTTACTAGAGGAGTTTTACGATAAGAAAAAACTAATTTATTTGTGATTCTACCTATTAATACGTGACTTTGGCAAATGCACTAAACTGTGCGCCATGCCATAAAGAAAGAAAGAAGAGAACTTCGCGGAACATATGCGCTATGTCGTCCTCCTCTGGGTCGTAAGAATGAACGACCAGAGCCCTCCACTCCGATTGGTCGCGACCCCTAAAACCTCTTTAGTCATCCCTAATGACAGGTGGGCAACACCATAGTCAGAAAGTACTTTACCATAGTCTTATTCTCTGGCCCGGGCTTTAGGGCTGCGTATATAGGTGCCTACCATGCTGCGTGCTTTGTAACGAATGCAATATTATGTTAACATACATACATAATTTTTTATTAATTATAATTAAACTATGTTAATATTAACCATCACGGTTATATTAATCAACCTTAGTCTTTCTCAGATCTAAAAATCACATGAATACCACACTAAACATAAATATAAAAACCACAATAAATATAAATATGTGTAATGTGTTTAAATTTACAAACGAAGTGTAGAATATCTTTCGGAGACTTACAGTATAATTATTCTGGTTATTCTGTCAATCTCATCAATAGTCATCACAATAGAGAATTCTTATATTAAATATATTTAGCCAAGCATAAAAAGGTTTTTTAAACGTGGAGTCATCTTATTTTATCCATGCTCCTGCTTCGTTATAAAAGTGGTTGTGGTCTGCGGGTACATTGTCCTGCGCTTTGCTTCAATGCACCTTTTAAAAGACGGGACCATTATAGGTTTAGTTATTAAGATAGCGGCGATTGAAATTACCATTTGTCACTCTGATAATAGCACTGAATAAAATTAAGTCTACAGTTATCAAAGTTCAAGTAAAATATACTATTAAAAATACAATTTATAATGTAGGTACATATAGTTTTCTTCCAAATGTAATATTTTTGTATTTGTAGGGTTCATTAAATATTTTTTCAACCTTGTAAAGGCGGACATGCTATAACATCCATAGTCCTCACAGATACGGCATGAGGCTAGTATTGTAGGGTCTCCAAAAACATTATTTTTTTTAAATTAATTTGAAATGGTTGGTTCATTTGTATTGGAAATGATTAAGTACACCTTAAACGTTTTCTTTTCCTTTCTCAGTTACAATTTACAACATCGCTGTTTTATATTATTTTACATCTTTAATGCAATAAATTGTTATTATCTATTAATTGTAAAATTACATTTAAAAGTAGATTAATTTATGGGATTGCACATATACCTATAATTTCTATATAACTATACATTTAACTTTTCTTTTATATGAACTACTTACTTTAAAAGAAGTTTGTGACCATTTAAAAATGATTCTTTTTTTAAATTCGTGAGATGTCTAGGTACATACAAAGCATAAGTACATTCTGACAGTATTTCAATTATTGACGTGAAAATTACTCGTAACTTAGGAGTATCTTTAGTAAGAATATATTTATTTATGTAATTAGGTTCATTTTCTCATGTTGCCTAGCATCTGATTGTCTTAAAGCCTATTTGATTTATGTTCGAGCTATAACTATCGAGGTGTTGTCGTAGGATTGTACAATTGGAAATATCAATCAGTTACCTTAGCTTTTGTGAAACACGACATTTTCATGAAAAATCGGGTCGGGCGGCTAGGGCGGCTCGAGGAGACTATATTCCACGCTCGATGCTTTGGCACATCATGATCTGGCTGGATATAACGTAAACCACAATCGGATAAATTTGTCAAATGATTTGCTTTAAACGACATGACTTGTATTTGTTGGTAATTTCATGAAAAGATATCATTTTACTAAATGTACAGGCGCATCATGATTTCCGAATTCTATAATCATACGAAGACAGATATAAAATGAATAGCGAGTAATAAAAAACAATTTTATTTTTTATATAGGTTTTTATTAGGTATAGGTTTAAAGAAACTGTAACTGTAGTTCATGGTTCATAGCGTCATCAGTTCACAATTAACGACGTTTTGACGTTTTGGTAAATTAAAAGTAAAGTTTTATACGTATAAAAAATATATTTACAAAACTCAACTATAAAAACTTTCTTAAGAGTTTCAACGATAAATTTTCCGACATAATCAACGGTTTTTTTTGTTTTAGTACCTACCCGTCTCTTTCGAGTAGGGTAAAGCAATTTATTTTTTTGTTATATTTTTTATGCTTTCGTAATCCGGTTTTTATTAAAACAAAATACTTTAGAAAGAAATTTGCAAAAACTATAAATATTCCAATTCTCTCTTGTTACTTTTTATGTTTTGTATTAGTATTTTGCATGGTAACCCTACAGCCCCAGCACTCGGAGCCAGTACACCCGCTAGTGTTCCTACTTCCTTGTGACGGCTGCTCCGCTCGCGACGCGGGAAATGTCAAGGTCAAGCCCGCTCACTTCCTTTGCTAAATGGCCTGTTTAAAGCCTACCAACATCAATGAGTAATAATAAACTGTCGTAGATGCCGTTCTTGTGTACTTTTTACGAACTATTCACGGATGTTAATAAAATCGATATCGAATTAGGGACATAATAGCTACTATCTCTTCGACTACTTGAAAAGTGAATCGGCTTGTAAAATATACCTACAGGTGTGATTGGTTTTCATAGCTTCCCTATTTAACGAAATAGAAATCGATAGCGTCAAGACATCAGTTAGATAAAGTGAACAATTTCCTACGTATTTCCCTAATCAATAAGAGATTGTCAAGGTTGTATTTAATTACACTTGTAACATTTTGTCAGCCTTCAACTTGTACGGAAATGAATTAAAAAAGTTTTTAAAATGAATTCATTGACTAAACATATTACAGAAATGTTACTCAACGTAAATTTTTTAATTACAAGTAATTTTAAAAAATATGCATTATAATTGCAAATATTCCTCAATTGTTTTAAAAAAATCGTCTTTGTCATCAGTTTGAACTAGTTCAGTGTCAAGTAAAGCATGTCAGATGGTTCCAAGGCGGTCGAAGGGCCTGGCGTAACGATATCCAATGGAGCGCGGTTCCTCAGAGCCTTTCTTATTATGCGCTGTGATTTTGAGAACAAGTATTCCATGGAATAATAATTAGTTGTCAATATTTTCGTAAGTTCTCGTAATTTTTTCAATGAACAAACAGTAACGAAATTATGATCTAAAATATTTTATAATAAGCATGTATTGTAGGTATTTAGTTCTTCATTAAATAAGAGTACTTCGTAATTGATGAAACGGAAACGTATCTAATTAACACGGAAGCGTAAACTCACAATACGTCACACTCGATTATGTTACTTAAAGTTTATCTGTTATATACGGGTACATTATAAAAAATCATATTATGATATGCTTGTTAGACTTTTTTAACATTGAATTAAATATTTTTAAAATTTTTGTTCATTAGAATCATTTTTCTGTTTGTTCCCAAATTGGACCTATGCAAGTTGTACTATTTGAAAAACTTACTTAATAGGGTACCTAATACCTATGGATACGTAATTACGCTATCTTATCTTATCTTTATTAAAGGGGGTGTACATAGGTTCATTTACACGGAAAGTATAAATCAAATTTCAATAGAATATTTGACATTATAAGTAATCTACGCAGACGAATTTGCGAGCAAAAGCTACCTTAAAAAAATGGAATTTTTACGTTAATATTTATTTTTCAACTACCAAAACCAGAAATAAATAACTAAATACAATTGAAGTAACTCCACACATTTCCCTAAGCTGCATCCGAGGCTGTTTTCGTGTTTATTCAACCATTAAGTTCGTTCAAACGCCTACGCTTTCCCACCAGGCTATCCTGTCACCCGAAGCCTTATTACTAATTTCATGTATAATCGTAATAAAAAAAATGTAGACTTAGATATTTGCATATTAATTTTGTTTTAAAAAAAAACAACTATTACCTACTATCCTAGACATTTTTAGAAGTGTCAGTAGACCATTGCATACATTCGCACAGTAATTACAGCAAGTGCCTTCCTAGTCGACGTTCTGAATTTTATACCCATCTAGGCCAATTAAGACAACAAACTTTTCTAAATTGCCTTGGGGTCTGTATGTTACTGACATTACTGAGTATTCCCCCAGTACGTTGTGCGATACCCACAGCCCAATTCTAATGCTAAGTTAGACATCACATAATCGATATAAATGTTTGTACTCATTATTTTTTTCATATTTATAACGGTACTGATGAGAGTGAGGAATTATGGATACGAATGAATATAATTTAACAAAGCGAATGCGTTTGGCAAGACCAACCAAAAGAGACCACATCTGCTGTGTTAGATAATCTTATCTGATTTAGCTGATAGAAATATCAAATTGTACAAGCACTTTTTCGCGAAATGTGCGTGCGTATTACGATAACATGTGCAACAATAGCTGTACTATATGTGTATGTACATAGATAGGTATAAGTACATACATGACTCATCCACCTGCTTATCTTGTCAGGGAAACAGTAACAAGACATATTATGTACTTTAATATAGTACATGTAATAATATTTTGCTCCAATACTTTTACTTAAAGCAATACTATGTTTAAGCGGTTTAAGTTTAGATGCCATTGGTGTATCATTAAATATCTCTGACTTTCCTATGCAGATAAGTCAATGCTGAAGTAAGAGATATTTTCTATTACACAAATTGCGTGCAAACATTTACACTGCAGCGCGTGATACACAGGGAGAGTATATTTTCATTCTATTTATTGACAAACGGAGAACATCCCTGCTTTCCAAGTTCATTGACAACGAAAGTGTTGTGCATGCGTGAAAACTCGCGCCAATTAGACAGAAGCGCGGCCAGCGGTGCGCCGGCGCCGGCGCCGCGGTCGTTGCCGCGACGACTCGCCCGACTGCGCTCGCTTCACTGCCAAGGCCGGCGTGCTTTCTCCACAATCTACAACCTATTACGTAGTACTCGACTTGTATAACGATTATTGTACTGATGTAATTGGAATTTATTTAGTTACGAGAGCTGTGAGGTCAATGATTTTGCGCTAAGTATAATTTCTAAAAGATAATCACGTCAATACCTTGCATTTAAGAAATAGAGACAGAAATGCAATCTGTACAAACCAACTTTTACTGTTAATATTATTATTTCGGAAATATTTTGAAAAGAGCTCCACGTTATATCTTATACTTATTAACTACATTCTCAAAGGAGCAGACAAAAATAGCATCGTGGACTTTATTAATACACATATACTCATATATGAAGATTTCCTTTTACTTTTTCAAACCTAATAGCTAATTATACGCATTTGTATGTATGTATATCTACACAAAAACTCATAATATCTAGTTTACTTCTGGACTGATTACATATATATTTATTATCCTTTATTTTATTATGTTGTTATTTTGAGGTGCTGTATTATTTCTCTTCTTAAAACCTTATTAGTCTTCACGATTTAATAAAAAACGATTAATGTTTACTACAGTATTAATAATCACATTATGCACAGGCAGACATCCAAATTCCAAATACATATCAATACATTTTTCTGGATTCCGAAACTACAGTTTGGAATAAATAACTGTAATAATTTAATACTGGCAACATTGAAGAAGCATATTACATAGGTATAAATAATACTTATGTAGATTTAAGTTTATAAATATTAACCTAGTAACCTAGGCGAAGGTGGAATCATGAAGATTGCGGAGGTGAAAGACGCATCTCCGGACCGCGATATTTGTCGTTCCGCCCTCTCTGATTACCCCGTTAGAGATACAGCGTGACGATATGCATGAATTGCATGTAAATTTACATACATTTTTAGATATATATGTACTAATTTATATCATAAGGTATATTTAATATTAATTATGCAATTATATTAGAGCTTGGTTACCGCCTAAGGAAACTTAATAAATGATGATTATCTACTGGTCGTTCTTGACATAAAGTTATTGTCGCTCGCACAACCATCGTTTCCGTATCGACGTCATAATAGTTAGAATATGGGTATAATGTTATGGTGATTTGTTGATCTATCAGAAACAATAAACGCTTGAATAAGCGGAATAACTGCCTTTGTTCATTTATTTTGTCTCTGCTAATTTTAACTTCCCATCCGTATAACTTATGTTGTCTGAGTATTAAGTGATTCTTAAAAATTGAAAAGGAATTGTAAAACAACATCAACCATTTAGAAAATAAATCTTGTTTTCAAATGAAAATATAGGTACATAACATATTTACGTAATTAGAGCATTCATATGTACAAAGCTATTTACACAGATGTGTACGTTCTGATTATTACTTTGCAAACTGGGGTTTCCCTGTAACTATATTAATGTTTAGAATCTAGCTAAAAAGAAAACAAACAGAACTAGATTTCATTATTTGTTAATAAACGTATGAAATGTTATAATACCCGGAGATAAAACATGGACAATGGGATTAACTACATATGAGTTATCTCAACACATTTCGCATACTTGACGGATTCAAGATTTTTCAAGTATTCCGGAAATTAACGTCATCTAACTCAAGGTCGTGACGTAAGAAATCACTTAACTTACTCCGATTGGAGAGAGGCAAAAAATTATTGATTTGATCTGAAGTTATTCATGTGTGACTGCCATCTCGACGTTCGCTCACGTCCAGCCATATTACTATAATACTTACAGGTACGTCATGTCATTTTTAAAAAAAATAGTCAAAGCTAAAGCAATTAGAACTTTTGATTGTTTTTAAAAGTGAACAACTCGTAATAACGACTTTCGGACTGCTTAAATAAGTAAAAATATGTGTAGTAGCTATATGAGAATTAATATGACATAATAGAGGTAATTGAATGTAATTATGTTTCAACTATGATTTTTTTAAACGCAACGTATTAAGTTGTACCAATAGGAAACCTATTTAGTGCCGAGATACTGAGTTAGATTGGCGTTAAATCATCGTTTAGTGTGAGATCTCATTGCCGCCAGCAGACAGAGCGTTGAACCGGGAAATGGCTGACAAGCCGTTAGTATTCCTATCATAATGTATTAAGACTCCTGGACTAAATTTTAAAATGTGAAAGAATTTTATTGAATCAGTGTACAAATATAAGGTATCTGTGTCGAATATGGCCAGCCGAAAAATATGGCAGCAACTTTTTTTTAATATTGGTATTTTGAAGACAGTGATTGAACTGTCCAATCGTTGCGCGACTCCGCGCCGTGCCCGGTGCTCCGGACATAACGTCGGCGTCGCCAGTATAGGTATAATTTTAATAGTAAGTTTTCATCGATTTTTACTGATTTCATTAGATTACATTTAAAAATGTGTTGTGTTGTTGTTTTTAGTACTGCAGATGCAGATCTACACATGCTTTCTGTTATTTATTAGAATATTTAGACTTGCAGATAAAGTAATGAAAACATTTGACCGAAAATATGGCCATCAGGTGTAAATGCTTTATTACTTGTCAGTTCTTTTATCTCTTTTAGCATTTTTAACTTTTTTATTAAATATAAAGGTAATAATTAGAAATATTTGTAGCGAAGCTATCATCATGATGTTGGCTGATATGTTTAGCTGTTAATAGTGGGGAAATAAAGGTTTCAACATCATCAAATATTACGTGTTTTTGCACGAACACTTCAATGACGTCTTGCAGAATAAAAAAAACAAAAAAAAAAACTGGGTAAAAAAACTGCTTCTTTGCCCAAGAGGAAAAGAAGCTAGAAAGTCGTACCGAAGAATATTATTATGGTAGCTGACCGAATTTTAATGTCTGAAATTCTCTGAACATGCTTCATTGATAAGACACGCGGCGATCAACGAATTTGAACCTTTGGGTGAAATATAATAAAAAAACCTTTAAAATATATCATATACGAATTGACCACTTTTGATTGCTGCAAAGCAATATCTGAGTCTATACAATACAAAAAACAGTTTTTCTTCAAAGTTAATTTATATTGGTTTTCTGTAAGATTTTGTTTTGTTAAAACAAGGTACGATTCTACGTACTATTTTTATTTTACATACCGAAACTACCGAAAAACATAATTTTACAGTTTTGAATTTGATACCATTTAGTGGCTATATTTAACGTCACATCAGAAATATAGCCATTTCTCCAGTTTTAAATAATGCATTATTTTTTGAATCTATTTCAGTCTTTTTTTCTTTGTTACCTATATAGATTAACTATAAATGAGAAGGGAACTAATAGCCCTAAATTTTAAAAAATATGAGAAAATTGATATAAAACTCAAGGTGGCCATATTCGACATATAATGTCAATAAATATAGGATCTATGTTTATTATGAAAATAACAATATCCTTAAAACGTTTTAGTGAGTTTAATTAGTTAACAAAGATAATAAAAACAAAAGTATCATAACTTTTTTTTTTCGAGAATATGCAAACGTGTGGTAACCCTTTTGGAATATAAGTACACTAGGAAGTGATAATCAGACTGAGATTCGACTATGACGCAAACGTTGTAGGCGTCTGTGTTCAGCTTCCGTGTCATTGCTGTCAAGTTATTATGCCCACTCCGCACCCACTGGTCTAACACGCTAATTTATGACGTCTAATGGTGATTCGACGAGTGGAAGCCATAAGTCTTCCATCCACAAAATACTTGTTTTATTCGAAGGTCGCCATAGGTTTAAGACACTTCTAACGATACCGACTCTTGTTGACCAAAGTGCTACATACCTATGATGTTTGATTACGCAATTATGATCTATGGAAGGAAATTACGACATTCTGACCAAGTTTGTCCAGTGTCTGAGATGTTTTTATTAACTTTATTAACTCGGTGTATTACGAGTCGGTATTAATTTACGATATTGTTTAGACTTAGACCAATGAAAGTGTCATGATGGTTTTGGTAGGTAAATTAATTTATGAAAACCAGTAGGAGAATATTTAAATATAAACATTTCCTTGATATTTCCATAGAAAAAATAATATGAATTATCTACATATTCAGAATTACTTTTTTTTTATTTGTACAGAAACATTGTATATATCATATTTACCTAGATAAAGCTACAGTCATTACCTTATATTTACATATAATTATTAACAAAACACGTAATTTTTTTCATTGAAGTTTTTGGATCTTTTCAATGGTGTAAATTTCTGTAGAGTGAGTACACATGTGTTCAATATAGGTAGAACTGTCCGAGTAACAAATTATAAGAAGAATTACTTCGTTTCAATTGGTGTGTTTGTATACAGGTACAGTATATTTGTCAATTCACAAAGCCTACACTATCTACCTACTATAACGCTCCGTTGCACAGTTTATGCATAAGAACGCAAAAAAATGCTTTATAACGCATATAAGAATGGACACCCACGTCGCAAATTTCTACCCATTATGGGTATAATCCCACGAGCTCATATGACGAAGAAGCCAGTATTTGGCGGTGCTTCAATATAAAAGATTTTCTTTTTAACGTGAAATAAAATAACATGAAAACACGCAACGAGTTTTTCAAAGAAAAAGCAAGTGTCGCAAAATATTTTCGGGACTATTTCTATTGATGTAAACCAACAATGATGTGTAATGTAAACCTTTCGAAGAATGTTATGATAGTTCGAAATAGAGTCGTACTATGTGCTGCTTGTATTAAATCTATAGGTACATAATACATATAATAAAGTGGTAGAAACCGTGTCTGTAAATTGGATTTTATCAATAATTGACTGTAGGCGATAAAAAAAGTAACAGACCACAAAAAAACCTTTTTTAATTTCTCTCTGTCTGTCTGTATATACACGCTAATTTCCGAAACTACTGAACGGATTTTCTTGTGGTTTCCATAGGTAGATTAAGCTAAGCTTAGAACAACATTTAAGTTATGTTTCATTGAAATCGGATGACAGTGAAAAAATTATCGTCGTTTAAATATTCTCCTAGACGACTTGACCGATTTTGATGGAATTTAGAATAGAAATAGATTAAGCCCCGGAGAAGAACACAGAAGAACACTCGCGGGCAGCAGGTAGTGTATAAAGTACTTAATCATAATTAAAAAAAAACAATAACATATGGGTACCTTCTAGTAGATACGTATAATATTATATATGTCAGGAAGAATTATAGTTGGAACACCAATGTTATCAGTTTTTCATAATAGTATTGGTCTAAAAAGTACCTAAAGTTCATACTGCCATAAAATACCGCAATATCGAAATCCTCTTCGTACCTGCTTTAATAGAGAGCTCTTAAATTATTTTATATCGAGGTTTCTTCGAAACACACCGCAAGTTATAGAGATTTAATAAAGCATCATAAGAAACCGTGTTTAATAAGAGATATAAACAATGTTCTGGAATTGTTTACGGACCACCATGCGCGTACGAGTTAGGTGTAGTATCGCATATCTCCCCCGCGAAGATGCTTCAATCTCTGCCAGCACCTACATTTGTATTTAGCTGAATATTATTTTTAAACGTTCTAAACAGAAGTGCACCACATGTGCTACCACCTGACCTCCGTAAGCATTCCCACGCTGAGCATTTCAGACTTCGAAATCAAAACGACGACGTTAACGTTTAAGCTCATATTCATTTTGTATACAAGTTTAGCCCTTAACCCAAAATGGTATTAATTCAAAGTAGTCACGGATTTGTTTTCGGGAGCAAATGTCTCGGCTGCAGTGAGGCTTAAAGCGTTTTTTCTGTTTACTCAAATGATCTGGTGATTGTTTTTTAATTTATTTTGTCGTTCAGCGGCGTCATGTGGTTCCAATCAGAGTTCGTCGAGGCTTTTAATTTTTTTCGATCGATTTATTTATCAGTATGGTAAGTTAAAAGCTAACATCGGGATGAAAATTAAATACATTTTTAAATACAGTATGTGATACAAATGTGATATGTCAAATACACAAGGTACTTAAATTAAAGTACTTATAATATATTGTAGATCACGTTTAATAAATTGATCGTCTAAATATGTAGAACAAAATTAAATCAGTAGCTACATATTTTACAAGAAAAATGTGGCATGTAAAGAATTTAGGCACGAATACCTACATTTTTAACAGATTTTAATTAAGTATATTTATGTTATATAAAATAATATAAAAGTTGCTCTTTGAAAATGTTATGAAAATAGATAAGTATATAAATAGCTATAAAACAATTATACCATGAGTAATGAAAGAAATACTTACGTAATTTAAATGCTAAATTATAATCTTTCAATAATTTGGTTCCCAATAGCGCGAAATGAAAGGATGCACTCACAAGTCACAACTCGCAAGTGTCGACATCTGCAGGAAGTTACTCGTGACGAGAAACAAGATGATTAATTAATGCATATTTTAGAAGATTACGTCGCTGAGAGACTACTCCAACTCGTTATTGTTTACTTTTCCAATCAAATAACAAAAACTAATCACATATTCCTCAACAATATTGTTGATGAATATGTATGGAATATAAATCGTAAATGTTATTTTCGGCCAGCATGGAAATATAAATATATCTACTTATTGTTTTTGCAATAATATTTACAATATATTAATATTTTATTAATAACTACTTTCATTATTATAATAATAAAAGTTCAAGAACATCATACTTTTATTATTACAAAAATATAATAATGTAAATTACAATAATACAAAATGCTATAAAAATACAAGATGAATGCCATATTGCTACACATTAGTATAGACCAAGCCTACAATACAAACAGAAATCTTAACAAAAAAAAATAGAATCTCTATTCATATCGGACTCTGATAACCATGATTATGATAGATAAGATTCTACTAATTGCTCAATCGATAATATTACTAGTAATGTCTCTAATCCGTCTACACTTCTACAGTAACTTTCTTTGTCAACAATTCCTCTGCCAGTATATACACCTTCGTTGGGGCTAAGGAAAAAAGGTAGGAATATAATGAGATCAGTCAGGTCAGGGATGGCAAACTACTAAAGAAGCCTTTGAATTTGCGGCCGATCGGAGTGTTGTCTCCGCTCATCCATCCATGCCTTCATGCGACATCGAGGAGGACGATAGATAGCGCGTGTGGTCCACGCTTTTTTCTTCATGGTCGTAGCATCATGAGGGTAGTGATGGGGGCTTTGCCACTGCTCACCTGAAGTATACCTAACTACACAAAAAAAAACTGAATACGCAAATACTAAAACATACATATTATATAAGTGTTGCATCCAAGCGCTGGAGGTTCCGGATTCGATTCCCGGTCGCGTCAATTTAGGAAACGAACTATTCTAGATTGTCCCGGATCTGGGTGTACTGGGAGACGCTACCAGTAGTCTTCGTCTGGTTTTCATAGCAGAGAAAGGGAATGCCCTAGTTTGAGGTCAGGTGACCGGTGTGTATTTTCTGGCGCGTTTATTATTACCTACTTTTTTATTATTGTCATTTTCAGCAAATCGTAGATGCAAATTTATTTCACAGGTAAAGTCATGAAACATTACTATTATAACCACTGATCTATAAAGTCTTTATTTACATGAAGCACATTCCATTAAAAGTGAATCAAATAAGATGTCTTCAAAGTAAATTCGATTTATTTGAAACTAGCACCCGCTCCGGATTCGCGTGAGTAGAAATTTTTTGAAAATAAAATACAGCCCATGTTACTCGCTGATAATTTAGCTTTCCATAGGTGAAAGAATTTTTGAAATCGGTTGAGTAGTTTTCGAATTTATCCGTTACATACAAACAAAGATTAATATTAGTATAGATGTTTTGGAATTACTGTTTCTTAATAATTATTAACAAAAAATATATTTTTATTATTACTAAATTATTCTAGGCGCAGTCAATGACACGTCCCAACCTTGGACATCCCGTTGTGCGGCACCCCTATCACAACATCTGTCGTTTTATGAACAACAATAATGATGCAATTCCAGTCCCCTTTATTGAAGTGTACTGTATGGGTCTTAAAAGTTGCAATACTATATATATTTTATTGAAACTACAACAATTCACCAAAAAATTATTGTCAGATCAGATGTGATGGATTCTCAATAATAATAATTTTTTTTGTGAAAAAATCACTACTAATTACAAGTATTAATTACTACATTCAAACTAACATGACGTAAGCTTAATTATGTAAAAATCCTAAGCTAATAAATACGTGTTCGAACCCATATGTTTTTGTCAAGTCTGCTATGAGCGTCGACCGTCGAGTCAGGAACTAAATGAATTTTATTACACAAGTTGTGTTTCGTGGAGGAAGCGTTCGAGCATCGCCGGGTGATGACGTCACGACCCCGAATTAACCCAGTTCTGAGAACAGTTCTTATGTCGGAGTCGGTGCACTTGTTTTGATCGACGGCACACGTGTAGTCACCCTACATTAAACTACAATTTTAAACATGTATCTATTGTGAAAAGTATGTATGATGGTTATTAGATTAATAAATGTAAATAGTAATGAAATTCTAATTTATTTAGATCATTAAAATTTTCAGCTTTTATGTTACGGGAATTGAATTAGGTGTAGACTGGTGTAGGTATTTAATCAGTCTTTGCGACATTTGCATCACTTTTGTCGTTGTAGATACATACATATTTTCACGCTGTACCCCAACGGGGTAGTCAGAGAGGACAGAGCGCCAGGAGTCGCGGTCCTTACACTCCTCTTTCGCTTCCTCAAATCTCATCATTCTCCTCACACATTTTCGCCTAGGTATGCGAGTGCTTTTGACATTTCCATCTGCTAACACTCTGGCTATTTGATCTTCACAAGTCAGCCTTGGTCTTCCTTGGCTTCTTTTACCTCTTACTTTCGCTCTGTAGATTTTCTTCGTCAGTCTTTCATCACTCATTCTTTCCAAGTGCCCGAACCATCTAAGCATTCCTTTCTTCATTTTTACAATAACACTGTTGTGTTTCATCAATAACTATTCTACACTAGCTGTTTCCCGCGACATCGACGTACGACAACGACTACTGTGGGAGGTATTGTATAGATTCAGGTTTTACTTTGCGGAAATCCATCGCATGTGATAAATTCCTAAAATCTCTAGCTATATTCCGCTAAAACTCTAAAAATCACCAATCGACACGTGTTTCGTCTCTCAACGAAGCATCCTCAGTATATACCAGAGATAGAATTCGGCCACCTAACCAGCACCTATTCGGTGCTGGTTAGGTGGCACCTATTCGGTCCGCCGGTCTTGCATGCAAAGGCGCGATGTCCTTTATATGAGGATGCTCGGATCTGTTGGCTCTTAGGAACATATTTTTTGAGAGGCGGCGAATAAATTTTCCGACAGGTTCTAACCGTCCTCTCTGAATTGTTTTGTTCCGGACGTACCTTGGAGCCTTTGTTAAGAGGCGCAGCAAGAGGTTCTGCTGCGCCTCCAACTGCTGTCGGCGGTCTTCAGGAACCAGGGTGTACGAGCTATTTGGGAACGAGCTCGTTTCTGAGCTCGCCGTAGACAGCAGTAGAGGAGAGTGTGTCGGACCGCGACCTAGGGTATCGCTCGTTAGCCAGTCCCTGCGCCTCTTTCCCCGGTGATTCGCGCTGGTGGTGAGGCCGGGTTCCGGAGACGCGGCGAGGGCCTGAACAGTGCCTTGGCCGCACTCGGTTAGAGGTCGTCTCCGCTACGCTTATAAGCGCGGTCGGTATCCGTTATATTTAAATAATAGAGAAAGGATAGACGTGTGTTTACGACGTATCCGCGCGGTCACTGCTGTGGCTTTACTCGGTCAAGCCGTTTAGGAGAAAAATCTTTCTTTTACTGTCATCCGATTTTAATGAAATAAAGCCTAAATGTCGCTCCGAGCTAAGCTTCTGGTATATTACCTGTGAAGACTGCAACAAAATCCGTTCAGTAGTTTCGGAGATTAAATTGTACGTACGTACAGACAGACAAAAATTAAATAAAATGTTTTTTTGTGTTCTGTTACTCTTTTTTTATCGCCCACAGTAATTTTTTGATAAAATTCGATGTACAGACACGGTTTCTACTGCTTTTATTTTTACTGTCATCCGATTTTAATGAAATAAAGCCTAAATGTCGCTCCGAGCTAAGCTTCTGGTATATTACCTGTGAAGACTGCAAGAAAATCCGTTCAGTAGTTTCGGAGATTAAATTGTACGTACAGACAGACAGACAAAAATTAAATAAAATGTTTTTTTGTGTTCTGTTACTCTTTTTTTATCGCCCACAGTAATTTTTTGATAAAATTCGATGTACAGACACACGGTTTCTACTGCTTTATTATATGGATGGATAAGTAAATTTAAATATAAAAGCCGGTCTAGTACAAGTATTTACGCAATTTGTGTTATGTACGATCCGCAAAAGATTTTATTGATCGAAGGTAAAACAAAGTTTAATTCACAAAGACGGCAAGCATGCAATACCAAAGCATGCACATCTCTGACTAGACTCATTTAGGCACATCTCTGATCAGACGCATCACTCATTGCGTTGCTAACACTACAAAAACCTCTTTACGCCCTTTTTGAAGAACTCCGTTCTGACCTTTGTCATAGAGATTTCCTTATATGTAAAAATGAGAAATTTAATGCAATTCTGATAATTTTCCTTCATTCTACGCTTAACACCCTTATACTCAGGGCCAGAATTAGGGGAGGGCAACCGGGGCGACAGCCCCGGGGCCTCCACAAAAGAGGGGCCCCCACAATAGAGACTTCGGAAAAAAAAATCTTTCAAATTCCGACTAGTAACCACTAGTAAACATCTTTTCCTTTGATATTTTTTTTCTCTGTTTTACCTTTACCTACAGTACTTTGTACAAACATGATTATATTGTTCTTAAATATTAACAGAAATCATTGATCTATATTTGTCCACTCTAATCAGGCAATCAGTAAAATATCAAAATCTCAAGTGGCCCTGATAAGCACTTGCAATTTACTACCCATGTTGAGGGAGTATCCCAATGGCTCAATGGCTGAGTGGGTATTCGATTCCGTGTCTCGACTATTTTTTTTTTTTCATGTTGTATATATATACTTGTTAAATACTAAAAGAATGTACTTGGTTTCACAATAAATTATTTATTGAAAAACTCGACTGAAAAAAATTGGTCATTTTATTTGGAAAATAATTTGGGGCCAGGGGGCCTCCACTCCTTTGTTGCCCCGAGGCCTCCAGACCTCTAAATCCAGCCCTGCTTATACTTAGTGATATTTTCAGGGTTTTAGCTGTATTTATGGATTTAAGGTACAGGGGTACAATAAATTATTGATCAGCGTATTTTCTTAAAAGTGAAAAGGTAAGTCGAAACAGTGTGCTACGCTTTGAATGTATGGTGTAAGGAGCTTTCGTTTGACAGCCTACACGACTACGACCTAAAACTTACTAGTTTAACCCCCAGAACTTAAAGCTTGACTTTTAAAGTTGAGCCACCGTTTAACGTAATTGTTCCACAGTCAGGCACACAAGGGCGATTCCATACTGTTCTTTTTTTGGAGCGGAACTCTAAAGATGTCTAAGATACGAAAAGGTAAGGTAGCGTGATATACATACATACATACATACATATCATCACGCCGTATCCCTGACGGGGTAGTCAAAGAGGACGGAGCGCCAAGCATCGCGGTTCTTACATACTTCTCTAGCGAGAGAACAAAATTATTAGAATATTAACAAAATTTTTAGAAACATCCATATTCAAATAAAAACATCCATATTTAAAAAAAAATTAATGATGGCGTATGTCGACCTGCCTACATAAAGAAGCCTAAACATTAGGTTAGGCACCAATCGCAATACATCAAACACGAGTAGGCAAGTAGAATACGTACTTACATAGTATGAGCTATGAGATACTACACACAATACTGTCTAGAATACTACTTATGTACACTATACTACACAAACACGAGCGACTCGACGATGTACTTACGTAATACATCGTTTTGGACGCAATGAAATAATACTAATTACACTCTCCCGCGATCTTTTTATGGAGATTGTGGCCTGGTGGTACATTGCACGTGTAACGCGCATACAAACCACAGCAAATCGAAGAGCATTTAATTTTACAAGCAGCTTAATAAAGGAGGAAGCAATTTAGTTAGTAACGTAACCTCTGTAACTGGAACAAAATTAAACTGTATTTAGACATTCATTTTTTCATTCTGTCATTTACAGCATGTAACACTCAAGTCAAGAGTCAATTTAGAGCACATATTGATTTTAAAACATACTACATTGGCTGACATTGGCCTATACAGATGTGGGTTTATTGTAATTGTTACGTCTACTTACACAACGAAATTAAGATTTAATGAAACCCACAAACAAAAGGTAACAATATTGAAAATATATAAGCAAAAGTCTGTTACATTTGTTATATTTTAAACATAATTAGGTATTCCATCTATTTTTGTAAAAAAAATATCCTACGAGTCAATGCAAAAGTCAAAATATAACTTGAAGAATATACATATATCCTTGTATTTTTTATTCACTACACAGCAAGAAAATCGCACCGATAATGAACCGGAAGTGAAACCCCGGAAGAGCGGAGGACGTCACCGGATGTCCTCTTCTCCAACTCCCAAGCCCCCACCGCCTTCCTCCACATACCCGGTCACACCACTTCCGCACCCTACTTTAACAGTAGACGGAGAATAATCATAGAAAATGCAGTACAGATTACTAGCGACCTGCCCTGGTTTCGCACGTGGCCTTGATTAAAAAATGACCAGATTTCTTTACTTCTATAAACTGAATATTAATTCACTTAGAAGTTATAAACTTATAAGCAAATACGCGGGTTGAAATAAGGTTAATTACAGATAGGTACAGGCTCCATAAAGTAAGTACTATTGCTTAGTCGATTTTTATAAATGTACAGGAAGATAAGCAGCTTGTATATTCTACATTTTTATCCAACTAATAATTAATAAAAAGAGGATTTTACTAATATAGTTTAGTAACAGCTCCCTAACACCAATGCAAGGCAATGAATTTAAGGGATTACAATTATTTCGACCTGTTCTCAATATTTTCTTAAATACAAGGTCGAATTTTAGTTTTGTAACTTTTATTTTTATTTTCTCTCCCAGACCATACGGACGTGAAATATGTAAAAAAAATAACACATTTTTTTTAATTATAAAGACAATTTTTATTACATTTTAATTTTGACAGAAATAACAAAATGAAAAGATCGTGTTTCATTTACAATTTCAATGACGACAGCAGTAACCGGAGACTAATCCGCATGTTCTAAAAGGTTGTAGCTAGCCGAGGGAAGCGTGCCGCCAACTCAAATCGAAACGTGATCTTTAAAACAACCGGGAGTTGTGAGCATTTCATTCTATTAATTTAAAAAAATAGTAAGTTGAAATGTAACCAGATTACTTACAGAGTTCATTTAGGTTATTTTTAATAAAGACAGACATAATTTTAATTACGTTTTTATTTCAATTGGACGTTTTACAAATTGTTGAAATAACTATAATAGCCAACAGTAATTATGTACTGATGTACTTAGCATTTCTATAAATTATTGTACTTTTATTAAATATGTAAAAAACTTCACTTACTATGCACATTGGGATTCTAGTAAAACATGTCAAATATTTATAATATAAAATGTTTATAATAGCATTACTGCTTGATATGATATACTAAGTCCTAGTGTATCATATCGAGCAGAAATGATATTATTTTGAACTCATAAGCACATAATAACTTATTACTTACCATAATACGGATACATAATATGCTCTTGAAACATGATCACGTCTGAAGGCCGGGTATAAGTTACAAGACAGTAGACATCACTATAATCATTCGATTTAGCGTGAAAGCGTTCTGGGCATAATTTTGAATTGCTCGTCGGTTTTAAGGAATCCTTTATTAACTCCGTGGAATTTGATATGGCATCGGCAGCTGGCGCCTGCAGCTTCCGTGGACTGGATGCGAATTCAACTTAAAAGGAATTTGATCTTTTGTTGATGAAGCCCAGACTTATACATTTATCTATAGGAGACGATCTGCAATGTCTCGTGCGCACATCATCATTGTCTGTAATGCATATTATACAGACAGCCTTTTGTGGCAAGAATACAATAGTGAGCACTTATCGCATCTCGAGATAAGAAAATCAAGTGTCAAAGTAGTATTTTGTAATACTCATAGTAATACCTTCACATATTACGAAGTGTCTGTCGTAGTATGATTTGTGGATTGAAATAGCTGAAGACATAATATAAATAGTATGTTACCATGGAGCTATTATAAACACAACCAAATATAAGTTTAATAGTAAGAAAATTAGGGATTGTGTTATATTATAACGTTACCATGTAACGGTTTGTTAATGGTTTCAATATAAAAAATGTAAGCAGTAATCAAAGAAATTATTTTCCAATAGAAATAAAATAGGTAGGTATATCGAAATAAATATGTACCTAAATAATTATTTCCAAATAAAATGCAAATATTTCGTACCTAAAATAAAAATGATCGCGTGATCGCATGATCGCGATGCTTACCCTCCATCCTCCATTGAAGTAATAATTACTTGTGATCGTCTCTAACTATTCCTTTAGGGATAGGGCGTGAGGATAATTTGTATGATTGTATGATTATGATATTGATTCAATTAGAATAAAACTACAATGTTACAGTGTAGTTTTGCCTACATTCTTAAACTGGAGAGTAACCGCGAGATATGTGCGTGAGCGCATTCATTATGCAAGTAGTAAGTAGTAACTAGTGAGGCCTAAGGTATTGGCATGAGAAGCGGCGCAACACTTGTAACAACACTGTAAGGTGGTAACAACACATCTTAATTAACATTGTAACATTTGCGTTAATATACACTTTTAGATCCCAAGCACCAACGTGCAAGTATCTATCATATATTTTTAGTATTATGTACTAAATCAGGAATTAATAACCATTTGGAACGAGCGAATGAGTTGCCCAGGTATTTCTTTTAATATTTTTAATTATTTTATATTTGAATCATTATTAAGTTATCATTATCACTTTCATACAAACAATTAGCGCACAATATTGTTCACTTCATTGGCATATGTAATCATTATTCTTTATGATTCAGTTCCAAATGAAACTTTTGCATTACAACTCTAATTTATTTGTAATAGTTTATATTTTACAATCAAAATTTAGATTAAAAGACCGCCTATGCACATGTGCAGCCAAGCGCAACCGAATTAGTTCTTTACCCCCCCGTCCTATAGCGATTACGATAAAGTTGATTTTCGCAGTTACGGATTGATAACTGATAACATTTTAGCATTTTTTAATTCACACAAATACTACATTACCAATTAAAAAACCGGTTATAGAGATTTCAGACATAATTTCAGTAAAAATATATTTTAAAATTCTGTAGAATTTCTGAGATGCAACTGAGTCTTTGTGCAAAGCAGGGTTTTTCTTGGAATTTTTTTACCGAAATCTTTTATCCAATCATGTTTTCACATTTAAGGATTTCAAGATAAAGAGTTGAAGTTGTATGTATCCAAATATCTAACTTAGTATTTATAGATATCTATATCCAGGTTATCAAACACACCAAAGTCTGCATAGGCGGACTCTTGAGATTAACTGCATATGTAACGGAATGAGAACGCGAATAGGATGGAGATGAGACAGGAACTTATTCCAATGAACCATCTTCTAAGCAATTCATTTTTACAATAACACTGTCGTGCAGTCCTGTCATACTGAGTACCTCTTCATTGCTTATTTTATTAAAATTTTATTTTGTTAACCTATATATTGTTATAAATAATGAATACTCTAAGTTAAAATCTATGACGCATGGACTTGGAGTGAACTTTGTAAATAATAATTTAACGTGCAATAATAATATTATTTGTTTTATATCCACTTTCGATGACTCTTTCATACTCTTAAGCTCTTGACAAATTGATACAGCATCTCATTTCATCGTTTTTTTATATTTCGTCATCACAACACAATCGAAATACGATTCATAATGTTGTACTACAACAAAGTGCATTGAACGATGACAACAATTTTATCGTTTACTTTTGTAGTAAGCAGCCGACAAAAAACACACATACTACAAAGAATGATAGAGAAGCCGTCGCTTATGTTGAACAAACATGTGCGACACAGTTCCTTAAAAAACTTGATGTCCTGAAAAAAAGTCTCGAATGCTGAAGCTTGCTCGGCTGACAGGAAATATGATATTTTATTTTGGGCGTGGGATCAAACCGAGTCGATAATTTGTGTCCCGAATAGAACATCAGAAGGTATGGTAAAAGAAATTGTTAAAAGACATTTTTATCTTATTAATAAAAAAAAATTCTTTGAGTGTTACAAACATTTACGTATCTATTGAAGTTTCTAATAAATGGTATTTATCGACATTCCTTATTCCAAATAAACATACCTTTGTCCAGACACTTATTTACTTATGTTATTAGCCATAATATTAGGTATGTATACCATGTATTCGTGCACATTGTCTCCACTCGTCTTTCGTGCCGTCGTCAGATCTTACGTATTACTAATGAAAATACAAAAATGAAATTTTTCTGAATATCAATTTAAAGTCTGTATGGCTTTGTTATTTATATTATTTTTCGCAATTTCAAATAAGTTACTTAATATATGTATTGAAATCATCCATAACAAAGTAAACAGTTACATAGTTTAAAGTGAAAAATGTAAAAGAAAACTATAATTATCAGTTTGAATCTCGTACTATAACTAATATACCTGCTTAAGAAAAGACCTGAAGCTGTGTCAAAGTTTTCACAAAATTACGGTCTGGTACGGACAATATTTATAGAAATAACAGCATCTATTGCTGTTGTTTCATCCGGTGAGTGACAGTGCCGGTGGCACATCTTCCCCCTACCCCTCCTTAAAGGTCGGCAACGCACCAGTGATTCACCGGACGTTGTAGGTGTCTATGGGCGACGGTGATCACTTTCTATCCGGTGACTCGCTTGTTCGTTTGTCCCCTCTTTCGTAAAAAAAATAATCTTGATTATGAAATATCCGTATAGGAAAGTAAGAGAAAACACGAAGAAATTACAACAATTTTCAGAGATTATCCCAAATGAAGGAATAAACCTTTCCTCTCAGACATAGGCGTGAATAATTTATATATTTGCATTAAATATACAGTACATTACTTATTAAGTTTTTGTTTGTCCATTGGCGGCCATAGAAATGTTTGTGGAATGGTATATTATCATCGTAGCGAAGTCGCGTCCAGTAAGCCGGCAATAGTAAGTAATTGAAATCAATATCAATCAGCATCAATCTGCACCCGGAAGCCTTATCACTCGACTGGTTGATTGCCTGACGCCGCGACGACCGTTGCTCCCCTCTGAACCCGTTTATAGCTTAATGCAGCTATTAGCTATGTATGTTGTGCTATACACTAAACATTATTACGTGTGCGCCTATTTTTATACCTCGTTCCAATAGACAGTATGCGTTACATAAAAATTGTAGACGATTGTGTTCACAAACTATAATTTTTATTCGCGGCATCATTCGCGTAGAGCTAGTACAGCTGCTCTATGTGGATTTAAAGTTGATTAGTTCAGTATGTACAAAATATATAATTTTCTTATGAGAGAAAAACAGTCTAATCAAATAACGTTTCGTGTTTAATTAAGTTAATATTATATTAGTATATATATATGGCGTAATAATTACAATGATACTGTAATTTTCAGTCTATCGATTAGGATTTATTATTTTATAATAAAAATATTAATTAAAAAATAATTACGTATTAATCAAAAAATGCTAATGCCTTAGTTTTAATATTTCATTAATTTACCAGTAGGTATGATGTGTTACAAAGCTTCGGTGATACCGAACACAAATATCTCAGTCTTTCATTTCCTGAAAGGCCAACGATGTTGAAGAATTATGGGCATCATTTTCACACATCAATAAACAATGTAAGCTAATTTTAATGAAGATAATATGTACGTATTTAAATAATTACAAGTGTAGATATGTGTATCTACATACTTATGCGTACCGAATTATAAGCGCGTAAAAAGATATATGGTGGAATTAATCCATTATATTATGGGTACCTAATAAAATTATTTTATAAATGCATACATTTCAATAGGAAGTTATCTTAGTACTAAAAAAATACTTACCTATGTACATTTATTTACTATTTTCTAAGACAAAAATAATTGTAATTATAATTTCCCTAAGACACGGACAAAAATTACTTATTCTTTTAATACCAGACATTACTTGACGTCTGTTCCGTTTGGACGGCTAACGGTACATTTAGTGTAAATCATCTGACAGGTAACAAGTTATTTAACGACCGGCTGCGATTCGCGGACGATGGTTCTGTTGATGTATGGCAAACGCATAATTTCGCTCAACTAACACTACGAACGACATTGCAACAAAGACATTGAAATCTGCAATGATGTAAGTTGTTGGTCCGAGGTTGCTACTCACTAGTGTTGCCAGATCTATTTTTTCAAATATCGTGACTTATCGTTACCGGAAAAAAGCGTTACCGGGACGAAAAAATCTGGACGTAGAAAAAACGCAAATAGCCATCGTTATAAATATGTACCTACTATCTATTACTTGCTACTTATACTATCAAGATTAACAATTATGTGGGTATACTCGAAGTGTTACGGGCGAGGAAAGAATCCACACTCCAACAAGCACATACAAAGACAATTAGGAGTTGAAGAAATAAAGAGCGATTCGCTACACTGAGAGCCCTACTTTTTGTAAGGCACATAAGCCTAAGCATATATGACGATTATCTAAGTACATTTCACATAAATATATCTGTATCCTTCTGGTTCCTAAAACTAATAAAAATGCGGACATATTACCTGACGTTTTTATTGGAATACCTTACATAACAACCGCAGCGTGCAATCAAAAAGTACTCCTTAGATGTATGTTAATACAGTGGCGGTGTCGTTGCTCCTATAAAATCGTCTAAAGTATAAACACGCGTAAATATCGCACCACATGCACTCGTAAAATCTATTTCTCGCACCATTGCCGTTAAACTAAACGTTTTTATCCAATGGACAATCTGCATTAGTTACCAAATTAACGGCAGTGACACATTAGCTGATATATTATGTATCTTCAAATAGCTATTTCTAGCAAAAAAAAAACGATGAGTAAAAACACGAATAAGCATACACATTGAATGACATCAGTTCCGTATACTATAATTGAAAAAATATCGTTCGCGCTCTATTCATCAATGTCTCTTGCATCACACTTTTCACCTACTACTGCGAGGACAAAGGCAGTGACTCACCGCCAAGATTATTAAGGTTAATATGTGTACAATGTACATATACGCATACGAAAGAACGACGGCACTTGATTCGTCTTGATTGCTATTCCGAGCAACGAACCTCCTGGGTATTTCAGATACTATTCTCATGACGTAACTCACAAGGATACTGAAATAAAATAGTTTGTTTTCCCCTTTGTGATTTTATTCATAAGTGAAACGACGAAGTAAAAATTTTCATGTAACCGTAGCCTATCTGTTTAAAAGTCATATTTTTATTAGTTTCTTTATTAAAAGATACGAGTTCAGTCAAGGATTTCGTATTGCTGTCTAGCCTCTCATACATTAATATTTTTGCTTGTTGGTAATAAATATGCGGATGTTTTGAAACTAAAATGGAATATGCAAAAACGCATCGGGTGAGGCTGAATGTATATTTATCTACATATTAGGATTTTGGTTCAGGATTCAATCTTAGAACTAAAATGGGACTTTTGTAGAGTCGGTCGGTCGGTCTGTCACAGTCGATTTCCTCAGAAACTGCATACGTGACATACAAGTCATAATGATTCATCGCGATTTATCGTTTACTTAAATATTTTGCACTACCTACTTGCATTTTAAACTATAAGTAGGTATAATTCAAAAAGAAATAAAAAAGAGAATAAGAAATAAAAAGGTTCTACAATTTACAAAAATACAGAGAATATTAACACCTATATATAGACTTAAAGTTTACAGCGAAATATATAAGTGTACGAAAGTTCTATCGTATATAGATATCCACATATAATTTTTTAATCTTACTTACCTTTTTCTAAACAGTGTAGAGCTACGGAATTCTTTATCAATCCACTAAGTTGAATTCTTACAAAAAAAATTAAGTGAGCATGTCAATAATGGATTTTACCTATCACATTTGTGCGGACTATATATATATATGTGTGTGTGCTGAAAAGACACGGGGCAATTCGTGCTTTTGCAACTCAGCCATGAGAAATAGGTACCTAATCTTACTAGAGGCGAACTACTCCATAAAATACAACGTTAAGACAAAGTTAATGTGCAAACGACAGAAAACTCTTTGTAAACAATTATTACGTAGGTAATTGGAAATTTAATAATGGCAATTGATCCGTCGGAGAAATGCTATCGCACCGGCCGCCGTAGTCTAACAGACTCTCAGCGCCGAACCCGACGTTGCGTTAGCGCGTCATCGGAAGTCGCGCTTTGCCATAGTATAGTCAAATGAGCGCCTTTTATTATTTCCACCGACATATATATATATTTACACATATAGGTATTACGTATTAGTACTTACCTATTGTTAGTTCCACATTAATTTTAATCACATAAAGTACCGTGATATTTTGAACATTTTAACAAGAACGAGGGTAGAATGGATTTGCTGCGTGTAGTGGGGCTGAATAAAAGCCTGTTTTGGTCTTGTAAGAGTTCAGTTGTTGAGAAGCCATCGAATAGTCAAGTACATAATAGTTGTGATGAAGAATTGATACGTGTTCATAGTGCAGTGCTCCCGTTACATTTCATATTTAATACTATATTTCAAGCGATACAATGTGCAAAATCTTTTGAAACATGTATTATTACAATAACAATGATCCTAAATCAAAAAGGAAAATGAAAACAAAAGCTAAATAAGTAATAAAGAGTGATAAATAGTGATTTTTACTATTTCCAGTAAAAACAATAAACTTTCTCAATTGTCTATTTCAATTTCGTTAATCCAATTTTAGCCATCACCTTCGCAAAGATTTGGTGGAACATAGTTTTGAAAAACGACTTTGATTGGTACTACGAAATAAGCTGTAACGTAATCTCTCATGTGCGCAGCGGCTAGCTGTAATCCGGCGTATGCCCAAGGAACAGGGCAGGACTTTCTAGGAGTCACTTTTATAAACATCTCAGCAGCAAGCCCGGGAGCAAGCAAGAACCTGGTGCGTGGATAGCACTGCCAGCCCGCCCCAAGACGCGCTGTTGCGTCCCACAATCCACAAATGTGGACATATATTGAATACGCCGAACCATTCCACACCCTGCAAAACAGAATTATTAATATTTACTCTTTTTTTAACTTCTAACAAAAATAACTCGTAAAGAATGAAAACGTAAGAATCAATGATACAATAGGTGGGACACTGAATGTTATGATTATCTAGGCGAAAGATGTAATGACCGACGTGTTTGGCGCTCCGTGCTCTCTGACTACACCGTTAGAGAAACGGCGTGAAGATAATGTATGTATAAATTGTAGTTTTTCTCTTTAGATTAAACTTTCAAATGGACCTCCTTATTAAATCTCTACGAGTTTACTAGTTGTTAAGATTACAAAATAAATAAATCAAAAGAATTACCGAAGCCTTTTAGTTATAATACTGTCACAAATTATAAAATACAACTCATCAGGAGACAATATGATTGATAAATGATGACGGGGTTTTGGTTTAGGTGGAGGTTTTGACGGCGGAAGATATACCAGTGGGGCATTAGATTTGACTTTTTCTTTTAAAGGTAAAGCAATTTCATTCACAGGAATCTGAAAAATATTATATCGCAACTTATACATCGAAATTCATACATAGTGAAGAAACCGTTTTTCTAAAATTGTTTCTTTAACAAACCCGTTCTGATTCAATTTTCTCTCGCACATTGAGATATATTTTCGGAGGAAGAATGCATTGTTGTTCTTCATTTATTTGCAATGTGGAATTCATGAGACTTGTTCAAGTGTTTATGTTGTAAATATTGCATTAACACATAAATATAATTAATTAATCATATAATGAACAAAACAATAACAATAATTGTTCACATAATAGGCAAAGAATAAAATGCTGACAATATTATAAAAAAATGAAATGTCAACGTATCTTTCAATCATTTACTGATCATGTAGACAGCAACATTTCTATCTTATTGTCAGCCATGAAATTTCACCTTTCGATCTATTTTTCGAGACACGTATTGAAAAGTTTATTTCTACTTTACTCCTATACCGTTACAAATACTACGAGTTTCATTTTTGAAATACGCTCTATTTAATAAAGGGATATACGTATAATGGAGAATTAGTAATTTTATCTACATATCTCAATATTTAAAATAGTTTGTTTTCTTTATCAATTTCTACTTTTGATATAAATCACATCTTCTTTAAAATTAATAAGGTTTAGATTGTTTCACATTGGTTAAAATTTTGCATTTTTTTTTTAACTTTATGCTAACACGACGATGTATTTATAACATTTTTTTTTGGTTAGGTTAGGTTAGGTTAGGTTTTTTTCCCACGGGGCCGAGTGGTGTGGGTGACCCGCCACAGGGGGTGGACCAACAGGCGCTTATAGCTCCCATTAAGTGGAGCCTTAGCCTGCCATCCCAAGACCGCAGTGCGTAGACTTCATGTCTACACCCTTCTCGAAGTGACCCTGTTTCCACTGAACACTGCGGATCTAGACTGGAGAGTCGATAAACACTCCTGAGGGTGGTGCTTCGGCGGCGCCTTCAGTACCGGGTCGGGGTCGATGAGGCTGCAGTGCCGAAAGGGCCTGGCCCGGACCGGGGGGGGGGGATGTCCCCATTTATGGGGACAAGTTGTGTTCCCCGTCCTCTGCGTGAGGGCGGGGGTCAGGTGTCGGGGTCACTTGCCCCTCTTTCAGGAAGGGTATTGTGACCCCGGTGGTGGAAAGAAGGAAAACTTTTAAAAACCCGTGAGGATACACGTAAAAATCTGAGGTGGAGAGAAGGAAAACTCGAAATTAAACCCGTGAGAAAACACGTTAAAACCAGAGGTGGAGAGAAGGAAAACTCGAAATGAAACCCGTGAGACAACACGTTAAAATCAAAGGTGGGAAGAAGGAAAACTTGTAAAAACCCGTGAGTAAACACGTAAAAATCAGGTGGGCGTGCTGACGCCCCTGCCGTGGTGTAGGCGGGGTGCGGAAGCCGCCACTTCGGAGGCCTGGGGTGTCCTTCGGGGGAAGGCGCCTCATTAATGGCCTCGGGATGGTGCGCGCGGTTGTTCCCGCGCGCCTCCCAGGAGAGCGGGCAGGTAAAACTGCCCGCAAACGGAGGAGGGCCCGGCTCAGGCTGGGCATAGCCGCCGGGGTCGCGGCAGAATGCCAACGCGCTCCCGTTGCCCCGGCATCAAGGCTCTCGAGGAACACCGTCAGGTTTTAGTGGGTAGACTCGGCCTAGCACCCTAATGTCGAGGAGTCCCACATACCCCCCTGCCACCCCCCTACGGCAGGACGGGATGCATAAAGCATTTCCTGACGCAAAAAAAAAAAAAAAAAAAAAGGTTTTTTTCCCACAACACGCGAACCGAGCGAGCGTACCGCGGCAACGGCCGGCGAAGCGCCAGATCGTAATCCGCTTTATACATGTAGCAGTATTGAAACAGGAGTCCGAACTCTAAAGAGATAGTTGAAGTCGAGAACTTTAATCTTGAAACATCTCCATAATCCTCTATCTCTTTTCATCTTTTGCTGTTGGTATACCTATATATAGCAATGATATTATATAAACTGGTAGGTGTATTTCCGAGTTATTTTCAGGAGCAGTATTAAAATAGGAGTCTGGCCTCTAGGGAGATAGTTGAAGTCGAGAAATTTAATCCTGAAACATCTCTATATCCTTCCATCTCTTTTCATCTCTTGCTGTTGATATATGTTAAGATATCAATCTTATATAAAGTATACAGTACCTATTCTTATTCTCACATACCTAGGCGAAAGTGTGTGAGGAGAATATTGAGATTTGAGGAAGTGAAAGAAGTAGGTATGTAAGCATCGCGACGCTTGGCGCTCCATCCTCTCTGACTACCCCGTTAGGGATACAGCGTGAAGGTATGTATTTATGTATATATACAGTAGGTCTATTTTTGAGTTCTTTCCAGGAGTTACGAAGAAACGTCGCGGAATTGCACCAACTCCATTCATTACGCCGGATATGTCGGCATTGTCAGGGTCAAGTTTGTTTATTTAGTCTATAGAAAATGTTATTTTTCATATCAATATATTAATTTAAATGATTGCTTATTTTTTTGGAATTAATTATTTTATAGTTCTAGCGTCGTAAAATTGTTTAAAGCTAATATATTTTTAATGAAGGAGTAACATTTAATTGTTTAACATAATATTGTTTAATAGCAATTGATAGCAATTTTGTCTATATTTTCACCAATTCTGAAGAGCTATTAAATGCATTAAATAAAGTATTAACCATCACTGTTTCGTATTTTTTTTAATATTAATCTTCATTTTACAAAAATAATGACAGGTAACAACACTTAAATTCCAAATCTAGAGATGCGATAGTTTTTTCATAAAAGTGTGTGCTACGGAGTGTACAAAAATGTACAGATTGTGACCTAGTAGTAGTGGTTGCTTCGCTTGCCCAATAACACATTAACCGGAAAACGTTTAATTTAAATAAAATGTCATATCAACTAAGATTAAATTATAGACATTACAAGATAAAAAAAAAACATTTTAAAATAAATCCTCACTGATTGATAATGAGCACTAAATAAATCATGCACTTTTTGGCGGGAACGGGAGAAGTAAGGTTGTCATTTTATTTAGATTTTCAATTTTTTACATTATTGAGAGTTTTAAAGTACAACAGTGATAGCATATTGTGTTTTAAAGTTCTGTGCAAGTGAAAAGAATGGAGTAGGTCTAAATAAACATGTGTAGCTGAAGTTTTCGCGCTCTTCCAAGAAGTCCTTTAAAACTTCAGTAAAGTCTACTATCACTTTACTGGAGGAGTTTTAACGTTTTATATAACGATTCTACTTTTATACTATTACAATACGTGACATTGGCAAATGTGCTAATCGCCATGCCATGATGAAAGAAAAAAAAATCGTGAACACCAAGCGTGGTAACTATACTTATTTCTCCTTTTTAAGTGATAATAGTAGATCTGTGCCTCTACCATGAGTTAACGCCGTCGATACTCGCTATCGACAACGTAAAACTTTGTATGAAGAATTGGGCAGCGCCCCTAGTGGTTACTATAGTGAACTAAGAATCGTCATACAAAACTTTGACGCGTTCGCTATCGAGTATCGACGACGTAAACCGTAAACTCATGGTAAGGCTGCTGAGCGGCTAGACAAGTGGCAAACGTTTCATAAAATCGAAACGCTTACTGACGTCATTGCTCGTCAAAAGTACCATTTGGCTACGTTTTATATTGTGATTTTCATACGACTTTACTATTCGTTTGATTTAATGTAAAGTCAATATTGTATGACTAGCAATTTAAAATTCATAGCGCTAGATCACACGATATTCGTCATTCTATTCTACTGGCGTTTACGACAATGAAGCCACTTGTCTAGGCTCCCTGATTCATAAATGATGTCTGTGATTGATGCAACGCGAACAAACACTGATGTTATTTAATAATACTTACTTATTTAATTTTACTAATTTCGAAATATGACACAAAAAGTATTTAAATTTTGATTAATAGAAACTTCTAAGCTGATAAAACTCTAGGCTAAAATAATGAACTTGTAATAAAAGATCGATTCAACGGTCTCTTCTTACTACGCTTTACATTAATAAAAATTATATGATAGTATAAATAATAAATTATGATTTCATTTACATTCAAAACGCGTCTTAAAACAATAACAATTGTTGTCGTGAAAGCCGGTTCGATGCTGTAAAGTAAAGCACGGCTGCGCAGGCGCCGCGACGCGTGACGGCGACTACTCCCGAGGGAGCGGAAGTCTTGCGCGCTTCCGGCGGCACCAGCCGGAGATCCGGTACGACTTGCACGACCACCGCGTTTCGCTACATATCTACCCAAGCTACTCATACTACTTACAAGAATGTGACAGTTATCTAGATATCAATTATTTTATATTAAAATAAAGATTAAGAAAAGATTTTTGAAGTACTTCTTTTGGCGCGTTTGGAAAAACCATAATCATAGGCTAGGTATACTGACTTTATGGGAAAAACAGATCAGAGCGAATTTTTTAGCGTGTGACGAAATTGCGCGCGCCTATGTAACACGTAATTTATTATTTTTTATTTCATTAATTTCAAACTTTAGGTTATTATTCTAAGTTTCAAACATAGTTTCAAACGGTCAGTTTTGTATTTTTATATGTGGCCAGTTTTGCTTAAAAACGTTAAAGAATAAGAACTTTTTAATTGCGTACATAAGTACACACATACTTTTTTATTTTTTAAGCATGCTACTAATGTGTCGTGTAACACAAATAGATACGTATATACTTAATTTTAATGTTCACTGTCGAGAATTTAGTGCCCATGGACGCATTAAAACTCTAGACTTGGTTGTGATTGAAATCTTGAGTGCGGAAAAACAATAAAAATATTTTCTGTGTAAAGAATATTCAAAATTACTATTAAAATGTAATTACATTCTAACAGTAATTTTGAATATAATTAAGCTAATCTTATTAAATTAACTGTATTTATTATAAACTATAAGTTGCCTACGTAATTGGCCGGGGTGAATCCTGTTCTGACCCTCATTATTCCTAAACTAATGAAAGACTGATTAATTACTTAAAATAGCAAAGAGCAAACAGATTCGTAAACAAGAAGTGATTCGAGATTAGACAATTCTTATGGTTTAGTTATAGGCAACTTTTGATATAATCCACAAATAACAAACACAGATACCAACACAGCTCATTCAATACATTCCAGCGCGATTTTATAATACATTATCAATTTATTTACAGCGAGCTTGCGGCGTAATAATGCGTTTACACCATAGACTTCTTATGAACAACCACGTTTACACATTCTCGGTTCATTCATATATTACGTAGGTATACACGGAGACCGTGGAGCTATTCACACCAAACATTCAGACATTCGCGGGTTCACCAGGCAGCAAAAATTAACCGACTCAACGTAGAATTGTTAACGGCACCTACACTGTGCTATAAAAAAAGTAATATTATGTAATTTAAATAAACCTGACACTTCGGAAAGTGGGATCCGATGTTGACTGCCGTCCGCCACAAAAGAGCAATAAATTAAACGAACAAGCCGTTTACAAATTCAATTCGCGCTTATTTTCGCTATTCGAATCAGCTAAAAGGTTGCAAAACCTAAACCTTACACTTCGTTTAATTCGCAATAGAGTAAATCGCGCCCGATCACTACTAGTAAATATGTAATACAAAATAAACATCATGTTTAAGTATTTCTTTTATAACTATTTATAAGTATTACATATAAGTATTAATGATTTATAACAGAGACATTCCAAAATATAAAAAAGAATTATGTACTTGGTATATTTGACCGCATTTGCGTTAGGTCCTAGACTAAACAATGAGATCAACAGGCAGGACCCGTCGTGATGTAAACAGTCTGACTTCTGAATAACGACATTGATTCAAATTGATCACATACCGATGTATGTACACATAAATCAAGTCGAGCATCACGTTGAAGAACGCTGATAGACATTAGTTAGGTGTAATGCTTTTATTTTAAATTTTATCGTTATATGTATTAGGTTTATTATTCATAGATCTATTTTAAATTTCCATTTTATATATTGTTGGAGAGTGTCATTTAATTATTCATAAAATTGTCTTAATTTGTTACATTTACGTATAAAGTATAACGATCATCAGTAACTTTGTCCAGTTTATAAGAAAAATTCTCATCAAAACTTCTGATAAACCCATGCAAAATAGCTCAACCACTTTTGACTTTAGGCGGACAAACATAAATACAGAATGCAATTGCCATAATGAAGTATAAATTAAGTTTATTATAGCCGTTTAATAGTGCTTTTTTATGTTTGGTATCATTGAAACAAGCTTAGCGAAAGCAATTATTTTAAACACAAATATTAATGAAATAAATTGTGACAAAATTAGATAAACGCAGTAATGAACACTAAAAAAGGTATGTGGGTAATCATATTGTAAATAATTTAAAAACTAAAAAAAAATAAAAAATAAATGTAATGAAATAGAATAGGTAAGAAAAAAAGAATAATAAATTTACAACTTTAATTAAGCTACGTTTTTAATGAATTTAAACAATTTGAAGTCGTTGCCAAACAAGCTAATAAGAAAGATAATTCAAATACTAGAAATTAATATAAAATTTATTTGGCAAAATTGCTTCAATTCATGAGCTAGGTAGCTTAAATGAAATTGTGAAGGTTATTTTATTGTTTCCCTTTTAATTTTTATTTAATTCAATGTAATTTTTTCTAGTGTTATTTTATTATACTGCAATACTTAAGTTCTTTTTTATTTATATTTTTGAAGGTCTTTTTTATAATTTAAATAAATAAAAATATTTTTTTCTGTAAATTTAAATGGTGAGACCACTATTGAAGTACATATACTATACAATATTAAAATATTCATCCAAATTTAATTACCTTGTAAAATCATCTTCTACTTTACAACTCTTTCCTTAAAGGACCTTCAAGAAACGAGCCTACTCTTTCCTTAAAGGCCGGCAACGCACTCGTGACTCCCTGGACGTTGCGGGTGTCCATGGGCGGCAATGATCATTTTCCATCGGATGATGCGCTTGCTCGTTTGCCCCCTCTGATATAAAAAAAAAAAAAAACTTTACAACTCTAAAACGGGTGAAATTATATCTACTAATTGAAATGGGATTAATTTTGAGGTATACTCTACTTTATAGAAATGATCTTCAAAATCGGATCACCCACTAAAAAGTTATGCGTGTTCAAGGTACAAAAAAAGTCTACACTTTGAATTAAAACCTCCGCCTTTTATCGTCGGTTAAAAATATAAAAAACCGTTTCTTTCTTAACAATTTATTAGTCAACGTTTTGACTATGGCTATGTCAATATTTAATTGTATATTTTCAACATAGAAACGGATCGTAGAAGACAAACATATTCATGGTTAACATTCTTAGGGCGATGACTTTTAAACACAATGAACTGGTGTTCTTAGAAAGTACAAGGTTCGATGTGAGCTGATCAGGGGTATATTACGTACTTACAAGTAGAAGTAACGGACAGGTATCCGTGGGAACGGCTAGCACTTCCGCTGCGCTCTGTGCACTCATTCAGCTACTTCCTTCATGTAGGGTGACCGTACTATAATAGAAAATTATGATTTGTTTATAAACGGATTTGAAAGGATTCCATTTTTTAATAAAAATTTATGGCACAACTTAATTATGACGAAATCATTTTCTAATACACTTACTGTATTTTAATCTAGTAATTTTGAAATTGATCACAGTTCATAGGTATAAAAAGCCTACAGCTTTTTAAATGTAATGAACTACTGTTACTTTAAGAATTAATCGTAAAATTTTATAATTACAGAATATAAAAGCACGCCAGATAGCAAATTACCTCGAATTATCAAAAATTATTAGTAACAAAAATAATGAGTTTTAAACTTTTTGAGAATAACATAAAAATTCTTGAAAGTAATTACGCTGATGTTCTCTAACGTTATATGCAAAGATACATTTCAATATTATGTAGTAAAAAGATAAATAAGATTTAGAGTATCTCTTACATGAGCAAGTTATATAGTATAGTTAAGTTATAGTGTTTCAATTTTCGATAGTATCAAAAACACATACATATTTAATAAATTTTATTTCACAAAATATTGCTTTATTTTATAACACCCGTTATACTTAATTAGATTCTTTATAATTTTGGCAGTTTCCATTTTACTGTTTTTTCAACTTTTAACTGATCTGGTAGTGCGGAAATTAATGCACATATGTAGTTTCTAAACAGAATATCCCAGGTTCTATTATTGGCCTGGCTAAATAAAGAAAAAAATCTAATTGGCTCGGAGTTTGAATTGTTACTTCGCCAGCTCGTTGTGACAATCAGAGTACAAAATTAATATTTAGTTTGGAGTCACACAATGTTATTAATTGAGGAGAAAGAAAATCTACAGCTATATTAACACTAAATTTTACATTGAATAAGTAATAATTTCTACGTAAAACGCTTTCGTAGATTTCAAGCACTTCCATTGAAGCGAAAACGTTTGGTTCCACTACATTTATTAACGGACCGTCTAAGTAAGTTGTGTAACAGGACCGTGTTGCAATGTCCATCGGTTCACTTCGCTGTAATCCGTAGCAATATTTTATAAAACTAGATGTTTGTTAACTGCTCACAAACATTTCCTCGAACATCACCTAGTATTTACAAAATACTATTATAAAACTTCATAAATAATAATTATAACAATATAATAAGGGAACGTACCCATACTACGTGACCCATTCAGGGAAGGCAGGGGGTCTTCAGAAATACCACGCTTGCTCAAGGGGGTGGGGGCTTAGGTTTTTGTCACGTAATCAATATCCTCCAGGGAAATCTCGCGCTTTTTCGAACTATATTCAAAATTAGGGCGCGCAGCGTTTAGCGCTTTTTAAACTCACAGATGGCAACACTGACGCACATATGCCAAGACGTCAGATGATTTAGATAAAGAATATTCTGTACCAAGGCTTTATGCCGGCAGCTTTTTCGATATCACAAACTCTTTTCCGTATACCAAATCCAGATGAAGTCGGATCGGAAATTTTTTAATCATTGCTTGTGTGGCAATGTATCACACTACGCCTGGATCTCTCACAGGGTAGAGAAATACCCTACGATTCATACTGCCCATCTATTAAAAATGACATCACCGGAAGAACATGCTGAATTTGTGGACTTTATTTTGCCTCGATAAACCATCGATAAAACGTGCATGATGGTGCAGTGGACAATGTGTCTCGCGTGTGACCTCTCCGGGTTCTAAAAAAAATTAAAACTATATTTATAAATTACTACGTGAAATCTAGAGGGGGGGGGGGGGGGGGGCTTGCCATTGCCATGTCTTGCCATTACTACGGATGGTTACAGAGGGGTGGGAGGGGGGTAAGAAAAAGTGAAAAATGGGTCACGTAGTATGGGTACATTCCCTAAGACAGGTACTTAGTATTAGGTAGTATATTATAGTCCAGCCTCTACAGAGATAAAATTTTGATTTTTATTAATTTATTTTGTTGATAAAATAAGAAACAGAGATACTATTTTGATCTTTACAACTTAAGTATAAAAAATGATTATACTATAAATAATAGTATTTGATTTGTCTCCCTCTACCGCTATTAATTAAATACTTGTTTTCGCGTTAAAATAAAAACGATGTTTGAATGCACAATAATATTACAAATAGGTATATACACCACTGCGATACTGGGAAATCGAATAAATGTGACTCTAGCTAAAGGAGTTCATATCCTTACTATGACGTATTTTTTGTTATTTACCTGCAATAATAATACTCAAGACAATACACCAAATTTTGTGACCCAAAACTGAGTCTTAGGCTAAGTGTTCAGCCCCATAGTTCGCATCCGAAAATAAGGCTACGGTGTCCGCCTGTCGTAAAAGGCGACAAAGGGGCCTTCGTAGTCGCGGTGGATCGGGCTCCGTGGTCGTGCATCCATACGACCCCGAGGAGAATGACAGCGCGTGTGGTCCGCGCTGTATCGTGAGAGTGTGTTGGGGGGGATTTTGTTACTGTCCCTCTCTCAGAACTTCTTCGGCACATTCCGAGAGGGACTTCTGTGTGTTCCGTAGGATATCCCAGAGCTTCTCTATAACGCGCCGAGGACGACCACTGGAGGAGTTTTGGCGACTGACAGCCCCAAATAACTCAGTTCCACATCCAAGAGGGTGGGTACTTACTGTGCAAGTTGCTACTGCGAAACGAAAAAAGGCTTGTTAGTACTATGGATATCACACAACGAGGGACACCCATCACCCAGTTACAAATAGGCTACACGGCGATTTAGAAGAAATCGTTCCCGAAATTCACTTCGGTGGGAATAATCAGATACTCTTGTCTTTCAAGATAAATGCACTGACCACTGCGTAAACTGATTAATCGTCTATGAGTAATATTTTCTTAAATAATGTAATGTGTAATAAAAAAAATATAAATACGATACAAATATCTATATGCTATTACATAATAATTAAGACTTTCTGTTTCTGCACATTGATTTGGCACCGCCTTCGATAACTGACAAATTTAATTATGCATATTTATCTATATGTCGCATTTATAAAGTTATTATGTTCCTGGATTTTGACTAGTACGTAATATTTATTTTGTACTTCTGAGTGTTTTTTTGGAGTCACTTTAATTTTTTTTTACGTTTTTTATTTCTTCCTTTTGAGTGGCCTTGACCTACATAAATATAGTAATATAAATTGGGGTCTACAACTAACTTCCTATCCAATTCTGGAACGGAATCATTTAAAAGAATCATCAATATAAATAAAGCTTATAAACCGTTACTATTATTTGGTAGATCTTCAAAGTCCAATCTCCAATATCAACGAAATTTAAATGAGACCACCATGGAGATATACTGAACCCCACGGAAAAAGAGTAATTGAAATTGGTTCTAACAAAAAAATATTATGCCCGAACATACTTAAAAATATAATACATATGATATACACAGACAAATTGAGAATATCCTCCTTTCTTTGACGTTGGTTAAAAATAGTTTAAAATATATAAATATTTTAATAAGAACATATTTATTCTATATTATACATAATACAAGTCCGTTGACCGGCAAGTCCAGTACTTGCAGCGTTCTTGCTGTTATCCACCGGAAGCGCTGCGACGGAAGCGCGCAATCTCGACCAATTGGACGAGCTCTGTCACGCTGCGTGCGCATGTGCTTAGGTACGCTTACTTCCCAACTCGTACGGCCACACATAATACACATAATACTTGTTAGTAGATGTGGTTATAATTGTAGATACTTTATTCGTGAATTAAGTAATGCATAATAACTCTTTTTAATTATCTTTTAAAAAAAAAACATTGTAAGCAACATTTTGTTTTTAGTAAGTTTTGATTCTTATAAAATATATGTGTACATTTACAATCATGTTTAGCATGGCGTTATTGTATTTACAACAGAAATTAAAGAACTAAATATTAAATGAGTGAAGGTGATTTGAAGCTACGAATCAGTGCTATCATACTGTGTGGTGTAAAATGCTTAATTTCCCCGTTGCATTAAAAACGAAGTTCTAACGGATATTATGAATTACAAAATTTCTTTAATGCTTTTAAGACGAACGTCAGAAAATTCTCTAAAGATGACTTTTACTTAATATTTACTAAGTAAATACTCAAATCAATCTTACTTCAAATGTAGTACAATTACCTAATGTAGTTATACGTATTGTGCGGTGGCAAGAGTGGCAATTGTTGTACTACAGTGCATTTCATGTGGCCTTGGCATTGACACCCAGTATTTGAAGTTAAAGAAAAATAATAAAGTATTTATTCATCTTAGTTGAGGACAAAGGTTTAAGATTTATTTTTTAAATCATACCAAATTATAACCTTCGTTCTATAAACAAATCTATCAATATTTTCACTACATATAAATTACGACAGATGACCTATCCACTTTTTAGGGCTCCGCAGCCAAATGTCAGAAAATGGAATCCTTATAATTTCGTCCAGTCCGTTTACCTATCTGTATGTCAGAGCTCAGAACTATTTTTCTCGTAAACTTTGAAGATGTATCCTTTTATTTAACGACTACACAATAATGTAGTAAAATAAAATTAGGGCTGGCACTCCGTATACATAACTGAGGAATGAAAAAAAATCCCAAAGTACATAAGCGTGTAGGGTATCTTTAGATAGCCCTTTGAAAATGATATCGAGATTTCAAAGTGACATTTTTATTTAAGTCATTGGCTACTCAGATATGAGCTTCAGTTTGTCGCCCCTCTAACTTTTCAAGTATGGAGTGCAAAATTCTGAAAATATTTGAGATAGCAGCTCATTATTGTTGTTGCTGAGAGATGTTGTATAGTTTACGAGACATGGGGTATTTTCAGTTACACTCATCGATTGCAGAAATAACTTCATTTTACACAGTGTCAGTGAAAAACATGAAATGCAAATTTGTTTTTGCTGTCAAAAAAATAGTATTGTGCATGCGGTCTACGAGATCCTTTACTGTGCGTGGTCCGACACACAGTTGGCTCTTCTTTTCATTTTTCGAAAGGAGGAAGCTTTTAGTATCACTTAGTATTACAATATAAAGGTTATTAGTACGGGATATACATAATTACATATCTCAATACGTACAGACAGGGGTCGGCAAATGTTGTGCGCACTAAGTCATCTTCACAATTATTGTATTAACTCTGATCAATAGGGGTGTTATAGTTTTGACAACGAATTCGGAAATAATTCGTTGCGTTTTGACGAGGTTGATGGTGGCTTGTCTGTAGTAGCGTGACTCCAGAACATATAAATCGTTTGGTTTTTTTATTTGAAAGTTACAGTTTGAGAGAATGCTTTAGATGTTTGTAAAATCGGTCTGGCCATCTCCGGGATCTTCTGCAGCCTAACTATGAGTTTACGTCGTCGATACTCGATAACGACAGCGTGGAAGTTTTGTGTGACAATTCTTAGTTCACTATAGTAACCGCTACGGGCGCTGCTCAATTTTTCATACAAAATTCTACGTTGTTGATAGCGAGTATCGACCTCGTTTACTCATGGCTCAGTACAAGTAAGCATACAGTATTCTATCTTCATACAAACGCTCCCAAACAACGCGCTCGAAATCTCGGCATTTCTCGACATACAGCAGTCGCGAGTGCGCAGCGGTTGTCGTCGGACGTTATGAGACGCTCCCGCGCATTTACTGACTAAATATTATGTCAATCAAGTTTACGAGCATAATCTTCAGTGTACGAATGTTTGAATACATCTATATCGAAACCGGAAATATTTCTCTGTTGCTAATTTGTAGGAAATATATTATCATAATGATCTAGTTAATTTGTTGCTGATTTTTAATTATACTGCACACAAAATGCATTTTTTTTTGTCCATTTCCACCATACGAACTCACAAACTTTTGAAACTAGAAATAAAATACTAGTAGAATTATATAAATAAAAACTTATTAAATTTGCAATAACATAAAATGAAAAGATAATGTGACAATTTAATATAGTACCTATTATCAAATACGTAACCCAAGAAAAACATTCAGTCCAAGTTGGTAGCCCTATTTTGTGTTTACGTACCGAGCGACCGTAGGTAATTATCTCTAGGACACTGCCGAGATAGAATACTGTTTGCTTACTTGTACTGTGCTCATGGTAGAGGCACTGTTTTGAGTCCCGGTAGGTACTAAAGCCTTTAAAATCTTTTTAAACACATGCTTGATTATTATTTTTTGTACACATTACAGCAAATAATTGAATCTTTTATTTTCAAATTGTTATACTAATATGTATTTATGCACAATGTATTTATAACCTTTAAAGTTGCTATATTTATTACATACAGCCTACTTCTACTATGGCTCTTTTCAAATGCTGATTTACACATCCATTTACATATTATTACTATATTAAGTGTATAAACTGAACAATTCAAGGCTATTTATTCTGCATAAAATACATATAATTAAATAACACTAAAAATTAAGGAATCTTAACGTAAAGAATGAAATTTTTAGTAAACGTACTTAAACAGCAAGCGGAACCGGCGGCAGAATACGAATACGTAAACGTGACCATTTTAATTTGGACTGTCACTTCTCTTTTCATAATTCACATCAGAGAAGAGAAAGGGAAGTTGAATGTTCTCTGGAGGTTCTTAGTTGAATAGTCGTGTTATTCAGCTGACATTGACCTCTAGAGCGGTCGTGGAGGCCTCTCTCAGCGTATATATACATATTCATAGCAGCTTCATCTACATATTAATTAATCTGAAGATGAGAATAAGGCGACAGCGTGTTATCTACGTATTTTGAATATATATCTACGTATTTTGAATATATATCTACGTATTTTGAATATATAGGTACTCCGAAATAGTTAATAATGTCGGGTCAAAAGCGCGCTGAGCACGCTCATGCATGGTTCCGTAGCTGTTCATGAACTGTTTCCAGATAGCAGTAATTATTAAATTGCTGTAAAGTTATCTTTCTTATAGCATTCGTTATAATTTTATTAAAAATATTAATTAAAAACTAAATTCAGGAGTATTCAGAATTTTTAGCGTTTTAAAACTAGAATTTAGGATAACGCTTTGATAACGACTTTGAAAACATCTATATCTTGTCACTGAAGAGTTCAAATAAAATATCCATACAAAACTTTTTGTTACCTTTTGGACGAACTGTTTAACGACAGTCATTTCCACGGTTGTGAAAAAAATTTTTTTTCGCTCTGTGAGAGGAAGATCTAAATTTATATTTTTAGGTTAGTAATGAACGTCCTACCTTTTATCACATTAATTGACATAATATAAAAACTGTGACGTACAGACAACCGGACGGGCGAACAGATAGACAGACAAACAGACATGAAAATATACGTACAATTTTGCAGGTGTAATGTAGATATAGGTATGTAATAAAAAGCGTTACAGCGTATGTATGGTAATTATTGCAATGTACAGGTATACCTAAATATATTGCAAAATTAATGTTAGCGTCTGTATGCGTAGTTTAAGACTTATACACGTCGATAGGAATGTAGAAAACCTTATTGTACTGTTGTTTTTGTTGTTATACACAAAGTCAATAGCACTTCTCAGTACACAATCGCTTGTCGGAAACGTTTCTCGATTTTTCAAGGCTTTATTCATTGAAGTCATTAATAATGTTAAAATTAACACTAACGAAAGCCTGTAAAATATATATTACGCTATTGACAAAAAACAGGATCATTTTACATCAGTGTTTGGAGGAATAATTTGAAAAATTAGTTTAATATTATTTCATAACCACAATAACATATCTCTGTCTCTGTAAATAAGTTCTGGAAACGTGTAGTTCATAATATATAAAAACACAAACATGAGATGTAATGGTATGAGGTTATTATCGAACTAATTTACGAAAAAAGGAAACAAATGTCAGTGCTTTTCACTTTCTAATTTAGCACTGAATAAAAAAAATATAGAGGCCGATTTGAATAATCATGAAACTACTTAAATTCTAGAGAATTCTAATACATTTGTATACAAATTTCTTAACTTTTTGTTTGATTTCCTTCTAAACTTGAATCGAAAAAACTGTAATTGCGTTAGACTCCAGTTCTATATGACCTTCAGCATAGTCCATCAGTAAAAAGCTGTTGTGGGTCCACACATACCGACGAATCGAACAAAGCAAAAAATATGAAAAATATGTTATCGGAAAGTCCAGAGACGTCTCGTTTTCGGAATAACACTTGCGGAACCGGTTGACGCCAAATATCAACATGTTTCCTTCCTTGTTATATGTACCTATACTATAGTGCTCATAGCTATTCTTGTTTTTTTAGCTTACATCTACAAAAAAGGAAGACAAGTTTCTTAAAGAAGACTAGTAATATCGATAATCAGTATAATAAGTAATTCTTGTTTGTTTCATTATTACGCATAAGATGGTAGTATATTTAGGCCCCATTTGTGGGAAATTTGTATTATTTCTATTTACCGATTGTAGTTGCTATTTAATAGGTACAAATAATTTAATAGGTACAATAGGACCTAGGCCTAGGTCATCTTAAATGCGTAATGCATTTCCTGACGTAAAAAAGGTCATTATCTATCAATCACTGGAAGGAACTGTATATAGAATAGAGCTAAGATGTCCGCTGCTTCTCTTAGAAAATCTAAAGGAAGCAATGACGATCGCGGACAACCAAAAGGAGTCTCCGATTGTCTACATCCGGCAACGCCGAGGAGAAAAGAAGCGCGCGTAGGCATACCAATAAGTTGTAATACAAAAGTAAACATAACATAATTTTGGGTATATCGTTATTCGTTGGTGTGCTTATGTATCGCCACGCCGTTGCACTACAAAAGTACCGGCAAAGTCTACTCTTTCCAAGATGTGCTTCAGTAGCCCGAACAAAAATAATAATTTTATTATTTAGAGATAGGAATACAACGCAACATGAAAATATGTTGTTATTTAAAATTTTATGTTGTACAATGAGCATAAAGTAATGCATAAGAAAAACAGCTATTCGTATATTACAGACACATTAATTTCAAGTTACATGCAAAGATTTATTTTTCCTCCCCTATTAAGCAAATTACCATATATTTGTTGTCGTGCGGTCGTAGAATTGAAAAATATGATGTAAGTACCTATTCATTTCGTGAAACGCTACCGAAACGACCTGTTGTTTAGCCGTCATATTATTATGATGTGCGCATTGAAAAGATCAAACAGATGAACGAGATCAATACGTTATATTCCAAGCTAAATTCTTCACCACTGGTTGGGCCACAGCTGGATATAACGTAAAACTATGCCCAGCCGTAAACTGAAATACAATTTATTTCACATTACTAGTGGCGTTGCCTACACACTTTCTTTGTGTGCGTAAGATGATTGTGTCAAAATGAAATGAATAATGTACTAAAAATAATCGTAATAATAAAGTGCTTGATGAAAAGTAAATTTTAACATAGCTGTGAGCAGAAGCTTTACAATAGCCACATAGCTTTATGAAGTCACACAAAAATTTGAATGTAATTCGATTTGTATAGTTAATACATGCTTGTTTCTTTGACATAAATAATACTACTTGTATATTATTATTTTAGTATTGATAGTGATAATAATGATTCAATGAAGATTTTGAAGTCTAATTTGCTTCCAATGTCGATTTTCCTCGTTGCTTCTAAGAATTAGTTATGGGTAAACGTCGTGACATGACGTTACGACAAAAAAATAAAATGAAAACTAAACAGTACATACTTGTAGTAACCTTTATCTTATCATTAAAACATAAAATTAAGCTATACAATGAAATAAAATTCCTCGTCGTAGAAAAGTCCTCGGGCTCACAACAAATAATATAATAATAAAAATGTTTGTTGCTTTTGCTGTGATACCTACACGAAATAACTACAACAAATATATTCGGGTTTTGTCATTTCACGTCAAGATCTTTCCGCGCTTTCTTTTATAAATTCTACTTATTCGTAGAATTTTCAGCACGAATGCTGATTTAGCTGAAGACCTGGAATAAACAGGAAACGGAAGTCATACGTAACGCACATGCAAAACCGAACGGATTTATCGATTGGCATACGCCAATATGGCGTCCGTTTATTTATCTGGTCTCTATCTACCTTCCTGGCGCCGCAGTTCCGCCGGAAACTGGCGTCGTCTCCGCTCTAACCCTTACCGAGTTTCCGGTTTCCGTTCGCCTTTGAAGTCAGACAAAGTTTCCTTGTCGCTAGCCTATTTCAGAAAGGCTTCTTGGTTCAGCGAACACAATAATTTGGAGAAATTCGTATTGAAATGCTTTACATAAGTCACTATGTCCATTATAAATCTATCTTACACGAAATTTATATTTACACGAAAGACTAGTCAAGTGGAAGATACGAATTTATTTAATATCATTTCAATAGTAAAATTGAACTACTTGCCTTTGCGTCGTTTAATATATATACATCTATAAACTTACAACGCATAAAACATCTAATAATTAATACATAATACAACACATAAATATTTACTGCTACAAAAACAATTACATAACACAATAACTTATTGGTATTGCATGATACCTATTACCGTCATTTATGAAACGACAACCATAGAGGTTTACATTCATCTCCTTTCTCAAGGTCTTCTGTGGATTCACTGTAATATACAAAATAAACATACATATATATGTATATAATATAGTACATACATGTATACTACAGTAGGTATCTATATTCATTATGTATGTACAATCTGATTCAGCACGGAAATTATTTCCTCTATCTGAAATTTCATGTTATGTTTGAAGTTAAAACTCATTTTATTACCCTATAAAGGATTTAAAAGATAATTGATACATTTCTATGTGTTATCTTTCCATTTTTACAACATATTCTAACGAAAACAGTGCGTAAATCATTTATATTCCATGCTTATTCTATGTATGTTCTATGGCGATAAAACATTTGCTCCAGGAAAAGTATGTATGTATCTATCATGTTACGTCACGAATGCTTTTTGTTATGTATTCTATTTGATAAATATATTCTATATGAGTCAATCAGTCGTAATTCTGGAAATACAATAAGCCTATCTATAATGAAGTTTTCATACGTACATAGATAGCTATTTAGCTATTATATTAAATATATTGGATATTATATATCCAATCTGAGTAATTTTCGTTTATTCAAACCGTACTATATTACATTAAATTATTTGTTTGATTAATTCATTAATTTAGACACCTAACTGTTAACACATTATTATAAATACTATAAATAAAATAAAACATAAGGTAGGTGATATTTCACGTAAATATAAAGAAATTAAAGTTCCTTTACAAAGGAACGAAATGTAAAATCTGAGATATGCTCATTGGTAACTTGTAATTAATAATTAATTTACTGTCTTTTAAAATGAAGTCCCACGTCAAATTGCAAAAACCTACTAATGTCACATTACACAGACAGTCACAGGTACAGGAAGGGTAGATCGATGCAAGCAGGCGTTAGAGGACTGGTTATCTGTGTGCAAATGTCTCCTGTGTAACCAAAAAAAAGGCAGGCGTCTTGTCGTCATGCGCATGAGGCGTCGCGCTTTATTTCACAAAGCAGCAAGCGGGGCCGTTGCATTTCATCGGTTATCAAAACGTAAACAACAGTTTCAACTGCTATTAAACACTGTTTCGTTGAGACACTAAAATATTACGCATTTACAAAAATTCTTATAAAAAGCTAGAAATTTACTAATTCGCAGTTTTGTAATATAAATATATAATAAGTAGCATCGTTATTGCTTATAAATAACATAAGCTTATATCTGTGGCTTCGCATATCTTGAGTGGTGAGACTGTCACGACGTCTTCATAGACGTCGTGTATTTCGAACTTCTTTGTTCTAACCATCTTGCCGTTCTCGATGTACGATAAATACTATTTATTATTAATATTTTCTAAAACAAGCAGATCAAAACAGATTAGATAGCGAAATCTGTTTACAAGCACGTATTAAATTAAGACTGTGTCAAAAACGCAATTTCCACTTCAGAAACTGAGATTTCGCAAATATCTGTTGCAAACTCTTCAGATAGTTAACACTTCCTTCATTGCATCGCTTCGACCGCACCGCCCAATTTCTTCGGTTGCGCTCGCGCCGCCGCGCCGCGCTGCCCGCCATGGACTACGCCAACTTCCTGCGCACTGATGCAATGTAACCTCTTTGCGGTTATTTCGTAAATTCTAAACTTAAACGCAACTGTTTGATTACTTTGCAATTTTTTTATAGACTACTAATTGTTGCCCGCGTCTTCGTTCGCGTGATCTTCAATTTACTAAATTACATAACTCAGAAACCTTCACAGGCATACGGGAACAACGCACCAGTTTTATCACAATGGAATGAATGGTTTAGGAGCGCATAGACGACAAATATATAAAGAAACATTCATTTTCATATAGGTACTTATAAAACTAGATGTACAAGGAAAATGATTTAAACCTAGTTGTTAGTGCACTTGAAAAAGACAGTTGTAACTGTACCTAATTATAATTAGGTAACTTGCGCAAACTATTCATCTTGAATCTCGGCCTAGTTCGTGTTTCGATTGGTCAGCTTCGGGTCGGGTGCCACGTTACGTCATAGAGCACGCGGATTGGGTCACTGGTCAGCGGCGCCTGTGCCTTGTCCACATAACATTATGTCACACCGAGTGTGTGCGTAACATCGAGTACATGCCCTGTAAAGAGTATTGCATTAAGTGTTAACGTCATACAGTTACTGCTGGCAACGTATATGTTTTTTTTTTCACTGTTTTATAAAATGTGTGAACAATGATTGGATTAATTCTAATTTATAAAAATTAAAATAAATACCAGTCAAGGTAAATGATTACTCACAAATTCTAACAATAATAATGTTTCCTAGATACTTATGTATATTAAATATAATTACTCAAATAATAAATTATCCAACGATGCAGTCGCAGTGTTCGTCTCGCAACCTATATCACCGCTATCAGTATGCAGGCTCGTTGCCAATTACAGCAGAGACCTACTTTCTTACCTTCGAACTTTTACTTCCTGCGGGCCAGGCTCGGTGGCCGGTCGCACCACGCAATGCATTACGAAAGTGGCGCGAAATGCTCGGCCGACATTCGCGCGCCGCTTGCGCCACCTTCAGGAAGTGCCGTTGCGGCGCGGGATTACGTAGCTGTGTTGCCAGAGTCCGTACCACCCGAACACCGACCGACATACACTATCTCTACGAAGGATTGCCATTAGATACCGGTCCATTTCTTGTTACGTAATATTAGTATTCGTATAAACATCACTTATCACTAGTAAAGTTAGATAAGTATATTATACCTACCGTTTTGCGAAAATATTAAGTATCTTCTACACAATGGCTATACGATAAGATAAAACTTGTAAAAGCAAAAAGAACTCAAATATATCCCTAAAATGTACCTATTGCGAAATTGACGTAGGTATCTAACGAGCGTCTTGGCGAAACAAAATTATACTTCTACGTCACTTTCAGTAAAATTTAAGGGGCATTTTACGCGAAAAGACAACTGAAAAAAATTATTTTCAAATACGTTAATACTTGAGTAAGTTAAACCTCCGTAAGTCTTTGCCAGTATGGTACACTTTTTTCTCACGAATGTAGCGTAGTTTAGCATAGCGCACAAGAATATTTTGACAATACCACCTACGTATTTATTTTTCTTATGATCAAGATTAGGTAATACCTACTTCGAAGGCCTTTACTCAGGTTATGAAACTCATATACAGATAAGCGAAATAATAAATAATCCATTAAGGAAATTAAGAATTTTTTTCATGCAAGAAAATCAATAGTAATATATTAAGTTTATTTTTCGCAAACTTCTACAGTTTTTTTAATATCTCAAAAAATACTTGAAAATGTATGAACAGTGTTAGCAAAGTTCGAGACTGCGATCTTTATTAGTTTCGTTGGTCCTATACTCCTCGCGACGTCAGTTTTCACAGTGCATGAGAAAAATAGACAATTTAATAATTGTAATACTATCGTTTTTCGTATATACTTTTTGTTTTATGTTAAATTGTAAAAACGAACTGTACACATTATATTAAATATTTTTTAGTAACATATCAAAACTCCTTGTTTTGAAGATAAAGTGAACATTAATTAGAAAATAAAAATCTCGAAGGCTCTATTTAGCAAACATTAAAAAAAAAATTTACGTACTTCCTTTAATTTTATGTACTTTATTCTTTGATTTTAAGTCTGTAACTGTAATTGCCAGAGTGGCCACAGAAAAAATGAAAATGGTTGTGAAATTCATGACAAATATATTTTAAATATTAATTTAAACTTTTTGTACAAGAAAATTCTAATTTCGAATTCGATTGCACGACTGAAAAGAGCACGAAATTTCCTGTAAGTATTCCTGTAAGTATCACTATTTCGCTTAATTTTTGTTTCTTAACATGAGTAATGGCTTCGAACTAGGTCATACCTAACCAAATTGCACAAGGCTTATAATTCGGCAACTACGGTTCACTCATAAAAAAAAACCACTTGCTGAGGTTTAACTTACCCAAATTTAAATGAATTTGAAAACCTAACACTTTTTTGTTGTCTGCTTCGCGTTAAAAGCCCTTAAATTTTTGGTCTTACAGAAGGTAAAACGCAACTAGATAGCGAAGGGCTAAAGTGGTCGACCCATCACTTACTCAAGCTCTTTAAAATAAGCCATATATATCGCTGGGCAACGTTTACAACCTGCGCCTATAGATGAGCAGCTGACGCATTCTAATTTTTTTTCTAGGCCATCGTAGAACTTAATAAAATATATTGCCATACAGTTATCCCGTAACACGAAGTAATACAAATAATAGCAATTAAAATGTAAGTAGTCGTGTGGGTGCCGTTTTCTAACGAAATGTCGGTAAATTGGCTTATCTGATAATAAATGTGCATCGTATGCATATAGGTGGTTCGGCTTATTCGACTTGCCTCATCGAACACAGTCTGAAGTTATTTATAAAGTATATTAAAAAATCATTAAAATTTGCTGCATTTTAAACACAATTTCAACAATTCTTCAAAATCAATGTAGCATTCGTTACCGACACTTTTTGCAATCCAGAAAGTGAACGTGCTGCTGTTAAGAAATAGAATCTTATTGCCTCCGTTCGCAAAACAGGATGTATAATCTTTCTCGGAACTATGCTGACTGGAGTTACCTAAGCCTGCAGCTTGCTTAACGTTCTATAATGTACATTACGAAATTACTCTAACTATAAAATTAGTTAATCGGCTTGATTTCTTAAATAAAAATCATGCACAAACTACAACAGAGTTGTGAAACGCTATCATAATAAAAGTACTACATAATAATAAAACTATTTGCTTTAGAGTAAATTGTTAGGAATTTCTACATCTTTTTTTTGTATTTAATAAAGTACCTAGTATGCTTTTGTGCTGCTCCGGGTAATAAAAATATAAAATATGCTTCTCTTTTTGTACAGGTGGCAAAAGTCAGCCAGGATAGGATACAAGTTTATATTTTTCCACATAGACTCGTAATAAGTCGATATACTATTTATAACACCGCTTTTCTAGTGCCTGAATATTTTTTGAAAAATGTTCTTTATCGCGTACCTCCTAAAATGGCTCCATGGTGACATCGCTATTTCTTCAAATTTTTGCCCTTGAGGCGCTCCTTTTGCTGAAGAAATAGGTAAAAATTATTTGGTCTGCGTAAAGAAGGCCCGTAATAGTAGAGCTCTCTTTTCAAGGTAATCCACCACATCCACATCTCAAAAAAGGAGTTTGAAGCTTTGAATTTCTTTGGTGGGAGACGATGGCTTTTGTTTAGTCCTTGGATCAAAGTATTGCGATACAGAAAAATAGAAAAAATCAAAGTCTTGCCCGTGATCTCAATTTTCTCTTTGACTGCTTATATTCAAATAGACGTATTTCCAAAAATTGATGACTTATTTAAAAGATTTTTACCGGTAACTATAATGAGGTCGTAAAGAATCCAATGCAATTTTCCTTAGATTTTTATAAATATTGGATATAATTTTAAAGAAGCTCATTGATCACCCAAGTCGGAATTTGGTGTTTGTGAGAAATTAACCTGATTCGATGGAGCACGATAGCGCGCATCGTTTGAGCCATGGCTTGAGCAGTCAAAATGGTACATTTTAGTGAATTCCGTTGTGTTATACTAAAAACTTCACAGCGTTTCAATCAGAGACTAGTGTGTAGGTATATCAGCAAGTGGCGAACAAATCGCGTTCGTTTATTTTAGAAAACAAACAGTATAATAGTTTTCTTTTTCAGAAACTGAAGTGAAAGAGATCTTAAAATAATAGCTCCTTTGAAGAAATCAACGAAAATATTAAATTACAACTTCAGCTACATGTAAATGTTACCAGAAAACGAATCTTTTAAATAACGAATTCGTATAGTTTCTTATATTCACATTTCACTTCATGAAACACCTTTACTAAGACGATCAAATCCAAAGAGGTTTTACAGCCCATATAGATTTAGCTTCGTTGATATTATTTTCTTAGATTATTCTATTTTTGATTGTATTTCTCCATCCTTTTATAATATTGTCCTAGTATCCTTATCAACTGCGTCTATCTACCACGAGTTCTACGACCCTTAGAACTACAATGCTTGTTGGCGTTCTATATTCTTGTATTTAGGCTTCATGTTCCGCTCGTCTTCGAAAAGTTAGTTTTACGTGTTTAGAATAATGATTACCATTACCTCACTATACAGTATGCATCCTAAGGGAAATGTTCTCATCTGGACTCTGCGTGCTATAGAACCAACAGCTTGGTCAGTTTAGCAAGTAAGGCCTATACCAACCAAGGCATTGACCGAGCGCCTGAAAAACATTTCTGAAAGATATGTATAATATAATATAGTCAGACATTTCACACAGCGCCATCTAGTCCCAAAGTAAGCAGCACAGCGCTTGTGTTATGGGTACTAGACAACTGATATACTATTATATACTTTTCTTTTGTAAATAAATACATATATTATACATAAACACCCAGACTCGTGGTGGGAATCGAACACGCAACCCCTGTTTACTTTCCGACACACTTAGCCGTTGCGCCACGGAGGTCGTCATGTATGGAAGGCACAAGATGGTTTTAGGAACGATGGAGTTGCATGGATCAGATTTTCTCGCTCGACGTGATCGCGGGGAGGTTTCCATCACAGGCCGGAAAGTTTCTGAGCTTTTATGGACTTAGAAAAAGCATTTGATAGAGTAGTACGAAATAAATTGTGGAGACTTCCGCCTGAACATGGCGTGAGAGTCCCCTTACTACGAGCTGTGTGGTATCGTGACCACAGAGCCTGTGTGACCACAGAGATAGATAGTGACATGTCGCCCTGTTTGAAGTCTGTTCAGACGTTAGACAGAGCTACGTAATGTCTGTCTGGTTATTCGTGCTGCATTTGGACAGTTGCCTTCATTGCCGACATTGAGAGCTGGTAAAAGTGGTTTGATGTGTGATAGCACAGTGGTAAACTATCTTTTATACCTACGCAGATGATGTTGCTGCTTGCAGAGCCAGCAGAACCAGTGTTTCAGACTCTAACCACGTGCATAAAAGAAGAACGTGAAGTTTTCACTTCGTGTTCTTTTATTAATACTTTCGGATTGAATATGAATGTGAACAAAACTAAAGTTTTGGTGTTCGAAAGAGTAGACGTACAGACGAAGTGTGAAGTATGGGTACATGGAAAATGTCTAGAAAAATGAACAAAATTATGTTACTGGAGAGTGCGTTTTCGAGGAACAGAACAAAAATATAAAGTTTTCTTTACAATTCGGAAAAATTTTGAAATTTGATTTCTATACGGTGAAAATCTATCGCTGACGCTACGTGTGTATGTATGGAACAGGGCTTGGAACCGGTTTTGAAATAGCGGTTAATATCGTTCTTCAACCGGTTATAGTTCCGTTCATTGATTAACGTTCATTGGTTAATAAAGGGAACGGTTTCCAATACTTAAATCGAAATAATTTCGGTTACCGATTAGTGAAGGAAACGAAACTAAAACCTAAATTAAACTGTTTTACTCAGACGCACTTTGCCTGCCTAGATCGATAAAAGGCGAGCGGAACGCACTCCGTGCACAGGCGCGCCACTGTCCTGTCATGCGACGCGTTCTTTCCTTTTTCTGTACGCGCCGACGCGCTGGCTATGGTTCATTCGTCTCATTATTTGTATTTGTGGACTTCGTCCACGACTTACAACGTGGACGAAGTCGCGGGCAAAAGCTAGTACGTATTCTAGTATATATGAGGTAACACAAAATACCGATTCATTTCGGTTAACAGAACCGGAATATGTAAAAAACCGGTTTCTCAGTAACCGGTTAAAATACCGATAATCATAACCCAAACCGGAATCAATTCCGGTTCAGGATCAATGACCTAAGCCCATTAGAAAAACTAACCTGTTTTCGAGCCCTGGTATGGAAATACATATGGGCGCAAGTAATTATAGCACACGATTAATAAATAATGAATGAATGAATTTCAGTTTGTCGAAAGATCGATCGGCTATGAACGAAAGATCGTCAAGAGTTACCTAATTGATATATATTAGTAAAATACAATAACTGCTTTTATATTTAGAGTTCCCGTGCAAACGCGTCTGTTCGTTTGATATAACCGAATTCTTATAATATTTAAAAACAGGTCTATCTATAGTCGACCCGGGGAACCTTGATCCCTATGACAGTTCATATTAGTGATGGGTCGTGTCGATGTAACTTAACTTTTTTATAGGCAAAGGCGTGACTTGCATTCAGCCACGTTGGTAAATATGTTTTTAAAAATATAATCTGCGTTTCTAATGTTTGTTATATTGTTGTTGTAATGATTTCGGTTTTTTGGTATAGATTAAGTAAGTAAAACGAAAGTTTTTTTACCCGATAAACACGCGTTCGTTATGGGAACCAGGTCGTTTATATATTTTATCATAAAATAGGACATCCCCATTTAATGTGCCCGGAAAACTTCCATTATCGACATTTGTTTATCGATACTTTTCGGCACTAGTCGATATCTTCCAAACGAAGTAAGTTTTGCAGGACGTAAACGTAAAGTCTGATTGAGATAATTTCTTGTAAATGTTAAGAATTGATATAATTCCAACGGAATATCATTGTAATGGCATATATCTACCTAAAATTAATAAATGTCATTTTTAGACGCCTCCAATTCGATTCTAATGTAACGGTAACGTCACCACAAGGTTGTGTCGTCGGAATAACTGTCAGTGTCATAGGGATCAAGGTTCCCCGGGCCGACTATAATTACCTATTTTATCCCGACGTTTCGACCGGATTGCACCGATCGTGGTCACGGGGAGACTGATGAGGTTGAATGTCATCTTCGTAGCATGCGGTTTCTTGCAACTACCCACACTCATTCATCGCGTTTTTTAATTTTTGTTATTGTCATTGTCGGTACTTCGACACACTACACTATCGACATCTACACACTAGCGACGTCCGGTTTTACGGCTCCGGACACACCCACTGATGACAGGATTCCATGATGTTGATAAGCGGTATGCATCTTCCCTGTTGAAATTACGGTATTTCTTGATTTCGACCGCCTCTCGTGCTATTCTGGAATAATAGTGTCGATCGGTGCAAAGGACCTGCGGCTAATGCAATTCAATCCAGTGATTGGGTCCTGACTCCAGCAAGTGCGCGGCAATGGCTGACCTATTTGTCTGTCGTTTTCTGACAGCTGTGCTATGTTCTCTGACTCTTTCTGCTATTGTTCTTTTTGTCTGTGTGATGTAGGAACTACCACAGCTGCAATCCACCTTGTAGACACCAGGTGTCTGGAAGGGAATGACATCCTTCGGAGTACGCAGGTGATTTGCAATTTTAGAGTGCGGTCTATACACAGTCCTAATGGAGTATTTCTTTAGTGCTGTTCCAACTTTGTCCGTTACTCTTTTTATATATGGCAAGAATGCAGGCACTCTGCTGATCTCGGGGCGACGCTCCTTTCTGCGCGGACGTCGTATGTTTCCTCTATATCCGTTTTGCTTTAGTACCTCCTGAACATGTGTGAGTTCACTATCTAAATGTTCAGGGTCACATAGGTCGTACGCTCTGTTCACCAGTGAAGCTACCGCGGATTGAAAGTGTCTCGGATGGTGATGCGAATTAGCATGCAGATACATGTCAGTGTGCGTGAGTTTTCTGTATACCTCGTGAGCCAAGGTACCATTATCTCGCACCGTTATTCTCATATCAAAAAAGGGCAACGATCTATCTATCTCCATTTCAAATGTGAACCTGATGTTAGGGTGTATGGAGTTCAGTTACTAGCAAATTGTTCCACCTCCTGTCTGCTTCCTCTCATAATACAGAAGACGTCATCTACGTACCTCTTCCACAGTTTCACGGGTGACAATTGTGGTTTTATCAATTCTTCGAAGTGTTTCATCCAGATGTTGGCCATTACCGGTGCTACTGGACTACCCATGGCCACTCCATCGATCTGGAGGTAATATTGTCCACGGTATATGAAAAAATTAGCTTCCAGACAGTTCTTCAGTAAAACAATAAACTTGTCGGAAAATAGGTAATTAGCCTTAAAATATTAACGCGACATAGACCCTTTTTTAACCGACTTCAAAAAAAGGAGGAGGTTCTCAATTCGTCTGTATGTTGTTTTTTTTTATTTGTATGTTTGCTACCTCATAACTCCGTCATTTATGAACCGATTTCGAAAATTCTTTTTCCATTTGGTAGGTAATACTTCAGAGGTGGTCCCATTTAAATTAATTTCACCGATATTGGAGCTTGGACTTCGAAGATACACTAAATAACGGTTATAACCTTTATTGACGATTCTCTTGTATATCGTTGCGCTCCGGAATTAGAATGAAGTTAATTACAGACTTGCCCTAGATATTTATTTAGGTCAAGATCACTCAAAAGGGAGAAATAAAAAAATTTATTAAAAAAAATTAAACCGCCTTCAAAATAAACACTGAAAAGTATAAAATAACTATCCTTTACTAATCAAAACTCAAGTACAATTAAAATGACTTTATAAATACGAAACACATACCTATATAATTAAATTTGACAGTTATTGAAGTCGGTGCCAAAAGAAATATGACACCTTAATTTAAGTTTAGAGGAATATTCTGCAAATTAGTTTTACACTCTTAGAGCGGCTTGCACCAACTAATTAAGTTCGATGTAAGGATTTGACATCTCGCTTGCACCAGTCATTTAATAGTCGGTGCAAGGGAGATGTAAAATGCTTAAATCTACTTTAAATACTTGGTGCAAGTCACCCTTAGCATTTTATAGATATGGCACGAACTACGCAACTCTATACGCCTAGTAAACCTCACATTTGACTTATATTAATTGCTTAGCCATTTTTCACATTTTCTGGCATGCGAACTAAAATATTACGCAGTGAATTGCATACGTATATAACGTGTTGAATACAGTTACTGTTATTGCACAAACTGCTACATGCAGGTTACAGAATTGGAAAAAGTTAGTAAAAACGTCATTAGGACGAGAAAATTCACATCGTAATGTTCCGTTAACAACAACTATGTGCACGTTCGTTCAGTGCATAACCCCATCTTCTTACACGTAATGTGTGCAACGGTGCGCACCCGATCTTGTACGACCGGTCCCGAAAGTGGGTCATATCTTTTTGTTCCACTAGTATTCTGTAATTACTGATTAGAAAGAGGGGTGATCAGTGCATAGGCATATGAACTTATGATTTATGACACAATGTGACACAATGTGTTAGATCAGCGATAGCTTAACAAGTTAGTAACTATTGTAAATTTTTTCAGTTCACTTCCTATATCCTTTCATTATTATTAGGTTCCATACCGTTTAATTTATATCTACTTATATTTCTGTAAATCATCAACCAAAATTTCTTTCCTTGTGCATTTTAAATTTTATTTTTCCATTTTTACTTAATTTATCTAGGTAAGTATGTGTAAGTACATTATTGTAAATCATCATAATAATAAGCTTATTATAATTTCAATTTTTAAATCCTTTTTGTTAGGTACTGTGTAGTAATCATTGTTCTCATATCGAAAATGGCAGCTCAACAGCGAATCTAACAGTGTAGCCTCAAGATGGCGACACGCGGAAGTGTATTTAACTTCCGCGTTGTCCTGCACAGCGTGTGCGCCCCATTCGTGACTGATCTTTTAATGCAACTTCGATTATAGGATAAATTATGTATAAACAAAAGCACTCTTATGTTTACCTATTTCTACAATGACAAGTTCTAGAAGATAGAACTGCTTTGGTGATCTGGGACAGATAGAAGAAATATGGAATCAGCCAGCATAGATTAGAGATGTATGTTTAGATTAGAGATGCCAATCTCGCGCAAAGAAAAGCATTGTAAGGAATTTGCGTAGGCGATAAGCGAATATTTGTCATTGTTTCACTATGCTATCTGCATGCCCAAATAAGGATTGAATGATTTTGTTGGGCTTTGATGTCTGTGTCGAATGAGAAATGGCGTGACATTTGTACAAATTGAGAAACTTCAGACAGCTAAGGCTTCTAACATGTTCTTTGCAAGGACTATTGCTATGTGTTAAAGTACAATCAGTCATTTGTAACAGCGGTAAAAATACGATCAAAAAATCAAGATAGAATAGATGCCGAAAAGATAAACAACAATGATTCAATGAGAGACAAAACGAGAGAGAAGGTCACAAAGAAAAATCTAAATTATTGGTACATTAATATAGATTAAAATTATTTTAATATCAGAAAACTTGAGAGTATACGTAGTATTATATTTCATACTTAGTATAAGTAAATAAAATATTTTATCGGGAATTTTCTGTCTATTTTCTAGGTTTAAGACGACTTTCTACATTTTTCAATTCTTAAATTGCGGCTGACTTCCCCTGTCGCCCTTGGCGTCGCCCACGACTCCAATAGACATTCAATAAAACTCAATGACAGAAAACTCTCCGAAACCTGCATTCCTTACCTATGTAAACATGTATAGTGTATACAGACGTATCTAAGTATATAGTTAAGTCTGTAAATACCTTTTAGGTAGATAAGTCATTGGCAAAATCACTAATTAATTTGAAACTATTTTATTGAATTGTTTACTCGCTGAATATCCAAATGCTTTTTAACACATCACGAGGCGTCACATGACTTGGTAAAAAAATCTTCATTGCTCTATTAACCGCATTTCTGTACTTATGTACCTAATAATGCATCATATGATTCTCGACTCGTACAAGGCAAGCGCGAGCGGGGTCGCGCCGGACATGCCGTCCACAATTACTGCCAATTGTGCCAATTGACGGCGCTGCCACCCTTCCGCTTTCATCTCACTATGAGGCGTCATCGTTGTTTCGATTGGAACATCTGCCGTATCTGTTTAATAATTATTATACAAAAATAGACCCTATTGTCTACGCTTTTGAGAGTTATAAAAAGTACCTACATTGAAACTGTATACTGTCAGGGCGTCACGCATATAAATTATGATACCTATCTAGTATCTAAGTTGTGTCACAAGTAATAAACTATGTAACTCTTGAAGTGCCTCCAAATTTTGGTTTTACTGAGATTTAAGAAATTAATGTCATAAGTGTTAGAAATGCAATAAAATACCACCAGTTACACAATAACTTCATAGATTTCAAAGGTACTAACTACAAAAAATGTTGTTGTTAATTATTGCACAGTAATTACTTTTTGTATTACTTGAGTTGGTACATTAAGCCTTTATAACCATTCTGGTGTAAAGACCTCCAATCACGGTACGATTTGTCTTCACGATCCGTCGTTTCAGACCGGTCTAAATGATGAACCGAAAATGTGTGTTAATATCTTTAACGATTTCCACTACAATACGCTATCGATTCGTCGTCGATCAGTCTGAAACACAGATCGTGAGGACAAATCGTACCACATACGGGTGCTTCAAAAAATCCGATCCGAGTCGTTACATTTTTTCTTTAATATTTCTTGTAACTCTTTGTTACTCCTTGTAGTAGTTAAGGTACTGTCCACCGCCAGGAAAGCGTAGTGTCATGGACTGCTTGCTGCTTACATACAACACTAAGGGTGGCTTGCACCAATTATTTAAACTCAATTTAAGGAACTAACATCTCGCTTGCACCAATGATTAAACAGTAGGTGCAAGCGAGATGTCAAATTCTTAAATCGAGTTTAAATAGTTGGTGCAAGTCACCCTAAGAAAAGAGATTCTTATCTCTGTCGCATATATGTACGCTTCATGACGCCTGACCTCCCTCGTGTCATGTACAGTTTTTGCAGTACATGTTTTTATTTGTACAAAAATATTTTGTTCTTGTAATAGTGATGTGATGCTTTAATATTAAGCTAATTTTAGAAAATTGCTTTATTCATTTTAAGAAATAAATTAATGCATTATCGTCTTATGCTAATTTTCTTGCAGTCACGAAGAGTCTACAACATATTTCTTTCTATGTATGGATGTGCCCAATATAATCAATATAATCATCGTCTTCATCGACTTCGAATGTAGTAGTAAGCCAAAATAACGACCCCTACATGCATCGTTTAACGGCGTTATCTATCATAATAAAGCAGTAGGGACCTTGTGTCTGTACATTGGGCGATCATATATCATATCAAAAAATGAGTGTAAATGAGAATGAGAATGATCAAGCGCTTTCAACACTTCGTCTATTTGATAGCTGTTTGGAAGTCTGTGTCATAGTTTCAATAGGTGACATCAAAACTATACCAACCCAAACTGGTAGGTACGCCAACATCAGAATTCATTGCTTCACCAGCTAAAAAAGCTGGTGAAGCAAAGAATAATCGAGATATTGAAAACCATATATTGAAAAATCATAGGCAAGAAAATTAAGTTGAGGATGGACTTTAGTAATGATAACAAGGGAAAAGCAATTGATGGTGATTGTATTGCTAATAAGATTTACTTATACATATAAGGATAAAATTGAATTTTGTTGTAAAATTTACCTACAGTAAAACCGATATCATTTCGCATAAAACAATAAATGTCGTCTAACTCTAAGCATGATTTTGTCCATAAAACTCCGTCAACTTAGGCTAAGAAGTGGTATGGCCGAAAAATGATTTAATGCTGGTCTAAAACTAAATTTTGTGGTCGAAAACTGGCGAAAGAGCTTAATTTTTGGTTTTAATTTTATATAAAAATAATGTGTATCACACACACAGATTCACTTCGTTCGTCATTAATACATTAAGGGTGGTTTGCACCAACTATATAAACTTGATTTAAGGATTTGACATCTCACTTGCACCAATTATTTAATAGTTGGTGCAAGCGAGATGTCAAATCCTATAGGTCTAGGCTATATTTGAAACCATAGGACCATTTTTTAAAACATTTTAATATGCAAAACTATTTTTTTTAATTAGTCAAACTTAGCAATTCCACTAATCGGTCGAATATCAGCTCTTTAACCCTAAATTGTTTTTTTTTTCTATTGTCTCATTTAGATAGTCCAATTTTGTAATAAATTTTAATGTATATTTTTATTGATATAATATTTAGATATCATTTTTCATTTCGACTCTGTAATTATTGGGTCCTTACATATGAAATTGGCGTTTTGTACGGGAGGAATATAAAGTCAATTTTTTTTTTGTAAAATATATTTAATTAATCAAAGTATGCGCCGTTGCTATCTATGCACTTTTGCCATCTCATAGGTAGTTCATTGATCCCTTTACTAAAAAAACCATGGGGGCGAGAATCAATAAACTCTTTGAAGGCGGTTTGGACATCGGAGTTGAATTTTTTTCCTTGTAAGAAGTTGTCCAAATTCCGGAAAAAATGGTAATCTGTTGGAGCAAGGTCCGCGGAGTATGGTGGATGTCGCAGACATTCCAATTGTAGGTCATCTAACGTAGTGGTTGTTTGTTGTGTAGTGTGTGATCTTGCGATGTCGTGAAGCAGCAGTGGCCTATAGCGATTGACCAATCTCGGTTGTTTAGCAGCTAGTTCTTCTTTCATGGTTTGCAGTTGCTGACAATAGATATCTGCCGTAATCGTTTGGCCAGATTTGAGAAAGCTGTAGTGAACGACACCGGTGCTAGTCCACCAAACACTCACAAGTAACTTTTTCTGAGTCAATTTTCGTTTAGGGCAGGATTTGGCTGGGTCTCCAGGGTTCAGCCATTGCGACGAGCGCTTCCGATTATCGTACAGTATCCACTTTTCATCACAAGTAATGATTCGATTTAAAATCCCTTCATTATTGTGTCGGTTGAGCAAAGTAACACAGCAGTCGACACGTGTTTGCAAGTTCGATTCACTCAATTCATGAGGTACCCATCGTTCAAGTTTTTTTACGTTCCCGATTTGCTTCAAGTGGATTAATACAGTTTTTTCACTTACCCCGAAGCCTGCAGCTATCTCTGAAGTGCTTTGTGATGGATCCGCTTCCACAATAGCCTTTAATTCTTCATTTTCCACTTTGGTCTCCGGCTGTCCACGGGGTTGGTTCTGAAGGTCGAAATTTCCAGAACGAAAACGTTGAAACCAAAAACGTACCGTGCTTTCTTTTGCGACACCAGCGCCGTACACATCATTAATCCTTCGAGCTGTTTCTGCAGCACTGGTGCCACGGTAGAACTCGTACTCGTAAATATACCGATATTTCATGTTTTCCATTGTGCGGTAATAAGCGACGCCAAAGAAAAAAATAATGAGGAAAAAAACAAATGAATGACTGTTTTCAAAACTCAAAAGTACCAGCTAAATGAATTTATAAATTTGAATTTGGAATTCTTAACCAAAGAGGAGATATTTCAGATCAAAGTGGTCAGTACGACAAAACGGTAATTTCATATGTAAGGACCCAATATATGGTATTCTATACTGGTGCAATAAAGTTTTATTTATTGTATTATAATATGTATAAAAGTAAAATACGTCATAAAATACGAGAAACTGATTTATAGCATGATTGCTTTTTTTAATAAACTTTTTTTCATAGTTACTCCGAAATTATTTTTTTTAATGCAATAGACTATTTTAAATGCAAAGAATATATATAGTATTTCTGTCATAAATTATATGCATAAACGGTTTTCATTTATTTAAAAAACTTCAATATTAATGTAATGAGCAAGATAACTGCAGATAACTTTTGATTTGGTCATTCTATCAACATTTTAAAAGTCGAGTGTTTTTACTCCCGTAATAGTCACAGAAGGAAACCAATTTTTAATAGCTTTTAAGGGTTCATTTATAAATAAGTAGTACTTACTTTAGGACTAGTAGTTCTTAAAAATAAATGTAAATAAACAACAAATAAATTGGATATGTAAATATTTTAAGTATTTTATAATAATAAATTTATGAAAAAAAGTGCAGATTCGCACTATGTAACCAATTCAACTTAAAAATGTTCATGATTTCTTTGTGTTTGTAATTATTAATATAATATATATTTTCGTTAGGGATACAGCGTGAAGATATGTATGTATTTATATATTTTCGTTAATATTCTTTAATTATTCACATTATGTAAAAATGATATTACAATAAATGAAGTATGAAGGTCATGTTGTGATATGTTTAGTAAGTTGCCTGGCCATCAAAAGTTATCTCAACTAGTGCGCAGGCGAACACACTTTGTTTCATTTCGCAACTGCAACAATTGTCTAAATTGGTCGCGGTCATCGGTCACCCTTGCGCTTTCGAGATCTCGTGTCATATACACCAAACCAAGGCTTGTTGTCTAATGCCAGTCCCAGACATGTGGCAAGATCTTTGCAAAGATGCGCAAAAATAATGTTTATAGGACTAAATATTTGCGGTTCGCGCTCTTTGACGTACCTATGACAAAAAAATAATACAGTGATCGCAAATAAGAAATACTTATTTGTACAAATATTCAAATATTCTCCCACACACAGCTTTGCGCTTCCTTGCACATCTTTACACATGTCTGGTACCGGCGTAGCACGAATTGAAATGAATTATCTCGGAACTAACACAACTAATTAATATTTATTTACACTACAACACTTCGCTTTAACTGAAAAAGACAAGTAGTAGATGTATATTTTGTACTTATATTATGTAACTACCGACAGAAATTACAAAGTAGATACATACGTTTTTTTTATTTAAATTGACGAACGCAATGGTGAATGCAGCAGCCATATGTCTATTTACTTACTGATGTTTATTGCGTTCCTGACTATTTTAATTATAACATAGAATAAAGCAACAGGTAAACATTAATTTTTAATGTCCTCCGGGACATCATGTTCGGGATTGTCAAAAAACTTGTTTAATATCATGATGAAGTCCTCAAATTTGTATTACAATATCTGGCAGCAAATAAGTAAAAAAAGTAGGTAATTCCTAATTCATATTTATATACGATAGCCAAACTGAAAATAGCTGGTCCAAGAGGATCACCTTGTTGATAGCCAACTTCAGAATGTAATACAATATTTTTATATATTAATTTTGAAGACTGCTGTAAGATTGCCAGAGGTAGGAATATATGTTCGGAACAATCATGCTGTTTTATCTGTCAACAAGGTGGATCTATCGACAGAATTAAATGCATTTTTAATTGTATAAAATTATTTCCAAAGTAAAAGAATTTTCACGTAGCTATATACATCGTAACGTTCACAGGTATCTGTAGACATCTTTGATAAAAAAAATGCGATTAATAGTTACATAGTTTTGCTAATGTGATTATTTTTACAGAGGTATTGTTTGCCTTCTAAATCAAAATCCAAAAATTGTACCGAATTATTTTTTATTGCATCTGATAGCCCTTACAACGTGAGATACAGTTGATAAACAATTAACATTGTTGGTTATTTCCGCGTTTATATCGACACGTGTACATGTAAATAAAGACATGTTATATTATGCATATTTAGTGAGTATTTATTCAATAATTATTACTGATTTATATATACACATTTATTGATAAACAGCCATTTTTATATTTATCAACTTACTATGTGAGCTAGCAAATTAATCAAGATAGCTGCATTGGAATTAAAATATCTATAGATAACATTAAAAAGGCATATTTATATCCGCTTTATTGAATATTTTTTTAAGTTTACGTAATATATATATTGATTATTAATACTTACTAATAAATAAAAAATAAAATGATTAAACATAGACAAATATTAATTTATCTTTTTTTTAAATATGATCTTTATATCTTTTGTTATCATTTAACTCTAGATCTATTAATATACCATACCGATATTCTGTAAGCTAAGACGTTAATTTCCGCTAAGTAGCATAAACGTTGTAACTCAGCAGGACGATGACGTCATCTTTCAATATATTCGTTAAGTTTCCGGGACAGCTGGCTGGTCGTGTCGCAGCGATAACTTATCAAAGCGATAACGGCGCAAGCGCAAGCGAGGTGGATGATCGATATATTGCTGTTTGCGGATATACATAGTAACTAATAAGTGTTAATAAATAACAACGCTACTGCAAATTACATTTTTATAGTTCTTTACTAAAAATGAGAAGTTTTCTTTAGATTTAATATTTTTGTTACTATATTGGCCTAATATTATTTAAAATGGTATTTACTTTAATGAAAGACATTTAGTTGAAATTAAATGCTACCAAATATTTATTTATATTTTCAACTTTAAATGATAAGTCGATAGTATAAGCTAACACGGATTGTATTATCAACATAAATACAAAACCGCTGCCAAAGGTGGAGCACTTCAAGTATCTAGGATTACATCTACAGTGACTCTTGATACAAACGGACCATAGATAAAGACATTATCGACCATGTCAACGCTGCTGCTTTGTGACCCCAAAATGCCCAATGAATAAAGGAGAAACTACTTATAAAAAAACAATTAAGTTATATAAGTTAAAACAGCTATGACTTACGAATCTGAGTGCTGGACCATCAAAAAAGGACTGCATACCAATAAAATGAATACAACAAAATGAAAATACTGCATTGGGCAGAAGTGAAACGGTTGGATAGGGTCTCCGAAATGATTACATTACAAGGAACATCCAAAGCGGTAGCTCCCATTCGCGATAGGACAGCGGAAGGTCGGAAGCGGAAGCGGAAGGAGGCGAGAAAACCATCATATGCGACAAGTCCTCGTTTCCGAGGGTCCTCATTTCAAAGGTAGAGAGATAGTAGAGACATAGTGGTCACTGTACAAAAAGAGATCTAAAGGCAGAATATAAAACTCTAGACAACCCGAAACAGAAGCTCTAGCGCGAATGCACGAGGAGAAACGACTCCAAATAAAATAAGATGAAGAGTGCACAAAGAAGATGAATTTATATAAAGAATATTTTAAAATAATTTAAATGCTAAAAATAAAAACACAATTTATTAGATTTTGTCAGTTTGTATCCATTATACGCTATAAATAAACGGATTCTGACTGTGAAAATAAATTTTGAAAGCGGTTAGAAAGAGGGTAAAGTGAAATATTTGCTCTGAAATATCCACCCGCAATTTCACCATGAGCTATGATCATGGTACTTTCAACAGCATTGAAATATCGGATAACTCGTCAAAACTTATTTTCGCGGTAAGAACCCGTTTCTTTGTAGTGTATAATAAATATATGAATTCACTAAATAATATGAACTTTATTAATATGGTAGGTATCCATCCATTCAATCAATCCATTGCAATATTGTTGCATCGGGAATCTAGTTTTAATTCGTAAATTACTTCATCAATAACGATAACATTTATCTTCTTCTTATAAATAAAAATGAATGTTTCTTAGTATGTTTGGTCCTCTGTGCGTTCCGAAACTATTCGTCTGATTGTAATAAAACTTTTGTAAGTTGTTCTGCGTCCTACGCTCGCAAAGGATTCTGAATTATTTAATTTAGTAAATAAAAGACTACGCGAACGAAGTCACGGGCAACAGCTAGTATTGAATAAAATAAACGTTTTAATCTAATTAAAAAAATAATCAGTTTTTAGAGACCAAATATTTCGTTTATAAATATTTCGTATCGACATGACGTGGACTATACACATAATGAAAATTAATATAACGGAAAGAGATGAAAAGTGAAAACCTTCTACGTAATGTGAGGTATATACATTGAAATCTAAGATGACTTGTCAGTACATTTAGCTCTCTTGTAATCGAAAAGAAACATCTTTTAATAATTTACATTATTGGACGTCTTAGAGCATTTGGACGTCCAATAAGAAGTGTCGTCGATACTTCGTGTTAGTTTTTGTAAACGATTATTTTTTTTTGTTTTATGTCACTATGTTAATGGACGTTGATTTTTTCCATAATTTATTTTTTCAATATGCCAACAATATTTCCTTTTTTCTTAGGTATTTACAATACCCTCCCTCCCACAATGATAAGACGTAAGAATTTTTTTCTATTTTCCTTGACGCTACGAATAGGTACACAATAGTGCATGAGTACTATGGGATTTTTTAAAGCGCATGTTTTTTAATATAAAGCATATAGTAAACGACGACATGTAAGTAATAACTCTTAAATAATAGATAACGTTTTAAAATTATGTTCGTTATTTCGTAAATTTTATCTTACACAAAGTTTTAGTAATTTTTATGTTTTTATATTAAATATTGTAAATGCTTTCCAGATGTACCCCTCGTACCCTAGCACTTATACCTACCTATATATACCTAGGTGTTATCAGTAAATGTTATTCCAATTAGTTTTTACCAATATGGAACAACAGTAATAGTGACAAAGGAATCCTAACATTTTCCAATCAACAAAGAACAACAGTGTTGCACGCTCGTTCATTCGAAGCCCCTGGATTTCAGAGTAACTAGCGTGATCAATCCATTTGATACCTTATAACGACTTTAGCGGTTAATACAAAATATAATTATATAGTTACGTATGGTTATTATTAAAGATAGGTCGAATTTACGGTAATTACTCGATATTCATCATGGCCGACATCATATCCTATTCGCATCTGGTCGAATTATCAGTTCAATTGCCGAAAAATTGCCGAATATTAAACTAATGAAATTATATATTTTTGTAAATTGATTTTTGAACCATCTTTCTAAGGATATTGGAACTTGGAAATCGATTTGACCAACCGTCCAACTTAGAATTTGAAAATTGTAATAAAATTTCTAGATAAACAATCTTCAAAAATTACTGTGCGTGAGTCAAACTCTAACTTGACCTTTTTGTTACTTATTGTATGTTACTGGGTTATAAACGCCGCACGGATATCTATCAGACACTGAACTGAACTGAACATTCAGTTTAGTTCATTTTTAATACAACTTTCTGCCGAATATTCGTATTCTGTAGAACATATATTCCGCCCATCACTAATTATTACTATGTATCACACCACAAACACATATTTCTCTTAAAAACTTATATTATTTACTTCATTTCAATATTATATGTTAGCAGATTAAATACATAAATAACTATTTTAAACTAATTACTCAAGTATGTACTATACTGAAACTGATTACTTGATTGTTAGGTATACTTACTTTATTAACAATTAAGAATAAAAATATAAAACTTTTTCAGATAATTCCTGAAAGAAGTCGTTAATAAGGGCGTCAGTTAATATGTCGCCGAATTTGGGAAAGGAAGCTGCAAACTGTCGGTGTTGGTATTCGAAAACCTAACGGATCGTCCAGCGCTTCAGATAACTGAAGCGGTATCTCGTGGGCGACGTGCTAATCCAAATGGGGCAAACATGAAGTACATAAACCTCGTTCTAGATGAGCGCTAGAGCTTCAAGAAGCACTTCGACCAATTCTAGGTAAATAGTGCAGCAGTTACCCTACACCGTTTCCACCCAATCTCTGAGGACCAAGGAAGGAGATTCGCCGCCTCTGCGAAAGGATAGACCTACGAGTACTTCACTCCGCAGTTTAGTAACTATGCTTCGGCACTGCGCTTGAAGGGTTCCGGGGTATTCTGTAAGAGATCCCGGATAGCCTATCGGAAATACGTTGAGGACAGTTAGCGTTGGAGTTAATGAGTCCCATATCACACAGTCTCACTTAACTTTTTGGAGGTTTCTCCTACGTTTCAAAAAAAAAGTAAGATGTAAGCTGTCGGCCCATCCGGAACGTCAACTAAACGGCATAAAAGTTATTGGCTCTTATGAGGAGTCAGGTGACGCTAAACTACGCGGTAAATTTAAATTTCGGCGGTCTCTTTTGAAAAATTTGGCACGTTTAAGGGGTATACAAAATCCGGAAAAAATATAGTTACGAGATATGATTAAGCAGCTTTATCAATATTGCAGATGTAATGTACTATCTTTTTATTTAGTGATCGAAAAATTTTACTCGTTTTCTTATTATGAAAAATTGTGTCAAAACAGATGCACTTTGAGTTGCTTTTCTTTTAACATTTCTTTGCAAATACGCGTCTTTGTTAACCTCCAATTTATCTCCAAAATTATCACTCACGAAAATTGAATAAAACTAATAGACATTGAGAATAAGGTACATATACAGATACATTTACATAACATAACGAAAGGAAGGAAAATTATCAGATTTGCATCACATTAGCTACATTTTTATACATAAAAAGAAAAATCGAAGACAAGTTCATTTTGCAGTTAGCAGTATTGTTTACGCAATGCGAAAGCTCCACGACAAACTGTATTCAGCTGTTGGCGGTTTATAATTATTAATTACTGACAGTAAGGAACTACTACGACAGTAAGGTACTTCTGTCCACATTATTGTTTTAAGTTATTGTAAATTTTTATATATTTGAATATTTTGCTGTTTGTTTCTCTTCATCAAATTGTAATGGTTTAATGTGTATGCACGCTTTTGGGTTGCAGTCCAGTTATGTTGTGTTTGATCATTATTGTATTGTGTATTGTGGCTGTTGCCTGTTGTGCGTACCAAATAAAATAAAATAAAATAAACTATCTGCGTAAGCATTTTCACTCAGCTAGCTTTACATAAATAAATTAAGAATACCTATAATTTCCTGTTCCTTAATTTTGGAATATTTATTGTGACAGCAATGTAGGTGCAAGTGCAACCCTATCGAAAGATACGAATAGAGTTAAAATTACTAAAAATCTAAAAATAAATAATCATGCTGCCTTTATGGTCAACCAACCCTGGTTCTCCTCAGTTCTATATCGTTTATTTGATTCAAACATTAAAAATAACACATACAGAAAAATGGACAAAGATGAATTGTTGATACTGCATCGCAATCGAATTTAGTCACGTAACTACGATCATTGGAATTTATGCAGTAGGTATTATGATACATCGTATAAAAAGTGCGATGATCAACACAAGCTTACTCTCACCCGTTCCGCTGGCGCGGCGCGCGGCGTAGACACGCGTCGTAACGTCGTAACATGATTCAGAGCACTCCACTTTCTGATACTCAGGAATTTTACGTGACACAATATCTTGTAAAATAATGACTAATTTTTACCCACACTATTCGGTTCATGTTAACATTTCAAACAAACATTTAACATTCAAACAAACAACAATCCAAACATTTAACATTTCAAAAACAAAACATGCCCTGTATAATGTTGATTTAAGTACATATTTTATCAATCTACTTTTAATAGAAAACTTGCACTGACTGATAAAATAAGACACATCAGATATAAAAGCACGAAATATTGCACAGGACTAAGAAAGGATTTTTCAAATTTCATCCTCTACGAAGATTAAATACAATATGAAAAGCATGGCAGTTCGTTGGAGTTAGAAGTATGAAAATTGGTGTGTTTATGTTTCTGTTACTCGTCGCGACCAAATACCTACTAAAAAAAGGGCTTGGGCAGAGCAGGTACCTAAAAACTTGACGTTTGAGAAAAGTCGGATAGTTCCTGAGATATTCTCGATAGGAAATCTACAGCTAGTAAAGTATAAAGACCATTAAAGGACTAAAAAATCATCGGCCCAAATTATGATGGGTATAGATCAATAGCTAAAGAGGTTCATATAAAAATGTTTGAAGTTCACATTAATTCCCCAAGGATCAATTTTGGGACCGTTCCTATTTTTGGTTTACATTAATGATCTTCCATTTATGCTTAAAGACCTTTGTGAAATAATATTATTTGCTGATGACACATCATTATTATTTAAAGTTAACAGAAAAGACATAGATATTAGCGGACAGAATAGGACCTTGGCGGATGTCTCGAGATGGTTCGCTGCCAATAATTTACTACTGAATGCACAAAAAACCAATTGTGTTAAGTTTTCCCTATCCAATGTACCCAAAATCCATAATGGACTGGAACTGGATGGGAAACAATTAGAATTAATGAAATCAGCTACTTTTCTTGGTTTAACAGTAGACAATAAGTTACAGTGGGCGGACCATATTGGGACTTTATCTAATAAGGTCAGTTCGGCAATATATGCTATTAGGCGCATTAAACAGTTGACAGATGTAGCTACGGCTAGGCTAGGTATTTCGCATATTTCCATAGCCTTATGTCTTATGGTCTGCTACTATGGGGATCAGCGGCGCATATGAAATCTATATTTATTTTACAAAAGAGGGCAATACGTACCATCTACAGTTCTACAGTATGAACGCACGAGAGTCGCTGAGAGATCATTTTTTTACCTTACCCTCGTTATACATCTATGAAAACATAATGTACACTAGGAAAAATTTAGATCTATTTCAAAAGAAAGGCATTGCTAATGGTATGGAAACTCGTGGTCGTGATCAGCTAGTTATTCCTAAATTGAAATTACAAAAGTCAAGTGGTTCATTTTTAGGTAACTGTGTTCGTTTTTATAATAAAATTCCTCAAGAAATTACTCAATTAACGGAAAAGAGATTTAAACTTGTCATTAAACGCACACTGATTGGAAAAGCATACTACAAAATTAGCGATTTCATTGAAGACACAACAATAGACTGGAAGTGATCCTCTCTGCATATGCATTTACTGGCTTTATAGATATTGTATTTTTAAATAACTATTGTTGAATGATGTTGAAAAAATGATACCTGACTGAGTTTCTTGTCGGTTCTTCTCAGTATTCAGGTTTTCTTTTTGAACCAAATTAAAGTAGATTTGACGTTCAAAAATACCTTGCATTTGGGTTTACTTGAATAAATTGATTTGACTTTGACTTTGACTTAGTTTGAGTACCTATACCTGTCTACTGTGTGCTTTGAGCCACTTCTTATTACAACTGTTCCTGTGTATAGCTATTTATATCAAACGATCTGCTTACGGCAACTGTGACGACAAACTGACTCCGAAGTGATTCCATAACTGTTTCGTTATTCGAATTTTAGAACTGAACTCCAAAAATGAAGAAGAAAATCATAAAATATAGGTACATATTTTATGACGTAAGAACTTACATATACCTACTTTATATGTTGTAGGTAATTAATTACATACGTCTTATATTCCAAAAAAGGTGTTAATTGTTCACTTAACTATTACCATATATATTCATACTTAGTTACTTACATCCAATTTTACATAAGAAACATCCCATATTAGAGGAGCCGTGAGGAATGAGAGTCACCGGAAAATGGGGGTCGGCTTAAAACAAATGAAGACGTTGTTATAAAAAATACGAATTTTTATTCGAAAACGTGAGTAGCAATACTCGTTACTATTGTGGTTAAATATATCTAAAAGTAAAATGTATGAATTCAATTCAACGATGCGTCTTCAAGTTATGCGATTTCCTAATATTTATATGCAATAATTAAATTCATAAATAATAAACGGCAACGGGGTAATCAGGGTCAGATGACCCTCATTACATTAAATTTTATTAATTCGCTACAGATGCCAAGAACCTAGAAGAGGTCGACGTCAAAGCAAGTTGGAGTGAACATGAGCTGCAGGCGCTGCTGTGCATGTTGAAGAAGGAATATCAATACGCAAAGCGCCAAAGAAACGGGTATTCCTTTTAGCACACTTCAGAGAAGATTAAAAAAAAGAGTTTAGTACTACAACATAGGAAGACATGCTACATTTACAAAAAATCAAGAAAATGTCCTCTCGGAACGTCTTTTGATGTTTATGAATTTTATATATTATATTTTTGAATTTTATTATTTTATTAGCTGACTCTCATTGCCCACACATGTGGGTAATTGGAGTAAAAATCACTTTTTTGTTTTTTATTTTTTATAATATTCTTCGTGATAATAGAAAAAAAAATTATTTAGTAACTCAAAATCTGACTAACTAAAGATTACGAATTAAAATTCTAAAAATTAATAATTAATTATATAGATTATTAAACTATTGATTTTTCCTTAAGTGACCCACCAATTCCCCCTTCTCCCCTATTATATTTCATGTATTTATTTGTGTACCTACTAAGTTTTGCAAACATATTAGATCTATATTACTAAATTTCTATTGTTATCTGCGCAGTCGAAATTCATAAGATAACATTTGTAATATTTTGCTTGCTAATAATGATGGATTGATGTAGAATAGCAATTTTATCTATAGAGGTAGGTATATTTACGTGCGTAGTACGTTACGTAGTTAAAGATCCACACAAATAATCAAACATACAGGTAGGCACATTTAAAAACTTATAATAAAATGTACATAAGCCTTTGTGTAATACTTAATGTAAAAATGTTTGTCTTAATTTCGTGGTAAAAATGAGTTCCATTCAATTAATTATTACAAAATATTTTATTCACACTCCGAAACTATGTACGGACAGCATCGATACATAATTAATAGTTAAAGTTACCTATTGATCAAAATAAACTCGAACAACTACCATTCATTTTTTTTTTAAGATGTTCAAACGTAATGCTTAAAATTCTAAATGTTATAAGTTATGACATACCTATTAATGAGAAAAATATGAAACAGTCTAAATTGTTACCTATTTAGAAGATAATATATTGTCAATCACTCGTGAAAAATAACATTTTTAAGAATTTACTGGGATCATTCAGTTGTGATGCTGACTCACTTATATACTCGTATAATACGTAATTGTCAACAGTAGTTAATTAAAATAATTAATATAAGTAACAATAGTTAATTAATATAAGTACATTACTCATTAGGTGCCTGCAACGAACTAACGATATCTTTAGCATTATTCAGATGTGATACATTGAGGAAACTCGAAGGAGTCAGAAGCGAGGATTCCCGATGGTTAATCGTGAGAAACTCCGTATCCGGCATCGATTCCATTCGTTTTCCTCTGCTTATTTTTTTTCGCCTAACATGACGCAATTGCTGATGTTCATCTCAGCTGTATAATAGTAATTTTGCCAATAATTACATACTTTTGTTTATTTACTTTTATTCTAATAACTAGCTGCTACCCCCGACTTCGTCTGCGCAGAGTTTTTACGTGCGTTAATGTCATCTGCCCGTTCCGGTTAGCATACTGCATACCTAACCACGTCGACCCAACAAACCACAGCCTAAAAAGAAATTCAACCCTTCCAACAGCTATACCGCAGCTCCTCAAAAACCATACCATAAATAAAATGCGGTTTAGCGATTTACGGTGCCCCAAGTGTCGTAGCGAAGAATAAAAATTTTTAGCCAAGCCAGAAATTGGTTGTTGTTCCAAGTGTAAAGTATTGTTAAAGTGTCCAGAAGTTGAGTTAAAAGTCGAAGTGTAATAAGATAAGAGCCAAGGGTGTTTGACAAGAGACAACAACCAATAGGCAGCCAAAAATTCCCTCGGGATCCACCGCAAATTGAAAAATTTTGGGTTGGGATATTCGCAAGTTAGAGTTGTAGCGACGACAGCTAGTCGGTTTGCTGCGTGATCCCCGCTGAAGCAGACGGGAAGGGGAAGGGGAAGAAGAAATTTAGAATAACAAGATTCAAAAATTTCATATCAATTGAATGAGTAGAAATAAATTTATAGGGGTTACAAACACAGTACGGCTAGTTATGATTCTATGTATTGAAAAATTTTGCTGTAAAATACTATATCGAGATTAGGAATAATTAAATAAAGCAACATTAGATAGTATAATATAATATATAAATAAGATATAACAGAATATATTAACGATAACAACTCTAATCTTATTAAATTATAAATGAACTCATTTATAATTTTAATTTATGACAAAGATAGTTGATAGTTTAAACCACATTTTTTATGCTTTTTGACAAACTACAACGTATAGGAAAATTTATGTAACTTTATTTCAAAACTAGTGCTAGATAGTATAAATATTAAAGATTCGTCTGCGCAAGAGTTGTAGTCCTAAACTCATTAGTTGTAAAGATATTGATTTAAGTAAGGTACTTGGAATTAAGACTCGGGAGCTGATCTCATTTTATATGAAATTGGTGGGCGCGGAAGGGTCAGAAAATTTTGCTACCCACTGTTGTTAATGTATATTATACATTGCAAATTTATAAACCAGCTAGTAAAGAGAGACTCCTCGGCCAGTATTATATATGGGGTTGAGTCCAGGCTCAATCAGACTGGTCATCGAACAAAGAAATATAGGATTTCTTGAATTCTTACTTTTTGTAAGAATTTTAGATTGTAAGGAACTATAAATATAGGTTCTAGTTAATCGGACATTTTACTCCCGGTTGACAACGTTAAGACAATAGATATATTTAAAACTATCTTTTCAAAAGAAGGTTTGATATATTTAAAACTTATTCAATTGACTTTTAAATCGTAAGGACAAATCCACTGAGAGTGATAGCGGTTTTCTGTGTGCAAGCTTCTGGTTCCATAGGTACTTCAACCGTTCTCGTATAAAGTATTATGTTTGGCTTCCGGACCCCAGTTAAGAGTATGATGGGAAGGCGAGAGGCTCGAACTCTACTCAAAAAGGGAAGGGAATTTGACGAGGGAAGGAGTTGGATGTCCTAAAGAATGTGTAGACAGAATGAGATCGGTAAAAAGAAGTATTTGGGAGATAAAATCGTGAAATAAAACACCGCATTAGGAAGCAAGCCGGTTCTAGACGAAGATAGGATTAGACCAGTGGAGGCCAAAAGTGGCCCTACTAAAATTAAGATTCTGGCAGAAAAACCGCCAAATATAGAATTAAGCTTCAAGAGTCGAGTGGCTGTAGCAAAGACCTGCCTCATGAAGGCGAAGATTCAGATAAACAATAGTCGGAACATAAAAGGTGCAATTAAGAATGATGTCATAGAGGCGGTGGAGAGCCTGTACTCACTTGTGAAGGAGGCGGAGAAAGATAGGACAGGAAGGTTAAATGAAAATAAGAATGTAGATAAGAAGGCTCAAAAGTGTGAAAAAGAGATCGAATGTAGAGAATCAAAGGAACTTGAGAGAAATATTATTGAAAGACTGGAAGAGCACATAAGGGCGCTGAAGGTAAATAAGGACGAAATGGAGAGTTGTAATAAGCTAATAAAGAAGAAGAACGAGAGGATAAAAGAGTTGGGTGAGAAGTTAAGCAAGGGAAGGAAGGTAGCTTTAGAAAGAATGCAACGTACCCAGGAGTACGGTCCAGTGATGTCAGGGCAAACTCTTCTTATTAGAAGAGTTTGTCGTTCTATTGAACGACGCTGCATTGAATAATAATCCACACGGAGCTCCGATGCCTGGAGGATAGGGATCAATACAGGAATTGTAATAATTTTAATGTAAAGATCTTCACGGACGACAGTAAGATTGAGCGTAAGGTCGGAGCGACAGTATCCTTATAAGATGGAGACACAGAGACTAAATCACTCAAGCTCACTTTGCCGTCCTATTGTACTGTATACCAGACGGAGCTTCTGGCCCTGTGCAGGGCGGCTAAGATCGCCAGCAATTGTAAAGGTCATACTTTTGGAATTTATAGCGATATCAACAACATTAGAGACGGTCATATACGACAACTAGGTCCATCCCCTTGCCGTGAAGACCAGGGAGGCGCTTCGATTCAGCGGAAAGCGGGTTAAAAGCGTGTCCCTGTTCTAAAATCTCACATGGGGTTCGAAGGCAACGAGCGTGCTGATGAGTTAGCCAAGGAGGTCGCCCCGTGGTCCAAAAAGAAGTCGGATTATGATCCTTGTCCTGTCTCGTTTGTCAGGCGCTGCATTCGTAAGTCAGGGCTTGAGGAGTGGCACAGGAGGTATGAGGATTCTAAAACGGCATCTGTTACAAATGTTTTCTATCGCAATGCGATTGCGGCGTACAGCATCGTGAGAACGATAACGCCTAACAGTATATTGACGCAGATTATGACGGGGCACAGAGGGTTCTCCGAATACCTGCACAGGTTCGGGTGCAAGGGGGATCCCTCATGCCCTGGTGAATCCGAAATTCCAGAGAATGTGCCATATATTATGTTCAATTATGTGACCCATCTTCGCCAAAGAAAGGTACGATCTGGAACAGAAGCTTGACATAACACTGAACGCCGTCAATATTCTCACATTGATGGCGAACAATCAAGCAGAGTAGAGTTATTAGAATACTGTGAAAAAATAACTAATAAGGTAATTATAACAAATAAATCATAGCATAAGAAAAATATTGGCTAATTTTGTATAATGTTATACAGTTTTTGACATAAGAACTAAGTAGAAAAATAATAGTTCGTAACATAGATTCAAGTAATGTCAAGCACTGTTGTAAAATAGGAATAAAGTTAAATATAGATAGACATAAGATACTATTGGTGGATGGATTCTAGTGAGAAATATCAGGGGAAGTCTGTTATCGGAGTGTTAGGGAATAATTAAGGGACTATGTGTCGTAATCGGTAAGAAAGGAATAAATAATATGTAACTAGGTGGGTTAAAGAATAAGAAATGCCCTAGAGAAATTAAGAATAAATGAAGAAATGAGATTTGAGGAAGCGAAAGAGGTGTGTAAGGACCGCGACTCCTGGCGCTCCGTCCTCTCCGTTGGGGATACAGCGTGAAGTTATGTTATGTTATGTTATGAAGAAAGGGGGAATTAGGAGAAATAGGTGTTAAATTATTGTGCAAGGAAAATGTTAAGTTAAGTCTAAGAAAGTCCTTGAATAAAGATCAGAGGAGGCGAAAATAATATAATAAAAAAAACCGGTGGTACCGCGGTCCACGTATAAAAAGTTTAAGTTTCATACGTAGTTCAAACCCTGCTCTTTCGCAAGTAGAATTTTACAAAAAATTTAAAGAAGTTTCATAGTTTCATACAAAAGTCAACCCTCCACACAACACACAACACTCCCTTCTTGTGCGAGTCAAATTTTACAAAAAGTACACCCCCTCAACACCACATCGCGGCTCGCCTATAATAGTTATAAAACTTTCATACAACGTACAATCCTCGATACCCCCCCATAACCCCCCCCCCTCCCTTCCCCTGCCCCTGTATACTCGCAAAACCGCACCCCGCCCGCCTGCCACACCACGGTCCGAGTATAAAAAGTTATACATTCTAAATTTCAAGTCGAACCCCTCATACTTTTCCCTGATTCTCAGAAAATCCCTTCTCATTGAGTCCTTGCGTCATAAAAGAAAGCTATGGTCCAAACATGTTCCTACATTCAGTAGTCTCCTTTGGATGCAATGATGAATCAGTCAGTCAATTCATCCCCTATTTTACATCCTTAGAGTGTTTTTATAAATGCTGAAATATGTGTTTAATTACTTTGATTGAAAAGTAATTTATTTCCAATAAATAAATGGATTAAGAATTTTTTTTTCCAATACAAACTTTGCCCCCCTTGGCATTCCAAGTGCCAAGAAAAGCGATCTTTATACATACTTTTTGTTGTTGTTATGAAAATATGATGTGACAGCAGAGCTGTCAAACTAAACGTACCTATATATACCATCGTGACGCCATTTTTGCCATTTTTTTTATTGAGATTGTCGTAGAAAAATATCATCCAAATTTCCGACTTTTTCAGTGGATTTTCCAAAAATTTTCTTTCATACAAATCTTGTCCTAACAATTATGAACACAAACAAAAATCAGTCAAATTGGTCAACCGTACTCAAGTGATGATTTACATACATGCGACAATTTTATATAAATAATAAATAAACTAGCGGATCCGATAGAGGTTGTCCTGCCCAAAATAAAAAAAATCAATTGCAGCGCCACCTACCAAGTCTAATTGTGAATCTAAAGTTTCCAGAGATCTACTTAAACACACACACAAAATTTCATCAAAATCGGTCCAGCCGTTTAGGACAAATTTGTCATGCACACGTACAGAAGAATTATTTTATGTACCACATAGATTTATTTATTAATTTTTTTGTAAATTGCTATCTAGATAACACAAACCTATGTAATAAAATTCCTATAAAGAGTAAAATCTCATCTTCGAACGTTTTTAAAAAGTTTAAACCAATTGGCATAATTAAATTTGACCGTTTACCCTTGAATTAGAAAAATGCTCATTTTAAGTGATCATAAAAATAGAAATAGCTTCTTTAACAAAACCCGTCACTTGGTAGAAAGCCGAGACCTTGGCAATAGCCTTGTGCGTGGAAAGCGAGTGACGACGCGGAAATACGTACTCATTGTTCTAGAGTGCCGAGAAACATAGAGCGAGAGGCTGCGTGCCAGGGAGGAAACGGATGCAATAATCCACTAATTAGTCGTACTTCGTATTTATTCAGTTTTATAGCTTCATTCTCAAGTAAACTTCCAATTTACTTCCAGTTCCAGTTTGTTTCCAGTAAGGACAGGACATACACAGCTTCACACCATTTACAATTCGGGGTAAACAGAATATGTACGCACGATAAAGTCACACGTTAAAGGGTCACAGATAGAAGCGGAATTAAATATAATAGTGAGAGGTCGCTGACGTGTTACCTATATCAGCGCTCTACAACAAACGCTATAGCGTTAGATGGCGCTCTTTAAGAATTGTATCTGGTCTTTACTACTATAAATAACAATTTTATGAAGTTTGTGAAGTAAACAGAAGCAGAGTCTATGATGACAAAACGTTAATTGCTATACCTCTCCAAATCAGCACGAACGACATGTAACATTCTGAAGCGACCGCTTCCTGTTAGCGGACTGACCAGCAAGTTTGCCTGATTTATCTGTTCCACCCTTCTTTTTATGCGGTTTTTTGAAATCGGGGATCTAAGTGCATAAACTAGGTTGAAGAATAAGAATGTTGAAAACGCATTGTCAACTTTGTCGGCGGCCACTTGACCTACATGATATCATCCAAATGAATAAATCAGTTCAAACGTTTGCATAAACACAAGTAATGTGGCCAGAGAAAAACGCTGCGGTCGCCATCGGTCGCAAAGGGTGACTAAAGGGGCCTTCGGAGTCGCAGGCGATCAGTTGCGACTCCAGTTGTTCCTCCATGCGAGCCCGAGCAGTAAGAAACAGCACGTGTAGATGTCGTGGCACTGTAGGGTGCTAGGGGGGAAGTGCTTCGGCAAAGCGCGAGTGGGGCTCCGGTGCGCTCCGTAAATCCCGTAGCCCCTCGACAACGCGCCTAAAAAGACTACCGCAGAAATTTTGGTGGGTAAAAGTCCTACCTACTCTCATCCCTAGGGGGTTGGGTACCTGTGTGCATGTTTTTCCTGCAATACTGAAAGTAGGTAATCAATAACAGAACTATTTTCTTATTTATGAGCAAATTACTGCACAAAGAAATTGCCATTTCGTACTGAAAAATTAAAACAAATTTTTTTTATAGAATGACCTAGGTACCTTTATTTAATCAAAGTATTTTCCTCCTTATAGTCTATACATTTTTGCCATCTAATCGGAAAATCATTTAAAACTTTGCGATAGAACTCTGGGGACTGGACTCTAGACTTGGACTCTACAAACACTGCGAAGGCAATTTGTACTGCTTCCTCATATTCTCATACTCATATCTTCACGCCGTATCCCCAACGAGGTAGTCAGAGAGGACGGAGCGTCAAGCGTCGCGATCCTTCGCTTCCTCAAACCTCATCATTCTTCTCACACATTTTCGCCTAGATATGCGAGTTCTTTTGACATTTCCGTCGGCTAACACTCTAGCTATTTGATCTTCATAAATCAGCCTTGGTCTTCCTTGGCTTCTTTTACCACTCACTTTCGCTCTATAGATTTTCTTCGTCAGTCTTTCATCACTCATTCTTTCCATGTGCCCGATGTGTACTGTTTCCTGGGAAGAAAATATTTTTCTGTTCAAAAAATTCTCCGAATTAACAAAGTAAGGCAAACTATAAAGCTCTCTGCTCCTCTGCATATCTTAAAATCATGAGGCACCCATTTTTCAACATTTTAATTTTACCGATTTGCTGCAAATGGGTCAATGTTGCAAGTATGCTAACGTCAAACCATGCCGCTATTTCCTTGATAGTTTAGACCTTAGATCTTCAATTCATCGTAATTTACTTGTGGTTGGTCCTCCTCCTGGTTCATTCTTCGTGGTATTCGAAAATTATTCTGATTTTCGTCATCTTCACATTAAAAGCTGAAATCTGACACCAGGCACTTTTAATTTAAATTCAAAGTGGCCAGTGCGTTAAAACGGCAATTTCATACTTTAACCCCTATTATTATTATAGTATATAAATTATTGAATAAGTTAAAATGTCATATAAAATAATATGATCATGAAATTATGATGCACACAATTATTTGATTTGTACAAAATATAATAAGTATGTAGTGTACATTGAACACGCCAATCATCGGTGTCTTCAATATATTACAACCTCTATGTATCCAAAGTTCGTAACGAATTATTTTGTACACAAGTTAATATTACAAAAGACAATAATAAGATATGAATCTGTATATAACGTCGGAAACAAGAAGCCGGTATTTATTGACAATTGAAACAATTTTGTTGTTAATAATACGGTATCATTTTACAGCATACCTGTATTGTATCGTATACATAATATACGCATAGGACCTGCGTATGTATCATTATGTATGTAGGTACCTACACCTGCTGTAAATACTTTCTAAGCGACTTCAGAAAAACGAGGTTTTCAATTCCTAGTGTTCACTCTGAATAAGACGCACAAAGCTTTTAGCAAACATACGATTTAGTAATGAGATGAATTAAATAAATGTATTTAAATAATGAGATATAAGTATACTGACTAATACCTTAGAACCAATATCCGAATAGAAAATCTGACTAGAAACTATAAAGAGTTTAACTGTAAAATAAGAAAGTAATCAACAACATTTTAAACTGTGCCATATCACCGAAATACGAAAGGGGTTGGCATTGGTGTCTGTAAAACTTAAAAATATTTCATTGACGATAACGAGTGGTGCTGTAACCAACAAGTAATATAAAATGCTTTTATAGATCGCTTCCATAGTCATTCTTAAAGCATTCCCTGTCTAATTTCTAAGCCGTCCATTAAAATTATCTGAAAAAATTAATAACTGTAGTAATGTAATTAGTTGATACCTAATTTCAATTAAAATCATTACAATGGAATTCAAATTCTAACTACATAAATGGCAGAAAAAAATGTTTAATGAATAAATATATTTTAAAATAATGATAAAGTAGCTCTAAGTACCTATATAAATAGATACCTATTTAAAGTATAAGTTATATGTATTAGTGAAACTAACCAGTTTTTATACTTTCTATTTTATATTTATAGGGTACCATAACCACGTTATCCTATAAATTCTGAATGCATAATAGGCTTATTGGTTCTTGGCAATTTTCTTTTTCACAAAACACTTGCACGCTCCAAAATAAAACAACTCTTTATACCTAATTATTGGATACACAACTTACTCAAGGCAAATAAAAAAAGTCAATATATCCATGATAGCATCAAGTCATACCAACCCCTTAAAAATGTAGGGATCTAGTTTTGTTTCTCGCCTATAATCTCGATTTTCTTCAAATAGATAACATATTAAAAACAGGCGACATCTCGACGAGGTAACGTCATCCAAGTGTGAGCAAAGTGTAGTTATTCCTCAAGCCAGTGAGTGCTCGTGTCATATTACGGTGACCGCAGCGCAACAAAAACAAACCGAGAAAATATCCTCAATCGTGCGTGTCCCGGGCAATCACGCGCAGGGTTGATACCATTTTAGTAAATGTATTATAATTTTTCTCATTTGTGATTTGTGTTCACAATTATTTTGAGAATAATATGCACAGTTATGTAGGTACATAATATTATCAGTTCAAAAGGTAAGAAATTGAATATTAGTTTGTATTTATTCAATTAGTTAAGATCTCATATCAACGATCTATCCAACAGTTTTCAGGTTATAAATTATAATTTTAGGTAAGTTAAGTAGATACCTACTTAATAGACTCTCGTTTTCTTTATTCAGAACAAAAAGTAGCGTACATGGAACCATTTCTGTAAACACCTTATTTACTATCGGCGGTGCTGTCAAAGTACATTTAAAATCACCGTCATATTGTCATTATTACATGACCTAAGTGATGCTTCCCAACGATTAACACGGAGTTACGGGGTAATTCAGGGTCTGATTATTATAAATAATTAACATCATTTCTTCATCTGCAGAACTGCGGCTCTGCGATAATAATCCGTTGTAGTTGCATGGCACCGAGGCAGTATCAGAGAAGGGGCAGGAAGCCGCAGGACATCCGACACGTACAGGAAGCAGAACCAGTTTCAGAGCCTTTGTCCCTCCCAGCTCCCCCGTCCCTCTACCACTCGTCCTAACCACATTCCTTTAGAGCCTCTGTGAACAGCGCCAGCGCACCCTTTTCTAAGGACTACATTGATAGTTGATAAATACACAAACATTGTATGATACGACTTAAAAGAAATTATTTTTATTTAAAAAAAAGAAATGTAAATATTTTACTTTTATTTTTTTTATTCACAAAAATCTTTTGTGAATTTTTAGAAAATTTAAGAAATGTCTAATGTAAATGTATTGAGTATTGTCAAATTTATTTACCTACATTTATTTCTAACCCAGCCATGAACCCACGTACTTATAAACCTGTAGGTAGGTAAGTATACAATATCATGTATAGAAGGCGTCGCTCTAAATTCTGAAATTATTAAAAGGGCTAATCTGTATCTAATCCAATAATGTTATAATATGTTATAATATCATTAGTCTAATCCGTATTCTAATTCGCGACACAAAACAATAAAATAATAATTGTCTCAATTTTTTATACAAAATTCTACATTTATCAAATCCCATAGCAAATAATCGATTAATCTCCATACGAAGGGCGGCCGTAAATAGCATTAGTAACACATTTCTAAACTATTAGAGTATTAGAGGGTTTAAATCTACCATAGACGAGTTCTTTTAACGTCTATATATGATCTACACTTTGGACAATAACAATTTTTATAATTAGTATGTATTTATGCAGAAATTCTTTAAAACTAGACGTCTAAAATAAAAATGCAAGGGATACAATTCTTATTTTATACCACAATACCAAACTGTAGTAATCAAAAATACCCCACTATATAACTATATATATCATAACAACAAATCACAATACAACGTATTTTGTCAGACATTTGTTGTATAAAATTGCAAACAAATACCCAGACAAAATTACGATTTACTAAAACGTTCCAGACCGATTTTCTCTAAAAATACGCAACAGGTCCGTCGTCAAGTATATGATTAACTCTACCGAATGTGTCTGTGAAGCGGAAAAACGTCGGCACCCAAAATAACGCTCAATATTTCCGATGTCGTATTCCGTTCGGCTCGTGGAAATGGTATGTAAAGACGGCGGCGCGCACGCAACTTCCGGAGCGTCGATAAACATGGCGGCAACGAGCCAACATGGCCGCGTTTCCGGTCGTGCTGATTCACATCTCATGGCGACTAACACTACTGGATTGCTCACTGCATTTTTGGTCTGTGATTCAGACTTACGCAACAGACTAAGACATTTTTGAATTCGTTGTCTGGCATAAATACGCAAATACCAAGGTCTGGCTGTTTACATGAACGTTAGTTAGCTTCTAGTAAACAATCAAAACACATCAAAAAACATGTTTAGTAGCCAAATATCTGTAGATAATTACATAAATTGATATGAGTTATATGAATTATAATACGGAATCAAGGATAACTAAACACATTATAGTACTTATACATCAAAAACCTAGAAATTCCTGGAATTCCTAGAAGGAATTTTTGCAATATTCTTTATCAAGAATCGAAAATTCCCTCGATCCTTTTTTGTTATAGAACAACAAATACCTCCTTATTGAGTATCGATTGAAACAAAGAAGTATAAAATTAGAATATTCACTTAATAGGTGCATAAATTATGTACAGTACTATCAAGTTGTATAAAAATGTTCAGGTACTGGGTGTTCGCCGATTACATGTTCTATGGATAGCAATACACGCTCGTATAACTCTGTCAGACGGTCAGACCCCAGAATGAACACCGTCAAACCGTAGAAAAGAAATATCAAACTGTAAAATTCCATATTAATCTGTTCTCACTTCCTTTGCTAAGAGTTTAACGACTTCATATTATTTTCAACAAACTACTTAAAAAACAACTAATTAAAAAATGTACATACGTACATTCATATCTTCAAGCTGTATCCCTAACGGGGTGGTCAGAGAGGACAGAGCGCCAAGCCTCGCGGTCTTTACATACTTCTTTCGCTTCCTCAAATATCATCATTCTACTCTCACATTTTCGCCTAGCTATGCAAGTACTTTTGACATTTCCGTCGTCTAACACTCTGGCTATTTGATCTTCATAATTGTCTTGCGTCTTTATGGGCTTCTTTTACCACTCGCTTTCGCTTTGTTGATTTTCTTTGTCAGTCTTCCATCACTCATTCTTTCAATGTGCCTGAACCATATAAGCATTTCTTTCTTCATCTTTACAATAACACTGTCGTGCAACCCTGTCATATCTCTTCATTGCTTATTTTGTCCGCAAGGGTGACATCGCACATATTTCTAAAAGATCTCATTTCTACTGCATCTTACTTTCACTCGATTTCAGAGTTATCCCAGGCCTTACAATAAAGTTGGAGCCAACACCGCAATGTGTATGGCCATTTTGGCTGAGCTAGATATATTCACACTGCCTACTAATGCGGACACATCAAGGCTCAAAATAAAGGTATCCAAAATGTTATGCGACGAGAGGACGATCTAACCCTGTGCTTCCTCAGAAACAACCGTAACCCAAAATTGTACAATGCTGTACTCAAACTGTCCCCAGCGATATGGCAGATTGCGATGAAGCTCGGAAGAATCAATGTGGACCACCAAAGAGTGTACATTGAAGAATTTTCTCCATTTAAGCAATGCTTCGACTGCTTACAATTTGGTCATACCAGATCTAAATGTAAGGCAACAGTTAGACCTTGCTCCCACTGCTCATGTGATGCCCATCAATTCAAAAACTGCTCTGTCAAGCAAAACTTAGAAGTTGCAAAATGTTACAATTGTACAATCTATAATAAAAAATACAACCTATCTGAAAATACGAAACACAGTGCGACATCAAACCTTTGCCCAAGAATAAGGGCCATTAAAGTTAAAATAAAAGAAAGAATCCAATATTATGTCTAATTTAATTTATTAGTCTATGAATAAAGTTATTATAATCATTCAGTGTAACGTTTGTAGAGGGTACAAATCTCAACATGAGATACTACAGTATTTTGCAACTAATGAGTATGACATTGCATGTATAAGTGAACCTTACGTGGGCAGTAATCTACAAGTCAAAATTCCGTATGGATACGATATCCATCAGTTCACCACTAATGAACGCGTAAAGGCATGCATTATTATCAAGCGGGGCAAGTTCAGTGCATTGGGCATGTCTAAATTTTCTTCTCCTAACCTTAGTATTGTCCAAATAAACACTTCTAGAAAGAAGATATTTGTGTCTTCGGTATACGTAGAACCTAAATCCTGTAATAATGACAATCTCACTACACTCCACAAACTTGATTTTTTTTTAAGCCACCATCGTAATGCAGTACACGTAGTTTGTGGAGACTTCAATGGCTGGCAACCTCTTTGGGGATCTGCTCAAGCAAATACAAAGGGCAATAATGTAGTAGATTTCATCTTCGCCAACAATCTGGCGATATGTAACATTGGCACTACCCCAACATTTGGAGTGGTAACTCACGGCATTCATCGCTCTTCTATCATTGATTTAACACTGGTATCAGACAGTGCTCAAAACATCATTAGCGGATGGAAAGTTAATGAGGTTGCATGTACCCTATCAGATCATAAGGCTTTGGAGTTCTCTCTTTAACTTTCTAACAATACACTTACGAAAAGCAAGAAACTATCCACTTTCCGTTACAACACCTCTAATGTCAAGTGGTGTGAAGTAAAAGACTAATTTAAAATCGAATTTGACAAGCGCTTCTCCTTCGTTTCAAACATCAATACCTTAGACTCAAACGGACTAGAATGTTTTATCACCAATCTCTCTACCACTATACAAACAGTTTGTGACGAAATTCTTCCACGCTCCAGAGGGCGTAAACACCCTTGCCCGTGGTGGAATGATCACCTGGAATATTTCAAACGTGCAGTCATAAGAAACCATCATGTCATCCAAAGATTAAAACGGCAGAACAAGCCGATGAATGAAGCCCTCATTAAAAAGCAAAGGCTAAAAAGCGAATATTCAAAGGCTTTCAATGCAACCTCTTCAAATCATTTTAGAGAATTCTGCAATAAACAGGGAAAAGAAGACGTCTGGTCCATCACCAACAGAATACTTAAATCATCATCTATTAATCAACCGCCAACAACGCTTAAAATATCCGATAGCATACACACCACAACAAGCCAAGAAACAGCTGAAGCTCTTCTCAATAAATTCTATCCCGACGATACACTCGATACAACAATCAATCAAATTTTAACTCGTAACATGATAAATATTATACCTGACAATCCTTCGGAACCGCCTTTTACTACTGATGAAATAATAGGAAATCTTGACTCCATGAACACTAGGAAAGCCCCAGGTCTGGATCATCTAACGTCAGACATCTGTTTATTATTTACTAAGTTATACCCAAATATTATAACCACATTCCTAAACAGATGCCTTGAAATAGGGTATTTTCCCAAACTCTGGAAGGTAGCCTATATTAAGGTCATACCTAAACATAATAAAAACACTCATACTGACATCTCATCATTTCGACCAATCGGACTTATTAATGTCTTTGGTAAGTTGTTTGAAAGGCTTGTGCGCAGACTCTCATATCATATGAACAAATTTAATAAGTTTTCCACCAAGCAATATGGATTTAGAGAGCAGAAATCCACTGTTCATTCACTGCAGGACGCACTTACCTACATAAATCAAGCAAAGTCTAATAAGGAACATGTCTTGGCCGTATCACTAGATATACAGGCCACATTTGACAACGCCTGGTGGCCGGCAGTTTTTAAAAGACTTAAACACATCTAGTGCCCCAAAAACATTTACAGAATCATCCTTAATTATTTTAAAGACCGCGTTGCCAAAATTGACATAACAGACAGCTCAGTCACAAAATTTTAACAAGGGGATGTGTCCAAGGATCCGTCTGCGGGCCATTCTTTTGGAATCTAATTGTCGACGAGCTACTTGATCTAGAAATACCGAGCGGATGCCGAATTCAAGCCTTTGCTCATGATATTCTTGTCATAACCCATTCCAAAAACATCGCGGATCTACAATACAATACCAATAGCATTCTGAGGTCAATTTTTGAATGGGGAAAAGAGGTTAAACTCGCATTCGGCCCAGCTAAAACTCAGGCAATAGCTCTCACTAATAAAGCAGCTAAAACGACTGTGATTATCGATGGACATGTAATAAAGTTCTCTAAAGAAATCAAGGTCTTAGGGGTAATCATCGATAACAGACTCAAATTCATTAAGCATGCAGATCACCTAGTAAACAAATGTCGTAAAATATACCATAAGCTTATCCGTTTTGTTAAACCCACTTGGGGCATTAATTCAGAAAATATTAAAATCTTATACGAACATGTAATCGGACCGATTATTTATTATGCGTCGAGCATCTGGCAGTCTTCGTTCAAATACAAGTACGTTAAACATAAACTTCTTTCCTTGCAAAGAGATTTTGCAATTAAAATCATAAGAGATTTAAGGACCATAAGAACCGCCACAGCTATTTCTCTTGCCCAACTGACTGCAATACATGCTAAGATAATCGAATCTGCAGACATTTAATTTACTAGAATTCACAAAATCTCCCATTTTCTCCCGCACGATATTTTACTAGATTCACCCGTTCTTCCTTCAGAACTTCTACATCCCTCTTTACGAAAAACGATCAATTATTCAGAAGCATCTTCATCTGAAGAGCTATCCAACATGATTAAGCACAATACACTTTGCATTTACACAGACGGAAGTAAACATGACGGTAAAGTTGGAGCTGCCGCCATTATTTACAAATCAAATGAACATAAAATAATTAAAAAGTTTAAATTGCATGATTCCTGTTCAGTATTTCAAGCCGAACTCTTTGTCATTGCTTGGTCTTGCCAATGGATCTGTAATAACAAAGAACCTACCTCAACTATATTAACTGACAGCAAATCCAGCTTGCTAGAAATGAGTAACTCAGACAGCTATAACTCCCTAGTAAACAGGATTCACTTGTCGTTACATACCTGTCAGCAGTCAAATCAACTTGTGTCTTTTGTGTGGATTAAAGCACACACAGGAATCATAGGTAATGAAGAGGCAGATATCGCTGCCAAAAGCGCAGCGACAATGCACAAATCACCTGACTATGACAAATTCCCGATAAGCTTCATACGATATAACAACAAAGTAAATAGTTTTAAAGCCTAAACATCACTTTATTTGGAAACGAATAATTGTCAATTTACAAAGAAATGGCTCCCCACTTATGAATCTTTATCTGATACATTACAAGTACTTAAACCTAACTTTGAAATAACTCAAATACTATCCAACCATGGTTACCACAAAGAATATTTAAACAGATTCAAAATCACCCCAAACAATTTTTCTCCTTGCGACTCCTCAAGTGTCCAAACTATCGAGCATCTCTTAACTAAATGTCCAATTTTTTCAGCAACCCGAAACGATCACGAGATAGCGGCAGCAATTTTCCAAGTGGAACTATATAAATTAACTAAAATAATTAAAAAGGAAACAACTACAGGAACATTTCTGAAACATGTAAACAAAATTATATCAAGGCTCAAAACTATTAATAATACATAATAAATGATAATTCCTGGACGGGACAACGTGTATACAATAATTGTTCTTAAACTTTATTTATTAATATATATTTACATTATTTATAATTTTATATTTATACACTATATTGCCTTCTGAAAAGCACGACGTGCTCAAAACTTAAACACAAGTACTTAAGAGTAGAAAACACGACTAACAGAAATAACGAATTCATATGAGGAAAGAGACAGTATTCCATTAGCAGTCTTTTTCTTCATCAATCTCAGAAGGAAAAAAAAAAACTAATGCGGACAGAGCACCGTTCATTTTTTTGCCAGTTGCTACCCGTCTCTCCACATTCAACTCACATCTTCCATCCCTCCAAAACGCACTTCTCAGATATACAATTTCGTTCACTTGTTCTAGACATTTTCCATTTACCCATATTTCACACTTTGTCTGTACATCTTCCGTGCCAAAAACCAGAACCTTAGTTTGATTCACATTTATATTCAATTCTTTCACTTCACAGTCTTCTTTCATGCATATAACTAGTCTGTAACTCCGCTTCTGATGGTGCTATAAGCACAGCCGTCGCCGTACAAAAGGCAATTTACCACTGTACCATCACATATCAAACCACTCATACTACTTTTTAATGAAATGTGATATAAATGATTATGAAATGTGATAAAAAAGTTTATAGCAACAAAACATTCAAAACACGATTACAGGGTGCGCACACAATTTTTTTCATAAAATTTTTTTACAATTATTTCGAACTATTTCAAATAATGTGTTTTGTGTAGTTGTATGTAGTATACGTTACGTGATACATGATGTACGCAGTATTATATGCATCATGAAAATTTACTTACACTCAAATAAAATCCACTACAAACACACAGATTACTTGCATATAGTCTCTTTCTTCACTTTCTTCAATTAATACTTAAATAATTATATTTAAATATTAATTGAATACTACACATTACACACGATAAACATATTATGTTAAGACTCCATTATAAATCAGTGGACTCCATCAATAGGACATAGGCTGTGCCTAATGTGGGGACTGTAGTGTATCACAATGTAAAATTAATTAAGTACCTATTACAGATGAATAAACTGAATTGAATTGTCATCAAACTTGGGTAATTTCATTTGATTTTCAATATCTTGTTCGAGTAGCATTGCCTAGTATTATTATAATTACTGCAGAATTTCAATCAAACATAGAATTTTAGCTGTACGACTAGGACGATAACGACGTAACAGATAAATATTATCAGTTAAATATGAATCGGATTTATGACATTTAAGCAACGATGAAGCAGGCAATAATACGACTACAGAGATCCCAGTAGTACTTCTCAACAAAGTGACACTGACTGAAGAGCTGCAAGAGCTTGCAAGAGCTACTCGAGAGTTTAATTGACTTATGTCACGAGAAAAACTATCAGACAAAAAATACACTGAATATCTGGTTCGTGTATTCGTATTTTTACTTTTTACATACTTCAAAAAAAGGTTCTATTTTTTAAATGTGTGTTATGGTATCTTTGCCTTTTGTGCACCGATTTTGATTTTTTTTTTATTTGAAAAGGTACGAGTATATGTCGAGGGTGGTTTCATAGTAATTTAGTTAAGATCTGCGATGGAGTACTCTTTAAACAAAAGACTTTCTCAACGGCTTATATATTTTGATGATTTGTTTAGAACTGGAAAAAGCTTCGTTGTAGAGCTACCTGGACATTTACTCAAAAAGAAGGCTAAGGTTAAAGTCACTCGAAAAGAGAAAACAAACAACTTTTTATAAAGAATATTTTACTAACTTCAAAATAAAAATTATCATAAAACACTGAAAAGTAAATATATTTGTATGCCTATACATTATATAAGTTCTATTAAGTATATTTGTATACCTAAGTGTATAATATATATACTACACAATACATATAATATACATTGACATTATACACTTAGGTATACAAATATACTTACTTTTCAGTGTTTTTAATTTTTATTTTGAAGTTGGTTTAATATTCTTTTTTAAAAAGTTATTTTCTCTTACATTTGTATTAGCTGTTTTTATCGTATTTACGAAGTTATTTTTGCATTTGTGTACTAAGGATAATTGTTTTGTACTTTTCAGTGATAATACTTTCTATTTTGCTGTGTGCTTTATTTTTTTCTAAAAAGTCATTTATTTTGTAGTCAAACAAGTTAATATCTAGTCTTTTTATCACGACAAAAGATTTTATAAGTATTTCATTTATTTAACATCATTTTGCTTGTGTAAACAAACTATATCCCATTTTTTAAGTATTAATTATAATGTATGAAAATTCTATTATATTGTTATGCGGGACAGCACTAATCAGCACTAACCTGCAAGACGAAGAATTGCAAACGAAAACTTTGTCACACATCAGACATCACAAGTTAATTATCATACTTGAAATAAAGCACATAAATACTGCACGATATAACTTCAATAAGCAAATTCATAATAAATGCGTTTTTAATGAAGGGTTCAAATACTTAGCTCACAAATCAGACAACCTGTTCCCATAGATGCATGTGATCGACTAAATGAGTTGTAACCAATTCACTAGGTATTCTTTAGGCGATAAATTTTTAGTTCTACATTGCCAGTCTTGTAAGTCGATGACTTTAATGGATAATTAAATAGAGCGGATGAAGAGCAGGGCAGTGCCGTACTGCTCTATCGCCGTCAAATTCTCACTTATTCCTTAAATGCAATCAGTAGTGTAAAAATGTACTAACTATAGTTACTGTATTCTACTCTATAAGTACAGTCACCTGCGTATTATCATCATTGTATGCATAAATAATGAAACACGTATTTTGGCAGTAGATAAACAAGATGAAGGCAACCAAGCAGGTTGTCGCACGGCCATGGCAGTGAACTTGCTTTCTGCAGTTCGTATCGAGCGAAGTCGCGCATCGCCCAACCATGAACGAAAATTCATTAAATACATAACGTTAAATAACGACCAGACACCGTAACCGGAATTAGGCTATGTTTGATATTACATTGAACACAATAATTCATTATTATAAAAATGGTAATAACAGTTCCTTGAATCATTATAAAAATATAATAACGAATACTTAATGCTTTCCATCTGTTTACACAATAAAATAGTACGTGTAGCGAACGTGAATGTATTGTGTGAGGAACATATTAATTAAATGGTCTGTAGTTTGATGGTTTGAGGATGAGATTACACGACAGTGCCCCGAGTTCATCTAATCTTGGACTATAAATATATTTAGTTAAGAAAAAACAAAAATAAAGAATCATTATACAAATATAATGTTTTAGCATTCTCTGAAAATACACTAAAAAGACACTAAAAGACACTAAAGGCATTTTATACGATTTTTAAATGGATTATTAAATATTTGTCTGTTTCCTATAACTACAAACCATAACTACAAATCTAGTGGATTGATTTTATTGCAATTTTTAGTTTTAGTGATAATTTCCGAGAATGGTTTCATTAAATCATTAATAATGACGGAACTGAACTAGTTCGATATACAAATCTAAACAACCCCGCTCAAGCTTTGATCTGTGTACGCCATTCTACTTCCGCGTAGCTCATCCCGCTGCGCGACCTAGCCTAGGCCTCCCGTTACCGGCGCGGCAGCCCGTTACGTGCGCGTGACCCGGATCACTCCGCCTGCACCGTACGCGCACCGCTCCTCGGAAAAAGGCAATAACTGTCACATGGTACCTAACACAATACATATATAAAAAGATACTTTCTATTACATAGCATGATGTGTATATAATGTAGGTACAATGTCGTTTTATGTTACATTGATTAATTAGGAACAGATTATTTTATTTCAATATTAGACTACAATAAAATGTGCAGTGTCACCCTTACGGACAAAATACGAAACGAAGAGATATTATCTAATATGGCAAAATCGAATTAATGTTATTACAAAGATGAAGAAAAAGAATTCTTAGACAGTATTTATGGTGATCGATTGCTGAAGTAAATTGACGAGGGGAAATGAGTTGTAGTAAAACTCGAGCAAGACCAAGGATGACTTATAATAATCAAACACGTATTACAACAAACAGGTATTAAAAAATATACCGAAAGTATTGCTATTGAATAAGTGAGACGTTTCGGTAATCCTAATTTTTTTGCTTGAAAATGCATTTCTTCAAGTTGTTGTACCACTAATAGGGTAGTCAAAGAGGACGGAGCGCCAAGTATCACGGTCCTTACATCTTTCGCCTCCTCAATCCTCATCATTCTTCTTACACAATTTCGCCTAGGTTTGCGAGTGCTTTTGACTTTTCCGTCAGCTAACACTGGTATTTGATCTTAATAATTGTCTTCCTTAGGTTCTGTTACCACTCACTTTCACTTAATAGATTTTCTTCATCAATTATTCATCACTTATTCTCTCCATGTGCCCGAACCATCTCAGCATTTCTTTCTGCATTTTTGCGATAACACGGTCGTCCAACACTGTGAATCTGTGTATCTCTTCATTGCTTATTTTATCTGCAAGGGTGACCTGCACATATTTCTAAGAGATCGTAATTCTACTGCATTTATCTTACTTTCACGTGAATTCAGACATATCCAGGCCTCTCTACCGATCTTCGATTAAATAAAGTTTCTTCAATTATTTTTAGGTAATAAATAATATCTACAGTCGACTCTCACGGAGCCTAAGCGACGTTCTTCACCCCTTCAGATTGTTTTTACCATCCATAGGTTAGGAACGCTCACTTTAAGGATACCACATGACTATGTATATAACCTGTATAGAGTTGAATGCTCATTTGCATAGCTTCGTTTATCTTAATTTTTTTTCGCTAAAAGCAATCAATTAGGGATTATCACCGTGGCGTGGCTATTTATTATTATTTTACATATTTCTATTCTGAGTGCACTCATAGGTTCTAAAGTTTTGTGTACGTTGTTATTTTTTTAGGGTTCCGTAGGCAAAATGGCAAAAGCGGATCCCCTATAGTTTCATCATGTCAGTTTGTCCGTTTGTTTCTGAAGTCCTTGTTTGAATCACTGTTACAGTAGATTTTTCCTTCTTGATGACCATCTGCAATAATTGCATTTGGATATTATAGCGATTTTTTATATTTTTTTAAACGTGTTTATAAATTTATAATGTCACAGTTTTCCATAAATTTTTCAAGTAGATTTCCTTCAAAAAATCTTCGGATTCCTTTCTTCAAAGCAATTAGCTGTAGCAACATATCCGACTACGAATACGTTATAATATTACCGTTGTAATCCCTATTTGCTTTATTACCTATAATAGCTTGTAATTAAAAGTACAAGTAGACTATGCTGCACCGCTACTCAGGTGACACGGACAAGACTGCATGCCGTGAAGAATATGTTACTGCTATGTTTAGCACGTTGAACGACTTGTTCTGTGTAAAGATATATATGATTAATTTCTTATAACTGTTGCTAATTAACAATAAAATCCAATAGATTATCATATATATTTAAAGCTGAAAAGTGCTTTTTTATTAAATAATAAGTACCTAAGTACCTAAATAGGCACTTAATGCTTACCGTAAAACGATGTAGTTTCCTATTAACAAAGTTTTACAAACTACCTAGATATTCGCTATACTACACTACAGTTAGTATACAGTTTAAAAGTAAATATACCACTGTAAAAGCAATATAATAAAACAGTAGTTAAAAAGTATATTAATTTCAATATTTTAGACCTAGAATTACACGTTACACGTGTTATGAAGACGTTTATCTTACACGTAGTCTCTACAATTCCTTATCATCGTCTGTCACTTATTGATAAGCGTATTTAAACAGTTAAACTACATTTTTAAAATTACATAACGAATTACAAATTGAAACAGTAATAATTAAGACTACTAACATTGGTAACTACTCAGAGACTGGTGCTAATTCATTATTAGGAATATATAAATTCCTACCTTCTTTATGACCCGAGAGAAGCCTTCAGTAGATACTTCATCCCACCCGGCACCCGTGGGTGAGATTGAATTATTTTTCTTTGACTTTCTGCAATTAAAACACCCGTGGTCGCAAAAGGAGCGCTTTTGGTAGAGCTCTGGAATCTACGAAACGCCTTGTAAGCCTTGTGAGAAGATCAAGGGGACAGCAAGCCTCCCCAGCACCAAACTATACGTCCGAAGTACATGACGTGTCATCGCCTCTGGAATCAGGTTTCGAGAGTCGATATAAATTATTATCCACGTACAACGATATGTATCAACATAAAGAAATCCTGCAGAAAATATACATAAAGTACCCTGAACAATAAATGAGCCGAACAAGCCTCCCCATCTAAGCTGGATTGAAAAAATTACAAAGGAACTTTTGTCTGTTACTTTTTCGGATGCTGTTTGTATATGTACTCGTACATGTGTGTAGGTAGATACCTATACACGTGTACGTCAATCAGTTATTGAGAATAATGGTTTCCACGAACATCGTGTTTGAGATGTAGATATTGTAAAAGCAAAGATTCTCAAGATTATAAATTTCGGGAAAACTATTTTTTTAAATAATAACAAAATTTAGAAAACATTATGCAAAAAAAGAAATCATCCGCTTCTTCTCCTCAGTATAGTTTCTCTTCAACTTTTGTAATTTATTTCGAAGCCAGAGTAAATTTGGTTTGAAGATATTTTTAGGACACTAACTTAACTTTAATGGGCTAGAGACTATATTTGGCTATGCCATGAATTCAACGCTAACAGCAACTTATAGTAGTTACCTTTGCCTACCTGTAACTTATTTAGATACGAATTTAAAAAAAAAGGAAAATAGGTAGAAGTTACATCGAACCTGTTGATGAAATATGCATGGTAAAATGTATCTGTAGTATGTGTATCTCATATACTAATGAATAGTTAATAACTTTTTGTTATCGACAACGAGAGTTCAATTTAAACGGCCTAACGGTCTACGTATTACTCTACCGTACCATATTACTCTACCGTATTAACTACGATGAATATTATCTAATCTGTGCACTCGGAACTGCTCATATTGCATATTAAAACAAGGGCCGGAACAAGGGTTGAATGAAAATACCTTGAAAATACTATCAACAAAGTTAACACATTTAAGTTTACTTACTTATATGTAGCCACCTACATAAATGAATTAGACAATAAAGACGCCAGGAAGTGCGCAGTGACACTAAAATCACAAGATTGCGTATTATTTTACTTGTGTACATACATCGATTTAAGTGTACATACACTGACTCGTTCGGCTGGCCGGTCGTAAACTGGTCGACAAAAAGTATGCATACATTTGAATTTAATTTCGCGAACAGGAAATACCGAGACGCCGCAATAAGCGGACAAACTAAAGAACAAAAAAGAAGACGTAGGTATTGCGATGTAGATAGGAACGTACGTAGGTATTTCATATTTTATATTTTGTACAATATCATAACCAACGGTTGTTAGTGTTTTAAGTTTTAAAGATTTCAAAAAACAAACTTCTTCTGGAAAATTAATTAATAAATTACAACATAATATAATGTATATTTCAAATCAATAAAATATTTTTTTACTATAATTAATACTTTTACCTTTTACTATTGACTGACCCGTTGGCGCAGTGGCATATGCATCTGCTTTCCAAGCTAGTGTCCCGGGTTCGATCCCCAGTCAGGTCAATTTAGGAAACGAACTTCTCTAAATTGCCTTGGAGTCTGGGTGTTACTAGGAACTCCCCCAGAGTTCGTTGTGTGGTACCCATAGTACAAGCTTACTGCTTAGTTTGGGGTCATGCAATCTGTGTAATTGTCTGGAGTATTATTACTATTACTACATATTTACTTTTGAGCGTAAACTATTGGAAACGTGAGAATTAATAGTCGAACTGCATTTTTTTAACTTACCGATATTATAAGAATCCACTATTATATTAAACGAGCAATATTTGTATGTATATATACATATATATATTATATATATATACACACATATACATATACATTTATATATATATATATATTTGATATCGCTTTCTCGAAAACGACTCGAGCGATTTTGATGAAATTTACAATATAGGGGTTGAGGGGAACAAAAAATCAATCTAGCTAGGTCTCAATTCTAGGCTAAATCGTTTTCTCCGTCTTTCACACACTTAAAACTTCTGAACTCTACACTTCTAAATTTTTTTTATTTCGAAACAGTTTACCTTTTCAACAGCACAGTGCCTGAGTGTACGTCTACCACGCCGAAGTGCGCAGTTTCGAATCCTGCAATGTGGTCAGACCTCTTTTGTTTTTTTTTAATTAGTTGAAATAATATGTCTAAGTTCAGTTTGCAACAAGTACCTATAAAAACACATATCAGTTTAATAATGCACTTTTAATAAGGAAATAAAATGCAGCCTGTCCCGTACTACGAAGTGAGGCAAATAACATCAGATAAAATATAGATTTGTGGATACTGTTTTCTAATTAAATGGCAACCGATCAGCTTATCTAATAATAAATGTGTGTCGTATATACAGGTGAGTCAGGTTATTTGATTTACCTCACCATTGCTGCTCGGACATGGCGTCTGGCTTTGGGGTTATTAATAAAGTCTATGGCTAAAAGTCATGAAGAAAAATCTATTATTTATTTTCCTTAACAATGAATTTAATGTTAAATTTTACGAACATCCTTTATTTTAAGATACTATTCTGTTTATAAGAGTAGTATTATACATACAATATTTGTATATTTATAACCGCGTTCTCGAAAACGGCTCTTACGATTTCGATGAAATTTACAATATACAGGTTTTACATCGACCACACAACAATGTAACCCGGACACAAGCAACATGACGAAAATGTTTCACAAAAATGCGCTTTATCGCATACAATATGAGATTTATTTTTATTTGCACCAACTCGTGTGACCACGACTAGAATTTTAGATATACAGGGTTAATTTAAAAATACTAATAACCTCTTAGTACAAAATTCCTGTCAACATACCTAACAACTTTTGTTCTACGACTTTTTTCAAAACTCAATACGTTCCTCAAAAAATATTGGTAAGTATTGTTGTACTGTCTGAAACGTAATTACTCTGTACGTATTTCCAATGGTGCAGTGCAAGCGCACCGGGCGTAAGCGCCGCGCTGTGCGTGTGCCGCTTTAGCGACTGGGTAGAATAGGTGCCATTTTCAGAAACATTTAATATATTTTTATTTTTGTATGAAAGAAAAGACATGAATTTTCGGAAGTCGTAAAACAAAAGTTATTGGAGATAATGTTTAGTACAAAATACTAAGAGGTTATTAGTATTTTTAAATTAACCCTATATAATGGTGCTATAGAATTATTAATTTTATTTAAAAATCTCAATACTTAAAATTGATGGTTTTCTCTATAACTTTGTTATTTTTGATATAAATCACATCTTCTTTAAAATTAATGGTCTTTGCTATAAAAAAAATGGTAAACTTCAAAATTAAGTTTTCGCAATAAAATTTTGGTTGCAACTTCAATCACTGAAACTTTAATGTGGTATTATGAAGATGCTTGGGAGGAAATCGTGAAGACAAATGCAGGTTAAGGTTTAGATTGTTCCACATTGGGTAACATTTTGGAAATTTTTTTGTAACTTTCTAAAAGCACGACGATATATTTGTAACTTTTTTTGGATAGGTTAGGTTAGGTCTTTTTCCCACAACACGCGCGAGCCGAGCGAACGAAGTGAGCGTGCCGCGGCAGCGGCCAGTGAAGCGCCAGATCGGAATCCACTTTATACATGGAGCAGTATTGAAACAGGAGTCCGCTCTCGAGAAATTTAATCTCGGAAATAACTCGGAAATACACCTACTAGTATAAGATATACAATCTTATACATATACGGCAAAAGTTGAAAAGAGATGGAAAGACAGAGATGTTTCAAGATTAAATTTCTCGACTTCAACTATCTCCTTAGAGTGCGGACTCCTGTTTCAATACTGATCTTGGAAATAACTCAGAAATACACCTACTAGTACATATAACATTGCTACATATAGATATACCAACAGCAAAAGATAAAAAGAGATGGAGGATCGCAAAGATGTTTCGAGATTAAATTTTTCGACTTCAACTATCTCTTTAGTGCGGACTTCTGTTTCAATACAATACTGCTCAAAGCAGATTCCGATGTAGCGCTTCGCCGGATGCTGCCGCGGCACGCTCTCTACGCTCGCTCGGCTCGCGTGTTGTGGTATAAAGACCTAACCTAATCAAAAAAAAATGTTATAAATATATCGTCGTGTTTGTATAGTCACAAAAAAAAATCGTAAAATTGTATCCAATGTGAGACAATCTAAACCTTAGCCTGCATTTGTCCTCAAGATTTTCTCTCAGGCATTTATTATCACCATTATACCATATTAAAGTTTCAGTGATTGAAGTTGTAACCAAAAATATTATTGTTGAAGCTGTTAATTTTCAAGTTTACCATTTTTTTATAGCAAAGATCATTTCGTCTTTATTTTTTTCGTAACTTCTATATCAAAAGTAGCAAATTAATAGAGAAAACCATAAATTTTAAATATTGAGATTTGTAGATAAAATTACTAATTCTATAGCTCCATTATTCCTTATTTTTATTGCGTCGAATTCTCATTAGTTTCTCACAGAGAAATGTATTTATGTAATCTATACTTACACGTACACTACGGGCTTGTTATCAAGCCTTTGAATTTGCCACTGACGTCAAATGGGAAGTGTGAAATAAACGTACGAAAAAGTATAATATCTTATCTAAACACCCAAAATACTCTGTTTATACACATTCCGTCGTTCTTATAACTTTGCATAGGTACTTAAGTTTATGTGTACCTATTTAAATCTACGCTATATTTCAAGTTACGTAAATAATATAATGACAAAAAATTTACAATGAAATAGCAAAATCCATACGGTATCTAACAACGCAAAAAGAAGTCCATAAAAGTAAAAACTCGACAATTGCAGGGAGTTCATCAATCTTTTACCTTTATAATGGTTAGAGGTGCGGGAAAATGACATCGCATTGACTTCGGTCATCCAGAGAAATTATTAATTGGTCCCAAATATAATACATAACAAAGAAACGGAAATATAAAACTTTAACTATAGACCCCCGCTGAGGAGGCGCTTTACCTGACTCTTGGCCTGTCATTGTGTTCTAATTCAATAGAAGGTTACCTATTTATTTTTGAGACCCTATGGGAAATTGTGCAACATGACGATTACATCTATAGGAAACAATTGAACCGTCGAATTATCGGAGGCAGCATCATACTCGGGTACCTACAACGCTTCGTTGACGCAAAATGGAGGTTTTTTATGACGTGACCCTTTCGATATAGTGATTATACGTAGTAAGTTATGCAAAGATAGGTATACACATTTTACACTTACACATCGTTTGTCGTCAAAGTCAAAGTCAAAGTAAAAAAAAATCTAGATATTCCTTGGGTAAACAGGATCCTAACAGATGTCTCGAAATGGTTCGCTGCCATTAATTTACTACTGAATGCACAAAAAACTAAATGTATTAAATTTTCCCTTTCTAATGTACCCAGAATCCATGATAAAATAGAACTGGGTGGGAAACAATTAGAATTCGTTAAGTCAGCCAGTTTTCTGGGTTTAACAGTAGATAACAAGTTACAGTGGGCGGACCATATCGGGACAGTGGCTAGTAAGCTCGGTTCTGCGGTATATGCAATTAGACGCATTAGGCAAATGACAGATGTGGATACGGCAAGGTTGGTGTACTTTGCATATTTTTACAGTTTAATGTCCTACGGCCTTCTGCTGTGGGGATCAGCGGCGCATATTAACTCCATTTTCATTTTACAAAAAAGAGCAATACGTGCCATCTACAGGATGAATGCACGAGAATCGCTTAAAGATCGTTTTAAAGACATTAATGTCCTCACCTTGCCCTCCTTATACATCTTTGAAATTATTATGTATACGAGAAAAAATATAGATCAGTTTAAAAAGAATGGCGATATGAATGGTATGGAAACCCGAGGTCGTGATAAATTGGTTATTCCAAAATTTAAATTACATAAGTCAAATGTTTCATTTTTAGGTAACTGCATTCGTTTTTATAATAAAGTTCCTCAAGAAATTACTCAATTAACAGAGAATAAATTTAGATTGGTTATAAAACGTACATTGACTAGACAATCATACTATAAAATAAACGATTTCATTGAAGATAAAACAATAGTCTGGAAATGATGTTCTCTGCACATGCGTTTACTGGCTTAATGAAAATATTGTATTTTAATAAACCTTTTGTAAAATGAAGTTGATAAAATGATACCTGACTGAGTTTCTTGTCGGTTCTTCTCGGTGTCCAGGTTTTCTATTCGAACCGAACTAAAGTAGATTTGACGTTGAAAAATACCATGTAATTGGGTTTACTTGAATAAATTAATTATACTTTGACTTTGACTGAAAAATCGAAGTCAAATCAATTTATTCAAGTAAGCCCAATTACAAGGTATTTTTGAACGTCAAATCTACTTTAGTTCGGTTCACATAGAAAACCTGGACACTGAGAAGAACCGACAAGAAACTCAGTCAGGTATAATTTTTTTAACTTCATTTTACAAAATGTTTATAAAAATACAATATTTTCATTAAGCCAGTAAACGCATGTGCAGAGAACATCATTTCCAGACTATTGTTTTATCTTCAATGAAATCGTTTATTTTATAGTATGATTGTCTAGTCAATGTACGTTTTATAACCAACCTAAATTTATTCTCTGTTAATTGAATAATTTCTTGAGGAACTTTATTATAAAAACGAATGCAGTTACCTAAAAATGAAACATTTGACTTATGTAATTTAAATTTTGGAATAACCAATTTATCACGACCTCGGGTTTCCATACCATTCATATCGCCATTCTTTTTAAACAGATCTATATTTTTTCTCGTATACATAATAATTTCAAAGATGTATAAGGAGGGCAAGGTGAGGACATTAATGTCTTTAAAACGATCTTTAAGCGATTCTCGTGCATTCACCTGTAGATGGTCAACTGGTGAAAACGGTTAGATTTGATGTTCAAAAACACAGCAATTGCTGTACTGCACTGCAATTGGGTTTAACTTGACTTTGACTAACAAGATTAGGTATATAACTGTAAGATCACCTCAGAAGGAAGCGAAGTAAGATTTTAAGTAGATAAGTAGAGTATAACTAAAAGTGAAACAAATGAACTTGATCGAATGTGATTTCAGACAATATAAATCAATAAGTATCAATCAATCTGATATATTTCGAGGAAAAAATGTAATACTTGTTACAGATTGTTTCCACTATGTACCCACCACGATAACAACCTACAAGATTTGTAATAGAGGATAACAAGTCCAATAGATTCAGATATTATATGCCAAATGCGGTTATCAATGGTGATCTCAATCGATATAACTATGGCCACTTCAGAGAGGCTTATAAATTCACACCTAGTGACGTTTTTGTTCCTAAATCGCTCAACGTTTTCGTCGAACGATCCTGTCCACTGCATGCTCTATATCTCACGGATGAGTGTCAAAACCAGAACGCTTCCTGGAAGGGACTTGCGGCGCTTTAGAGCCCTTAACAGTTAGTTTTTATACCCTTAAACATAATAAATGACGCACTTTATAAAAAAGGATCCGACCTGTTCACGTAGATAACGATCGGGAATCATTTTTATGGAAATGTTTGCCGGAATTATAATGCTCAGGAATCTTTTGGGATATATGTAGGTAGTGGAGCGCTCAGACAATATGTCGGCGAGATGTTTCATTGCTTTCTTTTTTCTCATTCTTTCTCAAATGCAATTCCAAAAATAAAATCGAAATATGATGATAAAAAGGTGAAGAAAACGTTGGATCACAGTCGTTAAGACTATCATGGCATATAAATTAGAATAATTTAAATTTATAACTTAAAGTACATACATCTACACCGTTCAAAATAAATAACATAATATGATATACTGTATCTACTTAAACTACAAAAGTAACGTTGCCGCTGACGTGATGTCTTCTGTTTGAGAAACCTCTTTACAATTCCTTCAGCATTCCTTTGTACCTACGAATAACGTAATATCCATAACACACTCGACTATTTACTTAAATCTTTTTTAAGGTGGTACTCACCATATATGGTCATAGTAAAACGAATATTGCTTTTTGGTTTTGATTGTTTACTTCATTCCTGTATCTGAGAACTGAATAATGCTACAGTATCTCCCACTTCTCTCAATGAAGAAGGTACTAACGTGTGTGGTCCGCGTAGCGGTAACATTGCAAGGGTGCTTGGTGAGGGTCCCTCAGCCCTCCCCGAAATGTGCTTCGTCACAGAATCTAAAGGAGCTTCAGTGCGTTGCATAAGTGATCCTGAAGCTCCTTAACATGCGCCGAGGACAAACGCCACGAGAGTTTGTGGGTAAAAGTCTCGCGTCTCTTTCTTACAAAGCTGAATACCATTTGAAGGTTTATTCCTAGTGGTTTTTCCCAAGTTACCACAAGGAAAGATCACTGCTTACTTTAGAATTTACCTGTAGGTACACTAAATTCTATAAAAACATTATTATACACCAAATGCATATTCTATATTACATACTTCCTTTACAATCATTTTCCTCGTTAATTTAGTTAAAAGCGTGAATCCAGAGCTCATGACAAAAACTAATCTAAACTTGCATTATAAAAAAGAAGAGTAATACTTTTTGTGAAATAATCGGGATCTCCACGCATTGTGATCCCTTTAAAATGGATCTACGTTTAACATGAATTGTTCTATTTAGATTTTGAAGATCTTCATTGTCATCGTTTTGTTTGGTTACTATTGTATAACAGGGTTGTCACATCGAAATTGAAAAATGAAAACACATCGTCATCTTAACATAGCTGCGTTTATAAACAAAACGAAAAATAAGTATGTACTAAAGGAATTGAACAAGGAAAAAGAAACACTCGAATTAAAGTAAACAGGCAATTTTAATAGTAAAAAGACAAATTTAAAAGATGCAACCCTAAAACGTTAGGTACGCCCTTACATAGTCGGGAACAATGATCGTTGGCCACCTCGCACTGAGTCGGATCTGCAAAGGAACCACTGTTTACCACTTCGTTTCCTATTGAATCTATTGTTCGGAAGTGAAGAAGTGCTCCATACTTGGAAATATAATGTTTCCTTTTGTCCGAAAGTTAATATTTTAGCTGAATAAAATTCGACTCCATTGTGTACAGCAAATGTTACCTGCTAAAGAATGAGTATGCGGATTGCACACTTATTGTGGAAAAATATTATAAGTAGTACAGAAAGCCGCGAAAGATCAGCGTTAAAATGCAAACTCCTAAGAATGTTTTATAAGTGGGCTGTACGCTGTAATTGATTATGGCAAAAAAATTCACACATCAAAACATAATGGATTTCTCCTTAGAAACATTCCTATCTTTATGACGTTTAAATATGTATATGTAGGTACTATTTCAATAATAATAAGAACTATTTAAATGTGTATTAATTTAATAGAACTCAGTAAAAAATATTAAGTATTGAGGAATTGAGGAAGTAAAATAATAGCGGTGACTTAAGTATTCTCAGCGAGATATTTAGAATAATTATAAAACAATGGTTGCCGGCCGGTACTAAGCGACTGGGCCGTATAATGACATGTGTGATGGCTGGATGGAGCTCGTCGCGTTGTCGGCCTTGAAGGACGCTAGAACGTCTTCCTACTTCACTTCCTACTCGACGCCATCTTGGGTTATCTTTGCTCGAACGCCCGGCGCCGTGCAATAGGCTAGGTCTTAACTGAATGGTATTATTATTGTACGTATAATTACTCTTATTTAAAATGTATGAGTGTAATTAAAATATATGTATATACATATTGTATAATAACCCTTAATGACAATTGACTACGAGTTGATACATTCTAAAATACACGAGAATACGGAAACCAATAGATTTACATACACACCTATGTAAGTACACTAGCTCTACGTTTAAGTAAAAATTGAATGACTTGACAATCGTTTATATAAATTCTGAGTAACTAATTATTTAACCAGGCAATCTTTGCTTCAGTTTGATTATGAAATTCAGTGAAAAAAAGGTATGCGCTATTAGGATTCCCAGGGAAAAATTAAAACTAAATTTACGATTTTATATAGATACTTATTTTGCGGAAAAATTATGAACGATTGTTGCATAAAACGATTACATTTATAATTCACAATGATAATTTCGACTTAGGTATGCTATTAAACCGTAAAGTGGAATTTCCCGATGTGGTAACTGACTGACAACTTAGGTATTTACCACAACTCACTAAGGCATAGCCAGGGTTGGGTTCAGCAAAATTCTCGTGGAAAAGTCATGACATTGAAAGTTGATCAGAAATGTCACTGTAGAAACAAAAATTGCCTTTTCGGACACATTTAGGAAACTTTTACTTCCATAGGAACATTTCTAAACCCAATCCTAGTTTGATTAAAATTCACATTTCTTTACGTTTAAATACTTGTTGACTTGAATTTCATATTACAGAGTTCATTCATTACCATGACACGTCCAAATTGTAGTGTAATCTCAGTAATGGGGCCTACATCATTCATTTTCCTGTTAGGCTGTATAACCCGAACATAGTAAGTTGCTTCGCAGCCTCGTCTCTTTTGTATTGGAAAATCTATATTTCTTGGAATCCTTACGCTACGATATTATAGTGACAACACTAACATAAGCAAAGACAATGTACCAACGCCTACGTACGACAAGAGTACAAACAGACAATGTTATGACACTGTGCGCCCTCGCAATCTTCCTAATGAGTGCACCCTTTCACACTGTGGACAAAGCTAGGGTTTCACGGGTTGATGTGACAAGTATTCGGCATGTCTATCTTTGTTAACGTGTAGCAACCTGTGGTAGCAACAAAAGTAATATTGTACTGCTCTGCATTATTACTAAGAAAAAAGTAATTTCACTTGAACTAACGGGAATAAACTAAAAAAGTTAACTTACATCACAAATAAAATTGTATTATTACTATTAATTACTATAAATGTTATCAGCTCCCTAATTCAATAAATAATAATAATAAATAATAAAAAATACTGTTTCGATAATGTGTGAATTAGAATATTGTTATGGCAATTACAATTAAAAAGCATTTGTATATCATTAAGGCTAATAATATTTTAGGAATTATTAGTAATTTCAGATAACTGGTACCGGAAATAAGGTAGGTAGTTAATGACTCTTTAATAACTGTTCTTATCAGCTGCAAGTAGCTGACGCACCTAACATTGGTGGTACTATGTGATTTTTACTTTAAACGAGTAACACAAATTAAACTTGTCTCTGTTCTAGTTATGTGGCTGTTGTAATTACATATATTACGTAGGTACCTTTTGTATGAATGTAGATAAATATCAAAATTAAGTGGGTATAGATTCTTTTTTAATTTATTAGGTTACAATTTAAGTTTAGAAAAATGTGTTCTATAGTTAATTATTTAGGTATTTAGATAATCTAGTACAGATATCAGAAGACAGCATCTGATAATAGAGTCAAATCAAAGAGAAATCATGTGGATTGTTGCCAAACGTAAAACAAACTTTACGCTGAGCTGTCTATGTAAATGTATAAGCGTACAAAATAATACATTCTTAATAATTTTCTTACAGCTAATTTTCTAGATCTATGATATTTTTCAATAAGATCGGGACAACAGCAACTTTTGAATGTTTTGTTGAGTGTTAAAATTAAATTTTTTTGTTAAAACAAAACAAACGAAACTCCAAAACTAACTCACAAACTAAAAGTTCAACTGTTAAATTCTACGTCTGTGTTGTGCAATATTTAATATAACTGTGCCAAAGTTTTGCTGTTCTTGTCCAATACTGTCCGAGCAAAATGTATCTGACGGACAGATATATAAACATCGACATAAGTGTTTCATTTTTATAATTTTGCAACAGAACACATAATATATCTACCTGTTACTATCAAGGCATTTTATAGGGCGTGGTAGAAAACAATATATAATATTATACACCTGCGAGTTGAGCGCAGTCTAATGAAGGGTTGAACTTAGCCCCTCTCTCACGCTCTTTCTCACAAGGTGTCGAATTACAAATGTCATCCGCGATCTGTTTTATTTTGAAATATAAATAATATAGTACAGACGCAACCTGTGAACTTCTAAGGAAAAGTGAATTATATCAAATATAATTTAAAACTCATTTTTCCCCGAAATAAAAAAATTACTACTTTAAAATGCAAAACCGATACAGTTTACATAGGGGGAGGCTAATTAAGACATTATTAATATTATCTAAAATATAAAACAAATAACGTAATATTTATAATAAATTGATTTTATGAAATCTAAATCTTGTCGCTAGAGGTTATTTTTTTTTATTTTAGTCTCTTTCCTATTATAAAATTATTTACTATAAAATTAGGTTACCTAGGCTATCTACCTACCCTTAAAATATTGACATGAAAAAACAAAGCGTTTGTGTATGTATCTATAATATACTTACATAAGTAAATATTATATGTATTTATACCATAAGCATAGCTCTAATAAAGAAATAGAAGAATTTACGACAATACTGCCTCGGCAAGAGTAATTTGGTTTTAAATCTGAATATTCTATCACACTCGAGAGTATTAAGAATATTATGGTAGCCTCAAACAGGTGGGAACACACCATAGCCGTATTTCTCCACATGGAGAAAGCTATGGATCGCGTATGGCATCCAGATTTCGATTTAGAGAGCCCGGACGACTTCATCATGCCTCTGGTCATTAAAATATTCACGCTCGTGGATGCATCACTTCGAGACATGATAGGATTGGTAGCAGTCGTCGCAGAGTTTCATTAAAGTGACACGTCACCTGCTTTTAGGCCGTTCGCCAAGTTTTAACCGGCGAACTAAAGACCTCGCAGGCAGCGTAATCCCAGAAACAACTACCTAGTAAAAACTTGGCTATTTTCGCGGTCAGAAAGGGAGCCCACCGGCAAGGAGCCAATGCCTCGGAACAATTTCCGTTCTCTGTGAGAAGGCGAGATGACGACGACTTTGCTATAGTGAGGCAGTCTATTCTAGCCGTTGCCGTTGCCGCCAGCTGTACAAAAGAACCATCGTTTGCTTAGTGAAAATTAATTTCACACCACGAGAAATTAAATACATGCAATGGGAGCTTTTACAATGTAGTTAACTAGCACTATCTCTCTAGGGTCGGTCCCTCATGTCTGAGGATCGTGGTCAGCATCAGGGTTGCATCTGGAGCGGATCATCTGCCTCCACCGGTCTCTGTCCATCGCGTCTCCCACTGTATTGTAAAATTTAGAAGACGACGAGTCTTTTATTTGGTCGGTCCGTCGGTCAGTGTTTCCAACTACTATCAGTCTTTCTAGATTTTTATTGCCTCTAGGCACTGTGTGGCCGAAATAGGCAAGAATGCGTTGCTGGCATATGGTGGACAAACGAGTCTTTATTCGGAACTGGGTCAGAATTGATGCATTGGTGCGTTTTGCTGTCCACGGTATTCTTAACATTCGTTAACTAGCATATGAAACTGAAAAAAATGGCCTAAACTTTTAAATATTAAATTCGTCTAAATTATAATTCAATAATAAATTGCAAATATTTCGAAAAAACATACAACAATGTATTTACGGGTTTTTATTATCACCAGGTAATGCAAACGAGTTAAATAAATTAAATCCACTACAAGTTGAGTCTCCATAAGTGTATCACTCTCTGCATCCCTCCTCCAAGAACATAACATGCAATGCGTTATTATTTAATAATTACATTATGCACCACACCACGCTTATGGTATTTTCAGTGAAGTTTATATAAATGAAATAAGGATACATAAATAGGGTATCCGGTATAAGTGTATTCATAATATTGATAGTACAATTTTGGGCCAAACATAATAGATAGCTACAATCACAAATATTTCGGTGGCTAAGTTGCTCGACAACTTTAAAAGATGCAGGTACTTCTAATACTAATTAATCCATGATCATTAATTGATACATACTAAAAATAAGTATAAGATTAAACAATGACAGATTAATAAGTGAGAATTCACAGTAAGTACATCGTTTACAGGAATCAAAAACTTACAATCACGGCGAGTTTCAATAACGGACTGTCTGTTGACATCAGAAAGTTGCAAAAAACTATAAATAAGGAACCCCAACTTATTGCAAATTCAACATGAATTTCACAGGTATTTTTTTTCAAACTGTTATGATTTCTAGAATGTATTCCGATATGTGCTATATTTAGAATTTACTTTTCAAGGTTTCTGTATAGTTCACTCCAAAGTCTAAGGCGCAGGTCCTAAGGCGAGGACGCGTCGCGGACGGGACGGAGACGAGGTGCGGACGTGATATCAAACGATATAGAAGAGACGAGGCACGGACACAATCTGAATAATAAGGCTGGCCTCACACAACCGGAATATCTTTCTGAACTCATAATGTATGAATATTCTGGTAGTTTACCATCTTAAAAATTCAGATTAATAAGTACATACATACATATATTTACGCTGTATCCCTAACACGGTAATCAGAGAGGACGGAGCGCCAAGCGTCGTGGTCCTAACTTACTTCTTTCGCTTCCTCAAATCACATCATTGTCCTCACACATTTTAGCCTAAGTATGCGAGTGCTTTTGACATTTTCGTCGGCTAATAATCTAACTATTTGATATTCATAAGTCAGCCTTGGTCTTCGTTGGTTTCGTTTACCACTCGCTTTCTCTCTGTAGATTTTCTTCGTCAGTCTTTCATCACTCATTCTTTCAATGTGTCTGAACCATCTAAGCATTCCTAAGAAAACTGACAAACTTCACCACTAGAGGCGCTGATATCGTTTTACTCAAATCTGATACTGTTATCGTCTGTCAAAATCCGTCTAATATTTTGTTTACTACCAACGTTTACGCTGCTTATGAAAAGCTCCTCGAGACTTTAACTCTGCTTTTAATGTAGAAACAGTCCAAATAGAATACGTTATAGTACTTGTCACACGTAACTCTTCCTTATTTTCTAGATCTCTTTTGGCTCTTTTTTGGTTTCTCGCGTTGAACGTTTTTTCTTCTGATTTTATCTTAAAATAAATAAACACGCAGATACTTTAAAATGTATTACTTACGTCACTGTGGATCTAAAATGACAAATGAAAAATTTCAAAGCGTAAATGACTGAGAATTATAAAATCAGTCGATTTCTGTGACACATATTACAGGCTACAAACGTTTACATACTTAGATTACCATTAAATGCACATTATTGATACGATTTCTGTGACACATGTAAGTAGGTATAGTCTATTCATATTAGTTACATAAACGTTCACCTATGTACTTACGATTACTATCAAATGCACTACATTATTACTAAAGGTGGCTTGCACCAACTATTTAAACTCGATTTAAGGATTTGACATGTCGCTTGCACCAACTACTAATTGTTATAGTAGTTATTATAGTTGCAACAATTATATTAGTCGTGAAAATTTTTTTGAAAAGAAGGCGACTAGATATTAGAAAGAAAGAAATAAAAGAAAGAAAGAACAATTTATTTCACTGCCCAGTATAGTGAAAAGCAGTCACAAAAAAACACGAACAAACTGTGTATAACAGTGAAAAAGGCAAGAGCCTCAGCATAGTGCCCCACCTCAAGGGAGCGAGGCGCTGATTTTCAGGCGATGCCTTAAAAAATATAATAAATAAATATTAGTAGCAATGGACTAGACCTACTTATATTTTAAAATAACCTAATTCTCTTATTTTTTTGACGGACAATTCATTCGTACGAAACGAAAGCGACATGTGCAGATCGTATTCAAAGTAATCTCTAACCCTTCGCTTTAACTAAAATCAATTAATAACAATGTATCTAATCCAGAGTCGATGGAGGTGACAGATGTGAACGACAGGAGGGTTTGGCAAGTCGTGGGTTGCCCTCCCTGACTAAAAGTATCCCTCCAAATTGTGCAAACTGCTATGTTCTCTGTAAGCCACATCTGTCCACTAATACTTTATAAAGTTATAGTGCAGACAGGCATAATGTCGATTTATCGATATGTTCGTCGACTTTATAGTTTAGGATATAGAACTGACGGACAGAAAATCAAGAATAAATTACACGGAATTTAGTTATTACGTCAATGTCAACTTCAACTCGAGTTAAAGAACTTCCTTTTAGAATGTTTAACATTATTCAATTCCAAACTACAGTTCACAGCTAAATCAAACCAATCAAAGTGCGGTCACTTCCTGAAAATTACGGTTTTGCAAACAACAGCGGAACTGGTATTGTTTCTTACCAAGAATGGTACATGGGTAGGTATATTGTTTGAGACACACTTATTAAAGCGGATTTGTGCTTCCTGTTGCCAATAAGAACATAAACACAAGTACTTTGAAATGTAATCGATGATAACCAACTGAAATCATACCAACAAGTTATGTGAAATATTAATTCTTATTGCTTACACTTTGAACGCTGTTTGCCAACATCGACAAAACACAACTAGCAAGATCATGTTTGCCCACTCTAAAGTAATCGGACGCTGCACTCTGTCCCTCGCTGAGATAGTCGCCCTAGCATTCAAACAAGTAGTTTACGCACACAAATATGTAATCAGGAAGTACAATAGAGATTAAAGAGACTTGACACGCACACATGTCGTTAATGTAATAATATTCATGTAGGTACCTAGTCACTGCGACTACGTAGAGGTGGCTGAATATAAATAATATCGCATACACACACAAAGGCAGAATTTAAATAAACGTCTCGCGTTGTACCAGGAAGTAGCAGCTCACTCACACAACAACCAACCGATATGAGAAGTATGTTAACGTGGCGCTCGCGCACACTTGTGCGTCAACTACGCGTGGGAGCGCGCGCACATGGCCCGATTGGGACATACCAAGCGAGCCCCTAGACGATACACTTTTTATGACAAGCATATAGCAGCAACCAAGTCGTATATTATAAAAGTGTGTAATTTTAAAATCGATAATTATATATTATGTAATATATATTATATGTATTATATTATACAAGACTTCCCATTTGAAATGCATTAAATATTAACGCTTCACTAAGTGTAGGTACTTAATTCGTTCATTCCAATAATATTATGTAGTTCATTGATATAATGAAATGAAACAATTAATTATTGTAATTCCTTACACGTTTCTAAGACGATCTGCATCTACTTAAGGAAAACATGCATGATTTGATAAGTTTCTACCAATGAAAAGTATGATGCGCAAATATAAAATAAAAATTAAAACATTATTACAGATATTTTAAAACGACAATTTAAAGTTCTTAAATATACGTATTTCGAAAAATATTTTTATTTTTATTAACCGCCACTATCCTTCAACGATCTTTTGTGTTCCGGGCCTCCCTCTCATACGGGTGTGCATTCAGCATTCCCAACCCAGTTTTTTGATCGTGTTGATCCCGAAAAAACGAAGGGGTCATTTTTACTACGCGACACTTGTGAGCTCCAAATCACCAGGGGGATGCTCGTTAAAACATGGATTAATTGTCTATTCATACTTACTTGTTTTTATTTATATATACTTAGGTACATATTACGTATTCTGTGTAGTTATAGGTATTACAATTTATAAAGATCATGTGCTTGTACTCTTCAATACAGATATGTGAATATACCGTGTGAAGTTGACGATTTAAGAGACAAAATGTTTAAAAAAGCCGTACAATCCAATAAAGGCTATGGATCTCAGTGCTCTGAGATCCAAAGCAACAATCGCCGCAAAAGAAACAATTTGTGATTTAATTTGTGATTCCATTCAAACAAAGATTTACATCAGCTTACTTAACAGCAACATAACATTACCCAGTAAGGTTTGGCTTGACTGGGACAGCAAGTGGCGCAATTTTTCGCTATGACATCGTTGCCTAGTTCTTACTGGCACTTGGTTATGTAACGCGAGAACAACGGCAAAGAAACGAGGTCGCGGCTGCGAACGAATGTTCGGAAGTGCGTCGAAACATTACAACATTCTCTAGTTCATCACGATTGCAAATAATGGACACTGATTGAATGGTTGTTTTATGTCATATTTAACTAAAATGAGTAATAAGTAATAACTGTAGCACGATTTATAGTGAAAAATACGCTTAAATTTTGTATGTAGGTATAATTAATTGCTAAACTCTAAAAACATACCCACACGTTATAGGTACCTTATTTTACTGGGTATTGTAAAAGGAATATTATACCTGTATAAATAAGCAAGAGAATTAATAATTTAAACTGTAACTTTTATTTAAAATCAATAGTTTTCCCTCTAATTTGCTACCTTTAATTTCAAACATATGTATTAAAATTAAGTTACAACAATATAATTATTACTTTTATCCACAAAACACCGTAGATAAACTAAAGTTAACCGTTCGCTTTCACAATAAAATTTTATGTCACTGTTATCAACGAAAGTCTCAAAACCAAATTGAGGCGGTTAGGTTAGAAGTCTATGGTAAAGCTGTAGCGTAGCAGAATGATTCTCCTTAGACTTCGCTGTTAGTTTTTTAAATGTTCAAGTTTTCATTTTTGACTTTAATGTAAACAAACAAGAAACTAAACAAAATTTCGCTAAATTTTCAGCATTCGCTGGTCCGACGTATTGTAATACAGGACTTGCTTTGCTTTTCTATGAATATATACACGAAACTATGAAATACTAACAAATAACACTAAATATTATCCAATATAATATATCATTGATAAAATTTTGGTTATTTGTCAAGTGCTTTGTTTTTAATTTTCATGTCACATAAAGGTTGCCTATATTCCTAGATCAAATTAGTGTCATAAATCAGTATTTCAATCAATTCACTCTAATATGTAAATGACACAATTCATTCTAAATGTAAGACAGAACAATAACAGAAGAATATTATTGTTTGCGATGTGCGATGTGATGTGTGTTAAAAATAAAGAATCTCTTATTCTTTATTTTTAAGTGTTTTTTAAAAATACGAATTTTTACACTTATCACGACGTTTTAATTCTTGGTGGTTTTTATTGAAGCACAAACACACAAACCGACAAAAATTCAAAAAATGACAAAAATAGGATATAGTATAACCGTTAAAATCAAATGATAAATTCCTATTTCTATTTAAACCTAAACGACTTTTGATTTTCTATTTTTCTCGATGTAACGTTATTACGTTATAAACTATTAAATGTTTGATATTAGAACATAAAAGACGGAATACTTTATAGCCGGAAATTAATATACGGGGAAGAGGAAATTAGCAAAAGGAACCTCGGCCACCGGAAGTAGGGGGTTGGGGGAGAACGCCCGAATCTCTGATGTTGATGGTGGTCGCGGCCCGGAAAAGGAACTGGGCCACGTAGCGGAAGTGCGAACTCGCCGGCCGTTTCCTTTAGCTTTATATTTTGTGCATTGTGTTTTATTGGTTATATTTACGTTTTTTTTACGAATTAAGAATTAATTATACTAAACTCTACGCTATTTTAAAAAAAAAAACTGATAAGTACATCGGGATACTCAGATGACATCGATCCGTGTCATGTATAATCAAATACCTATGTTACACGTATAACAAAAGGAATATGTACCAAGTTAAAATTAATCTTAATATAATTACAAGAAATATTATATATATATATATGTTATAAATATAAATTTTTAGTCTGTTTCATTCCAATTTGCCAAAAAGGTATAGTGCTTTCATTCACGAAAAAAGATATTAAATTATATTTAAAATAGATTTTGCTATAATTGACTATAAAAACGTTTTTCAGTAAATTTTATTTCGTTTTAATTAAAAAGCCTAAAAAGATACAAACATACATAGCTTCACGCTGTATCCCTAACGGGGTAGTCCGAGAGGACGGAGCGCCAAACTTCGCGGTCCTGACATACTTCTTTCGCTTCCTCAAAACTCGTCATTGTCCTCACACATTTTCGCATAGGTATGCGAGTACTTTTGCACCTAAAAAGATTATTTATTTATATTTTTGGTAAGACGGTTTGAAACGAACTGCATTTTTTAAAATTGGTATAGGTGGTTATGCTGCACCATCTCAGCCGTGGGTCACACGTTACAACTGACCTTTGTCATTGCGACCATTGAAATCTAAATAGATACCTACATGAAGGCAAAACTACAACGACCTAATGAACTATAATATAAAGATTTATGTAGGTATAGAGTTTTTTTTTCAAACTTCTTCAAAAGTGAGAAGTAGTTATATGTATCAGAGTACAGTATAGCCAGAAACAAGAATAAGAGTACGGTACCCCGCCCCTCGTAGGCGACAAGAAATTTCGAAACGTAAGAAATTTCGAAAACCCTCGATATACACCGAGAACACCGCAGGAGTTTTATTAGAGAGATTCATACCTAAAATAAGAGGTCCTCATCCGTAAATAGCTAAGTATATTCAATGTTGGCTTTGATTTGTTTTAAGATGTTGGCTCTTAGCTCTACTAGGTATACCCTGTACGAGTACCTCCTAGACAACATGCCTACGTACAACAGTATGGGTCTATAAATGTATATAAAAGCCCTACAATAAGAGTAACCGTAGACACAATTTCTTCGAAATCAACACGGACGAAGTCGCGGCCTAAAGCTAGTGTTAATTTAAAGTAGTAATTCAAACTAAGAATTAAAATAAAATTCGGTATAGGTAATCAAAGTTCGGTATATAATTTTTTCCAATGTAATTTTTGTTGTCACCCTAACAATAACATTCTGTCCGTGGTTTACATTATAATTTTTAACAATAGTTATTTAATGTGTAATCCTTGAATAACAAAAATTCTAAAAATTTCAATAGTTAATGATTCGAAGTCTCGTAAATTTATTGTGGAAAATATTAACTTTAAATCGCATATGGTTTAAATCAGAAAAAGTAAAATTATAGAATCGTATGTAGTTCTAAGTTACTAATTGTGATGCTCTTTTAAATATGTACATAACATAATTATGTAATTCCCAATTAAAATTGCGATAACCTGCCTCCGTCTTTTATTCTATGCCTGTTGTAAATATAACATAAATATAACAATAACAAATATTACAATCTGCTACAATAACAAAAACACGGTTTGTCGGCAAGCATTAGAAATAAATTCAGTGGTAGACACATCACATTCTGCAGGTGTAATTTTTATTTGGATCTGTCCAATAGATATACAATAACATAGCAATAAAATATTTCAGTAAGTTCATGATGAATTAATGACGCAGGAACAACTGCCTATGTTCATGTTCAGGTATCAAAAACTCCAGTAACTAAAAGCAATAACTAAAAGAAAATAAACTTGAGTTTCAAAGAGTACCTAGTCTTCACATTATACCTATCTATATTTGTGTAAGTATATTTTTTTTCTTATTTCATGGCATGGCGCACAGATTAGCGCATTTGCCAATGTCACGGATATTTTGTCTTATCGTAAAACTCCTCCAATAAAGTGATAGTAGGCTTTACCGCTTTACTGAAGTTACAAAGGACTTTTTGGAAGAGCGCGAGAGCTTCAGCTACACATGTTCATTTAGACCTAATCCATTCTTTTCACTTTTACAGAAATTTAAAACACTATTACTATCACCTTTGTACTTTAAAACTCCCAAAAATGTAAAAAATAGAAAATCTAATTAAAATGACAGCCTCACTTCTCCCGTTCCCGCCAAAAATTCTTTGTGTTGTGTATACAAAAGGTTTTTATACGGTAAATGAAGAGAAGTAGGTAAGTACATATAAATATTATTAATGGGAAACCCATTTTACTTACTATAGTATACTATCTGACAAAATACAAGATTAAAATACAGATCATTGAATATTGAAATATAAAAGTTAAAAACCACAATAGAACGAATGTACAAAATATTTTCCGATTCTTTTAAATTATGTTTAACAATACAACAATTACTCAAGTAGGTATACGTAACAAATTATAACTGAATGCATCTCATCTAACGTGAAAATGTCGACTAAGAAAGCAGCTTCAAGATCTGCGGTCACGGTCACGTACAGACAGCCGCATATCGCGCAGTCTTTATTTTCCAAATTACAGCTTACATACATAACTCCACAATGAACGCCTGCGTGCCGCCATCGCACCAGTAACGGCAACAAGTAACAAGGGTGTGAGCGGGATAGAGCTAATGGGCAGCGCGGAGCGGGAGAAGGGAGCAACAGGTAAAGATTCCGAGGCCACTTCCGTCTTGGCTGCCGAATATTTCTGTCTCGAACCGGTAGTGGGACGGCGGCCAGGGCACACACAAGATTATCTCGGCTTGTACACAAACACTAACACATAGGAACGATTGGCTCTGCACTCTACCTCTCGTCTGCTCCAGTAGGATTCAAAATAGAGAATGTCAGCTAGAAATTGTGCTATATCAATTCCATCTCAATACATAATAATTGATGTAGATTACAAAAAAGAAATATGTATTTATTAATAAATTAAGTGATCATTTCTAAATTTACTTAAATACAGTAAGGTACTAGATAAATTTCAGACAATTCCAAAAATGAAATATTTTCTTCAAATAAATATTTAGAAGAATTTCTAAGATTACGAAAATGATTCATTTTACTACCCACAAGCTAATGTACGTATTTTAGTAGTCAGATGAGCTCAGCGAAACCGGTTAGCGTTCATATTGTCTTTGCACCAGGAAACCGCTCACTCAGCCGGTTGCTTTGCTCAAGTGTTTCCTGTGCTTTGTCTAAGCACTGTCACGACATCAATAATTGAAAATTTAACGAACTGAAAATATCCGTTATACTGTAGATCCAAAAACACGCTGCCAAGTGTATTCTTTGTGTACATATTATTATTTAACCTACCTATACATTATCTATACCTTTGAAATGTTGCAAGATAAACTGATTCATTACACAAATTCTCTAAGCATATACTTATGCTAAGACAAATTACTCAAAATATTCAACCACAATACGAATTATATATTATGTACTTACTAAGAAAAGTACTGTTTGTACCATAAATCATTCCACATGACCTAAGCATGTTATCAAGAAGAAGTCGTATCGCACATGCTATTACATTACAAACAAGGAAATATTGCTAGTTATTAAAAACTGGCGCGATGACGTAATCGATAGTACTTCCGCGTGCCCTCAGTATGCATGTACGTGTAGAGTAACACAATTGAGAAGCCTCCTAGCTATTTATAATAATTGGCATAAACTTTACTAAAAGACCCGAATTTATGAAAATGTCTGGTTATATTATACCGCTAACGGTTTTGCGGAAACACTGCACGTAGGAAAGCATAAAAATGGGACTTGTCTCACTCCCAAAGTTTATCTCGACAGTATGTGAGGCTATACCGAGGAGCGGAGTTCGGGGGGAACGATGGCGCGCGTCCGTCCGCCCGCACCGCCACCACATCAGTTCGCGTCGGAGAGTCGCCCGCGAGACTCGTTCTTGATTTTAGATCCCTCAGATACGGTGCTGGTTTACGGCGAGCCGTAACACGACACGTTTGGAGGGACCGCTACTGCAACGCGTGTGCCTGGTGCTTTGTATACACTGGATACTGTGCTACTAGTGTTGTGACTATGCTGCATATGTGCTGATTTGTCAATTTCCTGTCATATTTTTGGATTTCTAACGACACAGCCAGTTCCGGATCAGCTTGGTCGGTGAGTAGCGACTCTTATCGCAGACACGATATCATGAACTTACGCATTTCCGACCGCACCCGATAAGACCGCAATACGGTCCGGTCCGTACAGTACGGAATTCGATACGACTGGTGATAACTATTGTTTTAGACAATCTTAAACAAGGACTACCGAAGTTTTTATAGTTTTTGAAACATACTGTAAACAAAAACAAATGCGAAAAATAGTGTTTTAGAAAAACATTGCTTCTAACAAAAGTATCTAAGTAGGATAATTTAAAAGGTGAAAAGTGAAAAGGTTAACGACTACTAACCACTACATTATTTGTTCACTGACTTTAAGACGACTAAAAATTTTCAATCCCAAAAATTTGTTGACACTTTTAAAAACATGATAGTTTTAAAAGATTTTGGTTAAATCGTTACGGAAAAATATACGTACATATCTGTTTTTCCATATTGTTATATCCTCTCTTTTTCTTAATGTTACTGCAAGGAATATAGAATAAGTGTAATAATAATCACCCCTCCGTTGTAACAACTATCATAGGCTGAAGACCCCTATGAAAATTAAACCGAGCAGGTGGCAATCCTGACATATCTCATTAGATTTATGAACGGGAAGTTATGTGACTTGATTAGATAATAAATTAAGTTACTTAGAAATCGTTGTTGGTCTGAGTTATTTTTTAATTCTGCAAAGAAACCCAGTAATGTTGTAACCTAGGTTATCAAATTCAGATAACATTTGTAGTCATCCGGCTATAGATATTAAAAATATCTACATCCGCTTTACTTTTATTAAAAAATGTTATTCGCTGGACTAATATCATCAGGAATGTACCGATTTATAGTGGTTTTACAAATGATTAATAAGTACATTATCATAAACACCTAAATTGTAATCTAAATAAAGAAAAATATAACAAGTAGTTCACGGTACATTCGAACAATTCGATTTGTTATGAATACAAGTTGCAAAATAATGTGATCATAAATATGTAAAAATAATCAAAATCTTCTAACGATGAAATGGAAAACACATCAAACATTTTACAATTTAAAGGCTGAGATCTAAGAAAAGCTAAAATATTTATCGGCTACATAATAAAAGTGAATAAAACTTTAGTGTTATTACCCATTATATCGATTACATAATAAAATTACATTAACAAAAACAACTTTTCAAATTTGTATAAATCGTTTATGTACAAATACTTACCTAAATGTACGTCGGTGCACAATTCTGTAATTGTCATTGGAACATGCATTAAAAAATAACTCGAAAATTGCAAGAAAACCGATGCTTAGCGCCATCTATTATCTGTAGTAGTCATTCTGTTTACAATAATTTATTTGTATATATAAAAATGTATGTAATCGCTAAACTCCTACACCATTTGACCATGAAAGTTGGCATGTATATTATGTATTTTTTTCATGGAGAAAGTTTTTATACTATACCTACCCTTTGTTGTAAGTCGCCGCCACGCGGACGAAGTCCCAGGCAAAAGCTAGTAATATATAAAGTAACAGAGTAATCTAATAGATAATATAATAATCAGAGTAACAAAAAACTGTGATTTTCCCTATTTACAGATAATCGGAATGAAAGTGGTCAGCTTACAATTGCCGTCCGGACCCAGTATGGAGCGGTTACCGCTGCCATTTAGTCCGACGGAGCTTTTGTGGCGATACCCACTGCCTTGGGCGCCACCGCCACCTTCACCTCTTGGTGACACGAAAGCTCAACTACCAGCAGGTTTACCGCCAGAACCGAGACTATGGACAAGAGAGGATGTAACAGTTTTCCTGAAATGGTGTGAAAGAGAGTTCGATTTACCTAATTTCGATATGGATCTCTTCCAAATGAATGGTATTGAAAATAACAAAGAAATGAATATCTAATTATACGTACATATTAGAACACCATCTAAATAACTTTTCTTTTGTCTACAGGTAAGGCTCTGTGCCTACTAACGAAAACTGATCTAGGTGAACGCTGTCCAGGAGCCGGCGACGTTTTGCATAACGTTTTACAGATGTTAATGCGTGATGCTGCACTGCTGGGCAGAGTTCCGTCTTCACCAGTGACACCAACGGCTCGCGCCGCAGCTTATCCGCCTTCGCCGCATTCACATCCGCCTACACCGACTTGGACAGTTGACGGTTTCCATCACTTCCACGCAGCAGCAGCAGCTGCACAACCCAACTCTGTTACCTTGAGTCCTGCACCATCCGTTGATAGTTCTGGCAGTCCACAACGCGGAGAAACAGTTAGTTATGCCCCAGCATACGCCCCACCTGCTCCTACTCAACCCCAAGCTGCCAGCTCTGGAAGTAATAACTCTGACTCCGATGAAGAAGCACAGTTTGCTCCTCCACCACGATCACCGAAAGAAACTGCTATAACTAACCCTACAACACAGTCACACCCAGCGACACAACATTCACATTACCGCACGCAACACAGAGAATTCTTTCCAAATGATATGCCGGAATCAAATACAAGTAAGTTGCAATTATCTCCTATTACTTAAAATCTGTAATAGGTACATATAAGAATCTTTTAAATAAAACAACATTTTTATCATAAATGTCGGATAGTTCATTCGAAATTGTTATTAACTGAAATAATTTTTTTTAGATGGTAGACTTTTATGGGACTTTCTTCAACAGCTGTTAAACGATCGTACACAAAGATACACTAATTACATCGCATGGAAAAACAGAGAAACTGGTGTATTCAAAATAGTAGATCCTGCTGGACTTGCCAAGCTTTGGGGTATACAGAAAAATCATCTTTCAATGAATTATGATAAGATGTCACGTGCACTAAGATACTATTACCGTGTCAATATACTTAGAAAGGTGCAAGGAGAAAGACATTGTTACCAGTGAGTAAATCACGAAAATTTATTTTTAAGAAAATTATGATGAACCCGAAGTTCAATTAATAGGTGAAAATATGGTAAAAACAAAGAAATTTTAAATTTGTTTTTGTATTACAGATTTTTAAGAAATCCAACCGAGCTGAAGAACATAAAGAACATTTCACTTTTACGGCAACAAATGAGTCCAACACGAGTGACGCCCCAAGCAGTTGTAAAAACAGAAATGAAAGAAGAACGCTGTGAAGAAGAAGCGATTGATGAAGATATGCCAACAGACTTAAGCATGGCGGCGTCTGAACCGTGGAGAAAACGTGCACGATCAGATCCCGCATCAGGACCATCACCAAATGATAAACACCGCATTAGTGCTTTAATCGGCGATAATATGATTTTGAAACAAGAATCTGATTATTCTTCCGATCATTATGCGCTTAATCTTAAAAGTGAAAAATGTGAACAATGATCATTGACAATGTATAACGCTGGACACTATTATACAGTGCAATGCGCTTTATTAAAGTTGGACACTTACAGTGCGATACACTCTAATACATACTCAATGTGCAACCAGCTCCACCCACTAAAACTCTAGTCAAATTCCTCTCAGGACAGGTTTCTTAAGTCTTCCTCTAAAAATATTTGTGATTTTTAATTATTATCAAGTTATGATATAGTATTTCTGATTACTGAGAGTACTTTGACAGATTTAGAATGGCCTATGGAGTTACAATTTACAAACAGGGTATGGGACCTTAATGTTGCCTTTGTGCCAAGTGATTTTTTCTAATAGTGTCAATTACCTTTGTTAAGTAGATAGCAAAAAGGATAATTTGTGTTTATATATCATGAAGAGACTGTCTTAACATTTTGTGCAATGGATTATTATGAACTGCTTGGATTGAGATATCAGTCACAGCTGTTGCCAAATGTCAGTAATAAATGTAAGTGCACATACTGTATGTGCTCATTAATGCATTTTGTAATTTAATTACTTAGTTATAATGTTATAGGTTTATTTTTTGTTTATAACTGTTAACTAAAAAGAGTAACTACAGAAGAAACATATAGAGAACTATATTGGATAAAAACACCTTTGTTGTCTTCCATTACTTCTTTTTGGCAAAACATTCAATTGTAGCACATTAACCACTACCACACCATTTTTGGCATAACCTACCACATTTGGCAGCTCCGAAATAGTGTATACTTGTTTAAAAGAAAATGTTTTTAGCCAGCTATAGCACAAGACAATAATGTACCAAATATGCCTTGAAATTAATACAAAAAATATCCACTGTGATAAAAAAATATAAAAGTGGTAGAAAAGTAGAATAATGCTAGATCTTTTACTCAAAACAATTTCCAGCTACAATTTTCTGTGATCTCTTTTAACAATGTTAGATAAATTTCATAAGGGATAGTATATTATGTGTAAATATTAGTTTAACAAATAGCTATAAGAAAATGACTGTAAAATAATACCTACATATTGTAAATGGTTTGTAAAACAAAATATGGAGCTTTATTAAAGTACCTAGTATGACATTATGTACTATTGAAACTTGAGTTTGTATTTTTACAATGATTTCTACTTTGGCATATTTTATGCATGATTCCCATCTTGTTGTACACAACATGAACATGATTGTTTTATAGTGAAAATATTGTCAGAATTTATTATAACTTTATAACTTAAAATAAATGAAAAAAATGTTATCGAAAGGCTAAAATTTCATTCTGAAATTCACTGCCCACCTATCCCTATTAATAATACTGCCTACTTATAACTTCATATTAATCTGAAGCACTTTAAAATTTCAGGGGAAAAATAAGCTTAGGACAGTAACTTGGCCTGTATGAAAAATAAAAAAACATAATATTAGAAATACTATAAATGATTTATTTCTTACATATCGGTATCACATTTGTTACACTTATTCAGACTAAATATACTAGTAAGGTTGCAGTAATTACATATTTGTTTTGCATTATTATTATTTGTTTTGCATTAGGCTATAGGTATGTATTGTAGTCTATTTGGTAATTGTCATTTTTTCTATTACTATGAAAACAATATAAAAAGCCAGAAATATTAATATAATAGTTATATCAGTTAACTTTGTAACTTTAAAATAAAGGATTTTTTTCCTCTTTCTGCACCACTTGGTACAAGTTCATTCAGTAATATTCAATAGTAAGGGGTAATTGACGAGATGGCGATTCAATTACCACAACTCTACTGGATTTTGATGTTAATCTGTAATAACATCAAACTACAGTTTAATGTTATTACTGATTTTCTGGCAGTTGATTTTGGAAAAATATAATATCATCTGCTATAATAGTGGAAGCAGTTCTTACTTGACCATCATCCATTTTTACTTCACCATAAGATAGTTTGCCTGTAACATACACTCTTTGACCTTTTTTCAGATATTGATAGACTGTGTCTCTAAGTCCTGGTTTAAAAACACTTATTCTGTGCCAATCGGTTCTATGCAGAATGTCTCCTGACTCATATTTGTAGTGAAAGTGGGTTGCCAGTGGGAAATTCACTACAGGATGCTCTTGAGTACCTCTCTTCTGAGGATCTGAGCCAACTCTCCCAAGAAGGGTGACTTGATTTATTGCTAAAAAAATCAATAGCATAAACTACACATTATACTAATATTATTCAACATATTGTACAATTAATTACAAAAAGCACATACTCTTCTCAGTTTTTTGACTATCACATCTTACACTTGACATGTGAATATTACGGTACTGGCTTTCCAAAAATGGACACATATAGGTTTGAAACTGAAAAATTACAATTTTAATAAAATTAAACATCTTGGCAGTTTTATAATCTGAAATAAATTTAATCATACAGAGGTTACACATAATATGTGGTTGGTTTGATCCACAATAAAGAGTACTAGAAAGAAACCAGACTGATAGAAATTATAGTGGTGGTCACATAATTAAAATAAGCTCTGACTCTTTGAATGGTTCTTTGTTGGCTAACAATATCATTCATAAGTCTTCTCGTGGGTTGTTTTTCTAGGTCTCTGTTTCCTAATTACATTTTCTGTCATATTAAACTTCTTGAAATGCTTCGGATTCTTGACCATATCTTTGGCGAAAAATGACGAAAATGATATTAATTATGGGAGTAAGTTAAGCTAGTTTTTAATTTAAGCGCAATGATGTTAAAAGCAAACTTTTTTAATATGCATGCTGCTGGCCACCTAATTAAAGATAGTTTATGTTTCATGTTCTTAGTTTAAAAAACCAGCTCTATACAGCTTATCAAGAAACGCGCTTAAATAATATTTACATCATTGTTTAAGTGTGTTTCTTGATAAGCTGAATAGAGCTGCTTTTTTTAACTAAGAACATGAAACATAAACTAATCTTTAATTAGGTGGCCAGCAACATGCATATTAAAAAAATTTGTTATTCATTTTTAAAATGCCATCAACCTCAGGCCTCAACCATTGCTAAATACAAATTTTTATTGTCTTTATTTTAATAATATGGTGTTAGTGTAATGATAAATAGTAATTAAAGTAGAAACTTAACTTCTACTATCATTAAAGTTGTATGTAGGTAGCTTAATAGGTGTATTTAATTATGTAACCACCACTGTATGTAATGAAAATATAGCAAATTCAAATATGTAACTATTTAATTAGGTATTTATTTTAGAATGTTTTTTATTTTGATTAAATATTACTTTTCCAATGTGTAGTAGTATTACACATATTATTATATTTAATTAATGAAACCACACTCGGCATTTAATATAGTACATATTACCAAGGTATATTAGTATATTTTTGTATGGTAAAAATAATTTTCAAACCAATCAAAATTTGTGAAAAGATACTAAAAACAAGAAACTAAAGCTAAGGTTTAGAATGTCACTATGGGTAAAATTTTGGTAAAAAAACATGATAAGTATTCAAGATTTAAAGTGTCACTTTACGAGTTTAAAATTTTCAAGATATTAATTTTGTAATTTCTATATGAATACTGTTTTTGGTAAGGTTATGTTAGGTCAGCATTTTTACCCTTCGATCACAAACAAAAAACTAGATACACAATCAACGCTCCAAAAATGACCGAACCAAATGTGCGCTCAAAGGAGTATTTGAGCGCACTTCTGTTTTAATGGTATTCGAAAACGCTAGCAGCGAACATGTCAAAGTGCTCCTTCAAAAATTGTAAAAATAACACATCTAGAACACTAAAAAAAGACGCGAGTTCTTATTTTCGGTTAATCAATAAATAATATTACTTACATGTTCATTATTTCATTATAGTAATAATATTACATTGCTCTTTTTTATTAAATTCGTAATCACATTTTTAAATATTGTCTGACAATATTTGACTTATCCCTGTCACTTTCACGTAACAAATCAAAATGACATGCATAGCAACGCAAATAGATTTTATTTGAATTATATTTTATGCACGAGACTAAGATTGCATTTTAAATATTTTATTTAACAAACTTCGTTTCAATGTCATGCAAGAATCGTTTACGAGCGTTTATAACCTTATGGTTTGACAGTAAGGTCTACTTTAGATTAACACAATATTGGCGATACTACCTTACAATATTAAAAATATATACGTCAATTCTGACAATAATTTGTTTAAATTTTATACGAGATTGTGAATCTAGTTCTTTATTTGTGATCGAAGTTTTTACCACAACGGGCGACTAGAGCGAGCGTGCCGCGGCAGCGGCCGGCGAACCGCCAGATCAGAATTCGGTTTATAAGTACTACATTTAACTTTGGTAACTTGCCCCCTTACAGGAAATTCAATTACTTCGTTCTGTGCCCTTACTCCTCTCTTACGCAGTACCTAAGTAAACTTTGACATTTAAAAATTAATAAATATAAAGGTTTAACATTATTGTAATTCCTAGTTCAGGGTCCAGGAAGTGGGAACACATTTCAAATATACAATAATCTCATGGTTTCAGTTGATTCAATTTAGAACGATATTTAAGATAAATAAATTATTATACAAATAAGCAGTTATTGGTAGTTTTCCGAATTCGTTAAATACAATTGCAACGGATAATGGCAAATTATACACACTATATCTATTCTTTGAAGTCATTACTTGTATTATTTGATTTATCATTATTATTTTGTAATATAAATACATAATGTCTACCTCCCTAACCAAAAAAGAATGTAAGTACTACATCTAAAGTATACAAGCTTACCGGCGGGGTTAGGTTAGAAAAGTTAGCAAATATTGGTTTCACAACTTACCCTTGAAATTCGAAACATCGTTGATGAAGCTTGAGTTTCAGCACTAAACTAAAACGTAGAGATTACTTACTCAGTGCATTAAACAAAGTAATACATGTATGTAATGAAAAAAAAATTAAAATTTATGTCAAACTTTTCGATGTTATTAAAAAAAATAAGAAAAAAAATAAGGCGTGCAAAATTTTTAATTATTATTATTTATTGTTCTTGAGGCATTGGTAACAAGACCATCAGCCTAATTGTCCCTAACTCTCCTCCAGTAAAGTGATAGTAGGCTTTAATGAAGTTTAAAAGGACTTCTTGGAAGAGCACTATACTATCACTGTTGTACTTCAAAACTCCTAAAAATGTCAAACATAAAAAATCTAAATAAAATGACAACCTTACTTCTCCCGTTCCTGCCAAAAAGTCGCGTCCAAAATAAAGAGAATATAACACAGATTAGAGAATCACTATCACAGAACATATATACTCCAAATAACTATGTTCTTAAAGACGGCATTTATATCAAAAAATTCTGCTAGTTAGACCGCAAATCAATTCCACAACTGAGAAAACAACAATTACGTGTACCAACCTACCAAAATAAAGTTAGTGATGTCCACCTAATTATCGCCAGTAGTGCTGTGCAATTCAACATCATTATCAATATTTGGTACATAACCTCCCAATGATCATTAATAAAAATAAATGAGAAACTGGCGATATATTTTTATTAAATTAATACAAATAGACAAACAGTAAGCTTAACAATCAATTTAAAAGTAATTTAAAAGTTAGTATTGAAAGTATTACAAAAACTTTATATGCAGTCTACATTAAAATTAACGTTACAGTAAAAACACGGTAAAAACAGTATTTATGCATAAATCTCTATACTACTTTAATATACACTACACAGATTATTGAGTACCTACAACGGGAGGCCAAAGACGGAAATATATTACATAAGTAAATAAAATTTTTGTAATAATATTACTACTTTTCCCTTTTAATATATTTTTTCAGAATTGTTTCACTAAATCAATTTACCGATCTCGTCTTAACGTATTTCGATTCATTCGAATATGTTGCATTAACTTGTTCATCATTCTAGAAAGCCATATCGTAATGTTGGTCATACAATAATGAACTATGGTAATGAAGGCGCGTAAATTATATACTGATTTATATTTCTTTATATTTTTATTCCGACATACAATCACAGAAGTACATAACAACTATACACGGGCGTACAATGCCATAATTTGTTTACAAAACTCATATTACGCGCAAGCGCACAATGTTAACATTGTAAGTAAGCATAGAATAAAATGTATATATAAAAAAGTATGCGTGTCTGTAAAATATTTAATTATTTTAATAAGTATGCCCACATCACCCCCCTCCAGAGACCGTCACTACGGGCGATAATTGCAGTAACGAGTAGGAAATTTCACTTGCTGACCTGACCGAGTTATACGAAGTGGATCTTTCTTGGGGTCAGATAATTTGTCTGGCGACAAGCTGTGAGTTGGCGGTCGAGTGGAAGGTGTGTGTACAGTCGGTGTAATGACAGGTGGTTGTGTGATAAAAGTGTATGTGGTTGATGTGTCTGAATTAGACAAGATGTAGGCTGGTTTAATACGGTCTACTGATACTGTAACTGATTTTCCGTGTAATTTTATTTTGAAAGTTTTGTCTTCACGTGCTAAGACTTCGTGAGGACCTAAATAGGCGGCTTTGAGCGAACTTTTTTTGGTGTCGTCTCGTAGGAATACATGAGATGACGTAGCCAGATCCTTGAAAATGAAGGTGGAGTGTAATGTGACGCGAAACCGGTGATGGTTGAAGATTTTTCACGAATGAGCGTAATCTGGACACAAATTGTGTCATATCGAGTGTTTCGTCAACTTGAGAATGAAAAAGTTCGCCGGGCAATCTCAATGGTTCACCATATACTAATTCTGCTGAATAAGTGCCGTGCCGTGCCGTGAAGATATTCCTTATGAGCGGAGCGGATACCTAGTAAAACTATAGGCAACGACTCGACCCAATTTTCATTCGCATGGCAAGTTATCGCTGCTTTTAGTTGGCGGTGAAATCGCAACGGACTTGTTGCGTTGCATGCGGGGTGATATGCGGTTGTTCGGCTGTGTCGGAATCCAACTATCTCAGAAAGAATTTTGAATAAGGATGATTCAAATTGTCTGCCTCTATCTGTCACTATATCGGTGGGACAACCGAATCGAGAAATCCATCCACTGACTAGGGCCCTAGCGACTGTCTCAGCAGTGATATCTTGCAATGGTATTGCCTCTGGCCATCTTGTAAAGCGATCAACGGCTGTGAGGCAGTAACGATATCCCTGCGAGAGAGGCAATGGTCCGATGATGTCAATGTCAATGAACATGAACCTTGATGAAGGTGATTTAAAGTTACCTAGAGGAGAAACTGCGTGGCGCGTAACTTTGGAGCGTTGACAGGGAACACAGTTCCGAGTTCATTCTCTGCAGTCTTTTTTATTTCGGGCCAAACATACCTTTTTGCGACCAATCTAATTGTTGCGTTCGCGCCGGGGTGACTTAGACAATGAAGGCTGTTGAAAACTTGTTCACGCCATTCTTTTGCAACGTACGGTCTCTGTAGGCCGTCCTTATCGTCACAATAGAGCTCAGCGTGTGTTCCTGGCACTTTGATTTTCTTGAGGTGCAGTGAAGTGTTGGCTTTCAATATTTGTTGGAGCTCATTGCCTGTCCGCTGTGAATTTGCTAACTGCTCCAAATGTACTGGCTGGGCTATCTCTTCAATTCTCGATAATGTGTCGGCTACTACGTTGTTTTTTCCAGAAACATGCCTATGTCTGTTGTGAATTGCAAGATGAAGTCGAGATGTCTGAATTATCTCGGTGAACCTCTTTTCGCTGATGAAAGGCACAGGTAAGAGGTTTGTGGTCTGTGTAAACCACAAAGTCCCTTGCTTCAATCATTTGCCGGAAATATTTGATGGATTCTTAAATTGCCAGAAGTTCGCGATCATACGGAGAGTACTTCTGTTGAGCATAGGTCAACTTACGTGCGAAGAACCTGAGTGGTTGCCATGAGTTTTTTTTTTTTTAACTGCTTCCCCTAACATATTATTTGGTCAGGGACCTTGTTTTTCTTTTGATACTTTCATGCTATTCTTCTTTCATCTGAGCCTTTCGAATTCATACGTCACATCCATTCATCTCATTCATTCTTTGGCCAAAAAATTTTTGTGTACCTATTTTTCCATTTCTTATGTTTTATTTATTCTTTATTTATATAATCATCTTAATCTATTACATTTCTCTTATATTAGTACATTCTTGTTTTCTTATTCTAGCATTTATTTATTTGTATCTTTGTTTATACAAAATTTACTTATTTACTCTATCTGTCTTATTTACTTTTCGTTATACATCTTCAACTCCGTATTCTTGACATCTTACTTTATACTCTTATCTTTAACATTTATATCTTATATTTTTATTTTCTTATTGTTAACATTTTTTATTTTATTATTTTTACTACTTATATACTATTGCCTTATTTTATATCAATTTTTAACTTTCTATTTCTTAACTTAACCTCTGACTACATATCTGAGGGGGTAATCTTAATTTAGTTACATTATTTTTCTGTTTTCCATTTTTCACTTGTATTACCACTTATATACTCTTCCATTCATTATATTTAAATACTAGCTTATTCTATTCCTATAATTTTCTATCTTAATATGGGATACTAAAACTATATGCTTATCATACGTTTTGTATCTCCTTAATACTATCTTATTTTACACTTTTTATTTGCTTAGTACACTTCCACATTAACTATATACATACTACTAATACTTATATTACTATACATATATATTTGCTACTATTTATCTTTACTTACTTCATTTCTTTTACTTACATTTTTTACAATCTTAACACAATAATTTATAAATATCTCCCTTTTCAGTTTATTGCCCAGTATCTCGCTAAGGTTTTGTTGACTGATTTTTGTGTCTATTTTATTTTCAACTTCGTATCTGTCTCTAGCGAAGACTGGGCATTCTACAAGCAAATGTATCACCCCCTCCCCCACCTCATCATCACAGATGCACGACGGGCTCTCCTTGCACCTAAATCGGTGAAGGTACTCTGAGAACCCGCCGTGCCCCGTCAATGCCTGAGTTAGGTAGTAGTCCATTTTAATTTTCCGCACTAATGGATAGGCCGCTACCGCACTGGGGAAAAACACTTTCGTCACACTCGCTACCTCATCTTCCAAATATCTTACATTCCACCTTTCAATGCTGTCCTTTCGCAATACCTTTTTAACATACGATGCCGGACACCTTTCATAGTTCGGCCTAGTCTTCATCTTTTGCGCAGCTTCTTTCGCTAGTTCATCTGCTCGCTCATTTCCCCTCACCCCAACGTGAACCTTGACCCAGAACAGTCTAATATCCCTGCCAGACTTGGATATCGCTGTTATGTTGTTCCGGGTCTTGACCACCAAGGGGTGGAGGGAAGTTCCTCCCGTAATCGCTTCCAAGGCCGAACGTGAGTCACTATATACGCTACAGAGAGGCTCCTCGCTCTTCAATATTTTTTCCGTCGCCTCGGTCAGCGCCAGAAGTTCCGCCTGGAAGACGGTGCAACAGTCCGCCAGTTTGAGCTTTCGGGTTCCGGTTTCGACCTCGCCTCTCCATATGGAGAGTGCCGCCCCTACCTTCCCCTCGATCCGGCTGCCATCCGTATAGATGGCTAGAGCTTGCTCTCCCTGGTGTCCTGCCCCACCCTCCCCCAGGCATTCGAACTCCAACGCCTCCCTCAGCACCGGGTGTGGTAAGTCTTGCACATTGAACTGCCTCTCCATCTCCCGGTCCCCCAATACCGCCCGAGAGTACCCCCTCCTGGCCTCGTAAAATAGGGCTGCTTCACGCACCCTGAGGTCAAGCGGGAGAATCCCGGACAGCAGCAGGGCCGAGTTCAGAGAGACAGTTCTGTAAGCTTTAATAATTTTTTGAAGAAATCCCTTCTGCACCGTACACAACTGTTTCCTTACATACTGTTTTTCCACTGCATCCCCCATACACTCGCCGCATACATGATGGTCGGTTCGACCACCGCCACGTATATGGTTCTCACCACCTCCGCCCCCAACCCCCACTGGGCTTTTGCGGCTCTCGACAGTTGTTTATGTATATTTGTGGCCTTACGCCACCCATTAACGACGTGGGTGTTAAAAATTAATCCAATGCTTAGGACCGGGGAGTCAAACTTCAGTTTGTTGGTCAACACCATGGCCTTTGTTTTTTGTGGCCCAAACCGAAGCTTATTACGGACTCCCCAGTCCTAAACATACTGGAGGGTTGCATTTGCCCGTCCCTGTACCTCCGCGGTGTTATTTCGGGAGAAGATGAGGACCACATCGTCGGCAAAAGCCTGGCAATGATCTCCCCTTCCCTCTAACCCTTTCAGTAGGGGGTCCAACAACACATTCCATAACGTTGGGCCCCCTATAGATCCTTGCACACATCCTTTATCAGTCACTCTCTTATATTCCATTCCGGCATACCTCACTCTTACCGACCTTTCAGAGAGATAGCTGTCCAGCATTCTTCTCAAATTTGACGGGCACCTCAGATCGGCTAACCCACACCTAATTGCAGGCCACCATGCACTGTCGAAAGCTCCCTCTATTTCAAGTGAAACCAAGATGTTAATTTTCTTATTCCCTATTTGGACTTTAAGGTATTTGATCATGACATAGAGGGAGTCCTCCGTACTGCGCTGCGGCATAAAACCGTATTGGGCCCTGCTGAGTTTTGGCTGGACATGCCATCTCACAAGGGTTGCCATGAGTTACCTTGTAGTTGCTGTAAGACTGCACCCATTGCGAAGTCTGATGCATCCGTCACCACGGCGAATTTTGCCCCGCATTCTGGGTGTGCCAACATGGTAGCTTGACAAAGATCATTCTTGCAGGCTTTAAAGGCTTCAAGTTGTTCTTCGTCGAAATGCACTGGGTGTGATCCTTTGACTGATCCAATTAGCAATGCATTTAACAGAGCCTGATGTTTAGCTGCATTGTGTAAAAATCTTCGATAGAAATTAATCATCCCGAGGAAACGTCGCATATCACACACTGTTTTCGGGACTGGGTACTTTTCGATGGCTTCGACCTTCGCTGGCAGAGGTGTGGTGCCTTCTGCTGATATTTTGTATCCCAAAAATTCCACTTCCGATACCCCAAAGACGCATTTTGATACGTTTATTACCATACCGTACTCTTTCAGTCTTGTGAAGAGTTGGTGCAGGTGCTGCTCATGGGTTACCTGATCTTCCGAGAATACCAAAAAGTCATCAAGATATGCGTAACAGAACTGTAGCCCACGCAGCATCTCGTCCACAAACCGTTGGAAGGTTTGTCCGGCGTTACGAAGTCCGAACGTCATGAACGGGAATTCGTAAATACCGAATGATGTTATTATTGCGGTTGTCTCAATGTCGTCTGCGCAGACCAGTATCTGGTTATAGGCTTTAACTAAGTCTATTTTGGAGAACACTTTACACCCTGACAAGTTATGAGCGAAGTCGTGTATATGATGAATGGGGTATTTGTCGAGAATGGTACGGGCATTTAATAACCTATAGTCTCCACAGGGTCGCCATCCATTATCTTTTTTCGGCGCTAAAAGTAAAGGCGAAGCCCAAGGTGACTGAGAAGGTCGACATGTCCCGTTACGTAACATTTCGCTAAATTCTTTTTTCGCGATTTTTAATTTGTCAGGTGCTAGTCTTCGTGGAGTACATGAAACAGGTGGTCCAGGTGTAGTGCGTATGTGATGTTGTGTATTGTGCTTTGGTGAAGAGGGTATGCCAGACGGGCGAGTAATGTCAGGGAAGTGAGTTAGTATGCTGTGGTAAGTGGTGTCGCCAGACATTACCTTTACCGAAGAAATGTTATCAGCTACACCGACAGGCAAAGCCACGGTCGAGAGCGTAGTATTATTATCGATGAGACGTCGGTGTCTAATATCTACAATCGAATTAATCAACACCTACTATCGCCTTAGTAACATCGGCAACAATAAATCGCCAAGCAAAGTCACGGCGCAACCCTAGGTTTAGTGACAGATGAGCATACCCGTATGTACCTATTGATGTGCCGTTTGCGGCGTATAATTCAAAGTTAGTTTTTTACCTACGTTCTTTTAATGCACTATATGGAAAAACACATACATCACTACCTGTATCTACTAAAAATTCAATTTTGGTACGTTGGTCTGTAATGAATAAGCGACCTGTATTTAGGCAGTTGTCGGCCTTACGATTTTCCCGAGAAATCACATGGTTTTACACGTTTTTTTCCGTTACTACCGAATTTAAAATGATACCAACATGTAGGAAATTTCATATAATTATTTTGCGACCTTGTCGATGCTGAACGGTTGCGGTTGTGGCCGATGGTGGATCGTTCCCATGGGCGTGACATCCTCTCCAGCTTCGTAGACAGTTCTTCTACTTGACGAGTTAGTGCAGCGATTTGGGCGTCCATAGAACTCATGGTTGTTGATGACGTTGCTGCGACTTGCGAGGTAGGTGGTACGACGGCGTGTATTTTGTCCGCTAGTTCTGCAGCCTACTTTACGTAGTGCTGGGTAGTCTGCTGGTCCAAATGGTTTTCAGGAACTCGTCTGGGACGTCAGGTCCTGCCAGATGTTTCAGGTGCCGGAGAAACTGGGACGGTTTTCTATCTCCAAGTTCCTCGCGCGTCAGTAGCTGAAGAATCTTCTTTTCTTGTGACGCCGAAAGCCGTTTTATTAATTCAGTTTTAAGGCGCTCGTACCTGTTTGGCATTGTGGTAGCCGTGATGATATCTTCTACTTGTGCTGCGTAAATCGGGTCAAGTTGCCGCATAGCGTAGTGAAACTTTGTTGAGTCCACAGTGATATTGGCCAACACGAATTGACTTTCCAATTGGGCGAACCACATCGCAGGTTTTTGTGGGTAAAATGGTGGCATTCTAATGGTCAATCTGTACAACTCCTGCGGCAATCTGCTATCGGAGTAGGCATTAGCGCCAGCGTCGCTTTCTTGTTTTCCATTTGCTCCTTCTTGCTGCATTATGTGTTCTTCAGGGGTCACCACTATGGTAATGAAGGCGCGTAAATTATATACTGATTTATATTTCTTTATATTTTTATTCCGACATACAATAACAGAAGTACATAACAACTATACACGGGCGTTCTCTAAGGTACAATGCCATAATTTGTTTACAAAACTCATATTACGCGCAAGTGCACAATGTTAACATTGTAAGTAAGCATAGAATAAAATATATATATAAAAAGGTATGCGTGTCTGTAAAATATTTAATTATTTTAATAAGTATGCCCACACAACCTTAAATTCATACCTTAACCGGGTTGTACTAATTATAACGTAAACGCACTCCGTAGTGAAACTATATATGTTATGGTTTGATAAAGGATTTGATATTAAGCAAGTGGACTGTATATTATGAGCTGGGGCACCGTGTCATCGTACCCAATGAAAAATATTGTTCGAACACAAAATTATTCGAAATTAGACTCACCGGTAAATGGACGACGTGGTACGGTGGTAGTTTGTTGTAAGGGCCGGCCCCGGCGCATGAGCTCAGGCAATTTCGCCTGCGGTACTTAATGTGATGCGCGAGATGTGAGCCCTCAAAATCGTCCGATATAGGAGTATGTGTAAACCCCAACGTTTGGTGCAAAAGGGATGGAAGAAGTAAAGGAAAGAAAAAGAAGACGAAAGAGGAAACGTTAATAATGCGTTCGATACAATAACATGTTTTTTTTTTCTCGAATACCGAACAATATTTTTAGCTAACGTTTACTTGGAGACCTTAACGTCTTACAAATAAAATTACAATTCAATTGCAAAAGAAAGAAAATATTTCTTGGTAGCATTTAATTTTAGACCTTAATTACCTGATATAATTGAAAGACGCAGACAAATGAGGTACAATCGTTTCGTGTACGTTTAGTGTATATAAAAATCCTTGATTGAAAAGTTAAAAAACTAAATATCTAAATATAATAAGATACAAACAAATAAACATAATGAAAAATAAAGTTGAATCATATTGTATGTATATTATATCACATATACGCTATTCACATTTCAATCTTACTTTCTTACATACTATGTGCTATGAATCTCTACGAAGTGCAGTAGCAAAGCCAGATTTTTAAACAAGCATAAGAAGCTTGGTTGCAAGCCAACATGTGAGAGCGAGACACCTGGTAACTCTATTTATGTCTCGACCTCTCAACTCGACCTCTCAGAGTAATCAGTTGTCTCGTTAATATCTGTTGGCTGGTTGTTGCCATGGATTGGTCGTGTATTAACTAATAATATAAATAAATATTATTAACTAATAATGGATCAGTCCCCAAATCTCTCCCCGATTCACCTGTTACAATGGAACAGTAAAAGTATCCGCAGAAAAAAACACGAACTTACTATTTTAATCAATAAATTTTCTCCTGCCGTCATTGCCGTTTCGGAGACGTGGTTGACCCGTAATTCCCATTTTCGGGTTGCGGGTTTTTCGTGTCTTCGAGACGATAGAGATGATGGCTATGCAGGTTGTGCTATACTTATTAAACACTCCCTTTCGTACCATCATATACCTCTTTCTTCTCATCATAATTATAATGCAGTGGCTGTCAGAGTTCTTAATACTTCTATCCTCTCAATTTATATTCCACATCCTAACAATACTATTATTGCTAGTATAAAATCCATTATTTCTTCTCTTCCTCCTCCATTCATCATCATGGAGGATTTCAATGCCCATCATCAATTGTGGGGAAGCCACTACAATGATTCTTTCGCTTGCAACCTCATAGAGATATTCGACGATGTAAATTTATGTGTACTAAATGACGGTTCCCCAACACGGCGTGTCCTTCCTCATCAAAATCCAAAATCAGCAGTTGACTTGAGTTTATGTTCTCCATCCTTGGCATGTCTTCTCTCTTGGAAAACCCTTCCTCACTCTTATAGCAGCGATCACTTTCCTATCATCCTTTCTATCCCTTACAACTCCCCTACTCCTAATAATCTCACCCCTCTCTTAAAATACAAATTAAATAAGGTAAACTGGTTTGATTTTTCATCCACCCTTGATCTGAAAATTGATTACATCCCACAGACAACTCCTGACAACCTTCTCAATAATTACTCTTCATTTGTTGAAGCTCTAACCTCTTCTGCAGATTGTCATTTGCCAAAAAAACAACCCTTTATTCGCAAAGAGTCCCCTCCTTGGTGGGACTCTGAATGCACTACTCTTATCAAGCAGAGGAAAAAAGCAGAAGACACCTACAATTCTTCCATGACATTGGACAATTATTTGGCTTACCAACAAATTGCAGCTCGTACTAGAAGGACCTTGTCCAAAAAGAAAAAACAAGGTTGGATTGGGTTTTGTGAAGCACTCTCCCCCAGAACCCCTCCTTCTGAAATGTGGAAAAATATTAAAAGATATCGCTGTGCTCTGAATTATGAAAATCTTTATTCTAACGACCCTTCCACATGGATAGAATCATTTGCTAATATAATAGCACCCAGGTCCGCCCCTAATTCTGACTCATTCTCTGCGCCATCCGCCTTTCTTCCCTCTTTAACTGATCTCGATTCTGCTTTCTCTTTGTCAGAATTGAATTGTGTTTTATCAGACTTAAGGGACACTTCTCCAGGAATCGATGGGATCCCTTATTCTTTTCTAGTTCACGCAAATAATAAATCTAAACTATTTTTTTTGAATCTATTAAATAATTTCTTTGATTATGGTGTTACACCTAAGTCTTGGCACTCACAAATTATTATTCCTCTTTTAAAACCTGGTAAGGACCCCTCTGATCCTAAATCACGTAGACCCATCGCACTCTCTTCCACTCTTTCTAAGACTATGGAACATCTTGTAAAAAATCGATTAGAATGGTACTTGGAAAAAAATAATTTACTAGCCAAATCTCAATTCGGTTTTAGGAAAGGCATGAGCACGATCGACAGCTTATCCATTTTAACTACGGACATCCATATAGCTTTCCAAAATAAAGAGTTCCTTGTCGGTGTCTTCTTAGACATCGCCTCTGCTTATGATAGCGTTCTTCTTCCTTTACTCAGGCAGAAGATGCTTTATCTGAGTATTCCTGACAAGATGACTCGCTTCATATGCAATCTCTTTATGGAAAGAACTGTTATAATTCGCTGCCCTAATTCACAAACTTCTCCAAGATCTATCTGGCGTGGACTACCTCAAGGATCAGTGCTAAGTCCCTTATTATACAGTATTTACACTTATGACCTGGAAGGATCCGTGGGTTGTTTTTGCAATATATTGCAATATGCTGATGATATTGCTCTGTATGTTTCATCTAAGTCTATAACAGAAATTAACAGCCGACTTAATTCAGGCTCTTTATTACTTGGGAGATTGGCTTACAGACCATGGCTTAACTCTCTCAATTTCTAAAAGTAAATCTGTAATTTTTGCCAGAAAACGTAACATTCCAAACCTAAATTTAATCTTTGAAGATACATTAATATCTGTTGTTAGTAATGTTAAGTTTTTGGGTTTTTATCTAGACTAGACTATCCGGTATCACTCATTACAATTATGTACATCAAAAATGTGAGAAAGGTGTTAACATTCTTAGGTCTTTGTCACGAGTTTGGTGGGGATCTCACCCCTACACACAAAAACTAGTCTACAATGCAATCGTTCGAAGCCATTTCGATTATGGATAAACATCCATTTTAGATCCTTGCAATAAAATTGTCTTCGATAAATTGAAGAGAATCCAGTCAAGATGCTTACGAGTAATCACTGGTGCAATGAAATCTTCCCCCATTAACGCTCTTCAAGTAGAGTGTGCCGATCCTCCTATTCATTTGCGCAGCCAGTTTCTTTGTGATAAATTTCTATATAAACTATTACAACGTTCTTCTCACTCCCTTTTAGATAAGCTTCACCAACTTCATGATATAGTTAACTCTTCTGGATATAATTCTGTTTTTGAACTACCCTGCCTTTTAAGAAGTTATATTCAATTCTGCCAACTCCCTCATCCTATTTTTCAGTTACCTTCTCATCCTCTCTTCACTACTAATTACAATGCTCTAATATTCGAGCCCTCAATACTTTTGAATTTTGGCATTAAAAAGAACTCTATATTGTCCAATGCATTATTTCGTAGTATTCTTAATAAAGATTGGAATAACTGGGTCACCGTTTTTACTGACGCATCCAAATTTTCATATTCTGAAGATGTAGGAGCTGCAATTTGGATCCCTAAATTTAAAATTGTCCTTAGTTTCAAATGTCCATCTTATTCTTCCGTATTCACAGGCGAAGCTATAGCATTGTTGGAAGCCATTCGTTATGCTAAATCTCACAATTTGAATGGCACTATAATCTTTACTGATGCTCTTAGTTGCTTACACGCCATTAAAGAAAACCCTTTCAAATCTAAAAACAAATTTCCTGTCATCTTTTCCATTAGAGAGGAGCTATATCAGTGTCATCAATTAAATTTCAATATTGTATTAGCTTGGATTCCTGGACATAGTGGGATTTTAGATAATGAAATTGTTGACTCTTGGGCTAAAAAAGCTGTAAGTTCAGGAATTCCTTCACATTATGTCATTCATTCCCACGATTTATGTTCTATGGCTAAACATAAGCTTCATGAGTCTTGGAGTGACGCCTGGCAGATATCTAGATCGATTAAGGGTAAACACTATGCCTCCCTCCAACCAGAAGTCCCTCGTAAGCCTTGGTTTTTCGTCCACCGTAGTCTCAGTAAGCGAAATACCTCTATACTCTGTCGTTTGAGATTGGGTCATGCGTGTACACCTGTACATTTGGCTAAAATACACGTTAGAGATAACTCTTTATGTGAATGTGGTATCGATGAAGGTACTCTGGATCATTTATTTTTTTGCTGCCCGAAACTAAAATATTCTCTGTATGATATTCTTCCCCCCTGTATTCCTCGTCCTGTAAATTGTAAATTTGTTTTGTCTTTAGTAAATACTCGTTTTGTTAAGGTGTTGGATAAATTTTTATGTGATAATGACATCAAGTTATAATGTGAAGTTTGTTTGTGTTATAATTTATATACCACTATATTAGTTAGCGGTCCATTATATATAACTAATACTATTATATTATAACCAGTTGTGTTTGTGTGTCATCTGTCCTTACATAATCTTATTTGTTTTAGGTACCTACATTTGTCTGAAAAACAGCAAATCAAAATTTTTTTTTTTTCCGTAGTTTCCCAACCCCTTTATAGTGTCTTTTGCAATACGTGACATTGGCAGAATTAATGTGATTGTCACATTAGAAGCCATCACTGAAAAGATTGATTAGCTGCATGTCAATATCTGCATTATTTTCGTAGAAATACGACATAAATTTGAACTCGTAAAAGCCGGTTCACTAGGGAGTCGGCGGTTTCCAGATGTTTTTTTTCCACAGCCCGCTGTCAATATAGAAGGATACGATATTTTCGTTGGCTTCTTCAGGAGCCACCGGATTTCGAAGCGTTAATAACCCTAAACAGTTGGTTGTCGCTTTTTTTTTTCATGGGCAACACTTTACCGTATAAATGGTGCAAATTCAAATCTTGTGTGAATTTTGGAACACCGGTTATTATAATGAATTAATTTACAAGATACAAATTAGTTCATTAAAATGTAGACGTAATATATTTTAATATTTCTTTGAGTTTCTGGTGACAAATATGTTAAAGATGTATTTCTAGTAGGATCGCTGATAGCAGACTAAAGAAATTTCAATACCGCACTACTAAATTAAGCACTTATATTTACAATTCCAAATAATGTACAACAGCGTAGACACTTGGGCCGCAAGACTACGTCAATTTTACATCGTAATATTCATTAAAAATAATTTGTAAATAATTAAAACAAACACGCATCCGCTTACCATGAAATTCCGCCAAAAACTCCAGCTCGTTCATGTTAGTGTGGTAGTATTTCTATGAGTAAATAGTACAACACATGTAAACGCATGTAAAAACCTGTGATAAAATCCTTAGAAAAAGGAATAATAGGTGCGAAACTTCATCGGATATGGTACACTTGCTCTTTTAACTATTTATATCCGTCTCTTTCTGCTAAATTGACACATTGATAGTTATTAATCTGAGGGTAAAACCATTGTAAAACACAGATGTACCTTGTTTAGTAATCGCAGTATCTTTTAGTAGTCTGTGTTAGTAATATATTAATGTTATAGAGGGTAACACTGCGTGTTGCAGAAAGTCAGAATTACCAACTTTTACAAATTAAGCGTCGAGTAGTTCCCCGTTCCGAGCACTAGTATATTAATATTCTGTGGTTCCGCGCTACCAAATTCATCGTTTGTGTGACAGCTATGGTACCTACCTATAGACAAATGTATAGGTAGTTGCTGTCTCTTCAACCACCACCATACTCAATCCAAATAGGTAAAGTTGTTGCCTGTGAAGGATGCCTTCAGCTGCGAATGGAAAATCTGAAAAACCAGCCTCTTCGGAGGCCTCGGATAATTCTCCTATACGACAAATTATGACTATTATTGAACACAAAATCAGAAATTTGGAGAAAAGAAAGGTACGTATTCAGGAAAAGCATAAAAATATAGTAACAGTGGCTTGTCAATAATTTATGTATTTTTGACGGTTTTATTTGTGTATATATAATTGGTTACTTAAAATCCAAGTAATAATCAACGTTTAAAAAGCATCGAATGGTTGTTTCTTAGAATTGTTTCATTTTATTGTTCATTCGGATCCGTTGACGCCATTTTTACACATGTGCTCCAATAATGTTGACTAACGACACTGGTACATTTTGTCATTCTTTGTTAATATACTCTGAAACATATTCACTAATAACTACTTTTTTAGGCATTTATTATCAGAATATAATATTATATGGGTATACCAATACTCTTTCGTGTAATTTCGCCCTTTTTTATTAACAATCGGCTTGTTTATAATGCGTAGGTCATGGCATATTTGTGGCTAATTTATGCTCTGTACTGTCTGTATACTGTATCTGTATTTCTATTTTCAATAACTTAGATTACTATCTAATTCATTTTTCATCACAAATAGACTACATATTAGTAATATATTATTTTTTATTCATATATAATTTAATATAGAATTTATTGTTTTTACTTTTCCATGTGTTACTTGGTCCATATCAGTTTGTGTGCTACCTATCAATGCCTAAGCTATGCAGCCTAAAGTGGCTTAATATCAATATAAACTATTTAAACTTTCTGATTGCATTATTAAACATCTAAAGCATGGAAAATCAATGTAATTACCTTTTATTTTGGCTTGATGTTTTGGTCGAGTTGCATCGGCTATGGTATCAAGCAAACTTGTTTGCTAGTTTACTTGAGACCTATGTCTCATGTTTCAAGGCTTAATATCAAAATTTTACCACTTAATCTTGCTGCAACATTATCAACTGTTACCTGTATTTGGAATGAATATTTAACAATGATTAAAATTTTTGTATTTATGGAAACATTAAGTTGTAATGAAACAAAACTTTTGTTTTTTAAATGGACTATTCATGAAATGATTTACATTTTGTTCAGAGTAAGTTGACATCATACCGTGACCTCCAAAAAACTGGAAAAGAATTGAATGCTGACCAGAGAACAGCTGTTGCTAAGTATGATGAAGTAACTCAAACCCTGGAGTTTGCTAGAGATCTTTCTAAACAAGTGACGACAATAGCTACAGCAGCAGAGCGGGAAGCTAAGAAACAAGCAAAAAGGGTTGGTAAAAACATGTACAGAATAGCTCTTTAATTTCAAAATTTGACTTGTTTTAACCTTGACTACCCAACAGGGATACACCATGAGGTTTTGTATAGTACGTAAAATTTTATTAAGACACACAACACAATTCTTTAATATAACTGCTAATTTGTGCTTATTCATATTATAAGAAATATACTTAACTACTGTGTTAAAAGTTTGTAACAATTTATTTTATTGGGTTTCATAAATTTCAAAATTATTTTACAGGAAGCCTGGGTGCGCTATGCTTCTGAAACTACCAAAATACGTGAAGTACTTCTAATTTTGGATTGTCTCGTACAAATGGGCAACTCTGAAGCTAGAGATGATTTCTTAAATGGAACCAATGGTGCTGCCAAACTTACTGAGGAAGATTTAAAGATATTAGATGACTTGTAAGTAACTATTTTTTATTAGCGATAGTACTTTTCTATTCGAATATTGCTCAACATAAATCTTTTTTTTGTGCTAATTTCAGGTACCCAGAAGTGACCCCGAAACATGAGCCAAATGAGGATGGTCACCCAGGATTTCATCAGAATACTGCAAAAGCAGCTGAACATCTTTATGCTATTATAGATGGAAAACCTAAAGAGATTTTAGGTACTACATATGCCCACATTAAAGAAATTGTCAGCACTGTTTATGAATGTGGTTATTTTGACAAGGTGATTGAATCTGTCACTGAGGTAGATGAGACTCAAATGGTTAATGAGGAATGTGATGCACAAGAGATATCAGAACAACCTGGTGAAGTTGTCACTGCACCTACATATCCACCACCCGGTGTATTGCCCGTACCTCCAGCCCCTGCTGTAGTGCCCACTCCTGCCTATCCTTTACGTCCACTTCCTCCTATTACATTACAGGAGGTCGAACATGCCTACTTTTCGCAGCAATATCCTCAGCAAAGGCCGATATCTGAAGTAATCGGCTCACAGAATTTCTTCTTCTTGCAAGAATCCGAGATTGACAGCCCCGTGGGCACACCGCAACCACCGCCTATTTTGAACCAGCTGTCACCCCCCGCGCCCATCCCGACGCAGACTTTCACCAACCAGCATTTCGTGGTGGCCGGCGCGCGCGCGGCCGACCCCGCGGCCATGGCGCTGCCGCAGCCGCAGCCGCAGCCGCAGCCGCACTTCGCGCCGCACCCCGACCACCTGGAGCACGCGCACGCGCACGCGGCCTTCGCCGGCGTGCCGTTGGCGGCGCTGCCCGCGGTGGCCGCCCCCCCTCCCGCCGTGCCGCTCCCCACCCCGTCCGCGCCCGCGCCCGCGCCGCCCGCGGCGTCTGCCTTACAACCCGTTCACCAACTCGCCGTTGACCCACACCATCGAGCATCCGAGGAACAGAAAACTACTTCCGCTGACGACAAAAATGACGACGAATGGAAGGAAAGTGGAAGCCCCGAACGCGAAGACACCAGTGACCGCAAGACGCAAGGACAAGGCGATGGACAGAACAGGTTCAGGAGATACGGTCGTGGTGGTGGCCGTGGCTCTTCGAACGGTTATCGTGGGCGTGGTGGTTTCCAAAACCGTCAAAACAGCAGTGATTCTTATCATGGTAGACACGGAGGTGAATTCCAAGGTAGGCAAAACAAGGATAATTATCAAAATCGACAGTACCAGAATGATGGTTACCAGAATAGACATGCTAAAGATAATTATCAGAACAGAGGTAACAATGATGGATACTTTGGAAATGGAGATGCTGGCGATAATCACCAACATAATGAGAATGGTGGACGAGACAGATATGACAACAACCAAAGTTATCAGGGTGGATTCAAGAGCCGTGGTAGGGGAGGCCCTCGCGGAGGACCTCGTGGAGCTCCACGCACCTCTCGCCCTCAACAGTACAATCGTAAACAAGAAAATATTGAATAGTTTACGTGGTCGACGACAATGTGTCGCATTATTCGTGGCTTTACCATTATAAATATTCTATGATGGACTAAATCATTTGTGGAAGGCAGATTTCACCGGCAACAACATGCTGTGGTATCAACAGAGATTATGCTAAAAAAATAGAAAAATAATAAAAAAAAAGTAAAATTATTAAAACTTGAAACTGAATAAAAAATAAGTTACTTGAATTTAGATTTATGATACATATAATTATTATAAGTTACGTAATTTTAGATTCTTATAAATAGGTAAAGTCACACAAGTGACAAGTGACACGGTGTGTGTGTCGAGATGGGCTGCGGCGCCGTGTCGCGCGATACATCGAGCGTGCCTCGTCCTCATTCTCGTGATAACTCAAGTACAGGAAACGTGCACACAACTGACTATACCCTCTACTGAAAGACTCCCAATCTCATTGATATTTGTACTTTTAATACTATTGGTTCAAAATAGTAAATAATTATATGCGTTAAGATATATCCTATATTTGTTTTTTTTAAACCAAGATTGATAAATTTTCTATTAGCTTATCCATATAGTTTTGCTATTACTGCGCTAATATTTTATGATTTGTTTTAATTACGATTTACGACACTATTGTATTAAACGCAAACGACTGATGTTCTATGTAGCGCCTTATACCTTTGCGGGTCACATCACAGGAATAATAACATGACGCGTTGACGCCACCGCGAAATGCTTATGGTTTTTAACAGGCTTCCCTCAATTTTTTAGTATTGTTTTCAATAGAGGCTGTGTGCAAGCAAATTAAAAAGTATTCTATGAAAGTTCGGTTGTTTTATTTCTTATAGCATTATAAATTAAATCTTCGATTACAAATAAAAAAAAACCTATATACACAATCAACGCTTCAAAAATATCCGAAACAAATGTGCACTCAAATGAGTATTTGAGTGCACTTCTGTTTTAGTAGTGTTCGAAAACAATAACGGCGAGCATTTCAACGTGATCCTTCAAAAATTGTAAAAACAACACATCTAGAACGCTAAAAAATACGGAGATTCTTATTTTCCGTTAATAAATTAAATAATATTATTTACGTGTTCATTAGTTCGTTATAGTAATAACGTTACATACCTCTTTTTTTATCAGGTAAATGAATACCTGAATGAAATAATGAAAAACCGTAATACCGACGTATTACAGTTATGGGCTGGCCAGCAAAAAGCCCTGATATGAATCTCATAGAACACCTATGGGATGAGTTGAACAGATGAGTAAGAGCGAGAGATCCTGCTCCGGAGACGCTTGGTCAGCTTAAAACACCTATACGAGAAGAACGGCATAACATCCCACAACACAAGATTGTGACTCTCATCCGTTCCATGAGAACCGCATGGAAGCAGTCATTGGAGCCCGAAATGTGTGAGGAGAATGATGAGATTTGAGGAAGCGAAAGAAGTATGTAAGCATCGCGATGCTTTGCGCTTCTTCATCTCTGACTAGCCCATTAGGGATACAGCATGAAGATATGTATGTACTTATTGTAAGAAGCTTAAGTACATATATGTTGTATATCCAGACGGACAGACAGATAAAATTCTAAAAATACTGTTGTGGTTCCCATTAGTGTTATGTACCACCGTTTTTTTTTACTTATCTTTAATTAACAGGTGCGGATTACAGTTTAATTAATAATTATTTGTAAAGTTTTTCAATTTTTACATCGGAAGCTCAGATTATTATTAAAAATTGTCGATTTTCCTGTGAATGTTATATTGAAATCGGTTCAGCCGTTTTGAAGATAAATAAACAGGCCGACAAAAATTAAAAAAAACGCGTGTTTAGTTAACGCTCGAATAGTTAATCATATAAGCAACGAATTAATTCGATGCATCTAAACTTGTGAAAAATCCTTTACTTCAAAATTATAGACAGACAATTAAATTTTATTTCTTGTAAGCTAACATTTAGATTTTTAGAATTTTTTTATTGAACTTTACTACTAGTGATTATATTTAAAACCAATGATATTATAATACAAAAGAGGTAGATAGGTTACCTTAGTACTAATCAAAGTAAAATATTGTACCAGTTACGTCACAAAGTGAGACAAATATACATCGCACTGCGTCGCTATGCAATGTAAAACATAATTGCATTTCAAACTGACAAATCACATTGCTCTCTAGATCATTGTGATTGGTCAATTTCAATTTCTTACTCATCGAATCCGTGAGAAATTTATAGAATATTAGAAGCTTTGGCTTCCTGGCATTGGTTGGGATGAGCCTCTTCCCAATTATTTGTTGTCCAAGTGGAGCATTTTTGTATCGTCCCTTGTACATATAAACCGGGCTTCCTTGCCCTGTGACTTGCATCCTCCTGGTCGATATCAGATCACGTTCCAAGGTTTTTTTGACGCCTCTGAACGAGGTTACGCTGCAGCAGTTTAGTTACGCGCCGTGGACTCATCAGGTTCTGTCCATGTGCACCTATTGTTGACAAAGGACTAAAGTGGCTCCGTTGTGAACCAAACTCACCATACCAAAATTAGAATTGTCCGGCGCCACTTTGTTAATTCGTTTGTTAAACCACGTCATAACTTATTGAAGGGAACCATGAAACTTGGTTCGGTTTATGCATGGTCAGATAGTCAAATTGGTATTGGCTTGGTTAGTGGCTCAAGTACACACCTTGGAAGTCTTTGTAGCCAACCGTGTGTCCACTATCCAAAAATCTCATCACCTGGAGCCATGTTCCTGGTAAATTGAGCCCCGCTGATTGTGCCTCTCCGGTTTGTTTGCCCACACACTTGTTGACCATCCCCTATGGTGGAGTCCTGTTTGGCTATCTCAATCCGAGTCGTCTTGGCCGCCCGCAGCTCGATCCTTACCTGGACCCTTGCCGGGCTTACGTTCCCTTATGGTTGAAGTTGAACACAGTTTTGATTCAGGGTTTCTGTTGGAAAATCAGTTCTCTGGACAAACTTGTTGGAGTGGTCGGCTGGATCTACCGTTTTGTGAAAAATTGTAGATCTCCTGAACACAAGTATCTTGAACCTTCCCTCACGGTTGTTGAAAGACGAAGCCCTGTTGGTTTTGGTCCGTTGTGCAGGTAAAACACTTTGAATCTGAATTATCAGCTTTGCGTTTTAGTGGGACCAAGCTGAAGGGCCCATTGTCGCGTTTGACATCCGTTCCTGTATGAACTCGGTCTTCTTCGTGTGGGAGGTCGGCTGCGTAATGCATGTCCACCATACGACGTTCGTCATCCTTTATTATTGTCGAAAAACGGTCATTTTGTACAACTCGTTATTCGTGACCGGCATTTGAAGAACGCACACACCGATTACAACGCGTTTTACTTGCTATCTTACTGCACGAGTTTTGGATTGTCTGCCTGTCGGGCTAACCGCGCCGTAATATTCCGTTGCATTCCCTTTTTTGCATTTGCATTGCATTATCGTCTCAAGACTCCATTGATGCAACCCCATATGGGAGAGCTTCCCCCGGAACGTGTTGGTGTAGCACATCCTTTCGTTGATGACGCTACCGATTTTGCGGGACCATTGTTTGTGAAGGCTTCATATTTGTGTAAAGCTAAATCACTCAAGGCTTACTTGTGTATTTTTGTGTGTTTGTCAACCAATTTACATGGAACTAGTATATGTGCTTTGACTACTGAAGCCTTTATCGCGACCTTTGACCGTTTTGTTTCTAGTCGAGGCTATCCTAATCTCATCCGTTCAGACAACGGAACCAATTATGTTAGCGCTGAGCGCTATTGTAGGGAGGTTGCAGCGTTTATAAACGAGAATCAAGTTGAGATGAGATCCGCACTATCTAAAAGCGGCATTACTTGGAGTTGGGAACATTCCCCGCTAGCCTACCCGCATTTTAATGGTATCGGAAGCTTGGATAGTCGGCGAAGACATATTTATTAGCGTCGCGTTATTGGGGATACGATTTGACATTCGAGGAATTGGTTACGGTAAAATTAAGAAGAACAAAGTTGCACCTCGAAAATTCCAGAGCGATGACGTGTCATATACTTACTCATGCAAACAGGCGGCGTCGAGAACAATATCGAATTATTGCGAGCGTAATTAACTAGAAAGTTCCACCCTCTTTATTTCTATGCGTTATTATTACTACCATTCGGGTTTACTCTAGAAGTTTCCACCCTCATTTTTATCGAACTATAAATAGAGCTCCGTGTCCGCTGCCGCGTCAGTGTTTCTAAACTATCGTTCGAAGCGATATATCGAGGCGACATCAAGCCGAATTACATAGATCACTACGACGACTACGTTAATTTTTCCAAAATTTAACGCAAGTTAAAGTTAACCGTTAAAAGTTGACCATCCAAAACTAATACTGCTTTTAGGTTGGAATACATAGGTAAAAAAGACAACAAACGTGAGTAGATTAATTATTATAGGTAATGTAGAATAAACAACTGAATCTCAGCGTACTTGCGTTATAAAGGCATATTTTTCTTCTCGCTTCGACATCCAGAGATTAAATAATGATGCTCCGTCGATTCCTATTATGGGCGTACATGCGAAAGTCTAGAAAAACAGGATCAGCCACAAAAAATGAGTCTCAACTTGGAACTTCGACTGCTGTTTGGATTTCGGAAAACGTAAACCTTGTAAGTTTCAAGGAAATTATCCCCCTCCATAACCAAGGCAATGCTCCGTTTTTTTCGGTAATCGTCAAACTTACTGTAGTGATATTTCGTGATATGGATAACTTACCGGAACATAACATAGCGGAACTGCATTGCTATGAAGGGAATGAAATTAAATAACAATGGAAACTTTCAGTAGGATAGAGCCACATTGCATAGACTGGCCTCCAAAATCAACCTCATCTTCGTTCCATGCGATTTCTTCTGTGGAGCTATCTCGAATATCGTGTGTATAGCCTCGCCTTTAATACTAAGTGGCCTACAGGAAAATATCCAACGCGAGAATGCAGCCATTAGTTCATCTCTGCGAGTGAGTCTTTATCAATGTCTAGATTGCAAGAATGCTTACAACTAAATGGACGACATTTGAGTGGAGTAACTTTTGGGTGGGGAAACACGTGTCAGTTGGTGGCTGCCGGCACAATATTACACCGATCTTTACTATTAGAAATACTTCCAGAACATTTCGACGTTTCACAATTTATTTTACATTACACCATTTAATAATTTTGGTATAAGTATTGCGGCAGATATCGTAGGATACTAGATATTATTTTGGATTGTAGATTACAAAATAAATTTAAGTCTGCTGAGTCTGTAAAACGCGTTTAGTTAAGGCGACGCATTGGAAACTTTGACGTCAGGGATCTCAATTTTTCTAAGTGACAACAAAACGTGTGATAGTTATGTTGTGTATTGTTGTTATCCTGATTATTCATTTCATTGACTTCATTTTGACAGTAGCGATACACGGTTGGTTAACTTTTGTAATACAAAAAAAATCAAAGAAACCTCTTTTAAAACAGAGATTTACATTTTTCGGAGCAACGAGACCGATTTATATTTCTAAATTTTCTGTATAGTTTACTTTAAACATATTCCTCAAAATAACAGTTGGATTTTTTAAAATTAACAATTTTTATTTAAAATAAACGAAAATAACTGTTTTATTCGTAAGCTAGCGCGCGCACGTTTGCATAGCATTTGCATAGCACTGTACAACAACAACCCTATTTGCTTTTATTTTGCGAAAATGGACTATAATCGGTGGAAAAAAATTAAAAGAACTGGAGTTTCCGACGGAAAGTAAATAAGATGTATACACGATTGAAACAATCAACATCTACATTGACTGTAACCACGGGTGAAGAGCGATCAAATAATATTAGTCCGGGTTTTGTAGGAAATATTCACGCTACTGATCATGAAATTTGTGAACAGTCTACTAGTAAAGTGTGTTCTCGTTCCGAAAATATTTCTCAATATAGTGATAGTAGTGATAATGACAATGACAGATCAGAGTTTGAAGACAATGTTAGTTCAGAGTCCGAAGACAATGAAAATTTAAATAATGAGTTTCGTTCTAATTTCAAAAAGTGGTCACTCCAATTCAACATTTCTTATGATGCCTTAAGAAAATTGACAACCATTTTAAATAAAAGAATTCCATATTTACTGCCAAAAGATCCTCGCACTATTTTTAAAACGAATACATCAAAGATTAACATATTTGCTGTTGGCTCTGGATTATGTCTTGTCTTATAAAAAACGACATTGTATAATTGTATAAGATTGTATCTATGAACTTACACAGAATCGCCATCTAATCACTAAACCAAATTCAATGTAAGGATTAATTTACCGCAGATATTTTTTAGTTAATTGGATGGTAGGCTTCTTTCATTTGATTTTCTTCTTGTTTCATCGACTCATCGTCTAGGTACTCGTTTGACTACTTACACCATTTACGAAGAAAAAAAAATCACTTAAAAATAAGTCAAGATTTAACATTTTGCGCTAAGGAACCCTAAACCCCTAAACTAACTGCAATGGCGCTCCTAGAAGTCGTAAAATAGAAACCTCATTTCCATTTCTCGGTTAAAAGCAGAGTGAATGCTTTGTGATGATAAGTGAGCTGCTATTAATGGCGAATTAATTTTAACTATTAAATTATTATTATTTGTTATTCATTATTTACTAAGAAATCTTGCAGCCCATGAAAATATTAATTAAAATGTAAGGAATATAGACGAAAAATTTAATTCCGCATATGAAAGTAAGACCTATTAGCTAACTTCAATAGGTCACAAATTACATATTGTCATTATGGCTGTAAAATTGTATGTCATAATACATATGGCAAATTACTTATATTAAATAATTTCTTTCTTTTTCATAAACACAACAACGCTCTAATGGTTAAGGTAAATAAAACGGTCTATGAGTGCTGCTTGGTTGCATTCATGCGATCAAATAGTCGAGTGATTGCAACCGCACTGCTATATCACTATAAATAAGTCGAATGAGAGGTTCTACCGACTTGGGAAAAGCTATTTGAGTTTAAATTATTGTTTATTATCAATGCGTCGGCTTAAGATTTCATTATACATATCATTACATATCTTGTAAGTCAGAACTACAAAATAAAAATTAGAATACAGTGTGTAATGAAAGTTTTATTTCTTAATTGCCATTTATTATGCCTTATATTAAATGGTGTCAAAACAAATGAACCTGTCCTGTCCATTCCTAAGCAAAATAAATAAAGTTTTTTTTTTAAACTTTAATTACCAGACAGAACCTGTTATTTATACAATTCTACTTAGCTACTTAGTTTTAAACTACATCAGTATATTAATACATAATATAGCCTATACAACCTAATGCAATTATACAAAATATCCTTTCAGTAGTGTACTTATTCATAAGTAAGAAATTATATAATATCGCTATATTTTGTTCATTAAGTCCAAAAAAAAATTAAAATAAGATCACTCATAAGGGCGATTTTATTTCAATTTTGGACACACAAAAGCCACTTACGGAATGTGATAAATCATAATGTAAGGTATTTGAAAAAATACTCAGGGTGCTTTTAAAATCGTACTAGTGAAAGTAATACTTCTTTGAACGTGTTTGGAAAAGTCACAATTATTCTCCATGAGAAGGACAGTATCTAAAAGTAAATGCACAGAAGATTAATTATTCATTCCACTTCTTGGTAGGAACGGGAGAAGTGAACGTCAAATTTTTTAATTTTTTGGGAATTTTAAAGTATGAATAAGCACAATATTACGATTTCAAATTCTATCCAAATGAAGAATTCGAAAATCTAAATAAACATGGTGCAACTGCATCTTTCGCATTCTGCCAAGGAGTGCTTTTTAGCTTCAAAAAACTTCAAAATCCGTATACATATATGAAGTTATGATTTTATTCAAAAGACGATATCACATGCGAGGAACGTCTATAATACATTTGAAAGTCTGTCTGTGCACAAAGAAGCAAAATATCAATTCGTGGATTAATATTAATATAAAAAAAATTGGTTAAGTGCAAATTCGACTCACGCACAAAGGTTTCTTAAAATGATAAATTTTTAAACTTGATTTCATAAAATCAATAACATCTAGGATTTTGATATCTTTCTTGTGAACGTTAAGTAAGGCCAATTCAATTATTTTTTTTAGAATTCCAGAGCAAAGTTTCGGAGTCAAGTCGAATTCCAATAACCAAATGAACTTTTCCTTCTTTAACTCTTTTATGAATAATTTCAAATATTAACTAATGTAAAATATGTGTGTTAGCAAAATGTATCACTATGACAGATTTCAAGACTCGAAAAATCTTACTGTGACAGATGGACGGACGCTTGAATGATCCATATAAGGTTTCCGTTTTTCGTATTAAGATAAAGAACACTAAAAATACGTTTTTGAAAAATAGCCGCAAATATAATTACTACGGGCGTTCATAATGTTTATTTTTCGGTTGATTAATTTGGATAACCAAAAGGATTACGTGATATTCCCATGATGACATTGCTCATTTTTCCACGGGGACGTATGTCAACGCACCCCTAATGTAGATATGAGAAAACTTTATCCACACACAATTTTGGCGTCTTAAGAACAAAGCCATCTGGTACCCGTGACTTGTTATAAAATAAAATATATGCCACGAGAGGCGAGACCTAAAGCACCATGTGATTTAACTTCCGCAGTAGAGGATATTTAGGTCTCTAGAAGTACGCAGTGAGACGAGAGGGTGCTAGGACTAGTCGGAGTGAGGAAAGTAGTTTGCCGAGTGAGCCTGGCACGGCTATAGCGCATGACTGCGCCATGAGCGTTAGATGGCATTCTCCGCATGCACCGCTTTTCACAGATTTACAAGCCCTATAGTTGGTTGAGCAGCGAATGTAATTGCGCAGAGCAATGGCAGGGTATTCGCGGGGAGGCGACCGCCGCGGGTCGCATACCACGAACACGCTTAATTTGCGGTATCGGGCTCGAAGGACCGACGCAGTCTTATTTTCAAATATTTTTGAATAGTGTTCAGCAAATTTATTCGACAATCGCTAAATATAATGCAAAACACAAACTACTCTTTGTACAGATGTAATTCGACATCGAAATACAACAAGGATTCAAAATTGGTGTCTGTCACAGGATTTTAAAAGTTTTAGGTTTTTTGATACATACTTTCCCCACCTCTATTGTTGTTAATAAAAATGATTACGTTATAATTATAATTACAATCATTTTATTTTAAATTTTTTGACATGTGTATGACAGTGAGTCCGTATACGGGCGGCGGTATCACCCGACATTAAAGGCGTTGCTCAACTGTATATAGCTTGCAAAACTTACTGTGGCTTAGGTCTACAGTATAGATATGCTACAGCCGAGTGTAACGTTCCTTCTCATTGTGTTATATTTTTGTGTCCATAATTATGTCACGAGGTAAATCTATAAGGATGTAAACTAAAAAAATTATTGATGACGCACTGATTTATGACAAAAGAAACAGGGAAGGTGTAAATTGTAATAGATTTTTTCAGATTACTGAATATAATTACTAGTTTCTGTTTAGGAATCTCTTATGCTAATTATTTTTTATTTGATAACTTAATAAACATGTATGTATTAACTAAAACTAAACTGTATCAACGTTACAGTTAAAAAATATATTAACACAATACATAAAAAAAGATGTTTGCATATATATAATCGCTAAACTCCAACACCGTTTGACCGATCACCATGAAAGCTGGCACGTATATGTATTTTACATGGAGGTTTTTATGCCATCCCCTTTGTTGTAAATCGCCACCACGCGGACGAAGTCGCAGCAAAAGCTAGTTAACATATAAAATAGTTATGAAAATTGGATTGCCAATGCAGATCTATAAATAATATACAAGATGAATGGCCTTATTTGTAATGAATAGTACATACATTAGTGTTTCTGCGCGGACTCACCACTACTACCGCTTGTCAGGTCTCACCTTTCGTGGCGCGGTCTGTACACATATTTATAAGTCGATGTTTATAAAAGTAAGGCAATAAAGAATGAAATCGAAAAGGTTTGAGTGTTTCACTTACTGTACGAAAAGCAATAAACAAATGTCCGTACACCATCGCCATTTTCAACGTCATTCCCTTTAGGGCAATATAAAAGGAAAAACGAAGTGAGAAGACTTATTGATTTATAAACAAATGTTCAGGAAAAATAATCAACACGCACGTTAAAAATGGACTAAAAATACGTACGTTACAATCTTTTGGTGGAACAACCATCAGCACTTTTACGTACGTTTATATATATAACAACAATATCACTTTTAAGCCATATTTACTTTTCGTTTTGTAAAAAATGCATACTTATACCTATAAATAAAAGTTTTACAATATATTATGTTCTCCGTCAGCAACATAAATCAATATCATTTTGTAATTTGCAACGTCATATAACACTTTAAGGTCAAGTCTTTGAATGATATGAATGAAATGTTACACAGTTCTAAACTCAACAAGTACATTATATACCAGAGTCGGCCTGGGATCAAAAAGTTACTAGGAAAAATAACAAGAAAACGGCCCACGTTCCTGGGTGTATATCGGTTCTTCAATTGTAGACATACATACAATTAAATTATAAAATTGTAAAGTAGATTGTTGCTATTTAAAAAAAAAACATTGAGAGGTTCTTCCACAATTAAAAGTCTAAGTATTCCCTGAGGCCGAACCGACCTCTATATCTATTTCCATTAAAATAAATAATTTTACGACATACATAAAAAAGTAACGTCATGTGGAAGTAACCCTGAAAATAAAATGTCAACTCATACATCTAAAATTTTTCCTGTATATATACATTATATTTATATAAGAGCATTGTGATGATTCATAACTTATAACAAGTGACTGGTCTTTATGAACAATGTTTATAGGGCAGTTTTAGATGTTTCCTTAATTTATTATAATAATTTTAATTTTCATAATTTTATAAATTAGGTCTTCAGCCTTGGTCTAGGCTTCTGCTGCTATCACTCACTGTGGTTCTGTAATTTTCCTGCGTCTATCGTTCATCACTCATTCTTTCTATGAGCCCTAACCATTTAAGCATTATTACTACATTGTTACAATAACACTGTCTCCTATCGTGTCATACCGCATATCTCTACATTGCTTATTTTGTCCGCGAGGATGACATCCCACATATTTCTGAGAAATCGCATTTCCAATGCTTTTATTTTTATAAAAGATATAATCTAATTTATTAAACTGCCCATAAACTGTTCATATTGATCGCATAGTATACAAACATATACAATACATGTTAAAATCTTAGATTTTTAAAGCCACTATTTACTTTAATCTGCACAAGAGCAATACTATTAATTCATAAGTTACAAAAAGTAAACCAAGTACAAGAATAGTTTAATATAATTTATATAAAGTAATAGAAACCAAGTAATATCGCTTATAGTCTAAAGTAGTATCTTGAACCTTTATTTTCGCACGTATTTTACGTATATCTTATTTTTTCATTGTTATCCAGAATGTAAGCAAACAAGAAACTTAACAAAATCTCTCACTAAGTTTTCACTGTTCACTGGTCCAAAGTATTCCACGTAGCAATCTTTTCTGTTATATACACGAAACTATAAAAAAATATGCATAAATAACACTAATATTATCTGATATAATACAGCATTGAAAAAATCAGGTTATTTGTCGAGTGTTTTGTTTTTAATTTGTGTTTCCTAAAGGTTGCCTATCATATATCTTATATCAGATTAGTATCATAGATCAGTTCACTCATAAATATTTCATTCGACATGTAAGACCTCTCTAATATGTGTAAGACAGTATAATATTATTATTGTTTGCAATGTGCGAACAATAACCTCCTAATCTTTATTTTAAGTGTTTTTAAAAATACTAATTTTTAAACTTATCATGATGTTCATTATTCTTTTAATTAAAAAAAAATCTAAAATAATTTGGTCACTATTGTAAATCTATGGACTGAAGACTTCGGGTTATGACTATTTTAACTCCAGTTTGCTTGTTCCTTCATTTCTGTTATGGAAGCCGTGAGAAATATTCTAGTTGCAATAAATATTTACTTGTAGCAGCTCTATAATAAAGATAGCGTGATGATATTAAGTACCTGGAACCTTAGTCAATCAAACAGTGGAATTTGCATTGAAATTTTTTTGGTGGTTTTCAGTAAAGCTCGAACAAACAAACACACAAACAGACAAAAGTTCTTAAAATGTTTCTTTTACTAATAATTAATAAGCAACTGAGTTATGACAGCTGAGTCGATCATTTACGAACTAGTCCATCTTGAGCTAGGTCATAAATATCATAGTCGCCACATTTGTTTACATTCTGGTCAAAAATGAAAAAAATTGAGCAATTGAGTAGTGCAATACGTTTGCAATGCGCTAGCCCTATTGTATCTCGATTTATTGTAGGTAATTATTATTGGCGTGAGGCATACATTTTGTGCAGTGGCCAGTGCAAAATATATGAAAAAAACTTATGTTGCTATTATTTTAATACTGGAAAATGTACATGAATCACTACCACTGTGTTATTACTGCTGTTACGTTGAGTTTTTAGTATTTCTTATCAAATGCATATTTATTTCGTTTTCTATTTTTATTCTTTATGAATTAATAATATTGCCTATACAAACTAATGCTTGTTTTAAAACAAATACAATTTTAGCTTATATTTATGAGGACTGTTTTTATAATGATATAAACTGAAATAAATTATTTTTTTATGTTAAGCACAACCTGGGCTATAGCTATTGAGGATGTACAAAATTATTTAACTTTATTTTTATGTTTTTATGTGTAACTATAAACAGTTTTGTAGAAAAGTTTAGAACTAAAATATTAGAACTTTTTATCTATACAAATATTAACAAAATATGTTTAAAGCAATAAAAACAGGTGTTACATTACTAAAATTGAAGACGCCAAGGAGTAGCCAAGCCCATATTGCGTTTGAAGTTCCTCTTCATTCATAGCACTCGTTTTATAACGTATTTGTATTATGAGTTTAATCACAATTATTATTGCTATTCAGACGAATTACTGCTAATCAGGTCAAAATATTTATAACATCGTTTCGTTTCAAAATGCTAAAATAAGTAAAAACTATACCTCTTGTAACGTGCGTCGATAATAAATAACATTATGATTGTTTAATTTTAATAAAATGGCACCAGGTTTAATGGAAACTATAGTAGCCAAACAGATGAGTTATAATAGGTGATGTTCGTTTTAAATTAGTAGTACCTCTCCCAGACTTTTATGAAATATTATAATGCTAACTCAACTTTAAAGTACAAAAAATTACATACATACAGCACATATTTCACAGATATAAAAATTAAATGAGGAAATTGTTCTTACGTCAGAGCAATGCACTGCTCGTGTTACCGTTAAATCATTTGCCGCGACATTGCGTGCCGCATTTTTCGCTCCCACGATTCCGCCTCTGCCCACGAATGTCGTACATCGCGGAACAACTAGACGACAAAAATATGTTACAATTAAATAAGGTACATAACATTGACTTTTACATTTTTGACTTATTGATGTGCCAGATCGTTAAAAATGTATATCCGTATCCGCGGATAATAAGGTGAAAGATTCGTAAAAGATCAGCCAAAAAAGTAACGAATACGGATCCGGATCTTTCTTCTCCCTCGGATATCTGCGGATACGGATACGGATATCCGGCACACCACTATTTTGACGCAAGTCTAAGCTGCAACCTCGGACCAAGAGTCACGATGGACGGAGCCATAACAAGTTGCTGCTCTTATCACCATGTGTCAAATGAATTTTCGTGTCTCTCTTTTTATCTCATTGAGCGTAATCAGTGATATAGTAGAGCGATATAGTTAGTGTGGCAATCTCTCACTGTGGATGTAACTCGTGTCAGCTCATGACCGACTTGATGTACATTACTGTAATAATTATTTGCAAAATATTCGTGAATCTTAGGTGTTCTCATTACTAGTGTTCACAAAAATAAAAATGTCATATTTAGCTGCTGCTGTGTATGGTACTGTGACCCCCCTTACTTCTCACGCACATTATGAAAAGTCCAGAAAGTCGGTCAACAAAAAACGGACACACTCTCGGAGCAAATGCTCCGTCCAACTTAATCCTTGGTCAGAGATTCCAGATTATGAATGGTGACGTCATAGTTTTTTTTTACAAAATTAATAACTAAATCTCAAAAAATAAAGTTTCTTTTCATTCAATCATCTTAATCATTTCTCTATTTCGTGCTAAGCGTTTTATAATTTGTTTCTGATACAGTCAAATACTTAGTTGGACAGTTGTGCTGAATTGCACCAACCAGTAGACTTATTTTTATCATTTTACAGGCAGTCCTCGTTTTACGGTGTTTCGTTTTACGTCAGTCAACATTTTGATACTATTCCTCATTTTAACGTCTCTATGATTCACAAGTGATGGTTGACTAGCATTGAAATTAAACAATTAACTTCAAAAAAATTAATCGAAGCTTTCAATCACGTCCAAACTGCAAAGCAAATATTTGAAGCAAATGATTCCAACTTTGAAAGAAGCTTTGAAGCTAATAATAACATTTCTGTCGCTTATAAATGTTATAGAGAAATTTACGAAAATAGAAAGAAAGGCGCAAAACAAATGCGTTTAGATTATTTTGCAAAAAAAGACAATTTTCATATTTCTGTGTATGTATATGTATAATATTTCTTAAGCGTCATTTTCTTAATAAATAAAAGTTATTGATATTTTAAAAATCTCATACTTTTTCACATACAAGAACCTAACTAATTTTTTGATATATAAATGTATGAAAAAATATGGCTCGTAAGTCGTTTCGTTTTACGTCTCTAATTAATGTACCTAACATGACGTAAAAACGAGGACTTCCTGTATATAGTTATTAAATTTTTTCTAGAGAACCTTTATCATTAAAGGATAAGCTGGATCCTTTCTCTGCACCCTCCCTCCTCTGCACTCTCGCAGGTGTGTACTAATCCCAGTCAAAAGGAAAAGACTGAACTTACCTGTGACAACCATACCTCGTCGGCCAACAGCTCATTTAGAATTACAGTAGTGTCTTTACTGGGGTTTTGCATTCGTTTTTCTGCCACTCTCTTACTGCATTCCGCATACATTAGATATTTTTGATGAGATATTCTCGAATATAATTGCACGCGTCCACAGCACGTCGCACAAACGAGGAATTCCTGAAAATGAGATTGTTGATATTTGATAAGCATAATCTTCGATTTTTTTCGAATTAATAGAGAATCATGGTGAGTAATATAATTGCATTGTATTATATTAGTTCTTCGTCTACACCTGTACTATTTGCGAAACAAGAATAATTTTGAACAAATATACATAACATATTCCAATCATTACTGTTTCCCCGAACTTGACGCGATTTATCTATATGTAGTTCTTCTTGAAAACGCCTTGTGTGTCTCCACAAATTGTACAAGTAACAGTTGAAGGTGAGTTAGTTACAACTTGTAATACTTTGCCATCAACAATGAATTATGGTCAAAAATTGACTGACTTCGATAATATATAAATGAGTAATTGCTTGTATTTGATAAATAAATTGTCAATACATACATATGTACTATCGCGGAAAGTGAATGTTTAGCAGTTTAAAAAACTTTTAAATTTGCCGTGTAATAGACTGTTTTATCGACTCGACAATGTCATGAAATTGAGGTTTCTATTGCTGTCTTTGTCATTTCTAAATTCAAAATTAAAAGATAAACGTACACGAATGACGAGAATCGAAGAGCGACATTTGCCAAAGAACAGTAAATAAAAATTAACTGCAATTTATGGATGCGTAGTCAACCTTGGAACCCTTATGATTTGGTCGTAGATCATAGGAATAAAAATTTTTAAATCACTCCTCATAATTTGTGTTGTTTTAAGTTAATTGGATGGAATAGACAAATACTAAGAGAAATTTACTATATGCTCGGGATACCGATAGAAGATATTCCAAACAAACACAAATGACGAAAAATTGAGTTGTTAGTGAGTGAGATTATTGTATGACGGATTATGTCATTTAATATCGATTTATGATTCGATAATAAATAAAAGTAATACAGCGTCACAATAAACTGATGGTAGCATTGTTAAACTAAGTGTATCCTACTATTCTTGCAATGGGAAGAAAAAAAGCCCAATCCGGTTGGAATTTATAGTTGCAATGACTCATGTAAGCAACAAGGAGACATTGTTCAACTACTCAAAAAATCAGAGAACATTTTTACATATTCAATTCAAATTATTATTTGTCACGAACTAGATCAAAACCAATTCTAACTATATATTATAAACTCGAACGTTTATTTGTCCTTCTGTTACATTCTTTCACCGATCTAGATCATGCGGACGAAGTCGCGGGCGGTCGGTATTTAATAATAAACTGAAGTTAAAAATAAGTTATTGAAAGCGCAAAAATACTCAAAATCTTAATACACGGAACCGTACAGTTATAAATCGTTCGCACCGACCTACCGATACACATTCGACTTTTACTATTAATATTTTTATTATTTTATGAGTATTTATATATATATAAATATATATTCTACACTGAAATTTAATTTATTTAATTTCTTATTATTTTTAGTTATGTCATGCATGACTTAGAAATAATTATGAAAGTAGCCTTATTTATTTATTTTTGCATAGATGAGGAAACACCCGTCCAAGGTTGGACTTTGAAACTAATACAAAGAATTTCAAAACTTGAGCTGCCATCTTATCGTTTGCAATTCATGTCTTTCTATTCGTCATCAATCGTGTTATCTCGTTATATCGTATAATATATGGTAATACGGCCGGCCTAAACATTCCCTTTCTGCGATAGTACATTCCACCAAAATTTAAGTATTTTTTGGAAATAATGCGATTATATACGTCCATAAATATTAATTTAACTTAAATTCACAAAGCTGATAGCATTTCATAGTAATTTTACAACATGTTCTAAAGAAATGTAGGTCCTTAAAGTAGTCCTTTTTCCTTGCTAAATATTTTTAGTCACCTACAGAAAAACACAGTTTTTTGTTCTTTCTCCTAATAAGTATTAATTAAAGAATAGTACAGAATGCCATAAATATCTCAACACAGCAATCATCGGCAACAAGGAAAATTGTAATTGAAAACTATGAAACCACGAAAAACAGAGTACCTCCATTTTTTGATTTAATCTTATACATTTTAAATTTTTATGATAAAGATTAAAAATAATACACTTCAAAAATATATAACATTAATGCATAATTTAAAACACTTTTTTATATGTTCAATAATCTCTGTGTTTACACGAAACTCATGCATTGTAGTTACTGTGTAACAATTGAAGGTTGTTTTATGTATGTGTCTACGCCGATTTATATTCTTTAATATTCAAAATAATTATCTAAATTTTATTTATTTAATCGCACACTAATTTATTACACTGGCAACACCAAACATTTCCTTCGTCATCCGCTACCCTCCAATTTAAAAAATATAATAAAAAACAATATGGCGCACGCGCGAAATTTTCTTTGCAACCTTTGCCAGCGTTTGATATGGAGCAGCACATGTACGTATTTGTATACACAAATTTAGATGTATGACCTCATAGACTTCTTGGCGAGAATGGTGAAGTGAAGTTGGTATAGATTTCCTATGTTTTGCGTTTTTGGAAGTTTTGCGGTACAGTAAAACACAAAAGATATGGCGCGTCGTTTATCTTCGTTCGCGCAAACACTAAAAGATGATCGACGAAAATACCCGACACGCTAAATCCATTTTGTAATCAATCTTAAACAACAGTCATTAACTGGACAAATTATTGCAGTGTAACACTTGCTATTTCGCTAACATTGAATACCATCATCTGACAGAATATCGGCGTGAAATAACAGCATCTATTGCTATTGCGTTTCATTCGGTGAGTGAGAGTGCTGGTGAACCATCACCCCCTCCCCCTATTTCCCTAAAGGCCGGCACGCACCCGTGGTTCCCCGGACGTTGCGGGTACCCATGAGCGGCGGTGGTCACTATTCATCAGAACAACTAAGGAAATAAAAGAAGAGCTAAGTAAGGTACAAAGACTGGCGTGTATGATGATGACAGGAGCGATAAAATCTACCCCTACCGCCTCCCTGGAAATCATCCTAAATCTTAACCCTATGCACTTAGAACTTAAAAAGAAAGCCATGGAACAATGGTACAGAATGAAGAGATATGAGGAATGGAAGGGTAAACCTTTCGATAAGGGACACACAACGATAGAAACAGAAGTAGAAGACAAACTAGGAATGCTTGTACAGAATAATGACCTAATTAGGAAAAGAAGAATCTTTGACAAAAAGTATAGAGTACATATTGGACCCAGGCAAGATTGGGAATTAAACAAAGATAAAGAAACCACCAGATGCTATACGAATGGTTCTAGAAGGAAATCATCAAAAATGGCAGGGGCTGGAATTTTTATTTCCGGCTGGGAAAGAAGCATATGGAAACCATTAGGGAAGCTCGCAAGTGTATTTCAGGCTGAAATATACGCGATTATGGAATGTGCATCAGCACTAATAGACTCCATGACCTTAGTCGAAGAGAACATAATAATATACTCTGACAGTCAAGCAGCCCTCAAATCATTAGATAAACCGATAACCACATCGGCCTTGGTTGGGGAATGTAAAGCAATCCTTAATAAGCTAGGAGAAAAAAGAAAGGTTATCATAGCATGGATCCCTGGACATAGCGGCAACGAAGGTAATGAAAAGGCGGATGAGTTAGCAAGATATGGTGCGGTCATACCGATAATAGGACCAGAACCATACCTTCCAATCTCCAACAAAGTAACAAACAGTGTAATAGAAAGAATAATTAACGAAGAAACAAAGAAGAATGGAAGAAATTAAAAACATGCAGACAAACAAAGATGTATTTTGAAGGAAAAGACAAAGCAAAGGCCAAGTATATCCTCAGGGTGGATAAAGGTAATGTAAGAATAATGGTAGGTATCATAACGGGTCACTGTTCACTCAACAGACACCTATCACTACTCAGACTAACACCAGACCCCCTATGCAAACACTGTAATAGGGAAGAAACTAGTATACACTTCATAGCAAAATGCAGTATGTATGCAGGAATTAGATATAACACATTAGGTTCAGATACACTGGAGGAAAGGGAACTGAGGACAACCAAACTAAAGGATATCCTCATGTTTTGTAGGAAAACCGGAAGATTCATAGATGAAACGAAGGAGGGAGTACCACCAGGCCAACAGTAACCGGAGCTCTATCAGGGAACAGGGCTGAATAGCGCCACCCAAGGAAAGCCGACAGCCCGTCTGCAGCCTGGCGGACGTCCCTATCAGCAACCTACATCTACATTCATCAGGTTACCCGTTTGCTCGTTTGCCCCTTTTATAAAAAAAAATAACAGGATATGCACTACGTGTCATTGAAATGGGCAATTTGTTATTAGTTTATTTTATTAACATATTTGAATTAATAATTATTATGCCAAAAGACTACATTTTTACAACGACGACTTGAAATTAAAACTATCTAGTCAGTAACGGACAGCAAAAGCTTATAAAATCAAATGTTCAAATTAAAAAAGTAATGTTTGTTTTAATATATGAAATTGAATAATAATGAAATAATAATAACAATTATTTAGAATTCAATGGTTATCATCAAGATTTGAACTTTAAAGTTAAAGGAGCTCTTTATGCAAGACAACGTCGAATGAAACTAAGCTATCTCTACTTTTAATATAATGAGGAAAAAGTTCAATACTTGACATATAAAAGTAGTGGCGACATCTAACTATGACTACACTACTACAAAGGTCAAAAATTCATAGGAAAATTTTTTGTATGGAGTGAAATGACCCTGGGTGGAACCTTCTATCACACTTAATTACGTTCCCCAACAATAATTCAACGTTGTTCTCGACGTCGCCTGTTTGCATGAGTAAGTACATGACACGTCAACGCTCCGGAATTTTCGAAGTACAACATTGTTCTTGTCTTCTAATTTTGCTCATACCGTTCGATAGTAGACCATAAACCTAGCAATGCGTTTTTAGGTTAAAGCTCTGCAAAACCTAGGTCTTGAGATATAAGCACTAAAAGTTGGGTGTCTCGTGCCATTTAAAAATCAACCTTATCGCTTGAACATAAGGTCCAACCGTAACAATATTATTTAGAAGTAAATCATTCAATTTCCCTCGATTGTCTGTGTGTATGTACACAAATAAATAAAATAAAGAGAAGAACAAGACCTTCTCGTAGGCGAGGCGCGCGTCCGGCTGCACGGGCTCGAGCGTGGCCGGGTTGTAGGGCTGGCCGTAGAGCAGCAGGCGCGCGGCGGCGGGGCGCGCGCACGCGCGGCACGCGCCCGCGCCCGCCGCCACGCTCAGCCCCGGCCACGTGCCCACGGCCGCGTCCAGCGCGCGCGCGCCGCCCGCGCCCGCCGCGCCGCCCGCGCCGCCGCCCGCCCCGCCCGCCGCGCCGCCGCCCGCCCCGCCCGCCGCGCCGCTCGACACGCGCGCGCGCATCGTCTCCGTCACCTCGTCTACGGTCTTCACGTTCGACAGGAAGTATTCGTCTGGAAGATACGTTGCTCGCTCTGTACCGCTTTTTTTTCTTTCTTCTTGGCATGGCGCACAGATTAGCGCATTTGCCAATGTCACGTATTAATAACGATACAGATCTCATTTAAGATTACAGAATCTTGAGTCATATTTATTATCTGGTCATATTATTTCTGCACCTCGCTGGAATGTTATATCCCTCTCGCTTACCCATAAACCTCACTGCGCTCGCTCCGTCGTGTCAGTAAGGTTAGCAATTTAGTTGTCGATACGCGTCTTGATCATTTGAATTTTTTTGTAAATCACGATTGTTTCATTTGTATAACTTATTCAATAATTCAATCATCATAGTTATTTATTTATATTTATAGTGATGCTTTTTTCACACCGAACCAGAACATCGATATGACGTCATCGACACCGGGTGCAGAGATATTGTGACCGGGTAGTATGTACCTAATGATACCTAAGGAGGTTTAATACTTGTTGATCATGCATTACAATTCATGATCAACAAGTGCTCAATTTTGTATATCATTGCAATAAACGTTTATGAATTTAAATAGAGCAAATACTTAGCTATTCAGATTCATTAAATTATACTTTAATATTAAAAGTATCGCGGTTTTAAATTGGGAGTTAAATTTAAATAAAAAATAAACTATGTGGCTTTTGTTTCTATTTAAGAATTTTTAAGTGAAAAGTAGACATACCTTGTTCTTGGAATATTTCAGTAAGAAAGTTAGGATCTAATGCATGAGAAATCAATGTTTGTATGTAAACTTCGAAATTCTCTTGATACATTTGTGTTTCTAACATTCTTTTTTCTATAAAACTGCAGTCATCAAACGGCAATTCCGTTCTGACTAATTCCACTATTGTTTCTAAATGAGACTGAGACCGTACTTTAACCGGCACCTGAGTATATAATTTTTTATTTTCTGGATTCCAAGCTGCGTACTGAAAAGTTAAAAAATAATATTATGTACTCAATTTATAAACATTTGTTTGGTCTTAAAACATTAACAGCCATCAAAAACGTTGAAAAACTTTAATACCATACCATGCTACAGGTTTGGTATGATTAGTGTTTTAACCTGGCAGACGTTTTACAGTATACGAAAAACACAATTAAAACAAAATATGTTCAAAAAGTGTTATAAAAAGTGTATTTAAATTAAATGTATCTGTTTGATCTCTGTTGTAACACTCCTACCTACCTAACACACTGACTCCTACCGTTAGGGATACAGCGAGAAGATATGTATGTAAGTATGCATGTTTTCAGCTAAATACTAGTTATCAATAGATATACGGGTGCGGCATAGGCGCAACGTCGGGGTGGGTTGGGGGAGGTGCTTTATTATTTAAAAACCCCGGAAACTACCTGTGACCGGTTGACAGTGGTCGTAAAGCGTGAATTAGAAACTGCAGTGTTGTGGCCACATGAGATGGAAAAGGTTTTGTAGGTTTCTTTAAGGCTTTGACATATGAAGAATTTTAGTGTTGCTAGCTAAAATTTATTACAATGCAGGGAGTAGGCTTCTTTATACTGATGCGGTGAAAAGTTAATAATATGACAAATGTAAGGTTATTTCATAATATGACGGTGTTTAGCAGTGCCACGTATTACATGTTATGTATAAGGTCGATGTAGAACATGTTATATGTTTGTTTAAATTATAATATATAAATTAATGTCGAACAACTTTGATTTCTAGTTTCTGTCATTTGTTTCAAAGTATGTCACTACGACACAATCTATTCTTTTATTTCACTTTACAAATATTACAATAATCAAATAAATGATGGCATTTGTATACCAAATTGAAAACAATTTTTTGAACTAAAACTTGCTTTAAAGTTAAATATACTATTTTGTTTCATCAGCAAATGAAATTTCTAATAAATTATATTGTTTTTTCTCATACCTATTTTCCCCAAATGGGGCAAAGAGGTATAAGAGACTGGTAGCCCCAACACGAACAAAATTGTTTAAAATAATAACGCATTGTACTTTCGTATAGATTGAGGATAATTGTCTTTTAAACACTGCATTCTCACCCCCTTGAAAAATATGACACAGGCAACAGACATTTCTATTCCTATTTTAAAATTTCCTAAGGCACTGGCAATTAAGCAATCTGTAATGTAAGTGGAAAAAAGTATTCTTACAATGACGTCACTGTGTTGTTATAATTATTTTTCTATACCTATTACCCCTTCAATAAAATGATAGTAGCTAATACAATAGTTAAAAGACTACTTGGAAAAATGTGAAAACTTTATCTTTACATGTTTGTCCAGACTTTCCAATATTTTTTTACTCGTTAAAACATCCAAAAGCGAAAAAAAAAATCCTAATTTCTCTTCTCCCGTTCCCGCCAAAAAGTCGCAGACATCTCTAATTCTCTACCATTGAGGTTGGGGGGTATTACATACATACATTGTTTCTTTTACATACATACATATTTTCAGACTGTATCCTTTATGGGGTTAGTCAGAGGACCGAGTGCCAAGCCTCGCGATCCTTACATACTTCTTTCGCTTCCTCAAATCTCATCCTTTTCCTCTCACACATTTTCGCCTAGGTTTGCGAGTGCTTTTGACAATTCCGTCGGCTAACGCTCTGGCTATTTTATTCATTTTTACTATAATACTGTCGTTCAACTTCATCATATTGCGTATCTCTTCATTCCTTATTTTGCCCACAAGGGTGACACCGCACATATGTCCAAGAGATCGCATTTTTACTGTATTTGTCTTACTTTCACTCGATTTCGGGCATATCCAGGCTTTATTATTGTACAATAAAGTTGGCACCAACACCGCACCTAGTATGGCTATTTTGGCTGAATTAAATATATTCACACCGTCTACTAATGCAGACAGAGCACCATTCACTTTTGTACCGGCTTCTACCTGTTTCTCCACATCAAAGTCCCATCACACGAAAACGCACTCACCAGATATACAATTTCGTTAAATTGTTCTAGACATTTTCCATCTACCCATATATCACACTTTGTCTGTACATCTTTCCTTTCAAACACCAGCATTGTCCAGTTTTGTCCACATTCATACTCAATTCTTTCACTTCACAGTCTTCTTTCATGCAAGTAACTAGTGTCTGCAACTCCGCTTCTGATGGTGCTATAATCACAGCATCGTTAGCGTACAAAAACAGTTTACCACTGTACCATCACATATCATACCACTCATACTTATACATAACATACCTTTCAATGTCTGGAGGCAACTGTCCAAATATAGCACGAATAATAGCCAGGAAGACATCACGCAGCCCTATCTGACGCCTGAACAGACTTCGAACCAGGGCGACAAGTCACCATCTATCCTTACACAGGCTCTGTGCCCTCGATATAATGATCTCACAGCCTGCAATAAGGGGCCCCATGCCATATTCAGGCAGAAGACTCCATAATTTCTTTCGCACTACTATATCGAATGCTTTTTCAAGATACACGAAACCGCAGAAAACTTTCCGACCTATGGACAGAAACTTCACCACGATACTGCGGATCGAGAAAATCAGGTCCATACAACCCCTACCATTCCTAAAACCGCCTTGAGCCTCCCACAAATATCTTTCAGAAATGCTTTTAATACGTTCCGTCAATACCTTGGTATAGACTTTACTTGCTAAGCTGACCAAGCTGATGGCCCTATAGCACGCGCAGTCTAAATGGGAGCCTTTCCCTTTAAAAGAGGCACTAAGACTGTGGTGCGCCAGTCCTCCGGAACCTCTCTCGTCTGCCAGCAAAGATTGTACAGTTTATTATCCCAGACCCTTGGACCACCATACTCAATCATCTCAGCAGTAATCACATCATTTCCCGCAGCCTTTCCACATTTCAGACTTCTCATCGCTTTCTCAATCTCTTTTCTACTTATGACTTCCTCTAGTTCCTGACCCGACTGTGGTGATTCGTTAGGATCGCTCTGTGTTAAAGATAGATTTGTCACTCTTATACGGTTCTCTATAATAATCTCTCCATCGCTGCAGTACATTTTTTTTGTCTATTATCAGATGATGTTCTTTCGAACGCACTTTATTCATTTCTGCAAGGTGTCGGACCATTTCGGTAATTACGTATTTCTTTCCAAAACAATTTGGAATTTTCATCAAAGTTGTCCGAAATCCTGTTTTCGTATAACACCCTACACGTTTCACACTTCTCATTCACTAGTGCCTTCGTTTCTCCTTTCTGCAGCTTATATCTTTCTTTCATCAAATCCTTCATACTACAGCAAATTTTAACTGCAAGGTAATCTCGCCATGCTTTCTTCTTCATGTACACAGACTCTTTCATCTCGCCATCCCACCACACATCACGCTTTTTACATTCGTTCGTTCATTTATATTCGTTCCACATACTTCTTTCGCAGTCTCGATCACACTATCTCTAAAGTTCTGCCAACATTCTTTAACATCCTCGCTACTCACATTGTTTCTTTTGTTACGTCGAAATTCAAAAAAGGAAGTTTTGAATCACCTACAGTATTTATTTGTAGTTTTTGCAGAAATGATTTTGTCACTTTTTGTATAGGTAACATACTTTGTATTTAATATTATATATTAATGTAAATGTATAAAAAATATATGTATGAAACATTTAAGCTTAAGCTTACGTGGTTATTTGCACATAACAACAGACAAACAAACAATGTTTGTCTGGACTAATCTTCAAAATAGTTGAATCAATTTTGATGGGACTTCCATTGGGCAGGTAGAGAACTTTTCGGAGTAATCAAGGCTACTTTTAATATAGAAAAAGTAACAAATTTAACGCGGGCGAAACCGCGAGGCACAGGTAGTTGTAAATAAACTAATCTAGACTTACTGTTGATATATTTCTGTAAAGAACTTTTCCATTTTCCTCAAAAGGTTCATATTTCTGCAGCAGAGTCTTGCCATCCACTCTCCATATCGCTGGCCACATCTCACTTAATTCACTTTTTATAGCGACGAATTCTCCAGACTAAACATTTTAATAAAATATAAGTGGTAATACTACAGATGTTAGAATAACATTGATTTACTTGTGTCGATTGTAATACCTGATAGGGCATTTCCTCGATTGGTCTTGTATTATCAAGTTGTGCAGTATTGGAAATTTGTTGATGAGATTTAATGTGTTGTAGTTTTCGGCTAGAATTTGAATCATTGTCTGTAGCTCCATAACTTCCATAAGTCATATTGGCACCATGAGCTGCAACTACAATATTACTGATTAATTAGTCAACATATCGAAATTAATTTAATTAGCAAATGAATGCAATACATGTAACTATAATATTATCCCTTCTCTTTGTCAGGCATTATTTCAATGTCATTTTCCGTTGTAAGGACAAACTTCAAGTGGCATTATACATGTAAAATTATAACTAAATTCTAAGTTAAAAATAGATTGAACTGTCCTTCACTTTTTTAAGTTACTCTATAAATGATTTACTATTTTGCCTTAATAATCCAAGTCCAATAATCCAGATTTTACTACGTAAAGCATAACAAATAAAATACATACCTGTGATTAATTTGTATGATTTACATCTTTTAATCTCTACTCAGGGCGACTTTGAAATCATTGGCATGATGACATTCTTTTATACAAATTACATTAGGACAAAAATATCGTAAATTATAAAAATAAAATCAGAGAAAATCTACAACTCGGAAATATTGAATTCGTCTTGTGGCCGTGAAAAGATAAAAATTATATTGAAGATCGCACGTATACAAGTAAATGTCTTTCGACACCTCGCCTGCCCTCCCACCATGTAGTGCTCACCCTCTCCTAGATCATTAGGTTTAGACAGGTCAGGTACATAAAGACATGTCATCGCTGGGAAACTCTTACATGAACTCCATTTGAATTGTAGAGCATACGCTGACAAAAGGGTTCATTTATAGCCAATAGTTTCAAACTTACGCTGTATAAGAGTTTAAACAACGAAACCTATATTACATACTATGAATAAACTGAAATAGGTAGGATTGGTTCTGGGAATGGGATAGCCAAATGATGAAATAAGATCATCTTTGTGATAACATGTACATTGTACACACAATAACTACTCTCTAATTAACAATTCAGAGTAAATTGCAAAAAGACATATTACAAAGATATACAATGTACATGTATCCCTATTTGGCGAAGTGAGGGGTGCTACCAGGAATAATTAGAAATTAAAATTATTTGACACATTTATCAGTAATATACTCGTGTTTATTTTATGTTTCCTCCTATTATACAAAAGTATTTACATAAAATATTGAGAATTGTGCATAAACAAATAACAATTAAATAGAAATACAAAAACTTATGTCCTGGGCATGGCCTTCTAAAATACATTATAGCTGTCATTTTATTATGCATCTCATTTTATTCTTAAATAGTTATAAATCACTCTCAGCTAACAGCAAAGAATATGTATACACTATTGTAAGTACCAACTAAACTCAAATACTGTAAAATACAATGCATTATAATTTTATATATACAACAGACACCCACTGGTATTAGTTCCATAAAAAAATATACCCACAATTTTGGAATTATTTATGGTAGCACCCCTTCAGTAGCGAGTATGACAAGAGTCACAATTTCTACAATTTAAAATAAAATGGCACTAATTATGTGTCATTAATAACAACTGAAGTGAAATCTTGTTACAGACTAACCCTAAAATATAGAACTCTACTAGATACATCACATTTTGTTTATAGAAATTATTTACAAATTAATAATTATAGATTTCATCTAATGAAAATTTACAATATCACAGTTAAAATGTAACAAGTTTTCACAGTATACTGCCCGAGCGGCAGTTAGCTTGCTCCTGTCATACAAGCTTCAGGGCTAGCTCTTCACCATCGCGCTCTACTTCTCAAGTGAAAATCTAGTAAATTGAACGCACCTTCATCAGGCTGATGTTGGTAATAGTATTGTTGCTGTGGCGCTGTCTGCAGCGTCGCCACGGGCGGCGGCGCAGGAGGTCGTGGCTTCTTTGGCGCAGCCGGCTGAGGCGCCACTACTGCCGATGGAGTCGGCTTGTTCATCGTCGTTCGTCCCTTCTTTCCTTTATCATTTAAGGGGGTACTAGGCACATTGAGCACTGGCTTATTCAACCTTCTTGCTTCTTCATCTGCATCGTATGATGATTCTTCACTACCATCATACTTTCGCTTTCTGTCTTTATTTAAGTTATAATAACGAGGATCATCCATTTCAACACCTTTTGTTTGGGAATTCAAGAGATTCGAAGAACCATGTATTTGATTAGCACCCAACAAACCCGTTGTGCTCATGTTTGCAGAAGAACTCATTACTGGATTGTTCAGTGGCATACCAGAGTTTATAACATTTGTTGAACCCATAGTACCGTTAGCATTCTGCTGAGTTGCGTTCGCCTCGCACTGATTTTTAGTGTGATCACTTGGAGTGTATGTTTTATTATTAGTATTGTTGTTTGTGTTTGTTCTCGACCAAGTCGATTTTCTGGCGCCTCTGCCGGCCGGCGGAGGAGACGTGTCACGCTCTCCTTGTAAAAATTTCAAATAAGAAGCCATGAAACCTGAACCGGGGCCCGTGACGGGGACATTGAATTTTTTTTCCATAATTTTTGTAGTAGCGTCTTGTGAAGTACTGTTAACGTTCGGCTGCTGTGAAGTGGGTGCTACCGTTGATGCAGTATTTGCTCGTTGTTCTGCAAGGAAACCAAGTTCTTCTTCTATATTAGGCACTACCACCTTAGGCTGTTCCTCTTCACGAGTTTCAGGAGTGGAAAACGATGATGAGGAAGCCGAAGGTGGAGTTTCACTAAATGACGATAACGGTGTTAACTCCACTGAGGACTGAAAGTCAGGATGAGGACCTAAATGAAAGGGTGGAAAGTAGGTTAGTGCATGCCCATGGGGCATTGCTAGTGCTTGATGTTGATTAGTGAAATTTGTGGCGTGTAATGGGGCTTGAGATCCAAAGGCTGAAGTACCAGGAAACATTTTTGGTGGAGGAGGTGGTAAATTCCATCTTTCAAAATCAAAATAGCTACCATTTTGTTGTTGATTATTTGTTGAACTATGAGCGGGTGGGGGTATTCTATTAGCCAAATAGTCTGCCATTACCGCGTTTGATAATTCATTCATAGCTGAATGTGTAACTGGTTTCTCCGTGCTTTTCCTTCGTGTAACTATTTTACTTGATGGTGTTGAAGCTGTTGTGTTTTTACTTGATTTTAGTTCTTGTAATTGACAGCTTTGTTGTAAATTTTGCAAATTTTTAACTATACTCATGGGGTCACCGCGGCAACTTGACAAGTCTTGTAATGCTACATTATTACTATCAAAATAGTTTTGCTGCTTTTCTGTTAAACTTAATGTCCTCTGACCTTGAGACTGAGAAGCAGCTTCTTCAGGATGAGTATTACTATCTGATATAACACTATTATTACTGTAATTATTATTATTGGTGCTACCACTACTACTAGAATATTTTCTAGATGTTTGACGATCATTTTCCCAGCAACTTTGACCAGTTGAATTCTGATTACGTTCATATCGATTATCAGAGTAAGGTTTACTTTGTTCAATACCTAAGGCTCTAGTTATCACGGAGGGATAAGCTACTTGGCTATTTTGAGAAGGTGGTCTTGAGACCGAGGCATCCAAAGGGGAACGTGGTGCAGTGTTATTCACTTTGTTATAATGGTCTCCAAGTTGTTGAGGGGAATTTATTGAATTCATAGGACTATGGTACAAAGGATATGCAGGACTAGAGCCATGGCCCAAAGGAGACGTTTGTGCTGGTGCATGTAAAGGGCTCTGCCTTCGCGCTGCTACCACACCACAATCTGGACCATTTTGAGAACTGCTACTAGAATAACCAGTATCTGTACTGGAACTACTTTTTGCTCTTACATGATAATCTGACTCAACATTATTCCCACTTTGATAATGTCTAAAACTTGACCCCTGGGCTGTAGAATATTGAGAATTACTTATTCTATTTGATTTTGTAGAACTACCACTATTGCTATTGTAACTTAACCTACCTGGAGCATCCATAATGGAGTAACTAATGGGTGATGATTGTGGCTGTACTTTATCATTCGATTCACAATTTTTCCTTTGTTCACTGTTTAAATCTGGATATATTTTATTTTGTGCTTTAGTCTGAACTTGGGGTGCTTTATTTGTAGGGGAAACAAAACTACTACTACTGCTAGCTGATGTTCGGGAAGACTTTTCACTACTTACATTTTTAGGAGACAGAGAATTATAAATGGAAGCAGATACTCTAGTAGAGTTATTGGAGGATGACCGATAATCTTTGTTAGAGTGGGTTGAGGAAGAGGTCACAGGTGGAGTTGACACAATACATGTTTGTTGCGAATGAGCAGTTGAACTTGCAGAACTTGAATATGACTTACTTCCAGCATAATCCTGCTGAGATGAAATCTGAGCACTTTTAGCACTGCTTGTACTGTATGAATTATCTGTCTGATTCCCAAAAGATGAAGGAGATTGAAAAAAGGTTGATGATGATGTCGAAGACGCTGGTTGTTTGGGTGCTGTTGCTGGAGAACCAGATCTATTTGTTTGCTTACTACCAGTACTGGCAATCTGAGAATTAAGATGATTATTAAGAGTTTGTGCTGCAGCAAAGTGTGCATTAAAATTTTCATAAGATGCCGAGGCTTTTGTTGTAGCTGGGCTTGGAGATGATGGCACTACGCTTTCATGAGGCAAAATTCCGAATGGACTAGGAAGTTGGTTATTTCCCTGCCAACTGAGTCCTGCTGTACTGCCTGGTGTTGAAGATTGATCAAAAAATGCTGTTCCTTGTGTGGCTAGAGTCTGATGAGAATAATTTTCTCTTAATGTGGAAAGTTCACTTTCAACTGATGACTGTTTCGATGCAACTGCAGCTTGCGCTTGAGCTATCACTTGTCGATGTTGAGCTTGAAGAGAAGAGCTGTAGTGTGCAGGCTTGGGATTTGCATGATGAAACAGAGGTGAAAACACAGATTCATAACCCACAGCAGGTGGTGAAAGAAAACCACCAGGATTAAACGGTGAAGCAGTTGATGAACCAAGTTGGCCTGCTAAGGAAGCTGTTGTGTGTGCAGCTTGCAATAACAACTGGCTTGTGGTAGATGGTACTGATTGCCCGCCTAATCCAGAACCACCACTTGCCAGGTGGTGATGAAAATCCCCACTCGCAGCACTGGCTTGAACCCCTGCTAATCGATTGTAAGAAGCATATGCTGACCATGGTCCTACAGGATCCATTACCACCTCCGTGATGTTTTGTTTAGTGTCAATGTATGTAATATGTCAACAGTAGTCCACACTTTCATCCATAGTTTATAATACACATCAAATTTTTTGTTACTACCACTATAACATAACACTTGAAGTCATGTTGAATTACTTATTAATCTTCATGTAAATAAAACACTCCTGAAAAGAGAAAAAAATTGTGTAAGTATTTCTAATGATGTTAATAATAACGATTATTAATGATATAGCAAGAATTCAATGCTTTTAGCCTTCTAGAAACGTCGAGGACTTTTACTTGATGCAAAGTTTGCTACTAAAACAAATTTTAAACCTCACAATTACGTATCGAAATAAAAATAATTCGGCGCCGCGCCATGAAAGCGTCAATATGTTTGAACAATAAAGAAACGTTATTCTTTATTATTATGCAGTATATAGTTGACAATAATATACAGAAACATACCATCGCCTTAGTTTCTAATGGAGATTTATTTAATCTGGTTTCAATATACGTTCACACAGAAGATAACATCATAAATATGGCCTCGAGTGGTGGTTGCGACGGGTTTTGTCTATTGTGAGAAGCCACTTGTGTAAATCATATGTTATAATACGACAGTCCACTGTATATTTTACACTTTGTAACTAATATTCATTCGTTTTTGAAAAAGCAGTAATGTTTCACAATAGCAATTATTGTATTTACAACCAGAATTATGAGAACGTTTCTCCTTTCACATTAACAGCGGCCATCTTGCATGTCGAACGAAAGACCGCACAACAAGCGTAGCAGCGCCATCTATACCAGAATTAAATTCATCAAATTCAATAAATTTATTAAACGATAAATTATATTAGTTAGTATAGCTATCAGTTTTTATACAAGATTTAATACTCTATTACCACACATAAAAGGGGCACGTAGATATAATATCGTGCACACGAATCAATATTTTCAAACATCTAATATTGCCGCCACTTCCGCTTAGTTATTGCGTTTAATTCTAGCAAAAACATTAAAATTGGTATAACTTTTTTTAAATTAAACCAATGAAAATATTTTTTCATCTCCCTAAATTGGGCGCTCTTATAATTATTTATCGTTGAATGTTTTTATTGCTATAATTTTTCCGTCCACGGTATAATACGTCATGCCATGGACGTTGAAAAAGCGTCTTTTTCCGCCACGCGATAGGTAAGCATTTGGTTTACCTATTGTACCGTGGACGGTAATATCATGGCAACGAATTCGGAAATACTATGGAAGTGTAATTCAGAACAATTAAGGCAGAAAAACACGGTACCGCGAGTCTGATTCAAATACTCCGAAACACGAAAGGTCGCGAACTCAACAGTCAACTTTTAAAATAAACTCTATTTTAAACCCACTTGATCTCTATTCAACTGTAGCCTGGCGTTTAAAACGTTTCGTATTACATTCCAAAGTCAACGGTGACTGGATGCCTGACACACGTGATCACTGATCAAGTGATCGCACGGAAAAGTGCTAGCAAGCAAAAATGTAATTATGCATTACTACCTACGCATCGCAACGCAACTTATTAGTAATATTTATTTACCTTATTTACGTGAAGTTACATAGTTTTTTTTTTTGTTTTGATTCTCTCACATAAGAAAATGTTTAACAATTATTTGAAAAGATAAAAAAAGCACATTTACCAGTTATTTCTTTATTCTGTGTCTTGTAGAATTTAATAAAGAATCTTTTTTTTATTAAACAGCACAGAGGAACTCGTAATTATTATTATTTTAAAATACGTTTTATTAAAATAGTCGCGATTTGGTTTTGCCGTTTGTTTGTTTTTAATAACTGTAAATATGTTTATTCATTCTACAGTTTCTGAGACATATGACTTAAAATCACTGCAAGATTTCAGTCTTCAATTTGATAACATGCGATGCCTCTACAACAAGAATAGATGGCTTCATTTTTAAAATGTATAGCGCACACTCTATTGGCATTAGTTGGTAGCCAGTACTCTTCTCTTCTTTCTAAGCGAACTGCTTTAATACATCGTAATCATCGAAGTTCGTTTTTGGTAAAATTATAGGAATAAATTTATAAGATCCAATTCAGTAAAGAGAATTTCCATACTTAATATACAGATACAATGAAAATAATTTAAGTACTAAAAATTGGCTGGCTACTGGTTGCATAATACAGATCACAATCTTTTTATTTAATTTCTTGTAAACGTAAAATTATTTTATATCACGGACTTTTAAATGGAAGCAGACTATACCCATCTATACAAAATGCATGGCAAATTTACACTAACAAATATTACTCACAAACATGCAGAACTCAGGCCCGAATTAAGGAGCGGGTGCTTATACTGCGTATTATCTTTGAAAAATAAGAATTAAATTAACTATGTAATGTCCTAGTATTAGGGATTATTACTTTATTATATTCCTTCTTTTTGTAGATTGTTTTTGTCACATGAAGGATGTAATTTGGAGTGTTCCCAATAGCTCCACGATACAATATTATGATTGTTCGTTCGATACATGAGGCCTGACGGCTGTGCACTGCTGGTCTTGGGCCGCATGTACACTGTGATGACCTTGCTTGCGGTTCGATTTATATGGGTACATTCAATTCAATTCATTTAATCACATAATAAGCTTACAGCGGTTGCCAAATCACTTATATGCTAGTCATACATAGTCATACATAGATAATATAAGTTTTACATAGTGATACTGCTTTGTGTCCCTAAATAATCACTAAGGAACGAAACAGCCTCTCGGCAAAATGTTATCTCGTTGCTATCAAATATGTCGGCACGCGACCTTCGTGCGAGCAAATGATTGAGAAGGGCGATTGCCCGCGGAGTGGGCGCACGCGCAGCGCTTAGGGTACGCGAGGGTGGCGTTACGAACAACCGTCGCACGCGCCTCCCATTGCCACCGCGTAGGTATCGCTCAGGAACGAATAGTCCCATTTGGGATACCACAGTCGGATTGTCCACCAAGCCATTTAAAACAACGCGGTAATGAGTAAAACAGCTAATTTACGTCTCAGCACCAGGCTGTCCATCCCGACCATCCCATATATGAACATCGTAGGAAAGAGAAACGGATAGACATTGTAGATTTTTTTATAAAGGAACCTAGCAAACTTTTTCTGTACTTTTTCAATGGTGTCCCCATTAACAGCCTCGCCAGGGTCCCACACCACCGCTCCATATTCCAACACACTACGTACATACGCATTGTACAACATTAAGGCTGCTCTAGCGTCCCTGAACGGATACGCGGTTCTGATGATGAAGCCCAGCATTTTGTTGGCCCTCCTGCATATTGCCAGAATATGTTCTTTGAATGTGAATTTCAAATTAAACGTTAAGCCTAAATCTTTTATCTGCTCTACACGATCAATCGGCGCCTGACATAAGAAGTAAGTAGCAATGAAAGGAGATCCTCTCGAGAACGTAATGGCTTTGCACTTAGATTGATTAAATTCAAGACGATTTGTGCAAGCCCATTCTTCGATCATCATCATGGGGGCCCCCAACATATCTATACAATTTTAAATCATCCGCAAATAGCAGGCATTTAGATGTTTTTAGTACTTCATGTAGGTCGTTTATCATTATTAGAAACTGAGTAGGTCCTAAGGTACTACCCTGACTGACACCCGATAGTGTATTATAATGTTGCGAACGATAACCAGCAAATTGCACATATTGACTCCGGCCTTTAAGATAGCTAGCGAAAAACTTGAGCAACTTTGGACCAAATTCGAATGATGCAAATTTTGAAAGTAAAATGTCGTTATCTACTAGGTCAAAAGCTTTTCTAAAGTCAAAATAGACAGAATCTATTTGGTATCTGTTATCCAAACCAGACAGTACGTAATCTGCAAAGTTTATATGGTTTGTGACAGTAGATCTTGAGCATCTAAAATCATGCTGACAATCGCTCAGCACGGTTTGTATCTGTCTTCTTAGGCGTGAATCAATGATGCCTTCAAATACCTTTCCGAACACTGACAGAACTGCAATTGGTCTATACGATGTAACATCTAGATTAGATTTTTCTTTGGGTATTGGCGTTACTCTAGTGACTTTCCATGCCTGTGGGTAGTGGGAACGTTTCAGGGCAAGATTGTACAAGTGCAACAGTGGAACCTCCAAAACAGACACATAGTCTTTCACCAGAAACGTTGGAATAGAGTCGGGTCCGGGGGCGGATCGAGACTTCAACTTTCTGACAGAGTAACGAATATCGGAGACAGACACCCTATCTATATCAATGAACGGCGTATAAGCCCCAACATTATTGGCGGCCTTTTCTGCGTCTAACTCCGGTACGTCGCTCTGAAATACAGAACCAAAATACTTAGCAAAAGCATTCACCGCATCAAGGCCAGAGACCTCTTTATCTTTGAAACGAAATACATTTATGTTACCTCTATCCCGTCGCCTATCTTTGACATATTGCCAGAATTTCGTGGGGTCTTTCACAATATCCTTCTCAAGCTTCCGCATATAGTCGGTATAAGCAGCCCTAATCAATGTTTTTACACGTTCGCGATAATGTTTGAACAATTCCTGATTAAATTGTTTACCTTCCGCTTTGAATCTCTTTAAATTAAAATGTTTATGTTTTATATTTTGAATAATTTCACGTGTATACCAATTTGGATAAGCGTAAGGACTATTTTTGTTTTTTTTTTTAATGGGTACGTGCTGGGAAATGATGCCATTTAAGACCGAATACAACTGCTCAGCAAACCTGTCCACGTCACTTTCACGTAGCAAATCAGACCAGTCAGTCGCCAGTAGAGCTAGGTATAGTGCGTTTAAGTCTGCTTTTCTAAAGTTCCATTCAGGGGTTTTATTACATTCTTGCTCAGAATCAAGAGAAGGTCCGCGTGGCAATGACAAAACAATTTTTTGGGGCAGGGTGCGGCCTGTCCAGCCATATAAGAGGTTCCACTTCGTTACCAACAATAACTGTTCCCTCTTTAAAATTACTCAGCACTAAGTCAAGCATGCCGCCATAAGAGTTTACAATAGTATTGCATTGTTCGATTTTACAGAATTACGTAAATTGGTCATAATTAAATTTAACATTAGCACTGGCCGAGTTCAAATTAAAGTCTCCTAATATTAAAAATTTCAGCTTAGAATATTTTGCAATAGCATTCTCAATACAGTTCAATACACTAATATATCCATCATCACTAGTTTTTGGTGGCAAATATATAACACAGCACATGAATTTTACTTTTTTCCACGTTAATATAGCAAACAATATTTCTTTATCCTCAGTGAGGTCGTCAATATCTGTAACTTTTTGCATCGAGTAGCATCTGCGAATCGCGAGAAGAACACCTCCATATCCCGCATCATCTGGTCTGCCTTTGCGTAATACTGCGTATTCAGGAGGAAAGAGTTCACCGTCACATACGGAATCAGTCAAAAAGGTCTCATTTAGAGCAACGATGTCAATTGGAGTGGACCGAAGAAGATTCATCTTGAATAAAGATGATTTAGTGACAGATCTTATACCTCGCACGTTCTGGAAATATGCCACAAATTTTTTTCTTTTACTTCCTTTCTTGATTTTGCCTTTGTACACGAAAATTATGCCGCCAGTGCCTTATGCAAATATCAGCTGGCCAGTTCATAGGCAAAAGGACAGTATCAACCAGACTGGCCGGCACCTCTACCTTGAAAGAAGCGTAGTTGCCACGTGCCTTTAAGGTTTCCACGGAACACACATCACTTTTGCATATTTGTTTGAGATGCTCACTTACTTGCTTATCAGATGTACCCTTCTTGACATAATACAAGTGCTTTGTTGTACTTTTTCTGATGCTTGGAGGGAACTACCACTAGGATCGGCCGTACCACGCAGTATTTGCCTCTTTTGTATTACGGAGCATCTTGATCGTACCACTTGCCAAGGACCCGGTTCACTGGATTCTGCCGGCTCATTTACCGGTTGTTGCCCAAGAGCACTAGCGTATATCTTTTCCGGCCGACTTGTAGATTTTGCAATAGTGTCCTTCCCTACCGCACTAGTGTCCTTCCCTACTGCACTATTTGTTGGCTCAGTGTTGGATTTGGAAGATTTGTTTTTTTTCGCTTGGGAAGGTATAGGGTGACATTGCTGCTCCGGCATACAAATATTTTTGGGTTCCTTGTTTGAAGCTTCTAGTGTTTTTGTAGCCATCTTTTCTTCGATGCTAGACAACCGGGTGCCAAGGTTTTCGAAGTTATTTTCTAGAAAATTATTGATATCAATCAACGTGTCTTTTCTTTCATTGCTATCAATCGATCCATCTATCTTTCCTTCCAAAATTGTCAATCTTTGGCTTGGTTTCTGCATTTCATCATCACACAGCACAGCCTTCAGGAAGGTCATCTTGCTAGTAAGAATCCTTTCCATTTCTTTGCATACTATATCACAAAGTCCATCATTTTCAATGGACATACATGAAGTTCAATGACATAAACGATATATTTTAAAAGTCGGGAAAGTTGATAATCAGGCAAGTGAAAGTTTTGAATTTAGACTTTTTGGTGCGAACAAAATAAGCGTGGTTGGCATTTTATTCAAAATTCAGGTTTGCTATTTTTTGTACTTTTGGGAGTTTTAAGTGTAAAAATTATAGTATATTGTACGTTAAAGTTGTGTGCGAGTGAGAGGAATTGGAGGAATTTCGTTTAACAGTCCTTTGTAACTCCAGTAAAGCCTACTTACCATTGCTTTACTGTAAGTGTTAGACTTGGTTATGAGAAAATAGAACAAGTTTTATATCACACGAGTGTTATCGTTAACTATTTTTCTAAGGAGATAAGCGTCAGTAAATGTTTTATAAAATTATTAAATAACTTCATCGATATACTTTGTCCTTCGATTATTATTTTCTCTAAACTACGCATAAAACACAAAAATTAAAAGAAATCGGGAGATGGTCGATGGGTGAAAGATCACATTGAGAATAAAAACTACAATAGCTTACACAATAAAACAAATAATGTTTTCAGTCTTTTATTTATTAATCGGATTGTTTTCTTTTTACATTATCTAAGAACTCATTATAGATGTGCATCAAACACATAATTTCACTGTTTTTCAATGTGTGCCAGAAGTAACTAGCGCAGAATGTCGGATATGCTAAGGATTACCGTTGCAAGTAATCGTAGGTATTATTTGTCATTATTCGCTTCGAGATATCCTTCGATTCGATCGAGAGATTCGAGATATCATATATTTGTTTTCACCACATTACATGTGAACACACAATTTATGCATAATAAAGTCCATCTTCGATTACCTGAAGCAAGAAAGTTGTATTATTTTATAAATAAATTAAAAATAATTTTGTAATTATGAAGTATGGCTTCCAGCGCTGGCTTTTGTCTAAACAACACTGGCCCAGGTTCAGCCCAGTATAGCGACTAGAGATTAATTTGGTGATAGCATGTTCGTTGTTAATAGGTATGTTAAATTTCATATTCAAACAACAACAGGGTTTTACAGGTATCTCTTTTACATAATGAATAGGGTTCAAAATGTTCTAAGCACAAAACACTGCCAGAATTAGGCTGCCAGTTTGTTCTATGTAGCCTTTCTTATGTATTTCGTTTATGTATGTAGTTCTTAAAGCAAAAAATTTGAAGATTTTCATCCTTTAGAAACCCAAAATTAACAACGTACACATCAAAATCAAAAGATAGTTGCAAAAAATAGATAGTCGCTTAACCTTAGGCACCTGTCCGTTAACATTTAATTTAATTACGAGACTTGGTTTTCTCTGAATTCGGCCCTCTTTAAGGTACAAGTACTAATAATGTCAAAATTGGTTAGGTACTTGGTACAAAAATATAAAAAACCTATAAAATAAACCTTATACAATATAAGGAAACTTTAATATTAATAGTTTCCAACATATTTAAGTGTTAGTGCCACGAAATACAAAAATATCAGCTAACTGAATGCAGTAATCAAAGAATTTGCAACATCAGATTTACTTACGGATGCAACGTGATTTTCGGGGCTTTTCTGTATGAGGCATTGCAACTATTGGGGGTACAACACTTTTGTACCATATTTTGCACTTTAAATAACCAAAATAATGTTTATAAACCAATAAATATTTAATCATCGAACATGTGACGTAATATACAAGTAAACAGATGCCATACTTCGCTTATTTTGACATAAGCGCAACATGGCGGCTGCCACGGTTTCGGAATTGTCTATGTGTGCCATTGTGTTGCAACAAATGAAAGAAAAGGATAAAGATATACAATTTTAAACTACAATGAAAGTGACAGTGCTAATACTTACACGGTATCTATGGGTAAGTGAATTATGTTTGATCTGCTTCCATTTATAAATCTGTGTCCTAAATAGATATGTTCAGCTGGACTTTTTGGCGGGAACGGGAGAAGTGAGGTTGCCATTTTATTTAGATTTTCTATTTTTTACATTTTTAGGAGTTTTGAAGTACAACAATGATAGTATATTGTGTTTTAAAATTCTGTGTAAGTGACAAGAATGGAGGAGATCTAAATAAACATGTTTAGCTGAAGTATTCGCGCTCTTCCAAGAAGTCCTTTATAACTTCAGTAAAGCCTATTATCACTTTACTGGAGGAGTTTTATGATAACAAAAAACTAATTTACTTGTGATTCTACACTATGGATTACTTATTAATACGTGAAATTGGCAAATACGCTAAACTGTGCGCCATGCCATAAAGGAAGAAGAAGAAAAGAAAAAGAGCGGGAAACTTCGTTTCCGTAACTTTCGACTCATATTACTTGGTCAATGGCTAAATGCAATCTGCGAAGCCAAAACAAAGAGAAAAAAAAAATGTTAAGCTGTCATATCATGACTTCTTTTTGTCTTCTACACTACTTAACCACACAGGAGGTAGTTTTTAATTTACATTTCGCCAGTTTTTACGTCAACAAACCAATTTTATTTGCGACGGCTGACTGTCATTGAGTAGACTATGTAGCGCGTTGTTGTGCTTTTTTAGCTCCGCCCACTGTATTGGGGTTTACGTTGTGTCATATTTTTAAATGAATGCGATTTCCATAGTATTTCCGAATTCGTTGTATCGTGGCGATAAAAATGTTCAAAGGTATGGGTAAATTATAAAAGCGGCCAATAGGTTTGCATTACCCTTATTTATTACATACATCAAATTTTATATTTCCGTCATCTCTAACTACCCAGTTGGAGATACAGCGTGAAGATATTTTTGCATGTATCAAATTTTGTTATTGATATTAAATTCGTAATAAAATTAAGGATTCAATAATAGAGGTCAATAATTTACAATCCTAAGACGAAAACACAATTGGACTAAACCATTACGAGTACAGTGGTGCCAAACCTACTTGCAACGCATGCAACTTGCAAGGTTCACGACAAAAAACTGTAAGTTTTATAATGGCTCACATTGCAATAATAATATGATATAGTAGGAGTAAGTTAGAGATTGACATCATTAAACAATTTATACAGGTGTGTCAAGTACGCAATATGGTTCTTTGATGAGATGAGTTTGTTGCGCAATTCTTTGTCTTTGTTTCATTGGAATTTTATTACAGAACCAAACAGATTGTAAAATCGAGTCAAACATGTACCTTTTGACAGCCAGCGCACCTCTGTGTGAAGTAGCAATCGATTGAAATCTTCATCATTGGCAATGCAAAGCTGACTAAATAATCTGTCATTCAACGAGTTACTTCTGATTTTATTAACTGCTCTGATAATATATTGCAGTGATATATGGAGGCGTTCGCACAGATTTTTCGCAACCAAATGCTGGCGATGATTTACGCAATATACAGCAAGCACGTCAGGAACTTTATTTTTTAAGCACGTCAGGAACTTTATTATTTAAGCACGCTATGAAATAACTGACAAAATATTATTAAAAGGAATTTCATTTTCGTCACGAAACTTTTCCAGGGTATTAAATATGGATTCTCCTTTTGTGTCTATTTCCAAATTTGCAGCAAACAATAGTTCTTGACATATTTTCTCATCTTTGATGAATCTTCCATATGACAGTAACAATGCTTTAAGTTAGTGGGCTAATTCAGTTGAATTGAAAATTGACAAGTCTGCAGATGATTGCAGAATGATTTTTTAATGTTTTCAGCCATCTCATCAATTCATCTCTGAACAGAACTATTGCTTAAAGGTATTTTTCGGATAATATCTGCAGCTGGTTTATGGAACACAGTGATTATTACTTCTGTTACAGCTGGTAAAATTAAATCTTCCTCAATAGTTTAGCTGTTTTAGTGATTGCTAAAACATTATTGACTAAAGATTATTGATTAATAATGAGATATTGTATGAAGCTCTAAGTCCGTTATCGTCTTGCTTAGAAGCTGAAGAAAAAAGTTTTGATATTATTTGGCTGAATTTCCTACTTCTTTTTCATGTCTTTAAAATAGGTCACATTTTTATTTTTCTTATTCGGCTGTATTTCATTACAATGATCTCGAAGCCTATAGGTAGACCGCTTAAGTGAGTCCTCGCCTGCATGGTACAGAGGAGTGCGGGGTATGACGACAAAGGGGATCGAGGGAGGAGCACGCGGTAAGCGCGCAAGTGTGATACACAAGACGTCAATTTCACACTGGACAGTTCTTGAGATTAACATGGCGGTGTTTTTTTAATGAAGAAACTAGTTTATGGCGATAATTTGAATGAAAAAACTTTATGCTAATGTAAAAAAATAAAACAATCGGTAATAAACTTTTGTACTATTATTTAACGCAAGGTATCAATATTAAAAATCAACCACTTATGTCCATATTTTCAATATCACTTGTACTTGATTCTTCACTTTCGAAGCTATCATCATCACAAGTTTTAGTAGTAATACTAATATGAATGCTGAAAAGAATTATTTAAATTAAACAATCACATAACGGAGAAACTAATTACATTGGCCGCAACCGAATTCCTCAAAAAAAACCAATTTAATCGACTTAAAAATTATATTATAATAAAATGTTACAAATTAATTTACGAGCTAAAATAGGTTTGGCGACGTTCGATGATTCTAACGAAGTGACTCGTCCCACCTGTCGTTCATGTGAGCTCGATGTTCTCATCGCCCTGTAGCGCCGATTCAGCATATCGCTGACCGTGGGAATGTTCTTGCGAAATGGGGTATAAGGTCCATAACACCTCCCCCCTCAGATCAGCAACTATTTGAGAACGTTGAGCGAAAATGTTGCTGGCAGTCCTGATGCTTCAGGAACAAGTTTCGGCTTGCAAAACCAACCTTTGCGTCGTCCTATTATGATAACGGCTAGTGCAAGTGCACTTAATAGTGCTATATATAATGGTATTGTAGTGTGGTATATTAAATCGGGTTGAATTTCATTTATCGGCAGCGAAGATTGGAGTACTATTTTATCTTGGACGCCATGTAACTGTTTCAAATCGATAGAGTTCAGACGGATTGTAGGTGAAGTAATTGCATTCACTTCCTTCTGGTAGATCTTCATTATATTCAGTGGTTGACCCTTAATGCGATTATTAGCATTTACAATCTTCATTTCTAATGTACTTAGTGAACATGCAGTAGGTATAATAGCCAGGTAGCTCCCTTGTAGAGTAGTGTGATCTTCGCGTTCGCAATTTAATTGAACTTTTGTTGGGTGCGGGAAGGACACAATGTAGTGTTTGTCGTCCAACTGGTCCATAGCTTCTCTTGGCAGTATGATTTTCGTAGTGTTGCATGTTTTATTCAGTGATTGGTTCACGATGAGGCTTTGGATGCAGTCAGGTTGTATGTGAGTTTGCTGATAACTTTTGTCATGACAAAGAAACCATTTATTTACCTTCGGGCATTCAGCCTCCATGTACAAGAATGATTTCTGGTTGATTGCTATGTAAGGATATGGAGGTATAAGGGCTTGTTGATGTTTATTGGGAACTACGGATAGCTTATAGAGAGAATATATATAAGTACTGAATATAGGGATTCGGAATATTATTACTATTTTATTATCAGTAAACTAAGAGCCGGGCTTTATAATATTATAATATTCTCTTAGTTCTAAACCTATATCTACTTGATCCCTATTATATATGCTTTTTAACCTAATTAACATTTTACTTAGTACATCCGTACTTAACATTGAATGATGAGTGCTCGATGCACTAATAAAAGCCAACATATTCTCTATTCTAATAATTTCTTGCAATATGTCATCTACATTTTCGGTTATGATAGTTAGTAACTGAGCGAATTTAGCATATCTAGATAAATTATTTTCTTTATGTAATTCGTCCTAAAGTATAATTTCTAATGTTGAATTTATCCTATTCTGATTATCTACTAACTGAGAGATGACGTCACTATATTTAGACATCCATTCCTTACTTAAACTAATATGCGAATTAATTTCGGGTACGATTTCGTTTTGATTCCTCGATAATACTTTAATGGCATTGTCATATCTAAGAGCATCTGTATGATCTAAATTTCCAGTAATACTTTTCATTACGGAGCCTAGACCATCTATAAGACCTCTCTTAACGCGTTTGGGTTGTAAGCTGTTCAGTTGAATAAACAACTTATCTAACTTGGTAGTGAGATATTAAATCTGTAATTCATATAAATCGTATGTTTGGTTGCTAAGACGCACTTTGAAGTTTTGTAATTGTACCTGTAGTTGGTTGATTTTATCGTCAACCTCGTCCAGTTGTATGTATTGTATAAAACTATGATAATGAGTTATCAGTCTTGTTGGTCCCAACTTAAAGGGCAGTAATCCAGGTCCATTGTCGAGACTCTCAAGTCGTATCTCTTGGGCCAAGGTCAGTCGAAGTATGAGGGTTAGGAACGTCCTGTAACAATTTAGCGCTTTTAGGAGTTCGTTTTAGGCGAGACTTAGCTATTCGTCCGCGCTTTTTACTTGTATATATGTGTATAGGTAAGTTTTCTAATACAGTATCGTGAGTGTATCGCGGTGCCAATTTTTGTCTACTAGCAGCGGGATTGCTAATGAATACTTGTTGCTGGGGCTGATAATTTATTTCTTGTTCCCTATTTTTATTCCTATTGTCTATAATAGCTGTACGTTCGGCTAAAGAGAATTCGTTAATAATATTATATACGGTGGACATTTTTTCGCGATGAGTTTGTACATATTGCTGCAATAATCGTGCTTTCAGATCGATATCTATAGGGTCCCTAGGGTCAAAGTGGCCTAGTATCAAGTCATAGGGTCTACATTTTGTGAAACTATGAACTGAACTATTGTAGGCTATAATAGCGTAGGGCATTAAATTAATGACATTTTCGTTTTTCTGTCGCAAACGTAAAATCCGTAAGTGTTCTAAGAGTGTCGAATGGAAGCGCTCGATATTGCCATTGTCATTTGGAGTGTGGGCTAATGTCGTATGAGGGGTAATTTTATGAATTCTCATGAATTCTGCAAACATTTGATTAGTGAATTCAGGACCTTGATCCGTGATTATCGTTAAAGGAAAGCCATGATGCGTACTGAAATTCAGTAAGGCTTGTATTATACTTAAACCAGTACCGTCTCTAAGAGGGTAAGCTTGTGCATATTTAGAGAACACATCGATAAACGTAAGATATTTTTCATTATCGGCAGTAAAGAGATCCATATGTATAATTTCAAACGGTTTAGTGGCAGGTGGTACTAAATTAAACTGTTGCTTAATAGGGTTACGATCATATTTAGCCTGTCCACATATAGTGCATTCGTTAATAAATTTAGTAACGTTCTCCTTCATTTTTGGCCAATAGTATCTACGCGACAATGCTAAATAACATTCGTTAATTCCACGATGATTAGTTTTGCCATCGAGATAGTTTCGAATGATATCTTGTTGGATGAGATATTCTTTTACATTCTGAAGTTCATGTTTAGTCAATACTAAATTCATGGCTGAATTTTTGAAATTATTCTGTAAAATTGGTACGATGGAATACATGGCAAGTGGTGGAATAATCATTAAAGCAGTTTTGATCTTAGGGTCTACATATTCTTTAATTATGTGGATAACGTCCTTTTCTAAACTAGATTCAGATATTTGAGCAGATATCCGCGTGTGCGTACTAAATGGCTTACTAATAGTCGGTCGGCTTTTTAAGTCTTTCACTACAGTCAAACATAATTGCCTATGAAATTTATTAAGAGGTTCATCAGTTATGGGCACTTCGAGAATTGGATTTTCTTGGTCTGTATGAATTGAAGCGGTGGAGGAGTTTGTTATTTCGATTACGGGGATTTCTTCGTCTGTATGAGCTGTGTCAGTAGAAGAATTTGTTAACGAGGGTGCCTTTTCTGTCGGGTTCACTACAATTGAACTGATCTCTTCGTTGTGCAATTCTATACGAGACAGAGCGTCAGCGTTAGTATTGCATTTGCCTTTTTTATAAATTACGGTGAAATCATATTAGCTTAATTTTAGATGCCATCTAGTTAGCCGTGAATTGCGTTCTTTTAGACTCATAATCCACTGTAAAGGTTTATGATCAGTCAAAATTTTAAATTAACGTCCGAATAAGTAGGGTCTGAAATATTTTGTTGCCTAGACTATAGCAAGGAGTTCTTTTTCTATTGTGCTGTAATTACTTTCGCTAGCATTCAGGGTTCGAGATGCATAAGATATAGGTTTATCGGATCCAATAGTTCCTTGTGACAGTACAGCTCCTATTGCGACATTAGATGCATCGGTTGTAAGGATAAACTCTTTGTTAAAGTCAGGGTATTGTAAAATGGGGTCGTTGGTAGGAGTAACTTACATTTTTCGAAGCATTTTACATATTCTGAATCTAGGGTAATTTTGTGTCCTTTCTTTAAGCACTGAGTCATTGGTTTAGTAATACGTGCAAAATCTGGAATAAATTTACGATAGTAACCAAGAAGTCCTAAAAATTGTTTAATTTCTTTAGTAGTTTTTGGCACGGGATATTTTTTTATGGCTGCTATCTTATCGGGATTCGGTCTGACTCCTTTATTACTAATTATGTGACCTAAGTACGCCGTTTCTAATTTCATGAATTCTGACTTATTCATCTGGATTTTGAAGTTAGATTCACGTAGTCTCTGAAAAACCTTCTCTAAATTGATCATATGTTCCTGTAATGATGTGCTAAATACGATGATATCATCTAAATAGACCAGACAGATGGAATTTTGAAGACCTTTCAGCACATTGTCCATAACTCTTTGAAAAGTGGAGGGAGAATTTTTTAAACCCATCGGCATGCGTAAAAATTCAAAGTGACCGTGTTCAACGTTGAATGCTCTTTTAGGAATGTCCTCTGGGTTCATTTCCACTTGGTAAAATTCGGATGTTAAATCTAAAGTTGTAAAATACTGACACCTACCTAGTTTGTCAAGTACATCCGTGATATTGGGTATAGGATATTTGTCGTCAATAGTTTTTTCGTTGAGCTTACGAAAATCTACAACTAATCTCCATTTCTGTTTGCCAGATGTATCAACTTTCTTTGGAACTACCCAAATAGGTGAGCTCGAAGCTGAATCTGAGGGCCTAATTATTCCCTGTTCTAACATTTTTGAAATTTGGTCCCTAACTTCTTGTCGGTGTATGAACGGATAACGGTAGCTTTTTGTGTAGATAGGTTTATCGTCCGTTAATTTAATAGAGTGTTTGATTCTATTTGTGAAAGTTAGCGGTTCTCCTTCAATATAAAATGTGTCTGAGTATTGTGAGCATAAAGAAACTAAGTTAGCCTTTTCCTCATCATTAAGATGGTCCACATGAAGTCGTGATATAACGTCTTTAATTCGAGTCGAGTCTTGTTTAGTACGCGTGCACTCAATATTCAATAGTTCAGACTGTGCAGGACGATCTAACAAAAATATAATATCATTATCAGTAGGGTTTTCGATTTCGACGATACCACGGTTATTACTTACGGTAGTTATGCACTCATGGATTACACAGTTACAAATAAATTGTTCATTAATTAGTACATCTCCATCAGGAGTGTGGATCGGTATTCTTATCAATTTTGAAGAGTTAGCCGGAATTATATCTTCATATAAGTTAACGTTCCGCGAGTTAAACATTTTAATAGGATTGGTTGCGAATTTAGTCTTTAGTATCTGATCCTTAAGGTTTATTTTTGCTTCCCACTCGGTAAGCAAATCTAAACCTATGAGTCCGTCGAAGTAATCGTGGAACTTATAGACAAACAGCTTAATATTATCTGCAACATTAAACTCATCAAAGCAAGGTAAAGTGATGGAATAATTATCTCTGCTAGTCGCATGCACATTAGTTACCTCGAATGGGTCGTAATTTAACGGAATATGTGAGTGTACAGCTTCTGGACTAATAAATGATTGATTTGCACCTGTATCGATCAAAAAATTTAGTGATGGGTTTGATATATGTATATACGGTAACTGTCTTTGGGTTTGGAGATTCAGTTATATTTTGGCTTTTTTGATATATTGGCCTTCTGAAAATCCTCACTGTTATTGCTTGAACACCCTGGCTGATCGTTATTTTCGCTATCACAGGCAATCTCGTTCGCCTGTTCTTGTAAATTATCACTAGTATAGTAATCATAGTAGTTATAATCATAGTCAGGTTCGTAGTTTTCGTAGTAGTCATTGTGATAGTCATAATAATTATAATAATCGTCATAGCTAGCGCACTCATTTAAATTTACGTCTTTTGTTCTAAAATAATTTGATGCGGGCGGATTGCCTAATTTACGCCAATCAGACCTGACGGCGGTAGCACCTTATGGGTGAAATGTTGTACGCCGCTCATAGGCCTTGGTGTCGTTTGTTGGTTTGTACCAAAGTTTCTAGGTGGTAATCTAAATACATTACTGTGTGGATTGTAATTAGGTGGAAGTGCACGGAACATATGTTGCGTGCGCGTAGGCATGCGGTATGGCGACTGAATATGCATAGGGCTCTTGAAGCCTTGCTGTTGTTGCACACCGAATTTAAAACTTTGAGTTTGTGGTGGCATTGGTCACTGAATTGCAGGGGCTGGCCAATAAGGTACAGGAGGAGGTAAATTAGTATATTTTGGTACCTGTATGTAAGTCGGCAAGGAGACCTTAGGGGACTGCTGAGATTTTATATTATTTGGCTCATTACGTTGTTGCATATACATGACATTTAACTCCTCATGCACATACTCCAAAGCTTTCTCTATAGTAGCTGGCCGCATAGATCGTACAGGCGAGCCTAGTGGGTCTTGAAGACCGCGCACGAAAGCTTGCATAGTTATGTATAGAGCTCGTTTCGATTCAATGGTTGTGGCCAGACTTTCGTGTAATGTTACATAAGTCATTATGGTACTGAAAAGTGTTTGACAGTGATCATAAAACTCTTGAGGCGTTCGCGACCCTTGTGGAACTAAACAGAGGTCATTATAAAAGGCAGTTTCATCTCTTTGATCAGAAAAATTTAATGAAATTTAATGAAACACAGCAAAATTATTCCATTATTTAAGTCAGATTGTACGTTAAATCCAAAAAACTATCGCCCGGTGTCAATATTACCAGCGTTGAGTAAAATATTCGAAAAAGTATTACTCAATCAAATGCTGGCATATTTTAACATTCACGGGGTGTTTCACGATCAATACTACGAGTTCACGAGAGGGCTGTCAACAACTCACGCGGGAGCAAGCTTAATCAAGACTGTACTTCAGGCTTGGGAGGAATCCCAAGATGCCATTGGTGTCTATTGTGATCTTTTCAAGGCTTTTGATTGTGTTAGTCAAGAAACTTTAAGTTGCAAGCTTAAATACTATGGAATTCGTGGTAATGCTCTCGATGTCGTGGTCTCGCATTTGTCTGGCCGGGAGCAAAAAGTGAGTGTGAATGGGATTTTCTCTGTTGGTTCGAAGTTACAAATGGGCGTTCCCCAAGGATCAATTTTGGGACTTTCCTGTTTTTAATCTACATTAGTGATCTACCATTTATACTCAGGGACTAATGCGAAATAGTATTATTTACTGATGACACTTCATTGTTATTGAAACTTGACAGAAAGAACCTAGATATTACCCGGGTGAACGGAATCCTAGCAGACGAGACGTCTCGAAATGGTTCGCTGTTAATAATTTACTATTGAATGCACAAAAAACTAAACGTATTAAATTTTACCTTTCTAATGTAGCTAGAATCTTTGATAAAATACAACTGGGTGGGTAACTATTAGAATTAGTATAGTCTGCTAGTTTTCTTGGTTTAACAGTAGATAGTAAACTGCAGTGGGCGGACCATATAGGGTCATTGGCTAGTACGCTTGGTTCCGCGACATATGCCATTAGACGCATTAGGCAATTGATGGATGCGGATACGACTAGGTTGGTGTACTTCGCATACTTTCATAGCCTAATGTCCTATAGTGTTTTGCTGATGGGATTAGCGGCGCATATTAACCATTTTTATTTTACAAATAAAAGCGATACGTGCCATCTACAGTATGAATGCACGAGAATCACTAAGACATCGTTTTAAAGACATTGATGTACTCACGTTGCCGTCTTTATACATCTTTGAAATTATTATGTATACGAGGAAAAATATAGATCTATTTATAAAGAAAGGCGATATGGGTGGTATGGGAACTCGAGGTCGTGATAAATTGGTTATTATAAAATTTTAATTACATAAGTCAAATGTTCCATTTTTGGGTAACTGCATTCGTTTTTATAACAGGTTATAAAAACGAATAAGTTATAAGTTCCTCAGGAAATTACTCAATTAACAGAGAATAAAAGATTGGTTGTAAAACGTACATCGATTAGACAATCATACTATAAAAGTCTGGAAATGGTCTTCTCTGCACATGCATTTACTGGCTTGATGAAAAAATTGTATTTTAATTAATCTTTTATAAAATGAAGTTGAAAAAATGATACCTGACTGCGTTTCTTGTCGGTTCTTCTGTGTCTAGGTTTTCTATTTGAACCGAACTAACGTAGATTTGACGTTGACGCCAACATTTTGAAATGTTATGAGACGCATCGACATAAGCTTCATCAGGATTTAAAATAGTTCGTCTTTCTCTACGATATTTTGTAACAGTATTTAGGTATTTCCACCTCCACGATGTTATATTTGGCTGCTCGATAAGGAATACCCTTTTATATTTGCATCTCTTAAATATTCCCTGCCGCAGGCTTCTGTCTGAAGATATTTCGACTCATTTTGAGATTGTAATCTCATGTATAAATCTTAGTGTCCGCAACTGTCAACACGTGTGATCACTAACCGCGTGGCTAGTGAAATCACAAATTAGTAAGATTATGTAGCGAAACGAGCTACGGCAGGGTTCCCAGATTTGAAAAACAAAATTATGTGATCTAGGTTACAAAATTATAGCGCAGGTCTGAAAATTATAGTACGCCACACAAAAATTGAAATCACGAGTTTATGGATCCAAAAAAAAAACACGTCATTCAAATCAACTCTGCAACTAATACGGTTTTTGGCGGGATATTATGGGTTGGGCATTTATTTTAATTATTCGCAAAATGTTTCTAGTGGATATTGTTATGTAAAATTGACATAGTTTTGCGTCCCAAGTATCTACGCCGTTGTATATTCATCCATACTTAATACATACTTATTATACTTATCCATACTAATATTATAAATGCGAAAGTCTCTCTGTCTGTCTGCTTGGTTTTCACGGCTAAACCGCCGGACCGATTTCGATTAAATTTGGCATGGAGATAGTTTGACACCAGGGGGTGAACATAGGCTAATTTATTTTTCAAAAATCTACCCCTAAAGGAGTGAAAAGGGGAATGAAACTTTGTATGGGAAATTTTTCACCACTAAACCAATTAAGCTGTAATTTGGTACAGAGATAGACCTTTTCTAATAAGAAAACATAGTTTTCTTTTTTATCAAAAATGTACCTCTAAAGGGGTGAAAAAGGGGATGAAACTTTATAGGGGAACTTGATAATGTTAAATCCTAACAATATGGGTATCAAATGAAATGGAATATGCAGGGGAAGGTTTCTATGTATGTGACGTCATCATAAATCCAATATGTAGGATGTTCCATAATAGGAAATAACTTTTTGTTCAGCACCAACAATATGGGTATCGAATGAAATGGAATGTGCATGGGAAGGTTTTTGTATATGTGACGTCATCATAAATCTAATATGGCGGATGTTCCATTACAGAGAATAATTTTTTTGTTTAACACCAACAATATCAGTACCTTGGGTAATCTCAGTATCCTAAAGAGGTTAAGGAAATTTTTTCCACGTGGACGAAGTCGCGGGTACAGCTAGTTTATATATAAATTATAAATTTATAGTCCAATCGGGTCACATTGCTGTTTTTGGATGTACATACGATTACGTTATCAAAGTATGGATAAGCTTCCGGTATCCGGAATGTAAGATTAAATTTTTGTGTTCATATGATTTTTAGATTATGGTCTAGTAAAATAAAACACTTTTTAAACAGTTATTTTTTATTGTTCGGAAGTGTAAGTTACAATTTTAACACACCATTAAAATTGAACAAAAAGAGAAAATTGTATGACGTAACGACGTAAACGAGTACAATTAAATTTCTTAAAATAATTGAAACAAAGTTATATTAATAGTTTAATATTAAGTAAATGGTAATTTTTTTACTACAATACTGAAGACAAACTTACAATAAAAAAGCTATGTCAATAAAAGTGGAGTAAAAAATAAATGAAATCTAAAGCCCGGTTAGCTACAGTGGGAGCCTAGTGAGTTAACAGAAAAGGTTAAAATAAATGAAATCTAAAGCCCGGTTAGCTACAGTGGGAGCCTAGTGAGTTAACAGAAAAGGTTAAAATAAATACTGATCTGAGCAATTAATTTAAATTCGCCCTTAAGGTCTCTTTTCCTTAGTTATTCCATCCATCCAATCCATCCGATCCGATAGAAGAATTGGCTTCTTCAGTCGGATTGGACGCTTTGATTAAATTACAACAAATAATCATGATTTCTTCGATATTTTCCGGTTTTAGCCTATTTCGCTTAACTTGCAGGAACCATTTATAAATAGAAAATGATTTTTCTACATCCGCAGATGTTAATTAGGCAAATTTGTAAAACTGTAGATCTGGATTAATTGTGTTACCGGTTTCGATTGAAAGACCAATGCAAACTTGAATTGGATTCTTTCTCTTAACGTCATTGCCAGTGAATTTCTGTTTTATCTTATTTTCATTATTTGCATGCCTATCTTGCACTAGTCTTAGTACAAGAATATAAATTATTGTTACAATATTGGATTCGAAAATTTTTTTTAACACATTTATTAAACCCACTCTCACACACACACACACACACACACACACACACACACACACAGGAGGATATACTTTTCATTTGAAAATATATTATATTACTATATTACGTTTTTCCGGATACCGGAAATAACAAAATCTATCTAGGCATATCTATGTTATGCAAACGTTACGTTACGTTACGTTACAAATAGACCTGGAAATGTTTCCAGGTAAAATAGACCTGGAAGTGTTTCCAGGTCTATTATAGTATTGGCATTATTGGTATTGGCATTGGCACAGAAACAGTTCGACTTGTAATGTTGGCATTAATGTTGGCAACATTTAGGATGGGTGCGTTCTTAAATAAAGTAATTACTATGAATTTAAGAAAGAAAAATACGAAATATGAATTAAAAAAATTAACAAAACCATTTTGCATTTTACAAATACTAAATATTTATGTAGATTAATTTAAATAGATATATTTCAAATAAATCACATCTCTGGTGATAATGCTAATGAAAATAAAATGAACAATCACTGCCTTTTTGGAAACAGATAACATGCATCGACAGGAGTAAGATAAACATGCAGTGACTTGTTTATAACACCCGGCGCTGAAGCAATGCGCAGGCGCGCGCGAGGACAAGTGCGACGCGGGAGCGGTGTACGGGTCAGGGACTGCGGGGCTTAGTCCTGTCGTCGCATGTATTTCACTTGCTGTCTACCGAATGCCCCGAAGATTGCCCCGGATGACATGAAAAATAAAAATTTCGTATCATCCAATTTAATGTAGATCTGAATGCACTGAAATCTTTCAGTTCAGTTTTCATCCACTTCCCGAACTACCGAAATATGTGAATTTTTCCACACGTGATAATAATACATTACATACATAACAAAAATTAACCAATATTAAAATTTACTTTACTTCATTACGTCATTAGTGTGTTTTTTTTTTCTTTTAGACGATATTTTTTTTATCTGCTTATGCCCTCTGTGTACTGAAATATGTCGATTTTTCACACGTGCTAAAAATTATTACAATACATACAATAACAAAAATTAACCAATATTAAAGTTTACTTTACTTTAGTACGTAGTGAGCGTGTTTTTTTTTGTCCTTTTTAGACTATACTTTTTTAATCTGCCCACGCCCCCTCTGTGCTATTTCAACGCCCCCTAATTATCCTTGGGCCTTCTGCTGCCCCCCTAAAAGTCTCAAAAGCCCACAAAGGAGCGTTACCGCCCACGTTGAGAACCTAGGCATTACATGATCAATTTAACGTCAGATTGACATTAATCATGGATTGAACTGATGGCAAATGGATCGTGCTAGGGAATAATGTAACTCAAACGTAACCTCCGTCATAGGGAGACAGCGATACTGTGGTATTGCTTATAATAATTTAAGGAGCATCTCTTTTCATGTTTTTGTCCTTAAATTATTAAGAATTATAATATTCTCCTCGTTAGGGGTGTAGAGGTGAACTAAAGGGAGTCGTTGAAAAAGCAATCCCTAAAAGAGAAAACTAGGGGTTTTTATGAAAATTAGTCATCTTTAAGATAGTCCATGAAAATTGGTTTTAAGTATTTGCTTTTTTAATAAGTGGCCCTTTCACGCAGAGATTTATATCAAACGCGGTATCCGAGATTTGTCTCGAAGATTTGTTCTAGTTTCAATGTCGATACGTAAGTAGGTAAGTAAGTAGTAGGTACGTTGATTTTGATCTCGATACAAAATTTCTCGATCTCCATAAGTCAGCTTTGGTCATCCTTGGCTTCTTTTACCACTCGCTTTTGCTCTGTAGATTTTCTTCGTCAGTCTTTCATCAGTCACACATTCCTTCTATGTGCCCGAACCATCTGAGCATTCCTTTCTTCATTTTTACAATAACACTGTCGTGCGAGGCTGTCATACTGCGTACCTATCTCTTCATTGCTAATCTTGTCTGCAAGGGTGACACCTCACATATTTCGAAGAGATCGCATTTCTACTGCATTTATAATACTTTCAGTCGATTTCGGGCAAATAGCTGCGAGGAACTTTAAAAAAAAATTGGTCTTAAAAATGGTTTCTGAATAGAAAAAGATACTGTGCTTACAAAAGATACCGCCGCTGCTCAAAGAAGTGAAGCCGCCGTATCAGATGCTTTGCAATTAAAACTATCATTTACACGCGTGTTTACACTTATCACGAAACACTATCACGCCATATACGGCAAAGGATCTCTTTAGAATAAGAAAGAAGCGTTTGGAATTTCTGTAAATCTGTCCTTTGGTTGGGGATGAAAGTTTGTATGGGAATTTCGTCGAGTGTTAACGTCGACTTAATTTTACCCATTTTTATAATAATTTATTTATTAAGTACCATGTGGTATTTAGTTATTTGACTGGAAATTAAGAATGTGTTTCAGCCTTTTTAAAAATCATTTTCTAAGGTGACTAAATTGGAGATAAGATTACATTTTGCGTGAAAATTAAAAGGGTATACCACAAATAATGTAGGTAGTTCAGTGTTAGACTAAAATTACCAGCTCACGTGTGAACCCGCCGACGGAATGCTAGTTATAATTGTTAAAGTGACTTTTAGTTCACAGATAATAATCAGACAAGTCATATAAATATTACTTACTAGCTGTGCCTCGCGGTTTCACCCGCATTAATTTGCTATTTTTCCTGTATAAAAAGTACCGAACAATGAGAGTCCAGTCAAAATGAGTTTAGCTATTTAGAAGGTTAGGTCGTACGTATGTTTAGACAGACAAAAAAGAAAAAAAGCACGTTTGTTTTAACCAAAACCTGCAAATAACCGTCTAAGCTTATAAAAAGCCTTTATTTCGAAATCACAGACAGACACTTCAATTTTATTTATATTACATAGACAGATTTAATTTACCTACTACTACATACTTTCGTTCAACGGACCCACAAGCTTCGTGGTTCGTGCGATTTTTTTTTTTATGTTATTGTCTGTTATTGTGTACATGTAGAAGGTAAAAATAAAAATATAAAGTTTTACTTCAGTAAGTAATTTAATTTATTGGACATTTATACTAACTTACATGTATAATATAAATTAACAGTAATGTATGAGTTATTCTTTGGTTTAAAATTACAAATTATATAAAACATTTGCGGAAGACTACAAAATAATAAAGTTAATAAAATTTACCTAAGCATCTTATTGATTGACATTTAATTTTTTTAGAGACAAAATGTAAACGAGCTATACCTACGCGACACGACTATAAGTATTTCGTTTACTGTAAGTAACCTTTACAAGAACCATTACAATAAAATTATGAAATGATGAATAACAATGTTAACTAGAAGTTAAAAAAGCTTTGAAAAATACATGAATGAATACTACATACATAGGCATTTCGGAAGTTAGTTTTTACTATTGTCATTACAAGTTCTTCTAAGATTTCTGTAAAATGAGTCTGATTGACGTATACAGTAGCATGTACAGTAGCGCGAGTACGAATCCTATCGACAAAGTATCGTAAGCGTAAGCAAATTGTATGACTTTTAGTGCAGCGCCCCTATAGGACGTAAAAAGAACTATTTCGTATCGCCTTCGTAACGTAACGTAAAGGTAACGTAAGCCATTTGTATTGAAATACGAGTAAAATCACGAACACGAACCTTATTTTGACGTACGGTAACGTAAATCTCGATGACAGACGCACAAATAATTTTAAATAATAATATTGTGTGGGACTCGTTTTCATTTTCATGTGATGAAATGAAAATCAAAACGTACCCAAAAAACGCAATAAATTTTTCCGCAAGAATGTTTCAATAGTGTTAACATAAAGAAATGTGACATCGAGAGGTTATTTCAAAAAACCGTCAAATCTAAGCCGTTCGAAACTATCAACCATAATATAAAACTAATTTTATTTTGAAAAATAATGCACAATTGTAAAACAATAATATATTTTTTTAGATATTTATAAGTTATAAATATCTAATACAACTATTTTTTAAAGATTTACTCCTTTTTTAATAAATTTATTATAATAGAATTTCACATTTCAAATAAAAATCTAAAACTTTCTCTGATTTCGTTTTAGGACGCACCCTTCATTCGATAAATTGTGTAGTTTACTCAAACTTACCAGTCCCTAGTTGCGTTAGGATGACGTCACCTTCGTAATCGTAGCGAGCTCTCGATAGTTGGTAAAATGCGCTTCGTGCTGCGACTCTCGTAATCGTATAGTAAACTCGATACGATTACGTTACGAAACTGTCGAAAGTTCGTGCTCGCCCTACAGAAGTTCGCAATTAAAATATTATACTATAGGCAATATAGTATACTATAGTACTATACTATAGCGTAATAGCTGTATTCGAGCACGCGTTGCTGGGGCACAGTAGGTAAGTTAGGTAGATATATAAAAACAGGCGCGTATTCTAAATTCAAAACAATTGGTGAAGAACTTTAGGAGTATAACTAGCGACCCGGCCCGACTTTGCATATGTTAAATCTGGAATAATGTACCTTTCAAATGGTGAAAGAATTATTGAAATAGGTGCAGTGATTCCGGAGATTACCCTCCACATATAAACATACTTACAAAATCCGTTTTCTCTCTTTATAATATTAGCATAGATACATACATATCTTCACGCTGTATACCCAAAAGAGTTGTCAGAGAGGACGAAGCGCCAAGCGTCGCGGTCCTTACATACTTCTTTTGCTTCCTCAAATCTCATCAATCTCCTCACACATTTTGGCCTAGGTTATTATAGTATTGTATAGTAATATGAGTAATATTATATTAGAGTATCACTCATATTACAGTACGTGCTTTTGACATTTACGTCGGCTAAGACTTTGGCTATTTGATCTTTATAAGACAGCTTTGGTCTTCCTTGGCTGCTTTTACCATTCGCTTCACTCTGTAGATTTTCGTCGTCAATCTTTCATCACTCAATTCTTTCTATGTGCCCAAACTATCTAAGCATTCCTTTCTTCATTTTTACAATAACACTGTCGTGCAACCCTGTCGTACTGCGTATTTCTTTATTGCTTACTTTGTCCGCAAGGGTGACACCGCACATATTTTGAAGAGATCGCATTTCTACTGCATTTATCTTATTTTCATTCAATTTCGGGCATATCCAGGCCTCACTACCGTACAATAAAGTTGGATACGACACCGCATTGTGTATGGCCATTTTGGCTGAGTTAGATATATTCACACTGCCTACTAATGCGGACAGAGCACCGTTCACTTTATTGCCAGCTGCTACCCGTCTCTCTACATCCAACTCACATCGCATCGAAAACGCATTCCCCAGATATAGGTACAATTTTCTTCACTTGTTCTAGACATTTTCCATTCAGCCATATTTCACATTTTGTTTGTACATCTTCCCGTTCAAACACTAGCACCTTAGTTTTGTTCACATTCATATTTAATCCTTTCACTTCACCGTTTTCTTTCATGCACGTAACTAGTGTCTACAACTCCACTTCTGATGGTACTATAAGCACAGCATCGTCAGCGTACAAGTTTACCATCACATATCATACCACTCATACTACCTTTCAATGTCTAGAGGCAACTGTCCAAAAACAGCTCGAATAGCCAGGCAGACATCACGCAACCCTGCAGTCTGACGCTTGAACACACATTAGTATAGATACTTCACATAAAACAATAGATAATAGATTGTCGTCGTACGATCGTAATATTGGGCAGATCATGAAGAATGATACATACATATGTAGCTAGGCACTTCGTAAAACGCGGCCATTTGATGAAATAACCAATTCAGCCGTCATGTATAACGTGGCCAATGACTTTTTGACGGGAACGGGATAAGTGAGGTTGTCATTCTGTTTAGATTTTTCTATTTTTTACATTTTTGAGAATTATAAAGTACAAAAGTGATAGTATATTATGTTTTAAAGTTCTGTATCATTGAAAAGAATGGAGTAGATCTAAATAAACATGTGTAGCTGAAGTTCTCGCGCTATTCCAAGAAGTCCTTTATAACTTCAGTAAAGTCTACTAACCCTTTACTGGAGAAGTTTTACAATAAGAAAAAACTAATTTACTTGTGATTTTACTTTTAATACGTGACATTGGCAGATGCGCTAATCTGTGTGCCATGCTATAAAGAAAAAAAAACGTGGCAAATGAAAAGTTGGGCGGATCGACGAGAGCAATACGTTTGTAAATATTACAAACTGTATGCTTCCTCACATCATGATCTAGCTGCACATAAGGTAAAACAGCTGCATTTCACATCGCTAGTAGTGTACTCGTGCGAAAATTGCGTCAAAGAAAATTGTATAATAGTAATCAAATAATTAGACAAAAAAGTGCATTTCAATACAAAAGATTTATACAAGTCACATATTCGCAATGTAACCACAGCTGGCTGCTGTACAAATGATTTGCATTGAACGACAACATGGCGGGTATCGGTTAGCCATTTCATGAAATGTTGGCATTTAACTGGCCAGGCACATTTAATTAACTGTTTTAAAATGAACCTCGCTTATCACAGCACTTTCAGATGGCGGAAAAAGATGGTTTGGAGTGTTTATTGATCTTCAAAAGGCTTTTGATACAGTTTCTATGCCCATTTTAAGTCAAATCAATTTATTCAAGTAAACACAATTACAAGGTATTTTTGAACATCAAATCTACTTTAGTTCGGTTCAAATAGAAAACCTGGACACTGAATAGAACTGACAAGAAAATGTCATACACCATTTGTTCAATTTCATTTTACAAAAGGATTATTAAAATACAATATTCATTAAACCAATAAATGCGTTTGCAAAGAACATCATTTCCAGAATATTGTTTTATCTTCAATGAAATCGTTTATTTTATAGTATGATTGTCTAATCAATGTATGTTCTATAACCAATCTAAATTTATTTTCTGTTAATAGAAAAACTTCCTGAGGAACTTTTGTTACAAAACGAATGCAGTTACCCAAAAATGGAACATTTGACTTATGTAATTTAAATTTTGGAATAACCAATTTATCACGACCTCTGGTTTCCATATCATTAATATCGCTTTTCTTTTTAAACTGATCTATATTTTTCCTCGTATATATATATAATAATTTCAAAAGGTATAAGGGACGGCGAGGTGAGGACATCAACGTCTTTGATACGATCTTTAAGTGATTCACGTGCATTAATTCTGTAGATGGCACGTATTGCTTTTTTGTAAAAAGAAAAAGTCGATTAGAAGCCCTTGGGGTTAACAGGTCTAGTGATTGACTGGTTCAGGTACTATTTTCCTAACATAGTTCAGAACATTTGTGTTGACAGTTACTTGAGTAACGGCCAGCCGTGTTCATAAGATGTGCCCAAGGAAGCATTTGGGAACAACTTTGTTTTTAGTTTGGTTAAATGGTTAAATTATAATGTTCACTGATGATAACTGTTTATTTCATGATTCTAATTGGTCAGAAGTTCAAATTACTACATAGCAAGGATTGTAAAAAAGTTTCTGAATGACTTGAAAATAATTTGTTGATGTTGTTGATACTTCCAAAACTAAATGTATGTTTTACTAAAACCATCACGTCCATAGCAGATACCAACTTTGAGATAACCATCCATACAATCCATGTAATAGAGATGATTTTCGGACATTGAATGGATGCAGTTGTGGGGGATTGGATAAAGTAGAAGAAACGAGGTATCTAGGAGTTAATGTCAATGATAGATTAAATTGGGGGGTTTTTAGGACGCTTCGCTCTATTGTAGATAAACCCATCTCGATACAAACGTAGGTACGAAGCACTTGTGAATGTATATTATTTATTGCATTACATTTTGGTGTGGATCAAGTAAAATTCACATGTCGGAAATTGAGCGAACACAACGTGCCGTATTATGTCTAATTGAGTGTGCGTTTCCGTTACTCCACAACTTATGTTTATGAAGACAAATGTTTTACATTTACTAAAACAAAGTTATGGAAAATAGTTAAAATTGTGTATAATAAACTATTATTATTATTGATCATCCCAATTTTAGGATCGTACGATGACGTATACGAAGAAGTAGCAGCTACTAAGTAATTTTTATAGTGTATAAGCATTTAGCCTCACTACTCTATACTATACAATTCTGTACAAAGGAAACTAATAAAATTGATATTTCGTAATACATTTTCTGTTTCGGCTTATAGGACACAGAGCAATATTAGAATTCGCAATGGGCTACATCCAGATTTCCCAGAAATACTAGGAAAGCACCCCAGCATCTTTCAGATAGTAGGTATATAGGAGAAACCGGTTTAATGATAACAAAGGTTATTAAACACTTATTAACCGTTATCAACCTTTATTCTAAGAATAATAACGTTTTGTTATTCAAACCGATTGCTACAAATATAAAAACTGGCCCGTTGGCGCAGTCGCATACGCATCTAAGTTTTCAAGCCAGTCTCCCGGGCTCGATCCCAGGTCAGGTCAATTTAGGAAACAAACTTTTATAAATTAGCTTGGAGTCTGGGTGTTACTGGGAACTCCCCCAGAGTTCGTTGTGTGGTACCCATAGCACAAGCTTTACTGTTTGGTTTAGGGTCACACAATCTGTGTAATTGTCTGGAGTATTATTATTATTATAATAATTTATAATTTTTTTACTTGAACTCTATAAAACACGTTCGAATTGCGTCTCTGCTTTTTTATAATATTCTAATTCGCTTAGCATATTCAATTGAGGAAGATGATCCTCCTTAAGTACTAAATATATAACCCGTACCAATAAATAACGAAACTGAAAGTGTAATATTCACATAGAATACTGTGAAAGCGGAAGACAATGGAAATTTTTGTCAAATCAAATTACATCATTTAATGCGATACGGCAATGGGTAATATATGTATTACAGATTCATGTATTTATGAAACACAAACTCGAGTCACTAAGATGACACCGAAGCCAAGTCTGTTGTGTCATGTTATTTGACTAGATTATGTCAATTTATCATTATTACAATTTGATTACAATACCAATTGCGCGTCTGTAAATATGATCTATACAATCAGTTCATTTTCTTTCAAAACTTTAATTATAGTAGCAGTGATAATCGTTGCAAAAGCTGCGCGTTATTAAATATAAGTACCTACTCTAGACAACTTGAGTTGAGGTTTAGTACAGGTCACCAGAGTTAAATCTAAAGCTGTCGATACAGAGCGTCAAACCTAGTTTTTTAAAATCATTTTCTCTATTTATATTGATCGACATGCACATTATTCAAACAAATAAGTCTAAATGTAAGTGTAAAATACAACATCAGAATATCACTGCATAATTAAGGTATTTAGGGCACTTAAAAATTACATTTGCTTTTAGGTTTTAGTTGAATTTAAGCGAATTTATTTGTTCTATCAAATTATATATGTGTAGGCTATTGGCTGCTTTTATAATTTTCCGTTGCACGTTTTTTCCGTCCACGGTACAATGGGGAAGCAAAATGTATGCAGTTGTATGGAGACGCTTTTATATTTCCGTGTACGATAACGTCATGCAGTGGACGTTGAAAAAGCGTCTTTATCAGCGACATAATAGGGCAGCATTTTGCTTACCTATTGTATTTCGGACGGTAAAACGTGCCGATAAAAAAGTTCAACGGAAAATTGACAATATTCGTGATTAAATGTTAACACCGTCATTTGAGGGTGTTGCTATTTAACGTTTAATAATTTGTGATTCGAGAATTATACAAGCCAGCGAGAGCACTTTTTTATTATGTCATTTTATATTCTACATTTGCATCTGTGTCATATCTTAGAAGGAAAAGCACATCCAGATTCCAAGATTTGCTTACATCGACGTTAGGTCTTTACATTAATGTAAGGAAATCTCAGATTCTGGGTATACTTTTCCTGAGATTTATCTGATTTTATCTAAGATTTGCTATAACGTAGAAATGTACAATATAAAGTGACATAATGATACACGTGCTTGCGATAGCTCGTGTCATTCTAAACCGTACACTGATTCATTTAAAAAAAAATGTATTTTAAAATATCAATTGTCAAAATCACAAAATCGTTGAGTAACAATAAACCGAAATTACAGTGTTGCCATCTATTCATGATTATGATTGTAAACATTTGATCACGAATTGACATCAGATAACATAAGATACTATTACATTGTTTCATTACACAATTGTGTAATTCTTATTCTGTTAAAAGAAATTATTTTTAATATACATAGTTACACTTCACATAAAACATATTTCCATTGCTAACTGTGGAACAGACCTAATTATTTCATCTAAGACATTGACCATAAAATTAAAAATGAAAGCCTTCACATAAAACCATCACTGGGCAATTTTGATAAACATTGCATGGCTTTTTTCACATAATAACTATGGCGCAGCCGAAATGTTTATGTTACATATATTGAGTATACTATATACTATAGTATATATACACAAGTAAACGCTCCAGATTCGAGTGACTTGGGTATTGTAAGGATTCAGTAATTTATCTACATAGGTATGTGACACCACGATAAATGCAATACGGTGGGTGCATTGAGCTAATATCTTTTTGGGATTCCCATTGACATGAGTATTAAAAGCTGTATGTTTAAGCCGATTTCGGAACAATTACAAAAAAGATGTAATCGCCCATTGGTAGTGTACCTACAGTCCTACATATTCTAATCTTTTACTGAAGTATAAAAAATCAATTAAGTTATTTTTAGATTAATATTTAATATACTAGAGTATTAATATTTATTTCTCAAGTCTGTTTATATTTCATAATAGATACATATTATTCTTGAAATAGCAAGTAAATGACATGGAAATAATTGAGAAATATGTCAAGTAATTTAAACTAATAAGGATCCCACATTGACATTTTGTATCAATTAAATATTAATTTATGTAATATACATTCGAGTTATTACATACTCGTGTTGTTTTTTATGCGTTAGTATTCGCGATAAATATATTTGGCACACTACTGTTATATGGTGCAATTTATTTCAGAGCTATTTACAAAGTGTACTCAATTATAGAGTACTGTGAATATTATTATAACAACTTTTCATATTTTAGGACGGCAAGATCTGCAAACAACCCTTGTCACGATTGATATAAAACATGTCCAATAATAAAAGTCACGTTTGGAGAGAACTACAAAGAAAGAGACATCGAAGATATCCTTATTCGGTATGTCCTGGTATATTGATCTCAATGTCAGTTTGTATGTCAGTTTTTCTATTATATTTATACCCAAAAACGAAGATTTACAAAAAAATTAACGTCTCTGTCTCATACTGAGAACAATTTTCGCAATGTATGGCAAGAAGACAATTAGAAGAAAATTATTAAACTCGGTCCAACAAGCAGGGTGTCATTGCATAAATTTTATACATCAAAATCGTTATCAGGACGATCAGGAGAATTACTATGCAAAAGATGCAAAATAATCTGAAATGTAGCTTTTATTATTCAATGAAATATACAACGAACGCTGTACCAATATTTATTTCGAATTTTATAAAAATAAGTTTCAGAGTATCAATAGGTGAACCAGCTATAACTTCACCTAGACTGTTTTTCGCCTAGGTAGGACTTACGTGATCGTAATAACTAGTTGTAATAATATACTATTTATTATATGCATGCCTAACATGCTTTGGACAGGTTTTCTAGTAGTTATTAAAACTTCTTTCAAACAAAGAATATAATAAATTTATATCAGTGGTTACTATCAAAGCGATATACAATACTTACATAAATTACGACGGAGGGCCAACAATATTTGATGAAGTTTTATTTCTGAATTAAAATATAAGAATCAATGTTACGCATAAATTGATATTTTACTCAAATAAATCGTTTTATATAGGTTTAACATAGATTGGTAATTTATAGATTGAGGCTAAGGCCATAATATTATATCGATCGGTCCTATAAAGGGCAAAGTGACAATTAGGATGTTATGACTTTTTTTTTAATTGAACTAACCGTAGATTATTTATGCCAATGAGTTATTCGGTTTTGACTTTTTTGTGGGGAACGCTTCGTTTCAGTATGATTTTTTTTTAATGGCATGGCGCAAGTTGAGCTCATTTGCCAAAAATTGAGAATACCAATGACTTTTAGTAAAAAATGTACTGCAGCATAAACAATGGACTTAGGTGTCATAATAAATATGCGATGTTTCTTAAAATATGGCTTAACCATCTTAAAAATATACCTACCAGATTTTCGCTTCAGAAGCCTCTCCTGTAAAGTTATGATAAGCTTACAATTTTTTTGCAATTTCGCCCTTAAACATAGGACCCGCGAAATTTTTATAACTAGTGTTTGCAAACATGAACATAAGTCAACTGATTCCTTCTGTAAGACTGATTCACTTTATGTATGTTGACAAGATTTAAAAGATTAAAAGCTATGAGATTATTTTTTAAGACATTTAGAGAATCACTAAATCTAAAAATTTTCGTTTATCTTTCCAGAGAAAGAAATAAATTGACATTTTTTAATAATACAGTAAAATATTAAATATGTAATCACGAATTCCGGTGGTATGACAATATTTAAATTTCAAAACCACAGTATGGACCATAACAAAAAATAAATAGAGAAACATCATAGGTTTCTAAAAATAATATATGATTTTCTAAAAAATATCGTAAATTCCATTTTAATAAAATAAAAAGAACATTATAGCCATTATAAAAAACAATCTTTGGAATAACTGGCAAGATTGTGACAATAATCACAATAAAATTTAATGTACATTAGATCAGACCTTAAATTACCATAAAATTCGTAACATGAGTATTACAATAAATTGTACTTATTACAGAAATTATAAAACAAGTGAACATTCCGATATAAGTCTCATATCCAGAATGAAGTAATTCTTCAACTACATTGAACTACATGCACATTATTTCTCATAAAGTTAGTAATAGTCTAAAACAGATGTTTCATTAAATCCATAGCATTATATTGATGAAGAATAATACTTCTCATTTACCTGTTATTATATTTTAAATACCTTGAGTAAGAGAATTCTCTAATACAATGTCAAATTCATCCAACGGCTCAAGTATTTGTCTAAGGAATGTCAGCAAGCCTCGTTTGCGTAGGAAACTTTGTTCTTCATACATCTCGGTGGTGACACGTGTCATAGACATCGGTACTAGCATTCTATGCAGCCAGTGCTCTCTGAAATTACGTATTTATTTAAGCTGTAATTCTGACTCTTAGCTATAACTCACTGGACCAGAGTTTCTAGTGATGGTAGTTTTTAATTTTGTTATTATTTATTGTAGATTTCTTTTTAAATTTTGTTTGAAATATTCTGCAATAGAAACTACTACCGTATTTTTACTAGCTGTAGTAAAATCACTTACCGTAAGCTAAGGCATATGAAAAGTTGGAATTTGCCATCTTTGCCAAGTGTACGACCAACGCTGTTGATTTCGTCCATTAGATGGCAATAGCATCTCCATATTGCTCTATGTTCCTGATCTTGTCTACAGTTATATGCAACACCACAACCTTTATGAGCTTGAATATTAGGTTCATCACAGAGGCTCATCTTGAATTCTTCTTTGACTTTAGCTGCAATGATAAAAATCATTTACTATCCGCGCGCAGGTTTGCCGATGACTACCCTCACGCTTCCACCGATCCACCAATCGTCCCGCTACTCTAGTCAGTACTGCTAACACTATCGTTTACATACGTTCGTGTTATTTATTGCTCTCGCTCCGAATTAATTCATTGTTATTTTTTTTGTAGTTTTACTTTTTTTTTGATAATTATTTGTTTTCGTTCTTTACTTTGATGTCAAAATAGGCAAAGGGAAAGTTTTATATAAAGTATATAGAATAAAAAATTAAAATAACTAATTTATTGCAAAATCTATTTTTGTAACTTATCTTTTTTGTCAACCCTACTGATCACCCACGCGTGACGTCATGAAACTATCGGCAAATCTAAGCACGGCTAGCACTTATAATGTCCTAAGATATAATGTTTTAACTCCAACAAGTGATGACTAATGATGTTCGACTTTTGTAACACAAAAATTTATTAAAGTATTTTAAGCAAGTTATTTGCTTAATTTTCTATCTGATTAAAACTATTCGCCTTTGCTTGTTCCCACTTACCAAAATAATCCCAAATGAAAAGATTCTTCCCAAACAAACGCGATGACTTAAATCCACAAAGGAATGCCTGCTCCAAACATTTCACTAGACCATTTTCTCCACACAGAAGGACGCTGAGAGAATGATCATCTTTTTCTCTCTTTGACTGATAATGCCATTTAACTATCGCATTCACACAATCGCCTGAAATAAGCATATTGTTAATTTAATACTAACATTTTATTATATAACATCATACTGCTTTTGGGCATAAAAGCTTAGTTATGTAATACTATAGTGTAACACACAATTTATGTGTTAATATTATTAAACGATTTCAAAAAAGAAGTTCTAGTTTCAACAAGAAATCGTTAGGGAATCGAGTGAGAAGAAAATAGTATTTGAAATCGCTTAATTAAAGTGTAAAACCGACTCCAAAGCACCAGAAAGTGAATAAAATGAAACAACCTTTGCAACATTTCCTTCACCGAAGTTCCAGAAGTCCGTATTCATGTTCCTTAATGAGTCTAAAGATATTGACATGGGATCACTGGAGGGGAATCTTTATTAAAAAAAAAAAGAAATAATATAAATAATAGTTGCGTCGAATAATAAGAATTAAAACTAAAATTACATAATATGTAATCAAGATTTTCGAATTGAAGATTTATTAATTTTTATTTCAATTCATACATGTAATTTTAATCCTGTCGTAATTTGTATCACAAGTAGTAGTACTCTTAGTTTAAATGGATACTAAAGATTACAAAGTCAGCCTGTATAACAAAGATTACAGGTATATCTTTAAAAAGGGACAACATCTCCATTGAAAACTAATGAAAATATAGTATAAGGTAATTTTATGTTTTCAAGTACGATCTTAACAGGTCTTAGACCACTGATCCAATCGGAGCTGGCATCAACGGGCTTACCCGTCTGCCAAAGTGTTGATTAATTTTGCAACTTATTTAGTACATGTTAAAAGAATTATAACATAGATTAATAATAATTACAATTTTGTATTCGACGCATGTGAAATATAAGACAGTATTTTATAGATCACTAATTAATCGAAATTTGGTACTTTTAGGGTGCCACACTGCAGCTGGGATTGTAGTAATTAGTGCCTTTAAAGCAAATATCACTTATTGATACCGATGTTGATACTTTTCATTTATTTAAGAGTTACGAGACAATGATATATTAGATATCTACATAATTAATGAATGTTAAATAGATCGCATATTTATATGTATATCTGTTTAAATTGTATATCTGGGGAGTGCGTTTTCGAGGGATGGAAGATGTGAGTTGGATGTGGAGAGACGGGTAGCAGCTGCCAATAAGTGAACGGTGCTCTGTCCGCATAAGTAGGCAGTGTGAATATATCTAATTCAGCCAAAATGGTCATCCACATTATGGTGTTAGTGCCAACTTTATTGTATGACAGTGAGGCCTGGATATGTCCGAAATCGAGTAGAAGATAAATGCAGTAGAAATGCGATCTCTTAGAAATATGTGCGGTGTCACCCTTGCGAACAAAATAAGCAATGAAGAGATACGCAGTATGACAGGGTTGCACGACTATTGTAAAAATAAAGAAAGGAATGCTGAGGTTCGGGCACATGGAAAGAATTAGTGATGAAAAACTGACGAAGAAAATTTATAGAGCGAAAGTGAGTGGTAAAAGAAGCCTAGGAAGACCAAGGCTAACTTATGAAGATTAAAAAGCTAGTGTTAGCCGACGGAAATGTCGAAACCACCTAGGCGAAAATGTGTGAGGAGAATGATGAAATTTGAGAAAGCGAAAGAAGTATGTAAGGACCGCGACGCTTGGGGTTCCGTCCTGTCCGACTACCCCGTTAGGGATACGGCGTGAAGATATGTATGTATGTGTATATTATTTTTATGGCTTTTGTACTAGTTTACTAAAGACAAGACGAAGTTTTTCAGTAAATATGTTCATAATAGTAGTTATAATTATATAAGTAATTTTAATACCACTACTTATAGAAGTAACTAATTAATCTGTGTACAAATACTCATACGAACTCGCGGGAACAGCGGAATTGAATTTGCCTAGAGACAAAGATAGGCTACTTTTTAACCGACTTCAAAAAAAGGAGGAGGTTCTATGTTCGTCTGTATGTGTTTTTCTTTTATGTATGTTCACCAATAACTTCGGCAATTGTGGATCGATTTCGAAAATTCTTGTTTTTGTTTGAAAGAGTATACTTCCGAGGTGGTCCCATTTAAATTTCACCGCTATTGGAGCTCGGACTTCGAAGATACACCAAATAACACCAAGTGACACGAAGTGGTTATAACCATTATGTTGATGATTCTCTTGTATATGTCGTTGTGCTCCAGAATTAGAAATAAGTTAATAGTAGGCTTGCGCTAGATATTTAATTAGGCCAAGGTCACTTAAAAGAGAGAAATAAAAAGAATTAGAAAAAAATTAAACCGTCTTCAAAAAAAACACTGAAAAGTACAAAATAACTATCCTATACTAATCAAAACTCAAGTACAAAAAACAACTTTACAAATACTATACACATACCTATATAATTATAGATAGCTATTGAAGTGGGTGACAAATTAATGTGTAATGACTAATGACACTAATGACAGAAAGTTTATTAGGTAGGCTTGGCACCGATTTCAATAACTGACAAATTTAATTATATAAGTATGTGTATCGTATTTATAGTTATTTTTGTTGTACTTGAGTTTTGATTAGTAAAGGACAGTTATTATTTTTTTCAAGAAACTGCCTCTAAGGAGATAAAATGGGGAACGAAACTTTATAAGGAAAAAACTAAACTGTTGAACCGATTTTGTTGAATTTGTTGAGTTGACATCTGTGGATGGACATAAGGCTGCTTTGATGCAAAACTAACTTAACGTCTCCTAACGATAGCTTGAGTTCTGAGAATTTTTTATATTATGTGGAACACTTTTATCTAGAGGAAGCCACGGAAAAATTTTTCACGTGGACAAAGTCGGGTACGCTAGTCTTTTATATTTACGTAATAACTGATACATTTAACGATTACAGGGTGTACGAGGTGTGGCTATTAAATAACGAGACTGACGCTGCTACAGAAGTATATATGCTCTAAACATAAGTGAGCGACAGTTGTTCAGTGTGAAACAATTTCTTTAGAATGCAGTGTCTCTCGCTTCTGTAAACAAATCCGTATAGACATAGTTTGCGTTTGCATTTTTTTCTTTCGCTGGAAAAATCTTAAGTGTAACAATAGAGAAACCAATTGTGAAATTTAACATGAGACTTGGAAAAACCGCTACTGAAACTTTATAATTTCACCAGACCGAAATCGGACCGAGAACGGCATATGAAGATTTTACCAGATCGAGAACGGCGTTTGAATGGCACTATCGTCTGGATCAGACTTAGATAGCCACGCCTCGTGTTACAGGGCCGCTCGCGACAGGCTCACGACTCACAGTTCACGTCTCACCGATCATGTGTTGTATGGTGGAGGTGGAGAGGTGCGTGGCGTAGTCGGGCGGCGCGGACGGCGGCGGTGGCGGCCGCCGCTCGCGGGCCGCGCGCACGCGCTGAGCCACCAGCAGCCGCTCTGTCGACCCGTCGTCCACGCCCGTGCCCAGCCACCGGTTGCACGGGAACCTGCGTACAGTACGCCACGTCACGCGCGGACTAACAATACCATGTCTTCATAGAATAGTAGCGTACGCAGTTTGTATATGTGTGCGCGCTAATACGCACGCGTCGTGGCACGCACACAACACTATTTTGGGCGAATATGGGTAATTATTGTAAAGCCAATCGGGGTCGTACGCGACGTAAACTTTGTCTTTAAATCGTTCTTCACAGCGTCACCTATGCCTAAATCGCATAAACGAACGTATTATAAGGTCCTCAGATACTTAAATAATATTAGTCATTTGAATGCAGAGTTATCATTCTTCAATATAAATACAAGAAATTAATTTTAACGAATACGAAAAACTTATCCATGTGCATTGTTTGTTTATTACCAGTGGCGTAACTATAGGGTGGCAGGGCTGGCAAAATGCCACGGGTCCCCGACCCAAGAGGCCGTGAGCTGAGAAATAATTGTTTAACATTGTACCTGAGTATTTTATTTTACTTGAAAAGTATTTTATTTTTTTTTAAGTTCTGCTTAAAATCCATTAAAGTGAGACAACTAAAGACCATAATACAATTTCAAATTAATCGTTAAGCATTTCATCACATCCTAAACAAAAAGATGTTGATCAATTTTAGAACGCATCCATTGGTTTCTACATTTTTTGTCGCGGTACGTTGGCAGCGCGGGTGAGCATTGACGATCGGGGAATTCCCTCATTTTATTAACCAAGAAAGTACTTTTTTCGTGGCACTGCCGCTGGGGCGAGCTAGCAACACTATGTTAGGGGAATCCCGGATTTGCTATTTTTTAATGAGGGCTCTATTGACTGCGTATTCTTTGTGTGATTGTTTTGACAATTGGTCATTTGTATCTTTGATTTTTCGTATTTGTTGTTTTATTGAATCTGCAAATGGTGGCAAAGTAAAGTTTATTGTGAAAGTTAGATATTAAAATGTCTAGTTCCAGAAAATATTTAAGTGGGAGCGAAAAACGAAAGAGAAAGAGGGAGACTGAAGAAAAAAATAAAAAGCTACCTAAAATTAGTCACTACTTAAAGAATGATGACTTTAATAATGAAAACTCGAGCGAGCAGTACTCCAAGAGTGAAGAAGTGGACCTTACTAAAAGTATACCAGAATTACCAGATGCAGCACCCAACACCAGTGTCTATCCAGAACCAGAACAACCACAACAAGATACTAGCAAAAATCAAAGAGAATTATATTTTAGCGTGAACAATATTGTATCATCGCCATATGTTACTGATAATGGTAATTTTAAAGAGCTAACTGATCAAGTAAAAAGGTTCGTGATTGAAAACAGACATTGTCAACCTAAGGGCCCTTTCTTAAAAGATAGCGACAATAGATCTTTTCTAGAAAAACATTACTATACTGTTTCCAAGTCTGGCGTGAAACTTGAACGTACATGGCATCCTATTCTTTAATAATTCAGAAGGCGTATTGTGAACCGTGTTGGTTATTCGCAAATCGGGCATCTAAAAAAATACAAAATGTTTGGATTGAGGGCTATGACGACTGGAAACATATTGTAGATGCCATAGAAAGACACGAGACATCGAAAATTCATCTGGATTCTTGTCTTACGTATCAACAGTGGCGGCTACATGAAACACTCGATGAAGAGCAAGAGTCCATGATCAAAAAAGAAAAATCTTTTTGGCGCCAAGTACTTTCTAGAGTCCTTGATGTTACTCTGACACTTTCAACGTGTAATTTAGCCTTTCGTGGCCACAGAGAAAACACAGATAGCAGTGATCCAAGCTCCAAAGGAAACTTTTTGAGTATTGTTGAGTTATTAGGAAAATACGACCCGATTTTGTAAGAATTGTTAAGTAAACCAAAGGGCCAGATAAAATACTTAAGTCCAAAAATACAAAATGACCTAATTTTTGTCCTGGTTCTAAAAGTAGAAAATGCACTCATAAATGAAATAAATGCCGCACCATTCTACTCTATCATATTCGATACAACTCAAGATATTTCAAAAATTGAACAAATGTGTGAACTTTACCGTTATTGTATGATCGAAAAAGATTGCCATTAAAGAGACATTTTTAGGATTTCATGAAGTTAAGAATCAAACTGCCTTAGCAATGTCCAAGCAAATTATTAAATCCATAAATGACAAAAATATTCCTCTAAATAAGTGTCGAGGACAAGGATATGATGGTGCTAACACAATGAAAGGGACTTATGGTGGACTTCAAAAACTCATAAAAGATGTCGAACCAAATGCCGTATATGTTCACTGTGCTGCTCATAACTTAAATCTAGTACTCAATGATGCAGTGAGAGAGGTTATTGATATGCAAAATTTTTTTGATACAGTTCACAACAAATTTATAATTTTTTTGGCCGGCATAGTATCAAAAGATGGAATATTTTATCAAGTTTTATATCTAATAAAGAAAGTGAGTCTTCAACTTCAATAACATTAAAAACATTAAACCCTACTAGATGGGCAGGACGTTATGATGCTGTTTTTGCTTTAAAAGTTCGGTTTGTTGAAGTCCAAAAAGCGCTAACGAAAATAATTCTGTTAAATTACAAATCAGATGAAAGAAATGAAGCTGTTTCACTCAAGAAGAAGATCGAAAACTACAATTTTATTATGTTATTGGTTTACCATTGCAAAATTCTACAAACTACCGATGCAGCCTCTAAAGCACTTCAGTCTAAAGCCACCGATCTTTCAAATGCCTTAAAACGTTTGAAAATTTGTCCAGAAGAATTGGAAAGGTATCGACATGAATTTGTAAATTTAAAAATGGAAGCAAATAGTGTAGCAGAAAAATGGTCCATCAGCTCTGAATTTTTTAAAAATCGTCAGAGGAAGGTAAAATGCCATTTTGACGAGCTTTGCGAAGATGAGCGTCTCCAAGATCCGGAAAGTTTGTTCAGAGTAAACATATTTTATCGAGTATTGGACATCATTATTAATCAACTGAAATCGCTTTTCCTTCCGATGAATGAAATTGTTTCAAATTTCAGTGTTTTGCAGCCTTCAACTTTACAAGTTTTAAATGATACTGATCTATTAAAAAAAGCTCTAGAATTTGTTGATATATATAAAAAAGACATATGTGAATCATTTGCCAGGGAAATTCTCAGTTTTCGATCCACTTTCAGAGACGAAATAGAAAAGTCTTCGTGTATTAGAGACCTTGCTGATTTATTAATAATAAAGAATCATTTTATGTCCTGCAGCTTTCCTGAAGTATGCACTGCATTAATGTTATTTGTTACAATTCCTGTGACTACAGCTAGAGCTGAATGATCATTTTCAAAACTAAAATTAATAAAAACCTATTTAAGAAACTCGATGGGACAAGACAGGTTATGTAACTTGGCTATTCTGTCTATTGAAAATTCTATGGCCCGATCTTTAAACTTTGATGATATTAGACACTTTTGCGGAACAGAAAGCTCGAAAAAAAGATTTTTCTTAATAGTTATACAATAGTTATATTTTGGTAATAAATATCTTATTGAAATTAAATTGTTATTTTTATTTCATTTTAAATGTATGAAGGTTTCCTCACGATGTTGTTCCTTCACCGAAAAGCTAGCGAATGGAAGATGAATGTGAAGTCTCCAACCCGCATTGGGCTAGCGTGGGGACTATTGGCTGGGTGCACGAAACTATTAATATTATTCAATTATATTATCAGTGTGTGATGTATTCATGCATACTGTCAGCGCCACCTAAAATCATGCTTGACATTTTTTCATGCTTAACGTATACACAATACACAATTATTTTTAACGTAGTATATGTGCGTGCACCCAGTCAATAGCCCATTCCTTCTCGCCTAAGAGAGGAGGCCTATGTCCACCAGTGGGACGTATATAGGCTGGTGAATGTGAATGAATGTAAATGTATAAACCCATGCTCTTGAAAATAAAATTGTTATTAGTGTTGGATAACTACTTAAGTGGTTTATTAAAATTAAACTAAGTACAACGAGACGATTTTTATTGATAGGGCCCCATCAAAAGAATTTGCCACGGGCCCCAGATGGTATAGTTACGCCACTGTTTATTACTATGTATTAAATGTATAACTAAACGATGCTCTCCGCATCTCACACCCAACGCAACAATCCTACATATCCGGCCGAGAGTAGGCAAATCATTTGCGCACTAGGCGGGAGTTGGCCTTCTTTTATACATATTCTTTGCCACGCGCTATGTTCATACTGCGAACTACGGTGTTTGCTTGCTACAATCATTAGTTTTCATTCAATATGTTCGAAAAACGATGACTAGTTCTTCAATAAGTGCAATCAAAATAGGGGAAACACCAGTTATAAGCTCCTATATAAATACTTCTTATAGATAACGTCTCAAGACATAATAAGAGTATTCAGTTGTCTCTCACTCATATGCTGGCTTGCAGCCAAACTTTGTAAGCTGGTTTAAAAATCCGGCTTTCGTACTGCACTTTGTACAAATTCATAGTAAAATGCGCACAGTAAGTAAGAGTCAAATGTGAATAGCGTCTAATACGATTCAATTTTATTCTTCATTATTTATTTGTTTATATGTTTTCATTATAGTCCAGGATCCACCGTCCATTTTTGCACTTGATTACTATCAAGCTAATTTTCCGTGAGTAGCTTCATTTTGATGAGACGCCCAACAATTTCCTGTGCGAAAACTCTCGATTGTGCTAGGTAATAGGGGTAGCAGGGATAAAATATGTTGATTTGATGATTCTCAAAAATTTATTACTAACTGGGTTTTTTTTGTTATATCTGATGATAATTATCTAAAGTATTCGAAAAAATATTTGTCCTACAAAATGTACGGTTTGATCAAAGAGTCCCCTCCTTCCAACATGTATCGATAATGAGGTCATAAAAAATGATTATTAACCATCTGATTTTTTTTTTTACTTAGTTAATATTTATAAAATTTAACAGTCATATTGTCTTACAAATTGCGTGGTACGTTATTTCCGTCCTACGCTCAGAAATTGTTAATACCACAAGACCATTTTTTTCATTACTAACTGTAGTACAAAAATAATTATCATCAGATATAACAAAAAAAACCTAGTTATAGTCCGTGAGATTTAATAGGTCGGATTTGACGTTTCTTAATTTTCATGCCGCTATAACTTTGTATCAACGTTCCTGATAACTAATACAAATTCAATTACGTAAATGCTGGATAAAAAAACGTTATTTATTTTTCCCACTACTGATCATTACACAAAACTACTAACTTTGATTTCTTTTAGTTAAAAACACAGATATTTTCTTATATATCTTCAAAAGAATTTTATAAATGGACGTTGTTACAATGTTATATCACGAGGCGTATTGCTCTAGTACTGCTACCATTTGCAATCGTTTCGTTACCAGACGAAAACGATAATCGATTGAAATGTCGTAATAATCGAATAATTTAAAATTAAGATATCATTATATTTTTTAAATAATTTTAGTTCTGTATTCTTTTTTTGATGAGTTTACTGACAGAAGCATGTAATCAAATATCAAAGTATGTCTGGGCTAAGGTGGTGAGAAAACAAAAAAAAGAATAAAGAAAGACTGAAAGAGACGTCAGAATAGACAATCTAATTGAAAATGAATTAATCATAATAGTGGGAGACGAAGATAGCTCTACGGACATGGTTCCAAGCTCAGAAAATGATTAAATATTTATTTTTCACCAATATTAGTCTGCCTCTATTTACTACAATTACGTAGTGTGCTTATTATAGTTAAATAAGAAAGTTTTTTATTCATTAATCCCAAAAAATAAATATATCGAATTAAGTTTATTCATATACTTAAATATGTTTTACTGTAACAAATACTATATCTCAACAAACGTACTATGTAGCTAACAAACTAATAATCGTAAGTGAAATATTATGATGTTATTATGAACATCAAACAATGGTATCGATTTTCGTTAGAATCGAAAAATAATCGAGACATATTTGTTTGGTCCCATAACTAGTCGCAGCCATGTGACAGATGTCAAATCCGACCTATTAAATCTCACGGACTATAGTAATAAATTTTTGAGAATCATCAAATCAACATATTTTATCTTTGCTACCCCTATTACCTACCACAATCGAGTTTTCGTACAGGAAATTGTTGGGCGTCTCATCAGAATGAAGCTACTCACGGAAAATTAGCTTGATAGTAATCAAGTGCAAAAATGGACGGTGGATCCTGGACTATTATATTTATATAATTATTTGTTTAACTCTTCAGTCAAGGATTTTTATTAATACTAAACATACACGAAACGGTTGTATCTCGTTTATCTCTGTCTTTCTATTACATTAAATAATGAATAAACTAAAACCAAAACCTTTTTTAATAATGATTTTAGATTCTTTAATTGTTCATTTATTCATCAAAGTTATGATTTATAGACAATCATGATAATATATTCAGTAACAACTCGCTTACAATTTCCCATTTAAAAATACCAATAAATAATTGCATAATAATGCTACCAAGTTTTCTGTATTTTTAGATTGCGTCTGAATACGTCGTTGCCTGATGTTCAACATTCCGTTCTTTGTCTAGCATTATTATTTACATATGTTTTATCCTAGCCATGTTCACGTAACAAATGAAAATGACGTAAAAAGCGATTCAAATGTATTACGTGAATTATACTTTAAGCACGAAGCATAAGATTGAATTTTAAATATAACTTTTTCTTTTTTATCTTTGACAAACTTCGTTTCTATATCAATCAAGTCTTTTACGAGTTTTTACAACCTTATGCTTTGACGGCATATTTTAGATTAACACAATATTACCGATAGTACCCTACGATATTAAAAATGTATATGTCAGTTCGGACAATAATTTGCTTAAATTTTACAGAAGATTGAGAATCTAGTTCTTTATTTGTGATCGAAGTATAAGTACCCACATATGAGCGCCTCTTATTTATTTTTCTCATAGAGGGGAATGAAAAGTAGAGTCATGTTTATTTTACCTCGGGCGACGTATGAACATTGAATCCCTCGTTTTATACAATCTATTATTTTTAACCACTAAGTTGGCAAACAAGCTTATGAAGCACCTATGTTAAGCTGTTAATATTTATTTATTTCAACAATCCTACTGACACTATATTAAAGACGCGTCTCCACAAGCAAATTTCGTCAAATACATTGTACCAGACCACGGCCAATGCAACTCGGTCGAAACGTCAAGCCAAAATAAAAAGGTAATCGCGTTAAATTTCCTGTTCTAGATGTTTTATAATGCAATGCGAAAATTTAAAATAAATAAATAAATAATAAATAAATACTCCAAACAATTACACAGATTGTTTGACTCCAAACTAAGCAGCAAGCTTGTACTATGGGTACCACACAATGAACTCTGGGGGAATTCCCAGTAACACCCAGACTCCAAGCCAATTTAGAAAATTTCGTTTCTTAAATTGACCTGACCGGGGATCGAACCCGGGACCCTAGCTTTGGAAAGTAGATGCATATGCCACTGCGCCAACGGGTCAGTCAAAAAGTTTATAACACGATGATTGTTATGTTAGCGAATAGTCACGACTCATTACGAGTCTTTTCTGCGGTTCTATTTATTACTACGTGACATTAGCAATTAGTAAATTTTTCGAAATCGCGGTAAATAAAGAAGCAGAAGATTTACATCAGTGTACGATGCCGTAAAGGAGAGATCATCTCGTGACGATTTTGTCCTACTGTAGTTGGATAAAGACCCCAACATGGCACATAGTTAACACACATTTTTGTGGCACGCTGAGATTATCGCCTATTTCTGTCATAAATTCGCATAGTGAGAAGACCTCTAAAAACGTAATTATTGTAAATACATATAAAATACTTACGTGTAAGTATGTCCTGTAACTTCGTTTCTGACATAAACGTAATCCAGCAGCCATTTAGGAGACATCCCAGAATTGTCGTGACCAATGCGTAGTGTTGATATGATTCCCAAATTTTTATGCTAAAATATACCATTTATGTATCAAAATATTACTATATTAAAAAGTGTTTTGAGATTTCATTATAATCTTTGTTAGCATTACTTCTATATCTATAATTTGAAGTAACACTTACGTGAAATACAAATTCATTTGTATTACGGGGTATCGGTATTTTAGGTGTAGATTCACCATTGGCGCCCGATATGGCGATCCAACAGTTCGCTGTCGTTTGACTTGCTTTACGCGATGGCACAATGAGAACACGGTATGGGAGTTCTGAAGACATTACACAATATTTTACATACATATTAACATAAATAAAACTTCACAATATTTCATAGAAGCGCAGTTTCTGATTGAGATAACTTATAATAATTACAAGCTTATATTGCGTGAGTATAACTTACTTGTGGTGGGATAAGTATTTGTAAAACAAAAATAATCAACGGCATTTAGTGTCAGTAAATGGTAAAGAAACTGTTCTCTTTCTTCTTCGCAGCGCAGAAATGCCGTCCTTTTGTATTGGGAACGCAGTAACGTAGTGTCTGCTAATAGTTCACGAAGGTGCTTCGATAGAAGTTTTTTCTCTAATGAAAGGCGAACCCAAGCTCGAGCATATCCTATCTCTGTTTTTATGTCTGTCATTGCTTGTACATTTCTGTAAAATTTGAAATTATAAATAATCGTTAAAACTTAGAAAGATTACTACGACTTCTTAGAACATTTAAGAAATGACGTCATGCAACAGGATGACATAAATGGAGGTTATTTTGCTGAGCTTTGCTTTTTTAATAAATTACTTGTATTTATACAATTTGAAACTTTCAAGATAGTGAATATAAGTGCATAAATAATGTGTAATAATAGATGTAATATTTAACTTTTGCATTTAAAGTAAATAATAAATAAACTAACCTCATATCAAACGTAAGGCTTTCGGGCAATGGTCGTAATGGAACAGAAGGTTGCGAAGATTTCCGTTCCAAAGTCCCTGAATTACTTAGTCGATCCCTGGAACTATCTCTGGAGCCTCCACGAGAGCTATCTCGAGACCGACTACTGCTGCTTGTGCTTTGCTGAGCTTCCACTTCTGCACCCACCGACGATAAGTCTAGAGTTTTAAAAATGTTGTTCAGAGGTTTAATTATAGTAATTAGTAACATTATAATACAACTTGCAAAAACAACTATTATTTGTTTTGTTCTAAACACAGATTTATTACTAATCGATATCGCCTTTCGCACGTCACGAATTGTTAGACAGAAAGAAATATATGACATAAGCCCGTAATAGAAAGGGATGGGAATACACATATTTCATCTCTATCGGTATGCTTAATCTTTCAAGACTGTTAAGCTGTTCCATTTGACAGGCCTATCATCAAAACAAGTCTTTCTTCGTCGGTACTTTTAAGGTTTTTAATTATTTTTGAAGTTTACAAGTGAAAAATTAATACAAACATTTTTGTGAATATATTATGTGAGATAAACTCTTTTGGGCGTGCTGGTAGAATGCAGTATTTTTAGGCTGCAAAGCAATGGTCACATCAAAGCAATATCTACATACATACATATCTTTTCGCTGTATCTCTAAAGGGGTAGTCAGAGAGAGCGGAGCGCCAAGCGTCGTGGTCCTAACATACTTCTTTCGCTTCCTCAAATTTCAAGATTTTCCTCAAACATTTTCATCTAGGTATGCGAGTGATTTTGACATTTCCATCGTCCCAAATGTCTAGAACAAGTGAACGAAACTGTATATTTAAGGAGTACGTTTTCGAGGGATGGAAGATGTGAGTTGGATGTGGAGAGACGAGTAGCAGCTGGCTATAAAGTGCTCTGTCCGCATAAGTAGGCAGTGTGAATATATCTAACTCAGCCAAAATGGCCATACATAATGCGGTGTTGGTTCCAACTTTAATGTATGGCAGTGAGACATGGTTATACCCGAAATCGAGTGAAAGTAAGGAATGCAGTAGAAATGTGATCTATTAGAAATATGTACGGTGTCAACCTTGCCTACAAAATAAGTAATGAAGAGATACGCGGTATGATAGGGTTGCACGTTATTGCAAAAATGAAGAAAGGAATGCTTAGATGGTTCGGGCACATAGAAAGAATGAGTAATGAAAGACCGACAAAGAAATTCTACAGAGCGAAAGCGAGAGGTAAAAGAAGCCAAGGAAGACCAAGGCTGACTTATGAAGATCAAAAAGCCAGTGTTAGTCGACGTAAAGCAATATCTATTAGTAGTAAATCTGTGGTTCTAAAATATCACAAGGAAAACCGTGTAAAGTATGAAGTCTACATTTTGTCATTGCCATAAGTGTCATCAGTTTCATACATGGTTTGCATAATTCTGATATTAATGCTGAACAGTATTTCAAAATTATGATACGTTCCTATTGAATTCGATGACAGATTTCACTTTAAAAACTACCTTGTAATGTGGGTTTCATTGAATAAAAATAGTTTCAATATTGTAACTAGAAATACTTACAATCAAGACGTTTACGCAACACACACCAAGCCAAAGCTGCATGTTTGTGAAGTAATACAGGTAACAATGAAGTAAGTACAAAAATATAATAATTATCATAGGTATAGGTCGTATGCATAGCTCGATCGACTATTTTTTCTCTGAATTCCTGACAAAAATTACTCGGAAACAAAATGACTCGAAACTATTTTGTATAGAAAATATGCATAAAAGGATGGTTTATTAAAGAAAATAATTATGGCATAATCTAAAACAAAATATTCAGATTTTATCAAGAAAAAAATTATTTTTTATTTAAAAAACACAGGCAACGTTTCGAAGTGAATAACAACTCTGCATACGCTCTACGTTTAGGTATAAGAGCTCAGTAAAAGCGCGTGAGACGCATCGCCGCATCGCCATGTTAAAAGCCGGTCTGACCCGCCAAATATGTTTCATATCCAAAACATATTACGGTTTCATTTCATACATAAATATCGACATACCAAAAAACTAATAATATATCCCATTAATATATTAAATTTATTTTTAACAATATTTCTATCTTTTTCCATACCTACTTTAGTGTATGCCCAGGATACAAAGCACTTTTCAGTTGTCCAAGGGACAATTTTACTATTCAAGGTTTTTTTGAATTATAATCTATCCGTTTCAGTTATTAATACAATAAATATATATAAAAAATATTTTACCAAACTAACAGACAGCACATAAAAATAGTTGATCGACCCACATATTGTTTCAGTTGTGATTAATATTTAATATAAAACTTTGATTACAAAAGCAGGTCTGCGATATTCTGCAGTTATTATTACCATCAATATATATAAGATTCAAAAGAAAAACAAACTCTTACCAGGTGTGAGATAATTTGGGTCTATCGGTTTAGTAGAGTTACTACATTGCTCCAACTCCTGGTAATTAGTAAGGTGCATCCAAAGCGCTGATTTGCCCATTTTATGTTGCAGTCCGTGAGACCACAATCTCTCCAGTAGGTCACACAACGACGCTATCATAGTATTTTCTTCGACGCCCGTTATAGATACCTCACACCCTAGTCCGAGCTCAGTTTCTTCAGTACCCATCTTTTCTAACAGCATACGTTTTGTTTTACTTTTGCATTCCTGGAAAAGGCATTACATTATACTAATAATACAGAAATATTCGTAGTCTGTTATTTAACTCGGCATTTACGTTTGGGTTTTTATGGCTAGAAAGCTCAAAACATTAATATATCAGTAAATATTTTGATACAATCAGTTAAATACAACAGCTACTATAGATTGTCTCGAATAAACACAATGTTGTTCTTCACAATACACACCTTCAGTAGTTTCTCAACGAATGTGCGATTGTTCTGAGCGATAGCTGCAGGAGTTATTTCTGTAGACAGCCTTCTACTAATGTCTCCCAATAATAATTCAGGTGGACAATCCTTCACTTGCCATTTTGCGTTTTTAATTCGCTTTAAACTGTTTGTTCTGAAAGACGATTGTCTTTGTTAATTACTGTAACTATTCCTATACAATAATGGACACCAACACTATTTAGCAAGCACATAAAGCATGAAGCGATTTGAGAATTTATAATTAGCTTTTCTATTACTAAGTGCGAGTGCATTCAAAAGTTCAGGGATCCGGGATTGCATAATTTAAAATACCCAATTTACAATTAATATAACTTTATTTGAGATTCTGAATTAAAATATAAAATTATCTAAATAATATTTATAACGTATTTATTAGCATGTACTAATACATTCAATTGCATATATATAACACATGATAATGTATTATAAATTTATAAATTAAACAATAAATATAAAGAATTATAAAAGTAGCTTACAGCTAAAAATCTGACCACGGTAAAAGAAATAAAAATATATTTTATAAATATCCACTCATAAAATTATAAATAAACCATTGCAGAAGTTACATTACTAATCTACCTGTAACTAAAGAATTTAATTTTTTATTACAGGTCTTTGAATAGAAGCATTTTTTATCTGATTTGAGGAATTAATATCAAATTAAATATCACATATTTATATTGCGCAGTTTTGCATACTACGCACATGGAAGACCGTTTTTTTAATAATTTCGTATCAGTCAAAAATTCGAATTCGAAATAAAGCATGAATCTATAAAAGAAATAAATGTATTTCTAGATGGGATTACTATTGAATTCGGATGTTTGTTTAAATTCGTTACAGTTAAATATCATATGTCTGATATTGAGCTGCCATTTATTATCGACATGAGAGGTAGGTATACATGATAAAGTATCGTACGATTTACCAACATAAGAACAAAATAAGACTAAAATAATGGTGAAATTAAACAATTACCTTTACAAAGCTCATTCTTGATTGGTAAGGATTTAAAACATAATAGGTACTACGTACATATACACAGACTGGCCGTAAATAATGTTACAATAAAATACTGTTACATTTGAATTTGGAACCTGTCCTTCTCATATAAATATTCAGTGTTTTCTCATTTTCACTTTATTAAATATTCTTGTGATATTAAAATGGAGTGGAGTGATAAGGAGCACCGAATTCCTGTGATAGCATTACACAAAGTAGGTATGGAGCTGAATGCAATTTTTGGAATTCTCCATCCGCTTGGTATTAGTCGAATGTTTGTGTACCAGGCTATTGATATATATATTGAAACGTTCTGTTTGTGACAGAAAAGGATTTGGCCGTCCACGTACTAAAAACGCGATCAAAGCAGTGACGGAAAAAATCCGAAGACATTCTGTCCCGAAAGTCAAAAATTGTATCTAGGGAAATGAATATAGCACCCAGAACCATGTCGCGTATTAAAAAAGATGACTTAAGTCTTTCAGTTAATAAGAAACGCACTAGTCATTACTTAACCGATCATGTACAAATGAATAGGGTAGTAAAATCAAAACAACTTTTTAGGCGGTACTCAAAGGTCACAGAAAAAAATTATTTAGTGACGAGAAAATTTTTACTATCGAGCAACATTTTAATAAGCAGAATGAGCGAGTTTATGCTCAAAGCTCTAGAGAAGCTTCTCAATTAGTCGGTAGGATACAACGTGGGCATTATCCGCCTTCAGTGATGGTTTGGTGGGGTATTAGCTATCAAGGAGTGACTAAGCCATAATATTGTGAAAAAGGTATCAAAACATCGGCGTAGGTGTATCAAGATACCATTCTTGAGAAGGTAGTCAAGCCTTTTGACAACACTATGTTCCATAACCAAGAATAGTCCTTTCAGCAAGACTCAGCACCGGGTCAATAAGCTCGATCCACACAAGCGTGGCTGGGAAGGAACGTTTCTGACTTCATCAGAGCTGAAGACTGGCCGTCATCTAATCCCGATCTTAATTCACTTGTTATGATTTATGGTCTCCTTTAGAGTGTATGGCATGCTCTAAATGCCATTATAATTTGGAGTCCCTAAAACATTCCATAAGATTGGCAGTGGCGAATTTTCCCATGGAGAAAGAGCGGGTTTCAATCGATAACTGGCCACAGTGTTTAAAAGATTGAATTAAGGCCAATAGAGATCATTATCAATTCGTTTCATATTTTTAAAATGCTGTTATATTAATGTACAAGTTAAAGTGGCACAGTGGAAGCGGATGGATGCGGAGAGCCGAGGACCGGATATAGTGGCACAATATTGGAAAGGCTTATGTCTAGCAGTGGACGAACACGGGCTGACGATGATGATGATGATAAACTAACGCACACTCCAGTAATAAACGTTTTATGTAAAAACGATGTTTTCCTTGTAACAATATTTATGGCAAGACTAGGTATTACAAAACATGCAAATTGCTATTCATAAAACCCATGCACGATGTCTTTAAATAACAAACATTTACTAAGTATCCTCTAGATAACTTATTAAAAATTAGCAACCTGATATATTGTAATAGTATCTATAAATGAGATTCAAAAAAATCTTGTATAAGTTATTAAAAATTGGTACGCATTAAAAAGTGAATATTTTAAAGGCATCACAGTTGCTAACATCAATTGCTTAGCTATAATCTACGTAGTAACTAGAGTACCAATTATCTATATAACAATCACTAACCACATATAATTCAGGCTGGTACATTGCATGCTGTCACATTAAGCAGGCATTGCTGTCACATTATTATTTCATTAATGTTAATGATATATTGATTGTAAAAGGCGTAAGCATACGATGACTTTTTACACGCTGATCATCCATGTTTACCGCATCTACAATGTTCTGCAAATGTAATGTAGTTGTCGGTTTATATATCTTTGCCTACGTCCATGAATTAAGACGAGTATTTGTAACGTGTGTGCGTGTTTTTAAACACTAGTCTCAATTTAAGGCGCGCGTACTACGGACTACGTAACTATGAATTTTTGGTCACACAACAATTGCAGTACGATATAAAATACAAAAGCGAGTCCGTATCGCGTTTTACACATGTTGCTCATCACAAACGCAATAGAAAGACATTTTACGCGCTACAAAGACATCACGAACGAGCGTGCTCAGCGTCATAAGTCGTCGTGTACAAACGTCTCAAAGGAAAATGAATGAAGCTACCGCGTCACCGAGTTAACAATTCCATTCCATATTTTTAATATTTTGATTAAAGCTACACCAGCAATGCTATTTTATTATATCGTGTTTTGTCTGTGAGGCAGGTAAATTGTGCTGCGATGTTAGTAAGTTACATTCATAAACTACGTCCGGCTATATTAATATTTTATCGATAATATTATTATCTCGGTACACAGCGAGCATCGACGACATGCAGACGTAATTAACATCAACAACAGTATCTATAAACATAATTATGTAGATGATAAATGTTTAAATATTATTTTTAATATGCGTTAACTTTAAGTTAGTGCTGAACAATTTATTCGACAACTTTATTTTGCATAACGACAGTGGCTATAATAAATGTATGGACCCCAAAAACCACTAAGCGTTATAATAAGTTGTTGGATAACATTACCATAACAGTACGCTGCGTTCACAATAATTGAATAGAATGAATATTAAAAAACTCATCTATGTAATATCTTCAATATTGGAATTTAATTTTTTCCATTACAATACACAATATGTATAATAGAAATATATACATACCACAATTTAAATGCTCTTCAATTTATTTTGGAAAGTGTCTAGTCAGCACTAATGTATTTTATCTTTAGTCAAATTTCAAACAAGAAAGAAATCGATTGATTATTACATATCGACTGATTGATTAATTAATGAATAGTCATACCATATTTTTGTAACAATAATTTGATAGATTCGCGTAAAATGTCAATTACAGCATTTAGGGCTATGTAACTCAAAAAGAGAAAACGGTACCCCTACAGGATTTACTTGTTTTCTATCTGTCAAGACTTCTTCTCAGGATCAAGATTCTTGAAGTATCACGTTCAAATTAATGTAATCAAATAGGTCTATAGTCCTTTGAATGTGTAAAAAAATCAAGTTTCTAAGTTGACACAATCAACAGGTAATTATGGCCAATTATGTCACATACACACGTCAAAAAGTCTAAGCAACACACTATTGTCTGACGAAAAGTACTACAATATTAATTAAAGTTATATTTTTCTTTTTCCGTATATCCATACTTTATATTACAAATGCGAAAGTCTCTGTCTGCTTGGTTTTCACGGCTAAACCGCCGGACCGATTTTGATAAAATTTGGCATGGAGATAGTTTGACACCAGGGGGTGAACATAGGCTACTTTATTTTTCAAAAATCTACCCCTAAAGGGGTAAAAAGGGGGATGAAACTTTGTATGGAAAATTTTTAACCGCTGAACCGATTAAGATGTAATTTGGTACAGAGATACACCTTTTCTATTAAAAAAAGTTTTCTTTTTTATCAAAAATCTATCCCTAAAGGGGTGAAAAGGGGATTAAATTTATAGGGGAACCTTATAATGCAAATCCTAATAATATGGGTATCAAATGAAATGGAATATGCAGGGAAAGGTTTCTGTATACGTGACGTCATCATAAATCCAATATGGCGGATGTTCCATTCTAGGAAATAACTTTTTCGTTCAACACCAACAATATGGGTATCATATGAAATGAAATACGCAGGGGAAGGTTTCTATGTATGTGACGTCATCATAAATCCAATATGTAGGATGTTCCATAATAGGAAATAACTTTTTTTTGTTCAACACCAACAATGTGAGTATCATAAATTTAATATGGCAGATGTTCCATAATAGGGGAAATCTTTTTCGTTCATTACCAACGATATGGGTATCAAATGAAATTGAATACGCAGGGAAGGTTTCTGTATATGTGATGTCATCATAAATCCAATTTGTCAGATGTTCCATAAAAGGAAATAACTTTTTTATCCAATACTAACAATATGGGCATCAAATGAAATGGAATACGCAGAGTAAAGTAGATACATATGTGACGTCATCATAAATCCAATATGGCGGATGTTCCATAATAAGAAATAACTTTTTCGTTCAACACCAACAATATTGGTTTCAAATGAAATGAAATAGGCAGGTTTTCGTATATGTAACGTCATCATAAATCCAATATAGCGGATGTTCCATAATAGGAAATAACTTTTTCGTTCAACACCAACAATATGGGTATCAAATGAAATGGAATACGCAGGGGAAGGTACCTGTATATGTGACGTCATCATAAATCCAATATGGCGGATGTTTCATAACAGGAAATAACTTTTGCGTTCAACATTAACAATATGGATAATAAATCCAATATGGCGAATGTTCCATAATAGGAAATACCTTTATTGTTCAACACCAACCATACCATTTGATACCCATATTGGGTATCAAATGAAATAGAATAGGCATGGCAAGGTTTCTGTGTGTGACGTCATCATAAATCTAATCAGGCGGATGTTCCATAACAGAAAATAACTTTTTTGTTTAATATCAACAATATAAGTACCTCAGGTAACCTTAGTTACCCGGAGAGGTCACGGCAAATTTTTCCACGCGGACGAAGTCGCGGGTACAGCTAGTAACCGTATATATTGTTCTAAAAACATACTGGCTGTATTAAAAAAGAATAAAACGATCATCTTTTTTTACTAAATTTAAAACAAGTTCTTTAGTTTGAATTTAAAGTGGATTTGCTTTTGCTAACAAAAATCTTAGCTTTTAAAAATGTTGTCATTTTAACGGTAAATTAAATACAGCTTTCGAGATTATCAGCTTCTGAAGTATAGTTTACTCGTTCCATGAGGAACGAGGTCAGTAATGGTTGGCAAGGAAAAATGTCCGGGTATTGTCGTGGCCTTCACAGTCACCAGACCTCGAGCAGGGTGACAACACCACAGCTGCAGGAATTACTAAAATTTCATTGCGAGCGTTCGCCACAGGAGCAGACAAATAATCTTATTGATCCCATTAAAAATCGTTATCAACAAGTTTTAAACAGCCGAGTAAGTCATATTCTCCATTGATTTTCATTTACGAAAGAATTAATGATTGCAATTTATTTTCTCATCAAATAAATAGGTTCAATTTGAACAGTGTAGACGTGCGTGTAATATAGTTTTTTATTACAGAACTGTTTTCGACTAAAATACTACCTTTTTTTTTATTAAAAAAAGACACTAATACAAAAAAAACGTTAAATTTGCAGATATTGCTTAGAGTTTTTTGATGTGTGTATCATCACAACCTATAGGGTATTTCCTATAGACCTAGAATCATAATAATAATAATAGAATTTGGCAAAGAGCAGTCTGTAAAAAAATGTACCATCGCATAAAAAATCTATTTTTTTTTACTAGTTGTAGTTTTAAGCAAAAAAGATTTTGTTTAAACGTTTAAGAAAGGCGAAGTGTAACTTCTATTATAAACTTAAGTAAATTTCAAGGGTTAGTAATACGCAATAAGGAATGCATATTCAGTATCAATAATATCCCTTTATAATACTCTTATCAATTCGTAAAGGATTAGTGTTTCTAATTAAACCAGCCACAGATATGGTTTTTTTCATTACTAATGAGATACCCGTTAGGGATACAGCCTGAAGATATGTATGTAATAAGATAAAAAAAATGACTAGCGAACGCAGCGTAAACACACGCAGCATACTGAGTTGACAAAATGATACGACACCACATTATAAGTCACACACATATGTTACACGATTATTATGTCAATGACGACGCACGATATTTGTTAAAATTTAGATCTGAAAACCGCATATTCTATATGCTCTGAATGAAATACACGAATTAACAATATTTTTCGAATATTAGTCAGAAAAGTTGAGGGAATTTCGTGCTTATGTGGTGCAATTAAAAACAACAGACTATTATTTAGAGATTGGGCCGCTATTACGTTGTCACAGATGCATAATAATATGTCAAAATATTTCAATAAATTATGTTGCATTTGGAAAATATCACGATAATTGCATCATTATATTTCAAAATGTACTCTAAAAAATAATTGATAAATTGATTTTAATGATGTGAAGTTGTCTACACACTCCGCAAACTAGTCCAGAGTTTTCGTGTGCCGGCGACAGTTTTTTCATATCGCACCTCAGAATTAAACTAACAAAAGTTTAATTTTTAAGTAAATATCTGTGTACGTTATATATTTTTACGCTATATCAGCAATGGCGTAGATAGACATTTATACAATGACTAGTTTTTTATTATACTTCAAATTCTGTAATGAATATAAGTAATTTGCATAGGTGACGGGCTTGTAAACTGCCTCTATCTATAATACTTATTTCCACTTCAGAATTATGCATGGCGTATGAATTTTATATGTCCTGTCCAAATCGAAAAACAATAGGTGTATGTAAAATTCTGAAATTTTGAATTAGGTCAGAGTCGTTTTGACGGTGCGATAAAACAATTGGGTTGCGTTCAAAAATGTCCCCGTTGAAAAAAATGTTGTGGAAGTAAAAATTTTGGTGTTGCAATAGTATATTCAGCCTCAGACCGAATATTCAACCAGAAACGTGGCCGAATAGCTGAATACTCGGCCAAACTATTCAGTCTGATTGAAGCACATACGAAAACTGGCGCGCAAACTGCATTGTTGCAAGGATCGTGCACTTTGTTCAATGATTGGTTATCCATTACATTAATTCTTCACAGTGTTTTGTTTTGTGCAGAATAAAACTTTGGAACAGTACGATTTACAATTTAAATATATGAAATCATAATGAAGAAAGTAATTGTTAATTTCACTTCAGTTTTTATCATGGTTTGCAAATAATAATAAGGGACTGAGTTCACTTTGCTAGCGTTTATTTAGTCAAGATTAACTTCATTATAAGTAGGCAAGTTAATTTCGATTGTTACCTTTATTGACCACTTAAAAAAATAACTTATGTTATGTTACACTTCTCTTTCAGATAAGAGAAAAATTGCGCTGTCTCGAACTTAAAACATGTGTTCAGTACATGGAGCACTCAACCTATAGACTGGCAATGTCATTTATTTTGTTTATAAATAATTTACGTCAAAACACTGTTGCGGTTACTGCGTTCCGTTTTTGCCACACCACCGAATAGAACAATAAGCTATTACATAAATATTTAAATATCTAGATGTACACACAGGTCCAGTATTGGTTATGTACTACTTAATGCGAGCGAGAGTTGATATTTGTTAGTGTAAATAAACTGAGCAGTGGAGAATAAGATGGTCCAGCGTTTCGTCTCTATTGGTTGAGTGCTCCATGGTTAAGCGTTAATAAAAGTTGCGTGATTAATGTACTGTGTTTTTTGTTAACTTTTACTCTTGTTTTTAGGTATTCGGTATTCAGCCAAAAACTGATTTGATATTTGGCCAAATAGCAAAAAACGGGCCTAATATCGATTAATAATCGAAAATTTCTTTTAGAGCGAATTTAGTGCAGGAACCTTATTTTCACGGGAACATTTCCGAACGCGACCCACGGTGCCGGCGCGGCGGGACGTGTGTAGACGGCATAATAGCGGCCTCGGGGCGCATGGCGGCGCGGCTACGTGGCGACGTGGCGACGACGGGTCGTCAGTCGTCAGTCGCACACGGGCGGGCGGGCGGCGGCGGTGGCGGCGGTGATGGTGGCGGCGGCGGCGGCGGGGCGCACCTGCGGTCGGCGGGCGGCGGCGGCGCCAGCGCGGCGGCGTCCAGGCGCGCGGGGAAGGCGCGGTAGTAGGCGGCGCGGTGCGGCAGGCGCTCGCCCGGCGCGCCCACCTCGAGCTCGGCGCCGCCCCCTCCCGCGCCCGCGCCCGCACCCGCACACCCCGCCCACACGCTGTACCCCCGCGTCGCCAGTCCGCCCTCGCCCAGTCGACGTCTGCAACAACACCTCGCCTTATTCCCGTGTGGATGATTGACATTTGACATGTTCTATTGCTCGCTTTTTATAACACAATACTTTTTGGCGGGAACGGGAGAAGCGAGGTTATCATTTTATTTAGATTTTCTATTTTTTACATTTTTGGGAGTTTTAAAGTACAAAAGTGATAATATATTGTGTTTTAAATTTCTGTATAAGTGAAAAGAATTAAGTAGGTCTAAATAAACATGTGTAGCTGAAATTCTCGCGTTCTTCCAAGACCTTTAGAACTTCAGTAAAACCTACTATCACTTTACTGGAGGAGTTTTACGATAAGAAAAAACTAATTAATTTGAGAAAAAATAATTAAATAAAAAAGTGGGAAAAACTAATTAAATTAAGTTATTGTTACGTGACATTGGCAAATGCGCTAAACTGTGCGCCATGCCATAAAGAAAAAAAAAACACAAATATCTAGTAAGTTTTATATCGTGAGATATTTGTATTGAGATAGATAAGTACTTTTATTATTTCGGAAAAAATTTTAGACGAAAGTTGTAGGTAGGGTTTCGAAGGGGCAATCAATTAATAACATTTGATGTAACCTTGATCTTCAATCGTATGAGTTCAAGTAATATTTTTTTACTTATTATATGAAAAATATTACATAAATAAAACTGAATCTCGATAATTAATAATACCTTCACAGATCGGACAAGGTTTCTTTACATCTCTACCTATGTACATATATCACAATTAAAATGTATAATCCATACTTTTAATTAATCTCTTACTAACATATATTTTTAATTAGACTTTTAGTATTGTTTATTTTGACCTCTTGTCAAATTCTTGTTGATTTACAATATCATATTTATATTTCATAGAAAAAATTATAAACGTTTGTACAACGAGGATAGGTTTTTGATGAAAAATCTTGAAAATTTATTGCCTGATATCATTAATAGTCAAAACAATATAAATAATAATATATAATAAGTCAAAGCAAAGGTGCTTTGACTATTTGTCACCAAGTACACGATCGAATGCCGCGGAATGTTGGCGTTCAGAGCAATGGCAACAAGCCGCTGCAGCTGCACCTACAGTGACAAACGGAATGCTTTTCTCGGAATCATTTAAGCACCTTATTAATATATCCGATAATGACCGGTCGGTCTTAGTTAGCTATGGGTACTCTCGACTACGGGGAGTGATTCGAATCACTTAATCCCTCCCTCGATTCCCCTCAAAGATCCGACTCTGCTTAATACTTCCTTAACTCTTTTGATCACCTTCTCATTTTCTCTATACAAGATTTAGGATTCGTTATCTTTGTATAGTTCGCATAACAGGCTTAAGGACTGGCAATCTAATCTAGTCCTATGTACCTCTTTCTCTTTTTTTACGTCGCAATAAAACTTGAAAACTCGAAATCAATTTCGTACGACGGACCTGATGAGTCCTTACGGACTGGCACTAACGTTCAAAATCAATAAGTACTGAGTTGATAAGGATTGTAAGGAATCATTATGGGTTTCGATGCCACGTGCGGTATCGAATCATTTGAATCTTTAAATCTGGAGTTATACATGTCTACTCTCAGTCGCTCTACATTTGCATCCTTGACAGCATGTAATGTAGTGTATACTATAAAATCCCTACAACAAGACTAGAAATCGCAGGAAATATCTATTATTGAAAACAATGTGGCCGTCACGGGACGCCCGACAGATGTGAAACATCGAAATTGATGGTAATTGAAAGAATGTATAATTAAAGAAAATTAAAAAAGGTATAATTTTATAATATAAGCGCCACGCACACACAAGTGAGTAGAGAGCAGCGGCGGAGGAGGAATGACGGCATGAGAGATGAGAGCGATTCATGTCATTTGCCGTCGCGGCATACGAGTTGTTCTTACCTCCAAGGCGCGCCAATACCATAGACGACTCACATCAATAAAAATGATCATTTGAAATCATTATAACATTATTTTATGTAACATTTAACTTTTTTTTATTTTGCTTGTTAAAAATAACGACAAGGTCAAACTTCAATCATGTTTGTCCAAAAAATCTTTTGACAACGGTTTTAAATCCTAGCAAAAGTTACAAATGAAGAAGCAAATTGCTTCATGTGAATAAAGTAATCTAATCAGTATAAGAGTTGACTCTCTGCATCTTGTTTCTCAATGGTAGAAGTTTGATACATACATCTGTATTTCCAACGGCGTAGTCAGAGAGGACGGAGCGCTAAGTCGCGGTCCTTACATGCTTCTTTTTGCATTGCTAGTTTTTGCATCCTATTCTACTTCCTAACTGCCTCCAAACATTAACAGCTTTATAGCATTAAAGCATTTTCCCACACCAGCATTTAATCCCACATTTTTAAAACAAAAAATCAAGCAATTAAAAAACTAAAAATAATGAAACCCCTATGATGCATATTCAGCAAAAAGTGACCCACCGTGCAATCACCATTATTGTTAAAACTTGTACCTTGCAACCACCATTACCACCCAAAATTCAAAAGCTGCCTTCGCAGTGATTCGTACCTGACAATCTTTATTCGATGTTCAAAAACTTGTAGACTGGCATCATATTCACCCCAGTTGGCCATGATCCTATTATCTATTAAAGTAGCAAACATCTGTGTTTCCAAAAAACGAGAGAGGAACGGACGATGTCTTTGTGGTTGATCCGACAGAAATGAGGCTTTATCGAAATTGACCATAGATTCTCGTGCTGATAGCCAAGATTCCCGATCCTAAAAACAATATACGATTATGTTAAATATTTAATACTGACCTGGTTTACATTTTCTATATATAATCTACAATGTACATAAAGTGTAACAGAATTAATAAGAAAACAGAAACTACTTTGTTCAAACTCATTAACTGAATAAATAATTATAACTATTTTTAATGTATTTTTTATGAAAAAGGGGTCAAATAAATATAAAACATGTGCTTACATCTTAACAATTCTTGATAATTTGCACATATTTATTCAATAGACTAATAAATATACAAACATTCATGTATGTATGTTTGTATATTTAGTATATACATGATGTCTATAAATCTTACGTAAATGGGATTAATAACTTACGAAGAGTAAACGTATTATCGATCCTATAGTTAAAAGAATTGTTTATTTATTATTTAGTCAGAGTGAATGAGCTTTCTGGTTAATTCTGTTATACTTTGTACAATATTAAAATCATACCTGATCAGGCATAATAACAAAGTTTTCGTACATGAGAAACATATGCACAAATCTGTTAAGGAAGGTTTCTCTAAGAGCAATATTCAGTCTAATATCCTCATTGTATTGATCTTCATCATTGAGTATTATTTTTTTCGTGGTTGGCATCACAGTATCAGCTTCCACATCATCTATATTTACACCTATAAATATAGATTATATTTAAAAAACATAATTATGTTTTTTAAGTACGCATATAACATTTTTTAAATGAAAAACTACATACAGGGTGTTATGTACCTACTACGTTTATTAGAGTACGAGTTATGTACTCTAATAAAAATTCGATAGTCGGGGTAACGTTGCTCATGCGGATATCTTTCACAAAATAATCTTGCAGGGCTCTCGCATTACCTCTGCATTCTCCGTAAATAAAATGCATGTTACAATAGTCTCGTGCCGTATACTGTTGACGCGGCATTTCTGTCAATGTGTACTAAAACACTACAATCGATAGTCGTTCACAATGCTTTCAGAGTCCTTAAGATCGCCAAGTCGTAATTTCAATAAACAGAGTCCAAATCGTTAAGCAAAACAACGTCCAAATTCACAGCACGTAAACATCGAGAGGGAGCAACACATAACGTTTGTCGTAATCAATAGTGCAAGTCGCACTAAGCGAGATGAATAGCCGTATGTCCTACAAAACCGGTGCTATCTACAATTAGCAGTCATAAAGGTCTTTTGTTATCGCCGTCCCGCTCAGGTGCAGGTAGCTGCCCAGATTGCGAACTCATTCACAAAAAAGAGACAAACACTTCTTGGACTGAGCTCGCACGCATAACAGACATTAAAAAAAATACTAGGAATAAATAACACGGAATCCACAGTTTGTCTACATTTTTGAATTATAACAAAAATTTGTCTAATTAGCCCCTACATCAGATTAATAGCAATAACTTTGTAATGAGAAAGACTAGATGAAAGTTTTATACCATTTTAGACACCTTAATAATGGTACAAGTTTTTAAAATAATGGGCCACTTCAGTGTGGTACATGTTTTTTTCAGGAGAATTTATCCAATTTGAGTTATCATAATTTGAAAAATATAATTTCTTCGAATTTGGTCTTCCTTTTTTTTAGAAATAAAGATAAGTTAACCAAATCGTTATTAAGCTACATAAGCTAACTATTCAGCAATATTTTACAAAAATCAGATTTAAAAAATGTTATCATTTGGAACGACAGCATTAAAAAAACTGAAGCCTGGCGGAGAAAATGGTCAAAATAATGAAAAAAAAAAAATTCTCGGTAACCTTAAAGTTTTTTTTAAAACTAGTCACATAGGTTTTAGGTAATTAGGTGTTCTACCTTTCCCTTAAGGTTGATCCATTATTTACGGGACACCTGTATGTATTTGTAAACTACAATCTTAAGTTGATTTGTAGAAATTACTGCGAGTAGAAGAGAAATAATAGTCATTCTGTTGGTCAGCTTTCCCAGCTAAACCACTGGACCGATTTTGATTAAATTAGGAACGGAGACATATTAAACCCAAGGGGACGACATAAACAAAGTTTTTTAATTTCCACACGAACAGCCGTTATCTATATAGTTACGTATAAAAATTTAACTTCCGTATGTTTGTTTGTTGATTGACTTGAAATTTTGACACATACAACAGCTAATATTTGTAAGTATGGTTACCCCTGTCATACAACAAAGCGTTCTTGACAGTTTTTTTTTATTGATGCAAAATTTTTATTTACCAGTACGCTTCACAATATCGACTATTCGTTGTAAAGTGTCAAGCCGTCGAGGAGCTCTTCTTGTCGGTGAACCAGGTGGTGATGCGTTCAATGGCTTGCTTTCATCCCAGTCTAATACATCGTTGAATGAATGCTTCCGACGAAGTCCTCCTGAAATTATATTCAAAATACGTTTTTCTTTTTTCACTTACCACTTTGAGTGAGCTGTCTGAGCAAACATATTTATCAAATGTTTTAAAACTTTTTTTGAAGCACTTGTTGCCTTTTGTCAAGATTTTGTAAACATATTTTTACAATGATCAGTGTGCACCCAAAGATTACTGTGGATTTTGTCTAAGTGTATTTCAAACGCTCTTGGGGGTTTTTTTGTTAAATGATTTTAATTCTATTATTCAATACCATTGCTTGCATAAGATTAACCGGAGAGTATTGTATGTATAAATAACTCCTACTACTCCAGTATGCATCTTCAAAAACATGGAAAATGGAGATCTATTGATAGCCGCCTGTCGCCAAAGCTCTATTTAAATAAGTAACGTATAGAAAGGCGAATAAACTAGTTTGAATTTGACCGTCCCTAGGTCGTGACGTTTTAAAGAACCTAAATGAATATGTAACCCCTATTAATAAATACGTAAAGAGAAAACTTTGTACACCTTTTTAAGCATATTGCGCACAAGAAGGCGTGTCAGATTTGGCATAGTTAAAGTTTATATAAAGGAGTGCAGAAAGCTAAAATTACCAGCGACCCGCGCCAGCTTCGCCCGGCTTAAATGTTGAATGTTTGCAACACACAAATTTTTTTTATTGAGATTTTCATACAAAGTACTATCCAAATTCCCGACATGTACGGTGGATTTACTCAAAATTTTCATTCATACAAACCTTGTTCCATAATCTTTGTATATACTGGCGTATAGACATACAAAGAGTGCGAGTGAGAATGTAATATTTTATGGTAGTGGCACGAGTAGGAAAGGGACAGCAAACGAGACGTTATTGTAGCCCTTTTTGAATGACAAGTCGTCACAAGTTGCCACGCTGCTGACTTATTTCATTATTATGGGTTATCCCTGTTTTATTTCAAAGAAGTATTGTATTTTTGAATAACGGTTACGTGTGATTGCGATATTACATATTGCAATAAACAAGGGAATCATTCATTTCGTAGATGACATTGAGAAATTAAAAATCATCGCGCGTCAACGAGCTCTATGTTCGTCTACACCACTGGTTCCCAAACTTATTTTGTCTACTGAGTCGAGAGCTCATGCAGTGGTTGTCTAAGATGCCTCCTAGCTAAATGAAATTACAAATCACCCCCCAGGCCTCTACACAACGCCCCCATTTTTTTTCTGGGTCTCTTACCGCCCCCCTTTAGGCCTGCAGCGCCCACAATGGGACGTTTTCGCCCACTTTGGGAATGGCCGGTCTACACGAAAGTATATACTAAGTTTATGCCTTGTTCTAACAATTACGAACACGACAAAAAAAAAGCCGAACCGGTCTAGGCGTTCTCAAATGATGATCTTTCATACATGCGGCCATTGATTTTTATTTATACAAGAATTATAATGTGTTACAAATACATATTAAATTATTGAATAAAATGCAACATTCATTATTTATGTTCATACTGCCAATGTCAAACATACAAGTATAATAGTTTGTGGTCAAAAATAGTTGCACAGAGTGGAGATTGTTGCCAAAGAATTTTAAAATGTAGCTAACAAATAATCACAGATAGATTGAGTGAATAAGTTTCGATCTCTTTGAATTTTGTGTGATTTGTGAGCTGTGAGCTGTTTCGAGTCTGTGGATTGTATGTCAAAGGAAAAAGCGTTTATTTTACATCTATGGTCGAATTTCAACCACTAGAGGACCACTAGTATTGAGTTATGGTATGATCAATAACTCATTGAATTCAGATTAACAATTAAAAAAATTGTTTATAAATTTCATACCAAACCAAAAAAAAGACTGAAGGGGTTTGCAAATAACTCGAAAACTACAAATGTAAGCAGGAATTAATAAAAAAATGTTTTCAAAGAGGAGGAAATTTTATTAAAAAGTTGATAGAGGAGAAGATAGAGTTGCAGAGATGGGCTCTGCAACTCTATCTTCATTATTTATTATTTTAAATTATCACAATACTGTAAACTTGTTAAATACAGTTGCTTCTACACTTATTAAAAGAAAAAATAGTATGATTAATTCAGTTACACATTATAGTATAATATTCAAGTTACAAATATAAGTGTTCATAGACCATGTAAGTGCTTATCATCAGGCGAGCCATATTATGCTTCTTTACCATCTTAGCGGTATAGGAAAAAAACGACTTACCGGAGGGCAATGTACAGCTACTGCTCATGTCATTAAAATGTTTATAGGATGTGCCATTTAACGTTACACCAAGTTTTGTGGGCTCTGTTTCCGGTCGTTGAATCTGTACAAAAAATAATACGACATAACAGAATACAATTATTTTTTGCGCATAACTAAATTAAAGAGGTGAGTGTAACAAAGGTTGACAGTTACTGAAGTCGGTGCCAAGCCTACTAAACTAATACTTTCTGTTGTCGAACATTAATTTGGCACCGACTTCAATAACTGTCAAATTTAATTATATGGGTATTTGTATCGTATTTATAAAGTTATTTTTGTTTTTAAGTTTTGATTAGTAAGGGATAGTTATTTCATACTTTTCAGTGTTCTTTTTTGAAGTCTGTTTAATTTTTGTGTACAAATTTTTTTATTTCTCCCTTTTGAGTGACCTTGGCCTAAATAAATATCTAGGGCAGGTCTACAATTAGTTTATTGTCTAATTCTGGAGCGCAATGTGTTAACTTCCATTCTATTGAGGAGCACAAACCGTGGGCTTTCACAATAAAAGATGCGATCAGATCGAACATTGGATATTATAGCCCATTTTGGCCATTATCAATATCATCAATATCATATCAATCAGTTATAAAAGACAGTGTAAAGGTTACATCATAGTTACACCCTATCAGTATTCTTACAATCCGAAGACGACAGCCACCAGCCGTATTCTCTGTCCGCCACAAGACTGACTCTACTGACTGAATTTATTATATCACAGCCAATTTATATCTTCTCTCTACTACCATTATACCATGTGGGGACAACGTTAGTTGATACAACAAATGATATACAAGAGAATCGTCAATATAAATGAATAAAGGTCGCCAGGTCGCGTTATTGGGTGTATCTTCGAAACCAAAGCGTCAATACTAGTGAAATTTCAATGGGACCCATCTGGAAGTGTATCCTTTCAAACAAAGAATTTTTCAAATCGGTTCATAAATGACGGAGTTATGAGGTAACAAACATAAAAAGAAAAATAAACAACCAAATTGAGAACCTCCTCCTTTTTCGGAAGTCGGTTGAAAATTAGTTCTAATAGTGATTGTGATGAATATAATATGAAATTAACACCCCCAGATATATATATGAGAAAGCTAAAATTGCCAATTGTTCAAACTGTAATGTTAATTATTACTTGTCCAAGGATTAAACTGTTTTTCAATGATTTCCTTTCGTTGGTATATTTTTTTCGCAAATGTATTAAAAAATGTCGTTCGATGCACGTGCGGAATTGTCATTTCCACTCATCCCTATTGTTGATCCGCGCCTTCGGCTTGGGTCAAGAAACCGGGACTCGTGAAGAAATGACATACTTTCCACACTTGTTTTGACATGTACTATTAATACCAATTGTTTGAAGAGGTACTGCAGCTAGCACCAAACACTAAGTTATTAAATATTACAGTGTACTATTAACAGAGTTTGCAAACTATTTAATCATAATTTACACTGATTTGACTGATCATAATTGACACTGACTGACTGATACACTTTGCTAGAATAAAAAACGACTATTCTTAGTTTATTTTCCACCTTTGTCCGTTCACCCCTTTACTGTGTATTCTATATATAACTTTTTACATTACTTGGTATTTGTCTAATATGTGATTTAATTCTTCAATAAAAGGTGTCCGATGAGGGAATATTGGTAGTTCTTCAGGTAACTGTATATCAGGTTTGTCGACGTCTACTAAACACAAAGCTGCTTCTGAGCCTAAAGCAATATTTCTCGGGCCATTGATTCCAACGTTGATGGCTGCGCTATCTGCATGAAGACCTGAAAGAAAATTATAATTATAAATAACAATTTTGTTTTTCAAATATATTTTGTACACATACATACGTGCACGACGACCCAAAGAGTAATGTTAAAAAGAAAAATTTAGATGCCTGGTATCCAGATCAATGAGAATCACCTTCATGTATGTTCAAAAAATTTTGTAGTAGTATAGGAACAAAAATATTTTAATGAAAATTTTATTTTCGACATTTATTTACTGTCTTGTTTTACCATTATATCCAGTAACAAAGCATTAACAGAAGTTCAATCAGTTTAAAGCTAACTCAAGAAACAAGACAATTGCCTATTGTAATTTTCAATTGTATTATACCCATTACGAATGGCACCGGTGCGTCGAGAAAGTGGTATAATGGCGCCGGCAAAATTGGTACGTAGACATGAGCCCATGTAAATGGAAGTAAGAGTGACGTCATACATTCTGATACCAGCATTAATTTGTTATAATCTGAAAAAATTAAAGAAGAAATATTTCTAATATCTATTTGACAAATAATGCAGCACATTAATAAACTAACAATACGAAATTATTCTTACCACTAGATCTTAGTAGAACTTGATGTTCTAATAAAACACAAGTGAAAAGTTGAACAACGCATTCTACACCTAGTGTAGAGAACATCACACGCAAAGGATAGTCTAGAAGTGGTAACTCTTCTGGAGGATTTGGCATTCGTATCACCTGCAATAAGTATTATTTATGATACTTAAGTACTCAGTAAAATATAAACATATCTTTATATTTTAATATTCCTACATTTTATCTGTATTGCTTCGTCTCATCATTATTAACGTAAATTCAGATTACAAGATATTTTCTCTATTAGGCTATGTACATCACTTTTAAGTGATAAGTGATAACTCAGAAAAATTGAATATTTACTATCCGGTCACATTATCTCTGCACCTCGTTGGAAAGCGATGCTTCTCCCACTTACGCATAAACCTCCCCGCGCTCACCACGTGTGTTGCAAATGTGGCATATTGAAAAACAAATTCGGTTATAGTTACGGTTGTAAAAACTAGTTTCGGTAGGACACTTGTTATAATTAATATTGAATACACTGGATACTATATATATATATATATATAGTTTATTTAGATATATAGTTTAAACCAATAACAGATTATTGTTTGTCATGTTATATTTTATTTTCTAAAAATTATAACACTTATTTTTGTAAAAGAGAAAGTAAAGCTTTAACTTACAACTGGAATTGGATCAAGATGAGGTTCTGATGGAGGTACATAAAGTCGAAGGGCTTGTCCTGGCAATGGCACTGGCACTTCATATAGCAAGTTGTAAACATAAGATTCAGGGCTCAAACCCGGCCCTGGTTGACGTGGTAGTGATCTTGAAAAGTGTGAACAATGTTAACATGAAATTAAAACTTAAAAATAATTTATATACCATTCTGTAACACAGCAACTGTGTTGATAAGACACTCAAATATTAATAGCAAACACATAATTCACACTTCTTATCAAGTATTGTGCAAATATCTTTGTTTAATTCCAGTTTAAAGTTACTCAGTTTACAAAAAAAATGTTTCACATGAGAATTTACATATTATGTCCATATTTCATTATCACAATTTATAAGTAATGCTTGTTTTAACAATGTTTTTATTATTTGTATTCCATAATAATTATAAGTCTATGTTTATAACTTACCTAAATAAATTTTCTAAGAACAATTGAGCTACCCTAATATAAGGGTACTGACAAATGAGAGCTATACTTTTGGCTACATAGAGTTTATCTTTGGTTATATCATAGTAGGTGAGTGCAGCACCAGTGTGTGGAGTGAGTTTAAAGGATCTTGGCAATGATCTCGAACTTTCTTTACCAGACGCCTTTCTGTTTCCTGGTGGAGTTTGTCCACTAGACAACTCTGTGATATACATAGCCTGTAAAAAGTAAATATTGTAAGACCACAAAAAATACATATTTAGCAATTCTTCTGATAAACACACCTGTAATGTATGCATTGCACTGCAAATGTTTCGATTTCTAACTTCTTCATAAAATATAAGACTGAATCCATAATATCGGGATGCATTTTCTCTTGTAACAACAAAACTATGAAATTTTGGTTCTAAAGAGTGCTTTTGTGTTCTAAATTGCAAACCAGCCGGCAAACATAGCTGTAAAAGAAAAAAAAATTCAAGTGAAAAAACGACTCGCGCAGAGTACCAAATGTATAAAATGGTAAAATAAACTTAATTTCAAGATCTATAAGACCTACAATTTCATTTATATTTTTCCTGTAAACTTCAAGTGAAGCTTTATATTCCCTGAAATGTATGAAATCTAGATCAAATAGTTTCAGAGACAGAAAAGGAGGAATAGTTAAATTTGAGTACTCAATTTTCCTCTTCTTTACTTTTCCATGGATATTTTAAAACATTATCTAGTGTACTCATACATACATACAATACATGTATTAAGGCGGTTAACAAGAAAATTAATTATTTTTTTCACTGCCCAAAATAAAGAATATGGCGACGGTAGAAACATATTGTCCAATTGTCATTTTTTCAAAATAAAGATTTTGGCAAATAAGCACGATAACAATTTTTCCATGCAACACTGATTCATGAATGGAATTTGGAAAATCGTATCTTGCTATACTGATTAAAGTGATAGAACCAAAAAAAAAGTGATTTAAATACATGTAAGCCATGTTAGGAGACAATTAGCTTCAAATAATTTTTCTATTTTTGATCTTTTAATAATACTTACGTTACAACTTAATTATATATTCAAATTCTGCCAAATTTCAAAGAGAATGTGTAAAGATCTGTCTTTTTTCACCTATTGTAGACATGAAACATCATAGTTTTGATTAAAGGTATTTACATTCATGTTTACATTTACATTCAATTGGTAAAGAAAAAACATAGCAAGTCACATGAAAATGCCCATCAAACTTGACATATTTATTGAATTATTGCCACTTATGACATTATTTCTTTTACGTATTTGAAAAAAATTATTAAATGCTTCACTTCTAGGGTATCCTTCCGGGTTTTGTTGATGACATTGAGTGTATTACATGCCTTTATCTCTAAATCATTATCAATTGCACAATGGTCTTAAAGGGGAATATTATTCAGGATTCAGAAGATTCTGTCTTTTTATTGACCTGGTATCAGAATACTCAGGTCAGAATTTTTTAAATATTATTTACAAATTTTAATTTTATTCTCTCTGACAACCCCGATTTAGGAATGATTTAGGAATAAAGCGTGAAGATATGTTATATTAATATTTTTTATCCATGTTACCTTCCTTCCTCATTAATTTTTACTACTAAATAGAGCTATAACATTTATTATTATTTTTATTATTATTTATTTCTCAACTGAGGAAACGTGCTCGTCGCAACCCCTGCCAGCCTTTTTCAGTGCTGAAATTCCTCTACTGTGCCGGGCATGCTGGACCATGCCGGGTAACGATTGTGCTATATTTAGGGCGTCCTTCGAAAGCGACGTATACTGGTCTGTCTCCACTGGTGTATGCAGAGTGCAGTTCGACGTTGGGGACCACCACCCAACACGCTGGGTACATCGTGGCGCGAAGTGGAGGGAGAAGTGCAGAATAGCTGCGTGGAATGTGAGAGGTGGGATTGAAGAGAAGATCAATGAAATGATTGATATTATGGAAGAGAAAAGATTGGATGTGATATGTTTGACTGAAATCAAGCGAAAGGGCAGTGAACTTGCAGAGTTAACCGGAGAGGGCATCCCTTGTGGTCAGGGGTACCACATGAAAATAGGGGATGCCAAGGAGTGGGTGTTTTACAGTCTTCTCGTTTGGTTAATTGTATGACTAAGGATATAGTAGTGTAAATCCCAGACTGCTCAAGATGGCATTGACGAGAATTTTTATTTTGGCAGTATATGCCCCAGTGTCCTCTGTCAGTTTGGGTAAACTAGAGCAGTTTTGGGAGAATGTTAGAGAAGTTCTGGCAACGGTTGAAGTGAATGAGAAAATTGTTGTGAGTGGAGACATGAATGGATGGGTCAGCACAGGTTGAACAGGATTTCAGACTGTCTTAGGCAAGTATGGAGATAAGAGAACAAATGATGCTGGTAGAATTGTGTTAGGAGTGTGTATGGAAAAGGATCTTTTTGTAGCTAATATCATATTTAAGCACAAAAAGATCTATCAGTACACATGGGAAATAAGAGTGAGAGAAGTATAATTGATTTATTCCTGGTGGATAGCAGGCTCAAAAAGCAGCTTATGGACACAAGAGCGCATAGACGAGCCAATCTGGGAACGTACCACTTTCTGGTGATAACCAGAATAAGAGGTCTGTTTAGGCCATCAGTTTGGTTAGCTTAAAGCCTATGCCAAGGCATAGGCTATGCATCTATGCCAAGGTATTGACTGAACATATGAAAAGCGTTTCGGAAGGATATTTGTTTGCGACTAATTATTGTAATGCGTCGTATTTATACAGTAATGTACAATAGTCTGTCCACCCCGCCGAATGACGGCGTGATGTTGATTAAATTTTATGTTTTTTGTCTTTTATTTTAGTTATAGGTTTACGAATAGTTAGTTTTAAGTTTATTGTTTTATTATTGTACAGAACTAAAATAGATATAGAAATAGCGATAAATATAAATGTTATCACTTTGGTCATCGCTAGTTGTGTAGAAACGGACGACCAGAGAGCTTGATTCAATAAAGAGGATCTTGTAAGGGCGCTGTTGCTCGAGAGTTGGAGCACTCTCTAAAGATATAAATATAGCATTCTGCTTCCGCCTCCGACCGACCTACAACAACTGGAGAGAAAGAAAAAATAGAGGATTCGTCTTTTCATTCCGGCTTGAACACATACCTACATCATTTTGAGGGTATGTGGTGGGTTTTCGAGAGGACACGTCCGTAATATTTGTCGAGACGCAAGGTAGTTTTAGGAACGGTACGAGTTGTATGGATCAGATTTTCCCACTTCGTATTATCGTGGGTAAATATCTGGCCATAGATCAGAAAGTTTTCTGTGCTTTCATGGATCTAGAAAAAGCATTCGATAGAGTAGTCCAAAAGAAATAGTGTTCTGCTTAAATATGGCGTGGGGAGTTCTTAATGCAGGCAGTGAGGTCATTATATCGAGGCCACAGAGCCTGTGTAAGGATAGAAGGTGACCTGTCATCTTGGTTCGAAGTCTGTTCAGGCGTTCGACAGGGCTGCGTGATGTTTGGCTGGCTGTTCGTGCTGTATTTGGACAGTTACCTCTAGACATTGAAAGGTAGTATGAGTGGTATTTTACATGATGATACAGTGGTAAACTGCCTATTGTACGCAGATGATGCTGTGCTTAAAGCACCATCAGAAGTAGAGTTGCAGACTAGTTACGTGCATGAAAGAAGGATGTGAAGTGAAAGGATTAAATATGAATGTGAACAAAACTAAAATTTTGGTGTTTGAAAAGGAAGCGTACAGACGATATGAGATTTGGGTACATGGAAAATGTCTAGAACAAGGTGAAATGAAATTGTTTATCTGGAGAGTGCATTTTCGAGGGATGGAAGATGTGAGTTTGATGTGGAGAGACGGGTAGCAGCTAGCAATAAAGTGAACAGTGCTCTGTCCGCATTAGTAGGCAGTGTGAATATATCTAACACAGCCAAAATGGCCATTCACAATGCGGTATCGGTGCCAACTTTATTGTACGGTGGTGATGCCTGGATCGGCCCAAAATGGAGTGAAAGTAAGATAAATGCAGTAGAAATGTGATTTCTTAGAAATATGTGTGGTGTCATCCTTGCAGATAGGATAAGCAATGAAGAGATATGGAGTGTGACAGAATGTGTGACTGATAAAAGATTGACTAAGAAAATGTACAGAGCGAGAGTGAACGGTAAAAGAAGCCAAGGAAGACTAAGGCTGATTTATTAAGATCAAATAGCCAGATTGTTAGCCGACAAACATGTCAAAAGCACTTGCATAGGCAAAAATATGTGAAGAGAGTGATGAGATTATAAGAAGCGAGAGAAGTATGCAAGGACCGCCATGCTTGGCGCTGTCCTCTCTGACTACCCCATTAGGAATACAGCGTGAAGATATGTTATGTACTTATTAATCTGAATTTTTAAGATGGTAAACTACCAGAATATTCATACATAATGAATTCAGAAAGAAATTCCGGCTGTGTGAGGCCAGCTTTAAGTCAAACTATTTTCATGCCACATCATAATCGGTTCAGCGGTTTAGAGCTTTCCCATACAAATTTTCATCCCCCTTTTCACCCCTTTAGGTGCCGATTTTCTTGTTCTTAATGTACATAAATTTTCATCAAGATCAGGTAAGCTGTACTTGAGTTATAAAAGGCCAGACAGACGGACAAAAGTTATCTATCACAAAATTTGACAGTAAAATTGTAATTACAGACATAGATAAAATGAAAAATCAATGTTTGCTATAGCTATTAGCATGCTAACATTTTGTATCTCTAGGTTGAATCATTATTTAGAATAGTTTCAATTTGGTTGATCAAATCCAACATGGGCGATAATGCCTCCTTGTGGGTGTTTGAGACATTCTGGGGGGCAGTAGAAGACCCAGAGATAATTAGGTGGCGTTGAGATGGCATACAGAGGGCCTAAGCAGATAAAAAAAATATCGTCTAAAAAAGACAAAAAAAAAACACACTAATGATGTAATGAAGTAAAGTAAATTTTAATATTGGTTAATTTTTGTTATTGTATGTAATGTAATATCTATGTAATATTATCACGTGCAAAAATTCACATATTTCGGTAGTTCGGGAAGTGGATGAAAACTGAACTGAAAGATTTTATTACATTTAGATCTACGTTAAACTAGATGATACGAAAAATTTTAATTTTTCATTTGAATTACAAATTTTCAAACCCGATTTCACATGAAATGTCTCATATATATGGTAAATACAGGTGAAGTTAACAAAAAGCCTGTTAATTAAAAATAGAAAAAAAAATATGTTTCTGGCAATTAACATCGTGAAACAAAATATTTGATCTTCCGGAAAATATTTTGAAAATACATATTTTGCATATTAATACAAATTATTTTATATTCTATAAATAAAAATATAAAAAAAAGAGGATTTTTTGTTTGTATACTTCTGAAAAACTGTTTTGTACTTCTAAGATAGTATTCTTGATTATTTAGTAAAATGTCATAAAATTATAGTATGTACTTACCATACAAACTGCATGTTCATCAAATGGATTACTTTGTATACTATCTGGATAGTGCGCTAAAATTTTTCCCTTATAAGAGCGATCGAGAGGAGATACATGTAAATTGTCGCCTAAAACATACAAGATATAATATCACACAGTCAAGTTGATAAAACAACTAGACATGAGCATATGGTACCACTTCACTCACCACAAAGTCGGTCGGGTTCTAGCCCAGAATCAAAATCAAGTCCACATATTGCAAAGTAATCTGCAAATCTACATCCCACGGTTAAATCAGAAATAGACATATTCATATCGACCCGTTATTTATTATTTGAGACACTTTCTCTTCCAGTTGTTATTCAGCACATTTTGCTTCCGCATTGTACTTAAAATAAAAAATGTCGTTATGAACTGATGGATATTTTACATTCACTTATTTCCTATACCTAACTTTATTGAAAAATGTTATTTTAAATCAGTTTATTAGTTCTCAAAAAAATTACGAATAACATGAACGACATGAACGACTAGATATACAGAACAGATTAAAAAAAGACATAGTTACAGGAAAAGAGATTGTAACAGAATTATTCTACACAGTCTATCACATTCTACAATGCCACAACTTACTAACAACTAAGGTGCAACATGGTTGCCAACCGCAGAACTTTTTTGCTGGTACACAAACAGCTAAAATCTCGTATTTTGAATCGTACATTTATGAAGGATTTAAAATGTTATAAAACCAAAAACAAAAAGACGTATTAAATGAATGCAAAGCAGACATTAATAATTTAAAAAAAATTTAATTAAACGTAAGTAAAATGTAAATATTATGAAAATGGAAAAATTCACATTTTAAAAATAAAAAATTACGTGCATTTTTTTAATTAATTTTTTTCGGTTTTATTAGTGAATTTATGATTTTTATGTTATATCGTGTCTGCTAAATTCGCGCTCATATTAAACTGCCAGGCATATTCATAGCCAAAAAGTAATACACGCAATACAAGAAATATATTGCTTTTATTACTTTTCCGGCTGGAAATTATTGTTCTCGCTACTTTTTTAACTATGAACATGTAGGTAGTGCCCGGCAGTTAACTCGGCGTAACAAAACTTGGAGCTCCAGCATTTATGAAAACGAGTGTACCATTTTCGTGGAGATTGAAAGTATAATGTACGTATGCGTCATTATTAACATGAAGAAAATCTTCATGAAAAGGTACGCGAACATGACCCAAGTACAAAACCCCCTTTATGCTATAAAATGTTGCCTGCAATGAAAAATCATGTTATAAACTTTCCCAAGTCAAAATCTCGTAAATAATTATTGTTCGAGTCTGATCGTGTCGTCGTACCTCGTTCAGCTACACCACAAATCTCGTATTTGTACGAAGTACCTCGTACGGTGGCAGCCCTGGGTGCAACCAAGCGACCAATCATCAACCAAGAGGCACTTTGGTCGAAATGACAATTCGAGAAAACATTGTAATGACATTGTCATATTATGTTAATTAAAAATCAAAAGGCTTTACTTAAAATTTTACTTATTGAATTATTATACTTACTTATTTTATTCGAATATTTTTTTACCTTTTATATCATAGTTGCCATTTTTAATATTTATAAGTACCTACGTAAAACGCAACATAAATGGACACAGTAGACAAGTACACACATCATATCAGCACGATGTCTTCGTAGAAAGCTAGCGAAGCTATTTGATTCTGATGAATGGATGATTTTATTGCATGAAAAAATATTTTATTACTGACATAATTTTACTGTTTACATTGTTTTCTTCTGTTACAATGAAATGATGCTTACGTGAAACTGAGACGATCTAATTTATAAACAATATTTGTCAATTTTATTAATTTTTATGGTTATCTCACGCTTGACTTTCCCAAAAAAAAGTTCCCCGTGTATCTCTTATGGATTCTGATTTCTCCATACTGTTCGTTACAAAAAACGCTCTACGTACATTACATTTTTAAATTCAATTTTTCTCGAAAAGTATTGGTTTTACCGCAAAATATCCCAGCTAAACTTTAATCTAAATGATGAGATCTACCGATTGACATAAAAAATTATAAGAAATGGGTTAAAAAACGTAAATGACGAAAGAGACCGTTCGTGACCAAAGCGTCGGTCACTTATTTATGTGCACAGACTAAGGAAAAGATTTATCACATTAGCGGACGCGAACGCTATAGCATCGCTATTTACCTTCAATATTGTGGCACGGATGTGATAGCAATCGAATTTGATTCCACTTTCTCGGACAGAAATGCTAAAGCAGCCCCATTCCATTTACAAATTAAAGTATCCACATACATTGTGTCATTGTTTTGACCGACATACTAGGTCGCTTAGTGTCCTATATTGTGCCTATATTACGATAGGTACACATTTAAAAATTGGCTTGACCTCACTTATTGTACCTTCCACTCAAACGCACGTATGCTATAGCATCCCTGTTTGTATGATGGTCAAGGAGCATATAATATAAGTCGGGACTTTCATATATAGATATGAAAAAGAGATTTGTATGAAGCGCTTAGACGCTTACTAAGTTCAAGTACCAATATAAGACAAAAAACTTAATGGTCATTTTCACACACAGATTTATAAATGGAAATAGATCAAACATAATTCACTCAACACATAGATATCGCATAAATAAGTAATAACACTGTCACTTTCATTGTAATTGAATTTTTTTTTTTTTTTTATAAATTAATGGCAACTACCCGTAGATAATTTTGCCAACGACTTGTTTGGAAAAGGCATTGTACGGTATGTTATGAACACGGAATATTTATGAGTGACGATTCCATTGAGAACCTAAAACAGACAGACGACACAACATTGGACATCAAATTCTTCTAACTACAAAAAACGAGACACTAATATTTACATATCTACACAAAGGTGGCATACGACACAACATTGGACATGCAATTCTTCAAACTACAAAAAAACAAGACACTAATATTTACATATCTACACAAAGACAGTGTTAATGTACACATTATTTATTTAACATTAGTACTAGAAATATGGAGGTTGTCACAGACGGATATTATTTTCAGCAATAAACTTTATAAGAATTTCAACAAATGGGGTATTAATGAATGTTAGGAGGAAATTAAAATTGATGGGGAGAAGGATAAAAGGAGGAAGCACGTTGTACAGAGAATAATTTAACTTCAGACATAATTGAAAATAGTATATCTTTATCCTTATTTTTTCTTTGTTGCAACACAATGGCACACACAATTATGAAACCGTGGCAGCCGCCATCTTCTGCTTATGTCAAAATAAGCAGAGTATGGCTTCTATTTACTTGTGTAGTACGTCATATGTTCGATGATTAAATATTTCTCGGTATGTTAATCATTATTTTGGTTATTTAAAGTGCAAAATATGGTACAAATGTGTTGTACCCCCAATAATTGCAACGCCTCATACAGAAAAGGTCCGAAAATCACGTTCCGTCGGTAAGTAAATCTGATGTTGCAAATTGTTTAATTACTGCACTCAGTTAGCTGATATTTTTGTATCTCGGAGCTCCGATACTTAAATCTGTAGCAAAATAATAAAATTGAAGTTCCCTTATATTATATAAGGCTTTTTTCATAGGTTTTATATATTTTTTTAACAAGTACCTAATCCATTTTGACATTATTAGTACTTGTACCTTAAAGAGGGCAGAATTCAGATAAAACTCGAGACTCGAGTCTCGTGATAAAATTTAATATTAACGGACAGGTACCTAAGCTTAAGCAACTATCTTTTGATTTTGATGTATACCTTATTATTTTCGGGTTTCTAAAGGATGAAAATCTTCAAATTATTTGGTTAAAGAACTACATAAAAGAAATACATAAGAAAGGCTACATAGAACAAACTGGTAGCCCAATTCTGGCAGTGTTTCGTGCTCAAAACATTTTGAACCCCATTTATTATGTAAAAGAGATAACCGTAAAACCCTGTTGTTATTTGACCATGAAATTTAACATACCTCTTACAAATAAACATGCTATCGCCAAATTAATCTCTAGTCGCTATGCTGGGCTGAACCTTTGCCAGTGCTATTTAGAAAAAAGCCAGTGCCGGAAGGCATACTTCATAATTACAAAATTATTTATAAAATAATACAACTTTCTTGCTTCAGGTAATCGAAGATGGACTTTATTATCTTATTATCCATAAATCGTGTGTTCACATGTAAAAATGGTGAAAACAAATATGGATATCTCGAGGCAAATAATGGCAAATAATATCTACGATTACTTGTAATGATAATCCTTAGCTTATCTGATATTCTGCGCTAGTTACTTCTGGCACACATCGAAAAACAGTAAAATTATGTGTTTGATGCACATCTATAATGAGTTCTTGGATAATGTAATAAGGGAACAATCCGATTAATAAATAAAAGACTGAAAACATTTTTTTTTTATTGTGTAAGCTGTTTTAGTTTTTATTCTCATTGTGATCGATCACCCATCGACTATCTGCTGATTTCTTTTAATTTCCCTTATTTGAATTTTATACGTAGTTTAGAGAAAATAATAATCAAATGACAAAATATAGTGGTGAAGAGTTATTTAATAATTTTATAAAACATTCACTGACGCTTATCTCCTTAGAAAAATAGTTAACAATAACACTGATATAAAATTTGTTCTTTTTTCTCATAACTAAGTCTCTAACACTTTCAGTAAAGCAATGGTAGATAGGCGTTACTGTAGTTACGAAGAACTGTTAAACGAAATTCCTCCAATTCCTCTCCTGTCTCTCTGACTTAAACGTACAATATACTATAATTTTTGCACTTAAAACTCCCAAAAGCACAAAAAACAGCAAATCTGAATTTTGAATAAAATATCAACCACGCTTCTTTTGTTCGCGCCAAAAAGTCTTATTTCAAAACTTTCACTTGCCTGATTATCAACTTTCACGACTTTTAAAAATATATCGTTTATGTCATTAAACTTTTTGTACCCACATAAATCGAACCGCAAGCAAGGTCATCACAATATACATGCGGTCCAAGACTAGCGGCGCACAGCCATCAGGCCTCACGTATCGAAGGAACAATTATAATATTATATCGTTGAGCTATTGGGAACACTCCAAATTATGTGACAAAAACGATCTACAAAAACAAGGAATATAGTAAAGTAACAATCTCTGTATATTACTTACTTAATTTTGGTCTTATTTTATCAGATGAAAAATATAATTTGAGGTGGGAAAATAGTCCCGCTCGAATATAATACGCAGTATAAGCACCCACTCCTTAATCTGGGCCAGAGTTCTGCATGTGTGTGAGTAATATTTGTTAGTGTAAATTTGCCATGCATTTTGTATCGATGGGTATGGTTTGCTTCCATATAAAAGTCTGTGTTTCCACACCTGTCGTACACTACTGCCAACATTACGAAATTGATAGTGATGTCGTGTTGGTGAAAAATTTTATCGAAAAAATGAGGTTTAACATGCAATAAAGTTTAATGTGCAATAAAATTATTTATTTAAAAATAAAACTCAAGTATTATGTAGTGTTTTATTTTTATTTAACATAGGTACATTTTATTGAATAGTTTTAAGAAACTGACGTCTTTAACTTGTTTCGTTTCTTTCTTGTTAATAACATAATCTCTTTAAGAATATTGGCTGCTAATCTGAAAAAAGTATACGATTGTATAATTAAACAAAAAAGAAATACACCAAGATGAAATGCAGATGTAATTCTTACTTCATTGTGACACAGAGTTTCGTAGTAGTTTTTCCCCTGCCACAGTTTTCGATTTAAAGTTTAATTTATAATATGAAGGTAAAGATGGATTCTACAAACAAAAGAAATATATACCGTGAATAATAATAAGAGGTGCAAAATATTATTACGGTTGGACCTTATGCTTAAGGAATAAGGTCGATTTTTGATGTAGCTAGAAACGTAACTTTTAGTGCTTATATCTCGAGACCTAGGCTTTGGAGAGTTATGACCTAAAAACTCATTACTGGGTTTAAGGTCTACTATAGAATGGAATAAGTAAAATTAAGAAAGAAGAACAAAATTGCACATCTAAAATTCCGAAACGATGACGTGTCATATATCTATGACTCATGCAAACAGGTGGCGTCGAGAACAATGTCGAATTATTGTTCGCGAGCGTGATTTACTAGAAAGTTCCACCTTCTTTATTTCTATGCGTCATTATTACTACCATTCGCGTTTACTTTAGAAGATTCCACCCTCATTTTGAATGGACTATAAATAGAGATCCGTGTCCGCTGTAGAGTCAGTGTTTCTCAACTATCGATCGAAGCGATATATCGAGGCGACATCAAGGCGAATTACATAGACCAGTATGACGTCTACTGCGACGACCTTGTATAGAAGAACTGCGATTCGGAAACGTTGTCATTGAGTGAAGCGTGTACCTTCGGTGACTACTACCAACTACTACGCGAGTACCTACTTCGAGGGCGACTACGAAGACTAGGAACCGCCGTAATTAAGTTCGTGTGTTCTTGACATCTGCTTGTACGAAGGAAAATAAACTCTGCACCCTTAACCGGCATCTTATTACCCTCAGTTCGTAAAAATATTTTAATAGAATCCTAATATTAAAAAGGTAAAATAGATTTTGTTTATTCTACTTTCAAATCTAAACCACTGAACCCATTAAACTGATATTTTATTAAAAAAATGATTACGATTACAACATAAATGTACTGACGTAAAGAATATTTCGATATAATATCAAAGTATTCTTTACGCCAACTACTACTTCACGTATTGAAAATTATAGCCGATAGCCGCCATTGCCATACAACCTGTTCTTCCGAATAGGGCTTCGTCAGACTGATGATGGTCTCCTCAGTAGCTTGTCGAGTGCGCCATACAATTCTGTAAAAACTCGAATCACCCAAAGCAAGACTTGCTCGACAATTTACCTAACATCGCATTCGAACTCACTGGACCTTCAAATGGAACTCTCTAAACCAAACATTCTAGGAGCGAAGTGAAGTGATCTTAGATGCGAGTTTATCAGGGATTGCTGTAAGAGTAAACATCTCAGTCGATATTTCGTCTTAGTGTAAGTCTCTGTTAAATGAATGTGATAATTACGTTAAATAAAACTTGTTTTTTTTAGATTAGATTGTTATATTTAGCGAAACGTCTAAAAATTCATTATCGATGGTATGACTTGCTGCCGCACTCATCGAGGCGGCGCTAGTATCTCTGTCGACATTAGAGAATACCAGTCCACAGTTGACAATCTCACCGCGGATTCAGAAGTGAATTCGACTAATTCGCTTTAGAGAATTGCACGGCTGGTGTCTAAACGCGGTGAATTTTTACGCGTGGCTTACATTTTTATGCATTCTTTCGATCTTTCGATAACTATTGTAGTGTCGTTTTCTATATTATTATTTATGAGTATTCCAACTGTAATATATTTATCACACATTTTAAATGAGTTTTACTTAGTTGTCTTGTTTCTAAGTACCAATAAAAACCGTTGATTGTTTTGTTTTCGTAATAGTGAAAAACTGCTAAAACTATTCGAGTAGGCACCCAAGAATGGGTCGGGAGATAGGTTAGATGAATGTTATTGTTCTGAACATTCGGAGGTGTCGGAAAGATTGGCTACTTGTCTTTAGCGACTGCTCGGTGTTAGTTTTAGTGAAGGAGCCTACACCAAACTCAACTGATGACATTACACCACGTATCTCAGCTAAAAACCGTAGTCTGTTGCCTCGCCATCGATCTTAGATGAAGAATCACTACCTATATCTGCTGAAGAATTGACGCCTATTCCATTCCAGGGTTTGTCTTCAACGAACAATAATATACCTAATGTGAACCTAGCCGAGCCAGTAGATATAGGAGAATCATCAAATAAATCCGTTGTCGGCTTGTTGCTTCGCTTACTGATAACTATGTCTAAGAAGACTCTATTGTGCCTTTAAAAAATCTGAGTTTGTCGAAAGAAATGCAGGTGCAACCGTACCTCTAGAACTAGATAGTAAAACAAAGCCTACTAGAGTTGATTTTTACAGAGGAAATGATAAATGACCTAGTACGACACAAATAAATGCCTATGGAAATGCTTTATGTAATTCCGATAGACCCCATACGAGAGGGTCCCGTAAAAGTTCATTTAGACAGACTCGATAAGAGGTGAAAAAGTTCAGTCCTTGTTTATTAAAGGGACACAACGATTCACCAAATGTAAGAAAAACTTATGTTTACAGATCCATTTTATTATCGCCCGTTGTTTCCATTCGTTACATCATGAAGGAGATTTTAATATTTACTACGATGTCTGTGTATATCAGAAATAAATTCAAAGGTCATGAAGTCACGAACCAACTCAAAATCTTTGCAAATAAATTAAGGTGGCATTAATCTCCTTTTCATAACATATAACTCACGCTAGATAGCGTTAGCTTATCGTATGCATTTGCTCTACCTAATTATACAAATTTCTCCCACACTCACACATATGCCAGTTCGTAAACAACATATACGCAATACGCTAATAATATTACGCTCGTGTCATTCAACCCTTCTCCATTGCGTTTAGGTTCTATAACATTTAGAAATATATACTTAATTTCCATTGCTATAAATCTTAATAATATAAAAGCACAGTAATATAATTAGAAAAATGTACACATGTAGGTATAGACATACGTATTATTATCGTTCCGAAAATGCAAGAAGTTGCGTTTCGTTATTTATAAACATTTTTTTATTTATTATCCTATCTGAAACGTGAATACGATTGGTTACCAAGATCTGACGATGAAGTAGATGGTAAGTTATAAGAACTACTTGATGGCGCATAATAATCCCATCGAGATTGAGCTCATTCAATGCGTCTCGATGAGCTTTTTGGTAACAACGGATGGTTACCAACACTAGATGATGTATGTTGATGGATGATGATGTAGAGATAACTATAGAAAACGTGTGTACGACAGCTATACACGTTTTCTATAGTTATCACTCAACTACATCACATAACAGACCCTTCGAAAATTTTTCATTTATGTTGATGAAAACTTTTGTTAATACTAAAATATCAGAATGCAATTATGGACTCGATGGTAGGTAACGAGAATTACTTGATGACTCATAATAATCCTATCAAGTTTAGGTTACTTCGCTCAGTTTTTATAAGTTTTTTTAATAAAATCAGTGGTCAGATGATGTTATTTGATGATGAAATTGAGCGATGATTACAGAAATCGCATGCCGTCTAATAACAGACCCTTCAAATTTGTACTCATTTCACTGAACTCAATGAGGTGCCTACTCTGATGAATGTCAACGTAGCGAGATCTGATGATGGAGTTGTTGGAATGTAATCTACTGAGATCTACACGGCAGTATCGAGAAGAATATCAGATTTAACATTTAAGCGTTTTTTAAATGTTCTAAGTTTTTCGTTTTTCAAATGTTTGGGTATTTGGGGCATTTTGAAATAAATTTGTCCCAATTGGGGCAAATCCGAAAGGATTCTTAAAAAGCCGAGAGCATTCACCATTTTCTCTTTTTTCTAATTTTATATAATTTAATTTATTAGAAATGCAAAACCGTTTCGGGAAATAAGTTATACATTTTGCAATTTCCATGTAATTGAACCGCCAAAATTGTAATGAAAATGGAAATAATTACAAATAAAAGTTGTTACAAAATTTTAATACTGGGGTAATTCCGCAATAAGACGGGTAAAGACCTGACCTGACCAGATTACTGTTCAAAGTCTTTCTTATTCACTTGGGGGTTATGGTTCACAATAACGTTTAACTATAAAATGCATCCGAACGATGTATTATTTTATTTTTAAATATTTATGTTTTACTCCATGAAACGTTATTGAATATTATGATTCTCAAACATTTTTATACACATAAAAAAATCGTATTTAAGCACCGTAGTACTTGTTAATAAACCACGTAGTGAAGGATATTTAGAAACAAATCTTGTACATGAAAATGAATGTTTCTTTGTATGTTTGTCCTCTATGCGTTCTAAGCCATTCATCGAATTGTGATGAAAAATTGATAAATTGTCTGCGTACGCCCGCAAAGGTTTTTGCGTTATTTAATTTAGTAATTTGAAGACCACTCCAACGAAGTCGCGGGCAACAGCCAGTGTTACATAAACACGTATTAACAATGGAATGATAGTATCGCAAATAATAGTTATAAGGATTCGTATTTCGCTGTATGTAGAAAGTCGTTATAATTTTTGTTATAAATCTCACGCCGTTTATTATAATTAAACTGATAATTTGTACGTAGGTGCAACAATAAACAATTAAATTAAACAGAAAATTATAATTAACAGAAAATAGATTTAGAATGGTTATACAACATTGATGTGTATGTGTACCTTCTAAGTTTGTAACATATGTATACATTGTAACGTGAGAGTCAGTAATAAACTAGCTTAGCAACGGATAGTACATTGGCGACGAGGGCACAAACTACCCACTTTATTATTATTTTTTTTGTTTCTTGTCACGTTTAATATTTATTTGTTTGACCATAACAATCAAGAGTGGCAAATATTTTACAGTCGACTACAGCAATATATTAAACTAAATGATGTCAAGCCAGAGTATAGAAGTACATTGTTGTTGACTCATTTGTCGGACGAAACATACCGTCTTGCGGGGAACCTGGTACATCCCAAAATATTGGAGAATATCACGTTCGAGGAGCTAGTTGAAGTACTAAGCAAACATTTCACACCGAAAAGATGTATGTTTGCGGATAGAGAAAAATTCTACGAGGCCAGAACTTCCGTTGGTGAGAGTATCGAGGAATGGGCAGTCCGAGTGCGAGCACTGTCTGTGCATTGCGTTTTTGGCAACGCGCTGGATACATTGCTGCGGGATCGGTTTGTGTTAGGACTGAGTGCAAGTCCTGAACGAGATCGTTTGTTCGAACTGGATGCGAGTACGCTTACGTTCGCCAGGGCATTGGAGGTGGCTTAGCAGGCGGCTAGCGCAAGACAGGCGCGGACCAACGTTGTTGATGCAGAAACCACGATTAAGTCAGAATCGATGGCGATGTACAAGGTGAGCGCGTCGGAGCCGGGTTGTGCAAAGGTGAAAGTGTATAACTGTGTAGTGTGCGGGCTTAAGAATCACGATGCTAATAAATGTCGTTATAAGCATTATCGTTGTCAGATCTGTGGTGTAAAGGGTCATCTTAAAAAAGTATGTACAGCCAAGAAAGCAAGCTCCGCTTGATTACATAATGTGGAAACAGTTCCACAGAATGCTAACGAAACTGGATGTGCTAACTGTAAAGAGTGTGAAGTGTTTAATCTGAGGTATGTTAATTATTCACCTATTTTAATTAATGTTAGTGTTAATAACAAAAAGTTGCAAATGGAATTGGACTCTGGGTCAGGAACTACCGTCATTTCTGAAAAATTATATAACGAACATTTTTGTAATTTACATCTATACAAATGTGATCTAAAAATGTGTTTGTACAACGGTCATAAAATTTCGCCTCTGGCTTTTTTTATCACTAAGATTTCATATTTAAATCAATGTGAAGATTTTAAAATTTATGTTATAAAGGATGGGGGACCACTCCTATTGGGGCGCGATTTTATGGTCAAATTCAAGATACATTTTGTAACTGTAAACAATATATCCGAAAAGTGTCCGAGTGAGGTGCCTCAGTTGTTACTTGAATATTCAGATTTATTTTCATCTGATTTAGGTAAATTCAATAAGTTTGAGGTCAAATTACAATTAAAAGAGGGGGTAGAAGCAAAATTTTTTAAACCGCGCCCTGTACCGTTTGCTCTAAAAGATAGGGTAGACGAAGAAATAGATAGGCTCGTAAACTTAGGTATACTGGTGCCGGTGAAATTTTCTAAGTACGCTACACCGATAGTGCTGGTTTTAAAGGAAAACGGAAAAGTGAAAATAGCCGGTGATTTTTCGTTAACGCTTAATAAAGATTTATACATTGATAGATATCCTATGCCGCGAATAGAGGAAGTGTTTGCAAAATTGGGGGGCGGTGAACATTATACTAAAATTGATTTCAGTAATGCGTATAATCAGCTTGTTCTGTCTGAATTATCACAAGAGCTTACTACAATAAGTACTACTAAAGGGCTGTTTAAACATACGCGTTTAGTTTACGGACTAGCTAACGCGCCGGCTATTTTCCAACGTACGATGGAAACGCTTTTGTCAGGAATCGAGGGGGTTAGCTGTTGGTTAGATGACGTGTGTGTGACGGGACCTACGAAGGAAATACATTTAGAAAGGTTACGAAAAGTATTAAACAGAATAAAGAATGCGGGATTAAAATTGCAAAAAGAAAAGTGTTGTTTTTTTCAAGATAATGTTACATACCTCGGTTATGTAATATCAAAATCGGGCTTGAAAGCGTATACAAAAAAGGTCGAAGCCATTTTAAAAGCACCACGGCCTTCTAATATTTTAGAAGTCAAACGATTTTTAGGGGTCATAAATTATTATCGTACGTTTATACCTAACGCATCTGCAAAACTAAGTCGAAAGCGGAAGCTCAGTGGCAGTGGGGGCCTCGACAGGAAAATGTGCCTTTAATAGTGTAAAAAAGGAGTTATGTTCAGACCGTGTATTGGCACATTTCAATCGCGATGCGCAATTAATACTAAGCGTAGACGCTAGCCCGGCCGGGCTGGGGGCCGTGCTGGAGCAGCACACGCGAGACGGCGTTCAACATCCACTGGCTTTCGCCTCCCGGTCGCTGTCAGTCAGTGAAAAAAATTATAATCAGATACAAAAAGAAGCAACAGCGATAATATTTGGCGTAAAACATTTTCATCAATATCTGTATGGCAGGCAGGAACCTTTCGTTCTAAAAATAGACCACAGGCCATTATTGTCTATTTTTAGTAAGAAGTCAGGTATTTCAGTTATGGCTGCACAACGATTACAAAGGTATGCAATTATATTATCAGCATACAATTATATTGTGCAGTATGTAGACGGTAATAGTAATACGGTGGCGGATTATTTTTCGCGGGCTCCGTTTCCGAATACGGACATTAATAATGAACAAAATGAAAACGATGCGCTACTTTTAAATTTTATGAATGCCAGCATTGCTCCAGTAACATTTCCAAAATTAAGAGAAGTTACTGCTAGCGACAAAACTTTACAAACCGTCATGAAATATATGAAGTATGGATGGCCGCGTAAAATTAAATGCACTTCGATATTGCCATATTTTAACTGTAAAACAGATTTAGAAGTAAATGATGGATGTCTATTCTGCGGACACCGGGTAGTCATACCGATGATTTTCAGGAATCAAATGTTACAAGAATTACATTCAGGACATTTTGGTGTAGTTAAGACAAAAAGCATTGCTCGTAGCAGAATGTGGTGGCCGTTGATAGATAAACAAATAGAGCAATATATAGATTCGTGCGTCGCATGCGCCGGCGTGCGGAGCGCCCCGCCGCGCGCCGCGCCCGCGCCCTGGCCGCGCCCGCTGGGGCCGTGGCAGAGGCTACATATTGACTACTTGATAATCGGCCAGAGAACATATTTAGTTGTTATAGATGCCTTCAGTAAGTGGTTGGAATGTATTTACATGAACAGTGGCACCTGCACCCGAGCACTTATTGTAAAATTGAAAAATATATTTTCTAGATTTGGTATTCCATGCGTTATAGTATCGGATAATGATGTAAAAATTAATTCATTAGAATTTAATAATTTTTGTGTAAATAATGGTATACGATATATTACATCTCCTGTGTATCATCCCTCCAGTAACGGCCAAGCTGAAAACTCGGTGAGAACATGTAAAAAAATGCTAAAATGTATTATCAGTGAAAACATATCTACAAAAATATTAGATGAAAAATTATTGAATTATTTATTTGAATATCGTAACACCAAACCCAGCTAAACTTATGTTTGGGCGCGAGCTAAGGTCAAGGTTAGACTTAATTTTACCAGGTCAGTTTTCACGGAATGGCGAAAATATTTTAAAACCTAGTAGACAATTTGAAATAGGATGCTGTTTGGCTCAGATGGTACGTAGCCAGAAAACAGATTTGGACGTTAGGGACAATAAAAAAAATATTAGGTAAAAGATTGTTTATTGTACATGTTAATAATTATAATGTTTTGTGCAAACGGCATGTAGACCAATTAATGATATACAAGGGTGTAAACGATGCTGGAGGGAAGGATAACAGCGAGGCTTATAGTGATCGTTCATCATTTCCGATACGAGCGCCATCACCGCTGCCATCATCAATGTCGTCGCCACAGATCCGTGCGTCTTCCTCCTCGGCAATTATAAACGAAACCGAGCATAACAGGTCTAATGAAAGCGGCAATACGTATCAAAACAAAGTCGCGGAGGAGGAGGACGCGAATGTCGCGGCGGCCGGGGGCGGGGGCGGTGTGGTGGTTCACGATAAGGAAGTGGGCGCGGAGACCGAGCGATGCGCTGTTAGTAATAATAACGCTGACAAACAAAATGTTAATAATGGTACGAGTGTATCGCTCGGTCCTCGACAGCTTAGACCCAGAACTAGGAAGGTAGATTACAAACATTGTTTTTAATTTGTTAATTATTGTTTTATTGTCATCAGGTTCACAAATTGATGTGGGAGAAGTGATGTGTATGTGTACCTTCTAAGTTTGTAACATATATGTATACATTGTAACGTAAGAGTCAGTAATAAACTAGCAACGGATAGTACAAACATACATTGATTAAACAATCATACTATAAAATAAACGATTTCGTTGAAGATAAAATTTTACTCTGGAAATGATCTTCTCTGCACATACATTTGCTGGGGTCTCTGAATATTGTATTCTAATAAACCTTTTGTAAAATGATGTTAAAAAAATGATACCTGGCTGAGTTTCTTGTCGGTTCTTCTCGGTGTCCAGGTTCTTTTCTTTTCTCTTTGAACCGAACTAAAGTAGATTTGACGTTCAAAAATACCTTGTGATTAGGTTTACTTGAATAAAGTGATTCAACTTTGACTTTGACAATCTAACTATTCGTGTTATTATTTCTCCAATAGGTATAAAGGCTTAATGGTAATAACTAAAAATATTATGAATTCATAATAAAAATTGTTAATAAATTAAGCACGTTTCTTCATGATATAACACATGGGAATAAAATCAAAGTAATAAAGTTCGATACACGCACACTCACACTTACGTTTAGAAGTTCGATCACGTCGTATTATACGAGCATACGAGGACCTCAAACCACATTGCAAACTTGCCATGTAAAACACTAGGTACACGAATCGGCCTTCGGACATCACGCTGGCCGGACTTGCTAGAGACTGGCCCGCAGCCGAACAGCATGCACGTTAATGTGTACTCAGGCGTGGATAGTCCCCTGGCGACGCCCTCAATCGAGTCCCGGCATACATACGAGGTATCCTTCAGCTGGAGGAACCCTTAATCCTCTTGTCCACGGTAAGAATTTTACCGGATCCGCTTACGAAATCTATCTGACGTCCTTGGCCCATGACAAGCGTTTTTCCGGACGTAGATACGGTGAAGATATTTAATTTGTTTTCCCAAAAGAGATCGAATGGTACTAACGACGTTTCCCCTATATCTTCCATGGATTCGGATTTTCCCATACTGCATTTATTAAATTTGATTAAATTTGACCAATTTCTGTTGTCCAGATTTTTTGTTCTGGTACAATTAAATAAAACATTGTTTGCCAATTTAATTAATTTGTATGGACAACTCACACTTGACCGTAAAATCGATAATGCTAAATCTTCTTCACAGAAGAGATGGAATGGTCCTAAAGACGTTTCCCCTATATCTTCTATGGATTCAGATTTCCCCATACTGTGTTTTATGAAAAAATTTTTTATTAAAATTTGTCCAACTTCTATTGTGCAGAATTTTTTCTTCCGGTACAATGAAATAAAATATTTTTGTCAATTTAATTAATTTTTATGGACAACTCACGCTTGACCGTAAAATAGGTAATGCCGAAATTGTTTTCACAAAAAAAGACCGAATGGTTCCTAAGACAGTTTCTTTGTATCTCTTACGGATTTGGATTTCCCCATACTGTCCCAATTAAAATAAACATTCTGAATACTTACCTATTTCTTTAGAATTGTTTAAAAATTACGTGACGCTCAGAATATTATTCGTAGCTAATTTTACATTCTCTTTGATAACATTCAGAAAAAATGACCTAACCTAGGGTCGGTATGAAATAAAAAACATGGACACTTTCGCATAGTTATATTTATAATTTTATAATATGTTTTGTACTCCACTCCTGTCCTAATATCTTATTACTTTCAATGCATACCGACCCACCTATATTTTCATAAATATGCATATTATGTACTATGTTAGTAATAGCATTTTTACTGCTTAGAGAATAGGAATATTATTACAATTCAAAATATTGACAGATACCAATAATGTCTCCTTTCAAAAATTTGTAATTGCTGATCAATGATTTATGTTATCTATACCACAGATTAATTAGTTTACTACCGTAAATCTATACGGTGTTTTGGGTGTTATTGCATTTAGAGAAGCGTGCATAATAAAGAGCACATAGAAAATAATAATATCACTCGAATTCGAAATACTGACAGATACCTCCTATAATCTGTTTTCAAAATGTTATAATTGCATGTATCTACTTAATTCAACATGATTTATGATAGCTATATTATGTTTTGAGTGTTATTCAAATTTGATAAGTAAAATATTCATGAAATATTGCCAAATATTACACATCACCATTCGGTTACATAATTGACTTGACAAATAGCAATAATAAGTAATATTTGTAATGAATTAGTAAATGATGAATAAGCAATAATCACAATTTATTTGCATATCTTTTATGAAGAATTTTTTTTTTTTCTTTTTTTATATGTAAGATTAATACAAGACAAACATGTAATAGAAACATGAATACAAGGAGAACACAAAGCGTATTTAAAAAAATATTAAACAGGACTTTTCCATAAAATATTATCTTAATTAAGTAAATTCCATGCAAATGAATTATTATTTATTAAAAGCCTTGTTTTACTAACATTCCCATATTTTTTATTTACATACAAGACTAATACAAAATCATCCCCTTTGACTACCCCGTTAGGGATATAGCATGAAGGTATGTATGTATGTACTATTACAAAACACAAAAATACAGAAGCATGTAATAGAAAAATGAACTCGGGCATAGCTTATTTATAAATTATGCTCATTTTACATTTTTTAATATTATTTGTGATGAACGCATAGAAACTGAGTTGGATCTAAGCAAGAAGTAAGCAAACAGACCTTGTAAGTAAAACCAATATTATAAATATCATGTAAATAATAACTCAATGATTCCAGTGCAAGAATGTATTAAAATTGAAATAAACACTAGTTATTAATTTTTCCTCATTCTATTGTTGTTAGATGTTAACAGCCTCACAAACATAGGCTTTATAATATATTTTCTCTTCGCACCCTTTCTTTCTCACTGTTAAATTTAGTCTAACAACATCATCTTCAGGTTTTCTTCATTTTTCCTTATATGTTCTAATTTTTGCATCTGAAATTAAAATTTACAGATTATAGAAAATTTGCTTTTTATTTTTATTCGAAGATGATAAAGTATTATGCTTTTTGTTTATTGACGAGACATTATTCTTCTTGGTTGGTTTATTTTGTTATACTTATATCTGGATTATTTACTACTTTTGACCTACACCAGTTACATATGGAGACTTGTTTATGAAAAATCAATATAAATTATTTATAAACTTAATTTACAATACTAAGCTTCTTTAATCTAAATGTGAATGTGTTGTATGTAAACCTTCCTTACTGAATATCGTAAATAACAGAGAAAATCGCATTGAAATCTACTTAGAAATTAAGAAGTTATATGCAAGTACACAAACACATGAGGAATGCGACTTTGTTTATTTACTGTTTAGAGGTAAGCAAAATATAACTTTCAGGTACATCATACATACATACATACATACATTTTAAAAGAACTAAAATTAAAATCAATAAATAGAATACTTAGTAATAAATACACAATAAAACAGAAAATTTGTTATGAAAATATCTTTTAAGATAATTAACTGTAATTGTAAGTTAAAAGACAATTAATTGACAATTGGTATAAATAATTTTTCACCTCTACATAGTCATAATTTGTAAAAGATTGTCGCTATCCCTTTCCAAATTTACAAATCACAAGTTGTCTAAATCTTTTGTTTTAGCTTCCGACATTACAGTCTTTACAATAGGTAAAAATAGGTATTACCTTTACAAAAGGTAATAAGAACCTACTTTCTATATAACCTAAACGTATTTTGATAAATTACGATGTGTTCATTGCAATGAATTACATCCTATAAACATAATATACCTTCCGCCATGTATATTAACTTCATGGTACCTACACATACAATGAGAAGTGTAATTTGAAAACATTACTTACTACTTTGCTTGCGAAGACCATTCAGTTAGTTGCTTATTCTTTCACTTCTGTTATTCTTCTTTTATATTTGAATAGTGCCGTTGCGATTTGCGAAATTGCCAATATCACATAGTAATAAGTAAAACCACCAGATCGATAGTTTTAATGGTTACAGCAGTTTTTGATCCCAACAACTGAAGTATGTATTTTTAATAAAGACTTCTACTACAGGATATTCTAATTATTTTACAACAATTTCTTTTTACAAATTATAATTTTTATAACATTTGACAACTGACAAACAAGTGACAACTGGACTGACTGATAATTACAGTGTTGTCAGTAAACTAATTTCAGTTATCTTTCGTTTTTAAACTTATCTTAAATTATATTGTTGCAGTAATTATTTCTGATTCTGTACTAATGAATAATGATGTTTTATTGCAAAAATAAATATAATTATAGATGGCAAAAGAAAAGTAGAAACATTATTTATTTTTCAAAGTTAAGTTTCCTAGTACGTATTATCTTTATGATGGCGAAAAGTTACGATAATGGCAACACATAAAAAAGGTAGTTGTACAATTAAAACAGTTATAATTTATTTTAAAATGATTCGTTAATGTTGTAATGAAACGTAACTTTTCACGTCAAAGCAAAAACGAGAGAAGAGACCGCGATAATTGTCTATTGTTAACTCTTTATTTAGGCGAAACATTTTATTGAACTCAACTTTCTGAGGCATTTCTTCGAATAGAGCTAGCATGTCTTGAAACCGAAGAAGCGGCAGCTGTCGCCTCTTCAAGAGTTCCAATAATATAAGCAGCCACCAAATCATCCATTGCAATTGTATTTGATTTTTCTTTATATACTTATATGTATTACAATTTAAAAAAAAAAAAAAATATGTCCAATAATACCAAATTTTTTTGTCACTCAAAGACGATATCTACCATATCTACCGTGTAGCAATAGAAATTAATTATATCGAATGTTAGAGACCAATTGATGTAAGTCGAACGACGTTCCTTCGACATATCGCAAGTGATATTCCGAGAATAGACAAATAAGCTTCCCATACATAAAATATCGATTTTCGATTTATATATCTATCATAGATAAAATGTCTATTACGCGAGAATTGGCTCCAAGTAATTTCTTAAGTTGTTTACGAACAAATATTGAAGCAAATAAATAATTAAATAAGAGTAATGTAAATAAATAATTTAAAAGTATGAATAAAATAAATGCGAATAATATAAACGTACATACATTCAGACAATATCATTAGTCAAGTCAGATCAGGTAGTCATAGACAGGTCATTTGGGCCAGAAATTCAATACATGGCGTGTCACAATTCTTAAGCATGTTTAAAGTCATACATATCCTTATAAGTCCTAGACATGTTTCTGTTTTTAATTCATTCAAAATTAACTAATCACTTAAACTATTACATATTTTCAGGTTCAAATTAATATAGGCGTTATGGAACTTGTGCCTGGAACTTCTAGTGAAAGTACACAACCACCAGCGTTAGGAGATGTTACAAATAATATCACTAAAAATCCTAAAGAGGTATGTATTTATTTTAGAGATCCTTAGGTACTAATGTAATATTTAATACCCTGCTGCATGAAGGCAAGTAAAAGTTTTCCTCTTATAGCGGTTGTGATAAACAGAATGGTTGCCTAATATTCAGTTGAATGAATTTAGGGGAAATAAACTATCTAAATGTCATCTCATCTTTCATAAACATGCTCAAACATAGTATGTTTACAAAATTTCTATCTTAATATTTTTTTTTAGTTTTATTAATAAACAATTTACATTGTTTTAGGAGTACTTCTCATTGTCCACAACAGAAAAGAAAAAATTAAATAATTGTTCATTAAAACAAAAGGCCCTGTACATGATGTGTAGAAGAAATATGAAACAATTGTCTCGCTTAAAAAATAAAGTAAATAAACTTAAGAAAGAGTCATATTTAACTGTTCTGAGTGAGAACAGTTGCATTAAAGATTTATTGAGCAGTAAAATGACGGCCACGTTTGCTTTACTGTTACAATCACAACTCAAGAATTGTAAAGTAAAACCAAGAGGGAGAAGATGGACCCTCGATGAAAAAATTATTGCTTTGCGCCTGTACAAGAGATCACCAGCGTGTTATCGGTTGTTGCGACGAATGGTCCATTTACCCGCACAAACTACATTAAAATCATTACTAAGACACTTACCTTTAAATGTTGGCATTAATATTAATATTTTTAAACTATTAACAAAATACATGGATTCACAAAAACCAGAAGATAGGGAATGTGTGTTACTATTTGACGAAATGTCTATCAGGAAAAATGTACACTATGATCAACATCAAGATCGCATAGTGGGGTATCAGGATCATGGGACACAAGGGCGTTCTTCAGAAATTGCAACACACGCATTAGTATTCATGATTTGCGGAGTACGCAAGAAAATTAAGCAACCTATTGCCTTTTACTTTTCTGGTGAACATGTGACAGCTGACCGATTAGTAGTACTTATTAAAGAGGTAAGTTTAATGCACATGTAGTGTTTTAACTTTATTGTTATAATAATACTATAATACTTTACTACATAAAGTTATCTCGCAATATAAATTAAAACTTATGTTTATAATACACTTAAATATATGCAACTTAGTAGAAACTAAGTGTTTTAATTACTTTTTCAAAGTTCTACTTGATTTTATACATACACAATAAAAAGATAAAAATTCATTAATTTTGTTTCAATTACAGGTTCTGAAGTATTGCTTTGAATACAGAATTCAAATATTGGCAACTATTTGCGATCAAGATGGAGTGAATAGAAGAGCAGTGTCAATGCTTGGGGCAACTGTTGACAAGTCATATTTCTCTTTTGCGGAACAAGAAATTGTTGCTATGTTTGATACACCTCATCTCCTTAAATCTTTTAGGAATTTATTCTTAAAGTACAATATCATATATCCTATAAACATTGGTGGTCAGAATGGGGAAGGTAAATTGTTATCCTTTATTATAGAATATATGTAATCATTTAAATGTAGGCTATTACATACATCCTTTTTGGACAACAGTTAAATTAATTTGTCTAACAGGTAGGTATGTTATGGCAGTCCGCGGAGATTTTTAGCAAGATATTCATATTCATAAATTCATGTTAAAGGTGATTTCAAAATACTAGGTTTAACCATTACATCATTTGGTGAAAAACGACTAAGTGGTCAAGAAGTAGCATTTACAAAAAAAATAATTGCATGGGTAGTGAATCTTGTTTTTGATGTTTGCCTTAGCTACTGAAAAGGTTGACCACGCATGATGTAAAATGTTTATTTAATATTGTAAGCAACCAGTATTTCAACCATTACACAAAACACTTCCCATCACATTTTAAAAAATCTTCAAATTTACATTGATAACATTTAACTTATTTTCAAAAATGTAAATAAATTTTACAGGAAATGCAAAGTGGGATCACATTACAACATTTCATGAAGTTGATAGCGCAAACCCTAACTTCGTATTTGCCCCAGGATTAACTAAAGCACATTTGAATCCAAATACTAAACAGAAGATGAAAGTAAAATTTGCTGCGCAAATTTTCAGCCACACGGTAGCAGCTGGAATGTTTGCAAAAATATCCCAAGGTATTAATATTTGTATATTATTAGTAGGAGTGAAGTGACTTTTCAATCAGACTATAAATTGTATGAAAAATCTACTTGACTTTTAGTTTCTACACTTAAAATATTATAATGCAATAATTTACAATAAAATATAGGTGTTGCCCTATATATGTATATATATATATATATATATATGCCCTAGGTATAATATTGCCCCTGGTCTCTTTATATACTTGCCTCTTTATATACTATATACCTGATCTTTATATACTTATACTCCAAAGAATTTAGTATGGACCCAATAGGGATAGAAATTGGCACCTCATGAAGGAGAAGCGAGAACATTACCTACTGGACTAAACGTTTTTAATTATATATTTCTTTCTAATTACAGGTGAGCTGCCGCTAGACGCCACGGCCACAGCTAATATTATTTCCGATATGGATAAACTCTTCGATGCTGTTAATGCAGATACCCCAGACTTGAAAAGAGGAAAACCATATCTGACAAATTTAACGAATAGAACCCCTCACTTAGAACATTTTAAAAAAATGAAGAACATTTTTAAAGTTGCGAAATTCAATGGCGCTAAGAATAGACCACCATCGCTTGATGGATGGATTCACACACTGAATGGTATAGAAAAAATATGGCGTATTTTGGTACACAAATATCCTCATATTAGGAGTCTTTCCACAAGACGATTGCAGCAGGATGCACTTGAGAACTGTTTTGGTTGTATTAGAGCTAATTGTGGTTCTAATAGCAATCCTACAACAGTGCAGTTTGTAGGAGGTCTCAAAACCGCAATCCTCGGCAATTTATCCAACACAAGTTCGAACATGAACTGTGAAGTAGATGATACGCAAATAATAGATGATTTTAAGTCGTTACTAGATTACTCTTGTTGTTCACCTTCGAAGTCCGGAGGAATACATCAGTTGCAGGACACACTGAAAATTGATGTACCAGAACGAGATGAGCCTCTAGACATCTGCTCCGAATTGCAAGCTTGTGCTTATGTGTGCGGCTTTATTGTAAAAAAAATTATCACTAACTGCGCAACATGTAAATCCTTGATACTGACAGAGGACCGAGACATTATTCATACTTTCATACAAATGAAGGAATATAATGAAAACAAAGAAAGTTTATGTTACGTCAGTAATAATTTAATCAAATGCGTCGAAAACTGTGCTACAACTATAAACGCATTTCTAGAAAACGAAGCCCATTCAGACAATATTTTCCAAAAAATTTTTAACGCATTGAAAACAAATATTGATTTTACATTTTTAACTCCGTGTGAAATTCACTTTGATTTTAATGTAAATAAAATTATTGTATGTATATTTCACATTTGCATAAAAAGATTTCTAGTTTTAAAAAACCGGTCTTTTGCTGAGCAAACAGCAAGCAAATCATTAAAGAAAAAAATAGATATCCTCAAACATATTTAGAGCTATTAAATATATTGTTGCAGGATATCTGTTTTTTAAGAAAATTAATTTTTCATATTTATAGCTTTGTAAACATGAAAAAATATTTTCTTTTAGATAAAAGGTGTTTCACATAGTTCTAGCACAGCTTTTAAGCACTCTACTTAGACATTAACTTATTACTGATACAGAATTATGTCTTTTTCGTTTCATATTATACTAACTGTGCCCCACAGTTTCACCCGCCTTTGTGGATAACTTAAAAACCTTGAAAAATACATCATATGTGCCAACTTTCCTGATGATCAGTCAGGCGGTATCGAAATCTATTAATAACATATACTAACATTAATTTTTATGTAATACATGTATTAATCACAATTGTGGATGCAATAAAAAGTATAATTTATAAATATTGTAATTTATTACTAAATTAACAGAAGCATTAATTCGTACATGTTCATCCATTCATCAGCCCCACACCCATTTGCCGAATATAATTTGTATAACAAATTGTTAAATAAAAAAGTGAATGTATTTAATATGATGAACCGACTGTTACTATCTATTCTATTTGTAATTATTGACAAAATATTTTCTCACAAGCAGGTAGTAACATTTGGTTTATTATATCAAATATATTCACTGTAGCAGAATAGCTAAACCACAGCCTAAACTATCCATTTTAAACTTCCCGCTCTAGATTTAGTTTTAATGGGTTTCAGTCAGATGGCGCTGTCCCTCCCCCAGATTTTGGTACATTTTGTTTCTATGAAGTTGATATTCTTCTCGCGTAGAGAGTATATTATTCTGTGTGTGAGCCCGACTAACGCGCGTTTCGATATGTCGATGTAATTATACAAAATGGTAGACTTGCTTTTTGAGTGAGCAAGACTTTTTCAAATCCTGTTTTTTTTTCACTTTACTGATTTAATGTAAATAATATTTTTAATAATATTTTTTTAGAAGAGCGAACTTATTATTTGCGGAAATACGAAAGTTCTGTGTTTTTTTATTATAGAAGGCTTGACCGCCAAAGTTAGTAGAAAAATTACCACATAGCGAGCGGATTTGTCCCGGAAAAAAAATTGTTTCATTCAGTTCCTGTATGTATTTTGAAAATTTCAAAGGTGTTGTGTCATAGTAAAAATAATGAACTAATTATTGCGAGTTAAATTCGGTACGTAGTTTTCTTAGTTCACCCTGGGTGATGTCCCTAAAATCGGCAAAATTGCTCGTTTTTACGTGACTCTTCTCAGAAAAAAAAGTTTTTCGATACATTGTAGTAAGAAATTTAGAAAATCAATTTGTTGTATTGTAGTCGAAAGAATGAACTATTTATTATGAGCTACAGTTTGTATATCTTTTGTTTCGTCAGCCCTGGACGGTGTTCCAAAAATCAGCAAATTTCCGTATATCGTGTAATCCCACCTAACCCTACAAGCAGCTTTCGTCGCTGTCATAATATATTGTAGGGAAGTATCGATAGAATGTTTCTATAACATCTTCAAAATTCTCCTACAAAATTTTGGTGTCAAATATGTGTGGTTTAGTGTCCGCGAACGTGTTAATTTACTACATATTGTGGTAAACGCAGTTCCTAAAATCACTTCGAACCCTTAGATTTACCAACCTACATACATACACATACATACATACATATCCTCACGCTGTATCCCTAACGGGGTAGTCAGAGAGGACGGAGCGCCAAGCGTCGCGGTTCTTACATACTTCTTTCGCTTCGTATTAGGTATGCGAGAGCTTTTGACATTTCCATCTGCTAACACTCTGGCTATTTGATCTTCATAAGTCAGCCTTAGTCTTCCTTGCCTTCTTTTAACACTCACTTTCGCTCTGTATATTTTCTTCGTCAGTCTTTCATCACTCATTCTTTCTGTGTGCCCGAACCATCTAAGCATTCCTTTCTTCATTTTCACAATAACACTGTCGTGCGACCCTATCATACTGCGTATCTCCTCATTGCTTATCTACCCCTAAGCCCAACCAAACCATAAACACAACCCCTAAACCAAAAAACCAACACACATATTTTCCGCCTAAATTAGAGTGAGAAACCTAAAGAGTATGGTTATTATTTGAAAGGAAAAATCTCTAAGTTGGTAACCTCGTCACTCAGTTTATCAGCTGTAACTCCGAGGTCTCCGAGGTTGTCACACATAGATAAATATGTCGTATAAAGATTACAAACAGACTATAGACATTTTTGGATTATGTTCGAGGCATTAGAATTATCAAGTAAAATAAATCTATGGTGGTAAATAAAACGTGACCATTTTTTTTTATTTGGTTAGTGTTCGGATGCATTATGCTGCAACGCATGAATAGCAGTGTGATTAACTAACGTAAATTAGTCGGTCACTTCTGAATCCGCGGTGAGATTATAAACTGTGAAATGATATTCTCTAGAGTCGACAGAGATACTAGCGCCGCTTCGATCAGTGCGGCGGCGAGTCGGATATTTTGGCACTGCTAAATCTAACAATCTAATTTAAATAAAACTTTAAACAACCTTCATTTAACGTAATCATCTCAGAATTTAAAATATGCTACGACTTAATGTCGACTGAGACGTTTACACCTAAAGCAATCGCTAACGAACTCGCATTGAAGATCATTTCACTTCGCTCCTAGTATGTTTCGTTTAGAGACTGGAGAATGAGAAGGCCAAGTGAGATCGAACGCGAAGCGATGTGAATTGTCGGGCGTGTCTCGCTTGGGCGATTCCAAAAATTTACACACATCACGCTTTTTACCGTTCCCAACCTTATTCGTTCCACACACTTCTTTTGCAGCTTCGATCATACTATCCCTAAGGTTCTGCCAACATTCTTCAACACCCTCACTCATCACTTTCAATCTATCATTAAGCTTACCGGATACTACCCTTTCATATTCATTTCTGGTAGTCGCATCTTGCAGTTTCCAGCTTTTGATGCGACAAACCGCTGCAGGTTTGGACACTACGCGATGTCGCCATGCTGCAAACAGACCCCTTATTCTGGTTATCACCAGAAAATGGTCCGTTCCCAGATCGGCTCCTCTATGCGCTCTTGTGTCCATAAGCTGCTTCTTGAGCCTGTTATCTACCAGGAATAAATCAATCAAACTTCTCTCATACTTTCTTTCCCAAGTGTACTGATAGATCCTTTTGTGCTTAAATACGGTAATAGCAACAAAAATATCTTTTTCCATACACACTCCTAACAGAATCCTACCACTATCATTCACTCTCCTATCTCCATATTTGCCTAGGACAGTCTCAAATCCAGTTCGAGCTGTCCCGACCCATCCATTCATGTCTCCACACAAAATAATTCTCTCATTCTCTTCAACCGTTGCTAGAACTTCTCTAACATTCTCCCAAAACTGGTCTAGCTCACCCAAGCCAACGGAGGACACTGGAGCATACACGGCCAAAACAAAAATTCTCGTCAACCCCTCTATCTCCAAGTGGTACCCCTGACCATAGAGCGATGCCCCCTCCGGCCAAGTCGGCAAGTTCACTGCCCTTTCGCTTGGTTTCACTTAAACATAACACATCCAGTCTTTTCTCTTCTGTAATATCAATCACTTCATTGATCTTCTCTTCAATCCCACCCTCACATTCCACGCAGATATTCTGCACTCCTCCCTCCACTTCCCGCCACGATGTGCACAGCGTGTTGGGTGGTGGTCCCCAACGTCGAACTGCACTCTGCATACACCAGCGGGGACAGACCAGTATACGTCGCTTTCGGCGGACGCCCTAGCTCTTAAATCTGCGTTGTCCCGCATGGTAAGCATAGTAGAAGAATTGCAGCCCTGAAAAGGGGTGGCAGGGGTCGCCACGAGCACGCTCCCTCAGTTGACCCCCTATTATTAGGTTTAAAACTTCTTCATTCATGTGCAATTTTTTAATATAATGTAGAATGGTTATAGTCCTCACATCTTAAGTAGTCAAAATCAAATACCAATGAAAAGAAAATGTGGCATTGAAGAAAATGTATTTCCGCATTTTTTGATAATGAAGACGATTCGAACTTGTAATATTAAAACTTCATGATTTTTTTTTTAATTTATTTGGGTTAACCAACAGTGATACAATATAAATAACAGTATACGAGTATAAAAATAAAATGTCTTATTGATAGTATTACCAGCATCGTCAACCACGTATTATTAAATTAATGTTGTTTCTTTCAACAAGTTGAAAGATAGTGGTGTAAGTGTATGCTAACTCACAAGTACACTATACATTATAATATGTAAAGTAAAGAGGAAAAAAAAACAAGATAAAAATCTTCAACTAAAGCACAACGCTGAAGAAGTCTAAATGTCATTTAGTGCATCCAACAAAAACCTCTTCAACGTGCCGACTCGTGTTGCCATGATATCAATATCATTAAAATGTTTATTATACGAGTCGACCAGTCTATGTAGCGGCGATCGTTTTCCCGCTCTTGTTCGACACAAAGTGGCAGCAAATATTCGATTAGATGTCCGACAGTGAGTCCTAGTAGGAACTTTGTAACACAATTAGTTATTGAGGGGTGTACAATCATATCTATTATGGCATAGGTCATAAAGCGTCATTGCCTCGAGTTGTAATCGTCTAGATTTAAGATTTAGCCGTTTGTATTTATGCAATAAATAGTCGTACGACGCACGACAATGGCAACACCTGAAGTGCATAGAACGTAAGAATTTCTTTTGTACTGATTCAATTGCAACTATATATTTATTGTAGTAAGGGTTCCACACAGACACAGCATACTCAAGCTGAGAGCGTACTAAAGATTTATAAATATGCAAAAATGTTGCGGGTTTAGTAAATTGTGTAGTGGAGCGCATAACAAAACCATACATTTTGTATGCTTTATGACAATACAGTCTACGTGTGTATCAAGATGTAATTTATTATCTAGTGTAATACCTAAGTCCCTAATAGTGGTAACATTCCTGAGACTAGACTCACAGAGCTTATATTCATAGATGCTAATGTTTTTTTTCTTTGTGAAAGTAATGGCTTGACATTTATTATGTCTTAAATTTAATTTGTTGTTGATACAGTACTCTGAAAATCTGTCCAAGTCCTGCTGAAATCTATGATGATCGTCAGCATCGCAGATTGTTTGATAAATCTTAAGATCATCTGCGTATAGCAGGTAGTTACAAAACTGCAAACAATGGTGTATGTCATTCACAAATAATATAAAAAGTAAACGACCAAGAATTGACCCTTGTGATACACCAGAACTGACTCGTAACCATTGACGACAACTTTTTGTGTGCGATTGGATATGTATGACTTAAACCAGCGCCAAAGGTTTCCACGAATACCGTTATAAGCTAGCTTTTCAAGGAGTATTTTATGATCCACTCTATCAAAGGCCTTTTTAAAATCAGTGTAGACGCTGTCAGTTTGTTTGTTTGCATCTAAAGATTCAAATAGATAGGTTGTGTATATTAGTAAGTTTGTGTTTGTGGAGCGTCGTTTAACAAAACCGTGTTGTTGAGGAATGATTATTTTATGAAGAGAAGGATAAATTATATTATGTACTAATCTTTCAAATAGCTTAGATAAAGCAGGTAAAATAGATATTGGGCGGTAGTTTTCGACAGTGCTCTTTGTTCCACCCTTATGCACCGGTACAATACGGGCGGATTTCCATATTACTGGAAAAACTCCTTCTTGTAGGCAAATATTGAACACGCGTTGCAATGGTGAACATATTGATTGTGCCGTATTTTTGAGAAATACTGGAGGGATATCATCCAATCCCTGACCCTTAGATATGTCAAGCCTATTAAGTTCGTTAAACACGTCTTTTTTTGTATGTGTATGTTGCTAAGGATTAAATCAGATGATACATTATTCATATCCGGTATATCACATATATCATAGTCATTATTTACATCAGAGGGCTCGAAAACTGAATGAAAGAAAGTTGAAAACATATTACACAACTCCACCAGATTACTTGTGAATGTATTATTATAAGATATACTATTTGGAATAGCTTCACTTCCTTTACGACAATTAATGTAAGTCCAGAAATACCTAACATCAGTACGTATACTGTACTCTGCTGAGTCAATATACTTTTTATAGTTTTTGTGGGCTTCTAACTTGAATCTTTTTCTGTAAAGACTAAATTGGTCATAATCAGATCTGTTTTGGTAATGATAATGATAATAATGATAATGCGCCAGACAATACACACCAATCATTTGATTTCGAATTAGGGTATTTCCTGTGCTATGAGAACCAGACGACGACTACTGGGGGCGTCTTCCAGTACACCCAGATCCGAGACAATCTAGAAAAGTTCGTTTCCTAAATTGGAACCTGGAGCCTTCCGCGCTTGAATGCAACATCTTAAATCACTGCGCCATCGAGGTCGTCAAATAAAAAGTAATAAAATATCTGTGTAAATATTTCAGAATAAAGGCACAATGTACGGCAGCAATTATGTATGTATTAGAAGTGTAGAATTTATCTCGAACTAAATTTTAAGATTTTATTGAATGTTTCCTGTTAATTTTTTTTTAATATTAAGCCTATAGCCTAGTCTATGTAAACTCAATACATTATTGGTTGTATATTCAATAAATACAAGAATTCATATAAGTACTTATGCATCGAATGTAGTAAATAGGTAGAGCAGATTATTCCGATTATTTATTATTTTATAGTTCTCAGTTGGCTACTTCAAAAGGTGGCCTGAAAAACTACAATAAATTAAGCCTTGGGAAAGGTCATGGGCTACTTTTTTAATACCACGAGGATGATGTCGCGTGCAACAGCTTGGATATAATACTATAATTGTTGATATATTTTATGATTTAATATAATTTAAATGATATATATCATATTCATAGCTCTGCTAGTCCGAGCCCTACATCAACAAGTCGCAGCTCTGCACCGCCAGTTCTACAACTACAAAACAGTAAGTCAGATGAAGACAATCATACTATAAAACAAACGATTTTATCGATGACTAAACGATAGTCTGGAAATAATCTTCCCTGCACGTGCATTTACCGACTTTCTGAATATTATGTTACAAATAATTACAATAAACCTATTGTGATTGGACGTTGAAATAGTGATACCCGATTGTGTTTCTTGTCGGTGTCTCTGGGTGCAGGTTTTCCTATTAAATCTAAGGAAGATTTGATGTTCAAAAAGAACTTGCAATTGAGTTTACTTCTAATGATACTTTATAATAATGTACATCTAACTGATTAAAAAAATAAAGGCTTAAGTTGTATATATTGCCTTTTCATTAATTTTTATGGTCCCTGAATACTTAATACCAGATAATGCAAGGGAAAAGATTTTTTATGTTTTTTTTCATTGTCCTTCTATTTTGGTTGTTACACTATTTCTATAGATTCTATGAATGCTCACGTAAAAAGTAATGTAAACAAGTAACGTAAAGAAGAAATTGAGAAACTGTTGATAATATGATCGCAAACTTTCCGTAATCTTTTAGAAACCTCATAAAACCATCTACGAACTTCATAGAAACTTAAATATCTCATACATTTTAAAATGATACAATGAAATAATCGTAAAATGTGGTAAAGATTTGACAAAATTTGACTATTACAAACTTAAGTTACGATCACAGGATTACCTAAATATATTTCCTTAAAAGTTGAATTATAATGAATGTATGACAACACAAAGCGAGAGAAACTATAGTGGTCACACGAAGGGAATTTCTACTTGTGGTAGATCTGTGTAATTAGTATTCTGTGGCTCTGCCCCTCTGCCCCGATCGTAGATAGTGTAAAACGTAACGCATGATTATATTTTTTTTAGGGTAGTTTTTGGCGGAATTTTATGGGGAGCGGTTGGGCGTTTTTTTAATTATTTTCAAATGGATCTTTTGATGTAGAATTGGCGTAGTTTTGCGGTCCAAGTACATATTTACGTTGTATGCTGTTATGTGTAATTGTTCAAATAAGCTAATTTGGTAGCGTGACATTGAGACTTTTAAGTGGCCTAGTCCGCCTTAGTGGAATCTACTAAAAAGACTGCCTTAATATATTTGTCGCCAGAAACTCCAAGAGACATTAAAATGTATTACTTCTGCATTATAATGAAATAACATGAAGAATTTCTCCATTTATTACTGAAGACATGGTTGTATGGGCTAAAATGATCTTTACTTTCCTTCGTAAGGTAGAATCGTACTATACTTTTTTATTTATATTTCTTAAGGCATTGGTAACAAGACCATTAGCCTAATGACGAAACTGGAGAAACATTAACTGTCCCTAACACTCCTTCAGTAAAGTGATAGCAGGCTTTACTGAAGTTAAAAAAGGAGTTCTTGGAAGAGCGCGAAAACTTCAGCTTCACATGTTTATTTAGATCTCTTCCATTCTTTTCACTTACGCAGAACTTTAAAACACAATATACTATCACTGTTGTACTTTAAAACTCCTAAAAATGTAAAAAATAGAAAATCTAAATAAAATGACACCCTCACTTCTCCCGTTCCCGCCAAAAAGTCCTCGTACTATATACTCTCTTTCGATATTGCTATATAATGTACTCTGTGAATAGTGCAATATTAGTCGAAGAATTTATAATTTTGTTTTAACAGACTCCTCTAAATGTCTAAATGTATTTAGAAAACCATTGGTTTAGACCTTATAATATTATTTAAATCCGTTTGTGAATAGCGTTCTCTATTATATTTATATTAAATAAACAATAATTACCCATAGTTTCAGTCGTTTTCATAAAATGGTTTAAATTTATTCGGAAAGCTTTGTACTGATTGTGATATTTTTGACACTAAAATAGGAAATAAAGGTATGTAAGCTTAAAAAAATTGTAAATACATAAGGAAATGCTCATATTTCAGCTTTTCTAGGTATTTAATTTGGCATGAAGCGTACACATTGAATTAAAGTAACCTACCTATCTACCTATTTAATAGGTAGGCCCTCTGTAAGTCTAGGTTCTCTTCTGTGGAAAGTCCGAGGTCTTGATCTTGAAAAATTAAATCATCAGGAGCAAAGTCCTTAAGATAAAGTTTTATTATAATCATCAAATGTTTATGAAATATATTAACCTTTTAATTTATCACTTGTTTCAGAATGTTAAGAGGAAGAGTGAAGCATTTTTTACATTGTATCTTTTTTCTTAAGTTTATATTTTTTTTTCTCGTATTTGCTGGTGCTGTAAGGTTAGATGATAAAGTTAAAGAAGATATAGACCCCTGGGAAGCATATGGAATATATGGTGGCATAACTTTATATATTTTACGACTTCTTACATTGCTAACAATACCTCAGGTCCTGTGCAATTTTGCAGGATTGACATTTTTTAATGCTTTTCCTGGGAAAGTTAAACTAAAAGGGTCTCCATTACTTGCACCATTTATCTGTATTAGAGTTGTTACTAGGGGAGACTTCCCAAAACTTGTGCATGACAATGTCACTAGAAATATGAATATATGCATAGATGTTGGTGTGGAAAATTTCATGATTGAAGTAGTGACTGATAAAGTAATAAACCTGCCAAAACATAGAAGAGTGAGAGAAGTGGTTGTACCTTCAGAATATAAGACAAAAACAGGTGCTCTTTTCAAATCACGTGCATTACAGTACTGTTTGGAGGACAGTATTAACATATTAGCAGACAATGACTGGATTGTGCACTTAGATGAAGAAACATTGTTAAGTGAAAATTCTGTTCGAGGTATATTGAATTTTGTGATGGATGGTCAACACCAATTTGGTCAAGGTCTTATAACATATGCTAATGAACATGTAGTCAATTGGTTGACTACTCTTGCTGATAGTTTCAGAGTGGCCGATGACATGGGAAAATTGAGGTTTCAGTTTTACTTGTTCCACAAACCTCTTTTCAGTTGGAAAGGTTCATATGTAGTGACACAGGTAATGCTTTTTAATTTTTCTATTACCATCATTATATTATAAAATAAGCATAACAACAATTATAATGTCAAGAGTGTATTACAGGTGAATGCTGAGAAGAAAGTATCTTTTGATAACGGGCTTGATGGGTCTGTAGCGGAAGACTGTTACTTTGCAATGAAGGCTTACACTGAAGGCTATACATTTAACTTTATTGAAGGGGAAATGTGGGAGAAATCGCCATTCACTTTATGGGATTTCATGCAACAAAGGAAGAGATGGATTCAAGGTATACTGTTAGTGGTGCATTCAAAGAATATACCCATAATTAACAAGATTTTTCTAGCTATATCTTGTTATTCTTGGGTAACATTACCATTATCCACAAGCAATGTCTTACTAGCTGCCTTATGTCCCATCCCATGTCCACATATTTTGGACCTTATATGTGGGTTCATTGGTGCAGTCAATATTTATATGTATATTTTTGGAGTTATAAAGTCATTTCCAATATATAGATTTGGACCTTTGAAATTTTTTTTGTTTATTGGTGGTGCTTTAGCCACAATACCATTTAATATAATAATTGAGAATATTGCTGTAATATGGGGTGTCTTAGGTAAAAAACACAAATTTTATGTAGTTAACAAAGAAGTTAAGATCCCAGTGACTGTATGATTTTTTATTATTGTGATTTTTACCTTTGAAAGTTATTGTGCACAAAATACTTAAATATAGTAATTTTGCACTTATACATAGGAAAAATGTTTTCTATTATTTACTCACATTGGTGAGGTAATTAATTAAATATTCGTTTTGAAAGAATTTGATATCTTTGTTACCAAAGTGATTAACTGATAATTCTATGTCTTAATGTGAATTTAACTTTAGAAATTATATTGGGTCCTTACATATGAAATTGGTGTTTTGTACGGAGGAATATAAAGTCAATTTTTTTTTGTAAAATATATTTAATTAATCAAAGTATGCACTGTTGTTATCTATGCACTTTTGCCATCTCATAGGTAGTTCATTGATCCCTTTACTAAAAAAACCATGGGGGCGAGATTTATTGATATAAACTCTTTGAAGGCGGCTTGGACTGCCGCATCGGAGTTGAATTTTTTCCCTTGTAAGAAGTTGCCCAAATTCCGAAAAAAATGGTAATCTGTTTTAGCAAGGTCCGGGGAGTATGGTGGATGTCGCAGACATTCCAATTGTAGCTCATCTAACTTAGTGGTTGTTTGTTGTGCAGTTTGTGGTCTTGCATTGTCGTGAAGCAGCAGTGGCCTAGAGCGATTGACCAATCTCGGTTGTTTAGCAGCCAGTTCTTCCTTCGTGGTTTGCAGTTGTTGACAATATATATCTGCCATAATCGTTTGGCCAGATTTAAGAAAACTGTAGTGAACGACACCGGCGCTAGTCCACCAAACACTCACAAGTAACTTTTTCTGAGTCAATTTTCGTTTAGGACAGGATTTGGCTGGGTGTCCAGGGTTCAGCCATTGCGACGAGCGCTTCCGATTATCGTACAGTATCCACTTTTCATCACAAGTAATGATTCGATTTAAAATCCCTTCATTATTGTGTCGGTTGAACAAAGTAACACAGCAGTCGACGCGTGTTTGCAAGTTCGATTCACTCAATTCATGAGGTACCCATCGTTCAAGTTTTTTTACTTTCCCGATTTGCTTCAAGTGTATTAATACAGTTTTGTCACTTACCCCGAAGTCTGCAGCTATCTCTGAAGTGCTTTGTGATGGATCCGCTTCCACAATAGCCTTTAATTCTTCATTTTCCACTTTGGTCTCCGGCCGTCCACGGGGTTGGTTTTGAAGGTTGAAATTTCCAGAACGAAAACGTTGAAACCAAAAACGTACCGTGCTTTCTTTTGCGACACCAGCGCCGTACACATCATTAATCCTTCGAGCTGTTTCTGCAGCTCTGGTGCCACGGTAGAACTCGTACTCGTAAATATACCGATATTTCATGTTTTGATGTTTTCAAAACTCAAATGTACCAGCTAAATGAATTTATAAATTTGAATTTGGAATTCTTAACCAAAGAGGAGATATTTCAGATCAAAGTGAAATTTCATATGTAAGGACCCAATATTATGCTACAGAATTTGTAGTTTAAAATAATGTTTGGATATTATGAACATTTCACTAGTTACATTTAGTAACATTGTGAGTTATCCATAGGTGAAGACTTGATCATTTTGGCCTTCTTATTATTATACAACCAGGTAACAAAGGGTAGAGGTGTTCTGGAAGTTAGATAATTCAAGACATATTTCACTTCCTTGTTTTATTTTCAATCTACCAATGTTTCCTCTTTTATCAGTAAGTACTTGAATCTTTCTGTGAAGTATTATCACACTAACTTTATCACATTAAAGTGGTTTCTCAATCTGTTTGTCACATTTATCAATTTATTGTAATATAATTGGATAGATATATATTTGGGACAAAGAGATTGTAAAAGCATCATAGAAATCTTGTAGATAATACATTATTAATTTTATATTATTCAGTATTATAATTTGTTCTGTTACAATGCTTATCGAATTTGATATGCAAAAATAACGGCATTTTAAGTTTTAATTAACAAATACTTATACATAATCTTTCTCTATGACATTTACTAATTTTTTTTAATTTTTTTTAACAAAAATATTAGATACTTATAATAGTTGTAGTTTTCTATGGGGAATATTTAGTTTTAGAAGATGCTGTAATATTGTATGGATTAGGTGTGTGCCAACAATGTAATAAAAATTTCAGTACTTGTTGATATTCATAATACTAATAGCAATTTTGCAACTTATTATTAGAATAAAGAATAAGGAACCAAGCTTAAATGAAAATTTTGTAGTAATTTTACAAACAATAATTTATGTGTATAATTGCTTAAAAAGAGTTTCCGTGGAGTGGCCTCAGCTGTAAGTTAATTATTATAATATGATATATTACCTTATTTCTAAATTGCTTAAATAATTTTCTATAACGAAATAATTACAATTCAAAATATTTGGGAAATACTCTTTGTTCTAAAAGACCTTGAAGCTTATTTGGCAAAAGAGACATTAAAATAAAAATATCAGTCTTTAAATCTTTTCTCTATCAGCTTTATATTTTTAAATAAGATAGGTCTGATGAAACTAGTTTCATCACATATCAGTTAATAATACACACCCATCTTGTTCACCATCCAGAATAATTATGTGTAAAATTTCATTCAAGTCTGGTTGAATTTGAAGATAAAAAACTTATACCAGATACCACATAGGTGCCACAGGGTGCCACACGGTACCACACAAATTTGTTCAGGTTCCGATTGACAAAATTTTAATTTTAACAAAAGAGGCAATGGGAGGGCAGTCTATGAATTCGTGTTTTTAATTTATGCTTTCTGTATACATACTGTATATGTATATATTAATGACGTCCAGGTAGATTGAAGACATACAGTGATACATTTCATTATTGTCTTTTTATAGATAATGTAAATTATGCTTTTAGGGTGAGTATCAGCAAATATTAATATACGTAGGTATGTCAAGGGTACAGCATCAAAAAATTATACTTATTATGGAATTGAGTTCAATATGAAGATATTATGTGAAACGACGTACGAATTAAAATGTTTTTATTAATTTTTTTTTTAACCTCACTGGCAACCTCATTAATACGTATTTTACTTTTTAGATGTGTGATAAAGTTAAATTTAGGTTTGTTAATTCAAAAATGTGATACGTGCATACATAAGTATGTATAAAAGCTTGAATTTTAAAATTTAAATATGTAGCTGCAACATATCACATATTATTTAAAGTGACATTTTAGTATTTATGCTAATTCATATTTAACACTGTATTTCCAGGAAACAATACATGCTAATTTAATTTACTTCTATTTCAATATTACTAAAACCTTAGGCAATCTATGCTTTTAGATACATTGACTGCAGTATTCTGTCCAATAAATCTTAAGTTATTAATTTAATGTAGCAATATTAGACATTATTCAAAATACCACATCCTGCTAGTCAAATACAATATAATTTACAATAATTATTATGTTTGTTTATTTATATATTATATAGAGTTAATTTAATTATTTTAAATGAAAGTGTTAATTGAAGGGTCCGAGTACTAACTAATTGTAATTAGTACCTAATTTATTGTCAAAATATAAATGTCAGTTTTGAGATCAAAATTATTGTGTTGATTTATTGCTGTAAGTAATGTCTTGTAATGACCACTTAATTAATCAATTTAGCACAATAAATTGACGTAGCCGCTTCTAATTCGTGCGCTCCTGCTACCTATATGCTATATAATATAATGTATGTACCTATAGTTCAACAGACATTACGTTCATTGTGCGTTCATTGCAATTTGTTACCTACTTTTGTACCTGCATTCACACGTCATTGTATTCAACTTATACTAGTATTATAGGTATACTTATAAGTGATAACTTATGTAACAACTTCAGAAATGTGATTTATTTGAAATACATCTATCATCTATTTAATATGCAAATACAAAATGCAAAATAGCCATTTTTAAATAATTGAAATAATTTATAGATGGTTAAATTAATAAAATGATTTTGTTAATTTTTTTTTTATATTTCGTATTTTTCGTTCTTAAATTCATAATTATTTATAAATGCACCCATCCTAAAATGTTGCCAACAATAATGCCAACATTGCAAGTGAAACTGTTTCTGTGCCAATGCCAATGCCAATAATGATAATAGACCTGAAAACACTTCCAGGTTTATTTTCGTTTGGTGGAATGATTATGAGGCCACATAGACGGAACATGAAAGATGAACTCTTCGAACAAAACTAGTGTTAAAATCAGTGAAATAAGTATTTTATTAGAAGAAAGTATTTTGAAAATAACTATTTTGTATTTAAATACAAAATAGGTATTTTGAAAATACTTGAAAGAATACTTCAAAATACTTTCAAAATACTTAAATACTTATTTTGTATTTAAATACAAAATAGGTAAATGGTTTTATTCAAAACCATTTTGTATTTGTATTTGAAATAAAAAAATAACTAAGCATTTGCATTATGTATTTAATTACTTTTAATGAACTATTTTGCACATCTCTGATAACAACCAAATCGTAATGTGAAGTACAATGTCAGGGAGCGTAAAATAAAATAATTCATGTAAATAATGATTTTACTTTTTTAATAGGTACATAATCGTTTTATTTAAAAAAATATGAAAAATAGTACCTTATCTACCCTACCTGCTTCAGCGCCTTAGTTCTAGGTTTTTAGTTCATTAAAATTTTTGTATACTTACACGAGTAAAAAAAGTACTTATTCGAAAGAAATTGAAAAAACGGGGTGAGAAAGTCATAGATGAAGCAAGGTTATCCTTTATAGTTTTGAAATCAGTCATTTCGAGGAATTTTACCTTGAGGCGGTGTCGTAGAGGCAGCATTAAGCAATTTGCACTGTTGACATTATGTATTCACTTAGCGCAATTTGCATTATCTATTACGGATTGTGTATGTGTGGATAGATTTATAAGGTAGTTGTTATTTTTTAATAACATACCTAACCATAGACATAAATAACTCCAGACGCCGTCCCGGAGCACCAACGTTGAGGTAAATCAAATAAGCTGACTAACCTGTACATACGACATACATTTAATAGCTAGCAGATAAGCTGATCGGTCGCTGTTTCGTTAAAAAACAGCACCTACACACATTTTTATATATTTCATTTGCCTCACTTCGTAGTGCGGGATAGTCATAGACTTTATAACTCCAGACCATTCGGTCTGGAGACCATTCGGTCTGGAGTTATAAAGTCTATGCCTACTACGTACGAGTGAAATTGTCATACATTTCCAGTTAGAGTCACAATTTGTTATAAACTACATAGGTAGGTATTTGTAAGTCGTGTATTACAGTTTATAATTATTATTCGTTGTAATTTATGTCTACATTATGGGTGTAAGTGTAAGGTGTGTGTGTATGATGGTCGTCATTACTCAAAAATTTGTTTATAAACACGCAATTAGTACCTAGCTCATATCTAATAAATATTACAAAATAAAAAAAATGTTTTATTTACTATGTATTTGATGAAATTGTTCTAAAATACGTTCATGCAAATGTTAATATTATGTTAATATTATTTATCCGTTCAAGAGCTCTGCAGTGTCACAGGTAGACAAAATGATAACGATGTTATACCGATGACCGTAGTTTATAATCCCTCTTTTTCGCCGGAAGATTAAAAATTAAACATGTCTTGTAAGATGTTCCCCGACTTTTTTTTATCGTGAGGAAATTACGCGATCCTGTCCTATTATGGAGGCGGCGGGGACGACACGTGGGATTCCTCTAGACTGAGTACCTATACCTAACCACTAAAACCTCATGTTGCGCGTTGTCGAGGGGCTCGGAAATCACCTATAAAATGCAACCAGAGTCCCTCTAGCGCTGAGCCAAAGCACACTTCGGGGGATTTAGTTACAGAGGCCTCCCCAAATGCACAGCATTCCTCGCCTGTCGCAAGAGACGATCGAAGGGGTCTTCGTGATCGAAGCCGTGGTGTGGGGGCTCCGGTCATCGATCCATGCGACCTCTAGGATGACAGTGCGTGTGGGCCGCATTGTCGTGTTGGGGGGGCTCTGTCACCTCTCCCGAGAAGTGTTTCAGCACAGCGCGAAAGGGACTCCGCTGCGTTCCTTAGGAGATTCTGGGGCCATTCCACAACTTGCGGAAAACTTATGTGGCTGTAAAAACTAAATTGTGCCCGGGCAAAATCGGTCCTCGCTAAATTATAATTTATATTCACACCATTTCGTCATTAAGGATATAATTAATGTCTAATCGTTATTTGCCTTTTGTTACTACGTAATCTTATCCAGTTATTAACGTAGGTAACTATCATTGCTATCGATAGGAAGTCAAATGATTTTGGTCATAATATTTCAAAGTAATCTATTCTTATCAAGAAAATTGCAACATAATCATAAAGATAGTAAATTAGTACTTACGTACTTAATACAATTTTTGAAATCAATTATAAAATTAAGAAATAAACTGGTGAAATTCGCGTATATGGATTGCTGTCGTGGTGCTGCGATGTCATAGGCAGAGAATATGTATGAAAGAAGGCCGACTCGCAAACAAACAAAAGTGTACGGTTGCGAGAGGGGCTCCATTGCGTTCCGAAAGATCCCGGAGACCCTCGACAATGCACCGAAGACGATCACCGCAGGTATTTTGGTGGGTAAAAGTTCCACCCCCATATTAACATAACCCAGTCTCTACACTAAGAGCCGGGTGCAGGATTTTTCTGCGAAACAAAAAAGTCTGTACGATTGCGAGAGAGACTGCGTTTTGTAGGAGATTTCGAAGCTCCTCAACAACGCTCTGAGTACAACCACCACAGGAGTTTTGGTGGAGTTTGGTTTTGGTTCTGAGTGTGTAGTTTCTCTTGCGAAACCAAAATGAAGTTTGTACGTTTAAATTTAATAGATGCCTACATAACGGCGATACCGGTAAAAATCATTATTAAAAAATTAAATATCCTCTACAGTCTACACCATTTCAGCCCAATTTCGACTAAACATAGCTATAAGGACATTTCTGAAAAATGCAGCTTTCAAATTAAAAAAAAAAAACACCCACAAAACGGTTCTTCCCTTCAAGAACTGCGATGTTACAGACAGACGAACACAACGGCGTCAAAGGCATAGATTTAGTAGGTATATATCTATGGTCAAAACTTACAAATCCCTTCTTTTTTAACACTTTTTTCCGATGCCATACATACAGATTATAATATTCTTTATGGCAAAGATCTTTGATACTGGTATTAAAAACAACATTTTAATGTTTCATATCATATTGGAGCACGATGCGAATCTAATGTTATAGAAAAATCTGTCAAGAACGTGACGGATTCGTACAGATTTAGGGGCAACAATTTCAGATAAAGTTGAAGTTTTCAATTGATGCTGAATTTAAAAATAATACGTGTGTACTGTGGTTTATTTTATTTCTTATTTCTCGTTTTTTGTTAAAAAATAAGCAAGTTTAGATGACGGAATAAATCGACTGTGATCTGTGACAAACGGACACAGGACGGACATGGGACATACAGAATTAACGAAAGTATAAGTATTTCCAAACAAAGCAAACTACATGTGCCAGATATTACTCTGACACAGCACTTCGTAAACTCGTACGTAATCGTAACCTACTAACAAATATCTGCATCGCTGCAAAGGAAATTGTCACGTACATATTCGATATAAATAGCTGTAACACTTAGTATAAGGGATGAGATGTAAACGACAGCTCTATGGCGTAACCACGCTGAACGGTACCAATATATCATCTACCACATAGTTTACAGTATTATTTTACCAACATGAAGAAGCCCAAGAAGAAGTATTGCAACACTACACAATTATTACTTTCATAACAATTTTTATTACATCAATCATAATTATTAGCCATCTGTGATAATTTTGTGACATTTTACAAGAGTGGAGATAATAAATAGATAATAGTAATAGGTCGCCTAGGTATTAACAAGGCTGTATTAAAGAATCTGATTTTAGTCTGTGAAGTTGTTGTCAAGTAGTCGTGATCGTGTAGATACCTATAATGTAGTCGAATAGAGGTAGTCTTATAGTTTAATTCTAACACGCTAGTATATTAGTATTCTGTGGGCCATGTGCTATCAGATAGAAGTCTGCAATCAGAATTAGTGTGTATCTTTGTGTAGGTATCTTATCTTGTTTAACTTTAGCTGTATCCGCAAACGGTCATTGTTTAGGTATATTAAAAATTAATAGATAATTACATCAGTGATAATTTTAGCGAACGCACTACGTGTATGCTTTTGGAATGTTCAATTACCTACGTATTTAGTATTAAGTAGGTATACATTACATATGTTCACATTATATCTTTTTCGGGGTAGACAGAGCATCAAGATATAATAATATCACCTTTATGCCACTTTTGACATAAGTATATGACATTTAGTCATAGTTTTCACTATTAATTATACGCCGTTTGTTATATTATGATATTAATAGTTTGTATATATAGAAACAATGAAGATTTATCTATCGGTGTTATTATTTCCCTGATAGGCATAACGGTTAAATTGTAATATTATAAATTCATAGTGAAAATTGCCAATAAATTAAACGCGCTTCATACGCCTCTATGTATGGTCTAACTCACGGGGATGAAAACAAAGGTCGCTGCACGCATTCTACATCCGATACCCGTTCAAGCCACACGGCTCCTGAAAACAAGCGACCGGGGGAGCGAGAAGGCGATATTAGGAGAGACCGCACGAAGCGCGCTCACTCCGACTACTTATTGTTTCTTTGTAAACAAGCCCTTAACACGTCACGTCTTCCTCAAACAACAAGCCGCTGAAACCTACAGGAAAGAAAATTATACAGTCCACTGCTCCGGTGGAACACAAGCCGCAAGATTCCACCACAGTTGATGGTCCCTCGAGCTGGATACGCCAGCCTACGCTGTCGAGGAAGAACAACGTCATCTCCATTGCCATCGCCATCGCCACCCGAGTAAGAAACGCCGAGTATCTACGCCAAGCTAACAACACGTTTTACCTATTGTTTCTTTACGCAGTTACTGCCTCGGCTTCAATACCATCACCTAACGGTGTCAAAGATGGTATTTGAAATTAACGCCGATATTGGCGGGAGTAACCGTCGGACGCGGTTGCCAAATCGTCTTTATTAAGCCGGCTGTACAGTCCGATTGCGTCGGTACGGTACGTTCAGTTAAAGGGCCGGTCTGTAGGCACTGCTGACGGGGCTAGGCATTCCTCCTAGTCCCTGAGCACCTTAGTTTGTTCATATCCCTCTGCCGAGCAGGTTTCCCTTTTCCTATCCTTACTCTCCATCCCCGTACGAGGGTATCCCTTCGGGACCCACGCACGGGATTGTTAAGAATAGGGACTGCCACAAGAACGAAGATGATGACACGTTCGAGAAACAAGGAAGGTACACACGTTATGGGCGAAGATACAAACACGAAAGCCATGATGGCAGACACAGGAGCTACAGTTCCCACACGGATGTCATCTCAAGACAGTAGTACCGGACAGTTCTTGGAAAATACAATAGTCGCCGCAAGTCCCGCGAACACAATGAGAATCGGTATATCAAATATTTCTGATTCGAAACGCCGCCGAGCTGAATTAGAAGCTCGAATCGAAATAGAAAAATGTGAAATCGAAAAAGCGCGGGCTACAGCTGAGATGGCCAGAAATAGGTTACAACGAATCTAACTCGAGGACGAATAGGAACAAGAATTCTCTGGAGAGGGTGCATATTGGCGGTAAACTCTCCGAGTTGTCCGGGTAACTCTCCGAGTGGGTAAGAAAAACAGTCGAGGATCATCTGCTAAACTCCATACCTGCAATTATTGGAAACAGAAAACAAACCACTGTCTTGGGACATATGGGCGAGGATAACTACACGCCGATCTTCCCGGCCTTCGCACCAGTGGCGTAACTATACCATCTGGGGCCCGTGGCAAATTCTTTTGATGGGGCCCTATCAGTAAAAATCGTCTCGTTGTACTTAGTTTAATTTTAATAAACCACTTAAGTAGTTATCCAACACTAATAACAATTTTATTTTCAAGAGCATGGGTTTATACATTTACATTCATTCACATTCACCAGCCTATATACGTCCCACTGCTGGAGATAGGCCTCCTCTCTTAGGCGAGAAGGAATGGGCTATTGACTGGGTGCACGCACATATACTGCGTTAAAAATAATTGTGTATTGTGTATACGTTAAGCATGAAAAAATGTCAAGCATGATTTTAGGTGGCGCTGACAGTATGCATGAATACATCACACACTGATAATATAATTGAATAATATTAATAGTTTTGTGCACCCAGTCAATAGTCCCCACGCTAGCCCAATGCGGGTTGGAGACTTCACATTCATTTTCCATTCGCTAGCTTTTCGGTGAAGGAACAACATCGTGAGGAAACCTGCATACATTTAAAATGAAATAAAAATAACAATTTAATTTCAATAAGATATTTATTACCAAAATATAACTATTGTATAACTATTAAGAAAAATCTTTTTTTCGAGCTTTCTGTTCCGCAAAAGTGTCTATAATATCATCAAAGTTTAAAGATCGGGCCATAGAATTTTCAATAGACAGAATAGCCAAGTTACATAACCTGTCTTGTCCCATCGAGTTTCTTAAATAGGTTTTTATTAAGTTTAGTTTTGAAAATGATCGTTCAGCACTAGCTGTAGTCACAGGAATTGTAACAAATAACATTAATGCAGTGCATACTTCAGGAAAGCTGCAGGACATAAAATGATTCTTTATTATTAATAAATCAGCAAGGTCTCTAATACACGAAGACTTTTCTATTTCGTCTCTGAAAGTGGACCGAAAACTGAGAATTTCCCTGGCAAATGATTCAGATATGTCTTTTTTATATATATCAACAAATTCTAGAGCTTTTTTTAATAGATCAGTATCATTTAAAACTTGTAAAGTTGAAGGCTGCAAAACACTGAAGTTTGAAACAATTTCATTCATCGGAAGGAAACGCGATTTCAGTTGATTAATAATGATGTCCAATACTCGATAAAATATGTTCACTCTGAACAAACTTTCCGGATTTTGGAGACGCTCATCTTCGCAAAGCTTGTCAAAATGGCATTTTACCTTCCTCTGACGAGTTTTAAAAAATTCAGGGCTGATGGACCATTTTTCTGCTATACTATTTGCTTCCATTTTTAAATTTACAAATTCATGTCGATACCTTTCCAATTCTTCTGGACAAATTTTCAAACGTTTAAGGCATTTGAAAGATGGGTGGCTTTAGACTGAAGTGCTTTAGAGGCTGCATCGGTAGTTTGTAGAATTTTGCAATGGAAAACCAATATCATAATAAAATTGTAGTTTTCGATCTTCTTCTTGAGTGAAACAGCTTCATTTCTTTCATCTGATTTGTAATTTAACAGAATTATTTTCGTTAGCGCTTTTTGGACTTCAACAAACCGAACTTTTAAAGCAAAAACAGCATCATAACGTCCTGCCCATCTAGTAGGGTTTAATGTTTTTAATGTTATTGAAGTTGAAGACTCACTTTCTTTATTAGATATAAAATATTCCATCTTTTGATACTATGCCGGCCAAAAAAATTATAAATTTGTTGTGAACTGTATCAAAAAAATTTTGCATATCAATAACCTCTCTCACTGCATCATTGAGTACTAGATTTAAGTTATGAGCAGCACAGTGAACATATACGGCATTTGGTTCGACATCTTTTATGAGTTTTTGAACTCCACTATAAGTCCCTTTCATTGTCTTAGCACTATCATATCCTTGTCCTCGACACTTATTTAGAGGAATATTTTTGTCATTTATGGATTTAATAATTTGCTTGGACATTGCTAAGGCAGTTTGATTCTTAACTTCATGAAATCCTAAAAATGTCTCTTTAATGACAATCTTTTTCGATCATACAATAACGGTAAAGTCCACACATTTGATCAATTTTTGAAATATCTTGAGTTGTATCGAATATGATAGAGTAGAATGGTGTGGCATTTATTTCATTTATGAGTGCATTTTCTACTTTTAGAACCAGTACAAAAATTAGCTCATTTTGTATTTTTGGACTTAAGTATTTTATCTGGCCCTTTGGTTTACTTAACAATTCTTATAAAATCGGGTCGTATTTTCCTAATAATTCAACAATACTCAAAAAGTTTCCTTTGGAGCTTGGAGCTTGGATTGGCTAAATTACACGTTGAATGTGTCGGAGTAACATCAAGGAGTCTAGAAAGTACTTGGCGCCAAAAAGATTTTTCTTTTTTGATCATGGACTCTTGCTCTTCATCGAGTGTTCCATGTAGCCGCCACTGTTGATATGTAAGACAAGAATCCAGATGAATTTTCGATGTCTCGTGTCTTTCTATGGCATCTACAATATGTTTCCAGTCGTCATAGCCCTCAATCCAAACATTTTGTATTTTTTTAGATGCCCGATTTGCTAATAACCAACACGGTTCACAATACGCCTTCTGAATTATTAAAGAATAGGATGCCATGTACGTTCAAGTTTCACGCCAGACTTGGAAACAGTATAGTAATGTTTTTCTAGAAAAGATCTATTGTCGCTATCTTTTAAGAAAGGGCCCTTAGGTTGACAATGTCTGTTTTCAATCACGAACCTTTTCACTTGATCAGTTAGCTCTTTAAACTTACCATTATCAGTAACATATGGCGATGATACAATATTGTTCACGCTAAAATATAATTCTCTTTGATTTTTGCTAGTATCTTGTTGTGGTTGTTCTGGTTCTGGATAGACACTGGTGTTGGGTGCTGCATCTGGTAATTCTGGTATACTTTTAGTAAGGTCCACTTCTTCACTTTTGGAGCACTGCTCACTCGAGTTTTCATTATTAAAGTCATCATTCTTCAAGTACTGACTAATTTTAGGTAGCTTTTTATTTTTTCTTCAGTCTCCCTCTTTCTCTTTCGTTTTTCGCTCCCACTTAAATATTTTCTGGAACTAGACATTTTAATATCTAACTTTCACAATAAACTTTACTTTGCCACCATTTGCAGATTCAATAAAACAACAAATACGAAAAATCAAAGATACAAATGACCAATTGTCAAAACAATCACACAAAGAATACGCAGTCAATAGAGCCCTCATTAAAAAATAGCAAATCCGGGATTCCCCTAACATAGTGTTGCTAGCTCGCCCCAGCGGCAGTGCCACGAAAAAAGTACTTTCTTGGTTAATAAAATGAGGGAATTCCCCGGTCGTCAATGCTCACCCGCGCTGCCAACGTACCGCGACAAAAAATGTAGAAACCAATAGATGCGTACTAAAATTGATCAACATCTTTTTGTTTAGGATGTGTTGAAATGCTTAACGATTAACTTGAAATTGTATTATGGTCTTTAGTTGTCTCACTTTAATGGATTTTAAGCAGAACTTAAAAAAAAAAAAAAATATACTTTTCAAGTAAAATAAAATACTCAGGTACAATGTTAAACAATTATTTCTGAGCTCGCGGCCTCTTGGGCCGGGGCCCTCTTGGGTGGGGCCGAGTGGTGTGGGTGACCCGCCACAGGGGGTGGATCAACAGGCGCTTATAGCTCCCATTAAGTGGAGCCTTAGCCTGCCATCCCAAGACCGCAGTGCGTAGACTTCATGTCTACATCCTTCTCGAGGTGACCCTGTTTCTACTGAACACTGCGGATCTAGACTGGAGAGTCGATAAACACTCCTGAGGGTGGTGCTTCGGCGGCGCCCTCAGTACCGGGTCGGGGCCGATGAGGCTGCAGTGCCGAAAGGGCCTGGCCCGGACCGGGGGGGGGATGTCCCCATTTATGGGGACAAGTTGTGTTCCCCGTCCTCTGCGTGAGGGCGGGGGTCAGGCGTCGGGGTCACTTGCCCCTCTTCCAGGAAGGGTATTGTGACCCCGGAGGTGGAAAGAAGGAAAACTTTTAAAAACCCGTGAGGATACACGTAAAAATCTGAGGTGGAGAGAAGGAAAACTCGAAATGAAACCCGTGAGAAAACACGTTAAAACCAGAGGTGGAGAGAAGGAAAACTCGAAATGAAACCCGTGAGACAACACGTTAAAATCAAAGGTGGGAAGAAGGAAAACTTGTAAAAACCCGTGAGTAAACACGTAAAAATCAGGTGGGCGTGCTGACGCCCCTGCCGTGGTGTAGGCGGGGTGCGGAAGCCGCCACTTCGGAGGCCTGGGGTGTCCTTCGGGGGAAGGCGCCTCACCGATGGCCTCGGGATGGTGCGCGCGGTTGTTCCCGCGCGCCTCCCAGGAGAGCGGGCAGGTAAAACTGCCCGCAAACGGAGGAGGGCCCGGCTCAGGCTGGGCATAGCCGCCGGGGCCGCGGCAGAATGCCAACGCGCTCCCGTTGCCCCGGCATCAAGGCTCTCGAGGAACACCGTCAGGTTTTAGTGGGTAGACTCGGCCTAGCACCCTAATGTCGAGGAGTCCCACATACCCCCCTGCCACCCCCCTACGGCAGGACGGGATGCATAAAGCATTTCCTGACGCAAAAAAAAAAAAAAAAAAAAAAAAAAAGGGGCCCTCTTGGGTCGGGGGCCCGTGGCATTTTGCCAGCCCTGCCACCCTATAGTTACGCCACTGCCTCGCACGAAGTGATATTACACAATTTGCCAATCCAATAATGCAAGTCGTAAACAATACAAACATACAAACGCCGTATAATTCCAGAAATGCACTACATGAACGAGCTACACGTGTTAGACGGCGAACCCGGTGAATGGTTCGCATTTAAGGCGAAATATTATGACACGAAACAATATTTCAGTAATACTGAAAATGTAGCGAGATTACGCCACGCTATAAGAGGCCGAGATAGGGACGCCGTAAATATACACACAAAGCGATCCCGAAGAAATTGTTTTGACGCTGTAACGAAGATGTACAGGACCCGCCTCATCCCGCTCTAAGGTTAGCGTTGGGTTTCTAATGTCTGAAGGGGGTGGAGCGGATCTCCAGGGAGAGCATGGTCTAGCCATATCTTCACGGATGGCAGCCGGATCGAGGGGAAGGTAAGAGCGGCGATCTCTATTTGGAGAAACAATGCCGAAACCCGAACTCGAAAGCTCAAACTGCGGGACCGCTGCATTGTCTTCCAGGCGGAATTTCTGGCGCTGGCTGAGGCGACAGAGATGGTGTTAAAAGATGGGGATACCTTCTGCAGCGAGTTCAGCGATTCTCGTTCGGCTTTGGAAGCGATTGTGGGAGGTACTTCCCTCCACCCCTTAGTGGTCAAGGGCCGGAACGACCTAACAGCGATATCAATAGCAAATCCATTTTTTTCGATTTTGAGTTTGCCAGTGCAAAATATTCAATTTTTTCCCCTATATTTGTTGATCTCATCCTTTTTTCAAGAAAATGACTAAGTCGTAGTTTTTTAAATTCATAAAATCACTAAGTCCACCAAACTTAATTCACAAAATAATCTAATCCAAATTAAAGCAATGAATACCTGAATCCACCTATTTTAAACAAAAGTCACTAAGTCCATATATTTTTAGTCTTATGTATTGGTCACACAAATTAACGGTCGTTTGATATAAAATAACATACATACATATCCTAATGCCGTATCCCTAACGGGGTAGTCAGAGAGGACGGAGCGCCAAGCGTTGCGGTCCTTACATACTTCTTTCACTATTTCAAATCTCATTATTCTCCTCACACATTTTCGCCTAGATATGCGAGTGCTTTTGATATTTCTGTCGTCTAACACTCTACCTATTTGATCTTCATAAGTCAGCCTTGGTCTTCCTTGGTTTCTTTTACCACTCACTTTCGCTCTATAGATTTTCTTCGTCAGTCTTTCATCACTCATTCTTTCCATGAGCTCGAACCATTTAAACATTCCTTTCTTCATTTTTACAATAACACTGTCGTGCAACCCTGTCATACTGCGTATCTCTTCATTGCTTATTTTGTCCGCAAGGGTGACACCGCGCATACTTCTAAGAGATCGCATTTCTACTGCATTTATCTTACTTTCACTTGATTTCGGGCATATCCAGGCCTCACTACCGTGCAATCAAGTTGGCACCAACACCGCATTGTGTATGGCCATTTTGGCTGAGTTAGATATATTTACACTGCCTACCAATACAGACAGAGCACCGTTCACTTTATTGCCGGCTGCTACCCGTCTCCACATCCAACTCACATCTTCCATCCCTCGAAAACGCACTCCCCAGATATACAATTTCGTTCACTTGTTCTAGACATTTTCTATTTACCCATATATCGCACTTTGTCTGTACATCTTCTCTTTTTCTTTTTTCTCTCAAGTTTTATTCACAATGTAATAACGTAACACAATATCGTGTTGTGCTTGTTTAGCTTGTTTAGTTAACATAACAACGTAAAATAACATTTTTGTAAAATTAGTAAAATTTCTTTAAACTTCAATTTCTTTTAATTGAAAGGTGAAAAGTGTGTTAATTTGGAAGTATGAACTTAAACAAACTTAAACGGTAAGTAGTTTTTGTATTAAAATATTGAAATGAATTGCTTTTTGCAAAAATCGTAAATTACTGTTTTTGTTTGAGACTTATAAAAGAATGTGGCTCTGGTAGTGAATGGACTCAGGAAATTGAAAATACAGTCAAATCTTAAACATCGAGTATTTTAAATTCCGTCGACGTTACAGCTGAAATAAATAAGTGTCGTAATGTATTTTTTTAAATATCCACTATTAATAATAATTTCATGTATATATGTATGTAACTTTGTATGTTCTACCGGTTCTACGGTTAAGAAACGGTAAGTTAGATTTTTACAAATGAGATGTCAATCGTCTTGTCTTCCATCATTGCAGTGTTCTATATAAGCGATAAATCCGCTGTCTGCGTGAGGATGAGGATGTAATACGTTATGGGATACAAAAAAAGTTGTCATGTGCAATCAAGCTTAGTAATTTTTTTTCGTGCTTGTTTTAGTTTGAAGAGCGGCTTGATTCGGGAAACTCAATTATATAAAGAAAACACTTCTACTGTTAGTGAAATAAATGAAAAAAAAGTCAAATTTAATGAAAAAACGGGAGAAATAGAAACATATTGTTTTGTGATTTTATTCTAATTTTAATATTCTATGCAAGATCTCATCTTGTACCTAAAATTTAATGTTCTTATTGTAGCAGAATGTAAAAATTATAAATTTATTATTATTGTTTGGTCGTTAGATTTTTATTAAGATACTTTATAGAGATAGAAAATGTATCACTAAATCCAAGGATTTTTCTTAAGAAGTACCTTACTCCATTAATTTTGTGATAAGTCTAATATGGGAAATATTCAATACTGAACAATAATATACCAATAATTAATTTCTAAAAATATAAAGTAATTGCCTCAAACGAATAGATTATTATTAAAATTATTTTTTAAATTTCTAAAATTATTTTCTTTAAAAAAAACTATTTCTCCTAAAAACTGAATTATCTCAAAACAACGAAATTGGATTTAATGACTTTTAGATCTAAAGCATCCAGGTTTACTTGATAATTCTTTTTGTGTTACAAAGGTTAACCAATCGTGTGTCGCAGCTGGCAAAAGAAAGTCAATAAAATGAACAATCAGGTAACCAAATATCACTTTCATAGGTTTTGTAGTTACTTAGAAAAAATTTTTATGAAAAAAAATTAAACCGCCTTCAAAAAAAAAACACTGAAAAGTACAAAATAACCATCGTTTACTAAGCGAAACTCAAGAACAATTAAAATACAACTTTATAAATACGATACACACACTTATATAATTAAATTTGACAGTTACTGAAGTCGATGCCAAGCCTACCCAACTAATAGACTAACTAACTAATATTGTTGCACATTGAATTGGCACCGACTTCAATAACTGTCCAATTTTGAATTTAATTATATAAGTATGTTTATCGTATTTATAAAGTTATTTCAATTGTACTTGAATTTCGATTAGTAAAGGATAGTTATTTTGTACTTTTCAGTGTTGTTTTTGAAGGCGGTTTAATTTTTTTTTATAAAGTTTTTTTATTTCTCCCTTTTCAGTGATCTTGACCTAAATAAATATCTAGGGCAGGTCTGCAATTAACTTCTTTCTAATTTCATAGATATACAAGAGAATCATCAATATAAATGAAGCTTATAACCAGGTCCCGTTATTTGGTGTATCTTCGAAGTCCATACCGGAATACCGGTGAAATTTAAATGGAAATCTAATACCTAATAATAATCTAATACCTACCAAACAAAAAAGAATTTTCAAAATCGGTTCATACATGACGGAGTCATGAGGTAACAAATATACAGAAAAAAACAATATACAGTCCAATTTAGAACCTTCTTCTTTTTTTTAAGTCGGTTAAAAATTGAAATCCCCGACGTCAAAATTTCCAATGCGTCGCTGGTTGAGCGTTTTTGAATAATTTTGAGCGTTTTTAAATAAGTTTGCTGAAGCGGGCACACGTTTAATGAATGTGAGATTGAAATATATGTTTATTCATACATTTTTCTGTCGACTGCCAAATGCAATTTATGTATTTTCGTTCTATACTTCTTTTTCTGCAATGTAATGATTTTTTGAGAGGTTTTGAAATATTTCTCCTAAATTACCTGAGTAAGTTACATAAAATTGTAGTTAACAGGAAAACAATATAGTTCACTAAATACTGGCTAAGGGATATTTTATTACATGAATTAATATTCCAGTTACAACGATGTACGTTTGGGTGGCCAGATAGCCGGTGAATGTCCGTTGTTTAATCTTTTCATGACAATTTCAGTCATACGCAAATGAATGTTATCATACACTACAATGACCTTGGTTTATCTTCATTATTTTCACCCTGAGTAAATGTATGAGCATTATGTGATAATTTAGAAATTTTTTTTTATCTGTTACAGAAATACTAACAGAAGATCTGACCACAAATTGTAAAATGAAGCCATAAATTGTTACTGTCACATTAAATAAAATCGTAAGTAGCTAGAAATTATGTTCATTATCCAACATTAAAAATGTGTGCAAATCAAAAATACCTACCAGGTCATAAATAACGTAGTTATACATAATACTTAATAAATACTATAACATCAATGTCAATAGTAGTTACATACCTAAGCGAAAAATTGTGAGGAGAATGATGACTGATGAAATTTGAGACAAAAAAGCCTATGTAAAGATCGTGATGCTTCGCACTCCATTTTCTCTAATTACCCCGTTAGGGATTCAGCGTGAGATATTTAGGTATGTATCAATGGTTATTGGAATTAAACAGTGGCGTTTGTTAACATTCATGTAATTTAATTATAGCTGTACTGTACTGTATATGTATAAATTTTCTTATAGTCATCACTCTGGTCAAATGCATAATTGTATAAATCATGCTGTAAATTAAATTTTCTTATTTAAGTGAATGTAACCTATCCTTATGAGAAATAAATATCTTTAATCCGATATAATGGAGTGTCTGCGGTATTAAAAACATGAAAACCCCGGATTTCAGTTACAGTAAACGAAATTTAAAAATTCAAAATAGAATGTTTAGCTAATCTTACTACTATCCTACTTATAATACTATCCTACTAATATTATAAATGTGAAAGTTTGTGAAGATATATGAAAGTTTGTTACTCTTTCAGGCAAAAACTTCTTAATGGATTTTATTGAAACTTCACCATAATGGATATGCCTGAATCGAGTGAAAGTAAGATAAATGCAGTAGAACGCTGTATCCCGCGTGAGATATTTATGTATGTATGTATCAATGGTTTTTGGAATGTAATTAGAGAGAATGGAGTGCCAAGCATCACGATTCTTACAAAGACTTTTTTGTCTCAAATCTCATCAGTCATCATTCTTCTCATAATTTTTCGCTTAGGTATGTAACTGCTATTGACATTGATGTTATAGTATTTACTATTATGTATACCTACGTTATTTATGACCTAGTAGATATTTCTGATTTGCACACATTGCTAATGGTGACTAATGAACATAATTTTTAGTTATTTGAGATTTTTTTTATGTAACAGTAACAATTTGTGGCTTCATTTTACAATTTGTGATCAAAACTTCTGTTAGTATTTCTGTAACAGATAACAATTTTGAAGTAAAACTTCTTTAGGCACGCTTGGCTTGGGGAGTAAGCTGGCGAATGCATGACGAGAGCGTTTTTGATGTATAACATCTTTCCTCACTTTCCTGAAATCTGTGGGAGTGATTTCGTGAAAAGGGACGAAAGTGTGTGCAGGAAGCCGGGGAAGCTCGCGCTATCGCGCGATTTGACCAATGAGCGCGCGGTGGTAGAATTGGCTGTCGGATGGTACCAATCAATTTTCCGAGAGGTTGGTACTGTCAGCAAACAGTGTGATGAACTCAAGTTCGAAATGTTTCGACAACTAACAGTGGTACAGTTATTGACGCAGTTTTAACGGTTTTTAAATACTTTGAAATCACAAGTATACATTCTGTCAAGAAAGTATCGGGAATGGATGATTTGTTTATGGTTCCAAATTCAATTTTTTGTTTTTTTTTTGTTGTTGTTAGATTGGCACAACTGTTTTCCATTTTGGCGCGGAGTTTGAGTTGCATCTGTTATTTAGATTAAATACAGTGCTGTTTTTAGTTATATCATTCTAGTGTATATTGCGAATTTCATAATGGACAAAAACATCGAACAAAGAGTTTGTCTCAAATTTTGCATCGCCAATGGAATTTCGTGTTCAAAGTCACTGAAAATGTTACAAAAGGCTTACGGTAAATCGACTTTATCAAAAACACGTGCTTATGAGTGTGGTACAAAGCGTTCAAAAGCGGTCGAGATGTGATGGAAGATTTGCTTCGCTCTGGTAGGCCATCAACGTCTGCAACTGAAGTTAACATCGCAAAAGTGAAGGAAACAATCACTAAACTGAAAATGCTCATTCAAGTTTGAGAGAGATAGCCGCCGAACTTTCTGTGTCTCACGAGTCGATCCGTACCATTTTAAATAATCACCTGGGTATGAAACATGTTGCCGCTCGGCTAGTCCCAAAAGACCTGAATTTTCTTCAAAAACACAATCGCATAAGAGTCACTGAGGACATGCTAGAACGAATCAATTCTGACCCAACATTCATGAAACGCATTGTTACTGGTGACGAGACGTGGGTTTACGAGTTTGACATGCAAACTAGTCAACAAGCTTCGGAGTGGCGCCTTCCAACTGATCCGAAACCGAAAAAACCACGCCAAAGTCGATCAAAAGTCAAAGTCATGTTGACTGTTTTCTTTAACTATCGCGGTGTTGTGCACTCGGAATTCTTGCTGGAAGGTCAAACGGTAAATAAAGAATATTATTTGGGCGTTATGCGGCGTTTAAGAGAGCAAATTCGACGAAAAAGGCCAGATTTGTGGAAAGAAATTTTTTGGATTTTGCACCACGATAATGCACCTTCGCACAAGGCTATCATTGTGAACGAATTTTTGACCAAGAACTCAACAAATACCATCGAACAACCACCTTATTCACCAGATATGGCTCCAGCCGACTTCTTTCTTTTTCCTAAGCTCAAATTACCACTTCGTCGCACCCGTTTTCATTGGGTAGAAGACATAAAGGAGAATTCGCGGCGAGCACTGATCTCAACTCCGGAAAAAGCGTTTAAAAAATGTTTTGATGATTGGATATAGCATACTTTGAAGGTGATAAAATAAATTTGGATGAATAACTAACATTTCGTGTATTATTGATCTTTTCCCGGTACTTTCTTGACGGAGTGTATGTCTCATATTTTAGTTATCATAAGTCTATTGTCTCCGCTCTCCCTCAACTTTAACAAAATAACTGTCTTCTATGAAGAATTGCATTATTCCTAGTGTTAATTAAATAAAATACAATTTTCATTAAAAATAAGTATTCTTCGTTACGAAAAATCATTTCAAATAATATCTGAATCATTTTTTTTAGGATATAATGTTAATGTTGCTATTTACCAAGGTGAGATGTTAAATGTTACACATCATATGCGACTACTGTAAGGTTCACTCGTTTTTTTTTCTAAATTATCATATAAAGCTCATAAATTTACTCTGGGTGAAGATAATTGAGATTAACAAAGTCATTCTAGTGTATGATAACATTCATTTGTGTATAACTGAAATTGTAATGAAAAGAATAAACAACGGACATTTACCGGCTCACTTTAAATTCTAAAGAGCAAGTTCCCAAAAACAGTTTCTTCCGTAGGCTCCGCCCTCAAACTTTGCGACTCGAACGCACATATATATGACTGGAATATTAATTCGTATAATAAAATATCCTTTAGCCAGCTGCAATCCTGTTAGCTACAACTTTATGTAATTTACTTAAGTAATTTAGGAGAAATATTTAAAAACTTCTCAAAAAGGCATCACATTGCAGAAAAAAATATTATGGAACGAAAATACATAAACTGCGTTATGGTTTTAGGCAGTCGATAGAAAAATGTATACTGAAATATATATTTCGATTTCACGTTCATTAAACGTGTACCCGCCTCAGCAAACTTATTTAAAGACGCTCAAAATTTTGGCAGCCGAGTTAATACGCTACGTGTATGCTACTACGCTTCGGACATTCACAGTAACATGCAGGTACAATACATAGCCTGCTATATTACACAGCCTGGCCTCAGATTGCCAGGTAGGTTATTCTTCGGCTAGTTATAATATTTTTCAGAATAAGCTGTAAAAAAATATAGTAGGTACACTTCAAAAAAATTTAATGTTTTAAAAAAACATTTTCTTTGTCTAGTGTCATTTGCTTTATCGCATTCAGTTTTTAAATTAATGTAGATCAAAACTTCTTTTCAAGACAGAAGCGCGTTGGATTACAATTACATTTACATTCACACGCACATCACATTAGCTGAAACTCGAAATGTTGCAAAATAACGATTGATTCATCCAACTGAAAAATAGTGTTTTTGCGTTCTATATATTTCTTCAATAGTGTATAGTACGCAGACCCGAAATACAGTACAATACTGTGTGTATATTTTAGTACGGTTGGTAACTCTAGTTTGGCCATAATTACTATTACAATTAAAAAATAGTAATATTACTGCTGTTGTGTACTGTACTGTGTAATATTATATATAAACATTTGAATTTGGAACCTGTCATTCTCATATGAATATTCATAGTGTTTTCTCCTTTTCGCCAAATACGATTTTTGAAACTCTCCATCCGCTTGGTATTAGTCAAATGTTTGTGTACCGGGCTATTGACAGGTACTCGTATAATGAAACGTCTTCTGTTTGTGACAGAAAAAGATCTGGTCGTCCACGTAGTATTCGTTCTAAAAAGGCGATCAAAGCAGTGAAGGAAAGAATCCGAAGAAATCCTGTCCTAACGCGAAAGATTTTATCTAGGGAAGTGAATGTAGCACCCAGAACCATATCGCGTATTTTAAACGATGACTTGGGACTTGCAGCTTATAAGAAACGTACTGGTCATTACTTAACCGATAATTTAAAAATGAATAGGGTGGTAAAATTAAAACAACTTTTTAAGCGGTTAACAAAAGGAGGTCACAGAAAAGTTTTATTTACTAACGAGAAATTTTTTACTATCGACCTACATTTTAATAAGCAGAATGAGCGAGTTTATGCTCAAAGTTCTAGAGAAGCTTATCAATTAGTCAGTAAGGTACAAAGTGGCCAATATCTGGCTTCAGTGATGATTTGGTGGGGTGTTAGCTATCAAGGAGCGACTGAGTCATAATATTGTGAAAAAGGTATCAAAACATCGGGCGAGACGTATCAAGATACGATTCTTGAGAAGGTAGTTAAGTATCTTAACAACACCGTGTTTCATAATCAAGAATGGTCCTTTCAGAAAGACTCAGCACCGGGTCATAAAGCTCGATCCACACAAGCGTAGCTGGAAAGGAACGTTTCTGACTTCATTAGAGCTGAAAACTGGCCACCATCTAGTCTCGATCTTACTCCACTTGATTATGATTTATGGTCTCTTTTAAAAAGTACGGCATTCTCAAAAAGCCATGATAATTTGTAGTCCCTAAAACAATACATAAGATTGGCAGTGGCAAACTATCCTATAGAGAAAGTGCGTGTTTCAATCGATAACTGGCCACAACGTTGAAAGGATTGTGTTATGGCCAATGGAGACCATTTTGAATGAACTTCATATTTTTGAAATGCTATTATATTATTCTTGAGATTATATTATATACTATTATAAAGTAACGCACACTGCATTTATAAACGTTATATGTAATAGAAAAAAAAAAACGACTTTTTCCTTGTAACAATATTTATGGCAAGACTAGGTAGTATAACATACTGAGTTAATTAAATAACCTCTTAGTACGAAATTTTTGTCAATATACCTGACAACTTTTAATCTACGACCTATTTCAAAATTTAATACGTTCCCCTAAAAATATTTTTCACGGGCAACGGTACGGGTTTACAAGGGGGCAGTCAACAACTCATGCGGGAGCAAGTTTGATTAAAATTGGTGTTTTTTGTGATCTTTCCAAGGCTTTTGATTATGTTAGTCACGAAACTCGATGTCGTGCTCTCATATTCGTCCGGCCGGAAGCAAAAAGTGAGTGTGAATGGGGTTTTGTCTGTTGGTTCGAAATTAAAAATGGGCGTTTCCGAAGGATCGTTCCTGTTTTTAGTCTTCATTAATGTTTTTCTATTTATGCTCAGGGACTTATGCGAAATAGAATACTATTTCGCATATTATTTACTGATGACACTTCAATGTTATTTAAACTAGACAGAAAAAACCTAGATTTTACCTGGGTGAACAGGATCCCAATAGATGTCTCGAAACGGTTCACAGTTAATAATTTACCACTAAATGCACAGAAAACGAAAGGTATTAGGTAAATATTACCTTTCTAATGTATCCAGAATCCATGATAAAATAGAACTGGGTGAGAAACAAATTATTAAAATACGTAATCTTCTCTCCGAAAGAATGCGTATTGTACTCTGTGAGTCTTTGGTTCTATTGAACCATCAAAAATCCTTTTCTTCATTTTTAAATAACGCTTTCATTGCATTTCCTATCCATGAGGATACACCGCACATATTTATTATTATTAAATATTTACACTACAAATTAAAGCGGACAGAGTACGGTCGAATTCATTACTAACGTTTGATAAGCTTCTTTACATCCAATTCTCATCATCTATCTTTTGATAGCTAACGAATCATTTATTCATATCAAGTATTGCACACTTCGAATCTTACCAAGAATTGGAACTTTAGTTTTTTTTGCATTTAAATTCAACTTTTTTCGCTTTACGTTCATCTTTTATAATATTGTTAGGATTCGTCCTGCTATTGACGACATTACAAGCACAGCATCATCAGCATATAAAACGACTTTCAATGTTTAAAAGTTAGTAATTTTCAAAAACCGCACATACAAACAGACACATATTAAGTTGGCCTTTCGAATTATGAAGGTACACAAGACCAGACGATATGTTGCCATGTAGTAGAGTCTTTTACTATGATATAATGATTATCCACGACATATTAAGGCAGAAGATCGTATCGTTTCAAATATAATATTCACCATGTCTTGATAAAAGGCACTTTTACCGTTTATCCTCAAGATTCTTTCTTACCAAATATTTTAATATAATATCTATGAATTTGAAATACTGATCCTCTGATCTATATCCATAACTTTTGTAAAGATATATTAAGATCAATACTTCAAATACCATTTGCCAGACATATGGGCAGGCGTGAGTGCAATGTGCGATCTCATATTAAAAGAAACACCTACAGGAGAATAACTAGGTAGTGCCAACTCAAGATCGGTTAGGAATTAGAAGAAATAGACGGATAATTTTCAGTATGTATGTAAGTACTTAGCTAAATTAAGTATCTCAAAAGACATTCACATTGGCATCCTTGGATGTGATCTTAAATCATTCAAGCTATACTGAATTGTCTTTTTAGTTACGTTTTGATTCATTTGTAGATATCGTTTGCGCCAAGTTTAGTTACTGTTGTAATCAGAGAGTATCATGTCATGACATGAACATATCATGAAAGATGGCCTTAACTAATTGAAAAAAATATGAGAAATACGATGGCTACTTAAATGTATATTAAAGACATGTAAACAATCATGAGGCCATTACGGTAAGTGCAGACGCGATCGAAGGCAATCTATTAAAAGTTTGCGGACAACCGCCGTTCAGATTGATTGAAGAGCTTATTTTATTTGCTGTGTGTCTCACGGGGCACTAATGGAACTGGCATTTACTTTCGAGTGAGGGTTTTTATAGAACGAATGATTTTGATACAAATTAATACTGAGATAATATACTCGTACCTATTAACTTCTATATTATACGTATGCTTTAGTGTTAGAGGTACGACAGATACAGAGGTATGTAGAGACTAAAACATAGGTGAAATAGAAATGTCAGTATTTTAGTATTATAGATATTAATATAAAAATAATACTTTCACAAATAGCGGATTCTCAATCATTAAATGTATACCACGGCTGTTATTTAAATATAATTACGTATTTGTGATGTTCACACACAAAAAGCCTATTAAAAAGACAAAAATAATTTCGCGTACTTAGTCTACCATCTCCTATTTAGAGAAAGAGCATCAAGGCATAACAAAATTGCACTTTGACTCAACTTTTGGGGAATTACTTATATACTTACTTTCCTATGGATAGTAGTCCACGTAGTACAGTTGTACTTAGGACTTGGTATCTACCTACTACTTCATAATTGTTCGACTTACGCTATAAGTTATCTACATACATAGTTTGCCTGTAGCAATAGTAAGATTATGTATACCTAGTGAGGACATTAGTTAGATATTAGGTATCTTTAAAAGGATTACACGGAAGCCCTAAGTGTGCGTTCGTGACCCGTTTGCTATCGACGGCGCATGCTTATGCTTCATGTTGTCTGCAAGTTAACTTCGTCTAATTTAATAATAGTATGTAGTAATAGTAATCTTTTACCAAGGGCGAAATATGGCAGTCAGTGTTATTAGCTTGACGAGGCATAGTCGGGTGGTTCAAATTATATCGGTTGTGGAAATGAGTGACGTTCCGGAAGTGGTAGTGGACCGGTGCAATGGAATAGATGATGACACCGACTCAAAGAGTGATGCCAATGTCCATCAGAAGGAAGATGAAGGGTATGTTGGAAATATTGTATACATTCGCTTCTAATCATTTGTAATACAGTTATATAATTAATAGTAGACTAGCGTATCCAGTATCCACGTTTTTATTTCAATAATAAAAGTGGTATTTTAACGACAACACATTTTGTCAATGTGTATAAACATTTATGTTCATTTACACGCAGGCGTAATAGTTTTACCGAATGGAAATTGATTATTGATTATCCATTGATGGGATAATTAATTCTACGTCAATAAAATATCTGAGTAAAGAAATGAAACTAAAATAATCACGAACACCGTACACGACAGACAACGAAAATTCGACAGTAAGTGCACTTATTAGAGTGCGAAGAGTTTGAATTAGCTTTTTCTATTTGTAGATTGGCCATTGATCCTAAACTGGGCTGCCGTGTACGTTTCCCGAGTGACGTCATACGAGAAATGTGAGTCATCTTTCAATGTTCGCACCTGAGGGATCCTATTCTCGTTAAAAAATTAGAAATTTCTAAATTTTGGGTAACGTCGTATAAATTATTTATATCGATATTGCTATTGAAAATTATGGAAAGAAACGATTTCTAACTAATTTGTGAATCATAGATCTTTATCTGATATATTTTATCCGATATTTTTAAGAAAGTTCAGTTTTTTTAACGACAGTAAATCCCATATACAATTACTACCTGACCTGTCAACTGATGTCGTGATATTTTCGTACATTCGATACTTACATCAGAATATTCAGGAGTGTTTTTATATGCCTTTAGATATATTACAACGTCATATTTTAGTTTTAAATTCCAAAGTAGAAAGCAGAAATGTCTATAGAAAAGTTACTAATAACAATGACGAACTGCTATAATGAAATAACTCGTGGCTTCTCCCTTGCGGAGTTGGCAAATGGTCTATGTATAAGCTAGACGTAGATACAGCAACTCAATGTTCAAGGCCGACTAGTTCAGTAGTTTTTGTCTAAAAGGAATACAGGCCAATGGGCAACTTTGCATTTTTATAGTGTTATTAGGAAGTAAAGCTATACATACAAATATAAACCTACCTGTATACATAATATGTTTAATATCTTATATCACATACATATATACCCACACCTTTATTATTAGTATTTATTAGTATTTTTTATCAATGCTCACATACATAAATTACATAAATGTACATGTTATTTCATATCTCCGAAACTGTTCACCGCTGCGTTGAAAGACGTCTTCAAACTTCTGGACTGGAAAGGACTCGGCATTAATATCAATGGCGAGTACATCACCAACCTTCGTTTTGCCGATGATTTTGTAATTATGGCTGAAACCCTGGACGACCTGGGCGGAATGCTGAATAACCTCAGTAGAGCCTCCGAAGAAGTGGGTCTCAGAATGAACATGGATAAGACAAAAATTATGTCGAATAACCGTGTTGTACCCACTCCTCTAAAAGTAAGACACTACGCTCGATTTTGTTGACGAATACGTCTACCTAAGACAAACAGTCCAGTTAGGTAGATCCAACTTCGAGAAAGAAGTTACTCGTCGAATCCAACTCGGCTGGGCAGCGTTCGGGAAATTACGTAATATCTTCTCGTCCAAATTACCGCAGTGTCTTAAGCCGAAAGTCTTCGACCAGTGTGTGTTGCCAGTGATGACATACGGAACAGAGACGTGGTCGCTTACTACGTGCCTCATAAGACGGCTCAAGGTCACACAAAGAACAATGGAGAGAGCCATGCTCGGAGTTTCCCTGCGCGACAGAATCAGAAATGAGGAAATCCGCAGGCGAACCAAAGTAACCGACATAGCTCAACGAATTGCTGCACTTAAGTGGCAGTGGGTGGGGCACATCGCTCGCAAAACCGATGGCCGTTGGGGCGGAAAAGTTCTCGAGTGGCAACCGCGTACCGGAAGACGCAGCGTTGGTAGACCCCACACAAGATGGACCGACGACCGACGATCTGGTAAAGGCCGGAAGTCGTTGGATGCAGGCAGCGCAGGATCGGTCTTTGTGGAAATCTTTGGGGGGCGGCCTTTGTCCAGCAGTAGACGTTTATCGGCTAATATGATATGATGATGATGACATGTTATGTATATGCGGGGAAAGAATTATTGAAATCGGTTGAGTAGTTTTTGAGTTTATCCATTACATACAAACAAACAAAGTTTACCTACCTCTTTATAATATTACTATAGATATAATATATTATCCTATTTTAACTAGGCCGTTGCCGTGTTTTTTTATCAGTGCTCACATATGTTACATATGTACATATTATATGATTAATATGTAGGTATGTATGTATTGTATATAAAATATATATTTCCCATTTTAACTGGTGCGTTGCCGTTGGCGTGGTGCTATCTGCTAGGCGTTTGTTTTCCAAGCCGAGGACCTGTTCGATTCTTGGTTAGATAAAAATAGGAAACAAATTTTTCTATAATGGCTTGGAGTCTGAGTCTCACTGGAAGGTCCTCTAGTTAACGGACTGGGAAAGTTCTCAGTAACACCCATAGTAAGTACTAAATATCATACTACGGTGCAGTACCAACAGTCCAAGTCTAAAGATAAGGTTGGGGTCACAACATTGCTGTAAATTGTCTTGAGTATTATTATGATGTAGTGCGTAATACGAAATTCAGAGGTAGAGATTCGTAGGATCATTCATACAGAAACTTAGATTACATAAAGATTTGCAATAATATTAGAGTATTGCATTGAATAGCCGGACGCTCCCGTTGACACGAACTTAAATTTTCGAGATTGTAAATACTGTTAAGTTTATAGGTAATTATTAAATTGTTAAGTAATGTCCACTAGGGATTGCAATCAGTTTAAAATTTTTTAATATTTTTTCGAAGTCTCTCTGTTTTTTTGCAGCAGAGTGGGATCCCGCAATTCAGCGGGATTCTCCATAATTTTAGGAACTGTGGGATTCCACAACAGCTTGCGGATCCGCAAGTATCAAATCGCCCAAATTCATTCGAACTTGCCGCCTTAAATTCATTTTCGGCGCGTCATGCGACGCGTGTTGACGCGCGCGACGTTGCCGTTCAGTCGTTTGTTTTGCATCTTGCATTGCATATACAAGTACCCTACCCTACCATACTCTAATAACTGCAGACACGACATTTCGATTTATTTTAGAGAAACTGCAAAAGTAAGACGCAGTTTTAAGCAATGAACTATCCGAGGCGCTATGTGCACGAGTGAAAGAAAGACGTAGTGAAGTTACTGCTAAATTGATTTACTTGCAGCATCCAATAAAGTATGACCAAGATTTGTAAACGCCCAATCTTACATTTGTAATTTCGAAAAAGAATAAGTTACGGCAAGAAATGAAAAACCTTTCATGCCGAGTCATTAAAAATGATGCTGAAAATGTAGATTATACAACTTGCAGATGATGTAGATGTAGATAATAGCCAACAGTCTCTGAAAAATGATTTAACTTTACATGAGGAATTAGAAATGCAGCTAAAGCAAGACAATGAAGATTACACTAAACAAACAGGAACTAAATCAGAGAAAATGAGCGATACCTATACGGTTTTTTTAAAAATATGAACTGAATATGAATTAAATGATTTATTAATTACATTTTCCAATAAAATTATCATTTTCGAACATTTTAAAAACATATTGTGAGCCTTCACTAGCTTTATGAATCTCGACCCTATTTCTTCACCTGTGTCACTTCTCAACTCGTTCATTATCTGGAAGTATCTGGTCTTATTGCACAATAATATACAAGTACCATAACAAATAAAATGTAAAACTGGGTAAAAAAATTCGAATATGGCATCACTAATCAAATTCTTGTCTATAGTTTTAATTTTAGTTTAAAACTAATAAGCTATAAACTAATAATGAAAAATAATAATTTAGAATGATGTTTACGGTGTGATTTGTTACTCCATAGATTTTATTTGCGTTCTTTATTCTAATTTTGTATATTTCTGAGCTAGAATCTGACATATTGGACGTAAATACGAATTGCACGAAAATTATGTGAATTATGTGATCGCCATTGTTAGAATGACATGACAAGTAAGTGAATTCACTGACTTACGAATACTTCATTTTTCGGTGCTGTTGCTCTATGTATTTTTTTAAATCTAAGACCATAGCAAAGAATATTTATTTAAATAAAAAAAAAACTGTAACCTTCGCGGGATCCCGCGGGATCTTTTTCATAAACTGCAGAAATGTATGGTTACGCTATTAACACAGTACAAGTAAGCATACAGTATTCTATCTTCATACAAACGCTCCCAAACGACGCGCTCGAAATCTCGGCATTTCTCGCCATACGACAGTCGCGAGTGCGCCGCGGCCGCGGTTGTCGGCGTACGGTGTGAGACGCGTCCGCGCATTTACTGACTAAATATTACGTCAATCAAGTTTACGAGCATAATGTTCAGTGTATGGATGTTTGAATACATCTATATCGAAACCGGAAATATTTTTCTGTTGCTAATTTGTAGGAAATATATTATCATAATGATCTAGTTACTTCGTTGCTGATTTTTTATTATACTGCACACAAAATGCATTTTTTTGTCCATTTCCACCATACTAACTCACAAACTTTTGAGACTAGATATAAAATACTAGTAAAATTATATAAATAAAAACGTATTAAATTTGCAATAATATAAAATGAAAAGATACTGTGACAATTTAATATAGTACCTATTATCAAATACGTAACCCAAGAAAAACATTCAGTCCAAGTCAGTTGCCCTATTGCGTGTTTACGTACCAAACGACCGTAGGTAATTATCTCTAGGACACTGCCGAGATAGAATACTATATGCTTACTTGTACTGTGCTATTAACGCGCGTAGGTAACTAAGCATTTTGCACATTCTTTTTCAATCACTTTATTTTAATTCACTTTGTAATCTCTTAAAATAAATTAGTAGACGAGTGTATTATCAATCATTTAAGCTCCAACGAATTTCAAAACGCAAATGAACTTTCAACCTAAGTGCAATCTTCTTATATAGTAAAATGTCAGGAGCGTGTTTGGACTTGAACTTGATCATGATTTCGTTTGTGTTAAATCGCGTATATGCGTCAAATACAGAGCAAGTCAAAACGTGCCTGTACTTGTACGCTCGAACTCATTATCTTGCATGAACTTGTCCATGCTTATTGACTTGCCAAGTTTTTCAACTTGTACGAACTTGTGCCCGCTCATCGACTTGTTGAGATTTATAAAAGTACAACAATGATACTTTCTATTCAAATATTAGTCCTTCTTATACCAAGCTGGTACACGTAACACAACTTATACAGTATCTTGAAAGTTTCAAATAAGAACTTGTGTTAATTAATAGGGGTCGATTTTTAGACCTCGTCGACCCCCAAAATCAGTTTTCTTTATGTCGACCCCTGGGAAACTGATTTCGACCCCAAGGGGTCGATATCGACTACTTTGGGAATCCCCGGTTTAGATAATTCCATTTGAAGGTCAAGTAAGTTCCAATGCGAAGTGGGGTGAATTATCGAACGAGTCTCGCTTGGGTGATTCGAGTTTTTACAGAATTGCATGGCTTATTTCAAAGACTTGTAGATAAAGTAACTATTCTTCAAAGAGATTGTAATCACTACGTTCTAAGCTGTGGTTTTAAGTGACGGCACTTAGCACAATAATTTCTGCTAGCTATGTTAGACCGCAAATCAATACCACAACGGATATAAAAACAATTACATGTACCAACCTACCAACATAAAATTAGTAATGTTCACCTAGTTATCGATAGTAGTGCTATCAATTGATCAATTATCTGGTATGTACTCACACCCTAATGAATTTTAGATTATTAATAAAAATAAATGAATTAAGGAAGCGACAGAGGTATCTAAGGACCGCGAATCTTGGCGTTCCGTCCTCTCTGACTACCCCGTTAGGGATACAGCGTGAAGATATGTGTGTATGTATAAATGAAAAATTGTCAATGTATTTTTTCAATTAACATAAATAGACAAACAGTAAGCAAAACAATCAATTAAAAAGTAAAAATTTAAGTTAGCATTGAAAGCATAACAAAAACGTAGATGCAATCCACATTAAAATTAACGTTACAGTAAAAACTTGGTAAAACAGTATTTGTGGATAAATCTCTGTACTATATACACTAAACAGATTTATGTATTTATTTATTATATGTATTTATTTTGTAGAGAAAGATAAAATTGAAATCGTTCGAAGCTCGAAAATTATAAAATTCTGAGTTGTTGCTGCTATACTTTGGAAACCATAGCAATAATTTTGTACGGCATTTACTCTTCACTTATTTTATACTATACGGGGAAAAGTGGTATTCAAAAGCTCGTAGCCCCAATACGACGACATCATTTAGCTTTATACTGTGTTGTTTAGCACGATCATTTTGTCTGACCTTGAAAAAGTCGGTACGCGCATAGGGATAGAAATAGCTTTGTCGCTTTCTTCAACGTTGCATGCGGATAAGTTAGTGTCTTTCTTGTGTGAATGAAACGAAATACATAACGTAGTCTACAAGTTTCAGTAAAACTATGCTAACTAATGGTAAGCGGGTCTTATTGATTAAAAGACACCAGCCCGTATCCTAACTCCCAGATAACTTTTGTTAGAGAAATTGTTTAAGTGCGGCCATCATCTTCAAACTTATCTGAAACGATAAATCTGATGTCAGTTTTGTCTGAACTAAATAAACACTCCACTCATACATTCTCCGATCGAACCGACTACGCTTCAGTTCGGCCTGTTAGCCGCACAAATTAGAAAGATTATGTGTTAGTCGTCAAGGGCAGGCATGCGTACCACAATGGACTTAGAATTGAGCTGCTTTATATAGGTTTCTTTTGGCATTAAAGAAAAAAGAAAGGAAATCTCGATATTGGGTAAAAGATTGACAGAAGGCAAACATTTTCACATATTAATTTATTGAATGAATTAAAGATTACGTCAAAAATATTTGATTACTTGATTTGAGCGTAATTACTTGAGAATGAATAAAGATCTGCATTAACTTTTGTTTCTTCAATGATACGAAACCAAAATATAATTTTAAGAGTAATTATAACATCAAATGAAAGGCTCGATCGACCTATCTAAAGGTGAACGGCATACACTTTACGATTCGATCGTCTATTCAGATAAATTTGAAGCATTTCTTGCAAACCGTGATCGTCGCATCAAATCAATCGGAACTGAGGAAACGTTCATACACTTTCAGATATATCGTCCACTTAGATAAATCGTATGTTTTGAGACGATGAGCAAAAGGTGATTGGGACCTCTAATAACTTAAGTATTCTTGTGTTTTCTCTTATAATACATATTCTTTATTTACGTATTTGAACATAGTTATTATATACGAACCTCGCACCATTTCTTATTGACTGACCGTTTAGGTAAATAAAACACATTTTGACAGCATTTCTTTTCAAAGCGCAACCAATGTATTTAGATTCTATGTTTTTCTTACTCTCTTAGACCAGCATCACGGAATCACGGTATAACAATATTCCCTTATTAGCATAGAAGCGTTCACTATTTCATAAGTTTTAAAATTGTGATAAATAAATTAAGCAACATCTTTTTTAATATGCGCAAGAAGAGTTTAGGTTTAAATAATTTCAACGTAGCAACACGATTTGGCTCTTTTGAAGCCCGTGACGTCATCCAGCTGTCTCGAACAGCCTCTGACGTATTCACACGTACTCTCCTGCATCATTCATTCATAATCGTTTTAATTTACGGTTAGTGCACACTTCACCGTTGCCACATTATGTATTTATTGCTTTCAATATTTAATTGCTATCAGTGCTGTGTTGACATAAAACGTAGCGTAGCATTGATGACCTATTAATATTACAAAGATTGATCCAACTTTTTCTATAGGGCTTTTTGTTACTTTTACAAAACAAGAATTCGGTTGTTAAAAAAAGTTTCGGTTGTTAAAAAAAGGAAATAACGTAAGAGGACATACATAATAGATGTGTTTTAAATCGTTTCTACGACATACAGTACCCACCTTATAATTACATGATTATGAAGAAGCTACTGTATTTTGTAGTTCGAAATATATTACCATGTAGACTAGCAAATTATGACAAAGATTGTAAATATCTATCTATATCTTGACAAAGATTGTAAAAGATTGTAAATTTACGACATTATAGCAATTTTGCTATAATGTCGTAAATTATAACTATATAATGTTTTATATTATTTGTTGACGTTGTTTACAGTGCACGTTGTTTTTGATTTTAAGTATAATATTTATAGGTTAAATGAATAAATAATACAAAATTATGACATTTCATTGCAAAATAGAATAAAAATAAACAAAACTTCGTTGTTTATGATAACTTGTCCACTATGCGTTCAGGTGCAAGTAAACCTAATGTCACAATGGCAAATGCGTAAGCTTTGATTACAACTGAACGGCAGTTACAAGCAAATAAAATTGCTGTAGGCGCACATCACAAAGTTAACTATGGAGTCCCATTGTTCTATTAAATTTTTTTTTTCTCGTAAAGAATTTAATTTACAATTTAGTGCTTTTATTTTATTCTATAGGATGCAAAGCCTGAAAGAACATTAACTAATATTTTTTTGATTTTACGTAAAAATGTTTCAGTAAATGTGATTGTATTGTTGGAGTTTGTGAGTTTGTGTTGATGTGTGTATGATGTGTGTGTGTGTGTTGTCTGTAAGCATAATATCTATATCTATGATTATGCAAAATTTGTATCTTGTAAGAATCTGGGATATTCACTACTGGAATGTTATGTGAATGTTTAAGTAAGTTATTAAGTACATGACAGCACTTATAATAATAACTTAGTACTTGGCAACCGAGCTTTGCTCAATGTCTTTAAGGTTTGATTGTACATAAAAAAAGTCTGACCACATTACAGGATTCGAACCCGTGCACTTTGCTGTGGTTGACCTACGTTCTAGTTACTGTGCTATTGAGAAGTAAACTCTGTCGCGAAATTACCAATCTTACTTTGCGGACAATTTTCAGGTTTTAAATATGTAAAATCTAGTTTAATCTCTAAAATCTAAAAAATAGTAAAATGTAGATCAAATTTTAGCGCCCGAAAATCTCTATATTATTTTCACTCGAACAAAAAAAAAACATAAAAGGGGAAACACCATTGAAAAGCGAAGCATTCGTGAGTTGGTGAATTCACTCAATTACTTGTCAGTTGTCACATCGTTCTTCATCACATACTTCGCATGGTTTTCGTGCAATTCGTACATGTAATATTTATGCTCAAATTGCAAGATTCTGGCTTAGAAACATGCAAAATTAGATTAAACAATTTGTTTGCTTCGGTTCCCTTGGTTTTGTTAGCAAACAAATCAAACCTTAAACACTATTTTAAATTGTTATTTCAAAATAAAACTAAAATTAAAACTATATATAAGAATTTGTTCAGTGAAGGCATATTTGAATGTTTTTATCCAGTTTTACATTCCGCTTCTTATAGTAACCTATACATATATTATTATGTGTTAACACCAAATATTGCCAGATAGCAGATAATGAACGAGTTTAGAATGCGAGGCAAAGGCACAGTACAGACATAACAGTAGAATGATTTCATAGAAAGCTAGCGTATGTGGTTGACCGCTAATACGCACGCGCCGTGGCACGCACACAACGGCAATATTTTGGATGAACATGGGTATTTATTGTAGTGCCAGTCGCGATCGACGCAACATGCGAGCGTTTTCGTTTGTCTTTAATTCGTTCTTCACATCGGCGAATACAAAAATGTCTAAGTCACATAGACAAACGTATTATATAATGTCCTTACATGCCTAAATAATTTAGTAATTCGAATCCAGTTATTATTCTTCAACATAATTACAAGAATTTGAAGAACAATGGCAAGTTTCTATACAACGTTTTATCTCATTTCGATTTGCAGCGTCTCAAGATAAGAAAATATTAAAACGATAGGGCCTGTCTTTCCTCAACATGATCACCGAGATTTATTTTATGAGAAGGCCACAAACAAAAAATGTTAACGTTTCTATGTTTTGAAGTTATGTCAATATGCAATCAAATCCAAAGTGTAAGTGAGGAAGTCTCAGAAACATAGGAAATAATCAAAAATAGGAAAATCTCAGAATTTGACAGGAACTCTTTATACATTCTATGGGAAGAATAAAATTATTTTCATAAAAACATTATTCGACGCACAAACCATAAACACAATAAATAATGCTCAGAAATAAAGAATTATAAAATTGAAAGAACATGTAAATACTTAGATATGCACATGGTGTGTTGTCTGTGGCATCAAAATAGTACCTAGATACAATTTTTAATTATTATTTTTACATTCTATGAGGAGAATGATGAGGTTTGAGGAGGCAAAAGAACTATGTAAGAAACACGATGCTCGACAGTCCATTCTCTTTAGCTATCTCATTAGGGATACAGCGTAAGGGTATGTATGTATGTATGCATTTTCATAGTTTGTTATACATTTATTCCACATCATCTCTTACTATAGCTATGCCAGTTAAGAACTTGACTATTACTGACACATTAATTTGATCCTTGCCCTTTCAAGATAAGAGTCATTAATTCCTTATGCGCAATTACCTACGATAGGTATATCTAACGCATTTTCGACTAAAACTAACGATAAACCGAAAAAATGGAAAACAGCTCAAAGTTAAGACTGAACTAAACTCTAAAACGTCAATGCCAACTTTTTTGGTCGCGTATTACCATTACTTTTTCTTTCTTGCTAAATACGATAATTACACTAATACCTTTTGAAAAATAATCAATTTCAAAGGCTAATGAGCGAGTTTAATTATTTTATTCATTAGTTATATTATATACTAGCGATCCGCCTCGGCTTCGTACGAGTGGAAATTTTTTTGAAAATAAAATACAGCCCGTGTTACTCACTGATAATATAGCTTTCTGTAGGTGGAAACATTTTTGAAATCGGTAGAGTAATTTTTGAGTTTATCCATTACATACGAACAAACAAGTTTACCTCTTTGTAACATTAGTATAGACCAGCCTTTCCCAAAGTGGGCGATAACGCCCCCTTGTGGGCGCTGCAGGCCTAAAGGGAGGCGGTAACAGGCCCAGAAAAAAAATGGGGTCGTTGTGTAGAGGCCTGGGGGGTGATTTGTAATTTCATTTAGCTAGGAGGCATCTTAGACAACGACTGCATGAGCTCTCGAGTCTCAACTGCAACTTGTAAACATCAACTAATATTGATTAAAAGATTGCTCAAACTCGGTTCGGTATTTCTCTCCGCGTAGTTCATATATCTGTCCTGTTTTATTGAATATACAAAATAAAAATCATGTCAATCGGTCGTTCCGTTTCGAAATGAAAGTAGACACAAACAAACAAATAAAAAGGCAACAGACACACTTTCGCATTTTAATAGTTATTAGTACTCCCAGATAGGTAATTTTCGTAGATAATAGACCGCGGGCAATCATGTTTTAACAAGTTTTTGTTAAATAACCCGAATTGTACATTCCTGTATCAATCGGCTGGTTCCTAGAATACTTGTTCTGACTTGTTGAGTACGATTGAGCGTCGAATGAGATAAACGAGTTTATGCATGTTTGTTTTATTCCTGTCGGTGCGTGCTGCTTATGCAATCCTATATAAACAACGTAATATTTATTTTATTTTCATTTGCGGTTTCGCGCGCAATAGATGAGCAGTACTTAAGTTCAACACTTAATTACGTATTTCTCAAAACAAAACAATGTCGGAAGTAAAAAAGAAGAGACGGCAATACTGTGCGGAATATATTAAATTCGGATTCATTGAAAATCCGACAAACCCATCGTCGCCTTTGTGTCTTCTATGTCTAAAAACATTTTCGAATGAAGCAATGAAGCCTTCAAGACTGCAAGATCATTTGAATAAAATGCATCCAGATAAGAAAGACAAGAATGTAGCATATTTTCAATACCTAGAGAAGAAGCATAATACTCAGCCAAGTGTAGCAAAACTATTTTCGGCGGCTGCTAAGCAAGATGACGACGGAATTCGAGCTTCGTACAATATCTCTTTGTTAATTGCTCAAAAAGGCAAACCACATAACATCGGAGAAGAGTTAATTTTGCCAGCAATAAAGGAAGTAATAACTACTGTGCTTCATAAACCAGCCGCAGGTATTATCCGAAAAATTCCTTTGAGTAATAATACTGTGCAAAGACGAATTGATGAAATGGCTGAAAACATTGAAGGATCATTGTGTGATCACCGGAGGACAAGTCAATTCTCAATTTAGCTCGATGAGTCCACTTTGAAGCAACCAACTCTGAAGCATTGTTGCTGTCTTACGTGAGGTTTATTAAAGATGAGAAAATATGTGATGAACTATTCTTTGCTAGAAAAGGCGAAACCACATTCAATACATTGGAAAAGTTTTATGATGAGAAAGAGATTCCCTTGAAAAATATTATATCAGTTGCTACGGATGGCGCTCCGGCTATGACAGGGGGCTATAAAGGCTTCATAGCGTACTTAAAAAATAAAATTCCAGATGTCCTTGCTGTACATTGCGTTATTCATAGACAACATTTGGTTGCTAGAAACTTAAGTGAACGACTATGTCAATCACTGCAATATGTCATCAAAGCAGTCAATAAAATCCGCAACAGCTCTTTGAATGATAGATTATTTCATCAGCTTTGTGTTACTAATGACGAGGATTTCAACCGTTTGTTGTTTAATACTGAAGTTTCTTTGGCTATCAAGAGGCAATTGTCTGACTCGATTTTACAACCTGTTTGACTCTGTTATAGAGTTCTTGGAAACTAAAGATACAGAATTGCACAACAAGCTCATTACATCAAAGAATGATATAGCTTACATGACAGACCTGTATAAATTGTTCAACGACATGAATCTCCAACTGCAAGGCGATGAACTAAATTTAATTAAAACAAAAAACGTCGTTGCTGCTTCCGCAGCCAAACTGCTTCTACACAAAAAGAATATGGGCAGACGTAAGTTTCACAATTTTCCGAATTTATCAGTATCATGCAGTAACCACGAACTGTTTGCCTACTACCAACATTTGGAAAACCTCCACATTGACTTCACCGAACGATACCAGGACATTTTGAACTTGGAAATACCAGACTGGGTGATGGATCCGTTTTCAAATGTCAACACAGCAATGTCACCTCAGCTGGAAGAAGAACTTATAGAATTGACAACAAACGAGGAAATAAAAATCAAGTTCAAAAATGGTTACCAAGAATTTTGGCTACAAAAACCGATCCCGCAATTGTACCCTGGCTTGTGGTCAATCGTTCAGCGACTCTTGATAGCATTCCCATCGTCATATTTGTGTGAACGTGGATTTAGTGCTGTGGCAACACTGCTTACTAAAAAGAGAAATCGTTTGCATGTTACCAAACGTGGCGACTTGCGACTGTTCTTGAGTAAATTGGAACCTGATATCAACAAACTTATTAAACAGCATCAGATTCATCCTTCACATTAGTTTTTATATAAGGATCGATTATATTTGTTTTATTTGAATAAAAGATACTCTGTTTGAATACAATAAAGTTGGGTTTCAATAATCATTCTCATTGGCAGGTGTAGCCCGTAAGAGTTAACTTGAGACCTGAGCGCCGTTGTGTATTACCTACTGCGCTCAGGTTTCAAGTTAACTCTTGCGGGTTATAGTAAAAGTCTCGTTTGGAATTAATGTTTAATCTCCGCTAATATAGCTCACAATAATTAATTAATTTAATTTGAAGTTATAGTGGTTTTTCAGTAGGTGAAAAAATGGGGGCGCTAAAAATAATTTATTCTCAAAGTGGGCAGTAGGCAAAATAAGTTTGGGAACCCCTGGTATAGACATACATAGATTGCTACGATTTCTACGATTACGAGGAATGCGCTTATTTTATTTTCTAATAAAAAGAAATATAATCGAAAGTGCACTACATATTATTATCGGCGATATTCAACGTATTTCCACGAGATTTTCACAGATAATATAAAAACGGAGCATTATTAATAAACTGTCAATTCAAATATAAAAATAAGTAGATTAAATGATTAAATTTTGTTAATGCCATATTCTAAGACACTCGCTAAAGCATTCATGTAACATCCTGCCATTGTTCTTTAACAAACATGAAAAACTTATCTGTGTGCATTGTTTTTTATTATTATATACTATGTATAAATGGCAGGACCCAAGGGGCAAAAGAAAAGTGGGAAGACAAAAGAAAAGATGGGCTGATGAAATAATAAACATAGCAGGAAAAAGATAGATGCATAAAGCAAAAGATAGGGAAAGGTGGAAAAGAATGGAGGAGGCTTTTACCTGTAGAGGGGCCCCATAACAAAGAGGGAAAGAAATAATTGATAATAATAGATATTGTAATAAAAAGTATTAAGTGGAAAATAAAGTTGTAATAATAATAATAATGTATAAATAAACGAGATGCTCTCCGCATCTCACACTCAACGTGACAACCCTACGCCCTATGTATCCGGCTGTGAGTGGGCAATTCGGTTAAGCATGAGGCGAGAGTTGGCTTTGTTTTCTACATATTCTCTGGCAAAGGTGAAGAAATAGGGTAGAGATGCGTAAAGCAGAATGTGAGCTTTTAACACTCGGATGACAAATAATGTGTTTTTAAAATGTTTTTATTAATTTAGAGATGATGAAAGATAAGCTTAATAAAAAATGTAGCCGATAAATCATTTAACATACATATACATACATACATATCCTCACGCCGTATCCCTAACGGGGTAGTCAGAAAGGACGGACCGCCAAGCGTCGCGGTCCTTACATACTTCTTTCGCTTCCTCAAATCTCATCATTCTCCTCACACCTTTTCGTCTAGGTATGCGTGTGCTTTTGACATTTCCATCGGCTAACATTCTGGCTATTTGATCTTCAAAGTCAGTCTTGGTCTTCCTTGGCTTCTTTTACCACTCGCTTTTGGTCTGTAGATTTTCTTCATTAGTCTTTCATCACTCATTCTTTCTGTCTTCCCGAACCATCTAATCATTCTTTTCTTCAATTTTCAATAACACTGTCGTACAACCTTGTCGTGCTACGTATCTCTTCATTGCTGATTTTGTCCGCAAGGGTGACACCGCACATATTTCATATTCACATTCAATAGTATTCAGTTCATATCGTCCAAAACCAAACATATTATAAGTATCGCTTGAATGAACGAGTATGTACTTCGAAACGAAACTTATTCGCCTAATAAACTGTATATTTATGTATGTATAACAGCGTTTCAAACTTTGCAAACAAACAAACTTTTGCATAAAATGTTTGCATTTTAACTTTTGATTGTACTTAATGAGAGTAGCAAAGTGGGTACCTATCTTTCGAAAGACTAAATTATCATTATTGTTAACGAGCTTTATTAACGTACTTGTTAATCATTTCATATATTCGTTAAACTGAAAAATTGCTCAAAATCCAATTACAGGTGAGTAACGGTTTAAAACACAAATTTATTTATACCCATCTAATAGATACCGACTAAACATTCGTGAAACAGTAACATTATTAGATCTGGTGTGACAACCTAATTCATATTTATTACTATATAATATAATATATAATTTATATTTATATAGTCTGAAAGAAACAGGAAACTACATTAAATCGCATCCTTAGAATGAAGCTGACCTAACTCGAAATTATGAAATTTTGTTTTGGCAAGTTTCGACAACGAATTCTACTAAAATTTTTCACAAATATGCATTCGTGAAAAATTAAATATTCTTACGATATGTAGCTAATGTGGCGGATAGATAGGTAAGTTCATATTATATCTAGGTGGTAGCTAGGCTAAGTTTAATATTACAACTCAAAATTCTGAAATTTTGAATTAGGTCAGTTTCATTGTAAGGGTATATATAACAGTAAACATAAGTCGTAAGTTCCTAATTGAAAACAAAGATGTAATAACAAATCATCTTGTCAAGTTACTCCTCATTTCGGGTAAACGAATTGGTATTGCAATACTCCCATATTGATAGTTTTAAGTATACCGGCTTCGATCACAAATATATAACTAGATTCACAATCCTTTATAAAATTGGAACAAATTATTATCTCAATATCGTGTTAATTTAAAGTAAACTTTACTGTCAATGCATATAAAGGTTGTAAAAGCTTGTGAAAGATTCTCCCATGGCGTTGAAACGACGTTTGTTAACAAAAATGTATTTAAAATTCAATCTTACGCTTCATGCTTAAAGTGGAATTCACGTAATTTATTTGTTTCGCTATTTACGTCATTATAATTTGTTAGATGAAAGTGACAAGGATAAGACACATAGAAATTATAATGTTAGACAAGGAATAAGATGTTGCATGTCAGGCAATGACATATTCAGACGCAATGTAAGAATAGAAAAAGGGAGGAAGCAGCATTGTTATTAATATTTTTTTATTTTTGGTTTTTCGATCACAAATAATAATTCACAATTTTCGTTAAAATCTAAATACATAATTACTGTCCGAATTGACATATACATTTTGAACATCTTACAGTATTATTGGTAATATTCTTTTAATTTAAAGTAGACCTTAAAGGTATAAAGTTGTAAAAGCTCGTTTAGATCCTTGTAAGGCACTGAAACGAAGTTTGTCAAAAAAAACTTACGTTTCGTGCTTAAAGTATAATTCACGTAATATATTTCCATCGCTGTTTTCATCATTTTGGTTTGTTACGTGGATGTGACAAGGATAAGATATAATATTTAGATTAGGCGAGACAAGGAAAAAATGTTGGATGTCAGGCAATGACGTAATCTAGGAATACAGAGTGAAGTCGCAATAAAGTGCTGATATTTTTTTAAATTTTCAACGGGAAATCGTCTGCTAGTCATTATTTAATATATACATACATATTAACACGCCGTATCCCTAACGGGGTAATCAGGAAAATATGTCATGATTAGAAATCTTAACTTTGATAAAAAACAATTAAAGGATCTAAAATCTTAGTTTTAAACAATTTAGTGGCAACGTTAATCTTCTAATAATGCCACAATACAAATAATAACACTGTCAAATAGAACTGCAGTGCAGGTTTAAGTAAATACATAATATTGTGTAGCCTTTTTAAGTCTTTCGCTGAAACTATTCGTCACTTTCTAAAAAGTGATCAGAGCAAACTACGCTTCGTTCATTTGGTATGAAGTATTCATCGCATTTTTGGCGTGCTACTGTAGAAGTCTATTTTTCACATCGAATAGGATCTCGAGGAAAGCTATATATTTTTTTATATGTTCGAGAAAAATATTGCAATAACTTGCAGTGTTTATAAAAGAATACATAATTACATAGATTACATTAAAATTTATAATTAGCAGCAAATCTTATACTACAGTCATAATTGAAATTTCAACACCAAAAATATATTTAAAAAAATAAAAATGTAAGATTAAAAACTCCATTCTATAATTTTAAAGTATAATCCGAATAAATGAAATCTGAATGCAGTAGTATGGTTCTCAATGTCTTATTCACGATCGTATGATTAATTGTATTATGTAGCTGTCATTTGTTCATTATAACGAAGTAATGAACACGTAAATAAAATAATCCTAATTACTTACCGAAAGTAAGAAACCCCATCTTTTTTTAACGTTCTAGACGAATCATTTTTACAATTTTTGAAGAAGCACTTTGTCATGTTTTCTTTAGTGTTCGCAAATTACTACTAAAACCGAGTGCGCTAAAATTCTCATTTCAGCGCACATTTGGTTCGGACGTTTTTGGAACGCTGATTGTGTATCTTGTTATATATTTGTGATGGAAGTACGAGTATGCCGGTCGTCTTGCACATAGTTTTAGAAATTTAATGTAAATCACATTAAATTTCTAGAAATATTATTAAGATTTTCTTCAATATTTGTAAAGGTTACCTTCTTTAAAATACATACTTTCACATTCTTTTTGTAACTAAATTATGTAAGAACTAGAAATAAAAGTTACTAGGTGAAATAAACTTATTGTGCAAAATATTTTATTTTAATTGCAACACATTTTCGATTTGCTGTCTTCACTCATTTTGTATGGAAGGCCCTATCTACGTATTTTTTTCATCTGTGAAATTTCATCAAAATCTTTAAAGCCGTTTTCCAAAACGCGATTACAAATAAATAAACAAATTAGTCTAGGTTTTAACCCGACGTCTTTTATGTAATGTTTAAAAGAATATTAGCTGAGAAAATATACGTAAAATTCATAAACTGTTTTAAACCCAAAGTTTTAAACTTATTTATCTACTTATAGATTTTTCTTTTTCAGGTAAGTGTCCATGTTTTAGAAACGCGTGAAGAATGGGGCGAGGGAACAAATACTTCTGTATTTACGCAAGGTATTTAGTTAGTAAAAGAAAAATACGTTTTAAATAAGTACCGTTAGTTATTATTTATTACGTTACATCTTACATAGTATTTGTAATACTTATGTTTTGTTATTAACTAATTAAATACAGAGTTGACACAGCTTAGTAAGAACATAAAATTCACCTCAAATGTAATAAAGGAATTATTATTTAATGTAGGGGAAAACCATTTACGTCATCCGTCAAATCGTATCCATACTATTAAATATTAATTTCTGTTTAATAAATGTCAACTAATAAACAATCGAAACTTTGGTAGGTACAATGGTTACACTCATCAAGACACTTATGTATAATAATAACATACAAGTGAAAAAATTGATTATGATTTTTTCATAACCTACGTGCTACGACACGTAGATGCGCGTAGAAGATAGAACGTAGTACTTAGACGAGTATAAAGTAGATACGACATAAACGATGCGTTCACACGACATGGTACGTCTATTATTCATAATTTATTGTCCTCTACCTACTTATGCTACATAATAAGGAATTCTTATAGTACTTACTACTATCCATATCCATATTATCTGAAAGTAGGTAGCTGTATAGAAATATATGAAAGATATTTCAGTTCTATTTGATAACGTCAAACGAATTGTTGACTTTATAAACATGGTTTAATACATACTTACACACCTACATATCTACATACATAAATATCTTCACGTTGTATCATTAACGGGGTTGTCAGGGGATGAATGACAACATCGCCGTCCTTACATTTACATACTTCTTTCATCTATCTCCTCAAATCTCATTATTCTCCACAAACACATTTACACATGGGAGTGCTTTTGACATTTCTGTCTCTTTTTAAACTTCATAAGTCATAGCAATAAGACTAAGTCTTCTTTGACTTCTGTTACTACACACTTTCGATTTGTAAATTTTGTTCGTCAATCTTTCATCACTCATTCTTTCTATGTGCCCGTATCATCTCAGCATTCCGTGTTCATTTTTTCTATAACACTGTCATCTAACCTTGTCATACTGCGTATCATCTCATTGCTCATTTTGTACGCGAAAGTGACACCGAACATATTTCTAAGAGATCGCATTTCTAATGTATTTATTTTTATCTTATTTTCACTCGATTTCGGGCATATCTAGGTTTTACTGCAGTACAATGAAGTCAGTACCAATACCTCATAGTAAATGTAGCAGTTATGACCATTTCGACAGATTTAAATATATTTACGCTAATGCGGACGAAAGCGCCGTTAACTTTATTGCCAGCTACTATCCGTATCTCCACATCACAGAACACATATACTCTCTCGACATTCACTTCTTCCATTCCTCGGAAATGCACTCCTCTGATATATAGTTTCATTATATTGTTCTAGACATTTTCCGCCTACCATATTTCTCACTTCGTCTCTACGTTTTCTCTTTCAAACACTAGAACTTTATAGTTTCGTTCACACTCCTATTCAATCCTTTCATTTCATATTTTTCTTTCATACACGTGAATTCTGGAATTATGCTTCTGATCACGATATAAGCACAGCATCTTCAGCGTATAAAACACACTACCACCGTGCCCTCGCATACCGTACCAGCCATACCACCTTTCAACGTATGAAGGTAAACGTCCAAATAGTATATACGAATAACCAGGCAGACATCATGCAGCTTTGTGTAACGCCTGATTAAACTTCGAACCAGTGGGACATGTCATCACCATCTATCCTTACACAAGCTCTGTGACCACGATGTAATGACCGCACAGCCCGCAGTTAGGAGCCTCTCTTTTCAGACAGGAGACGCCACAATTTCTTTCGCACTACTCTATTAAATAATTTTTCTTGATCCACAAAAGCGCAGAAACCTCACTAACCTGATAGCCAGAAACCTCTCCAATATCATGCAGAGCAAGAAAATCTATGCAACTCTTGCCGTTTTTAATATCACCTTGTACCTTCCACAAATGTTTTTCACAACTGCTTTTATGCGTTGGGTCAATTACTTTATACTTATTATATATTTTTATAGATTATAATAGACCTTTCTTGCTAAGCTGACACTGATGCCACTATAGTAAAGTCTAGGAACCTTTCCCGTTTCCTTTGTAGGATAACCTTTCCCTTTATAAAGTCGTACTATGACCGCGCCCGTCCTCCGAAACTTTTCCCAGAAGGGTTCTTTGCTGGCACAAGCCAGCAAAATCGTGGAGTTTACTAATGTTATCCTAGGCTCTAGATCCACCATGCTTGATGATCTCAGCAGTCAACTCATCATTTTCCGCAGCCTTTCCACAATTAATCCTTCTTATTGCTTTCTCAATCTCTCTCCTCCAGTCCCTGACACGAGTGTGGTAATTTATTAGGATCGCTCTCAGTATCAGAGACAGAGTCACCACTCTCATACAGTTCTCTATAATGTTTACTCCATTGCTCCAGAATTTTTTTTTTATCTGTTCGCAGATTGTTTTCTTTCGAACGCATTTAATTCATTCTGCACGGTTTCAAACCACTTCGGCACTCAGATAACACTTGTATCCTAGATAATTGTGTTTGCCTTGAAATTATCTGTCATCTTGTTATCGTCTGACACCCACACTTCACTTATCACGCTTCTCTTTTACCATTGATTTTGTTTCTGCTTTCGGCAGCTTGTATTTCGCTTGTATTTGAAATATGGTTAATTAAAAAATCTTATATCTACTTTCGGTCAAATACACAGAAACAGTTCCATTAGGTAGGCACGGTAGTCTGCTTCGGTTTCATTATATGTTCAAGGAAACAATATTAGAGCTTCGTTAAAGATGGGTGTATACTCTATACAGATTGTATCCATTTTGTTTCGGTTAAATGGATATTCTCTATAATCAGTATGCATCCACCTGTATTATCTTGTTGCTTCCTTGAGCGTATAATGAAGCCGACTGCTCGAATGGAGCCGTGTTTTTCTCTCTCTATTATTCATTTATTGAGAACCATTTCAATAAATAAACGTAGGTATCTAATAGAAAAATAAAGTTCAACTTTTTTCTTGCTTCTGCATAGTCTTCGTTTTTATTGTTTTCCATTGCGATTGGGAAATGGAGTTACGTTATTTGTGTTATCTTATGTTATCATTACAAAACAAAATTCTCGTTCGCGTCTGTTATTCCGAGTGGATTTCAATATGGTGTCTATCGTTGCTTTGGATGTTAATATCAAAATATGTCATGTAAAGACAACTTAGTAATCGTTAGTTTTTCAGAAGACAGTAATGTAAATAGCAATATTCATTTCTTCTGAGCAAAGGCATTATTTTACAAGTTATAGTATCTACTTCGCTAATGAATAAGGATATAATGTCAAATAATTATATATATCTATATATATTACTTGAACGCTATGTCCTTGCCAAAGTAGATAGATACATTAGACACTAGACATAACGTTATGATAAGATTAATAGATAAAACAGAGTAAAATGTACGTTGAAGATGATGAAAAAAATTTTTAATGAAATAATAAATGAATATTGACATTATGAACATCCATTAAAAAATACAATAATTAATTTATTGTATTTTTAATTTTTAATAATTATTAATTTTTAATATCAGTTATGAAAAAATACTTACAAATATTAAATGACACTGACAGAAAAAATAATGCCTGGATTTTTACATCCTTAGCATATTTATATATGTTTATATCCTTCGCATATTTATATATGTGAAGGATGTAAACATATCACATATAACGTAGTCGTAGTATAATTTTAGCAGCTCGTTAGCATCGTTATCTAGACTTAGAAATACTTGTGAAGTTCAATTTTTCGTCGTATACTTTTAGGAATAACCTTGTTTCCAATTTGTTCAAATTAGGATCGAAATCAATCCATTAGGAGCGCGCGTGTAATCCACGTCGATGGGCGCCTAACTTTGTTAACCTTTGTTAAATGAGCAGTTACTTCTGCATATTATTTACCAGTATATTTTCCGTTTAATATTTTTATGCTTAGCATTATGACTTGCAAATGGTTTTAATTTATATATATAAAATGAAAACGTATTTTTTTTGTTCTTCGATCACGTGAAAACTACTGAACGTGTCGACGCGGAATCGTTTGTAGATGGTTTTAGGCTATTTATTTTTTAAATTCAATAGACCCTTCATCATTTTTCTCTAAGTACAAAATATTCATTTACGCCCAGCGAAGCAGGCGGGTAACGGCTTGGATTTTATATAACAGCAATGAGACTTCACCTTTATTTTTGACGTATATTTAAAACACGAAGGCATAAGATTTGGTATTTGGTTACCGGATGAGTAAAATGCAAAAATATTTTCTTCCACACTCACACTTTCGAGTCTAAATACCTGGGATAGATGGACCATCTATAATAGTAGGGGAGGCCACGAAGCTAAATGGGGATTTACTTTGGCGTTGTGGGGACCTATTGGATTTTGAAGATTAGATGGTAGAAAGAAAAAAAGATTATATGATGTATACCTTTTCACCGGTTGGGGGAGCGTCTACAGGCGTTCAAAAATGTAAAAAAGACAGTCACATGGAAATACTCGAGCGCGTCAGATATTAATAGTGTATATGCCCCACGTGTCTCCAGTGACGGAGGTATGTTAATCTGCCGGTTTGTATGACAGGGGCGGCCGTATGGAAGGTAAGAATAAAAAATAAAAACATTTACTTGAGCGCGTCAGATATTCAGAGGGGATGTTAAGAGAACCCGAACGAAGCTTCCATTCAAAAGACTGACGACGATTCGGATGTGATGCAAGCTCGTGGCGACTTTTTGACAATGAAAAAAAAAATTCGAGCACGTCAGATTTTCATACAGACAATTCAGCTTGATGCCTCGTCGTGCTGATCCATAATCTGACGATTATTTGGAGGGAATTTCTTAATCTGACGATTTGAAAACAACTTTAAATGGTTTAAATCGTTTTTACCAATTTCTAGTACTGACGTCGCGCTAATTATAATCGATATCGATAGATTTGAAAATTAGGCGGCACGTCTCTATTTTTCCTTTATGATGGTAAAGCTGATTGTTTTAAACTTTTTTTTGGGATTTGGAGGTCTATTTAGCTCTATGGAAGTCTCGAATAATTTAACAATCTGTTTGACCGCGAGTGCTGTGATCAGCTGTGATGGCGTGATGGCTGACGGAAAGTATATTATCTTGAATTAGGAATTGGAATATAGTGTAAAAACAGTGCGAGGAAGTGAGAGTATAGAGAGAGTGAAAGGGAGAGGCGCGGAGTATGCTTCACTGCAGCTGCACACGCGCCAAACTTTACTGACGATTTTGGTTACTTCAGCTTCTGGAAATCGGCAGATTATTTTTTCCCGTTATCTTTGAATTATTTACTTCGAAATAAAAAAAAATCGACTGCATTCGATAATATTAAGGGGACGTTTTTTTTTGCAAGTTCGTGACCCTCCCACTCCCTTACGTCACGCTCAGGTCGTCAGATTATTAAAATGCACACTTTTCAGCATGTAATTAACTCATCATATCTTAATCTGACGCGCTCGAGTATCTCCAACTATCGATCTTTTTTTTACTATTCTGATCGGTTGGCCTACACGCGCGGCCCTATATAGAGAGTTCAGATATGGTGAAGTTGCTCAACAGGGTGCAAGGTATCCCACATATCTTAATCTATCGCACTTGAGTAAATTCCAAAATCCCCTATTGGGCTCCCGTACTATAACATTGATAGATTGAGAACAAATATATCATTAGTGGCTGATTTTAATTCTCTTTTAACGGTAATCTGGAATATACTTGGCTCTTGTTCTTGTGAGATGAGGGCAAAAAGAATTTGACTAGGAACACCTATATTTATATTCAATTATTATTGACGACCTCTTTGGCGCAGTGGTTTAGGTGTTGCACCCAAGCGCGGCAGGTTTCGGGTTCAATTCCCGATCGGTCAATTTAGGAAACGAACTTTTCTAATTGTCTCGGGTCTGGGTGTTCTGGGAACGCTTCTAGTAGACGTCGTCTGATTCTCATAGCACAGGGAATGCTTTAGTTTGAGACCAAATCATTGGTGTGTTGTCTGGCGTATTTATTATTATTATTAAATTATTATTATTATTCTTTACAGATATTTATATTATTACTTACCTATCACATAGACAGTTTTACAACTTGAAAAAAACTAACAGGAACCTACCGTAAACGACCATAGCATGTGTGGTTCGTATTTCCTTCTCACGTTAATTCGTGAAGAATATTTGTGTGCCTGGTAGAGGGACCAAAATTATTTTGTACGCATTTATCAGTATTTATAAAAATTGTACAAGACAAAAAGTAAATAAAGTAATGACTGCATTTGGTAAATGTCTTGAAGCTTCGTATAAAATAATGAATATTTCATAACTGTACGGGTACTGTTGAACGATATTTTATAAAATGCAAAAAACAACAGTTTTTGAATTGTTTAAAGAATCTTAATACAAATTGTGAAACTGTTTGTTACTAATTTTAATTGCTAATGAGTTATAAAATTATGCGTTAAATTAAATTCTTCTGCGAACCTGCTCAATGCGGAAGAATGTTTCATAAATATTATTTGTGAGTTATATTTATACGCAATTTATATTGTAGGTACATTTTGTGAAAACCTCTTACATGATATTACAAAATAATAGTCATAAAACGAAAATAATAGGTGCAGACTGTGACAGCATTTTAAGATATAGGTAATTTATATATTTAATTAGAAAATCAACCAAAAATGTACCTACTGTTAGCGCATCAAAGTAACATGTATGTGGTCAACAGCAACCTAAGGCAGCAGTCTGCTTTATGTGACATATATGACCCAAAACAATATACCTTTCAGTGTTAAGATTATTTTCTTTAATAAATGTTACCACAAAAATATGCACATTAATTATTTTCTACTTTTCATTTTAATTATATTATTAGAATCACTAACTTGTTTCAAATTAATTTTATGACTTAAATTGATAAATTAAACTACTGAAATTGTTTATATAAGTACTTACATACCTATACTCTATACAGACTTACAGGTTTTCCATATCTATAGAACACGAAGAGAAAGGACTTAAAATATTCGAGATAGGAAATTTAGATATCCTTAAAATTAAACGATAACACACTCAAAGATTTTTAAATAGATGCTTGTCTGAGCCGGTTATCGAACCAACGAAATCTGAAAAAAACAATCTTTTGTGGATGGATGACATGATAATATGATGCTCAAAAGGATCAATCATAACGATCAATTTCTTCTAAATACTCGTAAGTCGTACCAAAATAACTTAAATTAAAGGAAGATCGTATATTTTAATATACCTATTCTGTTAAAATTTAGGTTCAGGACAATAAATAATAGACTTTTCGCTATGCTTTTTCCGTACTTTTAACAATATTAGCATTATAATTTAATACCATAGGTAGCTAATTTTATTGTTTGTAATAGGAGTATTTGAACATGGTAAAATAAGAAAGGCTTACTTATTAAAGTCTTGAAATTAGTTTTTCCTTTATTTTTAATTCGTTTTCTTAAATATGTTAATGATACATTTAATTGCTTTCTAATTAAAATGTTAATGGCATGGTCTTCCTTTAATTTAACAAATTATGTTATTCAGATCGATTAAATCTTTTGAACTGTATTTAATATTTTTTACGTTTTAAGTAGATTTGATCAACAGCTCTAGTAAGCGATTTTTTTAAATCTTTGGATACAGGGTTACTTAATTCTGATAATAAAATCAAGTCGCCATTAAGTACTATTTCTTATCTACAATAATTAAGGTAATTTCACTCCGAATCCCATAGGCGCTGGATACCCTGTAATATGTTCTTAAGCGTTATACGAGTTAAATACCTCTGTTGTATCACAAATAAAGTAAGAATTTGTGTCTGACGTATTACACGTTGAGAGATCGATTAAAGATATTTCAATGCGAACCCACGAGTTTTGATAAACACAAAGTGCGAGTGGGAATGCAAGGAATTTGAGGCATTGGCGGGGCCGTGGCGAGCGGGGGCGGGCTGCTGAAACCGCCCAACTTGCTTCAGTCGGCCTTAACGCCTCAGCGTTGTCGTTGTTCTTTACTATTTGCTCTCCTGTAAATATTATTTCGCGTATTGCTTCCGCGTTACTGAGTCTTTATGCCTTCCTACGATTAATAAATATTCTAATAGAAAGACAGCAATTTTTAAGCAAAAAAGCACTAGTATTAAGTAAGTGATTGTTTTGTGGATATAAGCAGCGGTGTATCAAGGACCATGTGCGGCGGTCACCACGCGGCTGCTGCCGCCGGCTGACCGCCCGCATAGTCTTGGTTATTTTCACGTGTACTGGTAAGTAAAGAAACACAAAATTACTTTATATACAAATCCGTTACATCTGAAAAGAAAAACACAACTATTTCCATTTGGTCACTGCCACTATGTAACTAACGTACTTAATTAGATTTACAGAAATTCTATTCCATACAGTTCTTTAATATTAGATGACAAATTCGTAATTTAATAATATCTGAACATGTCAAACTGATTCATCAATGTCGAATCTGAACTATTTATATTAGAAATGAGCGCTATGTGCGGTACTTCGTATATGTACTTATACCATTTTGTAACAATGCGATTCGTCCTATGTATTTATACATAATTGTATCTAGTATCTAATATCGCCTACACTTTATCTTGCTTTTGTTAAATATATTAGATTCAACATTTAATTACGATTTATTCGTTCATAATAATCAGATTATTTTGTACAAATCGACAATATCAGAATTAATCGAAAACCAGGTTATTCGAAACTCTATATTAGCTTCATTTGATTATGTTCTCCTGAATATGTATGCAGCCAGACAAATACGAACAAAATAAATGTAACAATAGGTTGAATATGCCATATTATTTCGACTTTATACAGCACAAGTACCGTGAAGATACGTTTTACTGTACAAAAATAGACCGCCGTAAACCTAGATACATCTCTAAATTCAATAGAAGAATAGGTAAGTACATAAAGATCTACGTTCAGAACAAATATTTACATTAAAATTATATTATATTATAACAATATTATTACATATATACATAGAATATCTACATGAAAATTCATAGACCTATACTGCAGTTTATTTTTGTTATTTCTTGTTTCTTTTAATACAGTAACAACAATAAAAGTACAATACATTTTTTGACATACAACCTAAAGTCGATAACTGTTAACATTAACATTAACAATAGAATTATGCGAATATAGGTAATATACGAAAATACATATATATATATAATTCTAGGTTTCTATGCTTATGGTATAAGGGGTGGCAGGCTGGCAGCCACCTTGACTAACGGGTGTACCTACTTGATTTAATATTACTGAAATAAGAAAATTCTCGGACAGGACTGGCGCGGTAGCGTCCCCTAAACTTTCTAGAATGCAAAATATATTAAAAAAAATTTTTTGTACTAGTAGGTACTATAATTTATTGAAATAAATCAATACCTACGTACATATCGTAAAGTTAACATTTACAAACTTAAAACTAATAATGAACTTCCTCAGTTGTTTAGAAAGCTGTCATTGTTTAGGGTGCCTAGCTAGGCACCCTAAGCAATGACAGAGTGGCACCCTAAGCAATATTAGGGTGCCTAGCAGAGGCACCATGAGTAATGCAAAACAGATTATTTTTTGTGCCTCCATAATTAACATAATCGAAAAACAATTCACACTTTTGCCACCAATAGGAAATTACTGCACAAAACTAACAACAGCATTGACACAGATAATAAGAAGTGCAATAATAATTAACACGATATCCATGAACAACTTCTAAAATACTTTAGGACACTATAGAGATGTGAAAAAGACACTAACGTAAAAAAATTAAATATATTGCGCGCAATCATTTAACAACACTTTATCTTTTTAGAATCTTGTAGAAGTTTACTTGCTTTGAAATGGGAATTTATTACGAAATAAGTATATGCGAAACACAAACATATTTTCTCTTTCTCGCGTAGGCATTTACATTTTTGTTTATTTCACCTGTACTCCCATTGAATACCCATTATGATTATGATAAACTATGCACTGAGTTGGCGACTATTTGCAATTACCTATACCGTCTGTCAGTATACTTTTTTAAGGTATTTGGAAGAATATTTCCTCTAATAGTCAGTCTTATAAAAGTATATTACGGAATACTTTTTAGCAACTTTAGGCGCAACGGAATGACGTTCGTAACCGAGAGAAACATCAGGCAACTTTTTTGTATTTAGAAAAGTATAAATTAATATGATAGTAGCGGCTATCCTGGCATGTGAAGAGCCGTGGAAAGTCGTGTCTTCCTTCTGCGATGCCGTAATGGTGCAGAAGGAGGACATCGAGCGGGAGCGAGAGAGATCCGCAGGGTTATTACCTAAAAATTTAGAGACAACAACAGCCACGCGATCACTGCACGAGCGGTCACTAATTGAAATAAAAAATTGGTATCATGCTTATCATGTATGACGATTGCGTTTCTATTGCACCAGTACCAAAAAATGCAGGTTTCGCGTTAGATTTAGCGCCACTATGTAAATTTTCAACAGCAGCGTTTTGACAGCAGATATCGCGCGATGTTTGGCTGTCGCATGCTGACTGCGAGTTTTTTTTTCTTTCTTTATGGCGTGGCGCTCATTTAACGCATTTGCCAATGTCACGTATTAATAAGTAGAATCCAGTAAAATCAAAAGTAAATTAGTTTTTCCTTATCGTAAAACTCCTCCAGTAAAGTGATAGTAGGCTTTACTGAAGTTATAAAGGACTTCTTGGAAGAGCGCGAGAACTTCAGCTACACGTGTTCATTTAGACCTATTCCATTCTTTTCACTTATTCAGAACTTTAAGATACAATAAACTATCACTTTTGTACTTTAAAACTCGAAAAAATTAAAAAAAAATAGAAAATCTAAACAAAATGTCAACCTCACTTCTCCCGTTCCCGCCAAAAAGTCTTGACTGCGAGTTAGGTAATAAGCGTGCCGATCTCGTTCGGAGACAACGACGCCGGGGAGGTGGCAGCATACGCACTGGACCGTCAGCTCTGTAGCCCGAGCCAGAGAATAATTCAAATTCAAATTCAAATTTATTCAAATTAATACAAATTACACCCTAAAAATTTAATACAAATCTTAATTAGATTGGTTGTTGCATTTAAACAAAGGGGTGCAATGTTAGGGAGGTGTATTTACAGTTCTCTCTTTTTAGCGGCCGCTGCACTAAGCTCGAGGCTTGTATCGCAGGTGCCTGTGCATTTGTGAATATACCATGTAGATATTTAACGGGCACTACGCCTCTGAACTTTAGACATAGAATTACTGCACCTTGACATAGAACCACTACACTTGAGACCTTTGCCTTGAACTATGACTATTTCATTCGAATTTCAAAAATCAACATAAATTGTATAATATTGAAGTCAAAAACCAAATAATTGTAATTTTATGAAAGAAAAAATAATACCTATTAATTTGATAATATGCACAAATAGAGATAGAAAATTACAAAGTTAAAATACCTAAGCTAAGTGTATGTGTATGTGTGTGAGTGGGTTTGGGTGTGGGTGTGTGTGTGGGTGGGTTTGGGTGTGGGTGTGTGTGTGTGCGAGCGTTCGTGCATGTGTGTGTGTGTGTGCGTGTGTGTGTGCGTGTGTGTGTGCGTGTGTGTGTGTGTGTGCGTGTGTGTGTGTACGTGAGCGCGTTTGTCTTAACCCACAACAGCCAGAAGGTTCTCTGTCTGCGAATAGGTTTGCCCCAATAACCATCTCCGTATCACAAATTTAGCCTTGCTGGTGGGTAGGTGTTTTAAGCCGCTGAGGTGATGACAGATTTTGTTATACAGGAAGGGGTGGAGGAACGGTGGGTGACGTTTGGCAAACGCTGATTGGGTTCTCTGCTGTGGGATTCTATACACACGACGCTTGACAAGCTGCTCGTGAGTGACGACTGAGCCCATTATTCGCCTGTGTGCTGTAGTGGTTGTCTTCAGTATAAATAACTGACGCACCGTTAGGACTTTGCATTCCTCATAAAGAGCATCAGTGGGAAATTTGAACGGTTTTCTGAGCATTACCCTTAACACAGCCCGTTGAGCTCTTTCAAGCTCAAGCATTTTCGTTTTAATTGCACCACCCCAGGACAGATTACAGTACGTCAAAAGTGATTCAGTCAGTGCTTTATATACCATGAATAGAATATCTCTACTCGCACAGAAGCGTAGAGATCTGAGAACATAAATAGTCTTCCTGACTCTTCCCGACAGCACAGTGATGTGTGATTTAAAAGACAAGTTTTTATCGATTTGCACTCCTAGGTATTTAATACAATCTGCGTTGTCAATAGCTTTACAACTGCATGTAAAATCACAGGAAGAACCACACAAATCCGTGGGTGGTGTCCCGCAGGTGTGAATAATTAGTGCAGGCAATACAGGAGGCTCCGATGCACGCGTTTTATGGAATGTTATGAATTTGGTTTTGCCCACATTCATAGTCAACAAGTTCCTACAAAGCCAATCAGTAACCAGGTTCATCCCCCTTTGGGCAGTACTGAAAACTTTCTCCCAAGAAGTGTCTTGAAAGAGAATCACAGTATCATCGGCGTAACAGATAATATCCGCACGTGGTATGGCCAGCGAAAGAACGTCATTAATGTAGATTACAAACAGCGTAGGGCCAAGTATGCTTCCCTGGGGCACACCGAACCTGACAGGAAGCTGACCACTAATGTACGCACCCACTCTAGTACACTGACTACGATCCGTCAGATAACTTCGAAACCAATCCAGGGCGACTCCCCTGATTCCAAAGCATTCCAACTTACGCAAGAGGATGATCGGGGACACGGTGTCGAAAGCTCTGGAAAGGTCGAGGAATGTACCCAGGCAGCATCGGCCCCGGTCTAATGAGTTGGAGACTAGACTAGTCAGTAAAACCACTGCGTCCTCCGCTGATGCACCACGGCGAAATCCAAATTGCTTGTCAGATAGTAGTTTGTTATTCTCCAGAAATGAAACCAGGCGCCTATTAACTATTTTTTCCAATATTTTGGAGAAAATGCCAAGCAAAGAGATTGGTCTGTAGTTGCATGGCACATCCTTCCTACCGTCTTTATAAATGGGCGTAACAACTGCGAGTTTCCACCGCCGAGGAAACACGCCACAGGAAAGGCTTAGGTTGTAGATATGAGTTAAGGGTTCCAGTATTAAGTGACGAATTTGTTTAATTAGAAACGGGGTGCACCGGTCAAGTCCTGGCGCGCTTTCATTTTTAACAGAGTGCAATAGTTTGTCTACCTCCAAAGGGTCCGTTGGAGACAAGAAAAGGGAATCAACCGGTAGCATTACGTTTTTGAAATTAGCGGCTAATGCTGTCTGGGAGCAGCCAAGGTTTGATAGGCTCTCTTCTGCGAGAATACTTCCCACATTACAAAAATATTCGTTGCATTGATTTAGTGACTGTACTGGACTTTGAACAATCGTGGTGAGCCCCAACGCGTCATTTTTCTTTGTAGGTAAGTGACATATATCTTTGATTGTGTGCCATAGCTTTCGCGGATTGTGTTTATTTTTGAGGAGTTGTTGACTCTCATATTCTTTTTTCATCCTGTGTTGAAGACTATTGAGATAGTTACGGTATCTTTTGTATGTTATTTGACAAATTGAATTTGATGGGTTCCTCCTAGCCTCCGAGTGAAGTCTGTCACGGATCCTCTGACATCTCATGAGCCCTGGAGTTATCCAGGGCTTAAGGTTACGCCGCGAACGTCCAATCATAACGTGTTGGGTATGTTTGCTAATGGCTCTTTGCAAGATCTCATCGAACCTGTCCACTGCCCCGTCCACGTTTATTTCATACAAAACAGCCGACCAGTCTGCAGAACTCAATTCTTCCACGATAGCGCTGTGATTAATTCTCACGCTAGTGCTTCGTGGATGCCTCGTTTTGGGGATGTTATAACTTAACGAAGTACCAAGCAGACAAATGTCATGGTCAGTTATACTAGATCGACATACAACTCCCACAGATGACAATGGGTTTCTCACAAAAATGTGATCGAGACAAGCCCTACCCCTAGTAGGCTTAGTAATGGCAGGCAAAAGTTGATGTCCAGCCAACAGGCACAGATATTCAGAACTTTGTTCGCTCAACGGGTTATCACAAATGTTCAGGTTAATGTCACCTGCCATTATAATTGTGCGGTAGTTAGCGACTTGTTTTAAACAGTTATCTAGAAAGGAGGTAAAAGTGTCTACGTTTCTGAAGGAAGGAGAACGATATATTCCAAATATTGTGGTGTTCGTATTGAGATCTATTTTCAAACAATTACATTCCTCGCACAATAACTCAGTCACAACCGCATTCCAGGAGTCTCGCACGTAGGCTGTCACACCTCCGCTCTTATTTATAAATTTATTTGTTCGATAAGTGTTATATCCCACCATCTGCGGAAGCAACGTATTACAGTTAAGCCAGCACTCTGTGAAAACAATAACATCTGGCTGCAGACTCAGGCGCTTCATAGTTATTAGAAACCCATCAAAATTACGCTGTAAGCCTCTGACGTTCATGGTTAGCACCTTGAGATCAAAGTTGGATGTCAATATGTTGCAGCATAGCTCTGGGTCCTCAAGTGATTCACAATCTATAGATAATGTTTTGTCAAAATCTTTTAAAAAGTCCACTTATATATAAATTGGTAATAATAATGACGCTTTGTAAAATGAGGTGAAAATCACTGGAGGACCGCGAACCACAGATTGGAGTAAGATAGATGAAGACGGATCGTAAAAGAAAATGAGCGGGTCAGAAAATAAGAGTTTAAATGTGTTTTTGTGTAGCTGTATGGTTCGAGTAAGAAGTGTGTTTGTTTGAGTGTACTTAGTATTTAAAAATAATAATAATAAAATCATTAAAATTATTAAAAATATTGAAAACATAATTCGTATCAGATTAACTATAGTTATTTCTAATGTTTTCTTGTAGTTGACCTCACATATTAACATTGTCTGTTCCGATGTGCTGGTCCAGGTCTTTAACTGATTGGATGCGAATGGCTGGCTTTTTGTCATCTCGTCTGATGAGTATGTTACCATTGCGAATCCAACAGTATTTGAAACCATATTTTTTCGCGCGGAGCCTGGCGTCTCGAAATAAATACCGGTTGCTTCTGGTTAGACGTTCGTTAATATAAAGCTTCCAAGGCGGCCCAGACACGATATTTTCTGAAGTTAAGTTTTTCGCTCTAGACTTTGCTGACTTGATGAAATCATTGCGCTTATAATGTCGTAGAAACTTAACTATGATTGGGCGGGGCATTTTTTCTTCATGCGTTGTTGATGTCGAGCTTTTGGGACGCTTAGGACCAACTCTAATCACTTCGTCTAGGTCTGCTTCTGTGAGGTCTAAACCTACTTTCTTGGCTGTGACTAGAACTATGTGCATCAGATTCTCGCTATCATTTTCGGGCACACCAACGATCTCCAAATGATTTTTAACGCTCTCTTGATCTCTTATTGCTAGCTGTTGTTGCAGATCAGATACAGTAGACTTCAGCTGGAGTATTTCGACCTCCTGTGCTTCAAGTTTGTTAGAGTACATATTCAGTTTCTCATCTAATGACCTGGACACTCCCGATATGTGTTCTATCAATTCTTGCCTTACTTCGCCGACCTCCTGTCTGAGTTGACGTATTTCTGATATCAGTACCGATATATCTGAGTTTTGTGAATTATCAGTTATTTTACTTTTTGATTTACTTCCTCTGACAGTATTGATGTTAGTATTTTTAGTGAAAGTATTGTTAAACGTTTCCGTATGAGGTCGAACGGGAGTGCTAGAATTATCCCCCTTTGGGCGTTGTGCTTTGCAGGTAGGGCATAGCCAGTTATTTCTGAGCTCAAGTGAGAGTTCACGGAAGTCGTTTTCCGATATATTTATACAGAATAGATCATATAATAGACTACACTTAGAACACTCCAGATAGTGCATGTCTTTCAGATTTTGATTACAGGCAGCACAGATTGCCATAATTGTATTTGAAGTTAGTTGTAAGTGCGTTACACTGTTGCAATACAATAATATTATCCGAATAGTCCGTTGTGGTAGCGAGAATAAAATGAATTACAATGAAATTTCTACTTATAATAATTATGAATATTTACAAGTGTTGCTTAGACGTCGGTAGATTTGCTTTGAAATTGTTTCAATACATAGATGGTGTAATAATTGTGTTTTGTTAATTGAGATTTTCAACGACTTTTTGTTAACTGTATAATGCACAAATATTCATAAATCAACTGTACACTTCCACAAGATCGATATTTGTTTTCCATTTTAACAAAGCATTTTAATTTTTATAGTTTTATTATATTTTCTGTCACTTTTCTTGATTTTGAAAGTTTAACGTTTCACTTTATTATATTTAATTTATATCGTGTGTAGGCTTCAAATACACTAAATAACACCGTCACTGTGTATTCACAAGTAAATGATTACTTTTAGATACTATTTCCATTGCATTTTAAGATATTACACTTTTTTTCAAATATTTTGTTTATAATAATTGCCGCGGTCGTAGTCGTGGGTATTTTTTTTCAAAATGACTCCGAATAAGGCTGTGGTGTTCTTCGCCTGTCATAAAAGGACTACTTATGGTAGTCCAAGGGTGCAGGGTGGGCTCTGTACCTGTCTGCTCACTTGTCTATGAAAGCCGCGTGCCACGACACGCCTACACCGACACGCTTGCTTTATTTGCTTGGTTCGCACACAGTTCAACAGTTTAACCTACATAATTAATTATCATAATAGGAACATGTATACATTATATATGTACACCTATAAATGATATGTTTATATCATTACTACTACTAAACTAAGGTAGTTTTACCTTAGTTCTAACAATAAGCGTTATTTTACTGTCAATTATATTTTGAAATACATGCAAAACATTTAAAATATATTACGTTGAGATTTTAATTAAATAACATTAAAATTTATCGGTTTATTACTGAAGACATCGGTTATATGGGCTAAGATCACTTTATCTTCCCTCCTTAAGGAGAATTGTACTACTTTGACTACTACTACTACTTGTTTCACTAAATACTAATAAACTATTTTGAAATTAATTTATTTTATGTTTCGAATAATATATACATGTAAATCTACCTATGTATGTTATGCGTTCCACTGCCTAACATCGTCATATTATTAAACACATTAAACTTACAAACTAAAAAAACCTACTTCATACACGGGAATAAATATTAGCTAGCAATACTAGTAGCAAAGCTGTACATACTCCCTCTACGATTCATAATGGAGAAAATCGCTGTGTTGGCAACACTGTTCTTCTTCTTCTTTGAAGGACTTTTTGGTGGGAACGAGAGGTGTGAATTTACATTTCGTTCGGTTTTTTATGTTTTGCGCTTTGAGAGTTTCGTGGTACATGTACATTATATTGTACACATAAGTAAGTACAGTAAGTTGTAAGTATACAGCATATTCTGTGTTAAAGTTGAGTAAAAGTATGGAATATAGACTTTTAAACTTTCGCGTTGCACTATAAAATAACTAAAAACACGGGAAATTAACGCGATTACCTTATTATTTTGATTTTTTGATTGATTAAAGTGTGGAATAATTGAAAAATCTAGATAAATATACGCAACTGAAGTACTCACACTCTTCCAAGAAGCCTTTTTGACTCCAGTAAAGCCTACTATGACTTTACGTGAAGGGTATAGAAATATAAAAGTACTCGAATGTACAGTGTTATCTCTGAAAATGTTTTAATATATAAAAAGCAGTGTTTTTCAAGTTCTATGATTAACCTTATGGCCTAGTTGCCATGCTTAGATAAACAAAAAAAATTACAATACAATTGTATCTATACTAATATTGTAAAGAGGTAAACTTTGTTTGTTTTTCTATAATGGATAAACTCAAAAACTACTCAACCGATTTCAAAAACGTTTTCACCTATAGAAAGTTACGTTATGAGCAAGTAACATGGGCTGTATTTTATTTACAAAAAAAAATATTTACCCGTGCGAAGCCAGGACGGGTGACTAGTTTTGTATGTAGATTCAGTTGTAACTTTGTGGAAATCCATCTTAAGTGGTCAAATTGTATTTATTCTTAAGCTATCCTTTGCCCATAGGCTCATACCTGTCGATCGACACGCACTTAGCCTCTCAACAACGAAGTATAGAGCTTCGTGTTGAGGCGAAACGCGTAAAATATTTCATGTTTCGCACTCCAGAAAGAAAGTGACTTAGTAATTAAATATCTTGCCTACCTAATTTGATAAGAAAGAATGTACGCGCAGTGCCACGAATAGAGAGAGACGGAGAAGTATAGCAAAAGCCGCAACCAAACTATCAGACTATCTATGACAACGACCGCTCCGCCAGGAGTGTACGACTAAGAAGAAGAAGAACCTAATTTATTAAAACGGAATATTCAATTATGCACATGCTTTCTTGACACACGATGGAGGTGAGGTACTCCTCATAGTAGACATAAAAAATGCATTTAATTCTTTTGATAGATCCACCTTGTTGACACAGATAAAACAGCATGTTCCGGACATATATCCCTACCTCTGGCAATCTTACAGCAGTCCTTCAAAATTAATATATAAAGATAATTTATTACATTCCGAAGTTCCGAAGTTTTAGATGACCTTGAAACCCTGATTCAAAGGTTTAAAGATATTGGCTTAGAATTAAATTTTTCTAAATGTGAACTCTTTGTTTCCGATTCTGTTCCAATTATTACAAAAAATGAAATAATTAATAAATTTAACAATCTGGCACCAAATATTAAAGTCTTGTCAAAAGAATCGCTGTACCTCCTAAGTGCTCCCGTTTTAGATGATTCCATACCCTGCTTTATCAATGATCAAATACAAAAATTTAGTTAGTCTTCAGACAAACTTTTCAAAATTAGTTCCCACATGGCTCTCCTCATTGTCCGCTTTTGCCTTTTTCTTCCAAAATTTACATATGCTCTTCGCTGTTCTCAGCTTTTTAAATTTCAAACGCTTTTAAATTTTGTAGACAATATTCTAAAAAATACATTATCTAAAATATTAAATTGCTCCTCTGTTGATGACAGGGTCTGGAATCAAGCCTCGCTTCCTATCTGTTATGGAGGCCTGGGCATACGCAAAACCTCGAGTGAGTCACTTTTCTTTCGTCAGCCTACAGCACGGAAAACCTTTTCCTATTTATTTATTTAATTTTTATTTAAATATTTATTGCACACACATAATACACAAACAGAAAGTTACATGTAGAGAAGATAAGCAAAGGGTACAGCTTATTTCTATTAGAAATTTCTTTCAGCAGACCCACTTGTCACTTGTCACTGCTTGCCACTTGGTAGAGTCCTATCTATTATTCGCCCTTCCTTAGGATCGGTTGAGGTGCCGTGCTTGTGTCGATACACTTGCTGTTTCCCATGTGCCGGCGACTTCCAAGTCAGCAGGTGCCGCGGCCAGCACTGCCGAGAACTTGAAGCGGCGTAAGTATGCGACTCTCTCTGAGAGTTTCATATTTACGCCCTTTGCAGTCGAAACTTTGGGTCCCTGGGGCCCCGAAGCCCATCGACTGGTTTCTGATATTTGTAAGAGACTGGTCGAGGCCTCGGGAGACCGCCGGGCTGGCAGCTTCTTCCGCCAACGAATCAATTTGTCTATTCAAAGAGGCAATGCTGCCAGTCTGCTGGGTACCTTAAGCAATGACAGCTTTCTAAGCGGCAACTTTGAGAAAGTTTATTATTTAAGATAATGTGTAGTTTTAAGTTTGTAAATATTAACATATGTATGTACTTTTTTGTTATTAATAAATGTCGTTTTATATATTCCGATGTACATAAATTATATACAAAAATATATTTAAACTTAACTCCTAATGAGACAGTCAGTTGGCAGAGAACTTATATTTTAGGTAGTAGGTATTTTTAATTTCTTTACTATAAAATCAAAATTCAAAAATTATAGATTAGGCTACTTTCACTTTTAAGATACAACTTATTTAATTACAGTGGTATTTATTTAGTCGAATACCTATGTCATATGTCTATGTTACCTATATCTATGTTATTTAGTCGAATGTAAAGCATGTTTAAATGCAATCAAACAGGGCACGTTTATTCAGGTGGCGGGTCAATGTAACGAATTACCTTACAGTATGTCGTCCGTTGTCACATATCTACGTATTTTATCCAATTAGGTTTTTATCCTCGAAATCCCTGAATTTCGGGACGGATTTTCAACATACTTATATTTTCCTACGTATTTCATGAGAAATTAAGTGTAATAAATAATTTATTCAGTAATTTATAAATAGTGATTCGGTCAAACTTGTTAAGATGAATTCATTCGAAGCGGTTCACATACCTAGTAATATCGAAAAAAACTTCTTATTCAGCTACTCATGTTGCATTTAACTACAGCATAATTGTTAACAAATCAATACAATAGAATTGTTAGTCAGTCCCAGCTATACTGTGTACTATAATAATAATTATAGCATATAGTCATTAGTTGCTAACCGGGAGCTTAAATCAAGATTTAACCAAACCTTAAATTTACCTGTGTCATTACAGTTGGTCCCGTGAATATGTAAAATATTTTTTCTATAATGCTACAAAGTAAAAAGCACTAATTAAAGCCTTTCTGTCAACTAACCACAATATTGTTTATGGTTGAACAAACAATATGTTCATGTCATGTAATACAATCGCAATGTAAATGCAAATGTATTGATACCGAAAAACCTATTACTATTTTTTAGTTGTAGTTTTGCGCGTTAATATTGCGCTACATAGCTATCTGGTACACATTGCTTTATCAAATTCTAAGCACTTAAGCGAACACAGGAACGCTTTTGGCCTCTTAAGTACATATAAGTGACGTGAACTTGTTTCGATTTAAAAAGCCATTTGTGTCGTTTCCACATTTTATCCTTACGGTACAATAATTAAGTCTTAAAAAGAGAAGTGTTAAAATAAATGTCTAGAACAATGTCTAGAAGCAGTGACATAGAAAATGTCTAAAACAAGTGAATGAAATTGTGTATCTGGTTTGTGCATTTTCTAGGGATGGTAGATGTGAATTGGATGTGGAGAAATGGGTAGCAGCTGCAGGAATAAAATAAATGGTGCTTTGGCCGCATTGGCAGTAGGCAGTGTGAATATATCTAACACAGTCAAAATGGCCATCTGTAATGTGGCGTTGGTACCAACTTTATTATTCGGTAGTCAAGTCTGGATATGTGCGAAATCAAAATAATGAAAGTAAGATAAATGCAGTAGAAATGCGACAGAAATGCGAAACCAGAAGCCAAGGAGGACCAGAGTTGACTTACGAAGATCAAATAGCCAGAGCGTTAGCTGATGGAAATTTCAAAAGCACTAGCATACTTAGGCGAAAATGTGTGAGGAGAACGATGAGATTCGAGAAGACTATGACACCATGCTTGGTCATCTCAGCAGTGACCTCATCATTTCCCGCAGCCTAACGACATTCCTGACTTCTTATTGGTTTCCAATCCCTTTCATATTAACGACTTACTGATTCGAGTGTAGCAATTTACTAGGATTCCTCTGAGTATCAAAGATGAAGTAGCCACTCTCATACAGTTCTCTATAGTGTTTACTCCATTGTTGCAGAACGACTCTTTAGTCTTCTTTTGAATTTTGTCTTTTGAACTGACTTTGTTCATTCTGGTGTCGGACCACTTCGGTACTTACGTACTTCATTCCAAAATAATTGGAAGTTTGCCTTAAAGTTGTCAAACATCATGTTATCGTTTAGCACCCTACACTCTTCACTCTTCTCTTTCACTAGTACTTTCGTTTCTGTTTCTTACAGCTTACATCTCTCTTTCATCAATTCTTTCATACCACAACTATTTTTGCCGCAACATAGGCTCGCCATATTTTCTTATTTTTGTTCACTGACGCTTTCACTTCGTCATTGTACCACACATCACGTTTTTTACTATTCCCAATCTTATTTGTTTTAATTTTGTTTCTAGTGATGGCATCTTGTAGTTATAGGTGCGGATGTTACGCAACGTTGCAGACTGAAAACAGAGCCATTATTCGAAATACCACGAAAAAGTGTTTTGTTCGCAGATCGTCTCCTCTATATGCTCTCGTGGCCACCTTTTCGAGCCGGTTGTCCACTAGGAGGAATAATACATTTTTATTTCCTCTTAAAATGTAGTAGTATTATAAGCAAGAAAAATATGCTTTTCCGTACTCAGTCCTAACACAATCCTGCCAGTATCATTTCATTATACTTGCCTAGGACAGACTCAAATCCTGTTCGAGCTATCCCCAATCATCCATTAATATCTCCATACACTGTAATAATTCTTTCATTCTCCTCAACCGTTACTAGAACTTCTTTAACACTCTCCCAAAACCGTTCTAGCTCACCCAAACTGACAGAGCACACGGGGTCATATACCACCAAAACAAAAATCCTCCTTAAGTCTGTCTCGAGACGCACCCAGAGCTGTCTCAGGTTTGAACACCTATACTCAGTTACATAATTAACCAAATGAAAAAACAATAAAACTCATATCCCTTGGTATCTCCTGTCTTCTTGTAGTACTCCTGACCTGTGATGCTTCCACTGGGCAGGTCTACAAGTTCGTTTCGTTTGATTTAACTCAAACATAACACATCCGGTCTTCTCTTGTCCATAATATCAATAAACTAATTATTATTTTCTTTAGTTCCACGTAGCTACTCTGGACTCTTCTTTTCACTCTCCGCCGCGAGGTGCGCAGCGTGTTGGATGGCGTTGGGGACTACCTAAATGTAATGTAAATGTATCCCAAATAATAAAATAATAGTTTGTAACTTTGTAAAATAGCAGTTTAAAAACCACCTTAACCAGCGTGTCTCTACAAAACCACTGACTGGTTGTTAATGATGATTTAAAAGTCTAGAAAACTAAAAATGTTAGAGACTTGAACTTCTATTACATTTATGTATGTAATATAATTATAAATCTGGGGAACAATTCAATAACGCTGTTATTGTACTAAATATTTAAATACCATGGTCTGAAATGTTGTTGATGTTTCACATCTATGTATGTGGTATGATGGATGACGAATTGTAAATACACACGAATAGAACAGGCTGGCACGTACATAGCTTGTTAGTTTGAGTAATGGATTCGAAATTTAAGTTCTGAATTGTATTCGTACCTCTTGTTGAAATTAATGCATTTACGACGTATATATAAGATATTACTGGTTACAGTTAGATATGTTATTATGTAATGAAATTGTTAAGAATTGCTGTATCGTTATTTCTATCCCATTTTATTTTGCTGTTTTTGACGGAATATTTGATGTTCGTGTGATAAAGTATCGCAATCATTTCCACAAACATGTGTATCTCACGGTCATTTTCGTAAAGTTGTCTGAATGTCGATACAGAAGAACATTGCGCTGACGTCAATGGCGCTTTATGACTAAATCCAACGTTAACTGGGCTCTCACCCAGCTGAATGCAGCCGCTCCAAAAATATCTTAACAATTTATATACGTCTCAAAGGGGCACCGCTTCAGTAGATGCTTATCTTTTATAGAAAACAAAGTCGAAATAATTATTGTTTGTAGGTCTAGGTCTAAAAAGCGACATTTTTCCCTTATATTTCTTCTTTTTGATACAAAAGGTTAGAAGGCACTTACATCGTTACTGGGAACGCAGATGTCTAACGTAATTCTGATTACCGAACTGTAGCAGTGAGAAAGAATAATCTGTGAGACGTGTCGGCAGTATTTACAGTGTAAATTTTGCACATAGCGACAGCTATGTAATATAGCAACTTGATACTGTGCGTCTGCTCGTTAGCATTTTTTATGTTAATAATTGTTACCTTGATGACAGCTGATATTAATATGATTGACACCGTTTCAAATTAAACAAATTACATGAGGACTCAAATTATATGTCCACGTACATATCTTTACTCTGTGTTACTAACGGAGTAGATAAAGAAGACTAAACTTATTTAAATCAACGAAAAAAAAATTAAGAAATCTTTAACTCCAAAACCTTGAAGTCGTCATGCAGTCATAAGAAGACAACTAAAAACGACTCGCATCTGCAAACAAAGCGTCCCACCACCTCATTGTCGGCCGTCGACGTACTCGTACTGTGTGATGTCCTCGGCCATTTTCGCTTAGTATCAAATAGTGATGGATAAGTGACGTGTTAAAGTAATAATAATCTGTGGTAATAGAGTCCCGATGTACATCCAACCCTGCGGACTTCGCAGATTTGTATAAGATCGACTATAGAGTAGTAATTTAATATGACTTCCGGTGCGCATGATCCATTTCACAGTGTTATTATTTAGTTCTACTCAGCCAGATGTGTTCGATTTGTGCTTGAATGTACAAACTGTACATCCTTCATTAATAAGTAAGTATTCATGGACTTTTTGGCTGGAACGGGAGAAGTGAGGTTGTCTTTTTATTTAGATTTTTTTTACCTTTTAGGGAATTTTAAAGTACAAAAGTGATAGTAGGGTATATTGTGTTTTAAAGTTCTCTATAAGTGAAAGAATGAAGTAGGTCTAAATAAACTTGTGTAGCTGAAGTTTTCACGCTCTTCTAAGAAATCCTTTATAACTTCAGTAAAGCCTACTATCACTTTATTGGAGGACTTTTACGATAACAAAAAAAAACTTTACTTCGAACGTGCTTCATGTGTTTGTCACTGAATTGAATTGTCAGAATTATAACAATACTGTGACGTGCGCATTGCATTGCCTGTTTCACTCAGTAGCGATTTTCTTATTCTTATTACATAACACAGTATCTTATTAACAAAGTCTTACACGGTATCTTGTACCTAATGAAAATTTTAAAGGCAGCTAGGTATAATTATTTACACTACTGTGGTAAGGTGTAATAGCTAAAAGTCCTTTGGGTTTCGGCAAAATATTGTAAAACAAATTTACACTGTTTTTGTAAAGGAATTTATTTAGTTTTTAATCATTTTAATATGACAACGGCCTCTGTGACGTAACACAACATATTTGCTTAAAATAATCTCGACGAATATACCTGTATTGATTGATTCGTTACGTAAAAGGCCATAATTAATTATTTTCCTTTGCGACAATAGCTTTTCTGCTAGACTCGATATTCAATTCGATAGTCAATTGCAATGTCTTTGTCATTTTTTACGGAAAGATTGAAATATAATGAATGAAGTCGATTGTAATTTTCATTTACTACGAATGCCTTCAATATGACGGTCACCAATTCTTCATTATTCGAAATTAAGTAATTAATTTTTATCGTTTATTGTTATCATTTATGGCATTCTGTCTTACTATTTTTCTAATCTGAAACAATGTTTATTTACAGCGGCACTCGCCTCGCTGTGCGTGTGCCGCTTTAGCGACCGGGTAGAATAGGTGCCATTTTCAGAAACATTTAATATATTTCTATTTTTGTATGAAAGAAAAAGTTATGAATGTTTAAAAGTCGTAGAACAAAAGCTATTGGGAATAATGTTAAGAACAAAATACTAAGAGGTTATTAGTATTTTTAAATAAACCCTGTACACAGTGTACAAAGCTGGTTTTTCCGACAACGAAGCATGACGCCGACCGCTCGTTTCGCTGCGAGCGATTAATAATTTTAAATCTGTGATATCTGCTAAGATATTCGCGAAGCGCAATTTTATTCTGCATTAAATGCACAACGTACCTGACGTATTTAATTGGATAACGATTAATATTTATTGTTTAATATAGCTTTGTAAATAACCTATTATTTTTTAGTAACATGTAAAAGATAAAAATGGTTACTGTGGGTTAACCTTAGGAGATAGACATATACCACTGCGGACTTTCTGTAGACCTTTTTGAGATATACAATACCGTAATACAATATTTTGATCTATCTCGTAAGTTTTAGTCAGCATTAACAATGTAAGCCCCCAACAGTATGTTTTTTACAACATCATTACAAATCATTGAAATTCTCGGCTTTTCTGTACTATAATACGCATGTATTATGCATATAAACCTTTCGGAATTTTGTTTCTAAATGATAGTAAAACCTTATCAATATCCGTTGCGTGGTTTAGAAGAAGTTAACGGAGAAACAGACAGACGAAAACAGCGACTTTGCTTTATACTATTTAGAGACTAGAGAAGACAAAAGAAGAAGAGATACCGTATAATAGAATTTCATATATGAAATATGAAGCTCATTCAAGATTATTTCCATTGGCCTTAATACAATCCTTTCAACGTTATGGCCAGTTATCAATTGAAACACGCACTTTCTCCATGGGATTTGCCACTGCCAATCTTTTAGAATATTTAGGGACTCCAAATTATTATGGCGTTTAGAGCATGCTTTAATCTCTAAAAGAGACCATAAATCACAATCAAGTAGGATCTAATCTTCAGCTCTGATGAAGTCAGAAACGTTCTTTTCCAGCCAAGTTTGTGTAGATTGAGCTTAAAGACCCGGTGCTGACAAAGACCATTCTTGGTTAAGGAACATGATGTTGTTAAGAGGCTTAACTACCTTCTCAAGAATCGTATCTTGATACACTTGGGCCAATGTTGTGATACTTTTTCACAAAAATATGGCTCAGTCACTCCTTGATAGCGAACACCCCACCAGATCATCACTGAAGCCGGATAATGCCCACATTGCACCCTACTGACTAATTGAAAAGCTTTTCTAGACCTTTGAGCATTAACTCAGTCATTCTGCTTATTAAAATGTAGTTCGATAGTAAACATTTTCTCGTTAGTAAATAAAACTTTCCTATGACCGTTTGCTAACCGCCTATGAAGTTGTTTTGATTTTATCAGCCTAATCATTTTTAAATTAACGGCTAAGTAGTGATCAGTGTGTCTATTATAAGCTGCAAGTCCTAACTCATGTGTCAAATATGTGACGTATTTCTGAGTGCTATATTCATTTTCCTAGATAAAATCTCTTGCTTTCGGACAGGATTTTTACGGATTCTTTCATTCACTGCTTTGATCACTTTTTAGTGTGAATACCTACTACGTGGACGGTGACATCTTTTTCTATCGCAAACAGAGGTGTTTCATTATACCTATCAAGCGGATGGAGAGTTTTAAAAATTGCATTTTGCTCCATACCTACTTTGCGTAATACTATGTACCACAGCAATTCGGTTCTCTTTATCACCGCACTCAATTTTAATATCACAAGAATGTTTAACAAAGATTGGCGCGAAAATGAGAAAACCCTATGAATATTCATATGAGAGTGACAGATTCCAAATTCAAATATAATATTATTGATTTTTTTATTGTAACTGTATTTATAGTCAGATTATGTATTATATCAAACATATATATGGCTGATTTTGAAAGATCCACCCCTAAGAGGATAAAAAGGAGTGTTAAACTTTAAAATAACTGCGAATATAAATTAAATTTCACGAGAAGAAATTTCTAGAAAACAGTCACTGTTGGATAGTTTGATTCTTCCGAAAGGTTTAAGGCTACTATGACTTAGATATCCTCCCGTGTGAAGACGGGGGCGGGCCGCTAATATAGATATGAATCACATTGCGCTCCAGAATTAGAAAAGAAATTAATTGTAGAGCTGCCCTAGATATTTATTTAAGCCAAGGTTACTCAAAAGGGAGAAATATAAAAAAATTAAACCAACTTCAAAAAAAAACACTAAAAAGTACCAAATAACTATTCTTTACTAATCAAAACTTGAGTACAAAAATAATTTTATAAATACAATACAAATACACAACACAGACATGATTTCTACACAAGTGGAGTTATATGCAAAAGCTGGTATTGTAAAGCTGGCGTTGTCTGCTGCTTTTACTAGATAAGCAATAAAAATACGCACTAATGTACAATAAAGTAATATTTGTCTATAAAGTTATGTTTGTTTATGAGAACCATCAACTTCGCTGCAGCTATTCAATAAAGGAAGACACATTTATGATGGCTTTAAAATTTTAACCGCTTAAGCTTTTGTGTTAACCTTGCTTTAAACCATAAAATATCATATCCTATATATTTACGTTATGTAAGGGCTTGTTTTGATTAAAACATTATTCCGTAATATAAATTTCAATTCCAGAATTATATTAATCAGTACGTCGAGATGAGCTTATCGATACTCTTTTTTAAGGTTGATACAAGACTAATAATCATAATCATAATTTTGTTTAGCTTCTTTGAATTATTCCGCTGCAGCTCTTCACTCAGCAGCAGTAATGGACAGCAAATGTAGGTAAGTATGTAGGTATGTAGGTAAGTTGGACAGAAGACACACTAGGTATACAACTTACATATTCCATACACGCATATCCTAAAGTATTATCTATATTTTAATACGTGAAAAGAAAATGTTATAATACTCCTTTTTAACCATATTGCGTAAATGGAGTAGTGTGAGATTCGGCTGAACAGCTAGACAGATTTTAATGAAATTTTAAATGGAGATATATTAAACCCTTAAATTATGTCGCATCTGAATACGACAATATCCGGTCTTGTATTCGCGCAAACATGTAATGTATTTTTACTTTTTAACGATATGAATTTTTAAAGTAATTTTTTAAAGGGTCAACACTTATAGACACATTTTAACGTCATAGTAACTCTATATTAGATTTCACTCTTATTTGTAGCTGAATTGTTTGGCACTCGAATTTTGCCTTCTTTGATATAACTGCCTAGTTTACGTGGGATGTAAATGCATTAAAGGAGTCCACTTTTGTGTCATTGCTATTCATTATTTCATATAAGGTCATGGACATACTCAAGGAGGGGCAGGGGAGGGCAGCTGCCCTGTCCTGGACTTGGAGTGCCACTCCTGGGCTCTTTTCCTTCTTTCCTTTCATACATTTAGCTGGTTAATATGTTTATGTTTACATATGTTTGTGTTTACATATGTATAAACTATATAACTAACATAAACTACAAAACTACAAGGCAAACATCCAGCTGCGCGTGAATTTTCACCGCTCGCTAATTTACACGCTCTATTTGGACACGATATAAAATTTTTGGAAGCGCGGTTTAGCCAAGATAAATCGCCGGCGTTTGCTCTATCGTTGTTACACTCTGCTAAGCTAGCAAAAATTACAACCCCAGATTTCAAAACGTATCGAAGAAGTCTCCTATGTATCTATATGTATTACAGTGGGATAGATCGTCAGAAGCGGCGGAAGTGGCGAATTCTTTGAATAAACAAGGAGAAAAATTTTGCAAGTTTGAATATATTTGCAGTTGAAATAAGTAAGTAAAATATAACTAATAATAATAAATACACGTTCCTGACTTGGGCCCCTGTAGGCCATAAGTTGGATACGCCCATGTATGAGGTAATTCGTTTCTTTCATAATTCACTTAGGAGGTTATTTTGCATTGATGTTGGAATTATTTTCAGTTTAATTGTTTGAAGACTGACTAAACAAATAATAAATGTATCTAAGTAGACGTAAAGCAACGAATTCGTATGACTTCGTGTACATGTATAGGTTGTAGCAATTGTAAGCAATTTGTTATTAACTTTGTTTTACTACACAACAAGCTAGTAAAGTAATAAAATATTCGTGTTATTTATGTAGGAAGTTCATCAATAGATACTGTAACTGTAGATTGCATTCGTATACATTTTTCCTTATATCATTAAGTACAGGTACTATTAAAAATGGTTACTTAAAACAATGACACAGTTTCAAATACAAGTCAATGTGGTCGATATGGATCAAAGTGGTAAAATAATACAAAACGTTAAAAAAAAATATAGTGAAACAGTTATTTCCATTTAATTCCTGCGTGAGTGACCAAGCAAATGGTGAAAATAGTATGAGACTTTTCCATAATACGAGCTCTGAAACGAGTCGAGAGCGGAGCTAATGAGAGTAAACATAAAACGAGTAAACGAATTGTTTGCTTGCCCTGCGGCTTAGCCGCGCGGTAGGTATCTCCGTAGGGTGCCGTGCAAAAAACATTGGAATATAAGCAGCTCATAGGTATCATTCGTAAATTATAGTTATATTGATATTGGTTTTACATATCTACATATCTCACGCTGTTTCCCTAAAGGGGTAGTCAGAGAGGACGGAGAGCCAAGCTTCACAGCCCTTACATCATTTTCGCTATGCAAGTGCTTTTGACAGTTCCATCGGCTAACACTCTGGCTATTTGATCTTCATAAGACAGCCTTGGTCTTCCTTGGCTTCTTTTACCACTCGCTTTTGCTCGAGATATTCTTCGTTAGTCTTTCATCACTCATTCTTTCGGTTAACACTCTGATATTGGTTTTAATTTTGAAAATAATTTTGAAAGAAGAATAGTTTTAATGATTCCTGAAGTTTTTTCCTGACAGTGAGATAGGAGGCCTCAATAGTTCAGTGAGAACTGAACTATTAAGATTATTCATATATTAAGTAAAATCTTTAGGTAAATTATGTGAGTTATTAGAATGAAATCCTTAGGACACATCAAAATTTTAAATGCACAACTTTTCTGATATATCACTTTTAAACCGCATTTTGTTGTAAATGCCTATCTGTTCTAAATCCCACGCGGAAATAGGTTTTTTTCATAAACTGCTCATAACTTGTAGATTTTTGTCTAGTGACAACAAATTGATATTCAAATAACGCGAACCTGAGCTTGAATAATAATTTGAGTAAGGCAAAAATCGTTTCGCAATAAAATGATTTTCGAAAATTCATTATTTAAAATAAACACTGAGTACTAAGGGGCGAGACATCTAGTTAACCGGTTTCCTTTTTTCAAAGCATTTTTTAAGATTTATATTTCTTTATACTGTAATATCTAGGACAATCATCATAGTATAATACTTTTGATCTCAATGTTGTTCAAGAGAAAATAATGAGGAAGACGAATGCTAATCATGCTAATCTAGAATATACCATAGTTGTTCACTCTTTCCCTATTATTAACGTCAAAGTAGTTTGACTAAAGAGACGTCACCGCTGCAAGGTTGTACTAAATCTTAGAGCAAATTGGTTGTAGTTTTTTCAAAGTAAAAAGAAAACTGTGAATCTAAAACTTGTACAAACATAAACACTTACCGTAATGTATGATATGAAAACGCTTAAGAGTCCACCTATGCAGACTTTGGTGTCTCGATATCGAAGAAGTCCGAGAGTTAGATATTTAGATACGTACAACTTCAACTCTTTGTCTTGAAATCCTTGAACGTGGAAATATGTTTGGAGATAAAAATCGTTAAAAAAATTCCAGAAAAAATCCTATTTTGTACAAAGATCCAGTTGCACCTCTAAAATTCTAAAGAATTTTAAAATGATTTTTACTGAAATGGTCGGTTATACCTGTCTCAAATCTAAAACCAGTTTTTTAATTGGTAATGTAGTTTTCTTCTAAATTACAATTATGTGCAAAAACAAATGCTGAGATTTCTCCGCGCTAAAATATGATCTAACCACAACTGTGAAATTCATGTTTATTGTTATCGCCATAGGGCGCCGGGGTAATAACGAATTACTGGGCTACACAAGCGCAATCTCGAAGACAAGTGACGGTACGACGGTGGCCTACTTTGAAACTTTTTATTTTTATTAGTATGTTATATGACGTCAAAGCAATAAGGGTCTATAGTTTACATGTAATTGTAAAAAGAACAGTTTATGAAAAGGCAAATTTTTTTTGATATGAAAATACTTATTTGAAATTTTTAATTATAAAAAATATTTACTTGGAAATATACACACTCATATTTTATTGGCTGAATTATTTTTTATTAAAGACGGGTTTAGGAAGTTTCGAGTGTGTTTTATGTATGGATTAGACTTCAAGTATCTTGCTGGAACTAGTTAATTTGTATTAATTATGCTTTTAATTAAAAAGTAATAATTTATTCATTAGTTCGAAATATTTTAAAATTTAAATAAGGTCAGTACAAGTAAAAAGGGTTCAGCTACGGCTTACGGCGGCGGTGTCAGCCACTGTTTATTGTCAGGTAATTTAACAACGTCGCTGGATCCAAAGTAAATATTAACTTTGGTATTATGGACTATGGATAGTAAAAGAAAATTTCTGTCTCGCGCTAAATTACTAAAACTTGTAGGTATTGAACATTACGCATTAGGAAGTTTGATAGTCAACGTCTCACATAAAATTTTTCTAACACTAAAATGAAAGTAAGTATACTCTCGGGCTTTGGGATCTAAAAGAGAAGTAGGAGGAAATTGTTTCCATTTTTTTTCAAGTTCGCTTTTTTTAATTGTCTTTAAATTATGTACGCTTTTAGGCGGTCGGGTTTATTGATTTTTTCAGTTTAAATTTTTATACTCTTATTATTATTTATGTATAAGTTATTAGCTATTCCGGCCGCGCATTGCTGTGGCGCTCGTTGAACAAATGAACTTTTACATTTTTTTTGAATTTAGAGCAGTATGTAGTTGGAATGTCAGACAAAATAAAAAAGAAAGACATAACCCCGCAAACAACACAGTGAGGCCAGACTATGTATGTACATACAAAGCAACACGCACACACATGCAACCAAACTACACCTCCTATTATTAGTTTGAGCTAGTCTGTTAAATTAGCGTGACGTAATTGTAAATTGCGTTATTTTACCGCGAAAATGCCGAATTGCGTGGTTAAAGGGTGCAAGAACCATGTCATCTAAAAATAAAAGGAATCACGTTTCGTACGTAATAGTTTAGAACCCATATTTTCAATAAATAAAAACGAAAATTAAGGTTACTGCTCAATACGTAAAATCTGCACCAGTAAATAATATAACGTTTTTATAGTTATAATTATTCCGATGATAGGGTCTGTAAGGTTATATGAAAGGTGAAGTGATTTGGGCAAAGGCTAGTATATAATAATTACTGGTTTCCATACAAACGTATATCAACATAATTAATTTAGGTACCTGCCTCTTAAAGGTATACCTTCAAATGTAAGGTGCCATATCGGCAGTAATAGCACGGTCACAGCTTCAGTGTGTGGTCACAGCGTTATCGTAGCGTGGTTTTTTTTTATTAGTAAATCTATCATATAATAAACCTATCATAAATTAATTAGTATTAATTTATAATAGGTTTAAAGATATTGGCTTAAAATCAAATTTTTCTAAATGTGAACTCTTTGTCTAATCTTTGTCAATCAAATTTTTCTAAATGTGAACTCTTTGTCTCTAATTCTGTTCCGATTTAAAAATAAAGAAATAATTAATAAATTTAACAACCTGGCACCAAATATTTAAGTTTTGTCAAAAGAATTGTTGCGCCTCCGAGATGCTCCCGTTTTGGATGATGATACCCTGCTTTATCAATTATCTTTCGAATTTTTCGAAATTAATTCCCAAATGGCTCTCCTCATTGTCCGCTTTCGCCTTTTCGTTCTAAAATTTACAGATGCTCTTTGCTTTTTAAATTTCAAACCCTTTTAATATCTGTAGACAATATTCTTAAAAACACCTTATCTGAAATAATAAATTGTTCTTTCGTTGATTACAGGGTCTGGAGTCAATCCTCGCTTCCTCTTCCAGGCATACACAAAATCACGAGTGTGTCACTGCCTGCTTTTCTTTCATCAGCCTACAGCACGGAAAATCTTTTCCTATCTGTTATTCGCCTTTTCTTAGGATCGGTTGAGGTGCCGTGATTGACTGACGCTCGAAATGTCTGGTTAAGTGCTCGATGATCTCGTCGATGTACTTGGTCATCACGGTTTATCCTGTTTACGTAGTGCGGGCCGCATGTCACGACATGTTGCCTTGAAAGACGTCGTTCGGTAGACTTGTCGCCGCTGGCGTTCCTGGCGTATTGTGCGCAGCACTTGCTGTTTCCCGTGTACCGGTGACTTACAGGCCAGCATGTGCCGCGGCCAGCACTGCCGAGAACTTGAAGCGGCGTATGTATGCGACTCTCTCTGAAAGTTTCATATTTACGCCTTTTGCAGTCAATAGTTTGGTACCCTGGGCTCCCGAAGCCCATTGACTGGTTTCTGATATTTGTAAGTAACTGGTCGAGGTTTCGGGAGACCGTCGTGCTGGCAGATTCTTACACTAACGAATCAGTTTGGCTATTCGAAGAAATAATGTTGCCCATCAATTTGCTGGGCACCCTAAGCAAGGACAGCTTTTTAAGTGGCAACTTTAAAGATGTCTATTATTTAAGCTAATGTTTAGTTTTAAATTTGTAAATATTAACGTTAACATACGTAAATACTACGTACTGATTTATGTTAATAAAGATTTTAAAATTTCATTTACGATAAGTTATTATAATTTATGTAAACAGCGTCGTATTATGAAAATACGTTAACTAATAATAATGTAACGTTACCGGTAGAAAAACGTTATCAGTGATAATGTTATTTTTATAAAAACTGGAGTACTAGGAATGAATATGGTAACATGGCCTCGCTATATTATTTGTAGAGTTATTACTTTCTTTGTTTGGTCTGAGGTTAGAATATAAATATGTCGGTTGAAATAATAAAAGGCACTCATTTAACTATTCTATGGAAAAGCACGACTTCCGGTTTGGAAGGCTTAACGCGCTAACGGAACGTCAGGGCCGGTACGGAGTCTCTTAGACTACGACGGCCGGTGCGATAGCATTTCTCCGACGGATCGTTTGCCATTATTAAATTTCCAATTACCTACGTAATAATTGTTACAAAGAGTTTTCTGTTGTTTGAACATTAACTTTGTCTTAACGTTGTATTTTATGGAGTAGTTCCCCTCTTGTAAGATTAGGTACCTATTTTTCATGGCTGAGTTGCAAAAACACGCATTGTCCCGTGTCTTTTCCGACAAATAAATAAATTATCGTATCGTTAACCAGAAAAACATAATAAGAGTTATATATATATACATAACCGTCGCGTACGTAGTACGCGTACCAACGATTATATATTTATGTAAATTACTTATATATCTTATTGATACCTAAGGAAAAAGCACAGAAGATATTACGTCTACGGTAAAAAATGGATTTACTTTATAAAGATAAAAAGCTTAGTTCTGTTAAAAAATCCACGTTATAAATAGTATTTTTTTGTAATTAAGAAATTTAGAGAAAAGATGATTTTTTTTGGGTTTTTAAATATTATGTATCAAAGCTCATAAATTATTACTAGGTTCTACAGAAGATAGCAGTAGTACATGCTGCTACAGAAGTAGCAGCAGTCTAACTGCGATTGTCGACATAAGCAGATAGAATTAGTACAAATAACTTTTACTGCAGCTACAAACGGTCACTTTTATCTGTCAGTTCATTTGAACACAAGTTGGTACTTACGTGACTTAAGAAAAATCTACTAAATAAATTTTCTGCATATATTCCAATAGTAAAATTACCTAACGTGTAGGTACCAGTAGGGCGAGCACGAACTTTCGACAGTTTCGTAACGTAATCGTATCGAGTTTACTATACGATTACGAGAGTCGCAGCACGAAGCGCATTTTACCAACTATCGAGAGCTCGCTACGATTACGAAGGCGACGTCATCCTAACGTAACTAGGCACTGGCAAGTTTGAGTAAACTACACAATTTATTGAATGAAGGGTGCGCCCTAAAACGAAATCGGAGAAAGTTTATGATTTTTATTTGAAATGTAAAACTCTATTATAATAAATTTATATTGTATTATATATTTATAACTTATAAATATCTAAAACATTATATTATTGTTTTACAATTGTGCATTATTTTTCAAAATAAAATTAGTTTTTATATTATGGTTGATAGTTTCGAACGGCTTAGATTTGACGGTTTTTTGACTTGCTTGTCGTTTTAATAACCTCTCGATGTCACATTTCTTTATGTTAACATTATTGAGACTTGAAACATTGTTGCGGAAAAGTTTATTGCGTTTTTTGTGTACGTTTTAATTTTAATTTTATCACATGAAAATGAAAACAAGTCCCACACAATATTATTATTATTATGAAAAAGCATTTGTGCGTCTGTCATCGAGATTTACGTTACCGTACGTCAAAATAAGGTTCGTGCTCGTGATTTTACTCTATTTCAATACAAATGGCTTACGTTACCTTTACGTTACGTTACAAAGGCGATACGAAATAGTTCTTTTTACGTCCTATAGGGGCGCTGCACTAAAAGTCATACAATTTGCTTACGCTTACGATACGAACACTTTGTCGATAGGATTCGTGCTCGCGCTACTGATCGATACAGTGACATTGAGAGATTGAACCACGATTGAACGGAGTCGCGGTTGGTGACTTAACTTACAACTACACAGACAATTAATGTTAAGATACGAAGACATTCATTAGAGCTAATATATAAAGTAATACATTTTAAAAATATATAAAAAACTACAAATATGTCATGTCAGGTAAATACGTAAATAATGGTTATTACTCAATTAGTCATAAAAATCATTTATTGTAGTTTTATAAACATGTGGTATTGTGAAAGAATTTAAGCTTCATCGATTTCGATCAAATATCAAAACTTGTACTGTAATAATCAAAACGCATTTCTGTATACCTACACATATTGTTTAGAGTTCAGTATAATAATTAAGACTAATATAATTCAGAAGTATAAGTAGTAGAGTCAAGGTAAATACCTCAATTTTCTTTAAGGAAGTAGTCCAAAGTAGATTATACTGTAATAAATAATGATACAATGTATTTCGTATGAAGTTACTGTTTCTTTTCTATACTCCATTTATTTGTTCGAAACAAAATTTATGAATGAAATCATCACCTTTTACCATATCTTTACCCGCATTCCAAAAGCGTTGTTATTTATTATGAACTAGTTTTTGCCCGAGACTTCGTTCGCTTAGAAAAAAAAGAGTAGAATATGTCCTTCCTCTGGGTTTAATGTCTCTATTCTAAATTTAATCAAAATCGGTCCAGCGGTTTAGCCGTGAAAGCCGACCAGACAGACAGACAAACTTTCGCATTTATAATATTGGTATGGATTATGAATAGTTTTAGAATGTTGTATAAACCAATATTTCCCATTTACTTGTTGGTGTTAGATAACATTATAGGTATTTTCACGAAATCAATTCAGCCAATTCAGTGTTAGTGGTTACTGTCACGCGATGTTGTATTTAATAATTTTCTAGAGGTCCTAAAAAGCTGAACATGTAGATAATAAATACATAGATAGGTACGTAACATAAACTTATAATTGACAGAATAAATTATACATTTTAAAATACTAATGCATTTCTTATATATTATACTATTTTGAATAATGCGGACCTTGTGCGAAGCTAATATTTTCGATAGACATAGGTACATTTCATAAACGCACATATTATAGTAAGCACCTATATCTATTTATCACAGAAGCCATTTTTTACCTTATCCACGTCCATAAGTCTTTCCATATGTGATTTCGGTTTAAGTACATACAGATAATGAAATAGACAAACCATTTGAATACCTAATAATATTTCACGAAGAAGAGATGCAATATACCATGAAGACGTAATATACGATTTTGACGCCATTTGTTTTGTCTAGCTCCGGTCCTCGGAGCAAAATAAAGTTTAATTTCTATATATTTCCTTTGTTTAATAGTGACTGGATTGTGTTCAATTTATCAGTAGATATTGTGTGTAATGACATGGTACATTGCAATATTTTAGACTGCTGGTTAGCAGCACATCGCAAAAACATGAAAAAATAAGCCTTCACCGGTAAATTCTGTTTATCGATATTTTTGCAAATATTTATTATCAAATAAAAGTTGTCTTAGAGAAAGACATGTCTAAATATCACATTTACATTACAATATAACATTTTCTAATTTGAGTGGCTCGATATTAAGCGTTTCTTGTTATTTTAGTTAGTTTAGGTTCCAATAATTTAAATATTGTTCACCCTGAACCACACAAATAAAATGGCTAAACGAATGATAGAACGTTAGAAGTCACGTACAAAATAGTATTTTTTATTTTGGTTAAATAAAAAGAGTACAGAGATTCTCTGCGATTGATGGTTTAGTTAGAAATATTTTACCAAAATTATTGGTATTTTGTTATTATGAGATAGATTTTTATTTTTTATGAGATAGGTATATTATAACATTGAAAATTAGAACTGATTTCAAGGCATTAACAGTAATGAAACCGATACTGACGGAGGTATGTAGGTTTTTCCGAGTGGTACAGCCATGCTGCATTGCGGCACGAATAGGGCCGGCTCGCCCGGTGAAATACCAGCCACTTACAGAATATCGGCGTGAAATAACAGCATCTATTGCTGTTGTGTTTCATTTTCGAGTGAGAGTGCCGGTGGCGCATCACCTCCTCCCCATCCTTTCGCTTCTTTCACTATTTCCTTAAAGGCTGGCAACGCACCCGTGATTCTTCGGATGTTGCGGGTGTCTATGGACGGCGGTTGGCAGGTGAATCGACTGCTCGTTTGCTTCTTCTTAAAAAAAAATAATAACGATGCATATATACACATAAATGTATATATATACATATATGTATATAAATAACTAGTGATTGTTTGTTGCTAATATTCATAATAATGAATTTTGGGGATTTTGTTAAAACACAGCAACTCAAATGACTCTATTTATATAGAACAAGCCGTTTCCCGCCCGCTTCGCTGGGCGTAAGTGAAAATTTTGTACGTAATAGTACATTTTTGTTTGAAAAATGGTGAAGGGTATATGGAGTTCAACAAATAAGTAGCCTATTACCATCTTCAACTAATTCCGCGTCGAATGGTCATGGTCCCATGCCGATCGGTCCAGTAGTTTTCAAGTTTATCGCGGTCAAAGAAAAAAAACTTTCATTATAGATAATATTGGGTCCTTACATATGAAATTAGCGTTTTGTCGTACTGACCACTTTGATCTGAAATATTTCCTCTTTGGTTAAGAATTCCAATTTCAAATTTATAAATTCATTTAGCTGGTACATTTGAGTTTTGAAAACAGTCATTCATTTGTTTTTTCCTCATTATTTTTTTCTTTGGCGTCGCTTACTACCGCACAATGGAAAACATGAAATGTCGGTATATTTACGAGTACGAGTTCTACCGTGGCACCAGTGCTGCAGAAGCAGCTCGAAGGATTAATGATGTGTACGGCGCTGGTGTCGCAAAAGAAAGCACGGTAAGTTTTTGGTTCAACGTTTTCGTTCTGGAAATTTCGACCTTCAAAACCAACCCCGTGGACGGCCGGAGACCAAAGTGGAAAATGAAGAATTAAAGGCTATTGTGGAAGCGGATCCATCACAAAGCACTTCAGAGATAGCTGCAGGCTTCGGAGTAAGTGACAAAACTGTATTAATCCACTTGAAGCAAATCGGGAAAGTAAAAAAACTTGAACGATGGGTACCTCGTGAATTGAGTGAATCGAACTTGCCAACACGCGTCGACTGCTGTGTTACTTTACTCAACCGACACAATAATGAAGGGATTTTAAATCGAATCATTACTTGTGATGAAAAGTGGATACTGTACGATAATCGGAAGCACTCGTCGCAATGGCTGAACCCTGGAGACCCAGCCAAATCCTGCCCTAAACGAAAATTGACTCAGAAAAAGTTACTTGTGAGTGTTTGGTGGACTAGCGCCGGTGTCGTTCACTACAGCTTTCTAAAATCTGGCCAAACGATTACGGCAGATATCTATTGTCAGCAACTGCAAACCATGAAGGAAGAACTAGCTGCTAAACAACCGAGATTGGTCAATCGCTCTAGGCCACTGCTGCTTCACGACAACGCAAGACCACACACAGCACAACAAACAACCACTAAGTTAGATGAGCTACAATTGGAATGTCTGCAACATCCACCGTACTCCCCGGACCTTGCTCCAACAGATTACCATTTTTTCCAGAATTTGGACAACTTCTTACAAGGAAAAAAATTCAACTCCAATGCGGCAGTCCAAACCGCCTTCAAACAGTTTATTGATTCTCGCCCCCATGGTTTTTTTAGTAAAGGGATCAATGAACTACCTATGAGATGGCAAAAGTGCATAGATAACAACGGTGCATATTTTAATTAATTAAATATATTTTACAAAAAAAAAAATTGACTTTATATTCCTCCCGTACAAAACGTCAATTTCATATGTAAGGACCCAATATATAGATGTATCATATAACATCCGTAACTTATATACGTAGGTTTACGATATCCCCATCTGGTATAAGCTATATGCCAACTATACGCTAAAACCGTCTCTTTAATACTAAGCTCTACAGGTTAAGGATATTTTCGGTTACACCTTTTTCTGGTATGTTGTGAATTTGGTCGATTTACAAAAAATGTCTGTTTCGACCTCTTACGACTTTACTATTCGTGTTCATTCACTTTATATGTTTTTCGCTAATATTCTCTGTTTTTCTTTATATAGACATTTATCAAAACTTTTGTTTTATTCGTATTACATAAGCAAGACTATGTATGGGTACATAAATACATACATATTTTTCTCTAAATTGCCAAATAGATATCAAAATGTAATCAAGAATATTAATTTTGTGTTATACATTAACAATACATAAACAAGACGATATATAGTTAGATACATACCTAATATCTTTGATATTATACAGTCTTTATTACTGACAGAGAAAGAAAAATAAGTATAAATATCAACTGCTTATCTTTCCACGTCTTAAAAGTCGGCCAAGGGATAGGGCTTATTACACAGATTTAGTAAACGATGATGTAGTTAGTATTTATAAACTGTTAGTATTCTCTGTCGAGACCTGATTGCGTAGCTTTTATTCTTTGAAAATGAGTAACAATTTGCATTTTAGACATATTAATGAACTACAAACAAATACAATATGTTAGCTATACAGAAACATCTGAATTAATGAGCTTCTTATAAATATCCACTTCCTTCAATGAAAGTTACACAATTAGACGTGAATGAAAATGACGTCAAATTATGTACCTACGTCTGTTGTATTATCAATGTCTAAAGAATCAGTGTTGTTCGTTTAGTCAGAAATCTTATTTAATATTTTTGTAAGTAAAACAAAATGGTTCCATAATCCTTTTGATGTGCGATCGCTATAGTTGCTCGGAACTCTTTACGAGTTTCTGAAAAATAAGGTCAAACATTATACATTCTATTTCTGTTAATTTTTAATAGATTCTATGTACATATGTGTTTGTCTAGTTTATTATATTGTTAACAATACTTGTTGTCATTATTCCAATTAATGTTTGTTTTCAAAACCAAGTTCAAATCGCAATTGAACTTGTATTCGCGATTATTAGGTAATTATAGCATAGTACTTGTATTTATTATAATTTTAAAATAAGAATTACTACTTGAATGACAGTCGGCATAATTGTTATAGTATTCTCATTTTAAATAAGATTTTTGTAGGCGGGGTTCGGTCCCAATACAGTTTTTATAGTAATTGTTACTTTATAAATGAATAACACCTTGTTATAAGTGCTTTGACTAGGTACCGTCGCTTATTATCCACGCTATTAAAAATATTACCTCTAATAAAGTAGCCTCTTCTGCACAGCTTTCAGTATTCATCTTGGCATTTTTATATCAGTTCACAATTATCTACGTAAGCCTTAGCTGTCTCTGCGCGTGTAATACAATATTTATTTACGAACAAGCTTCATGTTTAGAATTCTTTCGTAGTAATATTATTACAAGCACAGAATGTATTCCATAAATATTGTTAGGTATATTCTAGGTAATAAAACTCCTCAATACATGTCAAGCTAAAGCACTATTTCAAAATAAATACATATAGTTATTTAAATATTTGATTTATTTATTTGTATCGATTTAATGTTTAATCAAATATTTTTATTAGTCAGACAACAGTTAACACTTTTTTAAATACAACAATACGTTAATTATATTTTTAAAATTACAAAATACATCACGCAAAATTTGTCTTTTGTGGACCCCTCCTTCCTCCTTTGTAACGTCACAGAATGTTGATTTTATATTGTAAGCGTCGGTTAAAAGGGGATTTCTCGAAATTCAATTCCTAAGGGGGTGAAAAGGGGTGGCAAAGTTTGTATGGAAAACATTTTATCGAAATGAATTTATATACATATCTCGACGTTAATATTTACAAACTTAAAACTAAGTACCTACTATCTTAAATAAAATAGACTTCAAACCTGCTGCTTAGAAAGCCGTCATTGCTTAGGGTACCTAGCAGACTGGCAGCATTAGCATTATTTTTCAAAATTCAACCCCCAAGAGGACATATTTTATATAGGCGGTGTAAACATTTTGTATGAACATATTTTATTGGTCAGGTTTGATTTAAACTTGCTGTTAATGTTAATTTCTATTAATTTGCGAAGTTGTAAGTGGGTGAATAGGGATGCAAAGGTTTGTATGAGAAAACACATTTTTTCCACGGTAAGGAGGTACGGATTGTTTGTACGGATGGGCTGTAGTAACAACATAATATTAAGTGTCTGTTTAATTAAAAGAAAAAAACTGGACAAGTCTTTTAACTGTCTGGACAAAACTCGAGCGATGCCGCGGGCGGAAAGCTAGTATACAATAAAATTAAGTACTGCTGTGTTTTAAGAGAAAAAAGCAAATGAATTTATTAGAACGGGTCTTAAGAGAAGTAGGGAAAAATCAATATGTATGTTGCTAGTAATGTATGCTACGTTAAGTCGGTTTGCGCAGCGCGCAGGTAAGTCTGTGTAATAATAAATTAATGGCATAGATTTAAAGGCACATCAAAATTGGCAGAAACATCGACAAAATTGCTATTTATTACTATTGGAAATGCAATGCGATACAATTAATTGTTATTCCTTCATTAAAAATTAAATTCGCTATAAAAAAGTTATGCACACTATAAAATAAAATTGTGGCCATTAAAAAACGTAATAATTTAAAATATTATATTTTGCTATCAAATTCATAAATTCTCTATAGAAAAATTTAATAAAAAAATTAAACTGACTTCAAAAAAAGCACGGAAAAGTATGAAATAACTATCCTTTACTAATCAAAACTTAAGTACAATAATAACTTCATAAATACGATACAAATACCGATATCATTAAATTTGACAGTTACTGAATTCGATGCCAACCCTACTTAACTAATAGACTTTCTGTTGTTACACATCGATTTGGCACTGACTTCAATAACTGTCAAATTTAATGGTATGGGTATATGTTATTATTTATGAAGTTATTTTTGTACTTAAGTTTTAATTAGTAAAGGATAGTTTATTTCATACTTTTCAGTGGTTTTTTGAAATCGGTTTAATTTTTTTATTACATTTTTTTTATTTTTCCTAAGTGACCTTGGCTTAAATACACAAATATCTAGTGCAGGTCTACAATTAACTTCTTTTCTAATTCTGGAGCGCAATGTCATACAAGAGAATCATCAATATAAATAAATAAAGATTGTAACCAGTTCGCATTATTTGGTATATCTTGGAAACCCAAAGTCCAATACCAGTGAAACTTAAATGGGACTAATCTGATAGTGTATTCTTTCAAATAAAAAATAGAATTTTCAAATCGGTTCATAAATGACGGAGTTATTGTGAATTCTTGGGTGGCTTGTAGGGTGTCAGTTCTTTAAATCGAGTTTAAATAGTCGGTGCAAGCCACCCTTAGTAACACATTTTTCTAGGAATTCAAGTAATATGACATTTATTGTAAGTCTAAAACAAGCAAAGAAATAATCTTAGAAAGTTGGCTCCATGCATTGCATCTGATAAATCTTCACCAATGCAACAAGCATTTTCAAGTAATCGAAAACGTTGGAAAAAAGAAATAATCCTCGTGACCATTCTACCTTTAAGTTACTTAGAATAAGACAAAATAAAATGAAACGGTCATGTTGAGAAAATTATATTGAATCTTGTGAAATTTCTATAAAATTTAATCCTAAATTTTTCTTGAAATATGCCAAAACTCTTAAGGGTACTGAAACTTTTCCTAAGCATGTGCAATGAAAAATCTATTCTCAATATGGAAGACATCTGCGACGCTTCTTCGAAATAATTTCTTTCGGTAGATCGTATAAATAACAGTCAACCATTTTCGCTACAAAACATGGACAGTAAAACGTGCAATACAAGTGTTGTGTTAGGTACTGTAGTTACGAATTGTGATGTCGTTGTGAATTACCTTAAAAAGATAAACTGTCGTAAGGGAGCGGGTGGTGATGGCATTTCCTCTTACATGGTTAATAAGTGTGTATCTGTATTGACATTACCATTGAGCATAATATTCAATAAATCGATATCTTAAAGGATTTTCCCAGATAAATGGAAGGAAGCCATAATAGACCCTGTCTATAAAGGTGGTACCAGAATTAATGTAGAAGAATATAGGTCTGTCTTCATACTCTCGGTTTTCAGCTAACCTTTGGAACTTGTTATTTATGACCAAATATATCCAGGTTTAGTGCATTGTATTCCGGTGCCGTGTGTTGTAGATCAGTTTTAACCAATCTGTCCATTTTTACTGATGAGGTATTAAGATTAATGGACGGTGGTGGACAAGTCGATGCTATCTCGAAATATTTTCATCGTCTTGATCACAATGTCTTCATTTCAAAGCTCGTTACGGTGGGAATTCATGGTGATTTGTTGCGTTGGTTTATGTTATATTTAAATAATAGGTCACAGGCAGTTAGACTAGAGAGAGTATACTCTAAATTTAATATGTCATAAACTGGGATGCCTCAGGGATCTCATCTTGGTCCATTGCTTCTGAATATCTGCGTATCAGACATTTACTCCCGTTTCCGTCACCCGAAATTTTGCATGTACGCAGATGATAATAAAGTTTACATGCCCATTGAGGACCTTGGCAATTGTGAAGAGTTGTAGGATGATCTGCGTAAGTTGTAACTCTGTTGTGCAATGAATTCCCTCGATCTTAATGTGGGTAAATGTCACGTAATCACATTCACACGCAAAAAGCTCGTGATAATCTTTGACTATAAATTTAATAATATTTTAGTTCCTAGAGTGTTGCGGGTGAAGGACTTGGGTGTGATCCTTGATCTAAAGGTATTATACACTGATCACTACGAGGTCAATAGTGCATAAGTCTTACAAGATGTTAGGTTTTGTTAACAGAATGATTAAACCATTCAAGCACACGTCGTCTTTAAAGGTTCTGTAACGTGCCTATGTTAGGAGTATTTTGGAGTTTGTATCCCCAATTTGGTGTCCGCAGTTTAAGACTTAGCAATCCAGAATTGAAAACATTCAGCGCAAGTTTATTCGTTTCCTCGCTTGTCGTCACTGAAATATTGAGCGCACATATCCTTCACTCTCAATCATTATGGAATGTTGTCATTGCAGAGCCGTAGATTATTTGGTAACATCATGTTCCTGTATGACCTAATCAATAATAACACAGACTATTCACTATTGCTGGAAAGATTGAATTTCGAGGCGAGCATATCACGGACACGTCAACGACGTTTATTCTATGTACCCGCTTTCAATACTAACTACGCAGAAAATTCACTTTTGATAACATCTATGACTCTTGTTAGCTATTATCAATATTCTCGATTAATCGTTCTAAAGTGACCAAGTCAATGAGACAAGCCTGAATTATGCATAAAATGTAGATTAATAAGATAACGATAGCTTCAAGGACCTCGTTGAAGCTCGGGACTGCTTTTTCTTGCACGTACATCTACTAGCCTTTCCACATACATAATATTCAAGTTTCTATCACAATCTACTATTTCAGAGAAAGAATCTACTAAAATAAAGTCACTTTTATAATATGTCAGAGTTTTAATTTGGGACTTTGAGTAATCTCGATTTACAAGAGAATGTGAAAGGTTCATTTTCTTTCCTATGTAAATCGGTACTACCTACGTTCTCTATATACAACCTATATATGAAATGGAGTATTTTCTGTGCAAGAACAGTTCATCAAATACCTTTTAATTTTTCACTTTAGCGGTAAGAATGTGTGTAAATTCGCGATAAGCTATCCAATTACATATCGACATGACATTGCAGTTTTGTAAAAATTCGTTTGTGTGCCTACATACATAGAGACTAGAGAGAGATCTACCCGTAATCATTAAATTAATTCAATACAACCCTGCTCGAGGGTATCATCAAAAACGCATACACGAATAAACTTCTCTCCGTTATGCATAATCTCTGATGTCACTAACGGGCATTTGTATTTGTGCATATGTAATTAGTATTCAAATTAAAACATAGACAAATTTAGAAACCTTAGAGACACAATAACAGTAATAGAACGATGATGAATCTTATGATTTCATAACGTAAAAGAAAGTTAACGTTTTGGTTTACATACCCTCTTAATTACCACGTGTGGGTTATTCGCACTGATAATAATTACCACGAATGCATACAATATGTTACAAGATAAGAACACTTCGTAACATTAAAATTTTCTTAAGAATAGACTGTTAAGTTTTTATAATATTAAGAGGACGAATTCACTCAGTCACTGTCACTGATTCACAAATTCACTAAGTCACTGAATCACGGGTTAAAATTTCTGACCTTTAACTATTGTCCATCGCTGATGTGTTTCTTTAGCTGCTTTCCGCGTTATGCTTCTCCTTGGAATTGTTCGTCGTCTTGTTTTTCAGTTTCTTAATAATGGGCTGTGGTTATTCAGTATCCCCGCTTCTGAGATGAAAACTATTAGTTCTTCTAGGATGTTGACTTGGATGGAAACGTACGATGAGGAGATATAATTAAAAGATGTGCTTTCGCTAACTCGTGAATTTCTCAACTGCCTTATTTTCTGACATTCAAAAATACCATGTTATTATGAAAGTAGCAACACTTTCAAAAAAAAAGTGTTGCCATTTGTTAACGATTATGATTAGAACGATTAATCGAGAATATTGATAATAGCTAACACTCTGTACAAATGGTTTCAGGACAGAGCTGTTTAACATTAATAGGCTAAAATTTAAAAAAATAATGATTAATTACATAAAGGATTTAACAGATAATTTAATTTAATTTTAATAATTTAATGATAATAATTACATTACTAGTATTGCCTGTATGCTATTTGAACACGCTCCTTTCAATATTAATTTTTTACTGAAATATACCCACATTTTACACATTATACTTATTCACTCATTCTTACATACAATAACTACATATCCCTCAAACATGATTTGAACATCTTCACGAGTACTAGCGGTACCCGCGACTTCATTTGCGCTTTTTTTTCGTGTTTTCGTGGCTTTCCCGGTGTAGGTTAGATTATATGTACATATGCATAGTATGTTTAAAGATTGTTTTTGAAAAAACGTCTACGTCTAGCCTACGTCTGTTTCCGGGAACATACTATCTCTGTACCAAACATCATAACTGCTTCGGCAGTTCAGCATTTTCAGCAGCAAGTTTCATCCCCCTTTTCACCCCCTTAGGTGTACTTAATTTAGCCTATGTCCGTTCCCAGGTGTCAAACTATATCAATGCTACATCATAATCAGTTCAGCGATTTAGCATTTCCCGTACAAAGTTTCATCCCTCTCCCTCCCGTCGTCATTCATAGATTTTTGATAAAAAAAAAGTAGCCTGTGTCCGTTCTCTAATGTCAAACTATCTCCCTGCCAAATTTCATCATAAGGTATTCATAAATATAATAATAAATAATATGTGTTATTTATTATTCTTATGCCCATACCTCGTTTAAAACTTCATAGATCTCAAGATGTGAGGCGCGTCTAAAGAGTCTAATTAAAACTTCTGCCACTGTTTCTCGTGTTGATAATGCCGAAACGTAAGGATAATAAACAATATTTCTTTCTCTTTCTACTACTTGTAGTAGAGAGAGTAGTATGTACGTCTACATAAATACATTTTCCTCTATCTACTCTAAATATTATGTCAATGGATTTCAATGAATTAAATCAGAGTTAAATTATTGATTAATATGTACATAGTTGTTTAAGTATGAAAAAGATATACACAATAACATTGTTACTTCTGTTGGAGTACCGACAGGAGTACCTATCTAATTAGAGTATAATTAACAAACTTTCAAAAAAGGAGAAGGTTTCAAATTCTTCGTACCCCTTTTTTATGTATGTCCAGTGGCGTGGAGTGCACAGGGTTTTTCAACAGGGTTGCCAGTCAAAATAACAAATATATTCAAAAAAAAAACAATTTTAAGGCATAATTATACTTTAGTAAGTATAATTATGCATTAAAAATACTGACGAACGAGAACGTAACCGTTACTTTAATTTTTCGTAGTGGTTGTTACTTGTTATGTTATAAGTCGTTAATGCAAGGAAAACAAAATAAACTATTAGTATGTGCGCAACCCGTCAGCCAGATAAATAATGTTTCATAATATTTAGAATTAAAATTTCGAGTCACATTACCAGACTTTACTTTTGATATAAATGCAACTCTGGGACACACCTGCCTTTAGCTACATACAGTTTGTAATTTTTCACTATATATGAAAAATATAGGGGACTGCTCAGTCCCATAAAAGTATTTTTTTAATCCCTTAGCCTCTCCACTATAACAAACAATTGAGGTTCTCTTTGATTCTCAAATGCTCAATAGTGAACTCTATCCTTTGTGACTAATAAGAAAATATTGCAATCGCAATGAAAAGTCATCAAATAAGTTACGGGAATTATCCGCTTGTACAGTTTTCGTGTCATAGCATTTATTGTTGCTTTGTCATGGAAGCAGAAAGTTAAATATAATCGTATTTATATGTCTTCATTAAATTAATATTCTATTAGATGTACTTACGTTACGTATTTGTAAAATCGTTATGTCAGTCAGTCCGTAGTCGTAATAGTCATGATAATATTAAAAGATGTGGGGATATGCCCTACTCGCTAATCTTACCGCCAAACAGTAGAGTATTTGCAGTGTTGTGTTCCGGTGTAGGGGTAAGGGTTGCCGTAGAATAAAATTCTTGCTAGTTTCAACACATACATTGTAAATACCCAGAAGCCCTACTCACCAATTTCCTCACCAATGTCAGGTGAACTGTTTGCCTCGTTTGTGTTCTCTGTAGTACAAAAAATATATGTACCTAATATATTTTGAACTATGTACATACATACTGTAAATACTGGACTTGTTTCAATTGATGTTTTAGGCATTTTTTATTTACAACAGTTAGTGATGAAAGTTATTTCTTCGTTCATGTTATCATATTTAGTTATCGTCCCCTCAAAATTTTGAAATCACTAGACGACACGTGTTTCCCCTGTTAACGAAGCATCCTCAGAATGATCCAGAGATCAGACTCAGTCAGCTAACCAGCACCGAATCAACGAATGAGGCAGTTGATTCATTCGTAGATTCGGTCGACTGGTGTATATTATTGGTGTATTATAAGAATTCATCACAAAAAATCATCATCTTTCATGGATATAAGAAAGTCCTACTAGTTTGGTAGGTTTAGCGCACCGACTTCAGTAACTGTCAAATTTAATTATAATATAGGTATTTATAGGTATTTAAAGAATAGTTATTTTGTACTTTTTACTGTGTTTTCAAAATCTGTTTAATTTTTTTCTCAAAAACTTTTATTAAGTATATAGGGTTGTTTGCTTTTATAAGTAATCATTGCTTTTTAGGAAGAAAACTGTAAGTAATGAAAGTAATTTCTATGGTTTATTTGTTAGTTGAATATACATATATGTAGTATATACAATATTTTGTTATTGACAAATATGTACATTTGTCAATAACAAAATATTGTAGAAGAGCAAGATTTGGCGTGACATGGCGTTTATGGAAAAGGGCTGGTTTATGCTGATTCCTCTCGTAAAATACGTTTCTACCTTTATATTTTATAAAACAAAATTGTGGATCGGTTCGATTGGCTCGAAACATGCTACCCAACCTTTCGTTGTTTTTACCCGAACTCATTCATAATTCAAGAGCACAGACAATTTCGCTGCCAATTTCACCCGCGTAATGAATTAAGTTTCTACCACAAATTGTAACTGCTTATTAATTAATAACGATCAAATGGTAGCGTGTTATGACTGCATAAAGAATATTGTATAGGTGATTGTATTTTTAGCTCTATCCTTTAGACATAAACATGTGGGTGGTTCTTAGTAATCGCATTCATTCTTTATTCGATTCAATCACGGAACATTGCTTCATAGAACAAGCTTATGAGATGCCATTAAATTATATCATTATCATAGATATTTTGAGAATTTGCATTGAAAATATTAATTATAATTCATAACAATATTATTTATTATTATTTATTAATTATAATTCGTAACACACACACACACACACACACACACATATCTTCACGCTGTATCCCCAACGGGGTAGTCAGAGAGGACGGAGCGCCAAACGTCGTGGTCCTTACATACGTCTTTCGCTTCCTCAAATCTCATCATTCTCCTCACACATTTTCACATAATTCATAACAATATATTAAATATTTTAAAATATTTATTAGGTATGATAATATTATACATAAGTACATATTGTTAATAACATAAATACATATTGTTAATTTAAGTTTTTCCTAAGTAACCAAAGGAAAGGTATGTTGTATAAGCGGCTCTTGTGTGTGAATGATTTTTACTTTAAAACCTTCCTTAATAATCATTGAAAATGAAAACTGCATTAAAGGAGAAAAGAAAAGGAAACTGCATTGAGAATAGTTGCTTTTTGCAAAAAAGACAAAACCAAAAATAAAAGTAACCGAAACAATTACGATCAAAAAAAGGCAATTTATTGTATTATAATATTGTTTTTCATTGATGACTATATCTATAGATTAGGGAAGTACTTTATTAATCTATGCTGTTAGGTCACAACTATAGAATCTGCTATTAGGATACTATAGAAATAATTTCGTGTAACGTTTATTGCAATTCTGAATACAAGACAATAAAGTTAGACCTTAATTATCCATCAATAATTTTTTTGATTTTCTCATATTACAAATAACATCATCGCTATAGAAAACATATACATCTGGATCTTGCTTACTGCGGCTTGCCTACACGTGGGCTTCTATAGTATCTCCAGCATTCACTTCGTTATTGTCATGTCTGTGTGTTATTAGGTCATTACAATGGCTATTGTTCGTTTTTACATGACTATACAAAAAAGGAACTATTATCGGATAATATTTTTGCGAATTGTGATAGATTCAATAAGAATTAGTTTTTGATTGCGATACATAGCAACATTTTTTTTATTAAAAGCACAACAGGTTACTGTAATATTCTTTTGTTTTCTTTTTGAAACATAATTTTATAGAGAAATCAATAAATAAGAGAATACAATCCTTAAATGCATAAAAAAGGTATACCAACGTCCTTTTATATATTTGAAGCTAAAAAAAAATCTGCCGTGTCGTGTTTACATGTTATGTTGTGTTCGCAGACTGGAATTGGTATTCAATTGTTTTGCATTATATTGTTTATATGTAATTCTTGAAGAGGTAGGCAAAGAGGTGAGGAAGGTGATAAGTGGATCTAACTTCCGTTTTGTGGCTTTACGGCGCCGGAAGCCAGCTCCGACTTCCACCATCCTAGGGATTAACGGACATTATAGGTATTTAGCCTCTCATTTGTACAATTTTGTTTATTAGCGCTGCGCATTGCGGTCTATGTCGGCGCAGATCCCGGCACGTTTGTTACCCTGCCGAAATTATAAGCACGCGCAGCGCCTGGAGCTGTACGCAAATTTTCTGGTAACCGAGCGTGGTCGGTCTTTCCTCTGTAACCAAATTTTGTTGGACTAGCTACAGCCTGTCTCTATCCTCGAGTAGGTTAGAGTAGGTAGGTAGGTTTAGGTATGCGTATTATTTGGTAGTGCGGATAATTAAAATAGCTAATATTGCTTTACCTTGTCACACTAGATTATGATTAAGCTACTTAACTCGATTCTCGAAATACACTCATTAAAAGTGTCTAGGGATCAAGTGCGTTTTAGAGTATCTCCGCAATTGAGGATTATTATTTTAACTTTTTTATATCGTTATTGATTTTTTTTTAGTGATTTTCAGTATTTGAATAAAGAATTTTATTTAAATTTTGATTAAAAATAGAAAATGAACTGTCAATCAGGATTCCTATAAAAGTGTGTAATAGCGTTATTACAAAACCATTACAATTTCTGCATCGGCAAAAAAAACTAAAAAAAAATTGCATCGATATGGAGCGACGACATCATTTGACACGAGAAGAGATCATGAGAGCCGTTGGAATGTTGCAAATTGGTTCCAGGCAACGTACTGTGGCTGTAATAAAAATTTCAAAAATACTCATTTTTTCCTTTTTTTGCCATGTCATTGACGACATTAACTTAGGTTAATTTCCCACAATTTGCAAAAATTGTAATTCTTCTTAATTTTTACAAAATATAGTTGTTAACTTAAACATAGGAATTAAAGTAAGAAGCCAGTCTGGAAGACTAGATTTGAAAAATATTAATTGGATAATTTTTTATAGTTGACTTCCTTGATCCCTAGAGACTTTTGATGTGTGTAGTTTTGGTAAAAATTGCATTACAAAAATTGTTAAAGAATATAGGTGATTGTGAATAAATTCTTTTGTTTGTAATTACCTTACCGTTTGTTGCATTAAACTTTACATGTTTTGTTAATTATTATACATATTGAATTCATTGTTGTTTTCCATACCTAACATTTGTATTTTGTATATTTTAATATAATACTGGCAAAGTAATTTACATTTATTAAAAAAAAATCTTCACGCCACATCCCTAACGGGCCCAGTCACTTAATTTTATTTAATATTATTGAACATCAAATTTAGTGAAATTTGAAGGTATTTCATAGGATAGGCTTTCCACAAACAATTTGTAATCATATTAGTTGAATTTTGTTCTATTTGTTTCATATAAGTGTTATTAAAATATTTTGTTATGGACCTGCAAAAATTATTTATTGTATTGTAGCACTACAATACAATAAATAATTTTTTGACGTCACATTTGTGAGACCTTGTTATGATTTATTATTGCGACTCATATCCTAACTATTAAGATAATTAATTTAAATCGTTATTTTGAATAAGTCGTAGCCGGTTTATTGTTAGCGCGTTAGTCACACGAATTGGTTCTGCGTCCAGGTTTTGTTCGCTACCTACCCACCAATAATAATTGTTTCGTTTAATTAATATACATTCGTTTTTCCCGCTTATCTTCGAAATGTCAACTCGAATAAAGAGTGCCTTGCGTTGGATGGTCTCCGCCGCAGATTTGATAGGCCGATCTGATCGTAATGAAGCCATCAAGGCTAGATATGCGCGGCTCCCGGAATATTTGAATGCGGCACGGTGTAGCTATGAGCGCTTGTTGGACTCTCTTTGCTCCCTTCAGCTGAGAGCGATTATGATCGTCTCTGTAATGTGTGTGAGACGTCCAATAAACAAAGCTACTGTCAAATCATCCCCACATATTCACATACATTATTTACATGCATTATTATAATATAATCTACAACAGTCTCTTGCAATTGACCGACGACATTGAACAACATGTGACTGATGTCAATAATAAACCTGCCCGTGGATTGTTGGAGCATCGATATGCAAATGTCTGTCGCTTAGCGGACATCCATGTTGCGGAGATATTGGCATTGCCAGCGATTTCGCGTGTTATTGATCTTAGATCAAATTTGTTTAATCCGTTGTTAGTCTCAATTAGTTGAGTAGTAGAGTTGCCTGTGGTGGACCAATGGTCCTTTTTATTGTTACATATAATTTTAAATAAATTGCCAAGAGATTTGCGGCTCAGAATTGAACAACTTTATGGAGGTACTGAGCCTAGCTTTTTGCCTCCATTTTCAGATTTGATAAAATTCATGGAGGAGGAGTGTCATACCGCTTTGTTTTTTTGTTGTGGGACCGTCGATCCCCTCAAGTAGGGATACTCGGAGCAGTGTTGCCACTTTCCATTCGGCTCCCAGCCACCCTGTAACTCATTCCCGACCACAAATAGGACGTCCTCGTTTTGCATCCGTAAAGGAAGAGGTGACCTGCCTTTATTGTAAAAAGGTTAGCCATTTGGTAGTATTTTGTACGGGTTTTCAGGCCCTCAGAGTACAGGCGCGTAGAGCCATCGCCAAGGATCGTCAATGGTGTTATTGTTGTTTGAGTCCTCATTGGCAGCGAGATTGTCCCAAGTTGGTTGTTTGTCCCTTCTGTCAGGGCCGTCACCATCAAATCTTGTGTTTGAATAGACCGAGGCATACTATGTCACTTGCGGATCGGGGCGCTCGGTCAGCTCCTTCCAATATTCGACTTCTCTTGTTAGGAGCGGAGGTTTGGACCCGGGTACCGCCAGTGGCGAGGTGCGATGTCACGTATTGCTCAAGGAGGGACCTTGAACGAGCCCCAGTCTTCCCCTCTCCAGGAGAGGCTGAATTTGGCTGCTGCTTCTTGTTCGGAGCCTCGTTATCATCTCTTCTCGCCGCTTTTGCGGGAATATCTCAGGTTGGAACGACGTTCACCCCGTCTTGGTCACCAGACTCAATCTTGGTCCCCTGAAATGGATCGTCCGGGCCGCTCCCGTACTTATAAGGAGTGGGACCTTCCACATTTTGACCGTCCCTATAGACGCCAGGAGGATAGCCACTCTTATGAACCCCAATAGGTATTTGCCACTCACCAGTCGACCACAACCCAGCCGGATACGGTTTTATTACCTACTGTGGCAGTTACCGTCCAGGGTCCGGAATTTACCCCTGTTATTGCTCGAGCACTCCTCGACACAGGTACTCAGGGTTGCATTGTTTCAGCGTGGCTGTTGAAGCATTTGAACTCTATTTTGGAGCCTCATGTTGACAACATACGGGGTAACGGAGAACTTCCAGTTTCCCCATTGCTTGGTACCGTCCATTGTGACACTCATCTTTTTCCCGGTCCATAAAAATTCTCCCATCATCACCACCTCGGCAATTGTACTGCGTAGTATACTTGGTCGTCATCGGCAGGTGGAGCTCTCTCCCCAGGTAGTTGCTTTGACTTCTGATTTCATTCTAGCTGATCCTAAATTCTCAGTTTCTGGTTGTGTTGATGTGCTCTTGGGCTCCGATGTTATTGGAACTCTCCTAATGGGGAATAGATTGGAACTCCAGCCTGGTGGTTTAGTGTCGTATTGGTCTTCGTTTAGTTGGATTGTGTTAGGGCCAGTGCTTTCAACACCGATAGCTACTCACCCACAGAGTACTTTTGTTCTCGGTGTGTCACTGTCCGATGTCATACAATGATTTTGGGAGTCACCTTCGGCTCCACGGGTCGAACCCTTTCTTGCGAATTGTTCTATAAGAGCAATACGTGCCGTCTCCGTTCTTTCGTCTTGTTACCCGTTTGGCCTTCTTGCCTTCCAGGCCCGTGCTTGGCGACTCTCGCCTTCTTCACCGAAAAGAGGCTGTTAGCGATGGAGCGTCGAATGGCATAAGACTCAGTGTTCCGCGAGAAGTATCTTGACCTCATGCGCAAATATTTGGATTTGGGGCATATGTCGGTTTCCACGCTGGATTTGAGCTCCGTGGAGCATTATTTTATACCTCACAATGCTGTCTTTAGACGCCTGGTGGGAAATTCGAGTTGTATTTGATGGTTCAGCATCTACTTACACTGAAATTTCCTTGAATCAGTGTTTGTTTTCGGGTCCTAAACTTCACAAGGATATTGTTGACCTTGTTCCGCCGTCGCCAGGTGGTTTTTGTTGTCGACATCCATATGATGTTTTGTATGATCATTATACATCCTGAAGATCGCCGTTATCAGCTTATCTTGTTGCCTGTCGGGCTATCCACGTCGTAATATTCCGTCACATTCCCTGTTATCGTCTCAAGGCTCCGGCTCCATTGATGCAACCCTATATGGGAGAACTTCCCCCGGAACGTGTTGGTGAAGCACACCCTTTCGTGGGTGTCGGTACTGACTGTGCGGGACCATTCTTTGTGAAAGCTTCACATTTGCGTAACGCTAAATCACTGAAGGCTTACTTGTGTGTTTGTTTGTCACACTTGGAACTAGTATCTGCTTGACTACTGAAGCCTTTATCGCGACCTTTGACCGTTTTGTTCTCGGCGAGGCTATCCTAATCTCATTCGTCCAGACAACGGAACCAATTATGTTGGCGCCGAGCGCTATTGTATCAGGTTGCAGCGTTTATAAACGAGAATCAAGTTTAGATTGGATCTGCACTATCCAAGCGAGGCATTACTTTGCGTTGGGAATACTCCCCGCCAGCCTGCCCGCATTTTAATGGTATATCGGAAGCTCGTATAAAGCCGGCGAAGACGCGAGCCGAGCGAGCGAAGCGACAATATGATAAATAACGAAGTTTAAGCAATACTAATTAATCACATAGCGTACGTGATGATTTAGCATGTTGTTATTCATAATTCTCGGGCATTATGAACAATACCTTTATTAATCACTTGGTCCATAACATATATATACATATTTGCTCTTGGCTCAAACTTACTTAAAACTTCGTGAAACATAAGCACCAAATTGTGATACCTATGTAGTACCTGTACCTAGTATAGATCTCAGATGAAAAACACTGTATTTTTGACTATTTGGTGTAGGCCTCCTTTAATCTTCTCCGTCCTGATTTAATATTTTGGGTAGTTGGCGTGTAGTTCATACCCCTCACCTACAGAATGTCGTCTTTCCATGTCATACGCGTGTGTGCTTGTACCTTATATCGAGTTCTGTTCTACATTCCCACGGTCTCCACTTTAAGAGGCATTTGCATCACGACTCTAAGTTTCTCGCGAAATAGCCAGTCCGTTGCTACTTCAGTCTTGCCACTTTACTAACAATGTCCACATTTTGCTTGTCTTTCTTATCGGCCTTTCGATCCCTAATGTGACCTCCACAATCTTCCTATAAATCGTCCTTTACCTAACAACACATTTTTGCGTAACCCACTTTGTTGTCACCCAAAACAAGAAGAACACACTTGTTAAAGATTCGTGACACTCTATACCTTTGAGATTTGATTATCCCTTACATCTGTAATTGTTATGTTATGCTGTATCATTGTTATGCTGTATCTACAGCATAACAATGACTTGAACTAACCACAAAGCAATTTATATCTGGTCAATTATCAGAACACACTTAATAGATCCAATTTATCTCTGACAGCAATTTACGTAGAAGATAACATCGTTTTGGCTAGGGATTGTTAATTTGTAATCTCAAATTCGCTCATTTCTTAACAACAAAACACCAAGTCTACTCATGTTTATTATGGCTTGTGGGCAGTGTACTGAACATGTTAATTAGGTTTATTGAGAAGTACATTTCTAAATTTTTGTCATCGTCTTATCATAGCGAAATTTCGTCGGACTTTTTAAATTGTTTATGTAATTGATTTATTACAATATAAGTTCACTATACAAATATGGATAATTTCATAAAATATGTATGTAGATAGATAAGATTTGGGACTAATTTTGACTAGTGACGTTTATATTTGTACATAGTTGGAGTAATGCTTTAGGTGTAATAAGGTACATATTTAAAGATTATAATTCACTGCATAAATATATAAACTTCTGAGTATTATTTTAGGTCTGTATATCCTCGAATAGACGATTTGTAATTTAAGGAGATTTGGAGACTAAGCGTTATCTACACAAGGTTTCAAAAATATCTCTAGTTAAGTTTGTGTTCGTCGAACGAGGTGATGTTGCTAAACACCTCAAAAATAGAAAAATAAATATACTAAAAATAAAATCCAATTATATGAAATGAAAAATATGGAGTAAACATCATAATGATGATCATTTTTCCTATTCTGAGTTCTTTTTGTTTTTGCTATGGAGTAATTGACTTTCACATTCAGCCCTTATTTGACAGCAGTAGTATGTTGCAATGAGAATGGCCTGTGATGAACAAACTCTTTTTGTGACACAAATTGTATATTTTCTCAACGGCTTTTGAATGTTTAACCAACTTCAAAATAGGAAAAGGGGTTCCATGTTCATTTATGTTATTTTTTTATGTACCTACATATTGTTCATCGATAACTTCGTAAATTCCGATAACTTTGTCATAATGATTTTTTTGTATATCATTCCGCTCCAGAATTAGAAGAGAAATTAATCGTAGACCTACCCTTGTTATTTATTTAGGACAAGGTCACTCAAAAGATAGATATAAAAAAAGTTAAAAAAAAAATTAAACCGAATTAAAAAGACCACAGAAAAGTACAAAACAATCCTTTACGAAAATATCTTTATAAATACGATAAAAATACCCATATATGTAATTAAATTTGACAGTTACTGAAATCGGTGCCAAATTAATGCGCGACAACAAAAAGTCTACTAGTTTGGTGGGCTTGGCACCTACTTCAGTACCTGTCAAATTTAATTATGATATATAAGTACTTGTATCGTATTTACAAAGTTATTTTTGTACTTGAGTTTTGATTAGTAAAGGATTGCACTTAATCAGGGTTCTGTACATGAAAAAACGAAACGCCTAGAGGACTACTCGCGTGTTTGTCTGTCCGTCGTCGGTCACAGACTGTTTTATGTCTCATCTAAATCTATTGAAGAGAAAAAGTTTAATACTAATATACTATGAGTTATTTTGTACATTTCCGTTTTTTTTTCACAAAGGAAGAAACTCCTTTAAAACCGTACAGAACCGCGCGTGTCCGATTTCGATTCCAAAGCGCGCGGCTGTTCCGTGTCAGCAACGAACAACGCAAGGCCCACGGCAACGTGTCAAACAATTCTTCGGAACATCTTCGAAAATATAGTATAATTACAGTAATTAACGAGAAAAGTGTATTTCAATAAAGCCATGTATAAGTAGACGTTACAAGCGTTATAAAGCCCATTCATCCGATGAAAAAATGAAACGGCTGTAGGACTACTCGCGTGTCTATCCCTCTTGGACAGAAAAGTTTAAAAGTACATGTAGTGTTAGTGACCTAATCACGGACGTATAGCCAGGCGAGGTCGCAGCAAAGATTGTCGCATTTATATAAATAAGTTGAGTAAATTAAAATTATTACGCAAAAAAAATATGAGAAATTGAATAGAGGTTTCTAGATTTGACGTATACGATTATTAAGATTATCATGACCCCTACGACCCCCTCGTACCGCCACTGCGTGTAGTGTAAATAAACAATTCTAAATTTGGGGAGTAAATTAGAAAATAAAAACTTTAATCAAGCGTATCATGTGACATATCAAATAAAAGGGCTCATTATGATAATTTCAAATATATATATTTTATAATTTTAAAATAGTTACGTTATGAAATATAATAAGAAAAATATACATAAATTGAGTGTTATCCCCAAATACATCTAAAATCTAGGTTCATTTATGAAATGTAGGACTTTAGTTATAATTTACAGAAATGGAAAATCCTAAGACTTAAAGGTTTTTTGTATTTTCTTTTTTTCAATATTTATAAAGGTGGGTACAAAACATTGATTTCAATATAATTTTGTGTATTTGTTTATCGAAATATCAAAGTTTATGTTTTTTTATTCAATATAGGATAAAAGTTGTATCAGAATATCTTCGCTTAGTACACTTATTCAAGAATATGATACGACAAGACAACAATATTTCCTTACATTTAATATTCTAAGTGTGATTTGCTGTGTGAATATTCATTGATACAGTTACTTCAAAAGAATTTGTAAATCGAGGAAATTAATATAATATATTCCATTAAAATTTTATGTGCAAACGCGACGTTTTACGTATCTATCTGTTTTCCTCCTCGATTTTGTCCTGAAATAATTTGGTTAATGCTAAAACTTTATTTACAAAAAGCATTTAATATAGGTACTGCCGGTATAATGTAAACTTTATTGATGTTATCTACAAATAAACTGGTTTATCCAAAACTTGAACAAAATCATCGAAATTGTAATCTACCGTTGTTGTGAAACTTATGATGTTTGTGTTGTATATTACGGACTGTGAAAAAGGGCTATGTTATATTATTAACTGAAGTTTCAGGATGGATAACTGAAAATGTGTTTTGTTTGAAAACTAATTGTTGTAATTGATAACGTAACAAGCACTATTTGGGCTCATTAAGAATACAATGCTTGTTTTACTGCCATGTTTGTGACGTTAGTAGCTTATGTAGGTACTTAAATTAATATACAATGTGACTTATGGTAATTATTATATGTCATGCATAAAAAAATAGAAAAATATGTGGTGCTTTAATCATATAGAATCACGCGAAAATACCTCCCTATGTATGTGGAAACCCTAGTTCTTTCATTATGACGAATATTTCACTTTATAAATATTAATGAGAGGCATATTAGTGTTAATATTACTATGAAAATAGAGAAGAGTATTTATCTATATACTTACTATATATATACTTTAAAAGTCGAGATTCTAAAACATGATATATTAAGTTTATGAATAAGTACGGTTACGTGTACGGTTATATTATATATGTATCGCAAATTCCAGTAAATACACGGTACACCCAAGCATAATGTTACATAAGTATACCTAATACATGAATTTTCGCTATTATTGTTTCGTATACTTACATGTGTTTCAATGTTTCGAAATGTTTCTAAAACTTCATTATATTTTGTTTCATAAGGTTATATTTGTAATTCAATATTACGTAGGTATTGGACATATATTTCAATTAGGAAAGATTAACTTTACGGTGGTTTTGATATTATAATGTGGCACCGGTACAATAAATCGTTCTTACATTATGGCCATACATTTGTGTGTTTGTCTGGAGATTTGTTCATTTAATTACATTTTAAATTAGCGACGCGCTCCGGCTTTGCACGAGTAGATAATTATTTTGAAAATAAAATACAGTCCCTGTTACTTCCTGATAATGTAACTTTCTATAGATGAAAGAATTTTTGAAATCGGTTGAGTACCTAGTTTTAGAGTATCCATTAAAAATAAAAAATCACATTTTTTCTCTTTATATTATTAATATAGATGTGCCAAAGTTTACTTTAAGGTTTCATCCTATACAATTAGATAGAAAATTAATAAATAACAAAATATTTGTCCCAGTAGGTTTCAAGGTACGTGAATTTAATAATTACTTTATAATTTAGACCTCATAAGCACTGAGCATAAATTGCATGAGTATTGATTTTTTCAGACTTAGTTCATTTAGATAAGTTGATTTAGACAACACCAGATCGTATTTAGAAATAAAATGAGTTTTACTGTTGATTATTTTATAAAGGTGTACATTGCATTATCATTTTTAGCTGATAATTTATATTTGCATAGTTTTCTTTTAATTTCAAACAGAATTGATGGTTAAGTATTACTTTTAATTTTTAAGGTTAATTTTTGTACATACATACATACGTATCTTCACACTGTATCCCTAACGGGGTAGTCAGAGATGACGGAGCGCCAAGCATCGCGGTCCTTACATACTTCTTTCGCTTCCTCAAATCTCATCATTCTCCTCACGCCTAGGTATGCGAGTGTCTTTGACATTTCCGTCTGCTAACGCTCTGGCTATTTGATCTTTATAAGTCAGCCTTGGTCTTCCTTGGCTTCTTTTACCACTCGCTTTCGCTCTGTAGACTTTATTATTAATATCATTACCGGGCTATTATTATTTGAATTCGTTTTCGTCAATTACTTCTAAGCCCTCGGCTGTGTTAGCTCTTGTTACTTTATCGTTACTATTTTTTAGATTTGGTTTGGACTTGGTACGTATACCATATTGCTCTTCAAAACTTTTTTTTCCTTTCCCAAAAAACATCGTCCTTTTCTCTTTCACCTTTTCTTCTTCTCCTCTTTTCCTTTCATAAAATTCTAATCCATTCTTCCAAAAAAAGCATTTTCAAATTTCTAACTTGCCAGTTTTACATTTTATTCTTCTCACTAAACCTCTATGCTCATAAAAAAGGTAGAATAGGAAAAAAATGATCATAGGCATACATAGAGGTACAATGCAATGAAGCAACGAAGAGTCATTGCTTATCCTGTCCCCAGGGGTGACACCGTACGTATTTCTAAGAGATCGCATTTCTACTGCATTTATCATACTTTCACTCGATGTCGGGCATATCCAGGCCTCACTACCGTACAATAAAGTTGGCACCAACACCGCATTGTGGATGGCCAATTTGGCTGTGTTAGATATATTCACACTGCCTACTAATGCGGACAGAGCACCGTTCATTTCATTGCCAAATGCTACCCGTCTCTCCTCATCCAACTCACATCTTCCATCCCTTGAAAACGCACTCCCCAGAATTACAATTACATTCACTTGTTCTAGACATTTTTCATGTACACAAATCTCACATTTCGTCTGTACCGCTTCGCTTGCAAACACCAAAACCTTAGTTTTGTTTACATTCATATTCAATCATTTTAATTCACATTTTTCTTTCATGCACGTGACTAGTGTCTGCAACTCTGCTTTCGATGGTGCTATAAGCACAGCATCGTCAGCGTACAATAGGCAATTTACCACTGTACCCTCATATATCATACCACTCATACTACCTTTCAATGTCTGGAGGAAACTGTCCAAATACAGCACGAAAACTCAAGCAGACATCACGCAGCCCTATATAACACCTGAACAGACTTCGAATCAGGGCGGCATTTCACCATGCCGCACTATCTTTACGCAGGCTCTGCAGCCTCGATTTAATGACCTCACAGCCGGCAGTAAGGGGCCCTCCACGCCATATTCAGGCAGAAGACTCCAGAGTTTCTTCGCACTACTCTGTCGAATGCTTTTTCTAGATCCACAAAAGTGAAGAAAATTTTCTGATCTATGGACATAACCTTCTCCACAATAACGCGAAGCGAGAAAATCTGATCCATATGACCCCTACCGTTCCTAAAATCACCTTACGCCTGCCACAAATATCTTTCAAAAGCATCTTTCATACGTTCAGTCAATACCTTCGTATAGACTTGCCCTATAGTACGCACGGTCTAAATGAGAACCTTTACCTCCTCCTCCGACTTAATATAGAAAAATAAATAATTATATCTTTATATAAATATATAACATGTGTAAATGAAAGAAAAAAATCGTTAATATTTATGAAAGAGTTGGTATTTGGCAGACTTTATTACATAGGTATAACGTAATATACCTATATACATACGTTTGAAGCTCATATCGAGTGTTCGAAGTTTAAACAATTTTATTTGCTACCTACTACTAATTATATTTAGATATTTGTATACTATGGTATACAAACGGATATTTGTACACTAGACAGATACTAACCTTTATTAATGCCGTGAAGAGATTTGACCTAGTTTAACTTAAAAACGTTGTGCGTATAATTTCTTCTTTCCCTTTGTTCTTGACATTTCACTTGTATCTTTTGAAGTGCTTCTTTGAGAATCATTTTGTGATGCTCTTAAAGATATTTACCTATAGATAACTGAGAAAGAAGACCTTTTTATGTTGATCCTGTTAATAGATAACTTTTTGCTTATTTACTACACAAGGCTGGATTGTTTACTATTTCCTATTTCTATTGAATTTGATACTGCTGCTATTACTACAAAGTTTTGGGATACGTATATTGGTGCATTAGAATTAGTAATTTTCTATACAAATCTCAATATTTAAAATTGACGATTTCTCTATAAATTTGCTACTTTCGATATAAATCACATATTCTTTAAAGTTGTTCAAAAATGGTCTTTGCTTTTAAAATATTGTAATCCACGAAATTAAAAGTTTTCACAATAAAATTTTGGTTACAACATCAATCACTGAAACTTGAATATTGTGATGTAATGGTGATAATGAATGCTTGGGAGGAAATCGTGAATGCAAATGCAGGCTAAGGTTTAGATTGTTTGACATTGGCTAAAATTTTGTAAATGTTTTCGTAACTTTATACGAACACGACTATATATTTATAACATTTTTTTTGGTTAGGTTAGATTAGGTCTTTTTACCTCAACGCGAGAGCCGAGCGAACAAAGCGAGCGTGCCGTGGCATCGGCCGGTGAAGCGCCAAGTCGGAATCCGCTTTATACATGGAGCAGTATTGAAACAGGAGTCTACACTCTAAAGAGAAAGGAGATACTTGAAGTCGAGAAATTTAATCCCGAAACATATCTGTAATCCTCCATCTCTTTTCATATTTTGCTGTTGGTATATCTATATATAGCAATGTTATACATTTGTGTATATAACATTGCTATATATAGATATGGTGTATTTTTGACTTATTTCCATGTGCAGTATTGAAACAGAAGTTCGCAATCGAAAGAGATAGTTGAAGTCAAAATATCCATACAATACTCCATCTCTTTTCATCTTTTGCTGTTGGTATAACTATATATAGTAACCTTATAGAAACTAGTAGGTGTATTTCAGTTATTTCCAGGGGTAGTATTGGAATAGGAGTCTGCACTCTAAGGAGATAGTTGAAGTCGAGAAATTTAATCTTGAAACATCTCTATATACTTCCATCTCTTTTCATGTTTTGCTATTGATGTGTATATATATATATAGCAATCTTATATGTATTAGTAGTTGTATTTTCGAGTTATTTCCGGAACTTAGGAAGATACGTTGCGCAATTGCACCAACTCCATCAAGGAATATTTATTTAGTTTATAGAAAATGTTATTTTACATAGCACAATCTATTATTTTAAATGATCTATTATTTTAAATTATTTTAAATGATTATTTTTTTTATTGGAAATAATTATTTTATAGCGTCTTGAAATTTTTTAAAGCTAATATTGATTTAATTAAGGTGTAACGTTTTATTACATGACATTCTATTTTTTATTAGCAATTCATAACAATTTTGTGTATATTTTTACGAATTTTGAAGTGTCATTAAATGTATCCCTTAAGCTTTTTACTGATACGTATCTACTTCGTGAAAGTACATAAAAGGGAAGTTGCCATCGTTGTTAACTTTCGGCATAGAAGCATTTAAAGATTTGACGTATGTTCGTGTGGTTTAATTTTAATGCGATATTATTGATGTTTTAAGAAATTGTTTAACCCCGTTTATGAATAATAATGGTTATCAAGATTATTATTTATATTTAAGGAAAACTTTTTTCATCAGTTTAACATTGTTCATTATATAAAATACATATATCATTTGTCATCTCCAGAAATGAAATGAGGATGGCTATCCTCATAATATAAAGCATCTTCTGTAATCACGTAATATTTCACGATGTCAAGTGGGATTTCTACGATATATCAGACATCATTTTCGTTGTCGTAACATTATTATTTACTAGAAAAGTAAGTTACGTTTACAATAATCAATCAAATAATTATTTAAAATTTTCATACGCACTAGGTTAATGTTTAAATCATTTATTAGGTACGTAATCCAAAAGTCGATGTAGTGTTACGTAGTAAGTTTTTTTTTCTTAAATAATTTACATATTTTTAATTATTAAATGAATAATGTTTACGTGTTTCGGAGCGTATGTAATTGCTAATAGTGGTTTTATATTTTATCTGTGGTGAACGGGTTGACGTTTTAGTCCCGTACCATTTTAATTTTCCACTGAAAAAACTCCAACGCAGGCCGAGCTTAAAAAAAACCCGGCTAGCTCAGTCGGTAGAGCATGAGACCCTTAATCTCAGGGTCGTGAGTTCGAGCCCCATGTTGGGCACCAATGTTACAGAGTGGTGAATATAGGTTACTACTGATTTTACCTTTGGAAATGAAGTGAAAATGAAATCACTATCACTTTGCAGTTATTATATTATCCCGTGTTTACAACATCAACAATAAAACTGTTTTATCTAAATACGTATATCAAATACAATTCTCACAATCGATGCATTTAATATAATAACCCCATCATACATGTTATTACTTAAATTTAATATACGAATTACTCAATTAATTCAATACCAGACAATTTAAATTCCACAAACATCAACCTAATATTTAACATGAAAAACCTAACACAATATGCCGACTAGACTCAGGGTCCCTTGACGTAAACGTTTGTTCTGTTAAATAATATTAAAAACTAAATTTAACATAAAAGAAGGGCGCCACTGGCACTAACGGCTGCCAGATCGAAAAAGTTAAACGTTGACAATATATTACTATCTAGTGTTTGGTTTGTACTAATACACTGAAATCGTTACATGAAAATTATTCAAAACAGTCTCCGGAAATCTGCAGCTGGACGAGAAGTAGTGAACCTGTGGCGGGATCCACGCCACAAACCACCACAACACTCATCACGCGACTCAACCAGCCAAAGCTCGAAGCCTCCCCACGCAGCTAGTGCCAAATACCAAACAGACCACAGCCGACAAACACCTTTACAGAAAACACCCCTGCATAGAACACCCCCACAGAAATCCTCCTGGAATACACCATATAACTAAATTAGTATGAGAACACGGAGAGGTGTTGCAACAACAACCTTCTCAAAAATAGGCAGGCACCGCCCAATATTTCATAAATGTGGGATGGTACGAAATTTACACACATATCTATCGTAGGAAAATGGATCAGGCTTGGACTCCACTGCGGTCCCATGTCAATTTCGGAACACCAAATGCCGGTAAAAGCACTGCCACCACACAACACCAACTATCTGCAACGGCACGCAAAATGTGAAGCATAGAATTTGTGCGCAGGTAAGACGTTAAATTGGACAATACAATTTTACATACCTCTGCACGAAAATGAGCCGATCCTGGAATTTATAGTGCCCAATGTCAACTTCGGGGTCACCAGCACACACTTAAGACACCAAACTCACGCACAACCGTTATTCATTTTACCCCGAACAAACTCTAACAGTCACTCCGACGCAGACCGAGCTCGAAAAGAACACCCCACCGCGGCTGTCAAAAAAATACGAAGTTTCTCGTATTTGGGCTGCAAGCAAGGCTAGTTTACCCGAAAAATGGAAAATACATGTCGACTAAATTCCATTTACCGCAAAACCCCGTACTTGTACGTAAATAAAGTCCCCAGAGCAACGAACACACAAGCTATGAGAGAACAAAATGACAAACGTCAACCCCTTCATCAAAGATAAAATACAAAACTACTACTAGCGTTTACATACGCTCCGAAACGCGTAAACATAATTCATTGAAATAATTTAAAATATAAATTATACAAATTATTTAAGAAAAAAAATTTTCTACGTAACGGTAGGTTTTAAAAGTAGGGAATGTTTCAACTTGAATTACGTTAGTAAATTCATTTTTTATCTAAGTGATGAGTAATAAAAGATTACTCAGGATAGTACGTTACCACCTTAGAAGTCTAGAAGATGTAATCAGATAACTGGCCGAGAGGTTCCACCAATGGTTCAAATATGTAAGGTGTCTACGATGCCCAAAGTGACTGCCTAAATGAGGAGATACCTCAGCCAGCCGAGCAGTCCCTCGAATGGTCTTGACATATATCTATTACACGTATCCACATTACCCGTAACTAACTGAATAAACCTACAAGTCCAGGAAAGTTACCCGAGATGGTAAATAAATAATGCATACAATGTCACCGGAGATAGCAACATATTACTACATACAACCTGGAAGGTTACTCGAGATGGTAACTAATTAATATAATATAAAGCGACTTATAGAAAATGGTAGTAACACAATCTAAGAGATAATCTTAGATATTTAGAAACCTAACATAGCTATCATTAAAATAAGAATAAGGAGAGAGTTGGTCTGAAGTTGAACCCTGAAATTAGAATCATTTAGGTTCAGTACAACCTAAAATTGTAAATGTTTAAGGGTAATAAAATCTTTAAATTAGAATAAACATGTAATACACTTGAAATAAACTTGGAATTAACATAAACATAGAACTGAAACTGAGATTGGAATTAACCTAAACATGGAATAAACTTGGAACAAATTTTGAATTGGAATCAACATAAAATGGAACCTTGTAACAAAATTCCTAAGGTTAATTCTCTAGAATAAACACCAAGGAATATTCTTTAAAACAAAATAACAAAAATTACACAAGCTACTTGCCATGAGATCAATCATGGGACATCTAATTTTACAGTAAAACTTTAATTAAAAATAAACACAGATACCTCCTCCTATTGAATTTGGATCTATGAACAAAAATAAACAACTAATTACAATCGAGGTTCAAAAATAAAAAGTTTGACAAAGATTTCGTTTCCAAATAAAATTAAATACTCACGGCATTGTGATAATAAAAATGAATATTTTGATAACAACTTAAGAAAACATATTCCAAATTTTTATTATTTATGACGGCCGTGTAGTTATCACCAAAAACAGTAGCCCTTCCATGACTAGGTCATTACGAAAAAGAAAGTAAAAAACAATAATCTCGAAATCCAGCAGATTTTACTCAGATTTCAGTCTCAGATATCCGGTAAAACAAAGAGATAACTAGCTTCTGAAAAGACATTAACCATTTAGAAGCCTTTGAAAATTGAGTATAGAAAGAAACACTAATGTCAGAATTGACAAATCAATAATGGATTTAGTGATCTCGACAAAACTCCTAAAAACAATCTGAAGAGATGTGCAGATTAGCCAGAACATTTCACGAACATACCATTCTACTCGATCAGTGAAGGAGGTACAGACAGTAACAATTGATTTCATCAAAAACAAACGATAATCGTATCACTAACTTTCAGATTAAATTTACTCATCCAACCATGAAAGTGGAAAGGTAAAGCTGAATATTTTATGTTATTATAAAAATGTAATTCTAATATATTATTTAAAATAAAATAAGGTTGGTTTTATTTAGAATTAGTATATAATTTATCCTTAAATAATCGATTATCGATTTATTATAACGATCATTAATGTAATCGATACATCAAAAGAATGATCACGTTTCTAAACAAAACGTTGCCAAATGTAAAGTAAATAATGTTGAACCAAATAAGATTCATATATCAAAATCAAATTATATTACTAAAGGATTACTATATAAAGTCTGAATTTAAAAGAAACTATTAAAATTAAAACATCTTTATGTTTATTTATAAATTATTATTATATTCCAAATACTCGACCACGAATAATTTAACGAGTGCCGCACAATCATTGCCTCGTCGACAGTTGATTACTGACGTCTATCATAATTCATAACCTATACCGTATTGTTGTAGTATGCAATTAAACAGTAAATAAAACTAGTATCCACTATAAAAACGTGCTACAAGTCCAGCTCCTTTTCAGTCGGAGGAGCTCGCTCCAGGACGGAGACCTGGCTTTCGCAATAGCGTTTTGGAGCGCTTTTCTAACGCCTTGAGCCTAAGAGCCTAAGAGGCGTACCTCTTAAGCCCTTCTTTTGGCTGTGGCTCGCCTTCGTCTTCAGGCTCTGGTGTACAGGCGTTGGGATCGCAAAGTGACTTCGCACAGTGCATAATGTCTTCCGGTTACTAGTACGCTGTCCTGACACCCTTCACACATAAACAAACTTATAAAATCTGCTCTCTTTCTCTCTTTTTATAATATTAATATTTAGTATTATGTCCATCTAGAATAAATCTTTCAAATGGTGAAAGAATTACTCAAATAGGTATAGAGGTTCCGGAGATTACCCTGCACATATAAACAAACTTACAAATAATATTATCTACATATATCTGTACTATAATATTAGTATGTAGATGTCACCGTCGCTCATTAGTTTAAAGGAAAAGAAATACTTACGAATAGTATGTATAATACAAATCTATAACACAGGGCTTGTAAATTATATCTGTCTAACGACTAAAAAATGTTTTAAACATAGTTAATACAGCGCCTGTTGCAAAATCCTCTCTCAAGTAATGCACGCCGGACGGGCGTGCCAATATGTGCACTGTGCACTCTTACGACAGGCGTCGTATGTTAAAATAAAAATATTTATATTTGTGAGCCTCCAAGCAAAAAGGGTTTAGTGGTCGGCATTTATTTTCCGATATACACGCAATTTTGTAAAATTGGGTAAAAAATGGCTTTTCGCGATTTTAATTGATTATTAATTAATGCTCAATTATCTACTTACAAGTCATATAGTAAATGACTTTATATGATGGTTTTAAGTAACAATATTCATAAGAGAAATGTTTAGTGAAAAGGTACTAGTGATGGGCATGTCTAAACTGATCTGTATTTAATAATTTTAATTATATTTTATAGGGATAACGTCGAAATACGTAAGTGAGTAATCTAAATGAGATTCCCAGCTAGAACAATTTTTATATTTAACTTTAGCTACTGGTATTTTTTATGTAATTTGTAATAATTCATTGTTTTGTTCAAATAATAATAAAAATAATCTCGTCTTGTTATTTTGTTACATCTTAAATAGAGTAAGAATACTTAATTTTAGTTTTTATTGCACTGTGTCGTTTTACTGACTGTATTAAACACCGACAAGTGGATCTTTTTACTAAACTATGTATGAACCCTTTGTCTAGATTGTAATTGTTTATTTTATAATATTACAAATATGTTGTAAGTTGATTTCATGCACAACACCTTGATCTACATTAATAAATCAAAATCTACGAAACAATCTTTGTGTCATGGCGCACTGATTAGCGCATTTGCCAAAGCCACGTATTAATAAGTAGAATCAGAATCACAAGTAAATTAGTTTTTTTCTTATCGTAAAACACCTCCAGTAAAGTGATAGTAGGCTTTACTGAAGTTGTAAAGGACTTCTTGGAAGAGCGCGAGAACTTCAGCTAGACATGTTTATTTAGACCTACTCAATTCTTTTCATTTATACAGAACTTTAAAACACAATATACTATTACTTTTGTACTTTAAAACTCGCAATAATATAAAAAATAGAAAATCTAAATAAAATGACAACTTCACTTCTCCCGTTCCCGCCAAAAAGTCCCAATCAAACTATAAAAATGATTTTTCTCAAAACAAACTTTTTCAGTTTCAACATTAAATGTCTGATAAAAAAAGTATATGCCAGTTTTTGAATATTTTTTTTAATCCTTATTATCAATTGTCTATTCTAAATTGCGAATCTAGTCTTAACTCAATACCCCACAACTGGACCCTTATGCTTGGACGGCCACATTTATGCATGGTTGTTCAACGATGACGCGATATCTCATAAAAGCTGACACAAATTTACATGACATAACCATATACTAGGCATATTATGATCTCTTAGCTAATGACACAGTAATAAAATAAGGGATAGGTATATACAATGGAGCAATAGAATTAGTAATTCTGGTTACAACTCGCAATATTTAAAATTAATGGTTTTGTCTATAAATTTGCTACTTTTGATATAAATCAAAAATTAATAATCTCTGCAATAAAAATATGGTAAACTTTTAAATTAACAGTTTTCACAATAAAATTTTGGTTACAACTTTATAATCACTGAAACTTGAATAAGGTGTAATGGCGATAAGAAATGCTTGGGAGAAAATCGTGAGGACAAATGCAGGCTAAGGCTCAGATTTAAAATTAAAATTCTGCAGAATTTTGCAAATTTCTTTGTAAAATTATGCGACAATTCAATATATTTATAACACAAAGCATTCGCTATAAGTAACTATAATTTAAAGCGTCGCTTAGAAGTTTAAATTTTTTAAGTTTTTTTTTCTGTGAAAGAGGGGGCAAACGTACAAGCGACGGATGTAAGAGTGACCAACCGCCGCCCACGGACACCCGCAACGCATCATCCGAGAATCACGGGTGTGTTGCCAGCCTTTAGGGAAATAGGGAAAGGTGGGAAAGGAGAGACTGGGGGTGAAAGAAACACAACAGAAGATGTTATTATTTCGCGCTGATATTCTGAAATATATAAGATATTAAGTAATATTAAGTATTTTTACCACAACGCGCGAGCCGAAAACGCGAGTGCGATCTATAAAAACACTTACATATATAAACTTAGTAACTTACTCTTACAAAATTTTCGTAATTTGCTCAACTTACCAGAATGTTAATTGTTTCTTTTCCCATCTCCTTACACTTCCTTAAAAATTCTCTCTTACGCAGGAAGTACACTAAAACGCTTCCCAAACAACAGATGTAACGACAGGTTTTATATCTACTCAATTTTTTCTAAAATACACCTTAAATCGTAGCGAGTAAAATAGCCTTGGAGTTCGAACCGCTTCAGAAAGTTCTTGTCATACCTCTCATGTTCGGTTTCTTGATCACACTAAGGTCACCAAGAAAAGCACAGAATACTACTACTAATATACCAGCGGAAAGAAAGTCTAAGAATGGAGCCATGCCATTGTCAGGATGACAGCTTCACTGCTTGTCAAGTGTATTCATTTAGTTCATAGAGTATTTTATTTTTCATAGTACAATCTAATATTTTAAATAATTGTTAATTTTTTTTATTGGCTATGATTATTTAATAACGTCTAGAAATTTTTTAAAGCTAATACATTTTAAATTAAGGAGTAACGTTTAATTATATGACGTTATATTTTATTATAGCAATTAATAGCATATTTTTTCCATATTTTCGCCAAATTTGAAGAGTTTGAATGTAACCCTAAAAATAAAAAAAATAAAAATAAAAAGTAATAGTAAAATACGTAATGTCTAGTAGGGAGATAATATTATATAATGTACATTTCATTTGTGTAGTACTTATTTAATGTAAGTACTAATTATAAGTAATTGGGTCGATCAACTATTTTTGGCCCTTGTCTGTAGCTTTATAAAATATATTTTTTAATGTATTTATCTTTTTCTTAAGATTATAAAAGATAACTGAAAATAATAGATAATCATTTTTATATTTATAAACCCGTGCTGAGCAACATACCTTCTTATTATAAAATTAAAAAACCACAAAGAATATTAAATTTCCTGCCTTGGGCAACTAAAGGTGCTTTATCGACTAGACTACTAAAGTAGTAAAAAATACCCAAGTAGGTTCCTACTTATTAAAAGATAATTTAAATATATTGATGGAAGAAGTATTTGCTTAGTGATAAATATAATATTTATGTACGAAATTACTACGTAAAGCTATCTTTTCCAGGTAATATTAGGTGATAATTCAGCAACTGCAAATACATATCATACTTGAATAAAAGTGACTTATGAACTTCTACGGAGCTTTGCCTACGCGGTAGAGCTATGTTCAATGGCGGTGGAATCGGATCAGCATCTGAATCAGTATTTCGACGTTAATTTATATTATTTTATAATTACACATACATACATACATATCTTCACGCCGTATCCCTAACGGGGTAGTCAGAGAGGACGGCGCGCCAAGCGTCGCGGTCCTTACATACTTCTTTCGCTTCCTCAAATCTCATCATTCTCATCACACATTTTCGCCTAGGTATGCGAGTATTTTATAATTACGTGTATATTATTTAAATTGATTTTACTTAATTTAAAGTAAAATACATTTTTTTCGGCTTCTAAGCCAAAATAACCAAAATGGAATCGTTTGATATAGTTTTATCATGTCTGTCTGTCTGCTTGTCCATCTGTCCATCCGTCTGCCCGTATGGCACCGGTTTACTCCGTCATCTTTACACCTTCTGATCTACACACATCAAAAAAGTCTAAGCAACAAGTACGATTTTGAACTTGAACGATTTTTACTATTGTGATATATTCATATTTCTTTTATAAATGATAACTAAGCATTTTTTGACGCATTAGTAACTAAAGCAACAAAATCCTTCATTCAATTGTTCATTTAATCACAGTAACTAACAATACGTAGTATAAAATAAAGTTAAAACAAAATTAAACTTTTCATATTTTACAAAATTAAATAACCACATTTTTTTCATTATTTGGTAATTCAATACAAAGTGTGTGACCACCTATGTTGTTTAATCGGCAGCGATTTTTAATTGAATTTATGAGATTGTTTATCTGATCCTGCAGCAATCGGTCCCAATGGAATTTTAACAAGTTTTTGAGTTGTTGGGTTGTCGACACTCCGTCCAGGTTCTCTAGAACACGTCTCTGGAACATGACTCATGCGTGCTCGATGGGATTAGGTCTGGCGATTGTGCAGGCTACGGCAATACCCGGATATTTTCCATTGCCAAGTACTCTCTGGTCCACCGAGTGTGCGAATGCGCATTGTCATGCATCAGCGTGAAATCTGAGCCAAGACTTTGTGCAAATGGGTGAACATAAGGCCCGAGGACATCTTCAACGTAACTTTCAGCGTTCATATTGCCATCTATAAAAACGAGCTTAGTCCGTCTGTTCTTCATAATACCCGTCTATACCATCACTGTGGAGCCACTGTAAGGGTGCACTTCCTGGACGAATCTCAGCCGTTCAGCATTTCCAGTACGACGATACACTTTTATCCTTCTCGTATCAGGCCTAAATCCAAACCGAGACTCATCACAAAATAACATTTTATCCCATTGCTCCTGGGTCCATGTCAAGTGTTCCCTACACCATTCGTTTCGACGGGCGCGATTCCCATGGCGTATAGATGGTACAATTACAAAAAAGTAATTGTAATTGTTTTTACAATTACTTTGCCCGACACTGTTATGGAGCCATTTTTTACATTTAACATACATTTATTTCATTAAATTTTTAATTTGTATGAAATCTTTACTTTAATATGTTTCCGACAAGCTCGTAGCCAGTTTTTTAAAGTTGATTGTTGCTAATTTTTGCTGCATAAATAATAATACAAAAAATTGTATGTAATGTTACCTGCTATGATCGTTAATCACATCGACGACGCAAAGTTATAGTCGATGGAAATGTTCGGCTGATGTTCGGTTCACTTTCTTTCATAATTATTCATATGGTTGAAACAAATGCATACAATAACTGATGTGATAAGTCGATATTTACATATTTATCGTTGAATACCTTAGGACTTACATTTTTACAAATCCTGGGCGAACGAGGTTTACTCAGTGTTTTACAAAAAAAGTAACAAAAAAGTCTGACCACATTGCAGGATTCGAACCCGCGTATTTCAACTTGGTAGATCTACGCTCTAGCCACTGTACTATTGAGAAGTTAAACCCTGTTGTGAAATCAGAAGAGTTTAGAGTTTAGAAATTCTAATTGTGTGAAAATATAGAGAAAACGAAATTTCCCAGAATTAGACCCTATTAGCTAAAACGATTTTTGACCACCGTAAAGCTCTGTGTAGTATTTTATCGACATCGTTAGAGCCGTTTTAATAAGTATAAATAACTCCAAAGCCTGACGCCGCCGTATCCGAGCAGCAACGGTGAGCTGAATCAGATAACCTGACTCACCTGTACATACGACACACATTTATTATGCTTATCGGTCGCCATTTCTTTAGAAAACTGCACCCACAAATCTATATTTTTTCTGATGTTATTTGCCTCACTTCGTAGTAGGGGACAGGCTGTCTGAAGTTATGAAATCTATGCTTTTCTCATTATTTTTCCTTATTTTATTTCCTTATTATATGTACATTATTAAAGTGATATGTGTTTTTAATAGGTACTTATTGCAAACTGTACTTATACATATTATTTCATCTTATTAAAAAAAAAAAACAAAAATATCTGACCACATTGCAGAACCCGCGCACTTTGGCGTGGTAGAGTGTAGTCACTGTGCTAATGAAAAAGTAAACTGCTGCGAAATTAAAAAAGTTTAGAGTAGACTTTTTGGCGGGAACGGGAGAAGTGAAATCGTCATTTTATTTAGATTTTCTTTTTTTTACATTTTTAGGAGTTTTAAAGTACAACAATGATAGTATATTGTGTTTTAAAGTTCTGTGTAAGTGAAAAGAATGGAGTAGATCTAAGTAAACATGTGTAGCTGAAGTTCTCGTGCTCTTCCAAGAAGTCCTTTAAAACTTCAGTAAAGTCTACTATCACTTTACTGGAGGAGTTTTATGATAAGAAAAACTAATTTACTTGTGGTTGTACATGGATTCTACTTATTAATACGTGACGTTGGCAAATGGGCTAAGTAATCTGTGCGCCATGCCATAAAGAAAGAAAGAAAGAACTTTATAAAAAACTAGCTATTGCCCGCGACTTTATACAGCCTTCATACAGCCACCGTAAAGGTCAATTAGTTTCGGAGATTAGGTACCTTCTACATCCAAACTTACAAAGTTTACCTCTTTATAATATTAAGTTTAGATTTAGATTAATAAAAATTTAATTTTTTTATATAAACCAGCTAATGTATATCAAATCTCAACAGTTGCGTGCATAGTGGCAGTGGTTAAATTAAACCTAAAAACCGTTTATAAGATTTATTGTTTCGGTTGTGTTGTGTTAAAAATATGTTATTTAAAGAGGCAAATTGCTAAAGACAGTAAGCACGCAGTATAAAAGTAAGTAGAGAAAATGATAGAATAGTATTGTTAGCTTCATGATTCATAAAAGTTATTGTTTCGATGTAGCGGTGGTGAGAGTGGTTTGCAGTCGGCGGTGTGCGGGCGGCGGCGGGGCGGGGCCGCGAAATGAAGCGCACGTGCGCATCCCGCCCCGCCCGCCATGCAGCGTCTGCGCACCACATTCAAGCGATCGCGCACGCCCACACCCGCCGACATGAAAACGCAAAGCAGTCTCGAGGTGCCCAAGCAGGTAACTACCGGCTTATAAACTTAATCGTTTTATAAATAACGTCGAAGTACATAACTAAAAAAAATTTAGGAAACATACATTATATTTTTTACGATCGATTCACACTACAAATAATTTTAAGCTACAAGTTAAACTAAATTTTTTCATTGCATTAAAATAGTATATTTCGTACCGAGTACAAAATGCCGCCTTTTCTTACGCGAGGAAGGAAACCAGTATCGATGTGAGCCAAAGACGAACGTTAGCTTTCAATCTGAGGGTAAGAAAAGTCATTTTGTACTAGGTACGAAATATATTTTTTTTACTACCTGAAAGTCCAATACATCATCGGATTCGCTTTCAGAAAAATTTGCTATGGTTTCCATGTATTCCCGCCAAATTGTAAGTCTTTTATAACGACCATGCTCCGCGGCGCGGCGAGAAGTGGCCAGTAACATTCTGACAACGCGCGCCAGTCTGTGGCCCGGTGCTAATTACTGACCACTATCATTCTGCCAACTACAGGGCTCGAAATAAATTAAAAAAAAGAAAACCTAGCTAAGTATGAAACGAAATTTCATAAAATATTTCGTACTGAACTGTGAGTCAATTTGCACCGGGGTCCAGAAAGTTAGATTTTCGAAACTAATTTCGAGTATGAAATGGAACTTGTTACTTAACGTAGTAGAGAAATATATTTTAGCATTTAGTTACCATGTTTTTTCTGAAAAGACTCGATATACCAATATATACGTGTCAGACGATTACGGAGTATTCGGTTGTTTAAAGTTTAAATTGACTATTCATATGACTGTATTTTATTTTTCTTCATTCATTCATTGAATATTACTGTCTTGGTTGAGGTCCGATCGGCGTCGTTCGATGAGATCCAACTGGAAGCGGCACGTGGTGCCAGCGTCGGTACACTACTGTCTGTACCGCAGCCTGGCGCCCGTAGCCGCTCATTTGATTCTACGGGTTCAGAAGACTCTGGAACATATCTTGAGGTATAAAAATATATTCAAGTTCGCATTTAGTTAAACGAAATTATGGTGGACAAAAATCAATGCAACAAGTTTTACTTTTATGTATCCTAGGTACCTCGCTTATGGTCGCGACGAAGGTCAGGCAAGGGCACTCCACCGCCATGTGTGCATTGCCGGCACATGGAAACATGGCTCGCTCGACGAAGCGAAGAACGCACCACTCCAGAGCGTCCAGTGGCTTCTTCTTCGGCAGAGGATGATGACGATGAAGATGAAAGTGAGACAGAAACCCCCAGAGTACTATTGGCACCGCCCCCACCTCCTAGAACGCGTGTTCCGCAGCCACCAACGCAGAGACAGTCGCCGCCTCCATCTCCTGGAGCACCATCTTTTGAACTGCAACCACCGAGTGATGAACCACCTATTCTACCTCAACGCAGACGTTCCATATCACGACAGGAGGCGTTCTTTATAGAACCAACCGGTTGTTCCCTTGAAAATGTTCGTGCTTCTGACGAAGGCGGTAGTAGTGTCGGTGCTGTTAAGGACAATTTAGTACATGATATTTATTTAGCTGTACCCGAACTTAAACGAGACCGTGCCGCGTCTGTTGATTCTTGTTTTTCAAAAGTTTCTGGTGGTGCTAGGGCGGAAGAACTGAGTGATGCGCGTGATTCATTAACTGTGCCAGGGACGGGACTTAGATCGCGATCAGTGGACATAGTGCTGCCAACAGCAGAACAATCACGTTACAAGGCGCTAGCATTGACATCATCACAAGTTCCGTCACCTCAAATACATCATCAAGAACAAAAAGAATCAGTTCCAGTTATCTCTCCTCCACCCGAAAACAGGTTAGTTACTACTATTTTACGATACTATTTTAGATGTTTCCTAATAAAGAATTTTTTTTTGTTTCAATGTTTATTTTTCTTTTAGTAAAAGTATGGTATAGTGTGCTTAATATAATGTTAGTACGATCCGTCTATTTAACCACATTCACCTTTTTTAACTAAGACGTTGTTACACAAGTAAGTCGATTTATTTATAAAACACCTGTTTTTACAATTATAAATAGGTATAACGTATATCGTATTATAATTAAAAAAACAAGTGAGAGAATGTCAATGCAATTTCGTCTTAATAGTCTCACTTCGATTGAAAAAAAAAATTGTTTTGATATTAATTTATTTAAATAATAATATCTTGTCTAAGATAAAAGCTGCAGGATATTTTAATAGATTGATCGTAATATTGTCATTTCAAATAAATATTACACGTATAACCTCATTGACCAGATGGTGAAGTAGGATACTCGCAAATTGTATTCCAGCTTCACATTAGAAATTTTTCAAAAATTGACAACTTCATTCCATGATGTGCATGTTACGAACTATGAGTAATTTTTATATAGAAACAAGCGTTTTCTTCATGAAGTGCAGAGAATATAAGGATGATGTTAGACATTTTGTGGTGGGACAAATAGTACTCTAACACAATTATAAATATCTATTTATATAAAAATTTTTAACCAATTCCTAAATATTTCATATTTATTAATCTACTTTCAGGAATACTCCATACGTGATGATACATAAGTGATGATGTGAACGTGGATGTGAGTGAAAGGATTGAATATGAATGTGAACAAAACTAAGGTTCTCGTGTTTGAAAAGGAAGCGGTACAGACGAAATGCCAGATTTGGGTACATGGAAAATGTCCAGAACAAGTGAATGAAATTATGTATCTAAGGAGTGCATTTTAGGGGCATGGAAGACGTGAGTTGCATGTGGAGAGACGGCAGCTGGCAATAAAGTGAACGGGGCTTTGTCCGCATTAGTAGGCATTGTGAATATGGTATACCTAACACAACCAAAACGGCCATCCACTATGCGGTGTTGATGCCAACTTTATTGTACGGTAGTGCGGTCTGGATATGCCCGAAATCGAGTGAAAGTAAGATAAATGCAGTAGGAACGCGATCTCTTAGAAATATATGTGCTGTCACCCTTGCGGACAGGATAAGCAATGAGGAGATACGCAGTATGACAGGGTTGCACGATAGTGTTATTGTAAAAATGAAGAAAGGAATGCTTACATGATTCGAATACATAGAAAGAATGAGTGATGAAAAACTCACGAAGAAAATCCACACAGCGAAAGCGAGTAGTAAAATAAGCCAAGGAAGACCAAGGCTGACTTACGAAGATCAAATAGTGTTAAGCTAATGGAAATGTGAAAAGCACTCGCATACCTAGGCGAAAATGTGTGAAGAGAGTGACAAGATTTGCGGAAGCGAAAGAAGTATGTAAGAACCACGAAGCTTGGCGCTCCGTCCTCTCTGACTAGCCCGTTGGGGGAACAGCGTGAAGATATGTATGTATGAATGACTGTATGTATATATGTGTTCCATTCAAATAGCAGACATTGGTTGCTACGAATTAAACCTAAGACTTGTTAGTGATATTTCAATAACAAAGCAAAGTAGCGAAGATTTTTGTTTCAAGGAGCATCTCGTTGTCGTAATTTATTAGTCTTGGAGAATAAAAAGAACGTCATAAATCGTCGTTTCATGCAGTCGATTAAATTTGCTAAACGATAAAAATAAGGACTGGATTTGTGTCATAAATAAACCTTCCATTCCATTTTTAGGGAGGATTTTTTTTTATTTTTCTTTATACACAGAATTTTATATTATAACTTGCAATTATTATGAAAGACGCACAAACTTATTTTTAAATGCGTTCGTAGTAAGTAGATACGATATAAATATATTTCGTACCGAGTAAAAGTACAATGCTATATTAAGTATTTTTTTTATTTATATTAGATTGTTTTGATTAGTAGCTTTAGATAAGATTTCTAATAAAATTCGATTGTTACGTACTCATGTCATCTCCATGATCAAGTGAATAACGAACATATATCTACATATTTCGAAAAGTATATCGTGTACTACACGACAATATTTTACAAGTAAGTAACATAACATTTAGACAATTTTCAATTTGTATTTTATTATTAAATACTGCAAAATAGCTGCAACGCTGCTCTGTGCATGTAACAAGTTAAATAAAATGAGGAATATTATGAGATTGTATGTGTCAAAAACATAGATACAATAGGGAATTTATAGGAGCAACAGGGAACGGAATAGCATATAAATACAATAAAATGTGACGAAGAAAATAATTGGTTCATTAATAATGTCTTTGTATCTGAAACGGGGAAACCTTTGTACGACTTTTTATTCCTCATTTCTGTCTAAGCATTGCTTGAATACCAATGTCAGACTCTTATCGGCTAAATCCTTTCTTTTTGTTATTAGTTTTAGTGGTAGCGGTTTTGTTAGGGCTAAAGGCTTATAACGATAGGCTTAGAAAGATAACAGATGAAGGACGGTTCTTGTTTTATAAATTATGTGTGACCACAGAAATTTGTACATACATATATGCTATGTACTCCATGTGCTTGATTTCTACTACTGTTCACTGCTCTTTTCACCTGTTACTGAGTTATTGAGGATCTGTATTTAACTTTATGGTTTTTTCAGATTATAAAAATAAGAAGCTTCTATACATGTCTAACCTTATAAGTGATGAGAGGTCATTCTCGCATCCGTGCGCGTGGTTGTGTTGGTGTGTAGCCTTGTATGTTAGCATATCATACATAACTGTTCTTCAGTGTCATGTTGTCGTCCGTCGTCTTTGGTGTAAAAGCTCGAGTACATTCGATACCTTTAGCGTCAATGACAAGCGATGTCATGATTACATCAATGCTACATCGCGATTTGGCGACTTTCTGCGTTCGATTGCACTTTCAAAAAGTCGTATTTTTGCAATTGCATCTTTTTACGACTCTTACGGTTTTTGATCGTGGATGGAAATCGCGAATTTCAGAGAGTGCAGAGAGGGCTCTGGCTCTGCTCCCTCGAGAAGTGATTTGGCACAGAGCAACAGAGTTCCTGTTGCGTTATTTAGAAAATCCCGGAGCCCCTCGACAGCGCGCCGAGGACGACCACTGCAAGAGTATTGATGGGTAAAAGACCCACATAACTCGGACCCGCCCCCAGGGGACTGGGTAATTGTGTGCGAGTTTTTCCTGTGTCACCAAAAAAAGGTGTTTTTACTGAGAGTAGTGTTCAAGCGGATACGGAGTGAAATGTTTAGTATAGCTGCATTAAGATTATAAAAACGTTGATTTTAAAATAGCGTTCCATCGAACCGGTCGCCTATGGTAAAGCAAGCAAGTGTGAAAGGACTCGTCTCGAAGCACCTACACATTACGCTTACGTCATAATCATACTTCATACGGTAGAACTCCTTCATGACCGTTGCGTAGGTTCAAGTTACATGCCGGGTGCTGTACACGCTTGTCATAGCACATATACTAAATTAATTACATAATTAATATTAAATACTAATCTAGAAAATAAAAAGCATTGACATAAAGACGTTACGTTACATACTGTTACTGTAAAAGATTCTAGACAATTATGTATACACACAAATTTACGCCATTTTCCGTTCAGGGCGCCTAATGAAAGCACATAATTACGTTTTGACCCTTCTGGCAGTATTTTGGCTTTAGATGGCATAGCGAGAACAAATAAATTGTTAGGTCACTGCATATACGATATTCTTATATACATAAATACATGTATTCACGCTGCATCATTAACGGAGTAGTAGAGAAGACGGAGCACCAAGCTGCGCGGTTCCTGCATGCTTCTTTCGCCCCTTCGAATCTCATCATTCTCCTCAAACACTTTCGCCTAAGTATGGTTGTGCTTTTGACATTTCCGTCATCTAACACTCTGGCTATTTGATCTTTGTAATTCAGCCTTAGTCTTCCTTGGCTTCTGCTACTACTCGCTTTCGCTCTGTAGATTTTCTTCGTCAGTCTTTCATCACTCATTCTTTCTATGTGCCCGAATCATCTAAGCATTCCTTTCTTCATTTTTACAATAACACTTTTGTACAACCCTATCATACTGCGTATCTCTCTCTTATTTTGTCCACAAGGGTGACACCGCACATATTTCTAAGAGATTGGATTTCTACTGCATTTATCTTACTTTCACACGATTTCTGGCATATCCATGCCTCACTACCGCACATTAAATTTGGCACATAGACCGCATTATAGATGGCCATTTTGGCCGAGTTAGATAATATATTCACACTGGCCATTAATGCCCACTAATATCCTTATGTACCTACGTAATAAGCCCTGGCCGACTTTCACAATATGCGTGGGATTGGGAATATAAGCAACACATTTTACTTACCTATTTTATTTCTCTCCCAGACTAGCATAGAGTCAAAACAAATAGGCTAAAAGCTTGTCGGACATACTTAGTTATAACTTAGGACTCTGTAGCAATCTCGGATACAGATACAAAATTTTAAATAATTGTGTATAAAATTATTAGATATCCTTTTTTTTGTTTTTCATTTCTGGATTTAGGATACGAATTTACGTTTATGTGCCTCCTACCACGGACAAGTCGGGTATAAAATATCCATAAGATATTCATTTTTTTGTTTTTATTTTCTGAATTTGGGATACAGATTTAAGTTTTATGTAACATGGTTCAGTAGGTTTAAAAATGACGGACAATCAGCTGTGACATAAGAATACAGAGAGAGACAGACAAGTGGACAGGTGGACAGAAAAATGTAACGAAACTATAAGGGTTCAGTTTTTGACATTTTGGTTCAATTCGTATTCTCTAACGATAAGTAAGTTGAGTATAACTGAAGCTGAAATCGAAGCAATGAAGGTACATAAAATTAATGTTCCCTGGCACTAAAACGGAAAAATGTATGTAGCAGCAGTAATTTACTGTTTCTGTGGTCCTTAGGAGATGCTCACTAATTTATCAGTTGGCATTTATACATCGTAAAAGGTGGAAGGTTTCTTATGTAAAGAAAATGTAAGTGTCTAATGTAATCACTTACATACATAATGCGTACGTGCTATATATTACAGAATATTTACAATATATTATGTAAAGTATTTTACCATGTTTTACGCGATATCTAAAAATATTAATTATTTCCTCTATATAACATTATTGGTCTTGTAATTTAGTTGGAATACCATTTTCATTAAATGTAAAATAACTTTAAATTTTTCTTTCTTCACGTTATTCGCGTACTAGGTATGTCACGCTCTCTATCAGATATTGATTTTGAAGATTGACTCATTATGTAATTATTAAATTTATATTAGTTAGATACATTATTATGGTCTACGTGGCTCATAAAAGATAATTTTCCAATAATTCTAGCAAATATCTTCGGACTTCCTTCCATTGTACATAGAATAGGTATTTCCATGATCTGTGTAATTAATAAATTATGTGGGTATGTTAGGTTTCAATTGAAATTTTGAGATTATAAAAGTAGAACTTATAGTACCTAATAAAAAACTTGTAACCGTGAGCATATAAGTGTTTATATGAATGAGTATAAAAGTACTTAAAAATAAGTATTTGTGTGAGTGTCACGAAGCGTATATTTGATGACAGTCCTTTATTGTTAATCAAAAATGTCACCGTTACATTATTTGCCACGTTGTAAAAACGCTAAAGATTCACTTTTTTGTAATAGATAAAACTTAATCATACGAGCTATTTGTTACAAGTAATTTTTAAGCATTTATCTAGTAGTTTGCTGTCTGACACTTTGGATCAATTTACAAATCTATTTCAGTGATTCCGTTATCACCGAACTATTGTCTATCTAAAAGGATGACATGTAATCACAGGGGTGTTTTTATATTTGTATGACACAGACTTTGAGTAGGTAATTTAGAAAAATTTATTTTTAATTGGCATAGCTGGGTATTGACCTTGACATCCTTAAATCAGAAGGTAAACGGTTTTACATCCACACCCATGAACAACACAATACAGCACACAACAACACAATACAAATTATAACACAAAGAAACCTTATCAGTTATTAGGTACTTGTTTAAACACAATTAAATATGCCGTTTGTTTTGTAAATACATATATATATAAACTACATATCTACTGTGTATAGCAAATAAACATTATCATAAGTCACTAAGGGTAGAGTGTAAATATTGATCACACCTTATCGCGTCTAAAGGATAACAAATTGAAATCGAAGATGTTCTTTTCATATCTGAGTGAAGGGCGCATTTCAACGCGATTCCTTTCATATACAAATAAACATTACATACGCACGAAACGACTCCAATACGATAAAAACTGGCGGATAGTTGAATACAGGAGCTCGTGTTTTCTTATTTGAAATTCCTTGTTAAAGTTGGATAAAAAGAAAATTTAACTTTATTCTCATTTTGTGACGAGAATTTAAAATAATGGTTTAATGGAGAATGTTAATAGGTATGCAAAATCGTTTGAAAATATATCACAGTAGAGCATATGTGTATAGAAATACACTAGTTTTTGTTTCATTCAAAAAGACCAAGTAATTATGATTTTACAGACGTTTAAAGTTCCCGTGAATAGCGAGTCCCGCTAAGCAGGCGCACGTTTCGAGCGTGACGTCATTTTCCAACACTCCGCTCGCGACCCGCGCTCAGTGGTAGCACAGTACAAGTGTGGTAGTAGTAGGTTTCTTGCGCTATTATATGTATATAGGTTGTATTTTGATGTTTCGTCCGTGCATATTCTGTTGTTACGTTCGTACTTTATTTATGTATTCAACTATTAAACTCAATTAAGTGTATTAAATAAATTAAGTAATCGAACTGCGGTAGTCGTTCGAAGAAGTTGCTCCTGTTCGAAATTTAGTATCATGTGACCAATGATATTACAATAACATGGTAACCTTAACTTGATGCTACAGCATTACCTGGTATCAGCAGGATACCCAAGTCCTCACCAAGTTACAGAAGAGGTATCGTGTTTGGGTTTATTGGAATGGTTTCAATGAATATATACTATTATTATAAAGAGAAAAAATTCGATTGTTTGTTTGTAATGGATAAACTCAAAAACTATTCAACCGAATTCAAAAATTCGCTAGTAGATTCTAAATAAATATATAGATGATGATCAGGATTTGGTGATGGAGCAGACAACTATTGCCAGAATACGCAGATTTCGGCGAGGCAAAATCTCGTGCCCAATTTCATGTATTGTTTCGGAAATTATTTATGGGAATGTGGGGATAGTGTCCTGTTCGCAGACATCGCAAACAGGACAGCCTGTTTAAAAAGCATGAAATAAACTTTAAATTACAAATTTGAAAAGCCCCAAATCAAAAACCTCTAAAAAGTAAAAATAAAAATATGTAGATACCTACCCATGGGCCCTTTAAGTTTATGAAAAGTTGTAACATAAATAGTAGTAGGTCATTGAGTCGAGGCCCGTTAAGTAAATAAAGTGAAAAACCCCCGACTCAAACCAAAACCTTCAAAAAGTAAAAAAATAATATGTACCTCATAGCCCTTTAAATTTGTGATAAGTTTCAATACAAATAGTAGTAGTCATATATCCAAGCGTCGTCACGTGGGGGGACCGCTAAGTTTACTTGTATTTAAATTTCATACATACTTTGTTATTTTAAGTTGTATTATCTTTTTATTACTTTATTTACTTAGCGGTCCTCCGACGTGACGACACTTGGACATATTACTACTAATATTTATATTTCAATATAGGTACATATTATTTTTTTACTTTTTGGAGGTTTTTTTTGAGTCGGGTGTTTTTTAAATTTCTAATTTAAGTTTTATTTCATGCTTTTTAAATACTCTACGGTCTATACTCTATCCCCACATTCACACAAATACTTTCCGGGACGATACACGAAATTGGGATACGAGATCGTGCCTCGCCGAAATCTGAGCATTCTGTTACTAGTTGTCTGATCCATCATTAGACCCTGATCACCATATCTATCTATAACCTATTCATAGATCATTTCAATGAGCCTAAACATGATACCTCTACTGTAAGTGGCAAGGAGTTGGATATCCTGCTGACTTCAGATGATGTTGCAGCATCTAGTCAATGTTACTATGTTGATGGTTACCTTATCGAAGTCACAGTATACTAAATTTCGCATCGATTATACTAATAGAAAATGCTCGCGTCCCTTTAAAAACTAAAAAGGAGCTGATATTCTTCAAACGGCTGAACCGATTTTGATAAAACATGTCTAAGAACCACCGCTAGAAAACCTGATTTCAAACAAAAAAAACGCATCATAATCGGTCCATTCGTTTAGGAGCTACGACGCCACAGACACACAGACATGTCAAACTTATAACACCCCTTCTTTTGCGTCGGGGGTTAAAAACAGAAAACAACGAAAAATGGTAAAGTAGGTATGAAATTTAAGTTCTAGTAATTTACTTAGTAGTCCGCCGACGCGACGACGATATGTTACTATTACTATTTATATATTAGAACTAAATAACTTTAAAAGACCAATGGGTACATATATTATCTTTTTACTTTTTACAGATTTTTTTGTGTCGGAGGTTTTTTAAATGTTTTTTTTGTTGCGAAATCTTATAGTGACCTTACGGGCACATACGGGAGTGCGCGACTGACTGAACGAGTGTTGAACTATGACGTCACACGCAGCGAGCGCCGGCCGGTAGAATCCATGTTACGCACTTGTTTTTGAAATTCACTTTCTCAGCAACTACTTGATATATCGAAATCATTTTTCACACATATTTTTTATTTTCAATAGAGAATACGAAGAGTTAAAAATCAAAATTAGAGAACAGTCTTCATTACAGATGCATTTTGGGGAGCAGCTTTTAGTCCTCGGATCATGTATCACAACGGATGGAGCGTTTGCTCTAAGAGCGTGTTCTTAAATTGTCCTTTTATGTTGACTGAGTTTCCAGATTTTTAATAATTGGCGTAACTAGAGAAGGTTACAGTACAATGATAACAGCTGAACACGACATATTTTTATTTTTGTGAATACTAGTAGCTATAGCTAAAACACTTAAGATTTACAAGTATTTTTCAAATAATTATTTCATTATTTATACTCGGAAAGTAGGCCTGAAGTTGCCTGAGAAGCGGGTTGAAAATAGTACTTTTCAGCCCTAGGGAGAATAGTTTTCAACTGACAGCTGTCAAATTATAAAAAGAAGTAAGTAGTTCTATTTTCACATTTTATTGAATCATGTCCCAACTTTCTATACAGCCACTCAATTACAGCGCGATGTGAAATTGAAATAATGTAAAGATAAGTATTCATTATAGCATATATTTTTTTAAATGACTATTATAATTTACTTTCAACTACTTTTTTTAAATAACATAGATTTGGGCAAAATAGTAATTAATAACAATGGCCGGCTACAGAAAAAGAAACCAAATTGGCGGGAAAGCGACAATCCTATCTTCATTAGTTTTTTCGAGTTGTAGAGCAATTGTAGTTTTGTTTATACTTCCGTATAGCAGAGATTTGTATTGTTGTTGTTGTTGATTTATGTAAAATAAAATTCACTAATTTTTTCTTTAGCTAATTAATGTGTTTATTTTTACTTTCCTCGTATTCGTAATGAAAAGCACAGTGTTTACCTCGGGTGAAAGACTTATTTAGTCCCTCGAACTATTGGCCAAACCCCGTCTCGGGCCTAAATAAGTTACTTTCAGTCCTAGCGTAACAATGTACTGTTTCATCGACTCATAAACTGACACGAATTACACTGACAGCGCGAGGTTGCCATCCTGTTTCACTTGTGGTTACGTGCAATGAGATAGATAGAAACAAAAACTCATTTGAAACACGGTGGTAAGAGGAGCAACTTATGATGACTTCGTCCATTATATTTATCCAGTTGTCTATCTTGCGCCTGCGATAACTTTTAAATACCTACAATTTTTGTTCACAAAGATCAGCCAAAGAAGATGGAAACATAAGTGGATTCTTTAGTTTAAATACAATTTTTGTTCACAAAGATCAATCGAAGAAAGTTCAACTGAAAATGAATCTTTACTTATTTAGATGGAAACATACTTGGATTCTTTAGTTTTTATTATCTTTTTAGATGAAAATTTAGGTAAAATTCTGATAGGAATTTCTGGCGTGTTCAAGATGAATAAAGTTCAATAGCCGTACGAATTAACATTCTCTTCATAGTCTTACTTTACGGTAGTAAACTAATTAATCTGTGGTCTTACAAATCACATACATTTTCAGTACCTACTTATTTTATAATGACTATGCTCGTTGTCAAAAAAGAACAAGTTAATTTTTCGTAAAGTACTACTATCACAAAATTCGTATGCGACTTTCATTTAAAAGTTGTGTTTGAGCATTTTTCCAGGTTAATGTTTTTAAAATTTCGCGACTTGTGCACATCTTAAAATACAAACTATACGGATCTATGTTGTGTTTATACTTTAAGACTAAATACCTTTTCATCCCAACGTTTCGACCGGATTACACCGATCGTGGTCACGGGCAGACTGATGAGGATGAGTGTCGTCTTCGTAGTGTGCGGTTTATGGCGTAGTACTACTGGCGTGCAATGTGTGTTCAAGTACCCACAGTGACAATAACAAACATTAAAAAATGTGATGAATGAGTGTGTGTGGTTGCCAGAAACCGTGCACTACGAAGACGACACTCATCCTCATCAGTCTGCCCGTGACTACGATCTGTGCAATCCGGTAGAAAGGTCTGGATAAAAAAGGTATTTAGTCTTAAAGTACAAACACGACATAGACCTGTTTAGTTAGTATTTTTACAGGTTTCCATCGACAGTTCAGAAATTAGAAGAACGGTACAAAACTTTCATCTTATTCGGTATAAAATGACAGAGTGAGATTACCTCTGCCGCCGCGCCGTCCCATTCTTTATAAATTCTTTACACATATAATATGTATGGACATACAAGACGAACGAATGGAGAAACGAACGAGCAGACTTACCGCTATTATTATTCCAATTAATTATCGATCTCAAAAAAGTGCTTTAAAAACATGTTTACACTTATAAACAAATGTCAAGGAAAGAACAATGACAACTTAAACATAATACACGCAAACTTTTAACGATAAAGTTTCGAAGCTCCAACAAAAGAAAGTTTACTACTAAATGGGCCTGAAGATTTTACTTTACTATAATCGAACCCTCAGATGGGTAACAAGACAAGATAAAGACAACAAGAATACAATAAAAAGACGGTGGGAAAGAAGTTACAACAGTACATAATGCATCTTCAGTAGTTCTGTGTTAGTTATCCCATTCGTACAATACGATAATTTTTATTTTAATTTCTACAGAGCCACAAGGTTGCCAGGGGTTCTAAGTTGTGTAACAGATAGCACCCATGCCATGTTGCCATTGGAACACAAATGGAACATGACATGGTATCAGTTTTTAATTTTATTTGAAGACTAGCTGTACCCGCGACTTTGTCCGAACGTAAAATTTTTCCGTGGATTTGTATATATGTACAAAGTTGTTTTTGGGAAAAACCCTACGTCTAGCCTATGTCTGTCTCCGGGCGCATACTCTCGCTGTATCAAATTTCATAATAATTGGTTCAACGGTTTAGCATTTCCCACTTAAAGTGTTATCCCTCTTTTCACCCCTTTAGGGGTGATAAAAATTAACCCTTTTTGATAAAAACATTGCCTATGTCCGTTCCCAAGTGTCAAAGTATCTCCATGCCATATCATAATCTGTTCCCGGTGCAATATTTCGCATAGAAAATGTCATCCCCCTTTTTACCACTTTAAGCATAGATCTTCGTTGAAAAAGTAGCCTATTATTTGTACAATCATATGTTCTTACTATATAGCAATTTTTATCTAGATCGGTCAAGCTGTTCTTGAGTCATGTAAAGACATACGGATATACAGACATACGAAAACTGTAAATATTATAGAATTGAAGTCAGCGAATCATAAAACGAATATTTATCACAAATTTTGACAAAAAAGTTTTATTTACAGACAAACGCTACAGATGTATGTAGTAGTTATAAGTATATGCCTTCTGATCGACCGAAGATTACAATATACGACGACAACGGCAGCGAGAATCACCAGAATAATCCAATGATAACAAATTATTAATTATAATTATTGAAGTAAAAAAAAAGTCAGGTGTTCAAATAAACTACTTTATTTTTTTATTATTTATTAATACTTGGTCTACGACTCTCTATTACCTCGTTCGACGATAGCCGATACAAAAAATACATAGTTGTAAACTTAATAAGAAAAATAATAACGACATAATTCAAAGCAGTCGTCTCATCATTTACAAAATTTATTATTGAACTCTGTTGTTGACTCGTTGACCTTTACTCATTCTTTTTCTCTTTAAATGTGTGTCAAGAACTCCCTATAGCCTCTTTCGATCAGAGTCTTTAGTGAACCAAACCCCTATGCTTTTACAAACAGGCCGCTGAAACTGCCGGACGGTAGAGGTTCGGCGTATTCCGTCCAGTCTCTACAAAAGCACAAAGTATAACACATAATTAATTTCATTATCAACAATATTCTTTGTATATTATAAAATACAATACTTACTCATCCGTTAGATATATAAATAAATATTAATTTATTTATTTCAATAAAAAAACTCACGTGAATATTGAAATCTGACATTTACTGCCAAAGAGAATATAACACGAAGTACTTTATTATATTGTGAACAAACTCTGGGCCTCAAATGGGTAACTGCATAGCTAATGCCATCTGTAATCCAACGTTGGAACTACCATACGTAAATATATAAAATATAGGTATACTAGGGTGATAAAAAAAAAATCTTTTTTTCTTGCAACCAGGCTTAAAAGTTTCTTTTTGGTGTAAAAAGACACCAATTAAAATTTGAGCCCTTAATATTAATATTAAGATAGTCCGCATCGCACTTTTCTATTTACTATTAGAATAACATGAGAACATTTTTTTTAGACATTCTAATTTTTATCGGTGGGCCATTGAGGGTCATATAAATAATGTCTCCACTTATTCTTGTAGAGAATTGAACGCTCTTGAACAAAAAAGGTCTCTTATAATTTTTCATGACACTTAATAGTTCAAAAGTTATTCGAGGCCAAAGTTCAATTTATCGCAAATTTGACCGTTTTTAATTCATTACAGCGGATTTAATGGTCTTATTATTAAAATTTGCCAAAAACTTCATGTTTATCTTAAATTTAGTATTTTAGGGAATTATTTTTAATAATTTTTTGCAATAATAAGGGTAACAAAACGTTTTGAGAAAATTTTTAGTGTCAATGAGCTTCAAAATCATAGTTGATTTCTTTTATTTTTCAATTAGAAGGCAAAAAAATTCCTTTCAGTCATTTTGAATACTTACATAAGGTATGATTTAGTGATAATTGCATTTGTTTAACAAAATAATTTATTTCTTTTACTTATGGATATAAATATTTTTGCAATAACTAATTCATAAATTTAATCTAAATTATTATTGTTGAAGATTATTTTTTAAACAGTCTGGATAACGTTGCCGATGCTCTCGAACTACTTGTAGCAAATACTGTAGTCGTTCTTCATCTTTAGTGAGGTAATTGTTATACTCTTCAATTACCGCCACTCCTCTTTCAGCTACGTCATTTGTTACTTTTAATGTTTTAAAAAATTCAGCACATTCGACATAACTATCATCATTAGACCAAGTTGAAATATCCTTTTTTATAAAATCGTTCGGTAAATCAAATTTTTTAAACAATTCCAATGATTTTTTTGATACAAAATCACTGAAATCTTTTTGTAAATATAATTCCAACTCATTTTCGAGCACTTGATACCGCTAATTTGTCATTGTAGAAGTTGGTCGTAAATTAATTGCTTCAATCATTTTTATTTTAATATCTACGGAAACATTGGTATGAAGTAATGAGATTATAGCTAACTCCTCATTCAAGTACCACAAATGCTCACTCATTTTGTCACAAGCTTTTCGTGACACCGCCGGATCAACACTTTCATACAAAATAAATTTTTTGATGAACTCTAAATTATTATTTGGTGCCAGAATAGCGGATGTCGACGTATACCATACTTTGATGTACAAATAGGATCACAAAAATACAAACTTGTCGTAAACTTTTCGTTTCGCGAGGTGAAAGATAGAATTGGTCTCGAAACATGAATAGTTTTAAGCTGTAGATGGCTTTAGACATCCATCGCGCATGATGCATGGCACCAGGACGCTTAAAAATAAATGTCTCTTCTGACCAGCTACCAAGAAAAATTAATGATAATAGTAATAATTCTCGATAATCATCTCGGGGTTGAGATATCTAAAAAAACATCAATAAATTATAATTTAGATTGAATAGTTTTAACCATAACAATAAATGAAACGATTTCAGCACGGTCATTCTTTAAGACGTTTGCGACAGTTTCATCGTCCATTCCACTTTTATATTTTGATTGATCGAGTTTGTCCCAAGAATTTTTGAAACGACCAAATATCGATATATTAGGACCAGATGTCGTATTCCAATATACTTCAAAAACTCCCCGCAAAATAAGTTCCAGTATATGATGGCGGCATGGCACTCTTTTTCAATTTTCTTTTTCAAAACACATGTACCTTTGTGAATATCTACAAGTGAAAAAAATTTTTAAATCAACAAATGAGATTCAGTATGAGAATTTTTGAGTAATTTATATGTTGAATAAACTTTAGCGGTATTGACGGGTGGCGTGTCGAAACACATCGCTTTTACGTATTGAGCTACGTTCCATTGATTCAAAGTTGAAATAACAGCTGAAGCCTGTTGATGTGCTGTCCCACTGTCAGCTTTTGGAACTGCAAGAAACTGATCAACTCCAGAAACGGATAGAAGAATCGCAATACAATCCACAAGTTTTTTCTTCAGAAATATCGCACAAAACTTTACCGTCTCAATGCACAACATAGTGTTCGTCTGTGTGGAATTCCTTTTTCAAATCTTCTGAGATATTTTTTCAAAACTTAATACAACCACGATAAAGTGTACTATAACTAAGATTGAGGGTTGAAATATCAATCCCTACACTTTTATAACCAGCAGCTAATATGAAAAGAGCGTTTCTGTTACTAACTCTTCCTCGATCAAGTGCTCCAGCTAGTTCGGGTGTCATTATGTCAATTTTCTTTGGTTGGCTTAGTAAAATTTCAAAATCAGATACTTGGTTTGATGTTTGACCGGACATGGTCGCTGATAAGTTAGATAGCACTATCCCAAATTTTTTGCGGCTAACAGCATATTATTTTCAAGCTGACCTACGTCTGAAAATAGAAATTTTAATTCATATCAAACAAATAATGATTTCGGATTGAAACATCTATCAAAAATGCAATGAACCTACCAGTACAATCAACAACCATAATATCTTCATCGATCTCTTCTGATTTTGAAGTATTATCAATTAATCCAAAACGATTTTTTGATCTTTGACCAGCCAGGAATAATTTTTGATCGTCATTGATATATTTTTCGACATTGAATTTAGCAATATCGAATAAATTTTTCAATTTGTGACCAAAATTTGACTCCTTCTGCTTCTGTCTTTGACCGTCTGCGCCTAGAACTTTTTTGTAAGATTTTCACCTGATCTAAGAGGTTAGAAAGTTTTTTCATTGCATAATCTTTTCCACACGTTGGAATTCCCGCATGTAACCACTTATCTCGAACTTTATCAATAGTGATCGAAATACTTTCTTTTTGTTGTGATTTAAAATTTTTTTTGTGATGAAGGTATACTGACATAACTTCGTGTACAGAAGGAAGTTTACGTCCAACAAAGTCTTCAATTCAATTGTCACCAACAACACGACTTAAATAATTCATAGTTAATAAATAACTCTTATTATAAACTAATAAGAATAGAACTCAAAATTAATAAATAACTTCCAATATTTGATGTAATTAGTATTTTAAAAGAACAGTACAATCAATTTTCACAAGTGTCAACAATCTAAACTATTTTATCCACAACTCTACCGAGTAGTTGACAGAGTCGAAATGTTTTCCTCTTTAGTGTTGATTTATATAAGTGAGACAACTCGATTGCTCAACTATAATTTTGAAAATTGATATTAACAATGATAATTCTTAAAACATGTACGGAGACTATTCGGAAAACATTAAATTTAAGATAAGCATGAAGTTTTCGGAAAATTTTAGTAATAAGACCATTAAATCCGCTGTAATGAATTAAAATTTTTCTCTTATTCTTTTCTTTTCTTAGGGTTCTGTAGATCGCAATTAGTTGCGAATGCGAACTTAAAAGTAAGGTAATAGACTATGCAATTGTCCAACGAGTTCACAACTAGTACCACGAACTATACCCAGGAGATAAAGACGAGAAATCACTTTTACAAGTTTCCGTATGTTGCAACCGCTCCACATTGCTCGAGTAAGTAGGTAATCGTTCTTTAAAGACATGGTATTCTCGCAACAAGTGTCATAATTTTCGTTTTGGAGTTATTCAATAATCAAAAGTTTTCTGAGTTTTCACCATTTTCCGTACTTCCAAATCGGTTGCCAATTTAAGATCACGACACAACTGTGCCAAATATCAGTAGTACCACAATTGTCACAACTTAGTTCTTACTGCATTACTATGACAACTTCAGTCAATAGATTTACATGCTTTACTTTACAGATATACATACGTATATCCACTTATATAGAAGTACATATATACAATTTGCGCTTATACATAATATATAACGTACATATATATTTTAACAAGTATGTCATGTGGTGTATTTACCTACATATAAATAATTTTGGTAGTTTGGTAGGACAATAATAATTGTTGCTATTACATTGCATACATACATAATAATGAGCTCATGAGATATTAATTACAACGTATTTGGAGGGAGCTATACAAAGATACTCAATGTATTTTTTTTATAAAATATCATTATAAATGTAATAACATATTTTACTGCTTCATCTGTAGCAATAGGTAACAGATTTTTAGTACCTAACTAATTTTACAACTTCATCTGTAGCAGTGAGTGAAAAATTTTAAGAAGATAAGTAAATTCAATTAGGTAGGTGTCGGCCCTCTTTGAAAAAAGAATTCATGTTATTTTGATACTTTTACGAATTTAATAACATGGAAATTGTCTGCTGTATATCTATATTACATTTTTAGCTGCGTTTAACGTTTTTTTCACTCATTGAAATGGAATGAGTTCGTGGTGATATTGTGTTTTTTTGATTAAAGTTCCGATTGAAAACACTGATAAACAATGAGGTTATTGTTACGATAGTCTACGAGAGAAGAAGCTTCGTTTCACTGAAATTAAAAGGGATATACGAGTAAATAAACGAACAACAGAAATAGTAATTCAAGCTAAAACTTATCATGTTTAAAACTAATAGTTTTCACGATACATTTGCTGTTTATGATTTAAATCGCATATACTTTAAAATTGATAATTTCCAAAAATTTATTACTGTTATCCACTAAATATGGTAAACTTTACATTCAAGCTAAGACTTATATTTACATTTTTAAAACTAAACATTTTCACTATTAATTTGCTATTTGTGATTTAAATCACACTTATTTTAAAATTAATAGTATCCACAAAAAAATTTTCACTTTTATCCACTAAATATTAAACTTTATAGTTAACGGTTTTGACAAAAAAATTTTACTTTTAACCTCAGCCACTTTTAAAGAATGTCTCGCGACAATTCGAATTTGGCAAAAAATCTACCTAAATATGACTTCTGGTGGCCCACGCACCGTTGCGGTTCCGCCCGTCTTACAGTTCGTTGTTGGGTTTTTCTTCAACTGTTCGAAAGACTTCTATCAAAAAACAAATTCTATGTAAGTGGCAATTCAGTTCGAACTGTCCCGAGACGCTCGTAAACCTCATGGCCGATGTTATTGTCTAGATGACAGCTTGACTGTTTATCAAGTTTATTCATTTATTTTATAGACAGTTTTATTAATTTTATGCAACAATGTAATATTTTAAATTATTCCCATGTCTTTTTATTAGCAATGATTTTTTTTATAGCGTCCATAATTCTTTTAAGGATAATGTGTTTTTAATTACATTATCTTTCATTACCAGACAAAAATAGTTGTAGTATGAAAGATTTGATGAAAGAGAGGTATAAACTGCAGAAAGCAGAAACGAAAGTGCTAGTAACAGAGAAGCGTGAAAAGTGTAAGGTGTTAGACGAAAACGAGATGTCAGACAACTTCGAAGAAAATACAAAATTATTTCCGAAAGAAGTACGTAAGTTCCGAAGTTGTCCACCTTGTAGAATGAATAAAGTGTGCTCGAAAGAACAGCATCTGCTAACAGACAAAAAAGATGTTCTGCAGCGATGGAGTGATTACTATAGAGAACTGTATGAGAGTGGCGACTCCGTTTCTGACACTGAGAGCGATCCTAACGAATCGCCACAATCAGGTCAGGGACTAAGGGAAGTCATTTATGAAAAAGATTGAGAATGCTATGAAAAGTCTAAGATCAAGTATGGTGGTCCTCGGGTCTGGGTTACATTCTGTCAACGAGAAGAGAGAGAGAGGTTTCGGAAGACTGGCGCACCGCAGTCATAGTACCTATATCTAAAGAGAGAGGTTCACATTTGCCATCAGCTTAGTCAGATTAGCAGTAAAGTCTAGGGTATTGACTGAACGTATGAGAAGCATTTCTGAATATTCGTGGGAGGCACAAGGTGGTTTCAGGAACGGTAGGGGTGGTAATGGATCAGATTTTCTCGCTCCACAATAGTGTGGGGAAGTTTTTGGCCATAGGTCAGAAAGTTTTCTACGCTTTCGTTGATCTAGAAAAAGCATTCAAGAGAGTAGTGCGAAAGAAATTGTAGTCTTCTGTTGGTGATTATGGTGCGGAGGGCCCCTTACTGCAAGCTGTGAGGTCACTTTATCGAGCCCACAGAGCTTGTGTAAAGATAGATGGTGACATGTCGTCCTGGTTCGAAGTCTATTCAGGCGTCAGATAAAGCCACGTGATGTCTGCCTGGCTATTCGTACTGTATTTGGACAATTGCCTCCAGACATTGAAAGGTAGTATGAGTGGTATGATATGCGATAGTGCAGTGGTAAACTGCCTTTTGTACGCTGACGATCCTGTGTTCATAGCACCGTCAAAAGCAGAGTTGCAAACACTATGTGCTTGGAGTCACGTGCATGAAAGAAAAATGAAGTGAAAGGATCGAATATGAATATGAACAAAACTAAGTTCTGGTGTTTGAAAGGGAAGATGTATAGACGAAATATGAGACATGGATAAATTGAAAATGTCTAGAACAAGTGAATGCAAATTTGTGTATCTGGGGAGTGATGGAAGATGTGAGTTGGATGTGGAGAGACCGGTAGCAGCTGGCATAAAATAAATGGTGCTATGGTCACATTAGTGAACTGTATGAATATATCTGAGTCCGACAAAATGGCCATCCACAATGCGGTGCTGGTGTCAACTTTATGTGCGGTAGTGAGGCCTCGATATGCTCGAAATGCGATCTCTTAAAAATATGTGCGGTGTCACCCTTGCGGACAAGATAAACAATGAAGAGAGACGTAGTATAACAGGGTTGCACGACAGTGCAATTGTAAAAACGAAGAAAGGAATGTTTGATGGTTCGGGCAAATAGAAGGAATGAGTGATGACAGACTGACGAAGAAAATCTACAGAGCGAAAACGTGTAGTAAAAGAAGTCAAGGAAGACCAAGGCTGATTTACTAAGATCAAATAGCCAGAGTGTTAGCTGATGGAAACGTGAAAAGCACCCGCATACCTAGGAGAAAATGCGTGAGGAGAATGATGAGATTCGAAGAGTCGAAAGAAGTATATAAGAACCGCGAAGCTCCGTTCTTTCTGACTACCTCGTTAGGGATACGGTGTGAAGATATTTATGTATCGTATGTATTTTTAATGAAAGAGTTAATTTACTTGTATGACATTATATAACAAATTGCAATTTTGTTGATATTTTTACTAATTTTGAAGTGCCTTTATATGTATTACAAATTAAAATGCGCTGATTCCAGCAATGGGCAAAAATGTTTTTGTACTCAAAAATTATGAAAACGGGTAGATTTCATAGAGTACCTACTTTGTCGGATAATCTGTCGGAGATAAATCTTCAGTATAAAGACGTTGATGCACTGTTAATTAAAGCTGAGTCCTGGAGCTGTTGCTAATGAGACGGAGTGTCGCTTTGGGTAATATCGTTGGCAAAATTTATGGAATTTGTAAAGCCTCTTTCTTGCGCCTACTTTTATTTCGCGGGTAATAAGTAAATATGGGCAAATGAATGTTTGCCATTAAAAAGTTTAAGTATATAACTTTCTGGAACAAAACCAAAACTCCCCTTTTTATTATTTTCGTTTAATGTATGTTCATTACTATAAACTACCATAAATAACTAACAAATTGGATAAATCAATTCAAGTGTAAAAATTTGAAATACACCTACGTATTTCAAATTTTTTCACTTGAAGTTATTCATAATATAAATTAAGTATACATATGTGCTCATATTTTATGTATACATCTATATAAATAAATAAAGTTGAAGTGTTTCTGTCACTTCGAAATATAGACTTTTTGCTTATTTTATATTATGGTTATTTGCACGTATACCAGCACCCAAACACGTGATATTAAAAATTTTTCTGTCGGTTTGTATGTTTGTTTGTCTACGCTGATCTTCGAAACAGTTAAACCGATTTTGACGAGATTTTCATTGGCGGGAATAGGACTTTTCAGATATTAATCTAGGTTACTTTTAATTTTGGAAAAATAGCAAAATTTAACGCGGATGACACCACGGGGCACAGCTAGTAATTCATAAAGAAATATATTATTAAATACTTCCATTTATACGTAACGATGAAAGCACTAGCACAGCATAATATCACGGCTACTTCGTACCATGTACAAGTAGGTATATTTAGGTATAAGGAAAAAGTAAATCCGTGTACGCGTTGTAAAATTAAATATTTAATGGTTTACGTTAATGGAAAACAAAAGTTGCCTGCGTTACGCCTACTTCATGAAAATCGGGGTTGTATTATATCGCTTTATTTCGTTCCCATTGTTTAATAATTCCTATTGTAATATAATGTATAATATATAATTTAATTATAAATCCATCATGTTTCTTCCGTATTTATTTATAACGTGTTTTATTGTATTTAAAATAGATATTGGTGTTCCAAAGTGTTCGGTCACGCGCATACTTTGCGGTTTATAAATAGTATTATCACTTGGCAGATGTCGTAGAGATACTCGCGCGCGGCGCCCGCGCACATTGCCCGCGAAAATGTCGCGTGCTGCCGCGCCCGCGCCTTTCTGCCGCACCGCATACGTTGCTTATTTTTGGCCACTGACATCGGATTGACAAGAGTATGATATTTACACATGCGAGCTCGTGTGCACCATGTATCGTATATTGAAGTAATTTTTAATCCTAATTGATGTTTCTCTACTACACTTGTTCATCATATGGGCATTGGCGCGAAGATGAATGGGATTACCTGTGAGAATTAACAGTAATAATACAATTCTGTTTCTTTTTTGAAAAAAAAAATTAAATATGAAGTCTAAATGATAACTGATTAGCTGGTGACGGATAGCATAAAGTCAACACAAACAAATATTGAGCTGGTCAAACAGCAACCTATAGTACCTACGACATTAAAGTCCACATGTTAATGATCTCTGTCGTTCTATTGCATCTATAGTAGTCAATAAACCTGCATACGCATGTATTTTCATTTATGAAAAACTATTTAGGAGCAAGATAATAAAAATGAAGTTATCATAAATATACATATAACCATAAAGCCACCATAAAAGTTTAAAGTTATAGACCTTTAGTTTAAGTTTAGTACAACTGAAATTCACTTCTAAAAACTAACCACGTTTTAAATTGTACAATTTGTTTTTTCTCGAAAATAGTCCTAATTAATAGTTTTTATATTGTTCAAGCTTCAAGTAGGTATTATACATGTATATTATATAAAAAGTATCTACAATTTGACATAAATCGTTTAGCCAAGACATTAAAGAAAAAAGCGATTTTGTTAAATGTTAAATGCAGTAGACAAACCTTTACCACAGTACCTTTACTACATGAGTAGCATTTATTTCGAGTTATTAACCATTTTAAGTACATATTCTTTGTTTTAAGCATCTCTTCAGGTAACAATATGTGAGTCTCGCGTGTAACATTATAACTCTTATATTCCCATGCACGGATGCACCTCTACGTGCATGATAAATGATAATGAATAGTTATACACAAATATATCTACTTATTTTCACATTGTTTCTTATTTACACATGAACAAGTAGAACATTCGATATTTAAAATTAAAGAAATTAAAATGTAAATTTCAAAATCGGCTAAAAGCGCGTTACACTCAACACTCAAGATTTTGTTACAGTTTTGAACAAAGTATAACTTGCATATAAAAAAAATGACGGAAATCACAAAAGCACTGGCAAACCTAGGCGCAAGTGTGTAAGGAGAATGACGAGATTTGAGGAGGCGAAAGAAGTCTGTAAGGACCGCGATACTTGGCGCTCCATCCTCTCTGACTACCCCATTAGGGATATAGCGTGAAGATATGTATCTATGTTTAAAACATTCTGTAAGAGGTTGAATTTTTCGTTATTTAATTTTTTGTATTTTATTTCTAGGTTTGGGCAAAGATAGGAGAGCTTGTGTTACCAATTTACGTCTACATACTTTCCAGCTGAGTAGGTGTTAAAATAATGGACTAAATCAGTTGTGACGTACGACAACCAGTCGTAACGAAGTTATAAGGGTTCCGTGTTTGTCATTTTGGCTACGGAATCAAAAAAATAGAAATTTTCAACATATTCAGCACCGGAGAAAAAAACCGGCTTAGTCCGTGTCGGCCCATGCACAATGAAGGGTTCGGTAGTCGGGATGCCCAATGTTCATTTAATCGGCAGCAGAAATAGGTTTGTAGCGTTTCACAGCGTTGTCGGCAACATTAAAATGTTTTAATATCTATTATTATTATAATAACAACGCATGCTAATTTTTCTTCCTTCCAATCGTTGCACTTTGCCTAAATATTTATAACATTAAATAAATTATGCCTTAAGTTATACAGTCCGCTAGAATATTGTATTTAATTAGTTTTACAGCGTTTCTCAATGACACTGAAAACCAAAGTTATTTCTGCGGTCGCTAAGCATGTAGTCGGAAATACCTCATATCTTAAAAACTTTGCAAAGTATAAGAATTATTCAAATCAATGTTAATTGAAAGTGCATTTTAAGTGAGGGAGGGCACGTTTTACGCCTTTACAAGAACATTTATCTGAGCATCTGTTGACTTTAATAAAAAAATCACTTTGAAACCTCCACATTATTTTTGCAGAATTATCTATAGATACACGCTTATTTGCACTGGAATTCTTTTTTATACATAGTGCCAGTAGTCTCCAAATAAAATCTGTGAAATACAGACAATAGGACAGACAGACTGGACGAAATTGTAAGAGATCAGTTTTCTGCTTTGACGACGGAACCTTAAATGTATAAGATGTACAAACTACCTATCTTTGCTACTTGCCTATAGAGTACCCTTGCAGTGATAGCGCGGAGTCACATGAAGTGATTGGGTCTATTTCAGGGAATTTTCTTGTTTAAATTATTGTCTAACAATCTCTCACTGACGGTTTTCTTATTGCTTTCCATAAGTCTTAAATAAAAGCGGCGGCGTCGAAGTGTGATTTTGTTGTACCTTGATTCTTTGTTCTCCCCGAATGGAAATAGCGTAATCGTATGTGTGCACTTTAAAAAATATATGCAAATACATATTCGGTAAAAAGTAACCGAAAATAAAATGATAAAACATTTTAGGACTTCGTTACTTTAGGACTTTTTACCCTGTAAATAAAATTATAAACACATAAGTTTATATTGTCTATAAAGTCTATATAATAGGTTATGTATTTTATAATAAACTAGCGATCTCTGGCTTCGCCCGTGTGGGATGTTGAATGTTCGCAATATATAAAAATTTTATTTATTGGGATTTTAATACAAAAATACCACCAAGATTTCGGACTATTCCGGTGGATTTTCCCAAAATTTTCTCAATTACAAACACAACAAAAAAATCAGTCAAATCGGTCTAGCCCACAGACAAACTACTCTAGAGACATGAAATGTTTATGAATTTCTAAGCAAACTATTATGTCAAGGTTAGAGGAATGAGACGTAAGCGGGCGGCACGGTAACGTCACGTACTCGACGAAAAAGTGATGTACTCGTAGATATTATGTATATCGATACGTATATGAATTATTTTCACAAGCCTATTTTAAAAATAGAAATAATATAATGTATATATAATTAAAACAATTCTTTATTTTGAAATGGTCACACAAAAAAATCAAAAATTTAGTGTAGAAATACAAATCAAATTCGTTTGGGTAATACGTGTTTTCCTCGATGTAAAATTTTTCAACAAAAAATTAAATTGATAAATTGTGGGTGCTCTGGAGCTAAAGCATTATTAAGCAAGGTATAGCACCCACTCCCAGGCATGGAAAAATATTCCAAAAGCGAGCAACTGTGGACAGCACTCAGTACCTACTACTTTGAATTAAAATGAAAAATTTGGTCTTTTATTAGTATTATTATTAAATTAAAGAAATTAAGAAAATCGACACCCCCCAAGTCGTAAAAAAAGAACACAAAATTTATATACCCACTCATTTATGTAGCAGTTTTATAGGGACAGGCGTTCGTTTGCAAATTTTACTACGCCGTTGTATAGCATGTTACATTATACATGTAACTCTTTCATAAATGCGGTAATTTATTTTTATTTATATAGAAGAGAAGATAGAAGAAGAAAAAGAAGAAGAAAAAGAAGAAGATAGACAGATAGAAGACAGATAGATACCACCAGTTATTTAAACAATGTTGACTATATATACTTTGAACTAATACACATATTCACGACGATTAATAATTACAGGTTAAGAGTTAAATGTAAAAAATCTGAGGTTGGCCATTAAAGCCCTACGCATCATGTGGCCCTGAGGTGACATAATTAAGTGGGTATATAACAGCTATAGAGGTGCTAAAAGCATAAAGTTATGAGGTGTACTGAAATTATCGCATTTATAAATTGCATTAGGTATCTTGTTTTCTACAGATTTCCAGGAGGCTCGCAAAATTAGGAACAAAAAATATTTATTTATAGAAAACTTAACCAGCGTAGCAGTGGTTAGACTAAATAGTACTGAATGTTGACAGAGTATATATTTCCGATTTATTTATGTAAAGAGATAGAAGTACCAACTCATATCATTAGTCAAGTGTTTTTTTTAAATAAAAAATTGGAGTAGATAATTCGTCAGTTACATATGATAATATTCAAGGGGAGTATTTCCGAAAAAGTGGCACAAATCGCTTTGGGAGTTTTCGATATATGGTATACATAAATGTAGTAATTGTTTGACACCATAAAAAATATATGTCACACTTAAGGAAATTATCTAGGGTCCCATTCTCCCGATACACAATAAGACTTACTTCCTCAGATAAAAAAAATCTTGAAACTAACATGAAAAAATGAAACTTCTACATGGAACACGAATTTTCAAATTATTATACTCAATTTTTGTAAGGAATTAATACACTTTTAATACTTATGGGATACCTATCCACTTTTTAAAATAACCTCTAATTATTTTAAAATTTCAAATAATCCTTATTTCAAATAAGCCTTCTTGCTCAAACTGCGGTTCGGCACTGCATATTTCTATGTCAGCATTGCATAAATTATTTATTTTACTATAGTATGTGTATCGTACTTATAAAGTTATTTTTATTGTACTTGAGTAAAGGAAAGTTGTTTTCTACATTTCAGCGTTTTTTTATAAAGATAAATCGTAGATAAAAATGGTGGATAAACACATGCCATCACGGACTTTTCTACAGGCCTCTTTAAGACCTATAATTCTTCAGTAAATTATTTCGATTATTCTCATAATATTACGTTAGCTGAAATCTTGTAAAAAGCGCCCAAAAATATTTTTTTTACGACTTGATTACAAAATATTTTTCGACTATTTACAAATTTGATTAGAATGTATTATGTACATATATCTCATATAAACCTCATGAAAGAAATTATCTAAAAGATAGTGAAAAACGCATCAAAATTCATAAATATTCATTCATAAATTCATATAATAGAAGATATATAATATATATCTATATTATATATCTTCTATTTTATATATGCTATATTATAGAGATTATGAAGAGTCCCAAATCAGCAAAAAGAAAATAATATGTGTATAACAACGTAACTTAATGTAAATAACATGAACTAGTTCACAACTTCGTATCATTATTAAGAGAGGTATTAAACACATCTTCGCGCTGTATCACTAACGGGGTAGTCAGAGGGGAAGGAGCGTTAAGCGTCGAGGTCTTTACATACTTCTTTCGCTTCCTCAAATCTCATAATTCTCGTCACATATTTTTGCCTAGGTATGCGAGTGCTTTTGACATTTTAGTCGGCTAGCACTCTGGCTGTTTGACCTTCATTTCCTTGACTTCTTTTACCACTCGCTCTCGCTCTGTAGAATTTGTTCGTCAGTATTTCATCACTCATTCTTTATATGTCTCCGAACCATCTAAGCATTCCTTTCTACATTTTAACAATAACACTGTGGTGCAACCCTGTCATACTGCGTATCTCTTCATTGCTACTTTATCCGCAACGGTGACACCGCACATATTTCTAAGAGATCGCATTTCTACTGCATTTATCTTACTTTCAATCGATTTCGGACATATCCAGGCGTCACTACCGTACAATAAAGTTGGAACCAACACCGCATTGTGTATGGCCATTTTGGCTGAGTTAGATATATTCACACTGCCTACTGATACGGACAGAGCACCGTTCACTTTATTGCCAGCTGCTACTCGTCTCTCCACATCCAACTCACATCTTCCATCCCTCGAAAACGCACTCCCCAGATATACAATTTCGTTCACTTTTTCTAGACATTTTCCATTTATTTTCCATTTATTTATTCCAACACCAAAAGCTTAATTTTGTTCACATTCATATTAAATCCTTTCACTTCACAGTCTTCTTTTATGGACGTAACTAGTATCTGCAACTCCGCTTCTGATAGTGCTATAAGCACAGCGTCGTCAGCGTACAAAAGACAGTTTACCACTGTACAATCACATATCATATCACTCATACTATCTTTCAATGTCTAAAGGCAACTGTCCAAATACAGCACGTATAGCTAGGCAGATATGACGCAGCCCTGTCTGACGCCTGAACAGACGCCGAACCAAGACGACAAGTCATTATTTGTTCATACAGTTTCTGTGGCCTCAATATAATGACCTCACAGCTTGCAGTAAGGGGCCCTCCACGCCATATTCGGGCAGACGACTCCATAATTTCTTTCGCACTACTCTATCGAATGCTTTTTCGCGAGCGCAGAAAAATTTCCGATATGACTTTCCTATGGCCAGAAACTTCCCCAAAATACCGCGAAGAAAGAAAATCTGATCCATACGACCCCTACCGTTCCTAAAACTACCTTGTGCCTCCCACAAATATCTTTCAGAAATACCTTTCATACGTTCAGTCAATACCTTGTGTGCAAGATGCAAAATATTTGTCATTTTTTTATTACGCTTTTGTTGTGATTTCTTTTGGTAGCTACAGAATAAATCGATCGTGTCTGGTTCTCTTGTTTTTTCTTCCATTATGTCTGACTCTAATCCTCATACAGTCTTTTATACTTTAATATAAACTTTACTATAACACGCGCAGTCTAAATGGGAATCTTTCCCTTTATAGAGATGTACAATAACTGCGGTGCGCCAGTCTTCCGGAAGCTCTCCGTTCTGCCAGCAAAGGTTATGCAGACCCGAGGATCACCATACTTGATCATCTCAGTAGTAATCTCATCATTTCCCGCAGCCTTTCCACGTTTTAGACTTCTTATCGCTCGCTCAATCTCTTTCGTAAATGACTTCCTCCGATGATTCGTTAGGATCGCTCTCAGTGTCAGAGTCGTTTATCCATGGAGTGATTAGAGGAAGGATACATGTTCAGGGAACATAAAAATAAATGGTAATTTTGACAAATTTCAGGTTTATTACAATTAAATTTAGAGATTTTCTACAGAGCGATGTCGACACGTTGAATGCCGAGATGCAAGAGAGAGAGCAATGTTGCTACTCTAAAAAATTAAATTATTATTTTTTAATGTATGATTTGTCGCATACAATACATAATGACGATATTCTGCGGAACATCAGTTTGTGTGTACCGGATAGGTATGTGTGGCGGCGGAGGAAGCCGCGGCTGATGGCGGTGCCGCGGGCGCGCACCAACCTGCTACGCGAGGCCCCTGTGTTGAGAGCACTACACACTCTTAATTCACTTCATGACGAAATAGATTTATTCGCTTGCTCTTTGAATGAATTCACGGTAACGGCTTTAAGAATATTATGTTATAGTAAATAAATAAATAGTAAATAAGTAATCTGACTTTTATTAACAAAAAGTACATACATATGTTAATATTTACAAACTTACAACTACACATTATCTTAAATAATAAACTTCCTCAAAGTTGCCGCTTAGTAAGCTGTCATTGCTCAAGGTACCTAGCAGACTGGCAGCATTGCCTCTTTGAATAGCCAAACTGATTCGTTGGCGGAAGAAGCTGCCAGCCCGGCGGTCTCCCGAAGCCTCGACCAGTCTCTTACAAATATCAGAAACCAGTCGATGGGCTTCGGGGCCCCAGGGACCCAAAGTTTCGACTGCAAAGGGCGTAAATATGAAACTCTCAGAGAGAGTCGCATACTTACGCCGCTTCAAGTTCTCGGCAGTGCTGGCCGCGGCACCTGCTGACTTGGAAGTCGCCGGCACATGGGAAACAACAAGTGTATCGACACAAGTGGCATCCCACACCAGCGATCTTCCAAGTTTCCAAGGAATGAGCGTCAAACCATCCGGTCTCCTGCCGTCGCTGCGCACAATACCTACAGGCTCTAAGACTGCAGGAACGCCAGCGGCGACAAGAGCCCGCCGAATGACGTCATTCAAGGCAGCATGTCGTGACATGCGGCCCGCACTACGTAAACAGGATAAACCGTGGTGACCTAGTACATCGACGAGATCACCACAGCGGCAACGGTGAAGAAGGTTAGTCCTGGCCCCCAGACGAAGGGATACTATGAGAGAAAGCGTGGTATTGTCGATTAAGGTTCCTAAGTTTTTTGAAGGTATTACCTTCAACCAGTGTCCTGACTCCTTCTCAGAAACAGCTAGGAGGCGAGACCGATCTTTTTCGGTACTACAAGAATCTAAAAGTTGTAAATGAACATTTTTGCATAGAGGCTCATCCCAGTGTTTTTGAGAAAAGGTCGAGGTAGGCAGGTTAGTACTCGGACAAACACTTAACCAAGCATTTCGAGCATCAGTCAAGCACGGCACCTCAACCGATCCTAAGGAAGGGCGAATAACAGATAGGAAAAGGTTTTCCGTGCTGTAGGCTGATGAAAGAAAAGCTGGCAGTGACACACTCGAGATTTTGCGTATGCCCAGGCCTCCATAACAGATGGGAAGCGAGGCTTGATTCCAGACCCTGTCATCAACAAAGGAGCAATTTAATATTTTAGATAATGTATTTTTTAGAATATTGTCTACAGATTTTAAAAGCGTTTGAAATTTAAAAAGTAATTAAAATAAATTTATATATTTGTATAGAGAATAGGGATTTTTTGTAAAGCGCTGTCTATCGTATTGGGAATGACCTGTAAAGATAGTTTTTAAGTATGGAAAGTAAATAACTAAATAAATTTGTAAAATAATTGTTAATATAAAAAGTAATTAACAGTGAAAATAATTTCAATGAACGCGTTATTGCAGCGTATTATGTTTTGCGTTCTACGGTTCATATTACATAGGTTAAACATATAATTTTGGTATCACTAGAAAGCTAAGAGCATCTATTTTATACTGAAAGAGCTACATTTGTATACCTCTGTTGTTATTTCTAGAGAAATCAGCGTAAATATATAAAAAAAAAAAAACAAAAATTAACCGTGTTTTAAGTTCAACCTGCTGGTAAAAATTAGTTTCTCAGTTTGAAATATTTAAACTTACTTGAGTGAATTTTTTATATATCTAGCTTTACATCAGTAGTTTTTTTTTGTGATAAGTATAGTAATTATAGAAATATAAGCGTTTCTTTTTCGCGGGGACGAGCGTCTGGAATCGCGGCACGCGTCGCGAGCATCGGGAGAAGGTCCCGCGGGGTAATCATATGCTCTAGTACACCCATTCCCAAAGTGGGCGATAACGCCCCCCTGTGGGCGCTGCAGCCCTAAAGGGGGGCGGTAAGAGACCCAGAAAAAAAATGGGGGCGTTGTGTAGAGGCCTGGTGGGGTGATTTGTAATTTCATTTAGCTAGGAGGCATCTTAGACAACGACTACATGAGCTCTCGACTCAGTAGACAATATAGGTTTGGGAACCTAGACTCTAGTATATCACTCTTTTATCAAATCCTTTATACTACAGATATTTTTAGCAGCAAGGTAGTTTCGCCATGCTTTTTTCTTCTTGTACACAGGCTCTTTCACCTCACTATCCCACCACACATCACGCTTTTTAGCTTTCCCAATCATATTCTTTCCGCACACTTCTTTCGTAGCCTCGATCATACTATCTCTAAGGTTCTGGCAACATTCTTCAACATCCTCGCTCGTCACTTTAATTTATCGTCAAGCTTACTGGATACTACCCTTGCATATTCATTCCTGGTGGTCGGATCTTGCAGTTTCCAGTTCTTGATGCGACAGACCGTTACCTATAACCTGCTTTTTGAGCCAGCTGAAATAAATCAATGATACTCCTTTCATCCTTCCTTTCCCACGTGTACTATATAGTTTATTAATTTTCATGTTGTTTATTTTAAAGGTTACAATAAACATCGTCGGTATAGTGATGCACAGGAAAGACAAAATTCCTTCACCGATACATATAAAATATCTGAAATATTTTTTAGTTAGTGGGTCGCCTTCAAGCCAACTTCTTATTTACTAATTCCTATTTCTTTTGAGATGTTTTGTTACGTACGCTTATTTAAAAATATCCTAAATAAAGAATGTTTAACTCTTCTATTTTAACGGATCTACCCAGTCCCTTAATATAAGTAGTGTAATGGTATTAACGCTGTTGAGTATCTGAAATCTTAGTATGTCGAAGAGTGCAATTTCCCGTCCCTTCAGTGGTTTTTCATAGAAGCTTGAACAAACAAATACGCAAACAAGAAAAATTCCAAAAATATTTGCTTTGAAATCAAATACGCCTGAATAGCCTACCTCCAGTGGGCGTACCTTCATACAAGCCCAAAAGCCTTACTAATATGGTCAGTCAAAAACACAATACTAACGTGTCAAGAATGAGTAATAAATAAATATCAACTTCAAATTATATCAGTTTTAAAAATTCGCGCGAGTTACTTGTCAAACGAAAACGGTACAGGAACCTTAAAGAATAAAACAGGTTTTTGACCTCCAGTCGCGACCAATCAGTGCGTCGGTCGATCGACACTAACGACCTCTTAAGGCATAATCAGAGCAAAAATCAGAGTAATCAATCGTCTCACTTTCACACGTTGGCTTGCAACGGGGCTTGCAACCTCTCTTTCTCTCTAATGGCAAAATTCGTTATAGCTGTAGCTATTTTATTAAGGTTTATAAAGCAATTAGTATGAAGCAAAAAGCCGGCTTTCATACTGAACTTCTTATATACAGATTGAGAGATATGTTGTATCTATTCCTATCGTATCTGAAACTATACGAATACGAATACAATTCAACTTCATTATTTATTCCTAATATTTATTTGTTTGAGCCGGTGGACGAGTGAGAAGTATTTTTTTAATTTCCATCAATAAGTGAGTTAAATTGTAATAAAAAATCCAATAAGTTGCTCATTGTGAAGACAAAGTGTATACGAGTTTTAATCGGCATGGAAAATGTAAAATCTTTGAACTTTGCACAGAAAAACTTAAAACCCGTGCCTGATTTGTGTATTACTCGCCGTCTAGTAAATTGCATAAAAGACAATAAACCGGTGTACAAAACTATTCAACTCATGAATGTGTTTCTTTGACAAGTAATTCGCATAAAAGACAATTTAATATATCAGTTTACGAAACTGATTGGATTTTTGTTTGTTCTCCCATCAAGTTTTATTAGTGCTGATATTTTATTCAAATGAAGAAAATATTTAGAATCGTTCTGGTTATGACAATTAAAAAACTGTACTAGCGTCACAAAAGACACATGAATTCACAAAATGATTTCTTTTAGTAATTTGGATAAATACATTTTTAATAACAAAGTATTATAAAAATTGTTATGTTGAGAAATAACGCGGGGAGCGATCTCTTTCCTCTCTTCTTGTCCACCGGTTGAGCCAGTCATGTTTAATTAGTAATATTAACATTTTAGCCTTTCCTTTACTTTTATGAAAACAATGAAGATCGTGTATGTCGGGCTTGCCCTATTCTGAAGGCCTAGGCACCCCTTACCTCAATCACTTTTTCGAAAATATCTTCAGTCTACAGACACTACAGACATAGCCCAGTTACGGTTTTATAATGAATATAGATTACAGGAAAAATAAAACGAATTTACTAACTAGTATACTTTTTTAGAAATCAGAAAAAATCCATTACAATCAAATTTATTTATGCGACTCCATTGAAGCGGTACTCAAAATTCTTTGACATTGATGCATTTGCATGCATTCATACTCTCAGAAAATATTTTCTTTTTAAATGAAATTCAGTTTGAGTACCCCCTCTACCCTAAGCGTTTTCTTCCAAGATATCTTGGTGCGTAAATACGACTAGCACTTGACAGGTTTTTTATGTGTGTCTCTTTTATTTATATGTTGGTAAAGTACGGAACAATGTTACCAATTTCATTGAGACTAATACCTATTGTAATTTTATTTATTGCAACGGCACTACCGGTTTGTGACAGCCGTAGTGTGGGAGAGTAGGTATTTAATTCGAGGATGACCTGTGAGTTGCCTTACTGTTATATTTTTACTATGCCCATCTCGATCGATAAAGCTCGATAAACTCATCGATAAAGCTGCCCCCAGCTCACCTCCGTAAATCCAACGTGGCACTGGATTTACTCGCCTTAAATGCCTTGATTACACGTAATGATAAGGGGGTGAGTATAAACACATTACCGAGTGCTCGGCCGAGCGCCCAGCCGCGTAAATGATCGAGACAGTCACTCGGACCCTATTCTATTTACTAGACCTAGTGCCCACCCCCGTGCTTCCCTGCACGAACTCTTTAGCGCACTCGGCACGTTTAATCACGCGCTCGCGATGCGTATTCCGCACTCGGAAGATTTATTACCTAAACATTTGCAGATAGCGACAGCCACGCGATCATAGCGCGACCGGTGACTAATTGTAATAAAAATTTTTTATCATGTATGACGATTGCGTGTCTATTGCGCCATGACCGTAAAATGTACTTTTCGCGGTAAATATAACGCCACTATACAAATTAGTCAAATTACATTAGATAAGTTGTCGTTTTGCGGCAGATATCGCGCGATATTTGGCTGTCGCATGCTGTTTGCAAGTTAGCCTAAATTAGATAATAAGCGTGCTTTTTTTAGCATTTTACCTACTTTCCTTATTGCGACAAATATTCACACATTTTCGACGCTACCGCTTTTTCTTTCGTTCACCGCGTTTCTTGCGTTTTTTTAATAATATTGGCGCAAAGTTAAATAATTCGTGTAAACACTCACTCGTCCATATCACTCTCTCAGCCTAGTGACACCTTGCTGTCTCGCTATTGCACTCATTACGTGTAATCAAGGTATAAGTATATGCTCCACACAAACGAAATGATTTAAATCTGTAGGAATTTAATGCATAAATCATGTGGTGAAAATTTAAACTCAAGTCAAGTTCATTGTTTTTCTATTTTTTAACCACTAACTTGATTAATAACATACAAACACATCTAACATACAAAATCATACCAGTGCATATCTACATATTACTATGTAGGCATATTACGTTATATCCAAAGTGATTTATCCAGCTGTTATAGAGCTATTACCATTCAGTCATTTTATATTCGCTTAACAGAGGCAGCATTAGGGTTTCGTGTTACCATGATTACCATTACTCGCTTTGACAAAAATATCTTGTGAGATGCGGTTGTTGCATATTGGTTACATACATACTTCACGCCGTATCCCTAACGGGGTAGTCAGAGAGGATGGAGCGCCAAGCGTCGTTTCCGTCGGCTAACACTCTAGCTATTTGATCTTCTTAAGTCAGCCTTGGTCTTCCTTGGTTTCTTTTACCACTCACTTTTGTTCTATAGATTTTCTTCATCAATTTATATTGGTTGCAATTAGGTAGTAATTAGTATAAGATGAAATAAGAAAAGAAAATAAGATTTTAGGGTCTCTTTTGTATAACTACATAGAAATATGTACTTTGGTTTATAGCATCGTGACCCCTTAGACACAAACCGTTATTTAAGCCCACGAAGCCAACTCTTGAAAGTCAAATTAAGTTAACGTCTGTTTTTGCCACTTACTGTAGCTGTTCCCAGTTTTAGTGGTTTACTGCAAGTAGTCTCTGAGGAAAAGAACTGTGACAGACATACGACAGATGCCGAGCTGATTCCGTAAGTGTTCCTTTTACGAATTTTGAAACGGAATGATGTTTTAGCAAATTTTTGGAGGTCTTGGAGGTCACCATATTATATCGGAAACTACAAAGTCCGAAAGGTTCCTTTTTTAAACTGTACATTTGAGCAACTCATCTTCTTCAGAGGAACACGTTTCTGAACTTTTACTGATCTTGGAACAAGTTCTCATGCAGCGCCTAAGATAAATATCACTAGATTTAGTGTAAATGACAAATAACCTAGGTTCACTCACTGGGGAACTGGGTATTTTTATAGGTTTCTCTTGCGCACTAAGATTTATTTATAAATATATTATTATTTAAAAGGATATGACCTGCGAAGAAAGAGAATGGAGTTTGAATGCTTATTTATTTGCATATTGCTTTCTTACTTCCATACGTTCGACGACCTCTGGGTGTTTATGTACAATATGTATATATTTACAAAAGAAAAGTATATAAGTAGTATATCAGTTGTCAAGTACCCATAACACAAGCGCTATGCAGCTTACTTTGGGACTAGATGGCGCTGTGTGAAATGTCTGAGTATATTATTATATTATTATTATACGTGCCAGACTCAAACCAATAAAAAAATAAAAGCAGAGTACCAAAGTTAAATTTAATTTCTACTTATCCGAAATCGCCGCGAGACCCTAAGTTAATGCGTGTTAATGCTCTTGACTGTTTTTCTAGTAAAAATCGACCAGTTATTTTATTTAAATTGTAATAAATGTGCAATAGAATGAATATTATATGTTAAATATAATTTATATTTAGGTAATAATTACATAGCTACAAGAATGTTATAATAAATGATGGTTAATACCTTAGTACCTATATAATGTCAACAAAAGTTACATTTTTTAATTTATAATAAACAAAATAAAAAAAAGTAACGATAAAATTACATAATTTCACTTTATAATAAAATGAAACTTCATTTTATAATAATATGAAATTATACAATCTCTAGTTTGTTAATATATTATATAATATCATATAGTATGTGAACACGGCACAGGGACCGTGTTTACTTTAACCAAATCCAACTGGCTGTATGAATAATGACCAGATAAAGTAGAATTAGTTTATCAAATTAACTAGACGATTTACTCAGTATAATAGATTATATAGCCCATATGTATAGTTGCTATTTAGTCACTTTGTCTGCTATATAGAAATATATAAGTACTTAAGTAGAATAAACGTTGATAGTTATAAAACGCAAATAAGGTATGTGTTAAAATGATTTGAAATTTCCTCTGGAGGACATGACGTCGTTAATTTGGAATTCTTAAAAAAAATTAAGGACGAAGCACAAAGCTCAATATGACACCAAATGTAAGAGATAGAGTAGTGATGGTAGTGAGCTTGTGAAGACCCAATGTGAGGACAAAATGTTTTGGCGTAGGAACGCCAAACTAACAGTTTTTTTAACCGCAATTCAACGCCCCATGAGGAGACGATGATGTCGTGGCTTATGTCTTACGTAGATAAACAAAAACATTTTTTAGAGAAGATATTTTTTTATTGAAAATTTACAAAGAAAGTATTAAAAAAGCTAAACATTTTGAAAGTATTGGTCTACTTTTAAGATAAGTATGTATGTGGTATAGTCCAACTTTTAATTCGATAGAGTGATTTGACGTTTCCAGGGCAACCAGTTTTGCAGTTTATTAAATAGTGATGTACCCTTATGTCGTCTTCATTATTATTAGTATGTACCAATTGCCCCTCGGCGCTATCCGCATAAAATCTCTTGTTTGAATCTTTCTTTCATGAAATAACGGTAGCGTCGAAAATGTATGAATATTTGTCGCTATAAAGAAAGGGGGTAAAATGGTAAAAAAAAGGAAAAATAAAATATTACATTACATTACATATCCTCACGCTGTATCCCTAACGAGGTAGTCAGAGAGGATGAATAAAATATAAACATAACATAACATATCTTCACGCTGTATCCCTAATGGAGTAGTCAGAGAGGACGAAGCGCCAGAAGTCGCGGTCCTTAGACACCTCTTTCGCTTCCTCAAATCTCATCATTCTCCTCACACATTTTCGCCTAGGTATGCGAGTGCTTTTGACATTTCCGTCTGCTAACACTCTGGCTATTTGATCTTCATAAGTCAGCCTTGGTCTTCCTGGGCTTCTTTTACCACTCACTTTCGCTCTATAGATTTTCTTCGTCAGTCTTTCATCACTCATTCTTTCCAAGTGCCCGAACCATCTAAGCATTCCTTTCTTCATTTTTACAATAACACTGTTGTGCAACCCTGTCATACTGCGTATCTCATCATTGTTTATCTTGTCCGCAAGCGTGACACCGCACATATTTCTGAGAGACCGCATCTCCACAGCATTTATCATACTTTCACTTGATTTCAGGCATATCCAGGCCTCACTACCATACAACAAAGTTGGCACCACCACTGCATTGTGGATGGCCATTTTAGCAGTGTTAGATATACTCACACTACCCACTAATGCGGACAGAGCACCGTTTACTTTATTGCCAGCTGCTACCCGTCTCACGATATCCAACTCACATCTTCCATCCCTCGAAAACGCACTTCCCAGATACACAATTTCACTCACTTGTTCTAGACATTTTCCATTTACACAAATCACACATTTCGTTTGTACCGCTTCTCTTTCAAACACCAGAACCTTAGTTTTGTTCACATTCATTTTCAATCCTTTTACTTCACTATCTTCTTTCATGCACGTGGCTAGTGTCTGCAACTCTGCTTCTGATGGTGCTATTAGCACAGCATGGTCAGCGTACAATAGGCAGTTCACCACTGTGTCATCACATCCCATAACACTCATATTACCTTTCAATCTCTGGAGGCAACTGTCCAAATACAGCACGAACAGCCAGGCAGACATCACGCAGCCCTGTCTGACACCAGAACAGACCAGGGTGACATGTCACCGTCTATCCTTACACAGGCTCTGTGGTCTCGATATAATGACCTCACAGCCTGCAGTAAGGAGGCCTCCACGCTATATTCAGGCAGAAGACTCCATAATTTCTTCCGCACTACTCTATCGAATGCTTTTTCTAGATCCATGGAAGCGCAGAAAACTTTCTGACCTGTAGCCAGAAACCTTTCCACGATAACGCGAAGCGAGAAAATCTGATCCATACAACCCATACTGTTCCTCCCAGAAATATCTTTCTGAAACGCCTTTCATACGTTCAGTCAATACCTTAATATAGACTTTACTCGCTAAGCTGACCAAGCTGATGGCCCTATAGCACGCACAGTCTAGATAGGAACCTTTCCCTTTATATAGAGGTACTATAACGTAAAATATAGGGTTCATTTATTCGAATTATTTAATACATTATGAAATGGCGACGCTACGGGGCCGTTTTAGCACCGAATTAAATTAATTCAATGTTAAACTAGTCGATCGATTTAGTTGAATCGATATCGGCTCAGTTCTATCTTCATTATTAATAACATTGATATATCAAAACGTCAAATCACTCTATCGAATTAAAAGTTAGACTATAGTTGTAATTTGGTAATTAAAATTGTCTTAAGTACATATGTATAAATAATAAATATAATTTGAACCTAACCCTATTTAACCCTATTTTGTTTTTTCCAATTTGGGTTATTTTTCCGAATTCGAGACATTTTCTGGTGCGCTTTTGACATCAAAACAGCTACCCTGAAACCGGTACAGTCTCGAACAATCTGGAACGTATAGCCACGTTAATCAAACATCAAATTTCCCGTTTGATTACAACCAGCCCGTTGTTAACGCTACTAAATACTTCACTTGTAGATAATGTTCTTAAAATCCTAATTGACGTTAAGACGTTAATAAAATTAATGAAATCTTAACTTGTTGATCTCTTTGCTTTATCCCGTTATAGATGAGAATTGATTCAAACCGTAATTTTCTGTAAAGTGAATTTCCTTCTAAACGGTATATAAATATGAAGTAAGCACTCGTTGACTTAATATCTCGAGTTAAATATCTTGATAAAAGCATGGTTTGATAACAAAAATAGTAATAAACTATTCATGTTTGTATGTAATGTTGAGTTGAGTATGTTTTCTAAAATGAAATTAACATTAGTTGTTATCACTGTAAACCAAACCAAACTGTATTTATTCTCTTTACGTCATCATCGCACAACCAATCCGGCCATTATTAACCATCATCCGCTGTGCTAATCGTACTATAATAACAAGGATGTTTGTTCTTACTAATTAACCAATTCATTGTTTTTGTTTAGCTACCTCCAGGAACTCATTTGTGTTGGCATACTTGCTACTTATCGTACTCAACATATCGTACTCAACTTATCGTATTAGTCTAGCTGACTGCACGAGTTTGTTCTTCTACCTACATACTACAAGAGGTAGCTACATATTTACCCATGTAGATATGTGCAAAGGGACAATACTATTATCGGTTCATTCTTAGTCCATTCGGATTAAACGACCTACATATTATTTGAGACAGATTAATGTTGAAATTTGCAATATTTGGAATTGTGTTTCAAATATTTAGTGCTTTGTAAGTACCTAAGTGACTACTGACTTTTGGCTCTCAAACACATAATAACTAATAACATGTTTACGATGAAAAATGCTACGTAGTTATTACCCGATCATGGCAAAGTAAAAAAGAGGGTTATAATTATAGCGGTTTATGTATAGTCTATCCATGTATAGTCTATTCATGTATAGTCTTATGATTTATTTTTCTCACGGAGCCGATACCATTTAACTGATTTGAACGCATGAGGCGTCATTAGATTTGTCTTAAAAAAAGATCTGTACCCCGGCCTAAGAGTATTGTTATGTTAAGGTTGAGGCTGTGTTTCAAGAGAGCTCTTGAAGTGAAATTGAAGTTTAAATTTAAGTGTCTACTCCAATTTTATTTAAATGTATAGCATAGGTTATTAGGAACAGATAGGTACATATAAAAGACATAAGATTTATGAGAAAGTATGGATTGAGAAATATGACTGAGTTTGAAAAAATAAGCGAATAAAAAACGTGTTAACAACAATAGACAAATCATTTAATTGCAATCGATAACGGGTTCTCGTTTCAATCAAACGATAAGCGATTCTTACAGCCCACACTAAATTAGAGCGGCAATCTATTGTACCTACATTGCAAACGAAATGCTTCTTGTTCTTCTGTTTTGTGTTTTTAAGAGATGTTACAAAGTGGTGTCTTTGTGGCGTGTATTGAGCATTTCTATTTCGGCGCGAATGCCGTTGTGACCGCGAGACGCTCCGGCATGCGCGCACGCGCATCTATGTACTCTTTACTTTAGTTCACGCGCATGTTTGTCCCACTGAACACGTTTGACACAGTGTAATAACTGGGATAGTAATGTTGTGACAATATTCAATAAACAATAAAACTAAAAAAAACATTACGTGTTTAGTGCAGTGACGTTTAAATACAGTTTTAATCGTTTTGTACATGCATTTCTTATGTCTGTGAGTTTTGTGTACTTTTTGTATGAAGTACCTGTAGATTTCAATTATCATTGTAATTTGTGGATTAGTCATGTAATACGTTATTGATTACAATATCAATAATTTGTGAACTTGTTAATCGTAGAACTCCAGTTGAAGCTTTTTTTTATAAAAATAAATAAATGTATTTTCTCATGATACAAAATTACATATTGTTGGAAATATAAATTATACGTGTCGCCTGAAGGCCACGTTGACTCATGCAGTGTCAATGTAGCTAGTACATACGTACAGACACAGTCTAGTCACAAATAACTTTAGAACCTAAATTCTATTTTGTTTTCGTTTTCTAGATATTATTTGTAAACATTCGTAGTGTTGTTTTACGAAAATAGAATGCTAAATTGCATCTTCAATCTCCGTTTGAAAATATGATAAGTGTCATTACATCCTGAATATTTGAACTACCAATTATTGTAAGTAAATAGACCTTGAAACTCACCGTCTTTGAAATAACAACTAGTATTGTTGAATAATATCCTTTCATGCATAGATATGTATATTATGATGCGATATATAATAGATAGACCACATATGAAATAATGAAAACTTCCTTCAAAAAACGTGAGCGTTGAGATGTGCGTATGTGCGTTAGAACAGGTGATACCACAATACATATGAACACATTAGACATTCATAAGTGATTAGTGTTGATGTGTGCGTTACAGATATCGTTGTTTGTACAATGATATAATATTCGAGGAGTCTGCGTGCGCATACTGCCTTAGCACACCCAGTACGTTCTTTACATACGAAACCACGTGCTCTGATATAACTATCCTTGTTGTTCAAAAGTTATTCAAGTGTCAATGAGCCTAGGAAGCGACGTCATTATTCTACCCATTATAGCATGTAGTGCGTCATTTATTAGTGAAATTGACGGTGAATAATAGTCAGTGCGTGCCGCATAAAGCGTCGGTGCATCGGTGCGGCGATATGTTGTTGCATGGTAGCGAGTCGAGAGGGCCTGTACAACGGAGACGCTCAGGGCCCTACGGAGTACGATGCTGTCGTGGGGCGCCGGCCGGGGCGCCCCGGGCGCGTCTCGGACAGCGCTGGCGCCCCTGCGCGCCGCTGACACTGGGGGCGACGACGAGGGCAGCGACTCGGACGCCCAAGGCGCGCTGCTCGCGGGCTCCGCCGCCGTGGCTCGTAGACGACACGCCGTAAGAATAAAAAAGAACTCGAGAATAACTTTCAGAATCATAAGGTCAGTTCTGCTTCGTCGTTTTCAAACAGAATCGTAACCTTACAAGACTTTTCTCTAACTTATTTTCGAAACTGTTATTTGAAATCGGTTTTCGAAGAATAACTCTCAAGAATGATTGAGGTTTGTTCGAAGATAATATAAAAATAACTCTTTTACGGGTATAGCTTTGTTGAGATTAGCTCCTTAAATCAAAATCAAAGTCCGGACGACCGGGCTTAACAAAAGCGGTCGAACGTTATTGTTAGACGATTTGGGTCAATCAATGAACAACTGATATCATCGACTCAGTTCTACTAACCTACGTTTCGTAGGTGTATATTTATTGTGTTGATATAACTATTAGTAGCTAAATATGAAACAACGATAAAGGTATGTTATACTTGTAAATTAGGTGCCTAGGGTAGTTTACGAATTATTAGTTTATAATTAACTGTGTTAGTTGTTATCGTCGATTACAAATATACATATTTATATTATGCACCTATATGTAGATGCGTACATAAATTTATATATACGAGTATGTTACTTAGGCAGCACAGTATTTGAAACTAATTGCATATGTAGGTAATGAAGTACCTCATTCATTCGACTGCTATATTACTATTAAAAAAGTAGTCGTCTGGTTAAGCTTTAACAACCAGTGATTTTTCAAATAATTTGCGTTCTATAGACAATAGTGTTACACAGACAGTGTCATCCGGTGGAGAACCTAGTTAATATTCCAGACATGTCGCACGGCGTTGCAACAGGTAAATCGGTTACCGTCAACTTGAGAATAGGGTTGTTCACAGGGGTTAGACATTAGAAATAATGTTGAAATAGACATGTTTATTCATGCCAATGAAATTAATGTTGAGCATATTTTTATTATTTACTAACGACTCGTCCCGACTTCGCTCGAGTTGAATACGTTATATAAAACCCTTGTCCATTTGGAATAGTGTACCTTTCGAATGATGAAACAATTATGCAAATAGGTGCAGTGGTTCCGGAGATTACCCTCCACATATAAACAAACTTACAAAATCCACTTTTACTGTTTATAATATTATTATAGATTAGAAGTAGAATCGGAATAAAGGAATTAACAGTGAAAGAAAGTAATTTCTTATGTTAAAACGAAATTATTTTAAATTATACCTAAGTACAAAGTATTCTAAGGTTTGTTTTATTATAGCGTTTAGTATTCTGAAGTAAGTTGTGACCGTATTTTGGACAGTGCAACGCCTCTTTTTGTTCTTTATTTTCAAACGAATTAAGAAACAAACTTTCTTAAATTACCTTAAAGTTTGGCAGTTCGTTCGTTCGTAGTCCTACTAGTAGGTGATAGACTTACGCAATAGCCCAGGGATTAACGTAAAAAAGTTCTTGTCCCTATAGAAATGTGCCACAAGGTAGGTATTTGCAATAGGTAATTATAATACTTTTTTTGGAACGAAGTTCTTTAATGCGGCTTGCAGAAGGTGTGAGTTGGTAGAAATCGTCACGTAACGAAAGCGCGTTATGCCCCCTCTATTCGACTCTCAACGACTCTCTCTCTGTCTCTTCCTAACACACGCTAGTTATTTGAGCAACGTGGGGCGTGAACTGCGTGCCGCGCGCGCGGCGCTTGTTTCGTTAGCTCTACACATATATTCACAGTGATCTTTCTGTCTCTTTCTATTATATACGACTGTGTGTGTGCGAGTATCGAGATTCAAGCAGACGAACAGAGTGCGCGGCTGGCTGTATAACCTCATTACTTTACACGAGGAAATTGAGTTAAAGCTTATTTGTTTTTTGTTTTATATCATATGTGAGTTTTAGTGTCTCATATATTGTAATTAAGTTTTGAGATGTAGAAACTGCAGCTAAGGAACTTTGTTCCTGATGGGGGTCCTCCGACCGCACGCGTTTTTTTTTATTACAAGTTCTAGCCTATTTAATGATCGGCATTGCAGGAGATGTGGTGATTAGTAATTTACGCTTTATTCTATCCTCTGCGTCTATGCACTCATAAGTACATGATGCTTTTATCTACCCAACGTAAAACTATAACAATTCGTTTAATCTGTTGGTATGACAATAGGTTCAAAATTACTTCGGAAGTATCGGGCAAATAATAATAAAATTGACAAACGTTTATATAGCCAGGCTAATGTGCTTTTTATTAGTGTTGTAATTGATGTTAATTCCATTTCTATTTCACAAAAAAGAGTAAAAAAAAGAGAATAAGAAAAACGGATAATGGATTATCAAAACTTCCCCTAAACCTAACATAACTAAAGCGTCCCCTTTTTTACACTCAAATGAATTAAATTTAAGAACATATGTATGCTCTTAATTTTAAAAAAAATTTAAACTGTTCATATGAGTAGTTTCGAATTCTATAACCAAAGTTAATATGTGGTTTGATTAAAACTGAATTCATGTTTATGAGTGAATTATTAGAAATTATTACGTTCGTATAAAAAATAAAATTAACGAGGTACAGTTAAAATACATCACAGGTAAAAAAGTTGTAAATAAATAAAATAGGCATATGGCGTATATACCTACATGCTAAAGGCACATAAAAGTACGTATATTGGAATAAAGACAGGTTCCAAAAAAATAATTTGGGTCTTGGTAATTCATCGCCGTGAAACTAATATTTACTGAATACCCCAATGGCCGAGAATCCCTAAAGAGAACATTTTAAAGAGATCGATATACCGACCCTACGCTCTCTTAACTGTACATGTTTGAAAATAATGAACACCAGGAAAATTATTACGAAATCCTCAAAAGAAAAGGGAGACATGAAAATTCATGGTTATATTGAATGAGTTGTTCCTAAAAAATTACAAAAATTGTTTAAATCTTTCTGAAGAAACGAGGGAGGTTCCATAGATGTTTGTTTTAGAATCAAGATTAAGTTATTACAATTCACAAAAACTAGTAAAAAATGTGATACGCTATCAATGGTTTTGTATAGTAATATTATAATATAAATATATAAATAAACTGGGAATAAATAAATCAATGTGCAACAACAGAAAGTCTATTAGTTTGGTGAGCTTGGCACCGACTTCAGTAACTGTCAACTTTAATTATATAGGTATGTATATCGTATTTATAAAGTTATTTTAATTGTACTTGAGTTTCGATCAGTAAAGGATAGTTATTTTATGCTTTTCAGTGTTTTTTTTTGAAGGCGGTTTAATTTTTTTTAATTTTATTTAATGTATTTGTAACACATATTATACATAAATTTTAGCTTTCTGCAACCCTTCTCCAAACAAAATTTATTGCTGTTTTGTAACAGGCTTATCTCTATACTATGTAGACACAATTCGTTAAAAAAGACACGAACAAAATAAAATGTGTTAGCTTCATAGCAATGTTAATCGCATCAATTAGCCACCTGTGATAATTTTTTAACATTTCAATAACAAAAGAACAGGGATAAAATGGATTGTCTGTGTGCTATTGGGGTCATAATCAGCCGTATACAAGTCCAAATTTTTTAGCCGGCTACTCAATATTTATATTGAGTAGTCAAGTAGTCGTGTGCAGTGTGTTCGGAAGGAGATAGTCAAAAAGATAAAGATAAATGATACTTTGAATCTAACCAGCCACCATGTGCTGCCAGATAGAAATAGTCTAATGTAGTCGGAAATAGTATATACAAATGACTGCAGTCGTGAATGATCGTTCATCGATCGATCGTGATCGAGTGTTTTAAATGAAAAAGTGGTTTCGCCTTCAATAATAAACTTTTGAAAAGTAATGGATTTATATTGGCAGTAGTTTCCAATATTCTAACAGTAAAAAAGTATTTCTTTCTCCTTTTTAATGAAATCGTGAGAATAAGAAATCCTTTTTGTTCCTAAAGTATTGAACGTGAGTGGAGCCGTGGGAAGATCGTTATTTTCACAAGGTAATAAAATAATATCTTTGAATTATAAGTACACATGGGGTTTATTTATAGCAAGGGCGTTAGCGTAACAGCTTTCGAAACAATCTCTTGTCAAGGGATTCAATATCACAAGAAATTATTTTCTTGTCAGTCATCCCATAGAAATAAAATTATTTATTTAAAACTAGCTAACCCGACAGTCGTTCTCTTGTCCACATTTAAATAAACAAAAATCCCATTGACGAAATCACTTTCGGTTTTCTCGAACTTTCAAATTTTTGGAACTTAACAAACTTTTCTGTCCTTAAAAACATTATTCAGCCTAATATGAACATTTAAAAAAAAATAGCCAAAATGGTCCAGCCGTTTTTTAATTGTATACATAGATATTATAATATTAAAGAAGCAAAATAAACAATGAAAAGATACGCAGTTGAGCAACAGTGTTATTGTAAAGATGAAGAAAATAATGCTTGGATGGTTCGGGCGCATAGAAAGAATGAGTGATGAAAGATTGACGAAGAAAATCTACAAAGCAAAAGCGAGTGATAAAAGAAGCCAAGAAAGACCAAGGCTGACTTATGAAGATCAAATAGCCAGAGTGTTAGCAGACGGAAATGTCAAAAGCACTCGCATACCTAGCCGAAAATGCGTGAGGAGAATGATGAGATTTGAGGAAACGAACGAAATATGTAAGGACCGCGACGCTTGGCGCTCCGTCCTCTCTGACTACCCCGTTAGGTATACAGCGTGAAGATATGTATGTATGTATGTACGTATATTACAAAACAAAAAAACTTTCAATTTGAAATGTAATTTGAGTCCAGGGGGAGGCATGACCACTAAGAAAACTTCCTGTATCCACTTTTTTATGATTTAATGAATAATATGATTTAGATTAATAATACCTACCGAAAAATTATTCCTGCGAGTATAAATGGTTGCTAATAAAAGTAATCGAGACAGCTCTGTTAGGTATACCTTTAATATTGTATTATCAAAGATTTCATTAATCGAGTGAAGCCGAACTGCTAGAGTGAACTTTAATCAAAGTGAAAGCGTTGGTTCGGCGGAACGTCCTCTAGTGTTATTGAAAATTAAATTGTGCTGCCAATCAAGTTCGAGCACTGTATAATATTGAAGTGTTTCAGGCTTTCAGGACCTGAGACTACGGTATATTATAATACAAAATCGTACATAAGCGTTACTTACGTTTAATACCATGCAGAATCCAAAAGTTATGTACAATTTATGAGTAACTATAACCTATTTGTCTCTAGGTTTCAAGCACATGCATGAATGTGTTAAAAATATGTAAGACTAGCGGATCTGACAGACGTTGTCCTGCCCGAAATGAAAAATAAAATTTCCTACAGGGCCGGCCACCTACCGGGTCGAATTTAAACCATCCAGGGACCCACTCAACGCGATAGACGTTCTCCTTCAGAAATAAAAAAAAATCCTAGAACCTGATTTCAGCGCCACCTACCGGATCCAATTGTGAATCTAAACCATCCAGGAGCCCAGTAAAATACGCACAAAAAATTCATCAAAATCGGTAATGCCGTTTTTGAGTTTCAGCGAGACTAACGAACAGCAATTATCCAATTAATATTTATCAAATGTAGTCTTCCAGACGGGCTTCTTACTTTAATTCCTATGTTTAAGTTAACAAGTTATCCCTATATTTTGTAAAAATTAAAAAAAAAATGCAATTTTTGCAAATAGTGGGAAATTAACCTAAGTTAATGTCGTCAATTAAATGGCAAAAAAGGCAAAAATGAGGATTTTTTAAACTTTTACTGTAAAGATAAAAAAATTAATAATCTGTGTTTCCACCATTGACACGAATCACACAATCACAGCGATTTGGCATGCTTAAAATCAGTTCATCAAAATCACATTGAGGAATGGCCGCCCACTTCTTTCTAACAAGTCAAAAAGTTGTTGTGCACGGCATCTATACTTGGCAGAGCTCTTCTTTGGAGCATATCCCATGCGTGCTCAATTGGGTTGAGGTCTGGCGATTGAACAGGCCACGACAGAACGTTGATGCGAGCATCGGCAAGAGTGCGTGTTACGACTCTAGCCGTGTGTGGACGTGCATTGTCGTGCATTAGTCGAAACGAATCATCCAACTGGCTTCGCAAAGGGATGATCATGTCTGAAACAATCCTCTTCGCATAAATCTGAGCATTGAGGTTGGCCCTGATCCAAATGAGATCAGTTCTTCCACCGATCCAAATACCGGCCCAAACTATTATTGTTCCCCCTCCATATGAATGAACTTCTTGACAAAATTTCAAACGTTCTTGACGTCCAGAGGTCCTCCAAACTCGAGTACGTCTTGTATCCGGCCTCATACCGAAACGAGATTCATCGGTAAAGCAAACACAACGCCAGTCTTCTTCCTCCCAATTTCTGTGTTCGCGAGCCCATTGTAAACGGGCCCTACGATTGCAGGGTGCTATAGACAGAACTCTCAGCGGCCTTCGGGAACGCGGACTCACTTCACGTAAACGATTTCGGATGGTTTGGTTACTTATCGGCAAGCCTAAAGAGCTGTGGAGCCTCGTAGCCAACATCATGGCGGTCATAGTACGATTCCGTCGAGCAATATTTTGGATGTACCAGTCCTGTCTGCGAGTGGTGATGCGAAATCGTCCTCTATGTCGCTCGGCCACGCTGCCCGTGATACGACAGCGTGTCCAAATACGGCTTATGACGCTTTGTGTAGTGCCAAGAGCGACAGCCACAGTACGTTGCCTGGAACCAATTCGCAACATTCCAACGGCTCTCATAATCTCTTCTCGTGTCAAATGATGTCGTCGCTCCATATCGATACAATTTTTTTTAGTTCCGATGCAGAAATTGTAATGGTTTTGTAAAAACGCTATTACACACTTTTATAGGAATCCCAACTGACAGTTGATTTTCTATAACCAAAATTTAAAGAATATTCTTTATTCAAACAGTGAAAATAACTAAAAAGAATCGATAACGATCCTAAAAAGTTAAAATAATAATCCTCATTTGCGGCGATACTCTAAAACGTACTTGATCCCTAGACACGTTTGATGTGTGTATAACATAACATAACATAACATAACTTCACGCTGTATCCCCAACGGGGTAGTCAGAGAGGACGGAGCGCCAGGAGTCGCGGTCCTTACACCTTGATGTGTGTATATATAGGTTAAAATAAGATATCGTAGGTCTTCATTTAAAGGAAAATGAAATGTTTATGGCTCGTTTTTCACATTACACTTAAGTGATCTAAGTCGGTTGTTTGACCTGATTTGACGACATGTGACGCTTTTATGGACTGTAACATTTTATTGCATTTCATTTCACCGTATAACGTAGGTAAATTAGGATCGACAACTTAGACATTAAAACTGATATTCATTCAATATACTATGTATGTACTTTAACATTAAATGTTTAACATTTAACCATTTAATCATTTAACATTGTGTTAACAGTTTTAAATGATTTAAAAGAATTACCATACAAACTTCCAAATTAAAAATATTGTTTTGATGGTGGAAATAAAAAAATAACATTTATCGTCGTCCTTTGTCGTTGTTGGAACATGATAATGGATCGTGTTATTTCTACAGATGTTTTTCCTTGGGGAACTCACAGGAGTGTACCGGAGGAATTGTTTTAAATGTAACAGTAAGTAGATAATAATATAGTAGTACATGATACTGCAATATTTCGAGATATATAGTACCTACATTTATTGAAAAAGCATATGAAATCGACTAACTACAACATAAAACAACAACTTTTAGTACAAGTTATCATTATATACTAACAATTGTTGTTTTGTATATTTGCAAGGCGTGTCTGAGCAGAATACGTTTACATACTCAATGAACAATTTAGTGAGAACTAAGGTACTAAGTTAGATGAGATACAAAGATTTAAGGCACTCTGTTTTCTTTTTAAGCATTTAACTTAATAAATTCGTTCTTCTCACATTATTAACACGCCTACTACGAGATGGATACGAGTCATAAAATTTAATTAGCCAACTCTAATTAATTTGTCAAAATTATACACAACAAAAGCCTTTACCCTTTTTTATTTAAGGGTTTCAATTTACAGATAAATTTCATATTCTGTCAAAAAAAGAACTGTACCTACTTCCAAATGTCACCATAAATAAATTAGGCGCTAATCTTAAACGTTTCCGAGCGCGAGAGGTTTTTCATTTTTATCGGAATGTTTCCTTTAATTTTTGTTGTGCCGTTAGAATTTTAAATTCAATTTGTTATCTTTTGTGCTTTTTGCGATGGAAAATGCCTAATTTGTTTTGCCCAAATTTTTAAGTTAATTTTTATAATGAAAAATTAAGCTTTGTTTTCATTATTATAATTGTAGACCTTTTTAAGCTCTCTAAAATAATTATATATTTTTATACCGAACACTAAGTGTTTTATTATTATACGAGGGTTAGTTTGAACCCCGAACGTAGTGAAACCGTGAGAACTCTAAAATTATGAGTACAATAATAAAAATATTGGGCAAATGTACCTATGTACATCGACTATTTTTTAAGAAAATAAAAATTCAGACTTTTAGACAACAATTTTATACGTTCTCCGTTATCCGTGTCTTGAAATTTTCATATTTCATTGTGCTTTTAAATATATTTTTAGCCGGATTTTGATGGTAGCTTATTATCGATAACCCGAAAATTCTTCAAGGATACAGTCATTATCGATCGAGGGATCCATTAAAAAAAATGAAAGTAAATTCTTGTTTTGCACAAAATTAGTAAGATTCGTATTTATAAAAAATTGTATGAAATGTATGATAGCCAAGATAACACTGTGCATATGTTCCACATATTAAATTATACACAGCATAACAATAATCGTGTTTTGTCCCTATGCGCTGGCAGGGCGGGAACCGCCGCTTCGCCGTAATGCGCGCCACACACGATCAAGTATACATGATTCACAGACTTCCTATAAACTAGCAGACTGAACATTGCTGCTCAAAATGCGTGGCAGCTTTGCACACATGAAAAATGCACTCGCACCAATGCGTTATCAGGGATGTATTCGTGGAATAGAGTATTTCGTGAAAAAAAAACAAAACAACTGCAAATTATTACAAGTTATTTATTAATCAGTGCCGACCCTAGGGCTTCAGAATAGGGCAAGCCCACATATAATATGTATGTTCTTTATTGTTTTTCTATACTAGTATTATAAAGAAGTAAACTTTGTTCGTTCGTATGTAAAGAATAAACTCAAAAACTACTGAACCGATTTCAAAAATTATTTCATCTTTAGAAAGCTATATTATCAGTAAGTAACATGTGCTGTATTTTGTTTTCAACACAAACTACTCGCGCGAAGCCGGGGCGGGTCTCTAGCGTAAAAATAAAATAAAGTTACTATCCTAAATCCTAAGCTATCTCCGTGCCTTTCGTCCAGCGATTTGGGTGTTTGAACACAAACATTTCACATTCATAATATTAGTAGGTTTTAATCTTACTAATATTATAAAATATAACAATTAACAAAATAAAGCTTACTCTTCAAATAACATTAGTTTTCTATTCCATGGCCCAGGAACTTCTTGGGGGTGCTGAAAAAATTAATAACGCATTATGTTTATAATGAAAAATAAGAAAGGAAATTAAAAATATAAATACTTAGAGAAAGTAGCTCACATAATATAATACTGACATATTATGCACGGTCAACACTACATCAACTTTATTAAAATAAAGTTCCTATTCTGATAACAATATAGTGCAAGGTTGTTACACTTGATGTGGCGTTGACTGTACATTAGAAGTACCCACATATAAATAAATGGATGTATAATATATAAAATACAAAAGTGAGAGAATTTAACTTTAAGGTATGAGATGGAGAATATGGAACTTAGCAGTGAAATGGCAAATACAGTGCGATTCTATAAACAATTATCTGGGTTAATCACAGTATAGTTGTAGATCCCTTCTCTTTTAAAAGGATTACGGATTTTTAGTATTTTTCTTTTGTGGAGAAAGATAAAATTGAAATCAATTAAAGCTTGAAAATTATAATTCTGAGTTGCTGCTGCTAGCAAAGCAAAATTTTTTTTTAATTTATTACAAGCAGGACAATTACTTAATATATTAATTTCAAGTTCAAGTAATAAATTGATTCAGTAAAGTTTAAAGTATAAAGTAATACATTTTTTTGGATAGGTCTGTAGTAGAACCTTATTAAAATTTAAATTGTTTGTAATATACTATGGAACTTACTTACAGGACAGTTAGTGCATTGAATTTTAATGGAGCATTTTCTAAACTCTGCAAGTCATGTGTAGATGTGGCAGTCCTTTTCAGTTTTGCTTTTAGATACGTGCTTTCAGGTGTTATACATATATTTTCTTTGTTCTGAAGAAAAATTTGAAATTAAATATAATTCCCAATACTGAAATAAGTATACAGAATTATCTTGAATAGCTCAAGCTGTCATAGTGCTGGGTAAAGAACTTAATTAATTTTTCCCAAGTAAGAGGTCGTCTTTTAACATAAAACATTAAAGAAAAGAAAATTAAAAAGATTAAACCTGCCAATTGGGCCTATTAATAATTTTTAATCCAAGCATTTTTAACCTGTGGGTTTTTGGAAAATCTGAAACATATAGGTACGAGCTTTTATATTTTATCAAGTGTGTTTTTGTACGCTGTCTCTTGGCTGTGGACTTCAGGACTGAATAAAATATTAAATTTGTGGAAATCATCCTGAGTTCAGCCCCTGTAAATTTGTCTACTACCAGAAATGTCAAACAATATCCGTAGTCACAAATAGTCAGCTCGTAATTATAAAATATCCTCCCCAAACTAAAACATGGTTTGTAATACTTAAAGTCATAGCTTACAATTTGTAAAATTACTTCAATGTAGGAACTATTTGAAGATGAAACGAAGTAATACACAAATACTTCATAGCAATATTTCTAGATTAGGAATTCACTTACCGATGGAATTATTCCTGATATATTTTTGTGTGGCACTATCACACGTCAAGGCACAGCACATATCTATCGTATTTAACAGTTTAGTTTAAGTTAAAACAACAAATTACTAAATATTCAAAAAAGCTCACGTCAAACTCGGATCGAGAATGCCATTAGTTGTTTTGTGTCATGACGGTTGCCACGGTTGCGTTTTGTTGATGTGTGATCACGTTATGCCAACACTGGCGAGACCGAGAAAGTATTATACTAATGTTTACAAACGTAAAACTACACATTATCTTAAATAATAGACTTCCTCAAAGTTGCCGCTTAGAAAACTGTCATTGCTTAAGGTGCCCAGCAGACTGGCAGCGTTATCTCTTTGAATAGGCAAACTGATTCATCGGCGGAAGAAGCTGCCAGCCCGGCAGTCTCCCTAATTTTACTTTTAATTTATTACGAATTTTTGTTTTTGCGAAAGACACTGCTATGTTGTTTATTACACATACACATGTAGATGTGATTGATGTTTGGTCTGCTAGTTTATAGGAAGTCTGTGGCATAATCAAGTCCGTCCAATTTGCATGAAGCGGAGGTTGCATTAAGTAAATTTGATCGTGTATGGCAGTCGATTTGGCTTGATTAGTTTTCCTTGAAGGAAATTGTTTTTCGCTTCTACCGCCTTGATCAAGCCATCAAGCCGTCCTGTATACTTGAACGTGTGTGGCGACATCATGCCATTTCGACACTTCGCTCGAAATTTTGGTTAGGGACGCTTGTGTTATGTGTCTATTGCGAATGTCTTATTACGAATTATCTTTTTCAACTCGTATTTATTTTATTTAAATATCTATTCATTTATTGAAATATAATACCTATCGAAGCGAGCTACGTTTAAGATAAATAAAAAATAAATTAATGCTATCACAATATAGTCCAGTAGAATACGATTGGAAAAAAAAATTCGTATTTCTTTTTACAGTTGTTAAATATGTATAATATTTATAATATTCACATATGTATTTGTGAATATATGTATAATATTCACAAATACACCCACACATGGTCGCAAATTTAAATAAGTTATTTTTATTCAATTACAGCGATTTATTTGGTGGATTCACATTTTATCTCAAAAAAAAGAGAACATCGAGTTTTTAAAACGTATTCCGTTCAGAAATACTTATTCTTTAATCAGGTGCGTTTATCAAGGAGAATTACTATTTTTATAAACAAAAAAATTATCAATTGATTATCGATTATCCATTGAGAAAAAATTAAATCAATTGAAAAAAAATTAAGTCGATCAATGAAATCGATTGAAAAAATTAATAAAAAAATTATTAATTGATAAAAAGTTATAATTCGATATTTTATAGAAATAAAATATTTTTATTTACTTAATTAAAAATGTATTTAATAACAACTAATGTGACCGTTCACAAAACAATGAATCAACAATAACATCAAGAATAATTTTGTAATTACTTATTGTAAAAGCTATTGTATTGAATCAGGTGTTACTCTGCGGAAATCCATTTCATGTGATAAATATATGATAAATATATATTATATAATATAAACATATATTATGTAATATAAATAAATATATAAATATTATATAATATGTGATAAGTTCCTAGAATCTTTAGCTATTTTCTGACTAGACCGAGATCGAGTCTGGTCTCTGGAATATCCTGGGGATGCTTCGTTGAGAGGCGAAGCACCTGTCGATTGGTGGTTTTTGGAGTTTGTGCGGAAAATAGCTAAAGATTTCAGGAATTTATCACATATTTAAAAGCGTTACATACATATAAATGCTTTAAATATGACATGAAGTAAGATACGTTATGTTGTTCACTGCACAAGCGTCGAATTGAAAGTGAACTAGGTGTGGTCCTCGAGCCTCAGTTGAGTGGAACATAGCGATTGTTTCGAATACTCAATATAGTACTTACATATATGTATATCGTTGGTTCCACATATATGCATGTGTTACATTCAATACACATAATTATCGTACCAGCTGTGCCCGGCCACGCGTTGCTGTGGCTCAGTAGTAATTATATATGTATTATTCGTGAGTTATGGATCTTTAGTTCGTACAAAATTCCCATAGCAAAAAACTGCATTCAGTTCTTCCCCAATTTTCCAATTTTCCAGGCAACTTTTACAATTTTTCTTTGAATAAAAGCTTTACTCGAATTGTTAGGAACATATAATTCGATCCAACCGTTTTCAAGTTTTGCGCTTAGCAACGAACAACATGAACCTATCTCTAAATATATCTTAAGAAAAGACAAAAATTCATAAAGTTTATAAGTATGTAATTAAATACGAAAATAAAATTATGTCGGCATTTTGTGGGTTACGATTTACAACGTGTTTCAATCTATTTCGTTGCGAATAATGTCTGTATTGTAATACCCATAATTGTTATTTGTCACAATGGTATATTGTTAGGATTCATTTAATAATTAATCCTATAATTTATTTATGAATTTTAATATCATAGCAACACAATTGATTCATTTTAAGTTCCTTGAGAGTATATTTATAACTTTGTATAAGGTAACGAAAATTGATTAATAAAGTTCGGGATCAATTCGGGTTGCTCTAACTTTGATAAAATATTGGGGATCAAAGAGTCGTCACTCGTCAGAACTAAAAGACAGGTATTAGGTAGAAATATTCAAGTGACAATATCAGATACGTACTAGGAAGGTAGGAGGAAGTCACATTAAATGTAATACTTTGTGGAGTTGAAGCGAAAAGTAATTATTGAATGTTTAATTGACTATTTTTTTTATGTTTTTTTCTTAAAATCGAGTTGAAAAAACCAGGCAGTTGATCATTTATCTACGCTGTAATGTATCTACGCAGTAAAAATAAAAAAATAAATAAAAGTAATGTTTCTTACCTACTCATTCTAAATATTTTTAGTTTATATCCTAATTCTTAAAAGGCCAAATGAACTAAGTGAACATGGGCAGTGGTGTATCTAGGATGGGGCAGGTAGAACATGTGCCCTGGGCGCCATTCAAAAGAGGGCGCCAAATTCGCAAATTATTAAACACATGGCATATGGTTACATATATGTATTTGTATGTGTTGGTATCTTGAGAACGCACCCTATTTTACTTGTTCTGTGGTAGTGTAACCTTATCTTTGTACTCTCTATCTCTTTTGTCTTTGGTTTAAATAAAAATGTCTACGTTTTCTGTTATAATAGTTTTATTCATTAAAATCTGGAGTCTGGAGTATTATTATTATTATTATTCATTAAAATAGCCAATTTTGAGATAGAGATCAACAAATTGTAGCAGAGCATGGTTCGTTGGCTGCTGTTTACATAAAATTGTGAAACTCTGAAATAACTAGTGAAACGGGTAGTCGCGCGATCGCCGGATTTCTACCGCTATACATTTTGAAGTTACCGCATAACTTTACCGAAAGTGCGTGATCAATCATTGATTGTAGCAATTGGAATTATTTTAGGGAAGGAGGATGTCGAATTCGAATCAAATACTTTCCGTATCGACAGACTTACGGGCCGAGAAAACTATAGGAATTAGAAGTTCGCATTGCAACATATTTCGAATTGGAAGAACTTTGGCAATGTGTGATCGGTACTAATATTGATACGATTCTGACTTATGTTACTGCAAGTCTTCCAAGGTTGCTTGATTCTGCAACAAATAAAATTATTAAAGGTAGAGATGTAAAATTTTAATACAATGTATGTACTTACCTTCCATTTTCTAAGGCAGCCCTGATGCGCAGCGTCACCAGGACCAAATATAGGTCATTCTTCAAGTTACTAATATCAGTTAGACGATGATGATGACTAATCCTACATACCTAAGCAGAGTAACCCAAATACAACGGTGTGTAAAATGTTACGTCAATGTAATAAAGCTGTGCAGTCTGCAGAGGATGAGCAAGACGAGTTCATTCAAATCACATATTTGTCCAATATGTGATTTGAATGAACCTCAGACTGTGGAAGTAGCTCTGTTGTCTTCTTATGCAGACCAATGCAAAGGGCCATGGACAAAGAAAACGATTCCTTGATTAAAATCAAGGATTCATACAAAATCCTTGATTAAAAACAAAAAATGGTCCTTGGTAGAATTACCATTAGGTAAAAGAGTCACCTGTAAATGGCTCTTTAAAACTAAAACAATGAGAAAGGAGAGATAGTTCGTTTTAAAACTAGACTAATAATTAAGGGTTATGCTCAAATAAAAGAAGCGATTATGATAAAGTATATGCTCCGGTTGTAACGTATACATCAGTTCGATATCTCGTTGCTCTTGCTGCTAAATATGATCTAGAAATGTATCAGATCGATGGCATAAGCTCATTTCTAGAGAGTGACATAAATATACCCGGGTGAAGCGAAGCTATACATTGGAATAAATAATAAATACATCAAGAAATCGTAACACAGGAATGACAGCTGGATCAAGAAAGATATGTCAATTCGGTATTGGATCTCTTAGGTTTATCAAATTGAAACTCCCATTCAAGTAAATGCAAAATTCAATATAAATCCTAAGAATCACAATAATAACATTCCGTACAGAGAACCGGTTGGATGTCTTTCAAATCCATCACATGCGACAAGATCTGAAGGCAGATAGGAGATCATGTACAGGATATGTGTTTCTGTTTCGAATGGTTGCATAATGGGAACTCTTGTAAGCGACAAACTGTAGCGCTTTCTACAGCAGAGGCCAAATATATGATGATGGCATCGGCCACCCGGTTAGCTTCGGCAATTGCAAGCTGAACTTTGTCAAGGCGTGGACAGTGTGCTACTTATCAATTGCGATAATCAAAGTGTAATTCGACTGGCGTAGTCTACAGACTACTATGAATCTAAAACTATACTTTATACATATATAGACATTCGCTTGCATTTTATTAGAGAAAATATTGCAAAATTAAAAAGAAAATTTATCTTCGTTAAAGACTGTAATATGCTAGCTAATAACTTAACTAAAGGCACCAAATTCGAAAAGCATTTATATTGTATATGTTACCGTAAAAGCTTGTCTTATCGGTGCTGATTAGTTAACAGAATCTAATTTCTGGAATACCCTGAGGATACTTCGTTGAGAGGCGAAACACGTGTCGATCTTTGGAATTTGAGCGGAAAATAGCTAACGATTGCAGGAACTTATTACATGAAATGGATTTCGCAAAGTAACACCTGAGTATATACAATAAACTAAAATGAATTTATACTTCCCATCAGGGTTAGTTTGTAGATCGATTAGATCTACTTGACAATGTGAGTTCATTTCACTATGAAGAATAAGCTTGATGACAATCCCTTTGTTCAAAGTCTTCTGTTTCTTTTGACAAGATTGGCAAAGCTTCAAATATGTCATAAAAGCCTCAACTGTTACATTTTTATACTTGCGATTACATTCCTTAAGCATCCTTGTCCTCCCACCGAGTCTAACAGCAACATGCGTTTCTTCGAGAATGTTGAATAAGTCGTTATAACAAACGTAATACCTGATTTCTCCATTTTCTTCCTTCAGCGGCGCAATTAGCTTTTCTATATATATATATATATATATATATATATATATATATATATATAGTCAAAATATCATAACGCTTTATACGTTTGTAATGAACGGCTTCCTTCTTCTTCACGTTCTTTGCAGTTTTTACTGCTACTAAACACTTTGCGTATTTGTCCTTATCGAGATAAAAGCTATTACCTTTCTTGCTTGCCACGAGCAAGCACGATAAAATCTTTGTTTTACACTCATTTTGATAAGTTACTTTTAAGTTAAATCGAATTAACGTGCGTGTTCAAACTTGTCAAATAATTGACTGAGGCGAGCGGAGGTGACAGAGCCAAGGGATACGGGTAATGGGGACTGCAGACTGCTCACGAGTACAAGACTATGCGCCGAACACGTCTAGACATGTCTTTTTTCAACATTTACCGTGTCTCTGAGGTAAAACCTAAGATTTACCGAGTGAATGGTGGTAAAAGTTCGATATGAACGATGATCACACATCGGTTCGGACTTTTACTATTAAGAGTTGGTAAATCTTAGGTTTTACTGGAAAATCTTAAGATTTACTGAAATTCGGGGTTTTACAGTAAAATATACACAAAATGGGTTTGCTTTCTGAAGGGGATGTTGGTATTTGAGAACGCGCTCTATTTTACTTGTTCTATGGTAATATAGCTTTTATATTTGTACTCTCTGTCTCTTGTTTGTTTGGTTAAAATAAATGTGTCTACGTTTTCTGTTATAATAGTTTTTTTAATTGAAATAGCCAATCTCTAGATATCAATCAACATATGTTTTTTTTACTTAATAAATTAGGTATATTTATCTATTTATGTATTATCGAGTAAGTATGATAGATATCTATATCATTAGTCTAGTGAGACCAAACTGCTATTCTTCTAAAGTCCGATAAACTTAGTAGTAATGAGTAGCAAATCCGGCTCCATATGGAGTATTGTTGCTATGGGCGGGGCGGCAATTTTTGAATGGGTTCTAAGGCGAATTGTAAGAAATGTTGACGATCCCAAGCATATAAACGAACTCTACCAGTGTAGTTTGAGCAGAGAATTCGCCTCCCTGTGTGTGTTCTACCGCTTGCATTATGGGCTGTGTTCTGAGAAAATGTTCGACATGATGCCCACGACGACCTTCTGTTATTGCATCGCTTACCGCCGATAGGAAATTTATCCTCACACTTTAGAATCAAAATGGTCGCTCATAGTCCAGCTTGAAAAGAGCTTTCTCTCTCGAATATTGAGGTTGTAGAATGAGCTCCTTGTCGAGGTTTTCTGAAGAGATGATCTTGAATATTAATATCATTGTTACCTAACCCAAAACACTTTTTTAAATTAGGTATTTGTCAATTCATACATTACAAATTCTGATTTATATAATGGTACTTGGTATTGTTCATAAAGTAGTATAGATAATCATGCAAATCATGCAAATAAAATTACTTTTTTAACTTCGGAACCCAATAAATTATAGGTAGTAGATATAGCATTGTGCATTTCATTGGATCGCCTTAACAAATTGATTTCAGTTCGCGCCAAAAATCTAAGTGATGTTCAATTTGTTCATTCAAGCGTGACGCTTTCTTCAGTATTATTTGTAGCATCCCTCTATTAGGTATATATTCTCGGGTGAGTATATTAATATGATTATATGTGTTGTCGAAAAAATATGAATAGAAACGGATTAAGCTGAAAAAAATATTTATATCAGACTACAGAATATTCAGAATAAGGTTTAAAGGCTTATTTACGTTTTTTATTACGTAAGCCGAAACATGATCGTCATTTTAGTTTTATTTTCTGAGTAATGATAATAATGATACAATACGAGGCTAGTAAAGGATGTTGAGTAGGTCCACCTATTAACATTGATATTAATATAATAGTATAATTGATATTAATATCCAATATATAAAATTCTCGTGTCGCGGTGTTTGTTGCCAAACTCCTCCGAAACGGCTCGACCGATTTTGATGAAATTTTGTGTGCTTATCGAGTAGGTCTGAGAATCCGCCAACATCAATTTTTCATACCCCTAAATGTTAAGGGTGGTCCAGTCCAAAATTTTTATTTTTATTTTTTGGACAAAATTTTTTGTTTTTATTTTTTCATGATTCAGCATTGAAAAATACATACAACCCTACATTTATATATATTTAATATCGGGCAAAACAACGTTTGTGGGGTCAGCTAGTAATAGTATAATAGTTAGTTTGAAGTTTGTAAATATTATCGTTTAGGTATTTAAGTACCTATTTGCAATGTACTATATCGAAATTAAATTATGTATAGTAACATATTGCCATCTCGGGTGACATTCCTGATTTTATGAATATTATTTAGTTACCATCTCGGGTAACCTTCCTGGACTTGTAGGTAGACGTAGCTATCGTACTGAAGTCGGTACCAAGCCTACTGAACGCGTACCTAGACTTTCTGTTATTGCTTATTGGTTTAGTACAGATTTCAATAGCTGTCGAATTTAATAATATGGGTTTACGCTAGTAACTACTTATATTAATCTGCGATATGGATTTTACAATTGTATATTTATGAAGTTCTTTTCGTACTTGAATTTTGATTAGTATTGGATAAGTAATTATTGTGTAATTTTGTAGTGTTTTTATTTTGAAGTTGGTTTATTTTTTTTCTTAAACAGTTAGATTTTTATTTTACTCTTTTAAGTGGCCTTGTCCTAAAAAAATATTGAGGTAGGTCTGCAACTAATTACCCAATTCTAGAACGAAATATTAAATAAAAGGATCATCAAAGTTTCTCGTAATTCGTTGAGGATTTCGTTGAGTTGACGTAATTACCCAATTCTAGAAAGTAACTCGTTGAGGATTTCTTTTGATTAAGCAGTACTCCATAATCAGATCTTAACTAAATTTCTATGGAGCGACCCTGGACATACTTCCTTTTAAATAGGAAAATAATATTCAAAATTGGTGCACAAACGGCGTACAAATCGGGAATCATAAATATATACCTAATAAGACGAACATGAACTTTGAATATCGAGCCTCCCTCATTTTTTCTTTTTCCAGGGTTTACCTATCTTTTTAACGTAATAAATGCGAACGTAATTATAATACGTGAGAGCGCATAAAGCTGTGCGTATAATTCATCGATCGTCATCTGTGAAATCTTGACAACGACTGAGTAAAGCGAGTATGTGGACGGTCAACGCTCGTCAGCGCTTGTCTCGACAACGCTTGCCCGAGCGCCTCGCCGAGTGACTCGTCGAGAGTCTGGAGACACCATGAAGAAGTAAAATTGAGGCATTTGTTGTAATTAAATTTAGACGTGTATTTTATATTTTCATTTTATTTCTTAAATTAATTTCAACAAATTACTAAATGTTTGAAATTATGGTTGAAAAGGAGAGAGAGTCATATCGGCAACTGCGGTGCGATAGTGACAGATTATGTGCATATTTCAAGAGCGAGTCTTGACAGATATTTTATTTTGTTCTATATCGTTCGTTCCGTATCTATCTATCTATCACATTCAATGTTGTAATCTATGTATGAGCTAGAGATAAATATGTTATAATATGTCATGGCGCCAACAAATGTTTAAATGTCACACAGTATGAGTGTACGTCATCTTAAATTACTATATATTTGCTTTATTAAAATACGTCATTGTTTTATCATTGCCTTTTAAAATTACTTCTTTTCGCGCGTATTAAAGAATTAAAACTAGCTATTATTAAATCACCAAATTTATTTTGATTTAAATTTTAAATATTCATATTTTGATAATTCTGTAATAAGATTTTGGAAATCCCGAAATGAAGTTCTTCATAATTAATTTTTTAGTTATTCCAACTATTATAATATATTGAATTTAGAGATTCTTTCTCTATAAATTTTTGTCCAATTTCAATAAGAACTTTTTATTACAACTTATTTCAAAGTCAAAGTCAAATCAATTTATTCAAGTAAACCCAATCGCAAGGTGTTTTGGAACGTTAAATCTACTTTAGTTCGGTTCGAAGAGAAAACCTGGACACAGAGAACCGACAGGAAACTCATTCATCATTTTACAAAAGGTTTATAAAATACAATATTCATAAAGCCAGTAAATGCATGTGCAGAGAAGTTCATTGCCAGACTATTGTTTTGTCTTCAACGAAATCGTGTGTTTTATTTAGATTTGATACGTGTAATATAGGTATAGCGGCCATTAATGAATGAAAGGTTAAATGTGGTGTAGGTGCATTATAAATATTTATAACGCATAGCTCTTACGATCGTATTATATTAAAAAATATTTACAATATTCGAAATATACATATCGCATACGTAGTTATTAATTATATGCAGGTCGATATTATGTAGCACCTATGTTATAGAGATGAAACATCTATTCTACTTGAATTACACGTAAAGAACGGGGAAATATCAGGTACACCTTCTGCATTAAAAAAAATTACGTTAAGACGATTTCTTTTATCTGTCTAATTGAGTATCGTACTTCGTTGACCGAAAAAAAAATTACAATAAAAATCGAAACATGATTTTTTTGCCATATAGAAATGTTTTTCTTGTTTTATTTTTGTATGATTTTGTAATTTTTTTAATTAATGTTTATTTATTGTAACGTGTAACTTCCTTTTTATTTATAAAATTATAATTATCCTACGTTCGACTGAGAAATAATAAATAAAGATATTAGAAAAGCTAAATGCATTACAAATTAACGTCAACGGCGCTGCGTCACTGACTATGGTAATTACAAACGCGAACAACATACAAGATACAAACTATTCATGTCCTTGTGAATTTCGCTATAGTACATTATTTATGCGGTGGCTTCAATGGTTATCCGCCGGCAATTAAGCTAATAATTAGGTAATCTATGATAACCTTCAATTCTGTTGGCATCCAACGTGATTACCAAGGTAATTACATAACTAATCATATACATAATAAAATGTATGGTATGATAATGTATGTATATAATATGAACATCGATACATAAATAAATATATATTTATATAGGCTGACAATGAAATTATGGGCATTCTTTTAAAGTATCTAAGACTCATCACATGTACAATATACAATACACAATATAAATATAAAAAACTGATCTGTTTATTTACAATGTTCTATTATACTGAGTACTCAGTTCGATAGGTTAGCATAAGATTTGGTATTAAAGAAGTTCTTAAAACGTACATTTTTTATGTGACTTTATTAAAGGTATCCTAAACAACGAAAGTTATTGAGTCTTGAAGTGGAGGTATCAGGAAAGTTTTTGGTAGGGGAGAAAGGAAAGTTTCGTCTTTTTCACGTTTTCTTCCTTAAACCTTGTTTATCTTCCTTATACTTTGTTTTTTAGCTTATTAACTTTTTACAAAAAGATTTATCGAGTTTATTGAAGAACATCTCCTTTCTTAAGTTTTATCATTAAAATAAAGACACGTAAAAGTAGTGTTTATAACTGTTTGTAATTTGTAGTTTTTTTTTGTATTTGATGTATACGAGTATCATCTTAATTTCGCTTGATGATTGTTCTACGAACTTGTGACGTAAACGAAACAAAAAAGACAAGGAGCTAAGAGACAACTAATAGCAATACTAATTGAAACCATTGTATCTTAATTTAAATAATAATAGTGGAGACTGACTGTGGGCGTCGCGCCTGTTCGGTGAGATTGTCAGTGCTCCTGACCTCACCTGCCCACACGCATATACGATACGTCTAGTGATAGAACGCTAACCGACTCAAATATAGTTTGCAAAATATTGAAAATCGTCTAGTAAAAATCGTGTAGGTAACGTAACGATCAATAGTGTGCATCAAAACGTGCTCTTTTCTCAGTTTACCCACGATGCAGAAACCGGATCCCCGCCAACCATCCATCAGCGTTAGCATATTGTGATCACGCTAACCGCTTAGTCACTATAGTCACGGCGCACGCCGCGACCGTTACGGACTACCTGTGATAATTTGTGCATTCCATTCATAAATTGTGATATAACTGTGATATTGTTTGCGTGTAGATATGGGATTTCTAGATGGTGTGTCGTTTTCTGTTTTCAAAAAGTGTCCCAATCTTAAATTAAGACGGAGAAGACGTGTGGGAATAAGGTACGACATTCTAGATTTACATCATTCTAAAGATATTAGATAATATCTATTTGTGTGTTTGTAAATAATTGTAAGACAGCACGTGGTGAAGTTATCATTGACAATATTATCAGTTAGAACATAAATACATAACCGAAACGAGTAACATATAACATTTATTTTGTGTTGAACTCGAATTCTTTAATCGATAAATTGATATCATTATAAATGCTTACTAAAGCTTGTTTTATTGTTCAACAATATGTTGTTTAACAATATGTAATACAGTATGTAAATGTTGATTTTGTTAGTTTAGGTAACCTTGAACTTGCTACGTAGGTAGTGGAATTGATTTCAAAATATACTAATAGGTATTGATCGTATTGTGTCGATAGGAATTTTAATTGTATTATGGTAAAATATCTTTTGACGTCGCTTTTAATGTAAATGACTTTTATCCTTAATGCCTTTTTAACGATTATATTCAAAGAATATGTTTGTGTTATATTATTATACCCAATTGCAAGTAAATCTAATGAAGATTTTCTATGTTTAGCTGTACATATGTATGTATATTATATACGTGCATAGTAATTAGATAGGTTGTTATTATAACATTAAAAAACTAAGTTACTCCCTTGTTCATGTTCCCACTTCTCTGTACTGCATCTGCATGTTTGATGTTTGTATATTTTATATCTGTATCACAAGTTCATATGTAGCTCAAAAGTAGATACAATCGCAATTTTGTTATGTACTGGATTATTATTATTCATTTTGTTCCTACCTACCTTCCACTCTATTTCGACACCATGATTTTTTAGGTAGGTTTTAACAAGAAATTTGAGAAATGGTAATCTCTGTCGTAGTAAAAATGAAATAGTAATACAACTCACAGGCAAGCCTTCTTCGATGAATTTTACCTACCAAGCGATTGACAATTACAAACCATAGGGTTGTCGCAATCACAATATTCTGTTAGTATTTATTTAAAATGGTAACGTATGGTTACGTATTTTATAAATGTACAAATAAATTTTTTAAAGGAAAAACGAATACGTCTCGTATTCGTTTTTCCTTTAAAATGTGTAATCCTTTAAAAAGTGTAAATAGAAGCCATTTTTTAATAATTACATAATTTTATATAATTTCTCATTTCTATTCTCTTACTTTCTTTCCACTTAATTCTATAATCTGGCTTCATAAAGGATGAACAATTCAATATGATTCAGACATATGACATTTCAAAACGTAACATCTTTTTTACGAAAACATTTATGAAATTGGCCCAGTTTATTCATTTATCAACAGCATGAATCAACAAATGAATAGTGACTAATATTATGTACATATGTATGTTTATTTGTAAAAAAAACTACAGGTACCTTCCCACACATTTTACATCTAATTGTAAGTATTATACCATTGCATTGTGATTTGTGACTGCAACCTCTTTATCCATTGTGGCAATTCTATCTGAAACCATGGCCGTGACGGTGAAACGGATCGCTGACTTTTCGTAGTAAAAATTAAATGTCAACTTCAATGTGTATTACTTAAGATTTAAAATGCGGTATTTTAAAATTATAACCTTACTTCCATGTTTCTGTTAAACAACATCAACTAAAATTTGCTGCGTGTGCGGAACGATAAATAGTGCATGAAAGCGTAAAATATCAATATATTTTTTTTATTTTTAATAGAATTAAACGGTCAAAACAACAATTCTGGAGACAGTTAAAAAATTTGCGCTTTAGTTTCTTTTATTATATATGTGTGTGTGTGTGTGTGTGTTATGTTACATTGTACTATGGTTATAAATTCGATTTTATTACATTTCGAATTTATTACAAAACGTGATATTACATAGTATGGCATTGCATAGCATAGCATTGCATGCATAGCATTGCATGCATAGCATTACATTGCAAGGTGTTTGTTTATTACGTATTAAGACATGTAAAAAATATTTTAAATAATACATTGGAAACATAGTTATCGTTGACATAATACATTTAACTATATTATATATATGTCGACGTACAAAAATCGCTCGAGAAACATTATGTCAGAGGCAGGAGAAAGGCAAAACTTTCGGCACCCCCTCCTACGCTTCGCGTGGACTTTTGCAACGTCAGGGGCATCTATTCCAATCTAAATGCCGTCCACCATCATCTTGAGACGGCCTTACTTTTCCTTACCGAGACGCAGATATACCCTCCTTCTGACATATCCTACTTGCACTACCCGGGGTATAATCTAGAACATTCATTTGTTCTACGCGCCGGTGTTTGTGCTTATGTCAGAGAGGACATATGTGTCCGTCGCCTCGGCAATCTTGAAGTCAGAAACCTTTCCATCCTATGGCTACGCGTAGATTGCGGTGACCACCCTCGCGTCTTTGCGTGCCTGTATAGGTTAATACCGACTAATACTAGCTAATACCAGCGGTTAATACCAGCGGTAATACCGGTGCTGACCAACTATTCGAGTGCGTCCAACGGCGACAGACTCTCTCCTCCGACAGATCTCCTTTGTCTAAATTGTGGTTTTGGGTGACTTCAATGCCCACCACATCGAATGGCTTGGGTCACGTATAACTGACCACGCGGGAAGGTCCGTCCATGACTTCGCTTTGGCCTATGGTTTATCCCAACTGGTCACCGCGTCCACGCGGATTCCAGATATGGATGACCGTTCACCCTCCTTGCTGGATCTGCTGTTGACCTCACACCCCGATGGCTATCAAGTCTATGTCGATGCACCGCTAGGCTCTTCGGACCATTGTCTAATTCGGAGCACCGTGCCTCTCACTAGAACTTTGAGATCGCAACTTGCGGCTAGTCATCGGGTCTGGCATTACAGGTAAGCGGACTGGGACGGAATGCGAAATTTCTTTGCATCCTACCCATGGTGGCGAATTTACTTCTCGCTGGATGATCCTGATGTCTCCGCCGACTCCGTCGCTGATGTCATACTGCAGGGAATGAAACTTTTCATTCCAAACTCAGTGGTTTCCATTGTTGGCGGATCTCGGCCTTGGTTTGGTCGCTCATGCAAATTGTCGTCCCGCCAGAAGAGTGTACGCTACCGGGCCTAGGCAACGGCGATGGCATCTAAGGAACCAAACACCAGCGCGTTCAGAAAGGAGTACAACTATGCCACCAGGTCCTTTAAGAAAGACATTGCCAAAGCGAAGTCCTCGTTCATAGGCAAAATTGGCGAGAGACTAATTCGTCTTCCTTTGGGGACACGTGCATTTTGGTCTCTCGCCAAAGCTGTCCTTGGTAATTTCTGTCAGCCGTCTCTTCCATCATTGCATAAGACCGATGACTCCCTGGCCCACACTGCAAAGGAGAAAGCCGATCTTCTAGTCGTACTCTTAGCATCAAATTCGACACTGGATGACGGGGCAAATTTATCACCAACCATACCGCATTGTGCGAGCTCTATGCCAAACGTTCGGTTCCTACAGAGTTCAGTTCGTAAGGCTCTTTTTTTCCTCGATATTCACAAGTCGAGTGGGCCAGACGGAGACCCCGCAATTGTGCTAAGGACGTGTGTTCCGGAGTTGGCACCGGTTCTAACGCGCCTTTTCCGGCTCTCTTACACCATTGGCGTTGTCCCGAGTTCTTGGAGGACGGCCTATGTGCATCCAATCCCTAAAAAGGGCGATTGCTCTGATCCGTCCAACTATAGGCCCATTGCCATTACCTCTTTACTCTCCAAAGTAATGGAATCCATAATAAACTGTGAGCTCCTCCGGTACCTAGACGAGCACCAGCTGATTAGTGATCGCCAGTACGGTTTTCGCCGAGGTCGCTCAGCTGGTGATCTTTTAGTATACCTTACGATTCGCTGGGCGGAGGCAGTCGAGAGTAAAGGGGAAGCTCTGGCAGTAAGTCTGTACATAGTGAAAGCCTTTGATAGGGTGTGGCACGGGGCTGGGCTCTACTTTCCAAGCTTCCATCTTACGGGCTTCCCGAGAAGTTATGCACGTGGGTTGCCAGCTTTCTCTCTGGGCGTAGCATAAAAGTCGTAGTAGATGGTTTGTGCTCTGACTTGAAGCCTGTGAACGCTGGTGTCCCGCAAGGGTGTGTGCTTTCTCTGACTCTTTTTCTTCTGCATATTAATGACATGCTGCATACCAATAGCGCCATTCATTGCTATGCGGATGACAGTACTGGGGATACACTTTACACCGGACGTGCTAATTTCTCTTTGGAAAACGTTATTGAGAACATGTTAAGTCATGTCTCAAGTTGGAGCCAACTATTAGTCCAAATTAACCTCTCTAAAACACAAGTTTGCACGTTAACCGCAAAAAAACGTCCCTTTGCCGTATCCCTCAGTTTTGAAGGTACTCCCCTTGATGCCAAGCCGACTGTCGGAGTCCTTGGCGTCGATATCTCGAGCGACGTTCAGTTCCACGGTCATCTGCAGCGTTTACTTTACACAAATTACTTCGCGCCGATACAACGCGGTCACCGCGCGGCCACCGCGCTATGACTTTTGACCGTTGGGTAGTTCTCAGAAACTCGAACGTTGTTGCCTAGTGAATAGAGTTTACATTCGGTTTTAATAACTACATGAGAATGTCAATCGCGCGGCCGCCACGCGACGGCTGCAAGAAAATTTTCGGGTCGTGTGTCTGCGCTCTAAGGAAGTTGTTTAGAGACAGGAAACTTAGTAAATTTACCGCCCATACAATTTTAAAAGGAAAAACATAACAAAAGTCCTATAAGGTCCTAAAAGGTTATAAGAAGTTTACTTTGTGCGGAATTGGAGCTCCTAATTCACCGATTTTTCTATATTTAGTAACTTCAGTAGTGTTATTAAATAATAAATTCATACATTGGTAAAGCGTTAAGTGACGGTTTAATATTAGATTTGATGTCCTAAATTAGTTGTCAATGAGATTCACGAATATTGAAGAATAGGTATTAACTCACCGTTTAATATACTTAATGTGTTTATCATAATATGTTAAGTACGTTCTATAAAGAAAAAATGTTATTACTAAATGTTAATACTATGTACTTTATTATGCTTAGTATTAACATTTAGTAATAACATTAATGTAACTCTAACGTCTTTGGATCACTTCTTACATACATACATACTATGTACACCTACCTACCTAATATACGTATATCAAGAACCATGTACTTACTTTAATAGATTCTTGTTTATATAGGTAATAATACTAGTTTTAGATATATATTTCTGCTTCCATTATTATAATATTACTTTAAGACTTGTTTATGATTCACAAAATTCAGATTTAAAAACGGCGTTTACGAGGAAAACAAGTTATGAAAACATTAGTTACTAAAATTCAAACGAGTATTTTTTTAAATGTTTGGCATAAATTGAATCGAGTATTCTTCTTTACAATGTTTTTGTGAGGAGAATACACTGAGTGTCAGTAAAATTGATTAGAAACAGGAAATTTTTAACAGAAATAAATATTGTTATGAGAAGTGACATAACATTTAACGCATATGTAGTACATATGTAACATACGTATGTATGTTACATATGTAGTACATATGTATATGTTTTTTGTTTATGTGTACTGACTTGAAGTATGGACGATTCCGCAAAACCGGATTTATTGTATGTACGACTACAATTTATATTAAGAATGTGGTTCATAAACGAAAAAACTAATTTGCGTAGCATTATAGTTTGGTTTACTACACAACAATTTTAATCCAGTTGTGTATAAATGTATTAAAGAAAATACATCTGCGATAGTATACTCAGTGACAACATGGTGGCAACACTTTGAAAACTTAATTTTTTGGCAATGCCATAAACAATTTTTATGGATAAAGCAATGTTTAATTTAATACGAGTACGGTCATTTTGAAGCTAATTCAGTACATATTCAACAAAACTAAAATGAAACAAAATGTGTATTATGAATATTACAGTGAGTGCCTTAAATAATTAATATTATGAAAATAGATAGCTCTGGTAACCGCAATTACATACATATGGTAAATATGAGAATAAAATTATAGTGGCTCTTGTTTCATTTTGTTCTCTATTTCCACACTGAGCATAAAACGTGTATGTATAGTAGCATGTATAAATTATATTTACTAAATTATGACAGTGCTAACTATACATAAATATGTAACATGTGTTTTCATTTTAAGCGATTTCCAAAAAAGGAGGAGGTTCTCAATTTGGTTGTATTTTTTTATGTTTATTAACTCAGAAATCCGTCATTCATAATTGATTTGGAAAATTCTTTTTTATTTGAAAAGATACACTACTTCCAAATTTGTCCCATTTAAATTTCAATGGTATTGGAGCTTGGACTTCGAAGAGACACCAAATAACGCTAACTGTTCATAAATTATAAGCTTTATTTATGTATATTGATGATTCTCTTGTAAGTCATTGCACTTCAGAGTTGAAAAACCAGTTAATTCTAAACCGACTCTAGATTTTTATTTAGGCCAAGGTCATTCAAAAGGGACAAATAAAAAAATAAAAAAAATTAAACCGCCTTCAAAAAGAAGCACTAAAAAGTACAAAATAACTATCCTTTACTAATCAAAACTCAAGTACAAAAATAACTATAAATACGATACAAAAACCTATATAATTAAATTTGACAGTTATTGAAGTCGCTGCCAAATCAATGTGCAACAACAGAAAATCTATTACTTTCGTGAGTTTGGCACCGGCTTGCCAATGAGCCGAAAAGAATACTTACAGTAAGACTGGTTTATAAGTTTACAAGTCGGTCCACGTGCCATGAACATATAAATAATGGAATGAATTGTGTTCGGAGTTTTTGTAAGATATCGAATTCGAAATGAAATTCAAAATGTGATCGAACGGAGAACTAAAATAACTGATATAGTTTAGAGAATAAACAGGCTAAAGTCACATTGAGCCGGTTACAATTATTGAAGAACTGTCATGCTACTCTGTAAAAACTCAAATCGCCCAAGCCAGACTCCAAATGGACTGATCTTGGATACAAGTTTGTCGAGACTAAAGGTAAACATCTCAGTCGATATTTCGTCTTAGTGTATATTAATATATACATATTTTGGTTATTTATATATTTTATATTATCTTGGACGAACAAGTTACACAAGTTTTGAGTTTTTTGAATATAAATAAATGGACTAAACCTTAAAAGGTTTGGTATCGCAGTATCTTAAAATCGCAGTATCTTATAATAGTGTTATATGTACCTATTTTATTATAAGTACAGGTAACCTAGCGGTTGCCCGGGACTTCGTTTTAGTAGAATTCAATTTCTTCAATATGTACTTACTTCGTCACCTTTTGTTACCTCTTCAGAGGTTGATTTTTCAGCCACGGGACTGAGTTTACAAAAATTCCAAAAGTTTTAACAATTGCCTGCGTTATACAAAGTAAAAAGTCACGTCTAACATAATTAGTTTCTTTTTTATAGTATTATATGAATTTCAAATCTTCTCTTTTCATCATCTGTAGACGATGAAACCAGAAGAATTTTTACGTAATAAGTAATATCTCCGGAATTAATATACATTTTTTTACCCACGTTACTGTTGTTTAAAAATCACGTTATAAGATTATAAACGAATGTATCTACTCACAACTACTCACATTCTTTTAAATATGAACTTATTTAAGACATAGTGAGACTACTTCGCCGTGACAAAATTCATTCTCATATAAAATAACTATCAAATATGTATAGTAAAAATAGTGAACTCAAAGATTTTCTGAAAACGCTTTGTAAGAGTTCCGTTATATGTACATATCTTCACGCTGTATCCCCAAAGGGGGAATTAGAGAAGACGGAGCGCGAAGCATCGCAGTCATTAGACTACAAGTCCGTTATAATTTTCATTAAAAATATGTTAGCTTTTAAGTACTTACATAATAAAATTATATTTCACGCCATTTCCCATTTTAGATGGACAAAATATTAAGACGCAACAAAAAAACATTTTGGTATCATTTCTAAGAATAAATTATGTCCACTCATTACATTTCAGATTTGTAAGTTGTAACTAACGATAATAACCAGTATATTTCGAGTTCGCCGTGGGAATGTAAAGTTTCACATTCTGAAAATCGGGATTCCAATAATGTTTTTGAGTAGTTAATTATTATAAATGCGTGAATATTTCAGCCTGCTAGGGCTCCACTAGTTTACCTCAATATTCTACGATATGGCACTAGAAAAAAAAATTGTACTTAATTATTTTATGAGATGGCGTTAGAAAAATAAGTTTATGTTATATGAAAACGAACTATAATAATAGCTCGTTTAAAGTAATAAGATAGACACCTAGTAACTTTCTGTCAGGTCTCAGTGACAATTAGCAAGTAGCTTACCCATTTCATTTCCATCGCTTGGTTGACTTTTACAACCTGCGCGGGAAGATAAGCTGCTGGTACTTCGTATACATACATACATTTTATTTTAATATACACGGAGAGTTTCAATGTATGTACCAAACATGCCCGCTCAGGCAGTTCGAAGTCTTGAAAATATGGGTAAAAGTTTTTTTTACTTTTTCTAATTTATTATTAATTAGTAAGAGAACGATTGAATGCATGTGAAATATTTGTATTGTACTATCTATATAAGTATCTTAACGAAATTTATATTACTACATACTTATATTACTACTACTTATACTAAAGCAGGAAGTAAAGCACATGGCAATTAAATTAGTGATTCACATTTGGATATTGCTTTAAAGCATTATATTTGTTATACATAAGAATGTTAACTGCTAAATTCCCAAATTTGTAGCTATGTTCCGCTCAAACTCCAAAAACCACCAATCGACACGTGTTTCGCCTCTCAACGAAACATTCTCAGAATATACTTACTACCAATATTAGATTCGGTGTTGGTTGGCTGACCGAATCTGATTTTTGAAAAATTTGGGAATTTATCACATGAAATGGATTTCTGCAAGGTAACACCTGAGTCTATGATACAATAAGAATGTTAATTGTACATAATTTCTTTTTGGTACTTATGTTTTTTTATAGCGTACATAATGTATTTTGAACTTTTCATGCTGATTTGGTAGAATAAGAAAAATAAGTAAATGTAAAAAATATGTGCCAGCCTATCTTCCCGCGTAAGTCGTAAAAATCGATTAATAGAATTAGCACTTGTTCTTAGGAACTTGCAGTGACGACTTTAGCTTTTTGCGAGCAAAGACAGAGATTTTCTTCAGCACCAATCACGGGCAACTGCCCGGGTTGTCCGCTCCCTCCCCGCGCCCCTTTACTTTCTGAAAATAGTATTGCCATTAAAATAAACAAAATCTACGACGTACACTTAAAAAAAGGACTTTACGAAGAATTACTATTTTAATATTTTTCTTTTATTTTTAATTGTATTTTTTAGTCCAATACACAGTGTCAGTGTATTAGTCTAGTTTGGAAAAAAGGGTAACGCACTGACCGAGTGTTATATTGTTATATTACACGAAACGCGAATAACTTTTGATTTTTAATTTCGTAGGTATATTAACCTAACCAAAAAGCAGACGAGTATGTGTCTACAGGAGTTGAAATTGTAATCTAAACCTCTTCCAATTGATTTAAAAATTTGAAAAGTATGAATTTATTTCTTTGGATTTTATCTATAATGTAAAAGATAAAATCAGAAAACGATAAAGTGTTCACCTTTGCAAAGCGATGAAATTCTTAGCGCCTCTGGCCTTGGCTTCCGAGCAGGGAGACTTCCGGGTGACCGCCCGGAGCGTCATCTAAAGCCGGCGCTGGGAACTTGAATAAACAATGAACTAGGATCTAGCAACCTGTTACTGTCTAGTTGTGCCACTGTCTATCTGTATGCCAAATAAGTGTGATTTTACTGCGCCTTGATGCTCTGTTAATCTCGAATGGGAAAATGCGTGAAATAGTGTGTTTATGTACATATATTTCATTCATCTAAGCAAAAACATATGAGTCATACCTACTTAAAAATGCATGTAGGCAATGCTTAACTTTTACTGTAGGTCAATATTTTTACTTATAAACTTGATTTGTAACGTATTCTTGTAGGTTGATTTTTAAATTTTATTTTCTAAAAAAAAAGGTTTAAATTATTCTCTTTTAGATATCATGTAATGTTACCGACCCTAGCCTTGTAATTTGTAAACCTTGTATGACTAGGTAGGTGCATTCGTTCACGGTACGATGACGACAGCAGACTGGTCTGCCTCTACATTAACACCGGTTTTTGCACTGACCTTGCCGGTGCAACTATTGTATAATCACACACAATGAGTGCTCATATCATAATTCTTAATATACATAATGTAATAATTTTATATAATTTTTTTATTTACGTACCTACTCGACTGCTCTCGAGGGAAAATAAAGTTTTCCGGGTATGATGGTTCCTTTGACGCATCGTTTAAATGCACATTTAGCTGAAACGGCTTGATAGATTTTAAATAATGAGGTGTTATTACATTACTCTCTCAGCCAGGGGAGCGCTGACCAATATAACATTTATTTATGGCCTCGTTGAACATCAATTGTCGGAATATTAAAAAAATAAAGCGTATATTATAATTTATGAGTATCGTATTTTACCAATGGACAAATACTTTAATTACGTTTCAGACCAAAGCAAGACATGAATTACAATAGCATAGCATACATGTAGACACATCCTACATATTATAATACCTACATATAATCATAAATTTGATATAATCATTAATATATACATATTTGGATGATACGAGTATTTTAGCGTAGTAGCTATTAACATTTTGATTCAAAGGCACCAAAGGCTAAGTCAATATTAAGGGGATGAGCTGGATTGTACATATTTCGAAGACGCGTCTTCTTGTTCAAATATTATATCCAACAAGGTTAATAAAACAATAGAGAAAAGAATAAGAGCTAAATGAGGGGATAATCTCGGAATTAGCGAAGGATGCTGCTAGGGGGTGGCAAAAGGGAGAAGGTACCTAGCTAACTGCGAACATTGGCGTTTCAACGGTACGATATTAGACTAAGAGGTGAAAAGCTTTATTAAGTTTATGACTACGCCATTCAAGTTTTAACAATTACATTTTTATATTCTGCCAATATGCAAACAAATTCTTAAGTACGCGTTAATAATCTGATTGGTATTATTTTTTTACGAACGAATTTTGCTTGAATTTAAATTCTTCGTAAACAAACTTAGAAGTTATTCGTTGCCTCTTGTTTTTATTTTTGTTGAATAAAATTTTTTATACATTCTGTACAAAGTAGATAAGTATGATTTTATATTGTCTATCTAACAAATAGTTATTATTTTTAATTTACAAGTTATCTAAAGTTGTCACGCTATTTATGTACAGTATACCTATTATGATTTATTACATTCTAGGTACAGAATAATGAAATAAATTGAGATGTCTTGTAGATCCCATACTGTTAAGAAATTTCAGGACAGCTACCTAAACAATGAAAAAACATTAAAAAATACTACACCAATAAAGCAAGATAAAACAATCTCATTCTTTAACCGACTTCAAAGGAGTAGGTTCTATGTTTGCCTGTATGTATTTTTTTATGTATGTTCACCGATAATTTATATTCGATCATCTAGAGATTTCTTAACGACTTCGACCAGATAGAGATGCCACGAATAGTGATTTGGCCGAATATCGAACATTTGGCCACGCTCCTGGCGAATGCACCGAATATTTATTCGGCAGCCGAATGTTCGACAAAAGATGTATACCATTCAGGTGTGACCTGTCACATTGCGGTACGTGTGTGGGTGACGTTCGTTAGCTACCATTTATTACCGTTAATCGTTTTGTATTCGTTTGCTACTAATAAATGCTAAAAATATTGTTTTTATTTATCACAATTTACCACTAATATATTTTAAGCATTAAAGTAATAATTTGTGATCAATTTGTTTTCTTTTCGTGATTCGATATTGGGCCGAATACCAAATAGCCAATATCCAATATTCGTGGAATTTCATTAGAAATTCAAATAGATCAGACTGGATTGCGGTTACGAATACAACATATAAGTGAAAATAGAGTTAAATAAATAATGTAATTATTATGTATTTAAATTTATAGGTACAGCGATACTTTGATTACAACACAAAAAAATCTAATAAACTTGCAACTATTATTCGTAAAATATATTAATAGCATATAAAGTTATTAAAACAATATTTTTAATTAGTAAAATTAATTGAAAAAATAATAGTCTTTACATAGTTCTTACCCTTTAAATACATAATTGTGTACTTGTTACAACAAAAAGCATAATGGTATATTACTCGAATAACATTGTTTTGAATAGGCGTAGTGATAATGAAAAATGTTCACTAATTTTGATTTTTAACTCTCCATATTCTCTAATATAATAAAAAATATGTGTGAATAAAATATTTCGATATATCAAGTAGCTGCCGAGTGAATTTTAAAAAAACAAATGCGCAATTCCGGCATTCCACCGGCCGGCGCACGCTGCGTGTGACGTCATAGTTTAACACTCGCTTAGTCCGTCGCGCGCTCCCGTATGTGCCCGTAAGGTCGCTATAAGTTTTCCCAACAAAAAACTATAAAAAAACCCCCCTTTCCAAAAAATTCTCCAAAAAGGCAAAAGATAATGTACATATGTATGTACCTTTTAAGTTTATGATAGTTCTAATATAAATAGTAGTAATAATATATCCAAGCGACGTCGCATCGGGGGACCGCTATGTAAATTATTAGAATTTAAATTTCATACCTACTTTATCATTTTTCGTTGTTTTCTGTTTTCACTTTATCGATTTATTTAGCGGGCCCCGACGCGATGACTCTTGAATATATTACTACTACTATTTATATTACAACTTATCATAAACTTAAAGGGCCTATGGGTAGGTACCTACATACATATTATTTCTTTTACTTTTTAGAGGTTTTTTGTTTTTTGATTTTTAGAGGCGGTTTTCAAATTTTAAATTCAAGTTTTGTTTCATGCTTTTTAAACACGCTGCGATCGACGCTATCCCCACTTTCACATAAATACTTTCCGGAACGATAGACGAAATTGGGGACGAGATTTTGCCTCGCCGAAATCTGCGTATTCTGGCAATAGTTGTCTGCTCCATCACCAGATCCTGATCACCATCTATCTATTTATTTATAAACTACTAGCGACCCACCCCGGCTCCGGTGGATAATTATCGGTAGATAATTTTTTTTTCTAATAAATTATAGCCCATGTTATTTGCTGATAATGTAGCTTTCTATAGGTAAAAGAATTTTTGAAATCGGTTGAATAATTTTTGAGTATATCCATTAATAACATACAATAGAATTTTTTCTCTTTATAATAGTAAGTAAAATAAAAAAGGATAGATTCATTAAGACCATTCCAATGAGCCCAAACATGATACCTCTACTGTACCTAAGTTGGTGAGGAGTTGGGTATCCTGCTGATACCAAGTAATGCTGCAGCATTAGGGTAAGGTAATGATGGGTCATAGAAATTTATCAAGAGTTTTTCATATTTTTCAATTATGTTTCTGAAATTTTTCCCATATTTTTCTTAAAATTTTTCCATGTTTTGAAATATTTCGGAAAATTATCCATCACTAGGTTAAGGTTACCATGTTATTGTAATATCATTGAAGTTATATGTTACTAAATTTCGAATCGATCAGACTGGTTGAAGTTGCTTACATCCCTTCAACAAATAAAAAGGAGCTGATGATCTTCAAACGGCTGAACAGATTTTTTGAAATCATGGCTAAGAACACTCGATCAAATCACCTTTCAAACAAAAAACTAAATCGAAATCAGAAATCAAAGAAGAGCAAAATAACATCTTGTGCAGATCATTTATTGAGTACACTTAATTGAATACACACTTCAACTTTACGTTAGTAACTAATTAATCTGTGCTTCAACTATGAACGTAACAGCAGAATAATGCAAGAAAGAAACAACAAAATACTACCCATTAATCATTAAATAAATATATATATCATTCTCATTGCATTTTTTAAAACGAAATTAGAAATTTTCATTAGAAATCAACATAGAAATATATAAATATATAAAGACAAAACAATTCAATACCATTTTCTCCTCTGTTTTTAACCTGTTTCTGTTTAGTAGGTATTGACGAGCTTGTGTTATCAAAAAAAAAAATGGGAAATAGTTATATTAATATGTGAAGAGAAAACTTCGGAGACCTATTTAAGAATATAGCGCGAATGTGTGAAAGAGAAAGAGTGTCAGATTCGGCATAGTTTTACATTCATACTGCCAATGCCGAAAAGAGTGTCAATGTCAAACTTATAATAATAATTTGTGATCATATGTGGGCGTGTAAGCAAAAAAGATCCAGTGGGCGGCATTTAGTTTCCGAGATATACGCAGTTTTGTAATTGGGTGAAAAAATGACATTTTGCGATTTTAATTGATTAATTTTTAATGACTGCCCCGTGGGGTATACAGCGTGAAGTATGTATATATTAATTAAAGCTCAAATATCTACAAGTTCATATAATAAATTACTTTATATGATGTTTCTAAGTAGAAACAAACAAGTAGAATTGTGTTTTTTTCAATCAAACTTTAAAAATGCTTTTTCTCAAAACAAGCATTTTCAGAGTTTAAACTTTACATGTGTGATAAAAAAGAAATATGCCAGTTTTAAATATTTTTTTAATGCTTATTATCAATTGACTATTCTAAATTCCGAATCTAGTCTTAACTCAATACCCCACTACTGGACCGTTTTTGTTTGGACGCCCACATATGTATATATGTAACTTCCTTGGATCAAACCACAGGCCAAGACACTAAGGGACATAGCCATAATAAGTTACCGCTCTTATCACCATGTCAAACCAATTATCGTGTCTCTTTCTATCTCATTGACCGTAATCACAAGTAAAGCAGTTAGCTATAGTAAGTACGGCAACCTCGCACTGTCGTTGTAAATCGTGTCAGATTATGACAGACTTTACGTACATTACTGAAATAATTATTTGCAAATACTTGTAAATCTTAAGTTTTGGCTACTAATATTCAAAAAATTTAAAATATGTCATATTCAGCTGTGTATTGTTGTACTGTGACCCTCCCCACCAAAAAAAGGAACGCTCTTAAAACAAATGCTTCGTCCTTTCATGTCCAGTCCATATTCTTCGTCCGAGGATCAAACAGTCGCACAGATTGAGAAAGTTTATATTACAAGTTAATATTTATATTTACGGTCGAATTTATACCACCGAGCGTGGTATTTATTGGTGGTGGTTTACCTTAAGTAAAAATTAAATGCACTGGTCGTTTGTAAGCCCATCACTTGAGAACGGCTGAATAGATTTGCTTAATTTTTTATTAAATGATCATATTTAGGTAGAATAGTTTTCAAGGAAAGAAAAATTGGAAAAGTTGTCCGGAAAATTTCAAAATTAGGGACCAACTGAAAAAACCTTATTCGTGGGATTTTGATTTATGGATAAGATAACGTCTGTCGATTCAGTTAGTGAAAACATATTGTTTAACTACTTAGCTTGTTCCGCAGTTTCCCTTATGATGCTTTTGTTGTTATACTTACTAATTCACTTTTATCTAGTCAAATGTTCACTGTAATGCATGCACTAGATATATTCATCACGAGTTATTTTATGCATGTGTATTTTGGGAGACAAATCTTTTCGTGAATAACATCCACGTACACAATTAGTACTCAGCTTACAATCCTATATACAGCACCTAATGAATGAAATTTCATTTAGAGTTCTATTTATCACATCCAAAAAGTCAAATCAGAAGTCCAATCGAAATCGTATTTATATGCCAAACGATAAATGTAAGTGCATTAATAATAAAGTAATATAAGGTAGATCGATGAATACAGGTAATGAGTAATAACTACAGAATATAATATCATTACTATTGTTAACATACACACATATTACCACAAAATGTATATTACCTACTGTGTAAGACCTACTGAATACTATTACCGTGCCGTAAGAGTATTGTATTATAAATAACCCGATGTTTTTATAAATTCTACTGAAAGGAGAATTTATTTTGTAACTGTAAAAGCTCTCGTAACAGCTCGTAGTTTGTATTATTTTAGGAATGGCAAGTCAATACAGATGAGTATAAATTAGTCCCACGTTTAGAGAAAGCGTTAACCTTTAAGTCACATTTTCACGTGAAATGAATTACGGACTTTCGTTTAATAACGATAATACTACTAATTTATCATTAAATAATCCCTTTGAAGAATGTTCGACCGACGTATGATGAGTTGAAGTGAGTGAGTGAAATGAGTTTAAGTGAATTACATCCACGCACATTATATCATGTATGTACCTACATACATGATACAATGTGCATGCACAATGAAACATTATTTTATAATTATAATGTACGTATGTACCATAGTGTACGTTAAACATCGATAGTCTATCGATAGTAATTTATATTGATATCGATAGATTATTATTATATTTTACCACTATTTTTCCAACTTTATGAAATATTTCATTCATACGTTCTTTCATTTTTGAGGAATTATAAAAAATTATAACAGTTATCAAGCCGTACCTTTTTTGGCTTTTCGAGCAAGCGTAGTTCGCAGTAAGTAAAGTAACTTAACACTGCCTGACTAACAGACAAAACACAGTCTAAACCGCAAGCTTATTATTATCGCGCGATATTTGCTGTCAAAACGAGAATTCGTATAATGTAATTATATAGTGGCGCTATATCCACCGTGAAAAGTGCATTTTACGCTCATGGCACAATAGACATGCAATCGTCATGATATCAATATTTTATTATAATTAGTCACTGGTCGAGTAATAATCGCGTGACTGTCGCTGTCTGCAAATTTTTAGGTAATAGCCCCGCCGGTGGGTCTACATCTAGAGGTACGAAATTTTGCACAGGATTTCCTTGTAAAATTTAGGTGAGCGTGAGAACCCGTTTGTACATAAATAAAGGTTGAGAAAAGTCTGAATATGTTCTCGTTAGGAATGATGCATATGGCCATATTATTTAAAAGACATTGGCCAGAGGTAAGTATCTAGTAAAGAATAGTTCTATTCTAGTCTATTTTATCACGACATACTTCAAATCTTTGTTTGTGCTAGCTGCAAGATTCACTGTGTAGTCCACACGTGATCGCAATGGATGCCGAATGCTATTGACAAGAATTACCTAATCCAACAGTTCCAGTCATCGCAGGTTCCGTCTAAAATACCTACACATTATGTTCATTCCGTTCACTAATACTTAATTAAGTTCGTGCTGGTTATTTATTTTAAAAATTGAATAAAAGCAGTCTAAAATTTTACAAGCAAACTTTAAGAGCTATTTTTGATTATAAGTCATGGAAAGGACGACTTGTTCGTATGTCATCGCCAGGTATTTTGTTATATCTGAAGGTAAAATTTCCACTAGCACGGATAGTCTCTACACTGAACTTTAACATTCAGAAAGTAACTGTGATCGTTAGTGGTCGGTTCAAACTCAAAAATTCGATTCTCGGCCAGTGAAAATGATTTTTGTTAAATGCTCTTGAAGTCTACATATTTTTAACTGTTTCTCCACTCGGGTTTAATGTATTATATCCATATTATGAGCCTGCAGTACTTACTTTCGGTTTATACAATTAGCGTAATTCTTGGAATATATATGACTGACTGGCCCGTTGGCGCAGTGGCACACACGTCTGCTTTCCAAGCTAGGGTCCCAGGTTCGATCCCCGGTTAGGTCAATTTAGGAAACGAACTTTTCTAAATTGGTTTGGAGTCTGGGTATTACTGGGAACTCCCCCAGAGTTCGTTGTGTGGTACCCATAGTACAAGCTTACTGCTTAATTTGTGGTCACATAATCTGTGTAATTGTCTGGAGTATTATTATTATGATTATTACTTCTTTATACATATAATATGATGCCACTGATACTTCACTATGCGCATTATCCAATGAGTAAATACTTCACCAATATTTAGCAAACTTTTGTCGTAAAACCTTTTTGAGGTCGTGTCTCGTAGCATACCCTCATCAATATGCCAAACATTATCTGCTAGCAGTTCGCTCACGGGATTTTTTCTGGGATAGGAATGAATCAGGCGGGTTTTAGATCTTCTAAATATAGTGTACTTGACCTGGCTTTGACCTATCCATAGACGTTTTTGCCGCCAATGAGGGCATTCTCCTACGATAGGCCGTTTTCCCAGAATGGGTTGCAGTAAAGGGCTTAGGATAAAGAAGACAAGTCCGTAATCATTAGAAATTAGACGTTATCCAGTTAATATAGTTCATTATTATTTATATTGAAAAATTAAAAGCTCTTTGATATATTGAATGTTTGCACTTGACTGCTGCTTCTAAGACTGATACCATATATGTGTATCTAATTCTCAGTGGAGACTGTTTAGTGTTCAAAGCAAAGAATGTGTGATTTTAACTATGTATAATCTTGTTTGTTTGAATATAAAGCGTATTCTTAAAGGAAGCAGTATGTTATTTCCACATTAATATTGTTCTTCTACAATAATATTATATTTTGAAGCTTTGGGTGGAAGATAGCTAAAAATATATATACAAATTGGTCACTTGGGGTGGATATAAAGTAACACCGGTATCCGTGCAATATGTTGTTGAGACAATGTATTGTTTATTTATTTATAATCTTATTTATTTAATTTTTTTATAATATTGCTCGACGGAATCGTACTATGACCGCCATGATGTTGGCTACGAGGCTCCACAGCTCTTTAGGCTTGCCGATAAGTAACCAAACCATCCGAAATCGTTTACGTGAAGTGAGTCCGCGTTCCCGAAGGCCGCTGAGAGTTCTGTCTATAGCACCCTGCAATCGTAGGGCCCGTTTACAATGGGCTCGCGAACACAGAAATTGGGAGGAAGAAGACTGGCGTTGTGTTTGCTTTTCCGATTAATTTTGTTACGGTATAAGGCCGGATACAAGACGTACTTGAGTTTGGAGGACCTCTGGACGTCAAGAACATTTGAAATTTTGTCAGGAAGTTCATTCATATACAGGGGGAACAATAATGGTTTGAGCCGGTATTTGAATCGGTGGAAGAACTGATCTCATTTGGATCAGGGGTAACCTCAATGCTCAGATTTACGCGGAGAGGATTGTTTCAGACGTGATCATCCCTCTGCGAAGCCGGTTGGATGATTCGTTTCGACGAATGCACGACAATGCACGTCCACACACGGCTAGAGTCGTAACACGCACTCTTGCCGACGCTCGCATCAACGTTCTGCCGTGGCCTGCTCTATCGCCAGACCTCAACCCAATTGAGCACGCATGGGATATGCTTCAAAGAAGAGCTCTGCCAAGTATGGATGCCGTGCATACCCCACAACAACTTTTTGACTTGTTAGAAAGAAGTGGGCGGCCATTCCTCAATGTGATTTTGATGAACTGATTTTAAGCATGCCAAATCGCTGTGATTGTGTAATTCGTGTCAATGGTGGAAACACAGATTATTAATTTTTTTATCTTTACAACAAAAATTTAAAAAATCCTCATTTTTGCCTTTTTTTTGACATTTAATTGACGACATTAACTTCGGTTACTTTCCCACAATTTGAAAAAATTGAAATTTTTCTTAATTTGTACAAAATATAATATAATAAGTTATAGTTAAGTTAATAAGTATATAAGTAAGTTATAGTTAAGTAGTAACTAGTAATAAGTTAAGTTAAGAATAAGTTGTTAATTTAAACATAGGAATTATAGTAAGAAGCCAGTCTGGAAGACTAGATTTGATAAATATTAATTGGATAATATTTTATAGTTAAAAATGTACTGGATCCGTAGACACTTTTGATGTGTGTAGAAAAAATTTTCGTTATTTTGCAGTTCAGAGACTGTACATGTGTCTCTATAAATAAAGAAAATATAATTATGGTGACGTTATTAAGCATGTATGCATAAAAATAAAATAAATAGGTAACTTTCCATAAAATTAAATTACCTAACAACTTTATAGCACTTTACAATGACTAGATAATCTATCAAATGATTACATCAAAATCGTATAGAAAACTCATATATTTAATTAACTTTGATATACACATGAAGTGCTAGGTTAATGAATGTATAAGACATAGTATTGCTAAAAGTATGGACAAATGGAACAGGATCAGATGCAGATTACTTTCAAGTATCTTGCCTTTTATTCGACCCGAGTTATTAGAACGTGTAGGTCAAATTTTACAACTGCATTCCAAACCAGTTCCACCTAACTGTCGTCAGTCGGTTGGGTTAGGTAAGGTACGAAATTTCGACCCAACCTAACTAACGATTGAGTTGAAAACTTGTACACACTTTGAGTAAAACATTTTTTTTAATTTTTTTCAATATTTCGGGTACATGGAAAGAATGAGTGATGTGTGTGAGTGAGTGAGAATGAAAGACTGACTAAGTAAATCTACAGAGCGACAGTGAGTGGTAGAAGCCAAAGAAGACCAAGGCTGACTTACGAAAATCAAATAGCCAGTGTAAGCTGACGGAAATATCAAAAGCACCCACATACCTAGGCGAAAACACGTAAGGAGAATGACGAGATTCGAAGAGGCTAAAGAAGTATGTAAGGACCGCGAAGCTTGGCGCTCCGTCCTCTCTGACTACTCCGTTAGTGATACAGCGCGGAGATAGATAATGTATTAATGTTTTTTTTTATAATTTGAATCCTATGAATGCCAATTTTATCTTTTGTGTTTCAAAAGATATGACAAATTTTCGATTGTTTTCATTAGATCGCAATCTATAAACCAAACCAATACTGAAAAAGGAGTAAGGCTACCAACTTAATTATTTTTTTCAGGTGGTTATAGGAAGATATGCCTTTTCTGCATCAGTACTTTTATGCAACTAGTAAACATGTGTCAAGTAAAGCAGAAGAAAATCTTTTGAACCGCCTAAATGAAGTTGGGTTAATTTATAGGGTTAAAATGTTTCTATATTTGATTTGATTCATACTTTCAGTGATAAATCGGTTATTCCAAAATTTTAATTACATAAATCAAATGTTTTACTTTTGAGTAACCGCATTCGTTTTTATAACGACGTTCCTCAGGAAATTACTTAATTAACAGAGAATAAATTTAGATTGGTTATAAAACGTACATTGATTAAATAATCATACTGTATTATAATAAACGATTTCATTGAAGATAAAACAATAGTCTGGAAATGATCTTCTCTGCACATGCATTTCCTGGCATAATGAAAATATTATATTTTAATAAACCTTTTGTAAAATGAAGTTAAAAATAAGATACCAAACTGAGTTTCTTGTCGGTTCTTCTCAGTGTCCAGGTTTTATATTTGAACCGAACTAAAATAGATTTGACGTTGAAAAATACCTTGTAATTGGGTTCAATTGAATAAATTGATTTGACTTTGATTTTGACTACAGAATCCTGTAGTCAAAATCAAAGTCAAATGAATTTATTCAAGCCTAATCAGGCTGTAGACTCAACTTGAGGCCGTGTATTTTGAAATCGCTGAAATGAATTTTAAAGATGGTAGAGCCATGCTGCATTGCAGCACGAATAGGGCCGGCTCGCCCGTTGAAATACCACTCTCTCAAAGAATATCGGCGTGAAATAACAGCAATCTATTGCTGTTGTGTTTCGTTCAGTGAGTGAGAGTGCAGGTGGCCCATCACCCCCTCCCCCTCCTTTCCTTATTTCCCTAAAGGCCGACAACGCGCCCGTGATCTTCTGGATGTTGCGGGTGTCCATGGGTGGCGGTTGGTTACTCTCCATCAGGTGACCCGCTAGCTTGTTTGCCCCCTCTTTTATAAAAATAAATCACAAATAGTCTTGATGTCTAGAATTAAGATTTTCCTTTATAAATATCAGAAGACAATGTTTTAATTTTGTTTTACTTGCCAGTGACTAAAAAGAAGAAAAAACAAAAATGAAACTATGTATATGATTAAATGAGCGAGACATTGAAAGAAAAATATTAAGTATTAGAAAAAATATAGGTAGGTACCTAACCACAGAACAGCATTTCATAAATATCTTTTAACGATGTTATATATATGTATGTACCTCTCTATCTTAGAGCTTCACGTATTTTTCTCATACATGATAATATGTATTTTTGAGGCTTTCTCGTTTGGTTGAAAGAAATAGCTGAATTATTTGAGCACATTGCAGAAGTTAATAATTAATTAATGAAATAATTAAAGCAAATGACTTAAAAAAATCTCGCGAGTTCATCTCAAAATATTACGTTTAAAATTAATTTTTCAAATATTTGACTTTGGAACATTAGTGAAAACAAACAGCAACTTATTTTCCACATAGCAATCAAACTAATTTGGCTTAATGTGATGTACTTAATAGTTCCATCTCTTCGCCGATCTATTTTTGGTTCGGAATAGATTTACTCACTTAAATACGCTTCTTATAATTTTGTATACTAATCTTTTCTTTTGTGATATTCATTGAATCAATTATCTACGTTTCAAATGTATTTTATGGCAAACAAATGGAGAACAGCATCAAAATAATCGCAAGAAGAATGACAAATCAATATAATTGTTTAACTTCTGTGGACAACAACACGACGGCAAGCACATTATGATACGAAAACCAACCGGAAGTGATTCCTCGTTCTATTTATTATGGTACATTGTTTTGTGTTCCTGTCATCGTTGATGCAATTTTTACACAAATGCAGCTACAAGGCGTTTTTTTCGTAATGCAATAGCCACTTGAACACTGAGAGACTGAGTTATGTGGGGCTTTCGAAGAGCTACGGGATCTCATATTATATTCATAACCAAAAATTAACATCGTTTTATTACATTACACACTGTGCACCTATCAGGCATGTAGTTTTTCGAACCTTGACTATTATTATGGCTCTAAAAGTAATACACAAATGTGTAATCAGCAATATAAAATCATGTGAATGTAATTGCAGGTAAGGAAACGATCTAAATTGGATAATTTTTCAACCTTTCGTAAATTTTATTCTTTGATATTTCTGCGCGTTTTTATTATTATAATTTTCTTTCCACTCGTTCGCTCTTTGATGTTTGAATTCTATATCTCGCAATCAAGTCAAGTAGATGATGATGAAACGTTGGTAGGCACACCGGCCGTTGATTTTAGGTTTACCTACTTATATTTAATTTGTGATAATATACATTTTTAATGTTATTACGAATTTACGATAAATATTGTAGTGTAGTTGTGTGGCTTTCACTACTTTTGACTTTTATTGAAGTATAGATAGCGTCATGGCGTGAAACATTATTATTTTCCAATACCCTCGTAAGTACTATCTGATTACTGTAAAAATGAAATGGAAGTTTCTGTGTGATTTCGACGTAAAGGCTTTTTTTTAAACTCATACTAGTTATGCATTTGCACGTTATCAAAACCCAAACACGCGTTTTTTAAATTTGTATCTGTTTGTCTGTTTGTCCAGGCTAATCTCCGAAACAGCTGAAATTATTTTACGGCTTTTATTGGCAGATTTCATTAGCTTGGGCTAATGAAACCTGCCAAAGGCTTTTTAGATAGTAATTTTGCCAAATTTTTGTCCCCAAAAAATAGTGAATTTAACAAATTGAAACCGCGGGAAATAGCTAGTAATTCAATGATAATAACACAGACAAATTCAATGTTTAATAGCCAGCCGTACTGAAATAATTTTTAGTGCGTTGTTTTTAAACAAAATGGCGACAGATTTGGTGGCGTTTATGAAACGTATTGAGTACGAAACGTATCTTATTATTGAAATACAGGCGTGTTAGCTTATTTTGGTTGCTTCATTTCTGAAGTATCGATGCGGAGTCGTATCTTTATATGTAATTCTAGATTAAGTAGATATGTATCTGATATGTAACAAATTATATTTGTATTGGTAACTAAGGCTTAAGGACTCGATTCAGGATACATTCGATCAATAAGATCGACTGCCGATTAAATCACTGATTTCTATCATAATATGTACCCTAAATGACTAGTCATATTCCGCCAAGAGGTCCAACAGTAAAAAGCACTGTAGAAACATATTTCATATTTCTGGAAGCTTTTATTCGTTTGTAATAACAAAATTCAACATCTACTGAATGTATTTAGATGGATTTATAAAGTTACACAATTTAGTCGCGACTTGTGACATCAAATTACATCGAGGGACATCGAGAAATTGAGAATAGAAATACAGAACACTATGAGTAATAGTTAATAATATAGACCACGCAAGTGAAGTCATGGATGGTAGTAGTATTATAAAAGAAATTATGAATCATTCCCAGCCTGTAACTTACGTAAATAACATTCGCGTTCTCTTCGCGGACTTTCCTATAATATTAAACGGGATATAACTACCTAATATTGGTTGCAGATTTTATAATTTATACCTACATTCACATCTTATTAATATATTTTTATTAAATGGAAGACAGGTATTATATTATTATAGAGTAACTATAGTAATATTTTCCTCATTTATAACCTGAGTACTTTTTTGATTTTCTACTTCGATCTGAAGATACATATCTCAGGAGCTTTCGTGATATTCTCTTTAAAATAAAATAACGCAACAATGTTATTTTTGTACCTATACCTAAGTTAAGTTATTTTTATCCACCTGCTTAACCTCTATAACCTTAAATAAATGAGAAGCCGTAACTTTTGTAAGAAGAAAATTAGTTGCTCTGAAAATTGCCTTCACCAACCGTGAAACAACGAAAATTGAAACTTCTAAATTTATAAACCTTTCATTTTGCCTATAAATACATTACCATATATACCATATAAATTTGAGTGGTTAGTGCATAACACCGCATAACAATTGCATAACATAGTCACCGCTACGTACCATATAAGTTATTAAAAATGCGTTCGTGTGTTTTTTTTTCAAAAATAATATATACATATATATATATCCTCACGCTGCATCCCTAGGGTAGTCAGAGCGGATGGAGCGCCAAGAGTCGCGGTTCTTACATACTTCTTTCGTTTCCTCATATCTCATCATTCTCCTCACACATTTTCGCCTAGGTATGCGAGAGCTTTGACATTTCCATCCGCTAACTGGCTATTTGATCTTCATAAGTCAGCCTTGGGTCTTGGTGTGCGAATGCTTTGACATTTCTGTTAGCTAACACTTCAGTTATTTGGTGTTCATTAGTCAGCCTTGATCTTCCTTGGCTTCTGCTTCTGCTCACTTTTGCTCTGTAGATTTTCTTCATCAGTCTTTCATCGCTCATTCTTTTTATGTGCCCGTACCATCTAAACATTCATTTTTACAATAACACTGTCGGGCAACCCTGCCATACTGCGTATCTCTTCATTGCTTATCCCGTTCGCAAGGGTGACACCACACATTTTTATAAGAAATCGCATTTCTACTGCATTTATAATACTTTCACTCGATTTCGGGCATATCCAGGCCTCACTACCATACAATAAAGCAGTTTGGCAGTGTTAAATCAAAAAATAATGTTCAAAAATAATGTATGTACTTATCTAATTTAGTAACATGTTAGTAACTCTGATGCTACATCGTTAAAATGCGATTCCAGTGTAATAAAATCACGATTTTCATCGATCGTATGGACCGAGAGAGAGACCAAAATACCAAAATGGATACATGTCTAATAAATTCTATTGGATGGCAGACATTAATATTATCACATCATATCGTTTCCATAAGGATCTAGGCAAGATAACAACAATTCTATAGATTTTATGATTAGACACATATATTACTTTCCGCTAGGTATAGTAACGTTATGGTATTATTATATGTATATATTGTTCGATTTCGAATTCATACTAATACTGTAACGCGATTTTAAATAATTTCTCGAAAACTAAATTGTCTATACGTTTTCATGGGTGAACCGCCGAATCATTTTAATCGAATTTAGAGACAACTATAATCCTGGGAAAGAGCATAAGCTGTGGATATAGGTTACTTTTTAATTCCACGCAAAATCGCGGACACCAACAACTAGAATTCTTTGAAGCCTGAATCAAATAGATTGTCGGTTCATAGTCTATGAAACTAAAAATGACATCTGCACAAATAGCTTTGCATTATTTAATATAAAACGAGTCATGGCGCAAATTCACAATCAATTTACAATACGCAAAAATATAATGTTGTAACTTATGCACGTAGAACGGTATCCATCACTTTAGGGTTCATAGCGGCAAACGATTCACACTTGCAGCATCGCCAACTGTTCGTGCTTGGAACCAGATGCTCGCTGCTCACGCATTCCAAGTGGAACTGAGACGAGCACAAACTGCATTTAATCGAAGCGCAACCCTCCATCGTGCGTTTACAATGTGCGCAATCCATTTGTACTGCGATCAAAAGTAATCTATTAAGCTTAACATTATCATTGAAGTTTCTTTTTAATACACAGAAAAGTGAAGTCACTTACAATTTTTAACGAAATTGGCTGGTTTTTATCCTGTTTTTTGTCTTAGAAACCAATTTTTAAATTTTTATAAAATTTTACCGATGTTTTGGAGTGACAGATGAAAGAATAATGAATGCAAATGCTGAAATGTTGTTCTTTTTGTTTCTTTTCTCTATTTAAATTCTTGAAAGCAGAATAGTTATACTTTTTAAGTTTTTAATGTCAGCCATGATTTCATAAAAACTACGTAAGTATCTATGTACTTTATTTATATTTAAAGTTAAATTTATTGGCATCTGGCTAATGAAAGTAGACACTGAAAAGCGCGGCAAATTTTAAAAATATCCGCATAGCCACCCCGAAATTTATATGAAATACCTGGAATAACCTATTTGGATACTTCTGAATATTTTTCTTCTTCTGCGTGTTAATTTAATTACCTAAGATTATAAGTTAAGACTTTTTGGCGGGAACGGAAGAAACGAGGTTGGCATTTTATTTAAATTTTTCTTTTCTTCAGAAGTTTTAAAGTACAACAGTGATAGTATATTGTGTTTTAAAGTTCCGTGTAAATGAAAAGAATGGAGTAGATCTAAATAAACAGATGTAGCTGAAGTTCTCATGTTCTTCCAAGAAGTCCTTTAAAACTTCAGTAAAGCCTACTATCACTTCACTGGAGGAGTTTTACTGATTCTACTTATTAATACGTGACATTGGCAAATGCACTAATCTACGCGCCATGCCATGAAGGAAGAAAAACGAAGATTATCAGTTGTGTAGTTCCAATAGCCTTGTCTAGTTTGGGGCAATATGAACCTATATGTATAAAATTTGTTCCCACATTATTGTGGCAGCTAGTCTATCTAGATGGCATCCATCAAAAGAAACCTAACACTCGGTCCATGATATAACTATTTTATAATTAAAAAATACTTATTACAAATGATTAATAAAAAACAACAATTTACAATTATATGTATTTTTATTGACTGTAATCAAAACTTGAATCCAACATTTCTACATGCATAGATTCAGCAGTCACTGGTGTCACAGTTTCCCAAATTAATTATTTATAAAACTTTCTAAATTTTCTTCAGTAATTCTATCTCTTTCTTTGTATCTATTTTTAACGTGTACAGTGTGTTCTGTCATTTCTTCAAATCTTCTGGCGTCACTCTTTCAAACGATTCTTTGATCAGTTTTTCTAACTCCACCGTAGTAAGCTATATTTTTACTTGCCACTAAACGTTTTGCCAAACTCCATACAAGCTTTGAAGTTATGGTTCTTAAAAACCGATGTCTCCAGGCAAATATCTATGATATATCTGCCTGGTTCAATTAACAATGAACGCTCATTCTTGTTTGTTTTAAATTCAAAGCCATTGGGCATTAATAATCGACGAAGAGATTCCCGGCATCCATTAAATCCAATACTTTCTTTTAATTCCACCAATAATGTTCGCAATGTAAGTACTTGTTTTCTGACGATATAAAATTCATTGATTTTGTAACGAATAGAATTTATGTCAAAACTATTTAGGTCAGAGACAGAGGGTTTTTGTAGCTGTTTTTTGCCTGGAGCATTCCAGACACCTTCATTTATAGCACCTTCCTTTTTTATTATTTTTAAAGTTGTAACACTCACACGTCGTCTAAGAGTGCTGATATGCTAACTCCATATTTGCCATAATTAAGTTTTTAATACAAACAGAACAAGCAAAGCTGTATAAAATGGTCAAACATGCTAACTGCGTCAAAGATACTGGTAGACCACTTTTCGGGCCTCAATAATCTTCTCTTAATAATTTTCATCTTCTGAACCATAAAATAATAATTCAGTTTTTTTTTCCTCATGAGTTCACTGGTAGGCAGTTAGCAGGTTAGTACTCTAAGGCGACGCACATCTGTAAACAATGATGAAACCAAATGATTAGGTTTTGTGCTACATTTACATCAGCAAAACAAATTTTATGTAGGTAGGTACTCAGTAAAAGCTTACTAGTGATTGAAGCTATTTCTTCCAAATATTGGTGTTGGGTTTTAATTCGATCTTCTTGCTCTAAATTAGTAAGATTTTTAATAGTTTCCACTATTTCGTCGACCCCTGCTCTATCCTCCAATTTGTCTATCAAAGAAAACAATTTGTTTTAAAATTTCAATATAATATTTACATAGGTATGGTCAACCACAGATCAAGCTATACACTTCGGGACTTTGTACCGTCCTTATCTCGTGAACGTAACTATACATTAGGGACATTAGGAACTATACATTAGGGATGTTACAGAGGTTCGATTCCGATTCCGAAAAGTCGGAACTTCCGATGGATATTACACTTCCGATTTCGACTTCATCTCCGACACTTTTCTATAGAAGGTCGAAGCATAACAGCGGCCGCGGCCGTGGTCAGCGCGTACAAATAAGTTTATGCTTGTCGCGCGGAGAACCACCCTCCTTATGTGCTTTCTGTTGATTACTCTTTCTTTTGTTCCTCTAGACTCAGTAGCAAGCCAACATCTTTTTAGTGGTGCTGGCCTAATGTACGACTCATTGAAAATAGATGGGACGGCGATAAAGCTATGAAGCCTTTGTTCATTAAATACATTTTTCTTTTCGAATGACTTCATTTGATTAATTTACCACTAGAGTACTGTTTAAAATTTAAGAAAATTCGATTATTTTTATTTTCGACGCCTACCTAAGTAGGTGTATTATATTTTGCACTGAAATTAAAGAACCGGAATAATGTTTCTATTATATTATTTTATTTTATCACACATCTCTGTTCTGCTTGCGCCTCCGACTCCAGTTCAGGTTCCAACAAACCGATTCCGATAAAACCACTTTCGTGACATCGTGACCCATCACATCTTTGCTATACATAGACGGGAGAAGCATAATTATTTTGGTGTATATTATAACGTAAAAATGTGACAGATAATAAAATTTTTGTAATATTCAAAATCATGGTTATGTAATATTTGAATTCAAACCAAAGATAACAATTTTAGCGTCAACTAACCCAAAAATATTGTTTTTGTTTGAATTCAGCGTCTGTCTCCTGTTGTTTTTCTTGAAACTTGCATATCATGCAAAACATCTTCCGTACTTCGTGTTTAATAGTTTTATTCATTTTTAATCACGTAAAATGCTGAAATAAACTTATAATAACACAAAGACAACAAAGCTGACAACAACCGATAAGTTAAAAAATTGACGTTGATGTTTATATTAGCATTGCCATGTAAAAAGTTTACAAAAAAATCGTGTGATTACTTTCATTAGCCAGATTCTAGAAATAATGACATTACTCCGAAATTGTTGTTTATTGTATTACATGCATTACATGTATTACATCCTGAGAAAAATATGTTTTAGATTTTCTAAGATTACATCAAAGAAATTACATATTCATACCCTACATATATTTAATCATCTTGCATACATCCTACCTCGGGCCAAGAATAAAACAGTCTAATACAGAGCCATAAATAATGAGTTGCCGCCTCGGATCAACTTGATTCTTGGTCCTAGGTTGCCGCTCTTAAATCGTGTGACAAAGAAAATTGGCAGAAACCCATGCAGTTTCAGTGTCGCATACAGAGTTTGCGTTTGTTAATAAAAATATCTTAAAAATATAGATCTAAGTAATTATAAAACTAAATGTAATTACAACGTATTTTTCCGAAAAGGGGTGTTACTGAAAAAGTTGGCTAAACAACCATGCGCAAACACGTGAAGTACTGGAGTGATTTAAAAAAGGAGACAAAATTGAGTTACAAAATGGTTTAATATTATTCAGCAATGTCTAGTTCGGTTCAGTAATAAGTGTTGTAAATTGTAATAAATAAAATAGATATCAATCCAATACCTACTTAAGACATAATTCACACGTGTAATCACTAATCACTGTATGTACGCTGCAGTCGCCATACCACAATATCGCCTAACGGTACATTGACTGACAAAGTACGATGAAATGTCGTATTTATTATTAATTTATTATTATGATTTTCAATCAATGCAATATGTCCTTGAAGCAGACTTAATTTAAAATAAATTACAATTGAATCACAATTACGTATCGAGGTACAAACTGTCGTACTTCGATTCCTTAGTCATTACCTCAGACACTATTATAATAATCATATCATAATAATCTTCGTAGACATAATCTTCATAATTCATGAGACGTCATTACAATTGATTCTTCTTCTTCTTTTAATATTATTGGCTTCTCGTTTATACGAATTCTGCCAGTGTCAAGTTAGAGATTCACGCAAAATTAATCACAAAATCAAAATCATCGCGAACATGCCAAACTATATACTCTATGTCTTCCAGAAGTCTGAAAAAAGGAAACACGAAACAAACATTTACTATCACCTTATAAAATAAATGTTAAAATTATGGACTGCTACATAGGAATTAGTAACATATAATTATAGCCGAATGTTGTTAATAAAGATAAAATAGGCCAGGATCTTTACAAAGGGAGTAAATACATATGATAGCAAGGATTTGAAATTAATAGGTCGAGGTATATTTGAGGGAAAAACATCATAGAGAGAATAACTTATCTTTGGACATTCGAAGAATATATGTTCAAGTGTGCCTTCGTCTAGACCACACTCACATAATGAACTATCCTTGATTCTAAGTTTTGCGAGGTGAACAGGGGTGCATACGTGTTGAATTTATACACACAATTTGGAACTGACAATTAATTGTTTCTCCAATGTTCTACAGTACGCAGATGATATTTGTCTCTATACAACAACCAAAATTATTGATGAAGCCTCTTCAAGACTAAAAACATCTCTGCAATATTTGGATTCTTGGTTGTCTGATCATGGATTATCTTTGTCCATTCCAAAAAGCAATGTGGTAACATTCTCCAGAAAGCGCTTTATTCCTGACGCCACTATATCTTATAATGGTCAAGAAGCTCCAGCTACTGATAGCGTTAAATTTCTTGGCGTCATTTTAGATTCCAAATTAACAGGCATCCCACATTTGACTTATATTAGTAAAAAATGTGAAAGAAATATTAACATTTTACGTTCATTATCTGGTGTTTGGTGGGGTTCTCACCCATTCACTTATAAACTCCTCTACAACGCGATAATACGTGGACACTTTGATTATGGTTTGTTTTTACTCGAACCCTGCAACAAAACCACACTGAGCATGATAGACAACATCCAGTCTGAGTGCCTACGTATCATAACTGGAGCAATGAGATCTTCACCAATTAATGCGTTACAGATCGAGTGTGTTGAACCTCCATTATGCCTTAGAAGACAGATGCTCTCTGATCAATTTATATTTAGAGCTTCTCAGTCCAACTCTCATCCAATGTTAACTAAATTGCACTTATTATCACAATCCATTAGAAATAATAGCCAAGGCTACTGGACTCACAAGGAACCTCCTTTCATTCTCAAAAGTTATTCAACATTTATTAAGCTTAATTTCCCAATCTTTCAGAGTGATATTAACCCTCTTTTCGATTCCCCTTACAAAGCTTTAATATTCCAGCGTGAGATTATTTTAAACTTTGGCATTGAATAAGATCGTCTATTTGCTAATGATAAATATAACCAAATTATTTCTGAAGAATGGCAAAGCTGGATACTTATGTTTACGGATGCCTCAAAATTACTGAATGATGGTTACACTGGAGCTGCAGTGTGGATCCCGAAATATAAAATAATTTTAAATTATAAATTACCTCCTATATCTTCGATTTTTACAGGAGAACCTGTAGCTATCGTGGAAGCAATTAAATATGTTGATTCTCATAAATTAAACAATTCTATAATATTTTCAGACTCCAAAAGTTGCTTACAGGCCATTCTATCAAATTCATTTTACTCCAAGCTATCACCCGTTATTTTAAATATAAAAACTGCGCTATATCACTGTCACAGTCAGGGAATCCGTGTTGTTCTTGCCTGGATACCAGGTCATAGTGGAATTCGAAACAACGAGGTTGCTGATCTTTTAGCAAAAGACGCTATTAATAGAGGTTGCCTTGTTCATTAAAGAGCATGTGTACAAGATTTACCTCATGTAGCTGCCTCGTACTCGCACTGTCAGTGTAATTCATATTCAGCAAAATATATTATTGGTATTATTTAAATGAACAAACCACTATCATAATTATGTACTAAACTACAGAGCATGGCAAATTCATTAGTTTTGCGTTTTGATATTGCTTCATTTACTGCAAGATGTAACATAATATTTTTTTATTATTTTTCTGTTTGCGCCGCTTTATAAAAAAAAGTAATTGCTTGAAAATAAACAATTGTATGTACTTTATAAAATATATGTACTTTCTCTTAGTTACAGTCCATAATTAAAACGACACTGGAACAGCCATTCTTCTTTCAAGAACAGTTCATCCGATCTTCTCTTTCCAATTTCATAGAGCGTAACCACGAGTAAAATAGTTAGAGCATCACAGAACTACCATACTACGTATATAGTTGATATATACATACGAACAAATTATGAAGTAATTTTCTAATTTTACATTCTCTTTGGTAATTTTACATTTTCCTTACTGACATTGCTGACTAAAGAAAATGTAAAATTACTACGTAGTAAGATTGAGGAATACCTTGTGACTACCATAAAGCTAAATAGACCTCCAAATGTCAAAAAAAAAAGATACCCACAATAGCCGATCTGGCGACTTGGCGACTAAAAACTTTAAAAACAAAGAAGAACAAAATGGAAATGTGTCGCCTAATATTTAAATCTGTCGATATCGATTACTTATAATTAGCGCGACGTGCAGTACTAGCAATTAGAAAAACGATTTAAACACTGTTTTGTTTAAACGCCAGTTAAACAAAACCAGTGACACCAGTTTGTCATGTCTATTCAATAAAAAGAGATATAAAATGAAATGTTTGTTTTAAAATTTCGTGGCGGCATCTATCGCGCCACATAATCATCCGGAGTTTTCATCGCACTGATGAACAAATCCATACAAGCTAGACCTGTGTCAAACGTTCATTTTCAAAAATTCTATGGTTCAAGTATTGATTTGAAAAAAGTGTCAGCCAAGCAATCCAATCAATCATTGATCCATTGATTGTATACAGATACAGTCATGATTGTATTTTTGATTGAAATGAAATATCGAACGATTGTATGGGTAATCTGATCTTTTACGATTCTGTATTATTTGTGTTTTAAAAAATAATGTGTAATTTTTTTGAATTTCACTTTGTATCACATTAAACGGCATGTCGACACGACAATCGATTAAATATCGTACAAGTACCGAGATCGAAACGGTCAAATGTTCGAATCGATGAACGATACGTTCGTTCAAATGTGATTGCAATCATCAATACTTTGAAATGATTGCAATCAAATGATCGAATCAATCACGACCGACACAGGTCTAATACAAACATAACAACAAGCCTGGCAGAAGATGCTCCTTTGCTTTAAAAACCTTTCTTCTTCTTCTTCTTACCTATTTGATAGCTTCCTGACCAGTTTTTCCTTTCTAGGACTAAACGGCGGGCTTTCAGTTTTGTTTTTTGCTTTCTACGTTTTTTTCTCAAAACTGTAAAGAACTGGTAAAGAACTAGAACTGAAGAACTTCGGTTCGAAAAGAAAACCTGCACCTCGGACCAAATATCACATGGACGGAGCATTTGCTCTATGTCCTTTTTTTGTTGATCGAGTTTCTAGATTTTTACTAGCGTGCGTGACTAGTGAAGGTCAATGACAAAACATGGCATTTTTTTTTGGGAGTACTAATAGTTAAAACACTTAAGATTTACGAGTATTTTGCAAATAATTTTTTTTCATGACCGACTCATAAGGTGGCATGAATTACACTGACAATGCGAGGTTGCCATACTTACTATACCTAACTGTTGTACTCGTAGTTTCGCTCAGTGAGACAGAAAGAGAAATGAAAGTTCGTTTGACACACGGTGGTAAGAGCGGCAACTTATTATGGCTCCGTCCATTGTGTTTCTCAGTCCGAGACCTGCACACTGACAAAAACCGATAAGAAACTCAACGAGATCATTTTTTCGACATTTTACAATCTGCCGTATTGAAACACAATATTCAGAAAGCTTTTCTAAAAAAATAGAAGGGGAATCCTTACAGTTCGTCATCCGAAAGTTGTTTAACAGTGAATCTCGTTTTTTCTTTTAAAATCTGTCAATAAAATAATCTCAGTATACAAATTTTAATTTGTGGAGTTTTTCGATTGGTACATATACCATGTCCTCCTTTTGTCAGCGTCGACATTTATGAATATTCCATTTCCCTGCACTACTTTTGCTGAACGAAAATTATGCTCAAAGTTAAAATTGTGAAATTTTCTCCCGAAAACAAGCATGGGGGCTGATGAATTAGTCTAATCACACCATAAAAAGTTTTAAAATGCAGTCTTTCTTTTGGATTTAAAACCACATATTATTTTCTGTACTTCATGTTTGTAGTGTTAGTAGTTATTGTTACCCTAGATATTGCTAAAAAATTTTTAATTTTGCTTTTTGCAATAAAAATAGGCAAAGAAACGTTCACACTGTTGAAGCAAATATTGCGTCATGAATTCGTGACAGGTGACGGGAGACACTTTATCAAAGGCAATACCAGTCTCTCTATTCTGCGAATATAGGTATTTGCCATAGATAATACATTAAAAAAGAGCTTTGTTCCGTACATTTGCTTTCTCTTGTATGAATTTGCGACAGATTGTTGTTGATTTGATTTGGACATATCCACTACATATCACTGACATATCGATAATTTGTGAAAATATACACAATTTTTATTAATTTTATACGTTTCATTCTACTATTATTTTACTTATTTATTTTTATTACGTAGATTTATGCTACTTTTAAAATACTGTATTTTTAGGACTAATATTACATCCGGTATCAGGTAAATGAGCCTTTATATATTCAAATATTTTCCTGAGATTAGTGTTCATATGTATACAAATTCTATTAAATTGCACAAAAATTGAATTCCTTAACGTTTTTTGTCTGCAGACGTGCAGGCGAAGGGGGTGGCGCACGAGTACTGCGTTCGACGCCAGATTGGGGAGATGGTGCTATTAGTGGCGAACATCTTTGGTCGCCCACGTCCGTCTCTGGAGACTGTTGTTATGTAGGCGATGCCGAGTGCCAGGTAAGCACTTATCGCGTATAGATTACTTCTCTACATAGAATTTTTATATATACTTATAATATTATGTTTACAATTAAGAGTCCACACTTACATATAAAAAATACGATCTGCACTTAGAACATAGGTATACCATAGAAATACATTTTGTACTTACTTTGTACTAAAAAAAAGCGTTTATTTCACTCAAACATAAAACATTTTCAAATAATATTTTAGCAGTTATAAACAATTTAATATCAGCCCTTCGAATACGATATTGTTGCTTCTGAAAACATTAAGGAATAATATAAATGTTGTGCTTTCGTATCCTTATAGAACGACAGACGTTTAACATTTTGTTATCAAAATCTTGGAAAAATCAATAACGGACTATACTGAGATGATTTCACAAACATTTCACTTTACTCGCCTTTTAAAATAGAACACTCGCTGTTATCCGCGACTTCGTTCGCGTAGTCTTTTATTTTGTCAGAACAACTCGTCAAAGTTTCATCACAATCAGATGAACGGTTTATGAACTCATAGACGAAAAACGTACAGAGAAACATTCATTTTTATTTATACAACACTTTCAGTATTACCCGCTAGCAAAGTTTATCAATGAAACGCCATGGCGTTCAAAAAATATATGATGTAGTACTTTATAATGAGGAAATAAAGTTTTCGTCACCAAGGACAAGATAAGGAAGTTGCAACTCCACGTGGAACCGTATAACGAGATTTTACGATTAAACATAAAACACGATATGAGACCATTTTCCGAATTTAATTAAATGTTTCTTAGTATATTTTTCTACTTCATTTTCGTTTATATAGTTCCACCTATCAAACTTTTGAAGTGAAAGGTAAATTTCTTGTACGAAACGTAATTAGTAAAAATAATGTTGTTTATGATAAACAAGATTAAAAATTTAAAAACCTTCACGTAAAATATATATATATATATATTATTATAGTGTGTATATATATGTATATTTGCAACTCAGCCATGAGAAATAGGTACCTAATCTTACAAGAGGCGAACTACTCCATAAAATACAACGTTAAGACAAAGTTAATGTCCCAACGACAGAAAACACTTTGTAACAATTATTACGTAGGTAATTAGAAATTTAATAATGGCAAACGGTCCGTCGGAGAAATGCTATCGCACCGGCCGCCGTAGCCTGACTCCCAGCACCGGCCCCGACGTTCCGTTAGCGCGTCATCGGAAGTCGCGGTTTGCCATAGTATAGTCACAGTACAAGTAAGCATACAGTATGCTATCTTCATACAAACGCTCCCAAACAACGCGCTCGAAATCTCGACATATCTCGACATACGACAGTCGCGAGCGCGCCGCGGTTGTCGTCGGACGGTATGAGACGCTCCTGCGCATTTATTGACTAAATATTATGTCAATCAAGTTTACGAGCACAATGTTCAGTGTATGGATGTTTGAATACATCTATATCGAAACCAGAAATATTTCTCTGTTGCTAATTTGTAGGAAATATATTATCATAATGATCTAGTTAATTTATTGCTGATTTTTAATTATACTGCACATAAAAAAGCATTTTTTTTGTCCATTTCCACCATACTAACTCACAAACTTTTGAAACTAGATATAAAATACTAGTAAAATTATATAAATAAAAACGTATTAAATTTGCAATAATATAAAATGAAAAGATAATATGACAATTTAATATAGTACCTATTATCAAATAAGTAACCCAAGAAAAACATTCAGTCCAAGTCTGTAGCCCTATTGCGCGTTTACGTACCAAACGATCGTAGGTAATTATCTCTAGGACACTGCCGAGATAGCATACTGTATGCTTACTTGTACTGTGGTATAGTCAAATGAGCGCCTTTTATTATTTCCACCGAGATATATATTTAAACATTCTCGAAACTGCGGCTTTCAAACAAAAAAAACCGAAGTCGGTCCTTTAAATACAGACAACGACGTCAACCTTATGTATATAATACTGCTCTCTTCTTTCCGTCAAGACAAAAATAAATATCGAATCGAACACAAAATTATTGTTTAACATTTTTATAACCTGTAAGGGAGGCAACAATTAGATAATTGACTATTGATTTTTTGATAAAAAAAAATTATGGTACATTTTTAGTTATTTGCAAGTTAATCACTTGATGTGTTTCCGTAAAGTAGCACCAGTATCTATAAAATATACTCTTATATTAAAATTTTAATATCCACTGATAATAAAATATGACTTTTTTCAGAGCAAACTTCTCAATAACTCTAGGATACTTTAGCATTTTTTTAATTCACTTTTATATCACCTGTTGAACTAATAAGTCTACGAATTTTCGTTTAGATAAAAATTCAATATAAATTAGAGAAATAAGAAATCATTATGCGTTTTTACGTAATCATGAAACATCAGATTTTTCTATTCTTTTATTAGGTAACCAAAATCGCGCGTACTTGAGCAATGAGCCAATGAACATATAGTTTTTTAGTAAGTCTACAATAATTTATTCTGAAAGTTATCGAGTAAGTATAGACTATTTTCCATGTTTCATAATCCCAATAAAATGGTGCCCGAAATCGTCGTATTAAAATGAAAATAATATAAATTATTAGTAATTTTAAAATTGGAGATTTTTATTTACCAAAAACAATGTTAATATTTTATTTTAGACTACGCATTTATTTACAATAAAATATCTAAATAATCCTTTTTAAGTCGATGCGCAAGCTCATTGCATTTACTGATTTAGTCGTGCCGGGGGCTTCTTGAGGTTGGGCCTGTGTCGCTTTGATCAAGTTTGATCTCTGCCGTTCGCTCCCGGCGCGCAGCGTAGGGAAATCGCTCAATCGAGCGCGCTTTTATGCTACTCTCTACGCCTAACCGTTTCGAAAGTTTTGATTACTGTAAGAGTGTAAGTATAGTACATGTTTTGGATTCAAAAAATATATTTTGTGTGCGATTCGTTAATTTTATTCATACATATTAGAGTTTTGTTTTGTACTATTAGTTAAAAATATTTTGATTTTTAGCAAATGGGTTGAAAAGTGAACTTACTATCACGAAAAAATCAAAGGTAAAAAGAGAAAAATGCCTTGAGCCTTGTAATTGTAACTAGTTTTACTTGAATAAATTGATTTGACTTTGTCTTATAAATTAACTAATGTCTTCAAATGATTTTATTTAATTATATATAGCGTCACGTTCTTAGTTTTTTTAATATTCGCAACGCAGTAGCTACACCTTAAAAAACCACGTTAGAAATTATAAATTTTATTTAAATAAAGACGGATAGTTACATGCTATATACATAGATACATCTCCAACTCCAACTCACACACACACAAAGGCAAGGCGCAACACATATACACAAACGCCCCACGCACACACGCACGCACACATTCACATACACTCACATATATACACACATACACACAAAGTAAATAGAGGATAAGTAACAGAAATAGTAGTTCAAAGTTCAACCTGCAATTTATCATATTTTTAATTAATGCTCTTCACTTTAAAAGACAATGCAAAATTTCTGCCTCACCCAAGGACAACTCATAAATTGCCTAAACTAGTAGTCGGACGCAAAACCTTAACTGTCGTAAAGTGTATAGGATGATAAGATGTGTCGTTATACCAAAATGTCCGTGTATGTAATGTACCAAAAGTAATACGTTAAATATGTTTACAGAGAAAATCCACTTTGCCAGACAGACAGACAGACAGACTATCACGCGGATAGATAAGTGATTATGTAAGTGTTTCGCTTTACTTTTTACGGTACTGAGCCTTAAAGATAAGTAGTACCGATTTATTCAGCTGTCGTTCTTCAGTAGACAATAATTATGCAATTATTAGGTACGCAAATGTATAAAATAACTATTTTTCCTCTGAGTCCTATCAGAATTGAACATTTTCGTGTACTGCTTGGGTACATACTACATACATATTAATATGTACTCATGTACATATTAATATGTATGTAGTATTTCCTCATGAAAATACAAACAAGGTCAAATAGCATTGTGTCATTGTCCGCGTGACACAAAGTCTACTTACGAGGAGCGTTCAATAAAAAATGAGAATGCGTACAAACTTAACAAAGTAAATACTGGCTGACAGGCTGAATTATACCTAGTCTTGCCATAAATATTTTTACAAGGAACACATCGTTTTTTTTCTAGTACATAAAACGTTCATTACTACAGTGTGCTTTAGTTTATACATTAATATAATAGCATTTTGAAAATATGAAGGTCATTCAAAATGATCTTCATTGGCCTTATTACAATCCTTTACTCGTTGTGCCCAGTTATCGATTGAAACACGTACTTTCTCCATGGGAAAATTCGACACTGCCAATGTTATGAAATGTTTTAGAGACTACAAATTATCATGGTATTTAGACCATGCCGTACTCTCTAAAAGAGACCATAAATCGTTACCAAGCGGATTAAGAACGGGACTAGATGATGACCAGTATTAAGCTCTGATGAACATTCCTTTTCAGACACACTTGTGTGGTTTGAGCTTCGTGACCCGGTGCTGAGTCTTGTTGAAAGGTCCAGTCTCGGTTATGGAACTTTGTGTTGTTAAGAGGCTTAACTACCTTCTTAAGAATCGTATCTTGATACACCTGCGCCAATGTTTTGATACTTTTTTCACAAAATATGGCTCAGTCACTCCTTGATAGCTAACACCCCACCAAACCATCACTGAAGCCGGATAAAGCCTACGTTGTGCCCTACTGACCAATTGATAAGCTTCTCTAGAGCTTTGAGCATAAACTCGCTCATTCTGCTTATTAAAATGTAGCTGGATAGAAAAAAAATTCTCGTCACTAAATAACATTTTCTGTGACCTCCCTTTGCGTGCCGCTTAAGTAGTTGTTTTGACTTTACCACCCTTTTTATTTTTAATTTATCGGTTAAGCAATGACTAGTACGTCTCTTATAAGCCGCAAGTCCCAAGTCATCTTTTAAAATACGCGATATGGTTCTGGGCGCTACATTCATTTCCCTAGATAAAATCTTTCGGTTTCGGACAGGATTTCTTCGGATTCTTTCCTTCACTGCTTTGGTCGCCTTTCTAGTACGAATACTACGTGGACGGCCAGATCTTTTTCTGTCACAAATAGAAGACGTTTCATTATACCTATCAATAGCCCGGTACACAAACATTCGACTACCACCAAGCGAATGGAGAGTTTCAAAAATTGCATTTGGCTCCATACCTATTTTGTGTAATTCTATCACAGCAATTCGGTTCTCTTTATCACCCCCCTCCATTTTAATATCACAAGATTATTTAACAAAGATTGGCGCGAAAATGAGAAAACACTATGAATATTCATAATGTCAGAATGACAGGTTCCAAATTCAAGTTTAATATTATTGTTTTTTTTTTGTAGTAACAGTATTTATGGCCAGACTGTGTATAATAGGTACCACAAAAAATGAACTGATTACATATTATTTCTTTAAAAATAGGTAATTTGATTACAGTTTGTTGTAGGCGAAAATGGAAAAAAAATTACCTAGGCGCGGTAGTCGAAAAATTCAAATACCAGATTGCCGTATTACAGTACATTTTATTGCTGAAGAATGCTTACCGATACGTGAAAACAAATAAGACTAAATATTTCCCGACGCTCTTTGGAACTGTCTTCTCTTTGTCGTTGGGATTGTCTGTCTTTGGAATTGTCTGTTCTGAATTCGCAATGATCTACTTCATCAAGATAACACACCGAGTTACAAATCTGCCGTCGCGATGGCGACAATCCGAGTTACTGGCTCTGAAACGCTAGAGCATCCGCGATATTTACTACACCTTACCCCTAATAATTTCAAACTATTTCCGAGGTTGAAGAAGTAGTTGTTAAGTGGACAGCGATTTCGATACAATGAAGCAGCAGTTGCTACGGTACAGGAATTACAGGAGTTCTCTAGGAAGGGAAAGGGAAGGGAAGGTATTCAACGTGTATTACACTGAAGGTGACTAATTCGGAGTACAAAACACATTTAATAAAAAAGTTACGTGTAACGTACTCATTTTCTCTTTTTATTGGAAGCCCCTAGTACTTAGCGATAAACTCCTCCGAGACTTTTTATATTTTAGTATTTTATTATATAAAATACGCGCGACTGAATACCATTATATGTATGAATGTACAAGAATATAACTTATCTTCACACTGTCCCTAATTGGGTAGTCAGAGAAAATGAAGCTTAGAGCATACGAGTCCTTGTATTTCTTTCGCCCCCAAATCTCGTCATTCTCCTCACACACTGTCGCCTAGGTATGTGAGTACTTTTGACATTTCTGTCAGCCAACACTTCGGGTATTTGGTTTTCATTAGTCAGCTTTGATCTTCCTTGGCTTTTGCTTCCGCTCACTTTTGCTCTGTAGATTTTCTTCGTCAGTTTTTCATCATTCATTCTCTCTATGTGCCTGAACCATCTGTACATTCCTTTCTTCATTTTTGCAATAACACTGTCGTGCAATCTTGTCATATTGCATATCTCTTCATTGTTTATTTTATCCGCAAGGGTGACACTGCACGTACATATTTCTGAGAGATTGTGTTTTTACTGCATTTATTTTACCTTCACTCGATTGAGGGAATATCCAGGCCTCTCTACCGTACAATGAAGTCAACACCAACACCGCATTGTGGATACCTAGACATTTTGGCAGAGAGTATATTCACACCGCCCATTAATGCAGCCAGACCACCGTTCACTTATGCTACCAACTGCTACCTGTCTCTCCACATCCAACTCTTCTACTCCTCGATTCAAACTTCTATCTCTCGAAAACGCACTCCCCAGGTATACAGTTTCATTCACTATTTCTAAACATTTTCCATTTACCTACATATACATATATCGCACTTTGTCTGTACATCTCTTTTAAGCACCTGTATGAACAGATTCTGTGTAAATCTGGTTAAAAGATATTTAAAATAAATGTTGGGTTTAACATGTGACGATATTTCATATTCCATATTTTTTTAAGACATGTGTTATACCGATCTCACGGATATGTAAGCAATTCGATAGGTACAACTATGGAAATCCCACTACTATTAATTGTAGCGATAACTTTTCTCTTATGTAAAAATAATAGCTTCTTAGAATTTCAGTTCCCAATCTATGATTGTATACTCTTTTAAGATGTGCATGTAGATGAAGTGAATTGTAAGTGATTTCTCTTTCTGTGTTGAATAAAAATTGTATAGGGTCGCTAGGGGGTCGCTAAGTAGTTCACCTGTTTGTGTCTTGCATTAGAAAAAACAAAACGTCCTGATATACTAATACAATAGCTGTATATGATAATATGTAAATCTATTTATATCACCGTGTCTGAGCGATTTGAGATTTTGGTGTCAACAGCGACACTAGTTTGTTTAATATTAATGTCGTCTTTTCGATACAAACCAGAATGTTTTTGAATTTTTTGCCTTAAACTGAATTTACGTAAATCATATTATGTAAATACTTTGTTTAGTTTTAATTGGTTTTAATATTTCATTTTAAGACTTGTGTTATATATTCATTCATTAGACCTTAAACTACTTACACATCTCGATTAACTATTAACATTTTTTCTGTATATGTATATACTTTATTGAATACAATAGTTACATTAATAAAATTTTAAAATTTTGTGCAAAGGAGAGCTTATCAATATAAGAGATTTCTTCCAGCTAACCCCACAAAGCGATGCAAACACTGTAGAGGGTAAATAATGAAATTTGACTAAACCGTTAGTGATTTTTTTTCTATTAAAACTTGAGCAAAAATATACAATTAAAAGAAGTATACTTTTATGAACAAAAAAAATACATATATAAATGAATATATTACATACATACATAAAAAATATTACAAAAATAAATATGTACAAAAATATAAATAATTAATAAATAACACAAATATTTAACAGTGATAAGTAGTGGTCTTTTAAACGTTTCTTGAAAGAAGTTACCGATGGACTACTACGAATATTGCAAGGTAACTTATTCCATAATTTAGTAGCCCGTGCAGTGAAGTAATTGTAGAAGAAATTAGAACTGGATAGAGGATATTCCAAAGTTTTAGTGTTACAAGAACGTCTAAATCGAGAAGAAGTAGGTAAGGGGTGAAAGCGGGAACGAAGATATATAGGAGCAGAGGGATTATTCAAAATTTTATATAGAAAAGAAAATAAATGCATTTTTGCCGAAAACTTACAGGAATCCATTTTAGCTGAGCGCGGAAGATTGAAATATGATCATGTTTGCGAAGTCCGGAAATAAAGTGAATAGACAAATTCTCAATCGCTCCAATTTATTCAACAATTCCTCTTTTGCGTCCGGATAGCATATATCTGCATAGTTGAGGATAGTAAGAAGAAGAGATTGAGAAAGCATAATTTTGGTTTTAAAAGACAGGAAATATGTTTACTTAGCGCATTGATATAATTTCTAATTTCAATTAGAATCTATTATTAAATGTAAGTTTTTCACTTCATCTGTGTAGGGAATGCTAACGTCATCATAATACACCGGCGGTAAATTAGTTGAACTTAGTTTGGTCCTGAGCTGATTACTGCCTATTATAATCACTTGTGATTTTGATGGGTTTACAAGCAATCCGAAAGATTTGGCCCAGGTATTAATTGCTACAAGATCAGTATTAACACTACTAACGGCTTCAAAGGCTTCGTCTAAAGCGAAGTGTCTGAATCTATGTCAAAAGGGGAGGAGATAACCTTAGTTAATTCTTTAATAAAAATTGAAAAAAGTAAAGGCGATAACATGCCACCCTGCGGTACGCCTAAAGATAACTAGCTCTTTAGACGAAACTGTATTGGTAGTTATGCATTGCTTCCGACCATGAAGGTATGAATTAAACCAAGTAATTACAGAAGGAGATAAATTAATAGAGCGAAGAATATCAAAATCGACTGAATTGAAAGCATTACTGAAGTCAAGCAGGGTTATTATGGTCAGTTTTTTTTTATCCATGGCAAACCTGATATCATCTATGATATTCTATAATGCACTGACCGTACTGTGGAAGAAGCGAAAACCGGATTGAAATTTATCGAAAAGACTATTGTCATTAAGGAAAGAGTATAATTGCTTATGAACCGCAATTTTTAAAACTTTGGAGAGAATTGGAAGTATTGAAATTGGACGAAATTGTGAGAAAGAAAAAGGTGTGTTTACTTTAAGTAAAGGGATAACGAGTGCCATTTTCCATGCTGTGAGAAAGGTGTAAATAGACAGCGAACGTTTAAAATATTTGTGATAACAGGTGCAACATTAACCAAAATGAAAAGTAACATTTCTCGACTCAAATTGTCACTACCTACAGCCTTAGTGGCTAATCGAAGTGAGGATAAGTAGTAATCTAGGTGAGGATTTTTTTAACTTCGTTCTCTGTGAGTTCTCGAAGCTTAAAAGGGGCCGTATTGTGTAATTTAGGAGAACAAAATAGAAGAGAAAGAGATGAAGTTTTACGCGAGGAGTCGAGAGTTACAGGACAGTATTTTATGTCTTTAATGAACAAAACTATTTTATCATGTGTACAGAGTTGTATTCGTTTGCAGGATTTCTTAATTCATAAATGTGTCCTAAATAAAAAGTAATTTTAAAATATTCTACCTGTACCCATTATCAATTTATTGATTCAATGTTAGTAATTGTATGTTAGACACTGTTAGACACAATGAATTAATTGATCAAATTTTTTTAAATATTAATCATAATATTGTTGAACAGCTTGTCGATATAAATTCTAATATCTATGATAGGTACACCGAAACATCGTCTACGCAATATATAAAAAAATTCGTCTGGAGTTCATAACCAAATAAGATTCCGTGAGTAAATCTTATAAAAAAAATACAATCTTCTTAAAAATAGACCTCCATTTTCTTTAACGAATGCTATGTGTTACGAATTCTGAAATCTTTTCAGCGAGTTTTCATTTGTTCCTTTGTACAACAAAGCAGTTCTTTGAATGTTTGTCGAAAAAGGTTCACTATAAGATGCCTATTGAGTTTGGTACAAACAAGTGACTCAGAATATATATTATTTTAAGAATTGTAGCTCATAGATACAACTTGGCAGGTAGCAAGTCCAGCAACAGGGCAAGAAATTGTAATTTCCTTCGACAGCCATTAGCAAGTTTCCTGGGCATTGTGTGGTGGCTCGGCCGGTCGGCGGTCGTAGTTGAATGTAAGATTAATGATCCGTTTCCCCCATTATCGCCGTGATGACCTGTCACTGTCGATATAACAAAAGACGTCTTCGGTTTATAGCGTCAAACGCCTTGGCTAATCGCGGCACTTGTCTGTTTTGCATGTTGAATATTAGGGAGAACATCTGTCACGTATTATGATTTCTTAATAATACCTAGTTACAAATACAGTTGTCTAGGAACTTATGAAGACCTAATAAACACGACCGTAGATCTGCCGAATGCCGAATGAATCACTGATCACGAATGAAGATAAATATAAACTATTCAGAATACATTGTTGGACTAGGAACTAGGAAGCCAATAAACTTATAGCGTTTTGTCTGTAGTGTATAGCAAACTTTTTGTTTGTTAAATAAATAGTCGTCTATTAATCTTCAGTACTTTTTACTTTTACGAGAACTATGGTATGGGTAAAATACGATCAGTTAATAAAACATATTATTATATTCCACCGTTTTACTTGTCAATCTCTTTCATTCGATGTCGTAACTAAGGGATTTTCGAAAAAAAATAGTTCGCAATTACGTACTTTTACTAAAATCGGTTGAAGTTTGTAAGTTGTAACATAACTACGTATATATGTATGTATAAATAGACCCAGTTATACTCATATTATATACCCACATATAGACAAAATTCAATTCAATATTTTAAATTTATCGTAATGAATATACCAACGCTGATGATAAAATCAAAAATCTCAAATTCACTTCCTCAAACGTGGCTTAGAATACACGTCATAGACATTAAAATTCATTTACGATCGTTTCATAAGTGCACAGTGCACAGAAGTGTAGTGATAACTTTACTAATATCTACTCAAAATGCTGCTGGTAAGGCCTACTATCCACCAAGGCGTAGTTTTAGACACGCTTCAAAATATGCCATGCAGCCTGACGTACTAACGTTTGTTCATAACCGTGTTGTAAGCGTAAACTTTTTCTTTCGTGATAACGCCGTTATAGACTGATAGTGCATTACAATAACACCAGCCTATCAAGTAACAGCTTAAAATGGATTTAAAGTGTTAGTACTTACATAATCAATGATAGAAATCATTGTGTGCCAGCGCGTAACCGATAGTATGCGACAACAAACAAAACAATGCGAAGTTGTAAAAGTTGCGTGTCACGTGTCATTTTATAATTGACTCTGTTCTTTTCACATAAGGTCCAACTGTCATTTTATGATATGAGTTTTTGAACTTTGGTTTCAGGAAAACAAATTGGTGTGCCATGCACTTGTAGCAGCCATTGACGTGGCACACATATAATTTCTTGCAGAAAAAAGGATAAATTTCCATTTAGTCTTAATTTGAAGCTGTTACTCGATAGGTACGTGAACCTGCCAAAAAATAGACAATAAAAGTTGGTGTGCTGAAACATTGCAGCAAGATTAAATGAGGCACACCAATGTTTTTTTATATGCCTTTATGAATGCTAATTTATCGCAATAATTTTAAGCTGTTACTTTATAGATACATTAACGCTGCAAAAAATTCACCGGAAGTAAGGGTATAAAAGGCATATGCTATCGGTTCCGCGCTGGCATACAATGATTTCTATCATTATTTCTGTAAGTACTAACACTTTAAATCCATTCTTACCTGTTACTTGATAGGCTGGAGTTATTGCTTTGGCCTCTCGTACCCATTAAACGATGGAAACGTTATTTTGGCTTACGATTGCATTCGAAGTCAATGAAAACTAAGTTTATATTAGAAAGAGCCATACATAAAACGAAATATCAATTGTATGCTTTTTGGAAGCTGCAAAAGAATTATCACAAGATGACAATGGATATAATTCATTTCATAGAATGAATGTAACTACTTGCTAGAATTTACTTCAAATCACCACACCACACAAAATCAGTTACAAAGAAAAATTATATGGAGAAAAACGTGTACAGCTCCACTCGATATAGCCCGCGGGACACGCAGGAGGACAGGCGTCATGGAGTAAGCATGTAGTGATACGACGCGACGTTGCGCCGGCGACAGTTTCGTGGTTTTGTATGTAAGTTTTAAGCATCATGCAGTACACCATACACCGTGTATACATGCGTCCATCAAGCTGAGAATGTCAAATTACCTCCTCTTTTTTTGAAATCGGTTGAAGATGTAATATACGTCTATGAAGCTACGCCTCCATGGATAGTAGGCTTACCTGTTTTAATGACTTGTATACCTCGTTTATTATGCCACTCTAATAAAGATACTAAAAGTTATTACTTATAAAAGTTGTGCAAAAATGACGAGAAAATTACCTTTATTAAGGACGTGATAGAGAAAGATCTCTTTCGTACAGTGGTTTTTGATTATACCACTGAAGAAATCGTGTATTAATGTATTAACAAATTATGAAAATTGTTTCTTTTTAATTTATAAAAATAAATTCGAATCTTTTACTAATAATTTCATAAGCTCAATTACTTTCCGCCGACATAATATATTTAAAAATATCTGTTCCCGGTTACGCGTTGCTGTGGCTCACGTTGAACAAATGAACATTTACAATTTTATTTATACATATAAATATTATTACGTACGATATATAGACATAGACGTATTCGATTGCTTGTGTCAAAATTTTACTACTTTTAGACTACTTTTCGAGTTTTGAGAACACAAACATACGGAGACTGAATTTTTATACATATAAAAACATATGACAATATAAATAACTAGCGACCCGCCCGGTTTCGCACGGGTATAAATTTTTTTTAAAATAAAATGCAGCCCATGTTACTCGCTGATAAAATGTAACTTTATCTTATAAGAGCACGAAGCCCTTCCCTCCGATAATGCTTGTTTATGAAAACCACCAAACGTTTCATAACGAACACTGCAAGGTAAATCTGGGAGGCCATAGACCCTGTACAAATATAGGGTCCATAATATTGCCGTTTTCATCCACAACTTGCCAAACGAGATATTTAAAAAAAATGTAGGCTTTGGTTTTATTTTTTCGCTGTAATCCATAACGTCAAATCTGTAGCGTGGAAATATTGCTTACCAGGAATATCGGTCGGGTCAACAGGTACATATGTTTCATCATAAATTATGAGAACTTTTCCAAAGTTTTTGTGTAAACTTTATGACACCTTCGCTAAGCACGTACCTCCTGGTCTTTGACGTACTTTGGGGCGGCTAATTTTACAAAAGCCTTTATTCCTAAATCTTTAACTTTTATTCTCGAAACACTTGACTTAGACATTTTCAGTTTACCTGCCGCAGTTCTCACCGATCTTGAAGGTGTTTGGCGAAAAACTTTTATTATTCTGTTAATATTTCGATCTGTCGTTACTGTACGTTGTTATCTGGGAATCTTTTTAAAATTAATCTCCTCTGTTTCTTCATAACGTTTTATTATTCTGTACTTTTAGTTCTTATAGCTCCTTCTTGAAAAAAATGACGCACTATTTCAGACTTAGCATTACGCAGATAATATTGAATTAGATTGAAATACTATTCTCCTTACAAACAATTCTAGTCCAGCTCGCTTCATTTTCATAAAATAGGAAAGCGATTTACAAAAACCCGCCAAACGTTGCTCGATTGGTTTGTTTTACCATGACAACCATTTTATTTTTCTTAATATTTTTTGGCCAGTACGAACCATAAAAAAAGCCTCTTTACTTTTAGGAATTGGGACACCCTTTATAATGTGGTGCTTACATCGTAACTATTCCACTTGGTAACTCAATATTATGTACATACATTTAATGGATAAACTGCTTTGAAGATATTTTATTCATACAAAGCTTGGACAGAACCCTTATCATTTAAATCTCCAGTCAATACAACATATATTAGTGTCATGTTATATAAACATGGATCAATTTTCTCGAGACATTATCATCGCTCATGAAATTTAATGATAATTATGATAGGCCTATCAACTTTACTAGTTTTATTATTTACTGTATTTCAAAAATAGTTTACTGTTGTCAACTAAATTAATACTCGATTGGTATTTTTGAAATATATACATAAATGATGTTAATTATATTATAGTAATATGTAACTTCTCAACGCAGAAACACGGCTCTCGTATGAAATGTTCAGCGTGCAAGATCGTCGCACACACAGCATGCATCGATATTCTGATGGACCGGGTACAGTTCACCTGCAAGCCTACGTTTCGAGACGTGGGTGTCAGGCAGTATCGCGAACAAACCGTCACGCACCATCACTGGGTTCATCGTCGTTCTGAGAAGGGCAAGTGTAAAGCTTGCGGCAAGGTTAGCACATTACATAATTTATTGTTCAATTGACGATTTCATTGTGGTAAATTAAGTTGCACTGTAAAATACAGATTATTTTTAAATCGTCGTTACCACTTAAAACTGAAAGCTTTTCACGTTGTTACTTTTCGCCTTCAAAACCACTAAATGGTTTCCAATAAATGAAGTAGCATGATTTACAAAATAAAGCCTACTACTCGTGTACACATCCGTATATAGCCGAGGCAGATTCTGATGCCGTAATTGTAATGAAAGTAATATTAAATATGAATAAAATGTTATATAATATGTAATAAAAAAGAATAATTTCCATTTTGCACTGTTTGGTAGAAACTTGATTATAGATAGAATATTAAAGTCTATTATAATAAGGGGAAAAAAGCAAAAGGTAAGTGCTTCTATTAATAAATGTCCGTCCAGATTACATTATTAAAGCTTATAGTATTATGTATGTGGCTTTAATGTCATAAAGAACAATTCCATTGTTCGTAAAATATGTACCAATTCATCTATTTTTCTCATTATGGTAACTATAGCGTGAAAATAACTCAGCTATTACAGAGGAAACATTGAAAACGCTGAATAAAATATTGTAAATTCTTTTATTACAGTTAGTGATAATTGGGCTGCAATCAATTCCGAGGGTCGTGAACGCTAACTTTGGGGGCGAAGTCACTATAAAATAGTAATAAGTACATATATTACTAATTTATTGTTACTTTTATATATTGAAACTCATATTCTTAATGTATTTGACACAGCTGTGAATGGAAAGCTTTACATTGAGTAAATGTACATCGACTTTTAGAAATAGCTCCTAAGCTCTCCAAGAAAACACTGAAGTTACATAATTATACGTACTTAGGTACATATAATCATTCTTAAAACGATAAGAAAAAAAAAACGGAACGCCAAGAATCGCAGTCCTCATATGACTACCTACAGTACCTCTTTCGTTACCCTAACATCATTATTTTTTTTACACATTTTCGGTAAGATATGTGAGTGCTTTTGATATTTCAGCATATATTTATTTATGTATCTACGAATCTATACAAAGAATATAGAAGGTATTTTCAATACACCCACTCCAGTAAAGCTTTTTAATTTACTTTCTATACCTACAAAAAGAATGTTCAATAAAACAGAATGGCAATTGGAGTGTTCCTCTGAATTAAATTTGTTAAGGTTGCATGGGAAAACGTATAATGTAGGGTTCCCTATACAGGAAAATTGAAGAGGGTTTGCTGCTTGATATTTAATATATAATTTGATATTTTACTAACGAACTTCTAACAACACATGCCAAAGTCGTTAATAGGTTTCTATTATAGTCTACACACCGATAGATTATATGCAAATAATTGCTTTTTGACCCGAAGGTCCTGAGCTCATTTGTAGGCCAGGTTAGTATAGAAAACGAACGTTTGTATATATTATCTTATAAAGTCTGAATGTTACTGAATGTTCTCCTGATCTCCCGTTTTATAATATCCCAGGACGATTGGTATAATCGTATATTAGGTTCCATAGGGGATAAGGAAGGCCCCCACATGAGTCAGTGACGACCACAGCGACACTTTAAGTAGATAAGAGTGTCACATAACTTGTCATCCCTTTGGGGCAAAGTAGTTCTCCTATGAACCAAAGAAAACTGCCCGAAAGCGGAGACGAATTAACTTAGTGTTCTACAGCAGTTTTGAAAAATGTAAAAGTTAAATAAAAAACTCACTAAGAGCAAATCAGTTTCGCGCACCGAGGATTCCTCACCACCACACAATATATCTGTAGCATGACATATTTTCACGCTGTATTCCTAATTGGGTAGTCAGTGAGGATGGAGCACCAAGCATCGCAGTCCTTGCATACTTCTTTCTTCTTACACTATCTTCACTACTCTGTCTTCACTAACAAGTAATTTTCACATTCACAATATATTTGTGTTATGTATTACCAGAAAAACATTGTTTTGTTTTGTTCAGTTCGGGATTTTTAGTGCGAGCACCGAGAGCGATTTTACCTTAGAAATTGCATGTTAGTCACATTAACTTTGACGCTTGTTTGTATTACCGTTTTTACGAAAGAGCAAAAACAAAAAAAAATGTATGTGATATAACAACCAATTAAGGACTTGTGTCACTTGTGCTGTGTGACCTTGAATTTTCAATGAATGAGTTTCAAATATCAAAATATGAAACACAAATGCGTTGAATTAGAAGCTTAATTTTTACACCTTGCAGAGACCGTAGACTAGTATTTGATATTAATTTCAACCTAATACCTATACACGTGCCTGACAAAAAAAGTTAAGGAACCCTAAAAAATAAAAAAAATTGTCCAGAATACCTAAAATTTTTTATTTTATTCTAACTGGCTTTGGTAACCCCACTTTATGTGTAACAAACAGCACAGTAAGTGTAAAAATAAACAGACGGTCACACATACTGCCTGACGGACATGACGGACTTATATAAAGGTTCTGTTTTTAATTTTTGGACTACTGATAAAAAGGTGACTTAGAAAACAATGAAAATTATTCATTCATTATCAGAAATATTGTGGCTATTCTGTACCTCTACAATACCATACACTATTGCACCAATCCCGAATATACAGTCAAAAAGAAAAATGCTATGAAAAAAGTACAATTACGTACACCGCATATTATTTAACTATCCGTAGAAAAATTGACCTTTGTTATTTTATTTGTTTTTTATTTTATATATTAGTCGTTTTTTAAACGACTCTTCAAAGTATAAAAACCATCTAAATTATGAAAACTCTATGGCTTCATGAAATTTTTAATAATAATAATGTTTGAGAAAGAAAAATGAAATACAACGTTGTGTTAATTATTAAAAATCGGGTCCGAATCGAAATATTTTATTTTCACTTACTCCCACTTCCTCCTTCTCTCAGTATTTTTACAATACATGAGTCAGAGGCTTGCGAAGCACCGACAAGGGACATATAAAAACACATTATTATATATATTTGCACTCCTATTGTTAAAGAAATAAACAGCAAACGGCAAGAATTTCTTTTGCTTTTTTCTAATATGAAGATAGATAACTGTATTCTATTGTTATTCTATTGTTACAAATACCAGTACATATGTATGTACTGGTATTTGTAAGGATTTGTAGGTATGTACATACAAATCTTTACACTGTATCCTTAATGGAGTAGACAGTGAGGATGGAGCGCTTAGCATCGTGGTCCTTACCTACTTTTTTCGCCTCCTCAAACGTTTTTCTCCTCTTACACTTTCGCCAAGATATGCGAATGCTTTTGGCATATCCGTTATCTAACACTCTAAAATTGATAGATTCTAGAATTGATAGATAAATTGATAGTGAGAGGTAACAGCAGTCAAGGAAGACCAAGATTGACGATATAAAAATGAAATAGCCTGTATGCCTATGGAAACTTTGATCTCAACCTTTCTGATTTCAATTCACTTTCTTCGTCAGTTATTTGTCACTCATTCTTGCTATATGCCCGACATAAATCTCAACATTCCTTTCGTCATTTCTAAGAACACTTTCATTCAGCCCATATTATATAATAATGTGTATCCCTTCGTTGAATGTTCTGTATGCGAGAGCGACATGGCACCGCACATCTTCCTGAGAGATAGCATGTCCACCGCATTCATTTTACTTTCACTCGATTTCGGGCCTATCCAGGCCTTACCTCCATAAGCACACTTATTAGTTACAAATATACAGATTAATACATATCGACAACTGTAATTTTAACACATACATGTATATATATAAAATATACCTATTGTGTTATTAAAATTACACGAATTTCGTTGTTTGTTCGATGTTAAACCAGAACTCTAGGTAGACTAACGAAATCATTATGTGTCTCTAGCGTCCATTATATTTCTTTATTTTTTTTATAACGCAGACATAATATAGGCTACCTTTTGTCAAGCGTAAAATAACAAATAATATTGTAAAAAGAGTTAAAATAATTATTTACATAAATATTAATTATGAAACATTTCAAGTACCGACCTTAAAACCTTTTTAAAACTGAGTTGTAGTTATTTACTCGAAACGTCGAGTAAAGAACACTATGCAGTTATTTTAGTATTTTGATTTATATGTACCTAACAAAATTCAACTAGATAAGTTTATATTTCGTGTGCGCCTACAAGTACCAGAATGTACAAATATTACGCAGTAATTAAAACATAACGTAGTTGGCGTGAATTACTACTACTAGCGGTCACGAAAAGCTAAAAAGTATGCATCTAACCTTGCACAATTAGTAATCCTTACTGTCAGTTGCTACAAACGCCAACCACAGAACAAAGTTTATCGTAAGGCTTTTTCTATATGTACCTAAACAGTACTACTGACAACTGTAAAACAAAGTTGTTGTGTAGTTGTATGTAAAAAAAATCGTTCAATTACACCTTATTCTCAATGTTCATAAATTTTTCATATTTATACGAGCAATGTTCAAGAGAACATGAAGTAGAAGGACAGCAATTTTGGTGCGTATTTTCGAAAAGTTTAAAAAAACACAAAGTAAGATATAAAAAGTTTTCGAATTAAAAAAATAACTCATACTAACAAATTACAGGTTTTTGAATTAAAAAAAGTAGCACGAAGTAACATATTGGTCTTTGAATTAAAAAGTAACTCATAGTAACATATTACAGGTCTTTGAATTAAAAAGTAATTCATAGTAACATATTACAGGTTTAAATGAAAAAGTAACTCATAGTAACATATTACAGGTGTTTGAATTAAAAAGTAAGTCATAGTAATTTTTAATTTTACTTGTGCGAATCTGAGGCGGTTCGCTAGTGTAGAAGAAATGTAAGTACTTACTATGTTTAGTTACGTCTTATTAATGGTACTTGTGAAGATCTTGCCTTTGGAGTGAATTGTACCTAGATAATAATATATTATATTGAAGATATATAAGTATATCTATGTAGTTCCTCTATAATTACTGTTTGGCTTTGATACTATAAATAAACATTTCATGCCAAGATAATACACGTAGTGGAAGCTAAATATAGCTTTCGTTGCCATTAACATAGATATTAATTAGTAACAAGATTACGCTTTGCACTTGCATAAAAGCAAAGCGTGTAATTAAAATATCAAAGCTTTTATGTCTGCAAATACTTATGACGAAGATTTGTGTAGCGTGAAAGCACGGAAATTATATTACCGTACTAGCTTTCCGCCTACGATTTCACAAAATAGATACATACATACATATCCTCGTTCTGTATCTCTGATAAGGTAGACAGAGAGGACGGGGTGCCGAGCATCGCAGCAATAAAATAAATGAAAATACAAGAAGTTAACAGAAATATGTAGTAATTAGTGAGCTGGTAATTATTCTTTATCATTGTAAACTTTGTACATCTCTGGTGTTCACTTTTGAACTGACATGCTTACGAACAAACTTTCTAAAAGACTTTCCTCCACTATTTTGTTTCTCTAAGGATTGAATTTTGTAAATTCCCTATTAAGGAGGTCTTCGAATTAAAAAGTATATAGGCAATACGTAAGGAACCTACCATATACGCAAAATTTCTAGTTTCTACACCCGACGACGTGGGCTCTTCGTTGATATCTTAGGCAGACAGTCAGTCAGTCAGAAATCTAAACAGCTGAAGCCTGCCGCGCTTCGCGCTGACTATTTTTTTTAATTGAAAATTGCTCAAACTGCTTTCTAAGTTTTTGAGTAATGCGTCGCCCTTAACCCAATTTAGGCCTCAATCGATCGAGTGGTATCCGATCCCATAAGTACTGTGCAATATATAGGAAATATATACAAGAAACAAAATAAAAATATTTTTATTTTAGATTGTGTAATATTCAATATTTGTGTGTAATTAATTACGCATTGTAGAAGTATTTGTTGTATAATAGCGAATTATTTCATGCTATTATTTATGTTTTTTTATTTAGTACGATGAATAGTATTCAGATTGTATGAATGGCGGCTAACCCGCAAGCTACGGAGTCCCTCGCCCGCCTACTGTCAACTCGAAATGATTTGCATTTGCCTCGCATGCGACACGACACGAATAACACGCGCTCGACGTGAAATTAAAACTCCATTTTTAATGACGTGTTAGCATATCACACACGGCTCTTGCACGATTTGGTACTCTAAAAATCGTGCTACTACGTTCCAACGTTTTTATTCTCATGTGTACAGTTTCATGACATTATTATTTTTAACATTTACATGCTGTTAACTAACATGCTTGGTATTGACTTTAACATTTTTAACATATTATGTTTGAATCTTCTTCGTTGTTCACTTCTTTCATTCGTAAAATATTCACGTCTCCACTTTTTTTTGTGCGCATGTGTGTTGCATGGTTGTTTTGTTGTCACAGTCATTCCGGCGCAGTTGCTGTGGCTGGTGCATATCATCACAGGATTCTGTAGAGAAGGCTTTACGAGTAGACAATGAACTAACGGATCGTGTGCGTATTCTTGTCATGTCGTCAGCTGCTATGTTAGATGTATAGAAATGTTGCTTTACTGTTTGCTATTGATTCTGTTAGCAAAGTAAATGACGGAAAATTAAATTAAGAAAGTTGTTCATGAAAGCTTCATATATTTGTCCACAGTCATTGCAAGCAAAATTATCATTTAGTTCCAAGGAAATAGTTGCCTTGAGTTGCTCGTGGTGCAAAGATGCCTATCATAATAAAGAAAGTTGTTTCAACCTTCAACGAATAGGAGAAGAATGCTCATTAGGTACGATGAAATTCCTTCCTTAAATTATTACACATAGTAGACCCATTCATTATAACTGCCTAACTGTAACAACTTTCTTCGTAGGTTCACAGACGAACATCATAGTACCGCCTTCGTGGATCGTAAAATTACCGAGAAGAGGCAGTTTTAAATCATCCTTGAGAAAATCCCCTAAAAAGAAAAATGCTTCGAAGAAAAAAGGAAAAGAATCAAAAAATGAACAAAAAACTTTTGTGATTAAGCCAATACCGACTGCAAATGTGAAACCTGTACTTGTTTTTATAAATCCCAAAAGTGGAGGAAATCAGGGTGCCAAACTATTGCAAAAATTTCAGTGGCTCTTGAATCCCCGACAAGTGTTCGATCTCACACAAGGAGGTCCAGGACCAGGGTAATTTATGTTTTCACCATATTTTCTTATATATGAATATATTACCGACTAGATACATCGACCACTATAAATCATACGAAATTACGTAAAGATTTTTTGTATGTGATTAACGCTAATGCAAGTCCATTTATGACACAAATATTTCTCATTATAACTGTTTCTTTTTATATAGATACATGAAACGACATTCCAAATTTTCACGAGTTTCATGAATATAATATTCGAATAATTATATTTATCGGAATACAATATGAGCATTAAATTAAATAATACAAATTATACAGGAAGCGCACAATGCAATTCATCACACAATAGCTAACCCGGTAACCCCTTCACAGTTCATTTAATGAAACAACCCCTAAGAGCTTGCGGCTACTGAGCAAATTCATTATTCTGTAATGGAACCGATACCAATCGATCTTATCGTGTATACAATTTGTAATTCATACTACCTGGCTTTGTTTTGGGCTTTGTCGTTTTGCACAAATTAATTAACTACGTAATATGGGTATATAATATTGATTTGTCAAACGTTAATGTCAATTGAGCTAAACGTTATTAAACAGTTATTTTAATAAAATTATATTCCCAATGTGGGTTACCTGCATAATGTCCTAATTACCACTGGTCACATTTATGCATAATTTTTTATGCTGGCTATAAACCACGCACGAGTACCTACTAGATATTTTTAACTTGTGTAGGGTTGTGAATAAAACTATTATCTACGTATAAGTATAATATACCATCGTCCAGCACCTGTATGAGTTCCGGTAAAAGGAATGAACGAACCCGATTAAGATCTTTCCAGTTAGCCGACTTGCTCCACCACTCTTAATTACCTCGTTTTATCATTTTAATTGAACGATCTTAAGGATTGTTAAAGCAATGGCAGTGGGCGAATGTTGAAATTCACACCGCCTCTAAATACTACAAAAGCTCTTTCGCCATTTCTCAAATGGCATTTATGAGATTTAGAAGAGCTTTGCTCTTTGAAGTTCATCATTACTCCTGCTCTTCATACAGTCTGTTTATTGCTGCGGTATTGTAAATGATAATGTCGGTAAAATAAGTAAAATATATATTAATGGTTTTTGTTTTAGTTTGGAGTTGTTTCGTAAAGTGCCGAATCTGCGCGTATTAGCGTGCGGTGGTGACGGTACAGTTGGTTGGGTTTTGAGTGTACTCGATCGCATCGGCTCTCGACCAGCTGTAGGTGTGCTGCCCCTCGGTACCGGCAACGATCTGGCTAGAGCCCTCGGATGGGGAGGTGTAAGGACATTATTACTCAAATATTTATTTCCAAATTCTTACACTATTTTGTGATTGAGTAGCACTATTTTGTGCCACTCAATAATAATTAAACATCTAATTATTTTAAGTTTATTACATTTTTCATGTTTTCTTTATAACTGTGCACGCGATATCATACGCGCAAACACGTAGGTACTTATCATCTACGCATCCTACTTATTTATTTATACTTACATAATGAAAACGAAACTCTGTTATTTAGGTATAGGTGCAATATATTTGTATTAATCTTAAATAACGTGTACTTAACATTCCTAATAAAATATAATAAATCAGCTTTATAACTAAAGAACTACTGAACCAATAACAGATTAAACTAAAACAAATTAAAACGGGCTGCAATTTAAAAAAATGAAGCTTGCGACGGAAGAGTTTGCATTCGCAATAAAAATGGTTGCTTGATCTTTTTTTAGTTTCTTGTTTCTTCTTTCAATTGTTATTTCTTACAGTAACGTTCACTATTATAGAACGACCTACAGCCAAGAGGAATTAATGCATACAGATTTCTTGAGTTATTAACACACATGACACGGCCACGTAGAGCTGACCTTGCGAAACACAGTGAATACTGAATTCCACCCAGACCACTTTCAGTGTCTGGCCCTGCGCTTTGTTGATGATCATAGCTGACTGGAAACCGCACTTGAAATTTATATAGCGAACATAACCAACAGTAACCAAGAAAACAATACAAATTGAAAATCACGACTGAGATACACGACAGATGACAATAAGGATTTGATAAAGATTGTAATATGTATATTGTAGTAGAAGTACAAAAATTTTTTCACGTACATACATATCCAAACTTTTTGTCAGCGCACACTGATAAAGCAACCGAGCAATGCTTTTTCTTCCGACGTGAGTACGCGTCAAGTCGAGCGTGCGCGAAATACATTTTAAAACCGTTATATATTTTTTATTTATAAATTGCTTTAAATGAAACAATCATAACTGTTAGCGCAAGCTTATTTCAATACATCACTGAAAACCACGTCCAGCCATTGCAGAGATTAGCGTGTACATACCCACAGACATAAACAACATCATATAGGAACATGGATTGTTATCCATGCATGAATATGCAAATTGTATGATTATACAGGAACTTGTTATTTCGTAATAAACAGCAACATCATTTAACGATTTCATAAACGACGTTTATTGTCTCTCATCAACATTTTATTATTATCCAAACGACAAACAAACTTCAAATTATGGAACAATGAAAGCTGGGGTGCTCTGCAAATGTTTCGGAATTCTCTTCGTGTTTATTATTTAATTACAGACATCGACGTTTTCCCTTGGGCCAATCAGCCTTGTCAGAATTCTGAACATTAGATGGTGCTACGTCAAAACTAATCTCAAAATAAGAATGCTCTAAAGAAACTTCATAGAGTAATACTTAGTTATTCTCTGTAACAAAATGTGTTATGATTTATTTCATTAAGTAAATGGAAATACATGTTTATTGTTTAATCTGTAGTTTCAACTTAAACATTAACTTTTACAAAATAAATAGTAGAACGTCAATGATCATCGACTTCATAGATCTTATTAGATATGTATTAGGTTCATTGCTGATACAGTCATTGATATTTTAATTTGATTTGTGTGTGCAAATTTCATTGGAATATTAATGTTAAATTTCTATGCCAGGGTTACGAAGATGAACCAATATCGAAGATTTTAGCAAACATTGGTGAAAGTGACACAGTATTACTAGATCGATGGCAACTTACAGTAGAACCGAACTCTGCGCCAGCGGGCGAGGACACTAAGAACGCCAAGCCTGAGTTGCCCCTCAACGTCGTTAATAACTACTTCTCCTTCGGCGTAGACGCACACATAGCACTTGAATTCCATGAGGCTAGAGGTAATTATTTTACAAGTATGGGTTACAAGTACATTTCTATAAATAAATAAAATATGGTGGAAAAAATCATGGTTAATTCTGATTACTCTTCTCTCTTCAATCACTTTCATTTTTCTTTACTCCTCATTACTATTACTCGTTGGAATCTTTTTTTAATGTCACTCAACTGCTATTACAAATAAAACTGTAATTTCTATACATTTCTTCTATTTGATAGTGATTTTGAATAAAAAAATTAAACAATTTTGAGCTTACACTTAGATAAAAATTTTGATTACCATTTAAAATCATCTAAACCGTTGCTTTTCGATCGAGAGTAGACCTGGAAGTGTTCAATATTATTTTAGTAAGAAAAGGGCACACTTAGACACAACAACATTATAATTTCAACGTAACTGAATAAACCAAAGATTAGGCTAGAACGGGAAAACAGGAAATTACTAGTTAGTGTGTAGAGTGGCTCTAGAATAACTAGTATTGTCGTTCGAACCCCACACGCTTATTTTACTCACCGTTAGCCTCAATTCAACGATTTTATTTTATTATACAGAGGCGCATCCCGAAAAATTCAATTCCCGAATTCGGAATAAGCTATTTTACGGCACAGCGGGTGGTAAAGATTTGATGCAGCGCAAATGGAAGGGTCTCGCAGAGTTCGTTACTATGGAGTGCGATGGAAAAGACCTTACACCTGTCCTTCGGGAGCATAAAGTGCACGCTATCGTTTTTTTAAACATTCCAAGGTACATATTATTTCGTTTGATAAATGTGTATTAAATAAAAGAAATATATATATAAAAATATTATAATCGCAGTTACGGCGGTGGAACTCATCCTTGGAATAAATCAGGAGGAGTGTGTGAACCCTCTACAGAAGACGGTCTCATAGAAGTAGTAGGATTAACGACATATCAGTTGGTAAGTTAAAACCATACATGCACGGTTTATGTATCTACTAATGACATTCCATTTAAGACCTTTTTTATTTTTAGTTGGACACCGTCATTTCTTTCTCAAAACAACATAGATATAGTGCACTCTATTTTCCTAATATCAGCCGTGAAACTGACTCATTCTTTGATTCGGTGTTAATTAGTTGTCGAGTCTGATCTTTGGAATATCCTAAGGGTACTTTGTTAAGAGGCGCAACACGTGTCGATTAGTGGCTTTTGGAATTTTAGGCGGAAGATAGTAAAATTTATAAGAAATCATCACATTGTCTCGTTTGATTATTTATACAAAATAATTTGGACATATTGTCCTACGTCGTATTATGCTAAATAATATCTACTTAGATGAAACGGAATAGTCTCGAAGGGATTGTCATATTAGTGACGAAAACTTTCAATTCATTTCATTGTTCACAATGTTAGTCTTAAATGGTTATCACTTGGCGTTAGCAATTTGTACTCCGTATATCGTGTTAGATTTGTACTACGAGTATGGATGCCCGGAGACGTATCCAGTGACATCCAGACTCTAATCCAATTTAGAACACTCAATTTCCTAAATCAATCAGGCGAAGAATCAAACCCGGAGTCCTCAGTTTGGAAGTCATATGTGTTAAGCTCCACTTACAATAACTAAATTATCGAAAGATCGTAGCGAGTTTGTTTATTAACTACGTATAGGTCACTGATCCAACAATGTATACACCACGTAAATGTCGATGAAGTAAACTTACTAAAAATGTATGAAACGGCCGCATTTATGTGTGTTGTGTTACATATATGGGTATGTAATGTCATAATATGTTCAGTTATTAAGAGTTAAAATTTCGCAAAATGTACTAAATCTAACAAAATCTGTGAATTCAAATACTTTGAAATTAAAATTTCTACCTGCAAAATCAAACCCAGACAGTCTGTCCCGTACTACGAAGTGAGGCGAATATAAAATAAATAAACACATTATGCTCTTTTGCGTCGCGCGGACGGTAAAAATAAATGTAGATGTGTGGGTGCTGGGGTCGATCAGTATATTTTACAATAAATGTGTTTCGTATGTACAGGTGAGTCAGCTTATCTGATTTGCCGCACCGTTGCTGCTCGGGCACGGCGGCGTCTTGATTTAAGGTGACGCAATGATAAACAATAATTTCATCTAAAATAGACCTTCTATACCATACAAACGTGCGCGTGCTAGCTTACGAAAAATACGAAAAAACAGTTATTTTCGTTTATATTAAAAACTATTATTAATTTATAAAATCCAACTGGCATTTAGAAGAGTATGTTTAGATTAATCTACACAGAAAATTTAGAGGTATAAGTCGGTCCCGTTAATCTAGAAAACGTAAATTTCTGTTTTCGAAGAGATTATTTTGATATTTTTTTTCTATCACAAAAGTTAACCAATCGTCTAACGCAACTGGCAAAATGAAGTCAATTAAACGAAGAATCAGATTACTAATTATCACTTTCATACGGTTTGTATTCACTTAGAAAAATTGCCGTCAAAAATTTTCAATTCTCGTCTTAACCACGTTTTGTCTCAAATCTTACAGAGTTTTAACGCGCGTTGTTCAAAAAATGTTAAACTTTAAACCTAATTTCTGGAGTTCTATGAAACCTAAAACTTATGTTCTATTCTTTCGCTCTGTTCTTTATTCTATTCTAGGTTTCTAGGTACTCGCAGTAGTTTTCCTGATGAGAAGTACTCAAACTACAACGTACAAAACATACAAAACAATTGGGTACTCAAACGCGATTTGAACATATGGGGCATGTTCAAATCGCGTTTGAGTACAATATCTTTGTCCAATGTCTTTATTTCTCCTGCAAATAGTGCACAATATGTAGATTAACAAGATGTGTCACTGTGCCAAATTTCTGGTGGCAGTTGGTGTTTATTTAGTTTTTGATTTTTAAACCCATCTCATTTGGATTTACAATAACAAACATACACTAACAACATTCACAATAACAATACTTATTGTGATAACTTTATTTCATACAACGATATAGGTAGGTATATTTTTTTGTAAAAAATTATTAAACATGTACTCGTATTATACCAAATCATATACTAACACTGTCAAATTATTGTTACTTGTACTGTGGTATTGGCTACATCATTAACAAGCGACGTGAAATATTAAACTATACAAATACTTCCTTATTGTTATTTTTGTTGGAAAATAAGAAAAAACACTATCACTTGACTTATTTTTTGATTTCTTAATATTTGAACGAAACTTAAGCTTTATACACATTTCAGTTACTGAAGCCGTTTAAAGAAATTTCAAAAATTTTTGTCTTGTCGGATTTTATTTCGATTTAATGCTCTGTCCACACAAATGGGCAAAAACATTATGTGTATTATCTATGCATAGCCCGAGCACAATAATATGAGACCTGTGACGGTGACGCGACGCAGTTGTGTCGTGCGGTATGTTTGTACAGTGCACATGAAAAAATACTCAACTAATTAATTTTAAACAATGATTTTTTGTGTGCATCGTACAAGCACGAGACAATGACGTCACATAATCGCGTCATAGGGTTCAAGTCTCATATTATTATATAGTTATCTGATAGTTAATATAATCGATTATGTATATGTATATTGTATACACAAATGCAGCCGTTGCTGCAAGCGGGCGGGCACGGTACATGCATTACACAGTGCAAGACGGCCAAGATCGTGACCACGAAAGTTATACCAATGCAAGTGGATGGAGAAGCTTGCCGGCTTGCACCTTCTATCATAACGCTGTCGAGGCTTAACCAGGCCACGATGCTTGCCAAGAGGAAACCAGGCAGGATTATTGCTCCGTAAGTTTCAATAAATCATTAATAATAATAATAATAATATTTTATTTGTTCTCATTACATGTTCATTTTGTTTAACACATATACATAGTCTTAATTTAATGTTAAAGTTTAAGGTTTGACACGTCCGGAACCCGAACTAGGTAAAAACCTGTGTTTCAGGCTCCAGTGCCCCGCCCCTTGGAAGTAATATAATGTTTATGCGCAAATACTTCTTTAAATAACAATTTTTTAAAACAAATAATAATTCAAGATATGTAAAATAGAAATAACTTATACAATTACAATATTAAGATACGTACGCATCGTGAATATTTATTTTGTGCATGTGAATGAGTGAAATTTAAAAAAAATATAATTAAATTTAATATAAAAATCATTAAAAGAAACTTAAAAATTGACCCAACCATATATATACACCCAAATTCTGTTTTCTTGTATATTACGTAACACCTCACGTGGTCGTTCATTTATTATGGAAAATGTATAACACATACATACATATCTTCACGCTGTATCCCCAACGGGGTAGTCAGAGTGGACGGAGCGCCAAGCATCGCGGTCCTTACATACTTCTTTCGTTTCCTCAAGTCTTATCATTCTCCTCATACATTATTTTACAAAATGTATAACGTTTATTAAAAATGTATAACGTGTTTGTAACTGTATTTATAAATTTGTAAATATTATGTAAAGATGATTTGATGCTGAACTTCTGGCGAAATATAACATATTTCTAGCAAAAAAACATTATTATTATAAATAAATAACTAATCAAGTTGAATTACATAGTATGTTGGTATTTCACTAAATTCTAATTAATAGCATATTTTCATAAAACCGCTATGTTAAACGTTGTTACAGGCAAGCCACACTGGATAAACTAACGCTGACGGTGAATCTCATAACTATGATTGATTACGAGCGACATCACTATGATAAAGAATTGCTTGCTAAAACAGGTAAGATGCCATTACAACTGATTGTCACTACAAGTTTATAATAACAAACAACAAAATACTACTATTAGTACTATTCCTTACCCTCTTTTGTGAAAGAACCTTTCATCAAGCAAATGGATTTAAAATGAATGTAAATAGTCTATAATCATTTACATATAGTTTAAGATAATATCCTAGTTCTAGACTACGAAACAAGTAAACTTTCAACAGTCTTTTATTGGTTTGTAACGTTTTTGGCACCCACTTCCACAATAGTCTTTAATTATCTAAGTAGGTAATTGTATCATATTTATGAAGAAGTTAAGAATAATTATTTTGTAGTTTTCAGTGTTTTTATTTCAGTCGGTTTAATTTTTCTCTTAAAAAGTTATTTATTTTTCCCTTCAGAGTGGTCTTGTCCTAAATAAATATCTAGGGTAGATCTACAATTCTTTACAATTCTGAAACAAAACATGACATAAAAGGATCATCAAAATGTGCTACACATTTTGATGATCCTAATCAGGGTTCTTGTTGAGGGAGCACGTGGGGGCACACAGTGCCCCCAAAGGAAATTTCGAAAATATCGAAAAATTGCCATAAAAACTGAAAAAATGAAAGAATTTGAAAAAAAATGAAAAAAAAAATCAATTTTGGTAAACTACAAACATTTTTGGATTTTTTTTTATACGTTTAATAATCACGTTTTATTTCCAAAGATATTATGTTTTTAAACAATAAAAAATAATTTACTTCGATTTTTTCCTCAAAACACAGTGGCAAGGGGAGGGGAGGCGGTACAAAAAATTATGGACTTACAACTTTCGAGAATTAGCGTGCCCCCAAAAAAGAAGGGATAAAAAAAAGGCCTGATCCTAATAATATATAATAGTTTATGCTATAGTTAGTAGAGTTCTTTTGTTTAAGCAATACTCCATCTTAACTACTATGAGACCACCTTGGAGATAACATACACATACATATCTTCACGCTGTATCTCTAACAGGGTAGTTACTTCTGTCGCCTCCGCAATTCTCATCATTCTCTTCACACACTTTCCCTTAGGTATACGAATGCTTTTGACGTTTCCGTCAGCTAACACTCTAGCTATTTGATCTTCGAAAATCAGTCTTGGTCTTCCTTGGCTTCTGCTACCATTCACTTTCTCTCTGTATATAATATACCCTTTCAAATAAAAAAGAACCATCAAAATCGGTGCACGAATGGCGTAAAAATCTATGAAAATACGTAAAAAAGATCCGGACGACTTGAGAACTTCCTTTTTTTAAAGTCGGTAAAAAATAACGCGATGATTGGTTCTCGTTTCTAAGAACGACAAGCGCATACGAAAACGTAGCTAAGCTCCATATAAAACCTCTAACACTAATGTGTATTGAATGAGTAAAACTATCTACAAACCCAGATAATATAGATATGTTTTAACATTTATGGACAAACATACAATACATACACATATGTCTGTACATAAAAACCTTTCCACGTAAAGAAATTTCATCGGTATGTTTTTATATTTTCCGCAGCGGATCGTATAGGCACTCTCGAGGTAAACCCGGCAGCGGACCTGGAGCAGATACGAGCCCTTATTCAAAACATGATCAAAGAATGTCAAGCGCACTCGAACCTCGTCGACTGGTGGTTTGTTGACTGTGAGTTTACACACACCAAAATCACATCATTTACCTGCTTACTTTTCACTTATTCTTTTGTAGTTTTCTGCGGACTACCTACATTATATTCGAAAACACAATTTTTTAGCGTGGAAATCTAAATACATATTTCGCAAAAATTTGTAAAACATTTACAAATACAGAATTCAGTCCGTGATCGTAAAATCGTAATCGTAACCGATTCCGAACTGATATTTCTCTTCTATTCTTTTAGTTTGGAAAAAAAATTGGCAAATGGATTCTTGATTCTTACAATAAATATGTTAAATGCATCTTTGTAATAATTTCGGAAAAGAAACATTTTATTTAAGTATTGTTGTAATAAACAATTTATAATTTTTATTGCCGTAATCATAAGCGATCACGAAATACCTGGGCGTTTCGCGAACCGCAGCTATTTCATAACATTGTGATATTTCATGATATGAGATATTTAATTAAATGTTCAGTGAAAAGTTGGACGTATCGATAGAAGACGTTTATGAATATTGTAAGTTAAATGCTTCGTTACATCATGATCTGGAGTGGAGCTGTCTCCATGCTTTCGGATTAGTTTACGATTATCTATAGTAATATTATAAAGAAGTAAACTTTGTTTGTATGTAATGGGCAAACTCAAAAACTACTCAACCGATTTCAAAAATTCTTTCACCCATTAAAAGTTACATTATCAGCTAGTAACATGGGCATTATCAGTAGTATCGTAGTAACATAGTAATATTTTATTCTCAAAAATTTCTACCTGTGCGAAGCCGGGGCGGTCACTAGTCTAATGTATAAAAATAAATGTTTTTTTTTTTCGTGTTTTATGCACTGCCGTACCGTTCATCCCATTGCGATGAAATTTGGTGTGGAGATAGCTTGAATCCCAAGGAAAGACATAGGCTATTTAAAAAAAAAAAAATGCAGACGAAGTCGCGGGCATCAGCTAGTAACAGATAAAATATTGTATCAAAATAATGGTAGTAATATGGTAATTGGATGAAAAAAATACATTTCAACGAAACTATGAGCAGAAGTTTTATTTCACTAATTCTTTGGACATAATGTGGCCGAGTGGCTATGCTGCATTCGAGAGTCATGCTGCATTGCAGAACGAATTGGGCCGGCTCGCTCGGTGAAATACCACCCTCTCACAGAATATCGGCGTGAAATAACAACATCTATTGCTGTTGTATTTCATTCGGTGACTGAGAGTGCCGATGGCCCATCATCAGTTCCCTCCCTCTCCCTCTATTCCCTATTTCCCTAAAGGTCGGCAACGCACCCATGATTCCCCGGACGTTGCAGGTGTCCATGGACGGCGGTTGGTCACTTTCCATCAGGTGACCCGCTTGCTCCTTTGCCTCCTCTTTTATAAAGAAAAAAGAAAGCTGGACGAATCTTCAAATGATTTACAGTATCAATATGACAGATCTTAATTAAGCATTTCACGAAATGTACAGATCTGTAAAGACGACACATACATGACACATACACTCTGTGTTTATGTGTATTATGTACATACGTAATATGTAATGTCTATTGTGTGTACGTAATACATGTATGCCATACGTAAATATGTATTTTGTAGTAATTAAGTAAAATTTCTTTCAACTTTATGAGCTCGAAAAAATTTTTCTACTGCCCTGAATAAAAAGTTCCATTTCATAATAGAAATTAGTTTCGAAAATTGAACTTTCCGGACTCGGGTGCGAAATGACTCACAGGTCAGTACGAAATATTGTATGAAATTTCATTTCGTACTCGGTTAGGTTTTCTTTTTTTAGACTTGTCCAGACACTTAAATTTATTTCGCGGCCCCGTGGTTGGCAGAATTATACTGGCCAATGATAAGCAACGGCCCCCAGACCGGCGCGCGTTGTTAAAATGATACCGGCCACTTCTTATAATGACCAAGGACATTATAAAATACTTACAATTTGGCGGGAATACATAGAAAACAAGTCGAATTTTTCTGAAAGTGAATCTGACGATGAATTAAATATTCGTACCGAGTACAAAATGGCTTTTGTTACCTTTGGAATGAAGGCTGGAAACTGCCTTGCTCCCTCGGGTAAGAAAGAGCGTTATTTTGTACTAGGTATGAAATATAAGTGAAATGTAGTAATATTACCTATATTATTATAACTTTTTAGACCAGGATGTTCGAAATGTCATACAAACTCAGAAGAAAATATGCGCAAAGGGAAAATATTCAATTAAAAACTTTACTGAATAAAATTAACAAAAACTACATATTTAATTAGAAATAATGATCACTTAATAGCCAAAAATAAAGTTTCTTTCGAAGTTTTCGTTTATTTGAGAGATTTAACCGAACCGAATGCTATTGAACTAAACGATTTAGCGATTACCTAAATTGTTTATTAAGTTTATCATTTTCTCTAAATAAACAAAAAGATTTCAATTAAACAAATTATTCGTCGTCTAAATGTTGAAGACTCACAGCTTGCTTTACAAATCTCAACCCTATTTCTTCACTTCTGCCTCACCTTATCAACTCATTCATTACCTAGGAATACCTATGGTCTTAAGGACAAAACTCATTTATCACCCCGGCAGCCGATCAGCACCACCTCGCCGCTCGGCGTCCACTCATTATTAATAAATGAACACCGCGTGGTCAACGAAATTGTCGATAATAACAATTTTTAATAATTCATTGGCCATCTGTGTAACATTTTAGTCAGCGAAGGGGACTACTCGTATTTTACTGTCTGTTCACAATTAACGACTTGGCGCTCATAACTGTCAGGATTAAGAAAACCAAAATAGAAAAAAGAGAATTTTTTTGCCTATTTTGATTAGAAAATAAACAATATCCATCAGCATATGAACCTTACGTGAACCACTGGGTGGAAAGCGGCCAAAGTCCATTCGCGAGTCACGACCGACGCGTTCCAAGCGAGTGAACATTGTCTCCGACTAGTTCAGCGTCCGCATATCGACAGCTTAGAAGTGACGCGTTATAGTGACGATATTATGAAATGTATCGATAATCCAACAATCTACGGTAATGCTCCAGATAATTGAGGGCAGGAAAAAAAATGATTGTGTAGAACAATACATTCTAAGAAAGATAGCGTTTTCTTTTTCTGAATTTTCAATGGTGAACTTAACCTAAAAAATTCGCCGAAAGTCCAAAAAACGGTTTTTCGCTAATAAAACAAAAACTTGGCCTTGTATCCAAGAAAGTTAAATCGGAAAGTTGTAGGTGATAAAATTATCTTTCGATTGATGTCTTGTAAAATATCGATTTTTGCCTTATACATGGAGAAAAATGCAAAAAGCCTTTAAATAATCGCGTTTTTTCATTTAATAATAACTTTTCATCAAAGCAATTGTTGGTTTTGGCTATTGAAAACTGCAGTTTTTTTTTGGCGCAAAATTTTGAAAATTGTTCAAGAAAATTTGATTTTTGCGAAAAAAAGCGTTTTGGTAAAACTGTTCGTGTTCATCAGCTCATTCGTGTTCGTGTATATTGATACATGACTCATGTTTCAATGTAGTCCGGCGCTATTATTTGTGAAAAGGGACGCACATAGGCAGTCAAAACGTTATTTTCAGCATTAAGTTCCCACATATAGAAACGAACTCTTTTATTCAGTCGTTAGTCATCCTAGCCTAGCTCTTTCGCAGAGTTTGGGGACGAGCAGCAGTACCATCACCATTCTGTAGCCTTGATTGTCGATCTCTCGGTGGTCAACATTGATTCACGTCTAGATGTTAACTGAATGTAGTGATATTGATGACGATTAGTACTACGTCCTTGATCTGCGTGCTATTCAAATAGGTCACCTGTGTCACGATAACATCTCTAGAGTTGGAAAATTACATTTTTAAGGACGACGAAATGTCGGACGACGTTGGTTTGGATGTTTTCCATTTTGTACATTCCTACAACTCTCCGGCGCTATATTACTGCAGTAAAAACTCACGATATTTTGTAACACGTACCCACACGTATGTCTCTGAAGTTGTTCAGTCCAAAGAAAAACAAAAGAGATGATAATCAAATGAAAACACCAATAAGAGATGGCATAAAATCTGATGAAAAACTGTTTTGTTGCTTTCAGTCACAATTTATAGAAAAAAAACAGCCAGTACTAATTTGTTTGTGAATTTGTTTATTAAAAAAAAACAATTCATCTTAAAAAAAATAATATTGCTTGATTTTGGAATCTGTATTTATAATACATACATACATATCTTCACGCTATATTTATTTATTGTATTTATAATAAGTTAAAAACTTATTATAAATACAATAAATATGAAGAATCTTTTGAGCCAAAAACTTAAAAATGTAAATAATATTTTTGCCATTACATATCTGAAGCAATAAATTAATATTTTAAGCACTCACTCCAAGTAAAGCTTTTAGCCTTGCTAGAGTCCGTAGACATGCTGTATATTCCTGCCTACACATACACTTTATGTTTGTACTCACGTCGATATTTTTGCCGCTATGATTTAGATTCAATGTTACTTACGTCGAGTGTGTCCTACTGTCTCATATACGTGAAACTCAACATGATGGAAACAACTATAAATATTTAAACATTTTTGAGACTTTCTGACGAATACAAGTAGTATACGATGAGTTGTTTTTGTCAAGTACAGTATTGTTTATTATGGTTTCAGGGAAACCTATCGCAATCATAATACTATACTGATCATTTCATATTTCTTCAGTGTAGGTACAGATAAATATACGTACCTATATCTTCAATGTAATTATCCAAGTACAGCCGCGCCGTGCGATTAATTTCTTTTACAGCTACATGTTTTTGCGTTAGCAACTAATTACTGTGTACATTATGTTATAGTAATGATGTTAGCCCTCTCAATATTATACTATATTATGGGAAGTAACGTATCATTTTTGGTAATGTTTTTATACGTACCAATTCCTAATTCCTGTAAATTAGGTATCAACATCAACAAGTCGTAGTCAGTCGACGCCTGCGATAGGCCCAAGGGAGGTCATGAAGAGGGTCAACTTCGTAAGAAGACATCGGTTTTCAAGTCATTTCATAGCGCTTAAAACTTGATGTAATAATTCCTTACATCAATACAAGATCAATACTATCAGTGGATTGTACTTCATTTGCTGGTCAAAACTAGTAAAGTAAAGTTTAATAAAAAATAAAGTCGCTTCATATCTTACTCTTATTTAGGTATATGTTTTTTCAGTACACTAAACTTATAAAGATCTTTGTATTTTTAGCGGTAACGGCGGAACGATTCTTCCGTATTGACAAAGCTCAGGAGAACCTGCACTATGCGACCGACATTGGTCATGAGAACATATACATATTGGACACGGCTCCACTGACACCCGACACCGATTCGACGGCGCATCCTAACACCAGCGCGTCCCTTGAGCGCACCGGCGCATCTGTGTCGCTCGAGACCACCACCGGCCTGTCGGTCTCGCTGGACATATCACAGAGCGTTGACTCGCCCAGTACGGGTGCATCACTGGATGTTCCCGAATGCCAGACTCATATCAGGTAAAAATACAGCAGATTAGTCATAAGCTGTCATAAATATATTAAAACGATAGTATCGGCATCGCATATTACAAAAGTGAAGCAACTAAAGTAAACCGGCCCGCTTGTACTCGTATTTACAACACACGTAACTATTATCAAATAAACCGTCCGGACCACATTTCGCTAAAAAAAATGGCACAGGGTATTTAAGAGTCCGCCTATATGCAGACTTTGGTGTGTATAGGGACCTGGATCTCGATACTAAGAAGACTGAGAATTAGATATTTGGATACATACAACTTCAACTCTTTATCTTAAAATCTTTAATACGGAAACATGATTGGTTAAAAACTCGATAAAAAAAAACAGAAAAAACCCAGTTTTTGACTCAGTTGCATCTTCGAATTTCTACATAATTTTAAAATGATTTTTACTAAAATGGATAGATAATGATAACATCTCAAATCTCTCAAACCAGTTTTTAATTGGTAATGTAGTTTTCTTGGAAATTACAATTATGTGCAAAAACAAATGTTGAAATTTCTCCGCACTAAAATATAATCAAACCGCTATAGTAAATATGTATTTCTCTAATTCTTATCTGTTAATATATATTATAATTATAATAATCTTTACCTTTTCTAATATTGTGTTAAGTTTCTGTTAAATTTGTCACTTATTGTTTTATTATAGGCTTACATCTACTTATTCTGTTTGTGATTCTAAAATCTGTATTATTATCCTGTTATTAATGTACCTTTATTTTAAATTATGGGTGTAATGTAATACTTTTAATATTATCGTGTACTAAATTATGTTTTGACTTTTTATATGCGACATATTCATACATGTTTACTTTTTATAGTAGGTTTAATGCCAAAATTGTATAGTTGGACTTTTTGGCGGGAACGGGAGAAGTAAGGTTGTCATTTTATTTCGATTTTCTATTTTTTACTATTTTGGGAGATTTAAAGTACAAAAATGATAGTATATTGTGTTTTAAAGTTCTTTATAAGTGAAAAGAATGGAGTAGGTCTAAATAAACATGTGTAGCTGAAGTTCTCGCGCTCTTCCAAGAAGTCCTATAAAACTTTAGTAAAGTCACTTTATCACTTTACTGGAGGAGTTTTACGATAACGATCTAGATAACGATTCTTCTAGATTCTACTTATTCATACAATACTTTACATTGGCAAATGCGCTAATCTGTGTGCCATGTCATGAAGAAAGAACAAAAAAAAATTCTATAGTTTTAAAATAAGTTTGTATAATAACTCTTGATATAAAATAAGTGTGTGTGATAACTTTTCATTTAGTACTGGCCGGAGTCAGACCTAAGACATCTGTATTAAAATTTGAAATTTTGAAGAGGAAAGGCGGAGAAAAGAAAAGGGGAAATGACAAGTATCAGATGGAAATGATATGAAGAAAAGTTGGTTTTCTTACGCTTCTCTTTAAAAATACAAATAAATGAAGATATATATATACATATATAGTTAAAGAACTCTGTGGAGATATCATTAAAAGCAAATACAAGGATCATCGCGAGGAGTTCAACGTTATATACTACCTATTATCGTGATACTCCTGTAATTCAAGCTGCCTTCCATCCGGGACTATTCTGACGTCATCGCCGTATAGTATTAACAGTTATATTTATTTTTTACAGAATATCAAATTGTATACATTTTTAGAGAATACATATTTAATCTGTATAAATTTTCTTTTTTAAATTTAATTATTGTCGCTACACGACACCACAATTGCGAAAATCAAGTTTATTGTTATCGCCATTGGGCGCAGGAGTAATGAACGAAGTCGGTCGCACTGAGCTGCATAGGTGGACTCTTAAATCAATCCTGTTTTTTATAAAAACACCGGAAATCGGATTATTCCAACTTGACTGTTTCACTTCTAATACGCAGCGGGGAGTCTTTTAGGGTTCCGTAGCGAAATGGCAAAAATGGAACCCTTATAACTTAGTCCTGTCCCCGTCCATCCCTATGTCACAAACATTTTACTTGAACTCTATACTATACATTATATGTACTATACATTATACTATAGACGAGATTTAGGTGTAAGTATTCTGTGAACGCTGTACAATGGTGTAATGAAATTATGAAAAAAATAAAATAAGGGTGGCACTCCATAATTCCAGTGCACATAGGCATATGGGGTATCTTCAGACAGGGCTTAAAAAATTATGTCGAGATTTCAAAGTAACTTTTTTGTTTACGTCAATAGTTGGTGAGTTATATGGTTGTTATATACTTCTAAAGTTGATGTGTCAAGTTCGGGGTGGAAAAACCAATTTCAAGCAAAATTGATTTAAATAAGATATATTTCTTAGTTTTTGAGATATGGGATATTTTTGATTCCATGTTAAGCGACCGCAGAATAACTTTATATATTCCTATTTTTTTGGAACCAGCTGGAACCATTTAAATGAAATTCTGTACTTAGGTAATGTTTTGTATCCAAGTTCATTAAGAATAAGTGTTATATCTCTGAAAAAACTCGTTTTCACAAAAATCGTCTATTTTTATAATATTGAATGTAGTGCCATCTCAAATTGCTCCCCTTTTATCTGCGCCAAAGTTAGATAAAAAGTGATATCGTTAATGCATTCATTATAACTGAAAATTCCAAATAATTTAAACTAAAACATAATAATAATATTATATTATTGCAAATGCTTTTTATTAGATTGTTTGCATTTACATTTCTATTCAAAATTAATGACGGAACCTACTGATTGCAATTTGTCGAAAGCATTCAAATTCATCTGCATAATAAGTAAATATTTAATTCTACAAAATATTTTGCTTATAAAGTCCATATGTACAAACTGTCACTTTACAAATGGCTAGAAATTCTGTGTGACACAGCTGTTTAGAATTCATGATAAATAGCTAAACGGGAGATTCCAGTAGGAACAATGTTGAATTTATTTATGAATTGTCTCGAGTTGGCTTTTCGCAAGTAGACAGACTAACGAAATCCATGTAACGAATAAGAATAAAATCGTTCAAAACGGGCCTTGCTATTTGTCTAATACACGAATAATTTGTGCTATGGTGTGGATGACCATTTCTTGTGAGATGAAAGTGGATGTATGTACTAAAGATACTAATTTATGCCTGAATAAAACAGTTGTCACAACAAATACACCGTCCACAGTGACCAAGCACTCGAAAATACGGCGCAATTAATTGAGGAACAATCTAAGCAAACTGTAGTCACGAAAACACCTTCCACTCCGGTGAAATCTGAGAAATCATCATCACCACCTCCGTCGATAACGGACACGGCAACAACCACACCTACGACTATAGTGGCTGCAATAATACCAACTGCGACTGAAGCGGAAACAGAACCGTTCACAACTGTTGTCACAACGACGACAAGATCAACTGTGACAGACATAGCAGAACGTCCGGCGGCCTCGCTAACTACAGGATTCCTGCAAGAGTCTCCGCCGCTGTGTACGAGCCCACCCGTCAAACCGTTGCAGCCCACTAACGACTCCATTGCGCAGTTTAAAACGTGAGTAAGTTACACATCTTTTATTCGCTGGTGTGGTGCGTTGTTTGTTTTAGCATACTGATTGCTTTAACATTTATGATCAATTGCTTATAAACTAAAATGTATTGTGGGTCATACTAACACCACATTAAACGTAGAGATGATAATATACAAACGTCATGTTGAATTACGTTAGACATGAGCTCAGCTGGCGGTCTTTTTGACACTTCAAAATAAAAGGATTTAATGCGTAAAATAAGGCGTTGTAGTTATAGTAGCAATATTGCTACTGTGATTCGTGAACATGACCAGGGTGCGGACTTGTTTTGTAATGTCCAATACGATAATTACTAACACCGAGGTTAAATAGTCTAAAAAAAATTGCGAGGATTTGTCTGGTTCAGGAATGGAAAGGATGGAAATGGAATAAAACTGAAAAAATATAATGTTGACACTCGGAATTTATAATAAAAGAGCAAAACAGAGGCTAGTCCTCTATCATGCCAGTTTTTTTAAAACCACTTTCATTAACGACATTCAAATTCGGGTGAAGACACTCAACACCTAAGTTTAGCTGGTTTAGCTCTATATTTAATCGCCTTATTTATTGTTTCGGGTGTTAAACGTTAAGGTTAGTGTGGCCTGAACATAAAGTGTCCATTGGTATTAAACGATTCAAAATAATTATTATTTACTACGTGAAATAGTAAAGCTTTCAGTAAAACATCTATAGTTTGTAAGGATAATTAATATCTATGTATACTTCTTAATCTAGATTGCACGCTTTGTAAAAGTTTAGCCACGTAAAATTAGTGTTGGCTTTTAAAATGACTAATATTAATCGACAATGTGTGAACATTGTGTTATTAGGTCTCGCGAGCACATTTGACTGTCAAAGCACGACGCACATTTTTCGTGACTGAAATCTGCACTCTATCTCTTCTTTCTTCTATTGCATGCAGCATTCATGAAAAACTATTTGGACTTGATCAAGAAGTGTTTGGCTATAGGTGAGATTACATTACCTAATTAAATCGACCACTGTAAAGTATTATTAATAGCTATAATAAGTACATAGATGCTGAGAACTTATAATATAGGTAGTCTTATCCATTAATGTATGTGAACTAATATGTAGCTTGGTTATTTCGCAACAGATACACTCTCATATATTTATTCTATTATATAAGACATCGAAATTATGTAAAACTTACATATTTAATGTTGAGGAAAACTTAAAACACTTTATTTACGTAAAGGAAAAATCAATAGAAATTTCATGTAAGTAAAATAGACCAAGTCCCTTAAATTACGTTGGTTCATAAAGTTTAACATTGTTTCAGAAACTTATTGGAGAAAACATCTGATGCTCTTCTCAAAGCTGCTAAAGTCGGCGACCTGAAAATGGTAAGACTATAATAATACAAACGCGTGTAGCAAATATAAATTAAACATTGTTGTTTGTTACAGTACAGTACAGTGTGTTACTTGTTACAGCAGTCTAACGAATTACGATATTATAGTACAGTTTTAATTATTTATTATAATTTGTTCATTGTTATTTGTTTACAGTATTCATAACATCTGTTGGCAAATGAAATCTTTTATCCGTTTTTTTTAAAGTAGTATGAATGATTACACAAGAGAGGCATAATTCAAAAAATGTCTTGTTCATAGATGAAGGAGTTGCATACAGCCGGCTACTCCCTTCTGTCAATAGACGCAAGCGGTCAAACGGCTTTACATATAGCCGCTCGTTATGGCAACAAGGAGATTGTCAAGTATCTCATCGCGTGTGCACCTACCGCTATATTGAACATGCGCGACAATGAACGTGGTCAAACGGCATTACATAAAGCGGCCGCGAATAAAAGACGGGCTATTTGTTGTATGCTAGTGGCCGGGGGCGCGTCTCTCACTCGGCAGGATCATGCTGGCCTTACGCCAAGACATTTGGCACTTCGGGCCGAGGACCATGATTTGGCTGCTTACTTAGAAAGTGAGTAGATCTTGTTGTAGATAAAAAGAAGCTAGTTTTACTAAGATTTACCTGCTAGAAAATTTTGCAGTGTTTAATGAGTACTTTCTCGTATATCTATTTATGTCTGTATACTTCTAATGCCACTTCTCCTTTCTGTGTAATCAGTTCAACTGCTTATTTTTTATTTGGTAAATATTGTTCAGTTATTTCTACATCAACAGCTCGACGTTACATCTTAAATAGCTACTAGAAATTTAATTAAATAATTAAAAGATTGACTCTGTTTCAGGTCAAGAGCATTTCCAATTAATATCTGAAGACTTAGAAACTGCTGTTTGAAAAAACCGTTTACAGAGCCAAACGAGCACATCGTCCACAGAGAGATCTATAGCCATGAACCAATTTAAAGTGGAACATAATCGCAATCCAGAACTTTTGTTATTATTACAGACGACATTATCTGTAACATTATTAATGTTATACTCAAACACCAAATGATATTGAGCACATCTTATCGATATTTCGTTCTAAGGAAATAGTATAGTAATGCTGGCATTATATTAAAATTTAAACCTGTAATAACAACATATAGACTAACTGCTTTTTATTGTCATTCATTTGAATGTATTTACATATAAAAAATTATCGATACTATTATTAGAAATATAGACACAATATTTAAACACGCAGAACGCGACGATAGAAAACATTCGAATGACGAGAATGGCGGGTCCGCGATTTTTGCGTGACCATGACCCTTATGCATGAAACATCTGTAATTAAGATTCTCGTGTATTTGACTCGCAGTTACACTGTGATGATCACTGTGAAATCACTGTGATTATGTAGGTACATATACATCTCTGAGTTCAATAGTACACAAATACAATACAATTTAAATGTAGAATTTTGGCCAGGAAAATTAACTACTCATATATATCTTGGAAACAGAGATATTTAACATAATTGGTTGAACTTTGATAAAATAATACATGAAAGCTAGTATTTAAGATTTCACGTGTAAATTACATTATCTCAGAAACTATCAGTCCTTGAACGTTGCGATCTTTCACGCTATTACAACAATAATTATTATGTCACAAGTAATTTTTTGAACTACATAAGTATCTCACGAGCCAAACTGGTGGTTATGCTATAAAATTTATAGCATAAACACCAGTTCGCCTGGTGATAAAATGCTCTACGAGTAAGGCTAACAGATGCGTAAAGGTACATTCTTCTAGATAAAATCACGTGAATGAAAACATTGTTAGTTCGTTACGACAAATTCGCTATCATGAAAGTCTAATATTGCACTACATTGTGTATACTTCACCCCCTACTACTGTTGTATGAACAAATAGACTGCATTGGTATATAACAGTCTAATTGTTCACGAACTATATCAATAGTTTTGTATGAATTAGGTCAAAATTGAAATTGAAAAATAAAGCTATTTACAGACCTTATGATTCAAAATGTAATAAGAACCTGTATGTGCACTTAAATCTATATTAAGTCTAACCACCAAATAACTATACCTACTTACCCAAATAAAATATTTTAATATTTTTAATCGAGATCGTGCTTTATCGTAATAGAGGATATATTAGAATAAATGACTTAAATAGATATATGAACATAATATAAATATTTGTCGATTAAAAACATTACATCATTAATTATGTAAAGCCTGACCAGAAATATAGATAGGTACATATAATATGTAGGAGGACTGTCATGAAGGCACTACTTGTTCGTTTTATTGACGTTTCACTCAATGTTTCATCTGACAAAAATTGATATGAATATGCCTAGAACCTAGCCTAGAATCCTAGATGGTATGTCTTTGTATGATCATAGAATTGGGCAATTCATCATGGACCTAGACTTTCTATGAAACACCGCCATTGGAAAAATACAAATATGATGAAATAGACATCTAATATCCACCATATCCTTCCATGCAAATAGTTATACGATTCAACAGGCTATAGTTGGGCATAACAATTCCATAGCTTGTTCAAAGTATTAGTAAATTAAAATTAACTACGTGACTTGCATAAAACTTGTAGACTTGTAACTGCTGCACATATAAAAACCGAGACACGTAATCAACTTTCCAAAAACGTCCGAACCAAATGTGCGCTCAAATGAGTATTTGAGTGCATTTTTGTTTTAGTAGTATTTGAAAACGCCAACAGCAAACATGTCAGTGCTCTTTCGAACATTAGAAATGTTCGAAATATCGAATTTCTCGAACTGCTCGAATATGCCAATCTGGACAATAATCTGTTAAGATTTCATATAGGATTGTGAATCTAGTTCTTTATTTATGATCGAAGATTGAAATACGCTTTTCTCGACAATTTATTATTGCAATTTTTTGTACAATATTCAACTTGTGTTTTGAGTTATGACGCAGTCATTTCTCGCGTAATAAGAGAGCGTGGATGATAAGCCACTACTGGCATTAGAGGCAAACTGTTTTATCTCATACTCAGCCAAGTCATTATTAGCGGCAGCGTATTTATCTCATTACTTTAATCAATCCGCCCGATTTTTCGTTAGGTACATCATAGTGTGGCTTTACAATTGGTCATTTCATGAAACGACGGCATTTCATAAATACCCAGGCAAACCATGACCTGCCCAAATCCATAATCAGACGACATATAAAAGAAAAAACAGCCGATACTTACGTATGGTCAAGTCAGGCTAAATAATGATTCTGCGCTAATAGAACGCATCGCGCTCTCGGTCTAACATGTAGTTAGGCAATTCGTTATTTAGGGATGAATATTCTCATCGTCTTTTAGAAATCTTTAATGTCGTTTATGAGTAAAGGGACCCTTAACTTTAAGAATTAACGGTAATATACGAACTTAAGACAATTATCTCACTTTAAATTAGACTTTCCTTTGATATTGTAAATCAACGTTTCGATTTGAATCTACTTAATAATAATATTTTTGAATAATAATGTTTACTTGCATTGTAATACCATACTATAACTACTGCAATTAAGTAACGTTAATAGGTCTTTAGGTCTTATGATCTAAAATTATATTATAACTCTTCAATTTGATTTACATGCTTTTTAATGCATTATGATTAATGTATCATGTTTGTAAGCAATAATACTTATATGAAAAAATGTATGAACGTTTAATGATTCCCTCTTTTTAATACTTTGACGTACTCGGTGTCATATTAATATTGTGATCTCAGTATTTTCCTATTTATGTATTCCTATATTATCTCTTGCTCGCATTTCCACATAATTTCAACGTAATTTAAAATACAATTAGGGTTGCCAACCGTATTATTATAAAGTAATATTGTGCCTACTATGTTTTCGTCTAGCGCACTATGTAGGTCCAAACATATGTACAATTTTGAAGAAACATATAGTAAGAAGAGATACTATTACGTTTATAATATTATAATATGCAAGAATTCTGCAACTTCATTCATTTTTTAACTCCAAACAAACCCTTCATTATTGACCCGAATTTATAGTGTAGGGGAGAACGGGGGAATGGGCGCCACTTAAGGAAAAACTCAAATATATTATTTTACAACAATATTTTAATGTACATTTTGGCGTATTAAATACTTTGACTAGTTAACTTTAGATGACCATACTCGAAAATTTAAAAAATGATAATAATAGAAAATATTCTCATTTAAAAAAAGATAAGCATCGGCTCTCATTATCTGCGGCATGGGGTAATAAGAACCAGTTTTTGCTAAAATTTTGCCTGGATCTCGAACAGAAAATACTTCTGTCTCATCCATATTAAAAATTTGGTGAGTATCCCTACTTCTTTTTAACCATAACTTCTCCAAGGATTTTGCAAAATGATCTACTTTCTGTTTGTTAAATCCTTGAATTCTGTTTGTACTCATTGTTTCAGAGTTGGAGCACTAATTTAGATACTTCTTTTTAGGAATCCTAATTTATCTTTTTCAGCACCCTTGGCTACATTAATGATGTGGAACGTTAAACTTTTCTTTGCAATTCTTCGAAATAATATATGCGAGCTGCCTTATGAAGGCATATATTTCACCATTATTAACCTTCTCAGAGATAGCACGATCTAATAAATTCAGACTCTACCGATATTTTGTAGTCATTCCAATACGTTTTCGAGGCATCTGAAAACATCAAATATAAAATCTACATATAGACTACTACATGAAGAATAAAAATCCCTCGGCTACCGTTACCCCAAAGGCTAATTTTTGTGTTTCATGGTCATGGTCAAAATACAATAAATTATTTAAACACAACAAGGTATTAATTCAAACCTCCAATGACTGCTTTGGTAATCAATCGGAAATAATACAACATAAAATGCTTCGAATACTCATATTTAGTATACAAAGGACGTTGAAATTATAACGTTTGAACTAAAACCAACGTGAGGCCTTCTTGCACACAAAACATCAACTAAGCAACCGCTTGTTGCATAACCATGCAACTAAATATCAGTACCTCTCTTGCGTCCCTCTACACCACAAGAAAACCAAATACGATTTAGCTCATTCGGATACGTCTATAACAGTGTAGCTCCCATTGCTCTGTGGCTCTGATTGCCCCGTCCTCTCCAATAATTGTTTATATTATAGTATATATGTATATCATATCATTTGTGTAATATTACAAACCGAATTTGACAACTGAACATAAATTTAAACTCAACTTTATTAAGTTTTATGTTTCTTCTAATTTTGTAAATATTTTCATACTCTGTACTATATTTTTATTCGTATATCTTGGAGAAACACTATATTTACCAACCTAGTATTAAATAATATTATTATAAATAATATTATTATTTTCCTAAAAATAGTTGGCAATCCTACTTTAACTAAAATTCATATTATAAGTTGACAGAATTTAATGTTATGCCATAGACACGAATTGTCATTATAAAAATTTATTGGTAACCAAATTACTTTTTTATATTAGGTACATATACATTATTACATTATAGTACAATCGTAAATTAAAGTTAAAAAGGCACTTATGTTTACCTACGAAAAAAGGCATTTATGTTCTAAAGAACACTAGATCTGAATCGCTGAAGATTTAATTTTCAGTGTCCTAGCGTGTACAACACAACTTACAACTTTTGATTGTAGTTTCGATTTTGTTGGGAATAACTATGGAGTAAGGAGACAACTACAAATCATTTTATTATGGTTGAATTGGAATTCTTGTATTATATGTTAATATAATAGCAATCTCTATATACGTGTAGATGTACCTAATAGTGTAGTATTTAACGAATTTACGTATTTACTTGTACTATTCGCTAACAAGCGAACAATGAAAGACAAAGCTGTGAGATTTTTGGTCATAATGTAAAAAGTAAGTTCATTTTTATGCTAAGTGAACAATGTACACCATAATAATGTTTTGTGAGTTCTCTTTTATGTGATCGTAGATAGAATTTTATAGATTTATCTATGTTGTTCTTAGTGTAAGATACCTATTTATTCCATGTTATAAGTACGTAATATACAGAAAATTCTCCCTTTAATGTTTGAACACGTTCGTATGCGATCAAATGACATAAGAATTGGAAATTAGGTATTCTGTGAAAACGCGTAGTAATTCACGACATATACCTAAGTACATACTCACTCGGGACGAAAAACCTATTGAAACAGAGAACTTTTTTGATCATCGTCTTTGAAGAAACAATTGAAACATTACAAAATAAACATTCGTTTTATTTAAGAAAACCTTTAATAATATTTTTAAACATTTTAATATAAAATATGAAGCTATGTGCGAATTGACAACAATGTTGTACAAAAAATCACATCCTACACAATTCAAAATTTGCTAATACAGCCATTTCTTGCAATTAGTGTCAAAAACCACCTCTATTTTACGGACGTCAATAAGCCGATGTCATGCAAAATGCAATCAATTTCTTTCTTACGATGTAAAAATTAAAAAGTTAAGAACTTTTAAACTATTTACAATTTTACATATACATATAAGATATTACGAACTAAGTACGCAAAATCGCTGCGAAAGTCTACATGGTTTTGTACGTAATTGAACTACATTTATACATCTATAATCTTTGTCTCGGAATAAAGTCTAGACGTCGAATTAATAATTCAGAAATCTTTAATAAGCTAACAGGTGAACGTTGGTAAATGAATGAATTGTTTTGCGTCGTTTAAATAAACACGTTGACAACTCAGTTAACAATTAATAAAGCAAAAAATTGTATCAAAAAATAAACTGATACTAGTACTCAATGGCGATCACACTTTGAACATAATATTTAACGAAAATAAATAGTCCGAATGTCCGAATAAGCACGAATATTATTCAACCCCCAAGTCGCAACGAGGATTATGAACACACCGACAGAAAATAAGGAGGTACAGAGACGAGTATACGCCGTCTTAAACATGGAGAAAAAGTAATATTTATAAAAACTATTCCAGATTATCAAAAAAATTGAGTTTTTTTTTCATGTGTAATAAATAATAATTCAGTTATTTATCAATCAAATATTTGGTGTCTGATGCAAATAGTAACATAAAGATTTTGCTTCGTTAACTCGAAATATCAATGATCCATTTTAAAACCATACACACATTCTTTGAAACATTGTGCGTATTACGCCTTTAGTCAGAAACGAAATAAATATACAATTCTCTGAAATGTAACGAAAACACCATTGAAATATTACTTAAGTATTATATTTATATTTGCCAATTTAATCTCGAAATACATTCTAGCGTTAGTAATATGTAATTCCCTACTGCGTAAAGCGTGTTATAGTGATTACATGTACATAATAATATATACTGTATTGGAGGCCTTCATTCGGGTATAGTGTTTGATATAAAATCTTTAGCTCTTATACGGTAGTATATTTCGCGACCAAATTAAAATGATTTCATATGAAAGTTTCACTTTGAGTATCTCTAGGTCACTAGAATAATAATACTTAATTGAATAAAGTGTATTCATCGAATATTTTATAAACGAATACCTACCTCGAGCTTTAATGTTTTATTACACATTTATTTTGTAATCGTAAACGTTTCATGTCATCAGAAATATTTCTATTCACATATGTACAAAAATAAAATAGACAAATTTTAGTAAAATTTGTTATACAAGTGTAGATTTGAACTCTAGAAACTTTAAGAGGTGGCCGTAGGTCGTAGCTCATTTTGACATAATTCAGCAAAAAAAAAAACTCTTATTTTTAAACGTTGTGTTACGTTACGTTCATATTTTATGAAGTTTCATCATCCATCCATCAATTGTCGTCAAGTTTGTGTTGAAGAATAGGCGTAATTCGTAATGCTCGGATTAACTACATTTAAATAAATATTTTAATATTCATTATCATCACCATTATCATCACCATCATCATCTACATCCTAGTCAATTTTAGATTCGTTACAATTTTCAGTTTGAGGATGATTACAAATCGTGTGATATTATGTATTTGGTAGTAATATAATGATTTGATCCGTTAGTTGATATTGAATAATTTATAAATTTCTGTTGCCGTTGCCGTTAGTAATTTATTTTAATAACAAAAATATTATCTTATTCTCTTGCCAGTAGCGGGGTTAGGACAGGGCGTGGCTGGGCGACCACCCAAGGGCGCCAGACTTGAAGGGTGCCCCTTCTTTTTTTTTATTCATTTCATTTCTTAATTATTTTCTTTTAAATTCAATTAAAATATTAAATTTTTGTTTTTTATTGTTATCTTCATTTTTTAAATCTTTTTTCTACATGTGTGAATTGGAGAGTAGAGGAGCGCCGTAGAAATCTCGCTTAGGGCGCCGGTAATGCTAAAACCGGCACTGTTCTTTTCGATCTCAATATTCACTTTACAGCAACAGTGGCGGCTTTATAAAATCGAATTAAACTCTTATATAGTTATATATTATAAGTATATATAGATTACAAAAATAATAATTCCAACCATTAAAAAAATATTGTAGGTAGACTATATCAGTCTGTTTCAACTAACGGTCTAACTAACGTTACGTAATACGTGATTTGTCATTTGCAATTATATCAATTTTAACACAAGTAAAGTAGGAAAACCGTTTAAGATCCTAGCACAAGTTCGGAATGCTGTTAACTTTATAAAAACTATAATGTTGATTTCCTTCGTAAAAATACGATCAAAGCAAACAATTAATCGTCCAAACGATTATAACTTAGATAAAATAATTCAAAACATTCGAATCTTACGGCATTTATTTTGAGCTTTTGTAGTTGTGCCTATTTAGTCCACTTTCAATCCTCACTCGTATTATATGTATAGTGTGTCCACCTGTTCCAAGAAACAAAAAGAGATTCTTCTTGTTATGTTATGTAAACTTATCAATTGATGTATAAATTCTAGGTTTCAAATCTACCCTTTTATTTCACTGATATTTCAGCATACACATCGAGTAAGGTCATTAGAAAATATGTTTCTCCATGGAATTAATTACCACGTAAAAAATTAAACATTTTCAATATTAATAATAAAGTTTCCCGTAATTTTAAAACAAGTAAGTAGTAATTTTTGCATTTGTTTTACAATCAGATGGAATGTGTAGCTATAGTTTTCACATGGAGGGAGTCCAATAATGCACCAAAGGAAAACTTATTTAACTTGTTTTGTCACGCCATAAAAAGGCAGAGTTCTAAACGGCAATAGAATAAATCAATTAAACATATCATCCAATCATGAAATACTTTGTGGTACGGGTACAAAAGCCAGGTACAATATTCGGCGATTATTGTACATGGACCCCCTAGACACCGCCTTCATAATACGCCCATGGTAAAGTGACTTTAAAATTAAGTAGTTACGGTTTTTGTTAATTTGTTTAATATGTTTAATTCTTATTTATTTATTATTTATCTATCTATTTATAAACAGATATGCATTCCATTATACTACTTCTGTATATGACATAATATGTTATATAATATATGAATCACCTTTTGTAAAATTCTATACGTAAGTGTTATTTTCAGTAGGATTTGTAAGTTATTATATTGTTTTAAGTGAATTTATTAACTTAGATATTGATAATGAATTTTGTTTGTCACTAAATTAATAAGTATTTATAATAGTGAAGAAGATGTGTAGGAATATCAATTTAATAACTAGATATTAAAATCTTATGTGCCCCTGTGATTTCAAATCTTAACATTTAAAATAAGTGCTATTTATTTATAAAACATCGCCATTTTATAAATGTTCCTTTAAACTACGAGTACATCAACTTTAATAATGGATGACATGTAAAAAGAAAGTGACAGTACGGATTTTGGCTAAGTACAAGATATAACTATCATTTATGGCAATTTACTGTATTGGAAGATAGGTACCTATTTACTTAATTATTATTAATCAAACGTAATGATCTGAGACAGCATTCATTAAATCAATAAGTAAATGCATTCGTAAGAAATTATGTAGTTTCTATATAATACCTATTGTAATGTTCATCATATCTAATGTAAACCTAATACTTTCTAAATAATGTTATTGTGTCTACCGTCATAATAGCGATTTATCTTTTATAAAATAATTAAATTCGACTAACATAAAAGTAATTTTAATAAAGTTTTGAGAGCACTCATTCATTGTAAGTACATATTACTTATTTTTGCACTATTTAAAATGAAATTATTAATGAGGTACACTGAAAGAACAATAAATAATAAAATACAGTTTATTTCTGTCTTATTTATGAAGATTCTATTACCTTCGTCTAAACCCAAAAGCAAACGATTTGAGTTATACCAGTCCGAATTACGAAAGTATTTTTTTTTTAATATAATCTTTTGAATCTAGGTATCCTTGCATCTGTTAAACAAGCGCACAAGCACAACCGTCTAAGCCACTTGCTTAGACCACCTGTGAAATTTCATCGTTAGCGGATCCCTATCTGTTTTAGGGATTCGCTAAGTATTTGGGGACTTTGGTGAAATCGGGCACTACTTAAATATACCGTGAGATTTAGAGGATTTGACCGCGGGATCCTGATCGCTTTTCGATAAAAAAAATAATTTAGGAACTTAAACTAAACACCTAATTATTAATTAGTTGTTTAACATAAATTGTTTCCAACGTTGATTACTGTAAGTTACTTTTTGTCAATACTTAGAAATAAAACAACAATTAAATATTTATTTTTATTTAAGATGATATGGGCTTATTCAAATAGCGATCTAATATAGTTCTGACTCTGGGCTTCTACGCGAAGTCGTCCTCCTCGATGATGTGATCCCAAGTAGGAAGAGCTTCTGCTGAACAAATGTCTGAAATAAAATTGTTTTCTCTTATAATTTCTCTTATAATAAGTCTCTAAATGTAAATTATTTTAGGGTTGCGCTTTTTAATTACAAAAACGCTACGCTAATTTTGTCACGTTCGTCCGTTTATTCCTTCATTAGTTAAGACTCATTTCTCACCTATTTTGATGACATTTTACAGGCAGATATCTTATATTATGCTTATAATGGAATAAAATTGCAAAATAATATCAATTTATATGTTTCTGTTCATATATGATACATCAAAGTTGTGGTGGTCGAGTGGCTCAATGGTTTCAATTCCCGCGTAAAGCGTGGTTTTAACTCCCACTATAAGCGTATTGACCAATGAGTTTCTGATGAATAAAAATTTATATCAAAATAATGAGTACACTTACAAACTCTGCGTTGATCGTGTCGTCGTATTACGCTCGGCGTTACTGGATCAAAGTAGTCAATCTGCAAGAATATGTAAATCCATGTATACTTAAATATTGTTAATATTGGGTCCTTACATATGAAATTGGCGTTTTGTACGGAAGGAATATAAAGTCAATTTTTTTTTTGTAAAATATATTTAATTAATCAAAGTATGCACCGTTGTTATCTATGCACTTTTGCCATCTCATAGTTAGTTCATTGATTCCTTTACTAAAAAAACCATGGGGGCGAGAATCAATAAACTCTTTGAAGGCTGTTTGGACTGCCGCATCGGAGTTGAATTTTTTTCCTTGTAAGAAGTTGTCCAAATTCCCGAAAAAATGGTAATCTGTTGGAGCAAGGTACGGGGAGTACGGTGGATGTCGCAGACATTCCAATTGTAGCTCATCTAACTTAGTGGTTGTTTGTTGTGCAGTATGTGGTCTTGCGTTGTCGTGAAGCAGCAGTGGCCTAGAGCGATTGACCAATCTCGGTTGTTTAGCAGCTAGTTCTTCCTTCGTGGTTTGCAGTTGCTGACAATAGATATCTGCCGTAATCGTTTGGCCAGATTTTAGAAAGCTGTAGTGAACGACACCGGCGCTAGTCCACCAAACACTCACAAGTAACTTTTTCTGAGTCAATTTTCGTTTAGGGCAGGATTTCGCTGGGTCTCCAGGGTTCAGCCATTGCGACGAGCGCTTCCGATTATCGTACAGTATCCACTTTTCATCACAAGTAATGATTCGATTTAAAATCCCTTCATTATTGTGTCGGTTGAGCAAAGTAACACAGCAGTCGACGCGTGTTTGCAAGTTCGATTCACTCAATTCATGAGGTACCCATCGTTCAAGTTTTTTTACTTTCCCGATTTGCTTCAAGTGGATTTATACAGTTTTGTCACTTACCCCGAAGCCTGCAGCTATCTCGGAAGTGCTTTGTGATGGATCCGCTTCCACAATAGCCTTTAATTCTTCATTTTCCATTTTGGTCTCCGGCCGTCCACGGGGTTGGTTCTGAAGGTCGAAATTTCCAGAACGAAAACGTTGAACCAAAAACTTACCGTGCTTTCTTTTGCGACACCAGCGCCGTACACATCATTAATCCTTCGAGCTGTTTCTGCAGCACTGGTGCCACGGTAGAACTCGTACTCATAAATATACCGATATTTCATGTTTTCCATTGTGCGATAATAAGCGACGCCAAAGAATAAAATAATGAGGAAAAAACAAATGAATGACTGTTTTCAAAACTCAAATGTACCAGCTAAATGAATTTATAAATTTGAATTTGGAATTCTTAACCAAAGAGGAGATATTTCAGATCAAAGTGGTCAGTACGACAAAACGCTAATTTCATATGTAAGGACCCAATATTACTATTTTTTGTTTACGTAATTTCTTTTTAAATGTACCGTAGATGTGCGAATTACAGTTTCTTCTCTCGCTTCTACTAACACCTCCTGCGACAGCATTATTTCATCAAGCTACAAAATATAAAATAATATTAATTTGTTGTTGTGTAAAATATTGTTAGTTTTACAATTTTTTATATCGGTCTTATTTTTTCAAATATATATTAGGTACAGAAGCTCTATTTTCTACTTTTGCTAATGCCAAAGAAACCTTCGACATCCCCTGTGAAGGCATTTCATCAATCTGCAATATAGTATATCTGTATAACATAATATGTAGTATTGTAGTGTTTCTATTACAGCGATAAATAACATTTTTAATATTATTTTCACCAATTTAATAGTGCTATTAATCACATTCCCTAAGTTAATATTTAAATTGAAATTAGTTAAAGCGAACCTTCCATTTACAGATATTCGGGCACTTTCAATACCAGACATTGTTATTTTACCAATTATAGATAATATTCGCTTTTCTAGCTAAGTGAGTGGTTTTTTTGGAAAACCATCACCAGTGCTAAGAGCATGCATGTGAAGGACACTTTTTTCTGATATTATATTTATATTATATATTTGAGGAAGCGAAAGAAGTATGTAAGAATCGCGACGCTTGGCGCTCCGTTCTCTCCGACTACCTCGTTGGGGATACGGCGTGAAAATATGTATGTATGTATACTTCAGATCATGCCCAAACTAAAGAAAAGAATGAAACATGTCCATCGTTTACTTTTGAAATGTTAAGCAAGAAAATATGCAAGGAATTTTTAGCGCAGTTAATGCTTTGGTATTAAATTCACAAGTATAGGAATATACATTACTTACTTTGCGCCATTCTTCGCCTTTTTTCGTGACATCCACGCCAACAGCATTTAACTTAGCAGCAATCGCATTCCACATAATAGTAGCATTGCTCAAAGCTCCATGTGGAAACCGAACACGCTGTTTGGTCTTTCTCCATAGCTTCAACTTGCGAGCGAGCGATTTCTTGGTCGCTAACTTTACTTTTTGCCGACATTTTTAATAATTTAAGTACTGATTTAAAACAACGTAATTAAACTTTTAACTATGAAAATAAATAAAAAATATGTACTTTCAATTATGAAATTAGGTTGACATAAATAATAAAGACGTCGAAATCTAAATATAACCATATAATGTCAACTGTCATTCAAAAAGAGGAATAATTGAAGAGGTAAGTTTGCGCTTGAAAAATTAATAACATGAGTTAATTGACGATTTAGTTGTATAATACTTCATTCGTTCTTTATAAATAGTCGATAAAATTGAAGACGATGGCAGTTAGCTGTTGTCCGTGTGACATACACAATTCCATTCATTTTTAACAAACGTAACCGCTTTGAACGTGATCGCCTTCAGTATCGATTACGATTACGAGTAAAGTTAGACAATTAGGCCACTGATCCCGAGACTTTCGGGATTGAAACCATTATAAGAAAAGCAAAATTGAGCGCGTCAAGCGCAACCAATGAGCTTGCATACCTGTCATATTAATATAACAAAGCTCACTGGGCTAATTTGCGATGATTGCTTGGAATAAAATTCATTGTGTTGAACTAAAACAATTTTCATTCGTTCTTTATAAATAGTCGATAAAATTGAAGACGATGGCGATTAGCTGTTGTCCGTGTGACATACACAATTCCATTTATTTTTACCAAACGTAATCGCTTTGAACGTGATCGCCTTCAGTATCAATTTCGATTACGATTACGAGTAACGTTAGACAATTAGGCCACTGGACACGCTATCGTATCACGGGCAGCGTGGCCGAGCGACATAGAGGACGATCGCGAGGTCGTCCTCTATGTCGCTCGTTATTTTTGTATTTAAGTCTTGATTAGTAAAGGATAGTTATTTCGTACTTTTCAGTGGTTTTTTTGAAGTCTGTTTAATTTTTGTACTCACACGTGAACTCAGGCAAGAAGATAGAAATCGATGTGCAATTTCGTAATAAAATAATAGATTTTTTTTTCATTAAATGTTATTTCATAGGTATTTTTTTTCATGAAACTACTAAGGTGCTTTCGAATATTTCGAATAATATTATGTTTTAATATTAACAGTCTGTATTTCTTTTATATTTACTTACTACATTTGCTACATTGCAATTCGAACCAAATATAAATATTAAATATTTTTAACCAACTTCAAAAAAAGGAGGACGTTCTCAAATTATTTCCTATTTATGTTTGTTACCTCATAACTCCGTCATTTATAAACCGATTTGGAAAATTCTTTTTTTATTTGAAAGGATTAGTCCTTGTATGGCATTGCGTTTCAGAATTAGAAAAGAAGTTAATTGTAGACCTACTCTAGATATTTATTTATTAAGATTACTTAAAATGGAGAAATCGAAAAAAAATTAATAAATAAATTAAATAAACTTCAGAAAAAACACTGAAAATTGCGAAATAACAATACTCCACTAATCAAAACTCAAATACAGAAATAACTTTATAAATACGATACAAATACCTATAAAAGGTTATTTCGAAAGGATGGGTATTTGCGTAAGGGTATAAAGCACCGATGACAATAGCGAACTTGCGATCTTCAACTTCGCCAAAAGTCGATAGTTCTAGAGAGTAACACCTCCAAGTTTAAAAAAAAATTAAGGTGAGGCAACCCTAATAATATCAGCGTTTTTACATAGGTAGCAAAAATTATTTGGAATGTAGGGCATAATGATAGGGTTGTGCATTTATTTTCTATTAAATGAATATTTTTTTGTATGGGAAAACGAAATTGACGTATCCCGTAATTATTACATCTGCAATATAACAGTCAACAGTGACGCGTTGAAACACCGGCGAATTTATACCCCCTTTAATAATAACCTTATATATATTAACTTACAGATATGTAATTAAATTTGACAGTTATCTTGATCACTTGACAAATAACGTTAATTTGACAAATACCTACATATATGTCATTAAATTTGAATGTTATTGAAGTCTATGCCAAATCAGTGTGCAGCAACAGTTGGGTCGGCTTGACAGCAGTTTAATTTTTTTATACATTTTTTTCGATATCTAACTGCTGCATAATTGATTTTTATATTGTACGTTATCCTCTTACTGTATAGTGGTTACGACATTTCAGGAATTTTCACAATATTGCGTACCTACGGTATTCGGTTTTTTATTACATTTTATTTCTCCAGTTATTGAATTTTCGATGTTTGCACTAGTATATGTCATGGCACACAACATGTCGCAGACCTGTTTTCTTTTATGTTATTAAATCCCTCTTTCGCCTCCGCCAGTCTTTAGACCTGTCGTAAAATTTTATCTTACAACGCGATTACACGAGATTAGGTATGACATATTGTATGTGACTTCGTATGATTCAATATGTAGGTACTTGTAATGCTGGTTGGTATGAACATAATAAAATCAACATGTCACTGACATTTTTCATGTGGATTGCTTTTACGTAAGTATATTATTATATATTGTATTAATAATATTGTATTAAGTACCCGGGCGACCGAGCTTTGCGCGTTGATTCTATATAGGTAATAAAAAACAGAAAAAAGTCTGACCACGTTGTAGGATTCACGCGCCCGCGCCTTTCGGCGTGCTTTTGATAAGGTAAACTCTGTTGCGAAATTTAAAGTCTAAAAGTTGAGAGTTTCGAAGTTTTAAATGTGTTAAAACACAAAGAAAACGTTTTATCCCAGAATTAAGACCTAGCTAGATCGATTTTTCGCCCCATAAGCCTTTATACTGTAAAGGATAATGGACAATTTTATATTAGACCCGTCCCCAAAAAATAAATTGATTGTAACACTATGAGCTATGAGGTACATTGTTACCTCATCGAGTAAATTAATTTACACTAAGACAGCATATTTGAATTGATTAGAGAAAAAAAATATTCACATTATAAAATGAAAGATTTTCCTTGTATACTATGCGTTTTAATTAAATTGGAATAGTACTTGCTAACAGATTCAGTGATCTGTCATGTTTATACTAACACCACTACGGATGAGAACCGGCACCCGACCAGCACGCGGCGTTGTCAATCATTGAACGTCGCGTGGTTAACGAGTGGACATCGCGTAGTTCGCGAATAGATAAGTAGTCTATAGACAGACTCAGCACACGTACGCAATGTATTCGCTACGTGCGAAGTGCATGGTGGGCTAATAGTCAAGCTATCGCAGCACATGTCGTGACAGAAATCTGCAACAATTCGTGATAGTCAATTTCTTTATATTTATTTCAATGACAACATGAGAATCATTAATGTGTAATAAATAAATTATAATGATAATTAAAGTACTTTACCTACCGTAAAATACTAAATTAAATGTACTACATTATGTTTAAATTTATCGAGAATACTTACGTTTAAACTTGTTTTGTAGTGTATTAATGTCACCGATGTTTGACAAATGATGTTGGCTCGTATTAAAATAACTATTGTCATTATTTCGTAGGTAGCTCTTCGACATTTCTAATATGTTGTGCTAAAACCGCTAAAACTAATTTATTTAGTTTCATCACAGTTTGAGGTTGAAAAATTATATTGTGTTTTATACTTTCAAAACCGGTTTTTATAATAATATCCATTTTTCTAAATAATATTGTTAATAAAAATAATATTTGTCGTCATTCTATGTATCTTTTCATTACTTTATTTATTAGAAAACAATAAAACATTTGTCTGTCATTATTTGACATCAATTTGACATAACCCCACATAGTTGTGACCGCTAGGTGGCGCTACTATCGTGCACGTAGCCAATACAATGCAACGTTCCTACGATGGTGTGCGCACTTGTCCCACGTATGCAATGTACATTGACATCAGACGCTGTTGTTACTTCGTAGAAGGTACACTACTGTTATATAAAATTGCTGTGCATGAAATGTGTTTTATCCGCCACTTGGCAGTACCCGCACATTCTTGTGATGGAGAACCTCCTGTTGGATATGTGCTTATTTAAGCAACAATGCCTTGTAAGTGCTCTAACCAAGATACGCTAGTTACTCCGGCTCATTTGCCGTAACACTAGAAATCACTATGCGATTATATGTCTTTATAATGGACTTGAGCTTTGGAAAGCTCCTGGCCTAGAAAATTCTCCCAAAACACTTAACTTATAATTGTGAATTGAAACCATTCAGTGATGTGATCAGTGTAGCAAAATTTACAAACTACCCTCCGATCAGCTTGTAACGGGCTCGCTCAGGCTGGCAGAGTGAGGTGTGGGTTGAGTAATAGAAGATGTTTATTATTACTATCACCTGGAGAGTGGTGTACCTAATTTGTTTAAGGGCGCCTAGTACAGCTCTGCAATCGACATCTAATGAGATATTTATAGAAGAGTTAATTAAATTAGACACAAGAAAAACAATACACGAAGAAACAACATTTATTTCTTAAGTCTAAGTCTCAGTAGTGATTCAATGATTTCACTATATATTTAATATAAAAGTTATTAACAATTTCAAAAGATTAAATGTTATTATAATACAATATTACCTAGTTTATTTTTGTTTATATTAAATAAGAACCTCTATTATCTAACAGCATTTAAATATTAATAAGCTTACAGAGTAATTAATAGTATTAAAGTTTTACAAGTATTGAGCTCAGATATTACTTGTCATAGTTACAACAACATAATTTATTCATGTTATCTTAAATTAAAGAGAAATATACTTAATTATAAAGGTTTAGAAACCATTACATAGTTTATGTACTGCATTTATAATTCTCAGTAGAACAGCTACATAAACCCAAGTACCTTTTATACATTAAAGTTAAATATTTCAATATCTTAACGTGGATATCACACAGAGAATCATTTATTAGTTACAAATAAATAAGTGTTATCAGTTTTATTACTGATAAATCTAAAGAAGTAGGTGGTCATCCACCCACTGCACCTACTCCTCAGTCATCCCCTTTGTAGGCCGTCTACTGGAAGTATAGTACCCACATGCCCCGGTCCTCAAGGATTCCTCTTTATCAGCAACTGTGACCTGGCCACGCGATATAGTACCCAAGTGCCCCGGTCCTCAGAGATGATCCTTTTAGAAAGAAACTATGACCTGGCCACTCGTTCTTCCAACCAGAGCGAAGACCATCTACTTGAATTATACTTCTTGATAGACACAGAGGGTTGAGTACCCAACCATTCTAGGTACTCATTGGATATCTGAGATTTATATGTTCATGAATAGTCTTCAGTACTATTCATAAGTATTTATTTAATACAGGGACAGGAGGCCCACCTGGTTTTGTTAGGTGTCCCTAGAACTCTGTAACAAGCACATGTAGACATTAGGATCCTACTCCCTAGTCCTATCATTATTGCTTGCCCTTATCTACAGCTAAAGTACTCACCATGGGATCCACCATGAGATTACCTAAATTACACTAACGTTAATTAATTAAGATACTATTTCTAATTGGAGTGCTACCCCCACACAAAGCTATACTAAACTACATGTGGCCTAACTAAGTGTTTCTTCGAGGTTGAGTCAGCTCGTCCCGCAGAAGAGAGAAAAGAAAAAGAAGGCTGCTAGTCAAAGTCAAAGTCAAATCAATTTATTCAAGTAAACCCAAATGCAAGGTATTTTTGAACGTCAAATCTACTTTAGTTCGGTTCGAAAAGAAAACCTGAATACTGAGAAGAACCGACAAGAAACTCAGTCAGGTATCATTTTTTCAACATCATTCTACAATAGTTATTTAAAAATACAATATCTATAAAGCCAGTAAATGCATACGCAGAGAGGATCACTTCCAGTCTATTGTTGTGTCTTCAATGAAATCGCTAATTTTTTAGTATGCTTTTCCAATCAGTGTGCGTTTAATGACAAGTTTAAATCTGTTTTCCGTTAATTGAGTAATTTCTTGAGGAATTTTATTATAAAAACGAACACAGTTACCCAAAAATGAACCACTTGACTTTTGTAATTTAAATTTAGGAATAACTAGCTGATCACGACCACGAGTTTCCACACCACTAACAACGCCTTTCTTTTGAAATAGATCTAAATTTTTTTTGTGTACATTATGTTTTCATAGATGTATAACGAGGGTAAGGTAAGTACATCAATGTCTTTAAAATGATCTCTCAGCGACTCACGTGCGTTCATACTGTAGATGGTACGTATTGTCCTCTTTTGTAAAATAAAGATAGATTTCATATGCGCCGCTGATCCCCACAGTAGCAGACCATAACACATAAGGCTATGGAAATATGCGAAATACACCAGCTTAGCCGTAGCTACATCTGTCAACTGTCTAATGCGCCTAATAGCATATATTGCCGAACTGAGCTTATTAGATAAAATCCCGATATGGTCCGCCCACTGTAACTTATTGTCTACTGTTAAACCAAGAAAAGTAGCTGATTTCATTAATTCTAATTCTTTCCCATCCAGTTTCAGTCCATTATGAATTTTGGGTACATTGGATAGGGAAAACTTAACACAATTGGTTTTTTGTGCATTCAGTAGTAAATTATTAGCAGCGAACCATCTCGAGACATCCGCCAAGGTCATATTCTGTCCGCTAATATCTATGTCTTTTCTGCTAGATACGAAACGCCTTATATACCCCCACGACGAAGGTCACCTAGGCTTCCACTCCTGGAACAATTAGGGAAGAGACAGTTTATCGACGATAAACCCTATCCAAAATTACATCTATCTAGCGAGTCGATAAGATTAATGAATTTTGTACAAGTGTATGACGTTTATGTCAATTATAGTTTTGTTATTATTCATTAGTACTAATTAATTTATGAACTTGAGACCTAATATTTCATTAATTTAGGGCTTATTCTATCTGAAAACATCTAAGAAGTCTACATATTTAGAGTCTATCGATATGTTTATAAAACGTATCTTTACATCCTCACTCCTAAGCATAGATAATGTAGACCACCGGTACATTTGTCATCGAAGCCGTGTGTCGTTCTAGAATGTTGTAGAAAGTTCTATATACAAACGAATTATTAAAATTAATATTACCAAAGTAGGTCTAGATAATTCGTAGATTGTTATTTTTACTTTATTATTTCTCAATAAACAAAGATATTTATCAACAAGTTTGTTCCTGCTGATAGGTTGCGGACAATGCTTCAAACGTGATTTAAGAAAGTTAAACTGCTCTACGTTGTCAATGTCTGTCTGTCACAGTGAATGTTGTTTGTAAACATTTAAGTTAAACAAGGAATGATTTATTTTTCAAGCTAAAAGAAGTTAAATGTTAATTTATACCTTAAGTAATTACGTGTATTTATCAGCATTACAAGATATTGCTCTCCAAGCAGGTGGAGACTCAATGTGACTGCTACAAGCTGATTTATTATTTGCTTCATATATACTCGTAATTATTGTCATTAAGCAAACATTGCCACTGTGGTGCAGCGCTTCCATATTTTCACCATCACCATAGAGTCCTCAATATGTCTGCTTGCGAAGCGTGTGGAAAGTTCGTCAAGACATCAGACAACATTTCTTGTACTACCTGTGATAACATTTACCACTATCTTTGTGTAAACATAAGTGTAACGGCATACAAAAAACTGAATAAAACAGCACGCTTGGATTGGATGTGTTTTAGTTGTGTTGCTAGTAAACCTAAGGGTTGCAACGTGGATATTCCTATCAGGTCGAGTGGCAAGTTGATCGCGGATAGCTCGGACTGCGAAGACAATAACGCGTAGTATAATCAGAAATGAAATAAGGATTACTATGCGAACCTAAATGAAAAGTCTTATCAGTGAACTTATACGTGCGGAAATGTCTGATCTCAAAAAACAGACTGATGAATTAAAATCTTCTGTTATGTTCGACATTGCTCACTTTAATGATTTGAAGTCTGAATGCAACAAGTTGCAGAAGGAAAATAGGGAATTGGGCTCCGAGGTTACTGCCCTGTCTGAAACTGTTAGTGTGTGCGATCAGCAGTCGTATTACGAACTTTTAGAAAACCATTCAGGTTCTGGGCAATTCATTATAAGCCCGTAAACTGACTTGTTTAAATTCGTATTATGAAGTGCCAAATAAACTGCCTGGTTAAACAGTTCGCTGAATTGCTTATTGTCTTTGGCTTGTTTCTTCAACTTGAATCGGCGTTCAAAAAGTAGGTATCATATTTTATCGATAAGTTACGGTTTTTATGTCTTGGTATAAATATGTTCCATAATAGCCTTTAATAATATTTACAGTTTTTATTTTGCAATTCACATACTTTTTGTACTTGAACAAAAACCTATATGTGCCTTCAAAAGCTGTTCTTTAACATATACAACATCTCGATTTGTCAACACAATAAGATGTTTCGAACACACTCGTCAGCACAGAGAAAATTATATATACTCAGAATAGAGTAATCAGTCTTTCTAAATGATGAGAGCCATCTATTGTTAATTTGAATACCACGTACACATACCCTCCTGCACTAACATTTTAAACTAAAAATAATCAAATTGCCTAGGCTTTGTAGACGAACAAAGCCTGTTAAAACAACAGGGAAGTAATAAATAAAACTATCCATCCAGATATATTATTTCACGTAGTTTTATGTTTGTACATATAATATTGATCTCTTTCTAAAGCACCTGTTAGCTTTGTTCTCTATCTTATGTCTTTTAAGTTCACTTCTTACTTTGTGTATTTTTCTTATTTTCAGTATGCTTCTTTCCATTGCCCTCTGGTATGTGAACAACTTGGATTTTGTTTTAGTGCTAAATCTATGTTTGACATAGATCTAGCGCCGCTCCGTTGTAATTGCTTTAATAAAAAGAAAACGATATTAATAGCTGCTAGACTCTGAATGCATGTTATGAAATTACAATGAACTCATTATCATGTACGGAAGTAGACATCTGTTATTCCAAAGACTAGTTTGTTTTCTTTTAGTTATTTAAAATCAGTATCACATAAAAGCAAAGTAAACATTAATGACTCGATAGCACAGTGGTTTCGACGTTGCACCAAGCGCGGAAGGTTCCGGTTTCGATTCCCGGTCGGGTCAATTTACGAAATAAACATTTCTACATTATATCGGGTCTAGGTGTACTGGGAGACGTCCCCAGTAGTTGTCGTCTGGTTCTCATAGCACAGGGAATACCCTAGCTTTGAGATCAGAAGATTGGTGTGTACCGTCTGGCGCATTATTACTTTCCATACGTGTCACATAAATAACAACCTATTGCACTGAAGACAGCCAGATGAACTACTAAGATGTCACGGCTTTTTATTCTGTAAGAAGCACGCTAAATTAGCAAGGCCGATATGATATTTTTTTCTAAAACATGAATTTAATTACAAAGATTGTGATTGATGATTTTCCAAGTAGGAAAACCATGGTAACACTTACCTTTTAATCGGAGTCGTGTCCCTTATTGACCTCCTTTGTCGTTTAGCCTCAATATTTTTAACATCGCTTTTCAAGAATTCAAATAATACGTGTTTGTCACACATTATTTTTTTATGGTAAACACAACAATAACAAGTTCACAATTAACAATAATACAAAAGCACAAAAGTTATTAACAACGATAAAAGTTACAAATTTATCATTTAAATCCACTTAGAATACCTTTAACAAGAAAAAACATAAAACAATTCAGAAAAAGTCACTCAAGAGAAGCTTTTATAGAATTGCTTAATTTGACAGGTAATCTAGGAAGATTGTACTCGACTAAACGTCAAATGACACCTCATAATACGAAATTAAACAAGTCAGCTAGTCTCCCGACCGCTGAATGGCTTAGGTCACGTGACCGCTGGCTGGCTTGCTTTGTGTAACGTTCGTAATACGTTATTACCAGAAAGTTCAGTTTACGGGCGTAAATTGAATGGATATAAGAGTTCATAATAGCCCTACAGGTTAATAATGTTGAGCAACACATGCGTGACTCAAATTTGGAAATACATGGTTTACCGGAGTACAAAGGCGAAAATTTACCAAATCTTATAACTGACATAAATAAACTGACATATATGGACTTTAAATATAATATAGGCGGAACACATTTAGAAAGAGTATGTACAGTTCGTGATTTAGGAGTAACTTTTGACTCAAAACTTTCTTTTCGAAGCCATTTAAATGCTATAGTCCTTGGGGCCAATAAAATGCTGGGTTTCATAATCCACACATCAAAACCATTTCAACACATGTTTAGTTTAATTTTGCTATATAATGCTTTAGTATGTAGAATTCTAGAATATTGCTTGACAGTTTGGGCGCCGCTATACTCTACACATATTGAAAGAGTTTAATCTGTTCCGAAACGCTTCGTTAGATATATGTTCTAGAACTGGTGCGAAAGAATCATTATCACTATATACTGAAAGACTTCGACACTTTAATATGTTGAGTCTTAAATAAAGACGTATTATTGCCGATATACTTCTGTTACTTAAAATAATTAACGGTCGAATTGGTGCACACCTAATAGAATTATTTAGATTTAGAGTAAGCGGACGTAACGTCAGACGACCCAAGCTGTTTAGTATGCCACGTATGAGCCTTGTAAGTTCGTCTAACAATCCAATTTCGCGTAAGGCCAGGTTAGGTAATGGTCTTTATGACATTGACATAATGTCCATTGGGCCGGCTTCCTTACGGCGATGCCTAATATCAAGTGCAGTGTCTCCCGTGTTCCGTGCAGGGTAGAACCTCCGCAGTCTGTTCTGTTCCCTTTAAACTTTAATTGTATTTCTTTCTTCTTTATATGGTCTATACCGCTACATATGAGAAAGCTCTACACATCTTTTAGTTTATACATAGATATTTATGTATCACGCTATCAGCCCAGGACCAAGAATGTTTCTTGATCCTAGCTATTAGGGCTCTTATATTTGTGAATGTTATGTGTAATTTGATGATTGCTGGTGTGTCTTTAAAATAAAATAAAAATAAAATAAAAATACTCGCAAGAGGCTTTAAAACAGGATTTAAAATCAATTAAGCCTGGCTTTTGGGAATCCTACAAAAAGATTCTGGAGCGAAAAAAGTGATTTTGGCAGCAGCCCTTACGAGTTCGTCGGCATTTCCATTTGCCTACGATGCCCGCATGATCAGGAACCCATCTTTGAATCACTTTGTTATTGCATTATTTCCAGGCGTGTTCAAAAGACTCACGCAGTTATTGATTAGTCTCGAGGGCAGGCAAACATTTGAGGGTAATGCCAAAAAAGCTGCCTGACTATCAAAATATGATACATTTATGATTTGATTCACGTAGTGCTTTTTAATGTTAATATCCGCCATTTAATAACTGCGAATATTTCAGCTTGGAATATGGAGGCGTACCTCCCAAGATTCAGGCTCCTCTTGAAACTTGGGCCCTCTCCTAAATTCCGCATCCTACGTCATTGTCCGATTTTGATCCATCGGTCTACTACAGTCGACTGTCAGGTTTCCAGGACATTTTTCCTTGGAGCCAGTCATACCTGGAAGGCATAACAATTTTCTGAAACTTTCTAGAATGTTCAAATACCTCTGTAAACTAAATTATATCTTAGTGTTCATTTTACAATTTAAAATGTTTCATTTTTTGACCCTCAGACCCTAATTTTGAATTTTATGTTCTGAACTTAATTCTTACTATGCAATATTCGACCCTTGGGCTGTATGTGCCGTGGTACATAAATACATACATATCTTCACGCCATTACCCTAACGGGGTAGTCAGAGCTGTAAATTAGAACGAATAACCTCTTAGCCACGTATTAATTACAATTTACAATAAGAAAAGAAAACCAAAACGGATAGGGAAACGAAAACTACTAATACATACAACGTTAAAAATTGATCGGACCAAAAATCAAGCCTCGATTGAAGCCAGATGTGCCAACGAGCCAGTCACATAATATAATCGTCGGTACATCTGTTAGATATCGTGTAACTTCTGAACAACTTGACCGATTATTTATTATTCCTACAAAATGTATGTTTTGTCGAGACAATGATTGTAGCTATGTTGGCATCCGATAGGTAGTGCTTTAGTCAAGTTATTAACAAACATTCTATTCATATAAATTCATAAAATTTATTTAATTTATATAAAAATTAATAATAAATAATTAATAATAAATAAATAATTATATATTTAACTCAGATAAAACCGCGGGGCACAATTCATATAAATATAGAGCTTATTTTTTTAAAGAGCAGAAATGACCATGTACGAGTACTACGAGTATCTACAGACACAGGAACATTGCACTGAATTTGTACAACAATCACACTTTATTCCAGAAATGGTTGTGCTTGCATTTTTTCGCGGTTTTACTTTAGCTAATATTTTTTTGTACTACATTTTGAATTTATTAATTAGAAAATTCAAGAACATGCAACAGTTACTTCATTTCTTTACAACAATACCACTCTCGAAAGCCTAGTTTGTTTGCAATTTTACATTCTTTTAAAAATAATTGTCTTCTTGCTTACTCGTACCTCTCACGACTCACATCATATGAGTACAATATGAATAGAATAGCGGTAACGTCTATGGAGAGTTGATAAAGTATATGTGTAACTTTCTCTCTCACTCTAATTTTTCTTATATTTCTTACAATATGTGTATTAATAATTTACTACAAATATCGCGAGTAGGGTAGAAACGGCATATATGATAGATATAAAGGTACGGGGACAAGAACTGAATACAAACTGCAATAACCAACCTGGAATAGACAGATTGAAGAAGGCCTACATCAGCTATTAGAAAAAAATGTAACATGAGATAATAGTAACAGGTACAAAATAATGAATCTTTCAAATAAATATTTAAAAAAAACAACATATAACACAATATTACAAATGATCCGATTTGACCACCGAGGTTTTTATAATTGACTAGACACTAGAATGATAGAGTGATACCTATTACCTACCGTGGTGTTTACAATTGATTCTAAGATATATTTTTGTGTATGTGTGTTCGTAAAGTACATATTATACATACTTAAGTAAATCATTTCTTTATAGTTTTAAGTAAAAGTTTATATTTACGATATTAAATATTCAAGAGGTTTTACAACAGTAAAAGCAAAATTCCGTTTGACTTAATCCATTATGTAATTGACTCCTTTCTTGTTTGAAGTCATGTTAATAAATTAAACAAGTTGGCGTTGGCGACCCTTGAGAAATTTGCTCATAACCTTCTCGTGTGTTCGTGAAACATGTACGATATGTGTCATGATTTTCCTTATCTTTACAGTTTAGTATAATAATGTGAATACATACACAATCCCAAAACGACATAAAATTTTTTTGTTGTGAATATCATTTTGATGTAAATATTTTATAATAATATAGTAATTAATAATTATTAATGTAAACGTATAAATTGTATAATAGAACTCGCTAAATAAAATTTTTAAACTAAACTCCCCATCATAACTTTTAAAAATCATAGCATTAAAAAAATTTCTATGAATTATTTCTATGAATTACCGTTACTGAATGGTTTCGGTTTAATTTAATATTTTTATATTTTTATAACGCGCTAGGTTATGTATTGTACGAAATTGAAATTTTAATAGTGTATGTAATGGTGGTTCTTCTGTTGTTATAATGTTATTTAAATAATTCTCATGATTTATTTATTTATTTCTTTTTTATCTGAAAGAAGATATAGAGAATTATATTTACTATACTCCAATGGGAGGTAGAGCAAAGATTAAAGTTGATGTAATACCGCACAAATTGAGTTATCAACCTAACCGTAAACGACAAGGTAATACGACTCTTAGGAGCTGCAGAAAAAAGACGAAAACAACAAACTATCGAGGAGATTTTAAGTGAATCATCAAAAAATATTATAAGCAATGCTTGTTTGCAACCGTTGTTGCATGTTTGCAAATTATGTTTTTATTAAAGTATTTGTTACTATGGCTGATTTATGAAGATCAAATAGCCAGTGTTAGCAGACGGAAATGTCAAAAGCACTTGCATACCTAGGTATAAATGTGTGAGGAAAATGACGAGATTTGAGGAAGCGAAAGAGATATGTAAGGACCGCGACGTTTGGCGCGTCGCCACTCTGACTACCCCGTTGGGGATACAGCGTGAAGATATGTATGCATGTATATTTGTTACCTACCTGCTGAAGCTGCACAGTTATGACATTGAACGTCTTGAACCTTTTTCATGTTTTCGTTAATAGTTAAAGTAACTGAGTAAGCTTTACTCTTAACTCGATGTTCTGGACATACACGCCCTTTTACTGTGCAAATACCAATCTTACGGTTAAGTTGGACATAACCTATAGCCTTATTTTTATTAAATTTTATTATTTTTATTTATTCAGGAAACCTTACAGCCTAAAAGAACTAAAGATAATTTACATACAAGTTTAAATCCAATTACAAGATTTCACCTATAAATATTATAACAACATAGTAGATTGGAAAGCACGTGGGAAATCAGAGGTGTAGATTGGAAACAACAATAAACTGGTTATTTAAAAATGAAATAATAACAATGAGAACATAAACAGAAAAAATAAAATAAGACTATAATTATGATATAGTTAAGTTATAACAACATTTGAGAATAGTGACCCACTAATGTACACCGTAACTCTCACGTGATACTCAAAAAAATAATTAATTATATTTAATGAAGAATATTTAATATTTTAATTTACAATATTATTTTTTTACAAACTTACCTTGATGCTTTAGCACCTCAACTTCAGCTGAATTAAACCGAATATAGTTTTTTAGAAAAACTGTTATCATGTATGTATATATATATATATATATATGTCTTTTCCGACATATATGTCGGTGAAAATAATAAAAGGCACTCATTTGACTATACCATGGCAAAGCGCGACTTCCGATGACGCGCTAACGGAACGTCGGGCCGGCGCTGAGCCTGTTAGACTACGGCGGCTGGTGCGGTAGCATTTCTCCGACGGATCGTTTGCCATTATTAAATTTCCAATTACCTACGTAATAATTGTTACAAAGAGTTTTCTGTCGTTTGCACATTAATATTGCCTTAACGTTGTATTTTATGGAGTAGTTCGCCTCTTGTAAGATTAGGTACCTATTTCTCATGGCTGAGTTGCAAAAGCACGAATTGCCCCGCGTGTTTTCCGACATCAGAAGTGGGATTACGGGACCAGTGAGTCTGATTGAGGTGTAATCGCGAGTGAACAAAATGCTAAAGCCTATCCACATTGTTAACGCTCTTACTCGTCGCATCCACGGTCTTTTGTAAAAGGAGAATTCGGCTACTGATCGACAAGTGGACGCTTGCGGGATGCAAAGATTACGTTAACTACTGAAACTACAGCCCGGTGAGTCGTAGCCTTTTTATTCTGATTCTAGCGCCCAATGTTCTGTGTGTTGATTCTAGTTTTAGTATTACTGGTATTGGTGATTCAGGAGTGTATAGTACCGAGCAAATATCGTGGGAGGTTATAATTAAAGTTAGTGATGTGAAAAATTTATTTCATGTCGTACACGACGATTCGAAGGTGTAATCTAATTAATAACCGTAAAACTTTAACACCTTATTATCATTATGAGCGAAACAAGTTTAAACATTGCTAGCGCTTTTGAATTCTTCTTAAAGTAGTGTAGCTAAGTGTTTCAAACTGAGTACGGATAAGAAATGAACCTGATGTTACAAATGCGATGGAACACGTGGTAACGAATATTGAAGAGAACGCTGAAATGCTACATTAGATTTGAAAGCAATGAATCAAAATTGATTAAATTTGATGTCTGTGGTTTTGTGTTGAAAAATATCGAGAGTAATCGAACCTAACACAATATTCCATTCGGGAGTCCATTTAAAGTTATCTACAAGTACCTACGCTCATGAACGTTTTCGTAAAATGTCACGAGGTAAAATTCTCAGTTAGATTCGTGCGATGTTAATGAGAGTGGAGGAGGTTATGTTATACCATGACTACTTTGGACGCGATTCACACACTAAGCGTAGTCGTAACTGCGCTCTGAATTATTGTCCAGAGTGCGTTGGGCGGCTGGTGATGTGACGATGACCTGGGTGACATGTGTCACTACGTTTCCGGTAGCAACTGGGCCATTATTATTGGTGTGTGTGTGTGTTGGTGACTGATGGTTGATAAGTCTGTGTAAATAGATATTAAAAATTACCAAAAGCTTGCTGCGCTTTCTGCTTTTTTTTCTCCTCATTCCGATTAATTATTGCAACGTGCGTCAGGTAGGCCAAGCCTGTTATAACCTCAAACTGCAGTTGAAATTTGTTATGATCACGGGAACACATGAAGGCCTGTGATACGTCTGTATGACTATGTAGTAGTGAGCGATAATTAAGCGAGAATTTATTTTTTTTATGTTACCGTCATTGTTAAAATCTTAGTAGTTTGTGAAAATGAGTCGATTAATATGGCGGCCGCGTAGACAGCTATTGTATGTGGCGGCTATCATTCGTTTTCGGTTGTCTGACATCCTTGGCAAAGGTGTCCTTGCGTGACGTCACCGTCGGTTCACTCCGGTATCACGAAGAAGCGTGTAGGTAGGTAGGTTAGGTACCCCGTGAACAGATAGATAGGTAAAGTATAGACTAGGGCAGTAGGTCAAATAAACTAGTTACGATAGTTAGGCAGTTGGGTTTATTGTCCAATCAATTCTCAATACGCCGCACAACTACGTATTCTGTAGTTACGAGGGAGTCACTGGCCTGAACGTTGCATTTTGGTAGGCCTGTTGTGGAATGATGTTGAAAGAGTGGTGCCTGGCTTAGTTTCTTGTCGGTTCTTTTCGGTATCTGGGTTTTCTTTTCGATTCGAGCCGGAGTGGATCTGGCGTTCAGAAACGCCTTGTGGCTGGGTTTGCTTGAGTGGATTAGAGTGACTTTGACTTAATTGGAGCTGGAAATTCTGATTTAAATCTTACTAAGCAAATGAGGTGTACGATGAATGTTCAAGAGTAAACACACACCAACAATAATGGCCCAGTTGCTACCGGAAACGTAGAATTTGAAGTATCATGAACCCCACAAGTTTGTATAAGGTACCTAAAGGGAGTGAAAGAATCATGGTGACGATTAAATCACTATGTAGTCTGCTTTAGAGTAAAACGAGTTCGCGTCGGCTATAGTGTTGTTGACGAGAGAGGAGTCGGTGGGCGAGATGGAGCCCGAGAGTGACGCGGTGGTTGTGGGACCATTCGGCGTGTGAGATGTTGGAAGTACGTTATGTAGCATCTCGTTGATTGGCTTGCAAGCCGCTGGCCTGCCTCGTGCTATATGCGCGTTGGTCCCCAGCGTGTGGCGCATATCTGTAGCGAGTGCTATACGCGTAATGTATGTGACGACGTGATGAAGGTACGTTAAGTAGCATCTTGTTGACAGACTGCAAGGCGCAGGTCTGTAGCGAGTGTTATACGCGTAACTTGTATGGGGGTGTTTAGGGTGTTCGTCATTGGGTACCTTGTGTTAGCGTGTTCGGGGTGTTCGTGATTGCGTACCTTGTATGAAGCTGTTTAGAATGTTTGTGAAGATGTTTAGGGTGTATATGAAGATGTTTAGGGTGTATGTGAAGATGTTTAGGGTGTATGTGAAGATGTTTAGGGTGTATGTGAAGATGATTAGGGTGTATGTGAAGATGTTTAGGGTGTTTGTGAAGACGTTTAGGGTGTCTGTGATAGAATGAAGAGATGTTTGTTGCAGAGACGTGCAGATTTCGTTTTATTTCTTTTCGAATGAGAATGAGATGAAGAACGCACGAGGACGTGCATGTTGTCAGGAAGGCCGTGTCGCTGGAAATAATAAAAGGCACTCTTTGACTATACCATGGCAAAGCGCGACTTCCGATGACGCGCTAACGGAACGTCGGGGTAGGCGCTGAGTATGTTAGACTACGGCGGCCGGTGCGATAGCATTTCTCCGACGGATCGTTTGCCATTATTAAATTTCCAATTACCTACGTAATAATTGTTGTGAAGAGTTTTCTGTCGTTTGCACATTAACTTTGTCTTAACGTTGTATTTTATGGAGTAGTTCGCCTCTTGTAAGATTAGGTACCTATTTCTTATGGCTGAGTTGCAAAAGCAGGAATTGCCCCGTGTCTTTTCCGACATATATATGCACGTGCGCGAGTGCATTATGCACAGCGCTCCGTCCTCTCTGACTACCCCGTTGGGGATACAGTGTGAGGATATGTATGTATCTATAAATATATCCACATCAGTATATTATTGGAATAAGCCTTTATAAATCTTTTATCACACATGACTAAATACAATTAGCTGTTATAAATATTTTTTTTCGCACTTCGGATATTTGTAGTCAATTCTCGTGTAGAAGCCGTTGACACTGTACTATCATGAAATTTCTTTAACATTATGACGTCACATTTTAAAATTCTATCAACTTTAAGTTGTTCATGTTCATTAATTAAAAAAAAAAATTTAAAGGAGTTTTTTGCATCGGCTATTAATATAATTTATGATAAAATTTTAAAATACATAAAAAATCGACAATTTTTTTTTGAAAACCCAATTGCCACTTGCTAGATCAACGACTAGATCGATTTGGCTGATTTCTTTTTTGTTGTGTTCGTAATTGTCAGGACATAAGGTTCATATGAAAGAAAATTTTTTGGAAAATACACGGAAAAATTTGCGAAATTTGGATGGTATTTTTATATGAAAATCTCAACAAAAAACTTTGTAGGTATGTTGCAAACATTCAACATCCAACGGACGAAGCCGGGGCGGGCCGCCACCAAAATATAATACTAAAAACTGTATTAAGTTGTCACTTGACCTAATAGTAGCGCACAAGTCAGTTTTAAATGTAAGAATATTTAATGACTGCTGTTTTGATTCGTTATTGGTTAGGTTATTGGCTAACTAAAATTTTTTCACAAGCACGTACAAAAAGGAGATATTTGTAGAGAATTAAGGAAATATACAATTTTTTAATTATTTCAAAAAGTTGAAGCACGAATACATATTTTACAGATTTAAATTTTTAAAGAAACTCAACAATTAATTAAATAAATCTAATGTAGACTCATTACTGTAGTATATTAATTCCATGGTAGAGTCTTCAAGTTAAAAGCCGCATGCTCATTGCTAAAGTAAATTCAAAGCCTTAATTTCCATATCTAACCTTCTTTAATTTTATTAATAATTAATAAGTTCTTTAATTTTATAAATATTTATTAATTCTTAATTTATGGCTTTTACCGACTGTAGCGACATTTTAATCTTATTATAGTGTATCTATGTAAAATAATATTTTCTATAATAATACCACGTATGTATGCATGTTGTTCATTGACAATAAAATAAATATCTAAGCTTAGTACCTATAAGTTATTTCGCCAGTATAGTCGGCAAAGTTAAACTCTTCTTACTGAATTCTGAATATTACAGAGTCAGACTGGCTTTCAACATAGAGTTTAGAATTTCTGAAACAATTTCTCATCTCATCTCTTAAATACAAGTCGGAATAAAAAATAATAGCATGGTATAAATAAATTACCAAATTCGTATTCTTTGATTATTTACTTGTCATTACATTAATTTAATGTACATTTTAGGTACATTTAAATGTTGACAAAGCGCAGTCTTAGCAACCACCATTTATTTTTCATAAGAAACCCATAAACTGTTTGGAATTAATTATATAGAATCTAAGTAACAGAATGTGTAACAGAAGGTATAGGAAAAGTTTAATTGTTGTCAAACTTATTAACTTAGAATCAGTTAAAACGACATATTGAAGTACAATATGTAGCAACACATAGTATTATGCCGGAATTTTGTAAAATAATTTAAAGCAACGAGCAGCGCAAATTGTTCATGTTTAAGATATTACCCACCGCGGCAAATTAGGCGAGGCCGGAACTACCGCTTAACTTCACTGCACGTACTATGCAATGTACGTAAGTACAATAATAACATGACACAATATGAAAAGTATTTGCGTTAAAAATAATAGTAATTACAGTTAAGTACATAGTAATTATACCCAGTAATATTCTTCACAGAAAACAATGATATCGTCACCATCCAATTCAAATTAAATCGATATAGCTACTTCGATTGAGTTTGAATTCGACGGTGATGACATGATTATTTTCCTTGAAGAAAATTAATATTATTAAAACCGATTATATTATTAAATAGCCTTTTAATTTTAGCTGAATTGCTTAAAGACATGTACATATTTACTAAATATTATTACTTCTAACTTATACCTTCATTAATTAAATTTTTGGTTTCATAGAAATCTTTTAAAGAAAAGAATCAACTGTAATAGTAATAAATAACAATAATTTTGCAAATGTCAGAGACAAGTCTAAAGTAAATCAGTTCCACATGTTTCACATAAGTTTCATATGCCAAAAACGCAACAAACATAACTATTGTTTTTTTTTATTTATTTTTTTTTTTGTTATACATTGTAACTTTGTTATGATAACTAAAGTTTTGTATATAATTTTTTCACTCAGTTTTTATAAATATGGCTTTATTTTATCTATTTTATGATGTCATAAAAAAATATTATACTATTTATGTAGAAATGCAATAAGTTCAATGTATTCCTATTCTTTGATTATTTACTTTTACATTACGTAGTAACGTTTTTGTGAAACTGATTACGTAAAATTTTGCAAAAAATTGTAACTCCATCCGTACATATAGTAAAATCGTAGACTTTCGCTATTTCTAAACGCATCACGCAAATACCACTTATTGAATTCAGAATCTAATTACTGAAAAACATGAATCTTCTGTCTGAGTAATCGACCCACAATCTAAATATTGAAAAAAAAATTTTCAGAATTAGAAGCCTCATAGCGCAACACGTCGCTGGGAGGAAGTGCTTTTTACGCAACATGTTTAGCATGTTGGCCGTCACTTTAAATTGGCCGTATTATACAATCACGAGATAACACGATTGAGACGAATAGAAAGACACGAATTGCAGACGGTGAGATGGCAGCTCAAATTTTGAAATTCATATTTGTATTCGTTTCAAGGTCCAACCTCGAATGGGTGTTTCCTCATGTATGCAAAAATAAATAAATAAGGCTACTTTCATTACTTTCATAATTATTTCTAACTCATGCATGACATAACTAAAAATAATAAGAAATTAAAGAAATTAAATTTGGTTAATTACCGATCATTTATTTAAATATCACAATAAATAAGGATAAAAAAAATAAAAACAACAAACATTATTATGAGCCGATATGAATAATTCTCTCGATATAACAATAATTATATCGATACTTCGGCCTTGTTGGTGCAGAGTAATAATTCTGTAACGGTCCTCAGTAGAAATTGCTGGAGGCATTTTCCTAATGAAATAAATAAATAAAATAATTTTTCCTTAAAATTTTACGAAGACACGTTTTTTGTTTTGACATTTTATTGACATGTCGTACTTTTTTGTGTCGCGGTTTCCTTTAAAGAAAATATAATACGCTAAGGATGTTATAATACAGTAAATATAACATCATTGGCTAAGGCGATTTTCTTGGTTCCTCTAACTCTACCTATTTAATTTTAAAATTTGCAGTAAAAATTTTTATTCCGTATTAACTATTTAGAATTTTAAGTCCTTGATTAGTAAAAGTCGAATGTGTGTCGGTAGGTCGGTGCGAACGATTTATAAGTGTATAGTTCCGTGTATTAGGATTTTGAGTATTTTTGAGTGAAAAACTTTCAATAGTTATTTTTAACTTCAGTTCTTTATTAAGTAGCGACAGCCCGCCGCCCGCCCGCGACTTCGTCCGCATGAACTCGAGTTTCCCGTGCAAATCACTTACTTTCTCATGGTGAAATGATGTGAAAGAAGTACAAACAAACGTTCGAATTTATAATAAATAGTTAGAATTAATTTTGATCTAGTTCGTGAAAAATAATAATTCGAATTTACTATGTAAAAATATTCTCTGATTTTTCTGAGTAGTTGAACAATGTCTCCTTGTTGCTTACGTGAGTCATTGCAACTATAAATCCCAACCTGATTGGGCTTCTTTCTTTGCACTGCAAGAATAGTAGGATGCACCCAGTTTAACAATGCTACCATCAGTTTATTGTGACGCTGTATTAGTTTTATTTATTATCGACTCATAAATCGATACCTACTAAATGACCATAATCCGTCATAAAATAATCGCACTCGCTAACAACTCAATTTCTCGTCATTAGTGTTTGTTTGGAATATCTTAGTTGGCTATCGGTATACATACAATACATTTTTCTTAGTATTTGTCTATTCCACCCAATTGACTTCAAACAATAACACAAATTATGAAGAGTGATTTAAAAAATTGTATTCCTACGATCTACGACCGAATCATAAGGGTTCCGAGTTTTACTACGCATCCATAAATTGCAGTTAATTTTTATGTACTGTTCTCTGGCACATGTCGCTCTTCGATTCTCGTCATTCGTATTAGCACAGTACAAGTAAGCATACAGTATGCTATCTCGGCAGTGTCTTAAGAGATAATTACCTACGGTCGCTCGGTACGTAAACACGCAATAGGGCTACCGACTTGGACTAAATGTTTTTCTTGGGTTACGTATTTGATAATAGGTACTATATTAAATTGTCATATTATCTTTTCATTTTATATTATTGCAAATTTAATAAATTTTTATTTATATAATTCTACTAGTATTTTATTTCTAGTTTCAAAAGTTTGTGAGTTAGTATGGTGGAAATAGACAAAAAAAAATGCATTTTGTGTGCAGTATAATTAAAAATCAGCAATAAATTAACTAGATCATTATGATAATATATTTCCTACAAATTAGCAACAGAGAAATATTTCCGGTTTCGATAGATGTATTCAAACATCCATACACTGAACATTATGCTCGTAAACTTGATTGACATAATATTTCGTCAGTAAATGCGCGGGAGCGTCTTGTACCGTCCGACGACAACCGCGGCTCACTCGCGACTGTTGTATGGCGAGAAATGTCGAGATTTCGAGCGCGTCGTTTGGGAGCGTTTGTATGAAGATAGAATACTGTATGCTTACTTGTACTGTGGTATTAGTTCGGAATACGAAGATTACCGATCGGTATCCCGTACGTTTATCTTTAAATTTTGAATTTAGAAATGGCAAAGACACCAATAGAAACTTCAATTTGCTGACTTTGTCGAGTCGATAAAACAATCTATTACACGGCAAATTCAAAGGTTTTTTAAAATGCTAAATATTCACTTTCCGCGATAGTACAATAATAATAATATACTCAGACATTCACACAGCGCCATCTAATCCCAAAGCAAGCAGCACAGCGCTTGTGTTATGGGTACTCGATATACTACTTATATACTTTTTTTTTGTAAATAAATACATATTATACATAAACACCTAGACTCGGGGCGGAAATCGAACCCGCAACCCCCGTTTACTTTCCGACGCTCTTAGCCGTTGCGCCACGGAGGTTGTCATGAAAATGTACTATGTACATTGTGCAATCCATTAATGTACTTACTAATATTATAAACGCACAAGTCTGTCTATCTGGTACGTTTTCACGGCTAAATCGCCGGACTGATCGCCGGCTATAGTGTTGTTGACGAGAGAGGAGTCGGTGGACGAGATGGACCGCGAGACCATTCGGCGTGTGAGATGTTGAAAGTACATTATGTAGAGAAAAGGGAGATCAAACTGGGAAATGCTAAACCGCTGAACCAATTATGATATGAAATACACACATCAAAAGTGTCTAGGGATCAAGTACGTTTTAGAGTATCGCCGCAATTGAGGATTATTATTTTAACTTTTTTGCATCGTTATTGATTCTATTTAGTGATTTTCACTATTTGAATAAAGAATTTTCTTTAAACTTTGATTAAAAATAGAAAATCAACTGTCAATCAGGATTCCTATAAAAGTGTGTAATAGCATTTTTACAAAACCATTACAATTTCTGCATCGGAACTAAAAAAAATTGTATCGATATGGAGCGACGACATCATTTGACACGAGAAGAGATCATGAGAGCCGTCGGAATGTTGCAAGCTGGTTCCAGGCAATGTACTGTGGCTGTCGCTCTTGGCACCACACAGAGCGTCATAAGCCGTCTCTGGACACGCTATCGTATCACGGGCAGCGTGGCCGAGCGACATGGAGGACGATCTCGCATCACCACTCGCAGACAGGACCGGTACATCCAAAATACTGCTGGACGGAATCGTACCATGACCGCCATGATTTTGGCTACGAGGCTCCACAGCTCTTCAGGCTTGCTGATAAGCGACCAAATCATCCGAAATCGTTTACATGAAGTGAGTTTGCGTTCCCGAAGGCCTCTGAGAGTTCCGGCTATAGCACCCTGCAATCGTAGGGCCCGTTTACAATGGGCTCGCCAACACAGAAATTGGAAGGAAGAAGACTGGCGTTGTGTTTGCTTTTCCGATGAATCTCGTTTCGGTATGAGGCCGGATACAAGACTTACTCGAGTTTGGAGGACCTCTGGACGTCAAGAACGCTTGAAATATTGTCCGGAAGTTCATTCATATGCGGGGGGAACAATAATGGTTTGGGCCGGTATTTGGATCGGTGGAAGAACCGATCTCATTTGGATCAGGGGTAACCTCAATGCTCAGATTTATGCGGAGAGGATTGTTTCAGACGTGTTCATCTCTTTGCGAAGCCGGTTGAATGAGTCGTTTCGACTAATGCACGACAATGCACGTCTACACACGGTTAGTGTCGTAACACGCACTCTTGCCGAAGCTTGCATCAACGTTCTGTCGTGGCCTGCTCAATCGGCAGACCTCAACCGGGATGGGATTTACTGCAAAGAAGAGCTTTGCTGAGTATGGATGCCCATGCACACCCCACAACAACTTTTTGACTTGTTAGAAAGAACGTGGGCGGCCATTCCTCAAAGTGATTTTGATGAACTCAAATTGATTTTAAGCATGCCAAATCGCTGTGATTGTGTGATTCGTGTCAGTGGTGGAAACAGATTATTAATTTATTTATCTTTACAATAAAAATTTTAAAAAATCCTCATTTTTGCCGTTTTTTTGCCATTTAATTGACGACATTAACTTAGGTTAATTTCCCACAATTTGCAAAAATTGAAATTTTTCTCAATTTTTACAAAATATAGGGATAAGTTGTTAACTTAAACAGGAATTAAAGTAAGAGGCCAGTCTGGAAGAGTAGATTTGATAAATATTAATTGAATAATTTTTTATAGTTAAAAATGTACTCGATCCGTAGACTCTTTTGATGTGTGTACTTTGTTTTTAAAAAAATGCCATGTGTCTTTTTTATATGCGACATCATCATAAATCCAATATGGCCGATGCTCCGATAGGAAGTAAGTTTTTTTCAAGACCAATACTATGGGTATTAAATGATATGGAATACATAGAAGGTTTCTGTATAATTATGTGACGTCATCATAAATCCAATATGGGGGCTTTATGTCTCTAATATTAGAGTTTATATTATAAATTTATATTTATTCTCGAATTTCGACAACCGGGCGACTTCTAGTAACAATGTAACAGATCTACAAATGTTTAGTCGGTATTTTATTGGTGGGCAGTAGTGAAAAAAACAAAATTAGGGCACTGTCCATATTCTTATAAAATTTTGTATACCTACCAATAGAATATCGACTAAACATTTATAGAACTGTTATAGTGTTACTAGAGGTCGCTCGTTGGTCGAGATTCGAGCATAAATATAAAATAATAAAAACTCTTTGACGACAATATCTACTCTGCGCGACTGTTTGATTGGTCCCAGATTTAATTCGAGTAGGTTACTATATTTCATGATCACAAACTATTATATAACAGTCTTTTTGCCATTGGCAGTATGAAATTAAAACTAAGCCAAACCTCAAACTCCTCCGTGCGCGCAATGTTCTTAAAAAGGGATCTGAATTTTTCGCTTCATGTCTTAATATAACTGTCCCTAAAATTTGTTTTATTTATAACACTAAAGCTCGTCAATAGCTACTAAACAAAAAAAAGAAAATCAGTTGACAAACAGAGAAGAAAAAGACGCTGAACTATTTTGTCTTTACCTATTCAACACAGATATTTGGTATGACAACCTAATTCATATTTGTTAGTAATAGTCTGTAAGAAAAAGGTTAAGCATTGTAATATAAACAGTAAACAGTAAATATAACTCTAAATCCCTAATTTAAAACAAATATTTAATAACAAATCATCTTATCAAGTTACCCCTCATTTCGGGTAAACGAATTGGTATTGCAATACTCCCACATTAATTTCAGTCGCCTTGCACATAGTTTGGGATTTTATTATGCTTGCGACTTCGATCACAAATATATAACATATTTGTGATCGAAGGCTTGCGAGAAATATTATTAAGCTTTTCTTAAATGTTTGTAAAGGTTAAATTCAATTAAATATATGTTTCCGTATTTTTTTGTAACTAAATTATGTAAAAACATAATGTGATACTAGGTGAAAGGAGCTTATTGTGCAAAATATTTTATTTTAATTATAACCCTTTCTCGATTTGTTGTTTTCACTCGTTTTGTATGGTAGGGTCTATCTATGTACTTTTTTTTATCTAAGTATGGGGGATGCTCCATAATAGGAAATAACTTTTTTGTTCAACACCAACAATATGGGTATCTAATGAAATGAAATACACGGGAGGTTTGTGTATATGTGATGTCATCATAAATCCAATATGGCGGGTGCTCCATAATAGGAAATAACTTTTTTGTTCAACACCGACAATATGGGTATCAAATGAAATGGAATACGCAGGGGAAGATTTCTGTATATGTGACATCGTCATAAATCTAATATAGCGGATATTCCATATTAGGAAATAACTTTTTTGTTCAACACCAACAATATGGGTATCAAATGAGATGTAATACGCAGGGGAAGGTTTCTGTATGTATGACGTCATATAAATCAAATATGGCGGATGTTTCACGATAGGAAGTAATTTTTCGTTTAAAGCTTCCAACAATATAGATACCAAAATGAAATGGAATACCCAGGCGAACGTTTCTATATATGACGTGCGGCATTCCAACACATGCTGGGTACTCGGCGGACATAAATTTTTTGAATAATATGATAATGGGTAATATTTTTGAGGTTACTCGGCGACCTAATCATGACAAAGACGACTATTTTCAAATCCAATATGGAGCATATTAATTATTTGAATGAAATGACATTGGTATCGTTTTCGAGGTTTCTCGGAGTGCTAATAATTACAATAATGACGTCTATTTTATCTAAGATGGAAATATTACTTTTTCAATTGATATGAGCGTTATTTTTGTAGTTTCTCGGGATGCAGACTCGAAAATGACGTTCATTTTGAAATCAAAGTTAGAGGACATTTTTTTTTTCATTAAATGAACTGGATGTCGTTTTCAAGTTTGTTTGGGGTGCAGAAAACGAAAGATGGCGGTTATACCTTTTTTTAATAATTTTTCTAAATGTAATTTTCGAGTAGTCTCTGAAAGCTGTTTACGAAAATATCGTTAATTTTGAAATCCAAAAAAGCGGACATTATTTTTTTAAATGAAATGGTATAGGTGTCACATAACGAAGTTACTCATGGAAATTACGTCCATATTCAAATCAAAGATGGCGGTCATTATGTTCCTAATAAACTGATATGAGTGTCATTTTTGAAGCTGCTCCTTTTACAGATCACGAAAACAACATCTATTTTTAAATTTAAAACGTAGATTACAATATGCATTGTATGATCTTATATCCATACAACCCACATCCATACTTTCATAGTAATATTATACATACCAAAGTACATATTATTTCTGTCTGTCTGTCATTTCCACGAATAAACCGCCAGACTGATTTTGATAAAATTTGGCGCAGAAATTGTTTGAAACCAGGAGACAAACGTAGGCTATTTTTTTTAAATCTATCCCTGAAGACATAGAGAGGAGAATAAAACTATATATGGAAAATGTTAAACCAGCGGTGAATCGATTATGTTTAGTAGTACAGTGATAGACTTTTAGAAAAAGACAAATGATACTTTTTATGTCACAGGAAAACTATGCGCGCGGACGAAGTCGCGGGTACAGCTAGTTACGGAATAATTTTATTCAATTTGTCATTAGTGATAATTATTATTAAATGTCAGTATGTATTAATTACACTAGCAATACGCTGATCACAACTATTTGATATTCGATTTTTGATAATAAAATAACCTCTGTCTTTTTGATAAAAAAGCCTATCACAATCGGTTCAGCGGTTTAGCATTTCCCACACAAAGTTTCATACCACTTTTCACCTCCTTAGTGGTGAATTTTTATAAAAAAGTGGGCTAGCTCTATGATAAAAAAAACTATCACCGCATCTAATTTTATCATAATCGGTTCAGCGGTTTAGCATTTCCCATACAAAGTTTCATCCTTGTTCATATCCATAGCGGTAAATTTTAAATGAATAAATCAGCCTATGTCAGTTCCCTGGTGTCAAACTGTGGCCATGCCAAATTTCATCATAATCGGTTCAGCGGTTTAGCATTTCCCATACAAAGTTTCATCCCCATTTTCACCTTTTAGGGATAGATTTTCAAAAAAAGTCTACTATTGTTTGCGAAATCACATGCTCTTATAATATACCAATTTTCATCAAGATCGATAAAGCCGTTCTTGAGTTATAAAAGGACATACAGACAGACAGACAGACAATAAATTTAAAAGTGGTAGAATTGAAGTCAGTCATAAAATGAATATATTTTATTACGAAATTTGACGAAAAGTATATCAGCAAATCACAGTTTCTTTTTATAAAGTGTCATCGTACATTCTGATAATACAAGTTTTGTTGGACAACTGGATATCGTGAATAAACAATATTTAGTGCATAGACTTTATAAACTCACACCCTTTCCCGTACTACGAAGTGAAGCAAATTAAATCAAATAAAATGCAAATGTATGGGTGCCGTTTTTTAACATAATGGTGGTGTAACGTAACACTATTTTGTAGAAAGGTGTTTTGAATTCGTAATTACGAATTAAATTTTTTATGCTAAATAAAATATGTTTTCCAAAAATAATTAATTTGTTATCCTTGAAATGTTGTCTATAACTAACTAATAACAATATTAAAACAAAATTACATTATTTACAAACATATAATATAAAAAATGGATATACAGACAGATTCTGAATTTATTAATAAAAGTTTTATATAGTGAATTCGAAGAATAGACGCACGGTAGCTACACCGCGATGCGTTCGTAACATTCATTCTCGAAAAGAACGAATAACATTCATTCTGCTAGAATTGTTTTTTTTACTCACCAGCGCTCACTCGTCTTAGTTGTTCTAAGTAAAAATATTAAAAGAAAAAACTATTCAGCTATAATACGAGTATACCTAATATTTGTAATTTTCTCCAACGTACTATTGTTTTGGAGACAATCTTTCTAAATTTATAAAAGCGTAAAATTCTAAATAATACAATATAATTGTGAATCGAGTGTGATCCCGTACCGGGTAAGTTGTTGCAATGTGCATACCTACTTGTCACTATATTAATAATCATTGTTTGGCTTCATACATTGTAGGTTTGTTTTTTTTAGCATCTTCATGTTTATTGCTGTTTGATTTAAAACTTAAATGCTAAATAAATGTATCTAGATTATATATAGAACTAGTTCATGCCGAATATCTCATATTTTTAAATTATTTAAATCATACTGGTGGCAAACCGTAATTTTGTTTTCACAACATTTTAAACTTGCATAATATCATTCACTGTTTATTCTTACATAACACTTTGTATCTACTGCTGTAAATTACTGCTAATTTTTATTATCTGGACTGCCGCATCACCCAGTTTGCTTCGTTGCTAATTGTAAACCTACCCCCTTGTATATTGATAATCGGCTATGGCAGTCCAGAACGAGGAAAGTACTTATTATAACTCGATCCACGCACGTTCCAGGAACTCCGTTAGGATTGGATTCTGGCCCTTCTACTTACATCATAGGCACCAACATGAATCACCAACCGACAAGCAACAACAATCTACCTACAGCACGGCTGTACGGGTTGCAACATCCGGCCATACCCAGACTAAGAGGACAAGGGGAGTACGGTGTCGCGAAAGGACGGTGACCTCAGTAGATCCAAACTCATTGCTAGCCTGATCCACGACCCGCTTATTTTAATTTCTAAATTATGACTAATTCTTCTTAAATAAATGTAACTAATTTTTGTCTTGACTTAATTATTTTTTTAATTGAATTTTTTATCTTAATTTTTCTTAATGTACTTATTTTGCTCCCTCAAGCTCCCCTAAGGAGAAGAAGGTGACAGTGGCCGATCAGTTTATGTGATAATAAATAATGTGCGTCATAAGCTGAGTTAACTTACCTGACAGTGCGTCTGAAGTTATACATAAAAGATTTAGCAATATTACCTACTTCTGCACTACCCTGATGTGTTCAATATTGGTAAATCTATCTGTGTTCAGTTATATTCATGGTTATCATTGTGATAGCACGTTACGCCGCTGCACATATCACTTTCTACTTTGTTGGGACTCATAGTGCTTGTTATCTACCTGATTCGTTGTTCAGTATATATCTTTGTAAATACACTCTTTTATCAAGGACATTTTCACTCTAAATAAAATTTGCGAAATTCGTAGAAACTGATTCACTGATCGTGAATTCACCACATGTAGGTAAAGAGATTCTGCGCTTTTCATTGTCAGTTGTCGTCTACTCGTAATCGACGCCTTTAAAAAGTACGCTTATCTTGCAGTAATAACATTTTACTCATATAAAATTTCGGTTTCAAAAAACAATCCCACGTGAATTCTTTGCACTTTAAGAGTTCAATTCCGTAGTAGTTTAAATCTCAATGATATATATAATATTTATGTCATATACCTACATTTCCTATATACATAGGCTACATAATTTCTATAGTGTATTTAATGTTGTTTCAATAATTTACATTTTAAAATATTTACTTATTTCAGGTTTTTATATTATAAAATTAATACAGCCTACTTATAGCTGCTGATGACATTGAAATATGTGTAGGGATGGCAGGGATAATAATAATAATAAAATTTTAGATCATGCAGTACACCCAACCCCTACTGGCCTGCACTTGGCTTAGGCCCGTGTTCGATATTTTACTGGTATAAATGTAAGCCAAGATTTTTTTGAAAAAATAATAATAACAATAACAATAATGTTTATTTGCCAGAAATATGGTAAAAAGATGTACAATTGTTAGCAAAACCGACGAATAAACATAAAGGGGAACAATGGCGCCCTCTAGCATAGCGCGACGATGTTCGCGACGATGTTCGCGACGATATTCGCGACGTCATAAAAAAGAACGACTGACGGCTTGTTCCCCACTACCGCTCGAGATTATATCACTCAATACTCGAGCGCTCCACGCTCTATATTGCTTTTACCTTCACGACTGCAGCACGAAGTGTTTGAATACAAATTAATTAATTATTAATTGATATTAAATATTAATATTAATCGATAATTTAAGTAAAATTTGGGGTGTTCCAACTCACTATTTAATTTTATCGTAACTAACATCAGAACTAGTATTACAATTTAGAAAAATCCTATGCGTCATGGCCAAGCTTAAAAATTGACATGCCTAAGATAATTCTGTCTAATTCAAGTAGCAATTGTGGCAGTACATCGTATGTATCGGAGACAAAGGAAGGTATCGTGTGCAATCGTTACCAAGACCGTGAGTACAAGTAAAACTATTTTACCGGGACCTAATGCCGGAGCTGTGAGTACAGACATAAGTAACGTGTGTAAATCTGTTGCAGAGATCGTTACTAGTAATTTATTTACTATAATTTGTGGTAGTTTATATCGTTTGGTACTCTTGGTATTAATAGGGACAGTTTGAGCTTTAGTATTGTCATTCCGGTCCTTGAGAAGACCAGACATAACTATAAGTCTTTGTGAAGTTGATGTCGAGTTAGCAGCCAAGTAATCGTGCAAAATGTAGGTAAATAGAGGTAGTTGGAGGTAGATTAATAAATTCTAACCACCGGCATGCGAAAATAAATAGAAATATTGTGTGCACTCAGAAACGGTATATCTTTAGCCGTAATCACAAACGGTAATTGGTTAAATATAGTTCAAAATTAATAAGTCAATGATAAATTTAGTTAAGGCAGTGTGTATGTCTCGAATTAAAATATTGTGATTTAATTCAAATTCAAATTCTTTATTTGTCCGTGATCGCAAGTTGTATATTATATAGATACAAAAATAGAAAATAAGTCCTCTGCAATCCACCAAGAGCGTACAGACAGAAAATAAAATCTAAAGAAACTATGCACAATCGACGTAGAAAAAAATCACAACTATAACAATAAACTACGCAATCATTTTACCAACAATGAAAAAGTGAATTCCAATAAATAGTCAAATGTCAAAATATAAAAATAGATGTCAACATGCAATAAATAGATTCAAATACCTAAATGTCAGTAATTAATTAAATGTCAAAATATAGAAATTGGTGTCATTATATAAATTTAAATCTTTAAATTATGTCAAAAATTCTTGTACTGAATAATATGTCTTTTCATTTAAAAAATTACAAACTTTATTTTTAAACATTAAGATACGAGTATCATTGCATTGGATTATCGTCGTGGGCAGTTTATTATAAATTTTAGTGGCCATGGCAAACACGCTTCTAATAATAGATGAACTATATAAATAGTTCAGTCTTTCTTGGTCTTACATATAATTTACCTTGGCGTCTACCTCCACAAAACCAAGGAAACAAATTTGGATTACGCTTAACAAACATTGCAAGTTCCATAATATACAATGACGATATTGTAAATAATTTTCATTACTTAAAATATTGTTTACAACTATCCGTGATCTTGAGGTTACACATCGTTCGTATACATTTCTTCTGTGCTCTAAAAATTTTATCGACGTTAACAGTGTTTCCCCAGAAAACATATGCCATATCTCAGCCTTGAAGCGACAAAGCCGTGATACGCAACGAGTAACGCTTTACTATTCACTATTTGGCTTAGTTTCCGCAATGCGTATGAAAATTGCAATACTTTATCACATACAAAGTCAATATGTGTCTGCCATTTCATATTATTATCAACGAATAATCCTAAAAATTTCGTTGTTTTAGTTTCATGGACGTCCTCCACACTGTAAATTAATTTAATATTATGTTGTCGGTAATTCTTTTGGCTAAAATTCATAATTTTGGTCTTCTCTAAATTTATAATTAATCGATTACATTTTAACCATTCTATTATTTTCTCGAGACTCGGAATAATTTCTTTTTCATTATTATAAATTACGGAATAGTCCTCTGTGAATAGCACCATGTGGTTATTTACGGCATGGGGTAAATCGTTTTATGTAAATAATAAATAGTAACGGTTCTAATACATTGCCTTGTGGTACACCTTTTGTAACTAATCTTTCTGTAGATGTGTAACTTCTATTAATTTTCGAAATAAGACATATTTTATTTATTTTAGTTATTTATTGCCTATCTTTCAAGTACGACCGTAGTAGCTTGATTTTGTAGTATTTCCTCTTATTCCATAAGTCTCTAATTTATTAATAAGTTTATTATGATCTACGTAATCAAAAGCCTTCGTCATATCCATAAATAATGCATAAACTGGTTCACTCTGGTCCATCCTTGTATAGACTTTATCTAAAAGTCATATATTGCGAGATCAATTGACGTTCCTTTACGAAATCCTTTCTGTTCGGATGCTAATTTTTTAACTACTAAGACTCTTAAGTAGCAATACATATTATTGTAAATAATTTTCACAATAACTTTAGAAAAGGCCGGAATTAGGGCCACCGGTCTGTAGTTTTTAATTTAATGAATCTCTGAATGTGTGATATTTTCATAAATTCAAAAAGTGGTGCTTATAATAGTGTTTTTAAACGTGGTATTTTAGTAAAGTCTATAGTAGTGTCCATAGAGTTATTGTAGAACATGATGTTCTAGTGAGTTTTATACAAGTGTTTTAGTGCTCGTTCAGTAAGATTAATAGTATGTTTAATACGTGCAATGTTATAGTATACGCAGTGGTACAGTATAAAGGAGCTCGTTAAGTTGATTTCCGGCGTTGCCTTAGCCTAAACGGAACCTAAAGGAACGTCCTGCTTTTTCGTAATTTCCCGAGACTAGCTAATGACAGTTACCTTAAGAGTGTCCTAAGCCTAAAGAAGCTCGTTAAGTTGATTGCAGGCGTTGCCTAAGCCTAAAGGAACGTCCTGGATTAGGATAGTCTGTTAAAATAAGACTACTACTTAAAAACAATGGTTATCAAACTGTACAGTCTTTTCTAATTGTTTCTCAATGTTGTAGAAATCATGATGGGCCGAGCGGTTTGAAAATGGAAGATAGAGAAAGAAAATAATATTATTTATATTGTTTGCTTTCTATAATTGTGAACAACGTTTAGAGTCTGGCGCCAAGGGTGGTGAAATGAGGAACCTTCGGCAAGAGGTGCCTGAGGGCAGACACGTTGCAGCATGGCCGTGCTAGCAACACCGACGAATAAAATAAAGGGGAACACTGGCGCCCTCTAGCAGAGCACGTTGATGTTCGCGACGTCATTCATAGAAAAGAACGACTGATGGCTTGTTCCCCACTACCGCTCGAGATAATATCACTCAAAACTCGAGCGCTCCACGCTCTCTATTGCTTTTACCTTCACGACTGCAGCACGAAGTGTTTGAATACGAATTAATTAATTATTAATTGATATTAAACATTAATATTAATCGATAATTTAAGTAAAGTTTGGGGTGTTCCATTGCTATAAGTATCCAACTTACTATTTAATTTAGTCGTAGCTAACACAATGAAATAAATTAGTTTCACATATTTCGCCAAAAGTTTAGCATACAAATTAACTTTACATTATGTTTACAAATTATTAATTACGTAATCAAACTCTAATGCATATTCAAATTTCAGTAAATGAGATGTCACAAGTATTTCAACCGTCATAAATATTAAATTGTCACTTCTGCATAAACTCTTCCTCTTTTTTATAGTATTTATGTAGATAGAAAATCCTCTCGTTTAAATCTTCGTAATTATGTGAAACATGAGCAGCATTCAGAAGCAGTTATTTTACAGCTATAGAAATTAATAGCTGCACTTCAGGGCTGCCAAATTTAAAATATTGTAAACTCAGACCGAAAGCAAAAAATTCCTGTTAAATTATATCCCTGTATGTGCTATAAAACAATGAACAACAATGAAATGAAAGTTAATGATATTTTATGTTACATAAGATATCACGCAACAGTGTAACGGAAGTAGCAACCCCACCGACAAGTCATAACAAAAATTGTAGGTAAAACAAACAAGCTCCTGTCGTTGGACGTCGAGAATTGTTTGCTGTGTGCTCGTCGTGGAAGCCTACACATTCTAGATGCAAATTAATTAAGTTGTTTACATGATGTCTTTATTTAAAAATTGTAGACGTGTTGAAAATATATTTTATTTTTCAATTTTATTTTATGAGTGTTCTTTTTCCGTTATACATGAACATTTTTTTAAAACTCGCACCATACTGACGCAAGTTAACACTACATATAATACTTAATACTTATACTTAGCTACTTTGATGCTAAATTATTATATAGGTGTATCAAATAGGTGAAACACGAGGGATTTATCAACGGAAGCAGACTTCCACACCATTCGGATAGATCCCCATGGATATTCAGCAATATTCTACAATGCAGTTATTGAAGTTTTTGTAAAATTTTAGTAAAAACATTTCAAAAAACGTTAGAAATATACATCTCATCTTAATTATGTCTAGAATTTATTAGCAATGTCTAGAGCCGTCTTTTTCCTGAAAATAGAGTAAAAGTAGACGTTGACCCCAATTTTCAATTAAAAGTAAAACATCCTAAAAAGTTTTTCAATTCGTAATTTTTCTACTTTTGTAAACCCTATCGTTATACTTTTGTAAAACGCGTAGGGTTTGCAACCATCTTAATAAACATGTACTCCTGTTTAAAAAATTCGTAGTTCATATACATATATATAGTTTTCAACTGCGACACAGTTTTTTGACTACTGCAGTTGTTATTGTTACATTTGGTACCATATGTAGTGTATATTACTTAGTTCCTATAAAATAAATAAATATACTGCGCGAAAACTGTATTATGAACAAACACGTAGCTATTTTCAGAAAGTTAAATATTTATGAAAATTCTAAATTAACACAGAATTAATCTTTCTGGAATATCCTCTGAGACTTGACCTCAATTACCGAATAGTTGCGCAATAAAATATTCACTTGCTTCCTGGCTTATTTGGTAATAAGATTGTGCTCCCTTCTCTTAGTTTCTATTATACTAGCCCTCTTAAATCTTCCGACTGAACTTCAAACAAAATAGGTATTGTTTACACAGTACAGCTGTGGTGTGGGTACGATAAGGTACTTTTGCAATTTGAATTGAACATGATGCCTTTCAAGCCGGGGCGGGGTTTGATCAAGTTCAGATGAATTTAGAAAACTAACTTTTCTAAATTTATTTCAGTTGTAGTTTGTTACTGGGAACCAGTGTTACCAACCCTACTGTTTTAACAGTAGATTTACTGTTTTCACATTGATGCTCCTGTTCTCTGTTTCATGACTAATTTTTACAGAATACAACAGAATACAGAATACGCAACAGAATATCGACTACAACTATTAAAGGAGCATTACACACTAAATCCGAAATAACCGATTGCTACTCATTTGATACTACAGAAAGGCACATGAAGAAATCTAACAAAAATATTTGATTTTAAAAATTAAATTAAATAAAAATTAAATTCTGATTTTAAAAAGGAAAATGACAAAATACTGAAGATGAGCCAATTGAGGATGAAAATGGAAAATAATTTTACTTTGATTTTTGTTTTTTATTATGTTGTAATCAATATTATAATGTAACAATGTATGTGAGTCCTAGTAACTAATAAAACTAGGTATATAGTATATAATTAAAACAATTACCTAGTTTTATTATATGAGGAAAGTATGAAATCTGCCTTTTTTCACTTTACCTACTGTTTCTCCTGTTTTTTTTATTGGTGAGCTGCTGTTTTTTAGTTTTTTGGGGTTGACAACACTGCTGGGAACTCCCCCAGTTCGTTGTGCGATTACATTTACATATAGGTAAAGGTAATATTATATTTCCATTATGACCAAACAGCATATTATGGCCGATGTAAAAATTCTAAGTCCTCAACACTCCACAAATAGGTAAAGTAATAGAAAGTTTTACTAAATATGTATGTATTTGTGTACTTGTTTATTGTGTATGTTGTATGTAAGTAAGTACCTATGAAGTTCTATTTATATTATTATCTTTTTTCAACTTAATAAAATTTCACTTCACGAAATCCTCATAAGCGATATTTAGTTATTAAGTTAGGTTAAGCTTTAGGTTCTCGGGTCAGAGATAAGGCCAGGTGTTTCCCACTTGTCATCAGAAGAGACTAAAGGAACCTTCTGGGTCACGGTCGATTGTAGCGTGGGTTCTAGTGTGCGCATGTGATCTGCGCTGTCCTGGCACTGCGAGACTGCAGAGGGGGCTCTGTCACATCCCGTGCAAGTGCTTCATCCATGGAGCTTCGTCACACGTGAGTTCAGAAATCGAACTACGCTATAGTTTTAACTAATACAGATCTACTGTTTTTGGAAATCTAACCAATTTTTAGTTTAGGCCTCCAAAATTCTACGTCTACAATTTTTTATTTAAGACGCTATCGCCATCTATCTTATTCGCTGTGTAGTCCGTACAATAAAAAATTAATTAATAGCTGGTAATACCTAATAGGATATGTATAGGATATATATTATAATAATTGTATAAGTGATTTATTTCCAAGTTTTTTTCGTTAATCTGATTATAAGTTTATTATCATATAATTTTTTCTTTTTTGTTTATAATTTCTTCTCTTTGTTTTGTTATTGATACTTTTACTAAATACAAAATAAGCGAAAACTGTAGATTTTTCGTTTTTTTATTAACATTTACAGTTTTCTAGTTTTTTTGAGCTCGTCTGCAGTTTTTCAGGTTTCCAACATAGCCTTTAACAGTGCATCGAGGACGATCACTGCCGGAGTTTTAGTGGATAACATAACCTAGTCTGTACCGATACCTGCGTTCAGGTTTCTCTTGCGTTACCAAAAAGAGGCTTCGTGATTATTTTTTTTAACCATTCGATATTCCGTTAAAAAACAAATTCATTTCAATTCTAATGCCACTACTACGACTACTGCCACCGATCTTTGAGGTACGACTACGAAAACTAGGAACCACCGTAACTAAGTTCGTGTGTAGGTACTTAGTATTTTCATATGTGTGTACGCTGCTGTATGGAAATAAATTCTTTGTAACCTAACCGGCTTTTAATTACTCGTATCTTGTAACCATATTTTCTATTATATACTTATACAATGCATGATGCAATGAAATATGCATACAAACGGTAGGTAACTCCTAAACTGATCTTTGTTTGGAATAAGCGGCACAACTCATTTCTTAAAACACTTAATAGCCTAAAGAGTCTACGGGTACAAAACTAGCTACAGCACTTAAACTGACACCTACCGCTAGGCATTACGTACTTAATAAAAATTAGTGAACAGAACACGTTCTACACACTCATTCCCACTAAATTGCTTATTACTTTGGGCTTTGGGATATCGAGTTGTTTTGTTTCTTCGTTTTAGTTTCCAACCAGCCAGCAACACCACGAAGGAAAACAATATATATTTTTGTTTCATAGACATAAAATATATAATATCTCACCTTAAGAACTAAACTGAAGCAATTTTTAGATTTTGAGTTACTTACAAAAAAAATCTAAGTATTAAAACATTTTATATTTTTAAAGGGTTTTATTTAACTTGCTTTGTCTTGCGTGGGTCAAATTTAGTAATTGAAATTTTACCCCCTTCTAATCTGAAATTTGGTATACACCTGTAGTTCTAATGACAATACAATTATGTACATTCAGTATTATTGTAAATCCAAGATGGCCACCGCCACAAAACGGCGGATTACATTTTTTTTTTCAACTCCCTCAATATGGGTATCAAATAAAAGAACTTAACTATTAGAACACAGTACATTATGAAAAAATTCCAAAAGAGGGCCATGACTACAAAATGGTGGATTCCATATTTTTTTACAATCCCCTCAATATGGCCATCAAATGAAAAGGCTTGACAAGTAGAACACGGTACACTAGAAAAAAATTCCTAATCCAAAATGGCGTCCGAGATAAAATGGCAGATTATAGTATGGACAGTCAATACCTAAAAAATTGCAATACCCTGAAAAAAAGGCCGAACTTCTTAATGTAGTTAAAAACTTAGCCGCTACGGTCAATATCGATTTACAGGAGCACGAAATTAAGGATATATATCGCATATATACTGAAAAAGATACTACAAAACCTATTATGGTTGATTTCGTAAGCGTTATGAAAAAAGAGACTATTATTTCAGCTATAAAGAAATTTAACAAAGACAGATTGAGAGAGGAAAAATTAAACACAGAATTCCGGGACCAAAAAAACCTATATTTGTGTCTGAAACTCTTACACTCAAAACTCAAAAACTTTTTTATAATTCGCGTGAGTTTTCCAGAAATAATGCGTATGCTTACTGTTGGACATCAAGAGGAATAGTCTACCTTCGAAAAGCCGCTAACGAACCACTATTACGAATTAATAGTGAAGCTGATCTCAACAAGCTAATAAACAAAGACTGACTGATTATTAGTTCATACCAAATATTCAGAAAAACAGTGTTGTCTGTATGCACATTCATTTTAACACGTAGTTCTTACCATGCATGTTGTAATATTTTTATAATGGTGATAAGACCGTACGCGAGTGAACTTAAGTATATCATAACTTTAAATAGTTACTACAATTCTAACTTAACAATTTACAAATATGCTTTATATTACAAGTACAAATACCCACATTTACAAATATTTTATGCGACTTACTATAGACGAACCATCCTTTGTAGATGGAAAGTGTTAATTACCCACATATTAATACACAATTACATTAACACTAAGTACGCAAATACACATTTTTTAATCTTACAAACATACCCACACAAAATTCTTGTTTATATTATGAACATAAAATATTGCAAATTATATACTTTTATAATTATATACTATTAGTCGTGAATGTCTGTTCCTATTGGTTTTCTCTGTTCAATATTATACATAACTACTTTGGTTACCTTAATATGATCTTATTGACACTAATAACGATTCTATCATATACATACAATAATACACATAGCGAATTGTACCTTTATCATGAGGTTAGCACTCTGTTTAATAATGACATTGTTCCCTCTATTTATAAAATTCGATTCCATACAAAATATTTCAAATGATGTTGATTTAATGGAGATATCTAAATCAGATTTCTGTGATATCGATAGTTGCAACACCCTAATTGAAGATCCCAAGTTATACTTAAAAATACTAAATCAAAATTTTAGAACCCTGTCTAACATAACCGACGTACAAGTTATGCTGGTAAGGACGAAAGTGATTTGGGATTTTATTATACTTACAGAATGTCGTTTGCGTGATTCAGTATCTAAGCCTATCTTGAATGGATACTTCATATAACATCTAATAACTTAACACAAAATGAAGGGGTAGCAGTATATGCCAATTCAAAAATCTCAATAGCAGTTGAAGAACCAAACATAGTAGATGGTAATTGCCTTATCATAAAAATTAAATTTGACTTTGCAGTGGTAGCTATCTACAGACCGCCCGGTTACAAAAATATAAGTGGATTTATAGAGTCATTAAATAATATTTTAGCGAATTTAAAAAAGTTCAAAAATGTAATATTAACAGGAGACCTAAACATAAATATTAAAGGTCCAGACCTGAGCAACGACGCGATTGAGTACCTTAATTTTCTTGCATTTCATGGCCTACTACCTGCCCATTATTTACCCACACGGCTCAACAACTGCTTAGATCATGTGATGGTAAAAACCATCCTACAGGCATATACATATGTAGCCCAAACTTCAGTAACTGACCATGACACGGTAATACTGTATCTAAAATTTCATAAAACATTGGCGAAAGATCTAGCTAAAATGGATTTTAAACAAATATATACTCTCACTGATGCGAACGTAGCATTAAACTATCTATTACAACATGTAACAAACTCTATTACATCCAATACAAAATATATTACTCTTTTAAGCCCTGGATCACGCCAGGACTACTGCGGTGTATGCGACACAGAGATAACTTACATAAAAAATTAAAAAAGGACATTAATAATGTAATAAAAAAGATAGAATATAAGCGATACAGAAACTTCTGTAACAAATTACTAAAAAAGGTTAAAAATGAATATAACAGAACAATCCTAAATCAAGCAAAATCAAATAATAAAAATCTTTGGAAAACTATAAACACTATAGCTAATAGGAACACAAATAGAACTTCCTCTGATGAACTTATTTCTGCGTACAAAACTCCGCATGAAGCAGTCAATAACATTAATATTTTCTTTTCAAACGTTGGCAAGGATATTGCAGAGAAAAACATGCACTTAATAACTAATGACAATTACCCATCACAATCTTGTCAGTCCCTGGTATTGCTCACAAGTGATGAAAAGGAAGTAACGTACTTAATCAAATCCTTGAAGAGTGACGCAATAGGATGGGACAATATCTCGCCAAAAATTTTAAAGCAGTTCTCTGACATTATTGTGCCCCCTTTAACATATGTATGTAACCTAGCCCTCACATCTGGTGTCTTCCCCAAATCATTCAAAAAGTCTATTATAATACCAATACACAAAAGTGGGACTAGAGACTGCGTAAACAACTACCGCCCAATATCGATACTCCCATCTATGTCTAAAATACTGGAACGCATCATCAACAGTAGACTAAATTCTTTTCTTGAAACGAACCGGCTTCTGCCTCGTAATTCGGTTTTAGAACACAATGTTCAACAACAGATGCGGTACATAGCCTTACAGATTATGTGGTGAGAGCCATGGATCGGGGTAAAAAATGTGTCGTGATCTTTCTTGACTTAGCAAAGGCGTTCGACACGGTCTCTATACCCAGATTAACTCGAAAATTGGAAGCTCTGGGAGTTTGTGGTACGCAACTTAAACTATTCAAAAGCTACCTAAATGATCGAACACAGTGCGTAAGAATGGGGGAGTGTGTTAGTGAAGATGAAAATATCATTTATGGTGTTCCGCAGGGTAGTGTCTTAGGCCCTACACTCTTTTTAGCTTACATCAATGACTTATGTGATCTTAATCTCACAAATGGTAAAATTATAGCATTTGCTGACGACACCGCCTTACTGTTCTCAGCAGACAATTGGCATGACACGCAAAAGTTTGCTCAGGAAGGATTCAACAAAGTAACCACGTGGCTTCACAATAACCAATTGACTCTAAATTCTGATAAAACTAAGTATATCACGTTCACTATATATGGTCAACCGCCAATGTTGCCCTCTCCAATTATTGCTCACACATGCAATTCGTTAACTTCCATCACTTGCAACTGTCCAAGCCTACAACAAACAAACAGTACAAAGTATCTTGGCGTTCAAATAGATTACAAACTAAATTTTCACGAACACATAAATAACGTCACGGCTAGGACACGGAAATTGATGTGCGTATTCAAAATTTTAAGGAATGTTGCTGACAATAAGACCATGCGACAAGTTTACTTGGCCTTATGCCAATCTATCCAAAGCTATAGCATATTATCATGGGGCAGAGCTACTAAATCCTGGCTTATTAAACTTGAGCGAGCACAACGATCTGTCCTAAAGGTATGTTTTATGTTTCCCTTTCTATTTCCTACTTCTGAGCTATATAAATTTTCTAATGTATTAACCATACGCCAGCTTTTCATCCAATCTATAATACTGAAACAACACGCCTGTCTTCATTATGATCGTAATGCTAACAATACTAATAGACGTAATTATGATGTTTGCCCTACTATGAAGTATCGTACTGAGTTTGCAACAAGATTTATGTGCTTTCTAGGTCCATTCTTATACAATAGACTGAATAAAAACCTAGAAATGTATCGACATGCGCAAACTACATGTAAAAAAATTATCTCTGACTGGCTATCGAAGCTAAATTATGAACAGACTAAAGCTCTATTCCTCATTATTAGGTAAATTATACAGTGAATAACAATTATATTCATATCCTAATGCGTACACTCACTCATACATACTCGCCCTCCTACTCACACACGCACTCACTCACTCACCACTCACACACTTACACACTCACCCACTCAAACACTCACTCGCTCACTTGAACATTCACTCACTCAATCACACACACACTCACTCTAACTTGGACAAGACTCTTATGTACTTCAAGTAAATCAATGTTTATCTGTAGTTATTATTTTCTTGCATTAATTTGGCTTAGATTTAAACTTCAAGTATCATTGTTGAGCATCACTACTGAATTTTCATTGTCTGAATTGGCTTAAAGATAGTGCTCTTTAAATTAAATCCAATAAATTAAGATTAAAGATTAAGGCAACTGTTGTGAACGTAATTACAGGGGTGGAGTCTGGTGTCCTATCATACAGGAAATAATCCTAGTTTAGGCACCAGTCTCCCTAACTAGCTTATTACTAGCCTTAAAGAACTGTAACATTTTTTTTTATTGAAAACCTTTGTAAGCTTTGGGAGAAATAAATGGATTTATTATTATTATTATTATTAATTAAAAAAAATACCATGTGACCAACTGACAGGAAAGAAACTTTGTAATATTGAGGCACTAAATGAACTAAATAGAACGAGAAATATTAAGTAACTAATTAAAAACCAAAAACCTGAAAATAAAATAAGTAAAAAAAATTTTTTATTTCAACGGTTATATTGTAAAGAAACAAGAATGATGCAGATAATGTACTAAAAGCTAAAAAATAATAAAAAAAATAATTATGTAGGTACCAGGTACCAGTCATCACACCACTCTCCTCATTAATCTAGAGTTCTAGAGCAGCGATTCCTAAAGCGGGTTCCGTGTAAACGACACTGGGGTTCCGCGAGTGGTGGCCGTTAAATCGGTGGATTATTTAGGCCATCGTTATTTGTGGTAACAACTTGATCTAAGCGTACATATTGACAACCACGAATCGTTTTTATTCTGTAGGAAGTCCTACATAATATAATGCTCGATTTCAGACATTACTTGCTTTATTTGAAATATTTGTAATAAAAGATTTTTATTTTTCTATATTTTCTATCTTTCTTACTATCTTTTATTTGTTGTAGTTTGTTATGGGGCTCCACAAATTAAAAAAGATTTACCGAGAGTTCTGCGGCCTTAAAAGTTTAGGAACCCCTGTTCTAGAGCATTGATCAGACTAAAATGAAATCGTGGGGGGCGTCGAATTACTATTATCTATAGTCAACCACTCATATATGCATTGGATGCGTCTTCTTAATAGACAACTTATGCAAAATGTGTGTAAAAGTAAATCCGTCACTATCATCGTGCGACATCATAGAACGATCATTTACATATTTACTCAGGTTACGCGTTTTTTATTTTTTAGCTTTAAGTACATTATCTGCATCATTATTATGTTTCTTTACTATATACTAAATTTAAAAAATCACGTATACGTAATTAAATGTGTTCACGCTATCCCTATTAGAGTTGATAAATAAGAAGACCCGAATAGGAAATTATATATAATATAATAATTGTATAAATATATAAATAATACTATATTTAATCTACATCTAAACTAATATTATATTGAGCGAATACTTGATTGTTTGTTTGTAATGTAGAAACTCAAAAACTGCTCAACCGATTTCAAAAACGCCTTCACCTAATGTAAAAAGGTACATTATCGGCGAGTAACATGGGCTATATTTTATTTTCACAAAAAATTCGAACCCGGGGTGGGTCGCTAGTTAAGAATATAAGTATTAAATACACAAAATAAAAATTGATAAAGCGTTAGGTCGACTTCCGCACAGAGAGTTCCGTATGAAATTAAGACGGTAATATAATATTTTGAAGACAGGTTGGGATAATACAATACACTTAGCTTCAATATTTGCTTTTTTTTTTTATTAGGTCGTTCTCATTCTGAGACAGATAATTACCTATATGAAATTACGTTACACACATCACACACACAAACCACTCACAACTTCAACGTCTTCATAGATTTAGACAAATGGGGTGTCGTTAGATTTGTACTGATCCAGATAGTGTCACGGCTCATGGGGACATATTACGTCACGCTTGATACAACACGGCGCACAACAACAGCAAAGTTCTTTGTGTTCATATGCGTATTTTAGGGAAAATGTAAAATTGATATACTACGCCAATCCTACTTTTCCCAAAGGTTTCACGTCGACGGAAAGGTTTTTGAGCTCAAAGGTTTTCGACTAAGTAGTCACATCGCGGAATGTCGTTATCATGTCCAACTCCATCTCGTCACTTTTTGGATTTTACTTTACATTCTAATTGACCGACGCATAAACCTCAGAGATTTAAAAACGCTCACAACATTGCACACCGTTTCTCAGTCGGTGGTTAACTTTCTATAACTTTGTTAATATTAGCGGAAATATCAAATACTTTATACGCTCCAAACTATGTCTACACCATTAGGGATACAGCGTAAAGATATTATGTTTAGTACATATTGACGGTCTTGGATTGGTCTAGGACGATTCATCCTAGACCAATCTAGACAAAAAGTAGATAGTATCTAATTAATTTTTAGAAGTGATTGTGAGACTTATTGCAAGGGGGCATCCATTAATTATGTGAGTTCAAATAGGAGGCGGAGGAGTCTGGCAAAATTTCACCAAATCTCATTTAAGGGAGAAAGAGGGGGTCAATTAGTAATTAGAAGTAAATTCGTTACAAACGGGTAAAATCGATAGCTCTATTTGGGCCTAAGTAATCTTTATTCACGTTAGGGAAAAATCATGATCTAGGTACATAAATGATATATACATCTAAACACATAAATAAAATCGAAGTCTGTCTGTGATTTAGAAATAAAGGCTTTTTCTTTTTACCGAACCTAAACAAGGCTTTTTAAAATCTGTCTGTCTGTTGACTTTTCCAAGCTAATCTTCGAAACGGCTGAATCGATTTTGACAAGACTTTCATTGGAATATAGAGAACTTTTCAGGGAGTAATGTAGCATGTAGGCTACATTTTGTACCGGAAAAATACCATATTTAACGCATGTAAAACCGCGAGTCAGTTATTTATATAATTACTTGCTCCGTATGCGTCATTTTCTCGATAAATTTACTTAAATAAATATACGTTTCCGTTTGTCAAATTCGGCATCGGCATTATTCGATGTTTAACATAATATATCAAATAAACCACAGATTAATTAGTTACTAACGTAAAATAAAACGATAACATTGTGAATTTGTGAATTTATAAATCACGTACTACATTCATTTGTCATATTTATTAGTGCTTTACATTTTGTAAGTGCGCAAGCAGACAAATAAAAATATTAAATGCGATTTTTCTCGTCCAAAGTAAATTTTTCGGTAATTTTTATTTATTTTATTTCTTAAGTATTTCTTTTCTAATGCCTCTTCTTTTATCAAATGAAATCCCACAAAAAGCTCGACGGAATTATTTGAAAGATGTTCACCTAATTGGAATTTGCCTACCCGTGCCCATGACTTATAATAATTCTATTCTTCAATCTTCAATGCACCTGCAATGGATAACGTCGTCGTCGTCGTCGTTCTTGGACTCAAATAATAATATTCAAATGTCTGAACATTTGATTATTATTATTTGAGTCCAAGAAAGGGTTTGGCTGTTTTTTCGGCGTTTCGGTTTAAAATTGTAAAAAACTAACACTATTTGTCGCTTTTCTCAGAGACTACTTGACATAAAAAGTTTAAATTTGGAACAGTTACAGTAAATGATGAGCCAAAGACCGACGAAAACTTCAAAAGTTGATTTTTCACTTTTTAGATCTCAGTTTCGGGAGCTTAATCACCAATAACAAAATACAAGGCGCACCTTTAGAATAAAACTAAGCCAAATCGAATTTTCAGAATGTGGAATTATAATAATAAACTTAAAAATAACTACTATCTAGACATAGTATACATTTAACTGTTTGCCCCATTAGCTATATATCGTGAGAATTTTAAATATAGAATTTGCAGAAAATCGATTTTATGTGAATTTATTATCTTAACTTGCCAAAACAAAATCTCGAAATTTTGAATTAGATCGGTTTCATTCTAAAGGTGCGCAAGAGATCATCCCAAAGTAGATAGATATTTCTTATATTTATAAAAATCTAAATGAAATAAATTGCATTAGCTTTCTTCCATGCTTTTTAATGGAAATAAAAACAAATTTCGTACATCATTTCTTGAGGTTACATTCATTTGAAAGTAAGCAGTTAGAGAAAAAACACAAAAATGCATAAAAATCAAATAAGAGTTGCCATCAAGTACGTGAGATACGTACTTGATGGTTTAAAAAAAATGTCTATAAAAGAGGTCCTCATAGACTTGGTGAAAACATTGCGAGATTCAGTCCCTTAATATTCTATAGTTGCTCGCTGGTGCAAGAACTTTATGATGTGCAGAACAACCCCTGAAGACGTGCCTCGTAAAAGTGGGCCAACCACGTCCCACATCGAAGAAAATGTGAAGAAAATCGAAAACGTGGAACCATTGACATCAACTTGATGACAAAGTTCAAAAGAAAAAATTAATAAAAAATTTAAGAATCTCACGACACAAATAATGTTTAGCAGGTAGTAATTTATTAATTAATTAAACCTACCTTTAATAATACCTCAAAGTGATCATCATCAAACCTTCGGTTGTCAGTAAAGATCATAAGGCGACGCATTGGAAATTTTGACGGCAGGGATCTTAAGTTTTCTAAGTGACTACAAAACGTATGACAGTGATATTTGGTATCCTGATTCTTCATTTCATTTACTTCATTTTGACAGTTGCGATACACGGATGGTTAACTTTTGTAACACAAAAAAAATCAAAGAAACCTCTTTTAAAACAGAGATTTACATTTTTTAGAGCAACGGGACCGATTGATATTTCTAAATTTTCTGTATAGTTCTCTTTAAACATATTCCTCAAAATTTCAGTTGTATTTTTTTAAATTAATTATAGTTTTTAAAATAAACGAAAATAACCATTTTTTCGTATTTTTCGTAAGCTAGTGCGTGTACATTTACATAGAACAGAAGGTCTATTTTAGATTAAATTATTGTTTATCATGCGTCGCCTAGCTGTAAAGTGCTTAAGATTCTTTCACGTATGAGATTCAGAACTGAATAAACTGAAAACGGCCGGACCGATTTCAGCACACTCTATAGGACAACTGTAGGCTTCAAAGGTTTCAAAAAAAAATGCAAATAAGTTCATCCTTTTTGAGCTACGATGCTACAGGCCGACATACAGACAGACAGGCTTCTAACTTATAACATCCCTCTTTTTGCGTTAGTGGAATTCGAAACAAAAAATGAAACACGCCTCTCATTATTTTTAATAATCATAATTGATACTCAATTTCACAGACGTATTCCGTTCCATAAAAGTTTCATAAAAATCACAACCCTCCCCTCACTCTTTTTCTTCGTAAATCCTTTATTATCAGTCCCACGGCAAGTCTCTACATTACACAAACTATCATGATGCTGTCTTCAGAAGTGTTTGAGACTTCGTGATAAATCAGTCAGTGGTATTTCGCTTTTATACGTGTATATAGATAGATAAATGAGTACGTGTTAATAGGTGGTGATCCTTGAGCTTTGTATTGGAAATGAGATAATTCGCTATACCTACCTACCCGATTCGATATTCAAGAGGTAACCCTTGTCAGGCTAATAGATCCCGGCCTCTGACCTTTGCTCTTAAAATATTACTAATTCACTGACCCTTAGATAACTGTGTGAGCTAACTGTACACAGTAAATGTTCCCTTTATACGTACAAGTTTTTAACCGTATCGCTCAGTTTCGAACGTGATGGGGTAAGGAAAAATAAAATATTTAGCGACTATTTACATGTTTTCAAAAATAAAGTGATTTTTAATGTAGGTACACCGTATCTGCCAATGTCATTGAAAACGTTAATTTATAATATGAACTTATTAATAAAAGTATTATTAAAATTCATTCTTCATTCAATATTATTAAAATTCATTCATTCATTTAATATTAATAAAATTGAATAAAGTATATGACGCAGAAATAGTTTTTTTTTTAAAATAACTACTGGAAACAATTATTATCTTAGATATTACTTAGATTAAAAAACTACTATACATGGTTTATAAAATAACATTAAACTGCCTTGAAAAAAAACACTGAAAAGTACAAAATAATTATCCTTTACTAATCAAAACTCGAGTACGAAAATAAGTATGTGTACGATACAAATACCTTTATAATTAAATTTGACAGTTACTGAAGCACAGAACACATACACTTACTGAAGTCAGTGCCAAGCCTTTTTTTTTTGCGTCAGGAAATACTTTATGCATTCCGTCCCGCCTGGGGGAGGCGGGGAGATATGTAGGACTCCTCGGCTGATAAGTGCAAGGCCGAGCCTACCCACTAAAACCTGACGGTGTTCCTCGAGAGCCTTGGTACCGGGGCAACGGGAGTGCGTTGGCATTCTTCAACGCCGGCAACGGCCGGCGCTAAACCGCCAGCCTCGTCTCGTTTTGGGTGGGAGGGCAGAACTCCCACCTTCAGTGCGTGAGAGGCGCGCGGGAACACCGCGCGCGCCATCTCGAGGCTATCTGAGGGGTGGCACTCCTCCTGAATGCTACCCCAAGCCTCAGGTGGGCTCTCCGCCGCTACAGTCGGCGGCGAAGGTAGTGCACGCCAGAGCGTTGGTCATCTGGGGAGGCCACTAGTCCGTGGCCATCCCCTCCAATCTCGGCCCGGCAGGAGCCACATGGGTGGCGGCAGAAGCCACCCTTTCGCCCTTTTTGGGCTTTGCCCCCACGCAGGCCTTTCCCCCCGGCCGGCTGACCGCTGTCGGCAGACAGCGTGCAGTTGGGCGCCGCGTTGCACCCGCCGGCCTTATGACCCTCTTTACCACAGCGGTAGTCCGCTGCGGTCCACCTCTGACGTGCAGGAGATTCGCACGTGCCCAATCTTGAGGCACCTATAACACCTCAAGGGCCTCGGCTTAAGGAGCTGCACCCCAGCCGAGACCCATCCGACCCATAACAGTCGGGCACCCGCCACCTTCTTTGCTGCCTCCACAGGGCAGCGGACCCAGACTGCTCCGAGCCCCGAAGGGGCGCGGCGGATCTCGGCAAACATCAGCAGCCGTCGCCGAGTCATCCAGACCCGATACGCGCAATTCTGCACATTTCGTGGGCCTGGAGACCCGGACGACCTCAGGGCTCAGACACTCCCGCAGCCGATTTGCGAGGGCATCGGCTTTCTCCTTGTTGGAGGCACCCGGCAGTTCTAAAATGCCAGCCCCCGTCACTTCCTTCCGATATAGTAAACCAGTAATACCCAGCTGGCTGAGGTCCACTCGGTTTTTCGCCTCCGTCAGAACGGAGGCATATGTCACCCCTTTACGCTCTGCTTCGGGCAAGATCGTCAGGACCACCGCCGAAGTCCGCGGACTTCGGAGTTTCGACTTCCTTTTCTTAGCCTTGGGCTTTTTGCCCTTGGCCTGATCCTCTTTTGGGGGATCTGAGAAGTCCCCCTCAGAGCTTTCTTCTTGCCCTTTCGGGCGACGACACTGAATGCCTCCTCCATGGAGGCCGGTGCCGGAGGCAGCGGACGGGGCTTTGAAGGTACCCCCGCCCCAGACAACGCCGGAACTCTTCCCTTCTCCTTTCCCCCCTTTCCCTTCCCAACAACGCCGGACACCGATGACGCGACGCTGGACTTAGGAGCAGCATTCTTGCCACTCCCCGACGTGCTCCGTATCGGCAGCGGAGCAACGCATTCTGGCTTCACGCCCGCCACACCTTTCGCCAGAGATGGTGGGCGGAACCACTTTTCCGGCAAAAGCCGGTCTTCAAGGGCCTCAAACCGGGCGTTCATCATAGCGCCCACCTGCGCGACAATTGCCCGCGTCACCTCCTCTTGTGTGGGCGCCACGGATTCCCTCGCTGCCGCAGACGAAGACGGTCCGGGGCGGTCCATGAACCTAACCATCTCCTCCTTCAACTCCGCTATCTGGGAACGAAGGTCCTCCAGTTCTGATTGCAGGCGCCTATTCTCTGCCTGCAACCGGCGGGTCTCCTCAGTTGAGGATCTGGAACTCAGATCCTCAAATGTCGCCTTTATAGAAGCGACGGCCTCGTTGAGGGCCTTTATGTAAGGCCCTTTCAAATTCTTTGAGGTCTTGGCCACCTTTTCGATGGCGGCCAAGTCCTTCGTCAGCGTTGTTTGTAGGTCCGCGGCAGAATCGGCCCGACCTTCCTCTCCTCCGTCAGTCGATGGCGGCTGCTTTTTGCGTGATGCCCTAGCGCGCGCGAGCTCCCGAGACATTTGTGCCATCTCTTGCTCAGCGCGCAGCTCCATCTCTTGTCTCTCGGCGTCCACGAGGGCCTGTTTAGCCTTCGCCAGGCCGACGTACTGGCCTGTAGTAGGCGGGCGGCACCTGCCTCTCTTCGCCACATTATTCTTGGCCTCCTTGGCTTTCCTCCTGGCTCGATCCTCCTGCAGGTCTTGGTACTAAGCATCCTTCGCTAGAGTCCTCTTAGTGGACTCATCATCCGACGATGAGTCCACCATACGCTCCCACGATGAGGTGCGATTCCTTCCCGCTCTGGGTGTCCTCGACCCGCGTGAGTCCAGACTCTCCACGCTGCCAGACGTAGAGTCTCACATAAATATCACCTCCGGTTCCTGCGGTTCCTGCTCCTTCTCGTCAACCTCCTGCCTTACGTCTTTTTTATTTGGGTTTGTGTTCATCGTTCATAAACGTCCCCTTTTCACGGGGGACTAGGATTTATGGAACGAACTAAAGGTCACTCCTCGGGTGACGTCCATTCCGAGGAGAAGGGTAAATACTGTGGGGGTCCCCAGGTACCCACAGGTTTTTACGTGTTCGCTCACGGGTTTGTTTCAAGTTTTCCTTCTCTTGGGCCGGCCAATGAAGGCAAGCCCGTCGTCGATCCGCGCAGCCACGACGTACCCCCTTAGCACCGTGACCGTGACGGGGGTCGTTGAAGTGACTGTGCGCGGTCCCGGGGGGGAGCGGCTGGTGCCGGTCCACCCTCCATACGCCACCCAGCGACAGGGTTAGTGCCGCCGGGCGCGTTCCACCTAGACTTTGTGTCCTCCGCAGAGGACACAAAAACACAACACGCGCCAAAGCGCTCGACGACCATTCCCCTCTGAAAGCAGAGGGGTAAGGTGACGACAACAACCCCCGTCCTCTGAAAGGACGAATTCCCCCCCGGTCCGGGCCGGGCCCTTTCGGCACTGCAGCCTCAACGGCCCCGACCCGGTACTGAGGGCGCCGCCGAAGCACCACCCTCAGGAGTGTTTATCGACTCTCCAGTCTAGATCGGCAGTGTTCAGTAGAAACAGGGTCACCTCGAGAAGGATGTAGACATGAAGTCTACGCACTGCGGTCTTGGGATGGCAGGCTAAGGCTCCACTTAATGGGAGCTGTAAGCGCCTGTTGGTCCACCCCCTGTGGCGGGTCACCCACACCACTCGGCCCCAGTCAGTGCCAAGCCTACTAAACTAATGCAACTTTCTATTGTTGCACATTGATTTGGCACCATCTTCAATAGCTATCAAATTTAATTATATAATTAATAATAAATTTAATTATATTTAATTATATATATGTATCATGTTTATGATGTTATTTTTTGAATAGTAAAAGAGTTATTTTCTACTTTTCAGTGTTATTTTTGAAGATGGTTTAATTTTTTTCTTAATTTTTTTTGTTTGAAAGGGTATACTTTTGAGGTGGACTTCTAATTTTCACTGGTATTGGAGCTTGTATATCGAAAATACACCAAATAACACTAAATATCGCTAACTGCTTATAAGCTTTATTTATATTGATCATTCCCTTGTATGTCATTCTCATTGCGCTCTATATTAAAAAAAAGTTAATTGTAGATCTGCCCTAAATATTTATTTAGGCCAAGGTCGCTCAAAAAGGAGAAATAAAAAAATTGTAAGAAAAAAAATGAAACCGCCTTCAAAAACCACATTGAAAAATACAAAATAACTTTCCTTTACTAACCAAAACTCAAGTACAATAAAAATAACTTTATAAGTACGATACACACACTTATATAATTAAATTTGACGGTTATTGAACTCGGTGCCACAACATCGATGCAACAACAGAAAATTAATTAGTTTGGTAGGCTTGGCACCGACTTCAGTAACTGTCAAATTTAATTATATAGGTATGTGCATCGTAATTATAAAGTTATTTTTATTGAACTTGAGTTCGGTTAGTAAAAGAAAGTTATTTCGTACTTTCAATGTTTCTTTTTGAAGGCGGTTTAATTTTTTTTCAGTATCAATATATTTATTACGCTGTATAGGTACAGGTGTCATACACTACCCACAAAAGAATTAGTCATTTAGACTCAGAAGAACAGTAAATTAGTTTTATAGCAGTTTTTATAGAACTTTAAACAATAAGGGTGAATTGCACCAACTATTTAAACTCAATTTAAGGAATTGACATCTCGTTTGCACCAACTAATATATATTTCACTATTAAATAATCGCGACCGATGACGCTGTAAAAGCCACTAGGGCTAACAGCAAAGAGGAGTTTTTTTAGTCGGTTCGTGTCCGACACTACTCAGTCGGCGCGAGTCCGACACTACTCAGTCGGCGCAGAGTCCGGCTGAGTGTCCGTGGGGATTTTTTTGGCCTCTCAGAATATAAAAAAAATACTTCTCGCTTGCAACAGCTATTGAATAGTTGATGCAAGCGAGATGTCAAATCCTTAAATCGAGTTTAAATAGTTATATGTCTGGAATTAAAGTTTAAACTATAAGGCAATTCTGAAAGGCAGGTATGAGAAGCACAATGGTTCAGCACAATGGCTTCAGAGGTGGAAATAATATAAGCATATGATCACGTGACTTCGTGAAAAGCCTATTTGTATACGCTCCGCATAATCGCTAGAAGTTTTTGTTCATTTTAGAGTTAAAATGTCCAATGACTTCAATGGTATTTTAATTACAATCGTAATGTTTTCGCAGTTTTTGCTATCAAGTCAAATATTTTTTTTCTTTTCTGATCGTCTAAGAGATAAAGAAAAATCTATATCTAGACAGTGTCTATTTAATATAATTCTATCCGATAAATCATCCTAGGCTATAGGCTAATAGTAACTTGTCAGTATCATCCCACCAGAAGATAGATATAAGGTAGTAAATTAAGAATGAAATGAAAATTGTAGTAACCTAAAATACTAGAAGTAATAGGATTGCCTTCAGTGGAATACAGCGTAAATAAGAGAATGCATAACGTACGAGAACGCATAAAATTATACGTAACTTTGTAGTGTACCTGTAGTTAAGGAATAAAGATCTAGTGGATTAAGGGTGGCTTGCACCATTTAAGCTCGATTTAAGGAACTGACATCTCGCTTGCACCTACTATTTAATACCTGTTGCAAGCAAGAAGCATTTTTTTTTTATATTCTGAGAGGCCAAAAAAATCCCCACGGACACTCAGCAGGACTCTGCGCCGACAGAGTAGTATCGAACTCGGACTCGAACCGACAAAAAAAAACCCCTCTGCTGTTAGCCCTTTCGTTAACCTTTCGTTAGTATAGTGGCTTTTACAGCATCACCGGTCGCGAAAGCGAGAAGCAAGTTCCTTAAATCGAGCGTAAATAGTTGGTGCAAGCGAGATGTGAAATCCTTAAATCAAATTTAAATAGTTTATTCAAGCCACCCTAAGTAAGCAATAAAGATGGGAGTTGTAAAAGAATAAAAATGTAATAGGTTAAGAAAAAAAAAAGTAGACAATAAAGATAAGATAGGGTTACATATTGTTTACACTGGACAATAACAAAACATTTAGCAAGGAATGAAAGAGATGGTGAGGAAGAGTAATATGGAGTAAAGAGAAAGTTCTAAAAGTTAAAGGAATGAAAGATTCCAAAGATGGACAAGGATCGTGATACGACATAAGTCAGGGGAAGCGGAATAAAAAAAACTTGTCAGTTATTACTCTGAACGCTGATGCTGACTTTTTATAACTACTTCGGAATTTCAGCATCCACGAAAAATAAATAGGGGTGCAAAGTATGCATAACCGCATACAGAATATATTATTCAGCGATATACCTATGAGCTACGTCATATTATGTACATTGTGATCGGCGTGCATTTGTTCCACTTCTCAAATGTTTCTTAGTAAATTAGTCATCTGATCACAGTACGCATGGGGCGCTACCTAAAAGTTGGCGTCACTACCGCATTGCCGTTTACCAAGTAAGGTCAAGGTGGATAAAGGTGTGAATTTGTTTATAATATAAGTGCTTACGTAAATATCAGATTTGTCGTGCCTTGATACTCTGTTCATTCCAAAATGGAAATGGCGTTATGTTACATAGACATGTGGACATTCTTTTTAGTATTTTCTTATTTACATTTATATCAATACATCTATATCTATATTTATACTAATATTATAAAGAGGTAAACTGTTTGTATGTACCTAATGAATAAACTCAAAAACTACTAAACCGATTTCAAAAATTCTCTCACCTATAGAAAGCTACATTATCAGCGAGTAACATGGGCTGCATTTTATTTTCATAATATATCTATCCGCGCGAAGCCGGGGCGGGTTGCTAGTTACATACACCTAGAGAAATATACTGTTTAGACTAATCTACGAATTTATATCAATAGATATATATCTACTTATTTGTAAGATATGTTATCAGAAATAGTTATTATCAAATAATATAAATTCGTAGGACGACTTACAATAAAGTAATCGAACTTAAAATAAATGTAACCAAGTAATCAATCATTAGATAAACAAATTCAATCGTGCCTACTAATCAATCGCATGCAATACGCATGTACCTAACCCAGTGATGTTATAATACAAAAGAAAATATAACATCATTGGCCTAACATAATAGTTTGCCTTGTTAGCGGACATAGAATTTAAATTTTATTGTGTTCAAACAGAGCTCGAGCAACCAAAAATATTATAATAAGACTGTTTGTTTTATAATTGACCTTGATTATTTTATAATCATAGATTATTGATAATATATTTCAGATCTAAAATGAACTAGTTACATTCCATTTTTCTCATTTTTGGCTTTAATATAAACCAACAAGAAACTAACCAAAATTTCGTTAAAACACCATTTGCTGGTCTGGCCTGGTTTTACACGTAACACTCTCCTAACACTGCTTTTCTGTTATATGCACAAGACTACCTATGACAATATATATGCTCCAAAATGCACATATAACACGAATATTATCCAAGCATTGAAAAAAATTGAGGTTATTTGTCAGGGTTATGTTTTTAATTTGTAGTGCTACCCAAAGATCGTCTATGTTCCTAGATCAAATTAATATTAAACATCAGTTCACTCAAGCACAGTACAAGTAAGCATACAGTATTCTATCTTCATACAAACGCTCCCAAACGACGCGCTCAAAATCTCGGTATTTCTCGGCATACGACAGTCGGGAGTGCGCACATGAGACGCTCCCGCCCATTTACTGACTAAATGTTATGTCAATCAAGTTTACAAGCATAATGTTCAGTGTATGGATGTTTGAATACATCTATATCGAAATCGGAATTATTTCTCTGTTGCTAATTTGTAGGAAATATATTATCATAATGATCTAGTTAATTTATTGCTGAATTTTAATTATACTGCACACAAAATGCATTTTTTTTGTCCATTTCCGCCATACTAACCCACAAACTTTTGAAACTAGATATAAAATATTATATAAAATACTAGTAAAATTATATAAATAAAAACGTATTAAATTTGCAATAATATAAAATGAAAAGATAATATGACCATTTAATATAGTACCTATTATTAAATATGTAACCCAAGAAAAACATTCAGTCCAAGTCAGTAGCCCTATTGCGTGTTTACGTACCAAACGACCGTAGGTAATTATCTTTAGGACACTGCCGAGATAGAATACTGTATGCTTACTTGTACTGTGACTCAAGGTTCACTCTTATAATATGTGAGTGACACGATTCATTCGAAATGTGAGACAGAATAATAACAGAAGAATATAATTGTTCGCGATGCGCAAACAATAATGTTCTTTAGTTTTAAGTCTTCGATCACAACTAAAAAACAAGATGCACAATCAACGCTCCAAAAATGTCCAATCCCAATGTGCACTCAAATGAGTGTTTGAGTGCACTTTTGTTCAATAATATCTGAAAAAGCTAACAGCAAACATGTTAAATTGCTCCTTCAAAATTTGTAACAACAAATTTAGAAAGCTAAAATAAGCCTGAGATTCTTATTTTTGGCAAATAATTAATATCATTTTATTGACGTGTTCATTATTTCGTCATAAAATACGTTAAGTAGCTCTTTTTTAATTAAATTCGTATTGATATTTCCAAATGACATGACCTTAACATCATTAAGTATAAAATAATGACTAAGAAGTTTAAAACCATACTACCGCATTTACGTCTAATTTTCTCGGGTAATACTTTTATTTCTGTTCCAAATAATAAGGTCGAATTTTTAATCTTATAGGTAATTATATATTTACGGTACCGATAATTAAAAATTGTAAAAAGGATTCGCTGTACCTAATTATGAACTTATGAACACTGTAAATTGACTATAGTAACATTTTTTTCAGAATTAAAAAAAATATATCTTTCCTCCATTGGCTGTACCTCAAAAGCCCGGCCAAACAAGCCCAAAAGCCCGGCTTGCCTTACTGAAATCCTCAGTGAAGAATAAATGATGAATAGGTATCAACTTTGAAGCAAATCAAACGGTTTTGAAAATATCCGTGAATTATTTGTCAAACTAAAATAGCAGAAAAAACAGGTTCTCAACGACTAATCAATGGCAATAGCCCGCCAACGGACACTAACGAGACAACCCATTACTATAATTATGCCTTGAGAGTTTATACAGTATATACTCTTACTCTTGAGAGGAGATTCATAGTAAAATGCACACAGTATGTAAGAATGAAATGTGAATAGCGTACAATACGATTCAACTTTATTCTTCATTATGTTTATTTGTTTGTGTGTCAAATACTTATATATTTATTTGTTTAACTCTCCAGTCAAGGATTTTTATAAATACTAAACGTACACGAAACGGTTGTACCTCGTTCGTGTCTTTTTGTTATATTAGATAATTAATTAACTAAACAATCATGATACATTCAATAATACCTCGCTTATAATTTTCTACTTGAAAAATATATATATTAGAAATTGCATAATTAAAGTCCCAAGTTTTCTGTGTTTCTAAATTACGCCTGAACATTTTCTTCTTTGTCTAGCATTATAATCTGTATATAACACAACACAATATTATCGATAGTACTATACGATATTAAAAATACATAAATATGTCAATTTAGACAATAATTTGCTTAAATTTTACAGAAGATTGTGAATCTAGTTCTTTATTTAAGATCGAAGCTTTAAGTGTTCTTGGTGGTTTTTATTGAAGCACGTAAACACACAAACGGACAAAAATTCTAAAAATGTTTGTTTTTAACAGACTTCAAAAAAAGGAAGAAGTTCTCAATTCGACTGTGATGTTTTTTTTTTGTATGTTTTTACCTCATAACTCCGTCATTTATTAACCGATTTTGAAAATTCCTTTTTTTGTTGGTAACACTACAGAGGTGGTCCCATTTAAATTTCAACGGTATTGGAGCTCATACTTTGAAAATACACCAAATAATGCGACCTGGTTATAACCTTCATTTATATTGATGCTTCTCTTGTATATCGTTACGTTCCGGAATTAGAAAGAAGTTAATTGCAGACCTGCCCTAGATATTATTTAGATCAAAATCACTCAAAATGGAGAAATAAAAAAAATTTAAGAAAAAAAATTAAGCCGCCTTCAAAAAAAAACACTGAAAAGTACAAAACAACCCCTTTACTAATCTAAACTCAAGTTCAATTAAAATAACTGTAAATACACATACCTATATCATTCAATTTGACAGTTATTGAAGTCGGTGCCAAATCAATGTGCAACAACAGAAGAAGTTTGGTAGGCTTGTTTAACGAATAACTAAATTACTAACTAAAGTATCACTTTATTTAGTTATCGTAGTTATGTCATGTCACGTAAATTGATTTCTGATAAAATTGAGTCTTAGAACTGTACTAGGAACTGTAACGAGCCTATGGTAGTCCTACATAAAAACTTTTATAAAAAAATTAAACCGACTTCAAAAAAGAACACTGAAAAGTATGAAATAACTATCCCTTACGGATCGAAACTTAAGTACAAAAATAAGTTTATAAAAATACGATACAAATACCCATATAATTAAATTTGACAGTTACTGAAGTCGGTGCCAAGCCTACTAAACTAATAAACTTTCCGTTGTCGAACATTGATTAAATATAAACGACGGAGTTATGAGGTAACAAACATAAAAAAAAAACAACCGAATTGAGAACCTCCTCCTTTTTTGAAAGTCGGTTGAAAATAGGCATATTTCAGGCTATAAATAAGCGCATATAATAATAATAATAATAATAATTTATTTACCAAAAACAGATTATTCATGTAGATTAAATACAGCGACCCCCACACTAGGCACAGCCTGTATCGTGAGGATCCGTATATGTTACTCAGATTTGTGCACAATACTACAATCATTACATCAATTAAATCCAAAACATCATCAAATAATCATATCAAATATCATAATTAAATTAAAATTGACAATAATTTATGAAATCAAAAATAATAATCAAAACAATAATTAATATAATAATCAAAATAATAATAATAATCAAAAGAATAATCAAAATAACAGTCAAAATAATTATAATAATAATCAAAATAATAATCGAAATAACTAATAAAATAATCCTTAGTGCATGCTCAATATTTTAAAAATAAATAAATAAAATAAACGAAGAAAAATTTGCTAGGATGTAACTTTTAGTATTGCTTCGGTTTCACTATATGTTAAGTTTATAAGAAATTTAAACAATTCTATTTTAGTATCTTTGAGCGACCTATGTTTAATTTTACATGTTTTTAGTAATCGGTTGTAAATGATAGAAGACACGAAGTTACGGAAACGTCTTGCAAATGAGGTTCTAACGGTTGGAACTGGGATTCGAAAAACTCTGTTTTTGAGGAGTCGTTTGTAATCCGGAGAGTTCAACTTTATGGGCATGTAATGCTATAATTTGTAGGTACAACTAGGTATAATTTGTAGGTAACACTTAGGACTTGGGCGTCATTTTATAATGATTCCGTAGGGTAATATAGCGATTTTCGAAGCATCACCTTAAGGACCAAACGCTGTGAGCGCTCCAGCTTGATTAAAGCCGACGTAGTTGCGCCATCCCACACTGATAAGCAGTATACTATGACACTCTGACAGAGAGCCATGTATATGTTCTTGAGAAGCTTCCAGTCAGCAATATCCCGAAGTTCTCTCATTACGAAAGTAAGTCGCCTGACCCTGATTGACACTGAGTTAACATGTTCTTTAAAAGAAAGATTTTCATTCAGCATGACTCCAAGGTATTTGACTGATTTAACTTGGGAAATTTCATAACATTGGCAGGGATCCCTTCCAGAACTTGTGGAACCGAGATTACATTTGTGTATTTTTATTGAAGTGAAACAGTTTCCGGTCAAGCCGCTTCGTTTGCGGAAGCAAATATATTTTGTTTTCTCGGTGTTAAGGGCAAGCAAGTTTTCATTTAGCCATTTTGTTATTTGCGTCATTCCAGCCACCATCATACTAAAAGCGTCATCCCAGGATTTTCCATGAAATACCAGAACTGCGTCATCTGCGTAGCATATTGCCTCAGAATTCACTAGTGGGAGAGAAACTATGTCATTAATATACATGAGAAATAGAGTAGGACCCAAGACACTACCCTGCGGTACCCCGAAAGCTATAGATTTTAAGTGGCTAACGTAGGTATCAACTCTCACGCATTGAGTCCTTCTCGTTAAATAGCTACGAAACCAATCCAACGAAACACCTCTAATGCCCAAAGCTTCCATTTTACGGAGCAGAATAGGTATTGACACTGTATCGAAAGCCTTCCGCAAATCGAGGAACACCCCCACGCACGCCTCACCACTGTCCAAATATGAGCAGACGCAATCCGTTAAAAGAGCAACGGCATCCTCGGTAGATTTTTTGGCCCTAAATCCAAATTGTTTTTTTGAAAGGAGACTATGTGACTCTAAGTATTTAATTAGTCTTTTGTTAACTATCTTTTCAAGAACTTTTGAAAAAGTACTCAGTAAAGAAATTGGACGATAATTGTCAGGTCGATCTTTTTCTTTAGATTTATGTATAGGGGTTATTACTGCTATTTTCCAGATCTCAGGGAATTCCCCAGTAGCCAAGCTCATATTAAGGACCCCCGTAAATGGCTGGATAATAAAGTCCTTAATGTTTTTAATTAATCTATTGTCTATACCGTCAAGACCAGGGGCACTATTAGAGTTGAGCTGATTTATTACTTCAGATACCTCGCCATAGTCTGTCGGATAAAGAAATATAGAGTTACTGGTAGTAAATGGTAACCTAAGTTGTGTAGCTAATGAATCTTCTGTTTTATTTAGTTCTGACAATGTTTTATTTGCCAACCTTGTGCCTACTGTGGAGAAATAATCATTACAAATGTCCAAAGATTCAACCGGATTATTTGTTAATTTCAGTAATTCGGAAGAGCTGTTGTTCCCCGTATTCATGTGAGCAATCCGTCTCACTGATTTCCAAAGTCTTCTCGGGTTCGAGGAGTTTTCTCTCAACTCGTTGCGTTCGTACTCATTTTTTAATCGTCGCAATAGACTTCTGAAAAAATTTCTATAACGAATGTAAATGTGTTTCTTTAAGGGGTCCCCGGGGTATTTCCTAGCCTCCGCGTGCAGTTTATCCCTGTGTCTGGAACATCTCAATAACCCTGGTGTCATCCAAGCTTCTTTGGTATACTTAGATCTAGAAACCTTAGCAGCGTGAGTGTTCCAATCAATCGCCGACGTCACGATGGACATGAAAACTTGGGCCGCCTCAGAAGCTGAGGGGGCACTATCCACAGGGGACCAATTTACTTCCTTTAATTCGTTCACGATAGCCTTATAATCTCTTCGGATTTTTATTCTAGACGCCTTTTCACGCTCATGTGTAGATGGTGTAATATTGGTTCCCATCATAACGAGATCGTGATCGGTAACGTCAGCAGTACAAACTATAGATTCGAAATCATACCTACCACGCAAAAATATATGATCTATGCATGCTCGGGAATGGGTGGGTTTATCAATTGTGGCTTGGAAACCAAATTCTGCCAAAATATCAAGATAATCGGTTGCCAGCTCTGGAGCACTCGTAGTTTCACCTATGTCAATATTTATGTCACCTGCGAGTATAAGACAGCGATTACAGTTCAGATTTTTAAGAGTAGCTTCCAAAGAAGAAGAAATATGTTTGGTGTCAGCGAAGGCGAACGATAGATCCCAAGAAATGAGAAATAGCCTGGTACATTTATGTATAAAGAATTTGACTCTTCAATAGTCAACTCGTCAACTATTGGTGACAAGTTGTTGTTTACATAAACAACTACACCTCCAGCCCTATTAGTATACCTAGTTGTATGGAAAGCTGTGTAACCATATATTTGTTTTATATTCGGTGTCTTACCCAGCCAACACTCCGTCAACAACACGATATCGTAATCAATGTTCAGTCGCTCAAATACAACAATGAAATTATCGAAATTACGACTCAAGCTTCTAATGTTCACTGTTAGAAGTTTTAATTTAAATTTGTTTATGATTTCTCGACAGTTCTCAGGTAGATCTACAGTATGACATTTAATCGTAAAAGCATTGTCAATATCCCTTAAATATTCTAAGGAATTCATTTTTAATATTTTTTGTAATCGACAATACAATTTCCGAAAAATCGTTGGGTCATACTGTTTTGAAGCATTACTATAGTTTTATTAGTTAACGCAATCGAGAGGAAGCTAGTTACATAATATGACGATATTTTGAGCATACACAAGTCAGCCACTAAAAGCAATATAAGCAATAGAACACGTGAATGTAATACAGATGAAATACATGCAATTTTAAAGCAGTTCAAGAATACAATAATATAATCAGCATGCTCGTACAACAAAAGAGTCAGTGCGATCGATTTCGACACAACAAATACCGTTACAAGCAATACAAGTAATATCAAGCTTAAATAATTCGATTCTCGTTTATCGTCTTTTCTATTCATATAGGAAAAGGAATCATAAAGGCCACATAAAAGGCAGGTCAGTACCAAAATTAAAACAAAAATATATACCAGAAGAACCGATGACTGCAACTGTTCTGTGTGATGTTGATGAAAAGCAGCAGTGTAATTAGTCATTTGTGCCTTGTGCTTCAGAATCACATGATATATGCGGCAAATCATCTCGAGAAATAATGCGAATAGCAGGTAATCCGGTACGTTTCCGAATGTAAATGAAGCCATTCTTCGTCCAACAGTATTTGTAATTTGTCTGTTTTGCTCGCTCTCTAGCTTCTCGAAATAACTGCCGGTATGTTTTGGTTAATCGCTCGTTTACAAATACTCTCCTTTCCTCGCTTCCTTCGACAATGTCCCTGCTATTTATGTTTATCCGAGACTTAGCTGCCCTAAGAAAGTCATCGCGAGTGTGTTTGCGGGTAAATCTTATTACCAATGGTCGAGGGTGGTTTATATCTTTTCCAGTACGCTCCTCACCACTGCGGCGCCGTGATCCTGTTCGGGTGACACTATCAAGATCTTCTTCTGACATTCGGAAACCTATTTTTGTAGCAGTGACCAATACTGTATGATAAGGGTTCTCATTTGTAGTCTCCTCTATGCCCAATATTTCCAGTTCATTTTGAATCTGCATTTGCGACTGGTATTCCACCCTTTGCTGTAGAAGAACGTTGGTGGCCTTTAATGAATCATATTCGGCTAGACGTTCTTCAATACTATTTAATCGAGTTTCAGTAGCTGCTACTTTTGCACTAACGGTCTCAAGGTGAGATTCAAAGCGAGCCAGCCTCATTGACACGTCTGCAATTTTGGTCCTAAAAGTTGACATTTCATTTCGCAGTTGTCGGATTTCTGCAGTAAGGATTAACAAGGGATCATCTTTTTTGTCATCTTTTGGAATTAGGCATGCACCACTAGGGTGTGTGGGCTTATTTCGCTTGGTTACGTTATCACCCGGTGTGCTCGCTCTAACAGGAGTTTGCGAGTTATCGCCTCCTCTTTTTGTAGCAGCCCGACAGTTGGGACAGATCCAAGAAGCGATTTGTTCCTGGTTCCATGTAGCCCCTCCTATACATGGCATATGAAAATTCTTGCGGCATTCCAAGACCTTACATGTAATAAAGACATTATCCTTGATGTTGCCCAAACAAGCAGAGCACACGTTTCCACTTGACAATTTTCTCCGTGGGTAGACTTCTACTAAATGTGAATGCAATCTCACGTGCTTTGACAAAAACAAAAAATATATGTAAATAAAAGCGTTGAAATCGCAAAAGTAAGTGTATCGTGGTACCGCGTGATACAAATCAACGGCTAAATAACGACCAGGGAGCGATATATATCGCTAGCGTCTGCGTATCGTGGTACCGGATCTGACGTACTGTGATCGGGCGTTTGATTCTCACGTGCTATGCCGATACGCGTGTACAGGCATGATGACTCACCTCCGTACTCTGTCGCGTTACTCGCAGCTTGAGAACAGTCCCGATGTATGAGTTTCAAATCCCGTTTTCTTCTAGGCGCGTAGATCAGTTTTCTTTTAAGTTTAATTCAGAAGGGTGGAGTATAAACTATGATTTTGATAGTTTACGCATCTACAAACCACTTTAAAACACTATAAATATTTTAAATACCAAGAGCTATATGAAGTACGTATGCACAGTTTGCCGTCCAACGACTACCCTCAAATAATAATAATAGACTATATACATATTATCTGTATGTACTATGATGAATAACCAAATTTTAAGTAACAAAAGGACGAGAGCTGTTGTTCTAAGCACCATGGGAAAGCGAGTGCAATATAAAATGATTTACAATTTTTTGTTATATTCGACCGTCTCATAAACCATGCTTAAGCACTTACAAACGTCCAAGTAATTGAAAGACAAGTTTGGAGAAAACGAGAGATATCGCCACATGTGCAAGTTCTTTGTCTCGAACTATCGGTATGGTCATAAATTTAACAAGTTTATTAGTACGCTATCGCTATGTGTTTCGAGGAATATTAGAAATGTTTGACAAAAACATGAAATACTACAAAAAATAAATGCTTGCGAGTTTTGGAGAGAGAGCGAGGCGTTGGTTAAGGGACTGGTCTTTCAGCCACGGCGAAGGATGGACGTCCTAGTACGGCGTTCTGAATATTTGCCTAATACTGTGCATAGAATTAAATAATACAAGTGAAATTGATACAGTGAAGTCGCATTACTAGAGGACCCCGGTGAGCCCGTTCTGATTTCCATGCTTTATATATAATCTAAATATATATAGGAGATCCCGATTTTGAACTCACTCATCACGATTTCTCTGGAACCATAAGACCTAGAGACTTGAAATTTGGTAGGCATATTCCTTTCGGCGAGTAAAGGTCAGCTAAGAATGGATTTTACGATATTCCACTCGCAAAGGGGGTTGCGGGGGCGTTATATGAAATAACTTATTTATCCAACACTAACAATATGGGTATCAAATGAAATGGAATACGCAAGGGAAGGTTTTTGTAAATGTGACGTCATCATAAATCTAATATGGCGGATATTCCATAATAGGAAATAACTTTTTCGTTCGACACCAACAATATGGGTATCAAATGAAATGGAATACGCAAGGGAAGATTTTTGTAAATGTGACGTCATCATAAATCCAATATGGCGGATATTCCATAATAGGAAATAACTTCTTCGTTCGACACCAACAATATGGGTATCAAATGAAATGGAATACGCAAGGGAAGGTTTTTGTAAATGTGACGTCATCATAAATCCAATATGGCGGATGTTCCATAGCAGGAAATAACTTTTTCGTTCAACACCAACAATATGGGTATCAAATGAAATGAAATACGCAGGGGAAGGTTTCTGGATATGTGACGTCATCATAAATCCAATATGGCGGATGTTCCATAGCAGAAAATAATTTTTTCGTTCAACACCAACAATATGGGCATCAAATGAAATGGAATACGCAAGAGAAGGTTTCTGGACATGTGACGTCATCATAAATCCAATATGGCGTATGTTCCATAGCAGGAAATAACTTTTTCGTTCAACACCGACAATATGGGTATCAAATGAAATTGAATACGCGGGGGAAGGTTTCTAGACATGTGACGTCATCTTAAATCCAATATGGCTGATATTCCATAATAGGAAATAACTTTTTCGTTCGACACCAACAATATGGGTATCAAATGAAATGGAATACGCAAGGGAAGGTTTTTGTAAATGTGACGTCATCATAAATCCAATATGGCGGATGTTCCATAACAGGAAATAACTTTTTAGTTCAACACCAACATTATGGGTATCAAATGAAATGGAATACGCAGGGGAACGTTTCTGGACATGTGACGTCATTATAAATCTAATGTGGCGGATGTTCCATTGCAGAGAATAACTTTTTTGTTTAATACCAACAATATGAGTACCTCGGGTAACCTCAGTAATCTAAAGAGGTCAAGGAAAATTTTTCCACGCGGACGAAGTCGCGGGTACAGCTAGTTACAATATATTTGTTACGAATTTATATTACATATACATATGAATAATGTATATTATGTACAAATCTAAAACCTCCAATTCACTACAGGAGTTCTTTGAATCCTCCATGACAAAGGAAACCATAGTAAATTCCTATCAGCCATCCAATTCATATTTGATTATTTACAATATTTACGCAAACGCACTAACCTGCGCAACGTCATAGTATCAGCTGTAATTACCTTCGTTCCCTCCATAAATGAGGACGAAGCATATTGTATAAACAACAAATCTAAATAGTAACTTGTTGATTACATTATTGTATTATAATTGATAACAAACCATGAGATTTGTGGAACCAATATTTTGTCGCTGTTGCTCATGAGCTATGACTCGGGACGAGCTACGGAAACACTATCGCTATATGGGTCATACGCAAAACGATTGTCGAAAAAAAAATAAAACAAAAGTGTGGTATATTTTTTTTATATTTTTATTTATTACAGCATTACCATAACATTTTGAAATAAAATAGCAAACGAGATCGTTCGGCACTATTGTCCAAAAAAAATTAAGTTAAAAGTTTTAGATGTTCACAGAAAAGTATAAAATTTCCACAGGAAGTATTATTATATCTATACGTTGTACATAACATTATATTACACCAATTGTACATCATAATATCCACCAGAAACAATTTACAATTAAAATAAACACCCAACCGCTCCCTATAAAATCCCGCCAAAAACTCCCACTGAATTATTATTATTTTGAAATGTTGCCATGTGAATTGTATATGATTAAAGCATACCAGGTTGAAAAAATATAAAACATCATTATCATCGTCGTGTACAGATTGAAGCAATAGTCAAATATGCAACTTCTGTGGACATCGTGCATCTTCTATAGACCTTTGATCCACAGAAAAGTTGTCCACAGAATATATGAAGCAATTAAATAAACGATGTAGCTCATAAGCATTTGAAGTTAGGACAACAAAAATACGGTACTAACAGATTACACCACAAATATTATTAAGCAACTGCACTAAATGATTTTTTACACACTTACTCACCAATATATTTGTAGAACAGGACAGATGCACTGATCTCTGACGGATTAAAACAAAATAATTTAAAATTTCTTCGACACGAAGTCACACCTCGCGGATCCACGCATGTCACAGATTAGAGTGACAGATTGCGTGTGTTGCCAATTAAAATTATAAACAGCCATTGACTAAGAATGTTGTATCGATTAATCACTTGATTATTCATGCGTAGTTCATGCCCACCGAAAAGAGTTAATACTTTATAACCACACATTTATTTTGCATAATTCTTTAAATACTTAGTGCAATATTTTTTTTAGCTAACGTAAGATTACAGGGAATATGGTTTTTAATTAAGCATATTCAATTTGAAGATATCTAATACTAGTTATTTTTAATATGCGTATAAATTCTAATACATCGAGTTTGAACAGTCTACAGAAGGAGACATTTGACTAAAGAGACGGAAAAAACAAAAATTAATCTGTAAATATATAGACTGTGACTTTTTTTATATTAAGTTACTTATCTCATTCTGTAGTTCATTGAAATTTTGAGACAGTTTTTTTTGATATTAGGAGTTATTGGATCTGAACAATATTTTGATTGCTTTTGCGTATGACCCATATGCGCAACGATATATTATACCTCATCAAGAAACCAACGACATTATCTACAGAACCGAACCTCTCAGTGGTTTATACGACTTGTACACGTGACACGATGAATATCAAGTTTCACAATTCCTTAGAAACGCAACAAATAGTAAAATCTATGAATAACGGTATTTGACATTTATTGAATGGAACGTACCATGGTGGACTGGCACATACACTCAACCGTTTTACACAGGGTCTCGCGATTCTAAACCATTACTGCACATTGGGTGACTTCAGCGTGCTCTGGTGGGCGATGCAACTCACTGGCGCTCATGACGGACCTTACGATGATTAGGAACCCGGATCCTTGAGCGAGACCTGCGGGTGCGGGTGTACAAAAGTCTAGGACGGAGGGGCGCCAAGTGATTGTATCGTTATAAGACCCGGACCACGCTGGACCACTCCACCAAACATTACACCATTCTGCCATCGGAGGCAGTCTAATAGGATACTTACACAATGCCTAGGTCAGGCTAGGGCCCCTAATACCGTCGGGTGGTGGAAGTTGAGCGAAGTGTATATTAGAGGGGCGCTGTGGTTTGTGCCTTGGCTCGTCAATTCCAATGCCGACTATAACTTAATATTATAAATAAATATCATAAGCATGACTTATTATCACGAATCATACAAAACTACTCTCCGAAGTCCCCACATGGCTTGCAGATGGACGAGTCAGCCTTTGATATGCACGGTCGGGTTGTAGGTGTGTTTAGGAGACCCGAATGCCCCCACGACATTAGGATATTATCATGACTGGCAGGACTAGGTCTATCAGACGGGGCTGATTCGCCTTGTTGTGCCAAGTCTATTACCTCTTATTGTTTCTAGGAAACCTTATTATACATATGTTATTCATAGTATATTCTATACATGCTTGCATGCTTAATAATGAGTATTATTAGAATTATGCAGTCTTATTGGAATAATTATACGTCTCACTGTGTCTCTAGTAATTATTCGTTTCTCATGAGCTAGAATAGACTTTAGTTGCGTGAACCGACTACCACGATGGGGCCGACAATTAGACGTGCCTAGAAGGGAGGACGGGACATAGAGAATATTATTCCTGGAAACTAAGATAAGATGCATGCTTTCTCTTCTCTCTCCTATAATTTATAGTTATAAACGTATATTATATTTTGTTGTGTTAATGATAGACGAAAAACATTATTCCACAACATTAGGGTCCGTATTAGGGAAATAGACGATCACGCCATGGCCAAATTACATTAGATAAGACCTAGGTAGACCTAGGTATCCTAAGTTAGGACACTAAATACTAAGGTGGTGATAGGAAGCTATGATATAGGGGATTCGAAATTAAATAGGTAGGTTGGGCGAGCGCGAATAGATGCGTGACGTCCGTGGCGCACACCAACGAAGGGTTTATATGGTTAGTGGGTGTCGTTACAGTACTTAAACCAAGAAACCAATCTAATCCTCCTCACCTCAGTCTGAAACCGCATCTGAATATAAATTAAATATGTATAATTAACTAGTGAATCGCGTCGGCTTGGAAATAGCTAGAAATAACTTTTAATGAATTACTTTATATTATTTTGGTGCGTGTATTTTTAAACCTGTGATTTCTTTTGAGGTATTCATTGCAACGAATTTTATCAAATTTAAATTTAGTTACTGTAAACTATATGCGAAGATAACTAACGCATTCGATTGGATAAGGATGAACACTATCTATCTACTTCCTCTGTCAGACAACTTCGATCGTACGTTATCGTTAATTTAAATCAAATTTTGAAATACAAATACACGAAATTTTATTAATATATACACTGTCCCGCACGTTTATTACGTAACTTGCAGTCAGCATGCGACAGCCAATATCACGCGATATCTGCTGTCTAAACGAGAATTTGTGTAATGTAATTTGTATAGTGGCGCTAAATCTACCGCGTAAAGTGCATTTCACGATCATAGAATAATAGATACGCAGTCGTCATACATGATACCAATTTTTTATTACAATTAGTCGCCGGTCGTGCAGTGATCACGTAGCTGTCGCTGTCTGCAAATTTTTAGGTAAAAACCCGGCGGACTTTTTGTAAACTTTTTTTATTTCCTATAATATCTATATTATTTTTATTTCCAATAATACGTATTATTTTGTATAATTATTATGAAATATGAAATATGTAATATTTCGATAATAATTCATAACTAGTTCCAAACCTATCTTCAGACATGCAATCTCACAGACCGCGAGCGATTTCGAAAACATGAGTACTATTAGGTATAGTTTATATTTTCCCTCTTTCCCCCCAGAGCAGTGCATCTGAATAAACAGTAACTCAGTAACTTCAGTAACTGCACTGGTGAGGTCAGTGAGAACGACATCTGTGAGTAATATTGATTCGAAATTTAAGTGCAGTCTTAAAACCGCACGTCGGTGACACGTGACTTTTGTATCGTGATTTTATAGTTGCTTTGTTTTGCCATCAGGAACCAGAAAAGAGGAATCTCTTTCTTTTTTTTCACATAATGCTCTATTGAAAAGGAACTAATTTTATCCAGTTCACGTCTAGCAGAAATGGTGGAATCTTGCCTACAAAACACGAGACAGAAAATTACTAGGTATTTTTTTGTTAATTTAATAAAAGACGAATTAATCTATAGAATCTATGTATAGAGTACAGTATGTATGTACTTCTGCTTGAGTTTTTTTTCTTTATTTTTTTTCTTTTCAATTTTATACCTAAAGACTGGGGCGAATATTATTATTTCAATGATTATTTCGTTGATTCACGATCATCTGCATAGTAAAACTAACACTGACTGAAAGAGAGATAAGTATTGCAGAGCCTAAACCTGTGCCTTCAGAAGAAGTATGAAATTTTATACAGGAGTTTCCTATAAATAAAACTTAGGTGAGCAGGAAGAAATTATTTTTGAAAATTCATCCTCTGAGGGAGTTAAATAGGGATTGAAAGTTCTTGTGAAAATTCGTTATTTTTGAAGTTAGAAACATGGAAATTAGCTATTAAGCTTCAGTCTCTCGTTGCGACTAAGGGGTAGAAAAGAGGACGTGGGCAGTGCAAGTTCTCCAAAAAAATTTTTTGAGAGATGTTGGATAGTGCCTGAAATGTTACCGATGAGAAATCCCATCGCGCACATCGTTGTACTGTTTAAAGCACAAAGATATTTAAACGTCAGAATAGCCGAATATCTGCAAAACAATTTCTTAAGCAAGCGATTCTTAACGTTAATATTTACGAACTTAAAACTAAACATTATCTTAAATAATAAAGTTCCTCAAAGTTTACGCTTAGAAAGCTGTCAATGCTTAGGATGCCCAGCAGACTGGTAGCATTACCTTTGAATAGCCAATTCGTTGGTGGAAGAAGCTGCCAGCTTGATGGACGCCTCGACCAATCGCTTACAAATATCAGAACCTAAACGACGAGCTTCGGGGCCCCAGGGTCCCAAAGTTTTGACTGCAAAACACGTAAATATGAAACTCAGAGAGTATCGCATACTTATGACGCTTGTATTTTAATTATAATTTATTATGATATATACAAGCCGTTACCTGCCTACTTCACTGGGCGTAAATGAAAATTTTGTACGTATAGTAAATTTTTGTTTGAAAAATGGAGAAAGGTCTATGGATTCCAAAAAATAAATAGCCTAAAACCATCTACAAACGATTCCGCGTCTAATAGTCATAGTCCCATACCGATAAGCTCAGTAGTTTTCGCCTGATTGCGTGACAAAGAAAGCCATTTTGATTATATATATGTAGATAGATTTTTACTTGGTTAATATCGTAACTAAAAATCTTTCATACACTAAATACGTATAAAATCAGTTTCAATCAATGATTAACTTATCATTAATTTCGTATGACGGTGATTTGTTTTTCATTGGGTACTAAGATTAAGATAATGCTTGCTTATAAATTGGTAAGACTGATAAATTATTTTGACTGTAGTCCCGCCAAACTATATTGGCTTCGTAGCCAAAAGTGTTTTACTGATTATTTAATAGCTGTGTTAAAATAATACTTTTTACATAATAAAATGTGGCGTTTTACTGTCGCTTGCATTGCTTTCATAGCAGCTGTTTCGTGTTTACCGGCTGAGTGGCCAGAGCCTGGTGAATTGGCCTTAGTCCTCAATGAAGACGATTTCGAAGATTATCTCGATTCATGGCTTGAAATTGAAGAACGTAATTGGGGAAACGTATCTACCTCTGCAGCTCGAAGTGGTAAATTCATAATTAAATAAACATACAATTAATTATCGCTTTGCCAGTTTCAATTTGGTAAATTGTTATTTATATGACATAATATGAGATGCTGTGTACGTTAACGCATTAGTAAACAAGATATTCAATATTTGTAAGCCGATGATTGTAATAACAAAATAACTTTCTTCAGGTTGTACAATCAGGGTGAACGGTGATCTTGGTCAACCTCAGCCTGTTTACTTGCAAAGAGGTGACTATATCAAACCGTCTGGAAATTCGGGCCAAATCCACCTCAATACTGGTGAACAAGTTTACATCGCCTGTACCGGATCCGGGAGAACTATCCGTCATCCTAACATCGCTTCCAGCGTTTCCACTGGTGTTAGTAACTGTATATAAAAACATTGCAGCAGTGCTGGAGACAACTATACATAAGTATACATACAAGTATTTACGAAGTGTTTGTTAAGGGCAATATCGATGAAACCTTGAACGAAATAAACGAGTAGCGCTCTTATGACACTTCTCAGGTATCTCGTTAGATTTATACAACTAATGCGTGAAGATTTGGTATGATTTTATATATATAGACATATAATGCATTCTATATTAAATATATATATATATAAAATCATATCAAATCTTCACGCATTAGTTGTGTAAATCTAACGAGATACCTGAGAAGTGTCATGAGAGCGCTACTCGTTTATTTCGTTCAAGGTTTCATCCATATTGCACTTAACAAACACTTCGTAAATACTTCTATGTATACTTATGTATACCTAGGTATAATAAAAAGTTTTTTGTAATTTCCGCAAAATAGCTGACCGTCATATAAATGCCGTCATATAAGACCTTAGAACCCTAAGCTCAGATTCTACATATGTTTTTATAACTAGGATATATTTATTGTTACTTGAGACGCACATTCATTTCTAGACAGCTACATGCGTTAGCGGTGCGACCATCTCCGGCACTGGTTGGTTGAATGGAAATGGTGCATTTGGCGATATCACGTGCTCCAGTCATTCTTTTCATGATGCAGAAGGGACTAATCAAAGATGTTTCAACAACAACTTAGTTATTCGGTTACTATCTTTTATTTATTAAACATGTTTTTAATACCTATTTTTCTAAATGAAAAATTTAATTTTAATGTTGAATACTAAATTCTGAGTCAACGTTCTTTTCTTTTCAGCGTGGGTTTCATAGTTGACGGTACGTTTAATCCTCTTTACTGGTCTTGCTTTGATCAAAATCGATTGGAAGTATTATATGTATGGTACGAGCAAAACCCAGAAAACTCCGTCCATCAAACTGGTGTTGATCGTCCTAGTTGGCTGGGTAATAGTTTATTCATGTTACTTAAATGGATATGAATTATTCTTTTATTTACAAAGTAACGTAAATCGTTAAAAAATTGATTTTACAGTTGGCAGTTTCTTTCCTGGCGTTGGCATAAATAACCGATACACTCAAGTTCAACAAAAATTGACAATTGCCGGTTATGTGGGAAACGAATTAGCTGACAAATACGTGACTAGCACTCAATTCCTTGCTCGTGGTCATCTTGCTGCAAAAACTGACTTCATCTTCGCCACAGGCCAAAGATCTTCTTTCTACTTCATTAATGCTGCCCCTCAGTGGCAACCATTCAATGCTGGCAATTGGAACTGGCTTGAACAGGTGTTTAGTTTTGTACATACATCACGCATATATAAATAATATACATTTCATATAAGCATTATATCATAATAAAAATAGTAACTTTTCATTTTGAACATCATTTTCAGCTTACAATAACTATTATTTTGGCCGATTTATGATGATATCGTAGTGTCTAAAATTGTAGATAATTTATTTTCAGAATCTTCGAGCTCGTATTGGTGCTGCTGGCTATCATACCATGATTTATACTGGAACTTTTGGAGTATCGCAACTGCGAAATCAAAATAATCAACTAGTGGACATCTACCTGCACGTCGATGCCAATAACAATCCCCAATTGCCTGTACCCCTCTATTATTACAAGGTAAAATAAAGTTCGACGAATTAATGTAGAGAAATAGCATGTCAATAGCCAATAAGCCTAAAAAAAAACAACTTTTCGGTATTTTCTATATTATTTTTTGTGCTTGCAAATATTTTTGAAAGAAAATTAATACCACACATAACACCTATGTAGTTATTGTTACTCACTGCGTTCCATTTTGAGATGTCACACAAATCACAGAATGTAAGTACATCATGCAATTTCTTTTCTTTTTTGCCATATACATTTTTCTTGTTTCGTAATGTTATTTTTATGTGAATTCCTATACAGATTAATTGCGTAGCACACACAATAATAATGCATAATCCCTATATTCAATATATCATTACATATGTATAACATAACACATTCATAGCGTTACCAACTTATTCTCAATTCACACAAAACTTCATCAGGGACATACTCCTCATAGACTCGGTTCTCGGTCCTCAAAACAAACATTTCTGGGTTGCCTTGTAGATAGGATAATCTCTTGAATTTCCAAATCAACACTATTAAATCATTCTGCTTTGCTTCCTGCAAATGACGAGAATAAATTAGAATATTAACATTAATCGCACTCTTTAACTGTGGGGTTTTAACTTACTTAACTTAACTTACTTGTCTTAGGTGGTATACGACGCTTCTCGGCGTTTGGGAACGGCCTTCGTAAGCATCAATAACCCATATTACAACGAAGCTGAAGTACGTGCTTTAACTTTCTGCACTGATCGATGTCGTAATAATAGCGCCTTTAACTGGCTGAACTGGCAGCCCGACCGCATTGATATTGGATACAGTTTCTGCTGTGATGTAGACGATTTCAGAAGAACAGTGCCACATTTACCAGCATTTACTGTAAATGGACTCTTAGCATAAATAACAATTTTTGCTGTAATAAAAAATCAAATAAGTATCGACATACAACACTAATGTACGTTATTTTCCTCTTTTTCTTTATGTAGTGTGACATAACATTTCAGTTAATGTAAATTAATTGATAAAGAATCATTATTAACATCACAATATAGGGTATTATTAATAAAATTGCTATTGTCTATCATTACTTGTATTTTTCTTTCTCTTTCACAGAGACAGAAAAATACTAGTAATTATGTAATATATACCATACATGCTGCTTATCTTTCCACGTAGCCCAAGGTAGGCAGTAATAGTCGACCAAAGAGTTCGGTTTAGTAAAGAAACGGATAAAGGAGATTGAAAGAGGGGCTGGCTATATAATATATCACTATCTGATTCCGCTTTGACGTTTGTAGATTTAAATATATATCGCTATGTGGCCTTTGTTGCCTCTTAATGCTCTAATCATATCTAATTTATCCCAAATGGAAAACGGCAACGCTTTATATTAATGTTGTATTACTTACCTAATATCATGTATGGTGTATGAATGTTTCATCTTATTAAACAAATGCAGTTCTCTCCTCAGTAAATATTACTCAGTATACTTTTGTTTAAAGTAAGCGTACGAACTCTTAAGGTTTTTGCAACGCTTTTGTAACAATCTACCGAGAACAAAAGAGACAATAGGTATAGGTTTTTGTAAAAAGTGTAGACTCAGGAGTCTTAAGTTACCTTATGTGTAGTCACTAATCACCAGAAACCTATTACGTAGTAAGTATTATCTAATCTGTGCTATAGCCATTTATAATAAAGTGCAATGAGTCAAAATTAAATAAAATTACAAGAAATAAGTATTACATAAATGAGCAACAGAATGACTAATTCAAACTACAACTTATTACATTTAAACCTCTGATACGGAATTATATTGCAATATATTTATTAAGTATATACTAGAAAAGAAAGCCTAACGAGACTATACCTTGTTGCAAAAAATAACTATAGTATGACATATTTGATGAGCGATGCAAGCTGCAGAAACGAGAGCATTATTAAAAGAGAAGCGTGAAAAGTTTGATAACTTTAATGAACGTTCTAAATTATTTCGAAAAGAAATACGTAGGTACCAAAGTGGTTGGACATCTTGTATATAAGGTGTTCAGATAATTTAAATTTAGTTTTTTAAGTTATAGAGGGCGTCATATGAATTTCCATGAGGATGTCATAATATTTTAAGATTTAATAAGTACAAACAAAATATTAGATTAAAACACCTTCCATTGAAGTGCTTCCATTGAAACCCTACTTGCAACGGCTACCTCTTTGGGACGAGTGAACATTGGTCCATCGAGCCCGGATACGCTCGGTAGACTGACGGCAGTGCAGTGAAGCTGCAGCGACAGTGACGTCCGAGAATCCAGCAGCGGTCAGAGGATCGCACTTGGCGACGTGAGGGGCTCCGAATCCGAAGACAACGGGACGGCGGAGCAACGGAACGGCGCCGAGAGGAGAGACCACAGGCGCGGCGCAGTGCAGCGTAGCAAGGTCGAAGTATATGGAAATCACGTATGAGTGAGTGAGCGCGGTGAATCGTGAGTACTTTAAAAGTGTTACTCAAGACTTAATTTTTCGTTACCGAATTAGTTCAAAATAGCATGTACAGAAATCGGAACTTAGTGTAAATTAAGCAAGATTTGGACTTGTAAAATTTTAAAGTTTAATTTAGGACTTAGAATAGTTTCGGAAACCTGTCCAAATTCACTCAGAATTAGTGTCGTAAAACACTTAGAAAATTTTGAAAACTTTTCGGAACTTTTAGTGAAATCAAGATAGAAGAAATTGTGCAAATTAAGGACTTACAAATTTTCCGTTAAATTTAGTTTTAGAATATTTTATGTTAGAAAATTTAATGATTTTAAAATTGTAATTTTTGTATTCGTATTAATCTTATTTTGTTTCTTGTTTTATCTAATTATATATAAATGTCAAAGATGAATACTTTAATCAAATTACAAGAGGACATTGTAGTTACTATTGGCAAAAGTAGAACAAATTTTAAAAAGACTTCTGTAGAACGTAGAACTAATTCTTATTTACAATCACGCTTAGAAGTTTTAGAACAGAAATGGCAGTCTTTTAATATAAATCATTGTAAAATAATTTCAGATATTAGTCAAATAGAATTAAATAAAACTGATTATATATTGAAAAATATGTACGAAGATACTGAAGAGTTATGTATTGAATATAAATCAGAACTAAAAGAAGCTTTGAGTAAAACTATGTGTAATGTAGATAGTAATCAGCAATCTCAGATTGTGGTAGGCTTTAAAGAGTAATGTGGTGTTAGATTACCTAAAATTAGTATTCCTGTATTTTTTGGCAAATATTCAGAATGGACTAGTTTTAGGGACCTATTTGTATCTTTAATTCATAAGAACAGAATGTTAGATGATGTACGTTTGCATTACTTAAAACGTCATTTAACTGGCGAGGCAGAACAATTGTTACGTCATATACCTATAACTTCAGAAAATTATAACATAGCTTGGACGCAGTTAGACAAGAGATACAATAGTAAACGTTACCTGGTAAATTGTATATTGAAACGTTTCATGATTCAAAAAAATATTAATACTGAAACTTCTACGGCTTTAAAAGAACTTTTAGATTGTACTAGCGAATGTTTGTCTGCTTTAAAAATGTAGATATAAATGTTAAGTCGTGGGATATAATTGTTATTTATATTTTGTGTTTAAAATTGGATAATGAATCACGAAAGCAATGGGAACTCAAAGTAAGTGAATCTACTGATGAATTACCTTCATGGGAACAATTTAGCGAATTTTTAGAGCAGAGCTTTCGTGCATTGGAATTTTTAGACACCAAAACAAATAAATTTACACCTGCAGTTCACAGTAATTTAAAATCTTTACATGTCACTGAAACTTCATGCAACTTTTGTTCAGAAAGTCATAAACTGGGCAATTGTAAAAGGTTTTCGAAAGAAACTGTAGATGCTCGTCGTGCTTTCGTTAGGAATCGTGGCTTATGCTTCAATTATCTGGGCGATAATTGTCGTATATGGAAAAATAAACATCACTCATTCTTTCATCCAAGGAGCACCCCGCAGCCATCGGGACCTGGAGGCGACGAGAATCAGTTATTTGAAGGTCCAACTGATTTAGCTAAACCGTCGACATCAAATGTTAATGAACCAAGCAATATTGTTACTTGTTTTTCGAAGTCTAGCAACCAAGTTTTATTGGCCACAGCTTTAATTAAAGCTGAAGCGAGAACATGTAGCAGTACAACGCTTAGAGCCTTGTTAGATCAACGATCGCAAGCGTCATTTGTAAGTGAATCCGCAGTCCAAATCCTTGGACTTAAAAAGCAACCTACTCGGAGTTTCGTTTCAGATCTAGGAGGTGATCAGCACGACTTGGTAGAGTCAAAGGCTGTAGTGTGTATCAAATTGCAATCACTTCATGATCCTAGTTTTGTGATTAAAATCAGAGCTCATGTGTTAGGTAAACTTACCTCTTTTCTTCCACAAAAAAGAGTAGTCATACCTGTATGGACAGAGCTGCAAGGTATAAAGTTAGCTGATCCTGCATTTGACGTACCCAATAAAATTGATCTGCTTCTGGGAGCAGAAGTGTACAGTCGAATATTGTTAAGCGGCTTAGTTAGGAAACCTGAAAATTCACTACTGGCTCAAAATACTAACTAGGCTGGATTTTAACAGGTATCGCACGCAAGAAATCGAGTGATAATTCTTTACAAACATATAGCTCAATAATTAGTATGCACGTCGAAGTAGATGATAGATGCACTGAAAAATATTTTGGGAGTTAGAAGCTGAACCAAGTAATTTAAAGCATATGACAGAGAAAGAAAAGAAGTGTGAGAGATTATATGAAGAAAGTACAAAACGAGATGAATTCGGCAGGTACATTGTTAAATTACCTTTTTGTAGTTTAGACCCTGGCTGTCAATATGGAAATTCAAGGCAGATAGCAGAGTCGTGGTTATTAACTCTAGAAAAGAAATTATTAAAAAATCTTGAATTAAAAGAACAATATTCAAATGTAATCATGGTCATATAGAGCTGGTTCCTGAGGAATTTAGAAATCAACCACAATCAGTTTATCTTCCCCATCATGCTGTAGTTCGTGAAGATAAAACTACAACTAAAGTACGGGTGGTTTTTCATGCCTCGTGCCCTGGTACAAATGGTACATCATTAAATAATGATTTAATGGTTGGCCCAACACTGCAGCCGGAGCTGAGACATCTTATTATGCAATGGCGTTGCCATTCGATATGTTTAGTCGCCGATATCGTGAAAATGTATTCTCAAATAAAGGTTACTGAAGCTGAAGATGCTGATTTTCAACGAATTTTATGGCGTAATCCAGATGAATCTAAAAAAGAACTAGAACATTACAGAATGTTAAGGGTGACATTAGGAATGTCATCTGCACCTTACCTTGCTGTTAAACCATTACAACAGGTAGCAAAGGACGAAGGTCATGCTTTTTCACTAGCTACAAAAAGTATTATGAATGATTTTTATATGGATGACTTATTATCGGGTTGTGAAAATGCGACAGAAGGAATACAGCTATACAATGAATTAAGTGAACTATTTGCAAAAGCTGGTTTTAGGTTACAGAAGTGGACAAGCAATGATAATGAATTGTTAAAGATGATTCAAGAAAAGAATAAAGGTACAACATGCAATTTAGAATTAAAATTAGACGAAATAATGAAGATTTTAGAACTTACGTGGAATCATCGATCAGATGAATTTCAATACACGGTTAAGTTGCCTACGTTAAAATATCTTATAACGAAAAGGAATGTCATATCGGATATATCAAAATTATTCAATCCTCTCGGTTGGGTTGTTCCCACTATAATATTGGCAAAAATATTCATTCAAAGGTTGTGGATATCTGGAATTGAATGGGATCATGAATTGCCACCTAAACTAATGAAGGAATGGTTGGAGTTTAGGGAAACTTTACCTTGTCTTTCCCACATAAGAGTTCCTCGGTGGATCAACACAAAACAATCCGATATATCCAGAGAGCTTCATGGCTTTTCCGACGCTTCTGACGAAGCATATGCAGCTGTCGTATATCTTCGAGTCACAGACGCACAGAGAAACATCCATGTTAATTTGGTTACATCAAAGATGAACGTTGCTCCAATCAAGCAAATTTCTATTCCTCGTCTTAAACTATGTGGAGCAGTTCTTCTGGCAAAGGTTCTTCAAGAAGTTGCTACAGTCTTGGCTATTCCAAATACACAAATTTGTGCATGGACTGACTCGTCTATTGTTTTGGCTTGGCTAAGTAGTCATCCCTCACGATGGAAGATATTCGTAGCAAATAGGGTAGCAGAAATTTTGTTTTGGACAGATAGTTCTCAATGGTCGCATGTACTATCTAGAGAGAACCCAGCAGATTACGCCTCTTGCGGTGTGATGCCAGACGAATTAATTAAGCTGACTTTGTGGACAGAAGGACCTGAGTGGCTGAAAAATAAGGAAATAATCAAAGAAAGAAAAAATAAGCGACACAGATTTAGAAAAAAGAAAAGATAAAAATGTATGTTTAGTTAATCTTACACAAAGCGAAAATGAATTTTAGTTAAGATTTTCTTCTTTAAGGAAATTAGTAAGAGTAATAGCTTATTGTAGATTTTTATATGTAAAAAATAAAATATACCATACCTCATGGTTGTCTGCATCTGAAATAAAAGAATCATTAAATGTGTGTATAAAGGAATTTCAAAAAAATCATTTTAAAGAAGAAATAAAGGCTATACAGAGTACAGGAAAGGTAAATGAAAAAAGTAAATTTACCTCATTTACACCATACCTCGATGAAGCTGGAATTCTAAGAATCAACGGTCAAACGAATATCTCAGTAATTTCATGCATCGTTATAAATAGACTAATCAAACTCCTGAACCTCAAATCGGTGATATAATTCTAGTCAAGGAGGATGATCTCCCTCTTGCCCGATGATTGTATGGAGTTATTGAACAAAAGCACACTGGTTCCGACGACATCACGAGAATGGTCACTTTACAGTACGAGTATAAGGGTGGTTTTATTAAACGACCAGTTTCTAAATTATGTGTTTTACCTATTAAACATTAATTTTTTTTTTTTCATTTTAACTTTTAACTATTTTTTTAATTTGAGTTTTCATTTGTGCCTACTTAAATGAATTGTTTTTTGGTTTGTTATATGTATATTTTATACTTTATTTTTGTAGATGTATTGAACTATATTGTATACACTAGTGTTAAGGTTATTTACGGTTTCAATGTTGTGTAGAATGTATCTAATTATTTTGTTTCCGTATTCACCAAATATTTGTTTAAGGACCGTCAGTAGTCCTTGGTGAGCGGAATGTTCAGACACTTTAAATTTAGTTTGTTAAGTTATAGAGGGCGTCATATGAATTTCCATGACAATATCATAATATTTTAAAATTTAATAAGTACAAACAAAATATTAAATTAAAACACCTTCAGCTAGCTATCAAGTGTGTTTCCATTGAAACCAACTTGCAACGGTTACCTCTTTGGGACGAATGAACATAAAGTTATTGTAAAAGGGAATATAAATCCTTCAGGGTTTCAATGTGTCAATGTTGGCTGCTATATCGCAGATATAATAATTACGGAATATGTTTATTTTGTTGTCCATACAAAAAAATATAATAGAAAAAAATGTACAACCCTATCGTTATGCCCTACATTCCAAACGTTTGATAGCGACGTAAAAACGCTGATACTATTGCCTCGCTGATGTGTTGCCTCACCTTTATTTTTTTTTAAACTTTGAGGTGTTAGACTAGAACTATTGACTTTTGGCGAAGTTGTAGAATGCAAATTTTCCGTTGTCATGTGTACTTTAATACCCTTTCGCAAATGCGAAAGAATGTGTAGATACACATCTTTTCGAAATAATCTTGTATATTAGAAGGTAATAAAGTGTAGAAGAAAGTGAAATAATAAAGTGCGGTCAAGATTTTCTATAAGTAACTACTTTAATTTAAATAATTTCTTTTGTCATTTGTCACTCATGTCCTTCTAATACAAGCAGTAACTATGCAGACTTCTCTATCACTCCTATCTCCTATACTCAAATAGACCGTGATTGCACGCTGCTAGGTGGGTTTACATCTCAGACCAATTATTTATTGGTCCGAAGGTTTACATTCTCCAACATTAAGTGCTCGTGGCATTGATCATGGTCTTTAACTCCAGTCAGCGTCTTCAGGATGATATATCATACTGAAGACGCATTCGTCATAATTATATAGAGATATGATGAAGATAAGGAACAACTTGTTGCTGTTCCCAAGCTGAAAGTTCCACGCGTAAAACCAAGACAAATCCGCTTTAAATGCACTTCATAATTGGAACCTTAACAATACGGTGGAAATAATGTAGTGATACTACAACCGTGTCGCTTGAACGGAGCTTGCGGGCTTATAGAACCAAATTCAGAGAGAGAACTTTTTCTTTCTGCTTGTGACCATCGTATTTATGAACCTGTTCTAAGAAAGGTGTTTGAAACCAAAATGCGTGGACCAATATTTACATTAGGTTACTAAGAGCTCCAACATTCTACTATTCAAAAAATTTAAGGAAACTTGGAAAAGTATTGTGATGTTACAGATAGAGAATAACTTGCACTAATTTGAAAAATAACATTTGAATGACGTAGATATTGATCAATTATTATAATATGTATGTATACTATAAGTTTTCTTGGAATGAACTGCTAAAATCGATTGAAAGAGATGGTTACCCGGGGCTAAATCGAGTTGTATACCAAAATAACCTGTCAAACATTAGAGTGCGAGCTGGACTCGTATTATGGAGAGTGTTCCGTAATCATCTAATTACTACTATATGTTTTTTTACTGTATTGTACGTACAAAAAAATTGCTGAATACTGCCATTGTTGAGTTCTGTCTTGACGTATATTTCAGGTTCGTCCCACAAGCACCGGTTTTCTTTAAAACTTTTCTAGAAATTGAACAAAATAATTGCGGTTCTACGTTGAGTATTTTCCTTTGTCGTCCGACTACATATTATTATTAGCTACTTATATTAGAGATGACATAATTATTATTAATGGTCCAGTCAATGATCGTTTTCCCGTATAATTTTGCCAAACAGCACCGATTTGCACAAAAATATGAATTTAGGTTCTACTTACCCTCTACTTCAAAGTTGACCCTGTGCTGGAGGTTGCTTTTACCCTGGGGGTGGATGCCATCCCTTCACGGGGGTGAAAAATGTTCAATTGAAAATAAATGGAATGGATAGATTGACTAATTCAAGCAACTTTTGCCCTTTAAAGTTTTTACTGAAAGTCAATACTTTCTTCAACTTATTCGCAAGTGAGTGTCAATTTTTCAACCAAAAAAATCTACGTTTTCAGACGGTTTTTCGCGAATAACTCAAAAAGTAAGTATTTTATCGAATAAATCAATTTCACTAAAAATGTAGCTTATAAAAAACAAAAAGAATGCTGGGTTTATGGTGTCTGTATACCCAATACGAACGAAGTAATAGCTTGTTGAGGGTTGGTTTTTATTCGTCAAACGCCAAAATTGAGTTTCAACGTGAAATAAGTAACCAAAAACCAATTCATTTTTCGGGGAAAACGAATGTAACCTTTTTCAAAGTGCTTAAAAAATCTTTATTTTTGTTATTTCTAAAAGTCTCTAGCATCAAAATAAGTTATAACGAAAATAAAATTGGTTCCTGCTTTTTCGGCGACAAAAAATGTGAAAATCACCCCGTAATTACCACCCCAATTGAAAATGATCGTTACCACTTTACAATACACTTTATTTATACATACACATACATATCTTTACACCGTATCCCTAGCGGGGTAGTATTATTTATATACCTACTTGTAATATGCTCTGGAAGTTTGTGCCCATAACAGTCGACGTCTTCACTTCATAAAATTCTTCATGTAATTTCATTAAAATGTCGACGTAATACATTTTAATGTTTCTTGAGGTTTCTGGCGACAAATATATTGAGGCAGTCTTTTTAGTAGGATCCACTGAGGCGAACTAAGCCACTAAAAAAATCTCAACATCATACGACTAAATAAGCACTTATTTCAACAATTCCACATATTGCACACAGCGTTGATACTTGGGACGCAAAACTACGTTAATTTTACATCACAAAATCTACTATAAATAATTTGCGAATAACTTAATAAGCGCCCAACCGCTCCCCATAAATTACCGCCAAAAACTTCGATTTAGAACTCAGATTTAAACTCAGTTTTATCAGCTGGACGACAAAACCCCAATGTAATGTTTGCTGCAGTATTAAAGGAGGAACATTTGAACCCAAATACCTAACAATAAGTGAAGTTGGCAGCCCAACTGCTAAGTCATTCATTGCTGCAGCAATGTTTGCGTAAATGTATTAAGCTTTGATTATTATTTACCTAAATAATCAAAGGTATTAAGAAAATTTAAATTTCAATTGATAATAATTAACGAATTTCAAATATATTTGACTTGGACAACTGTAGTACGCCAAATTTCGTGAAGAGGCTAAGGAACCATGTCTTCCCTTATGGTTGTTTAAATATTCGTATAATATGTATGTAAGTCAAAAAACTAAGCAAATTGTGTGAATATTCAGATAGAAACTTTTCTCATTTCATGTCTAACATATGTGAATTGTGAAATTAGTTTCGAATGGATCACATGGATTCGAAATGCTATTCTCATCTCTTTATTTCGGTATGATTGGAAAATAAAACATACAACTAACTCGGATATTTTAGTATCTTTATAATATTGTCTAATGTTTATGTTTCTTTAAACATTAAAAAGTATATTTTCTTTAGTTAAAAACAGTTTCTTTAAAATTAATAAATTTCCGTCTTCTAAAGATAAAAATGCTTAGAGTTGTCATCAGTAAATATATTTTTATATTTTCATTAATATTATGACATTTGTAAAAACATTTGTCTAATTAAATTTATTATCCATATTACTTTCGTGTTGTAGAAATGAGATAAATCGTCATTTTTTTCATTTTCACAAGGATTCAAGGAATTTTCACAAAAAGTACCTTTATTACCGGACATTGAAAAATTCAGATTAAAATATTCACTGAATGAATACCGGAAATAGTTTTCACTCTACGATCAAAACATCCTTCTTCCTCTGTGCCTTGTTGTCTGCTAGATCCCCCACATCCAAATGATGTGTTGACTCGAGCTACGGAGGAAAATGTGCTTGCCGCAATAAATTATTTTAAAAGCGGCTTCGCGGGAGGTCTCGATGGCTTAACGCCACAACAATATAAAGATTTGATTACAGGCTCTGTCGGTGATGCCGGTAAGACATTCTCTAATAAACACTATGCTGGCTGGTAAGGTGCCCCCGGAGATAACCGACATCCTGTGTGGTGTTAATGTATGTGCTCTGAAAAAAAAGACGGTGGCGTTAGGCCAATTACAGTAGGTGCACCTATACGCCGCATTGCCTCCAAAATTTGTTGCCGTTCTCATTCTCTCTACCGTTTCAAACTATTTTTGGGTACGAAAATAGGTTTCGGATTAAAGATATGATGTGAAGCGGCAGTGCATACGGCGCGTGCTTTTTTGATGCATGATTGAGGTGAGGTACTCCCCAAAGTAGACATAAACAATGCATTTAATTCTGTCGATAGATCCACCTTGTTGACACAGATAAAACAGCATATTACGGACATATATCCCTACCTCTGACAACCTTACAGCAGTTCTTCAAAATTAATATATGAAGATAATTTATTACATTCCGAAGTTAGCTGTCAAAAAGGTGATCCTCTCGGACCAGCTATTTTCAGTTTGCCTATCCATCCTGCCATTTGTAACTTACATTCCTAATTTAATATTTGGTATCTTAGACGGAACAATAGGAGGTAAAGCAATTAAGGAGGTAAAGCAAAGGTTTAAAGATATTGACTAACAATAAAATTTTTCTAAATGCGAACTTTTTGTTTCCGATTATTAAAAAAAATCAAATAATTAATAAATTTAACAATCTGGCACCAAATATTAAAGTCTTGTCAAAAGAATCGCTGTACTTCCTAGGCGCTCCCGTTTTAGATGACTCCATATTCCATACACTGCTTTATCAATGATGAAATAAAAAAATTTAGCCAGTCTTTAGACAAATTTTTTAAAATCATTCCCACATGACTCCTCATCTTCCGCTTTTACCTTTTCATTCTAAAATTTACATATCCTCTTCCCTGTTCTCAGCTTTTTAATTTTTTTTTTTATTTCTTTTTTTATTTATTTCTACTTCCCCTGATTGCAAATTATTCAAGGACTTTGTCCATGTTTTTGCGCCTTACTTATCTCTTATTCTTATTCTATTACATTGTTTCCTTAATTAACCGACTTCAAAAAAAGGAGGAGGTTCTCAATTCGTCTCTATGTTGTTTTTTTGTATTTTTTTTGTATTTATATTTATTTTTGTATTTATTTATATATTTTATATATATCTACCAATTTCGTATTACTATATATATATATATATATATATATATATAATATAGGTTCAATTTACTTTTTTAGTTATCATTTCGCAAAACTTTATAAACGCTTCTCTCTTAAATTTTTTAGCTATTATTAGATTTTAGTTATCTATTTTAATCTCTATATCCAGCTTCATTTTTAAATCAAGACTTCGAAAATAGGGCACTGTACAATTGAGTGCAGGACCCCTCCTCCTCCCCCCCATCGCAGATGCACGACGGGCTCTCTTTGCACCTGAATCTATACAGGTGCGCGGAAAACTCGCCGTGTCCTGTCAAGGCTTGAGTTAACAGGTAATTCACGTTCATCTTCCTAACCAACGGATAGGCTGCTACCGCACTGGGGAAAAATACTTTGGTCACGCTCGCTACTTCGTCTTTCATATATCTATCACTCCACCTTTCGATGCTGTCCTTTCGTATTATCTTCTTTACATACGATACCGGGCACCATTCATAACTCGGCTTTGTTAATTAATGCAGCCTCTTTCGCCAAATCATCCACTCGTTCCTTTCCCCTCAAACCCACGTGCGCCTTGACCCGGGCCCATCTCTGTTATGTTGTTCCGGGCCCTGTCCACTAAGGGGTGGAGGGAAGTATCTCCCACAATCGCATCCAAAGCCGATCTAGAATCGCTGAATACGCTACAGAAGGAATCCCCACTTTTTAATACCGTCTCCGTCGCCTCGATCAGCGCCAGGAGTTCCGCCTGAAAGACTGTGCAGCAGTCCCCTAGTTTCAGCTTTCGGGTTTCGGTTTCCGCATTGTTTCTCCATACGGAGATTGCCGCGCCTACCTTCCTCTCGATTCGGCTGCCTTCTGTAAAGATGGCTAGACCTTGCTTTCCCTGAAGGTCCGCGCCACCCTCTCCCAGACATTCGAACCCCAGCGCCAACTTCAGCGCGGGGTGAGGCAAGTTTTGTACTTCGAACTGCCTCTCCATCTCCCGGTCACTCAACACCGCCCGAGAATACCGATTCCTGGTTTCATAAAGTAAGGCCGACTCGCGGATTCTAAGATCAAGAGGGAGAATCCCGGACAGTATCAGAGCCGAGTTTAGAAAGACAGTCCTCTATGCCTCAATCATCTTTTGTAGGAATCGCCTCTGCACCGCATTCAACTTTTTTCTGACATACTGCTTATCTATCGCCCCTACCCATGAAGTATACATAATGGTCGGTTCGACCACTGCCACGTATATGGTCCTAACTATCTCCGGACCCAACCCCTACTTGGCTGTTAAACAGTAATTTGTCGTCAACTGTGAGGCCCAAAATCTTAATTTCTCAAGACAGTTCAATGCCCCCGCCCCCCATGCTCAAAACCGGGGCATCAAACTTCAGTCTCCTGGTAAGCACCATCGCCTTTGTTTTATGCGGCGCAAACCGAAGCTTATTCTGGATACCCCAAACACACTGAAGGATTGCATTGGCGCGTCCCTGAACCTCAGCTGTGTTGTCTCCGGAGAAAATCAGCACCACATCTTCGGCGTATGCCTGACAATGGTCTTACCGTTCTTCTAACCCTTTCAGTAGGGGGTCCAACAATATATTCCAAAGTTGGGCCCCCTATAGACCCTTGTAAGTATTCTATTCTAGTGTCTCTCATCCATTCTACCCCGGCATATCTCACTCGCACTCGCCTATCAGAAACATAGCTGTTCAGCATTTTCCTTAGATTTACCGGGCACGATAGCTCGGCCAATCTGCATTTGATGGCGGGCCACCACGTGCTGTCGAAGGCCCCCTCTATGTCAAGTGACACTAAAATAACGATTTTCTTGTTCTTAATAAGACTCTTAATGTAATTCACCATTATATAGAGAGAGTCCTCCGTGCTGCGCTGCGGTGTAAACCCGTACTAGGCCTTGCTAAGCCTCGGCTGGACATGCCATTTAATCCTTCCTATCAGCATTTTTTCAAGCATCTTCCCCAGTATCGGCAACAGTCCTATCGGTTTGTATGATTTGGGGTCCTTATAATTTGATTTATCGGGTTTCCGCAACACAATCACCACTGCTTCATTCCACACCACTGGGAATTGAGCCAACTCGAGAAATTTATTGAACAGTGTTAGAAACACATGGGGGTGCAAGGTTATGGCCGCCCCACAGATGTCGAGGGTGAAACCATCCCCTCCCGGTGCCTTTTTAGGTTCGAAACTCTTGAGGGAGCTGTACAACTCGCACAAAGTAAACGGTGGGTAGCATGAGTTATCATGTGACTCTTCATTCACATTTGAGGCCTCTTCTCTTATCCTTCTATGTTCTAGATTGTCCAGCTCCCTCAAGTCCCGCGGGTAAAAGGTCTCAGCCAGAAGTTTGGCGGAGCCTTCTGCATCCAGCACTTCCCCGTTCATTGTTAGGGGGAGGTCCTCCTCTCTCTCCGTGGTGCTCCCAATCACCCTATAAATGCCACCCCACATGGACTCCCTGTCTTACCTCCCACAGAATTTTTTCCAGCTCTCAGTCTTCGCCTTTCTTACCTCATTCAAATATTCATCTTTCGCTATCATGTATTGCTCCACCACCTATGCTTTGTGAACCAGAGCTGTATAGCCAATACTCCTTCTCCTCCTATTCATCTCCTTTTTTAACATATCCACCGCTCGTCCCACCAAAGCAATCCTGCTCGTTTCCCACTCCCAATTTTCTTTATTGTATCGTCGCATGTTATCTTCATTCCATCTAACATTTTATTAAAAACCATTTCTAATTCCGTTGCACCACTTATCCTTTTTATTCTATCCTCATTAATCCCCTCTTTATCCCATTTTTGTTCTAACTTTTGTTTAAATTCACCGCAATTTGCCTTTTTAGTATTATACATTCTCGTTGTCCTTTTTATATCAATATCCTTACTCTGTTTCAATTTCACTTCGAACAGGATTGCTCTGTGGTCCGAGCAGGTGATAGTTTCATCCTCTCTCCATCCTACGATCCGGCAAAGTATGTCAGCGGAGCAAGCCGACACATCCACACAACTGGAAAAACTTCTGCCTCCTCTAATTACGTCAAACGTCGGCTCCACTCCCCGGTTTAACACTTCCATACCCATATCTACCAGAGCTCGCTCCAATACCTCTCCTCTATGATTCGTCTTTTTGCTGCCCCACAATATACTCAACGCATTCATATCCCCTCCCATTATAATCCCTATCATTCCTATCTTTCTTACAATCTTCTCCATACATTCCGCTTGCTGGTCAATAGGCCCATCCCCTTCCAGATACACAGATACCACCCCGACCTCCCACGCCTCAGTCCTTAATTTCGCCACCGCGAAATTCGGGCCGATTAGCGTGGGGGTCTGGGCAATATCCATTCTTTCATCAAATATCATAATCGCAGCTTTAATCGCTGCATCCCTTTCATTACTCGCTTGCTTAACTCTCACACCCGGATAGGCCTTGACACTTCCTTTCTTATCAATGTATGGCTCCTGCACTAACGCTAAAGCTACTTTTCTTTTCCTGGCCTCGATTATAAGCTCAGCAGTCGCAATTTCGCTTCTATGCAGGTTAGCTTGGATTACTTTATATCCCTCCGCTCTGGTAAACTCATCCATACCATTTCTATCCATCCCCGTTACAACCTTAGCAATAAGCCACCGTGGACCTCGCTAATGCATCCCACTCAGAGCTGAACGCGTTGTGGTCTGCCCTATCCAACTTTGCTTTCTGACAGTTGACGCAGTTTAAAAACTGCGCGACCATCCAGTCAGCGCATTCAGCCCTGAGGTGTGCTCCCTCACAGTGGCTATACACATCATCTTTAATCTTGCAAAATTTCCTACCATGCCCGTAACCGAGACAGCGAGAACACTGTATCAACGGAGACTGGTCGGCCACCCTTGCTCTTTGAATGTCAATGTGTACCAACTTTGCCTCCGTTAGTCGAGTCCATATTTCTGGGGATACTTTTAGGACCACATGTGTGATCAACGGATTTCTGGCCCTCTTTCTGTATTTAACTTCTATCCTATCTTCTTCTTTCTTTATATTAGACATTACCTACACCACGGAAAGCCTTTTCCTATCTGTTATTCGCCCTTCCTTAGGATCGGTTGAGTTGCCGTGCTTGACTGATGCTCGAAATGCTTGGTTAAGTGTTTGTCCGAGTACTAACCTGCCGACCTCGACCATTTCTCATAAACACTGGGATAAGCCTCTTTGCAAAACTGTTCATATACAACTTTTAGATTCTTGTAGTACCGAAAATGATTGGTCTCGCCTTCTAGATGTTTCTGAGAGGGAGTCAAGACAGGACACTGGTTGCAGGTAATATCTTCAAAAAACTTAGGAACCTTAATCGACAATACCACACTTTCTCTCATTGTATCCCTTCGTCTGGGGGCCAGGACTAATCTTCGTCACCGTTGCCGCCGTGGTGATCTCGTCGATGTACTAGGCCACCACAGTTTATTCTGTTTGCGTAGTGCGGGCTGCATGTCACGACATGATGCCTTGAATGACGTTATTCGGTGGGCTCTTGCCGCCGCTGGCGTTCCTAGAGTCTTAGAGCCCGTCGGTATTGTGCGCACCGACAGCAAGAGACCGGATGGTTTGACGTTCATTCCTTGGAAATTTGAAAGATCGCTGGTGTGGGATGCCACTTGTGTCGATACACTTGCAGTTTCCCATGTACCAACGACTTCCAAGTCAGCAGGTGCCGTGGCCAGAAATGCCGAGAACTTGAAGCGGCATAAGTATGCGACTCTCTCTGAGTTTCATATTTACGCCCTTTGCAATTGAAACTTTGGGTCTCTGGGGCCCTGAAGTCCATCGACTGGTTTCTGATATTTGTAAGTGACTGGTCGAAGCTTCGGGAGACCGCCGGGCTGGCAGCTTCTTCCGCCAACGAATAAGTTTGGTTATTCAAAGAGGCAATGCTGCCAGTTTGCTGGGTACATTAAGCAATCACAGCTTTCTAAGCGGCAACTTTGAGGAAGTCTATTATTTAAGATAGTGTGTAGTTTGTAAATATTAACGTATGTTTTTACTTTTTTGTTATTAATAAATGTCTGTCCCTAAATTTATAAAACTTTAGAAATTCTGTCTACTACTGTATTACTGTATTATTTTGTTATAACTTCATTTGTTAAGCTATCATGCAGAATTTAATAAAAGAGTGGATGCTTAACTTTTTACTGTAGTCATTTTTATTTATATTGTATAATGTTTTATTGTGTTACATTTCTCAACTAAATGTAAATAATAAATATTTTTTAAATATTTAGGGCTTGTGTTTACCAGGTCGAATGTCAGCTGGTTGACTTTGAACCCGCGATACGCCGGTGTTTAAGATTACAAATAAAACTGCATATCGCAATTATTCGTTTACTGTAAATATAATCTTACACATCATGGTAACGCTGATTCTAAGTCAGCCAATTGACATTCGACCTTGCACGCGCTGTGGATAATTCCAAATTCATATTACCCGCATTATTTACAAATTCGCTTAGGGCGTTACAGAGATGGCGTATGTGGCAAAAAACGACTCGTTTTCTTGTATGCAGTTGTCATTCTTTCCTTGGAATATTATTTATTCTGTGTCGTGGTGTCACGTGTCATTTGTCATATGACATATTAATGCAAAATTATCTGTAACTAAGAAAAAATTCCTATAATTGGGAGCTATATCTAAATCTAACCTATAACTAATGTAAAACACGTAAACTTTACAGACTACAATTAAAAATCTTAAATATCTATTAAAAAAAACATCAGACTAGATACAATGATGACAGACGAATTAAAACCAGTTAACGAGGAAGATTTCAAACAACTAAAAGAAAGGATGAACATAATAACAAGTGCGGATCCATTGCAATATCATAGTGATTTCTCACTACGAAGATACTTGAGAGCCTTCAAAACTGTTGACAACGCATTTCAGGTAACAATGTGGATACCATATGTTTACTACTTTCTGTTAGCTTTCTACTCTACCAACACGTATCTTATCGTTTTTATACTTATATGTTTATATTTTCGTAGCTGTTTTACTGATAGCGCGATACCCCTGCTCAATTAATTCATCTAAATCTGTTACAAAGATGTACAATTATTTTGTAAACAATATTCCAGGCAATAATAAAAACCAATAAGTGGCGAGTAGAGTATGGAGTTGCAAATCTACATAATGATAAGGAACTTATAGAGAAATATGCAAATAAAGCAAGAGTATTGAGACATAGGGATATTGTTGGACGACCCATTATATATATTCCAGCTAAGAACCACAGCTCAAGTGATAGAAACATTGATGAGCTCACAAAGTTCATAGTATATTGCTTGGTAAGTGACTATATTTTTCCATTTTTTTCACACCACTAATATTCTGTAATAGTAAAGTGGCATATCTATTTATTGCTAAATTTAATAAAAGTGAATGTAAGTACAGGTATTAAACTATGTGTTTTGCTTATTATGTGTTTGGCTTCAGGATAGGGCTAGCCCGATATACATGTTCTTCATTGTTTTTGTAAAAGTGGACGAAAGGTTATTAATTATTATTATTATTATTAGAATATTATACATTATTAATTAATCATGACTGGCACAACTGGTGGACAAGAAGGGAGAAAAGAGATTGCTCCATGTGCTATCTTTCAACACAAAAATTTTTATAATATTTTGCAGTTAAAAATGTACAGGCATAAATAGTTTTATCAGTTCTTAACATATTAATGTGTCACAATTTGTTTTATATTCAAATTACTAATGGAAATGACTGTATTCATGTGTTTTTGTAAATTCATGTCTTTTATGGTGCCAATATAGTTTTTTAATTGTGTTAACCAGAACAATTCCAAATATTTTCATACATACATACATACATACCTATAATATTACATAACCTATGTCTTATAGGAAGATGCCAGCAAGCGATGTTTTGAAGAAGTGGTGGATAATTTATGTATTGTTTTCGACTTGAACAATTTCACCCTATCCTGCATGGATTATCAAGTTTTAAAGAATTTAATTTGGCTTCTGAGCAGACATTATCCTGAGAGACTTGGTGTTTGTCTTATCATTAATGCACCAGCATTTTTTTCTGGTTGCTGGGCTGTTATAAAGGGATGGTAAGACATTTTATACTCATTACTAAAGTACCAAACTGTACCAAAGTTGTCATTTAGATTTTAAAAGTTTATTTTATTTCTTATGTAAAATTTAGTTTTTTCAATTAAAGCCATCAAAATGTAAGAGGCCAGTTTTGACACATTACAACATAATTAAGTAAATGAATTGAACAAATTGGTAACCTGAGTATACAATTATCACAAAAAATCTGTGCTAAATTATGAACTTTTAATCTTTTTGTTTATTTTTTATTTTTAGTTTTAAAGTGAGAGAATGTTTAGTTTTCTAGTTTAATGTTTAGTATATTGTTTTGTTTTTAACTTCAACTTGAAATGGCAACAGTCAGTGCAGATGTTGATGCCAGGTTATCGTTAGGTCGAAATAGTGATGCCAATTGAATTTTTTCTTTTTGGCTTTGGGTGCTAAGTAATTATTAGTATTAAGCCTATAAAAGAGCTTACCACCCAAAGTTATATATAGAAAAATTTGAATTTCCAACACTATTTCGACCTAATGGTACCTGGCGGTTGGCATGGTGCCTGTATAGTCTGTCGCGGCCTTGGAAATTAAAAAAAAGATTATTAAAATTTCAAATTTTTTTGTATGGCTTTGGGTGCTAAGCTCACTAATAGGCTTAATAAAACATTAAAATTATTTTATTATATTTTTTATGGAATCGAATATAGCCATTGAAAATCATCAACCAAATTTAGTTACAGCACTATTGTTTTAAAAAGAAAGACTGAGAATGTAACTGTTTTGGAGAAATTTCATAGCATAGCATAGGAATTTACGTAAAAAAGAAAATATTTGAAATATTTTGTCATATATTATTTAACGCATGAAAGGAAATATTTTTTAAACCTAAAAATTTTATTTAGTATTTTTTTTATTATTTTGTTGATTTCATCCCAAGTTACATTGTATTGTCATAACTAGCTGTCAAAACAGGTCTCTTAGGTTTTGATGACTTTACCCTCAATTATTTTCTAAGGATGGTGATATTAATATCACACTTTGGTTTTAATTATTTAAAACTTTCAGCGTGCCATTATTCTTGAGTTTTATCACTATTAAAATCTGTTTTAATTTTTATAATAGATTATTGTCATTTCAGTTCTATTTAACTTATAAAAAATATTTATTAAATTAGTAAATCTTTATATTTAAAATATACCTTTGGTGCATCCGTTAGTGATCATGTAACTTCTGAGGGACTTGACCAATTGGGGTTATATTGAGACGATGGACGATCCGATAGGTGGCGCCATAGTCTAGTTTTAACAAACTGTAGTTTATGCAAGGAAAAATGTGGGTCTATATCATTTCTATAAGTTAAATAGTCAATAATTGTTATGTTAAAGAGAATAATAAATAATTTTTACAAGTTAAATAAAACTGAAATGTCAATCATTATTTAATCAAAAAAAAAATTTTAAAAATCGATTTTAATAAAGCAGAAATGTCAATGCTGAAAGTTTTACATAAGTAAAATTAATAGTAGTTACATTTTAAAATTTGGATATTTTTCATTACAGGCTTGATGAGAACACTGCAGGGAAAGTGACATTTGTGAACTCAGAAATGGAACTATGTAAATATCTCATTCCTGATATACTACCAAATGACATTTAAAATTGTATTCTGTAATACAATCTTCTAAAATAATACGTAAAAATGTTGCATCAAAATGGCAGCTGACATTAAGTTAAGGCATGTTAAGGCATAAATAAGCATTTTAAATAACATAAATATTCCTCTAACTATAGATTAAGAAATTAATGGATTTAAAATAGATTGTTGAATAATATTATAAAAGTACAAGCTAAAACTATTATAATATTTTAAAAGTGCAAATGTTCAATTTTTGGGATCGTTTTAGTGTTAGTTTTACAAACATAATATATTTTGGTACTTATAAAATATTAAAAATGACACTAGTATATTAGGTTAGTGTACTTTACGTGTACTTTGGACTATCCAGACAATTTAAAACGTATTTCTTGCCAAATGAACTTAATTTAGAAATTTTATTATATTTTGTTGCCATATTACTGTTACATAAATATTTTAGCAAACTATGACACCAAAATAGTCAATTTACAGATATAATATTGTATTGTGTCCAATACTAGTTATGAGACATGAGTATATGTAGTTCTTGAATTAGAAAATATCTAACATTTTTTGACTTTCAATAACTATTCATATTATGTATGTACTCACAAGTTCACCAGTTATTATTTAGTTATTTTGTACAAGTAGCTAAGATAATTGGTTGTTTAAAATATTATATGAGGATCTAAGCAAAAAGGCTTCATATGTAGAGTATTGAATTAAAAGCACTTTATACAATAGTAAAACATGATAACATGTAATGGTTGGTGCATATATGGAAAAAAAAATTAAATAGGTACTAATAAAAAAATTAAGCTCAGTAAAAAGTAGCTGTAATTTTTACTGTCGATAGTTGATAAATTGCAACATGATAAAAATCTATAATTTTTTTTTAATATAACCATCCAATTACACATATATTATGGAAATTAATGGCCAACACTCTGGTTCCTTTTTGCTTGGAAGCTCTAACATACTGTTACACTATCAAAGTAACCACATCTTTAAGTGTACAGATTGTAAATCATTTTGTTATAGCATTAGATACTGTGAATATAGTGTCTATAGATAAGTCTATTAATCATATTATAATCCTGAAATTACAGGGTACTTATTTTACTTGTATCTTACAAAATATATGAAATTAGTTGTAACATGTTAGAGGCTGCAAAGATTTATATAGTAGTTTTATGTAACAATAGCAACAACACAGATTAATTAGTTTACTAACCAAGTAACAATATGAAAACTACTTCAGTACCTGTAGATTTTATTCTAACAATTTTGTGCCATTACTGCAATTTATGGGGGATGTTCATTATCTTGGATTTTATGAACTACTTTAAGTGTGTATAATATGTTTGATGTCTACGGGGCATCTTAAACACAACTGACACAGTGTATGCATATTTTTGTGCCATTACTGCAATTTATGGGGGATGTTCATTATCTTGGATTTTATGAACTACTTTAAGTGTGTATAATATGTTTGATGTCTACGGGGCATCTTAAACACAACTGACACAGTGTATGCATATGTGTACGTGTGTTTCGTCATAGCTCATGAAACTATACTTTCGATTGCTTATATTTTTAGTTTTTACAATTTTGTTTGTTTGAAACGTTTGCGAATTAGCAATGAGTGCTTTACACTAGTGCCGTTTAACATTTTGCTTCTACATTATGTTTCATACATACACACTGTGTTGACTTGTTGGTGTCAACGACCCGGCTAATTTGGCGTATGTATCATAGCAGGAGTCCATTGTGCGAACAGCTCGAATAATTCGATGTACTAGGACTCACATATTATGCTATCACCGTGTAAAGAAGCATCCATATCAACAGACACGTAGCGTGTCCAGCGCGTACCAGTACAAATTTAAAAAATAATATCATGTATTACATTACATATTATTCGTATTCACATCTAACTACTGACCCGTGTCTGCGCGAATACGATCCATGGGGTACCTAAAAATTTGCAGACAGCGACAGCCACGCGTCATTGCGCGACCGGTGACTAATTGTAATAAAATATTGATATCATGTACTTATGACGATTGCGTGTCTGTTGTGCCATGACCGTAAACTGCACTTTTCGCAGTAGATAGGTATAGCGCCACTATTTACATTATACAAATTCTTATTTTGACAGCAGATATCGCGTGATATTTGGCTGTTGCAGCTCGGCATTGCATTTGGGTGTAAACATGCTGGCTGCAAGTTGGGTAATAAGCGTGGCGCTACGTGTCTGTAGATATGAATGCTTCTTTCAACGTGCTACTTATATAAACGTTATTTTTAGTATTGTACTACTCATAATGTAGTAGTGTATTATACAAATGCCTGTAATCAGCGACATCCAGTACCGCGGATCTACGTCCAACGGGCTTAGATGAGTGGCTCAATTTTCGTAAACGCTAGAAGAATGGAATGACTTATACCACGTGGTCTAGCGTAACGAATTTAAAATTGGTAGTCAAACTTTATTAACTTTCTATTCAATCAAACGAAACGTAAAGTTCTATGAAAACGGCCGTATAAAACGTAGCTAAGTGGCACTTTTGGCGAACAATAACGCCAGCAAGCGTTTCGATCGTACGAAACGCACGCTTATTACGTAACTTGCAGACAGCATGCGACAGCCAACATCGCGCGATATCTGCTGTGAAAACGAGAATTTGTGTAATGTAATTCGTATAGTGCGGCTAAATCAACCGCGAATAGTGCATTTTACAATCGTCATATATCATATACATTTTTTATTACAATTAGCCACCGGTTGCATAGTGATCGCGTGGCTGTCGCTGTATGCAAATTTTTATGTAATAACCCCTACGTTTGCCGTTGAATCTAGCCACTCAGATCTATGGATCTACGTCCAACTCCGTATCCGCAAACCTGTATGTGCCCAGTGACCGTTAACATATTTAGTACTTTATGGTTCATCTCACTTTCTTTTATACACATCCTAAGGACATGTACGATTTACACTTGAACCTGTATCCATAAGTACCGCAATGGATGCGGGTCCGCGGACACATTATATCCATCTGCACTGGACCTACTCATCTCTATTATAAAACGTTGATGTCTAAAATATGTAGAATTACTAATAAATTAAGAACTCCAAAATTTTAGTTTGTAAGCCAATGTTGTTATTAGCTTTCGCACTATGAAGTAACCATAGAAAATCTATGGAGGTAACATTTTACCAAAGTCACTATTTCTTTTATTAAATGTTAAGCTAATATTTATTTATATGTGCGACTCCTCAATGTGAAGTCATTGTCCAGATTGTGGTAAAAGCCTTCGCGGTATTTCCACGAAAAGACAAATTATTTCTTGAATCGACAAAAAGCTTCTTAAAACTTCCAAAGATTTTAATTTGTTGTTATATTTATCTAGCAAACTTGGAACAGTGGTTCCAGTATAATTTAAATTTTAAAACTGTTTGTGTCATTTCGACTCTTATCTCTCACGCATCATTCCTTTTATGCTTTTAAAAATGCCATTGGGTTTCCTAAAATGCAATAAAAACGTTTTGTCTCATAATTGTAATATTTCAGTTACGAGACATTCACTTGCAAACTAGTCTTCAACGTGTCATTGCTCACTTCCCTCGTTTTTTTAAATTAATGCTGCAAGCCTTAGAAAATTTTAAATATTATTGGTCTAAAATGCTAAATGTAAATTTTTAAAATTTTATTTGAAAAAAATCATTTCACTACTAGACAAAGTCCCTGTAAAATAAAATAAATAAAATGTATACTTTACCCTATAATGACTAGCTTTTCTCCAACCTAAGAATCAAAGCAGTTCAATAGTATTTCAATAATTGATAAGAGTTTATTTTTATAGGCATAGGTACACACATGTATAAATCGCTAATGTGAACAAATATTATGTCGGCATTGCTCGCTCGGAATATTTTCCAATCAAACCTTTGATAGACCACGCGTCGGACTCATTAATTGCGCACTACCTTCGATCGCAATTTGTGATCGAAGCGGAAGGCATGAACTTGTTTACATTAGCTTAATAATATGTTACGTGTAATATTCTGTGATAGCATTAATTTATCCTTCAGAACAAAGAAAGTATAAATAAAACTATGATTAATTGTCTTTATTTATTTACTTGGCTTATGTAATAGTTTTACAAAACAGTTATACAAATTAGTTGCTGTACATTTCTAAAGCAACCTAAACAATTCAGATATAATACTTTCATCATATCCATTATGTATTGTAAAGTTTAATAAATTATATCAATGGTTGTTATTTAAAAACTATACCATAGATACCTCATGTTCTGCGTAAATATCAAATACACTAGTATTCTAAATTTTATCACATAAAACATTTACAAATTATTGAATAGAAACGGAATATTATATCCACACTAATACAATACTTATCATGGTGACTTAAATACTTTTAACGAAATTACACATTCGTAGTTTATAAAATAATACTTAAACGAGTTATTATACGAAAATCAGTCAATACATCTGAAATAATGCCTATATATTTAGAATGTATTTATTGGCACATATTCAAAGTGGTGTCAATACTACGTTATGGAAAATGGTTCCACCAACATTACTTCTTTCACCATGGAGTAAAGTGATCCAACATCGTATGTAAAAATTTGACTCGCTGTGATCTCTTTACTCGACTGTGGCGAAAAATAATCTTTCGCATATCACAATCTTTTCATAATAGGTACTTAAAATTCTTGATATGCATAATGGTAGCTATAACATTAATGTTATACAGAAATAATTTCTGCTAATCGATTGTTACATAATTGCATTCCCAGGTGTGAATTTTACACAGAAAGAAATAGAGTAAGAACAGCCGGTTATTATTTTTCCAATTCTATGAATATATATATACAACTTTAAAACAGCTAAAATTCTTAAATATTAATTTTCATCTAACCACTCTTACTCCATTTCAGTTTACCTGTATTAACTTTTTTTTTTCAAGTCAACTATGACTAGCAATTGTTAAAAAGGAATGTATTAACATTGTTTTTTGAAACTCTTGAACTGGAGAATGTCTATAAAGTAAATAAATTTAATAGTAAATGTATTCACAGAGAATATCACAAATATCTTTTCTGAATAACATGTGGCATGGTGAACCTACAGATGAAAATCATTTAACATAATTGTACACAGATTTGTGTAAATAAAACAATAACTCAATATTAAAGTAATGAGATTTAAATAACTAACACAGCTGTGCTTTTACATGTAATAATGATAACATTCTTGCGTTATAGTAACATTAAAAATAACTATGTAATAAGCTAGCAGTCTGATGTGTCTACGAGCACACTAAGCGGAGATCATACGCATTTTATCTAACATACACGTTCTATTTTGCTTTGAATATTCGTGACAATAAAATGTAGTGGGGGCATATTCCAAAAAACAAGTATTGTTCCAGTTTTAACAGAGATTGCATTGCATATCCATCGGCGTAAAGAATTAGATCTCAATTCCATTTTTTCTATCAATTCCTGTGCATGAAATAATTCACCGAACGCTATTTATCTACTAAAAATGTACTAACCATTTGGAAATAAAGATAATGTTCATGTTAAATTCGTGTGATCTAACACTAGTCGAAACTGCGAAAACTTCAGTAAACATTTTCAAACGAAAATATGTCTTATTTTTGTATACATATATTGTGTTAAATAAGGTGCAATCATTATTTATCAATTGCTGAGTAGCAATATACATTACAATAGTATTGTCAAAATGTCGGACGAAAATTCGGTTTATTGAAATATAGAAATAATGTAATGCGTCCTATAGCGAGTGTTTTGTGTCCATAATACAAGAGTTGTAACTGTAGCTATACTTTTGATACTTTTGTTAGAGTTATACACGATTTAAATTATTTGATACTTTTCTGATTGTACAAGTTGCATCATAATTGATAGTTTCTCTAAACAAAACCTATAAACGCCTTGCGTCCACATCAAGGACAAAGTGTAAAATCGATATAAAACATTTGTAGTTAGTAATACAATACTATTTTTATTCTCTCCATACAATGTATTGCTATGGGTTTCATAGTCTAAATGCATTATAAAGCATAACATTGAAATAATTATAGTATAAATTCAATAAGAGTATATTAAAATTCTTACCATATCCACGTATTATTAATTCTATTGCTTCGTAACGAAATTCATGTTTCAAGATAAACTTCGGACGGGTATTGGTAGAGGACGCTCTCTCACACACAGGCACACCACAATCCGTGGCTAAAGTTAGAGGTTAGTGCGCACTAATTACACATTAATTTACTTTTGATATTGTTTTTTTTATTATTTTAATAAATTAAAATATTTATCATGGAACTGAACTGACTACATGATGTAGCGAGAAAGTAGGACTCGTGGAACGAATAGGTATACGTAATATTTTATATACTTTGCGATTTTTAATTTCTTTGACTTCTTTATCTAGATTTATAGAAAAACATAATATTTAAATAGTTTAATTATGTTCATTTTTCAAAGAAAGGGTAACATGATAATGCTGAAAACTTGGTTTCTCCTTTATTCAATCTGTTTATCCCTGTATAAAAGGCTACTCGACTGTTTCTTTAAGAATTAACTGAAACACTTTATAACAGGAATACTACTCTTAAAAAATATTTGATAGTCTTTGTCACTCTTGGCCCTTTGCAATGACTACCAATGTCTGAGGTGTTTAAAAGCCAGTAAATTCTATACGTAATATATGTCAACGAATTTTTCAAATAATGTTCACGTCTTCCTGCTTTTTAAGCTTCAATAATTAAAAATCAATTAGACCAATGTGAAAAGCCAAGATATAAAATATGCCATTTCAAGAACAGTCAAATAGCTAAATTCGAGACTTTACTACAAAATTAAATAGATTATTACCAGAATCACTACAGTGACATTGTCTCCATGCTATGTGAAAAATCATACAATGAAAAATTACCGCACAACTTAACAAAGACAGATTCTTAAAACATCGACAAGACATACAGAATATTCGCTTGCGACGAATTTCTTTATCCCTCAAGCTGGCTTCAGACGACTAACAATAATGTAAGAAATGTTTTAATATACATCTTAACGATATTTTAGATTTTTATGAAAACAAAATTCCAACTAGGTTTTCAGGGTTCCTTTGTCAACAAGGAACCGTTTCACCATTTCCGTCTATCCGTGGTTTAAATCAGAGACTCTTGGTTCTAAAAAGCTGTAATTTCGCTAGTTATACGAGTATTTAATTATACCTATTAATTACGCCGACAAAGTTGTGAAATAAAATCTTGAAAAAAATTTTTTGTTCGGGTACCTCCCATACACGTAAAGCGGGGGAGGCCTTTTTACTCTTCTATTGTGTGGGGTGCCGTTGGGTAGGTTTTTCACAAAATATTGAAGGTACGTGGAAACATTTTTCGATTTAGGTATCCATTTGCGAAATATTAAACTTTAAAGTGATCATTTGTTATTTTTGTATGTCAAGTTTGATTTGTTTTTGAATATGTGAAAAATTCACGGTAGTACAATATATAATGAACTTAAAAGAAAAACTATCTATAAACACAGCTAAGTAGGTTTCATAAGTTAACGTGTAATATTCGACCAACTTATAAAATATACTTGGATACCTAAGAAAATATTTCGTAAAAATTCCATGCTTTTATTTTTTTTAAATATTGTGACGAGCAACTACGGAATCCTACACTGCGCGTGGCCCCACACACACTTAGCCAGTTTTATTTGTTGTCGACGAAGACATGAAAAATTACCGTTGGATAGTTTAGACGTCTCTAACTCAGATCAAGATTGTGATTGATATACATGCATAAAAAGTAAAAATGTGTGTGCATCAGAATTTCTTCATTCCATTTTAGTTCACTGCAAATGTTAAAATGCGCATTGGGCCATCATACACAGTGAAACTTGCACTTTGGGATATTCATTGAATCGGGAGCAAAAATAAGTAATTATACTTCATAAAATTTCTGAATGACACTGAAAAACAAAGTTATATCTGCGGTCCTTGAGCGTGACCGAAAATAACCCATATTATAAAAACTACGAAAGAAGTCACTCAAGCTTACAATAACTTAAAATTTGCGTTGAGTGCTTTTTAAGCTATACCTCTAATTTTTTTCAGAACTGCCAGCAGTAATAGCGACTATTCTGATAGGTGAAGAGTCAGAAGGGAAGCTTGACAGCTAGAACCTAGGGACGTTAGATTAAATACAGCTTTCAAAAAAAAAATGGTGAAGAATTTTGTTTTATGATAGAAGACTATCGCATAGTTAAAAAAACTAATTCAGAAGTAGGTCTAAGGCGATCGCAAAGCGTAGCGGAGCCTTAGATTTCTAACCTAACCGTTAGAAATAGTTTTTGGGTGGAAAAGATTTTGAATTTGATTAATACCGTAAATATCAGCTATACAGGCATAGTTTTGACTCCCAAGATCTATTTAAAAATAACTATTACCAAATTTCAAAACGGGAAACAGTAGTTAATCTAACGCGTAGCCGTCGGAAGGCTATGTCCTCCATTTTTGAGACCGTAATGGTTTGAGAAGACGCCGAGCGGAAACAGGATCCGATCAAGGCCGATCATGTGCAACTGAAGTTGTCGCGTTTTTCCATGAAGTCCTTTTTAACTCCAGTAAAGGCTACTATCATTTTATTGGAGTGTCATTTATGAGACTGGAGAAAGTGACTTAGTAATAAGAAGACAGACGTTTCATATTAAAGATAAGTAGTTATTTTTTACATGAGAATGGCAGATATGTTTGTAATAAATATGAAACGACCTGCGGGTATATAGAAGAGAGGAATAAGAAGAGGGCCAATCCCGCTTGATGACAACGACGCTGGGGCAGTGTTAACGTACTCTCGGGGCCGTCAGCTCTGTAGCTCGAACCAGACAATAACGTTACGGTGTTCTTCGCTTGTTGTAAGAGGCGATTAAAGGGGCCTTCAGGGTCGGGTCCGACCTGACTGGGGTCTGCAGTCTATCAGTCTATCCACGCGACCCCGAGGATGACAGCGCATGTGTTCTATGCTGTCGTGACACTGCAAGGGTGCCGGGGGCCTTTGTCACTGTCTCCCCAAAAAGATCTTCGGCAGAGCGCGAGAAAGGCGTAGGTGCATTTCGTTAGGAGATCCCGAAGTCCCTCGACAACGCGCAGATGAAGACCACTGCAGGAGTTTTGGTGAATAAAAGCCCAACATAACCCAGTGCCTCCCGCAAGTGGTTTGGTACCTGTGAGCAGATTTCTCCAACAACCAAAATTATAAACCTTATTGATAACATGTTGTGAATTTTTTGCATACTGACGTTCTGTCTAATCCAGTTTCTTTAATATTTTTATAAGCGGAATATCATATCGTCAGCCGTCTGAAACCTGAAGCTTTAATGACAGATGATCAGTCTATCGGTTTAACACGCATTAAGACTAGAAATTGTTAACATAGGTTCATTATCTAAATTGACCCACTATACATTTGAATGTAAAAATCGTGTATCGTCTCGGTTTTCAATCAACAAGACGCTATTGAAACCTGTTACAAATTAGAATTATACATAAAATAATTTGTGTCCAACATCATTAGAAACTGAAATTCTTGCGTGAATTAGACTAAACACGACCATTTTCAACTGATAGTTTTGAAAATCTGTTATCACTGAAATCATACGTTTAAATTCTAAAAAACACAACTCATCATAAACACATACAGATTTGGTGGTTTAATTATGAATATAACAATCTAAACCATCAATCTTGATTGAACATGAATAGCCTCCATTATAAGGACGTAAGCCTACGGGCCCAAATGTTAGCTGAGAGTTTGAGCCAGCGTTACGCTTGTGTAAGATTACATAATAAAGTTCTGTTTAAGCATTATGTAATAGTAATTATCTTCTTAGTGTCTATCATGTTTTCATATATATCCGATTCGGTCTCTGAATCTGAATGTTACTCCTCTAATTCATTGTGTAACTGTACTAAGTTTAAGGTCGTAGATATAGTTGATATGATTGTCTGGAGACATATTTACTTAGTTCCTGTATATTATAGAAACGAAGTGCTGTTCGTTTATTTTTGTTTAAAAAGCAAAAACTACTGATTTAATCGATTTTAAACTTTATGCAGAGATTTCTGTATTTCGAACAAAAACATTGATTACAGTTTGCCAGTTTTACACGGGCGATGGCGGAGGAAACTAGCTTATTTTAATATGTATCCTACACAACGTAACGCTAGCTTAGTGCAGGCGTATATGGAGACTAGACTGCACAGCAACATAGCGTAGCACAGATTGTTTCACAGATTCACAGATTGCGTGCCTTTGTGTATGTCTGACGTTTATACCGGTGACACAAATTCATTACTTACTAGTATAACCGGTGATGTATATTCCATAGAGGCAATTAAGCAGTGCTTACATCAATCATATATAACAATCATCATTCAGATGATCATATAATAAAAACAATCTGCTTTATTTCTTACTTTCAAATGACCTTATAATATTGTATGTAAAATAATTAAGATACATGAGCGTAAATAAATAAAATTATTGTTTTAAATAATAACTTAGGTAAGCGCTGTTTTTGCCTACATGGAATATACATTACTGGCTCATAAATAATGCGTTTACCAAAATTTATACAGTACTGCACTGTGCTGCTTGTGGTCTACGGCTCCATATACGAGTAGGCTTACGTAGCGTCTTACGTAATTGAACTCTATAGAAACGCGACGCAGTGGCAAAATAAACAAACCTCATACGCGCACGGGTGCAATGGGAAGCAAAACAGACGATTTTAAAATTTTTATGTGATTAAAACATAATCGCGTAACATCATCGCGTCCAATGTTGTTTTTGAAGGGTAGCTGCTTCGTTTTGCATCACTAAGGCGACGCATTGATAAACAATAATTTAATCTAAAATAAACCTTCTGTTCTATGCAAACGTGCGCGCGCTAGCTTACGAAAAATAATATAGCGCTAATTTTAAAAAATCCAACTGAAATTTTGAGGAATATGTTTAAAGTGAACTATACAGAAATATGAATCGGTCCCGTTGCTCTAAAAAATGTAAATCTCTGTTTTAAAAGAGGTTTCTTCAATATTTTTTTTTTGTGTTACAAGAGTTAACCAACCAATCGCGACTGTCAAAATGAAGTCAATGAAATGAAGAATCAGGATACCAAATATCACTGTCTTACGTTTTGAAGTCATTTAGAAAAATTGAAATCCCTGGCGTCAAACTTTCCAATGCGTCGCCTTAAGGTAAATCGAGTGAACAAAGGATTATAAAGAGTAATTACACTTAGGTGGTCTGTGAGAGCACAGGGTAGTACCTACTACTCGGTTGAGCTAAGTTTGCACCTCGCTGGAATGCGAGACCCCCTCACGCTTCCCCGCGCTTGCCCCGCGTTCGCCCAGTGGCGTCAGTACGGCACGCTTATTACGTAACTTGCAGACAGTATGCGACAACCAATATCGCGCGATATCTGCTGTCAAAACGAGAATTTGTCTAAAGTAATTTGTATAGTGGTGCTAAATCTACCGCGAAAAACACATTTTACGGACATACAATAATAGATACGCAATCGTCATACATAATACTAATTTTTTATTACAATTAATCACCGATTGCGCAGTGATCACGTGGCTGTCGCTGTCTGCAAGTTTTTAGGTAATAACCCCGCGGTTTGCATCTTTGTTACCGATACGCGCGTGTTAATTTTCGTTACCTACATACCTGTTTAGTTTTGGATTATTTTTGTTAGGTTTTTTGTTGATCGTTGTTATTGTTATTATAGTTTTGTTTTGAGATTATTCAAGTTAAGGTTTGTAACATAAGAATTATTAAAAACTTATTGAGTTTAAGGTTCGGGATTTTTTCACTGATACTTTTTTGCATACCATACCCGAATGGAAAAACGATGACATCCACGCCAACTGCAAACTTAACTCAACCGGTGGGGTTATTACCTAAAAATTTGTAGACAGCGACAGCCACGCGACAATTGCGCGACCGGTGACTAATTGTAATAAAAAATTGGTATCATGTATGACGACTGCGTATCTATTATTCTATGACCGTAAAATGCACTTTTCGCGGTAGATTTAGCGCCACTATACAAATTACATTACACAAATTCTCGTTTTGACAGCAGATATCGCGCGATATTGGCTGTCGCATACTGTCTGCAAGTTACGTAATAAGCGTGCGGGTTGTACTTATGAGTCAAACGGCACATCGGTTACTAGGTTTTTTTTTTTGGCATAGCGTAGAATTTAGCGCATTTACCAATATCACGTATTAATAAGTAGAATCACAAGTAAATTTAGTTTTTTCTTATCGTAAAACTCCTCCAGTAAAGTGATAGTAGACTTTACTGAAGTTATAAAGGACTTCTTGGAAAAGCGCGAGAATTTCCGCTGCGCATGTTTATTTAGACGTATTACATTCTTTTCACTTGTACAGAACTTTCAAACACAATATACTATCACTGTTGTACTTTAAAACTCACAAAAATGTAAAAAAAAAATAGAAAATCTAAATAAAATGACAACCTCACTTCTCTCGTTCCCGCCAAAAAGTGTACTGGAAGGTTATCGAATGGACGAGCCGGTGCGCGGCGCGCGGCTCGCGGCGGGGGCGGCGGGGGCGGCGGGGGCGGTGCGCGGTGTAGGTAGGTTGGGGCGGGGCGCGGCTCACGGCGGGGGCGCGGGCGCGGGCGGGGGCGAGGGCGGGGGCGGGCGGCGCGCGCGCGGCAGCGTGGCGGCGGGGACGCGCGGCGCGCGCAGCAGCTGCAGCAGCAGGCGCAGTCAATCGGCCAGCACGGTCTGCGCCACGGCCGCCAGCTCCTCCTTGAGCGCGCGGAACGACGGCCGCTCGTCGGGCGCGTGCCGCCAGCACGCGCGCATCACCTGCGCGACCGCCACCGCCGGCGGAGTTACTACCACACCGTATGTCACTCCCACTCCCACTCCCACTCCCACCTCATGCGCACGGAACTGCCTACTCTCGTAGGGTTGTGGCGTTGGGTGTGAGATGCGGACAGCATCTCGTTTAGTTATACCACAGTATAAGTAAGCAAGCAGTATTATATCTCGGCAATGTCCTTGAGATAACTACCTATGGGCGCTCGGTACGTAAACACGATATAAGACTGCCGACTGGGATTGACTGTTTCTCTTGAGTTACGTATTTGATAATATATACTATGTTAAATTGTCATATTATCTTTTCATTTTATATTATTGCAAATTACATAAGTTTTTATTTATATAATTCTACTAATATTTTATTTCTAGTTTCAAGTTTGTGAATTAGTATGGTGGAAATGAGCAAAAAAATGCTTTTTGTGTTTTTTTGTATGCAGTATAATTAAAAATCAGCAACAAAGTAACTAAATCATTGTGATAATATATTTCCTACAAATGAGCAACAGAGAAATATTTTCGGTTTCGATATAGATGTCTTCAAATATCCATACACTAAACAATATGCTTGAAAACTTGATTAACATAATATTTCGTCAGTAAATGCGCGGGAGCGTCTCACACCATTCGACGACAACCGCGGCGCACTCGCGACTGTTGTATGCCGAGAAATGCCGAGATTTCGGGGCACGTCGTTTGGCAGCGTTTATATGAAGATGGAATACTACTTGCTTACTTGTACTGTGGTTATACATTTAGTATATAATAATTAAAACAATGCTTACAGATAAGTTTTTCATGTTTGTTAAATTTAATTTACTGTAGTTATGTTGAAGAGTCATAACTCTAGATTAAGAATAACTTAAGAATAACTAATTAAGAATAAAAATTATTTAGGCCTTTAAGAACATAATACGTTCGTTTAAGCAATTAAGACATTCTTGTATTTGTGACGATGTGAAGAACGAATTAAAGACAAATTGAAGAGGTCGCATTTTTGCGTCCCATGTTACCCTAACTGGTGCTACAATAATTGCCCGTATTTGCCCAAAATATTGCCATTGTGTGCGTGTCACAACACGTCCGGATAAATGCGTAACCGCGCACGTTAAATTTCTATGACGACATCCTACTGTTATGTTTATACTGTGTTACTACTGTCCCACTCACATTTACGAACAACGAAAGGAACTGCTTGCAGCAAACGTTTGTACATTATTATTGCGAAAGGGGGTATAAATCCGCCGGGATTTCATCGTGTCATTGACTGTTGAATTGTAGATAGCGATCCACCCCGGCTTCGCACGGGTAGAATTTTTTTTTAAAATAAATACAGCCCATGTTACTCGCCAATAATGTAGCTTTCTATAGGTATGAAATCAGTTGAGTAGTTTTTGAGTTTATCCATTACATACAAACAAACAAAGTTTACCTCTTTGTAATATTAGTATAGATGTAATAATTACAGGTTACATTTATTTTGTTTTCCATTAAAAAAAAATCACTTAATAGAAAAAAAAATACAACTTTATCATTATGCCCTATATCCCAAAGGCTTGCCAGAGACGTAAAAACGCTAATATTAGGGTTGCTACACCTTTATTTTTTTAAACTTTGCGGTGTTATATTAGAACTATTGACTTTTGGCAAAGTTATAGAACGTAAGTTTTTCGTTGTACTTTACTAACCTTCTATTATTATGGGTACTTTAATACCCTTTCGCATTTACCCTTGCTTTCGAAATAACCTTGTATACATATTGCCCGCGATTTGGTACGCATGGAATTTAAAAAAAATGGGCAATGTCTTTTCCCTAGGTTTCACCTACCTCCATTCCAAATTTCATCGAAATCGCTAGAACGATTTTACTGTGAAATCCTACCAGACACCAGACAGTCGGGCAGAAAGATTTTCAATCCTTAATTTTCAAAGTATTACAAAAATCAAGTGGTTCGTTTTTGGATAGTAGCGTACATGTGTAATAAGGTTCCACAAGAAATCGACTGACTTTGTGAGTACTCCGAAAAGAAATTTTAACTTGTTTTTAAATGTACGCTGATTAAAAAAGATACATATATGTATATATACATGTCCTCGCACTGTATCCCTAACGGGATAGAAAGAGAGGACGTAAAATATATTAAATAAAAAATATGCAATTTCATCGATGACTAGCAAACTTCTCTGTATGCATTTATTGGATTCCTGAATAATCTATTGTAAAATAATGACATTCAAAAAGATCGGACTGACATTCTATCTGGGATATATTTAATGGTAATTTTTTCCATTTTAATTAGCTCCACTAAATATAAAACTGTAATTATTTTACTCCCAAAATTATTGAAATGAGCACACAACAAATGCTCATAATGTCATTTCTATGTTTTAGTAAAATCAAAATAGTATACAGGTTTTAAAATTACGATAAACAGTAGCAAAATTAGTTATTTGAATGTCAAATTATATTATAGACTCACATTATAAATTTCATTTAAGCATCCTTTAGGTTTCTCAAGTACTTGACCTCTCTGTACCATTTCCACGACTTCAGAGTTTTTCATTCGACCATAGGGCACTTTTCCGCAAGTAAAAACTTCCCACATGAGTACACCTGTATAAAATACAATACATAATTTTTTATGAATAACCACTGGTTATAAGTATTATCTGTTAAATTTTATTAAAAATAGTGTAATGTAATGTGTAATAATATTTCATATTTGTAAGCAAATATAATACATACATGCATATCTTCACCCTGTATGTAGTCAGAGAGGACGGAGTGCTAAGCTTCACAGTCCTTACATACCTACTTACATTCTTCTTATAAAATACAAACAATATCAAAATCAACAATCAACAGAGCGATAGTGAGTACGAACAGAAGCCAAGGAAGACCAAGGCTGATGAACAAATGATAAAGATCAAATAGCCGGGGGAGTTGTAGGGGTCGTGATCCCCCTTCCCCAAATCGTACACGTCAAGTCAACTAATTTATATTTAATATCTCATAATTATAATATAACAAGATACACAATCAGCGTTCCAAAAACGTCCGAACCAAATGTGCGCTGTAATGAGAATTTTAGCGCACTCAGTCTTAGTAGTAATTTGTGAACACTAAAGGAAACATTACAAAGTGCTCCTTCAGAAATTGTAAAAATAACACGTCTAGAACGTTAAAAAAAGATGGAGTTTCTTATTTTCGGTAAGTAATTAGGATTATTTTATTTACGTGTTCATTATTTCGTTATAATAATAACGTTATATGGCTCTTTTTTATTAAATTCATAATAATACAATAATATTCTTACATTGCATCTGAATATGTCATTGCCTGACATGCAACATCTTATTCCTTGTCTAACATTATAATTTCTGTGTCTTATCCTTGTCACTTTCATCTAACAAATCATAATGACGTAAATAGCGAAACAAATAAATTACGTGAATTACACTTTAAGCATGAAGCGTAAGATTGAATTTTAAATATATTTATTTTTATATTCATTGACAGTAAAGTTTACTTTAAATTAACACAATATTGAGATAATACAATACTCGCATACCTAGGCGAAAATGTGTGAGGAGAATGATGAGATTTGAGGAAGCGAAAGAGGTGTGTAAGGACCGCGACTCCTGGCGCTCCGTCCTCTCTGACTACCCCGTTGGGGATACAGCGTGAAGTTATGTTATGTTATGTTTACTATACGATATTAGAAATGTATATGTCAATTCAGACAATAATTTGTTCCAATTTTATAAAGGATTGTGAATCTAGTTATATATTTGTGATCGAAGACAATAATGAAGTAATTGTAACTTACACTAATAAATTAAAGCAACATAAGTATGTAATGTAATTTTAAATAAAACATTACAAAATAATTTGGACTTACCAAACGCCCAAACATCGGACTTCGATGAAAACCGTGTGTAATTAAGCACTTCGGGTGGCGCCCATTTTATAGGAAATTTGGTACCGCCTGAACTTGTATATTGATCATCTAAAACATATCGCGCCAGACCGAAATCTGCCACCTGGAAGCAAAAGTATTAGCCATATTAAAAGTAATCTTTCGGCGTGAAACAGTAACACGCAAAAGACAATGACTTCACCTTTACAACATTTTCGTCTCCTACTAAACAATTCCTAGCAGCTAAATCTCGATGAATATAGTTGTGCCTTTCTAGATACGCCATTCCTTTACAGACCTGAAATAAAAAATATTATACATAATACAGTGAATGCAATCCTTCAGAATTGAAAATTTTAACAAACCTGTCATATAAACATTAGCAATCGATTTTTACCTTTTATTTGTCGAACAAAATGTCTCAAAATTGTATAAAAATTGTTCATTAATCCCTATACACACCTGTATACACATATCCAATAGCACGGCTGGTCCAAGTTGGTCTGGAGAAGTGCGGCGTAGGTAGTTAAAAAGAGATCCATGTCGCATGTACTCAGTGACTATATAAATGGGACGATGTTTTGAACATACACCATATAGCTGCACTAAGTTTTGGTGTTGAAGTTTGCTGAAACCAAAAATTAGCAGTAACAATACAAATGAAAATTAGCACTGGCATAACAACATGCTTTAATAATGACTTTTTGGCGGGAACGGAAGAAGTGAGGTTGACATTTTGTTTAGATTTTCTATTTTTTACATTTTGGAAGTTTTAAAGTTGACATTTTATTTAGATTTTCTATTTTTAAATTTTTGGGAAAGTTTTAAAGTACAAAAGTGATATTATATTCTGTTTTAAGTTCTGTTTAAGTGGAAAGAATGGAGTAGGTCTAAATAAACATGTGTAGATTCTCGCGCACTTCCAAGAAGTCCTTTATAACTTCAAAAAAGCCTACGAGCACTTTATTGGGGGAGCTTTACGATAAGAAAAAACTAATTTACTTGTGATTCTACTTATTAATACGTGACATTGGCAAATGCGCTAAACTATGCGCCATGCCATAAAGAAAAAAAAAACATGCATTAATTTTCATAACATACACTGTGTTCGCTTTTTAATGAGAGCGATTTATGTAGTTGAGATGCGAAAGAGCAATAAAAAGCACATGGTTTCACATTTTTAGTCTTATGATTATGATTAGAAAATCGAATGTTTATTAAAGATTTCTCATAAGTTCCTGTTCTTATATTTTGCTGCAATAGTCTCAAACAATTACCGTCATGGTGTAAGCAGATATAAAAATGTTCTTTTATTCTTAATAGATATGTTACTGACTATAAATTGTTTTTCCAATATGAAGCAAAACTAATAGAAATTTACATGAAAAATTTACAATAACCAAAAACGGGCATTACTATTGAATTACGATATATACATAACAGAAGTAAATCACGCATAAAGATCTCTCAGTATACTTGCCTATTGATATGAAAATTCAATTTGACACGGTAGTTAGGTGGATGTACGTAAATTGACAGTTTATAATTGTCTTGCTCGACTCTCTTGACGCAAATGTTACATACAAATTACTGATAGTTATTATCAGTTCTATACAGCATAATTCAAAAGATCCCTTTTAGAATTATTATGAATTATTCATAATATATTTCTCACGCAAAACAAAATATGTACAAAAACAAATGTACACATACAAATAGTTCTTACCAACTTTTCCGTTATTAAAATAAAATATGGACTAAATAATAAACAACAAATGACAATTATAGGTGAGCCGCAGTAATCCGACAAACGTTTTCAAGACGGTGTCGGATGTTTTAATTCGTGGGACTATAGATTACTGTCGCCTACCCCTTGTGGTCCGGAACTTTCTTAAAAAGGAGTACCTTGTAATCAGATAAATTACATATGTAAAATGGTAAGATCAGATTTATATGTACTATATTATATATACCTGATATGGGACTTAGTAAATTAAACGACACACTACATACGACAGCATAGGGTTTATTATAAAATTAACGTCATCGACGCTATAGTACTTGCAAGAAAAACAATAAATGTGCTTTGTATGTACTGTTACATGCATGTCGGATTATAAGGGATGCCGAATTGGACAGGGGCCGGATTACCGTGGTTCAACTGTATAGTATTCAATATGTGATTGTAATATATTTAAAATCCACTCCACCATAAAACTAAGTATATCAAAATGATGTCACATTTTCTTTACAGTTTTCACCTCCCGCGGGGAAGTGGGGTGTGTAATCTGTGGCATTTAGCTCTAATACGGATAAAGCGATTTCCATGCAGTGTATCCGTTGGTTAAAATCGCGCCCTTAGTGGGGACGCAGCTTTAAACTGCAGTTTTTGAGAATATTCTTATATTTGTTTGTGGATATCGATTTAAATTAATGTGGAGGTTATTCAATTTTTTTGTTATTATGTAATTTTTTGTCTGCCCTTTTCATTAACAAGAAAATATTGTAAAACCTTGCCATGTAATAATATTACCACATATTAAGGCAAATAAATGAACGAATGAAATGAATTTGTGTACCATCATCACACAGAAGGTAATCTCAGTATAGCGGAAATGGAGTTGACTGTATCTAATATCCGACCGAAACTAGTTTTTACAATCAAAAGCGAAACTTCCTTTCAGCTAATTGCAAATTATATATTTATGTTCACAGAAACAGTTATTTAAAGTAAGATTTAAATAAGTATCTCAGTTTAAGAATAATTAGAAAGAAATGGAGTTGCATGTCCACGGTGAGCAGCGAGTGAGCACTTACGTCATGACCTTGGCCTCCTCGATGAAGTCGTCCTCGGACATGGTGCCCTCCTTCATCATCTTGACAGCGGTGTCGATGCGTCCGCGCCACTTGCCGCGCCGCACCACGCCGAACTGGCCCGCGCCCAGCTCCTCCAGCAACACCAGCTCCGACGGGTCGATCTCCCACTTGTCTGGAATCACCACAACCTTTGTTACATCGCCTTCATTTTTAGGGTCAGAATCTCGAACCAAAAATCATAATAGATGGAGCTTTTGCTTTAAGAACGTGTCCGGTTTGTTATTCGTGCGCGGTTCTAGACTTGTACTAAGTAACTAGGAAAGGGTTACAGCACAAGAAGACGCAGCTGACGTGACATATTTTTATTTTTGTGAACACTAATAGCCAAAACACTTGAGATTTACGAGTCTATTGCAAATAATTATAACAATTTCAGTACTGCAATGTTTTAACCATCGGGCCGGACATGAGCTGACACGAATTTCGTAGATTACGTGGAAGTCACGTGGAAATAACCATATAAGCTTAAAAAAGCCATTATTTCAAAATCACAGACAGACTATTCAAATTTATTTACAGTGAATAGATGTATAGATTGTTGCTTACTAAGATGCAGTTTTGACGAGTTTGGAAATCAGAGGATTCTCATCTTTTTGGTTTCTGTAATTGTTATGTTTTTATAAAAAAAAATATGTTATTAGTATCATATTGCATGCAATCAGTATTTACCGTGCGACAGTCCTGCAGTGGGAGGCGCGGGCCGATCGCAGGGCGTGGTCTTCAGCCGCGAACACAGCCCGCCGCTATTGTGTTTATGGTAGTTGATCAACTCAGGGATGCTCACACAACAGTGCTTATCCGACAAGTAAAACTCGCCGCGGCTGTTCTGCTTTATATGGTAGTGCTTTGTTTGGGGGTGGTTGCTGGAAATGGTTGCTTAAATTAAAAACCATTTACACAGCGCTTAATCAATCTGTTAAATATTTAAAGATAATATCACGCACAATTTTAATTTCCTATTCTCGTTGGCAGCACATCAACGCTCAACTAAATTGTATCTTGAAACCATATATTAGCTAGCTAGCCAGCTAACTCATTGCCTACACATGTTCCTTACGACAAGCTCATCCCTCAGCCTACTTTTACGGCCTACGCTGGCAGCTGACGCATAATATATTTTTCTCTTTCCTAGAGCAATATGGAAGAATAGACTGTATACTAATATGAATTGAAACTATGTACTATAGTCTTATGAGCGTTACTAGAAACTGGTTTGATTTCGTTACACCTCGATACTTTTTCCAAGCCAAAAGTTAAATGGCATTAAGTATTAAATACAAGCTTTACATTACTTACACTTTGGTATATAGTGAGAGTGTATACATTCCTTTGGTGGAAGAATTTCGGACGACAAAACAGCCCTCCTTGTCTTCTTGTTTGAGCAGTGATTCAGCACGCTGCCGAGACATATCTCCAACGTACCATCTGAATAGTTTGTGAAAAATAAAATTTTAAAATAAAGAATCAATGGCAAAGTTGACAGATTATACACACTAAGTATTGTTTTATAAATTGTCTAAACAAACGTATTTAAACGATTTTTCGAAATAAATCTTTGGTTGATCAAGACTGTGATCTTGAACAGTTTTTTATGAAGTCGTACCACAGTATTTTCCTGTACAATGATTAATCATTAGTTCTAAGACTTTGTTTAAACTACATTCAAAACTCAAATACTACTTACTCATACTTTTGTAATCCTAAAGTTTCCTTTTCTTTAACATAATTACTTGGAATATATCCAACCGATCTGAAATCGAACAAGATATTGAAGAAAGCATATGCTAATTTTGTACAATACATACATATACAACAGCTATAAAACATACCCATTTTCATCCTTAACTTTCCACCAATGTTCTTGAGAGTCATCAATTACCTCATACTCCGCACCCTATAATATAACGAGAAACAAATTGTAGTCTCTTTATTTACGTATATTGAACATATCAGAAAAATATAATGAAATATTACATAAAAACATACTTTTTCTAATGACAAATCACCACTCTCTATAGCTTTGAATGGATAAAGTGCTACCACGACTTTGGTTCTTTGCTTCTCCTGGAAAAAAAACATCTATTAAGGCGACGAATTGGAAATTTTGAAGGCAGAGAGCTTAATTTTTCTTAGTGATTATAAAACGTATGAAAGTGATATTTGGTAACTTCATTCTTCATTTCATTGACTTCATTTTGACAGTTGCGATACACGATTAGTTAAATTTTGTAACAGAAAAAAAAATATCAAAGAAACTTCTTTTAAATAAGAGATTTACATTTTTCGGACTAACGGGACTTATTTATACTTTTAAATATTCTGTGTAGATTAATTTAAACACACTCTTCAAAATGCCAGTTGGATTTATTACAGTTTTAATAATACTAACGAAAACAACTGTTTTCTCGTATTTTTCGTAAGCTAGCGCACACATTTGTATGGTACAGGTCTATTTTAGACTTAATGATTGTTTATCAAATATCACTGAGTCACCTTAAATAAAGAGCAATGCGACTAATCGGTAACTCGAAATTTTGAAACTTATGGCCCACAAATGAAACCTATGCCAGTCGATAAATCTCATTACCAGTAGCGACATTTACTACAATATAATAAAAAATACGTGATCTTAACGCCTGCGGATAATTAGTGAACATGTTTACATCATCTAACATTTAAATAAATGGCATTGTCAATTTAATTTATTAATTAATTATGCAACAACCTTAAATCATGTCTGAAAGGTTACAATTCTTAAAAAATAACCTTCATCATATCTTTTTTCTCCAGAATATATATTTTGGTGCCATAGTAAAAGTTACTATTGGTAATAAAATTTATCGAATGGCATAGGTTTTATTCATGGACAACAGGATTCGAAAAATGTAAGAAAAAATTGCATTGTCCTTTCCTCGTTTAAAAAAATATTGAGGAAAATTTTAGGAAACTAATGTCTGAGGATATCCCTCTTGACCGCATATTAATTTATGATTTAGCCAACTCTTACACTTGAGCGATTAATATAATTGTTAGGACGATTTTTACAGGAATAAAAGATTGACGAATATATTATATTTAATGATATAACATTAAAAATAAATAAATTATACTATTGGCGTTAATAAGATGTAAAAGTGTGAGAGTAAAAAGGCACAATTTACCTTTGGCTTGGCTGACGGAGTGCCAGGAGGAGCGCCGCCTCCCCCGGGCATGGTGACCGCCGCAGTGACGGCTATACACATTATAATACACATTTATCATATACATAAATGTATCATCATCACAATTATTATATTTCGTGGTATTATTATGTTTTGTACCTACGCTATACAGGCTATAAACTAAACTTTTTACCAACACGATCATTCATCAACTTTTTTGCACAACACATATACATATGTATTACATATTACATAAAAATAAAATAACTGTATAAAATGCGTAACTAAAACTCACGCAAAAAATATGTATATATTGACGCAAGAACAGGGGTACCAGCAAATCCATAAACTATTGAATACACTGTCGAAGATCCCTTATCAACTATATAAGTATCGCTTATACGTATATCTATTATTATATGACGTCACTATCAAGCACAACATAGTTTTCTGACGACAACGCACCATATTTTATTTCTAAAAATCACTCCACAATACTACTTTAGCTGGCATTACACAAACGTTACATTACACCTGACCAAGACAAGAAAGTGAGTGCTAGAGTGAACGCAACCGGTGGACGCGAGGCCACAAATAGAGGTCATCCGAAAAGTATCGTACCCTCTAGAGCAGGTAGAAATGACGAGAGGGAGAGGCATGGTATCTTGGACTTCTTCTTGGTGACCATTGGTTCGTCTTCTGTCTTATTTTGAAGCATGGGGACGGTAGTATGCGGCCGGACGTCCGCGCGCGACACCTCGCTCAGACTGCCGTCTAACGTGTCAAGTCAATGTACCGTAACCGCTAAGGTGAGATACACAATAGAGCAATACAACCTGCCGAGACGTGACGTAAAAGATATCGATGAGGTTGACAAATAATTATTGTTTTTTTTTTAATTTTCCTCAACATAATCATTATCTTCTATTGTAAAATAAGGAATTGACATTTTTCTTTAAATACATTTTCATAAAATATATCTTCGACAAGTGAACGTCATTGTTATAAATAGGCTTTATAACATCAATGAATAATTTATTTTCTCTACAAAATAGATAAGCAGTTTAACTTCATTTTCTCACGAAGGAAATTACGATATAAAGTATAATGGCAAGAAAAATCTAACACAAAATATCAACTACGACGTATCTATTGCTCATCTATTCTATAATCAAATATTAACACTACATGAATTGGTTACAATATTGTACACATAATCAAGCTTAATTAACCGAGGCCATTTTCATACCATGGAGGACAGAGCTTTATTATCGGCGAGACGAGATAGTGAGGGCTTTAAAGATGGTCGCGGCCTACATTCACCATTCGATGCGCGCGCGCAAGCGTTAAGCGGTCTCCCTTTCACTTCTTACTGATTACTGAAGAGCGAGAAAGATAGAAGATAATACGTCATCAACGACAAATCGACTCGTTGGTATCCTTCTGCAGAAGCCTGCTGCGGTCGCTGCAAAACTAGACGTTTATTTTTTCCCTGCTGTCTAATAGACGATTTAAGACTTGATGCCGGCTAGTAGTAACCAACGCGGATAGAAATAGTAGTTCGAATTCGTCATACCAACTACATCAAATATTAAATACTATTAGTACATCGTAAATTACGTGTTGACGTTAAGTACTATGATTAATCTTGATGACCACAAACGAAAAATAAAGTGATGGAAACTAAAATATAAACCAGTGGTAATGAACCTACAAATTCTAAATTAGCATCGATAGCATATAACCACAGATATAACTATTGCATTATTCATTTTGTGAGTTGTACAGACACTACTTTAGCATATAATTTTAGGCACGAACAACATGCATCCATGCTGGTATTGCAGAATATCTCAATAAAAGTAAAAATTATGCCAGCTTCCCTATTTTCTCTTGTAGATCGTAAAATAGATTATAGGGGAAGACTTATTAATATGACTAATTTTTATAGCCGACAGACTAGCTATATATTATAATAACTTTTTATGAAATTTTTAATTAAAATTTGCATGCTATGTTGTTAGCAGAATATAAAGAGCTTTAATTTATGTGTAAAATATCAACAACAATGTTATAGGTACTCATATTCACGCAAATAAATAAAATTATTATTATTAATGATATTATCATTATCGCATTTTACTTTACCATCTGTAAACCTCACTACTTTAATGAAGATTTAATTTTGTTGCGTATTAATTCTCTGTCCACACCGAATGAGAAATGGTGTAACATTACATAATATATGCGTATAATTTTGAATGGAAGTAGCATATGCATACTAATGTTATAAAGACGTACACTTTGTTTGTTTGCATGTAATGGATAAACTCAAAACCTACTCAACGGATTTCAAAAACTCTCACCTATAAGAAAGCTACATTATCAGCGAGTGGCATGGGCTATATTTTATTTTCAAAAAAATTTCTACCCGTGCGAATCCGGGACGAGTCGGTAGTCATATACGTAAACACAAAAACAATTATATACCTAATTATATGAATCTAAGAGACATTTCTTTCTTCTATATTATAATATATGTAAAAATGGATGTTCGGAATCGCTAAACTTCAACACCGTTTCACCGATCATCATGAAAGTTGGCACGTATATTGTGTATTTTTTTATGGAGAAAGTTTTTATGCTATCCCCTTTGTTATAAGTCGCCACCACGCGGACGAAGTCGCGAGCAAAAGTTAGTTACAATATAAATACGTATATCAAGGTATGTTTCTAAAGGTATCAATGCACAGGTAGTCAGCGTCCATTCTAAGAATTGTGTTTTAGGAAACCTGTTAAGTAACAAATACTATTTAATAAATGTACTCGTATTAAGTACAATCTTCTCTTCTGTTCAAGTAATATTATGTATAATTTTTACAAAACAAAACTTTTAATAAAACAAATATCAAATAAGATACCTACTTAATAATATATGTATGTATTCCCCATTTATGTAAAGTAAACAACTTTCACAATGCAGTGTTGGTGTCAACTTTATTGTACAGTAGTGAGGGCTGAGATATTATTAGCTAATTACAAACATCCAATTCTAAATGCTTTTCTCTAATATCTGTAATAGTATTTTTGGTAATTACTATAAAAACTTTTATTCCCATATTTATCTACTTACTATTTAAATTAAAAAACAAACGTAAAAATATTGTAACGATCCATTCAATATTTACTTACTGATTTTTTGCAGATGAGGGTTCGATTTGATACAAGTATAATTCTAAAGGCCAGCTATAGGAATGTAGTATATCAATTTAGGCATTACATGGTCCCACCATTTTTTTAAAGGCCCTTCAATTACAAAAGTAACGGAAATCTTCCATTCTTCTTATAATTTGAAATGAGATTTAGGGAAAATCATGAACCCTGTAAGCCAAACCACATCCTCTCCTCCTCAAACCACATCTATACCTATGGTATAGATTCATAATAATTCACCATTGATTAGCGGGCTAATTACTGCACTGGAAAGTTTGATGCTCATTCATGGCATTTGATCTTTGACAAGAGTTTGAAAATAAATGAACTACCATTGACGATAAAATCTCCGGATTTTGATCTAAATTCGGGTTATAACAAAACGGACATTTGATTTAGTATACTTAGTTATGACAATTTATGGGTTTTGCACTATGATAACGCACACAAAGTCATTATTGTGCAAGAGTTTTTAGTGTAAAATAAACAAGTGTCATTAACCAAGCACCATACTCACTTGATATGATCCCGCCTGACTTTTTCCTGTTTCCAAAGCTAAAATTACCACTTTGAGGAAGGTGTTTCTAGTCGATTGAACACATATGACAAAATTCGCAGAAAGAGCAGAAGGCTATAACTCAATCAGCCTATGAAAAATGTATGGAATGTGGGTGAAGTGCTGGTGTTGTTGCATTGCAAGCGATGGAGCCTATTTTGAAGGTGACATATTCTGACGAATAAAAGATTTCTTTCGTATTATTTAAAAAAAAAATTCTTAGTACCTACACAGAATATACAAGGTTTCAGGTAGTCGCGATCAACCATTAAATATTTCCCTCGTATGGTTAGGAGACCGCAGCATCAAATCAAGTTAAAATTATCCTTTGCTATCAAAACTAAACGTACCTACTATATCGTTCGTTGAAGAGGTTCCTTGGGAGCAGCTCTTGACTGCAGAATCAGAGCATGGTTAAAATAATAGATTGTTAACAAAACTGAACATGTACACGAACGGAGTCTGTACTATCAAAGATCGAGGAATTTTTTTGCGAGGAGACGAGTCGGTCTGTAACGTTAGGTGACGATTACCAATTACCATATTACTGCAATGTCCTTGGGTTTACATAATCACTTTAATCACAGAAATCATTATAATTAATTTATTATGTCAAAAAATATTCTATACAGTTTTTCATCCCCGACAGAAAAGACAGGTGTTATAAGTTTGACGCCGTAGACCGTAGTCTATCTGTCTGTGCGTTTGTCCGTGGCGTCAAAACTCTTGAATGGATGAACCGAAAACTGCAGTTTTCGAAATGTTTTTAGTTATGTACAAAATATTATCACAGATTGATTAGTTACTAACATAGAATGTTATGATGGAAATCGATCCCAATTAATGTATGTGCGTGGGGATTTTTAATTTTAGTTATTAATTATCTATAAACAATCAATTAATTTTTGTTTCAAAAAGTACGTAACTTATAACTTTAATTTATCCATACTAACCATATCCATATTTCCATACTAATATTATAGATGCGAAAGTCTATCTGTCTAGTCGGCTTTGACGGTTAAGCCGCTAGATCCATTTTGATGAAAATTATAACGAAGATAGATTAAACTCAGAGGAAGGACATAGGCATTTTTTTTATTCCACGTGGTGGTGGGCTAAACTAGTAACCTATAAATAATACAGGTTAACCTATAAATACAGGTTACATTTTGAGAATATATTTCATTATAAAGACACACGCACACATATCAGTTGATACAAGTAATAATAATGGAGCGTAATGCATTAATTTGTATATAAAAAAATTTATTTAGTTATGATTCACAGTAGCAAAAACAGCAAAGTGAATTTGAATGTTGCAGTGTCGAACCAGAGAATATGTAGAAAAGAAGGCAGACTCCCGCCTCATGCGTAACGGACTTGCCTATGGGCCGGATACGTTAGGTTGTTTCGTTGGATGCGAGATGTGGAGAGCATCTCATTTAATTATACATTTAGTATATAATAATAAAAAACAATGCAAACGGATAAGTTTTTCATTTTTATTAAATTAAATTTCTTGTATCTTAGATAAAAGAAATTAAATTTACATACTATAACATAACTATGTTGAAGAATGATAACTCTGAATTCGAATAACTGAACGATGTGAAGAACGAATTAAAGACAAACGGAAGCGGTCGCGTGTTTGCGTCTCGTGCGACCCCGACTGGCGCTAAAATAATTATCCATATTCACCCAAAATATTTCCGTTGTGTGCTTGCCACGGCGCGTGCGTGCGTGCGCGCACCCATACAAACCGCGTACACTGGCTTTCTAGAAGACATCCTAATATTACGTTTATACTGTGGTCGAGACCAGTGGAGGGAGGTACTCACATGTGGCGTCGTTGACGCTGTTATGCACGTAGTTCTGCACGAGCAGATCTATCTCGGGCTCGGGCAGCGGCCACACGGCGGCGAGCGCGCAGCCCGGCGCCGACCGCCGCTCCGCGTCGCAGCACGGCCAGCGGCGCGCCGCCCACGCCGCCCACGCCGCCGGGTGGTAGCGGCCGCGGCGCGCGTTCAATATGCACACTGACCGACAGCGTTACGCACGGGTACGGCCCGTACGGCCATACGGCATACGAGGTGCGCAATGTGCATACCGGGCCGAATGTTAGTTGGCCGACTCTGAGCCAACGTTATGATTGTACGTGCAAAGGTAAATTCGATTACATATAAAACTGATGCCACCGGTTGGCGTATTGTCAATTTCTGCATATTTAGTTTTCCTATTTCATTAACATCTAGGTCGTACTTCCTTAGTGCAGGAGCTATAAACGGGAAAATATTAAACAGATTTTTTTTTAAACTCACGATAAGTTTTCTATCGTGAATTTTCAAAAGAAATCGACTTCCATACACATTAATCAACTAAGGATAATGGAAACATTAAGATATTTATTTAGGCCAAGGTCACTCAAAGGGGAGAAATAAAAATTTTTTTATAAAATAATTAAACCGCCTTCAGTAAAAAACACTGAAAAGTATAAAATAACTAACCTTTACTAATCAAAACTTAAGTACAAAAATAACTTTATAAATACGATACAAATACCTATAAAATTAAATTTTACAGTTATTGAAGTCGGTGCCAAATCAATGTTCGACAACAGAAAGTCTATTACTTTAGTAGGCTTGGCACCGACTTCAGTAACTGTCAAATTTAATTACATGGGTATTTCTATCGTATTTACAGTTATTTTTGTACTTAAGTTTTGATTAGGAAAGGTTAGTTATTTTATACTTTTCAGTGTTCTTTTTTGGAGTCGGTTTAATTTTTTTATAAAATTTTTTTTGTGATGACGCTAATATTTTAGGCGAAATATAGGGAATATCTAAACCGGCCACCACTAATAAACCCTGGGACCTTGCCTATTTCGCCCGTAATTACACGCCATCGCGTGTTACATCATATCTACGAACAAATCCGTTATTCTTATTACGCCACGCAAAACGTAGCTTTACGTAACAAGGGAACAACGGAAAACTGTGTAACGCTGGCTTAGAGAAACCGATGACATTTGGTCTGGTATGCTGCACACGCCTTTACAAATAGGTACATTCGATAATACAATGATACAATTTTCATCCAAAACAGACAAATGACATTGAAATGTTGATTTCGATGCCGTTTTTTTGTAGAAAAAAATTATAAACTACTACTAAAACGAAACGAAAACTTGCAAACAAAATAAACTGTAACTAGTGGAATTCATTACTAGTGGAGCTGGAGAAATTTATTTAGGAAAATATTGTTCTACGTGTATCATCATAATATAAAATTGCGATCATTGGACCAGCAGTGCTTTGATTGGACCCCTAGAGTTTCTCGGAAACGAATTGTTTTACAAATGGATTGTTAGCCCAAAATGATATCTATATGAGCCCCTCCCTATTCACCCCCTAACTGCCAACATCATCATGACTTTCGTTGAAGATAGGTGTGCGTCGCTGTGTTCCTCGTGATTCCAAGAAAATAATTAAGCTACTTATTTTACCAAATAAAGTACAGTTTCACAATGTATTTTATTTATTTTTTCTATCTGCACACCTTATACTATATTTATTCAACCAATGTATAAATGACATGCTTTAAAAAAACTTTTTTATTATTTAATTTTTTGTGAATAGGCGGTGAATTGGTCAATGGACATGTACGAGGCTTTTAATTGGACTGGTCCAATCATAGCAACTTAATTATTTTTTTTAAATTTAAACATTCTTAATTATTATTTTTTTAAACATGGCAAAACGAGCCGAATATTGATATAATAAAGTGCAACGAAAGTCCAAAAAAATCTTGGCCCAAAAAGGGATGCTTCAACCATCAAGTAGAGGCCATAACATGGCCATAACAAGCCATAACATGATTACATGCAGTGTGCTTAAAAATAGGGTGTAAGCAATATTTTTGTCCATCATATAATAGCATCATCACTGATCGATATCAAAACCCAAAAATTGTATTAAGTTAATATTATGATACAATGCTAAGAATTGTAGTTATTTTATATTGAGTTTTTTTCTCTGTTGATTCTTTGGTGTCGTGGAACCAGTGGATACCTGAGTTTTACATTATTACAGTATTACAATTTTGTTATTTTTATTAAAAAATATCCCATTAGACTGAGTACTTAATTATTGAAAAAAATAAAATAATTTAAGAGATCAGAATTTATGACTGATGTTCCTCATGTTGGCTTGTGTTGTGTAATAAAGCGAATTTAATTATTCCTCTCTTATCTTTTATTTACTTCAATTCCCATAAATGCTTTGAATGAACCATTAAAGAAATTTTTTTGTAAAAAAAGCAGAGGTCCAAAGAAAGCAACTATCGCAAAACCGATCTCATTATGCTTAACCCAAAAAATCTTAAATGTAACTCGTGAGTACATTTCAGAAAGAAAGAAAGAAAGTATATTAAATTCATAAATCGCCTTACTCTTTCATGACATAATTCAGATGTAATGTAAGTTTGAAGTTAAGTGGTCCAATAACGGCAACCTTACTTTATATTTTTTCCATGAGTTACATTCAATGTTACGCCAATCATTCAATACTTACCAGTTCGAAGTGCGTTTATCCAATGAAGACGTTCAGTGTGTCCACCAGCAACAAGGTACAATGTGTAGTCTGTGTTTTGTTCTGTGTAGCCCACCTGTGCATATTCTGTTACGTCAACACATAGAAATAGATGTAGGCAATGAAAATAGGACTAAATGAAGACACATAGCCACTATCCACAAATGCAAGAATAGATTTTTAAAAAAACAGACGAAAGGGCATGTCAAGCATGCACTAATTTAGGATTCCGTAGACGTTGAAAAAAACATTTTTAAAAATGAGTAGGTACCAAGTCTGATTACGTACTAATTTTTTTCTCTCATTTCTGGTTTTCGATTACTAGTTTAAGGTTATGTGCCAATTTCAACTCGGTAAGGTGTAAAGATATTGTAATAAATCCACTCTGACATACGGATAAATAGACAAATATGAAGAAACTACAAGGACTTCATTTCCGCCATTTTGGCTACGGAACACTAAAAACAGGAAGAAACAGGGAGAAAGCACATTATATAAACAACAGTTATCGTTTTATAATGTAAGAATACATGTGTGTGTGATTGTATTTGGAAATATTGAAAACATTGTAACATTTAAAATCGGACTCATCTTCATCTAATTTTCTTCTTAAGTTCCTTCTTTTTACGATACATGTGTTTATGCACCAAACAAGCGACCAGACTAACGACAAACAAGCTATGATTCACACATCTTTAGCCTTTTATTCACATTCATAGTTTTCGTGTACATACTCAATTTAAGGTATAATTATTTTAAATATTTCTTATTTCTATATACGCCTATATTGCGACCAGTTCTATACATTCGAATCACCAGTGTATACATACTTTCATGCTACATCTCTACAGGGGTGGACCGAAATTTTCCCCATGACTTTTTATATTCTCATCAGCTAACACAGCCACATGGACTAATGAGATCGTAGCATTGTGTACCCTTTTCAATAATCTTACCTAGATCAGCCTTGTGCTGATTTTTATTTGTTACTTAAATGACGTCATCCAGATGAAAACCATTAAATGCCAATCATTAGATGACTTTGCTGTACATTTTTGAAAATTATGTAAAGTAATAGGTGCTTGTTTGGCTTGATAAGTTTTTTAACTTACCAGGCCACTTAATAAAACGGGCCGAAGGTTGAGTATGGCCGAGATAACACTATCTACTACCTGCCAGCTATGTGAATTTCTAAGTAAGCCAGTCAGCTTTAATCGTTGTTCACTTAAAACTAACATTCCTTTCTTCAGTTTCAAATTCTGTACACTGACGAATTTCTTTATTATGCATTCTGGTCTGCTAGAATATTACATTTCCTTCACATATCATATTTCCACAATATTCATTTGATTTTAACTCAATTTCGGGGATATCCAGACCTCGCTACAGTACAATGAAGTTGTTGTAGTTGAGCCCACTACTGCGTAATGTATTGCCACTTTGGTAACTAGATGTACATACATACCTATCTTCACGCTGTATCCTTAACGGGGTAGTCAGAGAGGACAGAGTGCTAAAGGTCGCGATCCTTTGTTACATATTTATCCATTTTTAATAAAAAATATTGTCGCGTTATATTGTTTATGTAATTTCTGAACGCATTTTATGATTTTTTTACAAATGCAAACCGTACGCTTGTTACCTAACTTGCAGTCAGCATGCGACAGCCAAATATCGCGCGATATCTGCTTTCAACAAGAGAATTTGTATAATGTAATTTGTATAGGGGCGCTAAATCTACCGCGATGTGCATTTTACGGTCATGGCGCAATAGACACGCTATCGTCATACATGATACCAATTTTTTATTATAATTAGTCACCGGTCGCGCAATGATCGCGTGGCTGTCACTGTCTGCAAACTTTTAGGTAATAACCCCGCCGGTTTGCTTCCGCGCCGGCTGCATTTGTGTTCCCCTTCGTAATTATTTTTTCCCACTTAAGAAGTATATAATACTACAAGACAATCTTCAGAACTTTTATTTTACTGTAGCTATTTCTTTTTCAGACGCTTATAGTCCAGATTTTGTATCTTAGTGCATCCTTTTATTCTTTACGGCTTTACCGCTAATTTCTTATATGGCATCTGATTTTCCTTAGTACTTCTTACTAGTAATTCAAAAATTTGTTGTGGTTTTAGTCTGGGGAGATTAATACTTAGTTTAATAGTGCCATTCTCTGTTTTACATTGAAATTTACTTCGGTCGTTTTATATTACATTAGACAAGTTTCCTTGTAATTTCCCAAAGTGACAACCCACGATCGCCCTATTTCTTCGATTCTCTAGGTGCTCGAGGGGGGGTCTCGGTACGGTTCGGCTGCCTTCGTGACAGCACCAACACCAACGTACATTTCTATATCACAACATTTGAAAAAATATTCACATCGCATTGTTATTACTTAGATATGGTAGGTATTTAGCTCCAAATTTTGCTGTGATGAAGATATAAGTGTGGTTTAGATTCTGTTTTGTTTTTTTGTCTGATTTTTGGATTCTGTAGATGGATTCTGTATAATGTTGGCGTTTTTTATGTAATTTTCGTTGAATATTAGATTGTGGCAATCTTTAATCCTGATGTGAAGAGGCGTGCGGTCGGAGTTGATACCAGACGGAAATATTGGATGGCTGGTTTTTTACCACATACTTTCGCTCTGTAGATTTTCATCGTCAGTCTTTCATCACTCATTCTTTCTATGTGGCCGAACCATCTTAGCATTGCTTTCTTCACTTTTACAATAACACTGTCGTGCAAACCTGTCATACTGCGTATCTCTTCACTGCTTATTTTGTCCGCAAAGGTGACACCGCAGATATTTCTAAGAGATCGCATTTCTACTGCATTTATCTTATTTTCACTCGATTTCGGGTGTATCCAGGTCTCACTACCGTACAATCAAGTTGGAACCAACACCGCATTGTGTATGGCCATTTTGGCTAAGTTATTCACACTGCCAACTAATGTGGATAGAGCACCGTTCACTTTATTGCCAGCTGCTACCTGTCTCGCCACATCCAACTCGCATCTTCCATCCCTCGAAAACGCACTCCCAAGATATACAATTTCATTCACTTGTTCTAGACATTTTCCATTTACCCACATTTCACACTTTGTCTGTACGTCTTCCCTTTCAAACACCAGAACCTTAGTTTTGTTCACATTCATATTCAATCCTTTCACTTCACAGTTTCTTTCATGCACGTAACTAGTATCTGCAACTCCGCTTGTGATGGTGCTATAAGCACAGCATCGTCAGCGTACAAAAGGCAGTTTATCACTGTACCATCACATATCATATCACTCATACTACCTTTCAATGTCTGGAAGCAACTATCCAAATACAGCATGAATAGCCAGGAAAAATCACGCAGCCCTGTCTGACGCCTGAATAGACTTCGAACCAGGGCGACAAGACACCATCTATCCTTACACAGGCTTTGTGGCCCCGACATAATGACCTCACAACCTGCAACAAGCGGCCCTCCGTGCTATATTCAGGTAGAAGTTTCCATAATTTCTTTCGCACTAAACTATCGAATGCTTTTTCAAGATCCACGAAAGCGCAGAAAACTTTCCAAACTATGGCCAGAAACTTCTCCACGGTACCGTGAAGCGAGAAAATCTGATCCATACAACCCTTAACGTTCCTAAAACCACCTTGTGCCTTCCATAAATATCTTTCAGAAATGCCTTTCATACGTTCAGTCAATACCTTGATACAGACTTTACTTGCTAAACTAACCAAGCTGATGGCCTAACTAGACGACAACCTCATTAATTTATAAATCTAATATATGCATGTTCAATAGTTTCATATGTCAAGATATCCATATTTTTCTATACTATACCTCTATACTATACTATACCATGCCTTTTGTCAGAGAATATGTAGAAAAGAAGGCAGACTCCCGTCTCATGCGTAATGAAATTGCCTACTCTCGTCCGAACGAATAGGGTTATTTCGTTGGGCGCGAGATACGGAGAGCAACTCGTTTAGTTATACATTTAGTATGATATATAATAATAAAAAACAATGCATATGGATAAGTTTTTACTGTTTATTAAATTTTATTTCTTGTAGTTATGTTGAAGAATAACTCTGGATTCGAATAACTAAAATTATTTAGGCATCTAAGGACATTATAATCGTTCGTTTATGTGATTTAGACATTATGTATTTGTGATGATGTGAAGAACGAATTAAAGACAATCAGAAACGGTAGCATATTTGCGACGCGTGTGACCCCGACTGGCGCTAAAATAATTACCCATATTTATTTAAAATATTGCCGTTGTGTGCGTGCCACGGCGCGTACAAATTAGCGCGCGCACATACAAACTGCGTACGCTGGCTTTCTATGAAGACATCCTAGTCATCCTACTGTTATGTTTATACTGTGGTTCTGTGCAAGAGTCTCGTATGTCATAGAGCTATCTAATAGAGCATACCATCCGTGAACATAACGCCAGACATTAATGGCGGAAATAGAATAGAATTTCAAGTGGATTTTGTCACAATCGTATTCAGTTTTTAATTAATTGTAAGACCAGTTTAGCAGTTAAATACCAGTTTTAAGAGTTAACTAGCTTATTGTTGTAACCTACACAACATCAACTGCAAGACATAAAAAAATCTTCAAGTTACGGTACAGGCTCATAAATTCTCAAATCATAGAAAGCCAGCCAGAAGTTTGTCTCACTTGGCAAATTATGTATACATATAACTAGCTGATGCCCGCGACTTCGTCCGAGTTTCTATTTTTAAAATAGCCTATGTCCTTCCAGGATTCAAGCTATCTCCACACCCAATTTTATCGAAATCGGATGAACGGTATGGCAGTCCATAAAATAGGAACAAACATTGATTTTTATATATTAGATATATAAGTCAAAAGTTAATTATAGGCGGCAATATCGAAACTTATACTATTTCTTCACGCATTAACTTTATTGATATATTAATTGAATAAACAACCACGTATCAACCTTCTAACAATCCACTGCTGATTTTTATCATATTTTACATATTTTTTTTATTGAAACATTTCATGTTTCATTTAACATTCAACAATAGATTAAATTTAAATTTCTCCCGTGGTCCCATTGCGATTTGGGACATATTTACCAGTAGAATGTTAGTAAAAGTTAAGGTGACCCATATTGCTTCAATATTTATATTATGAACATAGATTTCTTATAATAAATACAAGATATTTACCTGAAAAGGATATCTATAAACAGGACTCTTTTCACCGTCACCGTCTGGTATCTGCTTGCTATTAAGTTCTCCCAACTGCGCTTGTTCCACAGTATGGATTGTATCAGTAGCGATGCGCCCGCGCTCCTTACGTTTCTGTAAAATATATTGAAATTAACTGACCGTCTCCGTTACATATATATTATGCTTTAAATCTAAAGGCCTCTTGTAGAATGTTGGTCTCGTAGTTAGAAAACTACAGTTTCATAGAGGATTATAGGGTTACACGATTAGTAAGTTTAATGAGTTCACTATTCTAATATTCTCCAATAGTAAGACTTGCCACTACTCATGTACAGGTTCCAAAAAAATTGGTATCTACCTACATATTAGTTAACAGATTAACAGAACGAAGGTTACACAAAATACATGAAGACCTTACTAATGTTATTGCTATATAGGTATTGTTACAATTGTTTGTATGTAATTAGCGTGCATTTTTACTATGAGTTTAAGCGGTTTTTAAACCTCTTCGTCAAAACATTTATATTAGAATTCAGAGAGAAAGCTTATTTAGATACGATCGGATCGGATTGAATATTGAAATCAAGAGCATTTTCTAGCGAACGGTTAGCGTTTCCGTAACAAACAGGAAATCAAACCAAAACGACGTCCTTATTCGAATCTGCCGTGAAATGGTAAACCGTAAACATATATTTATACAACCATAAGAATTAGCAATATTTATTTGTAATTTACTAATTAAAGAAAAGAGAACTTATTAAAAAGAAAGGTGATATTAATGGTATGGAAACCAGAGGTCGTGATAAATTGGTTATCTCAAAATTTAAATTACATACTTAAGTCAAATGTTTCATTTTTGAGTAAGTGCATTTGTTTTTATAAGAAAGTTCCTCAGGAAGTTACTCAATTAACAGAAACTAAATTTAGATTGGTTATAATACGTACAATCATAATACAAAAAAAAACGATTTCATTGAAGATAAAACAATAGTCTGGAAATGATCTTCTTTGCACATGCATTTACAGGCTTAAAGAATATTGTATTTTAATAAACCTTTTGTAAAATGAAGTTGAAAAAATGATACCTGACTGAGTTTCTTGTCGGTTCTTCTCAGTGTCCAAGTTTTCAATTTGAACCGAACTAAAGTAGATTTGACGTACAAAAATACCTTGTCATTGGGTTTACTTGAATAAATTGATTTTACTTTGACTTTGACTAACACAAACATGCCCTTATTTTATCTAAGCAAAATGAAATAAATCAATGCCGGACACGAATATTATTTTGCCGATTGTCTGTGTATATTAAATCTGTTCCTTTTATATCAACAAGTAGAATAACAATTGACAATGTTCTTACCTATGATCTATGACCGATATTGATCAATTTGATAACTTCAAAATTATCGCAAACGATTTTTTAATATTTAACAATAAACATACATGCATATAACAAAGACATATAATATACCTAAAACATACATAAAATACATATATACATAGCAGATACAATACAATACCTCAGAAACCTTTCGCTAAACTGAATCTAATAATAATATAGCTCATCTCATTTCGTATTATATTAAAAAATAATGGATTAAAAGTTTTAAGGATTTCAAACACTATGAAGTTTTGTGTTGTGTTTTGTGTTGCGCCAACTATATCACTGCTATTTTTACAAATATTGATAGTTTTTAAGTCTCTTTCTTAATCTCAGGATAATATTTCTGGAAATTAAAACTATGTAATAAAGTTTAACTTCTTCAATGGTGCATATTATTTTCTTTTAATAACCGATAAAGATACATTTAATAAACATAAAATTTCGGATAGCTGGATATCGGTGAAACTTTTACTGGGGCTATTTTTGATATAAAATGATAGAGCAATAATCTGTTATTCGATTGTTTGGCGAAATTTTGTAATGTAAGTAAATAGGTACATTAACACCTTCACCGATTGCTATCATTTAAAAAAAAGAATAACTCTTTTACAAAATGTGGTTTCCAAATAATTTTATGTTTGATAGGCAGATGACTAATAGAATCAGAATAGAAGTTCAAAAAGAACTCATTAAACAACAAACACGTCAGTAAAATGAAAAAGAGCTACTACAGATTGAAAGGGATGGCAAAAGAAACATGATGACAACAAGGACTCGTTAGACAACAAACACGTCAGTAAAATGAAAAAGCGCTAGATCTATACAGATTGAAACGGATGGCTAAAAAAACATGATGACAAGACCTGTGAATATACAAAGAAATGAGGTTTTCTCAAACAATTAGTGTACAGTTGGGAGTGCTCTCCATTAAAATGGCTCGCATAACGAGCAACTGCACGTGTATCGCACTGAGCATGACTATACATCCATTATATAGTAAAAGGGGATCGCTCGCCCTATATCGCAGGGCGTAATTGTAGAGTAGACACTAGGGTACTTGATTCATTATATTATGATTATTTATTTAAACGAATGTACTTCTCAATCTATTGTAAAAGTTACCTAATAAAATTATCTTCAGAACAGTTACCAACTGATCATTTTAAAAATGGTTGATAGCTGAGGGATAAATGAAAACAGTCGCTATAAGCGAAAACACATTGAATAGCAATGCTATCTACATAGTTACTGCGACTAAAAAACAGATTTATAGCACTATTTGCAATGCAAATGAAAAAAGCTTTAGTATACTAATTAAGACAACAAATACACCATTTTAGTCAGATTATTAAAGTAGTTTTGCGTTGATAGGTGCTGAAAAAGGAATATGCACAGATGCTGGCAATTAATTATAAGTTTAAATATCGTGCCATCTTATTTTGTACGATAACGACGATTAAAATCGGTCACAAATAAGCAGGCGTTATAAAAAAAGCTTTAGTATGACTTTTGTATATGACAAAAAGGCTTTTGACAAAAAGGATTTTGAATGAATGCTAATTACCAGAGCGATGGTTGAAAGTCAGGTTCGAGCGATCGGCAATGCCGGTGCGGAACTGCCGGGTGGCGCGCCGGGCGCGACACACCCAACCTGCGCGCATGCGCTTTCCTCTTCAAACCCCCACACATCAAAGACGAATATTGTAATATTCGCTATCCCTACAATGTAGCTTAGCGAAAATTCCTAATTTTGCTCTCTTAATTTATAATATACTAGCATTTACTTATTTGTTATTAAATAAATAGAGATTAGTGTGTGGCAGGTTAATATAGCAGTCTTTATTATTTCATTTAACGTACGTAATTACGAAATAGGTATACATAACCAAATATTGTTTATTAAGCATAGATTCTATAACATAGGTACATATTATTATATTACATATTATATTAAGTAGGAAATAATATCAAATATCAAATTACTTAGTAAAGAGACAACAAAAGCCGATGTGTTACAATATTTGTTACCTACTCATACGTATTAGGCAACTGTTGTTTATACTGTTATCCAATTACTGAAAGTTCATATAATACGGTGTGGGAGATGGGAGTTTAAAGCACACAAATCTCTTATACATTATAAATTATAATACTACAACGGTACAACCTCTTTTTAATATATGAAAATCTCATAAAATGTTGTTATTACTACGTTGTTCGAATTATTTTATTATTGCGCTTCCTTTTTGCTTTTAAATAAATAGAACTCAGCGAATCAAAATTGATACAGCCTCTATCAAAATGATAGAATTTTAAAGATTTAAGACAATGCAGCGTATAATATGTAAAATACATTACCATGTTTTTTTTTTATACTACGGAAAAGATGCAAGAGAAAACAGTCTACCTGATGATGGTAAGTGGATTGAGAGTCATGGATTAAATCGTCCAAGTCATTTAAGATTAAGAAATCACTTCAAATTTTAAATGCATTGGCAACTCTAAAAACCAAGATGCTGCACCTCTTCTTACCCTTCACACTAAAACGCAACAGTGCAAGACTCCAGTTTGGAGGCAGGATTAGTAAAATAGTAGCAGCGAACCGGACGGATACCGCTCAAGGTCCTATCATGGTCCTACTAACCGCAAATTTGTATTTAAATATACTGTACATAATACAACAACATTCATAAATATAAATATTGTAAAATAAATATTTATCGATTACTATAGTTGTTAAATATACTTAAAGCTAATATTCCGAAGCTCTCAACTATTCAACGTGACTGACTTCTAACCGATCACTCATTAATTTTAAATGTATTATTTCATTAAGTACTAGTCATTTGTTTCTTTAGTCGAGATTACTTCAAACAATGCCAGTAGTGGTTGAATTGATAAGATTTGTTATGAAGCCAGATTGCCTAAGTAGTAAAATTGCAGCAGTTACACTATTTTACCATATATCAATAATTAGGTACAGTGAATTAATACCAACAAAGGCCATTAGAATGTAGGAACAGAAAATGTATTATTAACAATTGAGACAAAAACGTTATTAACGATTTTACTGGACATTGTTGTCATAATTATAACAAATAATATTGCAAAATTCATCTACTCAGAGAGTCGCTACGTTTAATGTTGTTTTCTTTAGTAGAATTGTAAGAATATAACATATGACTTGGTGTAATACGTAATTAACAATTCAATCATGACTAATTAAATCGCAATGTTTTATTGTCCAACATCTACCGTTATTTTCATTGGATAACAACAATGGCTAAAACATAGAGAAAACTAAGAAAGATACCGTTGTTTCTGAATTTGTGAGGTTCATTTGTAAATCTTTATTTCGGGAATAGAAAAAAAATTGTAGAAATAGTATGTATCTCTACAAATTTTTTCTATTCCATAGAAAAAATCAAAGTATTTTGATTATGGCTATTAAATAATCGAAGAATAATAATAATAATACTTAATACTTCAGACAATTTTACATTTGCATACACAATTTTGTGTAACCCGTATTAGGGAAACAGCGTGAAGATGGATGTGTGTGTGTGACCCCAAACTAAACACTAGGCATGTACTATGTGTACCACCCAACGAGCTGGGGAGCCCCCAATACTCATACTCTCAAAGCCAATTCAGAAAAATTCGTTTTCTAAATCTGACAGAGTATTGAATCCGAGACCCCGGCTTGGAAGGCAGATGCTATGCCACCGTTCTAACGGGCCAATCATTTACATATATTGAGAAAAACAGAAACTAGCAAGCGAATGTCAAATGTCTCCAGATTTCGAATACTCATTTGTTGATACTTTAAATTCAAATATTATGAAGTAATAGAAGGTTAGGATCACAATATGTAGTGCTGTCCTTATATGTATTATAGTTTTTTTAACAAAACCAATATTAGTTTTATATTTCATTTCAAATTAAATTAGTCGACAAAATAGAAGAGCGAACTCTGAACTTCTGAACGCCAACGCCGAGTGGGCTGATCATCACTCAACATGATGGCGATAAGCGTATCTGCACATAATATAAGAATTACGCCCAGTTGCAAGAAAGTCTATTGAAGTGTTGCCCCCATAAAATTCTAAAAAAATAAATAATCAATGCTAGCTTTATTGATTACTAGTGGCACGTTCTGACTTCGCTCGGGTTGATACATAATATCATGGCCTATGTCCATCTGGAATAATATACCATTCGAATGGTGAAAGAATTGTTCAAATAGGTGCAGTGGTTCCGGAGATTACCCTCCACATATAAACAAACTTACAAAATCCGCTTTCTCTCTTTATAATATTAAGTTATTACAGCATTTCATGTTTTTTTTTATACTACAGAGAAGACAAATAAGTAGTGGACTGCTTGCTCGCTCGTGTTCAGAGGACCCGATGATAAGCGGACTGAGGCCAATGGAGATAATTTACAATATCAAAGATATTTGCAATTCAAGATTATGGTGTTGTGCCTCTAAAGCAGATTGGCAAAAGCCCCTGCAGTTTCAGTGTCACATGTAGAGTTTGCGTTCGTTAATAGAAATATCTTAAAAATATAAGTATATTAGATACGAATAAAATTAAATGTAATTACATATTTTTCCGAAATGGGATTTCACTGAAAAACTTGGCTAAACAATCTTCCGTATACATGTGAAGTACTAAATATAAAAAAAAATTGAGTAACAAAATGACTTAATATTATTCAGCAATTTATAAGTCTCTTTCTTTTTCAATTTATAATTATAAATATTGTAAATTGTAACAAACGAAATAGGTATCAATCCAATACCTACTTAAAACATAACTCACATGTTTAGTCACTGCATAGTATCGCAGCAATGTTCATAAAATGCTGTCTATGTAAGTAGGTACATAGACAGACAGAGTACCATGAAGTCCCATATTTATTATTATCCATCCACGTATTATGATTTTTAAGTCAATGCAGTATGTCTTTGAAGCCGACATAAATAAATTACAATCGAATCACAATTACGCTTTGAGGTACAAACTCTCCTACTTTGATTCTTTACGCACATTACAGTCAAGACTGTCGTTAGTCAGACTATCGCTCTATGAAAAGATATGCACACACGCACACTTCCGACAAAACGACGCATAGACAAAGTTGTATAATATCTACGCGAATAACTCCGCGACAAGTCTGACTAACGACTGTCTGCTTCTCTTTGTGCATGACCGCACAGATTAGAAACAAAACTGTCCAGTTCCTCCATCAGTGTCGTCGAAGCCAAAGTCAGAGCATTCGATTGATAATCTCGTCATGTTAACGGGCGAAGAACAAGTTGAAAAGTTAATCGACGAGGTCAAAAGCGACCGGCTATTTATAATAAATTAGCTTGAGAATATTCTGACACTAATTTAAAACAGAACGATTGGGAAGAAATCTCTCAAATAATCGTAGATTTCGAAAAACCCATCTTTCGAATGTCAAATGAAGACGAAATGTTGTATCTCTTGATATGTAATAAGATAAGGGTGATAATGATGATAAGGGGCTTGATCAATTTCAGTAAATTATCAAAGCTCAACATAGACATCCGAAGATATCCAAAAAACTTTCGTAGGTGGTTTCGTAATTTATTATACAGTGTATAAAATTTTCTTTTTATCAGTCTTGCACTGTGTATGGGGTGCACCCAGGATTTACGTCTTCGTCTTTGTACACGTGCACGTATACGTGACATGACACTAGAAAGCTTAGTGCAGCGTGCTCGGTGAACAATATTAGGTTAAAAATCTGTTTTGAACTAGACGTTGCGATTTAAGTGTACGCCATGTGATAGACATAACGATCTTATTTTAGTTATAAGACAAATTCGTGGTTAGACACATCTGACTAACGACAGTCTTGACTGTAATGGCGCAGGCCCTTAGTCATTGCTACAGACTAGTGTCATGTCAATTTATTGCATTTGCAGCTTGGCGTTTGCCGCATTTGCGTGTTAAAATGTTGCCAGGACATAATCGAAAAACGCATGATTATTTATTTTCTTTTACGTATTAAATGAAATACATTACTATTCTTAGTAACTTAACAATTAATCAGTATCACTAACGTGACTATGACTTCCCTATCATATACCTTTGTTGTAAATGTAATAAAATATTATGTTGTTATTGTGTAACATTAATATAATAAAATATAATTATTGTTGTTAATATTTGAATGAACAAACCACTATTATAATTATTGTATACTTAACTACAGAATATGGTAACTTCATTAGTTTTGCATAGGTTTTGCGTTTTGATATTGCTTCATTTACTGCAGATGTAACAATCTTTTTTTAAGATTTTTTTGTTTGTGCCGTTTTATAAAAAAAAAACCTAATCGGTTTAGAATAAACCATTGTATGTGCTTTATAAAATGTATATAATTTGTTTTACACACACTCCATAATTAAAACGACACTGAAACTGCCATTCTTATTTGCAGATACATTTTTTTGTGCAATATTTAATTATTAATATTGTTTAATGTCACATAATTATGTACACATCTTACCTTAAACACCTGTATTCTTTAATAAATCCTTCGCCGCAAAAAATACATACAAAAAATTCAATGTTAAACGTTATGTTATATTAACATAAATATATTATTAATATTGAATTACGCTAAAACTAGAATAATTATTTACTCCAAAATATTAGAATCTAACAATTTTCATTTTTTTAATTTAATTGTATCTCTATGTATCCATATAGAGACATTATGATTACGTTATTATTACGTGCGTTTTTACCAGGGGAAGGACATAGGCTACTTTTTTTTTAAATCTACTCCCAATAAGGTGAGAAGGCGGATAAAACATTGTATGGAAAATGCAAAACCGCTGAACCGATTATGGTGAAATTTGGTACGGAGACAGACTTTTTTATTAAAGAAGCATAGGCTACATTTTTAACAAAAATCTACCCCTAAAGGTGTGAAAAGGGGGATGAAACTTTGTATGGGAAAAGCTAAACCGCTGAAGAGATTAGGATGGAATTTGGTACAGGAATAGTATGTGCCCAAAAACAAATGTAGACTATTTTGTTTTTCAAAAAATGCCATTTGGTTTTTATATATGTGACATCATCATAAATCCAATATGGCGAATACTCCATAACGTTCGACACTAACCATATCGGTATCAAATGAAATGGAATACACAGAGGAAGGTTTCTTTATAATGTGACGTCATCATAAATCCAATATGGCGTATGCTCAATAACAGAAAATAATTTTTTTGTTCATCACCAACAATATGGGTATCAAAAGAAATGTAATACACAGGAGAAGGTTTGTGTATATGTGACGTCATCATAAATCCAAGATGGCGTATGCGTATATTATGACAAAGACGTTATTTTCATATCCGATATGGCGCATATTAATTTTTTAAATGAAATAACATGGGTATCATTTTTGAGGTTTCTCGGGGTGCTAATTACAAAAATGACGTCGACTTTCAAATCTAAGATGGCGGACATTACTTTTTTCTATAAATTAATATGGGCGTTATATTTGAGGCTTCTCGGGGTGCAGATTACGAAAACGACGTTGATTTTGAAATCGAAGATGGAGAACATTATTTATTGTAATTAAATGACATGGATGTCATTTTCAAGTTTGTTTGAGCTGCAGAAATCGAAAATAACGTAGATTTTGAAATCCAAGATGGCAGACATTATTTCTATACCTAAAGAGATGGAAAAGGGGAACTTTGTATGGGAAATGCTAGACTGGTGAACCGATTGTAATGTTTAGGTATACACTTTTTGAACAAAAAGACAGGTTACTTTTTACGAGAAATCTACCCATAAAGAGCTGGAAAGGAAACACTAACCCGGAAAAGTCAAGGAAAAGCTTTCCACGCGGACCAACTAGCGGGAACAGCTAATTAACATTAATATAGGTGCCTAAAGGATAAAATACGAACAATAAATGGGAAATATTTTTAAGTAAATTTATATATCCTACAAATGAATCTTTTTCAATTTCCATTTTACTATTAACAATTTTTTTATTTCTTCATGAAGGTTTTTTAACTTGGTACGCGTAATCTAATAAAGACAAGTTGCTGAAGGACAACATTTTTCAATTTTTCCCCTTTAGTTGTTTCCTTCATCTGGATGCATAAGCCCAGCTGTGGAAAGAAACACTTTGATGGTACTACCGCACGTTTAAGCACTTATATTTTAGAGATATTATCTTCTTCGATTGTGGGATGTATGGCCACAGATTAATTAGTTACTGCATGGCTTTACTGTGCTATTATTCTGTGAAACTGGCATCAATATACTATATCAATAGAACCAATACTATATTAATAGAACAACATTAGGACTCATCAAATAGTTATCAGGAGTCACGGTAATGGCCCCGCCAAGTAAAGCAAACCGCTACCATACCAAGGACCACCTTTTTCTAGAAGCTACTTCAAGCACTTATATTTCTATATGTAGGTATCTGTTACAAACAGGAAAAACCTAAAAATTACGTTAAAGATTATACTTAACACACTTAACTATATCCCAAGATACTGTTTTTTATTAAATATACTTAGGCAGTTATAGGTAGATATTTTTATATCTGCCATCAAAATTTTGCTGTTTCGTCAAACACTAACTAAAAAAAGATACATCTAGATACCCGTAATGAATCGTAATTATTATTATAGAAAATTATAATTATGAATATAACTAACTACATATTCGTCGACATACGATTATGGTATCAGTCAAGCTTAGTTTTTAAATAACTGTGAATGTATATAAACTTTATAATATACTTATATAACTATACAAAAACATTTCACAAATATCAATTTATAATTCGAAATTTCATTCCTGAACGTATCCTGCGTAATGTCAAGAATGTGGAATGAAAAATGAAATACCTATTATATACATAATTATACAGTTTTATAATGTAATATAGATGTAGTTTTTAAATTAAAAATTAAAACATTAATAATGTACATAATTAGATTTTTTATAGAATAATATATTATAATACACTAATTATTTTATATTTATAATTACTACCGCGGAAAGTGAATGTTTAGCAGTTTAAAAACCTTTGAATTTGCCGTGTAGTAATAGACTGTTTTATCTACTCGACAAAGTCATCAAATTGAAATTTCTATTGGTCTTTGTCATTTCTAAATTCAAAATTAAAAGATAAACGTACGGGATGCCAATCAGTAATCTTCGTATTTCGAACTAACGACGAGAATTGAAGAGCGACATGTGCCAAATAACAGTAAATAAAAATTAACTGCAATTTAAGGATGCGTAGTCAAACTTGGAACCCTTATGATTTGGTCTTGGATTTGGATTTTGGAATAAAAATTTTTAAGTCACTTCATAATTTGTGTTAATTGGTTTAAGTTAATTGGATTGGATAGACAAATACTAAGAAACATTTACTAAATGGTCGGGATGCCGATATCCAACTAAGATATTCCAAACAAACACAAATGACGAGAAATTGAGTTGTAAGCGAGTGCGATTATTTTATGACGGACTATGTCATTTAGTATCGATTTATGATTCGATAATAAATAAAACTAATACAGCGTCACAATAAACACAAGGTAGATTGTTAAACTGGTTGTATCCTACTATTTTTGCAATGGGAAGAAAGAAGTCTAATCCGCGGGGCTATTACCTAAAAATTTGCAGACAGCGACAGCCACGCGATCACTGCGCGACCGCTGATCAATTGTAATAAAAAATTAGTATGATATATGAAGATTGCGTATCTATTATTCTATGACTGTAAAATGCACTTTTCGCGGTAGATTTAGCGCCACTATACAAATTACATTACACGAATTCTCGTTTTGACAGCAGATATCGCGCGATATTGGCTGTCGCATGCTGACTGCAAGTTACGTAATAAGCGTGCCGGTTGGGATTTATAGTTGCAATGACTCACGTAAGCAACAAGGAGACATTGTTCAATTACTCAAAAAAATCAAGAGAATATTTTTACATAGTCAATTCGAATTATTATTTTTCGCGAACTAGATCAAAACTAATTCTAACTACATATTATAAATTCGAACGTTAGTTTGTCTTTCTTTCACATCCTTTCACCGTGAGAAAGTAAGTGATTCCCACGGGAAACTCGAGTTCAGCAGACGAAGTCGCGGGCGGTCGCTACTTAATAATAAACTGAAGTTAAAAATAAGTTATTGAAAGTTTTTCACTCAAAAATACTCAAAATCCTAATACACGGAGTCATACACTTATAAATCGTTCGCACCGACCTACCGACACACATTACTCATCAAGGACTTAAAATTCAATACTAAAATTGGAAAGAGTTTTTACTGCAAACTCCTAGAGCAAATGCTATCAATTATGTCAACATGTTGGAGGAGAGTATGCTGCCCCCTTTGCGAGTTGTGTATCCACAGCCAGAAATGCCCAGGGTGTTCTACGTGCACGATAACAGTAGAACACACACTGCAAGGATAACCAATGCCTGGTTCCTCCAACACTAGAGTTTCGCTTCGATGAGCTTGAACTCTGCATTACTAACGAGGGTAGTTTCTAATTTGCTTGATGAAGTTGCTTTTATTTTTATTTTTGTGATATTTAAATAAATGATCGGAAATTAACCAAACTTAATGTCTTTAATTTCTTATTATTTTTAGTTATGTCATGCATGACTTAGAAATAATTATGAAAGTAGCCTTATTTATTTCTTTGTGCATACATGCGGAAATACCCGTTCAAGGTTGGACCTTGAAACGAATACAAATTTGAATTTCAAAATTTGAACTGCCATCTCATCGTCTGCAATTCGTGTCATTCTATTTTCATCAATCGTGTTATCTCGTGATTGTATAATACGGCCATTTTAAAGTGATGGCCAACCTGCTAAACATTTCCTTTCCGTGATAGTACATACATATATCTGTGTGTCTAAATTAGTATAAATATATGTACATTAGTACATAATTATAATAATATGCATATACCTGTGTCCTTATATACATAAATGGATCGGATCGAACAGTCATAGAGGTTGGTGAAAATGTGGCAAATAAGAAAATAGATAAAGTATAAATATCTTAGTTTGATAAAAACGTTACTTATATGATTTTTAAGCAGTTCCCACAGGGAAAATATGTCTAGGAAGTCCCAAGAGACCACTTATGACAAAAAATTCCCATATGTGGGCGTCCAAGCAAAAAGGGTGCAGTGGTCGGCATTTAGTTTCAGCACAGTACAAGTAAGCAAGCAGTATTCTATCTCGGCAGTGTATTTGAGATAATTACCTACGGTCGGTAAACACGCAATAGGGCTGCCGACTTGGACTGACTGTTTTTCTTGGGTTACATATTTGATAATAGGTACTTTATTAAATTGTCATATTATCTTTTCATTTTATATTATTGCAAATTTCATAAGTTTTTATTTATATAATTCTACTAGTATTTTATTTCTAGTTTCAAAAGTTTGTGAATTGATATGGCGGAAATGGACAAAAAAATGCATTTTGTGTTTTTTTGTATGCGGTACAATTAAAAATCAGCAACAAAGTATCTACATCGTTATGATAATATATTTCCTACAAATGAGCAACACAGAAATATTTCCAGTTTCGATATAGATATATTCAAACATCAATACACTGTACAATATGCTCAAAAACTTGATTGACATAATATTTCGTCAGTATATGCGCGGGAGCGTCTCACACCGTACGACAACAATCGCGGCGCACTCGCGACTGTTGTATGCCGAGAAATGGCGAGATTTCGAGGCGCGTCGTTTGGGAGCGTTTGTATGAAGATAGAATACTATTTGCTTACTTGTACTGTGGTTTCAGAGATATACGCAGTTTTGTAAAGTTGGGTGAAAAGATGGCATTTCGCGATTTTAATTAATTATTTCTCAATTATCTACAAGTTCATATAGTAAATAACTTTATATGATATTTCTAAGTAGAAACAAACAAGTAGAAGTGTGTTTTTTTTCAATCAAACTTTTAAAATGCTTTTTCTCTAAAACAAGCTTTTTCAGAGTTTCAACTTTAAATATCTGATAAAAAAACATTAGTATGCCAGTTTTTCATTAGAATATTTTTTTAATCCTTATTATCAATTGGCTATTCTAAATTCCGAATCTAGTCTTAACTCAATACCCCACTACTGGACCCTTTTTGCTTGGACGCCCACATATGCAGCTTTTAACGAAATTAAGTAGGTAATCTATCAAGTAGTTCAAAATTTTATCCTATGCAATAAACATCTATAGTATAATTCAAATTTGAACTAACAACATATCAGCATAGTATATCATATTTAAGCAAGATGATAAATTTGTTTGAATTTACGATAGAAGTGTATTAGTAAACTTTTAAAATGCTTTTTCTCTAAAACAAGCTTTTTCAGAGTTTCAACTTTAAATATCTGATAAAAAAACATTAGTATGCCAGTTTTTCATTAGAATATTTTTTTAATCCTTATTATCAATTGGCTATTCTAAATTCCGAATCTAGTCTTAACTCAATACCCCACTACTGGACCCTTTTTGCTTGGACGCCCACATATGCAGCTTTTAACGAAATTAAGTAGGTAATCTATCAAGTAGTTCAAAATTTTATCCTATGCAATAAACATCTATAGTATAATTCAAATTTGAACTAACAACATATCAGCATAGTATATCATATTTAAGCAAGATGATAAATTTGTTTGAATTTACGATAGAAGTGTATTAGTGCTAACCAAAACGAAACATGTATTTTCAAATTACTTGTATAGGTATTAGATTCATTGCAATAACTTAATGAGTTAATCAAAATATTATTTGATTGCTATTATTGCTATCTAACCCTGTTTCCCTATTGTAATTTATTTTAAATCGCATGGAATATCATTAAAATTCTACGTTTTGTACATTATTATGTGATAAAACAGCCAAGCAGTGTTTTTCTTCCGAGTTGATTTATGAATATTGTTATTTCGAAACTTATTTATGTAATATATTACTAAAGCATAGTGCAGGTAGTTATATTACTGAGGGATAGTATAACTTTCTATTAATGAAAGAATATTCAGAATTGGTTCAGTAGTTCTGAGATTTTCCCCTTCATACAAACTTTAATACCTTTTTATAGTAGGTATTAGTATAGATTAAATAATTACAACAGGTGTTCAACTTTACTACCTTTCATTCATAGAAACAATCGAAATTGTATAAAACATCTCTATGTGCCGAAAAGCATTACGAGTGTTTTTAAGTAAGCCATCACAACTGTGATTTTCTGGCAGTTGTTCTTGTCCATCTGGTACACCACCTCTTTACAGATATCTAATTCAATTTTCCTAATAACCCCATACAAAAATCAGGAGGAACAAAATACAAGAAGAAGCCATAACTGGTGTCAATGTTCCCTTTATCTAAACCTCAGATTTTTTTATAAATGCACGATGTGAAAGAAATGAGTAAAGTCCGGTAGTTGGCTCGGCTACGCAAATGCAATTGCCTACAATGTTTACGTGTTACTTGTTTTCTCTATTGTAAAACAAAATTATTATTTTGAACTGACTTTTTTGTTGCTTTCTTTTAGATTCATTACTAGACTAGTGTTAAGAATTAAGATAATCTACCAATACACTACTCGATGACCATAAATTCCATCTCATACTAGAAACTGATAATAATTAATATAATAGGTAATAATAAAAATGGAAGTTCGAAAATCCTAAATCCAGGATCTTTTAGATAAAAATAGTCATAACTTTTTAATTAAATAAGAATCATCCAATGAGCCTTATTTCATAAGAATCTGCATAAAACAAGCAATTTGTGGATATGTGGTTATTTCTCCATAAGTACCTCTTATATTTTTTCTTCATCATAATCACTAAAACTTGTCAGAAAGTTTTTGTTCTTACACTTTTTTCTTATTTGACACATTCATCAGCTGCATTAAAAGTAGTAAAAGAAAGGGGTATCCTACAGCTTACAAAGTAGTGAAAACAATGCAGTTGATAAGTTCATTAAATAATTGATTATTTTCATTGGAGCACTACATAGCCTAACAAAAAATTACGAAAATTCGTAACTTTTTTTATGAACCATTAATGTAAGCTCTGACCAAACGAACAGGGCTGAATAGCTACCCCTCAAGGGAAGCTGACGGCCCGTCTGCAGCCTTGCGGACGTCCCTACTTACAATCTACATCTACCATAAATGTAGAAATTGCATTCATGGTAATTATAATGTTAGAAAATGTCCTGCACTCCACCACATTCAATTTGATGATACTTTTAGGAACACCAAGTATAGTTACCTATACACAAGAGTGACTGTAGTATTACACTAAAAGTTCCTTAATAAATAATATTTGATTTTTAAAACAAAATGCACTACATACTTTCTGTAATCGTGCAATTAACAGAATGTGTGGAACTTAAGTTGTTTTCGTTTCATTTATTATAATATGTCATTATTTATCCCTTTATGTTGGGATAAGTATTTGACCTTGAATTGTAATTTACAAACCAGTTTAATTACTAAACAAATAAATACTTACTTCACCATCAGAATCATAATAAATAAGAGCTTGACGAGTGAGAACTACCCAGCGTTCTTTGTAGTTAACAGGAGTAAACAACTTCTTATTCTGGGATCTCTTCACCATAAAAGTCTGACATACTACATCATCTTCATCTCTTGCAGCCATTTTAAAACTGGAAATAGAAATATAAAACTTTAAAGTTTCGCTTCTGCATTTTAATCCATATACTATATTTGGGCTTTAGGAATCTTCCTGTGTAAACTAAATTATAAAAAGCAAACATTTTTCATATGCTTTTATGCTGGTCTGGAAGAGGAAGACAAACAGAATATTCCAATTGCTTATGTATTAAAAGCTACCTTGTAGAAGTAATTGAGCTAAATTTAAAGTTGAACTGATGAGTTAGTGGCCTGTAAGTGGTCACTACTATATGCTACCTCTTGCCATCTTTAAGCCCACCTATTGTAAGGTATGATTATGTTATGATTTGATTTTCTGCCAGCCTTCAAAACGAGTCTTGTATTTAGATTTTTTCAAATTACACTAAATTCAATGTACTTATTACAACTACTAATGTGATACTATTAGCATAATTGCAATAATAAAAATATTTTAATACATGTTACACATATGTTACACGCTATCTTTGGCTATTCAAAAGTTATGATAATTTATTGTTTTTTTTAATCAGATTATTACTTTTTCTGGAGGTAGTAAGAGAATATGCCTTTCTTTAGTACTATATTACTCTAAACAACTGCTGAAGTGTTCTTTCAGGATAAAATGTACTGTATGTGAATGTAATGTAAATATACACAAAAGTTACATGTTTTGTGCAAATTCTAGTAAAACAATGATAGTTGGTTATTCTCTTTAATTAATATCATACAAGTACTTTCATAAAAAAAATGTAAGTAGCATGAGTAAACATTTACTTTCAGTCTGATGACTTGTCCAATCAAGTGGTAGATTATCTGAACTCTATTCTGGTGATGAATCTAATAGAAAACTAATCCAATTATCCTTATTTCACTGGGATCTGCATAAAATGTGCAACATTTTCGATACTTCCTTCTACACATCTCTCTAATATATTTTTTATGAGAATCACTTAAAACTTGAGTAACATTAAACATTTCTGCCAGACTCAAGTATTTCTAATATAAAATCTTTTTCTTATTAGACACATGTTTACCAATGGCATGCATTCCAAAGAAACAAACACTGTTTACCTTGGCAATATAATACTTCAATAAAGTAAAAAAATAAATCAAAATTAGAAACATAACTTGAGATTAACATTGTGTTTCTACTTGTAAATCGTTTGATTTATTTTTTACTTTAATTAGCATATTGATTGTTAGGGTAGACCATGTCCATTTGTCTCTATGGAATGCACGCCACTGATCTTCACTAGCTACATAAAAATATTACTAAAAGAAAAGCTCATCTTACAACTAAGAAATAAAAGTAAGTTGACATAATATAACAAACTTTCAATTTAAACACAAAAAATTTTATAGGGAATTTATTTTTAAATATATTAGGGATACAGCGTGAAGATATGTACGTATGTATAAAAAAAATTCTTTTCAAATATTGAACAGTCAAAGACAGGATCATTATTTGCATGGTTCAAATGTTTTCCAAATGACCTCCTCTGTAGCCCTGTTTGATTTGATCCTAAGTATTCAAAGTAAAAAATCCAAAATTTTACTAACTTCTAAATTCATAAATATTTTTTAATACAAGCATACGAAAAGTGAATTTTATAGATCAAACTATCTTTAATTATACAGGTAGGTACAACAAAACAAAAAAGTCTTAACTAAGTGCGTAATCCTGTCGCTTGCATACATATATTTATATTAAAAGAAATACAAGTAATAAAATAATAAATAGAAATACATCATAATCTGTATCAGTTAAGAGCTAGAATCATAAATAATATCAAAAAACTAAACAAACTTCATAACTACTTACATCAATACTTATCCATAACGAAAATGAAAGTGAAGTTGATTTTTATTATTATTTATGTCGTGTAAATCTTTCTCAAATTCTTTAAAATTGAATTAAAACCAAAATGTACAAATAACACGTTTTAAAGTAACAAGAAATGTAATGATACCTGGCGACAATACACAGAAAACAGAAAACTCTAATTTGTCATACAGTGACAGTACACTTGACAATTGAGTTTTTTTTTTTATAATTCTTAAGGCACTGGTAACGAGACCTTTAGCCTAAGACGTAACTTCTAGAGAAACACTAAATTCCCTAACACTCCTCCAGTAAAGTGATAGTAGGCTTTACTGAAGTTAAAAAAAAATTCTTGGAAGACCGTGAAAACTTTAGCTACACATGTTTATTTAGATCTACTCCATTCTTTTCACTTACACAGAACTTTAAAATACAATATACTATCACTGTTGTACTTAAAATTCCTAAAAATATAAAAAATAAAAATCTAAATAATATGACAACCTCCCTTTTCCTGTTCCCGCCAAAAAGTCACAATTGACAGTTAAGTTTTTAGTAGTAGAACGATTCTCCACTCAAGAGGTAAAATAGAGATCTTAGCTCACACAACCGACTTCTTCAGTAATAAATAAATTTTTCGAATTATTTCATCAAAATGTCGACGTAATACATTTTAGATGTTTCTTGGAGTTTCTGGCGACAAATACAAATTTTCTAATAGGATCCGCTGAGATAGACTAAGCCACTAAATAAACCGAATGAAATCCGTTCCTCCCCATTGTAGGAATGTGGGAAAGATATCATCTAATCCTACTGCCTTAAACGTCTGAAAGCTGTCGATTGCCGAGTGTACTCTATCTTGAGTAACAACTGTCTGTGCGACTTTCCAACAGTTCGCTGTTCGCTGTAGGTATTATAGGAGTCATCCCAAACGATGTTCTCTATAAATTTACATCCGGGGAATTGCGTCTGCAACAATAACTCTTTCACCTCCCAAGTGGAACTTGTGATGGTGCCGTCTGGTCTACGTAAATAACCTAGACCGTGCTTACCCTGATTAGAGAGTATTTTATGTACTCTATTTGCTTGTTCGTTGGATTCGATACCTTCACAAAATTGTTTCCAGGCTTTAGATTTCCTGTAACGTAGACATTTTTCGTATCTGGGTTGGGCCATTTTATAGTTGTCCCAATCCAGATTGCTGCCTGTATTAATTGCTCTGTTCCATAATTTTATGATTTTCCTTCTGAGCCTTTCGAGTTCAGGTCCCCACCAAGTTTGACTGCGCTTTTCATTTGAGGGGGGATTGATTAATGGACAGGCAGTTTCATAACATTCTGTCATAGCTTTTGTTAAGAAGTTGACATGTTGTTCAATTAATTGTGTCTGAGAAACATCTGCATCGCTACAAGGGAACTCGTCACGTACATCTCCAATTAAAATAGTCGTAGGAATTAATATAAGACATGAGATGTAAACGACAGCTCTATGGCGTTAACACGCCACACAGTACCAATATATCATCTACCACATAGTCCGCAGTATTATTTACCATCATGAAGAAGCCTGAGCAGAAGTACCGCAACAGTGGTGATCCCGACACATGTCACGCAAGCGAAGATCCGACGTTCGTCACGCAACCGAAGTACAAACATCGGAAACCTCAAGTAAAAAGTTAAAATAATACTGTTTCATTCACGCTGCATCGCTTGCATCTCATCATCAAACGTCTGTCACATCATTACTGCCTTCCCAGAAGCGGATCTCACCTGTACTAACAGAAGAGTAGCATCATAGGAAACGTTAAGTTTATCATACCTATACAACAACATAAAAAACCTACATTATAACACAGAAGACAAGGTAATAGCTGTCATATAAATCATGACGCAAAACTTAATGTAAAATACACATCAAAAACGACTAAGCAACATGTACGATTTTGAACTTTTGAACGATTTTTACTATTGTAATATATTTGTTTCCTTTATAAATAATAACTAAACATTTTTGACGCATTAGTGACTAAAGCAACAAAATCCTTCATTCAATTGTTCATTTAATCACAGTAATTAACAACATGTGTACCATAACAAACGTAGTATAAAATAAAGTTAAAACGAAATTAAACTTTTCATGTTTTACAAAATTAAATAACGACATTTTTTTAATTATTTGGTAATTAAATACAAAGTGTGACCACCTCTGTTGTTTAAAACTTGTCCGCAGTGATTTTTCATTGAATTTATAAGATTGTTTATCTGATCCTGCGGGAATCGGTCCCAATGGAATTTTAACAAGTCTTTCAGTTGTTGGGTTGTCGACACTCCGTCCAGGTTCTCTAGAACATGTATCTGGAGCATGTCCCATGCGTGCTTGATAGGATTGAGGTCAGGCGATTGTGCAGACCACGGCAATATCTGGATATTTTCCATTGCCAAGTACTCTCTGGTCCATCGAGCTGTGTGTGAACGCGCATTGTCATGCATCAGTATGAAATCTGAGCTAAGACTTTGTGCAAATGGGTGAACATAAGGCCCGAGGACATCTTCAACGTAACTTTCAGCATTCATATTGCCATCTACAAAAACGAGCTCAGTTCGTTTGTTCTTCATAATACTAACCCATACCATCACTGTGGAGCCACTGTAAGGGTGCACTTTCTAAACGAATCTCAGCCGTTCAGCATTTCCAGGACGACGATATACTCTTACCCTTCTCGTATCAGGCCTAAATCCAAACTGGGACTCATCACAAAATAAAATTTTATCCCATTGCTCCTGGGTCCATGTCAAGTGTTCCCTGCACCATTCGTTTCGACGGGCGCGAATTCCATGGCGTGGGCACCTAATTGGGCGACGTAATCGTAGGCCGTATTCAAGCAGCCTATTTCTCACGGTTTGGTGGCTAACAACAACACCGTTTGAGAATTGTAGCTTTAAACCTATCTCCCGGGCGGTTAACATTGGCTGACGTCTTGCAGTCAGTTGTATGTATCGGTCCTGTCGAGTAGTTGTATTCCTTCCACGTCCTGGGTGCTGCTCAGCAGGATTCCCTGTATTAATGTAACGCTGCCAAAGGCGACAAATCACGCTCCTATTGACACCAAAATGTCGAGACACTTGGGACTGTTTTCTTCCCGCTTGTAGCATTCTTACAGCTCTCTGCATTACATCAGCAGTCTAATGGCGTCGCTCCATAACATAAAAAATGACTCGCCACTCAATTTTTTCAAAAATTGTGTAAATATCTCAAAATTATAAAAGTGCAATAAATACCAAATTTATCAAGCAACGAAAACACATGAAATCGGGAAAAATTAATTAGCTTTTATGTTAATGAAAACAAAACACAACCGAAAAGGTTCTATTTTTAAAATCAGCCAGTATATGTTTTCGAGAACAAAAAAGATTGTATACCAACCTACTTTTCTAAGAAAAAAATAAAGTATCAATTAATAAAACATGCAGTTTCTGTAAATGATGCCTGTTACTTAGACTTTTTTAATGTGTGTATAAATGCAATTTCTGTTAGGACTGCGCATCTAGCATAAAAATTCAACTACAAATATCGACAATACGCAACAAATACAATGATATCCGACGCTGCATTCGCCGTCACTTCTAAGTCAAGGTCAAAAACCTGGCCACTAAATATAAAAAATATGTTCAAAAAAGAAGAGAATAGGTGAATCACCATGTGCATGGAGACATTCTTGAGAAAAATGAAAATTAGAATCAACGCAGAACACGCGGAACTATTTGCCAATAACCTAATCAACTCCCTTATTATTATAACCAACCGAAAAAGTGGTATAAAAAGGTTGATACTTAGGTTAATAAACACAAACAATGTATAAAACATGTGCAACATGTGCGACATGTGCATCGGAAAGTTATTCGCTGCACACGACTGATCGTCGATACATATGCGAAAAAAGTACGATTGGCGCGATGGCAAGTAAACAAATGGAAAAATAAATACCATTGATAAATGTGATTTTTTAAACAAAGCTAGATTTCTTCCGTACGGTTCGGTTCGGTTCGGTTCAGCTGAACAAAAAAAAAACAACAATTATAAACGAGTACTTAAGCGAGACTCAAATTAGAATGTATAACGCTGTATCACGTGTTTTTCCTGAAAATAACTGTCGCACCATCACTCAAGACGTCGCAACAATATATCAATGCCTACACCGCTTTATTTTTGCGAACACGACAAAACGATGAGCAGTACTTAAGTGCATCCTAATCTTTTTATTAATATAATTTAAGAATCGATGTTATTTAAATCAATATTATACTTTATTATAGTACATACAAACGTTAATATTTACAAACTTATAACTATATAAACCAATTAATTTAAATCAATTAAATATTGCAGACGATTATATATTTAGCTATAATTTTATATAGAATAAATAAAAAAATTATTAAGGGAAGTACTGTGCCAGATATTACTCTGACACAGCAAATCGTGACCTTGTGCGAGATTTACAAATTAAATATCTGCATCGCTGCAAGGGGACTTGTCTTATACATCTCCAATATAAATAGTCGTAAGAATTAGTATAAGACATGAGATGTAAACGACAGCTCTATGGCGTTAACATGCCGCAGTATCTACAAAATTGAGCAGTATTATTTACTAACATGAAGAAGCCCGAGAAGAAATACTACAATCAGGGCCGGACCGTGAGTTTAGGGGGCCCTGGGCTAATACTACTTAGGGGCCCACCTAATTACTCAAAGTATAAGGAAAAAATAAAACAATAAAATATTTGATTTATATTATAATATATTATCCCTTAGTGTTTGTTTTTTTAAGCAGTTATCCACAACTCTAGAAAATTAAGTAAATGTACTGTCGTCTGTAAAAAATCGAAATCCCCGTTCTGTTTGATAGAGATGCATACCGGGAGTTCAGGGTTGCTAACCCGTAGGCGGCCATTACACATTCAATTTGGATCACGATCCGCTACATTCCTACAAAACTCTGTTTCTTTCTATCTTACTAGTTATAAATAATTAAAAATACTAAATAAAAATGATAAATAATGGTACTTATAAATAATTCTAGCAAGATAGAAAGAGACAGAGTCTGAGAGGGAAACAGCGGAGCACGATCGAGATCGAATGAATGTGTAATGGCAGCTGAAGATTTTAACTGTCAGTTCGAAGTACCAACACCTGAACGTAAATGAATTGAATAGGTTTGATTAATCGCAGGATTCGCAGGACTGCAAACCTTACGATCTGTTTAATTTAATAAAATTATCGATTTTTTAGCATTATCGTCTATTTTTGACTTTGACTTGACTTAGCTGGGGGCCCCTTGAATCCACGGGGCCCTGGGCTGAAGGCCAAAAAGCCATATGGTAGATCCGGCCCTGACTACAATACAAGGTCGAATGCCTCTGTCGAACGAGGCTTGTAAAGGCGGTGGATTTCACGCGCCGGGAGGTTTTACGACTTAAGGTCGCCGAGAATGAGCTCTTTCGGAAGCTCCTTGGGCAGGCCGCGGATGATCACACGGAGTTAGTGCTCCTCCGGGAATGCATAGGTGTGCAAACTTATGCGGTCCGAGCGTAGAAGCGCCGTGAGCTCGCGATGGTCAGCCGGGGTTGGTATCTGCACCTTGATGCTTTGTACAGTGTTGCAGGCAGACGTGAACTTGATACGACGCCTTCTCTTGTATGAACACCGGCGGCGGTATTTTAATTTTATCGGCCTGAGGGGCTGGGGTGGTCTGTGAGGCAGGCGCTTGTAGGTTAGCCTGAGGGGCCGCAAAAGCTCCGGAAGCCTGAGGGGCAGCCTTCATCGTTTTTGCTGGCTGGCTGGGCTGGATGTGTCCCCTTCCTTCAGAGAATTCACTCGCTTCCTCTTGGCCACTAAGCGTCATTCGGCGCTCTCAGTGGCCTCGTCCTCCAAAGAGGAGGAAAGAGCTACGTCCATCTCCTCTAGGGAGTCCAAAGCCTCCATTGGGTCAGGAGAAGCGGGCGAATCGCTAATGGAGACCGGCTTCGTCAGTTCGCGTTTCAGTTCAGTTCAGTAATTGCCGACAAGGTGAGTAAGGAGACCTCCCTGCCGGGGATAGGCAGGGGGGAGAGAGTGACTACTTCTAATTGAAGTCGTGTATTTCATAGAAATACTCAGTGCGCAATGGAAATTGCACGCCGAGTTGCAACACGTGATTATTACTCAGAAACAGAAACGCTCGGTTCCGCAACGAAAATTGTATTCCGAGTTGGCGTGTCGAACGGGAGGCAGCGCGACCGCGAGGCGGAAGACCGGTCGAGGGACGGCGCTGCAGGGAGCGCGGGCGCGATGTGAACACAGTAATTCACTGCGCACGTTGCACAGTGAATACAGAGATGACAGCGCAACGCAGGCGCTGAGAATTGGGGAACTATACGGTGAGATAAGCGAGCGGGCAAGTGATGTGTGCCTCCCGTACGGTGGCCGGAGTGGAGTCATCTGACTAAGTGTGGACCGTTCTAATTGTACCGTGTTTTTTTTTTTGGTTTCTGAGAGGCGAAATTAAACCCCCGCGGGCTACCCAGCCGGACTCTACGCCGACTGGGGAGTGTCGGACTCGAACCGACTAAACAAAACCCCTCTTTGCTGTTAGCCCTAGTGGCTTTTACAGCGTCACAGGTCGCGTTGGGGCGAGCGCTGAAGGCACCCTGCCAGATGGTCGACCGCCTGAGGGTTCCTCCAGCCGAGGGATGCCTCGTATGGAGGGCGGACCTCGAGCTCAAGGCGTCGCCAAGGGAGCTTTCCGCACCTGCGTGCATCTTAACGGGCTTCCTATTCGGGTGAGGGCCGGGCCTCTAGCGGACCCGGCCGGCAAACCGTGTTTATTTCTTAACTTATTCCCATACATATACAAATAAACATGAACGCAACTAGCGCTAATCCTAGCTATACAGGGTTATTTTAAAATACTAATAACCTCTTAGTATTTTGTACTAAACAATATCTCCAATAACGTTTGTTTTACGATTTTCAAAAATTCATAAGGTTTTTCTTTCAAACAAAAATAAAAATGCATTAAATGTTTCTGTTAATGGCACCTATTCTATTCAGTCGCTAAAGTGGTACACGCACAGCGCGGCGCTTGCGCCCGGTGCGCTTGCACTGCACCATTGGAAATACTAATAATAATAATAATAATAGATTAATTACCTTTCAGACAGTAGAACAAAATTTAGCAAATATTTTTTGAGGAACATATTGAGTTTTGAAAAAAGTCGTAGAACAAAAGTTGTTAGGTATGTTGACAGGAATTTTGCACTAAGAGGTTATTAGTATTTTTAAATTAATCCTGTATACAATCAACTATTTCTGTGTCTTGCAAAGGTCTATAGTAACTGTGCTAACTCCTTGATGCTAACTATAACTATATTTTCGTCTCTTTTTCACATTGAGTTTGTCTCACTCACAATATACGTATTCACAACTAGCGGTGTCTTTGGATATAATTCACTACACTTTTCATGTGCACTTCACAACGTTTGTTGCTGCAACCGTCCGTAACAGTGGGATTAGATGAAATTTGAAATTAAACTAATATAAACATTCGTTTTTAATTTATTTAGAGCGAGATCATTTATACGCTTTAACCACCTCCGAAATTGTTTTTCACTTCTTGAAAAGACGTAAAGTTGAATTTCAAGTTCGGAGCTTGTACATGCAACCACAGATGAAACACTTATCCGACATCTACAGATATATAAAAGTTTCACGCATGAACAAACACTCACTAGGAATTGCTTGATTATAACACATTACCTATAATACGATCACTTGTTTACAAAATAGGCATGGCAATCTGAGATCGATTAATCGAAAAATCGATATTTTGAGGTCCAAATATTTTTTTCTTTTTATCGATCTTGAGCAGTGAATCCATCAAGTGAATCAGATGCACAAACTTTCCGATGTAGGACAGCTAAAAATCTAGTTTCCATTATGTTTCTGTATTGGTAACAACGCAATTATAAAATAAAATAGAAAAATTAGCGCGGAATTTTGTTTTAATAGATTACACATACTGTATCTATTGAGTATCTACAACAGAAAGCACGATTCACAGGTATTCTCCTTTGCCAAGATGTAAATAAAAAAATAGCCACCGGACAATAAAAACTAGTTTTGAATCTATTTGTTACCATTTCCATAATAGAATTCACTGCGATAAGTGCTCCGCGAAATATGTCGTCTTATACCGACAGGACATACAACGAAAAATCCACCACATTCAATCTAGCCAAGGACGAATTATACAGATTTCATAAATAATATAATTTTTCAGAATCGTATTACTAAATCGATTTACCGAACTCATGATTACGTGTTTTGATTCATTCAAATATGTTGCAATAACTTGTTCATCATTATAGAAAGTCATATCGTAATATTTGTCATACAATAATGAACCTTGAATTGGGTTAAATTAGTACCATACAGTTTTTAGTCAACACAATAACAAAAATTATAGTTTTAAAAAACTAAACAAGCTTTAAAGGGAAAATGCTTCATAGCATTTGTTAAAAATATTTTATTGGTAGCTATTGATAAAAGTGGAGTTATCAAAATAATATAGTAAAAAATACCCCATGCTTTTTACAATAAAATCATTTTTTTTGTCAATCACTTAATTTTCTTATTTTTAAACATAGTAAAAGCATTTAATTATATTTAGTGAAATTTTTACCACTACTAAACAAAATCTTAATAGATGAACATTATTTACTTTTTAGTTCGGTTTCCCTTTAAAGTGTGTTTTTTAACTATTTTTACACTAATTTTTTTTTATATAAAAATGTTAAACGGTCTTCGTTCTTGTTTCATTTTGTTATTGGTGATAAGTGATAACTGACAGTACAAAAAAAAAATAATAGATATTATTTTGCATACAATATGAAATATTATGTTTTAACAGTAAATATTATTGTGTGTTACATACCTACAAAGTAGGAGCACATCAAACAGACGACAACAACCCCAATGTAATTTTTGCTTCATCAGTATTGAAGGAGGAACATTTGAACCCAAATACCTAACAATAAGTGAAGTTGGCAGCCCAACTGCTAAGTCATTCATTGCTGCAGCGATGTTTGCGTAAATATATTAAGGTAATTAAAATTTCAATTGATAATAATTCACGAATAAAATAAATAGTATATACCTTTTTAATTTTGAAATAATATGTAGGTATCTTTGTACGCTAACATTGTCTTGTCTTTTATGTGTATGTACATACAATGTGTAAATAAATTAATATAAACAAAAGAGAAAAGCTTTTTACATACAAGTAGTATTTTATTTACTGTATGATACCGATTACATACATTTAGTAATACACTCATTATTTTGTTTTGCAGATGAATTAACCATTGAAGCAATCATTTCAAATATATTTGATTTGGACGACTGTAGTACGCCAAATTTTGTGAAGAGGCCAAGAAACCGTCTCCTCACTTATGCTTGTTTAAATATAATAGTACGTAAGTGAAAAAAATAAGCAAATTGTGTGAATATTCAGAAGAAACTTTTCTGATTTCATGTATAACTTATCTGAATTGCGAAATTGGTTTCGGATGGATCACATGGATTTGAAATGTTGTTTTCTTCTCTTTATTTCGGTATAATCGAAAAAAAACATACAACTATCTTGAATATTTTAGTTTCTTTAAATATTGTCTAATGTTTAAGTTTCTTTAAACATTAAAAAAAATATTTTCTTTACTTAAATATACTTTCTTTAAAATTACTAAATTTCCGTCTTCTAAAGATAAAAATACTTTGATTTATCATCAGTAAACAATGATATTGTAATACAACTCAGTAAATAAATTTATATTTTTTCATTATTATGACATTTGTAAAAATATATGTCTAATTAAATTTATTGTTCATATTACTTTCGTGTTGTAGAATTGAGATAAATTGTCGACTTTATCATTTTCCCAAGGAGGATTCAAGGAATTTTCACAAATATTATCAGATATTGAAAAATTCAGATTAAAATATTCACTGAATGAATACTATTGTCTGTCCCTAAATGTATAAAACTTTCCGAGATTCTGTCTACATTGATTACTGTAATTTTATAGTATTATTTTGTTATAACTTCATCTATTTATCACGCACAATTAAATAAAAGAGTTGATGCTTTCACTTTTTACTGCAGTCTTTTTTATTTATATTATATAATGTTTTCTTACAATGTTACATTACATTTCTTGCCTAAATGTCAATAATAAATATTTTTTAAATATTTAGGGCGTGTGTATACCAGATCTAATGTCAACTGATTGATTTTGAACCCGCGATACGGCGGTGTGTAAGATTTTAAATAAAACTGCATGTCTTAATTATTCTTTTACTGTAAAAATTATCTTACACATCATCGTCACGCTGGTTTTAAGTCAGCCAGTTGACATTCGACCTGGTGTGCGCGCGCTGTGGATAATTGCAAATTTATATTTCCCGCTTCTTTTACAAATTACAAGATGGCGTAAGCGGCAAAAATTGTCTCGTTTTTTTATGTGGTTGTTATTCTTCTCCTTGGAGTATATATGTTCTGTGCGACACATACTCTTACCAATTTGTGGATACTAGTTGTCAGTATAATACTGCTGTCCCACGAAAATATTTTTTTAGTCGCTTAGCCTCCTACTATTTCATTACTATTTCGTGAAATATTAGCTATTTAAATTCCAAATAGTACTCTTTTCTGACTCTCGAATTACAGTTTGAACTTTAAGTCTGTGATGGGGACTTTTTGGCTGGAACGGGAGAAGTGAGGTTGTCATTTTATTTAGATTTTCTTTTTTTTACATATTTAGGAGTGTTAACCACTGGACTGCTATTGTGTTTTGAAGTTCTGTATAAGTGAAAAGAATGAAGATCTAAATAAATATGTGCAGCTGAAGTTTTCGCGCTCTTTCAAGAAGTTCTTTTTAACTTCAGTAAAGCCTACTATCACTTTACTGGAGGTGTTACGGACAGTTAGTTTCTCCAGAAGTTACGTTATTAGGCTGATGGTCTCGTTACCAATGCCTTAAGAAATATAAATAAAATAATAATTTAAGTCTGTCATTGAAATGGAACTGTTGACTTGAATCGTATCGTGCCATATCAATAAAGAAGTACCAGAAGATTTGAATCGTTTCTGATTTGTTTACTGTTTCTTATATTTCAAGTAAGGCAAAATGTCTTCGGAAACTGCCCAAGTTAGCTCTTTACCATTGCCTCCTATGCAGTATATTAATTTTTATACTGATGAAAATGTTCGAAGAAACAGGGCTCCCTTACCACCTCGCCCTATTTATGATACATATTCAATGTTTGGACATTCATTTAATGCAGATGATACAATTATTCGGTCACTGGAAAGTCAAGTAAGTTTGCAAATTGTATATTTTGAAAACATGACCTACCTATTTTATTTTATGTATTTTAATAAATAATTGTTTTGATTGGTTTATGGTCTTAGGGTTTCAGGCGTCTTTACCCAATGCACTTCGAAAGAAGACGAGAATTGAAGAAATTGAATCATTCTCTACTAGTAAATTTCCTGGATTTGTTAGACCTACTCGTACATTGCCCAGACTCGCCGAAAAGAGCCGAAAAAGTTGAAGATCTGAGTTTATTATTTATCCATATTCATCATTTGTTAAATGAATTTAGACCACACCAAGCAAGGGAAACTTTAAGAGTCATGATGGAACTTCAAAGACGTCAGCGAGTTGAGACTGCAATGAGGTAAACTATAAATTTTTATGTTGTACAAACTACAGCCACTTAAATATTGTCTTCGTCCTCATGTTCCTCTAATTTTCAAATGTAAACGGATTATTAATTTATGTTATATAAATGTGCCCTCTGACTACTCCCTTAGATAGTGTGAGGATAATATGTATTGTATTATGACATTAATCATGGGTAAAATTAATTACAGGTTCCAAAAACATTTAGATAAAGTTCAGGACATTCTACAAAAAGCATTTGAAAGCCTTCCCGACCAAAACGAAATTGAATCTAATTTCAAAGTACCTATAGAAATATTAGAACATATGGACTGTAGTCCTAATGACAATGGAAATGCAGATCCTTGTTTTGAACTGGACCGCATTATGTGTAATGTTGTGGATAACATGCGGTAATCGCTATAAATTACAAATTAAGATATTTTATAAAATGTAAGAAGTATAAATTACATATTGCAGTATTAATTCACATAAATGCATTGCACAAGCAAATGTATGTACAATTTCATTCATTCATGAATTAAACTGGAAATTAGCATTTAGTATTTTTTCTTTACACACATTAAAGCATTAGAATAGAATATTGCTATTCAAATGTAAAAGTATATAGTATTAGTACCTAATAATAAATAAATCGTATGTAGTTGATAATGTTCTATTTATTTCTCTCGTTTTAAAAATAAGCAAAATCATTATTTTGAACATGTAAATTTTTCAACTGCACACACCAGAGATGGAAAACGTTGAATAGTCATTTATAGGCTCAATCAAAAATTACCTTAATCAATAGTGGGTTACTTCCTCCCCCTTGATAGGACAAGATAAGATTTAAGACAATGTCAACACCTATTAACATAGGACTGATGAAATTAAAATCAGTATCATAACAATAAAAAATTAGGTTCCAGAATAGTGTCTTACAATAATGCTAATCCAAATCCTAAATAGTACCATAGGTGGAAAACGTCAGAATCTGGTTGTTTAGACTCGATCAATAGTGCGTTACTTCATCCTATCCTGATACATGAAAAAAACAAGATAAGATGGACCATGTCAACACCTATTATCTTAGGACTAATGTAATTAAAAACGGTAACAATATAGCAATAAAAAAATAGGTTATTACATACAGTGAATTTTACAATAACACTAATCCAACTCCTAAAAGATAACCAATTCAAAGGTATGTGCTTTTTGTATTATCTGGAAAATTATGGCTTGCTACTTAAAATGTTGTCTATAGGAGAGCTGCATTCGTAACTCCAACTTAGAGCCAAGTATACATATCTAGAGACATCCAACATTGAAGCATTAAATATCATATTCATAGGTATGGTTCATTATTATTATTAGTAGGCAGTTAACTCGAATGTTATGTAGGTACTTTTATACTTACATATCCTCGCTATATCCCTAACGGGGTAGTCAGAGAGGACGAAGCGCCAAGCGTACTTTTATAATTTTAATAAGTTCAGAATTAGGTTAAGTGTTCAGCTAAGCAGGTGTCAAGATTAAGTTAACCATAGTTCCGGCAGATTTATTTTTACTAAGAAACCTAAAACTACATGCATATTGTATTACATTTTATTTTTACCTACCACCTGTGGTAGGTGGATAGTTTACAATAAAAATAATGTTTAGGAGTGCTTATTTTGGTGTTTACTAGAACAAGTAACATGGAAAAAATGAAGCAAAATGTTATGTGTTATTTTCTACCAAAGAATATACACACTAGGTATGTTCTCACACTACTAATAAATGAAACAGCCACAGCAATATTCATGAAGATCATTTATTAAAGAAGAAGAAACCCATTAAATTCTGGGGTAAATTCAATTACGGAGATCCAAGGCGTTCATAAAGGATAAAATAAAAGATTTTGCAGCAAAAAAATGGAGAAATTTTCTTTAAAATTACTCCATTTGCTTAAATACTAGATTTAACTAAAGTATAGTACTTACATGATGACTTCCTCTCCGGTTGTAACATTGTTTCCCAACTAATTGTTGAGGTGATTTCTGATTAAGTGCTTAAATAAATACAAATACTTACGAATCATTAAGTTTCCATGTAGCAGAATTTCTAATAGTAAATTATAAATATACTTACTCTTAACACTTGCTGGGCTCTCGCTGCCTATATAGAGTACTGTTGTAGAAACAAAATTACACAAACCGAAGAAAATGTCAACAGATGTCAGGAAGTTGCAAGTATATCTGGAGAGCATTGCTGAAAGACAAAAGTGTATGAGGAACAGGACCTACACTGTCCTAACAAAATATTACTGCTCGCTGAAATCATTCTAAATAAATAAATGTGAAATCTGTGAATAGAGGAAATGCTGGAAGAAGCATGAGCATCCAATTTTCTTGTTATTACTAAATACTTTCAACATCAGTATATTATATATCCTAATAAAAGTTGAAGTTAAAAAGGCTAAAGTATTAATTCCGTACACCTCAGTTATGATTTGTTTTAACCTGTATTCTTTAATTCCTCTTTAATTATGCGACATATGTGACTCCTCTAATTTGACGTTCATATGGATGCATTAGTGCAATATTTTATGTAGGCACTAATTTTTAATAAGCTTGTCATTAATGAGGAAATAGACACCATCGAAATATTGTTTAATAATTGCTACGCCTTCTAAATGGTGTCCCATTATTTCTGAAGTCACGTCTGTTATAGGCCCCTCTGCCCCTAGGGGGTCCAGAAAACCGCCCACTATTGTTTAGCCTTGAGCTGTATTTGCCAGAAGGTGGTGTGTACATCTTTAGATTTCTGTCACTGCTTCGTGATCGTTTTTCTGCAGATGATTTTTCATCACCATGGTCAAAAGTGATGGGACGATGCCGTTTCAGTGGTGATTGCTTTTCTTTATCTTCATTACTGGTTGGTTTTTCCTAAAAAAAAAATTAAATAGTATTTTCTGCTTATCTTTATTACATATAAGTAGAAATAAATGTACTAAAATGCAAATATACCTCTCTTTCTGATTTCTTAGACTGGAAGGAAAGTTGCACTTTACTTTTAAAACTCGGTGGAGTACGGAATATATCTCTTATCAAGGTGTTGATATTTGAGGTGGTTTTCAATGCTGCAATTTTTAGTTTATTTTCTTCAGAGTTATCATCTTCTTTTTTACCCTTAAAAATGTCAATAGTTTAAAGCTTTTTTATTACATTTCCTTAATCTTTATACTATTACATACTACATACAGTGTACCATATATATAAATATTTATACATATGATATTGATGTATGGACTACATACATATACTAATATTAGATTACACATATGTATGTGTTTATTGTATATATTTAATGAAGACATTAAAAAAAAACATTTCACTACCAAGTTGTCTGATATTAAATAGATTGTGATTAGTTGAAATACCTTTGTAACCTCCTTCAATTTTTTAATGTATCCTTGTGTGAGTCGTGCTGTATACTGTAGTCTTAAACGGAGTGCTTTTAGTCTATTGGCATCAGCATTAATAGCTTCTGGAACTTTTCGACACATGGAATGCAAAGCGAATAGAGCACATTCCACATGTGAAAATTGTAACGATGGAGTAGATTTTGTCTCATCCTCTTTGGAATCTGAATTTTCAACCTTCTTTTCTTCTTCACTTTCCACTGGTGCTTCTGGCAAATAGTTCTGGAAATCATATTTGTTGTTATGGTAACAAAATTGATTTAATTGATTGATTGAACAATTGATAGCAAAATTATTAAACATGCAGTGAGAATAATTGTCGTTACCAATAATATATTATAAATAACATCGACTTTTTCTTGAGCTTTTTCTAGTTCCCCACAATGTTCAGTAATTTCAGCAAATATTTTTAATAATTCAAGTTTTGTATCAGCTCCTCCTTCTGGCATTGCAATATCATTCCATCTCACAAAAACATAGTCACAGAAGAAATTCACAAATTGTGTAGAATCTACTTGTGCCTGCAATAAGTTTGTTTGGGAATATAATTTTGTAATTTAAGTCTGATATTGAGCCATATACATAAACAGAATTATAACATGTTATGAAGAAGTGTTTCAAATCATCACACAAAGGTTTCATGCAATATGCATGCGCATGCAATGCATATAAAAATTCCAAAACAACTAATTGACACGTAATTCACCATTTAATGAATGACGAAATCCAGCATGGATTTGGTGCTTGTTAGCTGACAGAGTCCGATCTTTGGATTATCCCGAGAATGCTTCTTAAGAGGCGAAACACATGTCGATTAGTGGTTTTTGAGTTTCAGATGGAAGAAACTAAAAATTATAATAATTCATTAAAATAGATTTCTGTAAAATGACACAAGTCTAATCTAGACCATATAATAACATTTGGTATAAAATTATTACCTAATTACTTTTAAATTATTAATTATCAATAATAAAAAATACTTACTGAAAACAATGGTAATGCATGTTGTGAACATTGTATAATTCTGTCAACATATTCAGGATCCTCAGGGTGCCAGTCATCTGGCGAAAATGCTAGAGCTGCCACAAGTTGAACTAGTTCTTTCTTTCCAGCAGGTGTTTTTCCCAGTCTTGACCATGTTAATAACTCCATTATGTGTTCAAATTCCTCAGCCACAACATCCTACAAATTAATAAACAATATATATATATTTCTTACGGAATTGATAACAAGACCATCAGCCTCCTCCATTCTTTTTACTAACACAGAACTTTCAAACACAATATACTATCACTGTAGAACTTTAAAACTGCTAAAAATGTAAAGAATAGAAAATCTAAATAAAATGATAACCTCACCTCCCATTCCCAGCAAAAAGTCTTATAATAAACAATTATTTAATAAAAAGTTCCCATTTAAGTCAATGATTATTTTTATTAATACGTAGTAAATATTAAACGGTACCTCAAGAATTTTTTTACATTCAGCAATAATAAGATCTTCCGCTTCTTTATTTATAACCTCCCTGCCAAGTTGTTTCACTTTAGTAGCCAAGAACTTGATACATCTCTCCCTAATAATTTCGTTTGCAACCTCACCATCGGTATTTTGGTGTATTTGTGAGAACAATCCCGCTAATGCTCCTTTCGGATCACCCTTCACAATTGTTAATAAAGAATTTGTAACTACATTAATCTCTGTAGCATCATCTGATTGCAAAAGCTGCGCTAAGATATCAGCAATTCTTTGAGTATGTTCTTTATTATCTTTACACAGTGAAGGCAAATCTTTGATGGCTTGCTTTCGGATCTGCAAATTTTGAAAATATTTATATAGAAAGATATGAATCACACATGCAATTATTGCTTCAAATTATTTAAATGTAGTAAAGTTAACATTGACTTACGGCTACATCGTCATCTTCACAAAGATCAAACTGAGCTTCTATAGCCTGTTCAGCGAGGTTAGGAAAATGGTGGAAAAATTTTGCAATGAACTGAGATGCCAGGCGTTTTTCCTTGTCGGATCCTTTCACCGCAGCCAAAATTTCTAAATACTCCTTTTCATGCTGTTTAAACAAACAATAATATATATAAATGAAATCAGTAACGAATAAATATAAAATCATTGATAAATTCATATGTATATTTATTAGGTTATACATACCTTCGAAATATCGTCTTTAGCGTCTGCTAGTACGCCGTAGTTTTGATATAACTTTTCTATGTTATCACTAGACATATTGTAATTGTATAGTAGCAATATAAGAAAACGAAATTAAGTTACAACTAAGCAGAATAGAGTAACCATTAAACGAAGGAAATAAAATATGAACAAGCAATATGGAAACAAAATACAATGTAGAAGCAGTAGAATATACAGACCACAGAGTACTTTAGTATGTACAGACTATTAGATAGTGTACTAACGTACAGTCGGAAATCACAGAGCACTTACGTAGTCATTTTAAACATTCTTTGCAGAGCACTTTCCAGGAATCACGCAAGCGAAGGGTACGACAGAGTTACGGGGGGGGAGAGACGCGATACACTAGAAGCGGCCATTTTGTAGTGTGGCATACATAAAAAAAATATGTCTAGGCATGATATATTAACTTGTCATAACATGCGCTCGCTCAAGCAGAAGGTGATTAATAATTAATTTTCAAATCGTTTCATGGAACATGACAATATGAGAAAAAATTATATTATTTTATGCTGTCATGTTCCATGAAACAATAATCGAATTATTTGTCTGCTTGAAACAAATAAATGTTATTTATCTGTTATAAAAGGATATATTATATAATTTTAATGTAAACTATATAAACTTGTAACACACAAATATCACGTTACCACCGAACTACCAATAGATGGCGTTAGTAGTAATTAAAATGCGCTAACGTTATGTTTAATATGCTCAGCTAGTAAACCCAAGTATTTTGCATTGTATCTGTGGACGCCGCCTTCTTGATGACGCAGAGCGAGAAGGCTACGAGGTCTTGGGTCCAGAAGTGCCGACGCATTACCCGTACACATCAGCACATATACCAGACGTTATAGATCTCACGATTACCCACAGCATCCCATCCCGGACAACAATCGACGTGTTAGATGACCATATGATCTCGGACCACCAGCCCCTATTAGTCACCATAGCCGATCATCCGGTTCGAACGGAAATATTTGGATGTTATATGGACCAGCACCTCCAATCGCGACCCATCCGAACACCTGAAGATGTTGCCGTTTTAGCTGATGAGCTTGCTTTCTGCATGCAGAACCCTCTTCGTTACGCCACCCGCGACGCTCCCAAAAAGACCGCGTGTATTAAAAATATACTAGCTGAAAAGAGGCGCATCCGAAAGAAATGGCAACTCACTCGTTGTCCGATTTTAAAAACTCAGTTGAACTCGTTGACTGCGAAGATCTCAGTTGCCTTACAATCAGAGGCAACTGAATCGTGGCAACGCACTATCGACTCGGCCGGAGACGACTGGACATCCATTCACAAGATATGTCGTCGAGTATCTGGTCATTCGCAGCCCATCCGTCCACTACGAGCCAGCGATGGCACCTTATGCTACAGAGCGGAAGATCGAGTGGAAATTTTTGCGGAGTATCTGTAGCCACAATTTCGACCGTACCCATCCGACGACAACGTGCACGTGGCAGAGAGTCATCGACACTTGGACAATTACTTCGCCGCACCGATAACACCCGAAGAAGATCCCATAGTGTTCTCCCCAGGCCAAACCCGGCGTACGATCCAGTGCACGCCACTCCGGAAGGCCCCGGGCTCCGACAGTATCTCCAACGAAACCCTGCGTCACCTACCGCACCGCTCGGTTGCGGTGGTGACGCGATTATTCAATGGAATACTGCGCACGGGACACTTCCCGTTCACATGGAAGCTAGGCCGCGTGATCATGTTGCCCAAAGCTGGGAAGAACTCCTTGAAACCAGAGAGCTATCGGCCCATTACGCTACTTCCGACCATTTCCAAGGTGTTCGAGAAGTTTATGCTGCGGCACCTTTTGCCAGATATTATGCCTCGGGAAGAGCAGTTTGACTTCCGAACACTCCACCACGCTCCAACTGTCGAGAGTACTGCACGATATGACGGTGGCCTCGAACAAGAGGGAACACACCGTAGCCGTACTTCTCGACATGGAAAAAGCCTTTGATCGCGTCTGGCATCCAGGCTTGCTCTTTAAGATGTCCACGTCTACGACTCTTCGTCGAATCGTCAAGACTGTGGCCACCTTTGTTAAAGACATAAATTGTTTGATTTATTATTTCAATATTTTTAAATTTTTGTTCATGGATAATACTTTTATGGTCTGAGAGTCCGCTCTCTTCAACTGTTATTGTGTAGTTCCTGTAGTTTGTAAATATAAGGTCAATATACGTCGCAGTTGAACTGATTTCTCTTGTAGAATGTTTAACTATTTGATACAGATTGCATTCAAAGATAAGAGTTACTTAGTTTTTGGTATTCTTTGGTATTGGAAAACATATTTATTTTGAAGTCGCCACCTATGATGGCACGTTTTTGATGTCCTTTCAGTTTTAGTAAGTAAATGTTCATTTAAAAATTTATAAAACACATCAACATGTTGATATTTTTATTTGAGAAATGTGTTTATTTATGGTTATATGAAGTATTTATTAATAGACAGTTTTGAAGGCGTGTTTGAATAAAATGAAAAAGGTGTTTAACTCTAAAATAGCTAAATCATAGATTGAAATTTAATTAATTTTAAATTATTATTATGATCACCTTTCTGCTACCTGTCAGTTTTATAAAATAAAAATAGTTCGTCAATTTATCCATACTGTTCAAACGATTCAGTATGCTTTGTGGACTATAAAGCTATTTGTTTGGATTTGTCACATATTTATTTCGTTTCCGATGATATGAATCCCACATGAAACATTTATTTTTTCTTTTTAGGCTGTAGCTGTTTATGCATAAAGCTTTAAATATGCCGAATATTCGATCTGAAACCATCCGAAAGCGGATGGCTAAACATCCAGAGCTCATTCACGATGAAGCTAGCAGCACAATATATTGCGCAAAATATTCTAATCTTCTATCGGATCGGATGGATTGGATGGATAGAATATTTAAAGAAAAGAGACCTTAAGGGCGAACTTAAATTGAATGCTCAGATCAGTATTTATTTTAATCCTTTCTATTAAATTATTAAAACTTTCGTGAGACATTATTAACGCACTAATTATTAAATATGGCTTTACTCACGTATAATCGGTATAGGTACCGACTAGTTTCGGACCTATTGGAGGTCCATCATGAGGGTGAGTGGGATGAGTTCGCGGCTGCTCACCCCACTTATCCCACTCACCCTGATGATGGACCTCCAATAGGTCCGAAATAAGTGCAATAGTCCGAATAATTAGTGCGTTAACCCTTTCGGTTAACTCGCTAGGCTCTCACTGTGGCTAACCGGGCTTTAGATTTCATTTATTTTTTACTCGACTTTTATTGACATAGCTATTTTATTGTTAGTTTGTCTTCAGTATTGTAGTAAAAAAATTACCATGTACTTAGTATTAAACCATTAATATAACTTTGTTTCAATCACTTTAAGGAATTTCATTGTACTCATATTCAATTTTTGTTCAATTTTAATGGTGTTAAAATTAAAACTTGCGCTTCCAAACAATAAAGAATAACTGCTTAAAAAGTGTTTTATTTTAATAAACCATAATTTAAAAATCATATGAACACGAAAATTTAATCTTACATTCCGGATTCCGGAAGCTTATCCATACTTTGATAACGTTAATGACGCAAATACTGGTAAAAACCACCTATTCTGATCTTTGTTAATAACATAACTTCTGAAGAAACAAACTAAGCCCTAACTCTCCTCCAGACGTGCGGTTGGAGTCGATACCAGACGGAAATATTGGTTGGCTGGTCGCCTTTCTTCCAAAAAGTGTATCCACTATCATTTTCCTTGTGTTGCAGAAGTAGTGACGACCGCCTCACTAACGTTGTGGTGCTGGTAAGCACCGGCCTACCCTTTTATGCATAGCTTTTTAATAATATTAACTTTGTTGAAATTTCAGGAGGTTTCTAGTGGGGGCGTGCCGGCTGCCTGACGGACTTCCTGTGGCCGTGTCAACATAGCTAAGTCCCGCGGTTCCTCTGCCCCGGCGGTTATTACTCCAGATAGGTTATCGTTATAAACCGTATGTTGAACACATCATTTCAATATACCGTCGAATACATCGAACTATAAATTTTAAATATTTCATCGGTCTGGCTTCGTTGTCACCAGTAGCGCCTAACGCTTTATAAATTATAACAATATTATTTTCAAAATTTACTTTACCGGGTTCGGCCTACTTAGGGTAACCCATGTGACCCTCACCCATACTAAATGAGTCTAGCTGGCATATCTTAGTATGTAGAATTATTAGAATTTTATAACAATACAATTAGAATACTATTGCTGATAGGGTTAAAGAACATATTGCGGCGGTGAAAAACCGGTAAACAACCAAATCAGCGATAGCGGAACATCTGCTCCAATCACATTGAGATTAGACCAATTACTGGATTGAGTTACATCGCCCACAAGTTCTTTCTACTGATCGCCACTTTTATCCAAGAGTAGTGCGTGAAGCGATTGAAATCAAGATATACAAATTTTAATTGGGAAAATGGGTACAATTTATCGACGATGTGGAATCCTGTGATTCAAGGAACAAAACCTCGTGGTTCGCATTCGGTTAAAGGCGTGGACACTGTGGGTGTTGTGTGTAGGTATTCTGAAAACTATTTACAAATATCAGGGGTAAATGACAAAACATCGACCTCAGACACGGAGTGAAACTCGCTGCGACAGATTGCTTGAGATCACGGCCGATGCAACTCGGTCGAAACGTCAAGCCAAAATAAAAAGGTAATCGCGTTAAATTTCCCGTTTTAGATATGTTGTAATGCAACGCGAAAGTTTAAAAGTTTGTAATTAGAATACTATTTAGAATTTAATACAATTTAGATATAAGTATCATTCATAACTACGTATTTGAAAAGATATACTCGTACCTACATTACTATTCGAAAAGAAAATAAGTTTATTAGTACCTATTGTTATAGTTTTGTTTCAATTTCTATACATAATGTTACGGTTGGACCTTATGCTTAATGAATAAGATCGATTTTTAATGGAACTAGAAACGTAACTTTTAGTGCTTATATCTCGAGACCTAGGCTTTGCAGAGTTATGACCTAAAAACGCATTGCTAGGCTTAAGGTCTACTATCGAATGGTACAAGTAAAATTAAGAAAGAAGAACCGCCTCGAAAAGATCCTTGCACCTCGAAAATTCCGGAGCCATGACGTGTCATATACCTATGACTCATGCAAACAGGCGGCGTCGAGAACAATGTCGAATTATTGTTCGCGAGCGTAATTTACTAGAAAGTTCCACCCTCTTTATTTCTATGCGTTATTATTACTACCATTCGGGTTTACACTGGAAGTTTCCTCCCTTATTTTTATCGGACTATAAATAAAGCTCCGTGTCCGCCGCCGAGTCAGTGTTTCTCAATTATCGATCGAAGTGATATATCGAGGCGACATCGAGGCGAATTATGAAGACCACTACCACGACTACTGCGACGACCTTGGATAGAAGACTTCTGCGATTCGAAAACGTTGTCATTGAGTGAAGCGCATGTACCTTCGGTGACTACTATACGAGTACCTACCTAGAGGGCGACTACGTAGACTAGGAACCGTCGTAATTAAGTTTGCGTGTTCTTGACATCCGCTTGTACGAAAGAAAATAAACTCTTTGCACCCTTAACTGGTATGTTATTACCCTCAGCTCGTAACAATATAAACAAAATTAATAAAAAAAAAGGTAACAACATTCACCAGAATAGCTTTTATTTTAATAATTATTTCGAACTGGTGGCTTGGGGGCAATAATGACAAATTTTACGGGTACGATTGTAGCGTTACAATTGACTCTTGGTTATTAATGATCTCGAGTCTACTGTTATCTAAATCCGGTTTTACTTGTGTCATTTAGGATTTTTATTTGATTTTTTAAATGTTGCCTATTACTTTGGGTACGCAATATAATTGGCAAAATAAAAAAAAATTCAAAGAATCAACGATTCAATGATACGTAGTTGATGTGTAGTACGCATGTAAAGATGTTTAATTAAGCGGGTATTTTCGATTAATAACTGACTATGGATATCTACTAGGAATAAGTCTTTTGAGTTTCTTGTTTGTAACACCAGTAAAACCAAGTTTTTCGATTTGCGGCATATTCATTAAACTTCGCATACCAATATCTGAAGTAAAATTATAAATTGTAAAATTGTGCCATAATGTTGATTACTACTTAACGTAGGCCCAAATATGAATTTAATGGTCAGTTGTACCATACGGTCAATAGTACCATCTTATTTTCATACGAATTATTTTCTTTTTTAGTAAGTCGACTTGAACCATGTACCGCAATGGTTTTAATTAGGTATACTTCAATTTCCCGATGTAATTGCAAAAACATTACACAGACAATTAGTTTTGTCACGGTTTTAAGGCAGACAAAATTTGTCTTATACTTTGTGGCTTGTTTAAGTTACCAAATTGTAAGTTCGTATGGTATGTAGAAATATAATACAATAATAAATATTAATAAAGATGCATATTATTACAGTTTTATTTCTTATTATTTCATTGTACAATTGACCACGGCCTAGTGGTTAATTGAACCAATTTTACCTTATCGATTTTGATGAAAATTATGGCTTTTCTTTTCGTTTCTGACATTTTATACTTAAATAACCATTTTTTATCTGTAAAGTTATTTGTCTCTTTATTAGTCTGAAATTCCAGAAATGTAGCGCCGAATAATAATTGTAGCTTTTGATCCAGTCTCCCCTACATTTTTTCTAATCTCTTGTAGTCACGAACCTATGTATTCTAGTATATACTCCCTCTACGGGTTAGAGTCATGTTTTTTTTTCTGTCTTTATGGCATGGCGCACAGTTTAGCACATTTGCCAATGTCACATATTAATAAGTAGAAACACAAGTAAATTAGTTTTTTCTTATTGTAAAACTCCTCCAATAAGTGACAGTAGGCTTTACTGAAGTTATGAAGGACTTAGAAGAGTGCGAGAACTTCAGCTACATATGTTTATTTACACCTACTACATTCTTTTCACATTTATAGAACTTATACATTATATAACACAATATACTATCACTTTTGTACTTTGAAAATCCCAAAAATGTAAAAAATAGAAAATCTAAACAAAATGTCAACCTCACTTCTCTCATTCCCGCCAAAAAGTTCAGTCATGGCTAACCATGACTCTGAACTTACATTATACGTTGCATAACGTCGCATCATGTATCCGAATCCGATCACCCTAACCACAAAACACATATACTACTTTAGAGTAGATTAAGTATTTGTAGTAAAGTATGCTGTATGAACAGCTATGCAAAAGCACGCCATCTAAAGAATTGCGAGGTGATAATGACATTAATCGATAGCTTTCCGTTAGGTCAGTTAAGTTCCGGTAATTTTTTTGTTAGGTCAGATATGGCTTCTTTATAAATATTTTTTTAAGTTTTGCATTAAAAATTCGCATTTTAGCACGCCATTTAATAAGATCCGGTTGTTTTTTAACATATTCTCATTCTTTATCGTTAGGTCAGTATTGATCCATTATTTTCATTTTAATATTATTAATTTTAAATGTTTGAATAATCATTATAAAATTACATTCCGCGCATGCGTTCATCACGTCTATTCAAAATATAGAACGAAATTTGTAGTCTTCTTCTCTTTCTGTGTTAATCAATTTATTAATAAATCGATGAATCTATTAAATAGTCTCAAAATGCTATACCAAAATTCGTAATTGCTCCTGTTATTAAATGCATATTTAGTAAGGTATTTAATTTAAAATATTCACTTTAATTAATGATTATCAAATATAATAACGAAAACACAGGACGGGAATAATAAGACTTCAAATTTCGCTTTATACTCTGAATAGTCGTGATGAGCGCATGCGCTGAATGTAATTTATTTATAATTATTATTTAAACATTTAAAATGAATAATATTAAAATGAAAATGATAGACCAATACTGACCTAACGATAAAGAATGAGAATATAATAAAAAGCTCTTATTGAATAGCGTGCTAAAATGTGGCTAAAATGCGAATTTTTTAATGCAAAATTTAAATAATTATTTATAAAAAAACCATAGTTGACTTAACAAAAAAAATAGGGACCTTAACTGACCTAAAAGAGATCTATCGATTAAGGTCATAGCGTGCTAAATTTGCATAATTTGTATGAACAGAGCTCCTCTACATCTTGACGGTATTTATTTATTTATTTATTTTTTTTTCATGTAAGTGGCTATGCAGGTCCTACCAGACCTGTATCACTGCGACCAACTTGATCTATTGTGATCGCCACTGTGTTATAAAACACTGCCAAGTCCCACTGTAGTCAAAAACTGCAAGGTATTCTTTGGAGTGATATGCTGAACCTCCTCCGGACTCAGAAAATACTGGCCGAGGTAGGATCGACGAGTGCGCATCAGTGGTCCGCAGTCACACAAAATGTGCATAGGCGTTTCATCCGCCTCCCGGCAGTACCGGCACAATCTTGTGTTGGAGAGCCCCATACTAAACATGTGCTTATTTAGGCAACAGTGCCCAGTAAGTGCCCTAACCAAGATCCGCAAGTTGCTCCGGCTCATTGCCGTGACACTAGAAGCCACCTTGCGATTAAATGGCTTTATTAGGGCTTTGGAATGCTCCTGGCCCGGTATATTTTTCCAATACTCGCAAGACGCTTTGAAGCAGGATTTCCACAAAATCAGTTGAGCCTGGCTTTTGGGGATACTACAAAAAGGTTCTGGACCAATAAATGTGATTTTGGTGCCGGCTCTTGCGAGTTCGTCGGCATCTTCATTGCCTACGATGCCCGCATGGCCAGGGACCCATCTTAGAATCACTCTGTTTTTATTTCCCAGAGTGTTAAAAGTAGTCACGCAGTTATTGACTAGCCTCGATGTGATTACATTCGAGGCCAATGCCAAGAGAGCTGCCTGACTATCAGAGTGTATGTATATAGTTTGGTTTACGTAGTGCTTTTTAATGTTGATGTCCGCACATTCAATAATGGCGAACATTTCAGCCTGGAAAATGGAGGCGTACCTCCCAAGATTCAGGCTCCTCTTGAAACTTGGGCGCACTCCAAAAATTCCACATCCTACGTCGTTATCCGATTTTGAGCCATCGGTGTACCAAAGTAGACCGCCAGGTTTCCAGGTCATTCTTCCTTCAATCCAGTCATCCCTGGAAGGCATCTCCACTATAAAATGTTTTTCGAAGGTACACCGCGAGAGCATAACGTCAGTGGGCATACTCAGAATCGGAATATTCGTTACTGAGTCTTGAAAAGATCTCAGTTTCTGCGATAGCCATTTCGTTCCGTCCTGGGCGGATAGTTTGTGAATACTGCTCCTCGCCTCCTTTAACACATACAAGTGAAGGGGCGGTAGGTTCAGCAAAGCATTTAACGCCGCACCCGGCGAGGTCGACATGGCTCCGGTTGCTAATAGACAGGCGGTTCTCTGCAAGCCACCTAGCCTATCTATCACAGTCTTCTGGTGGGCTTTCTCGTACCAGACCACAGAGGCATAACTAATTGTCGGCCTCACAAAAGCTGTATACAGCTACAGAACGACTTTTGGGCTCAGACCCCAGTTCTTCCCTGCCATCCGACTGCAAGTACCTAAGGCAATTTTTGCCTTTTGCAAGGTACTTATGATATGACTGTTCCACGTCAGTTTTTGGTCAATTATAACGCCCAAATACTTAACTTCAGTGGAAAAAGGTATCGATTTACCGTTTAGTCGTGGAGCTACCAACCTATCCAGGCATCGCTTCCTCGTAAACGGCACAATTACTGTTTTATCAGCATTGATCGATAACTCGTTCTCTCTACACCATTCAGTGATAGTGTCGAGGCCTCGTTGCATAACACAAGAAATAGTGTTTAGGCTGAAACCTCGGACTATAACTACCAGGTCATCTGCATATCCCTGAGTGTCAATCCTAAGGTCAGCCATTTTATGCAAGAGCTGGTCCACTGCGAGGGTCCATAGAAGGGGTGATAGAACGCCACCTTGAGGACATCCTCTCATTGTGGAAAATGTCGAGGCTGTTTGACAGAGTGCTAGTTTGGCTCCTCTGTTAGAGAGCATCGAGCGTACCCATCTAGTAGTTGTAGGGTCAACCATCTTGGATTCGAGACCCCTAACTAATGTACTGATGGGGGTATTATCGAAAGCTCCCTCTATGTCTAAGAAGGCACAAAGTGCTACTTCTTTATCTTCAACTGCCTTTCTACTCTGTCAATGAGACGGAGCAGAGCAGTTACTGTAGACTTACCTCTACTATAGGCATGTTGAGTATGATGAATAGGTATTGTAGCCAATGGCCCATCCCTAATAAATCTGTCTAAAACCTTTTCCATGGTCTTTAACAGAAACGAGCTAAGGCTAATGGGCCTAAAGGACTTTGGTAGTCCGTAGTCCCTTTTCCCCGCTTTAGGTATAAATATTACCTTTACTGTAGACCATGAATCAGGTATGTACCCCCAGGCATAGCTAGCTCTGAAGATATTAATAAGGTGCGGCAGGAGGACATCAGTCCCTTTTTGTAGGTGTATGGGACGTACACCATCCTCTCCGCAAGTTTTATGTGGTTTGAAAGAGTTGATCGCCCACTTTATTCTGTTAGCTGTTATTAATTTGACCGCTCTATGCCAGTCCTCCTTCTGAGGTCTATGTAGGGTGGTCTGTGGTGCAGAGTCCGATCTTTTACGGATTGCCCCAGGAAAGTGGGTCGTTGCCAACAACTCTAACGTTTCGCTTTCACATGTTGTGAATGAACCGTCTGGCTTTTTAAGCCCAATTCAACCCAAATTCAAATTCAATTCAAATTCAAGCCCAATTTGATTAGGTTTGGATTTTGAGAGCACTCTATGGAGTCTTGCTCCTTGAGGCATATTACTAATTTCCTCACAGAGCCTCCTCCATGAAGCTCTCTTTGCCTTCCTAATTTCTATGTGGTAATCAGTTAAGGCTTTACTATAGGCCTGCCATTCACGAGTCCTTTTAGCCTTATTAAATAATTTGCGTGTCTTTGCTCTAAGCTTCCCTAGCTTAGAGTTCCACCACGATACTACTCTATTGGAGGTCTTTATTTTTAGCGGGCAACAGTCTTCATAGGCATTTCTAATGCCTTTCGTAATCATGTGCACTGCTAAATCTAGACTCTCCCACGATTTAAGACATTTAGGCATTATTTCTAGGTTAGCACCTAGTCTTTCATTATATAAGTCCCAGTCCGCTCTCCTAGAATCCCTGTATGTAATAGTTTGATTGGCTAATGAAGTCCTGATATCAAAGCGAATATGTCTATGATCAGACATAGAGTTCTCGTCACTGACCCGCCATCCAACTACGTGTCTGGCTATGTTGCCAGTGGAAAAGGAAATGTCTAGCACTTCTTGTCTGACACGCGTAACAAAAGTCGGTTCACAGCCTATGTTTAACGTGTAAAAGCAGTTAACAGTTAGAAAATCATGCAGTAACTCACCTCTAGTATTGATGTTCGTGCTCCCCCAGGTGGTATGGTGAGCATTGGCATCACTGACGGTAACGAAAGAATTTAGGTCGTCATTTTCTTTAGATTTTCTATTTTATATATTTTTGGGAGTTTTAAAGTACAAAAGTGATAGTATATTGTGTTTTAATGTTCTGTATAAGGGAAAAGAATGGAGTAGGTATAAATGAACATGTGTAGGTGAAGTTCTCGCGCTCTTCCAAAAAGTCCTTTAAAAGTTCAGTAAAGCCCACTGGTTATTATCACTTTACTGGAGGACTTCTATGATAAGAAGAAAAAACGAATTTGCTTCGAACGTGCTTCAAGCCGATTCAACTTATTAATATGAGATATTGGCTAATGTGCTAATCTGTGCACAAACGTTTATAGAAAGTCTGTGTAATCTGCGCGCCATGCCTTTTAATTAAGAAAAAAAAACAGTGCTCGTAACAAATACACGAATATGAATAGCCATGTGAAGTGCTACCATATATCGAATATATAATACGCAAAAATAAATATCGAAAATCGATATGTCCAGATAAAAAGTATGGTATATTTTGTAAAAATATCGAAATTTCGATATATCGATATTTTTTGCCTAATCCTATGCTGTTTAGTCTCCAGTCTCCTTTACCCGTTTACCCGTCTCTAGTCTCTTGTCAAGTCGCAACCTTGCAACCTAGTACTTGCAACCCTTACAAAACGAGTGAAGTCAACAAATCGAGAAGGGGTTACAATTTAAATAAAATATTTTACATAACAAACTCATTTCACCCAGTAACACATTCTATTCGAAAGGCTTATAATAACATAACTATAATAAAAGAAACGTAATTTATAATGGGGGAGTTTTTGGCGGGATTTTAGGGAGAGCGGTTGGGCGTTTATTTTAATTATTCGCAAGTTGTTTCTAGTGGATTTTGTCATATTTAAATTGGCGTAGTTTTCCATCTCAAAGGGTCTACACTGTTGCGCATTATATGGAATTGTCGAAACAAGTGCTTATTTAGTAGAGCGATGTTAGTTTTTTTTAGTGGTTTTGTCCGTCTCAGGTAATCCTACTAAAAAGACTGCCTCAATATGTTTATCTCTTGAAACTCCAAGAAATAATTAAAATGTATGACGCTGACATTTTAATGATATAATATGAAGAATTTATCTATTTATCACTGAAGACATCGGTTATATGGGTTAAGATCCTTTTATCTTCCCTCCTAAGGGAGAATCGTACTACTACTAAACTACTATTTACTACTACTATGGTGGGTTTTTGGGGAGAACGAGAGCAGCGAATTTGGAATCTTGTTTAGAGATTTTGAGTTTTAAAGTACATAAGTGATATTATATTGTATGTATTAACATAGTTAGTTCTGTGCTAGTGAAAATAATAATTAATTCTAAATGAACATGTTCAACTGAAGTTTTCCCGTTGTTTCAAGTAGTTCTTAGCAAGGGCGCCGACTACGTGGGCGCAGGTCATCGAGCACCCATGAGATCATTAGTGCGTGCGGAGCACCCACGACCTGAGGCAAACCAATATAATTAATCAGCGATATAAATCCGAAAAGAAACAATGATGGTCAATAAGGCCTTGCATATAATACTGTCTTACTTTCAACAGTGGAAATCTTTCAACTCAATCTATAGAAAATATGTACCCGTTAGCTGTAGAAGAAACGAGCATCTAACGTTGATCGTATTAAAAACATCGTTTTATTGGGACAGGCATCTATTTTCAGTGTCGGATTGCAAAAATTGTTACCTATTCATACTATTGAAGTGAAACTTATTTAGGCACGGTAGAGCGAATTAGCCTGGTTCAGACGAAAAGTGAAAAACGTCCTCTTCGACTTCAACAGGCAGTTGAAAGGAAAGAATGGGAAAACCGTTTTTACTCTCTCTATCCAATGCGTAATAACGTCGTCTACTTTACATGTGTACTTATTTACTTTGGGACTAGATGGCGCTGTGTGAAATGTCTGAGTATTATTATTATTATGTGTGCTTAAGAGGTAAAGAGAGAGAGAACTATCATAAACCCATTTTTTTAAAATATGAATTAAAGAAATAATGTTGAATAAAAGAAATCATGTGTAGCCATTTCCTAATACTGAAATAATAAAATAGTCAACAAAGGTTAGAACCTAAATGTCTCATTTCTAACTCCCGAGAGTCTCACACATTTTTTTTACGAATTCTTTATGCGAAAATTGCACATCTATCATGGGAGAGGAGCAATATGCACCCGCATGGGTTTACTTACAAGTCGGCGCCCCTGGTCCTTGGTAATTCCAGTAAATTCTACTATCACTTTACTAGAAGAGTAAAGTGATAGTAGATAGTAAAGTGATATTTAAGGATTTGATATCTCGCTTGCAACAACTATTCAATCGTTGGTGCAAGTGAGATGTCAAATCCTTAATTCGCGTTTAAATAGTTGGCGCCAGCCACCCTTAGTCATAAGAAAAAAGAACAAATTTTGAATCAGTCATGTGCTTTTGGTTTTTGGACGTTCCTTCTTATTAAGCTGTGTGAGACCTTGCTTGTCAAATTTACTGAATCTAGCTCAATGGGAAGTACCCTATAGGTTTTTGTTTGAGTGATTATATGGCCGTATTTTTTGATAGCGTTGACTTGGAAGCTTGAATTTTTTACACCGCCAAAGGACTATAAACGTTAGTGTTTCATACATCTTGATACTTCTATATCCGTTCCTGAAATAAACAGTCTCGATTGTTTGGATAGACGTTTTTGGCTAAGCTTTAGAAAAACTGCTGCTTCTCATTATGACACTTCAGATGTTGTTAACTATTTCTTGGGAGCTAAAACTAGGCCTATATAGATGGTGTTTTCGATATTAAATCTCAAAAACAGTTTTGCTTTACGAAATCTTTTCTACCCAGAAACGACTTCTGGCGGTTAGGTTAGAAGTTCTTTTTTTACTATTCGAGACTTCTATCAAAAAACAAATTCTATCACTGACACCTCAATCAATATAGGTACCTCATTAAGTGCAAAAACACGTAACCAGTAGTGGAAGTAAAATATTTCCCCGTCTTTTCCTATTGAGGTAAGGGACCCTAAAAAAGATAATATACAATATGTACATGCCTATAACTTGTTCCTGATTACTACTTAATTAGGTGAATATAAATATCTCTACCTAATGAAGGTTGAAAAGAGTGAATGGGGAGCGAAACATCATAGTTTCTAACAGACTAGCCTCAACCCCATGTGCCTTGCGAACAATTTGGGCTGAAACGTTTTCACAATTTTTAGTGTGTTGTTATACCTACGCTATATACGTTTACAACGATAAGTTAAATTAAATATTTCTTGATATTTATTAAGGAATTTGGTTTCGTGTTAACCTATTTAATATAAACTTTGTCCAAAATTTTACTTTGCTTACAAATAGAGTCAATATAAATTTAATAATCAAATAAAGGAACAACTTTTTCTAACACAATCTAACATTTTAATTTTGGAAATTGTACCTATGGGTCTGATGGGATTAATTGCGGACATGTGTAGTGGGGTGATGTCGGAAATCCGTATTACGGACGACTGACATTGCCATTGCATTGCATTAGCCATGTAGGATTATAGAATCGGATTGGGCTTAATTACATTTAATTTAAATCAAGAAGAGTTATGCTTTAGAAACTATGAAAAAGATAAAAGAAAACAATTAAGTTTTAGATATATCATTCCAAAACCAATATTGCTTGATCAAAAATCAACATTGTTTGTCATGAGAACATAAACGTTAAAAGAAAAAAAGACTGAAAGTACAATAGACGGAACAAGAAGATTGAAAATACCGAAAAGATGTGTAAAACCTTACTTTTATCACTAACAAGTAGATTATGTTTTAAGTATACATGATGTTTGTAATAGCAAATGAACCTTTTTTTCTTTTTTTTTTTACGTCAGGAAATGTGTTACGCATCCCGTCCCGCCTGGGGGGGTGGCAGGGGGGTATGTGGGAATCCTCGACATTAGGGTGCTAGGTCGAGTCTACCCACTAAAACCTGACGGTGTTCTTCCTCGGGGCCATAGTGCCGGGGCAACGGGTGCGCGTTTGCATTCTGCCGCGGCCCCGACGGCCATGCCCAGCCTAAACTGGGCCATCCTCCGTGTGCGGGCAGCTTGACCTGCCCGCTTTCCTGGGAGGCGCACGAAAACACCGCGCGCACCGTCTCGAGGCCTTTTGGTGAGGCGCCTTCCCCCGAAGGACACTCCAATCCTCCAAAGTGGCGGCTTCCGCGCCCCGCCACACCACGACAGGGGCATCTGCACGCCCACCTGATTTTTACGTTTACTCACGGGTTTTTACAAGTTTTCCTTCTTCCCACCTTTGATTTTAACGTGTTGTCTCACGGGTTTCATTTCGAATTTTCCTTCTCTCCACCTCTGATTTTAACGTGTTTTCTCACGGGTTTCCTTTCGAGTTTTCCTTCTCTCCACCTCAGATTTTTACGTGTTTCCTAACGGGTTTTTATAACTTTTCCTTCTTTCCACCTCTGGGGCCACAATACCCTTCCTAAAAGAGGGGCAAGTGACCCCGACATCTGACCCCCGCCCTCACGCAGAGGGTGGGAACACAATTTGTACCCATAAATGGGGACTTTTCCCACTCCCGGTCCGGGCCAGGTCCTTTCGGCATCGCGTACTCTGTCTTTAGTTAGATTATCGCCCCTTTTATATAGAAGACAACAGAAATTTCGACATCCCCCTAGTCCCTAGACCACGATAGTTAAATTCATATAAATTATTATAATATTTTTACATATTATCTATAAATAATAAATAAATAACAATAATAATATTTTATAATATTTCATGGAATTTATTAATTTTTAGCTAATTCATACATAATGTTAATACATACGTTAATATTTACAAACTTACAACTATACATTATCTTAAATAATAGACTTCCTCAAAGTTGCCGCTTAGAAAGCCGTCATTGCAGACTGGCAGCATTGCCTCTTTGAATAGCCAAATATAATATTTTATTTATAATAAGTAAATATAATAATATTTTATTTATTATTTATTACATACTATCTGTAGGGGAGCGGGGGGCTAGTTGTAACAATTTGTCGTTTCTTGGCTATGAAAGCTTACTTGTTTGGTATTTATGAAATCTAGCAGTACTATTCCAATTAACAAATATTCTACTATCGATTTCAAATAAATTTTTGATCAAACCTGTAACGATTTTTTGTAGAAACGGCTTTGTAAAAAAGCTGACGAGTGTTACAACTTACCCCATGATTGGGGCTAGTTGTAACATTAGGAATCGAAAAGAAGTTTTATATTTTATAAAGATTTATTTAGCATAAGAAACTTTACAAACTCTAAAACAGGTTTCATCGACAGGTTCACTCCAGTTTCATCGATATTATATATTCCTGATGGTGTAAATTGATACCTATCCATAACATCTGTAAGCTTCCTAAAAAAGTCTTGAACGTTGGTTTTATTAAAGAATGTTGCGCGGCTTAGGGATGTAGCTTCAGGGGTCCTCAGAGACAGTCTTGGATTCCTTGCCATAAAATTTTTGAACCAATCTGGTCCAGCTGATTCATTTTCACGCCATGACGGAAGTAAGTTTTTCGCTTCAATCATAACAGCACACTGGTATGCTAACTTTCTGACTTGCAAAGGAAGCAATCTAAAGTAAATGTTGGAGCAAGTAAGCAAGTACTCACATATTTTAGCTTCTTCTTCCTCTTTAAAAACCAATCTGGGTTTGACATAGCCGACTGATAAAAATTTGTTACTCTACTTCTTTTTCACGTATCCATATAGCGATACATGGCATAAATTAAAATGTTTTGCAGCTTTTCGTACACTGGTTTTAGTTTCCAAGACTTCAGCAGAGGCCAATTCGTAAACATCTTGGCTTTGGGAAGCACGTTCAGTTTTTCTTTTGTAGTGTCTCATTCTGAAGTAGATAAAATCAATGAAGTTCAACAAAAAAGTATTCAAAACATGAAAAGAAGGAATTTCAATACATCCCGCGTAATTTCATAGAACTTATAAATAAATAAGGGGCAAGTTGCCCCGTAAAAGTGTTACAACATACCCCACTGTGAGGTTTTTTGAAATAAATTCTATTAAAAAAAATTCGCTTACTTGGTGTGAAATTACAATTAATACAATCAAACTAAACAAATGCTAAATGTATTTGTATAAATCAATAACTGCTAAAGAATTTGAAATCTACGATAATCAATTTTGTATGAACAAAAAAAAAGTCCATTACCTGGCTTTATTGGAGCGCCTACACAACACCGCTTCCTGCGCCGTCTGGCGGGGTACTGATCGCGCTTATATGACAGAATGGATTATTATGTAGTAGATTAGGTTGAAAATCAAACGAATATTCTTCTATTATATAGGTAAAAAATGTTTGTTACTAATTGCCCCTGTTACAACTAGCCCCCCGCTCCCCTACCTGTTTTGTTTGTTTATTTCTATTAAAAATCATAATGCAGAAATTAATAAAATGACAACCAAATGTATAATCCTAATTGTTTATTATCTAAGTTGGTACGTCAAAAAGTTGTTTCAAGCTCCCATATTATTGTCAAAACATGTTAAATTGCATGAAAAATGTGTGTTTGGTGTTTGCCTAGCAACTTGCGATAAATCAATCTATCTATATACTAAACTGAAACAAATTAAGTATACTATATCTAATGCTAATTTTAAAAAGCTTATTAACGCAGTAACCTAAGGTAATTTACATAGATAGGTAGATAAAATATTAATTGCTGTAAATTTGAATTTTCAAAGTATTTTATTATATTAAAAATAAATGATTGTATAAAATATAATAAATTTATTTGATTTATTGATTTATTTGACTACCCTTCTTGACTGCCTCAACGCCCAACTTTTGCCTCTGGGTCCGCTAGTGCTACCGCCCCTATGAAAGGCTATAGCGCCTGCTGGGGAGCGGTATCGCCCTCATTGATAAATCTATAATCTAGAACGTCGCATACATAATTAGTACATTAAGAGCAAATTCCCAAAAAAAGTATCTTGCGTAGGCTCCGCCCCCACACTCCGCCACCCGAACGCCACATATATCGATATCATTACTGTAATATTCATGCTAAAGGATATTTTATTATCCTTTAGCCAGTATTTAGTAAATTGCATTGTCTTCCTTTTAGCCGAAATTTTATATAACTTACTCAAGTACTTACTCTATGAGAAGTACTTAAAAATCTCTCAAAAAGGCATCCCATTGCCGGAAATAAAATATCGAATGAAAATACATAATTTGCATTATGGTTTTAGTCAGACGTTAGATAAATGTATAAAGAAATATATATTTAAATTACACATTCATTAAACGTGTGCCCGCTTCAGCAAACTTATTAAAAAACGCTGATAATTTTGGCAGCCGACTCTTAAGATATTCAAATATTGTTAAACAGATTCGATATATCAGAACTTTAAAAACACCAATACTTGTACATTATAAGTATACCTTCTAAATTTTAATATTATCACTTAATTTTAAATACCTACCCTTTGAGTATAGATAGAGAGACATAAGTATCTGCTTACCTACGTATTTGGTCCGAGCCTACCTATAACTATTCCTTTCTGGTATAATAAGAAACGAAGACGTTATGAAACGTAACGTAAGTACGTAACGTAAACGAAACGTAAGACGTCTGAGTCAGAGGACTCAGCCTTCCAACCTAAAAAATTAGATTGTTCTTAGCCGACTACCACAAAGATAAAAGAAGGATTATGAACTTCACTCGATAGCGCGATATAAGTATATAAATACACATATTGCGGTCATGACCTTACCATTTTACTGACTGTAAACGCATTAATCACTTAGAAAAAATAGGACTTCGTTACAATATTTTGTGATTATTGAGAGGATATTATACAGATGTGGATGTCATCTTAAATATAATATGGGGAATGCACCATTGCTAACTTATATTTACCCTCGACAGCAAAGAGGGGTGTTATAAAGTTTGACGCCATGATGTATCTGCCTGCTCTGTCTGATCTGTTCATCTGTTTGTGGTATCATGACTCTCGAATGGATGAACCACATTGTATGCGGTGTTTCTGGTTTAAAAACTGCAATTTCGAGAATATTTTTAGCATTGTTTGGTGGAAAGCGTTCCACGTTATTTATTATTTTTAGCGTCGGAGGTTTTAATTTTGTTTTCGTCAAATACAAATTGAGTGAGATAAATGGGTACCTAGGTCGTGACTACAGTGTAGGTGTTAATTATTACTTATACTAATATTGAAATGAAAACTTAAAAATAATTCCTAATTAAAGAACAAATAATCCATCTGTAAACAAGGTCTCAAAAACTTACAGCATTTTGTCTGATCTTCTACGAGTGTCTGTTGTGTTTTAGTTGTTTGAGTTAATTTTCTATACATTTCATTTCTGATGATAGTACTTACTTAGAGGTTAAAGATCTATATATTGTTTTCATAGTAGTAGGGGCGGCCGGGGGTCAAAAGTTACAATTTTTAGTCGGCGATATATTTTTGAAATATCAAACCAACAAATAGACAAATAATGATTATACACATCAAAATCATAGTTATTTGGGTATAAATTAGGTCTACATTTGGATGTCAGAGACGACTAGGGAAACCGTAATTTTCATCCTATTATATTTTTACATACCATACGAACCTACATTTTTGTAACTTAAACAAGCCTTATGTAGAAGTTACTAAGTATAAAACAAATTTTATATGACTTACAACCATGGAAAAACTAATGGTCTATATACAATTTTCGCAATTATATCGGGAAATCGAAGTGTAAATAAAACTATTGTGGTATGTGGTTCAAGTAAGTAGATCAATTAAAAAAGAAGAGAAATAAAAAAAATAGTTTGTATGAAAAGTAAGGTTACAACCCGTAACCCTTTGTTACAACTGACCCCCAAATTCACATTTGTGTTAACATGAAGTAACAATCAACAATTTGGCACAGTTTTACAATTTATAATTTTCTGTAATTAATTATTAAAACTAGAGTTATTAAGACAAATATATTAAGTACTTTTGGTATTAACCTTCATAATTCAATCGTAAAATATTTTGTGATATTTTCAACATTGTGGCACAATTTTACAATTTATAACTGGTGTTATAAACAATAAACTCAAAAAATCCTCATTCTTAAAGTAGATATCGATAGTCAGTTATCATTTGGAAATGCGCACTTAGTTAAAAATATTTACATTTGTACTATCCAGCAAGTGAGCATCATTGAATCGTTGATTCTCCGATTTTTTTTAATGTTGCTTATTAATTGAGTAGTACCCAAACGTTAAAAAAAAAACAAAGAAAAACTCTAAATGGCACAAGTAACGCCGGATGTAGATCCTAGTAAGCTCGGGGTCATTAGTAACCAAGGGTCAATTCTAACGCTACAATCGTACCCATAAAATTCGTGAGGTACTATTGCCCCCAAGCGGCCATTTTGAATTAATTATTAAAATAAAAACTGTTCTCAATGACTATAAACTTATTAATAACCTGTGCAATAGCATTTCAGCACTATGATTAATTATGTTAAAAATTGCCATTTCGTTCATTTAAATTTTGCAGTAAATACAAAACAAACATAAATGAGAAAATATGTTAAATCGTATTTACTTTTCAGCGAGAAAATGTAATAAATAATATAATTATTTCATTTATTTATTTTCTTTCACACAGAACTTTACATTACAAAGATCTAATCATAGTGTACTTATTAGTGGTCAGTTATCTATGTGAGAAATTGGTGTCCGTACTAGGAAGCTTGTATGACAGATCACCTGCCTCTCCAACACTGGATCAAGTGGTGATTAGAAGTACTATTTATGTAAGTTGCTCTTATCTTTGGTGTAAGTGAGAAAGGAAAGAGAATTGTGAATGTGTGTGCGTTTGTATGTGTGTGTGTGTGTATGTGTTTGTATAAGAGTGTATGTGTATGTGTGGTGTGTGGATGACAGGGATTTGACAAAAGCTATTTTAGTATGGTATGTAACGATTCAGTGTCGCCATAATTAAGGGACTTCAAGAAATTGGAGGTAATTTGTTTACATTTAAGTTTTGGGAGGGGGTAAATTTCAGCCTCAGCATTAATTATGTTATATAGGTAACCTCCAAGAAAACTGAAGAATTTTTTGAAGAAAGCAGTGGGCCACTGGTTAGTCGAGGAGCAGACCAAGTGTTTTAAACGTTTATTTGCTAAACGCGTAGGGTTAAATTCAAGTTGGACATGTTGTTTTAGGACTTTGTTTAGGATAAATACCTAGTTGGCGTACCGACAAGACATCAGAATTGGCATATAAATCCTTTGTGGGAAACCGAAACGGTAGGAAGAAGCTCACTTTCAAACCGCTCTTTGAGCTCTTTCCAGTTTGAGTAGAGCAGTCTCGCCTACTCCACCCCATACCGTGATGCAGTAGGTCAGTATAAAGTAAAAAAAGTATAAAACGTCAGTATAAATAAAAAAGGTCCAATCGTTCTGTTTTGCACGGCTAGACTGGCGATAGATCCGAACTTGTTAGACGCCTAATTGATCGAGCATTCGCGCTTTTAGATACCTACTGTATTTTGGGAATTATAGCCGTTAGTATTACTGCCCCGTGCTACTTTTAACCTCGGTTTCCCCTACGAACGTATCTACGCTTTAGCAAGGTAAAGAAAATACTCTGACACGGCAGTAGGCGAATCAATTTCAGTAGGTAATGTGTTTTTATATCTCCATCATAAATAAAAAAAATTTACGTAAAGCAACATTTTCGTCAATAGTTTTTAAACCTAAATTGCGTAGTGCGTCAATCGATGCTGACTGTAGATATAATCTATAACACCTTTGATTATAAATAATTAAAGCTATAACGCATTACAACTTCATAACACAAGAGAAATATACTAATTTGATACCCGAGATCTCAGAGTTAGTCTGAGCTTGAGATCGGCCTGATTTTGTTTTCGATTCTTCTCAGTTTTGGTTTTTTTTTCTGCGATCTGCTAATATAGATTTGATATTCGAAAATACCTCGAAATTGGGTTTACTACGAGAACTGGGACTTTAAGTTTGAAATAAATTATTGATTAAGACTGATTTTGCATAGAAGTCTGAGTGAGAGAGAGTGAGAGGCCTTGGTGCACATGTACCTACTCCAATTTACTTAAATACTATTAATAGCTACGCCACTGGATCAACGACGTCCACTTTCCTCCGCACACAATGGCTCCTGTGAGTTGTGTCTTGCGGCTTACTGGCCATATTTTCCGAAACAACAGACAGACACAGCGGTACGATGCACTTGAAAAATATACTGTGCCTAAGAGATACCTTTCTCGTAATTTATTTCCAAGATTAATATAAAATTTTAATTGATCTTAGATCTTTAAAGGAAAAGACATTCATAAAAATACCTAATTTCTGTAACAGCCTTTATGTACCTATTTTATTATTATTAGTTTTTGATAATACGATAAAATATTACGAAAAGTTAAGAATTTATTTTTCTCTTTATTTATTGTCTGTTTTGTTTCCAATTCTATGATAAATATAGGTATTTAATCACAAATACGAAGCCGCGAATGCAAATAAGACGTGAGCTTTAGTCGATTATAAGATAACACTGTTAAAAGTTAATTTTGAAGTTGATTCGTCATTTTATGACTTCGTATTCTCTCTTCTTCTCCATCGAAATAAAAGTGAAACAATGTAACAAAATATTTGTTCAAAATAATTCAGTAAACGTCGTAATCCTAAGTAATAAGTACTTATTTATAGCACCATTATTCTAAATTAGTATTTCTACTTTAAGAAGATTTCTTTTTATTAAGAATAGACGTATCTACGAGAATTACAAAACAGCGGTTAAAACATACCCTTCTAGACCTACCTATCTGGTGATTGTATTCTCTTTGCAGCAGAACCAACTGCACAATTCTGTAGAATGACTTTAGCAGAAGCATGCCGTCAAAACTTACGATATATAGGTTATATCTGCTCTGTAATAATATGCTATATGTATAGTACCCAGAGTAGGCACCCATGTACCTACTCTGGCCATTTACTTATCTATCATTTATCATTATGATAGATAGGTAAAAAATACTTCTGTAAGAATCTGGATGCGCTCATTATCAAGGTTACCAATAGGCATCATTAGGTACATACCACATAATTTATTAAATTATTAAAATAATAAATCAATTTAAAACTTAATATATCTAAGTACATCATCTCCATTGTCTAGTTTATTATGCTTAGATAAGTGTTTTCATAGTACTTATTCCCTAATTAATTGTTGTATTTCCTTTTCATATAATTTTTATTCAAGTTAGAACAGGAACTTGTGTAGGGTAAGGTTGCGCAAATCTTAGGGTAGTTACCTACCCACTAAGAAAACATGCGAAACAGTTATATAATACAATATAAGCAAGACATCATTTGTTTTAATTAAGTCTTCGTATATTAAATTTTTAACACGTTATAACGAAAATAGTGAATTTTTTTTTTAAAGTATGTAGGTAAGTAAGTACGTACCTATATACTTAGTAAGTTGGTACGTATGCATGCATATCCATTATTTTTTCGTTTTTAAAAAGGTATCTCTACCTTCGGTACGACGTCTAGGGACTCGGTTTCCTAATTCGTAGCATGAATTAATAAATTACAGTACGATACCATGCGATATGTAAGTGAATCTCTAATAGAGCACATTTAGAAAGGGATGCCGCTACATGCGATGAATAGCTGCATTTCTTTCGATCTATTCTCATGTAGATTCAGCCTAGAGTATCCTTCGGGAACGCGGGCCCTAGATGTAGTTTAAGTCGTACTTACCAAGAACCAATGATATCACGAGACATCATCACTAAAATTAAATAGCAGGCCATTCTTATAATTTTTTTTTAACATGAAAACGTCTTTCTGAACATTTAAGCGATTAATCCGATTTAATAATTGTGAAAATCACAAATGTATTTCCTTGTTTTTTTTTATCTATACGACAATTAAGATCTTAGAAACCTTATAGGGTCAATCTAAGTAGTTAGGTAGTAGATACACTGCCACGGAAGAGAAAGGACGGGAACCGAAACGAATTTTAGGTATAACATTTAAAACTTTATCTGGATGTTTTCATGTTTTTGGTATAAGAGGTAACTCCGAGCGAAGTGAAAAACTCTAACATACTCGTAGTTACGTCCTTGTCAACCTTTCCTTTGACAATAATCCTTAAATTCTATTTAAACTAATACCAAAACCAAATTTTGTTCCTAATAACTATTTATTTAATTCGAATATTTTAAAAATCTCAATGACGTACTACGCCTACAAAAGTCGTCTTCATTACCGGCCGTGTTCATTATTTTTGTTGTAATTAAGCAAATTAAAATGATAGTGGAGTGCGTTGTCGGTAGACATCGTTTGGGCGGGTCGAAGTGATGTCAGCGTTGCAATTGGTGGATGCGGTGTCCGCCCCCGCCTCCGATAGCGCCCTCCCGCTCTGAAACACCCGAGTCCGCTCGCTTCGTACATCAGTCAGTCGCGGTAGTTGCCTCGTAGTGTGTATACTTTGCATTCGTGCATCCGCAAAAAACGCCGGAGCGGTGGTGTTGTGAAGACGTGTGTGTGCAATGCCCGGACGGTGATCGAAGCATGGTGAACTACGTCAACCCGCTCGCCATGTACCAAGGCAAGGGCGGGCAGTATGGTGCAAGCGGATGGTACGGTTGGCAGCCACAGAACTTTGAAGAGCAACAATGGTGTGCTTGGAACGGAGCGCCGGCGACGGGTAGTGATTGGGCACAGGATCAGCATCATTTTCCTAAAAGAGAACCCGGTGAACGAGAAATAGTAGAGATCCCATCACCGGCGCGAGGGGATTTAGCGAGTCCGGGACAGGGGTCGCCTGGTTCGCGGGCAGCGCAGCCGCCGGCTCCCTCGCGCTCTCCTTACGAATGGATGAAAAAGCCTAATTACCAGTCTCAGCCAAATCCAGGTCTTCATTTATATTTTTTTATAAAACAAATTAATACAATTAATCATATTTAGATGAGCTATAATTATAATAAATCGAACAATAGTTCTTTGTGTTAAACTAAAATTATAACGATCCTATTAGATTATGATTAATGTAGAAATAGATAATAATGCCAGTATTATCATTTAAATTGGCTACTTATAAATTTATATAGTCCCTAAAATCACAAGGAAATTCCATGATAATTATCTATCTACATAGAATAGCTAAGCTATAGAAATCAGTACCCAAAGTATTAATAACGCGCGTATCCGACGGCTAAATACCATGAGTAAAACATTCATTAATACCAACAATCAAATAAATATTTAGTTATTGTTTTTAAAATTGTAAACCGTAATTCCTAATAAATTAATAACGATATGACTGCGATGAATTAAATCATAAGTATAGCACCTAACAGTTCTATTGCCCCAATAAAATAATAAAACCAATTACTATAATATAGAGGTAAGTATAAAATATTACATGACAGGCGCATATATAACATATCTACCTACTCCGAATATTTTTATTGGCTAGGTATAATATCTAATACAGTAATGATTGTTTATTCAGTGATTACTATCGCTGTAATAATGAATATAATTTGTAGTTTGTACTAATACAAATAATATCTTAGTATTATTTACCTACCCAACATTAAAACAGTAGCTACTCCATAAAATATTTTACGAGTGTAGAATTGGACATGTTACCTACCTACTTCATAAATAATATCTGTCGTGAGCCGATGAGTAAACAAATAAATACCTAATGTAAATATTTGGTTTTAAACAATGATTATTGTTTTTTTATTATAACTTATTTAAATGATGGCCTTTAGATAACCTTCCGTGAAACTGATGAAAAACAGGTCAATGAACCCGGTTAGGTCTTTCAGGCCCGTGTCATTTGCGAAGATAGGTCAACAAATGATGGAGGGGGAGGGGAGGGTGGGAATTATGGTTCCTTGATCTCATTGCACTGCTTCGTCAGCTTATATAGTCTTCTAATAATTTTTGGAGGCTAATACGGTTTTTAGGAGGCTTCCCCAAATACCTTCCTAACTTCGACTATGATTAGAATACGAATACTATTACATTTGATTACATTTGATTCACTTGTCCGCGACTTTAGAATTTAAAAATGTAGCTCTCCATCTCCATTCTACATCGAAATCAATATATATTTCGGTTTAACCGTGAAAACATAGCAGACAAATAAGCGATGAATAGGAATTAAAAATAAATTAAATTAAACGACACCTACATGCATTCAATGTATAAATTTAATAAATATATATATATATATTTTTTAATTTAACATCTACTTAAATTAGGTATAAATATACATAAAAAAGGCAAAGTTTCAATTGTCCGACTGACATCATTGCCCAGTCCTAGTGGTTACGGATAGATTTTCAAATTTGGAGAGGGTGTTGATTTTATATTGTAGTCAAAGTATAAGAACGGTATGACAGAAAAGTAGGGAAGCCTAAGTTTGTTCGAAAAATAAAATTTTACGGTCTTTACTAGAAACTTGGAATTAATACTTTTCGACACAATGAGTAAAACACGATATTGGCGTTTTTCGAACTTCGACTCCTAAGAGGAGAAAGGATGCGGTATATGGGATTAGTACATTTAGATACAAGTGTGGAAAGTATGTCATTTCTTCATGAGTCTCAAGCCGAAGGCGCGGGTCAACAATAGAGACGAGTGGAAATGACAATTCCGCACGTGCATCGACGTTTTTTAATACATTTGCGAAAAAAATAGAAATAAATAAAAAAAATTCAGAAATGTAATTTCACGGGAGTAAGTTTCTTTTTTTTTAGAGGACATGGCAGGGCGACGGTTTCTATGCATTCAGCCAATTCAATGACAGTAATTTATCTAAATTCAAAATAATTTTAATTGGGTTATTTATTTATTTACATTATACGTATATATATATTGAAAAAATAAATTTATTTTAAATTTAATTCATGTATTTACGCTGTAAAATAATCATTTCATACAAAAATTTTGTACAGAAAACTTTTTGATTAAAAGCCTTCATGCGTTTGGATGTTATATGCAGGAGGAAAACAAAAAGCACTAGTGTGGAAAAGAATAACTTTCCGCACGCTAAACACACATGGAAATGTCTACTTTTTGAGCAAATGTATTAAAAATAATATTTTTCTGGCCAGATTTACTTCGAACCTATTTTTATAAGTATTCTATTTTATTTATTTTAATATTTATTGCACACACAACATACACAAAAAGAAAGAGATACACATAAAGAATTCGATTAAACATATTTCGACAATTTTTCAAAATTTCACCTGTAAGTGTGAAAAGCGGTGCAAAATTTTGTAAGAGAAAATATAATTTTTTGACAAAAAAAACAGTTTGTTTTTTTGTTATGAGGTAAAGAGTACACCAGATACACATTATTTGTATGGCTTAGGTTGAATTTCTTATTGTATAGGTGCGGTGCGGGAAGGCGGTGGATTTAAAATAAAAAAAACTTTGCAAATCATGAAGTTCGCGGCCGAAACCATGGCCGGAAAGCTAGTTAACGTTATAAAAATAAAACAAACTAAGTAATATAGGTACATATTATTGTAATAATTACAATACCTAAATGAAAAGTAAAACTGCTGCTGGCTAAGCTGTTACTGAAAATTTATTTTAAAGTAAGTCTCCTTTTTTAAAACAAGTTTTGATTAGTATAGAAACTAGAAATATTTATATGAAAAGGGTTTTTAATTACTTATAATTTGACAAAAAATATTTTTTTTTTTCTACGTAAAAACAAGAATTTCAATGTGTTTTTATTGTAGTTGTTACGATCAACAGGGTTAAGCAACTTGCATGCGGTCGTTTAGCTATTAGATGGATTATTTAGTGGAAACAATTTCGAGCGTCGTCGTAACTATTCTTTGATTTTCTATTTTAAAAGAAAAACTTGTGTAACCTTTGAATTCATAAATGGCTAGATATGGCATTCTAGTAGAGTACTGAGTAAGTAAGCACTCTAAAACAGCGGTTCCTGAACTTTTAAGACCATAGAACACTCGTTAAATCCCTTTTAATTTATGGAATCCCATATCAAACTATAACAGACAAAAGATACCTACTGCAATTTAAAATAAGAGTAAAAATCTTTTATTACAAATACTTATTGGAAATAAAGACTAATGTCATGATTAAATTATTTCACTGGTTCCTATTAAAAGTATTTATAGGTCTGAAAACCAGCTATTTAATTATGTAGGACCTACTATAGAATAAAAATGGTTCAGTGTCTGTCCATATGTACGCTTAGATCAAGTCCCGTGCTAAAAATAACGTTGCCATAAATGGCGGTAGACAAAATATTCCAACGATTTAACGATTAATGTAACACGCGCGCAACCCTAGTGTCTTTCACACGGAACCCACTTTAGGACTGGTTACTCTAAAGTGGAGCAAATTCTCCACAGAGACTACTACAGTACTACCAGTGGCAAAATAGTAGGTACGTTGTATAAATTATATATTGTGTAGGCACGTTGTGTAAAAGAGATAGAACGACGCAATGGACAGAGCGAGACAAGCTGTCGTTATTCGTACGGTTTCGGGTTATTACGACTTACAAAAATTTACTAATTTATGAATATCGTACAGAACCCTTTGTGAATGAATATTTTTTAGAGTTTTGACAAAAACAACGACATTGGAATTATTGTAATAAGTCCCAATGGGACTTTTTGGCGGGAACGGGAGAAGCTTTGCCTTTGCTTTGAAAATTTTGAACTGGGTAGCAAGTTCCCAGTTAATGCTAATTGTGCAACTACATTTGTCCAGTTTTTTTCAAAATATTACAGTTTACAGCTTATAAAAATAACTGACTTGTCTTTTGGCAGTGCCGTAGTTAGGTAAAAACTACATGGGTTTCAAAATTATACGATTTTATGTTGTTGTTAGAGCAGTCTATGAGACCTGATATTCAAATAGTTCTTTGAACTATTAAGACTTCAATAAATTCTTTGGTTTCAGAATTTTGAAGAATATCATTTAGAGCTGAATATTTTTAACCGACTTCAAAAAAAAGAGAAGGTTCTCAATTCGTCTGTATGTTATTATTTTTTTGTATGTTTGTTACCTCATATCTCCGTCATTTATGAATCTAATTCAAAAATTCTTTTTCCGTTTGGTAGGTAATACATCAGAGGTGGTCCCATTTAAATTTCACCGATATTTGAACTTGAACTTCGAAGATACACTAGATAACGCGACATCGTTATAAGCTTTATATATATTGATGATTCTCTTGTATATCGTTACGCTCCGGAATTAGAATGAAGTTATTTGCAGACCTGCCCTAGATATTTATTAGATCAAGATCACTCAAAAGGGAGAAATAAAAAATGTTTATTTAAAAAATTAAACCGCCTTCAAAAAAAACACTGAAAAGTAAAAAATAACTATCCTTTAATCCTAATAAAGTATAATAAAAATCTATGTATTGTATCTTCATAATAATTAATTTATATATTAATTTGCATAAAACGACTTATACGTAACTAAATTACTTTAAAATATACGTAATATACGTAAACAAATTACTTTAATTAATTAATGAAAATAGATTAAACTGCCTTCAAAAAAAACACTGAAAAGTATAAAATAACTATCCTTTACTAATCAAAACTCAAGGCAAATAAAATAACTTTATAAATACGATACACATACTCGTACCTATATAATTAAATTTGACAGTTATTGAAGTCAGTGCCAAATCATTGTGCAACAACAGAAAGTCTATTAGTTTGGTGGGCTTGGCACCGAATTCAGTAACTGTCAAATTTAATTATATAGGTACGAGTATGTGTATCGTATTTATAAAGTTATTTTAATTGTACTTGAGTTTTGATTAGTAAAGGATAGTTATTTATACTTTTCAGTGTTTTTTTTCAAGGCAGTTTAATCTATTTTCATTAATTAATTAAAGTAATTTGTTTACGTATATTTTAAAGTAATTTGGTTACGTATAAGTCATTTTATGCAAATTAATATATAAATTAATTATTATGAAGATACAATACGTAGATTTTTATTATACTTTATTTAAAAATCAAAGAGAGGTTTGATTCAGTATAAGAAAAAACTATCTATAACATCAACAAAAAGCGATTTAAAAGAAGTAGTATTGCTTGTGGTCGATATTTGAATAATTGTCTTTTTCTCATTGCATTAAAGTAACTAAATACAATTTTTTTTTCATATTGGAATAAATTGGAAACATTTATTTGAAAATTCTTAATTCCTACCTATCGAGGTAGCTAGATGCTATAAGGAAAATAGTGGGAAAAGATCAAGGCGAAGAATGACAAAAATTTAGTGAACGTAAATGTCATAGCTAATTAGAGCCATCCGGCACCCGAGCAGCACCACCTTGTTTCGTGCGGTTAGTATTCTTTATATGGACTATACCTATGGCTATGGACATTCACTCACTTATCAACTCCGTAACGTCAACGGATCGCCTCCGCTGGCGGACGGCGAGTGAACCACTCTGTGGCAACGCGCTGCTCTCAGGCTTGCCTTGAAAAAAAAAATGAATAAAGAACTGACAGCCTACTCCTTCATTCGCGAAGCACGCGATGTCCACTCGTTGACCACGCGACGTTCACCGGTTGACAACGCAGCGTCCACCCACCCTGACGTTCACTGGTTGAGAACGTGGCGTCCACTCGTGGACGCCGAGCGACGACGCGGTGTTGGTCGGGTGCCGGGTGGCTATAATGAGCTATTAATTATACAACCATTAATCGGTGGAATATTATATAATATAAGAAATACATTTGAAAGAAATTAATGGTTATGAAGTGGATATAACGATTCAAAACTCGGCATAAACTATATTTAATTCATTAATTTTTGTTATGCTGCATTATTTCTTTCACGCACGTGTTCTTTTACAAAAAAAATTATTAAAGAAACCTCTTTTAAAACAGAGATTTACATTTTTTGGAGTAACGGGACCGATTTATGTTTCTAAATTTTCTGTATAGTTTAATCTAAACAAATTCTTCAAAATAATAGTTGGATTTTTTAAAATTAATTATAGTGTTTAAAATAAACGTAAATAACTGATTTTTCATATTTTTCGTAAGCTAGCGCGCGCACGTTTGCATAAAGCAGAAAGGTCTATTTTAGATCAAATATTGTTTATCAATGCCTCGCCTTAACGAACAAAATTTTAGTGTAGCTGGTGCACTTTAAATTTTAATAACTTTACTTTTATTCGCGTATTGGTTATGAACCAACGCGTAACGTCTAAGCATCCGAAAATGTTATAGACAAAACGAAAAAAATTATTAAAATCTTTTTATCGCTTTCAAAGTAGGCCTCAATTATGTAGCCCTTAGGTACATTGCTTGCGATAAAACTCACGTTTCGCTTTCTCCAGTCCTCCATGCATTTTTCGTAGGTTGTAATTTGGATTTGTAATTTTAGTTTCGAAAACAGAAAATCAGATGGGCCATATCGATTGAATACAGTATTTGATGCTAAAATTATTTTGCAGAGTTTTCGCTAGAAACTCTTGCATAATAGTCGCTTTGGCTAATTGTACAATATCATAGTGTAAGAGCCATGAATTGTAATCTGGACCAAATCTAGACAAATATGCGGTAAGATGCTCTTGCCTCATGACGTTTAAACGACATTTTTATTTACTGTTTGTCGCTCTGGAAGGAATTCGAAGAGAATCACATTGCAGTAATAGAAGAAAACTGTTGGCATCATTTTGAATTTTAAGGCACTTTAGATTTCGGTTGGTTTTTGAGCTGCCAATCCGAAGAATGTTAGCTTGTTTAAAAGTCGTATGGGATACTCATATGGGTTTACGAGGGCGTCGTCGTCAGTTATTATGCGTTTCATGAAGGTAGAGTCTAGAAGCTTGGGTAATTATGAATTCAGGGACCTGCTTTCGATGCTCTTTTAAAAACAAAATTGAGCTCTTTCGGAACCAATTGTGTGGCGACGCGTTTCATGCCTAAAATATCAGTCTGAATTTTAAATATTATGTGAACGGACTTAAAACTCAATATACCTATTATGTTCACTTCTTGAGCCAACTCTCTAAGACTCTACAACAATTTTAGAACACCAGCTTCTTGATTCTGTCGATGTGTTCGTCCTTAGTAGCCACTGACGGTCGACTGGAATGAGGCAAATCGAGACAACTACTACTTCACAGTCTTCTTTGAATTCTTTATGTAATTCATATTCCTGCGCTTTTCACACAGGTACGCGATTCGCCTATGTTATCTGCGATATTATCAGCGATTTGACACACGAAAATCATTTTGGTTTCGCAGTTCATTTGACCATTGACCAAGACGCTTCTCTTTAATGATACATTCTATATTATAATTTTTGACACAGAGTAGGTATAGTAACGTGTAATATAATGGAATATACGTGTTTATTGTGTTCTACAGTAAACTCAGAATTCTATATCTGTTTCAGTAATATTTATCTATCTACAGGAGATCTATCGCATAGGTGTACATACCTACACAGGTATTAAATCATGGTCACAGAGTGAGCGTTTGACAGAAAGGTACCATACTAAAACTGGATATCATACGATCGAATTCATACTGGTATAAAAATTATTTAAAAATAAGATTGTCTATAAAACTGTATTAAAATAATCTCTATAACATACTATTGCTATTAATCTTTGTTCTTGGCCTTAGAAAGAAGCAAGATCAAGATTGAATGAACAAGACCAAGATCGATTATGCAAGAGCACGATCAAAAATGTAAAACTAAACTAAAAAAAAATTATCAACTTCAGTCAATTATATAATTTAGAAAAGTACCATTTAGTTCAGAAAAAAATTTTTAGAAGCAAATTAGGTATATTTGTCGATTAATAATAATTTATAAGCTATTTAATTATGAGGAGCGTTCAATCAAAAGTTAGAATGCGATATATACTCTTTGAAAGTTAATAAAGTAAATACTGGCTGGTAACGCTGGATTTTCTGTTAAATATACCACAAAAAATTAACAAATTTACTTTTTTTTTAAATAATAGTCGCTTCATTGTTGCTTGTTGTAGCGTGTTGGCCATATTTAAACAAATTCAACTACACATGGTTATTACTTATTAAATATCTGTGGTTGAAAATTTTTACTACGGAACATGTCAATCAAGATTTACGGGATACCTACTTTATGGGTAAATGGTAAATGCTTCGCCGTATTGCACAGTTGCACGTTCATGTGCCGAATTGAAACGTTGAAGAATATCCACCAAAGACGACTCTGTCGGGAAGCTCTGTGATAGCAGTCAAATACCGGAGAAATATATATTACTAAAGTTGAAACAAAAAAAAGATTTTACCAGATCGTCAGTAATTTTAATTGCTGAAGAAACAAAGGTCTCGCTCGACACGTAGTGTGCATAACATTTTACATGAACGCTTGGAGAAGAAAAAGATGCTCGAAAACAATTCATACTGAATAATTTCCAACGGTCATTCGAATATTTTTACGAGATTGAAGATGTTTCTGCGAGAAGAACGATTTGAAGATCAGAATTCCTGGGTACTTAGGAAAAAAAGTTCTTTAGGAAGGGAATTTGACACTAAAAAAATAATTCCAATTAAAAGGTGACTGTCGAAAAATAAAATAACAACGAAAGTTACCTGTAAGTTGTATCTTAGGCATTTTCACTTTTTATTGGACGCCCGGACAATATATTCCTTGTAAATTAACTTTTTTTAAACTTTTTTCTCTTTTTTACTCATTTAGTAGTCACTCCTATATTGTAATGCTTTTTGTGGTAGAAAAAACAATCTAATTGTTTTAATCTCGAAACCAGCTTGAAACATTTTTTTTTCTTATACGTATAAGTATTTCCTTGTAGTTCTGTTCATGTTATGTAAGTACATATACTATTTATTTGATTTATTTGACTGATACCGAGATTAAGATCCAAAGAATTTTTGCAAGACCAATATGAAGACCGGATAAAATAGTTAACCACATAATTAAGAAATGAAAGTATTACTTACCTACAATAACAAATTACGCAGGATGCACCAGATAACAAATTATGAAATTTTTTATTTCTTAATTTTGTTACCTTGTGGTGTAAAAATCTACCAGGGGAGCTGGGACAATTACAAGAAAATTTCCCGTATTTTAAAGCGGATTTTAAAGAGGAACACTTGTGACATTTTCTAATTTCTAAAAAAAATTTGTACGCGTAGGGTAATAAATGTTTTTATGTAGCGTCAATTAGTTCGAGAAACAGATACCAAAAGAAACTGAAACCAGGTAGATTTTTCTAGCGTTAGTTCATCATTAGATACTCGTGGGTGGTCCGTGACAGTATCAACTTGTTTTATTTTTATGTACCTTAACTTTGTTATTAATTTTCTAAATATAATTTTGTCTTGCTTTGGAACCTTGGTTTATTTGCTCATCAACGATAAAAACTTTGTATATTCGCGAGTTTAAAACAATATGCTCTATTTAGTTATTAAAATGTTACAAAGTTTATGTTTCAGAGCAAAATCGTTGGAAATTAGTCCATGATATACACAAAAATAACACAGCGCCGTCACAGGCGGCTCATGAGTGCATTTGGTGGTGGTAAAGGTAGTAAAGCCATGCTGCATTGCAGCATGAATAGGGCCGGCTCGCCCGGTGAAGTACCACCCTCTCATAGAATATTGGCGTGAAATAACAGCAGCATCTATTGCTGTTGTGTTTTGTTCGGTGAGTGAGAGTGCCGGTGGCCCCCTCCCCCTCCTTTCCCTATTTCCCTAAAGGTCGGCAACGCACCCGTGATTCTCCGGATGTTGCGGGTGTCCATGGCCAGCGGTTGGTTACTCCCCATCAGATGACCCGCTTGCTCGTTTGTCTCCTCTTTATTAAAAAAAAATGTAATGAATCAGGCACATCTTGTACAGGTACGAGATAAAATTACCAAGTTCAGTTTCTCATGGTATTTGTTTATCGAAGTTGTCGTGCTTTATATCGATTTCATACTTTTTATTAATTTCATACACATAGGTTAAGTATCTTGACCTATGAGTAAAAAAATTATTTAAGAATTAGGGAGAGTCTAACTACGTGTTTACCTATACTACCTTTTTAGAATCTGCAATTAAGAGTGCTCCAAATTTACTGATCTATGTTCAAGCACCCTATAATACATTTTTTATACTAAATTGTAACAAAGGGTTCCTAGGTTTTTAAACAAATTAGTGAAGTTCGTAAATATACCTACCTGATCTAATGTTTTTGTCAATCGAAAATTCTCACATAAATGTTTTTGTAATTGTGCATAACTGATTATAGCAGTACTTTTATTTATTAGCTAAATGATTTATTAACACTAAAAAAAATAAAAACTGAAAATTACAATAATATTTTTTCAGCATTATTTTTAGTAAAACTCAGAAAAACTTATTTTCTAAATAATTTTAGATGGGGTCTGATATCAATAATTTACTACCCAGGTTATCGACTGCTCACCTTTGAACTACATCTTACTGGACATTCGGTATAGTCTACCCATAATCTCCTAAAGAATATAATATACAAACATACATACATATCTTCACGCTGTATTACTAACGGGTATTCAGCGAGGCTGGAGCGTCAAATGTCGCGATCCTTGCATACTTCTTTCGCTTCCTTAAATTTCATCATTCTCCTCACACAATTTCACCTAGGTATTAGATAGGTAGAGCTAGGTATTGCGAAATTAATGAAAAACGCTAAAGAACGACTAAAAATTTCAATAGAAGACTGCAAATTAGAAGTAGCATATAAATACATATAGCACAGCAGTAGCATTAGCAAGCATGTAGTAACAAGCAGTAGCATTTAACGATTGGCAAGAAATAGAAGTAGATAGAAGAATCGAATGGGTTGGAATAAATATTGAATATTAAAGCACGTTTTGAAAAATAAATACATCCCTAACAATTTAAAAGCAAAAACGTTTAATAGTTGTATTGTCCGAACTTTTACATATGGATGCCAAACACAAGAAAATACAAGTGAAGAAAATAAAAATAGCACAAAGAAATATAGAAGGAAATGTATTAGGAACAAGATCAAAAGATTAAGTTCAAAAAAGTAATAAGGCAAACAACAAAGTTTAGAGATATAATAAGAATAGCAAAACTAGGGAAATGGAATTGGGCGGGACATTTGTCAAGGACAGAAAAAGAAAAGTGGAGTGGAAAAATTACAGTATGATATGCCAATAGAAAAAGTGGTAGACCGCCCATAAGGCGGAGAGGCGAATTAGTGGACCGTTTAATAGTGCTGTAGGTTATCAGAAAACCGAAGAGAATGAAAAAACAAGGCCTTCGCCCAGCAGTAGGATGATTTGTAACATGTTTTTGTAAAATATGTATGTGAAATAAATAAATATACGCGAGTGCTTTTGACATTTCCGTCAGCTAATATTCTGGTTATTTGATCTTCATAATACATATTTGGTCTTCCTTGGCTTCTTCTACCACTTCTTCGTTAGTCGAATTTCCTTCGTCAGTTTTTCATCACTCATTCTTTCTATGTGCCCGAACCATCTAGCCATTCCTTTCTCTTCATTTTTTACAACAAAACTGTCGTGCAACCAATGCAAGTGCAGTCGTGCAAGCAATGAAGAGATACGTACTGCGTATCTCTTCATTGCTTGTTTTGTCGGCAAGGGAGAACATATTTAACCTATTAGAAACCAGGATTTAAGTAAGAGCAGTTAAAACATATCCTCATCAATATTCGTGTTGTCTTTTTTCTTATTTCATGTTACTTACAAGTATCTTCATTATTAGGTGAAAAATGAAATCACATAGATTTTATTGAAAATATATCTGAAGGATTTCTTTGGTCGAATGAAAGCTGGTAGGTATCCCAATTTCTATATAATTATTCAGCGCACGATGTACTGCCACTAGGTACTACTTTTTAAAATAAAATAAAATCATAATGCAAGAGACCTAAAGGGAATGTTAACTACACTTTTAGTTCCCACCAAATAATCCTTAAAGAACTTATTAACACATTTAAATATTTACAAATTCATCTAAAAATTATAATAAGTAGCATTAATTGTCATTATAGTGTTACTTCATTGAATTTCAAATTTATCGAATAAAGTTTAATTTTTATTAATCGTGACCCAAAACTACTTAAACAGAACAACGAAAAAGTTTTTTAACTTTTCTGATATTTGATGTGCATGTCAAAAGTCAAATTATTTCTATTCATATTTTACTGTATCTCCACAGCTGCAAACAATGGCGAATACAGCGTGAGTAAATAAATGGGCAGTCATGATCCTCTCCTTGATCATAGGCCAAACTTTGTGATTTTAGAGTCGGTGGCCACAGACTCGAAAGCTAACATTAACATAATCCAAACCCTTATTCAGTTTAGACTTTAGAATAAATTGATCTGTTGTCAGGATGTCAAGACCACTTCCATTTAAAACTTTTCTGTCACTGTGTTGGTTGTTCTGTTGAAGTACTCAAACAATTTTCTAAATTAGAATGAATATATGAAATATTATTTGTAGTTAGTGAAATCTACTATTATAATTAACTTCAGTTTTGAATTTGCTCTATAAAGCCTAGTAATCACTTACATAATTGTATTAATTATTTATATTGTTCTGTACCAAAATCGTTAAAACTGAATGCTTAGAAAACTACTTCCTTGTTCGATTCAACGGGTATTGTCATATAATTATTTATTTGATAAAGCGTTTAAAATTATGGAAGCATACTACATTAATCTATACATACCTACATAGGAATTTAGTTGTAGCAAGTGATGGTCTAATTATTGTGGTCCGATAGGGTCTGCTTGAGTGTGTGTAGTCATAGATTGAAAATAGAAAATATTGAATTTAATTTAAGAAATAAAAAAATTTCAAGAACTTCGCAACGAGGTTAGAGTTGTTAATTAATTTGAAAATCCCAAAAAATAACGTAGAACAGTACATACATAATACTTATAAGTATTTTTGTGGAACCGGTATTTAACAATGTCTAATAATGATACAGCATTAGCTTTTTTATAATCTCCACAAAAGAAAAAGGTTCAGAATTTGTTTCGTTGTGACGATATACCTAACATAAACTTTAAAAAGCAAGCTCATGTACGTAGTGTTATTAAAATTATTTATTAAGTGAAATAATGAAATACTTATGTATTTATTACTAAATATGATTAGATCTTTATTTTTAAACATATATTATCTCTAAGCTCTGACGTATGGTTAAGGTTCTACAAATGTAGGTAAATATATTCTTAGAAGGGTATTCGTAAATTAGGTACCTACCATACCATACATATCACGAAAATTGGTAGTTTCGCCTTCACAGCTCTCTGTTAATTTGACGTGATCCCATCCTATAAGTCTTTAAAGTGTAACTACATTTATACGTCAGTAACTAACTATATTATAAGTCTATAACATTACATAACTATAATATTGTATATTAGCCACCCGCTCTGAATTCGCTCAGTTTTGAATATTAAGAGTGGAAGGCGTTATCCATTTTGTGGGCTATCAAATAACGGAAGCGTACGTCAAATAGTTTCAAAAATAATTTAGTGAGATGTAATTTGTGCCTTTAGTGTAGACTATTATGAACATTTACAGATAATACATACATCATAAGATCATAACACAAACGTAATCTGACCACTGAATTTTCCAGAACACTTTGTATTCGTTTTTGGATGTGCCTCAACCATGACCCACGACATGAACTTAGCATTGTAGATGAAGATGAAGCATCTTCAAGCTTTGAGGCTTGACTATCATACCTACTTTGAACCTGTTAATCAAAAGTATTTGGAATATTGCAAGAACATCTTTAAAGACTTCCGATAAACCTATGCTTAAATGAATTACACACTTGTTAATTTTAGTCAATATTACACATAATTGTGCAAGCACGAAGTGTAGTTAACCAATATTAGCATACTTTACACCTACGTTTGTATCTAATAAATATAAAAGGACAGTAAATAATCAGTAATTATGGAAATAAAATTGTCGTATTTTGTAAATTATTAGCACAGCCTACAGACCAACATTTATTTTCACCACGTGTCTCCATCTCCACTAATAAATAATAAAAATAATAAATAGAAGTATATTTATCTGAGTATCTTAAGCAATTTCGCTAAGCAATTGCAATTATCACTGAACATGACATTAGGCATTATTTTGCGTTTACTGGAACAATTTTATGTTAACGTGTGTCTTGGGAGTGAGTGCATGTTGAGAGCAATTAATTCTGTAGCAGAAATCCGGGACGTTGGAGCTGGAATAGGGGATAGCTCCCGGCGACAATCACTGCCAACGGCGCCCCCGGGACTACACCAAAACAAGTTAAATTTTGCTAACTTAACTGTGCGTAGCCACAAAATATATTAGTGCCATCTTAGCGCCTTGACATTATTATAATGATTATTAAGTGTTGTCTTGCTATGTGATGATGATGAACTTTACTATGCAACCATTGATTTTTATTTATATTTATGTAGTTACTTATTAATTTACTGATATATAGACATACTGATTCTTATTTATATATAAGATATCTTCACGCTGTATTCCTAACAGGGTAGTCAGAGAGGACGGAGCGCCAAGCGTCGCGGTCATTACATACTTCTTTCGCTTCCTCAAAGAAGAAGATAGAAGACATGTTTGTAAAATAAATTCAACTTTTCCAGACATCTATAAGACCTAAGATTTTAACTGTAATATTTCTGTAAACTTCAATCAAGTAAGACAATACCAGGTATTCCCTGACTTTTTAAAATTTTATGTCCTTTAGTTTCTGAGAATGGGGGCAAGGGGAATGTTCCAGTACCCAATTTAGCTACTCTACTCTTTTTTCTTGCATGAATACTTAATTTAAAATGTTAATTACTGCAAACTATAGATTAATAGATATTATTATGATAAATCTAGTTTCTACGTCGCATAATTTCTAAAAAAGTCTTCTGTGGTGACAGACGGTTAGACACGTGCATGACTGATCTTTACCTTTTTTCTTTAACATACTGAATCCTAACATAATTGTTATTCTCGTATAACATAATGACGACCTCGATGGCGCAGTGGTTTATTATTAATCGTTTAAACGTTGCACCAAGCGCGGAAAGTCCCGTGTTCGATTCCCGGTCGGGTCAATTTACTTGTGTCTAATATTGAGAACTTGTTAAGTCATGTCTCAAGTTGGGGCCGACTAAACTTAGTCCAATTCAACCCCTACAAGAGAAGTTTGCAAGTTACCCGCAAAGAGACGCCCCTTCGTCGTATCCTCAGTTTTTAAGGTACTCCCCTTGATGCCAAGCCGACTATTGGAGTCCTTGGCGTCGATATCTCGAGCGACGTTCAGTATCGCGGTTATCTGGAAGGTAAAGCTAAATTAGCTTCGAAAAAGCTGGGTGTGCTCGGTAGAGCGGGACAGTATTTCACCCCGACCTATCGCCTACGACAAGGCATAGATTACAAGCATAGATTAGGCCTTGCATGGAATACTGTTCCCATCTCTGGGCTGGAGCGCCCTAGTATCGACTCCTTCCTTTTGACCGTATACAATGTAGAGCGGTTCGGGTTATCGGCGATCAGGTACTCTCTGATCGGCTCTACTTTCTGACCCTGAGGAGGGACATTGCGTCCCTAAACATATTTTACCGGATCTATCATGGGGAATGTTCTGAGGAATTATTCGGAGTACTGCCTGCTGCTTAGTCTTAAAAGACATTAACAAAAATTTATTCAAGAACAGCTGTTCTCAAACTTTTTATGGCGACGGAACCCTTTTGAAACATATAAATATTTTACGGAGCCCTAAAATAAGCCTGGTTTAATATTTAATCTTGGAATTTGGTAGCAACTGCTACCAGACGCTTTTCACGATTTAACGTAAGAAAATAATGCGAAAATAAGTACCTCACATAGCACTACTGATTTCACAGTAAATTGATGACATTGTTTCCATTTAAAGGGGGTACGGAGTAGTTTTTTTTTTTTATTATTAGTATTTTTATTTTACGCCTCATTTTTGGCTATTAAGTATGACAAGATATGACGGATATGCTTTGTTCTTCGGGTTGATATTATTTCGGCGGAACCCTTGTAGATGCCGTGCAGCGCTCCAGGACTCCGCGAACACTTTGAGTCCGGCTATTCAACAACATTTCAATTTACACATGCAGTTTAATTATAGTTGATAGTAAAAGTACCAAGGGTTTCATTGCGTTAAGCATTGTCTGAAAATGATTTTAGGTTTATTGATAGACATCTGTCACATGGATATTTTTATGTAACGGGAACGTTGAAATTACTAAATTATTTTTTCTAGTTAATGGAGCTTAACCATGTAGGCCCGTGAGGACTTGACGAAGAGGTGAAAGTCCGCTGTGAATTTGCTAATAGATCGATTTTATAGTCAAAAAAGTCTCGAACCTTAAATAAATAATCGAATCGAATATCATCGAATCGTATAAGCCGTTTTTTAGAAAAGTACTGCAGTAAAAGTACTACAGTTAGTAATACAGTATAAGAATTGCTCCTTTAACAAAATAGGATAGATGTAAAATGTCAGTTTTATAATCTCATCTTGAAGTTGAATTTTAACCATGTATGTTACAGGGTGTTGTATATATTATGTCTATGGCACTATGGCTCTTAAGCTGATGAATCCCTTCGCATGCAGCCTTCTGTTTGAGCTATAGTTTCCAAGAAAGTTTCTTAGTTGTTTGTTGGAAATCTGTAGGTAATGTTTTGTGTCGGGATTTTTTCATATACAGTAATGACTATTACTTTCGGTTTTATTTATGTTTTGTACATATTTTATATCTTCATATATGTAATTCTTTTGTACACGTCTTTGTCACTGAACTCCTAAACGGTTGGACCGATTTTGATGTAATTTGTAGCGCGTGTTTGGACCCACCAATTGGACCCGGTAGGTGGCGCCGTAATCGAGTTCAAGGATTTTTTTTTTATTCCAATGTTTGCAGGACAACTTCTGTCGGGTCCGCTAGTTACCTATAAATGTAAAATTTAACTGCAATATGCCTTCTGACATCATTGTTTCCTTTCAATTTGTTATACTCAACGTCGTTATCTAATTACCGCCTATTTAAAGTCGGTATGGTATCGTCATATGTGTCGGCGTAGGTATAGCTACAACAAAATGTCTGCTTGTCACGACGTTCACACATGATATGCATGTACCTACAATAGACACCGAGAATACCCATCCACTACCAACAAAACAAACTGCAAAGTGGTAAATTTAGCGTTGCAAGGTATGTTATTATTTACATATATACATACATATCCTCACCTTATATCAGAGTGGACGAATTGCCAAGCATCGCGGTCTATACATACCTACTTCTAATCTCATCGTTCTCCCACACACTTTCGCCGAGATACCTGTGTTCTTTCATGTCTTTATATCAATCATACATGATTTTAAGATTTTCGCAAACAGTTATTTTGTTTGAAATCTTGAGAAAGTAAGTAGTTCTAAGAAATCTACCGGAGTTTTTTTAGAGTTCCAGAGAACTCGTGCGTTCCCATCCATCTTGTTAACCTACGTCTTATTTAGCTATCATTCTAAAATTAATTAGCTAATAAAAGATTGGTTGACTGGAAGAGATCTCTTCTAGGGATAAGTCCACCTCTGTCAACATTTTTTTACTTTTATAAATTTCAATTTGTACAATTCATGTGCAATGAAGAATGTATCTTATATACAAATCTAAATATATATATTTAAAATTAATAATACTAATTATAATGTATTTAAACTTTCATTAGCTATCATTTTAAAATATTTAAAGGAAACTTAAGGGCAGTTAAATAGAGTTCTTATTGATTTCATCATCCCTTTCACTAAAACATTCACTTCAGTGAATATAAAGACTTATTTCAATATCTAATGAGCATCTTACGATCCTTTACGCACGAGATCAACTCAAAGTTCACTAAATAATATTTAAGTTATTAAAATTTAAAAGTTAGAAATAAATTATTTACATAGTTACTTATACTGTTTTTTGAGAATTTCCCATCTATTAATGTTCTATTTAATACCTGCAGTTGCCCGTGATATCGTTCGCGTGGAATGGGAAAGAAAAGTAACGTATGTGCTCCAGAGTCCAAGTTGCAATTTAGTCGTGAAAACATAGCTTACAGACTGGCACTTTCGCATTTGTAATATTATTACAGATAGGTAAGTATAGATCCGTCATGATAAATTTTAAATAAAGTTCTCATAGCTTATCAATCACCTAAATTGATTGTTTTTAGCTATTGCTGTAGATGTAATGTCATACAATAATATGTTTGGACAGCCATAACTTTTGTGCATTCGTGTTGTATACACATTGTCGGTATCTAACCGGCTCGTATACAAACCTTCCGTCTCTGTTTACTTTCGTGCTGTGTTTGCACAAACCTGGGGACATTTCAAGGAAATAAATCTCTATTTGTTCACATTCACCAATCCCATCAGGCGACACGCTCAACGGGAGATTAGAGTCAATATTTCACGGTTACTGAGACAGATCATTCCGATTGAACGCCTCTTTCTTAAAACATGACAACATGAATGGGGCTTAAGAAAATAAACGGATGGGGTGTTGAAGGTTGTCACTTATCGGCGTGGTTTGTTACGCAGCAGGGAAACAGAAGTTTGCAAAAAATTCGGAAATGAACAGTAGGACTCAAAAACAATTGTTATGAGTTTGTAACTAATCGACTTTGACACTCACTTGTTGTTTGGCAACCTCGTTGACATTTCTTTTACTGGCGTCACGCTGTTTTGTATTTAGTACAATGTTTAAATAATGTCAAAAGATTACTATTAATTTGTCTGCCACGCAACAATGACGTCTTATTTTGTTATGTTATGTTGTATAGTAATCAATCACTGTTTTTGAAGATGCCGTGGTAGGTGATCTATATTATCAAACTTTACATACTATGTAAATATAACAAAAGTTATAAAACTGTATCTTTATGTGGGCTTCCTAATAGTTATAATATCTTCTTGTTGTAGATTTCTACTTATTTAGTACTTATTTAATATTTGATTAATTAAATAATTTAATGGTTTTAGATTTTTGATATTTGTTTACGTTTAAAGACAAGAATTACAATAGTTTATCAACAAAAGAAATTTGATATCTTCAGAAGATGTACTGTTATACTTTTTGATTATTCAAAAATCGAAATAATGAATTAAGCAATTTTATTTATTTCTTAACATAACATTTAAAAGTTAAAATTTCTATTGATATTTATTTCGGGGAATGTGTAATTTGCGTAGGCGTTAACGTTTGGAGGGCGCCATCAGGTCGGGTTGTAGCCCTAAATAGACGTAAAGCAAGGCGTAAAGTTGAGCGCGCGCCACTTTATGGCCCGCCTTCACGAACCCTCTGCAACGAGTCGCCCCATCCCTGGGGAGAGGTGTACGGATAACTTTAATTCGTATTTCTCTCTTTCTATTAAAAGATATTTACCTATTATCAACTGAGTTTATACTTCAAATAGCCAATGATTTCTTATGCATTTATACTTAAAATCTCAAAGACAGATGTCAAATCAAGATTTTCTCGTCGTACACAAGTATGTACTTACTATAACAATTGTATCCTCGGTAGTGCTTATCAGTGTGATTGCTGGTATCGGGCGCGCCCTCGTTCATCAAAAACGCATTACAAGCGCTTACAAGAAGGTAACCGAGTGATACGAAACGGTTGAGTCAATACATTCAAAGAGACCGCTATCGTAGGCTCGTCGCGATTATTTCGGCAGGCCGACAAAGCCGGCCGGGCATTGATAACTGTACGATTAATTGTATTATTTTCAGACTCGAGTCCTACAACATGTTCGACAAGCAATTCTTTATTCGATAATATCATAGCTATCTATTACCACCTCAGTTATTATAACAATACAAGTATTAGTTTATTAATTGGACGTAAATATAATAAGTATGTAAATAAAAATATATTTTATACAGTATTTGTTAGTAGTATGTACGTAGTACGTAGTCATGTAACTGAACTACTAAGCGAATTTATCTCCATGAAAATGAATGAATGAGTAGCCTTATCGTAATTACTATATTGTTATATTGTAATAATAATAATCGTTATATTTTATGTAGGATATGGTCTAGTTACTTTCTTTATTATTGTAGTGATTTATTGTAAAAACAATAGTAGACACACATCGCGTCGGTTTAAGCGAATTGATAACAAATTATATCTAATTTTAAATATAGGTCTTTCAAAATTTCTTTAGTCAAGACAATCATTGTTTTGATTTATAACAACAGTTGTTAAATATTTAGGAGATCCTGTTTATTTTAATCTCGAAATTAAATTCTAAAACGTACAATATGAATCTTTCGATACCTAAGTAAGTTAATTTAATCGATTTTTGTTATCATAATACGAGTCCTCATTTAATTTCATTTGCTTATGATGTAGTTGATTTTTACTCATTTCACGATATTTCAATTAATTCCAAATTTTGCATGTAGGTATTTAATATGTAAATAAATACGAGGACAGTGTAATAATATCGTGGTAACTCTTGGCTAATTTAGTCAGGTAGGCCGGAAAATATTCATAGACAAATAAAATTTTTAATATTTCAAGCAAAATAAAATTATTATTAAAATCGCAAGGCTGACTTATGAAGATCAAATAGCCAGAGTAATAGCAGACGGAAATGTCAAATGCTCTCGCATACCTAGGCGAAAATGTGTGAGGAGAATGATGAGATTTGAGTAAGCGAAGTATGTAAGAACCGCGACGCTTGGCGCCCCGTCCTCTCTGACTACCCCGTTAGGGATACAGCGTGAGGATATGTATGTATGTATGTATTAAAATCGTTTTTACTTTGATTTATTTGTAGTAAAGTTTTTTTCCTATTTTATAATTCACACTGAAGACATCTTTATAATTTGTTTTTAATCTGTCTATATTAAGTATTAGTTTGTTTGATTTAACGGAAGGTTTGTGTTATAAAATATTTTAAATTTGAATGTAGGTAGCTTCAGTCTTAGTTGGAACATAGCAAATTTGTCTATGGGTGAAAACTTAGTCCAAGAGCCGGTTTATCTGCCAGTGTATTTGCCCTGATAACTGACTAAACACAATCCGCCTTCGCCCGCCCGCGCTCTGTTTGTCACTGACAAACATCTATGTTTTAGTAAAACCTCAGCGATAACAGTATAATTTTTAATTTCGTTTATTAATTGCATGATTAATAATTGCACTGAATTTTTATTTTTGAGATTAAGTGCCTGAATCTTTGTCATTAATTTTATTTATATTTCTTAAGGCATTGGTTACAAGACCATCAGCCTAATGACGTAACTTCTGGAGAAACATTAACTGTCCCTAACACTCCTCCAGTAAAGTGATAGTAGGCTTTACTGAAGTTAAAAAGGACTTCTTGGAAGAGCGCGAAAAGTTTAGCTACACATGTTTATTTAGATCTCCTCCATTCTTTTCACTTACACAGAACTTTAAAACACAATATACTATCACTGTTGTACTTTAAAACTCCTAAAAATGTAAAAAACAGAAAATCTAAATAAAATGTCAACCTCACTTCTCCCGTTCCCGCCAAAAAGTCGAATCTTTGTCATTTATGACATTCCCGCAGATCCGCAGTAGATAGATAAAAGGCGTAGTTTTTTTCAAACTTTTACAAGTATAGGTAGGTATGCACAGTTGAATAATCTAATAACGGCAGGTATGGTATTATTTATAGTTGGCTATGTACGTTACGATTCGTTTATAAAATACTTCTTACAGTATTCTCAAAGGCACTCAAAATGCGTCACATTAAACAGCAAACGTGTTAACTGCATTCACGTTAATATATGAATATTTTAATACTCATTATTTTTTATATTTGTCATCATATTTTAGTAACTAGAAAATGTAAGAAATTGTCGAAGTTTATTAAAATATGTGTCGTCATTTTTATATTCTATCCATCTATTATTCACACCCTCTCTAGTTAATCAAATTATTCACATATTTTCAACTTGAGAGGTAATCAGTTCATCGTCCATTATTTAGAGCACATGTAGACTACAGGTGAAAATGTAATTAAATGTAAAATATAAAGAAAAATTAGAAATGCCAAAATACAACGACAATTGCATAGCGTTGTTGTCGATCACTGTAATAGTCTCGCGACGGCTCCCTGTTTGCAGCAAAAATTAACACCCTCTATCAAAAGATGCGTTTACTCATAGTCTGTTTGCTTTACTAGTTCTATGCCATCTTCTTTTGTTTGTTCCACCAACAGGAAATTTTAAGTTATAATTTTCTGTTATTCGGGCACTCTGAAGAGTTTATCTATAATCTAAACATTTCGAAGTTATGTAAAAAAACATGTCACTGTGTTGACTTTTGACCCCTCATGGTGAAGTGACACAGAATGTTGCAGGTATCTATCACAGTTTACTTACACGCGTTGGATAAAAAAAAGACAGATAAAACTTTAAAAGATTTAGGGTTTAAGGTTACATAAGGACACTTTTCTTTGTTACTATCGCTACGTTCTTAATGTGTAGGTGAAGAAATGTAGGTATACACTTCATGTAAAGTGGTTGTATATTAAATTCGATGTGACGCGCATCGTCGTGATAAGAGTAACTAATATCAATAATGGTATCAAAATGAAAATAAAGGTTGTTGAAATAACGTACAAATATTTCACTATTCTGAGTTTATTACGTGACATCTCTAATTCCACACTAATTCTCTCTAAGTGACAAACATAATTTATGAAGTTCCTAATACCAAGATAACGAATATTTACATACTTACATGTACACAAGAAGACAACTCAGCTCTGTCTTAGTAATATGTACAAAGATCTACATATCTTTGTAATTTTACTCGTTGGGAAATCTACAAGACAGATAAAATTGTGTAATATGATATAAAATTACAAATCTTGAACAATACGTATCTAATGGCAAAATTTTCCCCAAATCCATATTTAGTTACTTATGTATTAGAGATATAGACAGTCATGTAGACATATATTTTATTTTAAGATTGCGCAACTATTACTAATTTACCGAGTAGGTACCTATACAATCATGAATATACTTAGTTTATTCTTGAATTCATTGAACTGACCTATAATTAAATTTTAATAAAGTTAGAAAACGTGCAATGGGACACGAGATATATGTTACGTATGTAGGTAGGAGCCAAACATCTCGCGGTGTGGTCTCGCCTAGATCCCATGGATAAGTCTACAACGAGCGGCGCCTCTGTTCCTAACAGCTTGGATTTACCTTATCGAGCCCTTGGGATTTCTTCCCTTCCCTTTCTTTTCCTACGTTACGCTTTGGCGACTTTATACCTTGTTACGAGTATATAAAAGAGTTTTTAGATGATAAAGCAACAAATAAATGCACAAGTACGTGCCTATCATACTTGACTGAACTAAAAGTGTTCTCATAACACAGTTACGGCAAGAAATTTGTTTGAATTTACTAAGAGATATTAAATTATTTTTTTAGGTAAAACGCGCACAAAGGATAAGTATCGGGTTGTATACAGTGACCATCAGCGATTAGAATTGGAAAAAGAGTTTCACTATAGTCGCTACATTACGATACGACGTAAGGCTGAATTAGCGGCTAGCCTTGGACTTTCTGAGAGACAGGTAAATAACTGCTTATGAATAAAATTTATAAAGTAGGAACCAACTTCATTGAAAAATGTTGCAGAAATCCTGTTATTTTTTAACTGGATGTTTAAAACTGATTGTTTAAAAATCCAGGCTGTTAAATTGTTTCCTCAATTTTAAGTCACAGAATTTAATTGTAATTGATTGTGGTCGTACAATATAAAACGATGTTTTACGTTTACAGATGTAATATAATATTTAATTACAGGTAAAAATTTGGTTTCAAAATCGACGTGCGAAGGAAAGAAAACAAGTTAAAAAACGCGAAGAGGTTGTTATGAAGGAGAAAGGTGATCACGCATCGTTACAGCACGCGCAACTACACCACGCCACGATGTTACATCATCAACAAATGATGAATGGCATGATGCATCATCATCACTATCACCAAGGTGTTCTTCAAGGAGTGCCCGAGCCATTAGTTCCTGGGGTGCCGCCGGTACCGTTACTGTGACCACAGCCACCTCAGGATTATTGCACTCACAACGATACGTTTGGTTAAAGTGAGTTGATGGACTATTTAAGCGATTTGTTGACTTCGTTCAACGTTCATGGACAATCTTAAATAAATATAGTTACTTATATCTGTTTTTTAAACGATTTTCTTTGTGATAGTAGTGCAATTTCTTATATATAAACGCACACATGTTGAATTTTAGGCTTTCTATACGAACAAGAAGAACATCTGCAGATTTGCTATCAATTGGTTATAGAGTCTGTTTTCTTGAACATTAATAGAATCATTGTCCATCTCCTTTGCGCCATAAAAACCTGTAAAAAATGTACAGTTGCAATTTAGATATTTGACGATAAATGTAGTAAGCAGACTTTTAACCAATAACCTAGTACTATATACTTTTTGTAATTAATTTAAGTCCCTATATTATAAAATGCAGTAGCGAACTGATATCGATAGGTATGCGTTACTTAAAGAATGTTGACACTGTAAATATAGGATTCCTATATTTTTATATCATGATAATGTAATTATTACTATTAATATAGTTATTTTTAGTATATAATTATTATTTCTCAATGCTACAAGTGCCTTTTATTATTAATGAGATTATTAGAATATCTGACGTAATATATTACATTACGGAATGCATAAAAATTGTGAGGAATCTAATTAAATGTCTTCTTCAATATTAATGGCATTTGTGTTATTGCAATATTATTTTGTAACATTATGTTTTATGTAGTAAATTTACATACCGTTATTGAAAATTAACGTTATTTTAAGTCGAAGTAAATGTTATGAATCTCATATAATAAATTATATTGTTCAATATAAATATGAACTCAATAAATACTGTTCGTTAGGTGTGCATTTGTGGCCTTGAGAAGTAGGTATTCACAAAGACGGATATTTAGCGTCTTGTGCGTGATTTAAGATGGGTTAAACTATTAAGTTCATTGAGATTAATTAGGTTTTAAGAAATTGTAAATAATAGTAACGAATTAAGATTAAAATATTTTACTCTTACGTCACATTAATACAATTGAAGTATTCGTGCGCTGTGTCGTCGCTTTTCTTACTGTTGTCAGCATTTGTTAAAGGAAAGTTTTATTTTCATTTCGATTATAATACTATTGTTTGAGCTGTTAAATACTATCTATATGTTAATGTTAATTTAATTTATTGATAGCAGTCAGTTCATCTGCTTAATTTTTCATTTTCTTTCACATTTGAATAGTGTTTGGCATACATTTGCCATTTTTGTGTGAGTGTTTACGAGTATAGTACCTACAAATTAAACATAATAATACTGTTGGAATTTAAAAGAAAATGTGTTAGTGTTTGAATGCTTTGGAAGAAAATCAGTGTTTTTCATGTTATATTCAGATGTTTTCTAAAGTTTGATTGAACACAAAAGTTGTTAGTACATTACGCACCTTTACATAACGTATTTGATAAATAAATTCATGTTAATGCGTAATTGTCTTATATTTTGCCCTTCTTATCTCATATTTATCAATATTTATACTACAAGATAAATAAGGTAAGTATAAGGTAACGTATCTATAGCATAATAACTTATAAATTCAGATTTCAAAGTTATAACGTTATTTCATCCTAACGAACTCATATTCAATTAATAGCTGAAGGTCACGTAACAATTATTTTAATGAATAAAGTTATTTTTATTTATTTCACAAACAGTAATAGGTAGTTAAAACAAAATTATTGAAAACATGCGCAGATATCGTGTGTACATGTGAGAACTATCTAATTTTTTAACGTCATTGAAAGAAATTATTGTAATTTCATTGTAATTTTTATGTACTAATTGATTTCTGGTGTGCAGAAGACGTCAAATGGTTTTAGTCATAAAGCGTATCGCACTACACAAGTTAGCGCTACCTACCTACGTAATGAACTCAGATTATTTTCTTGCTCGGTTTGAGGTACGTACCTACCTATTATGAGTGAGAGATTTTCATATAAGGTTGGTATGCATTTACGAGATTATTAAATTTTAGGTAAGTTCCTATACCATTTATTATTATTAAAATGTATTAGTTTCATTGATTTACTAAATACTAAGATATTGTATTAGTAGATGATAAATTAAATTTTTCACTTGAAGGTGAAACCGAAATTTTTATAAACTAACGGATTGAAATTTAAAATATATATATACACTATTAATACACTAACTTCATGAGTCATGAGCTCAGACTATTTTTTTACTTGATTTAAAGTATTATGAGTGCGAGTTTTTACGTAAGTTTGCTATGCATTTACGAGACTGTTAAACTGTAGGTAGTTTGAAGATTTCGGCATACTCATCAGCCGCCATTTTAATTTTTTTTTGTAATGGCGGCGCACGATGTAACCTACATAAATCGATTGGGGAGGGGACGAACAAAAAATGCTGAGGTTGCTACGTTCGAAGTAAGTATTACGTTACAGAGTTATTTGCAAGAAAAGGTCGATGTGCGAAAAGTTCAAACCATGAAAACATTACTTGTTAAATGTTTTACGCATTATATTGTTTTCAAATTAACAATTTCTAAATAGATTTAACGTTTTACTTCAAGTATTATTATTATTAATGTAATATATTATTTATTTATTTAATTTTAAAATGGCGGCCGTCGAGTATGCCTGGCTCCGAACAAAATCTTCAAATCCTTTTGTTATTTTGAATGATCTGCTGAATACTAATGTATTATTACTTTAATTTTAATAAAATAAAATATAATAACGGATTAAATTTAAAATATATATTTTGAAGCTTCGATGTAAGGAAGGTGTACAATACATACTATTTTTTTTTTACGAAATTCATCATTATCAACCTTGGAGAGGCTATAGTAGTGAAGTAAAGGCGCGAGGAGGAATGACGCTAATTGTTGTGTAAACTGATGCTTATTGAGGGCATTTTGAGAGATAGATCAAAGGCGCCGTTGCTATGCATCGCGCCGCCTTCTGGTTATTGTCTATCTACGTTTAGCTTGATTTTAGTAGAGTAGGTACACAAAGTTGATTTATGATAATACAACGTTAATAATCATTTTAATTACCGAAATTAAAATGATTTTAAATAGTTTTAATATTTTAACGTTAACTGTACTTGTACTATTTTAATTCAACACAAATTTTCACGTTTTTTAGTCAGTATAGACTACTGTCTCGAGAGACTTTCTAGAGAAAGGTAAAGAAATGCTTTTTCTTTTTATAGGCAAATAGGGGTATATTCAGACAATAAATATAATTATGTGTAATAAGTTTATGCTCTGATTTTCCCATCCATTATAACTACATGTTTGTATATTAATAATAGCAATGTATAGGTCGTTATAACTCACTTTGGCGTGACTGTAAACATAGATCTAAATTAGTTGTATCAATAATAAAAACTGAAGTTCTTTACAGTGATTCTGAACTGTCCTGAACTTATAACTACAGCAATTGTAGTCGTTTGTTGACAATGGTCCTTAGAATTGTAATCTTTATAGGGCAATTATTACAAAATCTAGTGATATCAATATTATGATTACTTACTGTATAATTATTACAGGTACTTCAATTTTTTATTGAACTTGAACATGTAAGACCTGCTTCTTCTATCGCCGTTTTCAAGGTAGACACAATCACGTTATATTTGGATTGATAATATTACTATGCTCACTGAAAGTGCTGACATATATGCCATATAATTTACGAAAATAATTGGGTAGGTAGGTACCTACTTGTAATTGAATGAAAATAATACTTAACTAATGCTGGTATATTTCAGCATTCACGAGGTTTTTAATCGTTGAACATTAGGGGTTCACGAGAGAGTAGTCAGCAACCCATGCTTTGAGCGGAGCTTGGGAGAGATCCCAGATTGCCATTAGTGTTATTTGTGATATTTCCAAGGCTTTTAATTGTTTTAACTATGACAGTTTAATGTACTGATTCAAATTTAAAAATGGGCGTTCCCTAACGATTGGAACCTCTTTAAATTTTAGGTATGCATTAAATAATACTATTTCGCATAAACACTGATGATACGTCGTTGTTATGTAAATAACCGGAAAATACATAGATGTTAGCGGGTGAGCAGGATCTTGAACGTCACGAGATGGTTCGCTTCTAATAATTTATTATTGAATTCACATAAAAAACCAAATGTACCGAATTTTTTTCTTTCCATGTACCCAGAATTCATGGTAAATTGAAACTGGTTGGGAAATAATTAGAAACAGGTAAATTTGGACTTTTCTTCAGTTTAAGTAGACTATAAGTTATAAGGGATGGACCATATCGGTGCTATGATTTGTTTATTCTGGCTAATTAATTCTGCTGTATATTATGCCATTAGACGTTTTAGGCAATAGACATGTGAATACGACTAGGCTGGTGTACTTGGCATATTCCCATAGCCTAATATGCTATGGCCTTCTGCTGCGGGGATCAACGGCGTGAATTGCCTAAGTCAATTTTTATTTTACAAAAGAGAGCAATACTTTCGTGTCATCTACAATATGGAAGTACGAGTCACTGAGAGATCGTTTTAAAGATATTATGTAAGTATTGCCGTCCTTATACATCTTTAAAAAATAATATATACTAGGAAAATTTTAGATCTGTTCAAAAAGAAAGGGTCTATATTAACTTTTAAACATTTGCGTTGCTTATAAAATATTTAAAACGGTAAAATATCTAAAACGATGCAGCTCGGTCGAAACGTCAATCCAAAATAAAATCGATAGATATTTTAAGAAAGGGTCTGTTCAAGAGTCAAATATAATGATATAGAAACTCGAGATCGTGATATATTGGTTTATCCAAAATTTAAATTACATAAGTTAAATGTTTTATTTTTGAGTAACTGCGTTCGTTTTTATAATAAGACTTCAGAGGAAGTTACTCAATTAACAGAAAATAGATTTGGTTTTCTTATTTAAAACGTACCTATATTGATTAAAAATCATACTAAGTATAAAATAAACGATTTCATCGAAAACAAATCAATAGTTTCGAAGTAGTATTTTTTGCATATACATTTATTGGTTTTCTGAATGTTGAATTTTAATATTACGTAGGTACTTATTGTAAAATGATGTTAACAAGGTAATACCTGCCTGAACCTGGCTGTTTCTTGTCGGTTCTTCTCAGTGTGGAGGTTTTCTTGTCAAACTTAAGGTAGATTTGACGTTCAACACTACAATTGAGTTTATGAATAAATTGATTTAACTTTGTTTTCAACCGACTTCCAAAATAGGAGGAGGTTCTCAATTCGGTTGTATGTTTTTTTTTTATGTTTGTTACCTCATAACTCCGTCATTTATGAACCGATTTGGAAAATTCTTTTTTGTTCATGGGAAATGTATACTTCCAGATTGGTCCCATTGAAATTTCACTGGTATTGAAAGCTTTGATTTCAAAGATACACCCAAGAACGCGACTTGGTTATAACCTTTATTCATTTATATTGACGATTCTCTTGTATGTCATTTGTTAACTATCGTTTTCCCCACAGGTATAATGGTAGTAGGGAGAAGATATAAATTGGCTGTGATATAATAAATTCAAACAGTAGAGTCAGTCTTGTGGCGGACAGAGAATACAGCTGGTGGCTGTCGTCTTGGGATTGTAAGAATACTGTTAGGGTGTAATTAAGATGTAACCTTTACACTGTTCTTTTATAACTGATTGATATGATATTATATTGATGATATTTATAATGGCCATAATGGGCAATAATATCCCATGTTCGATCTGATCGCATCTTTTATTGTAAAAGCCCACGGTTTGCGCTCCTCGATAGAATGAAAGTTAACAAATTGCGCTCAAGAATTAGAAAATTGTAATTGTATTGTATTGTAAATTATAGACCTGCCCTAGATATTTATTTAGGCCAAGGTCACTCAAAAGGGAGAAATAAAAAAACTTTAATAAAAAAATTAAACTGACTTCAAAAAAGACTACTGAAAGGTATGAAATAACTATCCCTTAATACTAATCAAAACTAAAGTACAAAAATAACTTTAAATACGATACAAATCAATCATTACGATAAAAATCAATGTTCGGCAACAGAAAGTCTATTAGTTTAGTAGGCTTGGTACCGACTTCAGTAACTGTCAAATTTAATTATATGTGTATTTGTATCGTATTTATAGTTATTTTTGTACATAAGTTTTGATTAATAAGGGATAGTTATTTCGTTCTGCAGCGATGGAGTGAATACTATGGAGAACTGTATGAGAGTGGCGACTCCGTCTCTGATACTGAGAGCGATTCTAATGAATTGCCACACTCGGGCCAGGGACTGGAGGATGCCATTAGTATGAAAGAGATTGAGAAAGTGATAAGAAGTTTGAAATGTGGAAAGGCTGCGGGAATTGATGAGGTGACTGCTGAGATGATCAAGTATGGTGGTCCTAGGGTCTGGGATGCCTTCTGTGCACTCTGCAACCTTTGTTGGCAGAAGGGGGAGGTTCCAGAGGACTGGCGCACGGCAGTCATAGTACCTCTATATAAAGGGAAAGGTTCCTACCTAGACTGTGCGTGCTATAGGGCCATCAGCTTGGTCAGCTTAGCGAGTAAAGTCTATACTAAAGTATTGACTGAACGTATGAAAGGTGTTTCAGAAAGATATTTGTGGGAGGCGCAAGGTGGATTCAGGAACGGTAGGGGTTGTATGGATCAGATTTTCTCGCTTCGCGTTATCGTGGGAAGGTTTCTGGCTTTAGGTCAGAAAGTTTTCTGCGCTTTCGTGGATCTAGAGAAAGCATTCGATAGAGTAGTGCGGAAGAAATTGTGGAGTCTTCTGCCTGAATATGGCGTGGAGGGCTCCTTACTGCAGGCTGTGAGGTCATTATATCGAGACCACAGAGCCTGTGTAAGGATAGACGGTGACATGTCGCCCTGGTTTGAAGTCTGTTCTGGTGTCAGACAGGGCTGCGTGATGTCTGCCTGGCTATTCGTGCTGTATTTGGACAGTTGCCTCCAGAGATTGAAAGGTAATATGAGTGGTATGGGATGTGGTGACACAGTGGTAAACTGCCTATTGTACGCTGACGATGCTGTGCTAATAGCACCATCAGAAGCAGAGTTGCAGACACTAGTCACGTGCATGAAAGAAGATTGTGAAGTAAAAGGATTGAAAATGAATGTGAACAAAACTAAGGTTCTGGTGTTTGAAAGAGAAGCGGAACAAACGAAATGTGTGATTAGTGTAAATGGAAAATGTCTAGAACAGGTGAATGAAATTGTGTACCTGGGGAGTGCGTTTTCGAGGGATGGAAGATGTGAGTTGGATGTGGAGAGACGGGTAGCAGCTGGCAATAAAGTGAACGGTGCTCTGTCCGCATTAGTGGGTAGTGTGAATATATCTAACACTGCTAAAATGGCCATCCACAATGCGGTGTTGGTGCCAACTTTGTTGTACGGCAGTGAGGCCTGGATATGCCCGAAATCTAGTGAAAGTATGATAAATGCTGTGGAGATGCGGTCTTTCAGAAATATGTGCGGTGTCGCGCTTGCGGACAGGATAAGCAATGATGAGATACGCAGTATGACAGGGTTGCACAATAGTGTTATTGTAAAAATGAAGAAAGGAATGCTTAGATGGTTCGGGCACATGGAAAGAATGAGTGATGAAAGACTGACGAAGAAAATATACAGAGCGAAAGTGAGTGGTAAAAGAAGCCAAGGAAGACCAAGGCTGACTTATGAAGATCAAATAGCCAGAGTGTTAGCAGACGGAAATGTCAAAAGCACTCGCATACCTAGGCGAAAATATGTGAGGAGAATGATGAGATTTGAGGAAGCGAAAGAGGTGTGTAAGGACCGCGACTCCTGGCGCTCCGTCCTCTCTGACTACCCCGTTGGGGATACAGCGTGAAGTTATGTTATGTTATGTTAGTTATTTCATACATTTCAGTATTCTTTTTTGAAGTCAGTTTAATTTTTTTATAAAAGTTTTTTTGAACTCACTATACGACTGTGTTAAGAGTAAAATACCTTATCTTTATTATTACTATGACGAAGTGTAACTGCCTAGTTATTAAAAAAATTTTGAAAATCATATATAAATTGTGTTTTTACAGATAACTATACTATCTGCAGAATCATCGTGATGTACTTAATACTCTTAGGATCAAGTTATTAACTTTTTATTTCGCACTTTCTGCTAAAATATTGTGTAACATCACGAGTCAAAGTGAAAAGCTTTGCTATTATTATTATTTTTAATTATATGTAAAATGCTGCAAATCGGCAACTCTATCGTCGTAAATCTCACCGAGTGGAGATAGGAAGTAAGCGCTTTAAACAAGAAACGAGGAAATCTTTAGATAATATTATGAAGTATCTACGTACTTTTTATTTACATTAACAAAAAGTACATACATATGTTAATATTTACAAATTTAAAACTACACATTATCTTAAATAATAAACGTACTTACTTTTATTTTTCGTTATAAGGAATATTATTTATGTATAAGGCAATAAGAAATTTGTATGGGGGATTAACTAGTAACCTGTTACAGTTTTTTTCGGCTTTGCGGTGTAAGTAGGTAATATCTATTTAGGCATATCTAAATAGATATTCTTACACCGGTTCCAGACATGTGTATCTGCAAATGTTTTTGGAAATATTTAATACTAGGTTATCCGAAATATCTAATTGTAATGTAAGATAGCACCTTGACGATGAAATGTCGACACTTCTACTGGAGCTGTAAACTCAGAAAAAACGTATACAAAGGAAAAAATTTCAATGAAATACTTTATTTAACAGAATTAACAAGAACGCTATATTTAATTAGAAATAAAGTGTATAATTTAAGAGCCGGAAAATAAGTTTCGTTTCAAAGTTCTCGTTTATTTGAGCAATAACTAGGTATACGTTTTTTTTTTAAAAATACGAAGTGAATACTATCTATTGTAAAATCATTTATCGATTATATTTTTTGTCAAGTTTGTCATTTTCTCTAAATTACAACAGAAAAAAAAAGATAAGATTTGAGGAAGCGAAAGAACTGCGACGCTTGGCGCTCGTCTTCTCTGACTACCCTTTTAGGGATACAGTATGAGGATATGTATGTATGTATGTACAACAAAAACATTTTTATCGTCGCACAAATGTTAAAGTCTAACAAATTTGCTTTACAAATCTCAACCCTATTTGTTCATCTGAGCTGTACCCTCTCAACTCGTTCATTATATGGGAATACTTGGTTTTAACATCAAAATTCGCAAAGAGCGATACGTGTTTCGCAAACATTTTTGAATCGCATTTCGTAAAACAGAAAAAGCATTTTTAATACGTATCCACACATCGTTCATACACTTTGCATGTTTGTCTTTTAATTCAATTTACATGTCTTTCTCTATTATTGAAAATGTGAAACATTTGTACAAATATTTGCATATGGCCTCCCACCCGTAGTTTTAGCGCATCTTTGTAAAAGATCTTTACATGTGGGCGTCCAAGAAAAGGGGTCCAGTGGACAGCATTTAGTTTCCGAGATATATGCAGTTTTGTAAAGTTGGGTGATAAAATGGCATTTCGCGAATTAATTGATTATTAATTCATGCTTAATTATCTACAAGTTTATATAGTAAATGACTTTATATGATGTTTCTAAGTAGAAACAAACAAGTAGAAGTGTTTTTTTCAATCAAACTTTAAAAATGCTTTTTGTCAAAACAAGCTTTTTCCAGCGTTTCAACTTTAAATGTCTGAAAAAAAATTATATGCCAGCTTTTAACTATTTTTTTTAATCCTTATTATAAATTGACTATTCTAAATTCCGAATCTAGTCTTAACTCAATACCCCACTACTGGACCCTTTTTGCTTAGACGCCCACGCATATGTCTGGGATCTGCTGTGTGACATCAAGCTGCTTTTGTTGCGTCTCGATGCTCTGTATACCTCTAATACGAACTGATGTGACGATATTATATAGGTATCTAGGTTTTATGTATGTGCGATTAAAAACATAATAAGTATTGTCAAAGTTATAACTTTATTAATTGAGTTGAGTTCAAATACCTATTCTATTGAAAAGGTTGTTAAATATGCTCTTATTTAGTTATGTAGGTATTAATGGACCAAAAACCACAGACAAAACAACCTAAACGGATATATATTAAGTAAATAACATTAATGAAATGATTACACAGTACCTATTTAACTATAGGTATGTGAGATATCTTACTTATTCATAATAGGAAAATAAAGATTATGGGGAAGTTTTCAAGGTTTTTTTTATAGATAACTTCTAAGTCGTTTATTTATTTTTCTTAAAGCGATAACATTACAAAGATTGGGAACATTTTATAGTAATCATTTATTCATTTTTGGACAGAAAATTAATTTATTATCTGTGTACTCTTTGGATCAACGGGAATTGTAAATCAGAGCCGGAGCAGAAGACCGACATGTATCCACACAATGATGATCACACGCAGAGGCCCGACTCACAGCAAACAACTCCAGTGTTTACTTTGTAGTTTGCTCTTCGTTGTTTGCCCTTTGACAGCAGTCTCACAGGTCGTTAACACGTCACGCCTAACTGGACGACAATAGCACTAAGCCGTTATAAAATTAAATCACCAGACACTCTATTAAACAAAGTAAACATGTAGTGAAGTCAAAGAATATCACCGGAAATAGTGTATTCTTGACGATTGTTGTGGATATGTACTCGTATAGCAAAGGTAACACAAGTCTGTTCAATTATAAAAAAAAAATTTTTGGACGTATTTTGTACAATTTCTTAGACCAACAGGTGTTATATTATATTGTTATAGCCTTTCACAATATAATAGGTTGTCTGAATCAAACTTTCCGATACAACTATACCAATAAAATTAAAAAGTTTCTATACGCGTTTTCAGCGACCGCTTTCGCAACGCAACGTCCGGGGAATCACGGGTGCGTTTCCGGTCCTTAAGGACTTTCTTACTATTCTATTTAAAAATGCTTACCTACTGTAATATAAAATAATAATATATATTAAAGAATATATAAAGAAAATATAACTGGTAATGTGCCTTATAAAAATATATGTAAATGCCTTACAAATAGCTATTGAAATTTTACTGAAATATTTGATATGACACCTAAGTTTTTCATATCTTACATTTTATAATTATTCTGGATATCACAAATTGCGTTCACATTTTGTATATTATGTAAAAATTTTGCAATCATGCCAATTAGGCATGTGTAACTTCGGATTCAATAGCTCACGCTTCGCCCGCGAGGTCCTGTGGATTCGAATTGCATGCAACACTACATAACCGTTCGTCTTAAGACACCGATTTCTAGTTCGAGGGTTCCATGCTCAGCCCGATAACTGCAATATTGTGACTTTTGAATTATTGGATGATGAAAGTTTATGGATAAATAAAATGTATCGGAACAATTAAAGTCGTCCTACCACTAATTGCATAAATAGGAACACATTGCTAACAACATGTTTTTATATTATTTCTATATTTTCTGTGTGTAGTTTTTTTTGTAAATGAATAATTTATGGCATTAGGTGGCGACTTATAGCATTTTAGCAAAAAAGACCAATTTTTATTAATTAAAGGCTAATTAAAGGCTAAGGAAAATTAATTAAAGGCTAAGGTAATTAATTACATTACATTATTTTTTTGGTTTATGCATTCCCGTCCCGCATAGGTGGCGGCGGGATGTGAGACTCCTCTAGATTCAGTATGCTCACTAAAACATTACGGTGGTCATCATCGTCGCGTTGTTAAGGGGCGCCAGGCGATCCTACTAAACGCAACCGGTGTCCCTCTCGTGCTGTGTCAATGTACACTTTCGGGGGGTAACAGTGCAAGAGCAAGTTACTAGTTACGACAGTATGGACCACATGTTGTCTTCCTCGGGGTCGCGTGGAAGGACGATCGGGTCTCTACTCCGATAGGTTGCAACCCCGAAGGCTCCTTTACTCCCTCGTTATTCTTACTTAGTTGTCTCTTACGACAAGCGGAGGACACCATGGCCTTATTCTGGGCCCGGGCTACAGGGCTGTCACAATTCATAGTTACATCAAACCTATCTACAATCACAGATTAATTAGCTACAACTTTAAGTTACTACCGATAAATACGACGAAAGTATACTTCTAAATACTTATATAGAGTTAACCGAGTCACTAGTATTGTAAAGAAAATGAATAGGTTATTGAAGAGAGTGAAAGAATCATTAAGTGGAAATAAAGGAGTCACTACTCTCTTACAAAAATTAGGTAGATGATTCAAAAGAGTCAAGGAATCTAGCGGAGTCCGATCCGCGAGGGAATACCATACTGGCTTAGTTTTATGAGTACATATCTAGCAGTTCGCCACTCAGAATGTACAGTTTACATACTTGACCGTAGACCGTACCCATGTCAATTATTATCATTCCACTGACTTTTATCCAATGTTACTTGCCATGTAAGTATATTATAAAAGTGTATTTTAAGTTAAATTAATAGCTCGCCATTATGCAACACAAAACGTAATTTTATATGCAAAATACTTAGTAGGCCAATGTCAACCGACTGTCATTGAGCCGACATTCAGCCTAGCAAAATGACTATGATTAATGTATTATTGTATTGTTATTACTAACGACGACTGATTACAACGATTTATACAACGACTATATTAGGATAGGTACTTTGGTCGGCGTTTGAGTTTTCAACCACTAACACAACTTAAGGCAAATGATGTTATCTACTCGTAATGATCCATTTGCGTAAACCTTTACGCCAAAGATATACTTAAGAAAAGGACAGCAGAAATAATGTTATTTTCCTTATTTATTATTATTATTCTTATATATTATGTTATTTTCTAACTTAATTGTACTGCCGATTAGTTATATAATAATGAATATTGTGCATCCCGACTACAAAACCATTCAATGTGCGTGGTCCGACACGCCATGGCCAAAACGCAACCCTCTTGCAACCCTTCTAGTTTCGTCACTTCTCTCTTCCATCTGTCCCTATCTCCTTCGACACTACGCGTCCGTCTGTCTATCCATATGTCACAGCCGAGAAATGAAAAACAAAAAATTAAATAAAGAGTAATTTAAATTGTTTTTTTTTAATTTTTCTTAAATTTGACTTCTTTGCTTGAAAATTAATACGAATTTGTCCGACACACTCTTAGCTGTTTTTTTTAATTTTGAAACGGAATAGCATACTAAAATACTTGACTGACTCTACTTGACTGAATTTCTTGCCTGTCAGAACTCGTGGAAGATTTTCCAAAACGCCTCGTGGTGTAGGGTTTGACAAATCAAAATAATTTGATTTTGAATCTGTATTTTAATCCAATAATTTTATGTTTATCCTTCAACTACGTTAATTAAGGAGAATTTACTTCTATAAATCAATTTGGAATGTAATGCATGACACCCATTATGCTTAGTTTGGGGTCGATCTGAAGATTTGTTCGTGTTTCTAAGTCTAACAGCATAGTTTAACAAACTAGAAAGAGCTATAAGAAAATATGAGGTGTTTCAATTATTACTATAGGAATCATACGATAGTTCTGTTATTCTGTAACTACTATAAAACGTTACCTACTTTAATATAATAATAGGTGTACTGACGTTTGATTTTACGATTAAATACATCGGCATTATGCATATTACGTAGTTACATAAGTACTCAAATAATCATATAAGATCAGTGTGTGGATAAGACCATGGCGTAGTTATTCTGTTATTATTCTTCTAAGAAAAATAAAATTCTCCGCTGTAGGTATCTACTTATTAACAGATAATCAGTAATGTTATCAAGTATATTCTATTTAACTGGGCAGGTTTAATCCCTTCGGATTGGTACCTTGATAAAGTCAGGATTATCGGCGAACATGAAAGCGAGTAAATTAATTTTTAATCCCGCTTTCCCTGCCGTTGGCCGTATCGTGTCTACGTATACAAGTCGTAGATAATAATTATGATTCCGCTCGATATCGAGAATACCGCCATTGTCGTCACAAGAAACAATTAGGTACAAATAAACATAACGAATAAATAGACAAAGTTATAACGCTAAGTTATAAGTTTCTTTAATATCAGATATTGTGTAGACAGGTGTTACTTCGAGGAAATCCATTTTACGTGATGAATTTTTATAATTTTTAATGATGTGAATGACGAGGTCGATTTTCAAGACCTGGGCAGGAAGATATTTATAGCTAGCAGCATCTTTGTTTTTCTTTTTCTCCCGTATCAGTAGTGTTCAGAAATGTACTAATGGAAATGAAAACTTCCAGAACGAGTTCGAAAAGGAATTACTTACGCAACAATATTTCTGATAAATAACCCAATCTAGTACGGAAGAATGCGAAAGGTAATGTCATCCATCAGATACCTTTGAATATTGTGGTTTTTTATTCGGTACATTAAAAGACATTCTTTTAGGTAAAGAATTTTTACTCACAAAACCTTACAGAATAAATACAAAAAAAAATTTATTAAAAAAATTAAACCACCTTCAAAAAAAAAACTGAAAAATATAAAATAACTATCCTTTGCTAATCAAAACTCAAGTACAATTAAAATAACTGTATAAATACGATACACATATCTACATAATTAAATTTTTTTTGCAATTAACTTCTTTCTAATTCCGGAGCGCAACGATATACAAGAGACTCATCAATATAAATAAAGGTTACAACTAGGTCTCGTTATTTAGTGTATCTTCGAAGTCCAAGCTCCAATATCGGTGAAATTTAAAGGGGACCACCTCTGAAGTATTACCTACCAAACAAAAAAATAATTTTTGAATTCGATTCATAAATGACGGAGTTAACAAACATACAGAAAAAAAACAACATACAGACGAATTGAGAACCTCCTCGTTTTTTTGAAGTCGGTTAAAAGTATGATTACGATAACAAATTCTGTGCCTTATACAGAAACTGGAAATTCCGTATTAAAAACAAAGAAATTATAACAATAATTAAAAACAAAGAAATTATAACAATAATTTCTTTGTTTTTAATACGGAATAATGTGTTTAAGGGAATCAGTTTGTGATAGTACTAGTTTCAAACTTACGTAGGTACAATGCTATTCAATGCTATATGTAGATACTGCGCAATGTAATGTATCTGCGTACTTCTTTTACATTTGTGTTTTTAATCATCGCATATAGATGCCAGCCCTTTTTATACCAGGTGATTCTAGAATTTTATAGATTCTTTTGAAATATTATTTGTAGATTTTAAAATAAGGTTGCTTACATCGTATACTTACGCTACTATACTTCCTATAGAGGAAATAACAGTGCAATAAAATATAAACACAATAGGTAAATAGAGGACAGAAATAATACAATGAATAAAGTAAATGTATAATGTAATCTTATGTTAAACACCTACTTACAATCCTATTACTTCCTGAAACAATGACATAATTGCTATTACAATAAGGCAAAATAGGTTAAAAGCGATACCAGAAATATTTTTTATTTTACATTTAAATGAGTATAAAAAAGTTTTATTTTGAATCAGATTTCGTATCTTTATTATCATACATATTTCTAGTACTTTTAGTGCCTATATAATAATAACATTAATATGTTAGATCCTTACAAAAGTTCTACCTGCTCTTAGTGCATAAAAAATTTAAAAAGAAATCGGCATTCTTATCAATAACATTTTGACACTTTTTTGGCAATGAGAAAATTCCCTTTCAATAAAATTCTTCAGATTTTGAATGAAAAGACTGGTATTGCTGTTTGTATTTGTTCAAGTTTATCAAAGTATTTCTGAGTGAAACTGGTTTGCAATAAAAGAAAGAGATGATAGTCAGTAGGCGTGAGATCTGGTGAGTATGGAGGGTGAGCTAAGACTTACAATCCAAAATTCAATAATCTTTTTTGAGTCGAGAAAGCTGTGTGGGGTCTGGGTCGTCATGGTACGAAATGACACTTTTACGATTGCATAAGACAGAACACTTAATTTTTAACTTTTCGTTCAGCTTTCCTAATTGAGATATGTACAAATTAGCACTGATAGTTTGGTTAGGGGAAAGTGGATTCCCTTTAAATTCTCTCTCTTCAGCTCGGTATACAGTTTTGGTAAATTCTCATTATTGGTTACTTACCTACTTTTTCCAAAAACACTCATTTTTCTCAGGCAATAGCAAAGAAAGACAAATATTCAACCTGTCCATTCGGGTTTTTTCCGTCAAATCTTGTGGTAATTATTTCTGAAATTTTTTTATGAAGCCAAGTGAATGAATTTATTTTTCAACTGTAGTTCTGTGTACAGAAAATCACTTTGATCAGTCTTCAATGGTTGTTAGCTGATCATTGAATAAGGATAGTTGAAATTCGTTTCAGTATACTGTATTATAGGCTGTCGCGTTTTTATTTCCTTTCCTGAATTAAATGTTTTCCTTAAATAAATAGTGTTAACGTGCAATTTAAATAAAATTAATATTACAGTTTTCTAAGCGGCAACTTTGAGGAAGTCTATTATTTAAGATAGGTAATGTGTATAAGTTTAAGTTTGTAAATATTAACGTATGTATGTACTTTTTGTTAATGTAAATAAAGAGTTACATATAATATAATTAAATGTCAAGGTTTGTTTTTAAAAATATTTATGACGTGCGCTATTCTATTATTCATTAGTAGGTGCTATGATATTGGGTATCTACGTAACTATGTATCCACAATTTTGTTTTTTTATAATGATAAATTATAAAGAATTATATATATATGGTACATACGAGTACATACCTACATATCCTCACCCTATGTCTCTTTACTGCTTGCTCCAGTCTCTGACTCGAATATAGCAATTTACTAGGATCGCTCTTACGTAGTAAATATAAGAGACGATCGCCTCTCTTCTATAAATCTCTGTAATGTTCACACCACTGCTGCAGAACGTCTTTTGTAACAGTTAACAGATTGTTTTCTGTCAAACGCACTTTATTCATTCTGCAAAGTGTCGAACCACTTTGGTACATACATACCTACTTATTTCCAAAACAACTTAGTTTTGCTCAAAGTTGCTCGTCGTCTTGTTATTATCTAAAACTATAATTTTCACGCTCTGCCATTCTGCTCGTTTCTGCGTTCTGCAACTGGTATCTCTCTGTCTCTTTTGCAGCAAGGTAGTCTTGTCGTGCTTGCTTCTACTTGTTCATTGACTATTTTACTTTGTCACCCTACCACACGTCACGCTTCTTACGCTATCTTGTCTGTTTCACGCACTTCTTTCGCAGTTATAGTCATACAGTATCTAAGGCCAAGTTAACCATTCTTCTACTTCTGCGATCATCTCTTTCAATCTGTCGTTAAGTTTTATAAGTATATTTTATGCTATAAGTATACATTTTATTATTATATGGGCACTTCCATTTCATATTTATTACTGGTGGCTGTATATTGCAGTTACCAATTCTTAATGTGATATACTGCTGCAGATTTGGACGTTCTGTGTTACTATCATGCCATAAACAGGCCCCTTATTCTAGTTACCACGAGAGAAGGTCTGTTTCTAGTTCGGCTGTTCTATTTTTCCTAAACTCAAATTACCACTTCGAGGCACCCGTTTTCATTCGGTAGAAGAAATAAAGGAGAATTCGCGGCGAGCACTGAACTCAATTCCGGAAAAAGCGTTTAAAAATGTTTTGATGATTGGATTATTCGTTGGCGTAAGTGTATCGTTTCTGAAGGAGCATACTTTGAAGGTGATAAAATAAATTTGGATGAATAACTAACATTTCGTGTATTATTGATCTTTTCCCGATACTTTCTTGACAGAGTGTATGTCTCTGCGAGATCGAATTTCCAGCGCTTTTGTCTTGAATTCTCTCGATTTCAGGCATATCCAAATTTCGAGCACATGTTTACATATAAACTTTTATAAATATTGTTTCTTCGACAATCGAAATGTACAAATTTGTTATCGCTACAATTTCATTAAACTTATTACACGCATACATAATTTTACGGCATGCTCCATTCGGCAAGGACAGATCAATGCGGACACAATCTACTCTTTTAAACATCAGAACTTTAGTTTTTGTTTACATTCATATTCCACCCTTTCGCTTCACTTTCTTCAATTGTGCACGAGACCAGAGTGTCTGGCTGCTTCTGATAGCGCTATGGGAACAGTATCGTCAGCCGTATAAAAGACAGTGCCACTGTGCCACCATACATCACCTTTCTATGTTTGAAGGTTACTGTCTAAATGCAGCACTAATAGCCAGGTAGAAATCATCCAGCCTAGTTTAACGCTTGGAAAACTAAACCGAATTTCCAGCTTGAATGTAGTCTTAGAAACAAAAAGTTTATTTTCCATAAATTCCCTTAAGACGAACTTGCCATCATTCACTTTCTTCTACTTATAGTTATCTAGAAAAAATTCGAATCGTATTCGAGTTGATGTCTCGATCCATCTTTTCATAACTCCGCGCATTATTATTCTTTCATTCCCTTCAACCATTGTTCTATTTTGCTCAAACGGACAAACGACACTGGGTCATTCACCACCAAAACAAAAAACTCGTTTACCCTGTCTTGAGACGCGAATAGTCTCAGCTTATAGACCAATACTCTCGGTTTACAAACCAACACCACCTAATACTTAGTTATAAAATTTACCAAACAAGAGAAAAGTTAAACGCCTACACCTTGTGGCAACTCCTGTCTTCTTGTAGTATCTCTGACCACAATGCGACACCTCCACTAAACAGGTCAAGTTAGTGAATAATTGAAGGGTCACTGCCCTTTCAAATGGTTTCACTCAAACATAATATCTCCAACCTTATTTCTTACATGACATCAATCAATTAATTCATTATTTACAGTCCCACTTCTCATATTTCACTCAGCCACTCTACACTCCTTTCTCTACTTGCCGCCGCGAGGTGTGGAAAATATTTCCACACCTCGCGGCGGCAAGTAGGGTGGCGGTACCCAACGCCGAACTGCATTTTATCAGCGGGGACGAACTGGTGCATGTCCCTTCCGGGGCACGCCTTAATATTATGCACAATTGCTTTCCAAATAGATTACGTAGAGGAAGAATTGTTGCCCTGAAAAGAGCTGGCAGGTGTTGCTACGAGCATGCTTCCGGAATTTACTTCCCATAAGATTTTGCACATATTTTAAAGATTTTTGTGTAAAGGTATAACACGATGTTTTTTAATAAAAAGTGAATAACGTTAAATACTGTTTCCTTTATCTAACTGAAAAAAGGGTATTTCTAGAAGCATTTTCATTTATAATTTTGTTTTGCTATCAAAGTTAAAGCATGAATAACTTATATGATTTAACATGGAGTGAGATTTATATTTATAGCGTTTCTAATTTATGGCGCGCTGTAAAATGAGTCGAAAGTCGTCGATAAGCATGTCCGCTCTATTCATCTATAATATAGGTTCGTATCTGATGGTTCTTATAAACATGCGACTAAATTCAGCACAGTGCTTAAAATTGTACTTACAGTGTACAAGAGTAGTAACCACTATTTTGTCGCTTATTAGGTATATAACAAAACATATAATCTGTTTCAATAATTTAATAACTTATAAATATATAGCAATTAAATATTTATTGCGATGTGATATGTATAGATAATGAAATACATTGATATACTGTGCTTTCGGTCTGTGTAGTAATATTAAATTCATGGAATATAAAAAAAGCATCCATGCTGGTTTAGAAGAGGAAAAAAATTTAGAACGTGCTAGCTGCTCATCTTCCTGGGCTGGTAGTAAAAGTCGGCCTTGGCTATAGTAAGCTCTACAAGTTATTATAAGGAATAACATTACACTGAATATATAGGAACGCCCTATATTAGTTCTTTATAGGCGATATGCAGGCAACCTGTCATTAACGGGATTCGCTTTGCTTTCGGTAAGTAAAATATTTATATATAGAAATGGAATCAAGGTGTGATTTTGTCGTGCCTTGAAGTCCTGTCCACTCCAAAAGTGAGATGACGTGAACACTAACTACATATGTATACAGATATTTCTAAGAAATCAAAACAAAATAACGTGAGACAGTTAACTGCCATATTTTGGCACGTAACTGATTTTGCGAAGAAAAAAAAATGTCGGCAAAAATCAAAGAGATGCCTTTTTGAGGGACTATGAAAGTCAAAATATGTACAAATGTTGGTCTTAATGGGCTAAACACAAAAAAATGAACATCTTATTTAGGTAAGTATTAACAATAAGCGGGACTGCATTTCGGGTGGAGCTGTTCGGTACAATAGTTAGTTTTATGGTGTCATAAAACCAGCTTCTTTGTGCACGACTCGCTCAATAAACGTTACCGAGTGGAGTTGGCCCTTTACCAAAACAGCCAATCTTCTAAATATTTTATTTGAACGTAAACGCGGTAAAGTAATATTGTAAAGGTTATATTAACACGAATTTTAATCTATAGTATTATTTCAATCTAATTATAATTTGTAAAATCCGGTTATTATTCACAATTAAAAAATAATACCAATTTAAAAAAAATTACGATAAGTTTTAAAGCTAAAATTTTTATAAGTTGAAGCATGTCATTGAGTCGAAATATTTTGCCATTCAAGTATCTGGTACATTATTACGTTGTTATATGTATGACTGCGTATGTATGCAAAAATACAAAATCTGCAATTATTTTAATTGATTAAAAAATTTTAATTGTCTATGTAAAAATTTTATACAGCCGTATTTCTTTATTATGCAAGTACATAATACAAAAGACATCAACGCGCTTTAGTTTGAAGACGTAGACTGTTTTAAGTTTCTACTCTATATAAATAAGCCGCATTAAGTAACATGCAACATTATTTATGTAGTCTAAACTAAATTTTCGCACTTTACAACGGTAAAAGGCTATTATTCTAAATTTAATAAAAAAATAAATTATCAAAAACTATACAAAACTTATGGAATAACTTAATATTACATATCTAAGTACGTAGGACTCCAGATATTTCATTGATATCATTACTATGAAATTAAAAGTACTATCGATATGCACATAAGTTTAAGTAGTTAGACGTTAAATCGTATTTTTGTTTTTTGTTTTTAAGTTATTAATATTTATATTTTATACGTACATTACCTACTTACTACATAAGTATATTTTTTTTAAGTTTTCAAAAAAAGATGTAAATAAACAAGTAGGCGTAAAAATTGTTCAAAACGATAGATATCCGTTAAGAGTTCAATTGTAACGAATAATAAATATATAATTTGCATATTGATAAAACTGTCAAAATTTTTGAGATTGCATTCGTCAAAGCTGAATAATGTACGGAAATGAAACATTCATGTATTTTTACCCGATTTCAAACAAAAAGTGGTTTTGAGTTTGACCTGTTTGACGTTGGTACATGTACGTTGGTTGGTTAGTTTAAAAATAAATATTTACTCGTAAGTGTAATGTTTTCGTTATTAGCCACGAAGATTAGTGACCTTATAATTACATGAAAGGTAACTAAAAAGAAGTATTTGACTTCATACATTGACAAAACTGCTTCTGACATGCGGTGCGAGGACTTTTGACGACAGCGGCATTTGTTCGCACCATTTGTGCAGTTAAGCCCTGTGTTCATTGTTTAAAACTTGCGAGGTACAGGAAAACCCGACGGGATCATAAAATCTATTGTGTTATTACTTTCACAAAGGATGCCGACAAAATAATACCTGGTCTTCATAATACACGTAGATAGTGGTGATATTTTTGTTTAAGTACACAAGTCAAATGAAATAATCTTTTTAGGAGAATAATATGGTCTATCATTCATGAGTGTTTACAAGTTGTTAAGTTTTTATTTTTGCACAAACGAAAATGACAGCGACATGGATTATGAAATCTGAACTTCTCGTTCAGATTAGCGGTTGTAATAAAAAAAGTCTTTTGTTTTTTTTTGAATACCACATCTATCTGAGTTTATAAATATATTATTGGGTCACTCAAATCGAAATTGATATTTTTATTTTTTTGGTTAAACTATAGCGTAATTAGCGAGAATTAAAAATATATACAATTTACTACGTATGAATTTTAGTAGTTACACGTTTAAGCAAAAAAGTAGAAAATATCCTTTTCGATTCGAGTTACCTACTAATATATTTAGAGATAATCTCAGATTGATTCTGTATTCTGACTTCATTATGAATAGACTAAGACACATTTCGAATCGTTTAAGTTTAAATGAAAGCTCTGGTTAGTACAGATAAAATCAGTCTTTAAAGTTTTAATAATTATTTCATATAACAGTAGCAAAAGACATTATTTTGCTTTTGCTTTTAATGTAAGCTGTTAATAAAAGCTTAACGGAGTTTCATCATGAATTCAAAGAGTTAAAATATACATACATACATACGCATCTTCACGCTGTATCCCTAACGGGGTAGTTAGAGAGGACGGAGCGCAAAGCGGAGTAAAAATATGTTAGTTATAAATACTGTTACTCTTCACATAATAATAAGACCAGTTATGTAACTCCATTTACTGTAAATATACGGAATCATTTATTGGAGCGGGGTTAGGAAAGGAACCACTTAAATTTTAATAAGTGCTGCGATTATGCGCAATAAAATGCTGTAAATGTGTAGTTAGCCGGGTTCCCTGCAGGCGAGTAATTTGCGAGGAGGCTGCTTCGTGCGTGTGCGCTTACACTACTGTTTTATAATACCTACAAATCACTAACCATGGATAATACTTGGTAGTGTTTGGTTGTAACATAAGTGATTTTATGTGCATGACAAAAAATCTTACATGAAATTACCTAACGTATACGTAGTAGAAAACACAGTCATTATATTTTTCTAATATCTAACAATAATATTTATTCGTTTTATTACATTACTTATGTACATACACACTTGCATTTAATAGATGCTTGGCGCTCCACCCTCTCTGATTACCCCGTTAGAGATCCAACGCGAAGATATGTATGCAATGTATTAAAAAAAAAAATGTTTTACCACAAAAGTAACTTTTAAAATTAAAAATTCGTATTGTTGTAATGCCTGTTTCATCAATAAATATCATATGTAAAAGAAATTGACATGTATTTTTCCATTATAATATATATGTAACTGATATAAAGTTATATTACTGATTTTTAAATAATCTATCTAGCCTGGTACCTGATGGAATTTTCTATCGGTAAATCTCGGGCACCATCTGGTTTTCCTTAAATGTTAGAGTTTTTCGGTAACTTGTCCTTTGGTCGCGGCGAGAAACAAAAACCTTAACACGAATTTCCATATTTATAACTTCAAAAAGAAGATCTTCCATAATATAAATTTACACCAACGTTACTTATGGAACTTTTGTGCAAAATGTAATGCCTTTGCTTTAGGCCCGCCAAGGACCCACCGATTTAGATTGAGCATTGTCAGTAATTATTGAGTTTTGTTAAGAAGTAGGTTTAAATTTGATTTAAGGAAGTGACATCTCACTTGCACCAACTATTTGGTGGCTGGTGCAAGCTAGATGTCAGTCCTCAAATCAATATTTGAATAATACCAAATTCTTGGTCCGAGACCAAAACCGTTGAGAGTTCTCTTTGCCTACTTTGCCTCTAGAAAACAAAAAAAAAATCTGCCTAGTTGGTGAAAGTTCAATTTAAGGAACCAACTATTAAACAGTTGGTGCAAGCGAGATGCGAAGGTGCTACACAAAAAGTGTCTTTGAGGTTCGGGAGTTTTTGGAGGAATTTTATAGGGAGCGAATGAGCCTTTATTTTAATTATTTACAAATTGTTTCTAGTGGCTATTATGACGAAAAATTGGCTTACTTTTGCGTCCCATGTATCTACGCTTTTTTGCAATATGTGGAATTGCTAAAATAAGTGCCAAATATAAAAAAAAGTATGTGTGTACTCATGTACGCACGTAAGAAGTTGTTGTTGTTGTTGTTGTATACTCTTTATTGCACATTTTAACATATACAGCACAAATGACTTATAATTAAACAGTAAATTGTAACGTGCAAAGGCGGGCTTATCCCATGAGGGATCTCTTCCAGCCAACCACCTTTGAATAACTGGAGGTGTTAGTGGCAAATAGTAGGTTGAGCACAAAGAGCAGACAGTAACTAACATGGAATCAATAAAAAAAAAAGAAAAAACAAGACTAATGGATCCTAACAAACACCTAGGACTAAACAATCACCTAGGACTATACTTCCTTGACGTCCTTCGATCACAAATATATAACTAGATTCACAATCCTTTATAAAATTGGAACAAATTATTGTCTGAATTGACATATACATTTCTAATATCGTATAGTATTATCTCAATATTATGTTAATTTAAAGTAAACTTTACTGTCAATGCGTATAAAGGTTGTAAAAGCTTGTAAAAGATTCTCCCATGGCATTGAAACGACGTTTGTTAACAAAAATATATTTAAAATTCAATCTTACGCTTCATGCTTAAAGTGTAATTCACGTAATTTATTTGTTTCGCTATTTACGTCAATATGATTTGTTAGATGAAAGTGACAAGGATAAGACACATAGAAATTATAATGTTAGACAAGGAATAAGATGTTGCATGTCAGGCAATGACATATTCAGATGCAATGTAAGAATAGAAAAAGGGAGGGAGCAGCATTGTTACAGAGTTATTAATATTTCTTTATTTTTGGTTCTTCGATCACAAATAATAATTCACAATTTTCTTTAAAATCTAAATAAATATTTACTGTCCGAATTGACATATACATTTTGAACACCGTAGAGCATTATTGGTAATATTCTTTTAATTTAAAGTAGACCTTAAAGGTATAAAGTTGTAAAAACTCGTATAGATCCTTGTAAGGCATTGAAACGAAGTTTGTCAAAAAAAAACTTACGTTTTGTGCTTAAAGTATAATTCTCGTAATATATTTTCATCGCTGTTTACATCATTTTGGTTTGTTACGTGGACGTGACAAGGATAAGACATAATATTTAAATTAGGCGAGACAAGGAAAAATGTTAGAAATCAGGCAACGAAGTAATCTAGGAATACAGAGTGAAGTCGCAATAAAGTGCTGATATTTTTTTAATTTTTCAATGGGAAATCGTATGCTAGTCATTATTTAATATATACATACATATCAACACGCCGTATCCCTAACGGGGTAGTCAGAGAGATATGTCATGTCTAGAAATCTTAACTTTGATAAAAAACAATTAAAGGATCTAAAATCTTAGTTTCAAACGATTTAGTGGCAACGTTAATGTTCTAACAATGCCACAATACAAATAATCTTACTGTAAAATAGAAATGCAGTGCAGGTTTAAGTAAATACATAATATTATGTGGCCTTTTTAAGGCTTTCGCTGTGATATATTCGTCACTTTCTAAAAAGTGATCAGAGCAAACTACGCTTCGTTCATTTGGTATGAAGTATTCATCGCATTTTTGGCGTGCTACTATAGAAGTCTATTTTTCACATCGAATAGGATCTCGAGAAAAACTATATATTTTTTTATATGTTCGAGAAAAATATTGCAATAACTTGCAGTGTTTATAAAAAAATACAAAATTACATAAATTACATTAAAATTTATAATTAGCAGTAAATCCTATACTAAAGTCATAATTGAAATTTCAACACCAAAAATATATTAAAAAAAATAAAAGTGTAAGACTAAAAACTCCATTCTAAAATTTTAGAACAGAGATAAAAGTATAATCCGAATAAATGAAATCTGAATGCGGTAGTATGGTTCTCAATGTCTTATTCACGATCATATAATTAATTGTATTATGTAGCTGTCATTTGAAAAATATTATTATGAATTTAATAAAAAAAGAGCTATATAACGTTATTATTATAACGAAATAATGAACACGTAAATAAAATAATCTTAATTACTTACCGAAAATAAGAAAATCCATCTTTTTTTAACGTTCTAGACGTGTTATTTTTACAATTTTTGAAGGAGCACTTTGACATGTTTCCTTCAGAGTTTACAAATACTACTAAGGACCGAGTGCGCTTAAATTTGCGATTCGGACGTTTTTGGAACGCTGATTGTGTATCTTGTTATATATTTGTGATCGAAGTTGACGTCCTTAAGTAAAACTGGCCACATATAAAAAAAAAATAGACTAGGTATGTCGTAGTAGCTTGCATCGGAAAGAAAGAAGTATAATTTCGAAAAAAATGTGTGTACTCATGTACGTACTAAGAAGTTCTTTGACGTTTTCAATCAAAACTGGCAACTTATAAAAAAACAAAACTGGCCACACAAAAAAAAACTGGCTGCTTGAAATGAATGAAGTAAATTATAATATGTTACATCTTACATCGATGACGTAACTTCCGCTATATGCTGAAATTACGCGCCAAAAAAAGTATAACTTCAAGATGTGTCTTTGAGTTTATTTTACGTGATTCATATAACGCTAAGCCGAAAAAACTATTTTAGCCGATTATTATAAAAACAGTCTTAATATTTACATTGCAAAATGTTTTAACTGTATATATAGTTACAAAGTAAAGACGTAATATTACGTCTACAAAATTATCATGTACCTACCTAGCAGCGGCGATACCTTCATACTAGCCCAAAAGCCTGGCATGCCTTACTAAAATGATCAGTCAAGCATCAAATAATAAAATTAAAACTAATTTCAAACGGTATCGGTTGTAAAATTTCAAAATTCGCCTCGAAACGAAAATGACTGCTCGCAACCATGGCAACGAACACGTGACTTACACGTAACGGCCGTTCGAGTTCGACACACGCGACCTCTCAAGGCGCAATCAGTGTACTGCATAACTATGTCATCAGCCGTCACGCTCTCATGCGTTGGCTTGCAATGTGGCTTGTAACCTTTCTTTCCCTCTAATGGGCAAAATTTGATAAAGCTACAGCTTGTTAACTAGGGTTTATCAAGCAATTAGTATGAAGCGAAAACCCGGCTTTCATATCATCATATTGATAGATAGATTTTTAATAGCAAAATATTATAAAAATTGTTTTATTGAAAGATCTCTTTCCTCTTTTGTCCACCCGCGGTTGTGCCAAAGTCATGAATAATTAGTTATGTATACTATTTTGGCCTTACCTTTATTATTACAAAAACAATGAAGAAGACCTATTTTGGGATTGCCCTATCCTGAAGCCCTAGGTACCTAGGTACTTTTATTTATTTTAGTAGCTGATATTTGTTGGTTGAAGCTTCGGGAGACCATCGGGCTGACATCTCCGTTCGTCAAAAAGGTAATGCTGTCAGTCTGCTACGGACCCTAAGCAAGTACAGCTATTAAGCGGCAACTTTGGAGGAAATCTATTATTTAAGACAACGTTTAAGTTTTAAGTTTGCAAATACTAATGATAATATATTATTTATGCACCGAGTTATTTCAATAAAGTATTTTTCAAGTTTCTCAAGGTTTCTCGTTAAAGTGTACCTAAACGGAAGATTTTGGCGGGATTTTATGCGGTTGGTCGTTTATTTTAATTATTTGCAAATGGCTTCTAGTGGATATTGTGATATAAAATTGTCGTAGTTTTGCGTCCCAAGTATTTACGCTGTTGTGCTGTTATGTCAAATTGTTGAAATAAGTGCATATTTAGTAGAGTGATGTTGAGGTTTTTTAGTGGCTTAGTCTGCCTCAGCGAATCCTATTAGTAACACTGCCTCAATTAATTTGTCGCCAGAAACACCTAGAACCATCTAAAATGTATTATGTCGACATTTTGATGAAATAATATGAAGAAATTATCTATTTATTACTGGAGACCTCGATTGTATGGGCTAAGTTCCCTTTACCTTCCTTCCTAAGGGAGAATTCTTGTACTACTACTAAAGTGTAAACTAGTAATCGAAGTTTAATTCTTAAAGTGTAGTGTATTCATTTCTATAAACCAGCAAAAAATAATTTGAATTTTTGAGTAGATATATACATACAATACATATACACATATTTTTATGTGATTTTGTGATTTTTGATCCAATTTTGGGGACTTGCACTATTGTGTGGAGCTATTGCTGGCATATTGAATTATTAAATATCGAACAACAGAACGAACAGGTAAAATGATCTATAAGTAAAGGAGTAATAAATAAAGCAGTAGAAACCGTGTGTACATTTAATAAATTTATCTCTCTCTCTGCTGTGGGCGTTAAAAAAAGAGTAGGTAATAGAATAGCGAAAAGCATTTGTTTTTATTTTTGTCTCTCTGACTATTTGTGCACGATAGTCTCCGAAACTACTAAACGGATTTTCTTGTGGTGTTCACAGGTAGGCTATGCTCAACTGGGAGCAACATTTGGGGCGCGTTTATTCGACATGAATTTTTTCGCGCCCACACAACGCGGTCGCTAAGCGGACGCGGCAAAATATAGGAGAATACACTCTATATGTTTACATATCTAAGCTCATGTCATGCGCAAGCATCTTTACTCTGTCTGAGTGGCCAGAGAAGAATTGAATGCAAGGGTGGGATAGTTTTAGAACGCGCGGTAACCGCGAATGACCGCGCGGCTGCCACGCGGAGACCGCGCGATTGCGCGGCGATCGCGCAGGTAGATAATAATCTAGTGAATAGAGTTTACATTCGCCATTAATAGCTACATGGAAATGACACCCGAACGGCCGCTTCGCGGCGGCCCTAAGGCAACTTTCGCGTCGTTTCATTGCACTGTTAGGCTTTGTTTTATTGAAATCGAATGGGTGAAAAGATGAAGCCCCGAAGAAGGATACGGGCTACTTTTTTAATTCCATGGAGTACAAAGTCGAGGACAACAGTTAGTTGTGAATATATATACAGAACTATGGATGAAGTTGAACCTCTAAAAGTGTTGAATTATTTAATTTAATAAGATTATTATACATTCGTATATTATTATTAGCCGAACCGTGCCACGTTTTGCAGTGGTATTTTCTTTTATTGAAAATTGCTCAAAATACTTTATAAAGTATTCCAGTAATGTGTTAAACATAATCCATTGAACTCATTGGACTGGTATTTGAATTTGTAAGTGACACACAAACCAACATCTCTGAAGTTCTAGGTTCTAGAGGAATTTTAGTTTGTACGGTTGTACCGCCGCCTAAACGGCCCAAGTCAAACTCCATCATTATTTAAATTTATGTAGCTAATAATAGGTTACCTACATACCTACATATGTATATTGGCGTCAAAATAATCTATTCAGTAATTGCGGGATCAACCAATAACAAGGGGGGGGGGGGGGGGGGGGGGGGGGGTGTTGGTAAGTGTTCTAATGTTTAATTTGCATTGGAATATCAAATTGTCAGATATAACATAATTTGAAATATTATGGTATATAGAAAATAGGTACCCACATTAGAAACCTAACGAACTATAATTATTAATTATGTATAGTGTATACAACATTATATCTTTCGTAAAATGCAATTGACCGTTTTATGTCTCTGTTCTTCAGATAAGTAATAAACTTATATTAACACTACATGGAGCAATATCAAGTAATAGGTATAGGTAATGGCAGATGTTATTTCGAAAAAAATTAAGGACCAAGTTTATTTGGAGATAACTTAAAAATATAATTATAAGTATAATTATAGGTATTTCTATCGTATGTAGTTTTGTTTTTGTATTTGAGTTTTGATTAGTAAAAGAAAGTTATTTTGTACTTTACAGTGTTTCTTTATGAAGTCGGTTTAATTTTTTTTTTCATTAAACGTTTTTCATAAAAATATCTAAAGTGGGTCTACAACTAACTTGTTTTCTAATCATGGAACGGAACGATATACAAAGGAATCACCAATATAAATAAAACTTATAATCAGTTAAGTTTATTTGGTGTATCTTCGAAGTCCAAGATCCAATACCAGCGAAATTTCGATGCGACCACTTAGGAAGTATTACCCTTTCAAACAAAAAAGAATTTTCCTAATTAGTGCACATTTGACGAAGTTATTTGTGACCATACATAAAAAATACATGTGAATATAGAACCTTAAATCAAAGTCAAATCACTTTATTCAAGAAAACCCAATTACAATGTATTTTTTAACGTTAAATGTACTTTAGTTCGGTTCAAAGAGAAGAGAAAAGAAAACCTTGACACTGAGAAGAACCGACAAGAAACTCAGCCAGGTATAATTTTTTCAACATCATTTTACCTCCTCCTTTTTTAAGTCAGTTAAAAAATAGTATGAGAGTAGATTGAATTTGTAGATTCAGTACATCGTAATAAATAATATTATCTGCTGACATGACGAGTTAGGATTAGGGTAATTCTATGTATTGTTTACCCGAAATTATTATCAGGGACGTAATGTACCCCGGTAATTATTTGAATTACATAATTATACATAATTATAACTCGTTCTCACAATTCGCAAGATTGTTTTTCAGTTACATAAAAGTGATGTTTAAAATAAATATTTAACATAAAGAGAGCCATTTATGGCGCAATACAAATCGGTAATATATTAGGAATTATAATATGTCAACGTATATACAAATACATATAAATGTTTCGCCATTATGTATTTAGGGTGGACAGGGTATCAATTTGCAACAAAACCACACCTTCACGCCAATTCTAACAATAAGTGTTTGGGCTTGACAGATGGCAAAGTGAAACCAGACAGTGACAAGGTACCTTAGACCAGTAATTGTTTCAGTCCTGTAGTCTAAAGGGGCTTTCGGGGTCGCCGCCGATCGCATTGAGAGCTCCATCGCTCATCTATGTGGCCCCGGGGAGGCCCACACTGCGTGTGGTCAGCACTATGTTGTGGCACTATGTTGTGTTGTGCGCCCCCTGAGAAGTGTTCAGCATAGCGCGTGAAGGATTCCGGTCCGTTCCGTGGGAGATACAGGAGGCCCTCGACAGTGCGCTAAGGACGACTACTGGAGAAGTTATTGTCGGTAAAAACCCCATATCCCAGTTATGTGGGGCTCCCATTCCCAGATGGTTGGTTACCATTGTGCAGATTTGTCCTGCAACTCTAAAAAAATATTAGTAATACACAGATAAATGAAATTAAAAAAAAAATATAACAATACAGTAAAAATACGATGTCACAACACACGAATGAAGTGCAACGATAATACACCTTTTCGTTACTAAATAATTGTACAATTTCCTTTTAGCTAAAAATATGCCTATGTATTTCGTATGTATGAAATTTTAAACTTGTACTTGAAGTTTAGGCGGGAATATTCATAAGGAGCTAACATAGATTGCTCGTCTACAGCAGCTTCTCATCACATCTTTTGTAACCAACTTCTAATTGAAGTTTAGGCGGGAATATTCATATAAAGAGCTGACATAGATTGCTCGTTTATACCAGCTTCTCATTATAAGTTTTGTAACCAACTTCTAATTGAAGTTTGGGCGGGGATATTCATGTAAAGATCTGACATAGATTGCTCGTTTATACCAGCTTCACCTTATAGCATTTGTAACCAACTTCTAATTGAAGTTTAGGCGGGAATATTCATAAGGAGCTGGCATAGATGGCTCGTCTACAGCAGCTTCTCATCACATCTTTTGTAACCAACTTCTATTTGAAGTTTCGGCGGCAACATTTATAAGGAGCTGGTATAGATTGCTCATCTATACCAGTTCCTCATTATAACTTATGTAACCATCTTCTAATTGAAGTTTAGGCGGAATATTTATATAAATAGCTGACATACATTGCTCATCTATACCAGCTTCTCATTGTAATTCTTGTGACCAACTTGTAATTGGAGTTTAGGCGGGAATATTTATAGCAACTGGCACATTAAACACTTTCTTTCTTGCCAGACCAGCATGGAAATAAAATATGTAAAAATGGTCCAATTAATAATATTAATCTTATTTTTATTTTATTCTTAGCCAACGAATCAGTTTGGCTATTCAAAGAGGCAATGCTGCCAGTCTGCTGGGTACCTTGAGCAATGACAGCTTTCTAAGCGGCAACTTTGAGGAAGTTTATTATTTAAGATAATGTGTAGTTTTAATTTTGTAAATATTAACATATGTGTGTACTTTTTGTTAATGTAAATAAATTAATTTATCTTATTATTAATAAAGGTAAATCGAGTGTAACCACCAGCGGTGTGTTTAGATATGATTTAATCGAGTGCGTCAACAGATCTGTATTTTATCTTTGAACACTTCCACGGCGGGTACACACTGTGATGTCCACGTGAACGTTGATATATAGAGGGCAATAGCGGTTGCGGGCAACAAACAATAAGGCGCGATAAGTAGATTCGGCGGCATGTTTCATGTCCGCGCCTTTGTCCGAGTTTAATCCGCCGCTCGTTCGTGCGTCGTCATTCGACGCCCGCGCATTTCATTACCAGCTAACCCCGCCTACACGCTACGCCATAAGTTTCTAACATCATCACTATTTGTGTTGTATGTGTGTTGTTATTGTTAAAGTTATTCAATCTCATACTGTTACTTACTATTGCTCAATATATTACGTAACTATATTATAATTAAATTTATAGGCACCTTTAAGCCTCAAAATGCAGTCGTAAAAATACTAGCAATACCTATTGATAGTCTGAACTGAAGGTTTTCATAATTTAATATACAGTAATTAGTGTAGTTATTATTATTATTATTAGTAATTAGTGTGCAGTAACTAGTGGATATTCCTATAATTGCGTATGGGTCTGGAAGTGTTCCATCAGAATATTTGACGATGTGACGAATTTGACGATGATTAAAACTTAACGGTTTTTAAAATATTGGCACTTTTTACTTTTTTCAAATAGTGTTGCCGCTTAACACACAGCTACAAACAACCTAGGCCACAACACAAATAGCGAAACTATAAACATCAATGGTGTTTATATATATATAGTATAGTTTGGCTATTTTACTTTATTCCCTGTACGTACATGAAAATATGTACATACATACCCTCACGTTGTATCCCTAATGGGGTAGTCAGGGAGGACGGAGCACCAAGCGTCGCAGTTCTTACATACTTCTTCCGCTTCCTCAAATCTCATCATGATTAGGTAATTTGTGAGTAATTTGTGAGTTATATTTAAAAGTACCTATAGCATTACAATATGATTAGAACCTATACAAATTAGAAAGTAAGTAAATTGATTGTTTGCTGTTTGAATAAGTTGTGAATGTGCTGTTAATGTTCAAGAAAAAACATTTCTTTTTTTGAAAATCAACCTAATGGTATTCAAATTGGGGCAGACAGGTGCTAGCAGTTACAAAAAATGCATAAACTGTCTTAAAAGGAAAAAAACAGGATTTTGCTAGTTTAATAAGTAGGTATATTATGTTTTAATCATACATTTGCTTCTTTTGTGTTCACTAATTCAATAAATAGTCATCACAGAAATCAATTAGCTATTATATATCCACTTATTAATAACACTACTGACACTTAATATGGGGTAAGTTGTCACAAGAAGAGGTTAAGAGGTGTGGCTCTCATCGTATGAATAGGTATACCTACAACTTGAATACCAATAACGCGTATTAATTTGGTGACCTGGTTTGAATAAACGAAACAAATCCAGTAAGGTTAATTTTTGACCTCGTCGCTACAAATCTGTTTCTAATGTTATTTTACTTTTTTCCTGACATTTTTTGTGTTCCGTGTGTTGCTAAATTGCAAAAACATAATACTTAAGTACCACCACGGTTTTTCTCTATATTTCTGCTGTTTTCTTCAAGACCATATGACGTAAATAGCTGAGAAATGGTAGTAAGTATGGTAATGGTGACAAGTAGTGGCCCATCACAAAAGTGAACTCTAAAAGTTCAGGTTAGGAGCCTCTGCTCTCTCACCCTCCAAAATTGAAATCTAAACTTAACTTTTAAAATTCACGTTTGGATACCACACGAGCATAAAAAAAATTGTCATGAAATCGTGAAATATCAAAGCTTTTTATATCACTAATTATAAAATATACGGTACCTATATAAGGAGTACAATAACATATAAATAAATAAATATAAACCCATTCGTGTTTATATATCATATATTCACATACACATAAACACTTCGTGTTACCTACTTTTAAATATTTTAACTTGCGTCTGAATGTTCCTATGTATATCATGTTAAGCATTTTTGCCAACTAAAATAATAAATACCTATAATAAATTATATTAACTTTATTTAAAAATAAAAATAGTGACTGTTTGATATAGTTATCAGTGTAACAATTAGTCAACATGTGCAGCTGGCAGAGCTGATCCACCGATTAAAAAAAACCTAAAAATAACCCCTACTTGGACAATAAACTTACAAAAATTAAACAAAAACTACATCAATTGTAGTTCATGAAAAACTAATAAAAAAAAACAAAATATTCACATATTTACTGACATTACCACAATATTACTATACTGAAAAAAACATATCCAAGAAAATTGTCCATTTACAGAAATGTCACGGGAAAAACACGTTTTAATGGAAAGGAAAGCCAATGGAAAGTTGCCTTTGGTTTCCGCGCGCACCAACTTCACAAAATAAGCATTTTATGAAACTCGTTTCATTTTACCAACTATCCGTAAGTCTAAAAGCACTTATTGCTGAATGTGAGGTAAAGATGTAATTTTGTTACGTCTTGACGCTCTGTTCACGTCAAAACGGAAATGGCGCGATATAGCTATGTTGTACATAAACTATAATAAAAACAAATGTGAAGATTGGTAGAAAATATACGTAGCGTGAAGTTAGAAGACTATAAAAAGCTGTTAGCGCAGTTTAATCATTGTTACTACGTAGCCTGCTACGTCATTTGTGTCAAGGCGAATCTCTGTTTACTAAACACTAATCGCGCTGGATATTGACTCGCTAAACTCAATAAAGCCGGTCATTCCACAATTTTACGGTAATTACCTTTGACGCCGGTTGATTGTTCTAAAACTACGACGGGTTACGTTTGAAGAAACAATGATCGGTGCGTTTAGTGCGCATACGGCAGTCCATAAAACGAGGTGACGCCGTTTTGTTCCGAGCTGCCTTTTTATTGTGTACTGTATAAATTTATGGAATCATCATCGAGTTGTATGGACTCCTCTATTCGTTCTCAGCGTGAGTCCATAACCATTACGGATTGTATTTTGTAGTAGGTACATTTATTTACACTTGTTAAGGCCGTGTTTGTATGAATGAGTTTTTAGTGCTCAAATTATGACACCATTTAGCCTAATTGTTACATATTTTATTATTATTATTTAGGTAGCATCTAAACATGAACAATTTTATTCGTAGCAGTGTTTTCCCTTGTTTAATGTAATGTATATGTAGATATTAACACACACGCATCTTCATCTTCAGATATTAATAACATAAACATATCTTCACGCTGTATCCCCAACGGGGTAGTCAGAGAGGACGGAGCGCCAGGAGTCGCGGTCCTTACACACCTCTTTCGCTTCCTCAAATCTCATCATTCTCCTCACACATTTTCGCCTAGGTATGCGAGTACTTTGACATTTCCGTCTGCTAACACTGGCTATTTGATATTAAAATAAATAAATATAATACATAAATATAAATATCCAATATTTCAAATAGATTATTTATAAATTTCAGATTAAAAAATTAATACATAAATTGAGTCTTTCGTACAAATCGAGTAAAGATAATAAACTGAATGAGTAATTTATATAAAATATTTTGTAAAACACATTCTGATGTTTTACCACAACTTAAACATACACTAACGTGAATATTTATGGTATAGGTATATTTTATTCAAGGTAATTATTACAAATGCTTATGAAAAGCATAATAATATTTGTTGCAACCATATTAAAATTCCGAAATTTTGTGCAAAAGTATTGTTCTATCTCTATAACCAACCTGGGGTATGCAGTACCATTCGTTTACCTGAAATAAGGGGTACCCGTTAAGAATGCAGCGTGACGATATTTAAGTATATTTACTATTACATGTAATTAATTTACATTTTTCTCGTAGAATATTACAAAAAATAAAATATGAATTAGGTTGTTAGAATAATTATACAAATATATAAGTATAACAGTTTTATAAACGTTTAGTATTTTATTGCTGGATATAAAAAATAAAGGAACGGTACCCTATTATTGCGTACTAAACAAATTCTAATAAATAATTGGATTTTAAGCGATGTTTCAGCCTCCTTTAGAAATGTATAAAATCTCTAATAGGTATTTAGACATTATGAAAAAGTTAGAACCGGCTAATGATGATGATAACTTGCCCTTCGAAAATTTATGTATTTTACCATTGTTGCTAAGTACAACAGAAAAATAAAATGTACGTATTCTGTTTGGAAAAGTTTGAAAATTTTGAAACACAGTTCAGTAAAGAGTAAAAGGTAAAACCTCCCTATCTGTATCATATAATACATATGTAATATTGTGTAGGTAGTAGTAGTAGATTCTACTTCAAGCAGAAAGTAAAACTGGGTAATAAAAATTCAACGGGGAATACGGCAACATAGAACGAATTCATGTATAAAAGGTTGGAATTTATTGATATTCGAGTGTGATTTGTGACTGACTACCCTTTTCTGGGTACCCCGTTAGGAATACAACGTGAAGATATGTATGTATGTATTTGTTTATCGTTTTATTTGCTTTCATTATCCTATTTTTTCTTGTTTCTAATCCAGAATCTGATATTTTGGCCGTAAATATTACCTACATAAAGAAATTGCACGAAAATCATGCGAAACGTATAACCGATGCGACAAGTAGGTGAATTCACCTACTTAGGAATGCTTCACTTTTCGGTTCTGTGTATCTTTTTTGATCTGAGTTATATATATAATTATCATTTTATATATCCTTAAACAGACGAAAGACATATGTATGGATGAAGTAAATAACATTGTTTTTTAATTAAATAAGGAATTTTATATGTAATTTTTATTGTATATTTTTTAATGTATTGTATTTTATTGTATCGGATTAGTAAAAATTTATTTTTATTATCAAATTAATAATAATTATGTAATTACTTAGTTCTATAACAGCGTATTTCAAAGCTTTACCCCAATTAAGTACATTATTACGTACGAGAACAAGGTTTATAAATAACGTAAGTATATACGTAAGTAATCATTTGTATAATTATGTATATATTTATACCAACATGGATATAAATACTGTTATATATATATAAGTTATATAGTTATAGCTGTTACGGATAAATTAAATGTATAAATTTATTATTATTATTGTGTATTACATCTTAACACATGATATAGGTAGATAGTAGCTGGATAAAGGTTGGAATTATTTAAAATTTAATTATTAGAGTCAATGTTTTTCATAATAATAATTAATCATGTTAATTAATTATTATTAATTTAAGATGAAGTGTTTTTAGGACAACAGTAAATCGCTCAATATACGGCAGCTGTATATAAAATGCATGCGAGGCGTATATGTAATATAGGGCTCGTTATTTTCTGGTCAATTGCCGCTTTACAGCGCTCGCGCATCCTCGCCTCCAATTACTACTCAGCCGCCAAGGCTATAAAATAAATATACGGCACAACTCGTCACAAATAATATTACCATCAAAGTATTTTAAACTTTATCTCAACGTCCACTTGATTTAAACAAAAAAGTTATCTAAATTGTTGTTACGACGTTTTATCGCATCAAATGCAAATTATGCTTAGGTAAAACGTGTTTGTTGTCCGTCCTGAGTTTTATTTTTTACAATTATATCGGTTCGGTTACTTGGAAATGTATTCACGAGAAATCAGAGGGTTTCGTGATGTTTAATAGGCTTAGATTAGAAGTTAAAAGCCGAGCCGTGGGCTGAGCGCCCATTAAAGTTCTCAGGGTCCTGGTAGGTACATGACATAGCTCTTATTATAGACAAATAATTTGATGCAAGCAAAGACATGTTATGTTAAAATTTCATATAAATCTTCGAAAGCGGTCATTCTTAATTTAAAATACTGGGTACTGACATTCTTAAAATTTCATCTAAAAACAAAAGAACAATAAAAAGTATGTAACAAAGAACGAATAATCAACAAGATAATATTTACTAACATTAAATTGTAATACAAAATGGAAAAACAAAGTGGATTTATAGGCGAATATAACACAATTGCTGCTTTGATTTCTCTATAAAAAAAAAATACAAATTTGAAAAGAAAATATTATCTGTGTGCGTTGTCAACACTTTCTATTATCTATTGTTTAGGAACACTTGCGGGAACAATTGTGTTGAATTGAATTTTGAGATTTTTACCAAAGCAGCATTTAATACTATTACTTTAAGTTCATAAAAATTCAGTTTTGCAAGAGCAATTAAAATCGACGAGTTACCGACAAAGAGAGATACTTCAGATCTTGCCGACGGCGACGGCGGGCAGCATCCGCTTTCTTCCAGTAGACAAGCCCGGATGTGCGTGGCCTTGTGCCTATACTCATTCGAGAGAGAGCTTTTCACGATTACTCGATAAATTCCTGCATCGGGATTAGATACTTCACTCATTCGTATCCGTTTGTTTAATGAAAAATAAGGGTATGATTCATCCTAAACACATCTAATATTACGTGGTAAAGATTAGTAAGCACACATGCATACAGGAAGGTGAATAATAAATTACACAAGAGTCGAGAATCAACTCATTTGTGACGCTGAGATATTTTAATTTATTAAAATAAATAGATTTTCAGGGTGGTTTGCACCAACTATTTAAGTTCGATTTAAGGAATTGACATCTCGCTTGCACCAACTACTTAATTGTTGGCGCAAGCGAGATGTCAAATCCTTAAATCGAGTTTAAATAAGTAGTTGGTGCAAGCCACCCAAATAAAATTAGTTTTAGTTTTGATTTCATTGTACTTATAAAATAATACAAAGTAGTTTAGTAGCGTAGTAGTCACCTACTTACGAAAGTAGATAATATTGTTTTTTTTTTACATACGAATGTCCTAATTCCCCAAAATTATGCACCATTATTTGAAATACGAGTAGATTCCTACATTGCCAAGTATAGGCAGTGTTATATATTATAATAGTTTTAATAAATTAATTTGTAATAGTTTACATTTGAACTGTAATGATTCATGTAATGAACTACAAATTCATCGTTTTATTTTAAGTTTTATTACATGTGATAAAGTAATAAAATTAATTTACTTTTTGATTCATGTTGCATTCGTATCAATATTTTATGCTACTGAATTTACCTGACAGAATTTACGATTTAGGTTTAGCTATAAGGTTTTACGGCGCTGACGGTTATTCATAATGCAGTGCCGTATTAGCGGTGCATTTCCTGAGCAGAAGTTCTTTGCAGCTCACACAGGAGGGAAGCGGTCCAAAGTGGGGGAGGGAGTGGGGCGGCCAGAGAAGGGGGGCGTTCGTAGCGAGCCAATAAAGGAGCGCAGTAAATCCACGTAATTTAGAGCGGTCGTAAATTAAAGTTCCGCTATAAACGCGAGTCGGTCTCGTACCTGCCGCGCCCGCGCCGCTGGGCCGCCGTCGCCTGCCGCCGCCTCACGCCACCAACTGCCGTAAATCAACTGCCGTGTGAATTCCACGTCCATGTTTTAGACGTAACTGATTGGTACCCAATACCTGTGCCTAATACCTCCAAAGCCTATAACAAACTATTAAAAACAGTTTTTCGAATATATTTATGTAATGTACGCATACATATCCTCACGTACCGAATCCGGTACTCGGTGCTGGTTGGGTGACCGAGTCTGATCTCTGGAATATCCTGAGGATGCTTCGCTGAGAAGCGAAACACATGTCGATTGGTGGGTTTTGGAGTTTGAGCGGAAAATAGCTAAAGATTTTAGGAATTCATCACATGTCATGGATCAAAAAAACTTAAAACTTCAAAGAATAGTAAAATCGTTCCTTCGGACACCTGAGACTCTTTTGTCTTCTCGACAACCACTGAAAAAGTGGGAAATATTGTTAAAAGTTAATTTAATATACCTATTGATGCGATAGATTAGCTTTATGATGAAGATGTACAATATTTTGTTCCGAGTAATTTTTATCAGGAATTGAGGGACAACAGTAAGGCGTAAAATTGTTGATCGATCCATATCCATATGTATATTATAACTCGTGATAATATTGTTATGGGTAAGAAATAAATATCTTTAATCAGAATATTTCATAGGATATAACTAACATTTAATTTACAGTTTTTTGTTCAACCCTTAGTCGGGTTTCGATTTTAGTCACTATACATTCTATTTTTAGGGTTGCCTGTCTTAAAAGATCAGAATAAGATACAATAGCAACAGTAGGAGAAAATGAGAGAATTATAGTGTGTATCGATATGAAAGGACATCATTCCGTCAGCTAACACTAGCTATTTGATCTTCATAAGTCAGCCTTGGACTTCCTTGGATTCTGCTATCACTCACTTTAGCTTTGTAGATTTTCTTAGTCAATATTTTATCACACATTCTTTCTATGTGCCTAAACCATCTAAGCATTCCTTTCTTCATTTTTGAAATAACACTGTCGTGCAACCCTGTCATATTGCGTATCTTAGGTAGATACTTAAACTAAAAATACCAACATACTAATATTTTCCTTGCATAATGCGTTGTATTTGTAATAACATTTCATAACTGAAGGGATATGGGTCAGGACAGCTCCGCAAGAATTTGAGTCTGTCCTAGGTAAGTATGGAGACAAGAGAGCGAATGATGCTGGCAATATTGTATTAGGAGTGTGTATGGAAAAGGATCTCTTTTTGCTAACACTACATTTAGCCACAAGAAGATGATTAAGTGATCTCAGAGTCTGGGATATCAAAAGATATCCCAATATAAAGTTTATAAAAATAAATTATTCAATCTTTGCTGGCAGAAGGGAGCTGTACAGAAGTACTGGTGCACCGCAGATATAATACCGTTTTATAAAGGGAAAGGTTCTCACCCAAATACTTACTTACATTTTAAGAAATATAAACCATAGTCGAATCTATTTTTTATTCTATTCTTCTATTTTAACATTGACTATGTCCTTTATCCTATCATAAAAATCAGTATAGAAATAGGTAGCGGTAGACCAAAATCTGTATCGATACAGATAAATTTGTGTATTTATATGGCAACACTGAGTACAACGCAATAACGTAATATTGAATCTTCAGTTCCGAACCAAGCCGTTTCTGTAGATGTACTTTGTAAACACTATAAAATCTATGACGCCCTGATGCGACTAAAACAACTTTACGATTAAATACATAAAAGAACACATTAACTTTTATCTGACCTGAAATTTCCAAACAAAGAGATAAAGGTTCCCAGTTTACGCGTAAATAAATTATTCGAAGCTTTGTGCGTCGGTTGACTCGGATTGTCTAAGTAAACTAAGGATATATTATGGTTCGAACCGTTGCTATAAATCATTCCGGGTCGCATCACGTGTCACACAAAAAAGGGTTTTATAGTTAGAACTTGTACGAGCGATAAGTGATGCAAATGTATTTTGATTCTGGTTTCTTGTTACGTTCGAAGTTTCGAATATTGCAGCCATTTACAACCGATTGGGTATGACTGAGGCAACCTTCGAGAAACTCTTTTCTTATTCCCTTCAGTTATGAAATGTTATTACAAATACAACGCATTATGCAAGGAAAATATTGGTATGTTGGTGTTTTTAGTTTAAGTATCTACCTAAGGATATGCAATATGACAGGGTTGCACGACAGTGTTATTTCAAAAATGAAGAAAGGAATGCTTAGATGGTTCAGGCACATAGAAAGAATGTGTGATAAAATATTGACTAAGAAAATCTACAAAGCTAAAGTGAGTGATAGCAGAATCCAAGGAAGACCAAAGCTGACTTATGAAGATCAAATCTAGTGTTAGCTGACGGAATGATGTCAAAAGTAGTCGCATATCTAGGCAAAAATATATGATGAGAATAATGGATTGGAGGAGGCTAAAGAAGTATGTAACGAACGCGAAGCTTGGGGCTTCGTTCTCTTTGACTACTCCGTTAGGCATAAAGTGTAAAAATATGTATGTATGCACCTACCTACATCTAGGGTGACTTGCACTATTTAAACTCGATTTAAGGATTCGACATCTCGCTTACACCAACGATTTAATAGTTGGTGCAAGCGAGATGTCAAATCCTTAAATCGAGTTTAATAGTTGGAGCAAGCCACCCCTAGATACGCAGAATGGGTCGAAGTTTCTGTAAGTACGTCTGCTTAAAGTAGCAAAAGTTGAATTAAAATTATTAAAATTGGCTTTATTGAGATCTCTTTTTATGTCCGAGTCATATAATCCTAATATCCTTAGAAACCGTCTTTACCGGAAGAAACTATCTCACTCAAACAGGTATTTAAAAGAATTAAACGCTTAAAAACTAACTGCCTAAAATTACCTATGATTTATAAATTTATATATTTACGATGGTTGGGAAACAAGTATCGCAGGCTGCTTTATATTTAATTTTAACATACGGTTCATCACCATAATATGCGGAGCTGTGGTATGCCGCAAAGTAGGTAATTGATTTGCTGTAGACTATTTACACTTAGAATTACTAGGAATATTTCAATTATTATGATGGTTCATACGAACAGTCTGTTTAATTTTTTTGTTATTTTAGTAATTTATTATGTATTATTCGATAGTAGATAGTCTTTAAGGAACTTTATTTAAAACAATTGTAGTTATTGAAATATAAATAAACTTATTGGACAAATATCAAGGTGAAAAATACAAACCTTTTGTAAAAGCTCTAAGTATGAACATTAAATGGTAAGATACATATTGTTTCCATTCGGGAGATAAACTTATATTAAAAAATCGTGGGAAAAGCTTCCTACTACCTTCAAGTTATTTAAGGCTGTGTCTACAAACTTAGTGAATATAAGTAAATTAAAAAAACATTAGTTGTAGGTATCGTTAGAGGTACGTATAGCGACACGGCGGCGTCAATGTGGCACGATTAGTTTGGCATGTGGACTTGTGGAGCTTTGTTATCTGCGATCAGGCTCCGCCCCGCGCGCAACTTGCCGCACTGCCATCCAACATGGCGGCTCGCCGGCCGGCGTGCTGGGGCGCCGACGTTTATGGACCTAATGAAAACCACTTTTATAATTAATTCACAGCAATCACATGAGCCGTGCGTGGCACAGCTTTTATGTTTATTGTTTCCATATCATTTTAAAGCTCCACATTTTGATTTCTCTGGAGTGTCATTGTGGTAAGTAATAATATTTTGTTTATGAGATGTGACATTTATTGTGTGAGTATACTACCTGTTATGACTGCGAGTTTTTTTTATTTTTGTTGCTTAACTTTTCACTTAATAAAATTAAACAATAAAAATACGCTTGAATGTAACTGTATCTACCTATATATTTCATATATCTCATTAGTCGTTGAAAAAATAGTGCCTACCTATTAGAGGCTTACATATTTTGATGATAATTCTTTTATTTAATGTTCCGTTCCAGAATTGGCAAAAAGCTTAGACCTATTTAGACCTATTGGACATTTATTAGGACAAGATAACTTAAAAGGGTAAAACAAAAAATTTTATAAGAAAAAAATAAACCGACATCAAAAAAAAACATCGATAAATACAAAATAAAAACTCTTTACTAAGCAATCAACTCAAGTACAAAAATAACTTCATACTTATGATGCAAATATCCATTTAATTGAAAACAGTTGTCGAAATCGGCGCTAAGCTAATTATGGCTAATTGATTTGTAAAGGATTTTTATTCTATATTTTTCAGTGCTTTTACTTTGAAGTCGGTTTAAATTTTTTTGAAGTTAGCTTTCTCTAATTTATCTTGTTTTATTCAAAGTATCTACTGGTGGTGAGGTTATCGAAATTTATTTCAAATAATGTTATAGATATGTAGGGTAAGGTTGTCACTATTGGACAACTTAAAATCTGAAATATGGCAAGTAAGAGTACAAGATGAGGTGATCTATGAACTTAATAGGCCTCCCCTAATTCTTCATTCCAAGTGAATTCTTGCATGTGACGTTTTACATTTTAAATAAAATAATATAATATAAAATCATAAAATAGAAAAAACTGGCTTTACAATGGTTGATTTCTTTGAATTCCCGTTTTTTTGATTGGACCAGTCAGTTGCTGTCATTGGACTTAGGAAATTTCGCCACTGGTCCATTCAAGGCATCTATGGAAATTTAAGCAAATAAAAGATAAGATGATAATTAATAGTCACAACACAATATTATATTAGTGTGAGGACTATCAATCAATATAATACTAAATTCTTAAATAGTGATGTCTTAAATTACTAATCATTTTTTATCTATATCTACAGTTATCATATCTGTTACTCAATCTATTTAATGGGATGTTTTTGGTAAACATACAGGATTATAAATGTATGAAACTTAACATTACGAATGAGAATGCAAATAATGCAAAACTCGGATATTATCGGACTGGTTCGATGACATCGAAAAATCAACAGAAGAAAAAAGCTTTCAACACAAAATAACTGAATATTTTTTTAACTAAAATTTATTTTTTATAATACAATGATGTTTAGTCGACAGACGAAACGATTTCAGTGTGCAGTGCAGATTTCAGAGTGCAGTGACGTAACTGATGTTTTGATATTGAATTATTTTTTGAAACCGATTGAAGTATGAAAACACACGATATTTAGATTGTGACAGTTAACACTTCTTTTTTTATTTCTTTAAGGTGTCAATGTCACATAGAAATTAAAACAAGAAGCGTAGGTGGATGTTGCAGTAGTTCACAAGTAGTTCCAAAAATATTTTACAACGAGTGAAATCAGCAGTAAATTAATATTTTGTTAGAATAATCTTGTTCTCGGTATTTTTCTTGATTCCTATGTACACTGTAGGTACATAGGACCAGAAACGAAACATCTTCTTTACAAAACGAAAGTGAGTGGTACGTATTAGAAGTGAGGAAGATCTAGTTTCTTATGAAGATAAAATTATGCCAGTGTGATCGCCGGTTAAAATGTGTGAGGAGCCTGAAGTCGCATTAAATTTGAGGATGCGAAAGTATATATATAGCGGCGTGGCTACGACCTTGCCGCTGCCAGTGGAATCTAATTGTGGTGAGAGTTAAGTTGGGAGCTTAGTTCTCTTTATTTTTGAACAGATTTATTTGAAAAGAGTGAGGTCGACGGTACATTGATGGTCGTATAACTCGCCGGGCGAGTGGAAAAACTAAATGTGTACTATGAAGCACGCCGCACGCGTGACCACTCTGGGCCACGAGATATTTAATATGCTCTGTAGTGCGATTCTCTAACGCAAATTAGCCAAATTCACTTCTGAATCCGCGGTGAGATTGTCAACTGTGATTTGGTATTCTCTAAAGTCGACAGAGATACTAGCGCCGCCTCGATGAGTGTCGGCGGCGAGTTGTACTATCGTAAATGAATTTTATGAAGTTTCGCTAAATATAACAATCCATCCATCCAATCTATATAAACGAGTTTTATTTAACGTAATTATCTCAGAAGAAGTTAAAATACTCTAAGACGAAATGTCGACTGAGATGTTTACTCTTAAAGCAATCCTCGACAAACCCGCATCTAAGATCACTTCGCTGATCGCTCCTAGAATGTTTGGTTTAGAGAATTCCATTTGAAGGTCAAGTGAGTTCGAATGCGAAGTGGGGTGAATTGTCGAGCGAGGCTCTCTTTGGGTGATTCGAGTTTTTACAGAATTGCATGGCTGCTCTATATCTATTCATTTGTTTTTGCCACTTGCCGTGCTACACCTATCGAGGCTAGGTGGATCTCTTTGCTCGGCGTTCCCTCCTCTTCATCCATTTCGCAATGGACATGGTATGAACGTGTACTTATATGTACCTTTGTATCCGTTCAATACTCCCATGAATATAATCAATATGTATCTATCATCAATCAATATCAATTTAATATATTTTTGTTGTAATATGAAACCGAAAATGATAATACATTACTTAACCATATTTATTTTGTCTGGACACGGACGTAGCCATAGCTTTCACATGAGGGGAGTCCAACTATACACAAAGGTAATCTACTTAGTTTTTGCAATACCACCACCACTTTAGGCCATTAAAAGACAACGGAATAAAATCAATCAATTGGAAATTACATAAACATATTTGTATCATCCAATAGTGCAACTACTAATTTGTTGCACTTGATACAAAAGGTGGATATTCGGTAAATATTAGCGTAAGTTAAGGGAGGGGTGTCCAGATACCCTAAACACCCCCCTTATGTTCATGTGTCTGGATCTGGATTAAACGTAAAATTTATCGGAGGTATTGTGTAGACTCAAGGATTAATTTGCGGGAGGCATCCCATCAGAATTCAGACTCGGTACCTGAACGTGTTTGAGCTTTGGAGGAAGTTTCGTTGAGAAGCAAAACACGTGCCGATCAACAAATTTAAATTGAGCAGAAGATAGTGGGTTGGTTGATTATGGGAAGCGGTGGTGGCAATAACGGTAAGTACGCCAGCTCGTTATTTAACAGCAAACATGAATGCTACTTACTGAGTATGTTTACTATTTATTTATTAAGTAAATAAAATATATCGTAGTTAAAAGAAATGTTCTTACATTATTAGCTTGGCGCCCAGACTCCGCAAACCAATTTAGAAAAGTTCGCTTTCCTAAATTGACCTCTAAGTAGGGATCGAATTCGAGGCCCCGGCTTGGAAGGCAGAAGGCCATCGGGTCAAAGGGCCAGTCAAATTGAAAATAAAGACATGATTAGTACTTGAAGCCAAAACCTCTGATTTTTTAAAACAACTTGCAAGAAAATTCAGCGCTATTATGTCATTTGTTCTGTAAGTTGTTTGCTGTTTGTTCGCACTAGCTTTCCTTTGTTAATTTCCTTATCCAAGTTGGAAACAGCATCAGCTGAAGTGTATGTTGCTGTTTTTTTAGAAAATAAACAATCTTTTTGTTTATTACAATAAATTTTTCTGTTTGCCAAATTCTAGTGGTATTTACTTTATGGTAGTTCCACATATATTATAGCGAGAAAGAGTTAAAACCGTACTCGCTTGTACAAGTATAATTTTAATTCTCTCTTAATTTTAAGAAATCATTTAACAAACGATTTCTTAAAAATATTTTATAATAATAAAAGTCACAAACGAACAAAATTGGTAAAATCGTTTAGTCAATGGTAAATCAGTGTAGGAGATTTCAGTGACTATATTTTATTAATTACTGGCGGACCCGACAGACTTTGTCCTGCCCGAACGTTGTTAAAAATATAATAAAATAATTCCTAGAACCCGGTTGCAGTGCCACCTATCGAGTCCAATTGTAATCTGAACCATCCAGCGACCCATTCAAACAGGCACAAAAAATTTCATCGAAATCAGTTCAGCCGTTTAGGAGGAGATCACTAACATACACACGTACGGAAGAATCATAATTATGTATTTATAAAGATTTTTACACATAAAGCAACCTGTCAAATGTTTTCTATATGAACAAATATTTTAAAAATATCTTTCTTACATTTTTATTATTCAACCCTTTCATCTGCAAGAGTTGTAATTCCTCAAAACTTGTGTAACTTTTCACAAAAGTCCGACGAAGAAATTATTTAATTTTTAGTAATATTTTTTATTTTAATAAATAGATTTTATGAGAGAAATTAAATTGTAAATATACGCTAATATAAATAAGGGTTAAAACTAGGAGTAGACGCAGAGCCGGCTCTAGCCCAAGTAGCGCCCGGGTGCAATCAATACCATGTCGCCCCCTAGTAAGCGCGTGATCAAAATGGAATGCTTCGATTTATTTACTCTCTAGTAGATAAAGTGTCGCATTCAGTACATTACAAACAGGGCAGACCAACTTTTGCATGACCATGTGCGTGACAGCTATGTCTTACACTCGCGCCATAGACTCTGTGTGCGTGGCAGGGTAATTAAATATTTCCCAATAAATTGAGGAAGAAAAGTAAATAAGTTGTATTGTGATCGTGGTTACGAAAATAAAAAAGAGAATCTGAAATGCCTTTTTTTTTGAAAAATTTGAAATAATCATTTAAAATGAATGACAATGACGTTCATGTTCAAATCTAAGATGGCGAACCTTCATTTAAAAAAAAATTGATGTGGGTGTTCTTTTCTACATTTTTCAGGGTGCTGATCACTCCAAGATGGCGGACATCATTTTTTAATAAAACGACGGTCGCCTTTTTAGAAGTTATCCAGGGTGTTGGTTACGAAAATGACGTCCATTTTCTAATCTAAGATGGTAAACCTTAATTTGATTGAATAAATTGATATGGGTGTTATTTTCTCGATTTTTTGGGATGCCGATTACGACGGGGATGGTGACGGCGGCTGAAATGACGGTAATTTTCAGATCCGAGATAATATTCTTTTTATATTTTACATAAATAATGTATTTTACCAATTTTTTAAATCCATTTTCAAAGGGGTCATACTAGGTCGAACTTCCACTTCCTAGCTTTCTGTTTATCATTGGCAGGGCAGTCCCCGTGAATGAGCGAGACAGAGTAGCTACTGGAACTGGAAGTTCGAAAGGTGACGTGATGTCACAGTTTTTTATAATCATTATAGAATAAAATACAGTTATGTTATTTACTGTTAAATTACATTTACTTATTACTTTTTTTAGAATGGTTTAAATGTACTAAATACCAATAACTTATTCAAAAATTTAATATCCGGCATTTTGGATTTGAAAATGGACGTTATTTTTATAATTTTGGTAATAATTGATGGATCAACCTCGAAAACGACACCCTTATCATTTTATTCACAAAATAATTTGCGCCATTTTGGATCTGAAAATCCAATGTTATTGTCATAATAAGCTCCCCAAGAAACCTCGAAAATAAAACCCATTATCATTTTATTTAAAAAATTAGTGTCCACCTCGATTAAAGTGTTCAGAAGAAAGAGCGAAATAATGGATTTGACAATGTGAATTTAGATGTTTTAACTACTTTGGAAATATTATTTTATTTGTTTTTAGGTTTAAGCGATAGCAATAATAATTATGACTCGATATCGACGATAATCGATCGATAAGTAGCAATAATAATTTTGAAGTGATGAAAAACGTAATTGCATTTTGTAATAGTGATTTTAGGATATAGGTAAGCGCGGCGGCGCTGGCGCTATGGCAATGGCAATTTTCGAAATCGCTTGCAGCGTTAGAATCGCCTTATAGGCTAACAGTTACCTGATATTTTTTTCGACGCACTTTGTGCCACCAGGCTCTATCTAGAGAGTAAATAATCAGTCTTATAGTTATATTTCCACCAGTGATCGAAAATTCAGGTTTTAAATGTTGCAATTACAAATGATGTTGGGAAGCAATAACTCGTTTACTTCGCTCATGGTACCCTCCCGTGGACCCGCAGGGTAGACTCAAGAGTAAAAAGTATTTTTTAAGAAGGTAGAGCCTACAAGAAAAAAAAAGTACAATTGTACAGGTAATTCAAAAAATATGTCATTTAAAAACTAAGGTAAATCACAAGCCATAGAATGTATGAAAAGAATTTCGCAGACGCACACACAACAGAGTTCACATTGGTAATTTCAGGAAGTGTAAAATATATACATTGAAATGTTTGTTAGCTTAGCTTAAGAGCAGCTACAGGTACCTAACTAGATTCAATCAGGTCTTCTAAAATGACGCCGAATACCCATTGTTATTTTTTCCATATCTTTGCCATATCTGCAGGCTACAGGAAGTTATTGAAAACAAAAATTATAAATTAAGAAGATCCTTTGCGCAAACTAAAGTGTACCGCCGCCGGCATCAGCCATAAAACGGGCGCAGGGTCTTTGAGAGCGCTGCAGGCGACGCAGGCTCTTTGGAAGCGCGAGCGACGCTCGGCGCCTCCTAAGACTGCCCCCGTGTGCGCTGCACACCTTGCACCATAGGTAAAGCCGGCCCTGAGCAGACGCCAACAAATTATGTGGGTACGAACGTATTTCTTTATAGCATTCTTCATTGTTTTTTACCTGAAAACTTAGCAACGCTGTAATGGCGGAATACTTTTCTGACTCTAGTGTAACGTCTTTGCATTTTTTCGCTTCAGCTGCGCGTACTAATCATTTAGAAAGTCCTGCTATCATCTTTGTAACCATTACCTATTTTATAGGTTGGTAAGTAATAATTAAAACATTGAACACTTCACAATTTTTTTCTCTAGGTATATCAAAAAAGAAATGAGATCAGATTTCAAATTGTTATTAAAATGGTTTGCATTCATAATTCGCGAGTGGAAGTCTGTGTGAGTTGTGAGCCTCTTCCCCTAGGGGCCATTTGTCGCGCGACGATCCCTGCGGCCTCGTTAGCGACATCTCGCGTCGACGCAGCTCTGATTTATTCACCTCCCACGACCGCTACAACACAACTGACAAATAAATGTCGCTTTTGTTTCCTTTACCATCAAATTTAAAGCTACGTAGAGAAAAGGGAGAGACGATTATTATTTCTGCGTTGCTAACTTCAGTACATTATACTCTTTTATATGACAAATAATAAACTTGTTTCTTTTTCACATTTTTGGAAATGACTCAAAATACGACCATGGAATTCTTCAAAAACACATAGGTACATACAAGAACTTTACTATTTTTATACTTAAAAATACCTTAGGTAGTTTAGGTAGTTAAGTGATTAAGTAGCACTAAGGACAAATTATACATGTCAGAATACTGCAATTATTACATTTCGGTGATTTGATATAATATTAGCTTATTTTATGGGTACATTAGAAATGTCGTAATGGACAGTAACATCTATGTAGCTATCGGTGACAATGTAGGCCTGTTTAAATCTTTCGTTACGTTTTGGATTGAATAGACAGGGGGCATTAAATGAGGTCTTAAACAATATGGTAGAAGAATATTACATGTATCACTCATAATTTATCAGAAACAAGAGATGACAGACAAAGTATGGCAATTTTCGTAACACGAACGGAGCTCTCAAAAACAACATTCTATAAAATGTGTAGTGGGGATATTTAGCTGAGCTCCAAGCTAAGGAATGTAATGGTACAAGAACATTGCATTACCTTCATTTGTTCAAAAACAGTTGGAGAAATCGTCCTAAAGATAAACTAATGTAATTTTCGTATAGCAAACTTTTCGTAGGCTGTACCTTAATTCTACGCACATGCCTACGAAATAGATAAGAAAATCTTTCGTAGCTTCTACAGATGATCTACGGAAAACAGCTACGGAGTGAGACGGACGATGATGTTAGATCAAAATTGTTTCCGTAACAGCTTGTAAATAAGTATATAGATCCCATCTTTACCGAAGACAGTGCGGATTGGTAGGATTTTTAGCATTTCAATGGCTTCAGTAATTTTGTATTTAAAACTTTGGCTTTAATCCTGCCTAACGGAAGGCTGTAACGAGACCGAAGGTCAAGCACGCTTGCCCAAAAGGTGCCTATTCACTCTTGCCTTGCAAATGTCTAAGTTGTATGAGTAAGGAAATATCATTATTCTGAAAAAAAAGCAAATCGTTTCGTGCGTATGAATGGGATGTCAACAACGTTACGATTGAATTCGACCCTGCGTCTAGCTGTTCGATGGTAGAAAAGAGACAGTGATACTAAATTGTGCAATTCGAACGTATACTCACCAAAGTTTATCGTGTAAAATACCGAGACACGCGACGCGACTTTGCTTCAGACTTCGAGGTCCGTTTTTAATTAATATATCGTTACCTTTCAATCGCCGGGCCTGACGGTCTATGGAGTCCAGTGCATTCAATCAATACTTAACACTCATTCCATAGGTGGCAGCGGTATTTCATAAACGATCAGACTTGTGCCTGCGTGACTTCATACTTTAAAGAGTTGCTAGGTGAGAAATACTCGTACCACCTAACCTAATAATGCAGTGTTAAGTTCTTAAGAGTGGTCTTAACTATAGACTCGATAGGCCTCTTAAGGCTCACAGTGGATAACAACTCGAAACCTAGAAGATCAAGATGATCAGGGGTTGGTAAGGACGTGTCTTGGAAAGTAGGAGTCAACCTAAAAGGACTCTGTTCCACAACAAACACGTTTACATCTTTCTAGTGTGAACCCAACGAGATTTGCCTTGAGACCCCATTCAGAGACCCCGTGCAAAGTTGGGTTCGTATGTTGTACCAAGGCTTCTCTAAGAGTCAGCCTATTGACTAAATGCTGCTTATAAGACCTTTGACGGTACTGATATGGTTTATTGATAAACGCCATATAGCAGTAGCCGGTACCGACGACTTAATGCGCATTGTGAAGCGCTGAAACGCTTAATATACCTAGATGCCAGTAGATCGTCTATTCAGTTTCTAAGTGTAAAGTTACCTAATCTCAGTGATCGCATCAACACAGAAGACGTAAGCGAACTAGGCGACGATATAGGACGCTCAAATCTGGGGAGCGGCATGGAGGATACGGGAGGTACACAGGAAGACTAAATTTTTATGGCGCTTTCTTTACCGTTTTGATTTAGAGTTTTGTGTAATAAAGATTCCTATATCGAATTAACTGAAATTGTTTGTGAGGAACTAGTATATAGAGGAAATACTAAGTACAATTTTTAATTACCGGAAAATGCATTTATGTAACTTCGAGTTTAAGGAAATTCGATGTTTAGCTGCCGAAAATGTTGAGTTCGGACTTACGTCCATAACATAGATAAATATAATATATTATTAATTACGTCGGCGCTTTGAAAATCTTATTGACTATCTTGTCTTGAATAGTTCAAGTAAATTAATTAAGTAAAGATTGCATATATTGCATTACATTTGAATTTTATTTTGTTCGAAATTTTTGTTTTAAAGATCCACAATTCAAGTTTTTCGCCTCCAATTTTTCTGGGGTTGGCATTGACATAGAAAATGAAATTTTAAGGAAATAAATAAACCTAAACTTTATAACGCTAGACAGCCTGTCCCGTACCAACTACAAAGTGAGGCAAATAAAATGAAATAAAATGTAGATATGTTGGTTCTATTTTCTAATTGTAATTATTACTATTATTATTATATATATTACTATGTACAAAATCGCCCTTGACTAAAATCTCAGACTAGCGCAAAATAAAACCACTAAATCTGGGAGACGAATCTTCTTGTATTATTAAAAAGTTTTTAAGCTAACATATCACATTAACATGTATAAATCAACATTATGGACAACATCGTAATACACAAATGCATTGCACCATCTATAATTATAACTAAATTGAACATTCCGCCCACCATGGACAGAATGTCCATCACATCGCCCACCATGACACTACACTGTTAAATCTTAAATCTTCTAAGTGGACTGTATATACAAAAATAACTTCTAATATAATAAGTTAACTAAACATCAAAAAAAAATTTGAAAAAACCTTGTAGAAAGTCTTGTATATTGTTCATGGTCAGTGCAACATAATAGTACGTGCATTACAACCACTAAAAACTATTATCAAGAATGGGTGATTAATTATAAAACAAAACTCAGTAACCATAGGTACAACAAAAATAAAAAAATAAAAATTGTTTAAAAATTAGCTATTAACTTCACTTCTTAATTCATAAGAAATGTTAACAAGATAAAACTAAAACTTAACAATATATAAAAAAAATATCATGATTTTAAATACTACAAATCTTGTAACAGCAATCTCATTTACTAAAAGGTAAAATACAAAGTTTTGTAATAGGCCGCTTTATAATGCAACCTTTACACCTCAAACTGACCACACGTGTAATATTGTCAGTGCCAGGGTACTTGTCAACAACAATCCCGTATAGCCACCTAGCTGGTGGAAGACCATCTTCCTTAACGAGCACAACATCTCCAACGTTTGGTTCAGGACTTTGGTGCGACCATCTATATCGATTTAAAAATTGAGTTAAATACTCTTGGGACCAACGACGCCAAAAATCCTGTACCATTCGCTGTGTCAGTTGCCACCTCTTAAGACTACCGATACTCGACTGTTTGTAATTGGTGTCAGGAACAAGCATAAGTGGTTCTCCAACCAAGAAATGACCGGGCGTTAGTGGAGTTGGATCCTCTGGACTATTACTCATTTGGGAGATAGGCCTTGAATTGAGGCACGCCTCAATCTGAGCTAATACTGTGCTCATCTCCTCAAAAGTGAGTGTGGAATTCCCAATCACTCTTTTTAAGTGATACTTGGTAGACTTTATACCTGCCTCCCATAGTCCACGAAAATGTGGAGCATGGGGAGGTATAAAGTGCCAATTTGTACCCTCTGTAGCCAAACATTCAGCTATTTCCATAGCTGTGGCTGACCTCTCTTCAGCTAATAATGATTTTAATTCCTTGGCAGCTCCTACAAAATTTGTGCCATTGTCGCTATAAAGATCGGCACAGTGTCCACGTCTAGCTATCATGCGCTTGAAGGCAGCTAAAAAACCGCTAGTAGTCAAATCACTTACTGCTTCGAGATGAATAGCTCGTGTAGCCATACACACAAACAAACAAATGTATCCTTTATAGGATTTGTTACCTCTACCTTTGGACACGCGAATATTTATAGGCCCTGCATAGTCTACACCACTCTGATAAAAAGGTCTACAAGCTTTGATTCTAGCAAGAGGCAACTGTCCCATTAGTTGCTCCGTCGTTCTAGCAGCATAACGAACACAAGTTACACATTTCCTAATATGAGACTTTACATTATTCTTCGCATTAATTATCCAATATCGGGACCTCAAGTAATTCAAAGTTAACTGAGGTCCACCATGTAGAAGTCTTTCATGAGCGTCAGCTATAACTAATGATGTAAAATGTGACTTGCTGGGTAAAATAACAGGATGTTTGGCGGAATCACACAAATCTGCTCCATCTAAACGTCCACCAACTCTCAAAATTTCAACGTTATCAAGAAACGGGTTCAACGAGGTAAGTTTACTCTTTTTATTTATCTTTTTTGTTTTCTTTAGACTGTCTATTTCTTCCTTAAATTCCATTTTCTGTACTTTCTTTATGCATGTATCTAAAGCTTCTCTTATCTCGTTGCTCGTTAACCATTTAGTCTTATTTGATTGATTTCGTTTAAGAAATCTTTTGCAATATGCAAGAACTCTTACTAATCTCCGCAGTGTTGAAAATCTATTAATTATATTATCATGTTCGCTTTGCTCTTTAACTTCATTGCTCAGTCCAAAATGACAAACTCTTTTCTCTGTCTCTGTTTCGTATATTATTGCTTCATCCAATTTCATTTCTTTTTCTTTCAGCCACTTTGGACCAGAAAACCATAATTCAGAGTTTTTTATTTCAGATGGTTTGACGCCTCTGGATGCCACATCTGCCGGGTTGTCCTGTGATTTAACGTGAGACCACTGATTGCGATCCATAGCCGTTAGAATTTTAGAAACTCTATTCGCAATGAATGTTTTCCATTTACTTGGATGGCTACTTAACCAGGCAAGTACGACCATGGAATCGGTGTAGGCATGAAGGTTCTCCTTTCTGACATCCATGACTTCAGCTACTTCCCGTAACAACTTAGTTACAAGTACCGCTGCGCACAACTCCAAACGAGGAATCCATACTTGCTTAATTGGAGCAACCTTAGTCTTGGCAGTCACCAAATGAACAAAAACATCCCCTTCGTTATTGACAACTCGCATGTATACAACAGCTGCGTAAGCGTCGTTGGAAGCGTCAGCGAATCCATGAAGTTCTCGTCGAGCATCGTTCTTGTAAGTATTTATCCATCTAGGTATAACAACATCCCGGAGCCTCAGCAGTTCATTTCGGTAAGTAATCCATTCCTTTAGTAGCTTTTCAGGTAGAACGTCATCCCAATTAATTCCGGATATCCATAATTTTTGTATGAATATTTTTGCAATTATAATCGCTGGCGCTAACCAACCCAGTGGATCAAACAGCTTAGCTATATCAGAAATAACCTTTCTTTTAGTTACTGGTGTATCTATTGGAGGAAGCTGTACTGAATATTGAAACTTATCAGTCCGTTGATTCCAGGTAATTCCCAAAATCTTTATCACAGCATCTATTTTAAAATCCAAAGTCTTTCCTTCTTGCTTCTCATTAATTGCTTTCATAAGTGCTTGACTGCTGCTTGCCCACTTCTGAAGTTCAAAACAACCTCGCTTCAACAGCTCTTTCAGCTTTTGATATATTATTTTCCCTTCTTCTACACTTTCACAGCCTGTCAGTAGATCATCCATATAAAAATCTCTTAAAACTATTCCAAACGTGGATGGAAAATTTACTGCCTCATCTTTTGCAAGTTGTTGGAGAACCCTGACCGCTAAATACGGAGCTGATGCTGTACCGAACGTGACCCTTAATATACGTAAGTGTTTTAATTTACCTTTTGGATTATCGCGCCAGACTATACGTTGGAAATCAGCGTCTTCATCCGTCACTTTTACTTGTCTATACATCTTAACGATGTCGGAACTGAGTGTGATCGGATGGACACGCCAACGCATAACAATATGACGTAAGTCCGGTTGCAGTTTAGGCCCTATCATCAAGTCATTATTTAATGACACACCATTTGTTCCTGTACACGAAGCATCAAAGACAACTCTCACTTTAGTTGTCGTTTTATCTTCCCTCACTATAGCGTGATGAGGAAGGTAGACGGCAGTTGATTGCACCTCCACGTCAGGAATTAACTCCATGTGACCCAATTCAATATACTCGTGTATAACATCAGCATACTGAATCCTCAGTTCGGTATTTCTAGCTAATCTTTGTTCTAATGATTTTATTCTCTTTGTAGCAATAATTAGTGAATTCCCGTGCTGACATTGTGGATTATCATCCCGAAAAGGAAGTTTGACAACATATCTTCCTTCACTATCTCTTTTTGTAGTTTTTTCAAACAACCTTTCACATTTCTCTTCTTCTTCTGTCATTCTGTTTTTATTCTCTAGCCTTGGTTCATCTTCTAATTCCCAAAACCTTTGTAATAGTTTATTTTCTTCTACTACATGCATGCAAACGACAGATATATGAAAATTGTCTACTTTTTCTTTATTGGTTTTTACCTTTCCCGATAATATCCATCCTAATTTCGTCTTTTGTGCTATTAACATATCTGGTCCACCACTAATTAATCCTTCTTCTAAAATATCTCCATATACATCTGCACCCAGAAGTATGTCCACCTTGTTAGGCGTGTTGAAGGTAGGGTCCGCTAATTTCAACTCTTGTAACTTAGACCACCTCTGCACTAGAATTTCTTTATCTGGCAGCAATGTGGTGATTTTCTTTAAAACGTGAGCCTTCAACTTCATTACAAAGTTAGGATTATAGCGTGATTGTATTCTAAAATAGACCACGTATTTGGAGATTACTGAGGAATCTCTTTCTTTCCCTAGACCGGCTACATAACTCTTGCATGCTTTCTTTTGCAGTCCAAGCAGTTGAACTGCGGACTCCGTTATAAACGAAGCCTGCGATCCTTGGTCCACAAGGGACCGAAGAGTTATATATATGCCTGATTGTGACTCTGCCTCCACCAACGCCGTCGCAAGTAAAACTTGGCTTTGAAAATTGGTGTGACAAGTGGTTATATGTTCAGTCGATTCGTCTTGCTGAACAGTTGTTGTTTTAGCAACAATGTTACTCTCAACTGATGACACGTTTGAAGCGGCATCACCAGTTGGATTCGGCGATGTCTTAAGATGAAGCAACGAATGATGCTTCTTTTTGCAGATTCTACATTTGGTTGGTACACGACATGAATATACCGCGTGGTTAGAGCCTAAACAATTAAAACACAAGCCCTGAGACTGTACAAAACCACGACGTGTGTCAGACTCTTACTTTGCGAATTTCTTACAGTTTCCTAATTTATGATTATCGGAACAAAACGGACATTTTACAGATTGCGTTACGTGAAGTGCTTTAGCCTTAACGACATTCTTTGATACTTTGTTATCAAGGAATTCAAGAGATCTTAATCTCTGATGTAAAAATTCAGCAAATTGTGTATAAGTGGGCAGGTCTTCTTAACCGCTCAATTTTGCCTCCCATAATTTCCTAGATTCTGTGTCAATTTTTAAAGATAAAATGTAAATAACAATGATGTCCCATGTACTTATCTGAAAACCTTGATTTTTAATGCATTAATACATTCATTACTAGTGTCTAATAGTTCCTTTATGGCACTTGCAGACTCAGATGTAACATTTCGCTGACTCATAAATCTTTTTAAAACTGAGTTTGCAATATAACGTTTGTTATTGTACCTGTTCTCCAATTGATTCCAGCAAACAAGATAATTGTCACTGGTTATAGAAACATGACGTAATAATTGCTCAGCTTCGCCCGATATGTGTGATTTTAAATAGTGTAATTTTTGTACGTTATCAAGTGAACTATTACTATGAATCAGCGAAATAAACAAGTCTCTGAAACTTGTCCACTCCGAGTAACTGCCAGAAAATGTGGGAATAGTGATCTTAGGCAATCTAACATTGTTATGCGGTTGATCATTTGAATTATTGCTGCCCAAATTACACACATTTGACGAACTAGTTTTAGTTTGATTCAATTTTTCTTTAAGTTCAGACTTATAATCAAAATACAATTCTTCGGTAGCCTGGTAAGCATCAATTTCATAATACTTTGTATTTTCTAAATCCTCATCATTAAAATCACCAATGAGTTTATTATGAGTTTGCACAAACATAGACCATTGTGACTCTAAAGCTTCTAATCTTGTTTCTATATAAGAAAAACTTAAGCATTCCTTAGGTAACTTTTTAAAATTGCTTTTAGCCTTACTGATTGTTTTACTGATATTAATTTGAACTTTAATTAAAGAATCCATTGTAAATAATTATAGTAAATAAAATAGAAAAAACTGAAAATCTAAAAACAGTTAATAAATATTTAGATCTAAAAATGCCTTATTCTAAAATGTGAACAATTTCAATTTAAAATACAATAAAACAATATAAGTGAAATGCTGACTAAAATTAAAACAATACACTTTCAAAATATATTCTAAGTTCTGCCACAGTCCATAAATATCACAAGTTCTTAAAATTCAAATTCTTCTAAGTCACCGTTTGTGTTGTAGAATTCACCATAGGAAAATTTACAAGTCCAAGAAATTTTATCTTAAAAATTGTACAAGTCCGAAAAAATATTTTTTTTAATTTTACAAGTGTTTAAAATGTCTTTCGATCCGATCCGAAATCGGGCATGGATTCCCCGTCTTGTCACTTTTTTTAAATTTATTCTAAGTCCATGCATTAACTTTAAACATTTTTGCAAAGTAATATTTTTACAAAGTTAACTTGTACTCACAGTTTGTTCCGCACTTCAACTCACAATCACATAGTATAACTTCCGTGTTCCGATGTTTGCTCTCCGTCCGCTGCTGTGAAGAGGCGCCACTGTCAACGTCACAACGTCGCTGCATCCAGTTGCTTCTACCTGCTTCTACCGCTAGAGGGCACCGCTGTCATAGTGATTTCTGTGTGCACGCAGCACTCTTCGCCCTTGACAGCAATCCACTGCCCGTAGGATATACTATACGACTATACGATACAGCCAAGAGGGCTGTATCGTATAGTTCAACCAACTCAACGTATCCGGCTCGAAGGACCATGTACAAAATCGCCCTTGACTAAAATCTCAGACTAGCGCAAAATAAAACCACTAAATCTGGGAGACGAATCTTCTTGTATTATTAAAAAGTTTTTAAGCTAACATATCACATTAACATGTATAAATCGACGTTATGGTCAACATCGTAATACACAAATGCATTTCACCATCTATAATTATAACTAAATTGAACAACAATATTAATTTTTCCATCAAAGAAAACGACAGGAAGCAATTTCATGCGAATTAATGAGTTAAGTTCTACTTATGTTTTTCTGTTAATTTATAAAATGTTGAGCTCGTACTCTGTTTGCCATATTTTATAGAGCAATGTTTTTACGCGAATACGCAATCTCTTTGTAAGTAAAAATAATTCTGGAGGCACCCCCAAAGTAATAAAACTGGTTATTTCAAAGATGACGTATTTAATGTTCATTCTATTGATACTATACTGATCAAGAAATCAAGTCTACGGGTAGTGATATATTCTTCGGCGCGGGAGGCGACAAACTATTAAAAATAAACAAGCATATGGCCTTCTTACTAAAATTATTGTATTTTTATTGTAGTGTATAAAATACAATTTTTGCTTATTACTTCTACTTAGATAGCGACCGCGACTCCCTAAGCAAGATTTTTGCGACCCCGAGAGTTATAAAATGGTTACGACTCGCAGGTTGAAGAACACGGGATTACAGTAGGTATACACTGCGCCTGCCCGTACGCCCGTGCGTTTCTGTTTGTTTGTATGATATAAATAACAGTAAAACGCAAAAAAGTTGAAGTATAATTTTTGTTTCTTTATTCTTCGTATGTGAACTATGGTATTTTGCGGGTAGATAGTAAGCCTGAGCGGTCTGCACAGGCCCCGGGTGGTAAACCACATTCGACTCTATGGCCAGTCCGATACTGTTCATACTATATAAACAGTGAGTTCGTACTATATAAATGAGAGATAGACGTATTTATCTACTTTACGTAGATACTGATAAACGAGTAAATATACTCATTAGTTGAACTCCTAATGACCTATGATAAAATATCATTCGATAACAATATGTCACAACAAGAATGTATTCAAAGCTTTTAGTGACCGATTCTGCTGTTGTAGTGCAATATGACTTCTTTAGTAGGCATTGCAGAGGTCAATAAATTGGCTGATGATCAGTTTGAATGGATTTTTGGTAATGTGATAGAGTTATGTACTGATGCTGCTATGCGGGTGAAAAAAAAACGGCCCTTCAACAGTGTAGTGAATCTATGTGATGCCTTTCACACATATTTGGATGATCTTTCCAAGGAAGGTGGGTAGACAATAATCTACTGAATGTTCTTCAATTTCGATTTAAAAAAATTAATATAAAATTATTCGAAATTAAAAAGATCTGCCGTTTAGTTATGTAAACATATGTACTCACGTATTACGTGAAAATACCATTTTTTTTTGTGATATTCTTGTAAATTATTTTAAAATCTACATTAGCTCTAACGTAAAAGATAATCAATACATTATTACAATACAGTTGTGTCAGATTTAGGGGCTTTACCAAGAAATATTAAGTAGGTATCGATACGGGTATTATAATTGAACTATAGGTACCATATTCAGATCAAGGCCGTACCCAGGAATTCACTTTGGTGGAGAGGATAGATATCTGGATCAATCTTGACATAACGATGAACGCTCATCAATGGCAATCCAGTCAGTCGTGACTGTCCTATGCTGAATGTTTTCAGCCTCTTCAACGAAGAAAAAGTACGCTCCGATAGTGTATAGAAGGGTTGGCTATGGTATTTCGGGGGGGCTTCAACCCCCCCCCCCCCTGCCTCCGACCTTGGTTTATGAAATAGGGAACAGGTGGAACAAGATGTCGTTGAAAACAAGAGGTTAACATCGGCTTTTTAGACTTTTCATTATTAGTATTATTAGTAATGATGTTAATAAGTATATTACGCTTAGATATATGCATTATCGAGCACATACTTAATACGTACAAAGAATGAGTGATGAAATACTACGAAGAAAATCTATAGAGCGAAAGCGAGTGGTGAAAGAAGCCAAGGAAGACCACGGCTGACTTATGAAGATCAAATAGCCAGAGTGTTAACTGACGGAAATATCAAAAACACTCGCATACCTAGGCGAAAATGTGTGAGGAGCATGATGAAATTTGAGGAAATGATAGAAGTATGTAAGGACCGCGACGCTTGATACTCCGCCATTTCTGACTACCCTGTTAGGGATAGTGTAAAGATATGTAATGTAATATGTATTATGTTGCAGAAAAGTTAGTGATATTAAAACTACATCCAGACTTAGCAGGGAAATTGACGGAACGAGGTGAATTGACTCGGGAGTCAGCTGGCGAACAGCGTAGCGCTGGTCTCACTGATCTCACATGCGAACAGAAGACTATTATAGAAAGCAGTAATGAACGGTAGGTAATCCAAATATATCTTAAATGATCTAAAAACACGAGAAATTAACGCGATTAAGTACCTTTTATTATCGCTTGACGTTTCGGCCGAGTTGCATCGGCCGTGGTATCAAGTAAACTGTAGCAACAAGCTTCACATCTACCCCCGATATTTGTAAATAATTATTGGATAAAAGTGGCGATCGACGCAAAGGACTTTTGGGCGATGAAATACAATTACATATACAAATACAATTACAATTAATTACAAGTAGTTTAAATGATAGATCTCCAGTAGTTTCAATTTTCCTTGACATGAGTAAGGCTTTCGATTTGGTATGCCACAAAATATTACTTAAAAAAACTAGAATATTGTGGAATAAGAGGAAAAGCACTGGAATGGATCACTAGCTATTTAACTGGCAAGAAGCAATGTGTTGAAATATTACAAAAGAACAATAATTATATTAAGAAATATCGATGTAAGTTTAACATACTAAACCCTTATGGCGTCCCACAAGGTAGCGTTCTAGGACCATTGCTCTTTTTATTATACATAAATGATCTTCCGGATTATATAACGCAGCTCGGTTCTGCGGTATATGCAATTAGACGCATTAGGCAAATGACAGATGTGGATAGGGCAAGGTTGGTGTACTTTGCATATTTTCACAGTTTAATGTCCTACGGCCTTCTGCTGTGGGGATCAGCGGCGCATATTAACTCCATTTTCATTTTACAAAAAAGAGCAATACGTGCCATCTACAGGATGAATGCACGAGAATCGCTTAAAGATCGTTTTAAAGACATTAATGTCCTCACCTTGCCCTCCTTATACATCTTTGAAATTATTATGTATACGAGAAAAAATATAGATCAGTTTAAAAAGAATGGCGATATGAATGGTATGGAAACCCGAGGTCGTGATAAATTGGTTATTCCAAAATTTAAATTACATAAGTCAAATGTTTCATTTTTAGGTAACTGCATTCGTTTTTATAATAAAGTTCCTCAAGAAATTACTCAATTAACAGAGAATAAATTTAGATTGGTTATAAAACGTACATTGACTAGACAATCATACTATAAAATAAACGATTTCATTGAAGACAAAACAATAGTCTGGAAATGATGTTCTCTGCACATGCGTTTACTGGCTTAATGAAAATATTGTATTTTAATAAACCTTTTGTAAAATGAAGTTGAAAACATGATACCTGACTGAGTTTCTTGTCGGTTCTTCTCAGTGTCCAGGTTTTCTATTCGAACCGAACTAAAGTAGATTTGACGTTCAAAAATACCATGTAATTGGGTTTACTTGAATAAATTGATTTGACTTTGACTTTGACAGTGTGATAGCATTCTTTTTGCGGATGATGTGACCATTACAATTAAGCCTACTAAAAATGTTACTTTTGAAAATGACATAAATATGACTGTGCAACGTCGTTGATTGGCTAGAGAGAAATAACCTAAAAATAACATGGAAAAAACTAAGTACATGCTATTCAAAACACGAAACTGTGACCCGTTAAATCTCAAAATAAATTATAAAAATTTTAATGTTGAAAAAGTTCAACACACTACATTTCTAGGCATAGAAATTGATGAGCATTGTAACTGGAAAATACAAATTAACTCTGTTTGCAAAAAATTAGATAGATTTATCTATGTACTACTGAACAGCTTAAAATTAGGAATTAGTAAAAAAGCTGCAATTACCGCCTATCACGTGTACGTGTCTTCAATATTCAGATATGGTTTAATTTTATGGGGAAACTCGGTTGCAGCAAATGACGATTTTAAAGTACAAAAAAAATGCATAAGAGCAATATGCGGAGCTCACAAACTCGACAGCTGCAAACTCCTTTTCAAGGATAACAATATTTTGCCACTGCCTTGTTTATACATATACGAGACGTTAATATTCGTCAAGAAGCACATGTCGCTGTTCAAAATATCAACAGGAGTAGGCCGACGAAAGGGAAAACTATGTGTTCCTATTAAAAGATTAGAAGTTTATGCCAGAAATTCGTATTGTATGGCTAATCACTATATATAATAAATTGCCGGAATGTTATACATCTGAGAGACTGCCACTGGTTAGAAAAAGAATCTTTTTATTGGTAAAAGAAAAATGTTATTACAATATTCATGAATTTATTGATGACAATATAAAGTAAGTTATGCTATTTAACAAAGCCAATTTTTGTCATGCCAAATTTTTTAGCTCCTTTTTTTGTTCTTGCTTTTAACTATGTCCATTTTGTTGTTTTGTGTTTGTAAGTACATGTCATTCATGGTTAATTTTTTTCTTTTTTCTTTTTTTTTAATGTTTGACATGTTTATTTGACGCTATTTGACATTTTATAACATTTGTAATTATAACTTTGATTATCCATAACATTTTATAAAATTGTTAATTAAATATTTGCATGCTATGTTGTTAGTAGAATGTGAAGAGCTTTATATTTATGTGTAAAATATCAACATAAATGTTATACCTACTCATATTCACGCAAATAAATATTATTATTATTATTATTTATAGTGAAAGCTTACTGTTTGTGCTGTTCGATAGAATGGAAGTTACACATTGCGCCCCAGAATTAGAAAATGAACTAATTGTAGACCTACCCTAGATATTTATTTAGGCCAAAGTCACTCAAAAGGGAGAAATAACATTTTTTTTATAAAAAAATTAAACCGACTTAATATCCTATTCTTAATAATAACTATCCTTTACTGATCAAAACTTAAGTACAAAAATACCTTTATAAATATGATACAAATACCCATATAATTAAATTTGACAGTTATTGAAGTCGGTGCCATATCAATGTTCGACAACAGAAAGTCCATTAGTTTAGTAGGCTTGGAACCGACTTCAGTAACTGTGAAATTTAATTATATGGGTATTTGTATCGTATTTATAAAGTTATTTTTGTACTTAAGTTTTGATCAGTAAAGGATAGTTATTTCATACTTTTCAGTGTTCTTTTTTGAAGTCAGTTCAATTTTTGGTTTAATCGCTTTAGTAGTGGACTTGAAGAATGAACCACGAGGAAGTTAAGTAACTAAGGTAAATAACGAGGAATTGAAGGTAATGGTGGAAGCTAATCCGTATCAAACTACCAAAGAATTAACAGCACGTTAGCCACCATATTCACCCACCCACAATTATTGAGCCCTTTGTAGCAACCCAGTAAAATTGAAAAAAATTCGTGGCTTATGATTTGACTGATCTGTTCTGAGTAGCGCGTTGAAGCTTGCTTTACCTTATTAAGCCGGTACAGACATGAATGGATTTAGGACCGCATTGTGACGTGTGACGAAAAGCGTACTCTTTACAATAATCACAAACGAACAATGCAATGGCTGACCCCAGGTCAAATGTCACACCAATGCCCAAAAACGAAGCTTTAAGACCACCAAACCTTTATAGAAAGGTGATGGTTACTGTTTGGTGGTCACTTCATGGTGTAATTCACTACAGTTTCCTCTCATTCGGTTAAGTAATAACAGCAGATGTCTACTGTACAATGATGGCGAAGCTCGTAGCAAAACAGCCGCGACTCGTCAATCGATCTACACCATTATTGCTCCATGATATCGCAAGACCTCATACTGAAACAGTTTTAGCACTACAAAATCTGCAGTTAGAAACCATCTGTTACGCTTCATAACTCGGTGGACCTCGCAACAGACTAGCATTTTTTCGGTGATTTGGACAATTTTTGAACGGAAAAAAAATGTTTTCTTAGGAAACAGTACAAAATGACTTCACACAGTTTGTGTAGTACAGAGGGGTTATTCACAAACGTCGGAAACTCAACTTTCCGTATCCGACAGGAAATTTTCCGATGATTTTGCCTAAACCTTTCGGTGTAGGATTTGTGAATAGCTATATATATTATATATATTACATAGTTTATATAGATATAAAGAATTTCAGAAACGAAACGAAATTATTTGACAGTTCAAATGAACTGAACTGAAATGAATGTTTTAGAAATCTAAAATGTAAGTAGTGATTATTTACTCAGTGGACGATACCTTCAGATGCTTCCCACGACTTTTTAGTGTCAAAAACGTTTCCGAGACAAGTGTATTAATAATTTTGGCAAACAATTATTGTCGATTACTACTATTTTGTTTTAAATGATAAGGAAAGGATAACGCTAATAATTTGTACCATGTTGAGGCACTGGCATCACCAAGACGTCGGTTCTCTTATATATATATTACATAGTGTATAATCGACGTCTGTCAAAAAACATACGAACAAATTGCGTGCGCGTATGTATATTCTATATTCCATGTTTTTCTTTCTTTAGGCTTATTTGTGTAAAAATTCCTAGGATCATCGTCCTTAGTCTTATTGTGCGCTAGTAACTAAATATATGGTCTTATAATATTATCACAGATTAATTAGTTACTAGCGTATATTATGATAAAAAGCAAGATAAAATTTCAGGGTAGTAACTAATTAATGTGGTAAAATGTTAGACAAAGTAACTATTAGCGACATCTATGATTTTTCACTACAAATAGTAAAACGTAGTAGACGTAAGCGGCATCTGTCACTAATATGCGTTATGGTTGTGGGTTGAGAATGAAAGTTAATTCTATACATTATCGCTAGAGGTCACTAAAAACAGTTTAATTTCAGGTACAAACAAAAATTTGGGTTTCCATTCATAATTTGTGCAAGAGAAAATAAAGTACAATCAATAATTGAAGGTCTTCAAAGAAGGTACAATAACACACATGAACAAGAAATCAATACTGGTATAAGTGAAGTTAAAAAGATTTGTAAACTGAGAATATTGGACATTGTAAAGGACTTGTAACTGTATGAGATCACTAGGAATGTAATAAACTGTAATAAAACAAGTCATGAGAACTTTTATTTCACTGTTATTATTAAAATTACATTCTTTTTTCACAAAATTCCAAGTGATTTTTCTACAACAGCATGAGGTTGGCCAGATATTTCACACAGATCTGGTGTGCTTAGAATGTCTTCAAAGCCTATATCAATGTCGCGTCCTGATAAGACATCACGCTGTAGGTTTGAGCTTGGTAGAAAAGGCAAGCGACCAACCTGTAAGTTAAGTTCTTTTTTAAAGCGACTATTGTACCATATTTATTTGTACTATATTTAATGTTTTCATTTTTTTACAATATTAAAATTAATTAAAATTTATGTAGATAATACACACATACATACATATCTTAACAGTCTATCCCTAACGGGGATAGTCAGAGAGGACAGAGAGCCAAGCGCCGCGGTCCTTACAATACTTATTGACTTCCTCAAATCTCATTATTCTCTCAGTATATAATAGGAATATAATCACTATATATTCAGAACATATTTTGAAATACAGCAGGTATAAGTGTAAGGGTGCATTTATATGATTATCACACACATGTTGGAATTGAATAGACAATGTGTTCATATCGCGGACACATAATAACCGAACAATATCCACTAAATAGCTACTTGTTTCATTTTTTTATGTTGTTTCATTTGATTTCAATATGACATTTTATACATGTTTGTCAAGTTCTTCGTAATTAAGAAAAAAGTTTTGTCTTCTGCACTATTTTTCAAAGCAGCGTTAGTGGGATACATGTTTGCAGAAAGATTTCAAAATAAACTTTTACAAAATAAACTTTTTTTTTTGTTTTGCTAATTACATAATAAACTTTTTGTAATTAGCAAAACCCAAAAACCGATAACCTCTGTGAATGTGCATCGAATCTCTTTAAAGTTTTATCTATTTATGTAATAGTAGTGCAAGGATAGTATTTACTTACTTTTTTGCTAAATTTCATTTCCATGGTAAGCTTTAAAGGTGCATGTAGACCCTGTATGTTGCGAAGCATTGTCATATTCATTTTATCTTCATTCAAATGATACTGGAATAAGAAAAAAAATTATAATTCAGTCTTTTCTATTTAGCAGATTTCTGATTAATAGCTGAAATATCTATACGCTGATTTAATAATAATAACAGCTAGATACATCTGGTGAAAGCTGCTGAAGTGAGATGTACAATTTGCGGTACCTTGAACATTGAAAGTAAGAAAAAGTTAGTTTTTAGAATGTCTACAATTAAAAATTTATATTGATATAATATAGCTGATATTATAAAAATAACTAACATTAATTAACAACTATTTTAAAGAATATACCTTAAATAACAAATAGAGATTAAGCGGTAGTTATAACATGCAACATGCTTCCAGTTTGTCATCAAAATTTCGACACTTTCTGAAAGTATGTATCATCTGATTCTATACAAGTAGCATTCATTGACCTACAAGACAAGCAATTGCAAACGAAAACTTTGTCACACATTAGACATTACTGCACAGACAATAGTCGGAAATGGGGAACAAGAATGTAGTGATGATGATATTATGATAGATTAAAATCAATTATCAACATCAGATATGATGTGGTGACTTGATAATCTTTTAAGCTATATCTTAGTTGCGGATGCAACCTCTTTGTGCAACTTCAAATTTCAACAAAATATTATTTCTATAAACCTATTTATTAAAATATATTTTTAATTTTAGAATTATAAAACTTTCAAACATATGATTTGCTATTTTGCCCTTTTCCTTTCCTTTTTTAAAATAAGCATTTAAAATACAGTCCTTGCTCTCCAATATTGATCCTCAATAACCTACATACTCCTCACGCTGTACCCCTAATGGAGTTGTGAGAGAGAATGGAGTATCAAGCATCACAATCTTTACATACTTCTTTCGCCTCATCAAATCTCATCATTCTCCTCTCATACTTTGGAGTCCTGCTATTTGACTAACCAATGTGAACAGAACACCGTTTTCCTGCTGTTATTCACGTTTATATACCTCTTCCATCCCTCAAAAATACACTCCTCAGATAAATTAATTTACCTGTGCTAGACGATGTTAAAAAATTTAAAAAATAAATAAAATAACGGCTAGTAGGAAAGACAATAAAGTTTAAGTTGACGTTTAAAACTAAAAAGGGTGTTGGCACGTCTTACAGTAATAGGTAGAGAGTTCCATAATCGAACAGCTTGTACTGAGAACGATCGAGAAAAGAATTGGGAAGTGTGCAAAGGGGTTTCAAGACGAAGAGTTTCAGTAGTTGTCAAATTACGTTCTTAATCGCTGCGGAACTTGAAGTTATCTTTTAAATATGTGGGTGTCGTGGGGTTAAATAAAACAGAATAAAGGAGGGAAAGAATGTGTGTTCCGGCGAAGACGAATAGGGAGCCACTTGAGTTGTGCATGAAATTCAGAAACATGATCATATTTGCGAAGACTAAATATGAAACATATACAGAAATTTTGAAGTCGCTCAAGTTTATTAAACTGCTCCTCGGTGAGATAAAGATAGCTGACGTCTGCATAATCGAGAATAGGTAATAATAGTGACTGTGCAAGAGTAACTCTAGTGGAACTTAATGTATGTTTAAATAGTTAATTATTATCAAGTAAAAATTTTTATTTTAATGTCGTTCACCATCACGTAAAATAGTACATTTTATTTTGTGTTGATTCAAGTAATGTCTAAAAGTCTCAAGTTTTGTGGTATTCGTTTTTAGTTCATTCTTAACTATGTTATTACTTTTTAGTTCATTCTTAACACTTACATTACGCTCTGATATTTCTAATGGATGTGACATGCCCAATTTTGACTTCACACCTCCGAGTCCTGCGACTAAGGGATCTGGAACTCCAAAAGTGCCTTCTTGGATTTTGATATTGCTGACATGTTCTGGTTTTACTTTTACTGATGGTAGCCCGAAACTCTGAAATAATATTTGAATGGCATGTTTGCTTAAGAAATGGAATCAATGAAGAATATTTTTTGTTAAAGGTATCTATTGCGCGATAGAAAGATTAAATACCATTGTTTATCACCGTTATGTAGCAGTCTTCTAAAAAAGCAATAATGATTTACTAATTTTGAAAAAGTAATAAGGATTTTTTATACACACAACTACAGTTCAACAAAAAAAATTTGTCAAATCACCGCTAAACAGTGTTGCCAACAGGTGAACGAGCTGTCCACCAGTTTCGACTTCTAAAACCACCAGAAAACTACTAACCAAAAACAACCAAAGTTAAAAAGCCACTAAATTTGTCACTAAATCTTTTTTATTGTTAATATGAAAGAAAAATAAGTAGGGATATATGAAAAACGTTTATTACGAAAATGAAACATTAAAATTATTACAAATCGTCATCAGATGTGTCTATTTCACCGCCACCATCATCATCAATTTCCAAGGAACGATATGATTCATTGGTGCCAATTTTTTTTATAACGTGTATTGGAATTTCATAGTCATTGCAGCATTTACCTATCACCCTCATACCGCAGCGTACTCTTAATATGGCACATAAAAGATTCAACTTCATACGATTCCTCTGTTTATTTTTTATAATGTTCATGCTGCTAAACAATCTTTCGACGTCGGCATTGGAGTGTGGTAATATTAAAAGAGAAATTGCAAAATTCGCTAAATCTTGAAATCTAGCTTCTCCTTGAGCGTCTTTAAAATGCAACACTTCGATCCAAAACTTTTTTGTGTCTTTGGTTTCACTCCATTTCATTAAATGTATTTGTCGCCACTGATCATCAACTTTTGCAATGAAGTCTGTTTTTTTATTTAATTGAGACATTATGTCGATTAGATCTTCTTTGTTGTGATTTAGTGCTTGTTGAACACTTACTCGAGAAATCTTTTTCATCAAAGTCACATTTTCCGGCAGCCTGTTTTTAATTTCTTCAATCAGACTAACTATAAACTGTATACACCGATTCCGTATTGATACTTCCTCTGCTGCTGGTAATCCTTTTTCTCTCATCTCTTGTATTTGTTTTTCAAATCGGAATCCCAAATAACATCTTTGATCCAAAAAATCACGAATATTTTGAGTGAAAATATTAACTTTATTTATAGGTAACGTGACTTTGCTGACAAGCATATCTATCAGGTTGATCAACTCATCGCACAATTTGGTATGGTCTGTATCTTTTGACTCAAACATTTTGTTGACTCTGTTTATCTCAATTAATATTGGATATAAAAATGAAATATATGCGTAATTCATCTCGTTCGCATAGATAGAGTGCAATAATTCTGCTGTGTGACACCTTTCGTGGATCTTGGCTATAGAAAAATGAGTTTTTAGCTCTAGCCATTGCGTATATATTCTCGAGACTGCTGATTCTATTGACAACCATCGTGTCTGACATGCTTGAACGATTTTAAGTGGTTTATGGCCATCATTCATTGCTTTGTATAGCTCCTTATAAACACTTTGTCTAGAAGAAGAGCGAGCAAACCAATCATAGGTCTCCCTAATTAAAAATTCTAAATTCCTCGGCAAAAATTGCTTTGCAGCAGCAGAAACAGCCAGTTGCAAGGAATGACATAAACAACGCACTAGAATCAAATGTGGTACCTCTGCTTTCAACTGCGCAAAAACTCCATTATTTACTCCAACCATTACGGAAGCGTTGTCTGTACCAATGCCCATAAAGTTCTCTAGTTTCAAATCGAATCGTTTAAGTGTCTTTTTTATAGCGGAGACAATACCCTCAGCGTTGCATTCATGCAGCTCTGCAAGATCTAAATATGTAGATACTATTTTTTGGTGTGCTTTACTATAATAAATTATAACCAAACCCAAATATTTCTGAACAGCAATATCTGTTGATTCATCAATCAATAAACTGTATGATTGATCCTTAATATCTTGTTTTAAAACCTCAATGAAATGTGATGCTAATACATTTTTTATGACCGCGGTGCACTTCGTTCGGTGTAGTTGTACTTTATCTATTTCCCTTTGATGGCTATGATTGATTACCTCACCTAAATGGTCAACTACTCGTATACTCGTATGCATGGCTGTAAACAAAGCAAGCCTGGCCTCTTCCTTTTTTTGACTTCCAACGGGTTCTGGTTTAAATGGTAATTTGGGTTGCTCAGTGATAATCTGCAACAATTTACAATAATGTAATAAGTTTAAAAAATAAATTAAAAAAAAAAACACGACAGCTATCTCCAAAAAAAAATATAGCCTATGTCACTCGGGATAAGAATGTAAGGATTCCAACGATACCCTAATTTTTTTTAAACTAAACAAATTACACTCCTTTTTTTGGGCAGTAGTGTAAAAAATAAATGCACTCTGTCTACTACTACTACTACTCATCAAACTTGGTAGGCGAGGCGGATTTATGAACACTACAATGCAAAATGTTGCATTCACGGGAAGCACTGCTGCCATTTTCACATCCCTCAGACACGTATTACGACACCCTCAGGAAGATAATATGAGGTAATGCTAAATGCGGTACCACATGGACACATTATTGACCATGCTTTACTGTAATAAAATAGTCGTGTTAGCTTACCTTTGCATTTTGTTGATGTTTCTTCGACATTCCATGTGATTTTAAGTCTCCATAATGGCTCCTTAAAGTGGTACCACAAAATTTGCACTTCGCTACTTGGCCAGTAGTACTTTCAATCATCTGAAGCCAATCTTTTAAAGCAGGGTTTTGCAGCCAAGAATCCCAAAACTTTTGAGAATACTGAGGTTTCGGCATATTTTTCATTAAGTGACCTATCCCTCGCGAACAAACTTCAGACAGTGAATAAGATTTGCAATTTGACAAAGAAGAAAGTTTAGAATATAAAAAATATTTTGCTGGAAATCCCCGCTTCACCTGACAGAAAACTGCTATAAACAACATATTTTAAGGGAAATCCCCGTGTTACTTGACAACAGAGATTTAGTGTTGCTCACATAGTAAAGTAAATACCCCTAAAATAAATTAGAAATATTATGAACTGCAACGTCCAAACTTTATACTGGCGTGATTATGTACTAAATAAAAAAAAAAATAGGAAAAATTCTATTCCACTAAACCACCAGAAAAATCACCAGCCACTAAACGCAATATTTCCCCCACTAAAAGGGGGTTCAAACCACCAGATTTAGTGGAAAATCCACTAAGTCGGCAACACTGCCGCTAAACTGTTGTTGTTTGTACCATTCTCCCATTCTCTCTAGAGAGAGTAGACAAAGGGATCAATGCCCATACAGCCAATTTCTTCTTCAATAATAATTACACATATCTTCATGTTATTTCATTAAAATGTCGAAATTACACGTTTTAATGTTTCTTGGAGTTTTTGATGACAAATGTATTGAGACGGCCTTTCTAGTAGGATTTGATGAAGTAGATTAAGCCGTTAAAACAATGTTAACATCGCGCTACTAATTATAAATAAGCATTTATTTTAACAATTCCACATACTGCACAATAGTGTAGATACTTGGGACGAAAAACTACGCCAGATTTACATCACAATATCTACTAGAAACAATTTCAAATAATTAAAATATACACTCAATTACTCTCCTTAAAATCCCGCCAAAATTTCAATTACCGCTAAATTGCCGCTAAACCACAGATCTTTTTACAGAACTTTTGTTAGTGTTGCCAAGAGTTTCGTCAAGCTAGTGCTGCCATTTGTCAACTTTGATTTCGAAAAAAAAACGTAGGTCAGCAGGATTTAATACTACTAATTATTATATATTAAAAGTTGTACATGAAAAGTTTGTAAGTATACGTACTTATTTAGTCGATGTTTGGAGGATATAATAACTGAATAAATGAGTGTTTTGATGTATACCCCATTTATGTACTGTCTGATATTGAGAGTTTGTATCCTGACGGGTTCCAGCCACTGACATGTATGATATACATACATGGCAGTGGTTCCAGCCCTTTGAATTTATTACTTAATACTTATTATTCCGTTTAATTCTCTCTAAGAAGCTTACTAAAAGTGCAATTACTTTTAACAAAAATATGCTTCTTAGAGAGAATTAAACGAAACGCTTCATTAGGCACAATTACTTAACCACAACTACAGTTTTGATAAACAACAAGAACAACTAGCACTGAGATTGAAAATCTTCTATGGAGTTATGGATTTCTCAATCATTGACAGCTCAACGACTATAGAACATAGGAGCATTTTTTGTATATTGTATGCGAAAGTGTATGACTATCGTATTCTTGATTGTATTTCAATGTTGACAACCAGCATTTTAAGCGTAGAGGGAGTATGTACTAGAATACATAGAGCCGTAGCCACATGAGATGAAAGATGTACTACAGATTTTTACATAGCTACGCTTTTAATGTCATTAAATTTTCATGACTTGTACACATCTTACAATTTTGAATAAAACCGGGTCTATATCGTGTTAAAAGGCTAACCTTTTTTCTATCCCGATGTTTCGATCGGTGCAATCCGGTCAAAACGTCCGAATAAAATAAGATTAGCCTTAGAATTATTAACCATAAACTTAGTACATACTGGCATATAAACGTACAAAAAATGCGAGTGATAATGTAATCTTTTATGATACTGGCACGGGTAAGAAGGGGACAACAAACGAGACGTTAGTCTAATCCGTTTTAAATGTCAGGTCAGAACGCTGTTGACTTATCTTATTGTTTTGTGTTATTCCTGTTATATTATTCTGTTCTGATTAAGTATTCTGTATGTGATTGCGATATTACATAACGCAATAATCAAGACAATCATTCATTTCATGGTGACATTGAAAAATTTAAAATCGTCACGCGACTACGAGCTCTATGTTCGTCTATACGGCCGTATATACTAAGTTTATAGTATTAACACGATATATGGTAGACCTGATTTTGTTTGAAACTATATACTTTGTAAGATATAGCTTTACTGTCAGTGTTATTAGCTAATCTTTATTTCCGTATACGGGGTAGATTTCTTTACAAGGATGCGGTGGAAAGTTAATAATGTGCTAAATAATATCACTATGAATAAAAGTATTTGTTGTCTTATGATTCAAGTACTTTTTTGGACACGAAATGTTTTGCATCTTTTTCATATTATGCGCAGTACTTGCCGAAAATAGGTACATTAAGCAAACAGTCCATTACCTACTCATCTATCCTATTGTTAGTACTACGTAAAATTTCTAGTACTGAATACACACTCTGAACACACACACACACTTAATGAAATATGGGTCACTCGCCGGCTGTCCTACTTAAGGCCTGTTTCACAAAATCCAAGTAATGTTCTAACTAAGCATAAGAAACTCGTTACATAATCGTCAGGTAAATATCCTGCTCGCGTTTCACGATAACCGAGTAGCGCTAACCATCACGTAAACTGCCGAGTAATTTATAGGCTAGATGGAGTGGCAAATATCGCCGTTACTTGACAAGTAAGTTATAAGCGTATTTAAGAAGAGGACAGTAAGATTTTATGGGCTGGGCTTTTATTTTAATTATTTGCAAACTATTTCTAATGTAGAAATGCGTAAATATAGTAGAAACGCGAGTGGTAAAAAAAGCCAAGGAAGATCAAATAGCCAGAGTGTTAGCAGATGGAAATGTCATAAGCTCTCGCGAACCTAGGCGAAAATGTGTGAGGAGAATGATGAGATTCGAGGAAGCGAAATAAGTATGTAAGAATCGCGATGCTTGGCGCTCCGTCCTCTCTGACTACCCCATTATGTATGTATTGGAATGGTATGGAATGTGCAACGTGGCTTGCTCAGGCCGGTAGAGTGAGGTGTGGGTTGAGTAATTGATGATGTTATTATTACTGTCACCTGGAGAGTGGTGTACCTAATTTGTTTAAGGGTGCCTAGTACACCTCTGCAATCGACATCTAATGGGATAATTATAGAAAGTTAATTAAATAGACATCAGAAAAACATCACACAAAGAAAACATTTATTTCTTCTAACTTAATCTCTATGGTGGATACAATCAGTTCACTATGTATTTATTATTAAAAGTTAGTAACAATTTAAAAAGATTAAATGCTATGGTTAAACAACATTATCCTGTTTATTATTATATATGTATTAAATAAGGTCACCTATTATCTAACAGCACTTAGATATTAATAAGTTTACAGAATAATTCATTAGTATTAAAGTTTGACAAGTATTGAGCTCAGATATTACTTGTTATAGTTACAACAACATAATTTATTTATGTTATCTTAAATTAAAGAGAAGTATACCTAGTTATAAAGACTTAGACACCCTTTCCTTGTTTATGTACTGCATTTAAATTCTTAGTGTTACAGATACATAAACCCAAGTACATTTTATACCTTATCCAGTATTTTATTTTGCAGAGAAAAATATTTATTAGATACACAATACATTTATGTGGAGCTAATATCTAACAGAGAATCATTTATTAGTTACACGCAGAGTGTTATCAGTTTTATCACTGATCAATCTTAAGAAGGAGGTGGTCATCCACCAACTGCACCTACTCCTCAGTCTTCCCCTTTGTCGAACATCTACTAGCATCACAGCACCCACATGCCCCGGCCCTCAAAGATTCCCCTTTAATAGGAACTGCGGCCTGGCCACGCGATATAGCACCCAAGTGAAGAAGACTTAGACTTCTTGATAGTCAGAGTAGTGCACCAAACCATTCTAAGAACTATTGTGATTAGTTCACACTGAAGTTTAAATGAATGTTGAATAGATTTACTACTATTCCTAAGTATTCATTACTTATAGGGACAGGAGGTCCACCTGGTTTCTATAGGTGTCCTTTGAACTCTGTAACAAGCACATGTAGACATTAGGATCCTATTCCCTAGTCCTATCATCATTGCTCGCCCTTATCTACAGCTACAGTACTCACCATGGGATCCACCATGAGATTTCCTAAACTATTTTAACATATTATTAGCTAACTCATTTAATCTAATTGGGGTTGCTACTCCCAAACAAATACAGCTAAGACTATCCTAGGCGACATGTGGCCTAACTTTAAGTTTCTTCATGAGACTTTGTTGAGGCAGCTTGTCCCGCAGCAGAGAAAAGAAAAAGAAAGCTATTGGATACGAGACGCTTTTTATACCCCACGACGAAGGTCACCTATGCTCCTACTCCTGGAACAACTAGTGTAGAGACAGTGGTCGACAAACCCTATCTAAAATTACACCTACCTAGCGAGTCGATAAAATTCATTAATTTTTTTCTAAGTGTATGACGTTTATGTCAACTATAGTTTTAGTATTATTCGTTCGTACTAATAAGTTTATTAACTAGAGACCTAATATTTCATCAATTTAGAGCTTATTCTATCTAACAACAAAGGCTACATATTTAGAGTCTATCGATATGTTTATCGAACATATCCTTACATCCATACCTCCCAGTATAGACAATCTAGACCAACGGTACATTTGTTATCGAAGCCGTGTGCGTGTTCTAGAATGTTACAGAAAGTTCTATTTACAAACGAATTATTAACAATAATATTACTAAAGGAGGTCTAGATAATCAGTAGGCTATCACTTTTACATTAATAATACTCATTACTGAAAGATACAATATTTATGACAAATTTATTCCTGCTGAAAGACTTACGGTCAATGCTTCAAACGATATTTAAGAAAGCTCAACGGGTCTACGTTGTCCATGTCCGTCTGTCATAGTGAATGTTGTTTGTAAACAATTAGTTTAACCAAGGAATGCTTTATTTTTCTAGATAACAGAAGTTAAAAGTTAATTTATCTTTTAAGTAATTAAGTGCCTCTATAAATATTATAAGTTATTGTTCCCCACGTCGATGGAGACTCAATATGACTGCTAAAAATGGTAATGGATATCGTGATGTAAAATTGACGTAGTTTGGCATCTCGAGTATCTATGCTGTTGTATAATATGTGAATTGTTAAAATAAGTGCTTGGTTAGTGGCGCGATTTTGAGATTTCTTTAGTGGCTTAGTCTGTCTCATAGGATCCTACTCGTGGTCCTTCTCACCGCCACTTGGGGGCCGTGGAGAAACCTCTCCGAGGCTATGTGCCTCCCTAAGGTGGTCATAATTCGCCTCCCGCCTCCGCGGGAGGGTCATTGGGGGGTGACTTCTTGTTGGTCGTCGGTGATGTCATCTTGCCTTTGGTGGCGTGTTGTGAACTCAGGTTCTACATCTCCGCACGGCCAGCCCCTGCCCCACTCCGCTGGGCTGTCTGTCTTGTTGACTGCCGGACAGTGTGTGGGCGGCCGCCCGGAGGATCCCTGTTACAGCAGCCGACAGCCGACTCTGTCCTCACTCCGCCGGGCCATCACTGCCGGGCGGTGCGTGGGCGGTCTGGACCTAGAGAATGCCTATTGTTCCATTCTTAATAGAAGATCCCCTACTCTGGTGAGTCCTTTAAGGATCGCCGGAATCAGGTCCTCCTTGTTGTGTACGGCCTCTAGAGTTTCTTTCAGGGCTTCAAATACAATCTTGAGTGCTCCGAACATCTCTCTACGCTGGCCGGCAGCGGCCGGGAGAGGTCTCAAATGACTTTCCCTGATGGGCCTCGAGGGGGCCATTGGGGGGACCACTGGTGACATGGGCTCAGTATCCTGGCCGTCAGTGGCCGGGAGGGGTCTCAGGCTTTCCCTAGTGGGCCTTGAGGGGGCCACTGGTGACATGGGCTCAGGGGAGGAGGATGGTAGCCTCTCTTCCGATTCCTCGGAGGTCGCTTCCTTCTTTTTCCCCTTCCTAGGTCTCTTCTTCTTCTTTTTGGCAGCTTGTCCGTGGAGAGGTGCAGGCCCGCTTGTGGTTACGGCTGCGTTAGCGGGGGCCATTAATGATGCCCCCGCGTGCTCTTCGTATTCCTTCCGTTGTGGAATCAATTGATGTTGGTATCTTATAGGTCGGGTTGACGGCGCAGTGCCCGCCTTCTTGTTACGTAGCTCCTGGCGCCGTATTGAGCAAGTAGGACTGTTTGAAGTATGAGCCTCCCCGCAATTTGCGCAGGTCGGCGGTTCATCTCTGGGTCGGGGGCATTCCTACGCCACATGCGGGCCCCCGCAGCGGACGCATGCGAATTTGCGGTGGCATTGGTGGGAGGAGTGCCGAAACCCTTGGCAGCGATGGCATTGGGTAACCCCTCGCCTGCCAATCAAGGCTTCGATTTTCACCCCCGGCATACACATTAGCTCCTCCACCGCTTCTCACTTCCGCGAAATAAATGCACCCGGGCCTGCCCCTGCGTGCAAGAATTGGTCGCACATAGGACGTCTCGAACCCAAGGGCACGGAGTTCGTCCCGAATGGTGTCGGTACAGGTATCGACTGGGAGTCCCCTGATCGCTATCTTCAGACTTCGCTGGCTCGGTGGGGAGTATGCAAACCAGCTTATGTCTTCTGCTTCATGTTCGCAGAGGTAGCTTGCGATCGTGTGGGATTCAGCTTCGTCGACCGGGAAGAAGCGAAATCCTTTCCCGTACGGTCGCACATTTGGTGATCTTCCAAGCTTTTCTTTTAGGGCCCTAAAATGGGTCCCCCAGTTTGGGAGCTTTTCCACCACAATCGGAGGATGCTTCCGTTTGCTCGACTCCGGCTGTGTAGAAGGAAGCCCTTGAGTAGCGGCATACTTATTGCTTTTGGGTACCCCCAAAGGCGTCGGCGTGATGATACTGGGCTGTGCTTTTCGCGTCCCGGCGGTGGACGTCCCGTGAGCTGAAGAGATTGTAGTAGCGGAGCGGGTATCACCCGCTGCCGCTGCGGCATATGTGCGTGGCCTCGAACTGGGGTCTCGCTTGGGATCTGAAACGTAGGCTTCTTGGTGAATTAGCGCCGCCGTTGCTACCGGTGGCGCCATCTCGTGGTGAGAGGACGCACTTTCCGTTTCCGAAGTTAAACGGGATCTATTGGCCTCAATATTTGGATACGAGTGTGCGGCGCCCTCATAAGGGCGATTCGAGAGTTCTTCTTGATGCTGACTTGCGGTTTCACTAATTGTGACGTCGCTTGTCGGCTTCTGATTGTCGGATTCAGCAACTTCCATATTCCGTGGCGCCATCTCGTGGTCGATAGCATAACTATCATTGCACGGTGGCGCCACTGCGGGCGTTCTCAGCGCCGGTGGCTGCTCAGGGGTGTCCTCGAACAGCAGCTCAAGTGGTGTCTGATAGTCTGCGATGTGCGGCGGCATCCTTGTATACATATACTTGTATAGGTTCCTAAGAAATTCCTGGCCATTCCATCCATCCATTCCAGAGGAGGGCTATTATTATAGTCCTGTGAGGTTTCATCGGCTTTCGTGGATGTGTTCGGCAGCACGGATATGTTGTCCAACAACCGCTCGGGGGAGTCATATTGACCTGGTAGTCCGGCAGCCACCTTAAGTATATATCCTTGTAGAGCTCCCTATATAACTCCGGGTAGCTGTTAACATAGACAATGGCTTCTGTGAATAGTTCCAAAAAGCGGGCTTTCGCCCTTATCCAAGGGTCGGCTTCATAAAGTCCGGTTTCCTCTGGAACGTCATAAAAGGGATCGTAAAGGTACGGAATAGTGACGTCATCAGTGAGTATAGGCATTCTCTCGTAATCCGGCGTTCCGCGTTCCGGCGTTCCGCGTTCCGGCGTTCCGCGTTCTGGCGTTCCGCGTTCCGGCGTGCCGCGTTCCGGCGTTTCGATATCGGGTGGAGTCAGTGGCGTCATCTCGTGGGCAATTAATATTCCTGGAATTAATGAAAGCGGAATTAATATTCCTTGTTGCCACGGCGGCCATTTTGGGAGCTACTACCACGTGGGGATTACGACGTGCGCCCTTAGAAGGGCGATTTAGAGAGCCCTGAATAGCCTCTAGATTTAGAGAGCCCTCTCGACGGTTTCCTCCTTGTTTTCGGGTGGTGTCAGTGGCGCCATCTCGTGGGCGATAGCGGCGCTATCGCCGTACGGTGACGTACTTGCAGGAATTCTCGAAAGTTCGGATCCATTCGTCACGTGTTGACGGGAGTTATGCGCTCGGCGACCGCGTCGGCTGCATTGTTCGCCCTTAAAAGGGCGGTTTGGCGAGCCCTGAAAAGGGTTGTTTGGGTCCGTCGAGTCGGAGCTCGACATGGAGGCCTCAGGAAGTGTGTTCACCGGCACCGCGACCTATAGGCGTCGGTTCATCGGCCGGACACCGCACCCCCTCTCCCGGTGGTTCCCGCTGGTGGGAGGCCGGGGTCGGGAGGAACGGCGTGGGCCGAACCGAACACCTAGGACGCACTCGGGATCTGGAACTCCCCGCTGCGCTCCACGACGAGTGACGTCGAACGGCGCAGGTGGTGTATTCAACGTGTTATATAATTATAACAGTCAAATATCCAATAAACGAAGAGAGGTCCGTGCGGTGCGACGGCTGGGGCAGCACAGGATCCTACTAGAAAGACCGCCTCAATATATTTGTCGCCAGATACTCCTAGAAATATTTAAATATATTATGTCAACATTTTAATGACGTAATAGTAATAATTTATTACCTGTTTATTACTGAAGACATCGGCTGTATGAGTGTAGACTTTTTGCCTTCTCTCTCAAGGGAGAATCATAAAATATTAACGCAGAGAGTTTTTGGCGGGATTTTATGGGGAGCGGTTGGGCATTCATTTCAATTATTTGCAAATTGTTTCTAGTATATACCTAGTGTGATGTGAAATTGACATAGTTCTACGTGTGTGCAATATATGAAATTATTAAATAAAGTGCTTATTTATTAATGAGACGTTGAAATTTTTTTAGCGGCTTTATCTGCCTCAGCGGATCCTTACTAGAAAGACTGCATCAATGTATTTGTCGTCCGAAACTCCAAAAAACATTAAAATGTATTTATTACATCGTTTTAATAATATGAATAATACTGTATTTTTTATTTGTTACGGAAGACATTGACTGCATATGGATAGATTCCTTTGCCTTTCCTCTCGAGAGCGAATCGTAGAAAAAAAAACAAATACAAGTAACTTAATTTCCGGTCGACTGCTAGGCGTGTATATGATATAACTTGTATGTTCTTGATTTAATAACCTTTCATACTTTTTAGACTACAGTAATAATTATTATAGTAAACATTACATAAAATTCTATTCAAGGTTATTATTGGAATTGAAAAACTAAAGTATGTATCAAGAACATTGAACAAGAAAATATTGATTTCCTTGTATTTTCGGATTCTAATATTCTAATCGTATTCTAACTGATTATGATTCTACATATAACCATAAACGTTTTTAGGGTTCTGTAGGTACTTCTAAAGGAAAAACGGAATCCTTAAAGGATCACTTCGTCGTCCGTCCGTCCGTTTTTAGAAATTGTCACATTTGGTTCGGACGTTTTTGGAACGTTGATTGTGTGTATTGTTTTTATATGTGATCGAAGTGTTTTTGTTTAGATATCTAAACGTACCATGGAATCCTACTGAAACGTAGGTATGTAACTATTTTTATTTTATTTTTTATTTAATGGAAAACCAACAGCTATAATACGATATAGATAAATATTACAGGTGTTTGAAAGCCAATTATAGGTTTTCGCTGATAACAATTAAATATCTTAAGATAATACATATCAGCACAACATACTTAATAATAAAATAGATCATCAACACGATACCAAAACAAATAAGTTTAAGAATAAATATAAAACAAACAATAACTCGAACTAATTGTGAGCATTAAACATCACCCATTAAGGGTTTACATACATATTGATATACATCTCACGCCACCACCAACAAATACGTTATATTTAATAAATGAAAACAAATGAAGACGACGAAGTAAAAAAAGGAGAATCAAGCGTCGAAAAACTGTCGACACAAAACACGTCTCGCGGACACCTCGCTAGTGTTAAATAAATCCAAGTCTAGATCTTTACTAATTAAGTTAAAATTTTTACTCGCACGCCACATATAGGAATTCTGTCTGTAATTAGTAGAGGATTGCGGTAGATAAAGAAGGTTATTATGTTTTAGGGACTTAGTGGGTACTCGTAATGAAATTTATGATAGCAGATCAGGGCAGTCGAGTTTTCCGGAAGCAAGTTTTAAAAGAAAGACAAGGTCAGCAATCTCGCGTCGCTTTAGTAATGTGACTAAATGATGTTTTCTGCATAAATTAATATAGTTTTTAGACTCATAATGTTGTTTGACGCGATAACACAAAAACCGAATAAATTTTTTTTGGACGTTTTCGATCCGGTCCTTGTAATTTTGATATCTCGGGTTCCACACCTGCGTCGCATATTCCAAATTGCTCCGTACTAATGTACAGTAAAGTATTTTGATCGTCTTTGTTTGTGTAAAATCCTTCGAATTTCTCTTAATGAATCCGAGAGCCCTGGATGCCTTATTTATGATGTTATCTATGTGTGCATCAAATAATAATTTAGAGTCGTGACATACACCAAGATCACGAACTGATGAATTTCTCTGGAGTTGCGTATCTTTAAGAGTATACGCGAAATTAACTGAGTTTTTCTTCCTACTGAATGTTACAATGCTACATTTGGAGGGGTTCAAATCAAGTAGGTTAGTTCTACAGTACTCTTCTAAACGCGAAAGGTCGGCTTGTAAGTTTTCAGCATCGCTGTAGCAAAAAATAGGGGCATAAATCTTCATATCATCAGCAAAGCTTAAGACACAAGATGTACGAAAACATAAGTCGATGTCATTCACGAAAATGATAAAAAGTAAAGGTCCTAACAAGGACCCCTGAGGTACTCCACTAGGAACATTTACCCATCCAGAAATATAGTTGTTAACAACTACTGCTTGAGTTCTATTTTGAACATATGAAGTGAACCAACGGAATAAGTCACCACTAATGCCAATATTATGAAGCTTAGACAAGAGCAAGTCGTGCTGGATACGATCAAATGCTTTACTGTAATCTGTGTAAACGAGATCGACCTGCTGACCTCCATCCATGGCTTCTGTTCTACTGTTAAATAGCACAAGATTTGATACCGTTGAACGGCCCTTCAAAAAACCATGCTGGAATGAGCCAAATGATTGTTTCAGTGCCGGATAAACTTGATTGAAAACTAGTTTTTCAAAAATCTTAGAAATTATACATAATTTAGAAATTGGGCGATAGTTAGTAACTACTGTTTTCGGTCCTTTCTTATGAATCAGTGTGATATAAGCGCTCTTCCACAAACCGGGTATATAACCCTCTGTTATAGACCTTTTAAATAGAATTGATAGTGGTATGGAAATAGTTTTAGCGCAGTTTATGAGGAAACAATCCAAAGCGACATCTAAGGAACCGTTCGACAGTTTATCCCCCCAGTCATGAGTATGTCAGTGTATATGGATTCATAATCGCCTTTATTATAGAGATACCTAGTGCGTGGGGCATTTCTTAATGGTAAGCAATGTACAAAATCTACTTGCAAAGAAAGAGCACCGTGATGAGGGTCAATAGGAACAAGAGAGGCATTCCTGCAGTCAGCAACAGTAATATGATCATTGGCTAATACAAGATCTAGAGTTTTTCCAAAACTATTCCTAACACCATTAAATTGTTTTAGATTAAGAGTATTAATTTCATCAATGAGCAAATTCTCATTCTCTGTGTGATAATTAGAAGGGTCTAAGGATCCATCATTTGAAGAACTAGGAATCCATATTATGTCACCTAAATTAAAATCTCCTACCAATAAGTACATATCCTCAGAATGTTGCAACATTATACGTTCGGCATTGATCAAATAATTTTGTAATTGTTGAGAAAAATTAAAACCACAATTTTGTTTACATAAATAAAGGCCACATATGTGCAACTTAATAGACCGTTTGTTGGGGAAACAATTAACGGATAGTGTAACCCAAAGATATTCGGCACTTGACTGGAAACTAGGCTGCGGAGTGACAGCTGAGTCCCTCCGTATGGCAATTAATACTCCTCCTCCATAGACTTGCTGCGTGCTAGAATAATCGCGGTCACGCCTTCAGGCAAAATAACGACTATCAAATAATTCCGTGTCCATGAAGCCCTCTAGTAACCATGTTTCAGTTATAATAACAACGTCGAACGTAGAAGCCTGCACATTACGAAGAAAAACATCGGCCTTAGTGCGTAAACCACGCGCATTTTGATAATACACATTCAAAGTTTCATTATTATTAGCCATTTTTATTTGTTACTAGAAGTAATGACGTTATAACTACAATATAAAAAGCAATATACAGAATAAAAAGTAGCCTCGTTCGAATTGCGATAGAAATGCGAGTAAAATACATAAGTTAAAATATTATATAATAGTTGTGGGTATAAAGACATATAAACAGTACAAGTAGCCCCGTTCGAATTGCGATAGAAATGCGAGTAAAATACATAAGTTAAAATATTATATAATAGTTGTGGGTATAAAGACATATAAACAGTATAAATATAGGCGCGAGCAAGCAACATTTTAACGATATTGATAGCTAAGGATAGGAAATACAGATGATTTATTGAGGTGTGCAGTTTAGTAGACGGTAATTGTAAGCAACTGATAAGAATGGAATGCGGTTCTAAACAAAAGCGAGGCGCCCGAACGAGCGTCGATGCAGGCATCGCCAACCCCTCGATTGAATGCAATAAACAATTTTTAAATGCAATTATCAACAAGTCAATACAGGGTTACACTATCCGTTAATTGTTTCGCCAACAAATTAATAGTACATATAACCAAAACAAGCAATGGGTTAAGCTAACTTGTTTAAATCACTGTCATTACTAATGATTAATACCGGTGATGTGTCATTTTTGCGTACATGGATTTTTCAAAACTTTACCCAAACATAGCGATAGTAAACCCTTATAAAACGGAGCGAGATGGTCATTTATGAAAATGCGCTGGGAATTTCCGCCAAATCTAATGTCAGCAGCAGTCAGGGTTTTATGTTTCCGTGCTGCAGCCACAAAGTCTTCTTTAATATATCTGTCTAGGAAACCGATCAAAATTGATTTTTCTTTGGAATTATATGTAGGCACTCTGGCAATGTAGTTAATTTGATGCTTCGGAATTGCATACCCAATAGCACTACTCAATGCCTCAGCAATGTTAAAAAGGTTTTCATTTGCCTTCGATGGTACTCCATTGATTTCTAAATTGTTAAGTCGTAACCGTTGCTCCCTTGATTCCAGTTCCTTCCTGAGTGCGGTAACTTCGTTTTGAGTTGAGATAAAAGTGTCGTTAGTAGATTGAATCAAAGCTATTTTCTGTTCCATATTAGTAATTCGTGAACATTGGTCTATCAACTTGTCATGATTGAACTCGCACGATGCCTTTAAGTCTACCAATTCATTTTTAATGCTCTTGACATCCTCAATCAGGGCAGGAAGGCTTGCCAGTTGTAACTTAAGCTCTCTTATTTCCTTGAGGACAATGTCTAGTGAGGCGGGGTCGGTACCAGGGCTACGACTGCGTTGAGACACCTTACACTGATCACATCGCCATGCTGACCTTCGCTCCAATTTGAGTTTCCGAAAATTAGCTTCCGTGATATTTGCACAGCCGAAATCAAGGTGTCTTTTGCACGCCGAACACTGGACACCATCGTTAAAAGGGTTATTACAAATAGCACACTGCATATTTAAAACAAGATTTCACTAATAATGTTAACGATCTATGAGATTACGCTTAATAAAGGTAGGTACTTATACGCGTGTCGCTGGGTTAGGTGCCGACTGCGGACTGCTACTATTAACTATAACTAGGTAGGTACGTAATTGTTAAGAGCTGTTAAGAGTATATTTGAAATAAATAGTCTAATTATGTAACTAAAACAATCAGCCGATACAAATAATTACTACCAACTACCAGCCTATTATCCTATCCCATTATAATTCTGCTATATTAAAATATTAAATTACAGTTTATAAAAAATTCTTACCCTCCTTTCCATGACAAGTTGAAAAAAAAAAAAATTAAACCGTCTTCAAAAAAAACACTGAAAAGTACAAAATAACAGACTATCCATCATATACTTATCAGAACTCAAGTGCCATTCAAGTACAAAAATAACCTAATAAATACGATATGAATATTTATAACTATAATTAAATTTAGCAGTTACTGAAATTTTATATGTATAATCTTGTATAATATATATATTATAATATATATTGTTCGCGACGTAGAAAATTAGATTATAGATAATAACGCAAATGTAAATAAAAATTAATATATCAAGAAATAGTAATATGTAATAGGTACAGATAGTTAATTAAGTATAGACCTATGTTGAGAGTAAGATAGTGAAATAGATGTTAATAATAAAGAAATAGATAGATATATGTGTTAATATAGACATATTGCAATAGGGAAAGAGAATTATATAGTATTATTAGTTAATAGTTAGATATAGAAATAGATATATAGAAATAGAAATGTAATAGTATTAAGGGAATATTAATGAAGAGAGCTTATACACACATTCACACACACATCACACAAACTCACCACATTCACTCACCCGCCCACTGGCTTCCCTTGCCCAACAAGTAACCAATCAGAGGTGTCCGCAACGCGGAACGCCCGGTCAGATAGAGATAGATACAGTCCATAGACAGAGATAGAGCTACTGACCGGGCGCCCGAATCGATATCGCTACAGACCGCGCTAGTTGCGGACACATCGTTTGGTACTTTAGTAGGCAGGGAACCAGTGAGCGTCACTCACTGCAGTCTGCTCTCGGCCGCCGTACGCTGTACGCCGTACGTCGTACGCTCGCTCGCTCTCACTCGCCTCTCAGTGCCGTTTCCGCGCGCCCGCGTTGCGCTGCCATCGCTCTACTCGCTGCGCATCGTGCGTAGCGAATTAGTGCGTTAGCGCCGACCGGTTTATCGCGTCGCGCCTGCGCTCCGCGTAGCGCCGACCGGTTTATCGCGTCGCGCCTGCGCTCCCCGTAGCGCCGACCGGGTTATCGCGTCGCGGCCGCGCCAGCTCAAATCGTTGCGTATTCTCCGCGCGCCCGCGTGGGCTGCCATCGCTGTACTCACTGCGCATCGTGCGTAGTGAGTAATAGTGTGTTCGCGTCGCCTCGCGCCCGCGCTCCCTGCAGCGCTTACCGGCCTACCGCGTCGCGGCCGCGCTAACCCGTATCGTTAAGTTAGTGTTAAGTAAGTGAAGTTTATATAAGACCTAGGTGTTAGGTACACATCTGTGCACAATAAGACAGGCACAGTACGACCAGGGCTACAAAGTATGCACTCTCCCCCCTGCCTATCACCGGCAGGGAGGTCCTCTCATACAACTTGGCGGCTCTACCAGCGCCATGGACACGCTGACGGACACCGAATTCCGCGCGTTCGTGATGGCTCAACTCGAGTCATCACACTCTCATATTCGCGACCTGTGTGACCACCGGGTCTCACCCGCGCCCCGCGCCCCCACCCCCGCGTCTTACTCGGCCGTCGTTTCCGCCGACGCTACAGTCGCGAAGCCCCCGCCGCGCGAACTAACCAAGCCGGCCCCCGTTAGCGATTCGCCCGCTTCCCCTGACCCGACGGAGGCTTCGGACTCCGAAGAGGAAATGGACATAGCGTTTCCCTCCTCTTCAGAGGACGAGGCCACTGAGAGCGCCGATTGGCGCTTAGTGGTCAAGAGGAAGCGGGCGGATTCCCCGAGGGAAGGCGACACGCCCAGCCCGCCCCCCAAAACGACGACGGCGGCTCAGGCCTCCAGAGCTCCCGCGGCCTCTCTGGCCAAACAAAAAGCGCCTGCCTCACAGGCCACCCAGGCCCCTCAGGCCGACAAAACCAAAACACCGCCGCCGGTGTTTACTCAAGAAAAAGCGTCGTGGGATAGGGTCTCTCAGGCCTTAGACGCGCGCTGCATCAAATTTGACTCCGCCCGCAACACTGCACAGGGCATTAAGGTGCAAGTCCCCACCCCGGCTGACCATCGGGAGCTCACAGCGCTCCTACGCTCGGAGCGCATAAGTTTCCATACATATGCGCTCCCGGAGGAGCGCCAGCTCGCGTGGTCATCCGCGGCCTCCCCAAGGAGCTCCCGGAAGAGCTCATTCTTGGCGACCTTAAGTCGCAAAACCTCCCGGTGCGTAAAGTCCACCGCCTTTACAAGCCCCGCTCGAAGGAGGCCTTCGACCACGTGTTGGTCGTACTCGATCTCTCCCCCGAGGGAAAGGCCGTTTTCCAGATAAAATCCGTGTGTAGGATTTCCGGCCTTTCCGTAGAGGCCCCGCACAAGCGCGGCACGGTAGGTCAATGCCACCGCTGCCAACTGTACATGCACTCGGCCCGCAACTGCTTCGCACGGCCTAGGTGCGTCAAGTGCCACGGAGACCACGGCACCCCCGAGTGCTCCCGCACGCCGGAGACGTCTGATCCTCTCGGTTGCGTGCTGTGCGGAGAGCTCGGACATCTCGCGAACTATCGCGGATGCCTGAGAGCTCCGCGCCGTCGCCGCCGCGGGGGTAAGTCGCGCCGGGCCGGCGGAGCACATCAAGGCCAACGCCGCGGCCCCCCTGCGCACCCAGCCCAACCTAAGGCCGCCCCTACCACAACCTCCGCACCCACACGGCCCGCGCCCTCTGCGCCAGCCAAACCCGCGCCCTCTGCGCAGCCACAACTCGCGCCCTCTGCGCCGCTACAACCCGCGCCCTCCGCGCCAACTCAACCTGCGCCCTCAGCGCCGAACAAACCCGCGCCCTCAGCACCGACCAATCCAGCGCCCGCGCGCGCTCTACCGGCCCGAGAGATCATAGCGCCGACGCCAGCACAACAACCGCGGCGTAAGGGGCCCGCGCCTCAAACGCGTTCAGCGGCGCCGGCTCCTTCAGCGCCGGCGTCCGATCTCCTCGGCGACATCCGAATGCTTGCCGACCTCGTTAAGGATATCAACCTTAACGAAATTAAATTAGTCGCACGCAAAATCCGCGACTGTAGCGACGGGATGGGACGACTCATCATACTCGCCGAACACGCGTCCCTTCTGGACAGCCTAAGCCGCTTCACGGCACCCCCTCGTAGGTTATAAAACCGGGCACCCACGAGACAACTCCCTCCGCGCGCATCAAACCGCGCGGGCTCTCAATCTCATTTTTTAACGCGGACGGACTCCGCAGGCAACGCGATCTTCTTCACGAGTTTACGCGAGACCACCAAATAGATATAATGCTAGTACAGGAAACCTTTTTGAAACCTAGAAATCGCGACCCCGGCTTCTCCGGGCTTAACATCGTGCGAAACGATAGGGTGCCCGCCCCCAAAGGCGGCACTATTATCTACTACAGAAAGTCCCTGCACTGCATTCCGATCGATACGCCCGCCCTCACCAACATAGAGGCGTCGGTGTGCCGGGTGGCCCTCACGGGGCACGCGCCTGTCACACTCGCGTCTGTTTATCTCCCTCCCGGTAAAGCGCTAATTAGAAGCGATCTAGAGGCCCTAAACTTAGACGACTCTGTCATACTCGCCGGCGACCACAACGCTAAACATCGTCGCTGGAATTTGCACACCACCTCGCGAAATGGCAGAGCTTTAGACGAACTAACCGATGTCTTTAACTTTGACGTTATCGCCCCCATGACGCCCACCCACTACCCCAGAGTTACAACACACAGACCGGACGTACTCGACAAAGCGCTTCTAAAGAACGTATCTAACGCTGAACTGAATAGAGGCGTTACACGAGTTAGACTCTGACCATAAGCCGGTACTACTCAAACTAGGACCTATGATAGACACTAGGACGCTCACAAAAACCGTGACGGATTGGCAGAGTTTAGACGAAACGCTAAACTCTGAGAATTCGCCGCGGCTTAACGCGATACCGGACGTTATCCGTTCCGCCGAGGACGCGACCGCAGCGATAGACGCGCTCACCGCCCACATCCGCGAATCTGTCTCCTCGTGCTCCCGTGAGGTCCCGGCGGCGACGGTCGACCGTCGGTCGGTCGCGGTCGCGGTCGCGGACCGTTTTGATGTGTTGGCCGAAAGTCATGGCACTGTCAAGAGTGACTCCTAAGTATTTGACTTTCCTGGTCCAAGGGATATCCTGGCCGAAGAGCGTGATAGTACGGAGAGTGTTAGCGCGGCGGGCGCGGCTGGTCGTCGTGCCCCTCGAGAAATACACGGCGTCGCTTTTCTCAGGGTTGACTTCGATTCTCCAAAGACGGAACCACTCGCCTAGGCTCGTGACCGCGACTTTGAAGAGTTGGGAGACTCTGAGGCGACTACAGTCTGATGTGAACAGTGCGGTATCGTCCGCGAAAAGGGCGAGCACCGGGGGTTTTGGGGACGTCGTTCGTATAGAGCGAGTGGAGCGTGGGCGATAAAACGGAGCCCTGTTGGACGCCTGCCCTGATGGGGCGGGGAGAGGAGAGCACCCCTTCGACTCTATAGCGGAAGGAGCGGTCCGACAAAAAGTCCCGTACTATGCGTACGAGATTGTCGGGCACGCCGAGTCGGCGCAGCTTGTACACCAGCCCGGCGTGCCAGACTTTGTCGAACGCCTTCGCTACATCGAAGAAGAGGGCCCCCGTGCCTATAGTGCGACTCGGGCGGTTAAGGCCCTCCAGGATGTGTTCCGTGAGGCGGTGCACTTGTTGTATGCACGAGTGTTTGGCTCGAAAGCCTGCCTTTTATTATTTCCACCGACATATATAATATATATGAACCATGAAGTCGGTATACCTAAGTATATAATACAAATTGTGAAGTTCCTTTTTTTTGGAGTCTGTTAAAAGTACGTAAATATTGGTTTTTCTGTGAAGAAGATTTGGTCATAAACTGCACTAGTAGTATGTATCATTTTATTTTATTTTAGGTATCATAAGATAAAAACCTCAGAATAAAAACGATAAAAAGAACCAGACTACATTGACAGGTACTGACAGTTAAAAAATAAAAATCGACTTCCGTTCATAATAATAATCAAACCACTGAATCAAACAATTTTTTATATCGTTCTATAATAGTAAGAATTTGACTACCTGATTTAAGAAGATGACTTCTCGCGGCGGTAAAGCTGCGAAAAAAGAAATTGTATGCAGTATTTTTCATAAAATATGTTATTTATTAAGATGTATGTAAAGTTAAGAAATATCTATTACTGTTTCTTTTGTATAGGATCCCGAAGAATTGATGCGAAAAAAATTTCACGCGAAATGCCTATTTCGTGCTCTTGGACGGTTAGTCATGGTTAATGCCTATTGGCTAATAGAAGGAGTAGACCATTACGAAGGCTTGGAGGATGTAAAACGCAGAGTTGAACAAGCAGTGCGCGGCAAAGCTAAGACTAAGAAGAAGGAATTACTGAGTATAAATGTTAGAAAACACTTAATTCTTAATTTAAATACTTAGGCTGTACGGGCGTAGTCGTCACAAAAACTCCAGACATCGCGTCCCGTATAAGACAGATCGAAGAATTCGACTTTTCTGTACATACGACATACATTTATCATCATTCGTCAGATAAGCCGATTGACCGTCGTTTCGTGAGTAAATATCACCGCAAGACAACGTTGGTTGTAAGTGTAACGCACAAACATACTTCGCTAACGCCGTCTTGCATAAAATCTTGCAAAATCTTACAAATGACAACAAGGAATCACATTTCTCAGTTAAGAGCAAGGGTAAGATACAGTAAATCAACCTATACCTATTTTATGTAATAAAACCCAGTAATTGTAAGTATTGTTAGAAATTAAAAGGGCAATGACCGAAAATAATTGAGAATTGCAATTACGACTTTACGAGGATATAATATAACTATTACATAATTTTAAAAGATCTCGATATCGAACAGACTTCTAAAGAGGAGATTTTAAATTCAACACCAGTACAGGTAAAGTATTTTTAAAATTATATAATGCTAAATATCACTCGTGGCTTCGTAGGGTTTAATTTATTTCCACTCTAAATGCCAATCGGTAAAAATCGGTCCAGCAGTAGCAGGTGCAGCAGCAGCAGGTGTTATCCGCGACTTCGCTGAAGATCGACGATGCCATAAATTACTCCATATAATAATTGTAATTTAATTTTTTAAAAGTTCCGTTTAATATCGATTCATAGAAAATTCATTTCTCCCTCCGTTTTTGTTAGCAATTTAAACAAAAAATGTGGAACACCTGTCTTATAAATTTTTATAAGCAATAATTGTACTCAACTTCATAGCCGTATTCCGTTCCGTATAAAAGTTTCATACAAAATTCAACCCCCTTTTCCCCCATTAAAATGTTTACGAAATTTCCGAAAATAATTTCTTAGCGGGCCTCGCGTTTATATAATATGTATACATGTATATATTTGTGCAGTACTATTTATTTAATTTGCTAATGATATATCTAATCTCGTCTTCGTTACGAAATCACAAAAAAACAACAATAATAATAATGTACGTAGTACAAATAAGAATTAATCTTTAATATATAACTGCGAACTAAATTCTACGCAAATATGAAAACTGTATCACAACCGTAGCTACGAACAGGCAGACAGACGTTTCATTTTAAACAAGATTAGGGCGTAAAAAATGTATGACGCGTGAAACATATGCTTTTACCTAGTATAAAGTGAATTTCGATTTGGGAAAACACACTTTATGGTTTTATGAGATATGGTATCCCTCAAATCACTAACCAATACATCATTTACATTTTATTTCATCTTCGTTTATTTCACTTCAAGGAGGTACAGGACAGTGTCTGGAGTTTTTATAACGTCTATAGGTACCTATTTGCCTAAAAAATTTATATAATTATTACATTAAAAAAAATTGTTTGGATAAATGTTGATATAATGAATATAATTCATATATTAGGCATATCTTTGTTATTAAACTTATGTGCAGAGCACAAGTAAATATTCCATTGATAAGCACTTACGATTCAAGACATTTTCAAAATATGGATTATTGTCGAAAAAATATTTAAATAGATGCGGTAGATAGATAAATGTAGTCATGTACATATTTAAAATTAAAATAATTGACGTTTCATAATACATTTTTGTATAGGATAAAGCTCTCTTGAATAAACCTGCGGATGACCGTACAGATCAGGAAAAACAGTACCTGTATCGCATTATCGGTGGACTCAAATGTTTCAAACGTTATCCTAATGTATGTATTGTTGGTATCCTAATGTATCCTAATATGTGTATGGTTTTATTTTAACTGTTAAAGATCGTTAACTTTTTTCATTAGCACGTAAAGAGGAAGCTCGCTGCAGTCACGTATTTCAAGTATTATGGTCCTGGGCGCACTATTGTGCGGCAACACCACGAAGCCCACGCTCTTTATTTTATAGTTAATGGAGATGTCGTAGTTAGTCAGATGATGTTCGATGAATTATTACAAGAATATGTTTCTGTGGAAATCGGAACGATGCACCAAGGTGACATATTCGGGGAAGTTTCTTTATTACATAACATACCGCGAACTGCTACCGTGGTTACTACTGGTAAGTATATTGTGTTTCAAGGTAAAAAAGATAAAAAGCTAATGCTAATAACATGTAAAATCTTGTAGTAAAACTTTCACACTAGAGAAAAAATAACAACCTGTGAAGTAAATTTTTTTTGCATTTTTGTGTGCTACCTAATTATCAAATTATTATTAATTCTATAACAACTGCTTAATATCGGTCTTATACCTATACTATGTGGCTGTATTAAGTAATAATCATTTTTGTAAGTATAATATTCATGGGATAACACATGATATGTGTCGCATGACACGAAGGAAGTGTCCACTTTGTATATTGGCCACTAGGTCATTGTGAATTGCTGGCGTTGATGAAAGAAGATTTCAAAAATGTCCTTCAGGCATCTATACAAAAACAATGGGACGAAGTGCGGAAAGCTATGTCTGCTTTCACTTATTTTGAAGGCCTTGATGAGGTAAAAATATTTCATTCATTGTTGTATTGTTGTATAGAAAAATATTTTGTTTTTTAAATCCATAACTTAATAGGTATGCGGTGTTTAAGGTTGCTAAACGTGAAGGTTGCATCGTCGCAAGGATGAAATCGTACGCACCGAATGAAACTCTCCTCGGAGATGGCGTCGGTGTCGCAAATTATGTTTATTTCATACTCTCGGGACGTTGTCAAATGATTGAATCCCTACAAATAATTACTACTAAGCATCTGGGGCGTAATTACTACCAGCTATATGATCCTTTTGTAAGTCTTTTGTATGACTAGGACTATCTTAGGACTTCTATAATTATGACTATTGTAGAACTAATGACATTGTATAAAAAATTTGAAGATTCCAAAAGAAGAAAGCGAACAAGATATCGACACGAAATACTTCGATGCCTACAAAAATCTCAACAAAAGTAGCCACTTGTCCACTGTGTCAGCAGTAGAAGAAGAATCTATTCAAACTGAACAACGAACAAAAAATGTAATAAGTGGCAGGCTGTCATCCAAAAACGAAATAGCTAATAGCAGTGTAAAGACGCTGCCTAGTGCTTTAAAACAGGGAAGAATATCTATCTCTTCGAAACATGATAGTGTGCAAATAATTGATGAAGAGCAAAATCAAAGACTGAGCATAGTCAGTAGCACGAATCGGAGGTCACAATCAAAAGTACTGATGCATCCTTCCCAACAAAATTCATTCAGGTTATATTTCTCATAATTATACCTTTTTATTTAAGAATAATTTTTAAAGTTTTGTTGCTTGTCTGCATTTCTCCGTTCATCTGTATTATCTAGTAAATAATTATGGTGGTGCAACAGTACTGTAGCGCGAGCACGAATCCTATCGACAAAGTATTCGTATCGTAAGCGTAAGCAAATTGTATGACTTTTAGTGCAGCGCCCCTACAGGACGTAAAAAGAACTATTTCGTATCGCCTTCGTAACGTAACGTAAGCCATTTGTATTGAAATCGAGTAAAATCGCGAGCACGAACCTTATTTTGACGTATAGTAACGTAAATCTCGATGACAGACGTACGAATACTTTTTCACTGAAAATTTTTTGGTGAAAGAAGATAGTTAATTTATTTAAGTGAAGATTATCGTTTATTTTTAGTTTAGTTTAAGCGAGTTTATATTTATAATATATCATTTTTTTAATTTATCATATTTAAAATGTAAAGATCGTCTAGATACGAACACAGTGCACTACGTTATTATCTTGCTCTAATGTTAGTTCAAGATGAACAAAGAGAAATTAGGTAAGTAATAAAAGCAATACTTATAATATTTTATTATTTAATAATTAAAACCGTGATGATAATAATAGCTGCGGTTTTTAATTACTATTTGATTAATTACAGAGAAATTAGTCGCCGATGTTTGATTAGGAAGGCACAAAATCCTGTAGACTTAACAGAAACCGAATAAAACTTTCGATCACAAAGAATAACTCATTTAATAAATTTCATCGCCATCGGATGAACGGTACGGCAACCCATAAAATACGAACAATCAAACATTTATTTTTATATTATATTAGATTAGATATTACTTTGATATTTTTGTCATACAGATTCTACAGAAAGTTTGGTGTTCCTGGGGTCATAGGATGCGTAGATGGATGTCATTTTCACATTTTACTCCCAAAAAAGAGATAGAGCATTTATTCTATTGTAGAAAACATTTTTATTTATTGAACGTGCAAATGGTAAGTTGTTATTAATTATAACTCAAAATACATTTGATTTCAGTATTTGGATGTCTAATTTTTTTTCCAGATATGTGATAGTGACTGCAGGATTTTGAACGTAAATGCAAAATATGGAGGTGCTACTCACGACGCTTTTGTTTGGGAGTACAGTGAAGCAAATAGATATATGCAACATTTACATCACAATAACGAACAAGTCTGGCTTTTGGATTAGTAATACGAGATAATAAACATTATTTTATCCATAGAACATAAAATAATTTCTAAACATACATTACAACACTTACAGGTGATTTTGGATATCCACAGTGGCCTTGGTTAATGACGCCAATTCCTAATGTGCCTGAAGGATCCCCAGAAGCAAAATATACTTATGTACATGGGAAAACCAGGGTCGCAATTGAAAACATGTTTGGCCGGCTGAAAAATAGATGGAGACGTCTGTGCAAAGACCGCACATTACATTACTCACCTGAGCAGTGTGCTAGAATAATAATGGCTTGTTGTGTGCTCCATAATTTAGCCATAAATTTTAACGTACCAGAACCAGTTGATAATTTTTATATTAATGAACCAGATGAACTTCAAATCATTCAGGAAAATAGTGCAGAAGATGATTTAGTTCGAGGACGAGTAATAAGAAGTTTATTAGTGGACAAAATGAATAGACTTCATACATGATTACATTTATTTAAAATATTTTCTAAAATTAAGTCATTTACTTTTACACTATATATATTATACGTATTTACTTCTTTTAACCATTAATAGCATTTTTATTTCTCATTTATTTTATAACTTAATAGAAGAGGAGGAAGAACCTTGGGTTGAGTACTGGCACCTGGCACTTGGTGCATTCTAAATTTCGTATTAAGTGCTTTTAAATGCGTTGCAATTATTTTTTTCAATGTACTTTACTAAAATGTTCATAGCCTCTTTCATGAACTCCAGCCATTGTCCTTGTAAGTTTAACTCAACATCTGTCTGTCTTACTCTTTCACGCAACTCAAAGTCTCACAAACGTAATTCTTCTTCGTTCCCATGAGGAACTCCACTCTAAGATAACATAACTTACGTACCTATTTCACAATTTTCCCCGTTGTTAGATGGTGTTGCGTTAAGAAAAGCCTCAGAGGTGCTCTCATAGAGTTGAGGAGGAGATACTGCTCCATTTTCCTCTTCAACCTACAATGAGAAATCAAGTTTTTGTCTTTAACTTGAAATTAATTACGATTATTAAATAAGATATGAGATAATAATAACTGTCTATTAGTCCTAAAGATAGATTAGTGCTTTAATTAAATAAAAAATGGAATAAGTAAGGAGTAAAAAATCATGCAGAGACCTGCCCGAAACCAGCTTCCTGTATCGCGATATCAGTAGCTGCTAGTACTCCAATTATTTGCATAACGCGATTTTCTAAATCCGTTAAGGACAATTGGAGTGCTGGGCCACCACCAGTACCTGTAGCTGCTCTGTTGATTTTCGCCCACTTTCTTTTTGTGTTATTTTTGAGGTCACTCCACACCTTAAGCAAAAGCGAAGATGAAAGCAAAAAGACAACAAAAATTACATGCATTTTGTTGTCATGCTCGTATTTTTTAAAGGTCATTGTCTAAGTCCAAGCAAGCCAAGTCCAAGCAATAAAGTACAAAAAATTAAACAATTCGAGCATCACTAACCTTGCGCCATTTCTCTTCCGACCGACAGTCTCCAGTATCATCACAGTTTAATTTATCTGTCAGCTCCTTCCACTTTAATTTGATAAAATGACGGCCACGGGGGCCTCCACTGGGTTTGGACAAATCGCCATTTCTGTTAATTTAAAAATCACATTTATGTGCCTTATCTATCATGCAAAATTCAACGAACTTATAATATAAAGTAAATACTCACCTTTCCATAAACTTTACCATAACTACATATTGTGTGGGACTTGTTTTCATTTTCACGTGAAATTAAAGTCAAAACGTATACAAAAAACGCAATAAATTTATCCGCAACAATTTTTCATGTCTGTTACGAGTAACATAAAGAAATGTGACATCGGGAGGTTATTAAAACGACAAGCAATTCAAAATACCGTTAAATCTAAGCCGTTCGAAACTATCAACTATAATATAAAAAACTAAATTTATTTTGAAAAATAATGCACAATTGTAAAACAATAATATATTGTTTTAGATATTTATAACTTGATTTACTCCTTTTTTAATAAATTTATTATAATAGAGGTTTAGATTTCAAATAAAAATCTAAAACTTTCTGATTTCGTTTTAAGACGCACACCCTTCATTCAAGAAATTGTGTAGTTTACTCAAACTTGGCAGTCCCTATTTACGTTAGGATGACGTCACCTTCGTAATCGTAGCGAGCTCTCGATAGTTGGTAAAATGCGCTTCGTGCTGCGACTCTCGTAATCGTATAGTAAACTCGATACGCTTACTTTACGAAACTATCGAAAGTTCGTGCTCGCCCTACTACTGTACATAGTCCAATTCGTCAACAATACTGTCTGTGATACAAAATACTGTAGTATACTTAATATCCACTATTATATTAAACGAGCAATATTTGTGTATGTTATATATTTATATTTGATATCGCTTTCTCGAAAACGGCTCGAGCGGTTTGATGAAATTTATAATATAAGGGTTGATGGGGGCGAGAAATCGATCTAGCTAGATCTCAATTCTGGGAAAAATCGTTTTCTCCGTCTTTCACACATTTAAAACTTCTAAACTCTAAACTTCTAATTTTTTAATTTCGCCTCAGAGTTTACCTTCTCAATAGCACACTGGTTGAGTGTAGGTCTACCACGCCGAAGTCTGTGGGTTCGAATCCTGCAATGTGGTCTGATCTATTTGTTCTTTTTTTAATATTTTGAAATAATATGTCTAGGTTCAGTTTGCAACAAGTATCTATTAAAAACACATATCACTTTAATAATGTACTTATAATAAGGAAATAAAATGGAAATTAATGATAAAAGCTTAGATTTCATAACCTCAGACAGCCTGTCCTGTACACTGATTTGTCCCGTACTACGAAGTGAGGCAAATAACATCAGATAAAATATAGATGTGTGAGTGCTGTTTTCTAACAAAATAGCGTCCGATCAGCTTATCTGATAATAAATGTGTGTCGTATATACAGGTGAGCCAGGTTATTTGATTTAGGTCACCGTTGCTGCTCAGACAATGCGTCTGGCTTTGGAATTATTTATTTATAAAGTTTATGGCTAAAAGTCATACAGAAAATATCTATTATTTATTTTCCTGAACAATAAATTTAATGTTAAATTTCATGGACTTCCTTTATTTAAAGATACTATGTTATTTAAAAGAGAAGTATTATACAAGCAATATTCGTAAATGTATAATTGCGTTCTCAAAAAAGGCTCTAACGATTTCGATGAAATTTACAATATAGAGCTTTACGGCGGTCGAAAATTGACCTAGCTAGAGTCCAACTCTAAGAAAATTTGTTTTCTCTACGTTTTCACTCAAAACAAAACACAAACAAAACGTTGCACAAAACTTATAAACTCTGAACTCTACTCACAACGGACTTTACATTCTCAGTAGTACAGTAGCTAGAGCGTACATCTACCAAGCTGAAATATGCGGGTTTGGATCCTGCAATATGAATATTGAATATAAAAAAAAATATGGTCAGATTTTTTTTGTTATTTTTTTTGTATGACACCAACTAAAGCTCGGTCGCCCAGATGAAATACACATGTGAAATACCATATTATGCTGTAGTAATACTATAGTGTAACATGTAGATATTTCACAGCCCTCTCATTCTGATATTTTTATACCGATGGGGAGAAGCAAAACTAAAATGAACTGATGAAATGAAATAATGATGATTATTTTTGTAATTTTATTTGGATATTTTTTCTAGATACAGTGAAAACTGAATTCAAAAATTATGCTAGGTCAATGAAATGGCATGCCACATAAAATAAATGTTTTAAAATGTATCAAGAAATGTTGGTACACTATATGACTTTCGCCTAGTTACTAGAAAATCCATTAAATAACATTTAATTAACACCTAATTGAAAATCATGTACTCACTTTTTGACAATAAAGATGGAATGATTTTTAATCGGGCATGGGACACTAACTTTAATGGAGTTTCTTATGTAATTTTTTTAAATTTAATTCTTTCTTTTTATTGTAATAAAAATAAAGTATTAAATAAATTTAAAAATTTTATTATGGTTTTTTTGTGTGCAGCATGTAATTACATATAAATTATTCAATGACAATTATGTAGATAAGTATACTATATGTATAGTTTATATCGATGTCATTCAAATATTTGCTATACAATAAAGATTGAATGCGAATGATTAATTATTAGAGTCCACGATGTTAAAAAAATGAAATAGAATTAATATTTTCAGATTGAGTGTGATTTCCGAAACTTATCCACCAGAGCTTCCTGGAGATCTACGTACTTATTTTATGCAGGTTAATGATATAACAACTATTATATTATAATATCACATTAATAAATTACAGTAAAACTTCATTAGAATGCTTTTTGAGCGGATAGAACCAAAATTGTGGATATTGCAATATTGTAAAAGACAAGAAATAAATCAGTTGTCCTTATTCTATTCTCAAAAGTATGTTTCAGTGCACGATTTATGTTCCCAATTATGTATATGTAGTTACATACAGTTATAACCCCAATACGTTATTAATTCTGTATTGTAATATTAGATCATTCTACTTTAAGTGTCACCATTTTATTTTCGTGTATTTATGTATTGCGCAAATGATCCATGAAAAGTACAAACACGGTTCGACCACAAGTGAAAATGAACCAGGAGCAATTTAATGAATATTATCAACTAGGCTGGGAGCAAAAAGTAAAATCGAAGATGCTCATCGGTCTGTATGTATCAGTCATGTCGAGTGATTGTTATTGATCTTTTTACCCAACTTGGTATTCCTCATTCGTCTGCCAATAGGATATTGACCGAGAATCTAAGGCTGAACAATAAAATTATAGTATTGGTACCCCTTCACACACTCCCTCCACTCTGAACACAGATTACAGAGTACAGATGAAGTTTCGGCATGAAATGGTACATAATCACTAAAAAGGGCACCTATTGCTCTAAGAAACGGGTTGATTTTTATATTCCTCTTCAAAGACATCAGTCATGATCTTGAGTGAGACCCAACACCTCAGCGAAAAATTTACTTACCACGTGAAAAGCTAGATTAACAAAAGATTTTACCGATAATGATTACCGATGTCGGTAAACGATTGCTTTTTGGAGAACTTGTGATGGAAATATAACTACGGTTAACGACTCGAAAGCTATTTATGTCATTCTCGGAAGTAATATCACATAACCACATCATGAAACACGGTCTATAATTTTTCGTGATAACGCCAGATCACATACGTTTAAAACAGTTCAGCAACTGATTAAAAATAAAAGATAGAAATCATTCAGCCGCCATATTCTCTAGATTTGAATTCATGCGATTTCAATTATTTTGGCCATGTTAAAAAAAAATTGTCAGGTATTTGATACAGGAGTTCTGAATTAAATACTTGTAATTTAAATGATATTTAAGATTTGTCAGCGGTCTGGGAGCGTGTATTCAATAATGCAGGAGATTACTAATGAATACCTATATCAAGATTTGATAACATAATGGTTACGTTTGGAAAAAAATTATGACTACAGAAGTGAGATGATGATACTTCTCATTTTTTCTTTCTGTTCTGATTACCATCTACATTAATTTATTTTATTGATAAAAATAAAACAGTTAAAATGTTACTTCTAGGTATGTCAACTAAACCCTGGCTCAAGCTTTGGTTTCGGTGAGAACATGCGTGATAGGCGCATTGTGGCTTTAACTCCAGTGGACTGTATGCTGCTGCCAAAAATTTGGTTATTGCAACGCAACACAGCTAATATCTGGTCACGAATAGAACATTATCTTAAAAAAAAGGTTAGCAGAATTTGATCTAAAATTATGAAATCATTAAATGCATAATTAATGAAAGTAATGATATTATTATAAATCTACGCTGGTACTCGCTGGACACGCTACGTGTATGTAACTGTAACAACTGAATAAAAAGAAATGTGAATAATCGTGGAGCCTCTTTGTGCATTTTTTTGCCAATATAATGCCAAACACAGCTCCAATTTTAGTAGATCTATTTAAGGGGACGCAGTCATAAATAATAATTTAATCTAAAATAGACCTTGCCCTGTACAAACGTGCGCGCGCTAGCTTACGAAAAATACGAAAAAGCAGTTATTTTCGTTTATTTTAAAAACTTTAAAAAAATCCAACTGGCATTTTTATGTGTGTTCAAAAGTGTGATTAAACTATACAGAAAATTTATAAACATAAATCGGTTCCGTTACTCCGAAAAATGTAAATCTTTGTTTTAAAAGAGGTTTCTTTGATATTTTTTTTTCTTTAACAAAAGTTAACGTAACTGGCAAAATGAAATAAATAAATTAAATGCAGAATCAGGTTACCAAATATCATCTTTATACGTTTTGTATTTTTATTATTTGTATTCACTAAAAATGGAGATTCTACCTTCTTCTCTACCGTCAATGCGTCGCCTTTACCTGAGATCTAATATATAAAAATCAATGTTTGTTAGTTTGCTCGATTTTATGGGCTGTCATACCGTTGAACCGATTGCGTTGAAATTTGTATAGAGATAGCTTGAATCTTGGGAAGGAAATAGGCTATTTTAAAAATAAAAACGCGGACGAAGTCGCGGGCATCAGCTAGTTAAATATAATTTGTCCTCTATGCTTCCTAAACCATTCATCCGATCGTGATGATGCTTTGTCGAGTTGTTCGGCGTAATACGCCTGCGAAGCTTTCTGAACTTTTTAATTTAGTAAATAATATACTTAACAATAAAAAATAGTAGACATGTGGTAGAGCCATGCTGCTTTGCAGCACAGATTGGGCCAGCTCACCCGGTGAAATACCACCCTCTCACAGAATATCGGCGTGAAATAACAGTATCTATTGCTGTTGTGTTTCGTTCGGTGAGTGAGAGTACCGGTGGCCCATCCCGCCCCCCTTCCCCCCATTTCCCTCTTTCCCTAAAGGCCGGCAACGCACCCGTGATTCTCCGGATGTTGCAGGTGTCCATGGGCGGTGGTGATCACTTTCCACCAGGTGACTCGTTTGCTCGTTTACCCCCTCTTATATATATAAAAAAAAAGACTGCGAACGAAGTCGCGGGCAACAAGTAGTCTGTCTATTTATTACATAATAAATAGACAGACTGACCGGACTGTACAAATCTCTGCGACATAGTTTGTAAAAAGTATAGAACCAAGGACATGTCAAGGCTCGTTAAGACAGATGATGGACAGTTTAGTTCGTATTGTGCACTCATTATATTGTACTAGGATTATAGAATGATCAATTGGATTGAACATTGTGTATTGCGTATTAAGAATTGAAACCGGGAAAAGTCGGCCGCGTACTTTTGCATGCAACGGATAACCACTATCCGTTTTTTCATGTTATTCCCGAGGGAAAACAAGTTTCAATTCTTCTCTTACATTCCACGTGTATCGCGAAACTAATGCAGATAGCCATATTATTAGGTGTTCACAGTAAACTTATATGACCAACGAAGATGTAATTATTTTCTTCCAGTGATACTTGTATAGGTAACACTGTAAAATAAGCATGACTTTTTGTTCGTTTATTTACGTATTCGCAGATTCCAACAAAGAAGAAACTCTTTAAGGAATTTGTCGCAGAACGTCGATGGCAAGAGTTTAGAGACCAAATCGTCACCGACGTGGTGGCTGGTTCTAACACCGTTAACTATACTACTGTGCATGATGTACCTTATTCTATACGTATGGAAGAAATGCTTGATATATAGAACTTTAAAATTTACACTTACATATTATGTAAATTGTAACTTTAATGTTATTTTTATTTTATTTATTCTATTAGTAATTGTTTAATTATTGTTATTTTATTGCTTACTGATAATTTGTTAGTTATTATTTTAAATAAACTGTCACAAATAAGTAATATTCGATTTTAAAATACTTCGCTATTTATATTCTAATCTGAATAAATAATAGGACATAATTAACCTTTACAAAATTACGATCGTTACTAGTTTATGCTACGAGGATGGTTAAAGAAACTTTATTTCTTAAGTTATTGTGAAATAGTTTACGTAATGAGAGTCCGCTCTCGGCGCGCCTTGCACTCCCGGCTTGCGGCCCATATCACACAACTTACAAGCATACAACACAACGGGCCAGAGTGAAGACGCGGCAATTAATTTTCTTTATGTGTAATTGTATTCGTAAGCATTGGATCTAACGTGGTATTATCGTACCTTAATTGGTCCAGAGATGTCCTTCCTACCGAGCCATTATGATTACGAGGTTCTCCTTCTCACGTACATTACTATAATAATCCATCAAGCCGTTCCCCACCTGCTAACATAATAAGCACTGACTCCGTCTGTATGGAGCCACTAGTCATACACACCGCTTCCATCGGCGTGCTTTTAATTCCTTATTCCAAGGCCTTGCTAGTACCAGCCACACACACCGCCTCCGTCGGCGGATCAACATTTCAGATCAGTGGCTGACCACTTCCTACCAGATTATCATTTGCCTTATAAGACACATTCATTGGATCCGTCTGACATTATTCATCCTTAAAGCCGGCATTGACTAGTCATTTATCACGACGGAACGAGTCAGGTCCCAACAGAACATCATTAGCTGTACAGCATAGGTACTGCTCGTTGCTCAATCAGCGTACCTTATGTACTCCCCTCGATATAGATCAGACATTAATTTCATCATTGTACGATTTAAGCGCTTATATACTAGGACGCTTAGGCAAACATATTAATTAAACTATATTAAACACTTATATATGTTAGGTCACGTTAGTACTACAGGCAATGTAGGTACTTAGCTCAGAACGATTATTACTCTAAGATACTAGCTGTTACTGATGTTAGCAGGTCAGACGCCACACGATGATTTGAAAGTTAAAAGAATGCGCTAACTTCTTACCATAGACAACTTCATAGAAGTTGCCGGAAATCATCTTGTAATGTTGCTATGTAACAATATTAACATTTCGCGAGACGTCGCGACACCCGGGTTATAACGGATCCTCTCTTTTCATTGTTCGCGCATTCGAATAAGATTATTAATAAAATTAATCACTAGAGTATCTAACGTGATCGTGAGCTTATATACAAAAGCATAATAGATACGCAATCGTCATCCTGTATGATCCTGTATGATGCGTATCCATTATTCTATGATCGGAAAATGTACTTTTCGCGGTAGATTTAGCACCAATATACCAATTACATTACATAAATTCTCGTTTTGACAGCAGATATCGTGCGATATTTGGCTGTCACATGCTGATTGCAAGTTACGTAACAAGTGTGCTGAATTGTAGCACCCCGCATATTCTTAAGATGCTTATTATTGTTATGATTCTTCTCTCGTCAAAATCGTCCCACCGAGTTAGTTTTTTCGCTACCAGAATTCGAATTTACATACACAAAGATAGTGTTAGGAAGATGATAAAAAAATGTAGATAAAATGACTTGAAACGGTTTTTAGCGTCTAGATGAAAAACTTAAGCTCGCACCGCGTAAAAACAAGTTTAAATAATGAAAAGAAAGGCGTAGTAAACAGACAAAAGAATTTCAGAGGCGATCACCGGCAATTACAAGGAGAATGTAACCTGAAGCGCAGAACTTACACCAGCAGTAGAGAAGCAGCAGAACTTAATTATACCAGCAATTCTGCCAAAAATTGCAAAAAAGCGTGTTATTGTACTAAAACTAAATTTCATAATTATACCTGATATGACTCTCGTTCTAATCAATTTTAAGTATTTGAGGAGGCGGCCTACGCAAAATCTTCCTGTCTGTACATTATAGTGTGTATTATAGTATTATAGGGTCATTTTTCAGAATTTTGTGGTTGGTCGTTTGACCACAAAGTTGGTCCCGCCATTTTGTGACTTTCGGTTTTATTTATGGATATAGACTTTCACAAAGATATCCTAGAAAGATATTGATTTCAATTGATATGGCTTCGGTAATAAAAAGAGTAGCCGAGAAGTTGCGTCGTCAACATCACATTTCATTTCTATAGCTTAGGATTTATTTTTGTTAGATCATAATGACGGATAAACAAAATCCAGAATAAAATCAACCGAAAAATTCCGAAGAATGACCCATTAATACAGTCAATATTTAATTTTTTTTTTCTTTCTTCATGGCATGGCGTACAGATTAGCGCATTTGCCAGTATCATGTATTAATAAGTAGAATCGACATGAAGCACGTTCGAAGTAAATTCGTTTTTTCTTATCGTATAACTCCTCAAGTAAAGTGATAATAGGCTTTATTGGAGTTATAAAGTTAAAAATTTCTTGGAAGAGCGCGACAACCTCAGCTACAACATGTTTATTTAGACTTACTCCATTGTTTCACTTATACAGAACTTTAAAATGCAATATACTATCACTTTTGTACTGTAAAACTCCCAAAAATGTAAAAAATAGAAAATCTAAATAAAATAATAACCTCACTTCTCCCATTCCCGCCAAAAAGTCAATTTTTAATTTGTACCCTGCAGCAGGACAGCAGTTGTGATCCTTGTTTTTATATTATGAGGAAAGGCTTTATATGTATAAAGCCTTTCCTCATAATATAAAAACAAGGATGCTGCACAACTGCTGTCCAGGGATGTCCCTGTCTTGCTCGGGGGCAGCGATAACAGTATGTGGAATTTCTCCCGAATCTTGTCTAACACACAGCCAGGGCTGCGAATGGATACGCTTTCACACTGTTCTGCGGCCTGACAGCCGCAGTGTTATCCTGCCAACCCACACCTACACTGATCCAGCCACTGATCTACACTGCGAGCAGGAGTGTGTGGTGGTGTAGAGCGATCGGTACGATTCCGTACACCATTTTGTTTGTGTCGTTCGCAACGGTAGGGCATGCCGTGCGTTATAATAATAATAATAATGCGCCAGACAATATACACCAATCGTCTGATCTCAAACAAGGGTATTCGCTGTGCTATGAGAACCAGACGACAACTACTGCGGGGGGCATCTCCCAGTACACCTAGACCCGAGAAAATCTGGAAAAGTTCATTTTCTAATTTGACCCGACCGGGAATCAAACCCGGAACCTTCCGCGCTTGGGTTAACGTCTAAACCACTGCGCCATCTAGGTCGTCATTAGATCGTTAGGTCGTTAATCATATATTAAAATTGTAAAATCAAAGATTAGGTTGCAAAGTGAAAAATACACGTGTGGAGAAATTTTGAATTTATTTAGAGATCTATATAATATTATGCTGTTCATTCCTTGGTCTATGAAAGACCACGAAAATTAAAGAAAATACACATACAATGCCAGACGACATTGTCTACTTCAATAAATAAAAATATAACGTTCTAAAATATTAATTCATATTGATTTCCAAATTTTTGAGTTACGTTATGCAGAACAGAACAGTCAACGACAGCATTATTTTTTATACGCTTTTGAAACTGCAGTAATTTTGATATTCGTACTAGATTTTACGAAAGTATGATACGACGTGCCTTCATAATTTGTACGATAATGTAGAGCAAAATGTTCTGCGGCAGAAACTGGCAGAGACCTGCCACTGCTACCACTGGAAGCACTACATAATTGAGATACAAAACTGTTCTATACGAAGTTTGTACGAAGTTTCGCAGGCTGAAAAAGTCACGAAAAAACCAATGAATTGACATCTAGAATTTTTTTATTGTTTGTGGTTTTATGCATTTTTTAAATTTTTTTCATCTTGTAATTTTATATTCTCTTTGTCATTTATAATATTATTTACATTACATTGTGATCTTTACATTATATATTTAAGATTGTGATCTACATTTCGTTCTTATTTCATTTACGAAAATTTAGATATGGCTTCTCATGGTGGTAAAGCTGCAAAGAAAGAAATTGTATTGTTTAAAAATATTACAATCGATGTTTTATTTACAGAACACTGTAATATATGTCTACAACTAGATTTTTTCCTTAGGATCCCGAAGAATTATTGCGAAGAAAATTTCGCGCGAAATGTTTATTTCGTGCTCTTGGGCGTTTGGTCATGGCTAACACTTATTGGTTAATAGAAGGAATTGACCATTATGAAGGTTTGGAAGACGTGAAACGACGGGTAGAACAAGCAGTGCGCAGCAAAGCTAAAAAGAAGCAACTATTAAGCATAACTGTTAGATAATAGTTTCATTGTAACTTATCAGCTTCGTATTATACAGTCAATAAATCATTAGTTATTTTGGATATAGGACTCCGTTTTGCTTCTCCATACCAGTCACTGTCGAGTCCATATTATCCAGTTCTGATCACTGTTTCGCTGAATGTCTTCAATTCTGCTACTGAATTGGCGGTTTATTCATCTTTATACATATTATGTAGACTGGTGGTCTCCGTTCCTTATTTTTTTCAGCTATTCTCGTCCATTTAAAAGATGAGTTTCGCTTGATTATTTCTTGATTAATCATAGATTATGATGCTTTAACAGGTGCTTTACTGGTCTTACTTGAAATTCGTTTATAGTCATTTGTTTTTACTACTTATATCATAATTAAGTATCGTTATTTCTGTTCTCTATGAAAACACTATTGCATATGTCGTGATTAAGGTGGAACGGGATTGGGGCAAAGCGGCTTGATTACTCTCATATTATTTTATATCACAAGAGCAGAGAAAATGTTGGTTAAGATTTTGATCAACAAATAAATATGAAGTTGAGCGAAGAGAAGTGAAGAGAGTGTGATACTTTTAAATACGCTTTAAAACACGAACTACTAATGAAACTAGAAAAAGTCTGAAGTAAGCTTCATACTCATGAAAATTGACAAGAGAAAATGGACTTTAGAATCTGAATATGTCTCTTCTTTTAACCTTTAACCATTTGATTTCACTTTTTCGTCATCGACTTAAGTTTAACATTTGTTATGATAATCAGGCATTTTTCGATTATCATTATCTATTCTGAATCTCACGATAATCATTTTTATAGAATTTTAATAATTCTACCTGTTAGCGAGTTGCAAAAATCAGGTCTGCTAATTATTAGGATAGAGAGATTTTAAGTATATGATAGTATTCTGAGTCAGTTGTCGTTAAGTCAGCTTGGTCATTCGCCGTTATTATTAAAAGGCGATGACGGTTTGATTTCACATTAATACATATTTACGACGAAATATTTAAATAGTTAAGATAGGTAATTATTTTCATATTTTTAATATACAAATTAATATTGATACTGTTAATTTTTAGGATAAAGCTCTTTTGAATAAACCTGCATATGAACGAACGGAGCGGGAAAAACAATATTTGTATCGTATTATCGGTGGACTCAAATGTTTTAAACGTTATCCTAATGTATGTATTGTTGAAATACTTGTTTCAATCATTCTTCTTCATGTCTATATTTTATCCACTGAAGATCGTTAAACTTTTGTTATCAGAATGTTAAGAGGAGGCTCGCTGCAGTTACGTATTTTAAGTATTATGGTCCTGGACGCACTATTGTGCGGCAACACCACGAAGCCCACGCTCTTTATTTTATAGTTAGTGGAGATGTTGCAGTTAGTCAGATGATATTAGACGAGTTGCTACAACAATATGTCTCTGTGGAAATTGGCACCATGCATCCAGGCGACCTGTTTGGAGAAGTATCTTTATTACACAACATACCGCGAACTGCTACGGTGGTTACTACCGGTTAGGTTTAATCCATTTCTTAATCTAAGTGTTACTTACATCAAAGTATTCGTATCTTAGCAACCATTATTATCGATTCTATAGTTTTGTCTTTATACCTAAATGTTCGTAGTTAGGAGGTCATAAGTATAGCATAAATTGTAAGCAGATGTAGCGTGTGACAAAGAAAGTGTCCTTCTTGTATATTGGTTTTTAGGTCATTGCGAATTACTGACTTTGATGAAAGAAGATTTTAAAAATGTCCTCCAAGTATCTGTACAGAAGCAATGGGATGAAGTACGGAAGGCTATGTCTGCTTTTACTTATTTTGATGGCCTTGATGAGGTAAAAATTTTTTACGATTTATTCTACGTGTTTTGTTTTTAAGTGTCCAAAGTTTAAACTACCTTGTGCTTGTCACAGGTCGCGAGACGTGAAGGCTGTATAATGGCTAAGATGAAATCATACGCACCAAATGAAACTCTACTTGGGGATGGTGTTGGCGTTCCGAATTTTGTTTATTTCATACTGTCGGGTCGTTGTCAAATGATTGAATCCCTACAAGTAGTTACTACTAAGCATTTAGGACGTAGTTACTATCAACTATATGATCCTTATGTGCGTGATGATTTGGTTGTCTTATATCTTGAATAATTATTAACAATGTGTGACTAATGACTTTATGTTTGAAGGTTCCTAAAGTAGAAATCGAACAAGATCTTGACACAAAATATTTCGACGCTTACAACAAAGACAGTCGCATATCCACTGCGCCTGGAGTAAAGGAAGAGCCTAGTCAAATTGAACAAGAAACAAATGCAGTAAACGCAGACCTATCGTCCGACAATGAACTTGTTAATGATGGTCTTAAGACACTCCCCAGTGCTTTCAAACAGGAGAGGGTATCCATCTCAACAAAACGTGACAGCAATGTGCAGATAATTGAAAATGAAGAACAGAGATTGAGCATTGTTAGCAGTACAAGTCGGAAGTCACAGTCCCAAATTTTAATGCAGCCATCACAACACCGTAGCTCACTCAGGTTACATTCTCCTAGTAATATTTACTTATATACATAATATTTCATTTCCAACATCTGCTCTTAGTTGCAGGAGATATTACCAAGAAACGAGCAGTTTGTATCATATAGCATAAATTATAGAAAGATTATGAGATACACACATATGTATCTTCACGCTGTATTCCTAACGGGGTATAGTCAGAGGGGACGGAGTACCAAGCGTCACAGTCCTTACATACTTCTTTCGCTTCCTCAAATTTCATAATTCTCTTCACACATTTTCCCTTAGCTGTGTGAGTGCTTTTGACAATATTATAAGATGATTTCTGTAAATTTAGTTTTCGTTCTCAAATTAAAAAGGTTTGACACATCATTTAAAAATGTTCTGTAGTAAGTTTTTAGTAAGATTAACTAAAGATTAATTAAATATTCTTCAGTAAGATTAACGACGATGCATAAAAATATTTGTTTTTAGGGCGTCGGATATATGTATATGTATGTATAAAAACTTTAATTGAATATGTAAAGACCGAGAAGCTTGGCGCTCCGTTCTCTCTGAATATTTCGTTAGGGATACAGCGTGAAGATATGTGTGCATGCAATCAGAGATCGGAATTTAGGGAGCATAAATATCTAAATTCCATTTGCGGAATGATATAGAGTTGCTAAAACGGGTCCCTAAAGCTGATTTACGAGGGCCCCAGTTTGATTGGAGAATGGAATGGAGTGGATTAGAACATCATTTATTTCTCTCAAAGTGTGGTACATACATTTGGTCAAATTATTAAAAATCACAAAAGGCTCTCACAAGTTACCATAATCTAGCATGTAAAATTTTATTCTTACACACATAAAACGGCGCTGTAGCACCGCAACGCAACGCGTGAATTTATATGAAGAAAAAACGTTCATATAAATTCACGCGTAAAAATCGATTCGATCGATTTTTGTGCCTCGTCATCGCAACGCTTTTGTGTGTGTGAACAAAACAGAAGAACCTGTATTGAAAGTGTTGCACAAAGAATTTTTTCCGGGATTTGGCTGTATTGGCACCACTCAGGGTAAATCTTACTATTAGCTAAATAGCGTTGTCTCTTTCTTGAACAAGGACTGCGCTGTACTTTGTAGACATAAAATATTGCTGATATTGCGTGCTATTTATTTTATGAATAAGACAAGATCGTAAAAATACATCAGATACTTTTATTAGTTGCTAAAATGGGTGCCTAAAACGGATTTACGAGGGCTCCAATTTAATTTCTAGATATTGTAAATATGATGTTGTCAATAGATTCTGTTAAATATACTATTTTATTATAATAATATTAAATATACTAGTTTCTATAGAAACTGTCTTTATATATTTTTATTATACAAAAAGCGCATGTCAAATGTATTGCTTTTACTCCAATCAAACGACGGTTGAAATTCGTCGAAATTTCGCCGATGAGGCTAAAGGTTTGATATGATATTCATAAGAAATTAGAAATATCTTAAAAATGTCATAAAATCGTAAAAGTTTATTTTTTAATTGTTTTGTAATCGCTTTACAAAAAGTTATATTAATTTCTTTTTCTATAAATAGAAGTTTTATATTATGGTTAAAAAAAGATTTTGTAATTTTACATTTCAATCCACCGTTTTCATGCCTATTTTATTGGCATTTGTCTTGTTATTTTTATTTTTATTTAATTTTTTGTAAACTAAAAGAGGAATATTTTCTGAACCATTGTACTTAAGCAGATAAAATCAAATTTATCTTTATGTAGTTCAGTCAAATAAGGGTTGAAATTAAATTTCCAGACAGACGCAGATGTCTGAACATTCAAGGTACCTAGTATTTGTAAATATTTTCCTAACATGTACATTTGTTAACGTCCTAACTTCGCGAATTCGCTTGAAGAAGAAAAAGAAAAGTGAAAAAAACACGTTTTTTTTAAGTAAGTCAAAACGGTATGTACTTAAGGACGTTAGAGTATTAAATTTTTTTATCGAAAATTCAGCCTTATTGTCGAATTTTAAATAACAACCGTTATTTGATTGGATTGTTTTGAGTAACGGCGTTGGCATTGCTATAAAGTTTTTCAGGAACTTATTCAATTAACAGAAAAACTTTTAAACGCTCATTGAAAAATCATATAATTAAATCGACGATTTCATACTTAATCTGGAAATAATGTCAGCACATAATTAGGTATATTTACCGGCTCTCTGGGTATTTTATTTTAATACTTAACAGGTATGTATCATGGTGTAAAATGATGTTTAATAAATGATATCTGATCAAGTTTCTTGCTAATCTTTGTACTGTAGGTTTTTTCCGAACTGTTGCAGACTGGGTTTACTTGAATAAATAAATTTAAATTCGATATCGAACAAGGAATCCTATAACTGTTTTATAATTAGCCATTTTAATTGACTTACGCGAGATAATGGATGTACTTACATATCTTGAAGACATACAAATCAGCCATGGAACATTTTATCCATACTTAATATTATAGAGAGAGTGGATTTTGTAAGTTTGTTTATATGTGAAGGGTTATCTCCGGAACCACTGCGCCTATTTGAAAAATTCTTTTACCATTTGAAAGGTACATTATTCCAGACACAGACTACATATTATGTATTCAACCAGGGCAAAGTCGGGACGGGCCGTTAGCTCTAAATAGTGTGCGAAACACGAAGAAGACTTAAAAATGAATTAGTTATTGGTAGGTATGTACTTATTCAAGTATTTTATAAAATGTTATTTTGTATTTACAGACTGAGCCTCTTGACGGAAACTGTTCCATCAGAAATCCCACCTGAAAACCTTTGCACTTATTTCATGCAGGTTCTATTTTTTATCTAGTTCTTATTTAACTCTAGCCTATATTTTTGAAAAAAAATCTGATTCTTCTACAAATCTTGATTTGTAATTAATGTTTTCGATTTTTAATAAATTACGTTCACACTTTTATATACAAATGAAAAGAGTTGTTTCCTTTATAGGTATGTCAACTGAACTCTGGGTCCAGTTTTGGTTTCGGTGAGAACATGCGTGATCGGCGCATTGTGGCTTTGACACCAGTGAACTGTATGCTGCTGCCAAAGACGTGGTTGTTGCAACGCAACACAGCTAATATCTGGACACGAATAGAACATTACCTTGAGAAAAAGGTTCGTAATATTTTGGTTTTAGCAAAAATAGGTCCTTATATTATAATAAATAGCGAATTGGTATTTTTATCGGATTAAAGTTTTAATGTATTCATTAGGTATTATTATTATTATTGTTATTATTAAAGTTAGTCACGTACAATGTTATGAAAAAGTTACTATTAATTGAAATTTAAAGAAATCAAAATCTTCAAATATGATTGATGTGACCTAAAAATCACTACTTATTTTACGCAGAATATTTAATGTATGTAATTACATATGAATGCTTTCATTTGCAGATTCCGACGAAAAGGAAATTGTTTAAGAATTTCGTTGCGGAACGTCGATGGCAAGAGTTCAAAGACCAGACCGTCGGCGATGTAGTAGCTCGCTCTAACACTTTAAACTTTACGACCATACACGACGTACCCTACTCTATACGAATGGAAGAAATGTTTGATCCATAAATGTTATTTATATTATATTTTTTTATTTATTACACAATTTTCAATATTTATCGTTTTGAATATAATTTTTTTTTGTAATTATTTATTTGAGATCTTATACTTAGGTGTCTGTAATTAAAAAAAATAAGTAAACAACACATTTGTTTTTTTTGTTTTAATGTGACGGGGTTCAAAAGTGCTTAGACTAGGGTAAACTCGCATAAATATGTGATTCACCTAATTCTGTGATAAGATGTTTCGAAGCTTTTATCAAATAACAGAAAAAAAATTACTATTTTACATTCAATCTCGATAGCGCATAAAAATTACTTTCTGTGTGTGAAAGTTTGGTTAAAATTGAGCGAGCAGGATAGTAACAATTATCTATTTTGTTATTCTTAGCGCCATTTTTGTTTCTAGTCGGCATCGTGAAACTGCGCTCTAATAATTAATTCATTTAAAATATAAAATGGTAGTTAAACATTACAATATTGGCACGATCAATTACTTAAACTATTTACTAGTTGCGACTAAAATTAGTTTCCGTTATTTTATATAATATTCGGACAATAACTTGTTTAGTTCACCCAAAAAGTTATGATTTTTATGTTTTGAGTGCGAAACAGTATCACCGAGTTAACTGAAGTAAGTGTGATGTTCATGCGATTCTACTTTTTATAATCATTGTTATTAAAAATAACCGTGAAATTCATGTTATAAAAAAATATTAAAGTAAAACAAATGAAATAGCAGCACTTTTCAAACATTTTAAATATTAAGAGTTCATTTTATTATCACAGAATTAAATGAGTCACACTTTTTTTGAGAAGAAATAGCAGTGGTTACAAAACTATAAAATAAAGTTAACTTCGGATCTGACATGATTTGATTTTCATTTTCTGACACCGGTTTATAAAGAAAGTTTTTCACAAGCAGGGTTTAGAAAAGTTAGTATGTATCCACTAAATAAAAACGCTGTATACAGCTCAGGAGCTATTGCACCTTCCAAATTATCAGACTAATTTGTTCCTGCAGAACAATTGTCATTGGAAGACATATTGATTCAATTACATAAATACATATTAATACAAATATAAAATATATAACATGTACATATATAATATAAGTAATTATAAGATACAAATATTACAAAATAACAAAAACGTAAACATTATTTGTTCTTAATTTATTATGGAAATAATTATTTGATTTACTTATTTATAATAAAAGCTAATTCTGTGACAAAAAAATAAACACTAATTTTGTTATATCATAATTACAATAGCGGTATCACCGAATTACAGCGTTAGTCACAGAATTATCCAAGTCAGCCTGTTATCAATAAACACACGTTAGTCTAAGTTTACTAAGTTTAAATTAAGATCTATAATGCTAATAGGATAAACAAAAATCTGATTAGTGTTCCTACTTAAAATAAAATAATTTGATTTTGATTAACAAGGTTTTCCTTCAATATTTTATTTTGTCACAGAATTGAATGAGTTTACCCTAGATGTGAGAAAAGGGGGTATAGGTATGGCTGTGTTTTCTCGGCTTGGCGAGCCACTGACGCAGCCCACGAGTAACCGTTAATATTGCAGTTTTATTATATTTGCATCGTAAATAGTTCCTACATACTTTACAATAGCTAAATACGATGTATTTATATGTATATAGCTGAACTGAAAGGAAAACGTCTCAAGCGAAGACCTCACACTAGATGGAAAGACGAAATTATAAAAATAGCTGGTCCATGCTGGTCACAAGCAGCTCAAGACAGAGACTTATGGAATTCTTTGGAGGAGGCCTTCACCTTCACTTGAGGAGGTGTTCTTGTACATTAAATAAAGCATGTTGAAATGTATAGTCAAACTAAGCTCATATTGGAAAAAAAAATACATCAAAAATGAATTGCATGTAAACATTGTACGCTAATTTTTTTTCTTTTTCGCTTAATTTTATAATTTTTACATTACAAGAAATAAAAGGCTTTTTTATTTTAATTTTATTTAATCTTAGCTGAATTAAAATAGTCCGCGACGCTATCAGAAGTGTTCCTTTACCTTTTACTGAAGGCAAGGAATGTTCAATAGGTATACTACTCAGTATTTTCTATATTTGGTTATACATGGCCAACTTGTCGTCACTAGCATCACTAGCTTTCTAATCTAATGAAATCTTACGACGAAGGTAGTGAGTAGTGAGCAATAAAGTTTACATAAATATATTATCTAAATGCCTGTAATATATTATTGTTATTATCCAGAGGTTGTAGCAGTCATATTGAGTCTCCACCGACAGGGAGAACAATAACTTATAATATTTATAGATGCACTAATTACTTAAAAGATAAATTAACTTTTAACTTCTGTTACCTAGAAAAATAAAGCATTCCTTGGTTAACCTAATTGTTTACAAACAACATTCACTATGACAGACGGACATGGACTACGTAGACCAGTTGAGCTTTCTTAAATCACGTTTGAAGCATTGACCGTAAGCTTTTCAGCAGGAATAAATTTGTCATAAATATAGTATCTTTGAGTATTGAGTGATATTAATGTAAAAATAACAAACTACGAATTATCTAGACCTCCTTTAGTAATATCATTGTTAATAATTTAATAAAGATTAATAAAGAACTTTCTTCAACATTCTAGAACACGCACACGGCTTCGATGACAAATGTACCGTTGGTCTAGATTATCTATACTTCGAAATATGGATGGATGGACGAAGTATGGATGTAAAGATATGTTCGATAAACATATCGATAGACTCTACATATGTAGCCTTTGCTTTCTGATGAAATAAACTCTAAATTAATGAAATATTAGGTCTCTAGTTCATAAACTTATTAGTACGAAAGAATACTAATAAAACTATAGTTGACATAAACGTCATACACTTAGAAAGAATTAATGAATTTTATCGACTCGCTAGGTAGGTGTAATTTTAGATAGAGTTTGTCAACCACTGTCTCTGCACTAGTTGTTGCAGGAGTAGGAGCATAGGTGACCTTCGTCGTGGGGTATAAAAGTTGTCTCGTATCCGACAGCTTCCTTTTTCTTTTCTCTCTGCTGTGGGACAAGCTGCCTCATCAAAGTCTCATGAAGAAACTTAAAGTTAGGCCACATGTCGCCTAGGATAGTCTTAGCTGTATTTGTTTGCGAGTAGAAACCACAATTAGATTAAATGAGTTAAGTTAATAATATGTTAAAGTAGTTGAGGTAATCTCATGGCGGATCCCATGAGTTCAAAGGACACCTATAGAAACCAGGTGGACCTCCTGTCCCTATACGTAATTAATACTTTGGAATAGTAGTAAAATCTATTCAACATTCATCTAAACTTCAATATGAACTAATCAAAATAGTTCTTAAATGTTTTGGTGCACTACTCTGACTATCGAGAAGTCTAAGTCTTCTTCACTTGGGTGCTATATCGCGTGGCCAGGCCGCAGTTCCTATTAAAGGGGAATCTTTAAGGGGCGGGGCATGTGGATGCTGTGATGCTAGTATATGTTCGACAAAGGGGAAGACTGAGGAGTAGGTGCAGTTGGTGGATGACCAACTCCTTCTTTAGATTGATCAGTGGTAGAACTGATAACACTGCTCTACTTGTAACTAATAAATGATTCTCTGTTAGATATTAGCTCCACATAAATGTATTGTGTATCTAATATATATTTTTCTCTGTGAAATAAAATACTGAATAATAAGGTATAAAATGTACTTGGGTTTATGTATCTGTAACACTAAGAATTTAAATGCAGTAGATAAACAAGGTAATGGTGTCTAAGTCTTTATAACTAGGTATACTTCTCTTTAATTTAAGATAACATAAATAAATTATGTTGTTGTAACTATAACAAGTAATATCTGAGCTTAATACTTGTAAAACTTTAATACTAATAAATTATTCTGTAAACTAATTAATATCTAAGTGCTGTTAGATAATAGATGTTCTTATTTAATATATATGATAATAAACAGGATAATGTTGTTTAACCATAGCATTTAATCTTTTAAATTGTTATTAACTTTTATAATAAATACATAGAGAACTGATTGAATCCACTATAGAGATTGTTATAAGAAATAAATGTTGTTTCTTCGTGTGATGTTTTTCTGTTGTCTAATTAATTAACTTTCTATAAATATCCCATTAGATGTCGATTGCAGAGGTGTACTAGGCGCCCTTAAACAAATTAGGTACACCACTCTCCAGGTGACAGTAATAATAACATCATCAATTACTCAACCCACACCTCACTCTGCCGGCCTGAGCAAGCCACGTTGCAAGGTACAAACGAAATGTGAGGTTTGGGTAAATGTAAAAAGGTCTAGAACAAGTGAATGAAATTGTGTATCTGGGGAGTGTATTTTCGAGGGATGGAAGATGTGAGTTGGATGTGGAGAGACGGATAGTTGCTGGCAATAAAGCGAACGGTGCTCTGTCCGCATTAGTAGATAGTGTGAATATATCTAACATGGCCAAAATGGCCACCCACAATACGGTGTTGGTGTCAACTTTATTGTACGGTAGTAAGGCCTGGATATGGCCGAAATCGAGTGAAAGTATGATAAATGCAGTAGAAATGCGATCTCTTAGAAAGATGTGCGGTGTCACTCTTGCGGACAGGATAAGCAATGAAGAGATACGCAGTATGACAAGATCGCACGACAGTGTTATTGTAAAAATGAAGAAAGAAATGTTTAGATGGTTCGGGCACATAGAAATATTGAGTGATGAAAGACTGACGAAGAAAATATACATAGCGAAAGTGAGTGGTAAAAGAAGCCAAGGAAGACCAAGGCTGACTTATGAAGATCAAATAGCCAGTGTTAGCGGATGGAAATGTCAAAAGCTGTCGCATATGTAATTACATATGAATGCTTTCATTTGCAGATTCCGACGAAAAGGAAATTGTTTAAGAATTTCGTTGCGGAACGTCGATGGCAAGAGTTCAAAGACCAGACCGTCGGCGATGTAGTAGCTCGCTCTAACACTTTAAACTTTACGACCATACACGACGTACCCTACTCTATACGAATGGAAGAAATGTTTGATCCATAAATGTTATTTATATTATATTTTTTTATTTATTACACAATTTTGAATATTTATCGTTTTGAATATAATTTTTTTTGTAATTATTTATTGGAGATCTTACTTAGGTATCTGTAATTAAAAAAGATAAGTAAACAACACATTTGTTTTTTTTGTTCTGGCGAAAATGTCTGAGGAGAATGATGAGATTCGAGGAAGCGAAAGAAGTATGTAAGAACCGCGACGCTTCTCCGTCTCCGTCCTCTCTGACTATCCCGTTAGGGATACAGAGTGAAGATATGTATTTATGTATGTATGTATGTTATTCCAAAGCGTACTTAAAAATATTGGTGTATGATCACAACTGCCAACTAACCGGTGAATGTCCGTTATAATGACTATTCTGTTCAACAGCAGTGAATGTTATCAATATCATACATAGATATAAAATGAAGCTACAAATTGTTATCGTTCCGTATAATAAACATAATAAATAAATATCATTTCAAACATAATCATAAATAAGTAGGAAAAGTTTACGAATCAAAATGAGGAATACAATTAGCAATACCTACTAGAAACTAGATAATCAATAACGTAGGTACGTTATTGATTATTATCTTATCTTATATAAGTTCATTATTATATAGCTATATCTAAGATTCCTGGAATCGTCTTCGTGTTTATTAACAAACAGCACTTAAGATTAAGAAAACTTTTTAGCGGGAACGGGAGAAGTACGATTGTCATTTTATTTATATTTTCTATTTTTTACATTTTTTTGAGTTTTAAAGTACAAAAGTGATAGTGTATTGTGTTTTAAAGATCTGTGTAAGTGAAAAGAATGGAGTAGGTCTAAATAAACATGTTTAGCCGAAGTTTTCGCGCTCTTCCAAGAAGTCCTGTAAAACTTCAGTAAAGTCTACTATCACTTTCCTGGAGAAACTTTAACGTTTTAGATAACGATTCTACACTATTACAATACTTGACATTGACAAATGCACTAATCTGTGCGCTATACCATGATGAAAGATAAAAAAAAGATTAAGGAAAAAAAAATATAAAATATACCATCGAAATTGATGATTGTCGACATACACTGGTACATCTTAACATTCACTAATATCAGACATTCACGGTAATATATTGTTACGAGCTGAGGGTAATAAAATGCCGGTTAAGGGTGCAAAGAGTTTATTTTTCTTCGTACAAGTAGATGTCAAGAACACGCGAACTTAATTACGGCGGTTCCTAATCTTCGTAGTCGCCCTCGTAGTAGTTACTCGCGTAGTAGTCACAGAAGGTACACACTTCACTCAATAACAACGTTTCCGAATCGCAGTTCTTCTATCCAAGGTCGTTGCAGTAGTCGTCGTAGTGGTCTATGTAATTCGCCTTGATGTCGCCTCGATGTATCGCTTCGATCGATAGTTGAGAAATACTGACTCGGCGGCGGACACGGAGCTCTATTTATAGTCGGCTAAAACGAGGGTGGAACTTTCTAGTGAATTACGCTCGCTAACAGTAATTCGACATTGTTCTCGACGCCGCCTGTTTGCATGAGTCATAGGTACATGACACGTCATCGCTCGGGAATATTCGAGGTGCAACTTAGTTCTTCTTTCTTAATTTGACTTATACCATTCGATAGTAGGCCTTAAACCTAGCAATGCGTTTTTAGGTCATAACTCGATAAAGCCTAGGTCTCGAGATATAAGCACTAAAAGTTATGTTTCGAGCTCCATTAAAAATCGACCTTATTCCTTACGCATAAGGTCCAACCGTAACAATATGTACGTACAATTGTACATACATGTGTATAGATTTCGTAAAATATATGCATACATACATATCTTCACGATGTATTCCTAACGGGGTAGTCGACGACGAGAGGACGGAGCGTCAAGCGTCGAGAGGACATTTTATAAAGCAGTCGTAAAAAGTGGAGAAATCAAGAAATGCACTGTATCTCGTCATTTTGATGCAAATAATCGTTGAGAAGACCATTTAGATTACGAAATTAGATAAATGATGTGTAAGGTCAAGCGGGGGACACAGTGAAACGAAAAAGTGTTTTTGAATATTAGAAATTTTTTTTTATTAAATGACGATAATTTTTGTTCTTATGCATTAAGCAGTCTTTGCTTTACGAGATGGTAATTAAATATCAAAGGAACTACGTTATAGATCACAGCTGTTTGAATTTTCCAGAAACAATTTTTTTGTTACACTATGCCCCAGGATTGGGGTACAATAACACCCATAGAGGCACACTGAAACAATTGGAGTATAATGTAACATCGCTATAAGTCTCGATAGAATGAACAAAATTAAGTAAACCTGTATGTTTTTAGGATTCCCGTTTTGAGGAAAATACTCGTAGAAAACAGTTCTTCGATGTTTAATCTTTGTCGTCCTTTAAAAGACTGCGAACTATGTAATTTCGATATCATGTTTTGCAGCAACTGAGAATCTGGAAGAGAAGAACAAAATTATCTTATTCGTGACTTTTTCTGAGGTATATGATATCATATTCATCTGTTGTTTCATCAATGTCAGATGCCTTTCAATGCCTTTGAAATATTTTGCATAACAAAGGTACATCAGTGGACCTTAATGATGAAACAATTGAATTGAATCTTTTGAATCGTCTGTCGAGTCCGTAAACAAGACTTTCGACACATTTTTTCTGTTGCTTGAGCTTCTTAGTAACTGTGTCTTACAATTTAGTTTGTTGCTCAATTTCTAGTTTAATTGAGGTATCTATCGCATTGCAAGTCCTTGCTCTTTTCCTTGCTGTTGCCGAAACAACTCTAGTCTAAGTCTTTGGATAATCTCGGCATTCCATTGGACTTTCCAATACATTTTCATCAATCATTGTTGTACCTTAATCTCATTCAACATGGGCCGGGTCATGTCGGGTCAGTATAATGTCTAATGTCACCGTTCTAGTTGTAATATTAGTAATTTGGCTGTTTGATCCAATTAACTTGTACAAGATTCTGGTGGAATAAGGCGATTGGTCACCTCATTCGACGTGTAACCATCGTCAGAAAATATATTCCTGTCCTGTGTAGGCCAGAACAGAAAAAATACATCCGATATAGGATGTATGATGTAATATTGTTATTGAAAAACAAAATTATATAATGCAATACAGCAGTACGAACAACTGTAACTATAAGCATGGGGAACAGTGAAACATGTTACAGTGTACCCCGGTGAACTGTGCTCCAATGTCACCTCTCACATTATAAAATAGAAATTAAAATATAAGGTTATATGTATTTACCGGTGAATGGCTCTGCGATTCAAATTGTCTATTAAACAAGTAATTATAAAAGATAACATCAATCTTGAAGTCAGGGACCTTTTATCCTATGGCTATGCGTCGATTGTGGTGACCGCCTTTGCGTCTATGCGTGCCTATATAGGTCCCACAGTGGTAATACCCGTACTGACCAAATTTTCGAGTGCGTCAAAACGGCGACAGATTCTCTCCTCCAACGGATCCTTTTTGTCGAAATTGTGTTTTAGGGTGACTTTAAACCCCACCACATCGAATGGCTTGGATCGCGTACAACTGACCATGCGGGAAGGTACGTTAATGACTTCCCTTTTGCCTATGGTTTATTCCAACTGGTCACCGCGCCCACGCGGATTCCAGATATGGATGACCACTCACCCTCTTTACTGGATCTCCTGTTGACCTCGCACCCTGACGGCTATCAAGTCCATGTTGATGCACCGCTAGGCTCTACAGACCATTGTTTGATTCAGAGCACCGTGCCTCTCTCTAGAATTTTGAAATCGCAAACTGCGGCTAGTCGTCGGGTCTGGTATTATAGGTCAGCGGACTGGGACGGAATGCGGAGTTTATTTGTATCCTACCCATGGGGGCGAGTTTGCTTTTCGCTGGATGATCCTGACCTTTTAAAAGGTAATTTTAAAAGGATCGCCCAGATCCGTCCAACTACAGGCACATTGCCATTATCTCTTTACTTTGCAAAATAATGGAATACATTATAAACTGCCAGCTCCTCGGGTACCCAAAGAAGCACCAGCTGATTAGTGATCGCCAGTACAGTTTCCGCCGTGGTCGCTCAGCTAGTAATCTTTAAGTCTAGCTTTCGCATCGCTGGGCAAAAGCAGTCGAGAGTAAGGGTGAAGCCTTGGCAGTAAGTCTGGACATAGCGAAAGCGTTTGATAGGGTGTGGCGCGGGTCTCTACATTCCAAGCTTTCATTTTACGGGCTTCCCGAGAAGTTATACACGTGGGTTGCCTGCTTCTTCTGTGGGCGTAGCATAAAAGTCATAATAGACTATTTATGCTCTGACTTGAAACCCGTCAACGTTGGTGTCCCGCAGGGGTGTGTGTTATTTCCTACTCTTATTCTTCTGCATGTCAATGAAGTGCTGCATAACAACAGTAATGCTCATTGTTATACGGATAACAGTACTGGGAATGCACTTTATACCGGACGTGCTAATATTTCTTTGGAAAACGTTATTGAGAACCGGAACAAACTTGTGATTGATATTGTGAACATGTTAGGTCATGTCTCAAATTGGGGCAAACTAAACTTAGTCCACAATTCAATCGCTCTAAGGCACAAGATTGCACGTTACTCATAAGAAGACGTCCCATCATTGTATCCCGTCAGTTTTGAAGGTACTCTCCTCGATACCAAGCGGACTATTGGAGTTCTAGGCGTCGATATCTCGAACGACGTTCAGTTTTGTGGTCACTTGGAGGGTAAAGCTAAATTATTTTCGAAAAATCTGGGTGTGCTCAATAGAGCAGGACAGTATTTCACCCCGACCCACCGCCTACAACTTTACAAGGCACAGGTTAGGCCTCGCATGGAATACTGTTCCCATCTCTGGGCTGGAGCGTCCCGGTATCAATTCCTTCCTTTCGACCGTATACAATGTGGAGCGATTCGGGTTATCGGCGATCCGGTACTCTCTGATCGGCTCGACTCTCTGGCCCTGAGGTGGGATGTTGCGTCTCTCAGCATATTTTACCGCGTTTATCATGGGGAATGTTCGGTGGAATTGAACTGCCCGCTGTTGAATTCCATTACTGTACGTCACGCGATCGACTGCCCTTCTATCACCATCACCTTCATAGACGGCGATCTACAACTATGCGTTTTTTACTACGTTTTCTATCACGTACGGCAATTTTATGGAACCAGCTTATAGCGGCGGTATTCCCGGACAGTGACGACTTGGGGACCTTCAAGGAACGAGCCTACTCTTTCCTCAACGCACTCGTGATTCTCCAGACGTCGAAGTAAGAAATAAAATATCTACAGAAGGTAGAGTCGAGCTAGCGAAAAGTAAATAACTAAATACTAATTGTTGTGATCAAGTTTTTGTTCCTTTTAAGATTAACAATATTACTACCGCATTGACAAATTAAGTGTTATTTAAAAATAGGTATAAATAATTTATCGGTTCACAAGGAAACGGAGTTGGATGCTGAGTCTGCAGAGAAAATTCTTAGTATTTCATATTATTCCATGTATTTTATACATATGTTCAATATCGAAATGATGCAATATATTGTTAATATTTTTGGAAGCGACTCTTTCAAAATCCGTGTTAGTAAAGTGAATAAACTTAATAATATTACTTTTTATTAAATATTATATTTTCATTTGTATTCATAAGTTCGTTTCGTGGCTTGCTATAATCAATATCTTATGTCATTACGTTATTTCAACCAAGTCCGACTAATAATAAGATGTGAAGTTTTACGAAATCACACGTTTTGGAATGATTTATGTTAATGTAGATAAGATATAAATAAAGATGACAAATAAAATCAAAGGAGTTTGGATAGTTAAAAAGCTCTAAGTAACGTTAATGTTGTTCTAAACCAGTACCTATGCAAGCATAGTTCATATTAAAAAAAGTCATAAATATCATGCAATCTTGTAACTTTTGAGATTGTATTAAAGAAATATAAAATACATCAACACATATTCACTCATTCTTGTTATGTGCCCGAACCATTAAAGCATTCCTTTCTTCATTTTTACGATAACACTGTCGTCCAACCGTGTCATTCTGCGTATAATGAAGAAGCAAATGAAGGAAATATTCGGTTTTCAATTCAATTGGCATTAATTTATGGATTATAATGTACTATACATAAAAATGAATGTTTCTTTGTATGTTTGTCCTCTATGCGTTCTTAAACTATTTGTCCGATTGTGATGAAACTTTGTTGAGTTTACTTAGTAACACTGAGTTAATACCTATTTTACCACTACCATAGACAAATCATGATAATAATTTTCTTCGCAGTATTACTAGTGGGTTATTTGCAAAACGATTGTTATCCATATACGGTTGTAGGCTGCTTAATTTTGCGAATAAAACGCATGGGGGCGGAGGCCGCTATTAGGGCGCAGCGCAGGTGGCATTTTTGGTTAAGCAACTTATGAAGAAAAAAGTGTTTTGCGTTCAGTTACATTTATAAATGAGAGCGATGATGACCGAATCTTTCAAATTAAACCAATTTTTTGTATCGCTAGAAGTAATTGTAAAGGTTTAAAATGATTCAACTTTTTTAATTTAATTTTTTTATCAGATAACTACTACTTACAAACGACATATATTTTAAATAATACATGGTAAATTATTAGATATTCCATTGTTCTGGACATATACTCGTATAAGTGCATTTACGTTGTATTGATTCATCAAATAATTTTGGCGAGTATTTGCGATAAAGCTGCGCAAGTCGCTCTAGGAGATTTCACTTTATGAGAAATAGCGGCCCGTCCCGAATTCGCTCTGGTTGAATACTTAATATATAGCTTATATCTAGCCGGAATAATGTACCACTCAAATAGTGAAAGAATTTTTGAAACAGGTGCAGCGGTTCCAGAAATTACTCTCCACATATAAACGAATTTACAAAATCTGCTCTGATGTAGTGATTGCTCGACGTCCTGGAAATATTTGTCATTCTCAAGGAAATTATTTAGGAATCCCGCACACCTGGTACACCACAAGACTTACTTTCTTCGAAAAAAGAATCTTACAACTAGAAAGACCAAAGTGAAATTTCTCTTATGGCGAGGAATGTTCAAATTATTATAATACTCAAGTTCTTACGAATGAAAATATTACCCTTTAAGTAACTAAGGAATCCCACCCATCCACTTTTATAAATAAACTGAAATTATTTTATTTATTTTAACTAATAATCATTATTTTCTACGTGCATTTCTGCCAGCCTATGTCATTCCGGAATGACGTTAGCGTCGTAACCAAGGTAACCGGTTTTGGCGGGAACCTACGCACGAATCTTGGTCCGATTCCGTAGAGGTAACGTAGAATGTACACAACTCGCACAGCTAGAAATACGAGTATTTTATTGGAACTAAACTAAACACATTCGACCGCAGTGCACCGCGAAGTTCACGCGACACATACGACGACAGCCCTGGCTGATCGAAAATTTGCGACTGTTATATGATGTAAATAAATGTTATTAATTTTCGCCTTTACGTTAATACATTTAATTTTATCTAAAAAATCCTATTCTTATTAATTTATTGTAAGTACTAATACTTGGAAAAACTTATTGAAATTAATGAGACTTAACTGAAGTGTCCGTCGTCTTATTGGAATTACAAGCAGCTTTTAGCAGGTGAGTTTGCAAAATATTTTTATACATTATTTGATAGTGAATTTTGTTTATTTTATAAAATGCAATCGATTTTATTTCTTGTAATGTTCGAAAATATTTTATAAAAAATGTTTTTAAAAATTACAATAGATACTGAAGTTCAACAAAGATTATGTGATATTGACATTGTAATCTAAGAATGTATGATTACAGGCGTTTCGTAGCTTTTATGAAACGAACCTAAACTAAAATAGGAAAGTTTTGTCTAAAGTTTTAATAGCCAACTAGTGATCTGCCCCGGCCTTACCCTAGTGGGATGTTGAATGTTTGCAATACACAAAATTTTGTTTTATTGAGATTTTCATACAAATATACCATCCAAATTTCCGAATTTTTCCAGTGGAATTTTCCAAAATTTTCTTTCATACAAACCGTGTTCTGACAATTAAGAACACAACACAAACAAATCAGCCAAATTGGTCGAGCCGTTCTGAAGTGATGGTCTTTCATACATGCGGCAATTAATTTTTATTTAATGGATTACCTTAATTTGTATTCATCGATAAGGAAATGTTATAGAGTCGTGATTAGGAATATAGACATCTACCTCTATTAATCAATATAAATATTTAGCAATTGTTTTTATCTTGATATAAATAGTGCGGTGTGTTATCAATAATTTTATATACATTGACATACAATGTTAACAAAAATTTAGACATAAATTCCATAAAGGATATTTTTTCTTCAAACTACATGTGAATTTCATTATTTCCTATTTTCCTTATAAGGTGAATACAAAGCAAGACTTTAGTTCTAATTTCAAAAACAATGCCATATGTTAGAAGGTGAATAAGCTCCTCTCGAGTGTTATATTACTCAAGATACAAGGTGGTGTTCTGCCGAACATACAGGCCATTCTTCTGCTCGTGAAGACTGAGAAAAAGGTCTAAAAAATAATAAAATGCATCAAATAATATTAATTACATAATTGTACTGCATTGTTTTGATAAAAGTGAACAATATTTTTTTTCGTTTACGTTATGGTCTAATCTAAGGGAACAACCAACTATGATAAAAAGTATTAGGTTTCGTAAAAAGAACATTTATCGAAGGAGATTTAAAAAACGAACTATATATCTGAATAGAAAGCGAAACTATTTAAAGTAGACTAGCTACTTATATGCAGTTGCGTAACACTCGATACGAATTTCATTAACTTAACGTGAAACTATATGGTTAAGTTACGACCTCGATGGAGCAGTGGTTCAGGTGTTGTGTCTAAGCGCGGAAGGTTAAGGGATTCGATTCCCGGCCGGTTTAATTTAAGAAAACGAACTTTTCTAGATTGTTTCGGGTCTGGGTTTACTGGGAGACGTCCCCAGTAGTTGTCGTCTCCTTCTCATAGCACAAGGAATGCCGTAGTTTGAGACCGGATGATTGGTGTATATTGTCTATCGCATTTATTTATTTATTTAAAAGTACGGATTTGGCTAGCGGTGAAAGTTTGTGATCCTTGAAGAAATTAAAAATACAGCGAATCAGATCACTGAAAACCTTCTGGTACTAAAATTCAGGGAGTTATAGTTATTATGTACAAGAAAGCTTATTACATTTAATAACATGGAGATATGGAATAAATTTAATAAAATCGCTTTCAGAAGTTTGTTCTCTTTATTTCCATTTATTTTCTACTCAGTTACTTGAAAAGTCGAGCGTGCACCTAGCTAAGTGTTTTATTGCACTGCTGTTTTTTGACCCCTTACTACGTTCGGTCTCCAAACTAACTATCATACAAAAATAAAATATTTCATGGCTGTTGCAACAATTTAGAATTATTTATTACTATTGACCCGCCCTGGCTTCGCATAGATAGACATTTTTTGAAAATAAAATACATTTCATGTTACTCGCTGATAATGTAGCTTTTCATAGATGTAAATATTTTTCAAATTGGTTTAGTAATTTTTGGGTTTATCCATTACAAACAAACAATCAATTTTTTCTCTTTATAATATTAGTATAGACGAGCGAATTTAACCCTTTATAACATTAGAATAAATGGCACACTAATGTTATGAATATAAAAGTAAATTTCGTTTATGTACAGGGCAATATCTGGAACTATCTAAAAATTCTTTCACTGATAGAAAGTTACACTTTGCCTGAGCCTATATTTTATTTCAAGTCTTCGCGTGAAGCCGAGGCGGGTCGCCAGTTAGATACATGACCGTGGAATTACCCAATGCAATAAAATATTCATCTTATTGAATTTGCATTATTGACCCATTACACGTAGGTACACGTAGGTTTAGGTAGGTGACTTAAAATATTTAAGATGGACTTTCACAGTAAAATATTCTGAGTTCGATCACGGCCACAAGAGGCAAATTCGCTTCCTAAATAGCGAATTTTTCTATTGCTTTGGAGCGTGGGTGTTATTGGGTAATACTTTCTAGCTCGTTGTATTAAGTATGGAAGTTGCGGTAAGAGCTTATAGCTTAGTTTTAGGTCATATTATTGAAGTGGTTTTTTAGAAAATATATTGCAACTAGAAGTAGGCACTTAATAATGTAAAAAATCAATATCCTTCTAAAATTACATAATAAGTGAATTCAATCAGAGCATGCCTACACATTGCGGGTATAGAGTTACTGTATCAAACAACAAGTAGCAATTATTTGTACCTCTTATGTTACGTATTTTATCGCATTATCATTATTGCCTGTTCACTATAGAGTTGATAATTTACGTTCTATTTGCATATGCTTGTAAATCTGTTCACATGTAGGTGTCTGGTGTAGTTATCTGTTGACTATAATTAAAAATTAGTAGCGTATATAATATTTCAATATAGATTTAATCCTGGGACCCCGAAACCCATCGACTAGTTTCTGATATTTGTAAGAGACTGGTTGAGGGCCTCAACCAGTCTCTTACAAATATCAATCGGCGGTCTACTGAAGCCTCAACTTGAGGCTTCAGTAGACCGCCGGTCTAGCAGCTTTTTCCGCCAAGGAATCAGTTTGGCTATTCAAAGACGTATAACTGCCCGTCTGCTGGGCACCTTAAGCAATGACAGCTTTTTAAGCGGCATCTTTGAGGAAGTCTATTATTTAAGATAATGTGTAGTTTTAAGTTTGTAAATATTACCGTTAGAATATGTAGGTACTTTTTTGTGATTTAAAACATAATTAAAATAACAAAAATCCACCAACTGTTAGTGAGATTGGCGCAGAAACAGTTCACATTAATAAATAAAAAGTAATATAAATAATAATTACAGATTTTTATTTTGGAATTGCATACATTTGTTTTAGGTCTCTTCTTCTTTATTAGACGCTAAGTTATCAATAACACAGAGACGAACTTATTAAGTTTTATATTTACAAAATACTAATGAAGTGAGTCCAAATACGACAAAAATGTTTTCAAGAACTGTTATTTTATAAAAAAAAATTCTCAAATTTGAATGAGAAAATGAGCTTTATTCAACGGTATCTAGATACTCCACTCCGTTCAAACAGGAGTACGAGCTAAAAAAAATTTAAACATTATTGAAAGAAGTTATAGTTATGTGTACAATTAACAATTATATTACAAGCACGATTTGGTTTGGATTGGAATCAATGTACATAAAGTGTTAAAATATTCTTATTTTATACGTTTAGAAGTTTCAAACATCTGATTGAAAGACATATTATGCCCAGATAACGTTGCCACACCAGACTTAGGTTGATTTCTACTTGGTTAATAGATTGATATTTTTCTTGAAAAGTGTAAGGATTATTAAGAAAATCAAGGGTATGTATTTGTATAGGTTATATATATATATATCTAGATATGATGTACACATACAAACATATCTTTACGCTGTATGATAAAAAATAGAACGCTAAGCGTAGCGTTCCTTATTACATATTACGTAGGTATGAGGTAATCGTATATGCCTCATATTGTGTTATATAAGTATTTGAATGTTAGCTGGAGAGTTCTTTAATGTTACACATTTATAATATGTAGGTATTTATTGTGTGTAAATGTGTGTTATGTATACCTGTACAGTGATTTTAGTACCTACTTGTTATTTATTACATTTAATGACAGTCAATATAACGTCCTTAACATTATGACTTCTGACAGATAGTTTCTCATTGCGCAGCATAATATATAACTGGATCGGTACCCAGTGTCTGTGTATGCGTATAAAATTGTCGATGACGACATGTTGGCAGATTGGCCACCGGCAGGTTATCGCCAAATGAGCTCAATTGAGTTGAAACAACATCACCTTAGATACTAGCGATTAATCGGATCACCTTATAAACAAACATATTCGATGTGGAAACGCCAAATAGGCAGTTATAAGAAAGTAAAAAAAATACACAAATGCAATTAAATTTTTCAAATAATTTATGTTTTGTTATAAATAGTACATATAATATTGTCAATGAATAAACAAATATGTCAGTACGTTGAAGATTCCCCGATTCTAATACACGTTTTTAGAGTTTTTATTTATTTGTTTTTTTTATCTCCATTAAATGGGGTTTTAAAGCTGATTACTATGTTTGAACGATTAGAGTCCAGGGTTTTAGATAACATCTGTCAGTCTTTTAGATAATGCTATTAAAAGAGTGCGTATATGTAAGAATATGTTAGTATATGTATATCGTTACACTATCTTTATTATAAGGGACGGTACAGCCATTGAACTCTGAAATTATAATAATAATTAGGTACCCATTTTTTATGTAATCTACGCAGACGAAGTTGCAATAAAGAAATAGTTGAAAAATCACTCTCGATCCGCTTATGAGATTACTATTGTTATTGTACAAGTCTCCTATAAGTAATGATTGAAATAAGTGTGGAGATTATTTCCAATGAATTTTACTATCGTCATGGTCGTCCAGTAATTGATAGCCAGTTTAAAAGTTACGAGCGTTTTTTGTCTTCCTAATAAGCTTGGTCACCAAAATAAGCACTGATTGTTTTATTATAAAAATTATTGTTGATTATTGGGGATGTTCCTTTCCAATGTTATTTCATAAAAATGGATGCCAAGTATTAAATAAAATTATAAACGAGTTTCTTTTTACGGTAAAGGATTTCATTTACTTTACAAAGAGATATTTAAAAAATAGATGCATTTAAAAGCACTGTATAATTGATAAAAATTACAACCAAAATCCTGTTTTTCGCTATAAAAGTATAGTCCACTACAATAAAATGTACAACTTTATTAAAGGTATTAAGGGAGTGCCAAATTCAAAAATATACTAAAAGTATACTCTTTAGTAAAAATTACTGTGTTTAGTTGTATTATTATTTAGTAAAATTAATTAGGAAAGTAAAATTAATAATTGTTAAAGCAGACTTTTTCTTTTTTTTGTAAAGAAAAATGTAATAGAAATAATAATTAATTAAATGGTAAAATAAATTTATTTTTAATGGTTTAATTTTTAACTAAAATTTAAAATGCAAAAATTTAAATGTGGAAATCGACGGAATAGAACTTCTTTTTTTTCTAACAAAATTATATGTACAAGTATATTCTTTAATATGACAAAATTAATTAAAATAAATTTCTTTATATCACAGTTTTTTTATAAGTTTTTTTAAACCATTAATCTCATATAATGGAGGGAAGGGGTGTCAATGTCAAATTACTCCGGATCGGAAAATCGTAGATACTGGCCTGTAATTACTAGAACTTTCATTGAATTAAGTAAGTTTGTGAATTAAGTGAGTTGTTTATTTCATTTTTTAAGCATTGTATGAGTTTACGTTAATAACTAATTAATCTGTGGTATGAGTTTTAGATCGCCGAAAATTACTTCTTCTATCTTTATTTCAAAAGTGTAAAGAAAAAAAAAACACCGGAGCTCCTCAAACCAGGGATATTATAAAACTTTGATAGAATTTCGAGTTGACTTTAGAATTCTAAGGCGAATTGTTCGCTTATGTTCCAGTCCTCAAACGATGACCTAAATACAATTTTATTCATTTTTCACGGCGACAGCGACTCGTACGACCTGGCACTGAAATGACTTCTTTCAACAACTGATAAAGCTGCCGTCGTTAGATTGGTACTTACATTATATTTTTTATATGTATTGAATCTATATATTTACATTAGTTAGGAATATTGTACCTACCTACTTACATTTAATAAATACGTGTAGGTTTTATTACTATCTCGGACTCTAAATTTTGGTATTTTTTGTTTAAAACCAAGTCAAACATTAAAATATATAAGATAATCAAAATAAATTTCCGTAAGGGCTTTATTTACATTAACAAAAAGTACATACATATGTTAATATTTACAAACTTAAAACTACACATTATCTTAAATAATAAACTTCCTCAAAGTTGCCTCTTAGAAAGCTGTCATTGCTCAATTTCCGTAATATATGACATTAGATGAAACATGCATGATTATAGATGGTTCGAGCACATAGAAATAATGAGTGATGAAGAATCTACAGAACGAAAATGAATGGTAATAGAAGCTGAGGAAAACCAAGAGTAACTTATGAACATCGAATAGCTAGAATGTTAGTTGACGTAAAAGTTAAAAGGACTCGCATACTTAGGCGAAAGTGTGTGGTGAGAATGAGATCTGAAGAAGTCAAAGAAGTATGTAAGGCTGCGACTCTTGGCATTCCGTCCAGTTTGAGTACCCCGTTAAGGATACAGCGTGAGGAGATGATACTTACATACGTATAGATGAAGCTTATGCTCGTAGGCGTCGAGGGTATCTAAGTGCCAGAATGACGATGTGTAATAATTGATTTTACTGCCTTCTACATAAGCAATTGCGTAGCTAGGGATGTACGTCGGGGGCAATCCGCGTGGGTATCACCCGTTTGGAGTCTAGGAGGTGACACTCAAAAAATGTACATAAAAACAAATAAGCGCTAATATGCTAAAAGCGCTAAAAGTAGTATTTTTTTAATTTTTTTTCATTGTTTTCAACTAATTAGCGTTCTTTCTTTCATAAAAATGTCAATTTATACGTTTTTAGTTCGAACAGTTAATAATGTAGGATTTAACTCTTTTCATGGGTGACACCATTGCTATCTAGAGTAGGTAGTATAGATCGATGTAAGTTAATGTTTCTATTTAGTAATTTTTTTGTATGTGTAATGTTTTTTCTGTTATATATATAGACACTTTATTATATGTGACATATTGACACATATTACATATACATTTTTTGTATTGATAATACTGCTTGTACACACCTATAGAGATATCTCGCACTGTATTAGGTTACACTATTTCATATTTCACATATTTCACATTGTATAAGTATATTATGAAATAACATGCTTATTGCCTACTAAATATATACGTACAAAATAACTTTATACAAAAGGTACATACATATGTTAATATTTACAAACTTAAAACTACACATTATCTTAAATAATAAACTTCCTCAAAGTTGCCGCTTAGAAAGCTGTCATTGCTCAAGGTACCCAGCAGACTGGCAGCATTGCCTCTTTGAATAGCCAAACTGATTCGTTGGCGGAAGAAGCTGCCAGCCCGGCGGTCTCCCGAAGCCTCATGCTTATTTATATTTTGCAGTCTACTCTATTAGAGATACAATGTGAAGATACTATATATATACTATACCGATACGTAAAGATTACGCACTGCCAGAGAACGAAGGACACGACACGACCGCTTTCTAAAGATTTGATAATCTTGTTTTTGTGAAATAAAATGATTATGTCATATTAATTTACATAGTGCACGAGAAAGTAGTTTCTTGGAATTGTTCTAACTTTTACGAATAAAAACAAATCTTTGGTAAACGTCTTTCGTCCTTTTTATATTCAGATACTGATAAATATTGAAAAAGCTACAGTTAGGACGCTTTGGTGAACAATTCCAATAGTTTTCAATAATATTGCACCTATTGCACTTATGAGGTCGAGTTACAAGCAAGATAAAAAGTTTATTTTTTATGTCGACGCTGTGTATACCTACTTATTATTTACGAGAAAAAGTAGTCACAAAAAAGTAATATCACAGAATACCTAATAGTGCCCAAAGGAAGAAAGAAGTAATACTAAACTATTACAGACCTAGTCTTTGTATATCTAATTCTTCTGTACGTGTGTACGTTGCCGAACTCCTCCTTATTGGCTGGATAGATTTTGATAAAAAATTTCGTGTGTGAGTGGGTCCCTGGATGGTTTAGAATCACAATTGGGCCCGATAGGTGCATAGGAATTTCTTTTTAATTTCCTGCAGGACAACGTCTGTCTGTCAGATACGCTAGTAGAGTATAAAAACTTAGTAAAGTAGTAGAGTATAAAAACTCGAATTTCGGCTTAGAAATGCCATTTTCGGAGTGCATGTGGATATGAAAATATAAATCTGATAATTCGAAGATTGCGGTTTTTATTCGGTGGGGTCAATAGGTAGACTCTACAATAAGTACATTAATACAACCATTCCCATTGAACTCCGTAAATCTCCATCATGGGTCACGGGAAACACATAGTTACAATTTTTTTCCGGAAGATTAAGAAGCTTTTCTGTAGATATTTGGCATCCTGACTGTGATAATAAAAATCGTTTTCATCTATAAGCTTTAGTTTTTGAAATATGGATATATGTAATTTTGTAGAAAAACACAAAAAAATACATAAAAATAAATGTAATCTTCGAAAGCAGCCAAAAATTATCTTTTTAATGACTTTATTGAATGAGATGCTTGTGGTAGGTCTCGTTTCAAATTCCAGCAGTAATCTGCCATCATATATCCACGTTTCATCTACCCTTATATATTTCCTCCATGGTACGAATTTCACGGTGGAATCTTTCTTCTTGTTCGTCACTAAAGTGGCTGAGATTGTCTGGAAAATGGTCCACATGGTCCACAGTTTAAATAATGAAGTTTTACGTCCATGTTGTAACCTAGATCTCAGATATGATAGCATATGTTGGACTAAGTCTTGGCAATTCGGTGCTTTAGTTACTAACAGGAAAGTTTTTCATTACTAGTCCAATCAATTTACGGATTCACTATGTTAATTTCTAGACAATTGAGGACAGAAAATAAAAATATGACCGTGTAGAACAATAAATTCATAGAAAGATGAAAGATGAACCTAACTTAAGAAATTCGCGAAAGTGTAAAAAACGGTTTTTCGCTAATAAAACAAAAAGTTGAGCTTGTATCCTAAAAAGTTAAATTGTACAGTTGTAGGTGATAAAATTATCTTTCGATTGATGTCCTGTGCATTATCGGTTTTTGCCTTATACATGGAGAAAAATGCAAAAAAACCGTTAAAAATCGCGTTTTTTCGTTTAAAAATAAATTTTCATCAAAGCAACTTAGACACTTGTTATTTAGAGAAAATGTTGGTTTTGGCTATTAAAAACTGTGGGTTTTTTTGACGCGAAATTTTGAAAATTGGTCATAAAAAGTTTATTTTTCTTTTCTTTTTCTTATACACAAACTCTCACCTCATCGTCCCACCACACATCACGATATTTACCGTTCCCACCGTTCCCGTTCTTATTCGTTCCACACATTTCTTTCGCAGCCTCGATCACACTATCCTTAAGGTTCTGCCAACATTCTTCAACGTCCTCGCTCATCACTTTCAATCTATCATTAAGCTTACCGGATACTACTCTTTCATATTCATTCCTGGTGGTCGCATCTTGCATTTTCTAACTTTGATGCGACAGACTGGTTCAGGTTTCGATACTACGCGACGTCGCCATGCCGCAAACAGATCCCTTATTCTGGTTATTACCAAAAAGTGGTCCCTTCTTAGATCGGCGCCTCTAAGCGCTCTTGTGTCCATAACCTGCTTCTTGAGCCTGCTACCCACCAGCAATAAATCAATCATACTTCTTTCACCCTTTCTTTCTCACGTGTACTGATGGATCCTTTTGTGCTTAAATGCGGTACTAGCTACAAAAAAAATCCTTTTCCATACGCAATCCTAACACAATCCTACCAGTATCATTCCCTCTCTTATCTCCATAATAGCCTAGGACAGTCTCAAATCCTGTTCGAGCTGTCTCAACCCATCCATTCCTGTCTCCACACACAACAATTCTCTCGTTCTCTTCAACCGTCACTAGAAAACTGCTCTAGTTCATCCAACCGACAGAGGACACTGGGGCGTATACGGCCAAAATAAAAATTCTCGCCCAAAAAGCACGGTGAGCACATGATCCGATTTGTGTAAACGTCAAAAACATTTGTTTCATCAGGAAATTACTATTTAATAACAATCTGTCTCATTTTCGTCAGCGTTCAATAAAGGGAAAAAGTTCAGGAATATTTAAAAAAAAAAATCTCAACTTCAGATGGTTGTATAGTAATTTTTTATATAAATTTTCATTAAATAGTAGTTTGGATTCGATAAATGTTGAAATGAAAAAAAGTACAGCAAAAAACCTAACCTCAAAATTTTGACATTTTTGTGGTGGAATTTTTTGTAGAGAAATAAAGCTCCGAAAATATGCTGTGCGATGTCGGAGAGCTGTACATGAACAGTTTTACAAAGGTTCTTTTTTTCAAAAAATTTTCTTGAACAATTTTCAAAATTTCGCTCGAAAAACCCTACAGTTTTCTATAGTCAAAACCAATATTTTCACCTAATAACAAGTTTCTAAATTACTTTGATGAAAAATTATTATTAAATGAAAAAACGCGATATTTAACGATTTTTTGCATTTTTCTCCATGTATAAGGCAAAAATCGATATTGCACAGGACATCAATCGAAAGATAATTTTATCACTTACAACTTTACACTTTTAATTTTTTGGATACAAGCTCAACTGTTTGTTTTATTAGCGAAAAGCCATTTTTAGGACTTTCACGAATTTTTTAGGTTGGGTTCGTCATTGAAAATCCGGAAAAAAAAAACGCTATCTTTCTTAGAATTTGTTGATCTACACGATCATATTTTTTTTTCTTGCCCTCAATTATCTGGAGCATTTCCGTAGATTGATTGGGCTATGCTGACACAAATGATTTCCGTGCATTGCACTCAGTTTCTTTCAATGTTTTCACAAAATTTTTATCATTATCTAGCAGTCGTATTTGTGTGTTCAATTCGTAAATGTGCGCCTACAAGAAAAAAATATACAAAGAAGTTGTGTACAAAAAATAAATGCTGATAGAGAGAAATGGCTGATATATTTAAATTTACTGTATCAAAATATAACGAAAAATGAAAAATACTTCCGGAAAATTTTAAAAAGTAAAATTTTGTGTAAAAAAGTATGTGAAATCATTTATGAGGGAAAATTAATAATTATGAAATGTCATTACATAATTATTAATTTTAGAGATCTTTGTAATTGAAATGTTTATAGGTGGCAACATTTTTCGCTTCCGGGTAGGCGTCGAAGCTGAGAGAAATAAAATATGCTGTGTGTATCTTCCGAGCAGGCCTAAAGGTCTAGTGTTTATTAAAAGAAACTGGTATAGGCATGCGTTGACTTGCAACCTGTGACTATATGTGGCGTTTGTTAGTCCAGATATTTGTCGCTAGTAATGCCATCAAAGGCTGATTTTGTGAAACTATGTATGTAAGGTATGTATTTAAAGGTGATGGTCTCAACCTTATTTGCGGTCAAAATTGGCAATGGAAGCATAGTCACTACTTTTAACAATGACTTATACAACCGCATGACGCCATCTTAGTAAACGATTACTCGATTACCAATAACAAGTTGCAATGTGTACATAATATGTAGTTCAGTCTAGTTTAGTATTCTGTGTATTTTTGTATTCGTCTTAAATCGTTATAGGCATATCACGTTTCTTATTGTCTATAGTTTTAAAATATTCTAGAATACACTTATGCTTTGATGTTTCAAACAAACTCTACATAAAATATTTACGCTAATAGGATTAAGATTCAAATTTATATCAGTTATGTACTATACATATTTTGTAAGAACTTACGTTCATAGTGAAAGCTTAGGTATATATTATGAACCACAAAAAATTAACATGCAAAAATGTTGCTCTTTTAGTACCTATTTAACAAATTTCTTAGTTACTTTTACGCCTTTAGTAATAACCAACTATATAATATAACTTATAGAATGACTAGTAAATTAGAAAAATTGGAACAAATATTGAAAAACTTAAAAAAAACCTTTATTACTTAAAAAATATTGAAAGTAATAATACTCGTAATTTCAGAATTGGATAAAACTAAATAGTATTTGTTTCATGTATATAGTTATACTAAAATTATTTATATTTGATTGGAGATAACGACTTTTATTTTAATTTAGTCTTAGTTTTTTATATCAGGCTTGGTCTTCATTTTATTCATTCGGTTTTGGTCTTACTTTATTGCAAGACAAAGACTAAGACTGAGACTGATTTCGCTCATTGTAAGTGAATATATTTTATGGTATCTAATTAAAAAAAAGTTCTTTTATGATCTTCGATTAATTTTGACTATGTTGTTTTGATGTCATTAACACTTATTTTCTAATATCTAAGTAATAACCGAAGAAAATCGTAGAAAAGAATCCTTCAAGATTAATTACTCAATTAGCATTAAGTTTTACGAAATGAAATATGAGTTAAATATAGTGATGACTAGTCGCGAGGTCACAAGACTGTATCTATGTAACTTACTGGTTTCTAAATTCATAGAAAAATTACCTTTTTAACTTGTGTACTACGTTACATTTAGATTTGCTAACTAACTTAATAGAGTTTCCATTGGAAAGTTTCCAAATATTGTTAATTAGTAGGTAATGCAATTTTCCTACGATGTGGATATTATTTTTCCTAGTTTATTAAAACCAAAACATCGAATTGTTTATATAAAAGGGAACATTGTTTATTAATTATTGGCAGTGAAAAGTCTTTCAACCTCTTGTTACTTTTTAAAAATTATCTGTTTACTGACTTTTGATATGACTTTTACTGATTGTTATAAAATTTCTGAAATCACGATTTTATTTTGGACAGTTTATAATGAAAATCGTTTTATATTACTAATTTATTCTATTTAAAACGTACATGAAATCAAGGTTCCACTGTATATGCTTACATATACTTTAGTGCAATATTTTTTAGCAACGCTAACATAATTTTGAAACGGCATTAGATATAAACTTGATATAAATAGAAATGACGTCGTATTCAACAAAATCATCCATGAACGCTGCTCATTCGGTAATTTTGACCAAGTTTTTATTTCTAAGTTCTGATTTAACATTAGTAAAAAGCTCAATCCATGCTATTGACGTGATCAATGATGTTATATTTACAAAATTATAACATTATTGGATACTACTAACAGAATCGATACTGTCGTAGGTGATATTCTGATACCATGATATGCATATAAGATTCGATATATTTTATAAACGCGTGTGTTGACCAAATACCTCTGAAACCTACTGTTTACTGTATTGGTTTCCAAACTTATGAATAGTGTTATGTAATATATACATATATACATACATATCCTCACGCTGTATCCCCAACGGGGTAGTCAGAGAGGACGGAGCGCCAAGCGTCGCGGTTCTTACATACTTCTATAATAGTGTTATCTAATAATATCATTAAATAGAGTAAGCTCGTCATTTAAAATCAATAAATTGTATAACAAAGTGTAACCATGAGTCTCAACTTTTATGCTGGTCTAGGAGAGCAAAAATAAGTAATATAGATTGGATTAGTAATTCAAATGACTACTTATATTTAAAATTAATAGACCTCACTATTAATTTGCTTGAGTGATGAAAGACTGACGAAGAAAAAGCGAGTGGTAAAATAAGCCAAGGAATATCAAGGCTGACTTATGAAGATCAAATAGCCATAGTGTAGGCCGACGAAAATGTCAAAAGCACTCGCATAACAAGGCGAAAATGTGTGAGGAGAATGATGAGATTTGAAGAAGCGAAAGAACTAAGTAAGGACTGCGAAGCTTGGCCCCCCGTCCTCTTTGACTACCCCGTTAGGGATACAGCGTGAAGATATGTACGTATGTACAATATAGATTTATAACTTTTATTCGCTAAATATGGTAAACTTTAAAATTAGCCGTTTTCGCAATATAATTTTGCTATTAACTTTACCCACATTTAACCGACCGTCTCGGAAATATTCTCCCGACTCCTGGCGGTTAGATTAGCCTTGTTGTTAGATTTTGTTTTTTAACTGTTTCTAAAATCTTCCATCAAACATCAAATTTTATCAGCGGCTCTTTAGTTTGAACTGTCGCGAGCGAATCGCTTGTAAACCTTAGACCGTTGACAGGATGACAACATGACAGTTAGTCAAATCTGTTTTATAGAGGATTTTATCAATTTTATAGCATAATTAAATATTTTATATTATTCTTATTTCTTTTTGGCCATGATTATTTCACAGCGTCTATAAATTTTTCAAAGAATTTATTTTTAACTAATGAGTCACATTTAATAACATGGTATTTATATTTTTTTTTAAAGTAAGAAATAACAATTTCGTCAATATTTTTACCAGTTTTGAAGTGCCTTTATATCCTATATACTACATAGATTGTGCTCGCTTGTCTTACCGTTAAAGTCGGTCGTGGGACATACGTCATACTGAGAAATGTTTACTTCGGTATAGGTAGGCGATGAAACGTATTATGAATCGGTTTTATTTACCATTTTAATAAGTGTAATTAAATAATAACGATGCAATAAAATCTGTGTTGCATGATATCTTACATAACTTAATCGAGCTTCACAAAAACAGTACCTTTTAATAAGAGATCAATTGCTGTCTAGACCAGTTGCAATTGTTTCTCACTAAAGGAGAGTCAGTACTCTAAAGAAACATAATAACGTTACTATTCACGTGTTACGTGATGCACCCAAAGTCATGTTTATTTTAATAATTTATTTTTAAATTTGATTGAAAGTAATTTCGATTTACTTGATATATTTCATTACTTTACATATTTCTCAGTTAAAACTTTTAATGCCTTTCTAATTAAAAAGGCTGCTTTTTCTACGAGCTGGCGTGAAAACCATTTTTGTGTCTCAGTAAACATTGGAGATATTGGCGGAGGAGCCTCAAAATAAAATTATTAATAATAATATTAATAAAATCGGAACATTTTGAAAGCGTTATTGTACTGGACATACAATCATGCAAGGGGTTACACCACTTGTGTAAACCCAAATGAAGCATTAGATTTTTTTTGGCAACACGAGAGAAATAGTTACTTAGCTCTCAAGGGAGGTGAGACTGAGTTGTGTGGAGATTTTAACCCACAAAAGTACCTGCGACACGTTGTCGAGGGACTGTGGGATCTCTTATGGGGTGTGTGTGAACGAATGTATCGGATCCTCTCTCGTGCTGCGCATGCACGAATCACACACGTTATCGTTCTCCTCGGGGTCATATGGATGGACGACCGGCTTTCCCACTTTGATCGGCTGTGACCACGACGGCTTCTTTAGGTTAAGGTGGGGAGAAGCCTATGGTGCTCTTCACCAAGCAAGAGAATGGGGCTACTCCTATTCTCTGACTTGGACTACAGAGCTAACCACTAGACTTGTAATATGCGTACACCTAAGCTCCAAGACAACTTGGAAAAGCCCGTTTTATAGATCTCCTTGAAAGAAAGAGTAAGAACCATCAGATTAAGAAACAGATGTACTAACAACTGCGTCAATGAATTGTTTGTCCGTTATAAATAATTGTTTATTTATATAAAATAAATGCTACGTAACGCCATTTATTTATTTTATGTTAATAGGTGGTTACTACAACTAGTCGACCAACGAGGTTACAGCGCACTTCTTCCGCAGTACCAAGTAAAGTTTACTCTTGTACTGAGTCTGACGCGCCGATGGGAGTTCGCCAAAACCCGTGGACTCCAACTAAGCGCCGAGGACCGATTGCTGCTGAAGCTGCCAGTCCTGGACCTGCTGTTGTATCGCTGCCATCTCTCATTGGTATGAACTTTATCGTACTATATACATGGAGTAGATAATTCCTTAACTTAATACAAAGAAATAGCTGTTGCATGTCGAATTTATGCAAGAATATAATATAATATTATCTAACCTAATCGACTTCTATCCTAGCCTTATACTTAGAATCGTTAAAGGAGTTCACATGAGTAAAAGGTTCGCTTTGCTTGTAATAACAAAATATTCATATATAATAATATGTAGGAATGCGTTAAATAAGTTACAAAATTATAAAACAATACGCGTAACCATTGTTGTCTTTAACATAACGAAAGACACTAGTAATTAATTAATCTGTGACGAGAGTATGGAACGATGATATCCTTAAAAGTAGCGTTGTTCATGGTGCAGACGCCACCCCTGAATATTCTAGCGGAACGCGGAATTAATAGACGCGAGGGTGTATGTCCGTCTCCGCAGATAAAGAAACTGCACTCACGACTGTGGGAGAAGTGGATGAGCAGGTTGTCAATAAACAGCGTATAAATAAATACACATACCTAAATAGCGTATGATTTGAAAAAATAAAATTTCTTATATTTTCATTACAAACATACTAAAAATAGAAACTCTCTAAAACGGAAATTCCATAAACGTCTCAATTATTGCGTTTTATTTATCCAGTCGTATCAATTGTTTGAAAATGAGACAATATTTATACGTACTTAAATAGATTTAAACACCTTTGTATTGTATACATGGTGGTTGGCATGGTGATTTCTTTTGTGTTTCGCGTCAGTTTCGGCAACGCATTGTTAGCGAGCTCTCGCGTGTTGACGCTGACATCATCCGGAGGTTGTGCGAGATTATCGCCTGCCAGCGTTGGCCTTGTTCGTTCAATGTGTTGATACAAAGTGACATCATATGTTAATAACTTACAAATAACATTACACAAACACCATTTTTTATTTTAAAAGTTAAACTTGACCTCTTAGTTTACTGTGCGGTCATACTTTTATTGTATATCAAACGAACATTGCATGTTTTATCATTTTTTCGTAGATAAAATGTAAATAAGTAGTGCGAATATATCTAACGAACATTTCCATGGTGATTTTTCATATTGTAAATTAAGGACTAACGTCCTTGTTAGTTAAAAAAAAATAATGGTGTTATTTGAAACAAACGTGAGTCCAAAACATTGACACTGTTCAAGGTGAGAGCGGACGGTGACGGCGCGTGAGCTTTATTTAGTTTGATTTTATCAATTCGTTGTAATCAATTGCTTCGATATTATGTATTATTATAGAAATTATTAATTTTGAAAATTACAAAATTACGCTTTTAACCGAGACCAAAAATTACTTAATTATGTATGGCAATTATTGTATTATACTGATAGCAATATGTTTGGGAGTTTGGGCATGCATCTATAGGTATCTATAAAACATTATATGTATTATTTATATTACCGGGATAAAAAGTAGCATCACTCTCTGAATAGTCCTCTACATGCCAATGAAAGCCGCCAAAATTAGTTTAGAGATTAGCCCGGACAAACATATAAAAAATTAAGAAATACTTATATAGGTTTTGTTGTCGTGCAAATAACTGAAAATTCTGGAAAAACCAATATTTCGAAGTTTCAAAGTTCGAAGACAGATAATGAAATTGTATTTGTTTGTATAGATATATCGTGACTAAGCTCATTATTTTCATTTCATTTCGACGCCTGGACGTTGTTACAGTTTACTGGTTTGAGGGTTGCTAACTTTTGATTGCAGTATCAGGTTAAGGTGTTAATGATGGCCACAAAATTTCGTCCAGGAACAGTTAATCGAAATTCATGTGTAAGATTTGTGTAAATACATGAGCAAGTAAAGGTTATAGTAATAAATTATTGGGGACAAAGAGAGCGGGGTAGGGGAAGCGCTATGATAATGACTTTGAAAGCGTCGAAGCCTCGTGAAACGTAGACAGATGAACCGAAACTATCTATGAAATTCTAAAAATGAGTAATATTTTGTTTTACTTACAATTACTACTTTACGATTAGGTATGTTGCAATAGTAATATTTTGTTTCACTTACAATTACTACTTTACGATTAGGTATGTTGCAATAGTAATATTTTGTTTCACTTACAATTACTACTTTACGATTAGGTATGTTGCAATAGTAATATTTTGTTTCACTTACAATTACTACTTTACGATTAGGTATGTCGCAATAGTAATATTTTGTTTCACTTACAATTACTACTTTACGATTAGGTATGTCGCAATAGTAATATTTTGTTTCACTTACAATTACTACTTTACGATTAGGTATGTCGCAATAGTAATATTTTGTTTCACTTACAATTACTACTTTACGATTAGGTATGTCGCAATAGTAATATTTTGTTTCACTTACAATTACTACTTTACGATTAGGTATGTTGCAATAGTAATATTTTGTTTCACTTACAATTACTACTTTACGATTAGGTATGTTGCAATAGTAATATTTTGTTTCACTTACAATTACTACTTTACGATTAGGTATGTCGCAATAGTAATATTTTGTTTCACTTACAATTACTACTTTACGATTAGGTATGTTGCAATAGTAATATTTTGTTTCACTTACAATTACTACTTTACGATTAGGTATGTTGCAATAGTAATATTTTGTTTCACTTACAATTACTACTTTACGATTAGGTATGTCGCAATAGTAATATTTTGTTTCACTTACAATTACTACTTTAGAATTAGGTATGTTACAATATTAATTATAAATAATTATTAATTACCATAATATTCTTTGGTAGATATTTATGGGAGGTCCCAAACAGTTTAAAAAACCAAAAGTTTTTTAAATTGTTTGGGAATAGTATCCACTTATTAGTTTTTACTTTATAGGCAAACCTCCTCAAGAGTCTCGGAAGCCGCGTGCTCCTGCATTCTCATTTGGTCAAAAGCTTGACCCATCAGCAGCTACAAAAGTTGGGCCCGGCCCGGCGTCTTATAACACAGAAGGGATGACAGCCAAAGGTATTTAATATTTGTTGCAATTTTATATTTGATATTAAATCTCGTATTCATAAATTATAATATATATTTTGACTGATGTCACAGAGTTAATAATGGAGTTGTTTACTGTTATTTTTTTCCTACTTGTCATTCGAATTGTCCGAATTTCTAAATACTCTTAACTTCCACATGCAAAAAGTATAATGAATTACTATAGCCATTGCTGTTATTATTTTACTACTCAAAATAATTAAATAATTAGTGTTGAACGTCATGAGTATACATAATATCACATATTAATTAGTTAGTACTAATAATATGAAATCTTGCATTTTAACGGGGGTTAATGAAATGGTAGATGTTAAAATGAAATTTTTGAAGTCGTTATCTGTACTTGTTAGTTCTAGAATTCAAATGGTCTTTTTTGCCAATGGGGCTACTATCAAAAGGAACGGATAGCGATTCAATGATTTTTTTCGTTGATAGCCGTTTTAACGAATAAAAAGGGCAATTCAATCTATCTGCAATTACTCGCACATTAGTTGCCATCGAAAGTAAATCAATTCGATCTTGGATACATGAACGTTGCGTAATAATAATAACCGCGCCCACAGAACCTAAAGAACTAGCGAAGCGTATATCCATTCTAATTGTTCATAGGTAATCTTTATTTCGAATCTTGCTTCGAAGTTAAGTAATGTCCTTATACTATGTAGTTTTCAATTCTTTATTGGATAATTACACAATTTAGTCACTGTCCTTACAAGTCGTTTTAAAAACAATTTTACAGTCTGTCGCCCACAGATTATTCAGTCGTTCTCCTTTTTGGGATTTAAAACAATTGTAAACTCAGATTAGATTTATTATTTCAGTAAACAGAAGTGGTTTGTTCGGTTTTTTAATTTTTCAAGTACATTACTGTTAATTTACACGAATTCAACTTTGGAAATCTTTAACTACAAAGATGTAGAAAGTATATTATATAATATTCACAGTGGATAATAAGTAAATGTACTCATAATCGTTCCGAATTGTTACCAACTTTGTAATATTCCGTTATAATATGTAAGTTAAGTATATAATGTAATGTAATATTTAAGAATTTCTATGTCGATAAATTTTGATGATCTTTCAATGTGTATCAGAAAGCGCGAAAATTTAATGATTTCTGGTTTGTCAAATTTTCACAAAATTCAATGGATTTCAATTTTGTTTTCTATGTTTATCTTCTCTCACTAGTTTCATAACAATTGTTTAATTCGATTATGATGTATTAAAAGACAGGAAGATTCTCGACTCTGTTCATTTAAAAATCTGAAGTAATTTCTGAATAAGTAATGTACGAGAATGTGCAGTCGTCTTCGTAAGAACCACAGATGGTCAGAACTTGTCTGGGCACTGATGCGTTCTTGGAAGTGAATGCAGCTTTCGTTGTTGACAGATTAACTACGTTTTCACTTCAAAGTATTTTTTCTTTGGGACACAAGAGTCGTGTTACACGAAAAGCGGAATTTTTATTATAAAAAACAAACAAAATACCAGTTTAGTAATAATGTCGTCTTTTTTTTTAAAAGCTAATTGAAAATAGCGATGGACTTCGTAACAGTCTTTTCATTTAGGTACTAATATGCAAAAGAATTTTAGTGTAGACTGAAACGATATACCGATAATTTTATGTTCACCTGCATTGAATTCACAGTGCATTCCTCATTTGTCTGTCTAGAGGTCTAGATTGTTTCATAGGCAATAAGTATTTAAATAGGTGTAAGTTATTTAGGCGGAAATTGGTATAAACATGCATTTTGAAGCAATAATACAAAATTTGTATCTTGTTGTATTACTTTTACGTCATGACGTAACCGTGATATACTATTGTGTAGGAATAAATCCTATAAAACAGTTGTTTAAATCTATCGGAAAAAAATCGGAAGATAAAACTTCGACATTGGATAAACATAGCAGTAAGTTTCTCTGGCTGCATTGGCTCGATGTCGCCAAATAAGTCCGTGTGATTGAAGGTGATCGGCGGTGAGTCAGCAGTTGTTGTGTAGGTGCCCAGGCTCTCTGAGTCTACAGACCAGCTATACATGTTCAGTCGCACATCTACCTCCCTTCACTCGACATTCGTTGACTAAAATAATTCGTTATTTTAGTACACGCGTTAACTTCGTACTTTATGTAATCAATGTGTATTTATAATTGAGTGATAAAATAGAGAAGAGAAGAGGTAACGAAAGTTCGTTGTGAAACATAAATTGTGTTTACATTCTCAAAATTAAAATTTCTGTCATATTTGATTATGTAGACTTGAGTTAGACATATCTAATATGAATTTACAAGCTCATAACTTATGTAGCTTACAAGGGAAATGACTTAATTAATAATAATAGAAATAGATAATATTCAATGAATTACACCAATTGTGAGACAACAAACTAAGTACTAGCCTTGTGTTATGGGTATCACGCAACGAATGAGGAAGCATCCAGTAACACCGAACGCCACGTAATAACCGTAATATATCCGTAGGGTTACATTTTTAGTTCGTTGCGTACACCGTACGTAGAATATAAATATAAAATATTTAGTACGTTAACAGAAGTAAGTTATGTAATGATGTAACAGGACGTGCGTCAGGTCCCGCAGTATCTTTACATGGGCGGTGGCCACCGCCAAGAGTAATTCCCACTCCTGCGCCTTGTGATTATGAGCCCAGTAAGGCTGTGAAGGCGGTGTTAGAACATGCGCCAGCCTTCTCGATAGGACTACGAGTTAGTCCTCCGCAGCCCGGCGGAAAAACGCCAGGTGAAAACAATCCAAAAAAGAAATCACCTACGTTTTTTTGCGAATTTGCAATCATATACGTCGATCTATTATTCTCGCACTTATACTATTTTGTTTGATGCATTATTGAATCCATTGTTGCACGTTCATGTACTTGACCTTTAATATTTACTATAGTTATATATGCGGTTGTTTTATTAAGTTATTTGACCTTGTTTCATTTTTAGCTTTTATTAACAAGCATACAAAGATAATATTTATTTCTTTTCTAAAGAAACTTAAGTTTCTATATTTAGACGTTTCATATTTCCTTAGCGTTGCATTTTTATTTTAAAGTAATTCGCTTCAATAGTTTCTTAATTTGTTTTCATTGCATATGTATTATCTAAGTAATTAATTTTGTAGGTATTCACAAAGTATTCTGAAATGTTTACATAAAAATTAAACATAGCTGTCGTTCTTGTTTTCAGCGCCGAACGTGTATTCTATGCCACCTGTTCTTGGGGAAGCAAAAGAAGGCAGCAAACGCGCAGCTCCGGCTTTTAGTATTACAGGTCGCGCAAAAGCTATTGAATCCAAAACACCTATTCCCGGACCAGGTTCTTATACTACCGAAAAAGCGGCATCAACAGTCGCCAAGCGACCCCCAGCATTTACTATGGCACCCAGACGAGAATTAAAGCAACCGTCAGCAGCTGTGCCCGGACCCGGAGTTTATTGTCCAGAGAAGGTAGTGCGGGAGTTTCATTTATGTTTACAGATTTTTCAAAAATAACTTAAATACTTGTTTTATAAATTGTGACAGACCTTGTGTAAGTCAAGTTTGTAATTTCATCGGATTGCTTAAATTAATTAATAAGATAATTATTTATTTAAAATTATAAAATTTATCACATAGTAAACATTCATATGACGATCTATTCTTTTACATATCAATAACAGTAGTAAATAGCATGTAATCATGATCGACCTTTGTACCTAACAACACTATTGAGTTTACATATTGTCTATAAATAACATACATAATGTTTTGTATTATTTAATATATTTCATTGTGCAACATCAACTAACCTTGGCACGGGTATATACACCAGGTTTGCGTGACGCTGCCATGGGCTCCAGCGCATACATTTGGCATCAGACATTCACCCTACGTTGGTCAGAGCGCTTACTACCCTGCGCCTGAAGGAATCACCGCTATCTAACATATTTGTAACAAGCTTTGCAATGACGCCATTGAAATCTTCTCACTTCACTTCTGATCATCTGTATTATTGGATACCATGGAAGTGCATCTGTAATCGGGTTTTATATATATTAATTTATTTATTTAATGTGGTTATAAATTTGCACATTATTGTGATGCAATAAATAAAAGTTCTTTATTTATTTGAATTCACTTTCTTACAATATGAAATCATTAATGCATTCTTCTTTTATCTTGCATGCTGCTATGTTCCAGTTCATGTCTGCTTTTTAGAAGGTATTCTGGGGAACTATATTAACATGTAAATAGTTGTCAATTAAGTATAAATTTATATGCCATTAAATTTTATCTAACCATTATAAAATCACTCATTTAATAGCATACAAATTAAGTAAAATGTATCTAATAACAATACGAGGTAGAGTTAAATATTTTATTATTTACATTATAAATATATTGTTCGTATCAATAAAAAAATATTAATTTATATTTTATTTTTTCAGGGGGACTCTATTTTGCGTTCTAAATCTCCGAAATACACTATATCGAGTAAAGCCAAAACTGTGCAGAAAGGTGAAGTAGTTCCTGCTCCTAATGCATACTGCCCTGAAAAAGCTGATAGATTATTAAGGGAAAAATCTCCAGCATTTTCATTTAGAACTAAAACAGAAATTGTTAAGGCACATAAGACGCCAGCTCCGAATGTATACTCTCCTGAAAAAGCTCTCCATTCTCTTCAAAATGGGCCTAAATATACTTTAGCAGGAAAAGGTCATGGTGAAAAACATGAGATCACCCCAGCACCTAATTCTTATAATCCTGAAAAAGCTAATAAAATTCTTCACGAAAATTCACCGGCCTATACAATACGTTCAAAGGAAATTGTTGAGAAAATTGAGCAAACTCCAGCTCCTAACGTGTATGCGCCTGAGAAATCTATACATATGCTAAACGGTGGACTAAAGTTCACAATTTCTGGCAAGGCTGAATGTAAAAAAATTTCAGAAACACCAGCTCCTAATAGTTATAATCCTGAAAAAGCGGATAAGGTTTTACATGAAAGCTCACCAGCTTATACATTTAGAATTAAGGAACAAGCAGTAGTAAGGAGTGAATCGCCAGCACCTAATCTTTATACACCTGAAAAATCTATACACATGCTAGACGGTGCTCCTAAATTTACTATTACTGGCAAAGGTCTTTCGGGTAAAATTGAAGATACTCCAGCTCCCAATGCTTACTGTCCCAACAAAGCTGACAAAATATTGCATGAATCATCTCCAGCATATACATTTAGAATAAAAGATAAAGCTTTAAAATATGAAAACACTCCAGCTCCGAATATGTATACTCCAGAAAAGTCTATTCATATGTTGGATGGTTCTCCTAAGTTTACAATGGCTGGTAAAGGACCTTCGCAAAAAATAGATAACATACCGGCTCCTAATGTATATTGCCCAGATAAAGCTGATAAATTACTTCATGAATCTTCTCCGGCTTATACTTTTAGGCCAAAAATCGAAATCCATAACACGAGTGAAACTCCTGCTCCAAATGTGTACGATCCGCATTTACTTAATGGTGCTCCTAAATTTAGTTTGTACGGCAAAGGTTTTGAACCTAAACCTTTTGAGACTCCTGGGCCAAGCACTTATAATCCCCACTTACCAAATGCAACACTAAAATTTACTATTTCTGGTAAAGGTTCTTCAATCAAATCATCTGACGTACCAGCGCCAAATGCGTACGATCCTCATCTTCCCGATAGCACTCCAAAGTTCAGCCTTTATGGTCGTGGTTCAGATCGAAAGCCTTCCGATACTCCTGGTCCAAACAGTTATGATCCTTGTTTGCCTGATAACTCTCCTAAATATACTATGTCTGGTAAAGGTGCTAACGAAAAAGTTTCCGATACGCCTGGACCTAATGCTTATGACCCGCACTTACAAGATAGCACTCCTAAATTTTCTATGCCTGGAAAAGGATCTTCTGCGAGACCATCAGATACACCAGCTCCAAACTTTTATGATCCTCAGTTACCTGACCGCACTCCTAAGTTTACAATATCTGGTAAAGGTCAATCTGATAAACCATCTGATACACCTGGTCCAAATGTTTATGATCCTCATTTGCTTCCTAATGCCCCTAAGTTTACAATATCGGGCAAAGGTCCTGATTCTAAAATATCTGATGTTCCTGCACCAAATGTATATGATCCTCGTAATCTTGACAATTCACCAAAATATACAATTTCTGGAAAAGGAAAGACGAGTAAAATTATTGATACACCCGCTCCTAATGCTTACTGCCCAGAAAAAGCAGATAAGATATTACTAGAAAGTTCTCCAGCGTACACGTTTAGTACAAAACAACCAATCCATAAACCATTGGAAACACCAGCTCCTAATGCATACGATCCAAGTAAATATGACTACATGTTAGATGGTGTCCCTAAACATAGTTTTGGTATTAAGAGACCTGCAGATAAACTTCCTAATAATCCAGCTCCTAATGCATATTGTCCAGAAAGAGCGAATAACATTCTTTATGAAAGCTCACCAACATATACATTCCGTCCCAAATTAGAAAATGGAAAAATTTTGGTTACTCCTGGACCAAATGCCTACAACCCTGATAGAGCTGATAAAATACTACATGAGAGTTCACCCGTTTACACTTTTAGACCAAAGTTTGACGACGATAAAATTATCGATACTCCTGGACCAAATGCTTACAATCCTGAAAAAGCAGACAGAGTTATCCTTGAGAAATCGCCTGCATATACCTTATGTGCAAGAGGCAAGGATGATAAAATCAGTGACACTCCTGCTCCTAATGTTTATAATCCAGAGAAAGCTGACAAATTGCTATTGGATAATGCACCGAGGTATTCCTTCAGAATTAAAACGCATCCTCACATACCAGATAACATCCCAGCACCGAATAGTTACAATCCTGACAAAGCTGATAAAGTGTTGAAACCAAATGCTCCACAGTATACTTTTAGAATTAAAACTGATACATTAAAGGTTATTGATACACCTGGTAAGCATTTTAATATGTTTATTTCTACAATTATGTATAACTATAGCAAAGTATTTCATAGCGTTAATATGTTAATTTTATTGCAGCTCCGAACACATACAATATTCCAACACCAACAAAAACACCATTATATACTATTTCGGGAAGACATAAGGAACCCATCGATGAAAGATTAAAAGTACCTGCTCCCGGTGCATACAATCCAGAGAAGGGTGACAAATTCGTTTTGACTTATTCTCCTCAGTACACATTTGGAATAAAGATCCATACAAGTAAATACACCGATACACCTGGTATGTCTATTTTTTTTCTATTTTATACATACGTACATATCTTCAGGCTGTATCCCTAACAGGGTATTCAGAGAATACGGAGCGTCAAACGTCGCAGCCCTTACGTATTTCTTTCACTTCCTCAAATCCCATCATTCTCCTCACAAATTTTTGCCTAGATATGCGAGTGCTTTCGACATTTCCGTCAGCTAACACACTAGTTATTTGATCTTCGTAGGCCTTGGCCTTCCTCGGCTTCTGCTACCACTTACTTTTTTGTAACTTTGATTTAATGGAAAATTATTATGCCTCTTCAAGCAAACTTTCGTTTGAATTAATTAATGATGAGTAATTAATGATGAGTTTTGCTAACGATGTCGTTTGGCAAAATTGCTGCAAGTGCTTCAAGAAATGCTGAGTAGCCTCCCAACGGGTTGGTCTTTGAAAGAATAGTCATGCTCTGAGATGCTTGACATTATCTGACTCAAAACCAGAGTCGTCAACATAGTTTTAAAAGTCAACAAGTTAAAATGACAATAAGCTGGTCCATTAATTGCAGAACTGAAAATCGTTAGAACAAACGAGTTCTGGAGTGGAAACCGCGTTTAGACAATCGTATTGTACAGCTGGCGCTGTTAGATGGCGCGACAACCTATCTAAAATGACTGATAGCAACTGGATGCGTGAAGCCCAAGATAGGGCAGGGCTCGCCTTGAGTGAGGCCTACATTCAGTCAGCTCTGTAGTCCGGACTCTAGAACAAGGCTCGAGATCCCATCGTAAGAGGCGACTAAAAGAGCTTTTGCCGTCGTGGTCGATCGGAGTCAAGGCTCTGGTATATAGCACTTTCGAAGTGCATCAAATTCCATAAAAACAAAGTTATAAAATATACGAGTCTTCAAGTACAATAATAGCAAACATTTTTAACCGACTTCAAAAAAGAAGGAGGTTCTCAATTCGTCGAGAAATAAAAAAATGTTATTGAAAAAAATTTTTATTTAAAAAAATTAAACCGCCTTCAAAAAAAACATTGAAAAGTATAAAATAACTATCGTTTACTAATCAAAACTCGAGTACAATTGAAATAACTTTATAAATACGATACACATACCTATATAATTAAATTTGACAGTTATTGAAGTCGGTGCCAAATCAATGTGCAACAACATAAAGTCTATTAGTTTGGTGGGCTTGGCACCGATTTCAGTAACTGTGAAATTTAATTATATAGGTATGTGTATCGTATTTATAGTTATTTTCATTGTACTTGTTTTGATTAGTAAAGGATAGTTATTTTATACTTTTCAGTGTTTTTTTTAAGGCGGTTTATTTTTTTTTAATAAAAATTTATTTATAACAGTTCCATGAAAAGGAACTATAAACTTGAATGATGATTTATGATGTAGTTGTTGACTATGTTGAATGACTTATGATGTTGAGAGACAGAGAGAAAGATATGAGATTTGAGGAACGAGAAAAATATGTAATGACCGCGATGCTTGGCGCTCCATCGTCTCTGCCTACCCCAGTAGGGATACATCGTGAGGATTTGTACGTATATATGTACTATGTTCTAATAATATTTTTGTTCTGTTTTGTTGATGTCAAATTTTAATACATCTATTTTCTAAGCCGAGAGACTTGATCTTCCACGAAGTCAATTTGAGCACGATATTAAGTCTAGTTTGCGGCCATAAATTTTGTTTAATTTTCTCTGTATTATAATTATTGTTTTAGCACCCAACTCATACCGTATTCCATCCGTGTTGGACACTCCGGTGTATACGATATCTGGACGTCACAAGGTGCCTGTTGACGACCGTGTACGTGTCCCTGCACCTGGCACCTACTCGCCTGAAAAGGTACCACCATATAAGCGTTAAAAATTACTTTAAAATTGGTAAAAATGACGATAAATGCAACTGTTTTATAATGAGGCGTATTAAAACACGAGTGTGGGTTTATGTGATAAGCCAAGCGAAGGCGAGATTCATAATAATATCACATGAGTGTTTTAATTATGTTCATTTGTATACACAACTTTATACATATCCATGATATTAAATATGCAGTACTTATACAAAAGAAAAAAGAAACATAGAGATGACCTCGATGGCGGAGTGGTTTAGACGTTGCACCCAAGTGCGGAAGGTTCTGGGTTCGATTCCTGGTCAGGTCAATTTAGGAAACGAACTTTTCTAGATTGTCTCGGGTCTGGGTGTACTGGGAGACGTCTGATAGTGTCGTCAACGTCGAATATCCTAGTTTGAGATCAGATAATTGGTGTGTATTGTCTGGCGTATTATTATTATATTATTATTTATTAAAATAATTATTTACATTTTGAATAGTAAAATTATTATTGAAACCTCACACGCATTGGTATTTTTTTAATGTTTTTTTTAAATGCATAGACGAGTTGCAGTGCGAACCGAGACAATATCAAAAATTAAACCGCTTTCAAAAAAAACACTGAAAAGTAAATATTAACTATTCTTTACTAATCAAAACTCAAGTACAATAAAAATAACTTTATAAGCACGATACACATACCTATATAATTAAATTTGTCAGTTACTGTAGTCGGTACCTAGCCTACCAAACCAATGAACATTCCGTTGTTGCAAATTGATTTGGCTCCGACTTCAATAACTGTCAAATTATTTTGTACTTTTAAATGGTTTTTTTTGGAAAGCGGTTTAATTTTTTTTTTTAAATTGTTTTATTTCTTTCTTTTGAGTGACCTCGGCCTAAGTAAATATCTAGGGCAGGTCTACAATTAACTTCATTCTAATTCTGGAGCGCAACAATATTCAAGAGAATCATCAATATAAATAAAGGTTATAACCAGGTCTGTTATTTGGTGTTTTTTGATGTATCTTCGAACTCAAGCTCCAATACCGGTGAAATTTAAATGACCACCTCGAAAGTATACCTTTTCAAACAAAAAAAATTTTGAAGTCGGTCTACAATTCACGAAGTTATTGGTGAAAATACATAAAAAAAAACATACATGCAGACGAACATAGAACCTCCTTCTTTTCATGAAGTCAGTTAAAAAATCATAATAAAATTGTTTTGAGACGTATAATGAAATTTAGTATAACATTATAACACTAGTACAGATAAGATAATAGTTAACAGGACACTGGTCGACATAATGCAGGTCATAAACTACGGTTTCTGAACCCATTATAGAGGATTTACGACATTGGTGTAGATTATAATAGTTTAAAATAAAGTGCCACTTTATTAAACCACTAATTTAAAAATATATATACAAGATGTTATATATATCAAAAGGATAGGTAAGTACGAAAGGGTATTAAAGTACCCATGACAACGGAAAACTTACGTTCTACGCTTCGCCAAAAGTCAAAGTTCTGGTGTAAAACCTCAAAGTTAAAAAAAAATGAAGGTGCGAGTCAACCCTAATGTTTGCGTTTTTACGTCGCTAGCAAACCTTTGTAACATAGGGCATAATGACAGGGTTGTACATTTTCTTATTAAAGTAATGTTTTTTTTTTGTATGGAAAACATAATAAACGCATCCCGTAGTTATGACATCTGCAACAGTCAACAGCGACACGTTGAAACCCCAGCTGATTTATACCCCCTTTCACAATAACCTTGTATAATGATGCTATAAAGTAATCATAGGTTACAAAACACGGAACAATGTTCTATAATATCTAGTATTAAAATACATACCATGCCCTACATATTTTTTCAAATACCTAATGTAATTTATGTTGTCTATTTATGGATTTGCAGTTTAAGGCGCTTGTTTTTAATATATTATAGGGATGTAAGCTAAAAACTCAATGCGAAAACTATTTAGATTTAGTAAATCGATTATTGAAACGCTTAATTTTAAATTGTATATGAATAAAACCAGTGATAGTAATTTATTAGTGTAATCTATTAATATACTTTGAAATTGACTAAAGTAGTTTCGTATTTCATTTTTATTTTTTAAAGTGATAACTTTTAACTTGTACTTTGATTTGCTCATTCTGTTGTTTATTCATATACAATATTTCCTCTTTCTCATGTTCAAATAATACTCGTAATGTGAAGTGGAGTCAATTTAAACAGTTTATTGTACAGATTCAAGTGTTACTTTGTGGAAATCCATTCATTTCTATTCAATTCCATTCAAATTTAATTCATTCATCATTGATCCATCAATTTTTAGATATTTTCTGCCTAAAATTAATCAGCACCGTGGCGCTAATCAGCATCGACTACAGAGCTGGTAAGCTTACCGAGTCTGATTTTTGGAATATCCTGAGGATATTTTTTGTTAGTTAAAAGACGAACCAGGTGTCGATTAGTGGGTTTGATGTTTTGGGCGGAAGATAGTTAAAAGTTATAAAAATTCGTCACATCTCACAGTTTATAATATATCTGTCCTCGAAGAATGGAGGATGCTCAGTACAATGTATTTATTTTTATTTTGTAGGTGCAACTAAATAAAACGCCTCAGATTACATTCGGCATCAAACACTCTCCACTTCTTGGTCAACTAAAACCAATTGAACGTCTTTATTCTAACGAAAAAGTGGTTACGCAGAAAATAACGAGTTTGACAAATAAACAAGTTATTCAGACAAACCAAAGTAAAGAAGTTCCAGTACAACAAAGCAATAAGTTTGCGAAGCAAAATAGCGACGGCTACGAACAATTATCACACAATATTGATACGCAGCATAATATTGTAAATGAGTCGAACGAATCGAATACGCAGACACAAAATACGCGCACACACATAACACAAATAAGATCAGAGAACGATATAAGGAGCTCTACAGTTACACCAGAACCAATTCAAGTACAAGAGACTTTAGCTCAAGAGATAGTTTGGGTTCCTGAGAAACCCGTGGTACGACGTGGTTCTTACACTATCGACACATCAGGTGGCACGGGTTTCGTAGAACATTATCAAAACAGTGATGTCATTCCAGTTGAGGATGGACAAATCCGAACAACAGTAAGTGGTGAGAGAGGTGGTACGTGCTATGAAGATAGGAGTAGCGAGTTAATTCAAAGAGAGGGATATGAAAAAAACATACAAAGAAATGTAAAGAACGCCAGCGCTCACGAAAAAAATCAAGCCACAACTGAAGAGGTTCATGCTGGAACAGAAGTGCAACATCTACCTAATGGTGGTATTGCTAAGACTACAACGACGACCACTATTAGGAAAGTAGGAACATCAGCTAAAACAGCGAATTCTACTACTGCTGTTACACGTACTGCCACGGTCGTGACGTCTCGTGACGTAGGTGCTAAGTAATGTGACCATAAATTAATGTCTACAGTAAATGCAAAATGTATATCTCTATTCATACAATGGTTAAATTCAGTATTTTCACTTACTGTGTGCGAGAAGCTTCTGAATTAATAATTTTAATATTTATTTTCGAGCAGTCGCGTTTGAACTAATTTCATAAATTGTTAACATTTAATAATTTAATCTATTCAGTCTCAAATACTTATTGTCCCACGACGCTCACAAAGATGCTAAATAGAGATTTTACTATTTATTTATTTACTACGATACATGTTTCTATATGCATTTATAGAAATATGTGATCTCTCTGTTGTTCTATAAAAATAAAATTATTTATATTTATATTGAGTGCGATAATGTAGTCGCCTAGTTATATAAGAAAAACGCCATTTTTATTGTTACCTATGTATTTGGTAAATATTTTATTAACTCTACTAATGTATAATTTATAGTCTATTAAAATTTTTATTATTTTTGAGTGTGCTTCATTCAAATGTGTGTGATACTACGAATTAACGAATTTAAGAGGAAATTTAGAAAATGTAGTCTCATACATATTTCAAAATCAAATGACGATTGACTTAAAGTGACGCATTCATAAACAATAATTTAATCTAAAATAGACCTTCTGTTCTATGCAAACGTGCGCCCGCTGGCTTACAAAAAATACGAAAAAACGGTTATTTTATTTTATTTAAAAACTATAACTAATTTTAAAAATCCAGTTGTCATTTTGAAGAATATGTTTAAAGTAAACTATACAGAAAATTTAGAAATATAAATCGATCCCGTTGCTCCAAGAAATGTAAATCTCTGTTTTAAAAGAGGTGTCTTTGATATTTTTTTGTGTTACAAAAATTAACCAACCGTGTATCGCAACTGTCAAAATGAAGTTAATGAAATGAAAAATCAGGATACCAAATATCACTGTCATATATATGTTGTTGTTGTATTGTAGTCACTTAATGCGTCGCCTTAAAAGAGAATGATCGTAACTCTCTTGACCTCTCCTGTAAGACCACCATAGGTCTCTTATTTGCATTATAGCATCCCTTGTTATCTATCATAGCTGTAATAGACAATACAGGAAACAATAAAAAAATTAATGAGAAAATCCAACTGCATGTATAATGAACTGAAAAGATGTCACGAAAGATATATCTAAATGAGACATGTTCATAATCAAATTTTTAAAATTCATGTTATTTCTACCTCAATAAGCGCCTACTAGCGAAAAGTTATGGCGGCTTTCAAAAATTCACGAACTCGGAGGCTATGCCAGCTATCTAGGGATATGGGTAATTCACAGATCTAAAAATTAGTAGTAGATAGATATAATTTTTTAAAATTGATTATGAACACTTTTTACATCTTGTTAACAACCTTTCAGTCACTTTTAGATTTAGTCATGTTTCTCCTCTACCTTCCTTTGAGTCGCGCACTCGGGTAGCGTATTTATCAGCCTATGTATGTATGCTTGTTCCTTTGCAGCACTCTACAGACCAAACGCGTGGGCTGATTTGATTGATTCTTACGCAATCGATTTGTCTTAATCTTACAAGTGTTACTAAACTAAAGACGTGACTGTAATCAAAATTCAATATGGTGACAATCAGACGCCATAATGTGAAGAAGAAAAAAATGAAAGTCGACGAACTACGTTAATTTGATATAGGTATTTGAAAATTATCTTTAGGTTTTTCTTGTCATTTTTCATTGCTAATGACCATTTAGAATCTACAAAAATTTAAAGTTAGTTAGCAACCATTCTCACTTTAAATTTTCAATACTTACAGCAAAAGTTGTGATAAAGTTCTAATATAATTGCGCAACAGATCTTACTAACGCAAAAATAATTATCATAAGATAATTCAATGTATTCGAAAGGCTTATGTCCAGCAGTGGACGAACACGGACTGACGATGATGATGATGATGAATTCAATGTAAACCTTAAACCTGAATGACAAACCCAGAATTCTATTGCTTTGAAAGATAATTTTAACAACGTTACCTAAACCGTTACTTATTTCAGTGAGAAATAACCTGATTAGGAATAAATTATTATAACATAATATAACATATCTTCACGCTGTATCCCCAACGGGGTAGTCAGAGAGGACGGAGCGCCAGGAGCAATAAATTAATATGAAAACAAATAACTCTAATACAATATTATACGCTACTAGTCGGTGGTCGTAAGTAAAATAAATAATTTAGAGCGAAAAATGTTGCTATTGATATTGTGCTGGAGTGTTATTGTACATAAGTTACAAGGAACTACTTTGGATCGAGCTGTGGTAGATTTAAATTCACACAATTTCGCGAAAACTCAAGTCTATGTAGCCTTGAGCTGGGTTAGGTCTCTAGATGGATTAATACCACCACCGCAAGCTGCTTAATAATCTCTACGATATTAATTCCCTCAATAAAATGACAAGATTGCGAAATTTACAGTCTTATAATCCTAACTAATAAGTGTAAAATAAACAAAGTAAAAATAAAAAACCCGACTGCGTTAAAAGTGAACTTTAAATAAAAAATTAAAAAACCCAATCTACGTAAAAAATGAACTTTAAAAAAGATGGAAACAAGATGACCTATTTCTGTCTCCAATCTCCCACCTTGTAAGTATTACTCTGATGTACAGTTGCTCTGATGACCCTAAGCCGATCCATGCCCATTGGCTAGTTGTCCCTAAACTTATTCTGGAGACACTAGCATTCATAGTCGCCCTCTCGCCAATTAAACAAACATTTGCTGTACAATCTCACAACAATCTCATACAGTCGGAGGCATCTTCTTTAATTTAAATACATATTGCCTCCGACTTCCACGGTTTAAGTAGACCCATCGACAGTGCCCCTGCAGCATCAGGACTAAGGAGTTAGAACTTGAAATTTAATGGAAAAGTTTTTGCTTCGTATCTTTAACACTAAATTACAATGCACCAACCCTTAAACCTCGCGTTTCATCTCTGTAGCGTCAGAATTTGAAGATCTAAAGTAATATTGTACATCAATCATGTTTACCGAATTACGTACATAGGGATTATACACCATCTTATGGAAAACTGGAAGACTGGGGAGCGTGAACATCATGTTGAAAAATGTTATTAAAAAATGTGATTGTCTTTAATTTTATGATTCGAATTTTAAGTACGTAATGACCGCGATGCTTTGCGCTGCAACCTCTCTGACAACCCCATTAGAGATATAACGTGAACATATGTCATTTCATGCCATGTCATATCATGACTGTCTTATACTCGCACATTGGAATGCTCTGATGAAATAGCGTTCATTGAATTGAGACTTGGATATTGGATATATTCCGATGTGTTTCATGAATATATTGTAATGTGTATTATAAATGTAAATTGAAATATTTCAAAGATTTCTCTGAAAGACATTTGGGGAAAGCGCAAGCTGATTTTAGGTACCTACGGTAGATATTGTATGACTCACCCTCTTACGGAATATCGGCGTGAAATAACAGCATTTGTTGCTGTTTCGTTTCGTTCGGTGAGTGAAACTGCCGGTGGCCCATCACCCTCTCCCCCTCCTTTCCTCCTTTCCCTATTTCCCTAAAGGCCGGCAACGTACCTATGATTCTCCGGACGTTGCGGGTGTCCATGGGCGGCGGTAGTCACTCTCCATCAGGTGACCCGCTTGTTCGTTTGCTCCCTCTTTTATATAAAAAAAAAAACAGATTTTCTCGCTTCACAAGGTCCTGTGAAGGTTTCTGACCAATTGTCAGATAGTGTTTTACGCTTTTGTGAATCTAGAAAAAGAGTTTGACAGAGTGAAATTGAGTTTTCTGCCTGAATATATGGTGAGGGGCCTCTCGCTACGAGCTGTGTAGTCCTTATATTATGCCCACAGAGTCTGTTTATAAGGATAGATATGTGACATGTGGCCCTGTTTCAAAGTTTGTTCAGGCGTAAGAGAGTGTTGTATGATGTTTAACTTAAACTTAAATAATCATTAATCTACGTACATGTACTAAAATGTGTTTGTGGTCGCAAATTTCAAAAAGTAGCCGCTCGATTGTTGACATGAATTTTTGACACAACACTGCATTCGATTGTGCACGTGTTTTTACTATGGTTTTTATAAATTAATATTTATATTAATAAAAATGTAAATGTTCGTTCGTTCAACTTATATTCTCAAATTAATGTTCTCTTAAGAATAATTGTACAAAAACAAAATTGTTATAATGAATTTCTTCCTCGTTTGTGGTCTATGAAATTAGTCAAACTAAAGAAATTAGTCACTGCGAAATATTTTTATTAGGTAGTTGTACAGTAGTAGTTTAAGTTGAAGAAAACTGGAGCTCCCATGACCCTCAATCGCAAATATAAAATACTAATATTTTTTATCAACAGTACATTTTACAGAAATCAATGAAGCGGATGTTGTTGTGTGATAATTAGATTTCACAGCTTTGTTTGAAGTCACAGCGGAAGTGAACATGTTGGACTCAGGATAAGTGGGCAGTGAACCATATATTGCGCCTACGCAATGTTTAGTTGTACGAGTGTATTGTCGTTCATAGCATTGATAAACAAGGAACATGTAGGAAAAAAACAGCAAAAACATGTTTGTTGTTTAAGGCATTTATGACTCAGAAGTTTATTTCAAGTTGCGTTAATATAAAGTATTGCATTAATTAAAATTTGGATATTGTATCATAAATAGAAATGCTACTATTCATCGCATGTAGTGGCATCTCTTTCTAACTGTGCTCAATCAGAGATTCACACTTGAGTATCGTTCTGAAATACGCGCCAGAATTTTTTGACAAATATTCTGAAACGGACTAGAGTAGATAAGTATTTTATCAACTATTTTTTTTTGCAGTATTACGTTCCATTTTGTGTATGTGTCCCGTTCTTGCACGACTCGGCTTGTTTATTTACTTATGTCGTTGTCAGATCGTAGAATTAGGCAGATAATGATGTACTAGGGCTTGTCATGTAATTCTGTATTATCTGGATTGATTGAAACTGTTCTTTGTACTAGTCGGTCCAATACCGACCGCTGTACTGCTGGTTGGTAAAAAAAACTCAAAGAATAGTAAATTAATACCTTGGACAACTGAAAGTGCTTTGTCTTCTGTACAACCACTAAAGTAGAGAAAAATATCGAAATATTGTTCAAATTTAACTTGTTAATGTAATTATGGATAGCTGTTCTTTTTGTGATAAATATATTACTTACGTATGAAATGAATATAAGTAGCTAGCTTTTTCAAATAATGTTTGTCAGGAGTTCAGGGACAGCACTGAGACGAAAAATTGTTGATCCACCCATGACCCATCTAACCGATATATCGAATTATGCCTAATGCAAAGTGGGACACATCTTACATAACGATGATATACCTAATCGATGTGAATACGTGACTAATAAGTTTGTCGATATTCTAAGTTAAAAGCTTCGCCACGTTGGTTGGGCACATTGAATTATACGTTATAGGTTACACTAGAATAGTACATGTACACAATAAAGGCGGCGCTACGCGCTGGCAGAGCGGCACGCTTATTACCTAACTTGCAGTCAGCATGTGACAGCCAAATATCGCGCGATATCTGCTGTCAAAACAAGAATTTGTATAAGGAAATTGTGTAGCGGCGATAGAATTACCACGAAAAGTGCATTTTACGCATGGCGCAATAGACACGCGATCGTCATACATGATAAGCACGTTATAATTTTTTATTACAATTAGTCACTGGTCGCGCAGCGATCACGTGGCTATCGCTGTCTGCAAACTTTTAGGTAATAACCCCGCCGGGCGCGGGAACTGCCGCTTCGCGCTAAGTAAAAGTAAAACGGTACTATTGTGTCATCCCCCCCAAATGGGCTAGATCTACTCACGACATAAACAATATATATAAATGCTTTAAATATAAAATGAAGTAAAATGCGCTACGTTGTTCACTTCACAAGCATCGAATTGAAAGCGAGCTAGTTGAGCTTAATTGTGGTCCCCGAGCTTCAGTTCAGTGGATTGTTGCGATTGCTTCGAACACTCGATCTAGTACTTATTACATAAATATCGTTGGTTGGTGATAATATAAAACTGTAGCATTTAATCCTGTTAGTGGCGCAGGCTTCACGCTCTTCGTTTTACACTCGGACCAAGTAACAATGGATGGAGCATTTGGTCTAAAAGCGTATCCTTAAAGTGCTTTTCTGACCTACTGGAAAGTCGGTCAAAAAAGAAAGTCTAGAAAGATTTTTACTAATGTGCGTGACTAGGGAAGGTCCACAGTACAACCATATAGGGCTGAACATGACATTAATTTTATTTTTGTAAATACAGTAATAGTAGTCAAAACACTTAAGATTTACGAGTATTTTGCAAATGAATCGGTGATAAAATAATTATTTTATCACCGACTCATTTGCAGACATACGAAAAACACTGATATTGCGAGGTTGCCATACATATTGCAGCTAACTGTTTTACTCGTGTATACGCTCATTGAGATAGAAAGCGTAGAAAAATTAGTTTGACACACGGTGGTAAAAGCGGCAACTTTTTATGGATCCTTCCATTGTTTCTTGGTTCGAGGTATTTCACGCAAGCAAGCGAACACATTGAATAGCGTGAAAAAAAATTGTAATAATAAAGTAATGGACGATAAAATTGCATTTCAACGAAGCTAGGAGTAAAAGTTATTAGTTTAATGAAAGTCGCACAATTGCATTTAATTTTTATTTACTAATACTTTGACATGCTACAGAATCAATGTGTCCAAATTCTTGCATTGTACATAATGGCGGGTATTAGTTGGCTATGTCATTAAATAATGATCCTTCTAAAAATGCCCAGGTCTATCACTATCTGTGCAATTCTACAATCGTAAACGACATTTATAAAATGACATTTCAAGTGACAGAAGCGATAGAATTTAAAAAATATTAGCTAAAAGGGATGTTCTAGTAAGCGATGACGCGACAACCGCTGATACAGCTAAATTTAAGGTAAATGATCTTCTTAGAGCCACCATAACCTCAAATTGTGCTGTAGTGTGTCTTGATTTATTAAATTGGTTAAGATTATTGTCATAGGTTAACTACTTATATTGACATATGGTTAAAATAATATTATGTATGTAGGCCATTTTCCTACGTCATTACTGCATATAAATATTCCTATTAAGTATTATTTATATATGATGTTCGGTTATTATAACATACATATATTTATAGTGTTTTAACCTTTTGCGAAAAGGAATCTAAAAATATCATAGCACTATTCATACTCTATCGCATTATTTAAAAAAAAAACCTTCGTCAAAAGTTTCTGGGATTTTCAGTAATTTGTATTAATGCATTGTTTAGAATCAAGCCATAATATCCCTGGAGAATAAAGTTGTCAAAGAAACTTATAACTTCTTACCAGTGCCTTCAGTATCCATTTCTTGAAATAACTGATACAATGTTGTTGAAAAAAAAACTGTGGACAGTTAGATATCCGTGAAACATTTACTAATATTATATTTTCATTTATTTAATGATAGAGCATAAAAGAGAGCTTTTATCAGATTCAGTTCGCTAAAAGCTTTCTGAGACATGCTATATATGTACATATATATATATATATATACATACCAGTAATAAATAATATTGACAGTATAATGTGGTATTTACATATTTTATTACACCAGTAAGTGTTCCTCGTGTGTACCTAGCTGAAGAAATTCTAAAAAATACAAAAAATTACTTTCGTTGCGTGACAGACCTCATGAAAACCTAATTACAGTCACGCGTGTTTCACACCGACTTTACTAAAATATGGAAATTAAAGCTTTGTTTAAGTCTCGGGAAGGAGATTAAAATGACGACGGTTATACCTTGTGATTTAAACTTTTGATCATTTATTAAAAATAACATAGAAATTACGTAATAATTCTTTGTTAAACGTTATATGTATACAGAACCGTAATTTTAAATAATTTACATAAAGTGTGTTCAAAGCTTAATTTGAAGGGTTAGTCAACCATTTCTTTGATTCCTGTCTTCTTTTAAATAAAAATGAATGTTTGTTTGTATGTTTGTCCTTAAAGTGTTCCTAAACCATTCATCTCATTGTGATGAAACTTTGGTGAGTAGTTCTGTGTACGCCCGCGAAGGTTTCTGAATTATTTAATTTAGGTCTACGCGAACGAATTCGCGGGCAACAGCTAGTTTCAAATAAATTCAGTTTTAACATACTTTCAAACTTAGAATCTACTACTCACTTCGAATAAATTTTTATTGAGACGTAACAGCAAGATGAGCTCCAAAGATCTGAGTCACAAAAATGGTATTAAAGATCTGAGCAGAATGTTTTAAACGGAAAACAAAAGGAAGCAATTGGAGTTTAAATTTATGCTTATAGGTAAAGAAATTGAAAGGAATAATAAATTACTTAATACTATTTATCAGAAGGTAAACTAAAACTAAATCTTTTTATTATATAAAGCGGATGATTGTCTGAAAAAATAAATATAGCCGAAGTATTGTATTATCCTGACCATGATAAAAGTAGCACCGAGCAGGAAATTACCGACACCTGCTTTTGTTATTGCCTTAACTTTTATTCTTTCGTCACAACTCACCCCTCTGACGTAAATTGAAAGAACCGTCGACCTCTGACGTAATAAAAGCACCATTAAATTAACTTACCATTAAGTAATTCTGAGAACAGCCTAAAATTTAACAATGATTCATTAGTAAAATTCTTTTAAGACATAGGAATAACATAATTATATACAAACATTATCTACCCAAGTAATACGACAACTAGATTTGATTACTTATTCAAATAACATATAGTATACGATGCAGTATGTATGCTGAATCTGAATACTATGTGCTCTTAATAAACATAGGTATAAAGTTTTCTACAGGTAGTTTTAATCACAGGATGCAGTCCTGAAAATATTATTTTGAAATAAATGTTGCACAAATGTATGATCCCAAGCAAAATACTAGGTTTATGCTATGAGTAAATATTATGCAACTGGAGGACTGGAGGAGCACTCAATAAAATCCAGACCCAAAAATAATTCGGAATAGCTCATTTCCTAAACTAAGTCAGGAATCGTACCATATGAACCAATAATTATAAGTGAGTTTTGAAAAAATGGAGCCGTGTCGGCTTTTACTTTTTGAGATATTTGCGTTTTTGCTGATCAATGATCATTATAAGATCACTGATTTTTTTAAAGTGCGACGTTTAATGAAACGTTTTGTGTAATATTGGTAAATAACGACGCTTCGTAAATATCTGTGCGCATATTTAACTAACGAACGAATAAGTGTATTTTTATAACTCGCATTAAAATTTAGTTAAAAATACATAATTATTACGTTTTCAACTTAAACGACACGAGGATTTTGTTTTAATACCATGTTATCATTATAACTTATATTCCTTGGGAGTTCTTACGAATGTTGTGATAGTCAATACGTTCTTTTTGACGGACGTCAGAGGTTACTTTTAGTACTTACAAAACGACAGAAAATGATACTGTACGCGCGGGTTAAATGAAAGGTTCAGTAGGTAATGAAGTATAGGGCTACACCCCCGTCGAGTGATTGACGTAATAGCGACAACCCGCTCGTCCCGGGCCCCTCACCCCGAGCCACCCGCAATAAACCAAATGAATGTTTGTCCCCGATAAGTACGTTGCGTAATCAACATACCAAACTAAACAAGCTTATCTGACTAACGCATGTTAAACCCATTGTCACGTTGTATAGTGCATTATTTACATTATACGCATTTCTTCCATTTTTACATTGCAACATTTTTAACAACGGCGTCTTTGTGTATCAAATTACAAAGACACTATTCGGTTGTACATGACCTTAGTAATCATGAAACAATTTGCATAGTATACAATGAATAATAATATACAGCGCTAAAATAAGATATTACGAAATTTAAATTCACAAAACATACTTATTATACTGTGTTAGAAAATTTTAATTTACTGTGGTCTTAGCGGACGCGATCCTCCACGTCTGAGCGCTATTGGTGTGGTGTTGCCAGTGTACATCATGTTATGTGGACTCCTTTGGCGCAACCTGTAGCCCAAACGGCTATGTATTGCTTTCGATTTTATTCAAAGAAAATTATTTTAAAAACATCTAGTAATGGCAGTGCACGACAGATCCTGGGAATATTTCTGGGCCATTTTTTTGGTAATGTGGGAGAAGTTTTTAATTAATAAATTCATATAATTTAATATTTCATTAGCAATAAATATCACAATTAAGGCGGCAATTTTTCGGAGTCGTTTACTTATAATTTGCCTTTGAATATAGGTATGACTAAATAGGTATTATTGCATGTGTAATTAGAACGTTAAATTGTTACGACTTCCAGAAAATTCGTTTCCTAGAAAGTTGACTGTTCATTGTACTATAAGCTGATAATATGTATTAATATTTATAACTAAACACTTACATGTATAGGTACAACAGTTGGTTTTACTTATATTGCATGTGGAGTAGCTGTATGGGATACCTTGGAAAACTTAAGTTCCGGTTCTAATTTTACATATAATGATTTCTTTGAAAGTGAGTGGTAAAAGAAGCCAAGGAAGACCAAGGTGACCTTTGAACATCAAATAGGCAGAGTGTTAGCGGATGGAAATATCAAAAGCTCTCGCATACCTAGGCGAAAATGTGTGACGAGAATGATGAGATTTGAGGAAGTGAAAGAAGTATGCAAGAACCGCGACGCTTGGCGCTCCGTCCTCTCTGACTACCCCGTTAGGGATACAGCGTGAAGATATGTATGTATGATTTCTTTTCCTTTGACCTGAGCATTGAACTTTTACTTATTTTGAGATACCTACAGATTGTTATTTATTTTTAGATATAACTATAAACTATGTATATTTACAACAACGTATACTTACGCGCACGTTTCTTGCTTCATTTTTGGATAACGAAAATTAAAGTTAATACTTGTTATGATTTCCATTAAAAATTCATCATTTTTATAAGGAAAATCTGAAAAAAAAACAAATGTAATAACACTGATAACTCAGTACGTAATATCACACGAGGGGTCTGTCATTCTCCACAACGTTGATACGTAAATACAAACTTACTTACATATGCCTAATCATCATGTGGCGGTGACTGGCATCTTTGTTATTTAGCAACGAAGAGACTAATTTATGTTTGGAGTAAGTCTAATAAATAAACTTAGAGCGCAGTGTATTTATATGAATGTTGTAAAGTTACCGTCAACGTTGAATTTCAGTCGACATTTAAACAATCACACGCGACGGGTCAAGGTTTCTGTACTTGGAGCCTACAAGTGCCCTTGTGCACCGTATTCCACTATTCAGTCCTGTTAGTTTAATTACTTAATGTCGAACATATTATACATATAATTAAAACCACAGCGATAAATGGAATGTGATTTAATTACTTATTCACTGATATACTACGTCAATAGGTACTGAGTAGTTATAAACTTTAAACCTAACCTACTGAGTAGTTATAAACTTTTAACCTAAAAATATGTATCTATCCCATTATCTACATAATATTTACAGTACGAGTAATATTACAGAGGCTAAATTTATTTGTTTGTATGTAGGGTATAATCTCTGGGACTATTGAACAGATACTAAAAATTCTTTCAGTAATAGGAAGCTGTAGCTTCTAGCCGCTCTGAGTAATACAGGCTATATTTTATTTGGAATACTATTCCACACAACTAATACTGCAGGGTTCCTAATTTATTATGTACCAGATTTCATAGCTGTATACACATATTAGGCATGAATGAGTTAAAATCTCAAGTAACTCAGTATTATCCTCTCGAGTTTGGATATCCTTTTAAAATCTCCTCCCTCGTCGTCAAAAGGATTTACCTTCCAAGCCGTGATCCCAGGTTCGATCTCCGGTCAGGTCAATTTTGGAAACCAACTTTTCTAAATTGCCTAAGTCTGGATGTTATTGAGAACTCCCCCAGTTTCAGTGTATAATAAAGTATTCTGTTCGTCGTTTTTTTAAGTGTTTCGACATTTAACCACAGACGACAATTTTTTTTTTAATTTTTGAAACATGAAACTAAACCATCAACTAATACATTAAAACCACATTAGCAAAAAAACTCTTTAAACAAAAGAGAAGAATAAAGCTAAGTTCTATGTTTCTGGGATTCTACTCGGGCGCTTCGTAAGCCGCTACCGCGACACGCTCGCTTTGCTCGTTTTCGTTTTATCTCAAAAAGTCTGTTTTAAATAAAGCAATATCCACACCATCATTTTACATAAAGGAAATTACATACATACATACACGCTGTCACGCTGTCTTCACGCTGTATCCGTAACCGGGTAGTCAGAGAGGTCGGAGCGCCAAGCGTCGCGGTCTTTACATACTTCTTTCGCTTCTTCAAATGTAATCATTCTCCTCACACATTTTCACCTAGGCATGCGTGTGCTTTTTACATTTCCGTCGGCTAACACTCTGGCTATTTGATCTTCATAAGTCAGCCTTGGTCTTTCTTGGCTTCTTTTACCACTTACTTTCGCTATGTAGATTTTCTTCGTCAGTCTTTCATCACTCATTTTTTCTATATGCCCGAACCATTTCGTCAAAATCTTCATTTTTACAATAACCTGTCGTGCAACCCTGTCAGACTGCGTGTCTCTTCATCGGTTATCCTGTCCGCAAGAGGGACACCGCACATATTGTGGAGAGATCGCATTTCTACTGCATTTATCATACTTTGACTCGATTTAGGGCATATCCAGGCCTCTACCGTACAATAAAGTTGGCACCAACACCGCATTGTGGATGGCCATTTTGGCTCAATTACATGTATTCATACTACCTACTGATGCGCACAGAGCACCGTTCATTTTATTGCCAGCTGCTACCCGTTTCTCCACATTCAATTCACATCTTCCATCCCTCGAAAACGCACTCCCCAGATATACAATTTCGTTCACTTGTTCTAGACATTTTCCAATTACCCATATTTCACGCTTTGTCTGTACATCTTTCCTTTTAAACACCAGTACCTTAGTTTTGTTCAAAATGAGAGAGAATCACTGAGAGTCGAGTAGAGGGGATGCAACGCTTTTTCATTACGTGACGATTGCTACCAACTCACATCTCTCGCAAGCCGCGTTAAGGAACTTCGCTCCGAAAAGTCTATGTTAGAAGTCAAATAATACGCAAAAAGCATCTTTGTGGTTATTTTACGTTATTCATTTTACGTTATGCCCACTAGGCTCGTACTGTGACTACAACGCAACAAACTAGGGGAGTCCTAGTAACACGCAGAACTCAAGTCAATTTCAAAAAGTTCTATTCTAAATTGACCTCACTGAGGCTTCAAAATATTATGAAATATATATTCCAATTATAAAATTATTAGTATTATTATGTTGACTAATTATTAACGAGAGGGTCTCTAATTATTATGAGTTATCTTAGATTTAATATTTATTGTTATGTAATATTAATTTCGATATAACAATTACTATATAGTAGAGCATAGAAAAAGTAGAGTCAGGTTGATTGGACTGTTGTTTATAAGCTGAGAGCAATTTTATTCTTTGTTGTTCTAAAACGTTATATCGTCAGTTATAATACTGCTGCACTAAAAAATATATGTATAAATCCCCACATTATCGGTATCCTTATCGCTATCTAAATGCAAACAGAAATCCGGTGATAACAGCATTTTGTGAGATGTCACATATCAACTTGTCTACCAAGTGTATTTATTTCTGATTGTGTTATCTGTTTAACGATAATTTTATACCGCAATATATCTAAATTGTGATGTACACGAGTTCCAATCTAACACAATAACGATAAAAACTGTATATACTCATATCAACTGTGTCTAATGCGTTTTTGCACGATAATTTCTGTTACTTGTAACTACAGCATAACAATGTAAAATGGTTATTTATGACAAAATAATTTTGGTTCTATACATAGGTACTAATAATCGATAAAAAGATATACTTTTAATCTCTGACATATTAAATAAATATACTTTTGCGCTGCATTATAACATATCTAAAATACGTGTAATTATGCAACGCGATTACCTTTTATATTTTCTAAACGTTTCGGCTGATTTGCAACTGTTTGCTGAGTTGGCTTGAGACCCAGAGCCTGTGCCCAGGGCCGATGCTACTAGGGCGAAACGTCAAGCCAATTGAGATATACTTAACATGGATAATAATAACAATACATGTAATAACAAATTAAAATACCTATGTAATTTTGTTGCATAAAGCATATTATTATTGTTTTAAAATTTGCCCGTATAGAAGCAATTATTCATATTTTTTGCATTTGTAAAATATTTAGACTGTGCGTGCTATAGGGCCATCAGCTTGGTCAGCTCACCAAGTAAAGTCTATACCAAGGTATTGACTGAACGTATGAAAGGTGTTTCTGAAAAATACTTTTGGAAGGCGCACGGTGGTTTTAAGAACGGTTGGGGTTGTATGGATCGGATTTTCTCGCTTCGCGTTATCGTGGAGAAGTTTCTGGCTATGAACTGGCCGGCTATAATCTGGCTTTCTGGTCAGAAAGTTTCCTGCGCTTTCGTGGATCTTGAAAAAGCATTCGATACAGCAGTGCGAAAGAAACTGTGTCTTCTGTCTGAATATGGCATGGAGGGCCCTTACTGCAGGCTGTGATGTCATTATATCGGGGCCACAGACTGTATAAAGATAGATGGTGACATGTCGCCCTGGTTCGAAATCTGTTCAGGGGTCAGACAGGGCTGCGTGATGTCCGCCTGGCTGTTCGTGCTGTATTGGACAGTTTCCTCCAGACATTGAAAGGTAGTATGAGTGGTATTATATGTGATGATACAGTCATAAACTGCTTATTGTACGCTGACGATGCTGTGCTTATAGAACCATCCGAAGCAGAGTTGCAAACACTAGTCACGTACATGAAAGAAGAATGTGAAGTGAAAGGATTGAATATAAATGTGAACAAAACTTAGGTTCTGGTGTTGGAAAGGCAAGCGGTATAGACGAAATGTGTGATTTGGGTACATGTATAATATCTAGAACAAGTGAATGAAATTATGTATCTGGAGAGTGCGTTTTAGAGGGATGAAAGATGTGAGTTGGATGTGGAGAGACGGGTAGCAGCTGGCAATAAAGTGAACGGTGCTCTGTAAGCATTAATAGGCAGTGTGAATATATGTAACACTGCCAAAATGGCCATCCACAATGCGGTGTTGATTCCAACTTCATTGTACGGTAGTGAGATCTGGATATGCCCGAAATCGAGTGAAAGTATGCTAAATACGCTGGAAATGCAATCTCTTAGATATATGTGCGGTGTCACCCTTGCGGACAGGATAAGCAATGAAGAGATACGCAGTATGACAGGGTTGCACGACAGTGTTATAAAAAAAATGAAGAAAGGAATGCTGAGATGGTTCGGCCACAAAGAAAGAATGAGTGATGAAAGACTGACGATAAATATCTACATAGGGAATGCGAGTGGTTAAAGAAGCCAAGGACGAAATGTTAGCCGACGGAAATGAAAGCACTCGCATACCTAGGCAAAAATGTGTGAGGAGAATAATGAGATTTGAGAAAGCGAAAGAAGTACATAAGGACCGCGACGCTTGGCGCTCCGTCTTCTCTGACTACCCCGTAAGGGTTACGCGTGAAGATATATATGTGTATTGTGTATGTGTAAAATATTTTAAAAAATTAGACTATTCGCTCTAGTTTGTACATATAAAAAAGTATAAACACTAAGTTTTTGACTGACTTAGTTTTTTCGGCAAATGCCGAAAAAAGGAAAACTTATTATGAAGTAGTTTCAATGTAAAAAAAATACCTACAATTCAGCAGATTTATTGGTCTGAGATGATTTGGTAAGAAACGTTACATTATTGTGTTGCCCCAAATGTTACTTGCCCGGTTTTAAAAACATGTATTTGTATTTTAGTATTATCGTTATTTTTATATTATTTTCAATCATATTCTCATTCATCATACTTGCTTTGTAGATTCAACTTAAATTGGTTATTATTTATTTTTAACAGTTACATAAATTTATACGAGTACGTACAGAACATATAGGAGGAATCATAGCATATGATTACAGTCCTTGTGTAATCTAAAAAAATTTGTTAAAGAGATGTATAATATCTACATAAACTAAGCCATAAACTAACATTAAGTAAAGGACTAAGCACACGTTATGAAATGGTAGTTCATAATATTCTGTACGTCGTGGAGCTTCTAAGGATAAATTTCATTTAAGCATGATTCACGTTACACCGTACCGGGGCCGGGCCGTGCCACGGACGGGGCACGGTGAAACATCTATAACATACTTTTGTAAGAAGTAATTCATGTACAACCGGGCCGAGACCGTGCCACGGCCGGGGCAAGGCGTCGAAAACTTCATATAAAGATGTTTCACCGTGCCTCGCCCGTGGCACGGCCCGGCCCCAACACGGTGTAACGTGAATCATGCTTTATTCCCATGGAGCATAGTAAATTAATTACTGTTGACCGTTGCTAGTATATTGCAGTTCATTTTCTTCTATTTTATTTATAAATGGAGGTTTATGGCTTTAGTATTTTCCATTCCATAAAAAGTTCAATTTATTTTATAATACTTAATATAACAGGTACATAGATTTTTATTTACGCTATGGTTATGGTAATTGAAATTAACTAGCTTGTTTTTGGTATTCGTAAAATTCTAAAATATTATATTAACCATTGGTTAACTTTGTATTTTAAATTCGTTTTTCTGCTATTGATACAATTTTAATAGACATACTCGTATATATATCATTTCATTAGCAAACACATTTCGTTTAGGAATTTAATATTCGCTTTAGGTATATATATCACAAGAATCCCAACGATACTGTCAATTTGGATGTGTTTTTCCATAACGTAGATACAAAAAGGTTCCACAAAATAAATAGGTATGTACACCAAGCTAGTAACAATGCATACGATATCTATGTACCTACATTAAATTAATAATCGTCTTGTTATTTCTGTTTCTTTACAGTTAATATTATTCCTTACCTTTAGATTACGAGTAAATAGATGGATTATTAGTGTTTACAACTGTGGCATTGGACAAAGTGAACGGGGTGGAAGTTTATGACGTCTTTGTTCCTCCATTTAAATTTCAAATTATATCGGACATGCTATACGCGTTTTGTTTCAAGTAAATAACTTGGAAGTTTTATACAAGTCATAATTTTTGTTTTCCATTTAATACACCCAATTGCTAAGAGTTTTAAAATATTACTACTACTACATTGACTTAATTCACGTATATACAATTATACGTACGTAATGTAAATAATTCTACTTCAATTTAGACAGCAGACACCGCCTACACCTAAATGTGAATGTACTTATAGTTCAATTCTGAACCACACCTGACACGAATTCTTGGCAATATTAGTATACATAACGTCTGTCTCGCATAACATTATGTTGTTCACAAGTGATTATCTCACACATTATAATATGTAGATACATTATATTAATTCCTAAGTCATATGTATAAACTTAAATATACACGACTTAAAATAACATACTTACATATACGTTTAAGTATAGTACGTGCGAACAGTGTCTACTTCGAGACAATAGTTTACACTTTATACTACTTGTTGACTTTTGGTTTGATTTTACATTTTAGTTTAAAAAAATTAAAAAGTGGAACGTATAGAAGAGCTATATTTATTTTTCCATATACGTGTATTTATTAAAGGGACAAGGCATTAGCTTATTGCAGTTCAAACCGCAGACGTTTTTGTAAACTACGCTTATTGTTTATTTTAGAAGGACTAAAACAGTGTTCCCACATATACGTACATACATTTTTAATATTCCTACAGATTATGCGGTATATCTTATGTTGACAGTCGGCATCACAATGTGTATTAATGATTTCGTGTTAGGTTCAATACCACACATGCTTTGCAGAAGACAAATTGTTTTATTCAGGCGTACAGCTTATACTACGAAATACAATACACGAATATAAAATAGACACAAATTCGGGTTGAATGGATTATGACAGTAAACTAATGTGGGAATTTGACAAGCCAAGGTATATTAGCATATTTATTATGATAGTTAGGTCTGTTGGGGCCTAGGGGCAAAGGATAGTGCATAATATTATATGAGATACATTGTGTATCAACAGTTGAAAGGTTAAGTTAGATGCATTATAAAAATTATAGACAAATCCTGTGAACGTAACTATGAAAATTTTCTCGACGGATGAAGAGTTAAAAAGTTATTGCTCTAACCGACGTTTTTTTTAAAGTTACAACAGAGAGGTTTAAAGTTTCGTTTATATCACAAACAGTTAAACCACTTTGCTTTACTTCAGAAAATAACATCTACATTCGATGCATTTTACGTAAAACAACATTTACTTCACAAAATAGAGGTGGTTTAATCATTAAAATAATTTTGGGCGGTGCGGTATATTAATTGTATCAAAATCTACAACTTTTTAATGTATAACTTTAAAAAATTTCTGTTAGAACTGGCCTTTCAATCGTCGGTATGGAAGGATCCGGATTTATTGCCTAACAATGTGAATTTGGGAAAACAATTCTTTAATTTTAAGTATGTTTTTTGTATATAAAAGAGGGGTAAACGAGTAAGCGGGTCACCTGATGGAGAGTGACCACCGCCACCCATGGACAGCCGAAACGTCCGGAGAATCACGGGTGCGTTTCCGGTTTTAGGGGAAGGAGGGGGAGGGGGTGATGGGCCACCGGCACTCTCACTTACTGAACGAAGGACAACAGCAATAGATGCTGCTAATTCACCCCGATATTCTGTGAGAGGGTGGTATTTCACCGGGCGAGCCGGTCCAATGCGTGATGTAATGCAGTATGGCTCTACCACTCTTTTACACAATTTTAAGTAGGCATCATTGTAGTTTAGTTTCGTCGCTTATCACTTAGTTATATACATAGGTACTCGTATGTCGCATTATGTATGAATATATAATACGTCGTATGTATGTACACAACATTATACCTTTTCAGTTTGCATTTCATTTGTGTTATTCCGTTGTTACACGCGTTACAGCCACGCGATCATTGCTCGACCGGTGACTAATTGTAATAAAAAATTGGAATCATTTATGATGATTGCGTGCATTTTACGTCATGACCGTATAATGCACTTTTCGCGATAGATATAGCGCCACTATACAAATTACATTATACAAATTCTCGTTTGGACAGCAGATATTGCGCGACATGTGGCTGTCGCATGCTGACTGCAAGTTGGTAATAAGCATACAGAGCCCCTACTCTGATCGGTCACGACAACTTGTATGCACCTACTGCCTATATTTAGTTTATAGGTACTAAATAGAATATATGTAACTAATATTAAATTAGTTACATGCATGAATGAAGAACGTGAAGCGAAAGGATTGAATATGAATGTGAAACTAAGGTTCTGGTGTTTGAAAGGAAAGACGTTCAGACGAAATGTAAATTAAGTGAAGTTTACAAAAGTAAATGGTTACGTATATACATATCTTCGCGCTGTATCGCCAACGGGGTAATCAGATAGGACGGAGTGCCAAGCATCGCGGTCCTTACATACTTCTTTCGCTTCCTTAAATCTCATGATTGTCCTCACACATTTTTGCCTAGATACGCGAGTCTTTTGACATTTCCGTCGGCTAATGCTCTGGCAATTTGATCTTCATAAATCAGCGTTGATCTTCCTTGGCTTCTTTTACCACTCACTTTTGTTCTGTAGATTTCCTTCGTCAGTATTTCATCACCCATTATTTCTATGTGCCCCGAACCATCTTAGCATTCCTTTCTTCATTTTTACAATAACACTGTCGTGCAACTCTGTCATACTGCGTAGCTATTCATTGCTTATTCTGTCCGCAAGGGTGACACTCGTGACAGCGCACATATTTCTAAGAGATCGCATTATAGAAAGAATGAGTGATGAGACTAAAAAAGAAAACCTACATAGCGAAAGTTAATGGTAACATAAACCAAGGAAGACTTAGGCTGAATTATGAATATCAAATAGCCAGAGTGTTAACTGACGGAAATGTCAAAAGCACTCGTATACCTAGGCAAAAATGTGTGCGGAAAAGTATGTAAGGGTCGCGAAACTTGGCGCTTCGTCCTATGTAAATGTACTAATTATTTTAAAATATACAAATCATGTTTACGGAAATAATACAAGTACCCACATTCTTATAATGTACAAATATTGACAAGCCATTTCCCGCCCGCTTCGCTGGGCAAAAAAAAAAAGTTCAAAAAATGAATAGACAAACCATCTACAAACGATTCCGCATCGAATGGTCGTGGTCCATGTCGATCCGTTCAGTAGTTTTAACGCGATTGACGCACAAAGAAAACATAACTTCATTATATATATATATAGACAGATAGAAGAAGATAGATAGATGAGTTGTAAATCTATGTACACATGATGCATCTGTTGGTGCCCACAGGTACGTTTTAAGTTGAATTTAAATTCGTGGCACCATGGTCAGAGATTACTTAGCGTATGGAAATGTTGTATGCTAATTTACTGAATTTACAATACACGAAATAGTTACAGTCTACCGGGCATAACGTAGTTTGATACATATGTGAACAGGTACTTTTTAAGCGCTCTGTCCCATCAAAAACTGTTAGTAAAACAGAATTAATAGACATTGATTTTAAAATCGGTCAAGCGTGAGTCGGACTCGCATTGAGAGGATTCTGTATTGTATTAACGAATCATCTACTCTTTATTATAAATCTGATCCAAAATTTGTGGTAGGTAAGTATGTAACTCAAAAAAGTATGTACGTAATCGCATTGTAAAGGAAAATTGCTGAATAGGTTGTATGTTGTTGAATTATGTTGTACTACGCTGTACTACATGTACGATACACCTACAATTTAATTGAAATTATAGTGAAAAATGGTTCCGTAGTCGTGATGCACAACATTCAATTCATCGGCAGCAAAAATAAGTTTGTATTTATTTTTATCTATGAAGTATAAGGTTATTTCTGCGGTCATTGCGCTTAAGTAACCGAAAATATCTACTTACTGTATAAATACTACACAACATAAACCCTTAAACTTTCGCGTTGCATTATAAAATATCTAAAACAGGAAATTTAACGCGATTACCTTTTTATTTTGGCTTGACATTTCGACCGAGTTGCATCGGCCGTGGTCTCAAGCAATCTGTTTGCTGTTTGCTTGAGACCACGACCGATAAAATAAAAATAAAACGTAATCACGTTAAATTTCCCATTTTAGATATACTACACAACATATCTTATTCACCGTGACACCGTGACGAAGGTGAATAAGCAACAAAGAGATACGCAGTATGAGAGAATTGTCCGACAGTGTTATTGTAAAAATGGAGAAAGGAATGCTTAGATGGTTCGGGCACATGGAAAGAATGAGTGAAAGACTGACGAAGAAAATCTACAGAGCGAAAGTGGGTGGTAGAAGAAGCCAAGGAAGACCAAGGCTGACTTACTAAAATCAAATAGCCAGAATGTTAGCTGACGGAAATGTCAAAAATACCCGCATACCTAGGCGAAAATTCGCGAGGAGAATGATAAGATAGTCAATTTTCGTTGAAAGTGTTTTTAAGTTCTACTGCATACTTTAAATCTTTTCAAAATTTTCCACCCCATAGTTGAATTGTTAGAGGAGGAGGACTAGAAGCACATATCTTCTACTATTGACTTAGATTAAAAAGTCACTTTTAAATTTCTATATCGTTCTTAAAGGTTGGAGCTCTATTTAAAGATTTTTATAAGGTCGGCAATGCGCAAGTGACACTGTTGGTGTCGCAAGCGTCCATAGACTACGGTAACCTCTTGACATCGGACGCGCTGTATGCTTGTTTGTCACTTTTGTGGTACAATAATAAAAGGGTTACACTGAGGTAATATGGTAGAATTGGATAAAAGTGTTATTGTAAAAATTAGGGATGTTACGAAAGTGGTTTTATCGGAACCGAAGTCGGAGTCGGAGTTTTTAAATTTGATTTGTCGGAACCGGGACCGGAGTCGAAGGCGGAAGCAGAACAGAGATGTCCTAAGGCCAAGTCTAATGAAATAAAATAATAAAAACATTATTCTGCCTTTTTTATTTCAGTTCAAAATATAATACACCTGCTTACACCTAGTCGTTGAAAATAAAAATAATTGAATTTTCTTAAATCTTTAGTAGTAAATTAAATCAAATAAAGTGACCCCAAAAGAAGTATATTGTATTTTATGAACAAAAGCTTCGTAGTTTTATCGCCATCCCATCTTTTTTTCATTGAGTCATACATTAGGCCAGCACTACTAAAAAGATGTTCGCCTGCTCCTGAGCCTGGTGGAACAAATGAAGAGTAATCAACAGTAAGAACATAAGGAGGGTGGTTCTCCGAGCGACAAGCTCTTCGTATGCGCTGACCGCGGCAGCCGCCGTGGCTGTGCTTCGACCTCCGATTATAACCACCGATTTAAAACGTCGGAGCCGAAGTCGAAATCGGAAGTGTAATATCAATCGGAAGTTCCGACTTTTCGGAATCGGAGTCGAACCTCCGTAACATCCCTAGTAAAAATGAAGAAGAAATGCTTAAATGGTTCGGCCACGTAGAAAGAATGGGTAAAGTTAGACACGAATAAAATCTAATAATATTTAGAGGTAGTACATCAAATGAAGTGAAACGATTGAGTATGAATGTGAACAAAACTGATGTTCTGGTGTTTGAAAGGGAAGATATACAAACAAAGTGTGGAATATGGGTGAATGGAAAATGTCTAGAACAAGTTTATCGAAATTGTATATCAGGGAAACGCATTTTAGAGAGATGAAAGATGTGAATTGGATGTGGGAAGACGGGTAGCAGATGGCAATAAAATGAACAGTGCTCTGTCTGCATTAGTAGGCAGTGTGAATATGTCTAACTCTGCCAAAATGGCCATACACAATTCGGTATTGGTTCTAACTTTTTTGTATGGTAGTGTGGCCTACATATGCCCGAAATCGAGTGAAAGTAAGATAAATCCGGTCATAATTAGTTCAGGAGTTCCTCAGGGGTCTCACTTAGGACCATTTTCGTTCATAATATTTATCGATGTTCTTGCAAAGTGCTTATCCTGCCTTTGTCTTCTTTATGCAGATGACTTGAAGGTGTTTAAACCCATAGAGAGTAGACAGGATTGCGAGTTACTTCAACGGGATTCGATGACTTTTTCTGAATGGGGTTACCTTAACCGTGTGTTTCTGAATTTAGATAAATGCCTTGTGATTTTTATTTACCAGTAGACGATTTAATAAAATCTTGTACAATTACGAAATAACTGGTTAACTTTTGACACGTAGAACATCTATCAAAGACCTTGGTGTTATTTTTGATGAAAAATTAAATTTTCGGGACCATTAGGACTAAATGTATTGCTGTGAAATCCTTGCAGATGCTTGGTTTTATAGCAAGGGTTACACAAGGTTTCCACAAGACTCAATCTTTCTTGAGTTCATACAAAAGCCTAGTCAGGAATTTACTGGATTATGGAGTAGTCATATAGTCTCTCTTTTACGAAATCCATTCCAATACTATTGAAAAGGTTCAAAAGAAGAGGCTGCGTATTGATGGTTTAAAGTATAAAAAGGGTCGAAACTTCTCTTCTTATGATGAAAAACTTGGTGCTTTCCAAATGATTTTATCGACTAAAGACGAAGACTCTTTAGAATAGAAACCAGGAACAGGACTTAATCTTTCTTCATAAAAGTTTTCACTCCTTCTTGGACTCTCATTCTCTACTACTAATCTACTACTAATATTAATTGTAAATGTCGTAACTCTAAACCTTTCCTTCTCCAAGTTTATAAAAATAATACATCATTTTAAAACCCTATTCTAAGAATGTGTAGACTGTATTAATGATATTACTTCTAACGGTAATTGTAACCGTTTAATGCTTAATGTCAAATTCGCTACTTTCAAAAAACAAGTCAGAGATGCACTCAAGTGAACTTTTAGTTTTATCATTGTATTATCATATTTATTTATTTTTAATCTTTGTTTTTATACATTAAATTTGTTTATGTTTATAATGAATAAGTTAGTTAAATATAATTAATTTTGTTGTGTGGATCGTGTCCACATTATCTATTAACATGTGATTCGAGTCTTGTGTTTTGAAAGAACGTTATCTTCTGTGTACTGTGTTTCAAATTGGAAAATATCCATAATAGACTGTTTTGTGCTAATCGAAAATATAAGGAAACTTTACTTATATATCTGTATTTGTCACGAATAATATATCCTATAGCGGAGACGTCGTGGTAAGTGCATGTCTTTTTTGTCAATAACAGGACAGGGATATATGTACGAAAGCATTCAAATCTTTTCGCCTCTTCATACAGTTCACTATAACAACATTCTATAGCGAACATTTTTTATTAATCATCGTTTGGATTTCATCCAAGTTTATTGTTTTTTATTTTTGCAAAATTTATATCATTTTTCGATGTAATCTGTTTTTTAAACCTCAAATAAACAAAACAATAATAATATGCAGTAGAAATGCGATCTCTTAGAAATATGTGCGGTGTGACCCTTTCGGACAAAATAAGTAATGAAGAGATACGCCGTATGACAGGGTTGCACGACAGTGTTATTGTAAAAATGAAAAAAGAAACGCTTGGATGGTTTGGACACAGAAAGAATGAGTGATGAAGGACTGACGAGGAAAATCTACACAGCGAAAGTGAGTGGTAAAAGAAGCCAAGGAAGACCAAGGCTGACTTATGAAGATCAAATAGCCAGAGTGTTAGCCGACGGAAATGTCAAAAGCACTCGTATATCTAGGTGAAAATGTGTGAGGAGAATGATGAGATTTGAGGAAGCGAAAGAAATATGTAAGGACTGCGACGCTTGGCGCCCTGTCCTCTCTGACTACCCCGTTAGGGATACAGCGTGAGAATATGTATGTATGTAAATCAAACAATCAATGTGTTACCTGATGGAAATGTGAAATACACTCACGTGCCACAACAAAAGCGTATTTATGGAATATAATAAGGTTTGAGGAGACGAAAGAGGAAGGTAGGTATGTAAACACTCTGTCTATCCCTTTAGGGATACAGCGTGAGCTATGTATCTATACGTAGTTGAATTAATTTATATTATGTAGTTTTTAGCAGTACTACATAAATTAATGACAGATACATTTCGCAAAATAACATCTGAGTATACGCACTATGTTACTTCGTAAAACACATTATTTAAAAACATGATTAATTTGTGTAAACGTACTTAAATTACTCGTTGTTTCAAATTAACTATTGTTTTTAAAATTATTCTGGTTATTTTAAAGAATTTTTTGAAATGTGAATATTGCACGTGAATAGCTTTGTATTGATAAAGAAAACTATTAAAAGTTTTGATTGATTAAGTATGCATTGTCGAATTTATCAATTTCACGATTCACTTGGTTTGTTCTTTTTGTATAATATGTACAATATTAACTATGTAGTTACGTCTCCTTCACTCGTTTATTGTTTGTATGGTGTTATCTTGTTCTGATGGCGCTGTACAACCAGTCCCCACGCGTGAGCGTCACTCTACATTCCGTCGCTGCTGGTGAGCCGAATCGGCCGCGTTATATTATAGTTCATTACGAGTCGCCCAGCAAATACAACTTTTATTGTGGCCTAATTCCGCTTGCGAAACAGGGTCTGTTGTTTCGAATGTATTGAATTTTAACACAAAAGTGTTTACCGAACTTTCGCAATATGATAATAAGGCAATAGCTGTGTCAATTTTTTGTTTACAATTTGAAAACGTATGGTTGAAATCAAAATGACTCAGTGTTTCGAAGTTTTAAAGTGTTTACGGCAACAGTGAACGAGACTCGAACTGTGGAATGTGCGCACTTGAGTATCTACCTACCGTTCATATTGGATCTGGACGTTTAAAATAGAACAATCCATTAAAATTCCGTGTTATGAAATAAGGAGCTATGTCGTAATTTATTAATACGAGCAATCATTTATTGCCTGTTTTAAATCGTATCAGTAGATTCTAACAGCGAGTCAAAATGTATACCAGCTGGTGTTGGCGGTTGTTAACTGTTATCGGCTTCATATTAACAACCTCGGCCACAACGGTAGACGACAATATAATAATTTCAACAGGTTTGATTATTTTCATCTTTAATCTGGATGCAGTTTGTTCTTGTGTTTAATACACCGAAACTATCTTCCCTCAGACTAAGCCTTAATCATTAAGCAATTAAAATTGTGATAACTAAATACACCGATCATTGGATTCTTATTGCACTTTGTTCCTTTTTAATATGTATCATAAGTGTATGTACTTCAAAGCCGTTTCCGTTTCCCAAATATATGTACAAAATATATACATAAAGAAATGAATAATTAAAGGTGAGATAACACAATAATTAAAAGTTACCTACCTCATTTACGTATATTATGAAACATTACGCGTTTAAAACATTCCCACGTAAAATCGCTAATAGCTTTTACGTTAATTCATTTGTAATTAATTTATAACGAATAGCGAATTAGTAAAAGATACCGTACCTGTTATAGTTATCTATGTATATTAATTAAAATTAATCTTTGAACTCTGAAGTGAAATTATAATATCTCTGACAAAAAGTTCATCTTCCGAAGTATTTTTGAATGAACATTTTTTAATATCTTTAAATATTACCTAATACTTACCTACTAATGGTACCTGTATTAAAGAAAACTATTGGTGAAGTAATTCCGAAAGAAACATAACTTCACGCTATAGATGACCCCAATGGAGTAGCCAGTAATAGTAATTATTCTGAACTGAACATGTAATTAATTAATTCAATACATATCCAAGATACATAAGAGATTCCACAATGTCAACAGATACTATAGTAGTGATAAACTGGTTAGTTAGTGGCTAGTGGATAACTGGTTAGTTCCATGCATATTACATCGCGTGTCTTACCGTTAGTGGCAATGGTTGCTCACAATTAAATTATTCTGATGATGTGAATAAGGGCGGTATTCCACTGATCCAAGAGCTTATGAAGTTCGTCTAAGATTAAAATGACAAAGAAATTTGATCAAATCTTGGACCAATGGAATATCATTGGTAAAATATTGGGCAAACTGGCAATAATTGAAAATGAATTCATTATCATTATTGGTTATTACTGAATTTATAAGATAATATTACTACCGAAATTGTTTCTTGTGTAAAATAATCCACAAGAATAACCTTTTTAGAAATGTCTCTACACTTCGATATTTTCAAACAAGTCTCTGATTATGGTGATACATATTTATTACATATATATACGTATTAAAGATTTCACTTTGAAGTTTATATGTTACATATGTACGTTCTAAGAACAGGAATAAAAACATTTGATTGGAATGGCTTTGGTACTGCACTGGTACATTTCTTCAATTTGAAAATAACTAAATAGCATTAATATCAACTATGCCACAAACACTATCTTTCGCGCAAAAATGGCATTTTAGAGCTTTTTCAGTTAGTCACTAATTTATAAATAAGGCTTGCTAATAATTACTTACCAAAAGTAAAAAACATTACTGTCGATTATTGGCTGCGGGATGTCAGTCAGAGGCACTGCTTTGCAAAATTGGATAATGTCATCGTAAATATTGTAAGTACTACCTATGCTATGCAAATCGTGCTAACACTGCACAATTACTAAGAATGTTAATATTTACGATATAACAAAAAAGTAACTAATTTATATGAATTGAAACCATTCACCCAATATAAATAACAGCTACCTATTATTGTCGAAATTAATAAAAACCGCCTTTCAACTTTTATTGTTCGATCAGTATACCTAAAATGGATGAGAGTTCTGCATACAAATTATTAAATGCTTTTAATCCAATAAATCTTTTACCAGAGTCGGTCTAGTTATATGCGTAGGCTTAAATTTTAGGCATGTCTAAGGTATTACGTTTAACAATTTATATTTATTATTTGATGATTTGTATTGATAGACTTGTGGAAACTACTGCAACCAAAATCTTGATATTTAATGAAAAATTGAAGAATGTAAACTAGTGTAGAAGAATTTTTGTTAAGTTACTCATTCATCAATTTCACAAAGAAATAACTTTTTAGAGTATTGGGAATGGGGCACTTAATAGAAATGAGTTTGTATTCTATAATGACGACATAATTTGTAACTGTTTAAAATGATTCAGCAAAAATTTGAGGGTAAAGATCGGTAGCATAAGAAAAAAACCGTGAATGAAGCTGACTCAATGTGTTGACAAAGTGGCTAAGTTTTAGAAGCAATTTGTTCCGATACAGCCTCCGAGTGAGGGACGCCTGTTACAATCCATGACTCATCAATGGTCTCGGATGAACACACGTTATTTTACAAGAAACCTTGTTACGAAGACGTGATTCATTCAAGATAACTAGCACATTTTATTTTATGGCAGCAAATTGTTTAATGAATAATATTGACAACGGTAATGTTGTTTAGATAAAAATCTTTATTAAAATTGGCGACGCTTTTTGATTAGACCGGGTTGACAAGAAACAGATTACAAGATTACCGTTACACTTATGTAACGAGACTAATCAATCCTGGTTATTAGAAATATATTATGGTTATTAAAACGATATGAATAAATGTCTATAATTCTATAATCATAATCGTAATAAAATTCTGTAATTATAACAATATAATTATGTAATCTACATTATATATTTTTGGTGTAATGATCTCATTTTCTTTGTCACAAATATTGCAATTACCTAAATAAAGTAAAAGCGTTTTAAAAATGAATTTAACTTGGAATTGTTATATATCGCAATCATCATCGTAGCATCAATTTACGTATTACTTAAATTGTGATATTTTTTTTAAAATTTCCGGGAGAAAACCGCTTAGCCGTTGTTGTTTTCTCTTGTCTCCAAAAATGTAGTTCAAAAAAAATTTTGAAAGAAATCGTGAACATTGAGGATATAGTGTGCCTACATAGTAGAGAAAATATTAAGATGTTTTTAAATAGAAAAAGCTCTATGACGATCTTTCTTTTAAGGTTTGTAACAACTTACGGCACGAAACACTAATTGTGCCAGTACTACTTGAACGTGGCCTCTCTCTCCCGTACATCATTTCCTTCTGTCGGTGGTATCTGATTTCCTGGAACTCTCTTTCCATTTCGCTCTATCGGACGTGTCGTCTTCAATTACATTGTGTAAATTGTGATCTCTATTGATTGCGTTTTTCTATTTAATTTTCAGTCTTCCTCTTGACCTTCTCCTCTAGATATCGAGACTGTTATTTCTTGATGTACAATTGTTGTCCTACGTCAGTCTTCTGCGTAGTTAAAAGTCCATTTCATTAGACTTCCGTGTCAGAAATCGATTTTGTCTGCTCTACCGAGATCCTAGTAATTCAACGCACATTCCGGTCTATAATGTCGAGGTATTGTACTTCGTGGGAGGGGGTATTGTAGGGGTATGATAATGTTAAGCCTCCACGCATGTAAGATAGTCGTTGCTTCTAGAATCTTAAGAAATATGTGAATCTGTAGGTCTGTAGGTAGAATAATGCCTCTATATAAGACATTTCCAGACTTGCAGATTTAGTGCAAGTTACTTAAGTACTTAACTTTACTTAAGTGATGTAAAGTTTACTGGTGGTAAAGCCATGCTGGTTTGTAGCACAAATCGGACCGACTCGCCCGGTGAAATACCACCCTCTCACAGAATATCGGCATGAAATAACAACATCTATTGCTGTTGTGTTTCGTTCGGTGTTCGTTTCCTTGAAGGCCGGCAACGCACCCGTGATTCCTCAACTGTTGCGGGTGTCCATGCGCGGCGGCGGTCACTTTCTATCAGGTGACGCGCTTGCTCGTTTGCCCCCTCTTTTACAAAAAAAATAAAAAAATTAGTTCCAAGCTTTGTTTGTGATTACTCTCATTAGATTTTGAAATACTATCTTTCGGATATTTGTGAACATATTTTATTTTGGACTTTTTCTTATTTACGAGTATCGAATACAGTGATCTCACAATGTTCCTCATTCCTATGGTTACCGCTTTCGTCGCTTCAGTTTAAATTTTTTTATACATACTTAGAATTTTTGTGATTTCAGAGGTTTGCCGAATTTTAAATGCACTTTCTTTTGTTTTATTGCGATTGTATTGAGTCTCTCCCCCACTATGATTCTCCATAGATTTTTTGAGATATTGTACGCTCTAGTTCATTATTTATTTATTATTTTAATAATATTTGAGTACGATTGATTCCATGTTATTCCTTGAGGCATTCATATATTTATTAATTTCGTTAGTTAACACAATTGCTTTTTCCTTTGGACAACACTTTCTCCTAATTTTGCTCTCTCTACCTGTATCTGTACTGGCACTGCACATTAATTAATTAACGGCTGTTTATTCATCCAAAAATATAATACTCCACATCACCTTTACATCATTCTGTGTGTCAATTGTCTCAACTTCAAGTTTGCATCTGAATTTTTTAACTCTTTCTTCTTTGAACAACTACGACTTAGTTATTTCGGCTACGCTTTTGGTTTACGAATTGATTTCTTATACATACGTACACACATATCTTCAAGCTGTATCTCTAACGGGGTAGTCAGAAAGGACGGAACACCAAGCTTCGCGGTCCATACATAACTTATAGATACCTAAATTAAGTAAGTTATGCTATGAGGCGATACATTCGCCAGGGCTTTACAGTTCTCGACTGACCGACGTTTGCCTGTTGGTTAAAAAGTACCTGGGTGCTATTTGGCCACGTTATGAGATGCTTCGGTTTCTTTTTGTAATATCAAGTCTAAGTTTGAGGCTGTTGTTGTCATCAAGATGGTTTTCACTTCTCGTTTAGGGTTCCATATTAGTTTTATGCACGTTACAATTGTGTGTCATTTTTCACCTACATTCATTTAAACTCCTCCTCAATATTGACTCCACGGGTGTACCTTCAATAATTTAATACACATACGCATTATATGTACTTTGATTTTATGTTGCGTTTTAACAGGATATTGTCGAGAGTTTCTGACAGTTGCAACGTCGACCTTAACCCTTTGGAATAACTCAGCATCTTCTTTTGTCCTTCAAGTAAGTGAACCAAAGTATGGGATTACGAAGACCGTTTTAGCTAGGATCATCCTCGACTTCGAGGATTTAGATGTCTTCTCGTCGTTATGCAGCAACACCCAAACATGGAATACAGTAATTACAGTATTCATTTCCAAAACTTGTTATTCCATTTTCTTGAGCATTTGAAAATGGCTGGTATGAGTTTTTTAGGTTAGTGCCAATTTCCATCTAACACATAAACCTGTCCATGCAGAACATGAAAACCTCTGTAAAAGGTCTTATATCTCGTTGCACGAGGGATTTAGTTTTGTGTAGAATGTTGTCTGCTTATACCGCCAGATATGCGGTCACCAGAACCCATTTAGTTGTGTAGCAGACTACGGAGACGTTCTCTTCCATCACCGCTCATACACACTATCGCGTAGAATAGATCAGTGTGTGCAGGCGAGGTTGACAGTTGATAGACAAACAGGTAGGTGACTCCATAAAACTGACGAAGTTCATTAATCTACACATAAACTGGTTAGGTTTCAAGTGATAGCTTTGTAAGTGTGAAAAATGTTACCGTTCAATGGATTTGAAAATGGCAAACACTGATTTGGAACGTTCTGTACAAAGTTACTGCTCTAGTGAAACAAGTTATATCTACACAGACTGGCTATAAATACTGTTACTATAAAAAAAAAGTAATAATATTACATTTCGATTTTGAACCTGTCATTTTCATAAGAATATTCATAGTGTTTTCTCATTTTCGCGCCAATCTTTAATAAATATTTTTGTGATATTAAAATGGAGTAGGGTGATAACGAAAACCGAATCGATGTGATAGAATTACACAAAGTAGGTCTAGACAGTATAGAGCCAAATGCAATTTCTGAAACTCTCCATTCGCTTGGTATTAGTCGAATGCTCGTGTACCGGGCTATTAATAGGTATTATGAAACGTCCTCTGTGTGTGACAGAAAAAGACATAGTATTCGTATTAAAACGCGATAAAAACACTGAAGGAAAGAATCCGAAGAAATACTGTCCGAAAGCAAAAGATTTTATTTAGGGAAATCCAGAATCATGTTGCCTATTTTAAAAGACAACTTAAGACTTACAGCTTACAAGAGACGCACTGGTCATTACTTAACCGATAATTTAAAACTAAATAAAATGGTAAAATTAAAACAACTGCTTAGGCGGTACGCAAAGGGATGTCACAGAAAATTTTTATTTATAAATGTTATTATATAAAGGAAGCTTGATCAAGACTGTACTTCAGGCTTGGGAGGGATCCCAGGATGCCATTGGTGTTTTTGTGATCTTTCCAAGGCTTTTGATTGTGTTAGTCACGAAACTTTAATTTGCAAGCTTAAAACTATGGAATTCAATGTAACGCTCTCGATCTCGTGATCTTGTGTTTGTCTGAGCGGGAGCAAAAAGTGAGTGTGAATGGGGTGTTGTTTGTTGGTTTGAAATTAAAATTGGGCGTTCCCCAAGGATCAATTTTGGGACCTTTTCTGTTTTTAGTTTATATTAATGATCACCTATTTATGCTCAGAGACTTATGCAAAATAGTATTATTTACTGATGACACTTCATTGTTATTTAAACTGGACAGAAAGAACCTAGATATTACTTGGGTAAACAGGATCGTAACAGATGTCTTGAGATGTTCACTGTTATTAATTTACTACTGATTGCACAAATTTTCCCCTTCTAATGTACCCAGAATCCATGATAAAATAGAACTGGGCGGGAAACAATTTGAATTAGTTAAATCTGCCATTTCTTGGTTTAACTGTAGATAGTAAATTGCAGTGGACGGACCATATCGGAGCATTGGCTATAACGCTCGGTTCCGCGATGTATACCATTAGACACATTAGGCAATTGACGGTTGTGGATACGGCTAGTTGGTCTACTTTGCATATTTTCATACCCTAATGTCCTATGGTCTTTTGCTGTAGAGATCAGCGGCGCATATTAACTCCATTTTTATGTTACAAAAAAGTGCGATACGTCCCATCTACAGTATGAATGCACGAGAATCACTAAAAGATCGTTTTAAAGACATTGATGTACTCACTTTGGCGTCTTTTACATTTTTGAAATTATTGTGTATACGAGGAAAAATATACGAGTAGATCTGTTTATGAAGAAAGGCGATATTGGTGGTATGGAAAGCCGAGGTCATGATAAATTGGTTATTACAGAATTTAAATTATATAAGTCAAATATTTCATTTTTGGATAACTGGATTCGTTTATATAATAAAGTATCTCAAGAAGTCACTCAATTAACAGAAATATATTTAGATTAGTGATAAAACGTACATTGATTGTCTAACCAATGTACGTTTTATCTACTATACTATAGTAGATAAACCTACAACGTATATATATATACGTTGTAGGTTATATATATATATATTACTAATCTTAATATATTTCATAGTATAAAATAAACGATTCCGTTAAAAGTAAAACAATAGTCTGGAAAGGATCTTCTCTGCACTTGCATTTACTGGCGCTCTGAATATTATATTTTAATAAACCTTTTGTAAAATGATGTTAAAAACAAGATACCTGGCTGAGTTTTTTGTCGGTTCTTCTCAGTATCCAGATCTTCTCTTTGAACCGAACTAAAGTAGATTTGACGTTCAAAAATACCTTGTAATTGGGTTTACTTGAATAAATTGGTTTGACTTTGACTTTGAAGGAATGACTGAGCCATATTTCTGTAAAAAAAAGTATCAAAACATCAGCCCATGTGCATCAAAATACGATTCTTGAGAAGATAGTTATGTTCGATAACCAAGAATGATCCTTTCAGCAAGACTCACCACCGCGTCATAAAACTCGATCCACACAAGCGTGGATGGAAAGGAACGTTTCTGACTTTATCAGAGCTGAAGACTGGCCGTCATCTGCCGTACGATTCTCTAAAGCGAATTAGTCGAATTCACTTCTGAATCCGCGGTGAGATTGTCAAATGTGGACTGGTATTCTCTAAAGTCGACAGAGATACTAGCGCCGCCTCGATGAGTGCGGCAGCAAGTCATACCATCGTTAATGAATTTTTGGATGTTTCGCTAAATGTGACAATCTAATCTAAAAAAAAAACAAGTTTTATTTAATGTAATTATCTCAGAGAAGTTAAAATACACTAAGACGGAATATCGACTGAGATGTTACTCTTACAGCAATCTTGGATAAACTCGCATCTAAGATCACTTAACTTCGCTACTACGAGTAGAATGTTTGGTTTAGAGAATTCCATTCGAAGGTCAAGTGAGTTCGAATGCGAAGTGGGGTGAATTGTCGAGCGAGTCTCACTTGGGTGATTCGACTTTTTACAGAATTGCATGGCTTATCCCGATCTTAATCCACTTGATTGTGATTTAGTCTCTTTAAAAAAGTATTGCACCCTCTAAACGCTATGACAATTTGGAGTCCCTAAAACATTCCATAAGATTGGCAGTGGCTAGTTTTCCCATGTAGAAAGTGCGTGTTTCAATCGATAGCTGAATAAAAAGGATTGTGAGGCCAATGGAGTTCATTTTGAATAAGCTGAAATTTTTAAATTATATTAATGTATAAACTAACGCACACTGCAGTGATAAATGTTTTATGTAATAGAAAAAAAAGATGTTTTCCTCATAATAATATTTATGGCAAGACTAGGTAGATAAGAATCGGAGCGAATTCTGAACACACAAAATGACAGTTTTAATTGTACTAGAGGTCGCCTCGTGGTCGAAATTCGACTGTAAACATAAACTTATCTTATAATATAAAGTCTTTGGCGACAATCTCTACTCTGTGCGACTGTTTGATCCCAGGAGGTTACGTATATGCAATCACAAACTATTATGAGTTTGAAATTGACAGTCTTTTTGACATTGGCAGTATGAACGTAAAGAATGAGTGATTTATTTAATTTAATGTATTTATCTGTATTTCTAATGCATATTATATAAAAATATTAGCTGTCTCCTATCCTTCTCCATATAAACTTTAAATGTACTAAATTTCACACTCCTCCGTCTGCGCAATTTCCTTAAAAAGTGATCAAAGTTTTCGCTTCACGTATTAATATATAAATTTATTACCTATAGATAATAATATAAATATACACACTACGTATTAAAGGTTATATGATAGTTTTTAAACATACGATGCTATTAACACGATAAATGTAAATACGTATGTACTGAGTTGTAAATTAGAGATATTTACTTAGTCAATTAAAGTACCTTGCCCCAGACACTTTTTTACGAATTAGTATGCCCACGAGGTTTGATTCTACGACCTCGTCTATGGCTCCGGCGACACGAACGAAATAAAAAGTAATGAAGGACATCAATCAATTCACACTGCTGATTTACAACGTTGAATTATTACTAGACTCTATCTGTCCGTTTCTGAACTGCCCTTCTGAAAGTTTTGTTATGTTTTAGCATTCGATATTTGCAGTAAAATATTTTCCAGCAAAAGAAAAAAAAATATTAAGTGGATTGACGAAGGTCACCAAGTTAAAAACTTAAAACAGTCATGTTTTCTTTTAAATTAATACATTATGAAAATTATGAAAACTTTTTAGACTAAATATTTAGACGTCTATTTTTGCCCTAGACAAGAAGGAATATTTAATATATTCATTCATAAATATCTCTACTGTTTTATTTGTTCACGTGTTATTTTTTCTTATTGTACATGAGTCGTGTCGTTCTGAGAACGGTCAAATGAATTACGAAGTGTTATAAATAAAAATAAATATAAGATTCTAATTAATAGTCACTATCACTATGGAATTAATCTTACTTTACTACTAAGACTTACTTACTTTACTTACTACCTAAGATTACTTCATGTCTTTTTTTTTGTTTTTTTATACTTCAGACTGTTACACCAATCGTGTCACATCGTATGACACCGAACCAAATACTAGATTTGTACTACGTGTACCACTTAATTATCAGACAGTGAACTAGGTGAGTTCCCAGACCTTAAGCCAACCAATTTAAAAAAGCTCGCTTCCTAAATTGACCTGACCGGGAATCGAACTTGGGACTGCAGATTAGAATGCAGATGCTCTACCGCCATGCCCGCGGGGTAGTTGATGTCATACTGTATAATTTTATTGAGCTTTACAGTGTTTTTGAAAGGATTACATTTCTGCTTAGGATAAAAATTACCGTAGATCTTTATCTTTTATCTTTTTATCCTTTGGCAGTTGTCTCAATTCACAACCTATACTTACACATATAATGTGAAAAATCTCAAGCTCATATGTCTATTACTGTTGAGAAAGAACAGAGAAAAATAGACTTCCGTATTATGCTAATAATAGTTAATATTACTTAGAGATTTAATAAAATGTAAGATATTATATGTATGTATGTCATAAATAAATAATGTGATAAAAGTAAAAAAAATACAAAATTCTTTAATATACATACACATAGTACGAGTAGTATGAAACATGTACAACATAATATACATAAAGGCTGTCCCAGAAACCTTCCGCGAAACTGTATCTCATAATACGAAAGATAAATCTCGTAGTTCTACTCAAACATATCATACAAACATACATCATCATACAAACATATACATATCAAAATATAGAAAGTTTAATAGATTTTCAACTATTCGAATTTTTATGTTTTTTATATATCTCTATTTTTAACAATTTACCTTAAACATATCTAGACCAAAGCAATCATACAATCTGCTTAGGAAACTTGAATTAAAAGTATTTTCGTACTTGGCATGCACATTGTGTGAGACACCCATTATTTTGATTTCTATGGTTTTTTAATTCTTTCTCCTCGTCGATCGCCTGGACCGATCTATCCGATTGACTTTTGTTACTGCGTTGTTATGTATTAAAAGACATAGTCTACACACAAAATTAGCGGAATTGTGGGAAGGAATCGCCATAGTATACTGTAGATGAGTTAAAGCTTATAAAGCTCTTGAAGTATACGTGCATTACGATGCACGAAAGAGGTCAACAATTTCAATATTTGTCGTGATAATTAATGAAACTAATTAAAAACACTTGGTTTTTTATTTAAACACGAACACATTTGTCTCACTATGTAAAACAGTTTGAATGGTAGTTGACAGATGATATATTGTGGCCATTTAAAAATGTTTTCAACGATATTTCTCCCCATTAGAAGCCATTAATTAGAAATGGAAGTTGATATTTCTCCAAATTCAATACCAAAACACTTGTTATGCTAGTACATAAAGCAGTTGCATTAAAAATAGGTCCTCGTGGTTTTAAATTGAAATATTTTCTTTTTTTATGTAAGTACCTATGTCATGAGTATTTTACATGTAGATAGACATTGTTTTAAATGTAGAAGTGTTTAAAATGCAATGCACTAGAAGCTAAACTCCGATGAAGAGATCAAAATGAACTGAAAAATGTCGTTTCAAAAAACTAAGATTCTGTAAGAATGGATACTACAGTTGTTGTAACTTTATTCAATGGCTATGCTATCCACGACATACATTATCCAAAACCGAGAAAGGTAAAGTTATATAAACATTAAGATACATAAATATCCATTAAGATATATAAATAGTTAAGATATATAAATAGTTAAGATATATGAAGGTTTCTGGAACATCCTGTAGACGTATAAAAGAAGACGAAAAACAAATTACCTACCTATTCAATTTAATTTATTAGATGCTGAGAATAGAGACCAATTTTTGCCACTTAGCATGAGTACATAAGATGTGATTTCAATACAATGACCGTTTCAAGGGCACAAGTTGTTGCAGAACAACTAGTTATTATTTGGCTAGCAAAATAACACTATTAGCTATTAAAAGTTTGTGTCACTACAATAATCATAAATGATTAAGTATAACTAGCGTGGCAAAATCATTTGTCAACGTCCTCAACATTTGTCCTTTTCGTCCATATTATTCCGACTGTACTTTTTCAACACTTCAAATATTTATCCCGTACCTACTCTTGCACAATGGCGACAAAATGTCAGCTTAGAATGAAAGTATTTTAACATAATATTATCTACATTGATAAGATGTTATTATGAAAGAAATAATGTTTTCTTAATATATATATATATACTATCTACGACATACCATAATTAAGAGGCCATAGAGATAAAACCGATTGTATTTAACTACATAAGTCACCTTGTTAAAACGATAAAAAGAGATAATGAATAGGTAAATAAAAACTTTGTGTTAGAAAAACATTATAATGCTGGATAGTTTTCGTTGTAAATGTGCACATGTATATACAAATACTTAGATGTTTAAATCATTTACTATCGACACATATTAATATTTACTTATTTACATACTAGCCGTTACCCGTCCGCTTTGCGTAAGCGTAAATGAAAGTTTTGTCTATGGAATTCGAAAAATAAACAGCCTAAAACCATCTACAAACGATTACGCGTCGAATGGTCATAGTCTCATACCGATACGTTTCACGTGACGGCGTGACAAAGAAAACCATTTCCATTTTATACATTTATATCATAGATTACCACATTACAATATCTAAACAGGTATTGCACATGGTACATTTGTGTGATATATATAATAAACTTTGATTATACAGGAATGTCTCTAAAATACATTTTCGTTAAAAATCCTAGTACAGATAATAATCCTTGTACACAAAAATTGATATTTACGTATTTAAGTATTAAGACGACGCATTGATAAATAATAATTTAATCTAAAATAGACCTTCTGCTCTATGCAAACGTACGCGCGCTAGCTCACGTAAAATACAAAAAAACAGTTATTTTCCTTTATATTAAAAACTATAATTATAACTTTAAAAAACCAACTGATATTTTGTAGAATATATTTAGATAAACTATATAGAAATATAAATCGGTCCTGTTACTCCTAAGAATGTAAATCTCTGTTTTGAAAGAGATTTATTTAATATTTTTTTTTGTGTAACAAAAGTTAACCAATCGTGTATCGCAATTGGCAAAATGAAGTCAATGATATGAAGAATCAGGTTACCAAATACCACTTTCATACGTTTTGTAGTCACTTAGAAAAATTGAAATCCCTGTCGTCAAAATTTTCGGTAATCTCCTTCAGATATTCGGTGCGCTGTAGAGAGAGCTTTCTATTGTACTTATCTACACTTTATGAGTCGTTAAAACTATTAGTGATCAGCGTTTACCAATCGTAACTTTTATTACATGAATCAATCGTGATTCGTGATACTTATTCGAAAACCAATAACCGACATAAAGTAGAATGTTTGCTGATATTTTCATTAACCTGTGTTAATATATTATTGCTATATAAGTTGTTGATTTCATTAAAACTTTCTCATATAATTGCGAAAGTACACGTGTTAAGTAGGGCGAAGAGTGTGAATAACTATTGCTCTATTACAATATAGCCTGTTACGTCTGTTACAGTAGAACGAAAAACTAGTTTAGGCCATTTATATAACATATATATGGGTGTTTCTCTGCTATTTGGAAATTCCTCCATACAAGACTGTCCATAGCAAATTTTATTAAATGTTGAGAATGTTTGTTAATAAAATGAAGGGCAATAATAAATTAAATATATATCTTAAAAAAGCCCACACAATTTCCTCTTGGTTTTTGAGTTATGGACGATTTTATGCAAAACCGTGACAGGGGACTGTTGTAACCATCCAGGGGAATGTTTTTATGGACAAAAACAAGTATTTTTGTTTATTAAAGTAATCAGTCTTTATTTTTCTTTGTCGTTCTTCAAATATGTAATTTTTTGGAATAAATCAACAGTATTAAAACAAATTTTACTTATTATAGTGACTTTTCTTAAGGCTAATAACATTTGTGTTAAACTTAACAAAATCAACTTCTTAGTTTAACAGTATTTTGAAGACTAATTGTATGACACTAAAGTCAGTCTTTATACATACATACATACATATCCTCACGTTGTATACCTAACGGGGTAAACTGTCAGTCTTTATAATAATAATAAATAAAAATATAAACCAAGAAACATTACTACTGCTAATTAATTATCACAACCGATATTTTAGGTTGACATAATACGTTGAAACATTTGTACCTTAAAAGTAACTAAAGTAATTAACATTAATTGTACAACGTCTTACAAAAAAATCAGTCTTAACATTGTGCTTCAGGAAAAAATCTTTAAATTACTTTATTTACTTGCCCGAAAAGTGCCCTTTTAACAACATCTTTACGAGTTGCTGGACTATCACACACTTGTCAGTTTCGTGTTAGGTGTCTCATTATTTTTACGGTTATTATTAGCTTTTTTCCAACCACTGTAACCTCTTTTTATACTTTTCCTTTTTCTGTTTGTATTTCTGAATCTTAAGGTCTTTTTCTTTCAGTATCTTTTCACGTTTCTTTTTAGCCTTTTCCTTTCTTGCTGTAACTAATGCACTTTCTGATGATCTTAAAGATGCCGGACGTTCTTCCGCAGGATCCTCTGAACCAGGTGTATTTTCCCTTACAAAAGTATTTGTTATCTTTAATGACTTTTTTCTTTACACAATACTTAGAACTATGCTCTTTTCAAGCCTTTTTTACAGCCTTATGCTCACGAAGCCTCATATCCTTAACTCATTTTCCTGTACCTTTTTCTTTTGATATTTCCGCCTTTCTTTTTCTTTCATTTCTTCTCTTTTTTTTTGAGGGTCATTTTTAAGTCGTTGATATCTCAAACGTTCAGCTAAACGTTTTTCTTCTGGTATTTTTTCTCTTGTTTTGGGTGGCTTCTTTTTCGGTGGCATTTTGAGATAATACCTACGAAAGAGACAATACTGTTAATGGTCATAGATGCGCAGTTTGACATGTCAGACTTGACAAAACATAAGCAAAGAGTCCCCCCCTGTGGTATAAACAGTCCCCTGTGCTGTGAAATGACAGGGGACTGTTCATCAGGGGACTGTCATTTTTAGATGAATACTTAATAAAAGAAAATCATTTAAACATATCAGATTAACGAAACAGATGTGGCTACATACTAGATAATCAATTATTTTAAACAAATTGTCGTTTTTAAAACTCTTAAAATAGTAAAAGAAAGGCTTACCAGTGGACTGTTTCCACTAACGGCCGAGACGCGTGGTTCACCAGCAGATGCAGTTGTAGCACTAAAAAAAATGACGGCTGCCCGCTTAGCTCCACAACCGAACAAACTTCACACCGATTGTGTTCCGTTTCACAATATAAATGTTTATCGCCAAAACAAAATTTGACTTCAGCGCAGTTTTCAAATTTTAACAGGGGACTGTTTTAATCATTTGAGGACAGCATTCGCACATAGATATTTCGATTAAATTTCTATTGTAAAAATATGATTGTGATGTATGAAGATGCTTACTGTTTTTTTATGTATTTGGATATTTTTTATTCAGTTATCAATGGCAAAAAAATAAATATTGGTAACAAGATTTGTAATTCTGGAAAAGGGACGTACCAGGGGACTGTGTTTTGAGGTGTTTGAGGTACATTTATTCAAATATTACATTATTAAATTACTAAATAAACTGTGGCGCGCCAAGAATTCCTAATACTATGTCGTTATTGATACTAAAAACTAAGAAATATCAAGATTTATTACATAAAATTAGCTTGGGACAGCGATTTTCCATTTAGTGGAGAAATACCCATATACTATATTGCATATTATTACCTATTTACTAATATGCTATTTAAATTTAAAATAAAAGTGGAAAACAATTACATGTTTTTATTTAATTTATGAGGTAATCGCTAACGGTGCTACGGTTGCCGATACCTATTTGAAACGGCGAATTAATACGATCCTTGAAATGAAAATATTCAATTTTAACTGGCCCTTTGGCACGGTGTCAGCGCAACTGCCTTTCAAGCTGGGGTCTTAGGTTTGATCACCGGTTAGGTGGTTACTAGAGGAAACAAATTTTCTAAATTGGCTTGGAGTCTGGGTGTTACTAGGAGCTCCCCCAGTTCGTTGTGTGGTACCCATAGTTCAAGCCTAGTGCTTAGTTTGGTGTCACACAATTTGTGTTATTGACTGGAGTATTATTGTTATTAATAACGTCTAATTAACTTAAATTAATGTACGCACTTGCAACATGTTAAGAAACTACATAGAATTATGAACTCTTTGCCAGTTACTCGTAACCAGAGAAGGAAGTACTTCGTTCACAACAATTTTAGTAATGCAGGCAGGATGCACATTCTGATATCTTAACAGAGACATCCGGGCACAGTTAATGGTGAACACAATCTAACATTGTAATGTCAACCAAAAACACTGACCTGTTTTAAAGACTAATAGATATAAAATAACAAAATATCTCCACATACATTGTACGTATATCATGTCTCTTTCTACATTATTGTACCTGTGACCTACGTCACTATGATTTTACTTTTTGTGTGTATCCAACCGAGCCACACTTATGTAGTATGTATCTACACATGATTATCACTATTACATCCACGATTATAACAAAATTGACATATAAGCCAGCCTTGACGTCACAGTTTGCACTTAATTTGATGAACATTAATTTATTGATAAGTAGAACCACAGGGTCCTAATCATTTAATTGGTCGCTCTTTCCAGAGTTTGATACGATCAATTGTTATAAGCGTGCGACAATGCGGTTTGTTTGCGATCCTACTGTACTGGTAGGATTAATTTCCCGAATGTTGACCGCGCCTGTGTCACGCCCTGGACAACTAATTAATAGTGTTTTCGATAGACGTGCGGAGCGCGGTGCGCGAGCTCACGTTACAACCGCCATTAGCATGATAAGCTCCCCTACTCTCGCCCCTGTCCTACTTGATGATGATATTATATTGCTCCCTTGCTCCCTTCGTTAGTATAGGTACAGATAGAACTAAAACATTAAACTAACCCGTATCAAGGTCGTTAATGTTTGTCTTTGTAGCATGATTAAGTATCAGATGGGATAGGTGGTTTAACATTGATGAGTTGGTTTAGGAAATTTCGCCTTTTCACGTTATGTTATATTAAGAAGTACATTGAAGAATTCCCGAACGTTTGGTTAACATCAACTTTTTTCATACCAGCATGCTATCAGTAGGTGTCTATTTTAGGAGCACCTTGTATTGCGTGCTTCGGGGCTATGATCGTAAAGATTTCGATCGTATACACTTATTTTAAGCCTTACATAAACTTAGCTCTGCTCAAGAAGATCAAGAAATCTAAAGAGGCTTATCTTCATAAACACTATTTAAATCTCTAAATAAGAAATCTACTCATTTCCAACGCTATTTAGCTACAAGCCTTTGAGGACCACACAATTCTTATTTTCAGATGCCCACCAATTGATGGACGGTCCAATTATTTCTCCACCTCAAATTGAGGTAATACTACAAAAAGGGCAGAATTATACAATCTCTTGTAAAGGGAAAAGCACATTACAATTTAAACAACAAGACATACCTGAAGAAGTAGTGGGTAATTTTTTTATGGAACAAAGAGATGTCCCATCTTTAGATCTCGAATACAAGCATGAAATAGCACTCGATCTGTACAATGTTGATCAGTTTGCAATCGGTTATTACGCATGTTTCGACAGCACGGTCAACAGCAGTGATGTATTGAATAACATAGTTGAAGAACCAGTCAACACTGGACATATTTCGTACATTTACATCTATGTCAATGGTGAGAAACGAAAGTTAATCATTGACCCAATTTATACCAATTCTCCATCACATATGACTTAAATTTTTTTATCTCGTAATTGAAAACCTTTTAGGCTCAGATAGCATGTTCGCACCTATGAGAGAAGTGGTAATTGCAAGAGGTGGGACAAAGTTCGTAATAGAATGTAGACCTACATCACCAGATATTAAATTATCTTTAACAGTGGTACGTATATGTGTAGAAATCGTAGCCATAAATTAATTATATTTATCGCCATGGTAATAATAATATATAATATTCGACCACGTTTTATAAACGCAGATATACTTGCACGTTATTAAAACAAAAATAAATAAAAGCGAAATAAAGTTTGTAGATTTGCTTTTGTGCATTTTGCATGTGTCGTACTCAATGCATAGCAAAAACATTTCCGAGATTAATGGGGCAAAGTTATGGAATCAATTTAAGTTCATGACTATCGTTATCACCAATCATAAAAAAGGAAAAAGCAAATGAACATTGTCTCATTAAAGACTCCGAAATCAATAAGAATGCTTATTGCTACGTTGGAGATCATAATAAAGCATGATAGATACCTCCTAAAAATTAATACTTAGCTTTGACTGGTATCATAACAACGTTCTTAATATTCAGGACTTTGCAGACAGTGAATATGAAAAATATAGTCCCAAAGTGGGGTTCACACTCGATAGCGACCTTCTCTCGGATGATTTTCCAGTGATCATTTTCACTTGTGGCTTTCAGAACCAACACAATGTTTGGGAATACAAAGACGTTGTTATACATAAACGTAGGTGTTTAGAAGATGTGTGAATATCTACTATCTTGTGTATTCTATTCACGAAAAAATATTGAGTTTTTAATCGAATTACATGCCTAATGATATAACTCTTATAATACATGAGTTTACTGTTGGAATAATTTAAGGAGAGTCTGTTACGTATTCTTTCGTGAATGTGATATATTATGTTTTTCGATTTAAAAAAGTTTAAATACCTGTACATATAAGTTGACAAATATATATGTACCTACATACTAAAATAAATTATGAAATTGAAAGGCATAATATGTGAACCGTGTAAATATACGTACTAACCCAACATTAATTATATTGGTAATACGATAACAGCCGCAGAGTAACAAGACACCAGATTATATATATTCACCAAAGATTGGGTTTATACTTGAAAAAATTCGTAAATCTGCTTACAAATGTATTGGAGTACGAGAAAATCAAACCACTTGGAAAACAGTATCTTGTAAGTAGTGCTCGAGTTAATGTCATCTAATGAGGTAGCATGGTGTGATGGTTTCAAACACTGGTTATGTTCTAATCTTCTGTGTTTTTGTTTACAGCTTGCTGCTTATGACTTTTTATTTCACACTCTTCTTTTCTTTGGTGTGTTGCTCTGCGTAATTTCTGTATGCACTTTGAAAACTTATTACCACTAATTAATATAAATAACTTAGTTATTTTTAAATGTATGTTTATTTCCTTCATACACATTACGTTCAAATGTTTTATGATTTTAATAACATTTCATTGGGTTCATATTTTATCCATCACATCGAATGGTTCCTAATCAACTAATTTCATTTCATCATATGTGTCTTAAATCGTAACTCCATTGAAATATGAATCCTCTTGAAATGCCTTAGAACATGTGTAATTATTTATGGACTTCAGTCGCTCAATCGATTGAGAATATTATTAGTTCAGTTGCCAGGGATGAAAAACGCCCAAAATTTGTATTTTTTGGCGGAGCCTTAATTTCCACTGATTCCTATCAAATTTTTTCCGTAGAACACAATGGCGGGGGTTCGGACAGCTGAAAGTGTACGCTAAATTTTTTTATTTAACAATTTGTGCAAAAAAAGGTGCATTATATAGTTCAGCCCCTGCGCACGTTTTGTGTAGCACACGCATTTAAAAAGTTGTTTTCTAGTTAATTTTAAGAAACTTTAAGCCCAACCGGAAATTGCTAATGTTTTTAGTATTGTTGCAATCAACGTAAGAAGTTGAAAAACTCCTTTTCTTTAACATTTTTTTTCTCAACAAATATAACTCCCAGAAGATTCAAATTTTTTGAACTATTTGCTTTCAAGATCTAACCGACCGATCCTCGCGAAAAAAATAGAACTTATTTAGATCCTGGAGCATATAGTTCAAGAAATTTCAATCTTCTGAGAGTTATATTTGTTGAGAAAAAAAATGTTAAAAAAAAGGAGTTTTTCAACTTCCCACTTCGATAGCAACAATACTAAAAACTTTAGCAATTTCCGATTGGGTAAAGTTTCACAAATTGACTAGAAAACAACTTTCTAAATGCAAGTGCTATACAAAAAGTGCACAGGGACTGAACTATAAGCAAAACCGTAAAAAAAACACGTTTTTTTCACAAATTGTTAAATAAAAAATTTAGCGTACACTTTCAGCTGTACGGACCCCCGCCATTGTGTTCTACGGGAAAAAATAGATAGGAATCAGTGGAAATTAAGGCTCCGCCAAAAAATACATGGGAAAAATCTCTGTCAACTGAACTATATGCAGATGTGTGATCAATGATCATTGTATTGCACATTTCTGTGTCGTAGATATCAACAATTATTTAAAATTTTCATAGCGTGAATTATAGTAGATTTTGTGTTATGTAATGAAAGCCATTGTTTTAAAAATGTCGTTTAAATAATGGTTAATTAAATGACATTGAGGTCGTTATTCTTTATACATAAATGTCAATTTCTTTACATTATATTTACAGATAGAGCTATACCGCCGCCAAAGCCTCAAGTTATTGGTGGATTAAAATATTTCCTTGAAGGTGAAACATTCTCCCTAAGTTGTTCAGTAGGATATCAAAAAAATTCTGCTGTTATGTTGTCTTGGAATCTCCCTCCATTGTTAAATAAGGTGTGTAATTGTTGTAGATGCTTTTAATTATTTATAAGTTATGTGTCTAATTGACCCATTAATATTGTTGATCTGTTTATCAGTACATTTATTCATATAAGATTTTTTTTAGGAGTTTGTCACCAACGAAACAAACGAACATGCTGTTACAGACGGAAAATTATATTATAATATTACAATATCAAACGCAACCAAAAATGCGAAAGGAAATTACATTTGCATATCAAAAAACAGCTATGGTCAAAAAGATGTAAAATTAGAAAAGACTTTCTTAGGTAAATATATTTTTCAATAGTCATAAATTTATACTACTTGTTAACACAACAAACTTAGGCGGAGAGATGTATTTAAAATAATATAATCCATTCAAAATAAAAACTGAATTTAGCTACATTTTGCTAAATTAATAAACATTGACACATAATTCGAACATACCTTCAACTTCAACAATAACGAAGAATGAGCGTTCATGGAATAAGATTTTTTTTTATTAAAAATTGATAGAACATATAGATCTAATTACGTTTTTCTTACGGCCTAGACTGGCCTAGAGTATCCGTATATGTACATTTTTGCGGCACAACTTACTATTTTTAGTAAGTAAATATAACTTTAACTGTAAATGAAAATAATTAGGAATTTTTTATATTTCGTTTAATCTCATGAACAACTTTATAGATTTTGTTTGCCTATTTCGATTGCAATAACGACAATAATTTATTTAGAAATTATCTGTATTTATATTTAATACATAAAGGTAAAATACCACTCACTGACTGACTGACTGACTGATTAATCACGAAATCTCAGAAACTACTACAGCTAGGGCCATGAATTTTGGTCTAACGATGGATTAGCCTTTTTCCTGGGACGATTTAAAAAAGATCCGCTAGGGGCAGCACCGGTGGGGGGGTACATATGTTTTGAATTCTCTTTTCTTGTATATGTCATTGTATTATTGAAAATTTTATTATTTTAAATAAACTGTGTAGTTTTATTTTTTTTGTTTATTTAAGAATTGAAGAATGCATTGTAAATGGTAATGATAAAATTTTTTTTATTGCAATTGATGGTGGTAAATGTCTAGCGGATAAACAGCAACGCATGAAACTACTCAACCCAACTCTACCAAGTTCAACTTCCTGCACTTTTCCTACTACAAATTGGGCAAATTTTCCATCCCAAGCTATTCCTCGTTCTTTTTGCTATGCTATAATGTATAATTATATTACTACCGGTCCTATTGATACTTTAGATTTAAACGCTACTTTATCTGACGATGATGAACAGCTTCCGCATTGTGTAAACTCGAAAGCACTTCAAAGAGGAAGACAATATTGTTTGAGTGACTTTGTGTTAAATATGGAAGATAATGCGAATGATTTAGCATATAACTTAAGAGCAGATGTACAATCTTCTTTTCGAGTCACTGTGAAGTACAAAATAAGTATAGCTTTAGATAAAAACAGTAGCAAAATTATAGATGCTCAGTGTCAGTGCCCAGCATCTTCTTCAAAGAACTGCTCTCACATAATTGCTTTACTTTATAAACTTACACTATACGTTACGGTTATGACGCACTCACAAGCACATCAAAATTAAAGGAATGGAATAAAAGCAGAAAATTAGGCAATAATCCTGCCAATATTTTAACTGTTAGCTATCCTACTAAACGCAAACACGTAAAGAAATCAAATATAAGTTTTGTTCCGAAAAAAAGCAAGTATTTAAATGATAACCATGATAAAAATCAGTTCATGTCAAGATTTAAATTAAATGTCCTCAAGTATTGAAAGACTGCTCACCTTTTGATCTAGATAAAATTAAGAATTCTAATAATCTATGTTACACTGTCAAAAATAATCAAATTCATTTGAAAAGAAACCACAATTATTATTTTCAAATTCAACTGACGCTCGCAATACTAGAATTAGAGGACTGTGATTTTATAATTTGGTCTGGGCTTCATATTTTTGCTACAGAACGAATAAATCGAGATGAAATCTTCATTCAAGCTTTAACACAAAGGTTACTGAAAGTTCATAAAATATTAGTTCGTGAATTTTTCGAAATGCGACTGCCTATAAATTTATCACTCAATCGTATTGAAGACTGATAAAGACATTCATTTCCTAATTATTATTATTTTTATAACTGTTACTATTCCTATTTATTTATACTTTTTACTTAGAGAACTTACTAATACTTGAAAAGCTTGGCATATTAATGTTTATTTGTTATGATAGTAACTTTATGCATGTAACTTAATTTTTTTAGGTGTTTTAGATTTTATTCTTCAAGTTATAATTCAAAACATATGTACCCCCCACCGGTGCTGCCCCTAGCGGATCTTTTTTAAATCTTCCCAGGAAAAAGGCTAATTGCAATGTATTTTTGAATGTCAAATTTACTTTATTTCTTTAAATCTGTTTTAAAGGGCAAGTTGCACCAAACTTTGTTTGCAGCTTTTAAATGCAACGGAATACGTCTGTTAAATTGAGTACAAATATTGCTTATTAAAAATAATGAGACATGTGTTTCACATTTTTGTGAAATTCCTATCACAAAGGGGGGAGGTTGAAATTTGTACACAGATAAATAGCTCGAGCGATTTCGATGAAATTTAGAATGAAGATAGATTAAGCCCTGGAAGAACATAGGTTACTTTTTTAATTCGTCGCGAATGAAGTCGTGGGTAACATAACATCAAGTAAATAATGTAATTGTGATTAAAACTGTTATTTAATACAAATGTGTACGATAAAAAAAACTGTGTTTAAATCCATTTTAATTTTAATATCCTGAAATTATAGACGATCGGTAATCGGCCGATTACCATTTTACTACTAGTTGTCATAAATAGACATTGCAACAATGTCTATATCTTGTAACTGGTAAAATATAGGACTGTTGAAATTTAAAATATATCAACACTACAACTCTCAAAATATTCATGCCTGCCGACCTTAAGGATTACAGTTAAACATAAAATATGAACAATATCGTACTGTCAGTATATACATATGTGAATATTAAATTTATTCTCTTGGTTACTTTGAAGTAAGAATGATGTACTTTTTGGTTCATTTTGGTTAAGAAATTAAACCTTTTTGACATATTAATGAGTTTATAGTTTACCTTATGAGTAATTGACGTTGTTTTTAGTTAAGTAAGTTGCCACGCTAAAATTAAGTTTTGTAATATATATTTTGTATGTAATCGCTAGTTAAATACTGTGATATTTGTTGAATTAACGAAAACTTAAGGATGGAAGGTAGTTTATGCATTTTTGTGACAAGTTACCCTCTGACTCCTCTATTCAGTTTTCGGTTAAATACAAAATGAGAGGCCGAGTACACAAAATATCAACTGAAAATTTTGTCCTTCGATTTCTTAAGTAATATCTATTTCTAATATATTGAATATATTATATGCACTGAGATGTGGAACAATACTGATACTTATTTGATATTTCCCTAAAACCAAATACTGACATGTTTATGAAACTGATAGTGTTGGAGTTTGAGAGCGGAGTGTTTTTTTTTAATAATATGATAGTAATTCTATTTCTCATTATTTTAGATAAAGCTTTTATAAATCTGTCAAAAGGAAACAAAGAAAATCCTCTTGAAACAAGCCAAAGTTTTATACGTTTGATTGTTCATATACAAGCGTATCCTGAAGTAACCTTTACATTGTAAGTAATATCATCTTACATTATTCTTTATACTAATTTATTGAAGGTTAGAGTGTTATCATGTTGACTTTTGTACTGCCGGTTTAATACACATTATAGTGTCTGTGGTACTTATCTTATTTTTTAATTACTTTATGGGATTCTACACATAATATAAAGCAGAAACTTAAAAGTGTATATAATATAATAAATACGTTTTTATTTAAAGTACTTCTACACTTGTTTTTTAAAACGATAAATCATAATTTTTGTTTTTATTTAATAGTTATCGAAACAATGTGGAGTTGCCTATTAAAGATACGAAATCTACAACAAAAATGAAATATATTATAAATAGAACTGCTGATGGATCTGCAACGCTTACCATAAAAGATCTAGATGTATATGACACTGCGAATTACACAATGATTGCGAAGAATGAATATCTAACAGAAAATATCACATTCGATTTAAGAGTGAAATGTAAGTATTCAATACGTGAATTTTCTTTTAATGGGTACCTCTTTATAAAAAATCTACCTATTTAATTCCCTCATAAGTAGAGATTCTACATCTTCTTATTGACGTTGTACGGGTCGATTAAAGATTTCAAGTACATACCTAAGTAATATTCAGAAGTTGTTTGTAAGCAATCGCGTGCAAATTTTAGTCAATGTGTGAGTTTTTTAGAAAATAATTACAAATCTTTGACTATTTGTATTTCATATGTGTTATTCACGTTTTAGTGTGTAGATGAAAAATGACTTTCAATTTTTTACATTATCAAAAGTTAGTGACGTATTTGAATAAAGAACAGGAAACTGTTATTTAAATACATCGCTTAGTTTGTCACAATAGCCATTTTTTTTTAAAACACGCACTTGGTCTTAATTGCTTAGAATGTCAGATCAGATTCAACTTAGGATTTCCCACAGTTATTTCGGAAAAATATCTTTTATATTTTTGTTTTAAAATATGATCAAACACTTCTAATTTAATGAACTACTCTTAATACCCTGATAATAACATCTATTTGTTTAATTAGAAGCCTACAGATATTATCATAAAACGTACATATTAATGTCTAGGGTCTAACCTAACCATAACCTAATGTAGTTTATGTCTAAGGCCAGACGTGTGTATATTTTTGTACAAATATTTCCACAAATATGTTTTTAGAAATATTTAAGATCAAAATCTGCAAAGTGCGATATATATGTTTCTCAAATACTTTTGGATTGGTTTTCGCTAAACAGAAAAAGACTATAGTTGTACCACAGATTAATTAGTTACTAATATCAAGTTGTACTAATATCTTTAAACAAAATAAGGTAATAACATATGTATCCTTTTATAGCACCACCTATTATAAATTTTGGTTCAAATGACGATAGGAAACACGTGGAAAACACAATAGTGACATTGGTTTGTGAAGCTGTGGGATATCCTATACCTAATATACAGTGGACATTTTCCAGTGACAACGAGCAATCACTCGTAAACGTATGTACTGGAACTTAAAATTATTATGATATATAAAAGTACGCACATACTCTGGACACTAAATTCAGTTTACATTTGCAGGATAAAACCATAGTCGAATCTATATACAAAGTAAAATCATTTCTTGAAATACCTGTGCATACCTCTGGCGATATAACTTGTTCGGCATGGAATGCTGTGGATAACTCTTCGGAAACAAGAAAATTCTTGGTCTGGGAGATTCCTGGTGGATTTGGAATAAAGAATGAGGATCAGACATGGTTTTATGAAAATCAAAACGTCACAATTGAATGTCTTGCCTCAAAATATGACTTTATTAATGTTACTTGGCTGGGACAGTCATATGAAGAAAATTATGAAGGCATGGAACTGAATAAATTAGGTATTTTTTATATTTTTATGAATTGATACGAAATTGCTTATGTATGTGTTACATTACCAGTTATGACTTATGACGCAAGTATTTGTTTGAACTATGTTTGTTTAAATTTGCTCGTTTAACATATTATTACAGTGGAATATACTGAGAATCCATTTTCGCTTGTTACGAAATTAAAAATAGACCACATTTCTTTGAACCAAACGGGTAACTACTCGTGTTATGGATTAAGAAATGATGAGTCTGGAGAGAGTCGTACCGTTTCTATCACCGTTGAAGGTATGTAATTATCATGTAATGCATTCACAATTTCTAAGTAATAATCAATCGTTTTTAATTTTTAGTTATTCAATTTCAGCGACTCGACCGCTCGTTATAAATGACCCTAAAGTTGATAAAAATGAAGAAGTGTATCCATTTCAATCACTTTATCTAACTTGTCAAGCTGACGCTGTTCCGCCACCACGAATTGAGTGGTACAAGGTATAAAATAGTGTATTTGTGAAGTGTTAATACTTCGTCTCTCATATTTATTGATAATAATACTTACAAATATGCTTACAGGATGACAAAAAACTTTCAAATGACAGTAATACATTTATATTTAAAGAATATTTGGACCACACTATTCTGAACTCTACGGTTGAAATTAAAAAAATGCAAATGAATGCTACGGGGAAATATGATTGCGTCGCTATGAGTTATGGTAATGAGAAAAGAAGGACATATAATGTTAATCTTAGTCAAAATGGTAAATTAATTTCAATAAAGTTTTCGAAGTTATAATAAAGGATTTGGCTTTCGTGCAAAAAATTATTACCAATAATCAATGCTTTGTTTCAGAAAAATCCACATTTAAGGCAACTTATTTAAGTATAATAGGAGTAATAATTTTCATATTAATAATTTTGGTAGTGTACTTGACCTGGAAGATTCGCAAAGAGAAACAGTTCAGGAAGGAACTGGCAGCAGCCGGTCTTTTATACTTTAAAGAAGGTGTTACCAAATCTCTTAACCCTGATTTAGGCATTGACGAACAAGCTGAGCTATTACCATACGATGACAAGTTTGAGTTTCCACCGGAAAAGTTAACTTTAGGTGAGTGTGTTAGATACCTATATTTATGTACTGAATCAATTAGCATCTTAATCTGGTTTTTGATGCAATAGTAACATACTTCGCTCTAACAAAAGTACATCGGTTTACTTACGAGTATGAGTTCGCAGTATTCTAAACATTTTTATACTGCAAAAATCGTCTGAATATATAAATGAATGAGTATGTTAGCTAAAATTGAAAAGGGTGTAGATATTCAAAAGATGTAAATTGTCGGCTGAGGTCTTCAATGTTGAGCGATAAAATTGTTAAACGTAACACGTTTACTGTTTCACGTGAATATGAAGCGTTTATAGTTTAAAAACTGAACTGAACTGAACTACGCTGAATAGATAGCAAGGATGAACATAATTTTAGAGTCCCAAAATTCTGTTTCTTGTTCAATTCTTATATTCATTTTGCATACTACGTGTGTACTTTTAAACGATATAATATGAGACACTCTTTATATATTTGCAGGAAAGCAGCTTGGTGCAGGCGCATTTGGAGTGGTATATAAAGCGGAAGCTCGCGGGATAATCAACGCTGAAGAGTCGACCACAGTTGCAGTAAAAATGGTCAAAAAAACAGCTGACAATATGTATATAAAAGCTTTGGCTTCAGAATTAAAAATAATGGTCCACCTCGGGAAACACATCAATATCGTCAATTTACTAGGAGCTTGCACGAAAAATGTTGGGAAAAGTAAGTTGAGAGTTTTATTAGAAATATTGTTTTGCGTTCCTGATTTTTTTATTTCATTTAGGTTCAATGCTTTGTAAGAGCATAATAAGTTATTTGAGTACACTTACTAAGTAACTAAGTATGTATATTAGATTTCGATCTTGAAAATTTGCATTAAAGATTGAGTTAGAGACTTTTACGTAGAAAAATTCTAACGTTTCTTTACTTTCTTTTTGCCTTAGTCTTTGAGAGCTCGATGTTACTATTCTTGTTACCCCTTAACATTTTTAAACTCCATTCTTTAAACATTTAATTTAATTAGTACCTATTAAAATTTAAAACTCATCGTGTAGTTTAAGAAATATACCAATATAACATCAAAAATACCAAATTGGCCATCCACAATGCGGTGTCGATGTCAACTTTACTGTTCGATAGTGAGGCCTGGATATGTCTGAAAACGAGTGAAAATAGAATAAATGCAGTAGAAATGCGATCTCTTAGAAATACATGCGGTGTCACCCTTGCGGACAGGATAAGCAATGAAGAGATAAGCAGTATGACAGGATTGCACGACTGAAACTGATCTGAAAGGAATGCTTAGATGGTTTGGGTACATAGAAGGAATGAGTGATGAAATACTGACGAAGAAAATCTATACAGAGCGAAAGCGAGTGGTGAAGGATGCCAAGGAAAACCAAGGCTGACTTACGTAGATCAAATAGCCAGTGTTAGCTGACGGAAATGTGAAAAGCATTCGTATACCTAGGCGAATGTGTGTGGTGAAGAGAATGATGAGATTTGAGGAGCGAAAGAAATATGTAAGGTCCGCGAGACTTGGCGCTCCGTCCTCTCAACTACCCCGTTACGGATACAGCGTGAAGATATGTATGGAATGTATGTAAAAATAAAAGATAATGTCAGAAACGTCCGAGAAGCTTTTCCTATCCATTATTAACAATATCATGGAGTATGAATATCAGAAAGAGCTCTTAAATTTTTAAGCAGGATACTACAGGAACATATTACAGATCTTATAACATACTATAGGCGTCACGTACCTAATGTTATTAAAATATAAAATCAAATATTTTCTTATTACACATTGATTTTGATTAATAATCATTGATCATTTTGCTAACATTCAAACTTTATTATAAAATGAAACCAATATTATATTTTCGTTGTTCGATTTTCCATTAAAAGTGGCATACTAATTTAGTGCAATAAGTTAGTTTATACCATAGATCTTTAAGTGATATATTTACTTTACAAAAAACACTGAACAAGTGTCTTTTTTCTGAAACCTTTTTAGTTGTTTTGAAGTAATTTCACTAGTATGTAATGTATGTAATACATATTATGTCAATTTAATAGGCTTGAACAAGCTTGTTTTCTCTATGATGCTTGTACTCTCGGGTAGAGAATAAAATGTTCGTAGAGAAAATTATATGTACTGAGAAAGTATATTCCTTGGGCTTGTATTTGTAAGCAGTCCGTAAAAAATGAGAAAAATTTTTTTTTATCAATGATGGCGGGAAAACCGACAGAAGATGTTCGTTTTCAAGAAATTCAAAGAAAACAGTCGTTTTAAAAGACGGTGACATTTCGTTTAAAAAGTTATTGTGTTATTTAAATATAAAATGACACCAGAAGGCATAAGAATTTCACAGAATTCAAATAGAAGTTTGTATACTTAACTATTTTATAGAAAGAGTAGGTAATTTCGGAAGCACTTTGTACTGCTTAGGCATTATGAATATATCATAATTTTATTGAATTTTACAAAAGACATTTACAAAAGCCAAGGAAGACCAAGGCTGACTTATGAAGATCAAATAGCCAGTGTTAGCAGACGGAAATGTCAAAAGCACTCGCATATCTAGGTGAAAATGTGTGAGGAGAATGATGAGATTTGAGGAAGCGAAGGAGGTGTGTAAGGACCACGACTCCTGGCGCTCCGTCCTCTCTGACTACCCCGTTGGGGATACAGCGTGTAGATATGTTATGTTATATTTACAAAATTTTATCAAGTGTGAAGCAATATAAAGCTTAGCCGTAATTTCAAAGAAATCAGTAAGTTGACGCTAGTTGAGATATCTGTGCACTTACATACATTACAATTGTATTATGTATACTGTATACTTATTTCTAAGTACAATTGAAATGTGTGACATATTTAGGTATAAACAATACTATTTAGGAGGAAAATGAATTAGTCGTTATTTTTGTTAACTCTGTTTAAATAGCTTATAGGTATGCACTTATTTAATATTTAATATATAAGGGATACAGCGTGAGGATATGTATGTACCATATGCATTTGTTTGTGTGCATGTGTGTGTGTGTGTGTGCGTGGTGAATGACCGTGTATGTGGTGTGTGTGTATATGTATCTGTGTAAGAATATAATGATTATTATATATGTAAAAAAATCAAATACATATTGTGTGAGTGATAATGATTTAATAATAATAAAGTTTTTTTTATAATATTGTACTTACAATACGTTACACCTACACCTACAATCTGTTTCTGAAAAGAATATGTATGCAACTAGCATGTATTTTATTTAGACATATTATGTATATCTTGTGTACTTGAAACCAGTATTAGCTCACAAAATAGACTAAGTGAATTACGCTACTCAAGTCTTGTTAAAATATAGTACATTTGGTTCCGTGTTGCAATCTGAAAGCCTAAAGTAATTATACATATCGTTATAAATGTCGCCAAGGTGTGATTTTGCTGTACTAGCTGTCCATCTCAAATGGAAGATAATGTGTGCAGTTATACAGTGTTGTAGATGCAAACTCTTTGTTGTAATAACATTGTTCTTGTACATCTTTTTAAATATATTTTGATTGTAGAACTATTTTGATAATTGTCTTACAACTTGGCCTTGTACGAATCCTTGTTTATTTCCCATTTAAAAAAAAGCATCAAAAATATAGCCGTCACTCACCAATATTGTGCTGGATTTACTACAATATTGTGGTCTTTTCGATAATAGCATGTATTTTTAGAACATTCAACATTTTCAAAGCGAGTATAATTAAGTAATTTGTTTGTAAATTTTAGGAGAGTTGATTGTGATAGTAGAGTATTGTAAATTTGGCAACATTCACAACTACATGCAGAAACACAGACAAGTTTTCATTGATCAGCTAACAGATAATACAGAGAAAACTCTTGGAAAAGTAAATAGAGGATATTCATGCAGTAGCGGTAACAGCGGGTATGAATAATTTGATAAAAAATGAATTTAAACGTTTTAAATATATGTTGAAGGTTTGTGAAATCTTTTTAATATTAAATGCTATTGTTCTTACAGGATGCAATCTGACTATTTCGGATCAAACCACACGCAAGACACTGACCACACTTTTCTGAATACGGCCAATACGAACAGATCAGGAAGGAAAGGTGTGTATAATAAATTAAATTGTATGGGTTCGTTATCAAAAGGAAGGAACATAGAAAATCCTGAAAGAATACCTAATTCAAACTTCTATTGCAATATTAAAATTTCTCAATAATACATCATCTTCGGAAGTCACGGGTTCTTAATTACAGCAATTACTAAGCTGTATTTTAGCAGAACTTAAAAACTAACGTGGGCTATAGGTTGATAGTTTCGCGAGGCTTCGTACTAAGTGCGCCAAGTACGTGAACAGAAATTATTTACTAGTTTCTTTTTAGGCAAAATCAAAACATTGACTTAATTTGCGAGTTTTTTTGCGAGACCTTACTGAGCACCAGCCGCAAGGCTTACGGCGGCGATGGTCTTAAACATTGCCAATGCCTAGAGGCAATATTGGAAAAGTGTAGAATTGTAGATAATAGAATGCTGCTCTGCGACCATATTTAATTAAAAGGAATGCGAGTCCAGCAGTAGACGGCATTCGAAGTTTTTCTAATTTTTTAATCCTCCGTGTTTACTAATTGACGTGTCGGTTACTAAAGTTTGATTACAGATATTTTTAATACCCACGTAATAATTATTTTATTACTTACTTATATGGATAGATAAAATTGCACTGAAGCCAGTAACAAAATGTTATTAATTGTAATTTATTGTCCTACTAACAATATTCAAAAATTAAAAAAAAAAATTCGTTTGTAATGAATATGTCGCAAAAGTAATTAACTTTTATGTTTTTTGTTTTAATTCCATAACTATTAACACTATCGCGATACCACGATGCACGTTGCTGTTGTTTGACTGACAAAGTCCTCGACAAATTGACTTGACTGAATTAACATTAAAAATATTGGTAGTTATAACGAGTAACTTTTATTTACGTTATCTGTAAATAAGCGCTGTAATGAATAATAAAGTAAACTTTTTGGATTGCGCGATAATAATTTGCACATTTGTTCATGTACTTCGTTGTTATAAGTAGTGATGGGATATTCCGATGCATATTTAAAGTTAATTTTCTAAAAAAATATGGAAGCGGCTTTTCAAATTATTTAATTTGACAAAAATAGTCCCGGGATCGCAAAAATGATCTTTTGCATATTTTAAATAAAAAAAGTTTGAAAATGGAGAACACACAAAACAACACCCGAACGCATGCCAAGAACAGCGACGAATGAAGTTGAAAGAAGTGTTGCTGTGCTGGGGTTGCTTGTTGTGCATAAGCAAGTGTATATTCGCCGTTTTACTCACACACTGGTGAAGGGCCTACCATCTCTTTCTATAAACTGTTATAGTGAAAATGACAGAGTTCTTTTGTTGCCGTTTTTGGCTGCTACTTTAAATTAAATCAATACATCAAAAAAATTTCAAAAGGTACTATGTCGAATGCGGTGCCATTATAATTTCGACCTTCTTTTTTAGGCGGTAAAGTTGCTATTCATAGCATTTCAATTTGCATAGCTAATAAGCGGGCTGACTTCACAATAGATAACGATGCCATTCACTGGAAGATAAGTTCTCTAGTGGATTCCGACATTTTAAGAAAAAAATAGTGTACTATCCTGCAGATAGTAACAGCATCTGTTTTTTTCTGTTTCTCTCACATGCTGACAAAAAACCTTACCACCTCTTCCTATGAAATCTTACTGTCCCGGCGCCAGCCCATTTAATTGAAAATTAATCAAAATTAAAATATATTTATGGCACCGAATACTCCCAAGACTTTAGATTAAAGCGTCCTTCTTCCTCTGTGGCTTGTTGTCTGCCAGATTCCCCACATCCAAACGATGTGTCGATTCAAGCTACAGAAAAAGATGTGCTTGCCGCAATAAATTCCTTTAAAAGCGGTTCCGCGGAAGGGTTCGATGGCTTAACACCACAACATTATAAAGATTTGATTACAGGCTCTGTCGGTGATGCCGGTAAGACACTCTTATCAAGTTTAACAGTTCTAATAAACATTATGCTGGCTGGTAAGGTGTCCCAGGAGATAACCGACATCCTGTATGGTGCAAATTTATGTGCCCTGAAAAAAAAAGATGGTGGCGTTAGGCCAATTGCAGTAGTAACAACTATACGCCACATTGCTTCTAAAATTTGTTGCCGTCACATTCTCCCTATATTTCAAACTGTTTTTGCCTTACGCAAGTAGGTTTTGGCTCAAAGAGAGGATTTGAAGCGGTGCATGCGGCGCGCGCTTTCTTGATGCATGATGGAGGTAAGGTACTCCTCAAAGTAAACATAAAAAATGGATTTAATTTTGTCGATAGATCTACTTTGTTGTCACAGATAAAACAGCATGTTCCGGACATATATCCCTACCTCTGGCAATCTTACCGTAGTCCTTCAAAATTAATATTTAAAGATAATTTATTACATTACGAAGTTGGCTGTCAACAAGGTGATCCTCTCGGACCAGCTATCTTCCATCCTGCCCTTTGTAATTTAAATTCTAAATTTAATATTTGGTACTTTGACGACGAAACAATAGGAGGTAAAGGAATTACTGTTTTAGATGACCTTAAAACCCTCAGTCAAAGGTTTAAAGATATTAGCTTGGAATTAAAGTTTTCTAAACGTCAACTCTTTGTTTCTGATTCTGTTCAGATTATTAAAAAATATAAAATAATAAATTTAACAATCTGCCACCGGATATTAAAATCTCGTCAAAAAAATTGCTGTGCCTCCTAGGTGCTCCCGTTTTAGATGACCTTGCTTTATCAATCATTAAATACAAAAATTTAGCCAGTCTTTAGACAAACTTTTCGCGGACAATGAGGAGAATCATGTGGAAATTAATTTCTCATATGACTCTCCTCATTGCTTTTGCCTTCGTTCCAAAATTGACATATGCTCTTCGTTGTTCTCAGCTTTTTAAATTTCAAACTTAAAAAGGTTTAAATTTAAAAAATATCTGTAGACAATATTTTCAAAAATATATTATCTAAAATATTAAATTACTCCTTTGTTGATGACAGGGTCTGGAATCAAGCTTCACTTCCTATCCGTTATGGAGGCCTGGGCATTCGCAAAATCTCGAGTGTGTCACTGCCTGCTTTTCTTTCGTCAGCTTACAGCACAGCAAACCTTTTCCTATCTGTTATTCGCCTTTCCTTAGGATCGATTGAGGTGCCGTGCTTGACTGATGCTTGAAATGCTTGGTTAAGTGTTCGTTCGAGTACTAAGCTACCTATCTCCTTTTAACAGAAATACTGAGATGAGTCTCTATATGCAAAAATGTTTATTTACAACTTTTAAAGAACGGTTACGCCTCCTGGCTGTTTCTGAGAAGGAGTCAAAATACTGGTTGGAGGTAATACCTTTAAAAAACTAAGGAACCTTAATTGACAATACCACAGTTTCTGTCATAGTATCCCTTCGTCTGGGGGCGAGGACTAACCTTCCTCATTGTTGCCACTGTGGTGATCTCGTCGATGTACTAGGTCACCACGGTTTATCCTGTTTATGTACTGCGGGCCGCATGTCACGGCATGCTGCTTTGAATGACGTTATTCGGCGGGCCCTTGTCGCCGCTGGCGTTCCTGCAGTCTTAGAGCCTGTAGGTATTCAGGAGACCGGATGGTTTGATGCTCATTCCTTGGAAACTTGGAAGATTGCTGGTGTGGGATGCCACTTGTGTCGATACACTTGCTGTTTCCCATGTACTGGCGACTTCCGAGTCAGCAGGTGCCGCAACCAGCACTGTCGCAAACTTGAGGCGGCGTTAGTATGCTACTCTCTCTGGAAGTTTCATATTTACGTCCTTTGCAGTCGAAAATTCGTATCCCTGGGGCGCCAGAGCCCATCGACTGGTTTCCGATATTTATAAGAGACTGGTGGAGGCTTTGGGAGACTACCGGGCTGACAACTTCTGTCGCCAACTAAACAGTTTGGCTATTCAAAAAGGTAATGCTGCCAGTGTGCTGAGCACCTTGAGCTATGACAGCTTTCTAAGTGGAAACTTCGAGGAAGTCTATTATTTAAGATAATGTGTAGTTTTAAGTTTGTAAATATTAACATATGCATGTACTTTTTTGTCATTTTGATACACATTAATGAAAAAAAAAAATTCATTTTATTGATGAATTTATGAAAGTAATGTTCTTAATGTAACCAGGATCTTGGTGATTAATTTAACTAGCTGAACATTTAAAAAAAGGATAAACTTAGTTTGTGATTCGGAACAAAAATGTAAACTAGTTCATAAAAAACTATTTTTTTCGTCTTATAAATAAACGCGCATTCTATCGATGTTATATAAGAAACTACATTTTTGTCGTATTTTGAACTATTTAACCAGATGCGTAGGTATTTACATGCACCCGATTGAACACTAAATATATCGATATAAGAAATATCGGGATCTTTTATACAAAGACATACTCCATATTAGCCAACAACTTCAGATTAGTAAGCATTCGATTTTATTATCAGATCAGAACACAATTTGACGATCCCGGAATCCCGGTACAAAAGTGCTTTCCATATTAGCCAACTTCACAACTTTACGTATATATTTCGTTCGCTAACGCTGGGGTTCCAGATTATTTTGCGGTGATCAGGGCTCGTATAGCATCCTTCTGGAGGAGAATACGAAGCTCTGAAAACAATATATTACGGACCGTCTGTGAGGATGTATCTAATCCGATTTTTAAGCACTGGCTTTCTGTACATCGCGGCCCTAATAAAAAGTAAAAAGTAACATCATAAGATTTTATGTTTATTTGGTTTTTTATTAAATTTTATTGTCAATTTTTTGTTACCTATTGTTTGTTTATAATTGATATTTGGGTTCTGCCTGTCAATAAAACTTATTATATTATTATTATTATTTACGTAAATATGCATTGGAATATCCCATCACTAGTTATAAGTATGATGATATCAAAAGCTATAATAGCAGATAACTGTTTCAAAGGTTAATTGTTTTTGACAGATAATGCAAACCAACAAGTGGAATTAACGAAAGGTAAAAATGTGTACAACTAACAGAGAATTTAGATTTTCGAGTGTGATATATAAAAACTCTCATCTACATTTTTCCACATTATTGCACTTTCACATCGTTCTTACGTATAGCAAATTTTTACATTCACACCTGAATAAAAGTATAAATGTACTTACTTTTTCTCACTTTGAGACTTTCTGCATGCACATATCAATACAATCTTTTTGGATTTCTATTTTGAAATAACTTGTTTACTTAGCCAATTAATTATTTATAAAACGTTCATAACATATATTCCTGAGTAATTTATTTATCATTATGTACCTCTGAACGTACTTATAAAAAGATGGTGTTATTGAAATGAAATGATTGCTAATTATCCTTAAACAAAAATGAAATAGGTATCTATATAAAACATTCTATGTACCTACTTACTTTTCTTTTCAAAGTTGTTCTATTCTATGTACCTACTTACATTTCTTTTCAAAGTTGTTCTAAATACAAATTTAATGGTTAATATCATTACTTTGACTGAGCTATTGGTGCGGTCGGTGGTTCGATGCTAAGAAATGTGAATTGTTTTAGAGATTAGAGTCTGGGTGTTAGTTACTAGATAAGGTACCTGCGCGGGTATTAAGGCCTAGCTAAGGAAGATATGAAATTAAATGAAAAATAACCAATATAATCAACAGATTTTAATAATAATTAGGTCTAAAAGTTCAATTACTATAATATATAAAGGGAAAATGGCATTTTTTACCGTAAACAAATATAAAATTAAACATTATTGAAAACCTTGCTAATAGGACTTATTTTACTATGGTAGGGTAATAAACCCTACAGCTGTAAAATACTTAAATAATCAAACTACGCGTTATACATTTAATACTTGAGATCAATAATTGCATAAACGCAGCAATTGCATTAATAATTATTAAAAAATCTGCAATTTTCTCCCCATAACAACCATTATTTGAGTAAATGCTCGTTCTATAGGCATCGTGGTTGTAGACACTAAAAGTAACGATTGTTCAATTAGCATTAAATTACACACACTTGTTTACATTCGTAAAACATCGAAATTTAAATAAAATACATTATGAAACAAATAAAATTTGATACATGATGTAGGAGGAAAACAAAATCTTTGTTTAAATTAGGTAGACCTTAATAGACGTCGACTATATGTAAGAGAAACTAAATTAAAAATATTTGAATCACAGTACGTTATTCAAGTATTTATTATAAAAAATCTTAAAATGATTAAGAACTTTACACTGCAAAATTATACAAATAAGTGAAACATGACGATTAATACTTGCGATTGATTCGGACCGATTTTTATTCGTCTCTCGCAATGTATGATACAATCCTGGAAACGGGAAGAGGGGTATTTCGCGTTTGTAAACTCATAAAAATATCTTCGTGTGTTAGGCGTCTGTGAGTGTTGCCTTGAGCGGGAGCGCTCATTGCAAATACGATTTTACTCACATAGGCCTTATTAGACGATAGGCCTCATTACCCGCAGGTACCTTATGCTCTCATTTCGATGAATAGGACTCATAATGCAAGCCCAGTGTCAGTTTGGGGTCACATAATTGGTGTAGTAATATAATTGTTATTATTCATCATTATTATCATTTACCTATATTGCACGACTTCAATTTCAAGTTGCTTCATGTTTTGCGCTAAGATATAATGTTACATACACATAAACAAGATCTGGGTCACGTAATTCAAAAGTGAAGCGACCGAAAGCCGACACACCCGTAAATACGTACACACATTTATATTCAATTAAAATAATGATTTCAATACTTGTGGTATAAATGATTTCAATCGTGTTATATTCATGATAACAAAAAAACAGTGTTCAAAATATCATTCTTGTTGTTTGCATTGAAAATAGATAAATATACAATAAATAATATTCTTTCCTTTCATAATTACAGTGTCAGAAACTGGATACGTTCAGCCAGAGTGGCGTTCAAATTATGAAAGTGATTACAGTTACGATGGCCATACTCCACGTCCTTTATGTTCACGTGATCTCCTCTGTTGGGCCTTTCAAATTGCACGAGGTATGGAGTATCTCGCCAGTCGGAAGGTAACTACTATTATATATTTTAATTAATGTTATTGACAAGGTTAAAGACGTGTCGTTAACGGTTTTAGCAACATTTAAGATTTGGAATAAAGGGTTTTTATAAACCGAATGTTTGAATGATTCATAAATCTACATCGTCATTAGTTGAAATGGCTAATTTTTCAACTTCAGTTAATCAACTTGTCGACAAACGAAGCAATTTTAGAATTTACCCCCACCACGACTGGTAGGTAGATTCTAAATAGATGAACTGGTAGGTCCAGTCGGCTGACTTGGAAATAAAGTTTTCATAGCAAGACTGCAACGAAAACTTTATTTCCAAGTCAGTCGACTAGGGGAAATTGTTAGAATTATAAGATATACGAAGTGTGAAAAGTTCTTTGGTTTCAAGTGTGAACTCGAATTGTATTGAATGTATTAACATGAGTGCATGCATTTAAAATTATATTCAACCTGGGAACACAGGCATGTCCAATATTGTAATTTGAATATGAAATCACGTGTGAAGTCATCTTTATCGTTGTAGCCATCTGGTGGACAGCAACCAGCAACAAAAATTACACTGGTTTTTAAATGTTAAAAAAAAACGTTTCGACTTGATCAAGACTTTGTACTTATAAATTAACATTTTCTCTCTGATATAGTAATATGTAATTGAATTATAAACAGTACTTTTGTCACCAGCCAGAAAGATATATTACTGATAGACATTTTCTTTAATTTTAGGTGTTACATGGAGATTTAGCTGCCAGAAACATATTGTTAGCTGAAGATAATATTGTGAAGATTTGTGACTTCGGTTTAGCAAGGAGTATTTATAAGAATGATGAATACCAGAAAAAAGAGAACGTAAGATTTCTTCAACATATCTTCACATAGTGTATGTATACATTATTTATGTTACTTACCAAATAATTTTACATTGATTACTTTTTATATTGTGTTACAGAGTCCTCTACCAGTGAAATGGTTAGCGATTGAGTGCATGACGGATAGAATATTCTCGACACAGTCAGACGTATGGTCGTTCGGCATCGTACTTTGGGAACTCTTTTCATTAGCCAAGACGCCATACCCAAATATAAGCCCGCCGAGTTTATTGCAGTGGCTATCAGATGGGTAATAATATAATGAATAATTGTATGTGTATATGCATTAGATATTTTAACGTTTTGATTAAAAGAAGTTGTTTTCTGTAGTGAAATTTCATCCTTCTCACTGAAGTAATAGCAATGAGTTTGTAGTATGTTGGTTGTTCGTTGCGTTTTGGATAGATGGCGTAATTTAACTAAACATGAGTACTTAATTGTTTTCAAGAATATCGACAGAGAGGTTTTATTTAAAATAGAAGTAAAGTTTCGTTACGTGTAAAAGAAGTTAACATGTAGATATGTATATGAGGCAATATTTGTGATAATAATAATAATAATTATTATTATTATGTCGCGTGAATCCAACATTATAAATCTAGAAAAGTTTTTTCACTTGTATTCTTTAGTACAATTAGTATTTAGTACAATAGTTGCGATGACAGATGGTTCAATATTATTTGTTTTTAAACATGTAGCGAGCTATAAAGAAAGGTAACTATGAATTACGAACGGAACTTGCTGCTGTAATAAATATCGAATTCTATTTTTTGAGTATAAGAGCAAGTAATGGTATATTTTTCTTGCGTCCCATGTTGGGCGCCAAATATATTTCAATTCGTTATTAAAGTACTAATAACTATTGGTGAGACTATTTAGTCATAGAATGATACAGATGTAATACATTTTATATAAATCATAATATGTATGTAACAGACATCGCTTAGAAAAACCACCTCACGCTGATGATCGGCTGTATGACGTTATGCTACGTTGTTGGGAGCAAAAACCTACCTCACGACCATCGTTTAGCCAATTACAAGAAACTTTGGGATCATTTCTGGAGGACAACGTGCGGAACGTAAGTAGTAATAATACTTTCCAGGTTAATAACTACCAACATTGAAAGCTTTGAAGTTCTGAAATAGGTACATGTTTGATTTGGAGTGAAAGAAAGATAATAGAATGTACCGAGTCCATAGTTATTTGTCTTTCGTCAAACAGGTATAAACTATGGACTATATAGTAACGGCTTACTGTCAATACTAGTCACACTTTACCATTGGCAAACGGTTTCAAGCCGTTACTTTATTGCGTATTAATACTCTGTCCACTCCAAAAGAGAAATGGCGTGAAGTAATGAAAACCGTAGGATTTTATGGTCCCGAGATAGCAAGTGGTCGTAGAGTCCTTTATCTCCCATATTTATTTCATAAGCCCACTGTGGTTAAGAGCCCCAGGGCATTACCCTGAAGTAGCTCTACGGCAATAACATATACATCTAAAATTGCCTACAGAGGAGAATTGCTGGGCACCTCGTCTTATGAATGAAATTGTAAGGAGAAGGGCCGTACTCCACTTGCAAGCTCAGTGCAGATCGATAGTATCTTTATAAACATACATAATCTGTATTTCAGCATTATGTGGATCTAAATTCTGCATATATGGACATGAACATAAAACGTGAAGGTCAGGAAGACTATTTGGCCATGGTTTGCGCACCAGATTATAAAAACTTGGTGACTCCGAGTCCTCATCATTATGTAAATGATGTCAGAAGCTTCTTTCCGCCGACACCGACGCAATTGCAGCACGGTATTTTTTTAAATATTACCTGTAAAAGAATTTTTGAGTTTAAAATTAGACTACCAATTGTAATTAATCGAATACTTGAAAATTTTTGTTAAATATTTATTTGATAACAATTTTGTAAAGTATTTGATTTGATTTCGGCGTATGGACTGTTGAAATTAGTTTCCATTGCATTACTGTATTTAAAAAAAGTGCAGACTTACAATAAGCAAAATAATTGGTAAAAATTCACACGAAATAATTTAAAAGCAACCTTGTGACTAATAATAATTTTAGAATGAATTGAAATGCAGTAACTTTAAAATCAAAGTGGAACATGTAGTATGTTATACCTAACGTATATAACGTACGTATATATATAACTAAGGAGTGCAAATAAAATAAGAAAAAAAACAGCTGACATAAACAAATTAAATTTAAAACTGTACTTTAAAGTTTAATTAATCATTTCAACTTACAATAACACAAATATACGATTTTATAGTTAACGGAAATGTGTATGTACTAATAAAGTAATTATTTAGAAAACAAATTAAAACTTAATTAATTAAGTATTTCCTCAAAACGTAATTAGACAACAATATTATGTTGATATATTTACCGTGTAATTACTTAGGTACTGGTAATTAGAACGACTTTTCGTTATAATTCTTACAAAGATTTTGGTTAAAATTTTGTTTCATAAATAAGTGCTACTAACATTACATTATTCATTTAAAATTGCACATAGTCTCAGGAGTAAATACTATTCAGTAAACTGAATACAACATTTTTCCCTTTGTCAGATGAAATGGAAATTGCCACGTTTTGATCACGAGAAAAAGGTTCTTCGTACGGTAATATAAAGAATGTAACGCATGTGTTGTCATTGTTACTAACAAAAGATATCTTGAAACGTCGTATGTCTGGAACCGGGCATTCTTAATTTGGCTTGTCTGATACTTATCTGTGATAAAATAATATTAAGAATATATAAATATTTTGTATTGTTTCATAGAATACAGATTTTGATATTTCCGTTTTACATACCATTATACATTATATTATTACATTTCGTACCTATGTATATAGAAATGTATGTGCATGTTTTGTCTGGTCTTACAAAATTTAATTTATTAGTAATTCATTGGTGTATATTTCAGACGACGAAGGCTACTTACAAATGAGTCCAACAAACCAAACTATATTCAGTCCACGTGCTCAAGGCACCAAATTCGATTTCGACGCCCGGAAATTGAACCCTAGGGTTTCCGAAGCGAACAGTCACGGCTCAGAGTTAACGCCGATGTTAACACTGAACAATCTGCCAGCCAGGAGTGGATCCGAGTCGGATCACGAAGGCAACGCATCTCCATACCTCAATATGTGTCCAAGAATTGAAGAAGAAGCCGATGAGGTATTCGAAACAAAACAAAACAATATCAGAAACATACAGAATAGTGCTGTTACAAATCCAACATACATAACGTTTGATGTGGATCTCGAGAAAAAACCTAAAGATATTACTAATACTAACAATTACGTGAACGTCAGTACACCCAATGGTCTAGTCAAATAAATGTTTTTTAATTTAAGCAATTTTATGATTACTAATCTATTTTTTAGTTTCCGATATGATACATTGTTTATCTTATTTTGATCTCCTGAATTAATTAATTAATTTACTTTGCTATCAAACTTCAGGTTTTTTCTGAGTGTTCCTTCATTTTATCTACTTTTCTTAATTCCTCTCATTTATATATAAGTTTAAGTTAAAAGATTAGAAGTTTATACAAGGGTAGGAATTTAATGATACCGAGTGATGTGATATTTTGATATAGTTTGATATAAGTAATGCGAGTGTCACTATGGTGACTTAGTTAAGATGGACTCGTTATGGAATTAAGAATTTGATGTCTTGAGAATAATAATTGTAGTTTTCAAACCCCACCACATTTTTATTTTTGTTAAAGAGAAGTTAAAGATATATTATTTTATATTATCATTCCTTTGTGTATAAAACTGTTCTCATTGCATGAGAACTATTAGTATGTGGGATTTTTGTTATATTGTATCATATAGATTAATTATAGTTTTTAAAAATATGTGCTATGTATGTAATACCATTTTTATTACCGTATAATAACATTAAAAATACTTAAAAGTAACAATTTTATAAGTTTTGTTATGCTTGATACAAAAATATCACAAGTCCACTGGTGGAACTGGTGATGCTATTAGTTTCACTTGATATTGAAGTTCAAATGAGCTCATTATTATTCTGTTGTTAAAACATTGTATGTAGATTTATATGTGTACATAATTAATAGAGTCCACAAATAACAATTTGTTGTTTTTCAGTACAGGTGCTAGTCTCTCCAAAAATTAATTAATTGTATTTGTTTTTGATGTACATGGTAATATTACATTTGCCTCTTCTGTATGCCATTAAAATTGTTGCTATGTGGCTGTTGTATATTTGTTTAATTAATTATATGTTTTATAAAACTATATGTAAGTGTCCCTACATTATTATAGTATATTTGAATGTTTAAATCGATCAAATACTTTATTGTACGAAACCTAGATGCCATATTTCGTAAATTCCAGAAAGGAAATAAATGTGATATTATAAATAAAGACTTTTATTTTTAGTTAAGTTCTAAGTTAAAACAAGTGTATACCTATTATATTTATGTTTCTCTCTGAGTTTATACCACAGTTTTGGGAAATGTTACACTCAAAATGTAATATCAAAGGAGAAAAGAAACAAATCACATTCGTTACACATGTCTTATTCGTTGATTTCCTCTCACTTATTGGCCCCTGAAGTCGAAATAAAAAATACATGTGGCAGATATATACATGCAATGCCTGCAGAAAAACAGTTACAACTCATGTGATGAATTCTAGCAATCTTTAACTATTTTCCGCTCTAAGTTCAAAAACCACCAGTCGACACGTGTTTCGCCTCGCAACAAAGCATCCTCAGGATATAACAGAGATCAAACTCGGTCAGCTATCCAGCACCGAATCACACACGTGTCGATTGGTGATTTTTGGAGTTTGAGCGAGAAATAGCTAAAGATTGCTGGAATTCATTTCCGCGGTGAAATTTAATACTTGAAATCGAAGTTGAATCTATAAGTCTTTTTAAAAATGAGGTGAACGAAAAAGAAACCTTACAGTGCTATGATAGGGTGATGTTCTACTTTTTGAAAAATAAAACGTCTTGTGTCACCTTTAATTTTATAATATAATGTCTTGGATTAATGGAATTGTACAAAGAAGTATTTTAAATAACTAACAATGTACACATAGAACAGGGTACATGCTACGTATATGAAATAAAATATATGGTTATTTAACTGACAATAGTTGATCACATAGATCCCATTATTAAAGATTAGATACTAAAACATGCTAGGAAAATATGCCTCCGAATGCACTTGTCGCAATTTTCTCTATACCTCCAGCGCCCTGTAATTTTTAGTGAGTTTTAGATAACAGACTGTATTAAACATTAAACAATGTCATAACCTTATCATAATAAACTTACCTCGTTGGTAGCTTCAAGTAAAGTCGTCGGTAAATTAGCAACAGCCTCAGCTTTATTTTGGAGCCGCTGTAAATATAACGTAAAGAGGGAAATATGAGCAGCGGAAATAATAAATCTAACTGCTAGTTACTTATTATAAATATTTAAAATTAATAGTTTCCACTAAAGGAGACGTTCCACGAATGTATGGAGCTCCGGCCTGCACATTGTACACTTATAATTTAGAAACATTAATATTAAATAAAAGTGTTTTAATTATGGTTTCGATATATATTAGCCTAGTTCTTTCGTACAAAAGTATTATATGCACATATCATAGGCAACACCTAACCTAAACAAGATGGCGTCAATGACATATTTGACGTATTCCACTTTTAATAGTTAATTAATAACAACTCTTAACTCTTTAACAAACTCTCGTTAACTCTTTGTAACAAGTTATATTGCAGGTCTTAACTGTTGAAACCTATTTAAAATCTCAAACAGTGGGCTGTTCATAGTTTGAACATATCCACACTGCAGTTTAGAGTATAAAAAATTAAAAGGAAATGAAATCTTTGACGCCTCGGGAAACAGGTCAACTAAATCAACTTTCCTTTTGAGAAATGCAATAAGCGACAACAAATGTTAAGCCAACACATTAAATAAGTTCTATTTTATTAATCTTGGTAAATAATATGGGTAAAGTATAAGTACTTAATGAAAAAATAACCCCGATTGAGGAACAGATCAAAGTTAAGCGAAATTAGAAATAAGCATGCCTTTTTTGATATATGTAGTTCTAGTGTGAATTGCAGAGATTTTTAGTCAGCACATCAAACATGATGTTGTATTTTATCTAGCTTGATTAAAATGAATAGTGAAAAAAAAATAACCTGAACATTTGAGTAGGCGATAATAGCGCCAAAATGAAATACATAACAGTTACGGTAAAGCGACTGTCGCATCTGCAGCTTGCTACAAATACTTAATCTGTGCTCCATAGTTTTTGACAGCGTTTTGACCGATTTGACCAGTAACGTGCGCGACGTTCAAAGTATATTCATAATCACAACTCGAAGACATTTTCAACCACACATGTTTTCAACAAAATAAAAATAGATGTGCTGAAAGCTCTTTGTAACTAGGTATTTTTGTTTAGTAATGAATAAATTAATGGATCAGATTTTTTTATCATTACTTTGTTAATAATATATCTACATATTATATGAGTTTGATAGTAAATTGAATACTTCGCATTCAGTTTTGGAACGAACTCATTATGGCGTACTTGTTGTCCGTATACCCCTGTTAAACAATAAAATATTGCTCTTGTACTAAAAATATATAATAAAAATTGCAATTTCACTATTTTTCTAACAATCTTTAAATTTTTCCTCGATTTTCTAAATAGCGTCCAAAGCGCGACCCGAAAATCTAACATCTTCATTAATTATTTCTGATTCTGAGTCAAATTTAGCGCTAGCAATAAAAGCCGATAAAATAAAGCCTTATTTTATGGAACTTGTGATTCTGATTCTGAATTCTTAAACCTCTGAACTTCTGATTCCGAGTCAAATCTAGCGCGAGGCGTAAAAGTCGATAAAATGAGGCCTTATAGAATGGAACTTGTAAAGGCGATGATTTAGTAGATAATTAGAACTTGTCATTATAGTTATCTTTTTCTGCTTGCCATCTATAAGCTCAAAAATTATTACTAGTAGCAACATCAAGGTGTCATTTTTTCGTCTTCATGATTTGTCCACATTAAACGGATGTGGTGTGAAGTTACGTACTGTTACTTCCACATTAATTTTAATCACATATAGTGCCCACGTGTGATATTTTGTAACATTTTAGTAACAAGAACGAGGGTAGAATGGATTTCCTGCGTGTAGTGGGGCTGCATAAAGCCTGATTTTGGTCTTGTAAGCGTTCAGTTGTTTAGAAGCCGTCGAATAGTCAAGTACATAATAGTTGTGATGAAGAATTGATAACGTGTTCATAGTGATCAGTGCTCCCGTTACATTTCATATTTAACAGTACTTATGTAAAATATGGCGGTCTAAGGAAACAATCGTTTGTTTGGGTTGTTTCCAGAAAATATGTACCCATACCTAGCTATTGTATATATTTGAATATTTTTTTACTGTTTATACAAACAAGTCAAGTAAGGCCACTCAATTCAAAGCGACTAATTACCTTTTTAAGTCATGCAATCAACCATAAGTTACTATATTTCATGACAATAAGGTTTACAATAAGCTCAAATACTAAAACGATTCAAAATTTTTTACGAAACTCATTTGTGTACGTAAGATACAATAGTAATAGTTACGAAACTCTAAATAACTAAATTTATTATTTACAAACCTAAAACTAAGTATTATCTTGAATAACAGGTAGGTATATTATCTGTTCCGGAGTCGTTTTCGCAATGAAAGTTCTCCACTATTATTATGATTTTTATTATTACGAATTCACAACATTATACACCGCTATCAATTTTCTTTACATCACTACAGATACAATAGAGACATAAAAATATAGACTACACATAAAACGTTTCGTTTCCATTGCACCTTTAATATTATATTTATTACAATATTTTCAAGCTTTAATTTCGGCTCTCTAGTGTAATGGCCAGCGATCGGTTTATTTGATGGACATTTGTGTCATTGTCACATACATGATGTTTACTTCGATTTCGTTTTTCGAAATAAGCGACATTACATTTATTGTTATTATTATTATTATAGAGTTTATCTCCATGAAATGTTTATACTTTTAATCACTTAACAGAAAAGCGTGTCCAAACAATGAAAAAAGTACTCACTTCAGAGACAGTATTGTCTGCACACTCTGTTATTGTAACAAATGTTGCTAATAGTAGTAATAACAGCTTCACATAGATTTGTATCATGTTTAATGGTTTTTTAGAACATACTACCTTCTTTTTGCGTACCTGCTCTATATATGAACATTTCTTGATATTTAGAACAAAAGATTTTTTAACATAGAATAACCACCGTGAATAACGTGGTTAACGCGAGTACAAAGAAAACGTTTGCGTATATATTAAAGGTTTCCACGTCCACTACTACACTATCTCACTACTCATGGATAAATATATATTATAGATATATATTATAGTCTAGTACCTATTTAAGTTTCTTTAATAAAAATGATATTTTGTTATTAATAAAGTAAGGGTAATAGCTGTCGTAGTAGCGTATTTCCAATCTATACAAGACCAGAACGCAAGGGTATGAAACTAATCGCGTATAGATTGGAATTCACTTTTTTACTACAGCAAAAGATGAAAAGAGATGGAGGATTATACAGATGTTAAGGGATTAAATTTCTCGACTTCAACTATCTATCTCTTTAGAGTGCGGACTCCTGTTTGAATACTGTTCCATGTATAAAGCAATCGGATTCCGACCTGGTGCTTCGCCGGTCACTACCGCGGCACACTCGCTTCGCTCACTCGGCTCGCGCGCTGTGGTACATAGACCTAACCTAACCTAACCAAAAAAAGTGTTATAAATATATCGTCGTGTTTGTACAGTTACAAAAAAATTTACAAAATTTTACCCTATGTGAAAAAATCTAAACCTGCATTTGTCTTCATGATTTCCTCCCACCATTTATTGTAATCATTACATACCACATTAAAGTTTCAGTGATTGAAGTTCTAACCAAAATTTTATTGTGAAAACTGTTAATTTTGAAGTTTACCATTTTTTTAAAGCAGACCATTAACTTTAAAAAGATGTGATTAAAATCAAAAGTAGCAAATATATAGACAAAGCCATCAATTTTAAATATTGAGATTTGTAGGTAAAGTTACTGGTTCTATAGCTTCATTATATAAATCCCTTTTTACAACCTTTGTCAGGCGTAAGTGATGTAGTATAGTTTGGAACCAGGACGCGCGGGTCCATGTTACAAATTATACACGAGCAGTACACAAAATTCGTGTATACATTGTAATCACAGAGTTAAAAATAGTGTTACAATATATAAGCTAGCATTTTTCTATGGCTGCGTTTTGGCCTTGTATAAATTGGAAAGACGCGTCGTAGTAGGGAGGCTAACTTGAATAAAGTCGTCAAATAATGATTTTTGTGGGACTGATCAGTATTATACCGACAACTAGTATAATCGTATTAAGTAGTGTATTCTGAGTAAGAAAAATAGTGTTGTCACTTTCTCAATTCTCAAATTTTGTCGAATAACTCAATAACTATTTAACCTATTAGAGCGAGTGAGGCGTCATATGGGAAATGCCTAAAGGTAAAGATATTGAAATGCCTAACAAAAAACGTTTGACCATCATAAGTATAGGTTCAATATTTAAAAAGTTATTTGAATAAAAAACATACATTTTATAGTTTACGTAACGCGATAAAAATGCCAATAACATTAAAAACGGTTCAATAAAAATCTTGCTTTGTTTTTCATCTTTATTGTACACTGAATTTTTAAAATCGGATAATAAACAAACAAACTACAACAGTTTTAACGCGGCGCATTGCGCGGGCGCGAGTGCTAGTTCGCTAAACATGGTCTGCCAAGTCAGAGCCGAGCCAACACGCGACAGTTTCTTGCAAACTGAGTTACAAACTTTCGCGTTGTATTATAATAAAATACATATCTTTACCCTGTATCCCAAACTGGGTAGTCAGATATAGGTATAGCGGAGCGCCAAGCTTCGCAGACCTTACATACTTCTTTAGCCTTCTAAAATTTCATAATTTCCTCACACATTTTAGCCTAGGTATACCAATCTTTTGACATTTCCGCCAGCTAACACTCTGGCTATTTGATATTCGTAAGTCAGCTTTAGTTTTCCTTGCTTTCTGCTACCACTTACTTTCGCTGTGTAGATTTTCTTCGTCAGTCTTTCATCACCCATTATTTCTATGTCTTTACCATTTAAATATTCCTTTCTTCATTATCACACTAATTTTGCCGTGCAACTATGTCATACTGCGTATCTCTACATAGCTTATTTTGTCCAAAATGGTGGCACCGCACATATTTGTAAGAGATCGCATTTCTACTACATTATCTCATTTTCATTCGATTTCGGGCATATCCAGGCCTTACTATCGCACAATAAAGTTAGCACCAACAACGCATTGTCATTTTGGGAATAGTAGGTGGCCATTTTGGATGAGTTAGATAATATTTTCACACTGCCTATTAATGCGACCAAAGCACAGTTTATTGCTAGCTCTTACCCATATCTCCACATACAACTCACGTCTTTCATCTCTAGAAAATGCTCTCCCCAGATATACCATTTCATTCGCTTATTCTGACATTTTCCATTTACGCATATCTCACACTTCAGCTGCACTTCTCTTTTAAAAATTAGAACCTTAGTTTCGTTCACATTCATACTCAGTTCTTTCACTTCACGTTTTCCTTTCATGAACGTGACTAAAGTATGCAACTCTGCTTTTGATGTGGCTATAAGCACAGCATTGTCAGCATATAAAAGACAGTTTACCACTGTGCCATCACATATCATACCACTCATAGGTACTACTTTTCCATGTATGGAGGCAACCGTCCGAATACAGCACGAATAGCCAGACAGACATCACGCAGCCCTGTTTAACGCCCAAACAGACTTCGAATCAGGGTGACATGACACCATCTATCGTCACACACACTCTGTGGCCACGGTATAATGACCACACAGCACGCAGAGAGGGGCGTCTCACACCATATTCAAGCAGAAGTCTCCACAATTTCTTTCTCACTATTCTAACGAACGGTTTCTATAGATCCCTTCGCGCCTCCCACGAATATCTTTCAGACATGCCTATCATACGTTCGGTCAGTACCTTGGTATAGATTTTATTTGCTGCGCTGACCAATCTGATGATGGCTGTATAGCATGCACCGTCTGGATGAGAACCTTTCTCTTCATAGAAACATACTATGATTGCGGTGTGCCAGTCCTTCGGAACCTCTCCTTTCTTCCAGCAAAGATTGCACAGTTTTTAAAAGTATCTCAGACCGGACCGCCGTACTTGATCATCTCAGCAGTTACCTCGTCTTTTCCAGCAGCCTTTCCACATTTCTGACTTCTTATCGCTTTATCAATCTATGTCATACTAATGACTTCCTCCAATCGCTGACCCGAGTATGGCGATTCAATAGGATCGCTTTCAGTGTCAGAGACGGATTCGGTACTCTCGTACAGTTCTCTTTAATAATCACTGCATCACTGCAAAACATCTTTTTTGTCTGTTATCAGATGATTTTATTTCGAACGCACATTATTCATTCTGCATAGTGCAGGACCACTTCCGTACTTACGTATTTCTTCCAAAATAATAACGCGATTACCTTTTATTTTGTTTTGGCGTTTTGGCCGAGTTGTTGTGGTCTCGAATAAACTGTTGCAGCAAGCTTCACTCCGTATCCGTAGCAAATTTTTTATCATCTACTTCCGATATTCGTAATTAATCCATACTCCATAAATAATTTTTATTAGGCCTCGTACACACCGCACTCATAGTGTCCACACTTTTAACCGTACGCAACATGCTTTGCAAGAACGTGAGTGAGAAATGCAATTTGACTTATGATAGGACAAAGGACAAAGGCACGTTAGACTTGTGTATCTATGACGAGACAGGTAATCGTAATGTCACTAAAGAACAGCGCGTACGATTTGTGTGAGCTTGAACATCTGGAGCAGGAGCTCGACAGGAGGTACTGCCAAGGAACGGATATCAGATGAACTGACGAATGAGGCGGTCTAAAAAGAAGTACAGACATCCAGAGGTGAGCAAACAACCTATCTACATGCACCAGTGACGGAGTTACGAATAAAATTGGTTGGATTTAAAAAAAAAAACTTCATCCATACTGTGTACACACTGGGAAATAAGGTGAATAAAATAGTGGGCACATGGAAGGATGCTTTGCCGTTACTGACACCAGGTGTTTAAAAAATAGATTGCAGCTGCGGTAGATCATATATTGACTAAAAGAAACAGACTGTTGCTAAAAAGGATTACAGCTTTGAAAAACCGGCAAAAAACCAAATCAACACTAGCGGAACATGTTCTCCAATTAGATAGTAATCATTGGATTGAACTTCATCGCCCGCAATTACTTTCCGCCCAACGCCACTTTTATCCGAGAGTCGTGCGTGAAATGATGGAAACCAAGAAACACAAGAATTTCAATTAGAAAAATGGATATAATTTATCAACGGTGGAATCCTGTGTTTCAAGTAACAGATCCTCGTTTTTCGCATCCGGTTAAATCAGTGGACACTGTGAGTGCGGTGTGTACGAGGTCTAATAAGTTATTTACGTATGTCGGAGGCGGATGATAAAAAATCTGCCCCGGACTGCTTCACTCCGTAAGCATGCTGTGATAGTTTGCTCGAGATCACGGCCGATGCAACCGGCCGAAACGTCGAGCCAAAGTAAATGACAACCACTTAATTTTCCCTTTTTAGATATTTTATAAAACAACGCGAAAGTTTAAAAGTGTATGCAACTCAGTTTGCAAGAAACTGTCGCGTGTTGGCCCTGCTCTGATTTGGCCGACCGTGTTTACGAGGGGTTTACACGGGTCGATTTTCGCTGTGCGGCTAGTCGCTACTCAAATCGCCTCGCCAAGCTGCATCGCTAGCCCATTTACACAAGTGACTAAAATCGCATGCGGCTCGGTCATTTCCTTCGAAAATGTTGAGCAGAATAGGTGTTCGTGCCGGAATTGAAATAGTTAGTTATTCAATTATTCAAGAACTGCTTGAAGAACAAAGAGAGATGAAGAAACAAAAGGAAAGAAGAAAAGATAAATTTTGGGTACGTGGCTGGATTTCAAAAACTGTATGGTATTATTTTTATTCATGGTTGTTTAACCAAACGATCTGTACGTAGTGAACAACGTGCGCGAAACACTCCTTCATGCGGCGGGCGATCGCCTGCAAATGATCGTTTACACCACTGGTTCCCAAACTTATTTTGTCTACTGAGTCGAGAGCTCATGCAGTCGTTGTCTAAGATGCCTCCTAGCTAAATGAAATTACAAATCACCCCCAATGCCTCTACATAACACCCCCATTTTTTTTCTGGGTCTCTTACCGCCCCCCTTTAGGCCTGCAGCGCCCACAAGGGGGCGTTATCGCCCACTTTGGGAATGGCTGGTTTACACGATCGATTTTAGTCACCAGCCGCATGCGGCCGGTCGCCGCGCGGCCAAAGTCTGATGCTACCCAACTTTGGGGCTTGCGGCTTTAGTCACTTGCGACCTAGCCGAATTGCCATTTAGACGGTCGATTTTCGCCGCGCGGCAAAAATCGTGCGACTTTAGTCGTGTAAACCCCACATTAGCGAACGAGCGCCCGTGCCTACGCAATGCGCCGCGTTCGTTTAAAACTGCCGTAGTTTGTTTATTTATTATCTAATTTTAAAAATTCAAAATAGGCTTTACGAATTAGATGAAAAGCGAAGCAAGATTTTTTGTTTGAACGATTTTTAATGTAATTAGCATTTTTACCACGTTATTTAAAGTATAAAAAATTAACACCTTTCAATTTCTAATTTTTAATCAACTAACTTTAGCAATATGGAACCTATACTTTATGATTGTTAAGCGTTTTTTGTGAGGCATTTCATTACCTTTCATATAACACCTCACTTGTTCTTATAAGTTAAGTAGTTACTGAGTTATTTGACAAAATTTAAACCAAGAATCGCCATTTTGCGGCGTCATAGCCCTCCGTCCACCAATCGAGAAAGTGACAACACCGTTTTTCTTACTCATGAAACACAACTGAGTGCGACGATATCAGTTGTTGGTATAATATTGCTCATTCCCACGAAAATATTTTTTTAATCGCTTGGCCTCTCTACTATCGGTCAAGAAATGGAGTACCGACTTTGCTTAAAATCTAATCAGCTTGCTTAATATCAAAACATAGAAAATGAATGCTTATACAAAAGCCAAAAGCGCAACCGTAGATTAGGGGAATGAAAACTCGCGAGATTTTAGTCAAGGCGAGAGAGAAAAGTGAATCTAAGCTATGAGGTTTAGATTGTCACAAAAATATAAAATTTTATGTTAAAACTATAATTCATTGCTTCCCACTGTCTGGGCGGACTTAACTGTAGTCCGCGTTAATTATATTTTATTTAATTTAGTATTCACAGGAATCGTGCATTTTTTCCATGATACACACATAGATATCCTCACGCTGTATCCCTAACGGAGTAGTCAGAGAGGATAGAGTGCTAAGTATTGAGGTCCTTACACGGATAAGGTTCTCCTTTTCCTTGAAGTATAAAAACGTACCATATAAAGTGTACGTCAATATCCGGCCAATAAAGAATATATCTCTGTGCAATAAGTCACATCGATCTATTGTTCCGTTGCTGTGTAAAAAAAGGACAAACTAATAAACACACTTTCCACATAATATTAAATATATAATATTAATTTTTTTTTATCAAAACATTAAACTACGATTACGGATCACGTGTCCGAACATGTTTTGAGAAACTGGAATATTAAGCTGAGACTACTCCAGACACAAACCTTGGAGAGTTCAGAGGAAAAATTTTGTAATTTTTTGTATTTTTAATTTTGTAATTTTTAAAAATAACACGTATTGAAGTATTTCGTAAAATAATGATTTAAAAACAATAAAAATAAATTTATTTTGAAATCAATTTAGGCATACACCAAAATACTTGGTATTATTAAGTTCGTTGGTAGTTTATAGAGATAGAAGTTGTACTTAGCAATCAATCAGTCTTCATTAACACTAGTCGTTGGGAAATTCAGGAAATGTACATAAGTAAATTATTAGGAAATCGAAGGTATATTATTAAACCAAGTGAGCATAGCCTCGCCAGATTTCGTAAGATTTACGGCCCAGATCAATCTCGTAAAATATCGACAAGAGAGCGTGAGATCTCGAACGAGATTGCATTCTCTACCATAGAGAAAGATTTCGATACAATAAGTTTATCGCTTCGCGGCCTTTTGGCTAAGGTCAAAGTGTACGTGAAACAGGAGATTATTTCTGTCTCTTTATTTTTTTAGTTATTGAGTAACAGTAAGTACGTAAATACATAGTTATTTATTTTCTCAAGTGCTACTAAACGTAGTTAAGAACTATTTACAATGAAAGTGGTCTAATAGTTTTGATGATATATGGAAAAGAAAAAGACGCATTGCAACGAAGAAGTAACTTTGTAAACTTTTTACAATGCGGGCCTATACATAGATATTGTAAAATGTTTTTGGTTTTGTGAACATTTATTCACATAGTCATGCTTATCTATTTTACTTCATGCTTATCTATAGAATAAAAATGAATTCTTTGAATGTTTGTTCGCTATGCGTTTCTAAACCATTCGTCCGATTGTGATGAAACCTTGGTGAGTTGTTTTACGTACGCCCGCGAAGGTTTCTAAATTATGCAATTTGGTAAATAGAATACTACTCGAATGAAGTCGCGAGCAACAGTAGTTATGTAAAAAAATATCTCCTTGGAGTCATTTGCATTAAAAAATGAAGGACAGTTTTTTTACTACACCCTCTTCTGTCATTTTTATCTTCAGTTAAAAGAATATAAAAATAAGCCCAAACAGCAGATTTATTATTACTATATTAGTATAATGAATCGTGTACATATCTTACTTATTCCATCAATACTTCCTACTATCTGTACTAATATTTTCAACGCGAAAGTGTCTCCATCTGTCTGTTAAATATTTTCGGTAAAACTGCTGAACTGATTTTGATGTAATTCTGTAGAGATTGATTAAACCATAGTGAGGGTAGATGGGTTACTTTTTTAAATTTCATGCAAACTGCTATGCGGGTTTTAAAAAATGCCTTTTAAAAAAAAAACTAACACCGGCGAAAGAATAATTTATTATATATGTATTTATAGGAACAGTTTCACAACAACTAGCAATGCTAAATGGTTTTTTGGCAACCGTTTAGTTTGAGAGCTGGATACAGACTGCCAGAGCTTCCATCAGAAAGGAAAGATGATAGGGCTAAAATGATTATGTTCAGCTGTAAAATAATCAGAGGGGCACTAAGGGGTACTTGTTGGAGTACAACACCTCCCCCCTAAGAAGAGACTTTGGGGTTTTTATTTAAAATCTCTGTTAAAATTTGGTTTTAAGTGGAGTAATGGATGTAGTAATTTCATTTTAGAGTCTTGTCTGTCTGTCTTGTCTTTAATTCAGAAGCATCTTGATATGGAGACTTATTTAAGTTAAACTTGAATTGGAAAGGTCGGTTGCTGCCAGATTAATATAGTTTCTTAAAACATGTATAAATTAAGATTATTAAGATTACAATAAAATCTATGATTATAAGGATAGAGAAATGTGTCCCATATTTCACAATGTGTGAAGTTTGTTGTAGTTCCATAGTATTCAGATCGTTCAAAAGAGAGTTCATTATTACCTTATTTTTAGAATTTACTTCATCTAAGTCTATATTTTGTAAGAAAACTTAAAATTAAGTAGGTTACAGCAAGTGTCATTGATTAAAACAAAATCTGGAATATGATTAATAGGTGAAGTAATATTCAAAACACTGTATTTTGGTATTAAAGTAGTGCTTTTACAATATCCAATACAATTATTGGGAATGCTTAATATTCCTGTGCACAAGATATCGTATAATTTAGAATTAAGGCAGTCAATTGAGATTTTGTTAGGTTCTGATTGTATGAAAATCCACTCGGTTTCCAAATGTTTAGTTTTCCTAACATGATTTTCGATTCAAATTGCAACGGTTTTTCACTGATCACTTTAGTTAATAGTTCACTTTCACGAGTACGTTTAGCATCGGTGAAACACAAATTCTCAATGTCGCAAATAAAATTTTTGGATGGATGGATTTGCAGGCTTTCAAGTCATCGAGGATGCAGTAACAGGATTTGTCTTTGGTCACTGCTATGTATTTACTACTAGGTGTAATTAGGCTGAACGTATTTGGTTCCTCTGAATCGTAAGGCGTAGGGAGTGCAATAGTATGAAACAATATATATTCCCTGGTGTTGACTAGCGGCACTTGTAGAACAAATATAATCTTATTATTAATAAAATAACAGACTAACTTAGAAATACATTACATTACTTCCTAAGGTTATAGACATTAATAGATCGCTGGGTAAATGCCTATTATTATCGGCAAGCTCTCGATATAGTTGACTTGGCGTCATTATTGAAAGATGCAGAATGTTTTGTTTACTAAATAGAATAGCATTCGTCACGTCTTCCAATAGGAACGACAAGGTAAGAATTGATGTTTCTAGATTGTCGATTAATTCATTAACATTGGCAAATATTTATAATTTATTGGTAATTTCATTAAGATTTTTAATACTTAATGAGAGCTTGTCGATAGCTTTATTGAGGTTTTCCTCATTATTTTTTATATTATATAATGTATCATTATATTGTTTTAATATATACTTTAATGTAGCAGGTCCTGCTTCGGAGAGTGGATCTACAATATCAAGGGATATTCGTTGACCAGGGGGCCATTCATTAATTACGAAAGGGTCCCGAGGGGGAGGGGTGGTTCTCAAAATCTTTACATGCCTTTATCTCGGGGGGAGGGGAGACCAAAGCCAATCTTACGTAACATTTTTTAAGTCGAAATGTGTGATTTCTAACATACAATGATGGATATTTGAGAGAAGTGTCGGGAGAAACAACTATGAGATCTATTTTTTCTTTTTAAATGTACATTTCTATTTATGCATATTTCTTTTTAAAAAGTTTTCATTGCGTGTTAAGTTTTCGAAACCTTTAATGTTCATTATCACACATATTGAAGGTTATAAATAAAAATTACATTACGTTTTCTTCGTATATTAATCTTACTTTAACTATTATAAATAAAAAATCTTTTTATTATCGTGCAATAATAGTATTAAATTATTAGTCACAATTGCATATTATTTTACTCATACTACTATCATTTGAAAATGCCACGTAATTTCTATACTGTTCCAAACATGGCGGCTTCAGTCCCACTCTTTTATACTCTCTGTATCCGTTTATCGACATATCCAGTGGACGGACAAATTTTGATCAAATTACTAATTTTGAAAAAACCAGATAAAATCGTACGTAAGAAGGGGGAGGCGGAGTCCGAGATATCTTATGTGCCCTTACATGGGGGTAGCGGGGGCCAAAAATGGCCAAAATCATCGTTACGTTATTAATTAATGGCTCTCAGGTGTACAGATGTACTAGTAATTTGCATGAGAGCACGGTTTATCTGCCCGAGAGCTTTGTTAGTTTGGCATAGTGGACATTTCTTTACATAGTTTTCTATGTCATTGCACATATTCTTCCAATAGAAGGTTTCTTGGATTCTTTTGAGCATACGGCTACCACCGAGGTGTCCTGCGATTGGGATATCATGGTTTTTTAAAGTATTTTTGGGATTTCAGAAAGAGATGGGTATATGATGTTATCCTTGTAAATGTGTATATTGATGTTCGTATTAGCGAATAGAAAAAGAATCATGTTGCAAATTTTTATAAATTGGTGAGTATCAAAAGGATTTTTAAATCCTGTTATCGCAATATCTAAGGTTATTGGCGTTTATAACTAATTTATTTTTGAGTGATTTAAGGCTTTTATAAATATCCTGGTATGTGGATTTGTCAAAATGATAGACTTTAAAGAAGAGGAAGTAGTATGTTTTATTCTCTTGAATAAATGACATCAAGGAATTAAGAGGCCTTTTTTTATCCGTAATTGCGAACTCATTGGGTATATTACTAAGAACGTCATGTACGAATGGGTTGGATTCATCGAAATCGATTAATGTCGGTAGAATGATGATTTTACAAGTCGATTTAGTAATATCTTCATTATGTTCTTGGATATTTGTGCTGAAAGTGTTATCTGTCTTTGACATAGTTTTCAGGAAAATGGAATAATTGTCATCAAGTAAGTCTGGGCAAGCACTCGTGGATGGTATCGGTTCGAGGACGTCGGGTTGAACGTCGAAAATTGGTGAAATTGGTTAAAAAATGTTATCAGCTAGGTCTACGATCTCATTTTCAATTTCTTCCCTGAGAGTGTCGAAAATATCGGAAAGTAAATTAATTACAGGTGACTGCAGGTCTTCGTTAGGATCAAGAAGATTTGGAGAAGACAAATCCATTTTGGTATTGTCGCTATGATTGAGCGGATTCGGTTTTTCAGGATTAAAGGATGCTGGAGAGATTAATAAATCTGCTAGATCTCTATCTAGTTCTCGAACAGATTCTCTATTAAGGTTAGCAACTGGGGCATCTTCAGGTTGAACCGGATTAACTAGCAATCGAGATAATGCGTCAGCATTGATTTTGATTTTTCCTTATTTATATTTAACATCATATTCGAATTTCTCGAATTTTAGGCGGCAACGGATAAGCCGCGATCCCTCAGTTGAATAAATATTCTAGTAGTTTATGGTCCGCAAGGACTGTGAAACGATGACCGCATAGATAGGATCTAAAGCCGTTACATGTGGACATAATAATAAGCCATTGAAATTTTTCATATTTTTCAATTATTTTTCCGATATTTTTGGCAAAATTGGGAGGCCCTTCTGCCAACAAAAGTTGCACAGTACACAGAAGGTATCCGAGACCCTAGGGCAACCATACTTGATCATCTCAGCAGTCACCTCATTAATTCCCGCAGCCTTTCCACATTTCAGAGTTCTTATCACTTTCTCAATCTTTTTCATACTAATGGCATCTTCCAGTCCCTGAGCCAAGTGTGGCAGTTCATTAGAATCGTTCTCAGTATCAGAGACGGAGTCGCCACTATCATAGAGTTCTCCATAGTATTCACTCCATCGCTGCAGAACATTTTTTTTATCTGTTAGCAGGTTGTTTTCTTTGGAACGCACTTTATTCTTTCTGTAAGGTGCCGGAGTACTTCGATACTTACGTACTTCTTTCCAAAATAAATTGGAATTTTCCTCGAAGTTGTCTGACATCTTGTTTCCGTCTAACACCTTTCACCTTTCATGTTTCTCTTTCACTAGTGCTTTCGTTTCTGCTTTCTGGAGCTTATATCTGTCTTTCATCAAATTCTTCATACCGCAGTCATTTTTAGTAGCAAAGTAGTCTCATGCTCTCTCGCCATGCTTTCTTTTTCTTATACACACACAGACACTTTCACCTCATCGTCCCACCACACATCACGCTTTCTATCTTATTCGTTCCACACACTTCTTTCGCAGCCTCAATCACACTATCCCTAAGGTTCTACCAACATTCTTCAACATCCTCGCTCATCACTTTCAATTTATCAGTAAGCTTACCGGATACCACCCTTTCATATTAATTCCTGGTGGTCGTATCTTGCAGTTTCCAATTTTTAATACGATAAACCGCTGCAGGTTTGGACACTACGCGATGTCGCCATGCTCGAAACAGACCCTTATTCTGGTTACCACCAGAAAATGGTCCGTTCCCAGATCGGCTCCTCTATGCGTTCTTATATCCATAACCTGCTTCTTGAGCCTGCTATCCACCAGGAATAAATCAATCATACTTCTCTCACCCTTTCTTTCCTATGTGTAGATCCTTTTGTGCTTAAATATTGTATTAGTTATAAAAAGATCCTTTTCCGTACACACTCCTTACACAATCCTACCAGCATCATTCACTCTCTTATCTTCATATATGTCTAGGACAGTCTCAAATCCTGTTCAAACTGTCCCGACTCATCCATTCATGTCTCCACACACAACAATTCTCTCATTCTCTTCAACTGTCGAACTTCTCTAACATTCTCCCAAAACTACTCTAGTTCACCCAAACCGTCATAATTATATATTAATAATAATTATACACTAACACCTAAGATATAGTAATACTATGAGTATATATATACACTCGTACGGAAATAAATACGGATAACTAAATTACTACATTTTTAACAACTAGAAAAACTTTTTTACGAGGCCCCCATAGGCGCGAGGCCGTCGGCGGTCGCCGACGCCTAACGCCGCCACTGTATGGATGTATGGATGTTTGTTACTCTTTCACGCAAAAACTACTGAACGGATTTTGATGAAACTTTACAATAATACAACTTTAACATAATATACATCAGAATAACACATAGGCTATAATTTATACACGAATATTCAAATCCAAGATGAACAACATCACTTTTTTTAGATAAATCGATATGGGTGTTTATTATATTTATTGCACTCATTAATTTATAAAAATTATTTCTGTTATATATTGTACATTGAATGACGTATTATTTCATATCGTTTTTTTTATGTCATTGCTTTCATTGGAATCAAATCGACGTTTAATCACGAGACTTTGTCCTAGAAATAAGCCTTTTGAAATGTTTTTTTCTGTAAAAAAGAAGAAATTTATGACATTTCCACAATAGCAATATTAAATAAGAATACGTACTTGATCTCAACATAATTTTAGAAATTGTTAGAAGTTGTCGAAGCAACGTTAATTAGGACGTCAAAGTAGCGCGTTTAAGGATTTTCCTTGTGAACTGACATAGTAGAATGGTTATTGTAAGACATTATAAAATAAATATGAAAATGTGCAACACCAATATTCAAGAAGAGAAATGGATCTATTATAATCTGCCAGTAAAATATTAAAAAACTTAGGATTTCTGAAAATATGAACGTTAAAATATCAGTATTTCGCACAAAAATGTCAAAGGGCTCTGCGTGGTCGCGTTGCCGTGGGACCGCTAAGTATGTATTAATAAATTTAAAATAGATTACAACTAAAAATCATAAAGTAGGAAAACTTAGCTGTCCCCGACGCGACGTTTTTTAAATTTTTAATTTAAGTTTTTTCTAATCATAAATCCAACATTCACTGTTCTTAAAAAAAAATTAGTTTTACTTAATTTCTTGCTAGATTCAGTACATATATTTATCGAACTTTGTTAGATTGAATTTCGAATATGATAATTATTTTGTGATCATGAAACTTAGAGCCGTTACACATGATGTCGCGGCGGTGGCATTTTTTGCGCCGCGGTGTCGCAGGAGCTGCGGCGTCACAGCTCAGCACCAGCGACGCAATCGCAGCCCATGAGGCACCAGTCGCCGCTGCCGCCGCAGTATTACGACTCGCCGCTGCCGTCTCGGCGCGTGTATGAAAGTACGTATACAAATACAAATATGACTACAATGACGGCGCCGCAGCGGCGGCGGTACTGCTGTTGTTGTCGTGCCATGTGTAACAGGCCTTAGAGTTTCATATCTGTCTGTCCGCCGTCGATATAGCGTGCCGTAACAAATTCGGGTACTTACTTAATTCAGTCTTACCAATAGCTTCGAGCATCGTCCTTAGTGCAGTAATGTAGATATGTCGAACTAGTTTTTTATTAATATTTAGTACCACGGTTAAAGTATAAATTATATTCGCATTAATTATAAAATTAAACACATGATAGATAAATAAACATTTATTTATTAATACATCCATGACAATATTATCACTTAAATAGTCCTCTGAAGATTCCCGTCACCGTCTTCTCTACTGCTTCGGCGCTCTGTAGAATTTTGAACAGTATCTTTATTTTGCATTATCTTAAATAAATATTGAAATATAAATGTAGAGCAATCTACCAATTATGGAATCAACTTACGTCTTTACAGAATTCCACAAATCCCATCGGTATGTCAACAACAGCTTTAGCGAAGCTCGGGAGCGGCTACGAATTTGATTACATAATTAGGTAATTAATAAACAACATATTGTACACTGTAGTATTGTAAAGCTAAAAGATGTGTGTGTTTTAGAAAACAACGTGAGTGATTTCTTTTTAAACAATTAATTTATTACTATGTCAGTGCTCCAATCTCATGAATTTTCTGCTTGATTCTTTCATTCAACATGAATTTATAAAATTAATCCAACGACTTACGTGTTTTTATTCTCGAAACATTGAACTCTGGATGTTATTAAATGTGTAATTAAATGTAATAATTTTAGCTCTCTGATAAGACGTACATAAGTTATAAAAAATTTACCTACACATGAACTTATTCTCGTATTCCCGATATATCTAAAACTCAGGAAAACTAAAATCGAACGTGTTGGACAGGAATCGACTTAAGAATTCGTTCAATTTCGGACCAATCAGAAGTTAAATGACAAAAAAAACGAATCCATAATACCCATATTTATTTTTTTGTTTCTTATTACCAATTGTACTACAGTGGTAAACTTTCTTTTATGTACTGACGGTGTTGTACTTATAGCACCATCAAAAGCACAGTCACGGATTACGCGGACAAATTATAGCAGAGTTGTAGACTAGTCACGTATATGAAAGAAGAATGTGAAGTGAAAGAAATGATTATGAATGTGAACAAAACTAAGGTTCAGGTGTTTAAAAGGGAAGATGTACAGACGAAATGTGAAATATGGGTAAATGTATAAGGTCTAAAACAAGTGAATGAAATTGTATATCTGCGGAGCGCGTTTTCGAGGAATGGAAGATGTAAGTTACGCCGATAAAGTACGCCGTGCTCTTTCCGTATTAGTACCCAGTGTTATAACTCAGTCAAAATTGACAGTATGATTTTAAAAATTAAGAAAGGAATGCTTAGAGGGTTCGGATACATAATGTAGAAGCAATGAGCGATGAAAGCTGACAAATAATCTTCGGAGCGATAGTGAGGCGTAGTAGAAGAAGCAAGACTAAGGTCAGATTATGAATTCAAACTGCCAGTGTTAGCTGACGGAAGTGTATAAGCACTCGCATACTTTTGCGAAAGTGTGCGAGGAGAATGATGAAATTCGAAACAACGAAAGAAGTATGTAAAGACGGCGACGCTTGGCGCTCCTTCCTCTCTAACTACCCAATTAGGGACGTAGTGTGATGTATGTATGATATGTATCACCGATTTACTACTTCATCATTGTACCGAATTTCAGGGCAGCACGTGCATATGGACAGACACAGGTACGTGAGTAAATAAAAGTTTGTAGGTATATGTCATAGCGGAACAAATCTAAACGACACGCAGTATGAGTGTACGTCACCTTTACTAAAAATATCATTGGCTATTGATTTATAATATTACAATACTACAGTTACATATTAATTTACAATACTACAGTGTACAGTATGTTGTCTAAACATTATTTCTATTGTATTTTATATATATAGTGATATGTTAAAATAATAATATTATGACTTTAATTAGTCTTTAAAGGTTTGAAAAACAATATCAGATATTATTATACATTATTTGTATTGTATTGTAATAGGGGTTAAAGTATTAAAATGCCGTTTTACCGCACTGGTCACCTTGAATTAAAATTAAACCAGCAAGGTGTCGGATTGCACAGTGAAACAAACGCACCGTGCGTTTTCGATTTAACCGCTTTAGTAGTGAAAAGTTCGACTTGAAGAATAAACCACGAGGAAAATTAGCCACTAAGATAAATAACGGTGAATTTAAGGTTATGGTAGAAGCCGATCCATATCAAACTACCAAGGAATTAGCGGCATGGTTTGACATTAGCATACTCACAATATTGACCCATTAGGTGCCTTATGATTTTACTGATTTGCAAAGAACAGGGCGCGTGAAGCTTGCCTTACCTTGCTAAACCGGTACAGAAATAAAGAGATTTTGGACCGAATTGTACGTGTGACGAAAAATGGATTATTTACGATAATCACAAGCGAACAACTCAATGGCTGATCCCAGGTCAAACGCCACACTTTAGCCCTAAAGCGAAGCTTACCTATAGAGAGGTGATGGTAAATGTTTGGTGGTTTCTTCATGGTGTAATTCATTACAGCCTCCTCAGATCTGATCAAGCAATAACAGCAGATGTCTACTGTGCAAAACTCCGAACAATGTTGGCGAAATTGGCAGCAAAACGGCCCGGATTCGTTAATCCATCTTCACTATTATTGCTCCATGATAACGCAAGACCTCACATTGTTCAAGAAACATTTTTGACACTACAAGACCTGCAGTCAAAAACCATACGTCATTCTCCATAGTCGGAGGACTTTGCCCCAACCGACTATTTTTTCCGCGACTATTTTTGCACGGAAAAAATTTTTTTTCCCAAGAAGCAGTACAAATGCCTTCACACAGTTTGTGGAGTCCAGGTCCTCGGAGTTCTATCGCAAAGGTCTCAATGATCTTCCAATTAGATGGCAAGAATGTATAGATAACGAGGGTAAATGCTTTGATTAAATAAATATGTTTCATCCTACAAAAAAAAATTGTTTTCATTTCTCAGTACGAAACGGAAATTTCATACTTTAACCCCTAATACATGGTGATGATATCTGATGATATGTTAAAATAATAAATTTATGAGTCTTAAACCTTTGAAAAACAATATCGGATATTATTATTATTTAGAATAAAAAACTTGTAGCTGTTGTTTACTTTGAGATATTTATATACATTGTACAATAGTTATGTTTTACGCTTATCAAATTATTTTTTCAGTAAATTATTCATTTCAGTAATGAACATGAAATATAATAGATATTACAAGAATATTACATAAATACTGATATAGCAAAAATGTTACGAGCATGTTGTACACTACTACATACCATCAGTAACATTCCCAAGAAAACCCTATATTAGGTGTGTTTTAATCAGAGATCAAAATACTCACTCCACTTGGTTTTACTTCTTTTGAAGGTGATTTGTTAGCAGCAGCGGGCGCCGGTGTTGTAGCGTTATCAGCACACGCAGTCATAGCAACAAATGTCGCCATTAATACGAACAATTTCAAATCAATAACAGTACGTATCATGTTCAATGTTTTTTGTAAGATACTGTCCAGATGTTGTTCATATGCTTTATATATGGCTATTTTCTTGACAATTGAAACGTAAAGTCTTTTGACACCCACATTTAGCGTGAAGAGCGTGGAAACACCAGTACAAGAAAAAATGAGATGTAATTTGTTTTGGTAAGTATTAAAGGCCGTCTACATTTGGTGTGTACATAAAGTCACTTTATGAATATTCAATGCCAAGTATTCAATGCTTAGTCAGAAAGAAATGTAGTTGTTAATGTTAGTATACAACGTCGAAAGTATTTTTTGTTACCTGTTTCAAATGAGTTTATTGACGTAAATACATACTTTAGATATATTCATAACTTGTCAAAGAATCTTATTCTGATGAAGTGAAAGGCTTTGTATTTGTTATATATAAAATAAAATATTCAACCACTGAAACTTTTCTTTATTGGCCTACCCAATTTAAAAAAAAAAAATTATGTAACAAATACGAGAACATACCTGTGCATACCTATTTATAACCGCAAACAAACAAGTAATGAACTGAGTGGCAATGAAGTGGTAAACATATCGTTTTAGAAACTCTTTTAAAAATTCTTTACAAACTTAAGACTACACATGGATTAGATATATCAAAAAGAATTAATGAACCTAAAACTAAAAACCTTAGAAAAAATAATATAATAACTAAAATATATTTTTAAAAGGAGTCCCTTTAGCCAAGGTTCCAAAGATACTGGCAGCGTTCCCCCTTTGAATAGCTAGACTAATTCTTTGTCCGAGGTAACTGCCAGCTTTTCGGTCTCCTGTGATGTCAACTAACCTTTTTGCTATTTCCTTAAAAAGCCTTATGGCGCTAGGACCCCACGGACCAAGGGTCTCGACACCGAATGGGACAAAATCATATTCGGAACCTAGACCCCGGTATTTGCATGCTTTAACTTTTTCAGCCGCTTCACAAGCCGCACCAGTTCTGTTGTTAGTTCCATGTAGATGGGAAGGGGCCAGCGTGTCTGAACAGGTTGCATCCCATACCAACACCCGGCCCATCTTCCATGGAATCAAACTCATACCGTCCGGTCTCTTGCCGTCGTCTCTTGCAATACCAGTCGGCTCAAGTAGACTTGGCACGTTGACGGTGGCCAGGGACCGGCGTATGATATCGTTAAGTGCGGCATGTCTCGAGAAGCGGCCCGCACTTTTTTGACATGACAGTCCGTGATGTCCTAACTTGTCGACATCACTGCCACAGGGACATTTATGAGGAGTGCAGACCGGAACCCCAAGCCGTAGACAGGTTGCGATTCGGAGCGTGTCAGGCTCAAGAAATGTTCCTATATTTGACGAAGGGTACGCGTGAAGCCAGTAGCCAGCCTCATGCGCACCCACGGCCAAAAGCCTAGCACGCGCCGAACCTGTACTACAGTTCAAAAGATTGTCATAAGTAAATTTGCAGTTTATGTCGTCCCAGCTCTTCTGTGAATTTGGAGAAACTGGAAAATTTTGACCTGGGCATGCAATTAAGAAAGCGTTTCTAGCTTCTTCCAAGCCAACAATCGCAAATTTTGAAGGGGATGCCCTTAAAATTTTACTTATGAGATTTGCTGAACTATAGGCAGAAGATAGGAAGGCTGGTAAAGCGACACTGGAAATTTTGCGAATCCCTAAACCACCATAACGGATGGGTAGGGATGCTTGGGCCCAAGATTGCTCGTCCAGCTGCATATTAAGAATTGATTCTAAGCTAATTTTGATTAAGTCGTCTACTTGTGTCAAAAGATCTGGGTGATTCCAAAAGGAGCAGCAACGGAGAACATACGTAAATTTTGGGACAAAATGACAGAATTTTAAGATGCAAAGTGCATAATGTGGACTAATTTCAAGGAGACGGTCAGCAGAATTTTGAAATTTAGTAATTGAATTATTAATATATTCAGAAATAGATTCATGAAAAATTGGAGAACCTAAAAGGTAAAGGGAATTACTGTTAACTATTTTAATATTTGGAGCCAAAATATTAAATTTTTGTTTTACGTCATTTAAATTTAAGTCGCAATTATTTATAAAAAGTTCGCATTTGCTAAAATTAAGCTCCAAACCAATGGCTTCAAATTTATTTTTGATTGAAAAAAGGTCCGAAAACACAGTATCCACATCACCTCCTAGGTTTCCGTCGTCCAAGTACCAAACGTTGAATTTAGAATTTAAATTTTTGATTATAGGATTTATTGCTAAACTAAAAATTGCAGGCCCAAGGGGATCACCCTGTTGACAACCTGCTTCCGAGGACAGTTCATTAGAACGATATAACAATTTTGTTGGTTCAGCGTAACTGAGAAGAAGATAATTGTATATTTCCGGTATATGTTGTTTTATTTCCTTCAACAGGGTATCCCTATTTACCGAATTGAATGCATTTTTGACATCAATTTTGAGCAACACGTCAGGCTGTCCGTAAGTTAGGAAAGAGCGTAGGGCATGGACGGCTGCCTCACACCCTCCTTTTACACCGAAGCCTAACTGTACGGGTTCAAATTCCGAATTTAATTTTGGTAAAATATGTCGAACAGCAATTTTGGAGGCCAGACGTTGAAGTGTTGATCCAACAGCAATTGGTCTCACCCCTCCGTCCTTTTTGGTGAGGGCAATGAGGTTCGCACCGAAAAGAATGGGAACAATTTCTGGATTGACATTACCGGAATACATAAAGTTGATTAATTTAGTGATCGAATTTACAAGTTTCTCGCCTGCATCACCCACAGAATGCGATGTTAAATCTTTCAAATGTTGGGGTGAGATTCCATCCAAACCTGCAGCCGAACCTGGCTTAAAAGATGAAATGGCATTCGTAACATCTTTGTTTTGAATTTGAAGGCATGCTTGCCCTGCTTTTGGTGGGTCGAGAGAATATGGGTTTACTGGAGCTGGAGGATGTTTTGTCCGTAAGGCCTGAAGGGTGTCAGAGGTATCTGGTGATAGCACGTCGTTGGAGAACAAAAGGCGAGCGGCACCTTTGAGATCTCCGTCACAGATTTTGAATTCGATGAGTTTGTTGCGATTACGAGGGGCATCATGTTTGATTAGGGGTTTGGGAGAAGGCGAAGAGCTTACAGCACAGTTATTCTTAATCTTTTGTGTCAGGGATAAATTTGGTTCATTAGTTTTTAATATGTGTAGTGTGCTGTATGAAAATAAAAATAGGTTCTGCCAATCTTGAGTACAATTGCTTATGTAACATTTCTGGATTAATTGTGACAAATGTGTGGCAACGGTTATTCGAGCTCCTCGAGGGATTCTTTTAACTATGGGTATACTATTTTTCAGATGGCTAAGATATGTGTGGAAAGGAGTTGGATCGTTGGCTACATAAGTAGGCGCACTCGGAATAATGGGATGGATGTCTAAAGGTGAACTATTTTGGCTAATACATTTTCTGTGTGTTTTTGTAGTGTGTATGTTGAGGCCTTTCGAGGATTTGAAAGACTTGTTGCACTGTGTACATATATGGGTCGCGTTCGACTTGCCATCACAAGATTGGGTCACGGACTGCATTCACAGTTAAATACATTCACAAAAAAGAATAACTTAAAACAAATTTAAAAAACATAATAAAGTAACTTAAAATGTATACTGAAAACATAAAAAGTCAGTCAAAATATGACGGCTGCTTGTTTTGGTAACAATACGCATGCGTTGTTACGTAGGTGCGTCACAAGATGGTCTTGCAATTGGACGCTGCAGTGGAAGAGACCTAGCGACGCATGTCGTCGCTAGGACAACCGATGGCGGCCTTAGCAACCGCGAATATCATTTAAGTTTGAAAACTTCAGTCCTTAATTGGACCTGGAGCCCCACGAAAAGAATTCTGGGTACGTCTGCGACTCTTATTGTTCTACGTACTGGGTAAGCGTAGTGGAGACAAGATACGGGGTGCTGGGTTGGGCAACTTCCACGTGGTGCACTCTGGGCGCCGATCGGTAACTGCTCGTTGTTTAATGTTGTTATCTTTTGATTTAGCTTGTGATTTACATAACAAAAACACCTCGAGAAACACTATAAAATTTACACATACAGAATAAGCTAGATCTGTAGAATAAGCAAAGAAAACTAAAGAAAGGCAAATAATGAGCAATGACAACGGGTGACATAGACCATAGACTCCAAACTCCAAATAGACTCTTCAATTTATTATGTACATAATATTATGTACGTATGTACTATATACCTAATACTCGTATCAGCAGGTATGTAATTTTATATGTTATATTTATTGTGTAATAAGTAACACATATGCTAAAATATTCGTGACTTAGCTGAAATATATTTACTTTGCACAAGACAAATTATTATTGACTTATTTATGGGGCAGATCAAAAATATATACAAAAAATATAATTAAAAAATATTTATACGTTTGTTAATACATACATATATTTGTAAAACGACTAAACTTATAATAAGTTAGTAAGTACTAATATTATAGTATCAATATTAATATTTTCGCTCAGCTATGATCGGGCGTTCCCAGTCGCTTTTTACCCAGCTAAAAACGCTGACGTTCTCCTTGCATTACTCTAATTTTCCATTAGTAACACAAGAAATACACTTCATAAGGAACACAGCACCCTGGGAGATACATTTGGTTGTATACGATTTTTATCCACTAAACCTCCCTCAATGGTCGTCCTTGGTGCATATCGAGATATTCCGGGATCTCCAGAAGATATCTCAGTCCTTCTAATGCTTTGCTGAGCACGTACCGAAAAGGGCTAAAGGCCCTCTCCAGTATATTTACAGAGCTACGCCAACACAATCACACAGGCTACCGTACTACTCGGGTCATCCGAAGAGTGATCCGAAGTGGATGATTGAGTTTCCCGCTTTGATTGTCCGGGGACTATAAGGGTCTTTAGTTGCCTGTTACAACAGGTGAGGGGTAGAGTAAAAGAGAACAAAAGAATAGGATTTCGGCTTCATTATTTGAGTAGCCAAGTTATTGTAAGATTCACATAACAGACTAAGATGCATATATATTATTACTTACATTATGTAGGCAAGCACGCAAATTAGATTACGTGGTAGGGACGAAATTGACTTATTATCAAATATTTATTTTTGACGTTTCTCTAATTGATCTAGTAACTTTGATTATACATAAAAACAAAATATACAATCAATGCTCCAAAAAAGTCCGAACCCAATGTGCACTGAAACGAGCATTTGAGTGCACTTTTGTTTTAGTAGTATTCGAAATCTTTAACAGCAAACATGACAAAGTGCTTCTTTGTAAATTGTAAAAACTAGATACATAGATAGCTATTATTTTGGTTGAGGAAGATGAAGGAGAATCCGAAAAAAAGACCCGACGCTATTGTATTCATGACTCTTTAAGAGAACAGGGAACCGAAGGAGAATTTTGGTTATTATTTAGGCGTTCAGTTGATGACGAGGCAAAATTTTTTCAGTATTTTCCAATGTCAGCATTTAAATTTAACGTTTTTCGTCCTCCATTTTAGGACCATCTGTTTTTATTTCCCCTGTCTCGTTAAACTGAACGAATACTCTCAACTGAACGGCAACAGCGCGTATACAACCAGTTTATAACGGTCATCATACGCGTTTACAACTCGTTTGTACGCAGTTTCACCGGCAACGTGCAGTAGTCTGGGAACGTCGCACGCCATGCACGAAGCGTATCAGCACCGGCAAAATATTCTCGACGTGAATTCGGTGCCGGTTCGAGCATGGTCGGTGACAAAACGGTCCAGTGGGCGCTGTTTCATATTAATTCATACAAAGAATATTTTTTTGCATGTGCCGGTACGGCTACGGTCATGGTACGGTACGGTGTAGTGGGCAGAGTCCTAATGCTTCCGCAGATTAAATAACAAGAACAACTACAGAATCAAAATGGCTTTCATGCTGTTGCAAGATTTCCTCGTGCACATGGTGCCCTCGACTGCACGCATAGCTGCATACAATGACCAGGAGGACAAAACTGAGAACATTTTAGAAACAAGAAGGGCTATTTTCATTAAATGTTCAAGCAGTATGTGCATGTCATCCAAAGTTTTTAGATATTGTGGCTAGTAGCTAAGGTTTATAAGAAACTTGTAGTTATAGGTAATGGGCATGAAAAGCGTCACTATCGGATTCCACTTTGCTTTCTGTAACTTTAAATACTAATATCAATTATATCATTAATTTTGTTGTGCCTTGATACTATGTATATAGCCCAAATGACGTGAGTCATAGGAATTTGTATAATTTAGATACTTTTGTGTGACGTAACTACTTCACGAATCTGTAATAGGCTGCGTTAAAGAAAAGGGATGCATTTAAAAGCATTTTATAATAAGTAGATGTAACACTAAAAATATCGCTGTTAAAAAAGTATAATCTACTACAAAAAATGTAATGACGCTTTAAAAAAATTAAAGTTATAAAATAATATTAAAACATAACTCCACATAATATGTTTTTTTCTTATGTAATTTGTGCTGACATCCTAACGATGATTTTTACCCCAGTGATTAAGTTAAAAGAAATTATTGTTAAAACTATTAATATTTAATATTAATGTGTTGTAATACATATTAATGGTTAAAAATAATTTTATTGTGGAAAGTAATAATTCAAAATTGCAGATAATTGAAGCCAGATATAGGGAAATATTACTTGCAAACAGTTTGAATTAGTAATTCTGTTGTTGAGTATATCAGTGATAGCTGTAAACTGAAAAAGTACTAAGATGTATTAAATAATATGTATGACATTGGTAGACACTCATGGAGTCCTATTTAGTATATTATAAGTTGGACTGTATTAAACATTGTCTAAATATTATAAAATAAGATCGCGATATGTGTTTGTGTATTCGCTTATGAAGTTCCGCAATTATTTAGAGCATTTAATGAAGAAGATTTATATGAATGTATTTATATATATAACACATTGAGTCTATAGAGGTAGAAATGGACAATTATTGAGATTTCGTATTAAGACCTCGTGCGAAACCGGGGCGTGTCGTGAGGACGTACCTGCATTGTATATATACGTTACACATCATATTGTAATAGTTTGTTACCGAGACTTGAAATGACATAATGCAACTTAACCTTGGTTATGGGCGCCACTGAGACACAAAAAAGGACCACTAATGTGCGTCATTACTAGGGTTACCCACCGTACTAAAACGTATAGTATTGTACTGTATTTCGGGTCTGCATACTACAGACTATTGAAGAAATATATAGTACGCAAAAATACTATATTTCAGTTGGATGGATAAATCCTTATTTTGCGACATTTCGAGTTTCGACTGGTGCGATGTGCGTGTAACCGAACGCGCCTGTGTCTTGAAATTAGTGTTTGATCTACAATACTTTAAAAAATTAATGCGATAAAGCATAATATGAGACTTTTATTGTAGACAAAAATATAAGATATAAGATAGGTACTACAATAAAGCAACAGAGTTAGTAATTCAGGCTGCAACTAGCAAAATTTTAAATTAATGGTTTTGTCTATAAATTTGCTACAAATGCTATAAATCACGTCTCCTTTAAAATTAGTCTCTGCAACAAAAATTTCGTAAAATTTAAAAGTAACAGTTTTCACAATAAAGTTTTGGTTACGGCTTTAATCCCTGAAACTAATGTAGTGTGATGACGATAATAAATGCTTGGGAGGAAATTATTTCACATCGAATATAATTTTACAAAATTTATTTGTAAAATTATGCAACATGATGACATATTTATAACACAAGGCATTCGCTATATGTATTCAAAATTTAAAGCGTCACTTACACACACAAATAGAATTTTGTACAATTTCGTATTTAAAAACTCACATTGGGTAAAATTAACTTTAAAACATTAGTTAACTTAGTATTTGATAATTATTCGGTAATTTGAAACATGAAAAATATTTCGGACATACCGAATACTTTACGAATAATTACCGAACAGTCGGACCATCTCGCTTCGACTGCAGACCATCTGTCTGCATTATACAGCGACACAAAAGAATATAGTGTCGCACGTTGCAAATCAGTGTCAGGCAGAATTGTTAGAAATTCCATAGACTAGTCTTCCGTAGCGCGTATTTTACATATTTTTATTTGATGTATGTGTGTATTTCGTATAAGTATGTATGTCACGTTATTAAGAATTTCAATATTTAAAATCCAACTTAAAAGCAATTAATCACATAAATAAGTAGGTAGGTACTATCTAGTTATCTACTATGTATATTAGTAGCATATTAGTTGGAAAGGTATGTTGCAACTCCACGTTAACTCCAATTGCACTTATTATACATAGAATTTTTATTTACTTATTTATATCTCATATTAAAACTATTTTAAACATTCACTTTTATTGAGTGACATGACATAAGTATTAAGTTATTTATTAACTTTACTTACGTTATTAAAGTTAAGTTACTCCAATGAGTAACTTAAATTTAATTACATAAAACCATTTTAACGTTCAGTTACAATTAACTGAACGTTTAAAATGGTTTTACGAGAAATAACTAATCCAATTATTGAGTTGAAATTAATCGTTATATTTTGAATTTCAATTTTTCATTTGTATGTGGGTATGTTTAATTCGTATTTTTAAATGTATGGTTCATTACGAAATACATGCGTATTTCGATGTAATAGTATCAATAACCATGGCGTAAAAGTACTTAACAGCATACATAATATCTTCACGCTATATTCCTAACGGAGTAGTCTGAGAGGATGGAGCGCCAAGCGTCAAAAACTTTTATATTTTATAGGGTGTTCCAGAAATAATCACTTTTCGAGAAATGGATCCCTATCTAATTTCTCTAAGAAAACTTCCTAATCAATGCCATCAAAACATTCGCTGTAGTACCTATAAAAGACCTTGTTGGCCGGTTTTCCACATAAACTTGAAATACACATCATTTATAGTATTTACTACAGTAATTAGCTTTACATTTAAGTTGAGATATCGTGGGTCTTCTGAAATATGTACATATTTATGTTCATCACTGAAGTAACAATTAAACGTGGCATAGACTTACATATTATGTAGGTACATAGTTATACACGTTTCTTTAAAAAACAATAGATAGTTTAAGATTTTATTTTTTGTCGTTCGCACTTATAATAAAAATCACTCCGGTTTTAGCATGAATACTTATGTTACAAAACGCTTCTTTGGTTTCGTAAGAATGAAGGGAATAAGAAAGTCACACCTAGTTTTCCTGACAATTATTTTATGTATTTTTTAAAAGCTGTGTGCAGTTATGTTAATAATTATTATTTATTTATTCGCATTCATGTAAGGTAAGTTATAAGAAACTTTATAGTTCAGATATTAGAAAAATATAACTGCGAAAACGTGGGCGATACGACAGGTGATTCAATTTGTCGCACTCTCGCAGTACGGGCTCCATGAACTTTAGTACTCAGACAAACCAGTAAAACGAAGGTAATAATAATGAACAATGTTTTTAATTCGAACTAGAAACTTTTAGCACTTTACATTACGGTGAACGTGCCAAGTTCGATTAGATATTCTCAGTAAGGCGGTAAGATTACGGCTATCTTTCTGTCTCGTTGATTCTGTCCACGTGTGGTGGCAAAAACTCGCCAACAGACGGCGTACGCACAGTGTTCAGTCTTATTAAAATGAACCAATTACCAAGAAGCTATCTAGACAACGCGCTATTATGACATCAATAGACATCCTCATTTCGTTCGGCTACCGCTTGTGACGATAAATATACCTTCATGAATAATTTTTAAGAACAAAGTTTCCTACAATTTTATTACAAAACAATTAAGGCGGTATGTAGTATGGTTTTCTGTATAATTGAATAAATGACAACCACCACCCAATTTATAACACTCATAGACCACGAAACTTGCATGTACTCGTGTATTGATATAAATAGGAAGTACCTCTCATTTTCATATAACCGAATTTACAAGTGTAAATCACTAATTGACAGTGTGTGACAGATGAATCTTAAATTTTTTGATTGGTACTACTGATTATTTTTATGCTGTGGTACAAAAAGGTTGCGAATTGTGAAAAACTCGTTGTACAGAAGTTCCATCTTTTAAACTTTACTTGCTCTGTGGTCGTAGTAATGTTACATTCTCTTTGGAAATTGTAATTTAAAAGATATGAATCAATTGAAATAGCATCGGATATTTTTATTAGGCAATAACGGATTATAATATTTTAACTTAAATATTATACAGCGTATACTCTCCTAACCCTAATCGGTGTTTCAAATATAAACTGAAGCAGTCCATTGACGCTTTTGAGATCGACGAGTTACTTTAAAAAGGGATTGGTAAAATGTGATATGTGATCGATACGATGAACGGCCCAACTTCCGTCGAGGCCACATATTCAAGTGGCATTTGACCTTTTTCAACTAGAAATGACGATGCTTTTTAACATACAAATGATGGTTTGAATACTCAGCCGTTCATGTATATACGTATACAAACTACAAGTGTGAAGGTTGGTTGATTGCGGACGACCAAATATCCATAACTGAACATTTTTACTTACAGATCTCATAACATTAATTTTAGTATTGACCCAGGATTATAAGTACTATTCAACTCTCCTAATTTAACTATGTCCTCAAGCTATCCGTCCGTCATCGTGCTCGTGCCATCCACTATTTTGCTGTTAAGCTCCCTGGCTTTCATATATGACTTTTAGATTTGCTTGATCAAATCTGATGTAGGCGTCATGCGGTATCAGGCTAGTGTGTGCAGCGATGGTAGTGTATGCGGCGGCCCAAGTGAAGGGGTATGTGGCCGCTGGCGCAGGGCTTGCCTGTCGGAGGGTCTGCGAACCCGCTACTAGAGGCTTTTTTTTAAAGTTTTAATTATCTTAGATACAGCTGCAGCTCCACACTAGGACGTAACACAGCAAGCACTGCTGTATGACACAATGGCAGTGGTAACTATCTAAATGGACCGGTACTAGGTCCTATCATTCGCACCAGCAGCTTTTACTTCACTGTCAAGTCATGTATTACGACATTCTGCAGGTGGACAGAGGGCATTATCTATAGATTATCATTAGGTATTCAATCAAAAAATAAGAGCAGCCACTTTTAACCGTATCTCAGGTCTGTGCTTTTTGCTTAAAAGAAAAAAAAAGAAAAAACTTAAAAAAGAAATATATTTTTTACGTTGATCTGACTAGGCGCCCAGTTTCTCTACCTTTACATTGTTACTCCACAGAAGTCGTCAGGATCTTTTATCTTCCCACGTAAAATGAACTTTAAACATCTTAACAAAACATAGTTAGAATTTCGATACTACAAAGTTGTTAACCCCATTAGTGACTTCCAAGAACTGTTGCTTGGGTTACAAGTAATACCTTTCAAATATAACAAGCATTGAAACCGGATAATTGCCTAAAATCCTTTTAATTGTAACCAAAAATATATATTATCATGTCATATTGAAGTCCTAACACATTATATACATATTTTATATTATATACATAATAAATAATCACAGAATTACCAATACAGTACATAGATAAGATCACGCGATTTCCTATTCGGGGAAACAAAGCATCAAAGCAACAGAAAATCATACATTGATATCACTTTTGGCAGTCAAGTATTTAAATCTAAACTGAAGGCGTCGAGAATAATATTGTATTATTATTATCGATTTGAATTATCTAGAAAGTTTAACCCTCTCCACCCATATTGTACTCCTGTTTAATACTGCCACTGAAACCGTTTAGCAAGGCGGCAAATCGGTGTCGTTTTTGAGGTGGAATAATGGTTGGAGCTAGAACGCCTTTGATTCCATACCAAGGCTCAATGGCTGGAAATTTATACAAAACGGCCGTTATCGACGAAGTCGTCAGACCGTTTACAACCAATTACGGACACCGATTCATGTTTGTCGATGATAACAACATAATTTACATAGCTCCCGCATCGAGCTGAACGAGTGAATACAACTTTCCGAGTACAACATCTCACAATAAGATTGGCTGGTCGGCTCTCCTGACTTAAATCGGATCGAGCACGTATGGGATGCTCTTAAGCAAGTTGTTTAGAATTGCCAGCCACTCCCACAGACCCTGTCAGGCTGTCAGAGATCAGAGAAGCCGCTATTCAAGAATGGGACAGGCTACCGCAAAAGTTACTGGATAACTTGTTCTTTAGCATACCCATGAAGATTTCCGCATGTGTTCGAGATAGAAGAGGAGTATTTTGTATTAATTTGTTAAAAAAATAACTTTTAAAAATGAATAAACTGATTTATATTAGTTAAATCATCCTTATTCTTTTTATCACTGTTTCGTAGGATTGTTTGACTTAATTTTATTGAAAAATACAAAATAATGTTAATTTTTTTGTAGCTCAAATAGTATCTACGTATTTAAACAAGATAACATTATTAAAAAGCTTTTGTTATAATATTTTATCATAACCATAAAATATCTTAAGTTTTCCAAGTGAACGAGAACTTTTTTGATGTGTGTACATTTTAATAATACATCCACCGAATATTGGAAATTACATATACTGATGAAATTTGAGGAAGCAAAAGATAAGTATGTAAGGACTGCGAAATTTGGTGCTACATTATCTTTGCCTAGCAGGTTAGAAATGCAGCGTAATGTATTATACATATTAAAACGATTATAACATTTTTTTTTCTTGTTTTCGCCAGATATAACTGTATCCATAAAAAAATGTATAACTAACATGTACTAGAGACGAAGGAACTATTTCATCTAAATCATTTCGAAAATATTGTAACAAAATAATCATCATGACTCATGAGTAAATGAAAAATAAATAATGAAGCTATTATTGGTAAAGAAAAATTTTTGTCTTGTCGTTATTATTTAGAATTTGGTGTCATATAATTCCTCGAAGCTTTGAACTAGGGCTACTAAAAATTGCCGAAAAATCCGGAAAACGCTAAGACTTAGATAAACTTATAGACTAAGGTCTTGAATATTCGTTTTTTTACAAGTCCAGAGATAAGTGTATTAAAAATAGTGTCGTAGGTATTTTAGGTACTGACTTAAACTCAAGTCTTTGAAGAAGACATTCTAAGAAGGCAACCAATAGTATGAAAGAGATAATTTTTCGGCCATTTAAAATGTCTTCTTCAATAAGTTATATTAATTTTGATCTTTACCTAAGTTTAAATTTAATTATGCGAGCTTTTAGATCAATAATATGAAGAAACACATTTCATTTACGAGTATTGTAATAAAAAATACTGCGAATCATTTTAATCACATTTCTAGCTTAGCTCTAAAATATTCAGGAAATAATAAGCCTAGACCTGGCGACCCTGCTTTTGGAACACTTCCAATATATGTATGTACTTACTATATTAATGTTGCTCTTTTAAATAGTACTAATTATAATTAATTGGTGAGATGACACAAAGTACTAATGTATGTATGTACTTATAATAATTACAATTTCTCTAAAACAAACTAGTACAAAATAGATACTTGTCGTTGTACGCAATTTAAATACGGAAATGTAGTGGGTATATTCCGGCGAGGTCGACATGTTCAGCTTCGGAGCGTTCCGTCTTCAACCAAGGGAATACCTGTCTTATTAAAAAACGAGTTCCTAACAATTCAGAAAATTAACGAACACGAAATGCTTCAGTCATAAATAACAAAACTTTTGCTATTACGAAAACTGTCAATAGTCTAGGTTATGGGAATTCTGTCAATATATTATGCAGTTGTATTTCAATATCTAATTACAATTGACTCTGATTTAAGCTGATATAAAACAGAGAATACATAGTTTATAATTTTACTCGTACTTGCTAGCAAAAGCACGTATTATCTATACTCTGCCGCATACTCTATTTATGGCTATTCTTAACACAATTTGAGCATTCGCCTTAGGATGCTCGGGCAATTCTACTTGCCTTATCCTTTCACGTAGAAAATTAAATGTCTCACGGTAATATCCGTGGGCCGTGGGTTTGGTTTTGGCACTTGATGTACAACTGTCTGCCAAGGCTGGAATGAAAGTAGTCCTGTAAATAAAATGAACATGAAATATAATGGACATAATTTATTTCATAACCAAAAAGTCGCATCTCACATGGTTTTAAGTCATAAACTGAATAAATTACGTGTATAAAAAACCTTATAAAATAATTAATTAAAGCAATGAGCCACATAAAAGTTAATGCTAAAATAAAGAGAGGAAAAATAAAAACAGAAGGTTGTTATTTGACGGCGTTTATAGTCCAGTCGCCGTAACAGTAAATTCCTTTTAAAATGAAACGTATCTAATTACTGAAGCCCCAATGATTAAGTCCCACCTCTTTGATGCGTCTTGAATAAATATGATTTCTTCATGAGATAAAATAAACCAAATTTAAAATAACAAACTAGTGTCAAAAATATCGGTTGATTTCTTTATGATTTACTTTTATAGGGTTACGTCAGCTATTACTTTTTTATAAACAACAATACACTTGTTTCGTGAGTCGTGACAAAGGAAGACTATAAACAAATGCAATATTTTTTATGAATGTTCTTTACGTTTATTGAGGTTCCTAGTTTCTGTATATATTGCATACCTTATAAATATTGCATTAGTAACTGCGTAAATGCTAAAAGGAAACATGTTTCTGTTCCGGAAAATACATGTCTTTGCGTAATGATTTTATGGCGCCTTCACATTAAACAAGATATTTTAGTACAATTTCATAATATTACAATAAAGTTAGTGTTTTTCTTATTTACTTCCTCGAATGATGCAATGCAGGTGCTGCATTTGCATGAAAGCGTCAATTATCCTTTGCTTCAACCAAATAAAAAATCAAATCACACAAATACGCAGGAGTTATTATTTATACCAGCCGTTGCCCGCGTTTTCATCTGTGTGAAATTTCGTTTTCAAATTAAAACTGTATGGGTTGATCACCTATGTTTCGTACTGGTCGATAAACCTACTAAAATATTATTTTTATTCCTTTATCATCTTAATAATCAAAAAGAATAGATAATACTTACACATTTAAAATTATGTCCCTGAGTAACGTACTTTTATAAACAGGAATTATTATCATCAAATCGAAAAAAACCTCGAAAAATAGAAAAATCGTCCCTTGGACATCTGAAAGTTCGGTCTCGTGGACTCCTAGACAATCGCTAAAGTAGGGAAAAATGTCGAAATATTCTGAAAAATTTATTTTATATACATATTGATAGGATGGATAATGGCTCTATGATAAATACAATATTTATGTATGAAATGAATACCCACGTTACTATATTTTTCGAATAATTTAAAAGCTATTGATCGATCCATATTTAGGGTTAATTGAAAAATACTAATAACCTCTTAGTGCAAAATTCCTGTCATCATAGCTAGCAACTTTTGTTCTACGACTTTTCTCAAAACTTAATACGTACGCCCAAAATATATTTGTTAAGTTTTCTTGTACTGTCTGAAACATAATTACTCTTTGTACGTATTCCAATGGTACAGTGCAAGCGCATCGGGCCTCAGCGCCGCGCTGTGCGTGTGCCGCAGCGACCGGGTAGAGTAGAATTTGCCATTTTCAGAAACATTAAATGTATTTTTATTTTTGTATGAAAGAAAAAACATGAATTTTTAAAAGTCATAGAACAAAAGTTATTGGCGATAATGTTTAGTACAAAATACTAAGTTATTAGTATTTTTAAATTAACCCTGTCTGTATTCGTTCATATCATTTGACTGACATGTCGTTGGTGTGGTGGTTCCAAGCCGAGGGTTCGGAATCCGATTTTTGCCAAGTAACGAGCTTTGCTAATAAATTGTGGGTGTTACTGGGTACTGGGGGACTACCCAGTAACACCCACTGACTCGAGTACTCGTAGCCTCATACTCTCTACCAGTATCGTACTCGTAGCCTCGTCCATAGTATATGTTTAATGGGTTACTTCGGTGTTAAGATAATTAAACCAATTGGTTTAATTGCCTAGGTTAAATAATAAATTTCGATTCCCGAAAATGAGGTCACGAACGAAGTCAACTGGCATTCGCGATTGCGTAATATCTAGATGAAATTGTGTCTTTAATTTCACGAAATATAAAAATATTTATTAATAGTTTAATAAGGTTATGTGTAATTAAGTTCAGAAGGATAAAGGATAAATACTATGCACTCATATCGATCGTTGTTGTGTGTGATTTGATATTGTAATTGCGTAATGATTTAATTTATCTACGAATAACATAAAGCTTTAATATAACACAATGTTGTCTCATAATAAAGGCGGTTTCGGTATCTGCGTTACCTCTGTTGTTACATCCTGTGGCGTTAATTTAGTACTATACGTGATATTAGGTGGGTACAACGCGTTTTATGTATGTAATATATGTGTTACGGATGAAGTCCGTAGAATATACAGATTCGACAATACCTAGCCAATGTCGGTATCACTATACGCGCCACATAATTACTAATTTGTTTTAAATACGGCGACATTTATTGCTAATCAAGTTATATTTCTTTAAGGTCTCCATTTATATTGACTTGTTATTTTTTTATTTTATACGACCTACCATTCCAGACCATTATACCTGAATAAAATAATAAATAATAATGAATAAAAATACAGGTAAATGTGCAGTTCAACTCGCCCATAGTGGTTCCGTACGATATTAAAATGTTAAATTTCTGAACTTACATACGTACATACCACACGCAGTGTACCTAACGGGGTACCAGAGAAAATGGAGTGCTAAGTATCCTTACATACTTCTTTCGTCTCTTCAAATATTTGGACTTAATTTCTGAAAACCTTTAAGACTTAGACATTTTTCGTTATATTTTTAATGCAAAGTTAGGGTTAAACTTCGTATTACTTATATATTTTTAAAACTGTAGGTTTAGTACTTTCAGTAATAAGACGGGAGGAGGGGTCAAGTTGAGTCCGAGTATCCAATTTGCCCCTTTGCCTCTTTTTTATTCCTCCTATGTATATTCTAAAATGTTAACTAGTGTAATATATGTCAGTTAATAAGACAGACAAATTTAATATTAGTACTCACCAATATCGTCGAGTATACCTACTATAACTGAGTGAAATCATAGGTAGTGTGACAGACGTGGCGGGGAATAGACGAGCTCTAGTTTGCAATCTATAGAGAGTGCCATTTCGGCATTCGGATGGGTCACGCTAGCATAGCATGACCACGTTTGCAGCGATAATATTTCCGGTCAAAATAGACAAAAGAATAGATGTAAGTTTATAATAATTCGCACAGAGCTGAAAATTGGTACAAGTCTTAGGTACACAAATAAAATATTGAAAATTCCTACCGATCTTAAACAGCAAATAATTGGAGTTCGTGCAGTCGGTGATAAAATTAAATGAAATGAAATAAATGAAATGAAATTAAGGACTAAGTTTCTTTTAGGTGTATATTCTCAAAATCGTATAATTTGTATCTATAAGTTATGTGTACACAAATTCCTATTTTTATTTATATTAAATGTCCAATGATATATAATGTATAAGTTGCATAGGTATGTGGTTTTTACTTCGTGGGTATGTGCGTATTGCTATTATTTTCGATCTTTCAAATGATGATATCTCAAGAATGATGATTCTTAGGAAAAAAGTATGAGGACATCTTTTGTAGATAATTGCATGATCTACAACTTTTGTCAAGTTTGCGTTTACTAGAAAAAGCGAAATAAAACGATATTTTTGATCTTCGACCTCGAATTTTTTTAGCAAATGTTGGATCGGTGGGCACATTTTGTATTTTATTTGTAACAGTGTACCTAAGATCTGTACTAATTAAATCAAAACGTCTATTTTGACAGGACTATATGGCGGACAACACGCACTGTGACTAAATATCATAAATGTAATATCATATCCGGAAAATTTCTAAACTCCGAAATTAGTAAATGAATTCCCATAAGCATTCCTAAATATATTCCCGATTTGCTTTTGTTTCCGTTGGAAATTTCCTCATTTGCATATCACTAATCGTGACGCGATACATCTGTGGAAATCTCTGACATATACATACTATATTTATATAATATCTAACTAGCGACCCGCCCCGGACTCGCCCGGTTGGCATGTTGAATCTTTGCAACACAATATTTTTTAATTGAAATTTTCATACAAAACTACCATCTACCAAATTTCCGACCTTTCCGGTGGATAACGCCAAAAATTTTTTTTCATACAAATCTTGTCCTAACAGTTACGAATGGAACAAAAAAAAATCAGTCAAATCGATCGAGTTGTTCTCAAGTGATAATCTTTCATACATGCGGCAATTGATTTTTATGTAGATACTACGCAAGAGTCAACTTCAGTGCGAAATCGTTTAACGAAATGTAGCAGCTATTTTAGGTACCAGTCAGAAAACAGTAAAGTGGTTTAATGAAAATTACAGTACAAAGACAAAGTAACTTTATCGAAAAACATATAATCATTTTGTCGCTTGTTGGGATATGGTTGTGTAACGTAGTGAATATTAAAGGTTGCTACATAAAGTATACACTAAAATTACAGTATGAAGACAATAACATAGCCACATTTTGTTGAACAGACATGGCAGGGCGGTCATACATATAAAATTAGTGAGTTGTAAGAGCGCTGCGGCGGCACCTGGTTCCGGCCGCGGTCGACGTCACTAACTCAGCGATCCCGGATCTAACGGTACATTTAATTCGTAGATGTAAGCCACGAAATAAGCGAGAAATAAAGTAAACATGAGCAAGAACATAATAGTTATTCGGGACTAAAAACTTTAAAACTTTGCACTTTACGAAATCCTATAATTATGTTAATGGAAATTTGTACATGAAAATAATTTGTTTTTTAACACATTTGCTTAATAATGCATTTACGAAGCCTGTATACATTGTTCGAAAGTAAAAAATTACGCACCAACTAAAATATAAAATAAAAAAATAGGAACTCTCACCTAAGTACCTGTTTTACCGCATACTCCGTTATATAGCGCCGTGCGTATCCTTTACGATTTTTTATTTATTTCCATAAAAAATATATAAAAATTCCAACAAGGAGTTTTTGTTTTTCTTCATGGTATAGCGCACAGATTAGCGCATTTGCCAATGTCACGTATTGTTATTTAATAAGTAGAATCGTTATCTTGAAACTCTGTAAAACTCCTCCAGTAAAGTGATAGTAGACTTCACTGAAGTTTTATAGGACTTCTTGGAAGAGCGCGAGAACTTCAGCTACACATGTTTATTTTGACCTACTCTATTCCTTTCACTTACACAGAACTTTAAAACACAATATACTATCACTTTTGTACTTTAAAATTCCCAAAAATTAAAAAAAATAGAAAATCTAATGAAAATGACAACCTCATTTCTCCCGTTCCCGCCAAAAAGTCAATCAAGGAGTTTCACATTACGAGAGTAAATAGGATTTAATACTAAAGAGAAAACGAGACGAAAGATGTAGTTCTAATTTTCACCAAGCGCACGTGGCGCCATTTGCAAATGCGCGCCATTTTCATATTAGAAACATCAACGATGAATTTTTCAAATTTTACTACTAATTTCCAAAAGTAGTGCTACAGGTATAACTTCTTGTTTGCTATTAAAAATAGTCTAATGAAAAAAGTTTGTTTCATTACCTATCGTACTGTTTTCTCGCAAATGTGTTGAAAAACGTTGTATGACACACGTGCGGAAATTGGTATTTACAAACTCGTGACTATGGTAAGCTTTCGAATTCGTCTCGAGCTTACATTCGTCTACTCGTTTGTAAAAAACCAACTGACCGCACTAGTATTATATAATATATATGGTGTAATATATTATATAACTATTATCGTGATGTGTGTGTGCACTAATGGGCGTACGTGTCGAATATATTCTTACATGAGTGTGTGTGCCGCGGTTGTATACGTCATTGTGTGCATTACTTTTATTTAAAAAAAATACTTCTTTTATATCATTTTGTAATTATTTTTAAAGAGTTAAGCATAAAATACCCACACAAACTCAGTATTTACTACCATAACGTGCGTGGATAGCGTACTAAATGTAATGCACTGTATTCTAATATTTTGGCTTGTGACTACGATGTAATAATAGCTATCACCGAGACCTGGCTGAGTGAAGATATTCATGATGCAGAGATATGTGATTCCAGTTATCAAGTCTTCCGTTTTGATCGTAATAAAAACATTACAGATAAGTCAAGGGGTGGTGGAGTCCTGTTTTGTGTTAAGAGAGAATTATGCGCCTTCAACCGTACAGTGGTCATGTTCCGCCACGGAACTGCTCTGGATTACAATCCCTGCACAGGGCATTGGGGCAGGCGCGGACCTGCATTTGGCTTGTGTATACATACCTGGAAACAATTCTAAACAAATATCCGATATCGAAAACTTTATGACATTGGATATTGTTTACTCAGGTAGTGAAAATACCTCTATGATCGTGCTTGGTGATTTCAATCTTTCCTGTATTGAATGGACAGACATTGGTCCTACGTATTCGAAGCGCAACACGGTTGATATTCAAAATGCAAGTAAAGATCTAATCGAACAAGCGTGTACTCTTGGACTCACACAGTATAATTTCTTAAGAAATTCTCAGGGTAATACACTTGATTTGGTTTTTGGCAGGTTTCTTTAGAAACATCAGCAGCGGAATTTCCTTTGATAGTACCTAAAGACTCTTGTCATCCGTCTTTAATTATAGATGCCACTGATCTGATTGTAAAATCTCTACATGATAAGCCTGTTATAAAATATCAGTTTCAAAAATCTGATTTCAAGCAAATTAATGAATATTTACATCGAGTGGAGTGGACGACAATTTTGAATAACGGCAATAATGATGATGCAGTACAGGCTTTTTACCATCATTTGAAACATATGTATTGATCGTTTTGTTCCCAAACGTATTAAAAATAAAAAACATAAGCATCTCACTTGGTATAATGACTTTTTAATTAAAATAATACGAGAGAAAAGCAAGGCACACAAAAGGTGGAAAAAATACCATAATTAATATATATATACATATAATAAACTTAGATTACATGCAAAAAAGAGTGGAACGCGAGTGTCACAAAGTTAATATTTCCAGATCCGAAGACGCTATTGAGGAGAACCCCAAACTCTTTTGGACATTTGTCAAATCGAAGCGAAGTGCTGTACATTTCCCAAATATGTTACTCTCCGGGATCGTAGATACGAATCCGGCCAAGATATATGCAATGCCTTTAGTGAATTATTTGAGTGTGTTCGATTCACCACCCAAATCGTATACAGAAATAACGTACCCGTCATCGCCATCTGACAATTCATCGAACTTACATTGTCTTGTAATAACTGTTGAAGAGATTGTAAAAATTCTTAAAAACTTAGACATAACAAAGAGTTCAGGATCTGACGGAATACATCCTTGCTTTGTTTCTCATAGTGCATCTACTTTGGCTCTGCTCTCTGTATTATCTACAATAGGTCTCTCTTAGAAGGGATATTCCCACAGATTTGGAAAAATGCGCATATTGTACCTATACATAAAAAAGATTCTAAAATTAAAGTAGAAAATTACAGGCCCATATCTATCCTTAATGTATTTAGTAAAGTATTCGAATAATTAGTATATGATTCCTTTTATAGCACTGTTGTAGCAGTCATATTGAGTCTCCATCGACGTGGGGAACAATAACTTATAATATTTATAGAGGCACTTAATTACTTAAAAGATAAATTAACTTTTAACTTCTGTTATCTAGAAAAAAAGCATTCCTTGGTTAAACTAATTGTTTACAAACAACATTCACTATGACAGACGGACATGGACAACGTAGACCCGTTGAGCTTTCTTAAATATCGTTTGAAGCATTGACCGTAAGTCTTTCAGCAGGAATAAATTTGTCATAAATATAGTATCTTTGAGTATTGAGTATTATTAATGTAAAAGTGATAGCCTACTGATTATCTAGACCTCCTTTAGTAATATTATTGTTAATAGTTCGTTTGTAAATAGAACTTTCTGTAACATTCTAGAACACGCACACGGCTTCGATAACAAATGTACCGTTGGTCTAGATTGTCTATACTTGGAGGTATGGATGTAAGGATATGTTCGATAAACATATCGATAGACTCTAAATATGTAGCCTTTGTTGTTAGATAGAATAAGCTCTAAATTGATGAAATATTAGGTCTCTAGTTAATAAACTTATTAGTACGAACGAATAATACTAAAACTATAGTTGACATAAACGTCATACACTTAGAAAAAATTAATGAATTTTATCGACTCGCTAGGTAGGTGTAATTTTAGATAGGGTTTGTCGACCACTGTCTCTACACTAGTTGTTCCAGGAGTAGGAGCATAGGTGACCTTCGTCGTGGGGTATAAAAAGCGTCTCGTATCCAATAGCTTCCTTTTTCTTTTCTCTCTGCTGCGGGACAAGCTGCCTCAACAAAGTCTCATGAAGAAACCTAAAGTTAGGCCACATGTCGCCTAGGATAGTCTTAGCTGTATTTGTTTGGGAGTAGCAACCCCAATTAGATTAAATGAGTTAGTTAATAATATGTTAAAGTAGTTTAGGTAATCTCATGGTGGATCCCATGGTGAGTACTGTAGCTGTAGATAAGGTCAAGCAATGATGATAGGACTAGGGAATAGGATCCTAATGTCTACATGTGCTTGTTACAGAGTTCAAAGGACACCTATAGAAACCAGGTGGACCTCCTGTCCCTATAAGTAATGAATACTTAGGAATAGTAGTAAATCTATTCAACATTCATTTAAACTTCAGTATGAACTAATCACAATAGTTCTTAGAATGGTTTGGTGCACTACTCTGACTATCAAGAAGTCTAAGTCTTCTTCACTTGGGTGCTATATCGCGTGGCCAGGCCGCAGTTCCTATTAAAGGGGAATCTTTGAGGGCCGGGGCATGTGGGTGCTGTGATGCTAGTAGATGTTCGACAAAGGGGAAGACTGAGGAGTAGGTGCAGTTGGTGGATGACCACCTCCTTCTTAAGATTGATCAGTGATAAAACTGATAACACTCTGCGTGTAACTAATAAATGATTCTCTGTTAGATATTAGCTCCACATAAATGTATTGTGTATCTAATAAATATTTTTCTCTGCGAAATAAAATACTGGATAATAAGGTATAAAATGTACTTGGGTTTATGTATCTGTAACACTAAGAATTTAAATGCAGTACATAAACAAGGAAAGGGTGTCTAAGTCTTTATAACTAGGTATACTTCTCTTTAATTTAAGATAACATAAATAAATTATGTTGTTGTAACTATAACAAGTAATATCTTTTATACTAATGAATTATTCTGTAAACTAATTAATATCTAAGTGCTGTTATATAATAGGTGACTTTATTTAATACATATAGAATAATAAACAGGATAATGTTGTTTAACCATAGCATTTAATCTTTTTAAATTGTTACTAACTTTTAATAATAAATACATAGTGAACTGATTGTATCCACCATAGAGACTAAGTTAGAAGAAATAAATGTTTTCTTTGTGTGATGTTTTTCTGATGTCTATTTAATTAACTTTCTATAATTATCCCATTAGATGTCGATTGCAGAGGTGTACTAGGCGCCCTTAAACAAATTAGGTACACCACTCTCCAGGTGACAGTAATAATAACATCATCAATTACTCAACCCACACCTCACTCTACCGGCCTGAGCAAGCCCCGTTGCAAAAGTGGCGCACCCAACGTGTGACCTGGAGACTTCTGGTGGGATAAGAAACTATTGTTCTTGTAAGTACTAAACAACTAGTAATGTAACATTAATAGTGCTACTAACTCTAGTGAAATTCAACTAATTATTGAACTCAATCTAACTATTAGATATCTCTGTGTTAATTGATAACTCCTGGTTGATTGACAAGTATATCAGTAATTATTATTGATAAAATAATAACTTAATTATTAAACTTTGATTTAACTTAATAACTTAATTAACTTAGGCTTTGTGACTATTTGGATGTAGTATATCTCTGGTCTTAGTAAAAACAAATAGTGATTATATACTACATAGACTTGTGAATTAAGCTGGGAATTGTTAATTGTAATTTGAAAATTACATGCTTATGTAATATCTTTGTTTATTGAATCTTAATCTGTATATATTCTGCAGGAATTACAAATTCTAGAAACTTAGTCTCATTCTCACTAGATTTATCTTAGACTTTATACATTTTAGGCAGTGAGTTTATAATTTAAATTGTGTACTCTGAACCACATTAATTAAGATTTAGTGGTGAATATATTTTAACTCTCACTAGGATTTGCTAAACTGATATATAGATTTTCTTGTTTAATAATACTTAGATTTGAAAAAAAAAATGGACTTCATTACGGCAGGTTGCGCTGTGGAGTTCCTTCTTAAAGATGAATTAATTCATGAACTTGAAATTAGGCATTTACCAGCTGCACCGGCTTCCTCAGCCGATGAATTAAGAAAGTTACTTAGACACACATGTAAATTAGCTCGAAGGGGTAGTCTAAAGATGTATGAACTGGTTGAGAGTAAAGTAACGACTAAAGAACTTGAGTTGTGTACTAAGAAGGTAACTGATATCGAACAAACTATAACCGAGAAAATATTTACTAATGATAGGTTATTAAAGAAATCAATAGCTCGGTGTAATTATATTCTGTGCAGGCTGTCTCGTATCTCAGAACCAAACAAGGAGGTCAATGACCTTAAGTCTTCTTTGGTTTCAATTTTGCTGCGTCTTGAGGGCGATCAGGAGGTTGATTTTCATTCAATACACGAGGATGAGAAACCTAAAAACATACCAATTGCTGTAGAAAATGTTACTTGCCACAATTTCAAGTCGTTTAACTTAAATTCGTTAAATATTAAGTTTAGCGGGAATTCTTGTGTTAGGGTATTTATTACTAGGCTCGAGGAACTTAGAGTGGCTAGGAAAATCCCCACTGAAATAATTTATGATGGCTTCCCTGATATTTTAGAGGGACCCGCCTTATATTGGTATAGAGCAAATAAATTAAAGTTTGATTTCTATGAAGATGTTATTTGTGCTTTACGGGAGGACTTTGATATTCCCGATTTAGATTATAAATTGCTAGAGGAAATTAGACATCGCACTCAGGCTAAACAGGAAACGATTGTGGTTTTCTTGTCAATTATATTAGGTATGTTCTCGAGATTAAATAAACCGGTTAGTGAGTCTGAACAATTAGATATGATTATGCGAAACATCAGACCTGAATATAGTAAGGAATTAGCTCTCCGGGATATAGATTCATTAGAAACTTTAAAATCTTTATGTAAAAAACTAGAATTAGCTCAGGGAAGGGCTAATCAATTTCGTGAACCGGCCTTATCTGGCACATCCTATGCACCTGACTTTGTATACCAGAACAAAACAATACAAGGTAACAAGTCTAATTATAAATCTAACATTAAAACTAACCAGTTAGCTTCAATTAATTCTTCGAAACCGCCTTGTAAACAAGGCAGAACTTCTAAAAAATGTTTTCGTTGCGGGTTAACTAACCATTTGGCTAGACAATGTAGGAAGTCACGCGAAATACTTTGTTTTCGATGCGGGAAAAAGGGAGTACGCACTCCCGATTGCACTAATTGTTCACTTCCAAAGAAACTAATTAGTTCGTTCACTTCACGGAAAAATAACTACATAAAACCTTGTCCACCAACTGAAGTAACCTATTTTGAACCGCCGACGGATGACATTAGACCATATGTCGCTGTTGACATATTAGGGTTAAAAGTCAAAGGTTTGTTAGACTGTGGCGCCTCTTGCTCTGTCTTAGGTGACAACTGTCACAAAATACTTTTAGAACTCGGTTTAACCAAATACTCTTTGCAAAAACCTCTTAGTTTATATGTGGCTAGTGGTCACGAGTTAATTTGTACTGAGTATATGATGCTGCCTGTCAAGTTTAAAAATAAAGTAGAATTGGTAAAATTCTTAATACAGCCATATATAGAAATTCCTATTCACTTCGGTATAAATTTTTGGAAGGTTTTTGAATTAGTTCCTGAAGTTCTGCCTCGGATGAAAATAGATTCAATTAGTGAATACTCAAGTTCTAGCGACCCGTGGTATAAAAAGCTATATAGTAACTGTGTAAGTAAACCTACTTTGTTCCCTAATTATAAAATAGAGGATAACGAACTATATAGATTATCTAAAAATAAATATAGGTTAACATCCCAATTTGATTGGAAGAAGGTAGTCCCTTCTGACAAACGCTTAGATCTTTTAAAGCAATATCATGACGATCCTACTAGTGGTCATTTTGGGGTACTGAAAACCCATAAAAAATTAGCAACTTGGTATTTTTGGCCTACTCTTTATAGGGATGTACGCGAGTATGTAAAGGCTTGTGAGACCTGTAAGATGTATAAAGCAGTAAATACAAAGCCAGCAGGGTATATGGGAAGCTCTAGGCCCATTTCTATACCTGGTGAAGCTCTGTCCTGTGATATCTTAGGTCCCTTTCCTCCCTCTTATGCCAGAAATAGATATTTGTTTGTATGTAGTGATTACTTTAGTAAATATGTTACTTTGTTTCCATTAAGAACGGTTACCGCAAAGAATATAGTTAGATGTTTGGAAAAGGGGATATTCCTGACTCATGGGGTACCAAAGTATTTATATGTGGATAACGGTCCCCAATTCATAGCTAAAGAATTTAGGGATTTAATCCAAAAATACAACCTACCTCATGTATGTTACAACCCCGTGTATCACCCTCAAACTAATCAATCGGAACGCGTTAATCGTGAACTTGTCAGGGCTATTGCTACATATGTAAAAAACGATCATAGAAATTGGGATAAAAATATTTCTGAGATTCAATGTGCTTTAAACTCATCTTTGCATGAATCGACCAAACATACTCCTTATTTTCTAACTTATGGTAGAGAGATGATAATTAATGGTGACTTATATAACTCTTCTCAACCTGTGAGTGGTGAGAAGGTTACTCTTGATAACCAAATTACTTTCTCAAATTCACTTAAAGAATTAAAAGAAATCTTTGTAAAAGTGCGGTCTAGTATAACTAAATCTCATGAGAAAAACGCTCGTAATTATAATTTACGGAAGCGTAATGTTGAATATCAGCCAGGACAGTTTGTATATAAAAGAGTTTTCACTTTGTCTGATGCTGCTAAACATGTCTCCGCCAAATTGGCGCCTAAGTTTGAGAAATGTATCATTACTGAAAAACATTCTCCTTTAGTATATTCTCTGAAGTCCTTAACGGGTAAACCTTTAGGCCGTTGGCATATAAAAGATTTAGTACGTTCTGGTGACGTAATAGAAACTTAGGTCTTAGTTAGGTAAATTCTAGATAGGAACGCGACCCGTCCCTGTAGTAGTTTGCTGTCTTAATTCTTTTGTGTGCTAGTATGTGCAGTATAGGTAGATTTCTGTGTTTGTTGCTTTGTATATTTTCGGGAATCTATGTTCTCGAATTATTTTATTTTAAAATTTTATATTTTAAAATAAAATAATTCTTTAACCACCTAAAACGATACTGTAGCAGTCATATTGAGTCTCCATCGACGTGGGGAACAATAACTTATAATATTTATAGAGGCACTTAATTACTTAAAAGATAAATTAACTTTTAACTTCTGTTATCTAGAAAAAAAGCATTCCTTGGTTAAACTAATTGTTTACAAACAACATTCACTATGACAGACGGACATGGACAACGTAGACCCGTTGAGCTTTCTTAAATATCGTTTGAAGCATTGACCGTAAGTCTTTCAGCAGGAATAAATTTGTCATAAATATAGTATCTTTGAGTATTGAGTATTATTAATGTAAAAGTGATAGCCTACTGATTATCTAGACCTCCTTTAGTAATATTATTGTTAATAGTTCGTTTGTAAATAGAACTTTCTGTAACATTCTAGAACACGCACACGGCTTCGATAACAAATGTACCGTTGGTCTAGATTGTCTATACTTGGAGGTATGGATGTAAGGATATGTTCGATAAACATATCGATAGACTCTAAATATGTAGCCTTTGTTGTTAGATAGAATAAGCTCTAAATTGATGAAATATTAGGTCTCTAGTTAATAAACTTATTAGTACGAACGAATAATACTAAAACTATAGTTGACATAAACGTCATACACTTAGAAAAAATTAATGAATTTTATCGACTCGCTAGGTAGGTGTAATTTTAGATAGGGTTTGTCGACCACTGTCTCTACACTAGTTGTTCCAGGAGTAGGAGCATAGGTGACCTTCGTCGTGGGGTATAAAAAGCGTCTCGTATCCAATAGCTTCCTTTTTCTTTTCTCTCTGCTGCGGGACAAGCTGCCTCAACAAAGTCTCATGAAGAAACCTAAAGTTAGGCCACATGTCGCCTAGGATAGTCTTAGCTGTATTTGTTTGGGAGTAGCAACCCCAATTAGATTAAATGAGTTAGTTAATAATATGTTAAAGTAGTTTAGGTAATCTCATGGTGGATCCCATGGTGAGTACTGTAGCTGTAGATAAGGTCAAGCAATGATGATAGGACTAGGGAATAGGATCCTAATGTCTACATGTGCTTGTTACAGAGTTCAAAGGACACCTATAGAAACCAGGTGGACCTCCTGTCCCTATAAGTAATGAATACTTAGGAATAGTAGTAAATCTATTCAACATTCATTTAAACTTCAGTATGAACTAATCACAATAGTTCTTAGAATGGTTTGGTGCACTACTCTGACTATCAAGAAGTCTAAGTCTTCTTCACTTGGGTGCTATATCGCGTGGCCAGGCCGCAGTTCCTATTAAAGGGGAATCTTTGAGGGCCGGGGCATGTGGGTGCTGTGATGCTAGTAGATGTTCGACAAAGGGGAAGACTGAGGAGTAGGTGCAGTTGGTGGATGACCACCTCCTTCTTAAGATTGATCAGTGATAAAACTGATAACACTCTGCGTGTAACTAATAAATGATTCTCTGTTAGATATTAGCTCCACATAAATGTATTGTGTATCTAATAAATATTTTTCTCTGCGAAATAAAATACTGGATAATAAGGTATAAAATGTACTTGGGTTTATGTATCTGTAACACTAAGAATTTAAATGCAGTACATAAACAAGGAAAGGGTGTCTAAGTCTTTATAACTAGGTATACTTCTCTTTAATTTAAGATAACATAAATAAATTATGTTGTTGTAACTATAACAAGTAATATCTTTTATACTAATGAATTATTCTGTAAACTAATTAATATCTAAGTGCTGTTATATAATAGGTGACTTTATTTAATACATATAGAATAATAAACAGGATAATGTTGTTTAACCATAGCATTTAATCTTTTTAAATTGTTACTAACTTTTAATAATAAATACATAGTGAACTGATTGTATCCACCATAGAGACTAAGTTAGAAGAAATAAATGTTTTCTTTGTGTGATGTTTTTCTGATGTCTATTTAATTAACTTTCTATAATTATCCCATTAGATGTCGATTGCAGAGGTGTACTAGGCGCCCTTAAACAAATTAGGTACACCACTCTCCAGGTGACAGTAATAATAACATCATCAATTACTCAACCCACACCTCACTCTACCGGCCTGAGCAAGCCCCGTTGCACTGTTGTTAATAGTATCCCACACGAACAACATGGCTTTATGCATGGTCGATCGACAACGACTAATTTAACTTGTTTCCTTACATTTTTACATAAGGCGATGGATAAATTCAACGTCAACGCAGATTAACGTGATTTATACTGATTTTGAAAAAGCGTTCGATGGTGTAGATCACGTAATTCTGCTGCGTAAATTAAATCATCTGGGAATACGCGGTAGTTTGATGCGCTGGATTGAATCCTATTTATCGAGGCGGTCTCAGACGGTGGTCTTGAGGGGTTTTCGCTCTGATTTTGTAACTATTCCTTCTGGCGTCTCTCAGGGCTCTCACTTGGGTCCGCTATTCCACAACGTATATCTACATGACATACATACATGTTTCTTAACGTCTCAGTTCCTAATGTATGCAGATGACACAAAAATATTTCTGAATGTGGTAGGAAAGGAGGATTGTCACTCTCTTCAAAATGATTTGCACCGATTGTCCTAGTATTATAAGGTCAACAGAATCAATTTAAATCTTGAGAAATGTCAACTTATATTATTTTCTAGGAGGAGAAAACTTTTGACATTTCCTTACATCATACAGGGCACGATGGTCGGTAGGTGTGAGTTGATACAGGATCTGGGTGTTTACTTTGACAAGATACTGATTATGGATCAACACAAAATGATTTCAGATAAAGCATTAAAGAACCTTGGTTTTGTTATACGTACCTGCAAACCCTTCACGAATATATCTTCTATAATTAATGTTTACAATGCATATGTTCGTAGTACTCTGAAATATGCTAGTTGCATTTGGAGTCCATGTTATGATGTGTATCAACAACATATAGACCGAGTGCAAAAAAAAATTATTAAATATATAAATTACAAAACCCGTAATCAATACAATTCGTATGAGGAAAGCTGTGTACAACATAATTTGCTACCGTTATGTGATCGGCGAGTGGTTGCGGATATGACGATGCTTTGTGATATAATAAATGGACGGTTGGATTGTCCGAGATTAGTAGATCAACTTGCACTTAATGGTCCTGCTCGTCATACGCGTTCCACTAGGCTTTTTCACATACCCTATCATCGCACGAATTACGGTCGTAACACAACAATAACTCGATTACCACCAACGTATAATGCGCTCTTTTCTCAAGTCGATCCCTTTGCTCGTTCCAAAAAGGCATTTAAAAACAGTATCGTTCGTCATCTCTGGATGGATTTGATTTGGTGAAGTGATCAGTAGTGGAATTTGTGTCACAGTGACTATGCCGTTTACATCTATTATACACAATTAATAGCTATGTTCCATGGTTTCACCGGCGTTAAATACATAAATTATTTATTAGTAATTTGATAGCAGCTCCATCATTCGGATCCTGGCATAACTATGAACCATTTCCTCGCCTCGACAATGCAAATTTTTTACATTGTCGTAGTGTGATCTCGCTCGGTCGAACCGTTTGGAGGCTGCACTGCACAGTATTTAAAGACGATATGAATACGTTAGATAATAATTATTCTACAAATGCGTCCATCACATGCACATTTAAGCGGTACACCGCGTACACTATTTTTTCGCTCGTGGATGCGCTCGCACCTGGTCGATAGATTTTCTTATCCAAAATGTCTTTCTGTTTTTAAATCATTTTTTATCTTTTGTACTTTTTATGACTATATATTAATTATGTCTGTATTTATTATTAGTTTTACTTTTTTCATGCATAGACTACTTGAAATCTTTAATTGGCCTGTACATTTATTCTACACAATATTGGAAAATGTTTTATTATATATGGCTGTTAATTTCTCTAAATAAATCAATCAATCATATGGTATCGTATTATACGAAATCATACTAGCAGTCCTCTCATCCAGCTCTTCTTTTACAGTTTCTTTTAAGTTCAATAAACCAATTACAAATAGAAGTTCGATAGTGAGTGGTAGCAAAAGATAAATAACTTAGAAATAGTAGATTTAAATACCGGGAAGTGGGAAGTGTACTTAATGCATTCCTTACTTTTCTTCACGTTACTCAACGTACCTACGTATTATATATGTATGTACATAAATCAATGACGTGCACAAACATTTTCAGTAGGGTAGACAAAAAGAAAACTCACCAAAATCGCAACTTGTCATATAATTCGTATGTAATAAACAATGTTAATGTGATTCAATTTTACATTGTTTATTCACTGGAACTACTCTGAAAAATATTTCAACGGTAGCAAAATTGCTACTTGCTATCTTATAAAAGTACAACAACTAAGAACAATTAAATATAATTTTGTTCAAAATTCAATGCCGGTAAGCGCCATCTGTTGTTTTATACGTATCTATTTAAAGTTACATGTGTAAAGAAGAAAACATCGCTAAAAAACGTTCAGAGGGCACTAATATAAGAAAAAATATAATAAGAAATAAGATCGTTCGTATAATTAATTCAAAAAGTTATAACATTTAACAAACATGTTGATATTTTTTATGAAGTTAATATGTTGATATTTTTATAACCTGATGTGTACATTTTCTTCGTCAATTGTTATTAGTCAGTCTTTCTATCTGCCCAAACCATTTAAGCATTCCCTTCAGCATTTTACAATATAATTATTGTAAAATGCTGAAGGGAATTATACTGTCATCCTACCTTTTCATTTTCCGTAATTTTTCATTGCCTATTTTGTCCACGAATGTGATACCGCACACATTTCTACTACATTCATTATATTTTAACTCGATTTCGGGAATATCTACCTTTTACTATCGTGCTATAAAGTTGGGTATGAATGGTGGTATCGTTTAAATGGCCATCCACACTGCATTGTGGATGGCCATTATCGAAGATTTTTTTTTTATGGTGGAGGGGGCAAACAAGCAAGCAAGTCACCTCATGGAAAGTGATCACCACCGCCCATAGACACCCACAACATCGATCGGTGCGAAGTCAACAAGATAGTATGGAGGGTTAATTGTCATCCATATCTGGAATCCGCGTGGGCGTGGTGACCAGTTGGGATAAACTATAAGCCGAAGCGAAGTTATGGACGGACCTTCCCTTGGTCAGTTGTACGCGACCCAAGCCATTCGATGTGGTGGGCATTAATGTACCCAAAACCTCAATTTCGACAAAATGAATCCTTTGGAGTAGAGAATTTGTCGCAATTTGGACGCACTCGAAAAGTTGGTCAGTACCAGTATAACCACTGTGGGATCTATTTAGGCACGCATAGACGCGTGCCGTGCCGGGTAGCGGCAGTAGGAGATGTCAGAAGGAGGGGATATCTGCGGATACCGGGCGCGCCGGCTCAATTCGCAATGTGATACGTAACCATTTTCCCTTACACAGACTCTATGACCACGATATAATTACTGCACAGTCTGCAGAAAAGGCCCTTTCACGTCATATTTAAGTAAGAGACTGCGCAGTTTTTTTCACACTGCTCTATCAAATGTTTTTGCTAGATCCACAAAAGCGCAAAAAATGTTTTAACTTTTAATCAAAAACCTCTCCACTGTCACGTAGAGCGAGAAAATCTGATCCATACAACGTATAATGTTTCTAAAATCCCTTTGCGCCTCTCACAAATGTTTTTCAAAAATTACTTGCTAAACTGGCCGAGATGATGGCTCTGTAGCATGCACAGTCTAGGTAAGACTTACCTCTCTCTTTATAAAATAACACTATGACTGCGGTGCGCCAGTCCTTCGACATCTCCTTTTTGCGCCAGCAAAGATCGCACAGTTTATAAAAGACATCAAAGATTTTAGGACCACCATATCGTCTCAGCAGTTACCTTATCATTTTCCGCAACCTTTCCACATACAGACTTCTAATTGTTTTCTCGAGCCTTTTCATGCAGTTCTCTATAATGTTCACGCCATCGCTGCATAAGATATTTTTAGGGGGTTAGCAGATTGTTTTCTTTCCGATTAACGCATTTTATTCATTCTGTACAATGTATTTTTTCCAAAATAACTTAGTTTTTTCTATATATTTCCCATTGCTTTCGTTTCTATTTTTTGCAACTTGTATCTCTTTTTTATCATCTTTGTTATCATAGCATTCCACCCAAGAATTCATATACAATTCCATAGTACATACATTGGATTATAATAAATTAATCCACATTAAAGTTTTGAAAGCCATTTACTGCTGCTTATTTCGTATTTTGTAGCCAAACTCTCACTGCGGTTTTCGCTTCCGACAACGACCTGCTGCTGACTATTAACTCAATTTCTATCCGACGTTTTTCTTTTAATTCTATTCACTAATTCACAACGATTTGCAGATATTCATTTTTCTTTTATCACCGATTTCATTTATGTAGAGGTACTCACGGTAGAAGTTGATATCATAGTATCGTATATAAGTTTGAGATGGGTATACTCTCTCGCGTGTTTGTGTGCTAAAACTTACGCTTATACGAGTACACTACAGGCACATATATATCCATACAGATGCACACAGTTATGTAAAAGACATACAAAACACAAAACACATGTACGCAAACGTAAAGGAAACGTACGCTAAGTAAAGAACTTGATATAAATAAGGACTATGCTCGAATTTCAGGTAAGTTAATTACTTTATAATATTTGGTTTTTATGTATACAATTGATATATATTACTTATTTACCTTTCAATTAGTTAATCGTGAATTTGAACTTCATCATTGATACAGGAGGATAGGACAACAACAGACAACAGGACAACAGGAAATATTTGAATAGATTACAATGCAGGCTGGGCATTTTTTTTGGAATTTCGGTGTAGAATAATTAGTCAGAAAGTAGCATGTACACGTAGTTATCACGGATTTATCACTTATCTCATTAAAATGCTAGTCTTTACGTTCTTCTTAATACCTCATTGTCTTACTTGATCAGTTTACTTAAAACTATCTCAGTTAAATGTACTCATGCCTTTTTAATTTTATGTTTTTAGTTTAATTGTATTGTATCTATTATATTTTAGTTCAATCTAGTGTTTTTATTTAAAAATCTTGTGCAGGTACTACGTACATACTACGTACGTACTGTAAAGTGAATAGCTAACAGAGTCTCAAATAGCGTATGTAACAGCTCACTGGTTTTACACTGAAACACAGAAAGAAAAAATTGAGAAACAATTTTTTTCAGAATTTCTTAGAGCCGAGATGTTACAGTTGTTGCTCCCTCAGTTCGTTGTGTGATTTCCGTACTTCAAGTTTAGTGCTTAGTAATAGTCAAACACTATTATGCAATAATTCGTGGTCGAATATGTACAAAACAGGTACAGAAAAAAAAAATAAGATAGTAATAAATACATCTAAAATACGAGTAATCCAATAACACTAATAAACTTTAGTCTCGTTAGATTTTTGAATTAGTTTTGTTCGGAAAATATTATGTGTCAGTAGTTTTTATTCTTAGAAGTAGATGTCCTGTTATATGCTGAAGAACAAAAGCCTGTAGTGAGTGGAGGAAGAATTAAATGTTGCCAGCAGATTTCGACCCGCTGAGACAGTACAGTCCCGGGTAGACCGCTCCCAGGTGTCGTTAAAAGACATTTACAACTAACGATAATCTTCTCTTAAAATGTTCTGAAATTATGACATTACAGTTAATACTCCATAAAAAGATCCTTATTGTAAAACCTGCTAAGATCTTAGCGACAGTCGCGCAAACTCGATTCTTACGTCAAAAAACAATTGTGAACCTTTCACACATATGAGATTCGCATACTGTAAATTAAATTACTGAAAATTAATTAGTAAGAGTATAAGATCTTTACTTGATGGAAATGTGCATCCCGTTTTCATGTGGACTGGGGGTTAGTTGTTTTACTTATGAATCGACGTAGAGTATACCTAAAATGTAAAGACAATTAGCTAAACACTGCCACACTAAACTTTAAGTCGCTCACATAACACCATTTGAGGGCACCAGGGAGGAAACTTAATCTTCGTTAATTTGCTGCTTGTCAGCGACGTGACGATGTAATGAATGAGAAAAAGGAGCATTTACAAATTATGTATGTTATTGACATACATCTATGGTAGTGTATCCGTCCAGTCCAGTGATCCGCACGCTGTTAAAGATGCTATTCTCAATAGCTTATGCGTACTCGTAAAAGTGTGCGAACAAACGTATTTGATTTTGTGTACTATATTTGTATCAGTATAGGCGTCGGCTATATTTTGCCTATTAGGCGATTAAAAGTCAACGCTCATTTACCAGCCCGACACCCGACTAGCATCGCCTTGCCACTCGGCATCTACTCCTTGTCAACTGTTGATCGACTAGGCAACGGCGAGTTGACGCCTCGCAGTCAAGGAGTGGACACCCAAATGGACGCTGAGCAGTTAACGAATTGTCGATAATTTGTTACTAAGCTTCACGCGAGGTTTAATAACAAATTATCAAGTACTCAACTCGCAGGTGAAACGCGTGCGGCGTGCAAGCGGCGTGCGTTGGATGCGTATATTGGATACGCTGTCCGTTAACGGACAGCTTGTGAGCAAAGAATATACATAATGTATGAAAAATCAATATATCAAACCCTAACCACTCGAGCAGAACCGGTGTTGACCGAACGTAAAGTTCGGCCAACACCGCCTATCGTATGGTGTGTGACCTTTTGAGCATGACGATAATAATTTGTGGGTACCGTCGTACCGACATGGACTGACCGTGCCTTTTTAATCGATTTCAAAAAAAAGAGGAGGTTTTATGTTCGTCTGTATGTATTTTTTTATCTATGTTCACCGATAACTTTGTCAATATTACGCTTCCATACCGATGATTCTTTTTCCGTTAGGTTCAGTATAGGTCCAAGTTGCTCCCATTTAAATTTAACTGATATTGGATTTTGGACTTCGAAGATGCCACAAATAATGCCAACTACTTATAAGCTTTATTTATGTTAATGATTCTTTTGTATATCATTACGCTCCAGAATTAGAAAAGTTAATTGTAAACCTACCCTAGATATTTATTTAAAGGCCAGGGTCACTCAAAAGGAATAAACAAAGAACTTTAATAACAAGACTCAAGTTCAAAAACAACTCTATAAGTACGATACAAATACCTATACAATTCTGTTATAATCTATAACAGAAAGAATCTAATCTAATAACAGAAAGTCTACTATTTGGCAGGCGTGGCACCGACTTCAGTAACTGTCAAATTTACAAGGATGGTTATTATAGTAGTATATTATATATTATATATAGGTTAGTAAAGGATAGTTATTCTGTACTTTTCAGTGATTTTTTTTAAGTCTCTCATTTTTTTCAGAAGATGTCGGATTTGATCCTACCGTGTCAATTTGGAAAATTAACTTTGCCAAACATAGCATGAAGTGTGTGAAGATAGCGCCATTGGTTATTTAAGTGGTGTACTTAGTTTTGAGTTCTACAGTGATGTGGCCCAAACTAATATTGTAGTAATAATTATGATTACCTACCAATTGTTAATGTGATATTGTAATTACAGATAAGAATGGAACAGTATATTTAAATAAAAACCAGTTAAGCAATTCACAGCTAATTAATCTGTGGTAACAGCAAACCAGCAGACATTTTCGTGGATCGACAGACCTCTAAATGTTTATAAGATTTGTAAATTAATATGAATGATTTTAACTTTAAACTAAAATGTTGAATACAGTATGTTATATTAAAAAATTAACGTGTAAATGACATTAAAAAAATCATATTGTAAATCTAATTTTAACTGTAATTTAACGAGTTACTATAATTATTTTTTATAAGGGTAGATAAAAGAATAATTTCATGTAGAATATAATAAAACGTATAAAATAAAATCTATAAATCCTTCAGTATAAATGTCTTGCCGATATAGGAAAATCCACCGGGAGCCCAATTATAGAGACCGCCTTCTTGTACTTTTGTCTTGGATTTATTTGAAAAGAACAACGAACCTTTGTTTCAGACCAGTCAGCAGTGTGGTATGTTGCTATGTTTTTATGCTTTTAATATTTTCATTATAATTATAATTTTTTAATAATAATTCTAAGAACCTTTTCCATAAACTAATATATCATAACTTAAAGTATTGAAAATTAATGCTTAAAGAAACAATTTATTGTTATATATATAAATATTAAAAAAATTCATAGTTTTAGACAATAGGCGTCCAAAAAATATGAAAATTATTTCATATGTATATAAATTAACTATTGTTAAGTTCGAAAACTCGTCATTTGCTATTCCAAAAAAGCTATCATTTAACTTTTTATATTTTCAACAAGTCAATGATCATATCTATGATGTGGTGCACACTAAGGAAAAGTTGTTTGTATCACTATTTAGAACAGTTACACTCTACCTGCGGCCTGCGGGTCTCATACGGCCCGCCGAGCTCTATTGAGTGGCCCGGTAAATTAAAAAAATTATCAAACCGAGCAAGCAAACTGAATAGGTTATAGATATTAAGTTATCAAAAGTATGCGGCAAAAACATTTAATGATTAGCATCTAATGATTTTCATTTGGATGATGTTTTACGAATAGCATGTAACAATACATATATATTTTTTTAATAATGCTCCAGACAATACACACCAATCATCTGATCTCAAATCTAGGATATGGATATTCCTTGTGCTATGAAAAGCAGACGACGAATACTAAGGGCGTCTCCCAGTACACCCAGACTCGAAACAATTTAGAAAAGTTCATTTTCTAAATTGACCCAACCAGGAACCGAACCCGAAACCTTCCGCGCTTGGGTTCTCTAAACCACTGCGCCATCTAGGTCGTCATAATCAAAAAACAAGCCTGATCTAGATAAGATTCTGAGAATATGTACATAATTCAACGGACTCGTTAGTCCTTAATGTTTATTTAATAAATAATTACTGCCTAGTCATTTACATTTTTTAAATTTTAATCGTAAGGATATTATTATGGCCCGCTTGAAACCGCTATTATGAACATATGCCAATGTATACAATTAGCATTGTATCTTATACTGATTTCATTATTTCTGTTTATGTTATATTGTTGTATGCTGTTGGTGTTCCAAATAAGAAAAATAAAAATGAAATAAAATATGGCCTGAAAAATAAGGTTGAGAATGGCTGATCTAGGATATTATGGTGATGAATAACTTACCACTATCTAGATTCTATTCTAGTTCTTATATTCAGCAATCGACTTAACATATTTTCGTCAATCGGTACAAAATAGTATGTACTTAGTCAATTTGATAATAAATCGCCTTGGCTACTTTTAAAATTTACAAGTTTTCGGGCCTTAGACCTTGGAAGTCCTCTCACTGCTGAAAATGTCTTTTAACACACGTATGTATTTACATAGTATTGATTATTTTATTAAATATGAACTACTTATCATAGTTCTATATTTCATAAATCTTAAGTAGGTAACTAATTATTATTATTATTAATATTAATATCATATAATTATTATTTTTAGTATTATTATTAATACATACGAGTAATATAGTATTAGTACTCATCAAATACGAACTGTACTTGTTTCTTAATATTTATTATACTGAAAAAGTTTTTCAGAGAATATGTAATATTTAAAAGTGAAACTGTCTAGACAGCGCTTCCATTAATTAATTTTTAGTTAATTACATTAAAGATATGTACGTACAAGTTTAAAAAAAGGAAAGCGCGACCCTTTGCAGATTATGGGAAAACATAATGCTTAACGTTTCATTATCACCACAACATATCTTGGAATTGAAAAAATAGTAAAACAATTCTCATAATATAGGTTCAGAGTTTCCAATTCCTTTGAGGTGAAACTTTTGGGTCAGGTACAAGTATCAACGACACTATCAAATTAACGAGTCACTTTGTTTGTGAACTAGCTTTCAATTTAATTAACCTTCCCTGCGTATTGTACAAAAGTAGTACGGGCAACTTGACAGAGGTAATTACAGTTTTCTTTAATTCGATATTATAGCTGAAAATTATCCGACATATCTAGACAACTGAATTACGAAGTGACAATGATAATGATATAATAAATGATTGAACCAACAAGCTGAAGAAATTACATTTGAAATAAGAAATAATAAAACAACAAACTCGTTTAGTGAACAAATCAATCAGTTTAGAAATGTCATTACATTTACTCCGGGATCCAAGACCCAAAGAAGAACCTCTGAGTTAGTACATGAATTTTGAACCACTGAGGCACAAATGTAACAATTATACCTATTTTACATTTAACTAGCTGATGCCTGTGACTTCGTCCGCGTGTTTTATTTTTAAAATAGCCTATGTCCATCACTGGTCTTTAATCTATCTCCATTAAATTTCATCGCAATCGAATGTACGGCATAGCGGCCGCCCATAAAATACAAACAAACATTGATTTTTATGTATTGGATATTTTATCGCCGTTGTTTTGTTGTGATAAAATGCATCTACATATGTCTTCTTTTTTTCTCTTTAGCCCTTTGCACAAACATACTGGCGTGCACCATGCACTGGATAGCATCCGCAACCCTGTTTTGATTTCTGAGTCATACATTACGCTCTACATATCAACGACATATATTGAAACTTCTTCATATTACCAACATAATCTTAGAGATAATTGTTGTCTTTGTATATACAGTATACAAATGTTAACTCTCTCTTCTTTTTGCCATCATAATACCGGATTTCATCACAACAATATGTGACTGCGTCAGTTTACGTCTCCGTGTGGAATTGAATATACATATTCTACAAAATAATTTCAAAATACAACACGAAAGACCTTTAATCAAGGCTGGGTCTGTCCTGCTTCTGAACTAAGCACACACTACGTTCATTAATTCTCAAAAATTCTTGAAAAATGTTAGTACTCATTCTGGATGCATTAGATATCTGACAGCACAACATGGCGGTGGGTAGAATTAAACTATCTCTGACTACCTCAATTCGACTACATTGTACACGACCACTTGGCAGCAATTTGATAATAATTACTTCAAAAGACTGAAGTCAGACTCTCTTGTACATATATCCTTATATAGGTAGACAAAATATGTTATCTTCACTCTTGTTATTGAAATGTAGAATGTCACAGATGACTAATTGATGTGGCTATTGTGAACCTAGTTAACAATCGTGTATATATTTTATTATTTTTGCTAACTATTATTACGAGTACAATCGATTACTAAAACGAATAAATACTTGCCCGTTTCGACAATACTATGCAGTGACTAAATGAGCGGTGTTTATCAACAGTGGTTGCATCGAATGGTTGCGTTAATCAATGCCTATTTGCCTGCGGTGAGAGGCGAATAGACTGGACAGAGCACTCGAGGTGATCTGCGTCGTCGCACATGCATAAATCTGAAAGTCCGCTTTGTACTAGACAACTAAACCAAGATCTTTCAACCGACCAACGTACATTATGCCTATTCCCTAATTACTGCGGCTTCAGAGCTACCTTCTTTAATAAAACCTTATCCGTTGTGTTGGATTTAAATTTTAGTATTTCTATCCAAAATTTCAAAAAGAAAAGGTACATTAAAAAAATTACTTCTGTAATGTCCGTCTGTCTGTATATCTGTCCAATGAATGTTTGACGTAAACGACTGTTTGTAACGGTAATAGTACGAGTAGTATTTGGTGCTCAAATAGGAAATTGGAAAAAATTTTTTTTATTGTCATGCGAGGCTATCAACAGATTAAAAACGTACATATAACTCGTTAATTTAACAAATTTTAGAATACGCGTCGAAATGTCAGTCTCTCCCAAAAGTTATGATCAGAAAAATTAGAAGAATTAGTTGAGAATATATTGATGGAAAATTAAATAAAAGCACTGTGACAAACTTTGTTATGCGGTTGGGAGTATTTTTTACATAAAATGAAAACTCTACGCAGAACGCATTAACATAAAATAGATAAATGAATATGTCTGTTACTATGTTTAGGACAATTAGCAATTGTAACAAGTATTAGTATGGAACATTTGAACATTGACGACGCGTCGGAAAGTAAACGGGGGTTGCGGGTTCGATTCCCGCCCCGAGTCTGGGTGTTTATGTATATGTATTCACTTACAAAAGAAAAATATATAAGTAGTATATCAGTTGTCTAGTATCCATAACACAAGCGCTGTGCTGCTTACTTTGGGCGCTGTGTGAAATGTCTGAGGATATTATTATTATTATTTATTGTGCAACTACTGCTTGCTCTTAGACAGTTTTTTATTGACCTATTTAATTTATTTCACCCCCACACTAGAATTCTTTGAACTGTGCATGTTTATGTGTCGTCGGTGAGTGTTAAAAGGTTATTAGAAAGTGTATGCGCAATGTAGGAGAAGTTGTATTTGAGGTGTATTGATAATAATATATAGTTGCTATATTAGAAACTGTAATCAGGAAATCAATTTGTTAGAACTAAACACTTGAGATAGCTAAACATTTGAGATAATTAGAGAGGTACAGTGTTCCGGCAAATATTAGGTCTTTACCTATAAAATTGCCGTTTAGTGTACAAAAAGTTAAAACATTTTTTTATATATTTTTTTAATTTCTATTAATCAAACTATGCACTCATGCTATCGATGCATCCCTGCCAGCGCAATGATAATTTTTCAATGCCCTTCTTGAAGAAGTCAGGTGTACGGAAGGCAACAAACTCCTCAAAGGCATTTTGTACTGCATTTCGGGTATAGAACTTTTTTCATGCCAAGAAGTGGTCCAAATTTTGGAAAAAGTGGAAGTCTGTTGGCGCAAGGTCTGGTGAGTACGGTGGATGACACAAAACTTCCAACCCTAGCTCTTGTAGCTTAGAGACCGTCTGTTGTGCCGTGTGAGATCGAGCGTTGTCGTGCAGGAGCAGCGGGGACGAACTATTAACCAAGGCTGGCCGGAGATTTGTGAGCTTCTCCATCATTGCGTCCAGTTCCTCACATTACACATCCGCAGTAATGCTCGTGCAATTTGGAAAAAGTTGTGACGAATTATACCGGCCCTAGACCACCAAGCAGTAACCATCCCTTTTCTAGGGGTAAGTTTTCGTTTGGGGCATTGTCTAGGTGCTGAACTAGGGTCTAACCAACATGATGACCGCTTACGATTGTCAAAAAGAATCCATTTTTCATCGCAAGTGACAATGCGATTCAAAATCCCTTTGTTTCTGTGTCTATTAAGCAACGCAAGGCATACCTCAACGCGCTCGTCGCGCTGGCGATCGTTATCCACCCACTTATCAAGCTTTTATACTTTGCCGATTTGACACAAATGGACCAATATTATTTTGATGCTAACATCGAAAGCTGCTGCTTACTCAGCAGTAGATTGAATATCGTCAGCTTCCACTATCGCCTTTAAATCGTCGTTGTTGACTTTAGTTTTCGGGCGGCAAAAGAGCAACTTCATAAGTAAAGAACTATTATAACGAAATATACATATACAGATATAAACATACACACATGCATTAAAATATTCGGTTTCTTATTAATTTTAGTTCAGAGACATCCGTAAGTGTCTTAAAAACCTCCTGTGGTTTGTAAAAGAAACGATTCGTTTATTCTAGGTGTTACAAAATTATTGAAACTAATTTACAAAATTTTAATTAGTATCTTACTTTTTGACAACATTTTTATTAATTTTTAATTTTATTTAGGTCACATAATATAGGTAATCACAGATACAAACAAATAATTTTCATTTCTATAAACTTATTAGCAAACACTTGGAAATACGTTTAACAACGTATAAAATTATTAATTATATAATACGTTTGGAAAACGTTTTATATAATTAATAATTTTACAAGAAAAGGCAATTTAAGAGTATAAGAAATGAAAGAACTCCTCTATAGCAAGCTTTCGAGTGATAAACGAATTGGTTTTTAATTAATGAAATCCAGAGTATTAAATGTTTAACAATTTCAATTTAGATTCGAGTATTTTGAAATTACTTTTATTAGGCTTAATAATTAAAATAATTTTAATTTTAATTTCACTTCTTCCATCTTGGCTGAGAAGAATAGTTCCTTATTGGCAGAGAATATCTAGAAAAGAAAGCTGACTTCCGCCTCATGCGTAATGAAATTGCCTACTCTTGGCCGGATACGTAGGGTGGTTGCGTAGCGTGTGAGTAGGGATTGCAATCCGGAAAATCAAATCCGGTAATCCGGCGGATCATTAGATGTCTACCTGTTTGGATCCTGCACCAAATTACTGAATCTGGCACCAAATTATCGGATCTGGCACCAAATTATCGGATCTGGCACCAAATTACCGGATCTTTTCAATTTAACGGATCTTGGATCCGTATGTGTAAATAGATGAAACTGATTTTTTTTAATCTCGCGTTGTTGCATGTAAGTAAATCGACATAATATACATACATAAACGTAAGTAAATAGATATTGTTATTCTTCAATTGTTAGATTAATGTTGCGTTTATGTTGCATTTGTGAGAATAAGTAGATAATTAGACTTGTAGTTGTAACGATCCATATATCTGATTTTTTCTTTATTACATGATTTTCTTCTTGTATAGCGATGATCTAACGTTTTAAATTGAAAGTATGTGCTTATTTATATTGCATTACAGGTACTAGTCTAAATTTCTATAACGAGCATGTCAAACAAACACATTCGCTTAGGTCTTTTATATAGAGGTTGTCCAGTGGGAGATTTCGAACTTTGAATACATTAATCCGCAGCATTTTTGGGCTTTCAACGACGTCCTGTCTGCTCTTCGTACTTACCTCGACCAGAAATAAAATTTTAATTTCTGATTTTTTAGTAGCCTGAAACAGAAGAACAGAAGACACCATGTTTTTGCTGTCGAGGCTTACATTTCGAGTGAGTTTTTGCTGTCTAAAGTACGCCGTAGATTTAACAATCGATACCGTATTCGTCGATTAGGTACTTTCACTTCCACATTTGAGAATATGTGAACAAGTAGAATTATTGTTACTGGGATATTATCAACCCAAGATAAATGCATCAAAAACCTTTGCAATGCACAAGCCTAAGATTGATGATGATGTCTACATATGACCCTTTTTTTTTAAACCAGCTTGTCCAATCTATGATTGTAAATCGGAAAGATACAGTGAGACGATAAAAGATTTTTTCAGACTGGAATTAGAGAATAGTCACCACTTCAACCGAAATACGTAGTTCCAGCAGGACGGGGCAACAGCTCATACAGCTAATATATCTATGAACGCAGTGCGGTAGTTATTTTCAGAAAAAACTTATCCTGCTGTGGCATCATACCGTGGCCACCCAGGTCACCAGATTTGAACTGTATGCTTTTTTCATATCGGAATATGTAAAATCCGTCACAAGACAAATACAGGCACTATCACGCAGCTAAAAAAATATTCGAGCCGAAATCAGCATGTATCCTCATGCGCTCTGTAAATGAGTTTTTCAAAACATGCGTGCTAGACTTGAAGAGCGTGTGAAGCTCAATGGTCACTATATAGAGAAAAAAAAATCCACTTTTGTTGTTCTTAAATTTTATTAAAATGTTAGTTTTTATACAATTTTCCAGAGTTTGAAATCTGCCACTGGCCTTTACTTTCTTTTGAAATGAGTAGGAAAAATAGTTTTGTTGTGACCAATCGACTGGATCGATTGGCCGGATCTGACCGGATTCAAATTGGTGCCGGATTGCAATTCCTATGTGTGAGATGCGGAGATCATCTCATTTACATTTAGTGTATAATAATGAACAACAATGCACACGGATAAGTTTTTCATCTTTGTTAAATTTAATTTCTTGTAGTTATGATGTAGAAGGATAACTATTGATTCGAATAATTAAAATTATTAAAGTTATTAAGGCATAATACGTTCGATTATGTGATTTTGACATTTTCATATTTGCGAAGTGATCGCATGTTTGTGTCGCGTGCGACCCCGACTGGCGCTACAATAAAATTACATATATTCACCCAAAATATTGCTGTTGTGTGCGTGCCACGGCGCGTGCGTATTAGCGCGTACACATACCAACCGCATACACTAGCTTTCTATAAAGACATCCTACCGTTATGTGTATACTGTGCTATTGCTAAATGTTTTTAAAATAGATGGTTTTGGGGCTTCATTACATATGTTATTAGATTCTTGAGCTTTAGGGTCAAGTTTGGGCTGGAGAAGGAAAGTAATAAAAATACACCAGACAATTACACAAATTGTGTGACCCCAAACTAAGCACTAGGCTTATTCTATGGGATGGGTATTACACTACGAACTGAATGAACTGACACCCAACTCCAAATCAATTTAGACAAGTTCCTTTCCTTTTAACTGGGAATCAAACCTTGGCTTGGAAAGCAGGGCCAGTAGCGGGAAATATTTTTGAAAAAAAAGCGAAAATAAAATGCTTTGTAAAGTGGTCACTTTCGAATGAAGTGTACCTACCTATTCTAAAACATAATAAATCAATGCGCTAAACAATACACACCGATAATAATACAAGATTACATGAAAATTGAAGTGAAATTTACTATAATTTAACAATCCATTATACTTATCAGTATTTCCGATTTATGTTGTACACATGTACATAATATCCTGTTGTTTTCCAATTGGGGTGAACAAAGTATTAATTAACAAAACCACATTTTGACGCCAATTTAAGCAATAAGGATTTGAAATAGCATAGTTAGATAGCGACACGTCACACGTGGCCAGCCCAGGAACTTGCATACCTATGCAGTTCCTTGTTTTAAACTCTGACTCTGGGTATGGTTACATTCTTAATATTTCGAATTTTAAACGTGTTAAAAAAATTGTTGCAGCTTTAAGTATGTTGCAAATGGACGACGAGCTAACGAGCTAATTTGACACGAATTTTAGTATCATATTAAATCAAAGGCTTTGAAGATCATATCAAATCGAATATCAAGATAAAGGTAGATATCGTCACGTGGTCAGCCCTTCGCCTATACAAGTTCCTTATTATGAACTCTTACTCTGTTTTTTCTCTATATTTGGAATTTTAAAAATGTCAAATAAAATGTATGAATAAATGACTAGATAGAATGGATGTTAGTGATAGATATTGGTTTATCAATGTAGTAATTTTTTGTATATTTATGAACTAGAAATTCAATACAATAACAAAAATAGGTACAACATACAAGAAAAGTTCCAATTACATATCCGTATTTTGGAATAATAATCTCAGCTCCTTTTTGTTATTATGAATGGAAACAAATTGTCAGACTGAAGATTGAATTTTAAGGCATAAAGTTAAATATAACTTTACATATCCAGTCATTAGGATTTAAACCCTAAAGTCAGTTAGACAGCCAAAGTAAATCAAGCAAAGCAGCAGCCAAAGTAGTCAAAATAGCAAAAACAGAATCTTTTTAATATATTCATGTCATGAGATGTTCGATATACATAGGTTTATTGAAAACAGCGTTGTTTAGCATTCGAGATATCGAAGTTATCTGATGTATCGCTAAGATTGACATCGATACAAAACATCAATGTGCTTTAATTGATAGGTATATCGAAACACAAAAACATAAATAAGCGAAAGTCACTCAGGTAAAATCGCTTATTATTTTTCCAGTGGAATGACACTGGGAAAGCGAAGCCTTTGTAAAATGTGATACACACCTTTCTAATATAAATGACTTAAAAAGAAAACACGAATAATTATATTTTGGAACATTTTTGTTAAAAAATATCGATATATCGAAAATTGATATTATTCAATGGTATATCGCAAAATGTGGATACAGACATACTAAATATCACATCAAAAAAAATTCAGGTTTTTTTAAGCGAACCGGCTGTGACATACGGACAGACTTCCCTAGTTGATTTACTCTTCCGTCATCTTTACACCTACGGAGCTGTTTGACAAAGATACTTAAATTGGTAATCTAATTCCAAAAATGAGAAGCAATAGGTTAAATAATAAGTATTTTAGACTCATTTTCATGTTTACAGAAATTCTACAGAATCCAAAGTTAATACGTGTCCAACACGCTTAAACTTATGCGATTATTTAACTTAAATGAATTTATGTTTGACCCTCGTCTTGCCTGATGGAAGCAATGACGAAGCCTAGTATTCACTACAGCTTCTCAGTAGGAGATATCTATTCTGTCTAGTCGAACTAATCGATTTAATGTAAATATAATAAATAATGTTTGTGTTTCTTCATGTTGTATTCATTTTTAATATAGACCAATATTATGCTCCAATGATATTTGCCACAGTATTTAGTAAGTGACATTTTAGTAATCAGTTCAGAAGTGTACGACTGTCATTATATCTCATACACACGCAAGCTAACCGCCGCGCCACAGCAGCCGCGATGCAGGCTCGGCGAACATGTTTGCGGCGACTGCGGCGACGTGCATCATAATTACCTATACCGTACACGTGCCAAATCACATTATAATCATGTATTTGTTATTATAACGAAACATTTTGTTACATTCGAACTTTTTTCCTAATTAAACTTAAAAAACATCTTATATAATCATTATTTATGTAATATTTACAACATTGATAATATCATTTAAAGTAATAATCTGTTACTTATAACAGTGTTACTATACCTTTTACTGATTTTGTTAAAAACTTGGGTTATATTTGACAGATATTTACCGTGGTCTGGACACATCAATGAAATCTGTAAAAGAGTATAACAATTCTTTCCATTCCCTAAATCGTCTTCAAATTTTTTCAAAGTTTACTGATCTTTACTGATCTTAAAGGTCTTTCTTACTCGGACTTTGCTATTGCCTATTATTGATTATGCCGATATTTGTTTTCTGGGTGCTACTGAAGATTTAGTCAATAAATTGGAACGATTGCAAAACCTATGCATCCATTACATTAACTTGCGTAAATATGATCACGTATCTTAATTCAGGGCACGACTTATGTGGTTTCCCATTCGTTTTCGTAGAAATCTTCACATTCTTTCTTCACTCTGTAATGTTCTTCATTCTTCCTCATCTTACTTAAAAGAGCGTTTTCAAAACTGTCGTCCTCCTAATAAACTCTGTCGATCTCACATTAGTACTTTCCTTCAAATTCCTCCTTACTCCTCTGAATTCTTATAAAAACCCTTTGCTGTTCAAGCGGTTAGACTGTGGAATGCTCTTCCTTCACACATTCAGAAAGCCAGTCCATTGCTTGTTTCAAGCATGCTGTCAAGGAGCACTATATGAAAGATGTACGTTAAACTGATCAAAAAATATTGAATAATGCGAAAATTTACTGCAATAACTAAGTAAACATGAAATAGTTAATTGATGGAGATTTAGCCATAATCTGCAATAATTATTATCTTACCCAACGTTTAAGAGCCCGCTTGTGCAAACTTTAGTGTGTTTGGTGACCTGGACCACGATATCTAAGAAGACAGAGAGATATTTAGATACATAGGTACAATTTCAACTCTTTATCCTAAAATCCATAAACGTGGAAAGGCGATTGGAAAAAATATCAATAAGAAAACGCAAATAAAGCCATGTTTTGCACAAAAATTCTATAGAATTTCAAGATTATTTTTACTGAAATGGATAGGTAATCATAATATTCCTAATCTCTTCAACCGGGTTTTTAAATGTTAATGTTAACGTGCTTGTCTTGCAAATTAAAGTCATGTACAAAGACAAATGATGAAACTTCGCGATAAAATATAGTCAAACTGAAAAAAAACAAGCTTATTGTTGCTGTTACAGGGTACGTGGAAAAGAAGAAATTCGTATGCGCATATTATTGTCACCGTATGATTGTAAACACTGTTAGTTTATAGACTATCTCGCGACATTGTCAACTGTCGATGAATTGTGAACTGTATCATATACTGCTTAAAGTATAACGTATTAATTTTCGATAGTTTATAATTTATCCATGTCAAATCTTCAAATACTGAGCTGGCATCATACCTGCATGCGACGAAACGCACCTTGTGCGCTGATTGGTTGAACGTCAATTTCACGGGTAATAAAATCGGACAGATTGTGAAGTCTGACGGTAAGTGCAGGTTCGCTCACAATTTGACGGTTTAACATGAACAGATTATAAACTATCGAAAATTAATACGTATCGACAGTTTACAATCTTGCGGGATAATAAACTAACGGTGTTCACAATCATATATAAAGGAGACAGAAGATTGTCTGGTTCATTCGTCACGAAATCTCTGGAAATATTGAACCTAAAGACGTCACAGGCAAGCGTGTTCCTTTTGCTGAGTAGAGATACGGATTTAGATACGGATACGGAGGCACGGATTTTCTGAAAATCGACACAAAGAGGGTGAAAAGGGGAAGGGCAAAGTATGAGTATGTATGAAGAAAAAAAATTTTTTTCTATTAACTTAAAATCTAGCACTTAAAACATTTTATACGGGGTCTGCGGTGTGGCGGGCGAGGGGTGCACTTTTTGTAAAATTCTACTCGCAAGAGGGGGGTTTTGAACGTTGTACGAAACATTTATAAATTTTTAAAGCGGGCCGCGCTGTGGCTTGCGGGTGTGCACATGGTTAGGTATGCAGTGTGCTGCTCGGAACGGGCAGACACGTGATGGCAGACGACATTGACGCAAGTATAAATTCCACGCAGACAAAGTCACCGGTAACAACTAGTATTGTATATAGACATCTGTATGTATTCTTGAATCAAGTTCTTGAAATTTATAAAATAGCTATTATTACCTACATACACACAAAATCCTCATTTGATATTCGACGCGAAGTGGTCTTTTACACGCTATCAATAGATTCAATCAATAACAAATAGGATATATAAAAATACACCTTCAAAGGATGAGAAGCGAGAGAGAAGTTATTAGACATATATTGTCTACTGCCCCATTCTAAACACATTAGATGCTGAAATTTGAAGTTTAAATTTGATTATCATTAGAAGTTTAAAAAGCATATTAGAAGTATAATTAAAAATTTGTGTATCGACTACCGATTGATTTTCAAAGAGAGAGATTACAAGGTGGTCACTATATCTGAAAATAATCTTTTCTAACCATACCAAAACTCTTCTATGCTAATTCCATGCTAATTTGGAAGAGACAGACAAATATACAATGTGCAAGCTACTCCACTGGACGTAAAAGCCAGCGAAATTTATTTATAAAATATTATAAGCCGGAGAGTACGCGACGCGGACATGTACTTTTGTTGTGACCATGTTTGTTAGTATTTCTATTTTGATCTATTATTACGGACTAACATCTGTTACTGTGAGACGTCTTGGCAGCTCTAACACAGTAGATGCGGGGTCGAACCGCTCCATTAGCTGTTACACACGTGTTACTATTTGCGGCGAAACCTTGTTACGTCGCGTCACTCAAACACCCACCGTCTAAAAGAAAAAGTATAACTATCAGATTTCAGCCGCACCTCGTGTCTCGATATCATAAAAATAAATATGACATTCGCTTAAATGTTTATATCGATATCAAAATAGCTTTTCGATAACTTGACAGAATTGTCGACTATAACTTTTTGTCAATTATATACTTTATACCTACTAATGCCAGGCTTTTTTTGTTACATAGGAGAAGCTTGCTGGGGCTGGAAACCAGACTGTGCGACTTTTACCCACCAAAATTTCTGCGAATTTCTTTTTCTTCATTTCTTCTCCTGAAAAACCTTCAGAAAACCCACAAAAGTTCGTAAATGAAAAAGCAGTGATAGCATACCAAATACTAAAAGCAAGATCAAAGAAAGGTTTAGGGTTTCGAAAGTTCAAAATTCCTGCGTTAAATGCTCAAGATTAGACCTAATTACTTGGCAACACCATAAAATGACTGAGACACCTTTGACTTTAGGTATGTAAGTAGATTAAGCCTTGAAGGAAATTGTTGCGGATGGTCTTCAGTACACACCAGAATATGAAAAATGATCCTTATCGCACACAAGCCGTAGGGTTACATCAAGCTGTTGACAGAAGTGTCCAATGCCGTTTGTGAAGAAAATGAATATAATAGTTTTGGTAAGAGCAAGACTATTATCGCGTTACAAGTTATCTTTTTTTAATACAAAGAAACCATTTAATGCTTAGTTGTTTAGTAAACGTTACAAGGAATGTACCATTTTCATTAACACTTACCTTACAACAGAATGACGACCTCTGTGGCGCAATGGCTTAGCGCGTCGGAAAGTAAACGGGGGTTGCGGGTTCGACTCCCGTCTAGAGTCTGGGTGTTTATGTATAATATGTATTTATTTATAGAAAGAAAAGTATATAAGTAGTATATCAGTTGTCTAGTACCCATAACACAAGCGCTGTGCTGCTTACTTTGGGACTAGATGGCGCTGTGTGAAATGTCTGAGTGTATATTATTATTATTATTATTATTAACAACACACACTTGCCTCATTTTTTAAATATTATGGAGTATCATACGTTTACTAACTATATATTTAACTGAAATTTATAATAGTTTATTTACTTCCGATAAAAAAAACGTTAGTCCGATTTTAAAAAGTAAGTTGTTAAAAATACTAAAAATGCTATCTTACAAATGCTATAGAGTTTATGAATGTATGAGTAGTATAACAGTTGAATAAAATTTAATTTATTTTTGGGAATATTATGCTAAATGTCATCAAAAGAAGATAATATTTTGTAAGTTTTAACAACTCATTTGAAGGCAACTTTTCTTCGCTATTCCAATATAAAAAATATTTCAAACAGCAAAAGGCAGACAGATTTCAAACTTATTTATTTGCATAGATAAAATCGTTTATGTTACTGTAACTCTGAAGAATGATATCACTTGATTTCATTACTTATATTTTTTTTTATTATGAACAGGGAAAAATGCAAGGCAGTGAACCGACGAGTTCGGCACTATTACTTATCAGCAATACTCAATCTTTCGCTGTGAAAATACTTAGGGTACGTATGTACACATACACATACACAAAGTTACGCCATGTCCCATTCGAAGTGGACAGAGCATTAAGGTGCCACAAAATAACACCTTAACGACTTTTTTAGAAACAGGTAATAAGTAGGTCTTTTAAATAGCTACTAATGTATTGAATGCCTTTGATTCTATTTGAATTCAAATCTAACCCTGGGAATTTCTCTGTTTTTTATTAGTACTAACTACTACACCATAGAGATTACTTAACTGGAAAATGATCCGAGTAGACAAGATATAAGTAACGAAAACATTACAAGGACACAATATTATTAATGTCTAATAGGTATGTACCATATATGTCCATGTCCGTGTAACGGTTTGAGTATAACTGATACTACGATATAGATCAGAATTCCAGATGTCTTATTACAATTATTAATTATTGTGAAGTCAGGCGGATACAACCTACACATAGCAGGAACTAAGAAGAATTGAAAACCGATATATTATCGAGATAGATCCTCTTTTAATCTCCTTGTTTAAACGAAAAAAGTACTTACAATATGTTTCATTTAAGTTAGTAAATGTTATTTATTTCTCAAAAGTATATATCGAAACCTATATTCAAGCTATATAATGTAACGCTACACCTCTGAATATATACCATATGTATGTACACAAACATGGATTCGCTTTATAACTAAATTATACTTCAATACTTTACAGTCTACCGAACAAAGTAATTAAGCTGTTTCAAGTTTCAACTCTCTGTTACGTTATGTATTTACCTATTAGAGAGTTAATACACAATATTACCGAAATTGAAAGACCTAGTTAGGAGTAATTACCAGAAAATTATTAAAACATACGTTTTGCAGAAACTTAGTATACGTTTTTGTACGGTGAACATTATGTTACGATCTCCACTGAAAGAAAAAGCGAGGTTTTCAAGATTCCAATTATTTATGTGTAATACTTATGTCGCAGTAAAATAACAAAAATATAAATAAATTTTTGCTTTTTGACTAAAAAAACTTTTAAATCTAAATTATGAAAACGTGCGGGGGAGGCTGAAAAGTTCTCGGGTACGTGTAGCGCTAGTCGAGTATACATATCTATATCAGTATATGAAGTTTCCAGGAATTGGATTCATAACGGTCTGAGTAATTGAATAAGAAACAGATGACTGCGTCAAGATTGCACTGTTCTGTGACCAAATTTCTGACGAAAACTAATAAAAGACTGTAGAATATGTTTCAAGAGATGCGTCTATGATTTAAGTAAAATTTGCGCCCTCATGTTCTATGGTGAAATGCTAAAATCAGCTAATCCGACAGGACCGAGCCTCGATCGAAGACAACCCTCGTTAAGGTTGCTCGTCTATGACAGTCACTGATGGAAATATTAAAATGCCGAAAAACTTGTTCTGGAAGATCTAAAAATGAAGATGTGGCAGAAAGCTGAGACGTTGATAATCAGTAAGAAGGGAGATGGAGATGCATACATATTTACACACGGGAGAGTGAGCGCGCTTTGTACTTACGCCGCTCGTCGTGCAGCGGGAAGAGAATGGAGTTTTTGAGTTTTTGCAAAAACGAGACAAGATTTGTTCTCATATTGTAAAGACTAATGTGGACATGGCCTCGACGACATGACCTAAAATCCGAACATGAGTCGATAAAATGGGTTCAAAATATTGAAAAGCCATCAAAGAAATTCAAAGTCCAAAACTCCAAACTATTCGCCATGTTTTTTTTAGGGATTGCGAAAGAATTCTTATAATCGGTTACCTTTGTAAGGGGTATACGACGATTAGATGCTAATATGCTAATCGTTACAACCAGGTGCGACAAGCCATTTAAGAAAAGAAACGGGTTTCAAAGAAATTAACCATCCATCCTACAGTTCGTACCTGGTTCCTAGCAACTACTTTCTATTCAGTAACCTGAAAACAAATTTGATTTGAGGACAAAAAAGATATATGAAGGTAGTGGTGGATAAACATTTTGAAGGAAAAAAAGAAGAATGATTTTTAATCGTATCAAAGCTCTAAAGAAAATGCGAGAAGCGTATTTAGATACAAGAGATTATGTATGATGAAATAAAGTTGCTTAACTCTTTTTTTTTTAAACACCTCAGTCCGAGAACTTTTCAACCCCCTATCGTAGATATTATATTCCTAGGGACTTAGTACTGAATTTTGTTTAGTCTTCAAACATTAAACCTAATTTAATTACTATTTCATTGTATTTAATACCAAGAATTTATCAATTTTTATAATTGTGTTAAACCATACGGTACATAGTCCCATAGCTTTTTTTTCATTTATGTAAATACAGCTCATACAGATACTCTAATAAAATATAAAGTGCATAATAAATTACTATATGTAATTTATTAGGCTATATGTAATGTACTATATGTAATTATTATTTATAAAGTGCATAATACATTACTATATGTAATTTATTAGGCACTACTAGTAAAGTAGCAACCAATTTAAACAATACATCACTGCCATTGTATTGTACTAGTATCATTTGTGTAGTTGTGTGTTTATACTACTATATGCGTGAGTGCGTGTGTTGATATTGTAATGTACTAGATATACCTATTAATAATATGCATACTGTTTTTATTTTTCGTGTGAGGATACTGTGGTTACAGACTGAATGCCTGTTACTTTTATTTTTCTTAGTGGTCTTCGCGACAAGCAGTTATGACACAAATAAATTAATCTACCTATTATGAATGTATCGACAACGCAGTATATTCCAGTACATATTATCGTCTTCTAATTGTATTTAGTATAATGTCTCCATATAACGTTTATTACAGCAAAAAAAATCTTACATCAATACTTTTGTTATTTGTTGTTAAGTTTCATCGAAAGGCACTGAATTTTGTTATGTAAATATAAATCTGGACTGGAAAATAAGTTTTACGTTGAGCCCCTTTACTTTGTAGCATCGGTCGGCCACCTGTGGCGAATGAACGAACAGTAAAAGGGGGAGGCGACGAAATAATTTTATATGCGCAGAACTCGACACTTTATGAATAGTAATCAAACTGCCATCCTCCCTTCATTTATCCTGCGAGCGACCAACAATGAAATGTAGATGAGGACTTTTTGATAAGCCCTTAGTATAATTTGTACCTACTTTTACTTTGTAATCGTAGAATAGCCGTGGTCCAAAATATGCCTTAAAATATATCGTAATTTAAATTACAAAACAAAACTTTTAAATGCTTTGTTAGTTCGTAAAATTGCTTTAGTATACATCACAGACATTATGCTATGTGTGTTATTTTATATTTAAATAAAATCTTCTTTAAACAAATATTCCTTTCTGGAATTTATTGCCATTTAAAAAACTAATTAATATTATTACCCAAGTGTATGATAACCCGATGAAAGTCTCATAATATATTAGAAACTTTATTAGATAAAATGTCCTTCATGTCTTCAGGCAAAACTCCACAATTCGTCTCCATGAATTTATTACAATGGCAGACAACAGTCCTTAATAATAAATATTCACTCTCGTATTTTTTGTGAAGTACTGTGGTAAAGTATATTAAAGTTAATCAAATATTATTACATTCAGTGAAATTATGAAAATAAAATAAAAATTCCATATTCCCGAATTTGTTGACATGTTCACAGCACATCATGTTGGTTTTATCTTAGGCTTCATCACATTACCTTGAATAGGTCTACGTAATTGCATACGTTATACTATATGCCATTAAATTCTTCGCTCCTAATTACATTCTTCAATTACATGACCACAATTTTTTTTTCAATAAATATTCTGAAAACTACAAACGAACACGTAAATGTGAACCATTTTTGTTTCTTTATCATCGAATCCGACGGTCCCAATGTTCAATAATGAGATGATACTTTGATAGCTATAATATCGAGATATTTTAATATTCGAAAAACTTTTCACATTGTAGTGCACCCATCTCCAGTTGATTCACTCATACCATTGTTACTTCACAGCTTGTGTGAGGTTTGGTTTTCTTGAACGACACTTTTATAAGGTAATTTAATTCTGAATGACACCTCACGTCACATCCTGTTCCATGAATCTTTCAACTACGAATTATATACATACAAGCATACATACATATCTCCACGCTTAATCCCTAACGGGGTAGTCAGAGAGAACGGAGCGCCATGCTTCGCGGTCCATACATACTTCTTTCACCTCTTCGAATCTCATCATTCTCCACCCGCATTTTCGCCTAAGAATGCGGGTGCTTTCGACATTTCCTTCAGCTAACACTCTGGCTATTTGATCTTCGTAAGTCAGCCTTGGTCTTCCTTGAATTCTGCTACAACTCATTTTCACTCTATAGATTTTCTTCGTTACTCGTTCATTACTAATTCTTTCCATGTGCCCGAACCGTTAAAGTATTAATTTCTTCATTTTTACAATAACACTGTCGTGCAATCCTGTCATTCTGCGTATCTCTTAGTTGCTTATTCTGTCCACAAGGGTGACACCGCACATGTTTCTAAGAAAACTACGAATTAATACGGTAATAATTATTACCTTTTAATAAAACCTTTACTACGAAATATTTGTGATTTTTCTTGTTTTTAATGATAGGTACAATAACAATAAACAAAATATTATTGTCGAAAATACCAACGATGAGTTATAAATAATATACTACATAATGAGTAGATCATTGACAAAAACATTGAAAACTTTATTATATCTAAACTTGCACTAGATTTACTATTGTACAATGATTACGATGATTCACAATTCAAAATAGACAAAAACTTTATAGACCAGTTTTATAAAACAGTTCATCTACAGTTATTGAAGCAGGCAACCTTTTTCGTTCCTTTTAGCATAATGCTACGGGACTCAAAGCCGCGTAAGCGTATTGAACAACTACATTCTTTAACTTCTTAACCAAATTCTTCTAGTGCGGGCCCGTGTCGAGGGAATAACCTTTTTGTCACGCAAAGTAGTCTGTGCCCGAAAAGATAGATTTTCAGCCTCTGACGAAATAAAACCCTGAAGGTACCTGTAACCAAAATACGTAGGTACTCCGAATAAAAGTTTCTGTAGCTATTTCGCCAGCCAATATACTCGCTTTTTGCATTGTTGTTTTTCTTTTCTTTTATAAGGTTTTATGTAGGTAAATATTATTTTACCGTATATATATGACTATACGTCTACTTTTATTTTATTATTCAGAATATTTTCATAAACCTGTTGAAGTTATTACACATTTCTATGATAACAACCACTGCGGAAAATATATCTTTAAGGAAAGACATAAGTAGTGCGTATTAAGTGTTTTAGGTGATTTTTAAAATCACAGCTCTCCATATATGTATGTTTTTCAGAACGCTTTTGTTATATATTACGTACTTAGCTTATTAGCTAAAATCATTATTGTTCAGTACTAATAACATTATTTTAAAAATCGATTACTCAAATATAATAGCCCATACAGATGTCACTGCACAAGCCAGGTACATTAATTTATTTTGCGCCTCTAATTGAACAGTTCACTATCTAAAGGTGGCACTTCACATGGCTATTTGTATTTGCGTATTCGACATATTTGGCAAACAATTACCACGTGTGGACAGTATATTTGACAAAGTGTTGGCCTTATTTGCCTATTTGACAAATATGGCCAATACCAAATACACGTTACCGTGCGCTTGTCGGTTTCTCGACGCACATCAAAGGGGCCAAATAGGCAAATACGCAAATAAACCGTCTACACAATGGCCATATTCAGAAGCGCATGCGCAGGGGGTGTTAACTTTGTATGGAGCTATTGCAGACTTTATATGGAAACAAAATGAAAGTGACAAGAGATGTAGAAAGAAAGAAGATAGAAAATACCAGGGATATCATTACAAAATATAATTTATTGATATTATTTATCAATGTACTGATATCGATTATTGATACTGAAATTTCATTTGTTTCGTTAATTTATTATAATTATTTGAGTACCACATATAAAAATGACAATAATAAAATATTTTACTTCATTGAACAAAGATATTTATAAATAATTTGTACAAAAATATCACATTTTGTTATCGATATTAATAATCGAAAAACTACTAATTGAATTCAATAATATAGCAACACTGATTGATGAAATGTCAAAAACTTTACAAATCGAAAAAATTTCTTCATAACCGTCGATTATTTTTTCTATTTGTTTTTAGCTTTTCTGTGTTTCGCACGATCTATTCTCCCCCTGATCGCTTGAGGAAACTCGAATCGGTGTGGTTGAGACTTGTGGATCAAGACAGTGACTTTTAAAAGGACAGGAAAAGTAGACTTTTGTTCTCCATAATAAATAATTAGAAATTGTTATTATATCCACGTGAAAACTATTCGTTCTTCTAGGATGTTGACTTGGATGGAAACGTAGGATGAGGAGATATAATTAAAAGACGTGCTTTCGCTAACTCGTGAATTTCTCAACTGACTTATTTTCTGACATTCAAAAATACCATGTTATTATGAAAGTAGCAACGCTTTCAAAAAAACAGTGTTGCCATTTGTTAACGATTATGATTAGAACGATTAATCGAGAATATTGATTCACGAATTAACACACGTTTAATTGTAATCAGAACTCGTGATTTAAAATAAAAAAAAATATCACTAGATCTGTTTGTTTTATTAACTTTCCAAATTCCATTACCTTGTTATCCGCTGAACTAAAAAAAAATAAGCGAAAACTATAGTTTTCGCTAATTTTAATTTAGTTTAGTCATCTAAGAAAATACGCTCAGAGTACTATTTAAATCCCCGTCATTTTAGTTTATGGAAGCATTACCAGATGGCGCATAGTCTACACTTTTTTGTACGGAGTTGTAGTTCTTCTCCTTGGAGTATATGTGTTCTGTGCGCATGCGCCGTGGATCTGTATGGACGTGCAGTATTTTGTGTCTGTGTTGTGAGCGCGAACTGGAACAATTATTGAAAATGTTAATTTTTATGCATAGTCAGCATTCACCAGCGCCTTGCTCTCCATGATCTATTCACTACTTTGTATTTTCTCACGCACTGCATGTAATAGTTACATGCATTTCAATAATAAAATCAAGTTGAAACACGTCCATAGTTTTGATGAACACATTTCCTTCTGCTGCCAAATGTTTGTGTTTGTTATTTGGCTGCCATGTATGGATGGTCGTATTTGCCTACATTTGCATGTTTGCGAGTACGTCATATATTTTTCCAAATACAACAAACACCCAATAGCGAACACAAATAGCCATGTGAAGTGCCACCATAAGAAAGTACATACCTCTATTTGTTCACGTAATTGTTACTATAGGGAAAAAATATAAATAAGGTTTAACGATGCGTAATTAATTTACGACGTTCAAGACCATGTGAAAAGTGTTATCGCAGTGCTATTTCTACCAATTACATATTAAAATTTAATGATCGAATATGACTGAGTCGTGATCAATCTTTTGTATAAGGTAATTGATTGATAGTATGTTCATAATTCTTAACAAAAGCTACAAAAAGTGCTTTTTTGAAAGACTTATTAATTCGAAAATTATAAGCTTTTTTTATGAAATGTCTTACTTTTTAACTAAGTAAAATGGAACGTAATTTTGAACACCAAACATCAAGTAGTAACGTCAATTCATCGCTCAGTCGTTCACAACTACGCACTTTTTAGCGGAGAAAACACAGGAAAATTAAAAGCACTGAAAACTATAAAATAACTATCTTTTACTAATCAAAACTAAAGTACAATAAAAATAACTTTATAAGTACGATGCACATACCTATATAATTAATTTTGACAGTTACTGAAGTCGGTTCCAAATCAATGTGCACACAACAGAAGTTTATTAGTTTGGTTGACTTGGCACCGACTTCAGTAACTGACAAATTTAATTATAGGTATAGGTACGTTTATCGTACTAACAAAGTTATTTTAATTGTACTTGAATTATGATTTGTAAAGGATAATTATTTTGTACTTTTCGGTATTTTTTTTTGAAGGCGGTTTAATTTTTTTTTAATTGTTTTATTTCTCCCTTTTGAGTGATCTTGACCTAAATAAATATCTAGGGCAAGCCTGCAACTAAATTCTTTCTAATTCTGGAGCGCAACGATATACAAGAGAATCATCAATATAAATAAAGGTTATAACCAGATCGCGTTATTTGGAGTATCTTCGAAGTCCAAGCTCCAATACCGGTGAAAATTAAATGTGACCACCTCTGAAGTATGACCTACCAAACAAAAAAAAAGAATTGGCTCAGTAATCGGGTAACAAATATACAAAAAAAACATACAGGCGAATAGAAAATCTCCTGTTTTGAAGTCGGTTAAAAAAGAAGATAAAAGTTTTAATAGAGCAGGTTGTGAAACCTTCCTAATGCTGATGGCAAAACGGTGAAGTACTTGTATGTTTCGCGGAAAACACTCACATTGGGAACGAAATATGCAGTGACGTCATTATTTTTTTAAATACAAAAATTTCATTTTACGTAGAAAAAACTTCAAACAGTATTGTAAAACAATGTAGGAAAGATATAACAATTTACAATTTAACAACTTGTTAGGCTGTTCACTTCAAAGAAAAAAAATATGTGTTTATTATTTCCTCTTTTACATACAACATATTGGTTATTGATGCATACTCGTATTCCATAATCAATTTCACAGCCGTATATTGAACTAAAGTGTATACAATAAAGTATATATACATATAAGTATCTACTCAAAGATTACTCGTTTAAAGTTGTTTCATATTTATTAAATCATACGTAGATCAGAACAACATAATGTTACGAGCTGAGGGTAATAAGATGCCGGTTAAGGGTGCAAAGAGTTTATTTTCCTCCGTACAAGCAGATGTCAAGAACACCTGAACTTAATTACGGCGGTTCCTAATCTTCGTAGTCGCCCTCAAAGTAGGTACTCGCGAAGGTACACACTTCACTCAATAACAACGTTCCCGAATTGCAGTTCTTCTATCCAAGGTCGTCGCAGTAGTCGTCGTAGTAGTCTATATAATTCGCCTTGATGTCGCCTCGATATGTCGCTTCGAACGATAGTTGAGAAACACTGACTAGGCGGCGGACACGGAGCTTTATTTATAGTCGGATAAAACGAGGGTGGAACTTTCTAGTTATTTACGCTCGCTAACAGTAATTCGACATTGTTCTCGACGCCGCCTGTTTGCATGAGTCATAGGTACATGACACGTCATCGCTCTGGAATATTCGAGGTACAACTTTGTTCTTCTTTCTTAATTTGACTTATACCATTCGATAGTAGACCTTAAACCTATCAATGCCTTTTTAGGTCATAATTCTGCAAAGCCTAGGTCTCGAGATATAAGCACTAAAAGTTACGTTTTTAGTTCCACTAAAAATCGACCTTATTCCTTACGCATAAGGTCCAACCGTAACAATAAAATAAAAATATTAACATTAGGATAATATTATGTATGTACTTTTTTGTTATACAAAAATTAAACAAAAATCAATGCATTTTATTAATATCTCATGAGTTGATGTTATTGCTTGTAGAGAGTAGGAAAGAGTATTCAGTGCGATAATCCAATTTTAAAAAAAAATGTTGATATTTTATTATCGCTTGGAACTGTATTCTCTGATTAAACTGTTAAGGATATAGCGTGACTACATATACCTGTATGTAAGTATATATATATATATAACATAAATAGGAGTGAATCCAGATATAGATTATATTTCCTATATTCTTCTTCAAACACTTTTTTCTTCACAAGGTGTAACTTCTAACTGCATCAGAGCGAAATTAAAAACTGATTCAGAAAAACGCTGGATCGCACTAAAAGCTACGTCTACGACAGACGTCAATCAGGACTGTCGGAACGAACGTTGGACATCTGTTAGGTTTCTTGTTATCGCGACCCTCATCTTTGGAGAAATTACTTCCTCCATCCACGTCGCTGCCAGCCTGACACGCCCTCCACTATTCCCGATAATTTCTTCGGCAAAGCCCACATACCCCTATTTTATTTTTCACGACCAATCACTTCAGTTTCTTATAATAGATAAAATTCATAAAGTTACATACACATATGTACGGACCAGTTTAAAAGTATCAGCAGTTATTTTATTATTGAAATCAATGAATAATATACTTCTTGTTTTCAGTCTACGTTCCAGTTACAAATTAAGTTTTAACTTTTTTGTCTCAAACATAAATTTGAAGGAATGTGAAATCGGAAACATTCTAGTATCACGCAGTTGAAAAATGTAGCTCATTAAGGAATGTTTAGCCAAGCTAATTTAACTAAAGGCCGTAGGTGGCTCAAGGGAAATCACGAGTTCTCTACTCATAAAACTTTTTGGCGGAGTTTTAAGCAAACATCTAAGTACCTGTTGCATAAAAATATATTTTTCATGTAAATCAAGAAATACAGCTTTCAAGCTATATTTCTTTAAAGTGATATTACCTACTTAGCTCTTAATGTCATATAAACACGCATGAGTACCTAACGCATAACGAAATCAAGGTATGTATATGTACATTGTTTAAACATACCAAAAGTGAAAGAAATATTCTTGAGTGAAATATTCTTTCAATAAAACTCTTCTAAATTCTTTTATCTTTTTCGAAACTGGAAATCTAAATATATTCTCTTATATATCTTATTATAGAATAATAAGATAGCGGAAAAAACTGGGTCTAACTAGAACTCGTAACGTAGAAATGAACTTGATTTATAAATATTGTTTATTATTTCTGTCAGAGCTTCAATTAACTTCGTATAATAAAAAATGTATGCTTGATGCAGAGCAAAGGTAAATGGGTTAGGTATTTGAATGAATGGGACCTGTATTTCCCGGTAATTGGAGCTGTCGTGTGGATAAATGTCCCGTCCAACGTGTGCCAGATAGTGCAGGTAACTGGTCATTTAGCCCTCAAGATATTCTAATTTTACAAATATTTATTTAGACTTCATTGTACAAAAAAATGTGCAAATGGCGGACATAATGCCAAGTGGCATTTTCTACCAGTCAACCATAAAGCTAAACAGAGAAAATATTGGTAGTGCATATAATCAAAAATACATACATATATATCTTCACGCTGTATCCCTAACGTGGTAGTCAGCGAGGACGAAATATGAATATAATATAATATAAAGATGAAATAATAAAAAATGAGAACACTAAAACCAAAAATTATATTATTATAATAAAAGTAATGAGAACAATATAAAACGTAAATATAAAAACCCTAAAAAATATACCCACATGTACATGTACATACTTACATACATAAAATATATGTACCTACATATTCAATATTCATATATGCATACAACATTAACCATACAATTAAATAATTACATATCTTACACATGTTAAATTTTTTTATTAAATAATAGGGTAGAGATGTAATCCGTACTTACAATAATGTTAGGTATAACCTGTGGTAAGAACATAAGAACAATGAACTATAATTATTTATTCATTATTCTGAAATGCTGAAGAAATGCTCACGCTTACAAGGATTTTTTTAAACTTAAGCTTTTTAGAACATCTCCGGATGATCACTTGAAAGACGTACCGCTGTGACCACAAAGGAATCAGACATAAAACCAGAATGATGAGAAGGAGTCCGAAGAAGAAAAGTGTAGTACAGTACAATGAAATTGAAACTTATCTTGCAAGTAAGGGAATAGGGATCATAAAGTATTGAGAAGAGTGAACACTGAATTCTAATGGAATTGTTAAAATAATCGATTTACACATGATTGTTGGGGTTCAAACTGTGTAGTTACTATATTTGCTCTCCATAAAATCGTATGTACATACCTAACCTCAATGTCAATTAACTTTTTTGCGTACAGTTACAGATTACATACACGCATACATATAAGTATTAATTAACTCATTTACATCTGAAAGAGTTGTACCTTTTTTTCGGTAACACAAGAGAAACCTGAACACAAGTATACTGCTCCATGGGGGTGAGACTGGATTATATGAGGCTTTTACCGACAAAAACTGCTTCAGTGGTCATCCTCTTATTACTTACGAAACGCGCTGTGCCGAAGCACTTGACAGGGAAGCAGTGACAGAGCTCTTCCTGCAGTACCATGACAGCGCGGACCACATGTGCTGTCGCACTCAGGGTGCATGGATGTACAACCGCAGCCTTCACTCCGATCGGCCATGAATCCGAAGGGTCCTTGATTATCTTTTACGACAAGCGGGGAAAACCGTAGCTTTTATTCCCTGATCAGGTCTACAGGGCTGGAAAGTGTTGTACCTAGTACTAATCAGCTTCGTGTTGTAGGTTACTAGTTTATAAATCAAGTCCCCTTATGCAAATAGATTTTACTTTTAACATTATAAGGGTTTTTTTTTTCAAAGTATATCAAAAATCGTTTTTTAAGTGATACATCCATGATACATCACTGAATTGTAAACCAAACCAAACCTTAAACTTTCGAAGTTCCCCACACACGATACGTATTATCTTAGTTATTTAGCACTGAAGTACGCGCCTCAAACAAAGCAAAGCGTAACTTAATATAAAGCATGTTGGGATGTCCACGAACTTAGGGGGCAAGTTTCAAAGACGATCCCTCGAGTCTCCTTTATGCAAATCTCGGGTAATTTCTTTGGTGGGCGTCGCCAGGCCCCTTTGCCAAGATTGCGTTGACTCGTCAACCGTACATCACATCTTATTTCATATACTTATTACTGAAGCACTTGACGTAAAAGGCCAATAAATATTTCAAAGGTACATTCAACATTCACTGAAATTATCACTATTATTATTTTTTTGTGAAGTATTGACGTGCGCTTCATTTATGAATCATTAACAAACAAACACAATGATTGATGACAGTCGCTTATTTGATTCAAAAAATAACACGAGTTAAATTGATTAAATCGAACTCACCGACTAGCTGTCGAACGAGTGCTCTAATTATATATAGGTATAGTATGAATAGATAAAGAACACAAATTTACAATAACAAAAGTTTATATTTAGTTTCATTTGAACTCACAAAACGGAAATTGCGACAAGCGAATGCGAAAAGTTTCAAATGCAGAGAAGTGAGAGACCTACACTGAAAACATCATTATACCATACCAAAAGTTATGTACGTATATGTACATATGTACGTAAAGTTTAATTCGAATTCCTTTTAATTTATCTAATTTAAAATAAATGTTAACGCTTGTTTCGAGTCCATTAATAATGCGCTTTTTGATCAATAAACGATCTCCGGTTTCATTCTGTTGTGTAAATAAGTAATAACATAATGACGCCCTATAAAATGCTTCTCTGTTTTACATTTTAAATTCATTTCCTATCTTGGACTATTTCATCAAAATAACCATACATATTTTTATAATAGAATATTAACAGTTGTGGTGGTGGACTCTATACCTACTTTTTCTTTTTAAGCTACATATACCTGCTTACTATGTAAATAATCCGGTATTTCATAATTTACTTAAAACTACAACAAATAAATGATAATTTTACTTAAATTCTTCAATTAGTATTTTTCTGTCTCTAATATTTTATTGCGTTAGGTAACGTAAATAATTTTTGGTGTAATAAAAAATAATGTATACTTATTTATGAAGACCATTTATGGATAATTGTGCAGATGGCATGTTGCGGAATATATGGAATCTGGAGAAAAAAGTTAATTTCCAATAATTTTAATTATATTCCAAGTAGTCCGGAAATTGTTAGTGCCAAAGTCATAAGCGGTTTTCTGTTATCAGAATAAATTAGCTAACTTACTATTACATAGCTACGTTATTCATTATTTATATATTATGTCCATACATACACAAATACATACATATCCTCACGCTACGTCTCTAATAGTTTAGTCAGAAAGGACGGAGCGCCAAGCTTCGCAGTCCTTACATACTTCTTTCGCTTCCTTCAATCTCATAATTCTCCTAACACATTTTCGCCTAGGTATGCGATTAAATTATGTCTACCTATTATTTTAGGAATTTTATTTAAGTATAGTTAAACGATTCGTTGGAAAACAAAAATAGATAAGGTACGAAATAGCTATTTTTAGGGTTCTTTATCCAAAATGGCAAAATATGCCTCTGTCTGTTTGTTTGTCTATACGTCTGCTTCTCTGTCGCCGACGATTTATTCTGTCATCTTTTCACTTACTGAACTGAAATTTGGCACAAAGAGACGAATTAGTAAGCTGAAATCAGAACAGAGAAACAAAAAGTCGGTCAAGTGTGAGTTCAACTCGCGCACAAAGGCGGAACCCTTTGTGCGCTTTATAAATATCGTACGGAACGTACAATATTTATAAAACGGTAACTTTTCTAAACTTGAATGTTATGGAACATTGTATTACATAAATTGTTAAACTAACCTGTACAATATATATGTCGGAAAAGATCCCGGGCAATTCGTGCTATTGCGACTCATCTATGAGAAATAAGTACCTAATCTTACAAGAGGCGAACTCCTCTATAAAATACCACGTTAAGACAAAGTAAATGTGCAAACGACAGAAAACTCTTTGTAATAATTAATACCTAGGTAATTGGAAATTTAATAATGGTAAACGATCCATCGGAGAAATGCTATCGACCAGCCGCCGTAGTCCAATAGACTGTCAGCGCCGGCCCCGACATTCCGTTAGTGCGTTATCTCTTCCAAACCGGAAGTCGCGCTTTGCCTTAGTATAGTCGAATAAGTGCCTTTTATTATTTCCACCTACATATATATCAATTTTTGTCCGACTTTCAAAATCAGCGCAGAAAGATATCTAAGTACCTAGTTCTTATATCTACATATATTTTTCTCTTCCAGATCTGCATAGAGGCACAGGCTAATCAATGTAAACAAGTTGTCGCTTAACAAAAAATAAAATACCAAATATAATACGAAAAACCTTCGCTAATGATGGCCACGTAACACTACTTCGATAAATAACTCGATGCGCGCATTTTCAAAACTATTTATCATTCGAAAGCATAATTTCCATGTAGATTTATATCGAGAAAATATAAACTGTAATTGAATTAAGAGACTTGACAAATTTTATTACATGGACGAAGGATAAATAACGTTTTTAATAAGAGATATCATAGTTAATGAGGCATGCGTTCGTATCTGGCCATCAATAAGAGATCATTCATATTTCATTGGCCATTCAATCACACGTCAATGAGTAAGTGATAACGCTGGAGGCGGGCGTTGATCCTTGACGTTACGTTCAGTATTGCAATAGATAACCAATCTGCCAATATACCTACGTACATCGTTAATGAAAATATGTATTGTTAGTAACTGCATGATCAGTTTTGATTCTGATAATAATCATCGTAGAATAGAAATACATTATAAAAACAAATGTAATTATAAGGTAAGTATATCTCCAGTATTATAAAAACCAAAAAGCTAATACGTTATAGACATTTCTGAAAATATTTTCGAATAGGGTTTTTAGGTTTCTCGGATATAATACAAACATTTTGTGGGTTTTGTTTGTTTTGATTATTATCTATTATTATTATTATTATTGTTAGTTCATTCGAGCTTTACTGAAAAATTACTGAATGGATTTCAATGCGGATTTCACTGTTTGAAAAACACAGTATTCAAGTATGTAATCCATACTTAATCCATATCCATACTAGTCCATACTATCCATACTTCCATACTTAATATTATAAATGCGAAAGTCTCTCTGTCTGTCTGTCTGTCTGTTCCATTTTCACGGCTAAATCGCCGGACAGATTTTGATAAAATTTGGCATGGAGATAGTTTGACACCAGGGGGTGAACATAGGCTACTTTATTTTTCAAAAATCTACCCCCAAACGGGTGAAAAGGGGGATGAAACTTTGTATGGGAAATGTTTAACCGCTGAGCCGATTAAGATGTAATTTGTTACAGAGATACACCTTTTCCATTAAAAAAACATAGTTTTCTTTTTTATTAAAAATCTACCCCTAAAGGGGTGAAAAAGGGGATGAAATTTTATAGGGGAACTTTATAATGCTAAACCCTAACAATATGGGTATCAAATGAAATAGAATACGCAGGGGAAGGTAGATACATATGTGACGTCACAAATCCAATATGGCGAATGTTATGATATTCATTTTCAAATCCAAGATGGCGATTATTACTTTTTTTGGATAAATCGATACGGGTATCAAATTCTAGGTTTCTCGGAGTGCTGATTACGAAAATTATGTTTGTTTTCGAATCCAAGATGGCGATTATTATTTTTTTGGATAAATCGACATAGGTATCATATTCGAGGTTTCTCGGGGTGCTAATTACGAAAATGATGTTCATTTTCAAATCCAAGATAGCGAATGTTACTTTTTTTTGGATAAATTGATATGGGTATCAAATTCTAGGTTTTTCGGGTACTGATTACGAAAATGACTTTCATTTTCAAATCCAAGATGGCGAATATTACTTTTTTGGATAAATCGATATAGGTGTCAAATTCTAAGTATGTCGGGGTGCCGATTACGAAAATGATGTTCATTTTGTAATCCAAGATGGCGAATATTACTTTTTATGGATAAATCGATATGGGTGTCATATCCTAGGATTCTCGGAGTGCTAATTACGAAAATGACGTTCATTTTCAAATCCAAGATGGCGAAAATGACTTTTTTGGATAAATCGATATGGGTGTCACATTATAGGTTTCTCGGGGTGTTGATTACGAAAATTATGTTTATTTTCGAATCCAAGATGGTAATTATTATTTTTTTGGATAAATCGACATAGGTATCATATTCTAGGTTTCTCGGGGTGCTAATTACGAAAACGATGTTCATTTTCAAATCCAAGATGGCGAATATTACTTTTTTTGGATAAATCGATATGGGTATCAAATTCTAGGTTTTTCGGGGTGCTGATTACGAAAATGACTTTTATTTTCAAATCCAAGATGGTGAATATTACTTTTTTGGATAAATCAATATGGCTGTCAAATTCTAAGTACCTCGGGGTGCTGATTACGAAAATGACGTTCATTTCATAATCCAAGATGGCAAATATTATTTTTTTTGATAGATTTACATGGGTGTCATGTTCTAGGTTTCTCGGAGTATTGTTCAATACCAACAATATGGGTGTCAAATGAAGTGGAATACGCAGAGGAAGGTTTTTATATATGTGACGTTATCATAAATCCAATATGGCGGATGTTCCATAATAGGAAATAACTTTTTCGTTCAACACCAACAATATGGGTATCAAATGAAATGGAATACACAGGGGAAGGTTCCCGGACATGTGACGTCATCATAAGTCCAATATGGTGGATGTTCCATAATAGGAAATAAGTTTTTCGTTCAAAACTAACAATATGGGTATCGAATGAAATGGAATACGCAGGTTTTTGTATATGTGACGTCATCATAAATCTAATATGGCAGATGTTCCATTATAGAGAATAACTTTTTTTTAACACGAACAATATGAGTACCTCGGGTAACCTCAGTAACCTAAAGAGGTCAAAGAACATTTTTCCACGCAAACGAAGTCGCGGGTACAGCTAGTATAATATAAATTGAAGTAATGATAGGGGTATGTAGTCTATTGAACGTTAGGCTTAACGTAAGGCTATTTAACGTTGTATAAGACATGATATCAGGGTATTATTGATTTCTTTCATAATCGAAATATAATAAAACTTCTTTTTGTTAGACGCAAATTAAGAAAAAGCAACACGTTTTATACATGCATAGTATGGTATTTACATAGTGTAATAAAATATGGTTAATAAATCTATGACAAATATAAATTATGAATAAAAAATTGAAAATTGAAATAACCCTCGACTCAAAAAGAACTAAAAAGTAAGGTCGTCCTTATCAGAGCATAGCGCCCTCACAGTTCCGCTGTGCCGACTTATAACTTTACTTACTCGACACTTTTGAGTAACAAAGGTGTCGATCATTGTAGCGTTTAAGTTTTAGTCTGTACCTAACCTTCGTTTAATACACTCGCTTTCTAATTGTAGTTAATTCTTTTTAAAAACGGTGTTCGGGTCCGTCGCAATTTGAGTACCTATTGAGTATTGACCCTTTAAGTTCTAATATAAATAGTAGTAGTAATATAACCAAGCGTCGTCGCGTTGGGTAACTGCTAAATAAATTATTTGTATTTAAATTTAATTGCATACCTCCTTTATCATTTTTATGTGATTTCTGTTTTTACTTTACTTACTTAATTTACAATCCCCTTTTTTTGTATCGGGGTTAAAAATTGCAAAAAAAGAAAATAATTTTCAATCAAAACCTTAGTAGCGCTTTTCAAAAAAATGTAATCGATTTTAGAAACGAAAACTTCTGTAACATACCATGTGCAGCGTAGCACGTGGAAGCTTCTTGAAACCAGTATTGAAGTGTAAGCATACTTGTATCTTTTTAATAAAACTTCATTTCCATTGTTTTCCACACACACATATATAATAAACCAAATTCCATACAATTGACTTCAAAAACTGTAATTCCCTTTACTGTTTCAAAAAAGACAAATGATAGCACAACGGCGATACACTTTTTAAAATGTTATCACATGTTTTTTATAGATCTTTCTGACAGAACTCATTCACCTAATGAGGGAAATTATAGCGTACATAAATTTCACAATTTTAAGAAAAATTGGCTATCGCACCTGTGCTAGATAGGGAACGAAAATGAAGGCCATTATCCCACACCATAATCTTAAATCACTTCGGCTTAGTGTTTCGATTACAGACAAAGGTTCCGTAGAAAAACCCACATTATGATGGTAGTTGAATAATTGTGTAGATAAGTGGAATTGATGGGTTTCAGTTTGTAGTCATGACTTGCATGGTTTCAAGATTGTTTCATGCTTATATGTTGAATAATATGACACTGTACTTTTATTCATAACAAATTAATAGCAACATTTTTATTTTTCTTTCTTGTAACTAAAAAATAGAACAAAAGATGTGTATATAAAATAATGTCCGAGTTAATCTTTAATACAACGTATAGCTACAGATTAATATAATAGTTACTTGGTAAATATAATTAACTTTAAACTAAGTATAATAGATATACTACACATACATATTATACATAGATAACAAGAGTGATTGGGGGAAATTTACACCAAGCAAACAGCCAATAACCCTTTCACCCAGTGAACAATTTGCTCTACTCTCTATCCTCTTGTTTACCTTCCTCTCTCATAAAATGATTAAAAAGGAAACCAAGTTAAAGGATTCATTTTAACTACAACATTTTTAATATTATTATTTGTTTTCATTGAAATGAAAAAAAAAGTAATTTGTCAGAATATCAGAGAAGTTTGACTTCGTCGACTAATGGCACACCAGGATACGATAGAATATAAAAGTATAACAGTTCACATAACTTTTCTCGTTACGTCCATTGACGATATTTTGAGATTTGCAGCACCTCTAAAGTGCAACGGACACAATGGCTTTTCTTATATCCTCTTTGCGAAATTCATTTTGTTTTTACTTTTTGTTGAGGCATATAACAGTTGGTCGCGGGGCACGTACGTTCGCTTGCCAGGGACGCGCTTTGAATTGAATATCCTATTTCACGTTACCATCTTTACACATATAAAACAACCAATAGATACGTGAGCTTTGTATATAGGTACTTATTCCATTTTGTTCGATTACACAAATATTTCTAAAATGGTAGAGGACTTCATCCTTAAAACGTTTCAAGATTTATAAATGGATGCACTGTTTTGTGTTAGTATTATAGAAAAGTATTCAACTGAAAGTTAACAAGTATTTCAAACTGGTATTGGCAACGATTGATGAACTGAAAACCGATGAAAAATTACTAAAGTTTTGTAATTTGTAGCCTTTCGACACTGTAAAATGGGAACGTCGATAATATTTAAAAAAAAGTGCAAACACTTCATTAATTATATAATTTTCACAATATTGTTTTAATAACTATTGTTTAAATTGAATAAATAATGAATTTACCTAGAGGTATATTTTGGAAATTACATACTTTCATATTAAAGCATTTTTACCTGCCATTTGAATTTTTTTTCAAATGCCAGACAAAAACCCAGTGCTTTCTTTAATATACATGCTTTAATTCCTAGTTTCTCAACCTAGGGGTCGGGACACTTAAGGGGGTAGCGTTAGTTATTAAATGGGGTCGCAGTCTGTTAAAAAAAATAAGATCTAAATACAAAAGATTCGTTTATTAAAAGAATGATTTTTTAGTGTAGTGTCATAAAATTAAATATTACCATGTAATAACAACATGAAAAAAGAAACTTATAGCTTACTATGTTTAATTAAAATGACTAATCATGAAATTAACTAATTAATGCAATGGTTGGCTTTGTTTCTCACTTAAAGTATTTCTATACGTCGATCATCTTTGCAAACACTCATACATAAGTAAATTATTTTCGAGAGATAACAGACGCGATTTCTGTTTTTAGTTTTCAAAGCAACCATATAGACGAGAAATCTTTTTCGCACAGGTAAGAAGTAGCAAAGGGTATCACTGTTTTCAAAGCTTCCGTTACTAGGCTTCCGTACTCACGTCGTCGTGCAAACCCTTTATCTAAATCTTGAGATAAAAATTGCAGTTGTAATCTTTTATCAGCCGATAGTTCAATGAGTTGATTGTGAGTCTCAGTTCGTAACTTGGCAGCTGCAACAATACTCTCATAAAACGGATTGAGAACCCATCTTTTTGAGAAATCATTGTTGTCATTTGGAACATATTCTAGTAGCTGAATCTTAAATTTACCTAAACGCGTTCTCATGCTCTCCAACAGGCGGTCAATAACTGAATTTTCTAAATTCACATTTTTAATTATTTTTCATAATTAGAAGTTACAGTAAATGCATCAAAATTTCGTTTTTCAAGGCGTATAATCCAAATACTAAGTTTCTTGATAAAGGCATTGACTTTATCTGTTATAAATAAAACGTTTTTGTTACGTACTTGTAAACTCGTATTCAAGTGATTCAAATGTGAAAATATGTCACTCAAGCAGGCCAACAGTAATAAAGATTCTTTATCTTGTAAAAATTCTGAAAACGAACTGTTTTTATCTATAAAAAACATTTTTAATTCATCTCGCAATTCAAAAAGCCTTGTTAAAACTTTTCCTTGCGACAGCCATCTCACTTCAGTATGGAAAAGCAGTGAATTGTCAAGAACAATTTCTAGAGAGTAGTAGAGTGTGGAAAGCAAGTTTGCAACGTTTAGTTTGCAACGGTCGGCTTTTAATAAAATTAACTATTTTAACAGATTGTGATAAAACATTTTGTAAATTGTTGGCCATCTTTTTTTGCGGCAAGCGCAATCTGTCAAGAACACAGTGCCTCCATTCCACATGGGGCATAATGTCTTTTAATTTTACTATCACGCCACTGTTCTTCCTCGTTAGAGCGTAGATACACGACGCGAAAACTTTCTTGCGGCCACCGCGTGGCGGCCGCGCGGTTGACATTCTCGTGCACTTATTAAAAGCGAAAGAAACTATTCACTAAGCAACAAAGTTCGAATTCCTGGGAACTACCCGCATTTATATCAGACAAAACATAAAAATTTCTCCAAGTTCGACACGTCTGTTACCCCGTAAAATTGAATGGCAAAAAATTCACTTAATTTAACTTTTTCAATTATTTGGTTGTGAATATCGATGGCCATTTCATTAATACGTCTCGATATTATGTCATTTGAAACGGGTTTAGTTTTTTATTTTTTAGCTTCTTCCGGACATGTGAATATTGATCATATCAATAGCAGTGGGTAAAATGAGTCTTTTCGCAATATCCCTCGCGACTCGCAGTGCTACTCGCAGGCTCCATGCTTTCCGCGGATAGGACTCGAGAACAAACAACACATTGTGGCTTGCCATCCAATGCAAATAAATCCATATTTTAAATATGTGTCGTTGTATAACCTGGTCTTTTTCTGCACCGTTTTACCAGGACGTGGAAGGCACATTTCGTATTGTCACAAATTTTTCCATTTTAATTTAACTTTTTTTCTGTTATTTATAAAAACTTAACACTGTGTGAGTGAGATAAGATCGTTGTTGTATGTACTTGCTTCCCTGTGATACTTCCTTAAAGATGTAAATGACAATGAAACTCTGCCTTACGTCCTTTTGTTTTTATAATTAAAGCATTTAACATGTACGAACCAGTCTAGTCACGTGTCACGGGATGCGCGGACGGCTTATTTGACAAGTTCGTCCAAGTACAACGCAGGTTGAAACCTCGCCTAGACAGTAATTTTAGACCCTCAGACAGGCGAGCGCAATTTACACGCGCGATAATTTATATTTGTAATGCGCGGTTTTGAGTTTTTATCGCCTGAGAGAGCCTTGAAAATTTAAATTTAACGTATATATAAACTATTAATTAAAATATTGTTGTAATTATAATTTTATAGTGAAGGGGTCGCAAGACTTTATACTTAACTTTTTAGCTTTTTCGTGGGGTCGCGACATAAAAATGGTTAAGAAACAATGTTTCAATTTAATTAAATGGATGTTCAGTAAACACCATAGAAATAATAATGTTTACTTATTATTATTATTTCTATAATAGACCCAGCGCACAAAATTTTACAATATATTATTCCAACTTTTGCGAGCGGAGAAAAACAAAACATACATAATATAAAACACTATTGTAATTATTATTATGTCTGGTGTGTAAGTAACATTTTATCTAATACATTCAATTTATAAAAACAAAATTACACTTCTACGTATTTAAAACGACTAAATTAACATAGAAATAGACACGTTTAATTTTAAATGAATGGACCACATTTAAATAAAATAAATGCTACTCGACCAAACAAAAATCCAATTTTTAAATTATGTCTAAATTAGATAACATCTTATTACTATCTATTTTTTATCCTGAGCAGAGGACCACAGGGCCATATATTTCATCAAATTCTTCATACCACAGTCATTTTTTGTAACAGGGTAGTCTCGCCATACTTTCTTCTTCTTATACACAGACACTTTCACCTCATCATCCCACCACATATCACGCTTTTTACCGTTCGCAATCTTATTCGTTCCACACACTTCTTTCGCAGCCTCGATCTTACTATCCCTAAAGTTCTGCCAACATTCTTCAATATCCTCGCTCATTTTTTAAGAAATATACATACATACATATCCTCACGCTGTATCCCCAACGGGGTAGTCAGAGAGGAAGGAGCGCCAAGTAATATACTTTGAAAAAACAAGGTTCATGACTAACAATGAACTCAAAGCGAAATTCAAACATGGGTACCAAGAATTCTGACTTCAGAAATAATACCAGTTCCCTACCCTGGATTGTGGGCATACATAAGACAGATACATAATACAGAAGGTAGAAATTTCTGATCACATTTTCTTTGTCCTGTATGAGTAATTGTGAAACAGCTAATTTACCTTGAAAGTATAGGAAGAGACAACACATTACTGAACATGGCGGTTTGCAACGAATTTGAAACCAGACATTAACAAATTGTTGATACCCCCACCAGTCTCAACCATATTATTTTATTTATTTATTATTATGTGTTTATTTCATAAATTTCTATATGTTATTAATTCCGTGCTTATTTTTAAAATTTTGATAAACAATTTCGTTGAACATTTGGTTGTCGCGTCATTAATTTCCGCTTTACTATTTTTAAAAGATAATAAACATATAAATTATGTACAAATAATATACAACAACATTTTAATATTTCATATAATATAACTATTATGAACTAGGGACTAGGGAGGCGTTGAATTTTTTATTCTCTTCTAAAGAGGGCGATGGTCGAGAAAAGGTTGGGAATCTATGGTATAAATTACATACATATACTTAAATAATTCAATTGTTGTTAAGTTTAGGGACGCTCTGTTTGCTTCGTCCCGCCACTTATTGTTAACACTCATTAGAGAAAAAACTCTTTACAAAAGTGGCGGGAATGGAAAGCAGAAATGACACGTTTGTAGATATTGTTAATTATGAAATGTAACGGGAGCACTGATCACTATGAACACACTATCAATTCTTTATCACAACTATTATGTACTTGACTATTCGACGGCTTCTCAACAACTGCACTCTTAAAAGACCAAAATCAGGCTTTTATGCAGCCCCACTATACGCAGGAAATCCATTCTACCCACGTTCTTGTTACTAAAATGTTACAAAATATCACACGTGGGTACTTTATGTCATTAAAATTAATGTGGAACTAACACTCTGCCTTTCCTAACAATACAAATTACGTCCTCGTAATAGTTTTTCTTGCGTACAATGTCGTACAATATTATAATTTCTATGCTCAAGGAGAGATTTAGGAGATCCGAATCAAAATATTAAACGATTAAAATTAATAAAGGTAACAATATGTTTATCACAAACTGTTTCGTCGATACCGGATAATATGCAACAATCGAAACTGTTAAGATAAAAACTATTGTAAATAAATGTCAGCACACGATGTATAAAAATACGAAAATTCCCGTTAAAACAATATTAACCCTTTTAGCTTCGGCCTTCCTGATTACTGATTACGCCCTCGTAATACAGTGGTTGGCAAGTAACGATTAAACACTAAAAAAAATTATACTAATGTACTTACAGATGCATAAAATTTAGATTGGTCAAAAAAAATTTTTTTTTTTTACCCACTATTCAAAATCAAAAATTTGCTTTATAATGGGTCAGCATACCCTCAGATTTAAATAATGTAACACTAGTTTTCTCTTTTGAGAAATACAGTTTTATTTTCATGGTCAAATATTATTTCGAGAAACCCAGTTACAAAATATTCTAAACGTTAGCCAATTCACCAATACTGTGGAAAGTTCATCTGACAAGAACCGACGAGAAATCCAGACAATTATCGCTTGCAAACAATTAATTTAGGTTGATATTGCTGTGAAACTCACCTTTTACTTCAACTGTGATACAAACCCTTTTGTTGTGGCTGTAAGACACTTTTTCGTTGCGGGACATACCCTTTTATTTGCGGGACACGCCCTTTTATTTGCGGGACACGCCCTTTTATTTGCGGGACACGCCCTTTTATTTGCGGGACACATCTTTCTTCGTCTTCTATTGGCGCCATCTTCTATCGAAGGTCGGCGATTATCACGGCGTTTTGGACTTTGGACGCGGCAGCTCTGAACAGGGATGTTGTGCTTCTATTGTACCATTGGCGCAGGTTCTTAAGCCACGATATCCTTCTGCGATCAGCACTTTTTTTCCCTTGTATCTTTCCTTGTATTATTAGTTGTAGCAGTTCGTACTTAGGATTTCTCATAATGTACCCAAGATTCTCTAATTTCCTCTTTTTGACGGTACGAAGAACGTCACGCTTTCTTCCAATCCGCTCCAACACTATTTCGTTACGCACTTTATCCCTCCACTTTCCTTCCACTATTCTTAACATTCTCCTGTATATCCACATCTCAAATGCTTCAACTTTTTTACACAAAGCATCTGTGAGTTTATTTTCGACGCGTACATTTGCCAGTTGGTTCCAGTATAAGTTTTTTTATGAATCTTATGTCCTTCGAGTCGAGTCGAAGTCGACACTCACATAGTAATTTTTATGTATGGCCATTGGCACAAACCCAGGTCACAACTAAAACAATGTTTTTTCTTACACTGATAAACCTTCGTCACCATTATCACTTTAAACAATGTGATGACAAGCAGAATAACCGCTCATTAGGCACGTGGTAAAATCCCACTTCTGATATGTTAATTACGAAATGTAGTGTGAGCACTGATCACTATGAACACACTATCAATTCTTCATCACAACTATTATGTACTTGACTATTCGACGGCTTCTCAACAACTGCACTCTTATAAGACCAAAATCAGGCTTTTATGCAGCCCCACTATACGCAGAAAATCCATTCTACCCACGTTCTTGTTACTAAAATGTTACAAAATATCACAAGTGGGTACTTTATGTCATTAAAATTAATGTGGATCTAACACTTTATATAAAACAAAATCATTATTACTCTGAAATTCTTTTTGCCACTTTTACCCTGTGGATTAACACAAACGTTTTAAGTCGCATTCAGAAACGAAATCAGTGTTTATTATAATTTCTTGATGAAATTAAATAAACAATCAAATAAAATCTTGAAAGTGATAATAATGGTGATAATATTAGTAATAATCTAATTAAAACAAAGTATTTTCACTTCAGTAATACTCTCATAAAGTACATATATTTTAACGTTTGTTGGAAATAACGTGCACTAGTTTAGTACCATGTAAAAAACGATTAATCTCGGTAAAGTGAGCAGATGATACAGATACAGTAAGAGTTAATTAATGATATTACAAATTAATGAACATAAAGGCATGAAGCAACAATTACAAACAAACAGCATGATGAAATATTTTGTGGATAAACAGCGTGATGAACAATTTTATAGAAGGCACAGAGTAATACTGTAAAGGAAATAAGTAAAGTTCATAAAAGCACTCGTACAAAAATATATAAGGAAAAACACTCAACCTACGAACAAGTTCAGTTTTTATTGGCTTAGTTTTAATATCGAGGGGTTTTTGTCGGTGAATTATTCTGTATTTCTCAAATTTTATAAATTTTCTGTAATAGCTCAATGTTACTCTTAGAACATACAGTTGTCGAACAAAGAAACCCTTACGTCTCCCATATTTTTCATTTGGTCGGAACTGTCATTTATTATTAAACATACCCTAAGAATTAATTTTTGTGTTCTTTCTATTTTTAAAACAAATTTTGTCGCACTACTACCCAGGCAGTGATGCAACGTAGCAACAAAGACTAAGAGATAGCTGTATAGCCGTATAGGCCATTAAAATAATATTTTTACTAGCACTAATCGAAACCTAAACTTTCATAACGTGAATGATTTTTCTGAAATAGACCGGAATGTTGGCTTTTATGAAAACAAATATTTTCTGTTTCCTTATTGTGTTAAGAGTGAGCTAGTTGTAGTTAAACCAAGATGCCACCTTAACTATTACAACTTCAGTATTAGTAACCACAATTGGCTAGTTGGTGTTTATACAAGTGCTGTGTTATTAGCATAACAGTTGACTTCTACATACCTATGTGCAGTGTAAAAAAGTTTGTAAGGTCATTTATATAAATCGCAATCAAAATGAGACACTAAACAATAACAATATTCTCTGTAGATCTTCCCTTTTAAAAACCGAAATGATCTGAACACAGAATCTTGTGACTTTGCAAAAATACTCTTTTCTACAACTATATCCTAAATTACCGACAGTGTACTCAGCAGACAAATGGGTCTGTATTTACTAGAGACTGATTTTAATTTATATTTGTATTTTGATACAACCGCAGCCAGTTTCTAACATTTGAGGAAAGTGCCCGATGACTTTCTTAATTTACTTTTACTTTATTATGAGTACAAGAGGATCAACTATGACCGAAACGATAGTTTTAACCAATTTATTTCCTTTTCCGTTAATTTCAGGAGTAATGTTAATTTTTAAAAGTTTGATTACAGCTATACCATTTCAGATGCGTCTGAGGGGTAGAGCAAGAAGAAATATGGAAACTGAAAGAAATTCCTACTTCCCTTGTCAATTGATCTTGAGATTTTTCTTTATTTGTAGAATGTTTTTCATAAAATTGAGTCCAACTTTTGCATAGCGATCGTTACATGTAATGAAAGATTCCGCTATGACATCCCTAATTTCACCTCACGCACATCGGTAATAGCAGGTGCTCCAGAATATTCGTGGCGTATTTTCATTATCATCTAGGTTTTCCATATTGTATTTTGATATAAGCTTAAGAAGATCCACAAGGAAATTATAATGATGAAATCTATACAAATGAATGACAATTCTTTACATACTTCGTGAGACCTGTCGGTCTCGTCCAATGGTTTATATTGTATCTAGACCTACCAACAGCGACATTTTATTAGTTTATGCATTAATATATTATAAGGAAACTCGATAAGGTTTTATTAAAAAAATAATACGAGGCACTGAATAATAAATTACTAATCACAATTAAAATTCCAAATCATTACAAATCAATGTCATTAGCATATAGATCACAAGATACTACTATCAAAGACATATTCTTAGCAACAACCGATAACAATTAAGTGCTTCGATACTCGGTTTGTAGCTACTTATAAAAAGTTATTTCGAAAGGATGGGTAAATGCGAAAGGGTATTAAAGTACCCATGACAACGAAAAACTTGCATTCTACAACTTCGCCAATAGTCAATAGTTCTAGTGTATCACTAAGTAATTTTTATAAAAAGTTACGTAATGCTTGTAATAGAATGTGCAGAGATGCTTAAAGACGCTATATTCATGATATAATCGAAAGTCTCAATTGCACAGGTCTGGAAGTTTCTCAAGTCTCTTGGTATTAGAAAGTGTCAGTCAGCGTCATATGATAGTGTTGATCTAGATTTCCTCAATAACCACCTCTCGCATCCTCTTTTAATTATGGATACTTCGACCAAGTCTCGAACTATAGCAGATTTGCATAGCCTACCTAAACCTGAATGCAATGGTTTAGCTTCAGGTCAGTGCTGAGGAGATTGTAAGGTATATCAATGATATCTCTTCAAAAGCCATAGGTGATGATAACATTTCTATTCAAATGATTCGTCTGTTATTGGATGAACTGATAGGCATTTTAGTACACATATTCAATTTTTCTTTGAAAACTGGTTCCTGCCCTGTTGCTTGGAAAAAAGCTTATGTTATTCCTTCCTATTCCTCTTCCCAAATGTAACAATCCCTCTACTGTCTCTCATTTTCGTCCCTTTTCCATTCTTTGTACCCTTTGTAAAATATTAGAAAAAGTTGTTGTACAGTTACGCGATTTCTTGACCAGTAATTCTCTGCTTAATCCTTTATAATCAGGTTTCAGAAAGGGACACAGTACTGTCACCACATTATGAAATGTCACTGAGAATATTCGTTCAGCAATGGACAATAAACAACTTACTATACTTTGTCTGTTGGACTTCAGCAGTGCATTTAATACAGTGGATTTTGACATTTTGTTAAATATTCTGGGAATTGTCTTACACTGGCGTCTTTCAAAAGACACTTGAAATTGCATTATCTGTGTTTTGCATTATACTAATTTATTGTATTTAATGTGTACTACCTGATATAGTATCATGGTTTCTATATTGATATATAGGTATGGTAAAGTTCTATTTTTTTACTATACATTCAGTCAAGAAAGTATCGGGAATTGATGATTTGTTTATGGTTCCAAATTCAATTTTTTGTTTTTTTTTGTTGTTGTTAGATTGGCCCAACAGTTTTCCATTTTGGCGCGCAGTTTGAGTTGCATCTGTTATTTAGATTAAATACAGTGCTGTTTTTAGGTATATCATTCTAGTGTATATTGCGAATTTCATAATGGACGAAAATATCGAACAAAGAGTTTGTCTTAAATTTTGCATCGCCAATGGAATTTCGTGTTCGGAGTCACTGAAAATGTTACAGAACGCTTACGGTGAATCGACTTTATCAAAAACACGTGCTTATGAGTGATACAAAGCGTACAAAAGCGGTCGAGATGTGTTGGAAGATTTGCCTCGCTCTGGTAGGCCATCAACGTCTGCAACTGAAGTTAACATCGCAAAAGTGAAAGAAATAGTGACTGAAAATGCTCATTCAAGTTTGAGAGAGATAGCCGCCGAACTTCCTGTATCTCACAAGTCGATCCGTATCGTTTTAAATAATCACTTGGGTAGGAACATTTTGCCGCTCGGCTAGTCCCAAAAGACCTGAATTTTTTCCAAAAACACAATCACTTAACACAGACGCTTAGGACATGCTAGAACGAGTCAATTTCGACCCAACATTCATGAAACGCATTGTTACTGGTGACGAGAGGTGGGTTTACGAGTTTGACATGCAAACTAGTCAACAAGCTCCAGAGTGGTGCCTTCCAACTGAACCGAAACCGAGAAAACCACGCCAAAGTCGATCAAAAGTCAAAGTCATGTTGACTGTTTTCTTTAACTATCGCGGTGTTGTGCACTCGGAATTTTTGCCGGAAGGTCAAACAGTAAATAGAGAATATTATTTGGGCGTTATGCGGCGTTTAAGAGAGCAAATTCGACGAAAAACGCCAGATTCGTGGAAAGAAAATTCTTGGATTTTGCACCACGATAATGCGCCTTCGCACAAGGCCATCATTATGAACGAATTTTTGACCAAAAACTCAACAAATACCATCAAGCAACCACCTTATTTTTCAGATATGGCTCCAGCCGACTTCTTTCTTTTTCCTAAACTCAAATTACCACTTCGTGACACTCGTTTTCATTCGGTAGAAGACATAAAGGAGAATTTGCGGCGAGCACTGAACTTCATTCCGGAAAAAGCGTTTAAAAAATGTTTTGATGATTGGATTATTCGTTGGCGTAAGTGTATCGTCCCTGAAGGAGCATACTTCGAAGGGGATAAAATAAATTTGGATGAACTAACATTTCGTGTATTATTGATCTTTTCCCGGTACTTTCTTGACAGAGTGGTATATATGTATATACCTACATGAATATAATTCGTACATGTAGGTCATAAGCGTTTGCATATACACAATATATATCTATGTATTGTTTACAGTATATATGTTATATTTTTAAGGATGTATTTATGTATGGGATTTGTGTGTGTATGTATGTATATGTATGGGTATATATATATACATAATACATATTTTTTTTAATAAGCTTTAATTTTTTAATAATAATTTTTTAATTTTCTTTTTCAAAAAGGCTCCAACGATGAAATTTATAATGTAAAGCTTTACGGTGGTCAAAAATCGATCTAGCTAGGGTGCAATTCTGAAAAAATTCGTTATCTCTATGTTTTCATACACTTAAAACTTCTAAACTCTAAACTTTTCTGATTTCACAACAGACTTTATTTTCTCAGCAATACAGTGGCTAGAACGTAGATCTACCAAGCTGAAATACGCGGGTTCGAATCCTGCAATGTAAATGTACAGACTTTTTTTTGTTATTTTTTGTAAAACACCTGTAATATATAACAACGAATTCGAATTATTCCAAAAAGTATTACATTATATTAAGAAGACAAAAAGAAACATTTCATTGTCTTTATACAAAACTTTTGTAGCACCAGTACTGTGTACAGAACCTCTACAGTGAATCTACCAGACTGTTTTAATGAACCATAATAAATTTCAATGTCAAAAGCACTCGCATATCTAGGCGAAAATGATACAGCGTTTAGATATGTTATGTTATGTTATAATCAAATTCGACACTATTAGTCATGTACTTGATTTAGTTATACACGTTTTTTCACATTCGCATAGGCCTAAGGAAAAGAACGACCCATTTAAATGTGAACAGCATCCATCGTTAAACAATTCGACACTTACGGCTGTTTTGACAGCCCGTCAAAGAAAACGGCTCGTTTCAGTGGAGGTCCGCTCACGGGAAACAAAAAGTTAATAAAACACATCCAAATTGAATTAAAGCTTCTCACGTCTTGTGCGCCTCGTAAAACGTTTACACGTACATAAAATACGACTTACTAAAATTAAGGACTTTCTTTAATACCCTATTTGGTCTTAGACACGCTGTCTCGTTGTAGTTAAAACAATATAAGTCAATTATAAATCATTCATGAGAGAATACTTAACATTATATGAGCAATGCTATCAATGGAACATCTACTTATCTATTGCATCATTTACATGACAGTTAACGCAAAACAATACAGAAGACTTCTACGGAAACTAATGGTTCCATATATAAAGTAGGTACATAAGACATCTATAGAATGCAAATAAATTACATACACCGTATAACATCACGCCATTTCTCATTCATGGTAGACAAGGTAACAATGTGCATCAAAATCACACCTTGATGCCACTTTAACCAATTAATCTCACAGACGACAAAGCGATAACAATGACAAGGTGCTAACCCTATTTCTGCTCTACCAGACCCAGTATGGAAGTCAAATAAATCAGATTTTAAAGACTTTATGCTCCTGCGAAAAATTTTTTGAATTTATATTAATAATTTATTTAAAAAATTTAAATGTAGGTAGACCTACACACATATCATATTATATCATAATTAAAACGAAAATGTGGAGGTCGACGAAAAACTATGTCAATGAGAAATAACATGAGCTTGTCTTTAAACAATGAAGACTTCAGCCTCTCAACTCGCCTCATCGCAACTTGCCACAATACTACTTTCCGAACCTTTCTCATTTCGTTTTTGTTTCGTCGCAGTCACCGCTTGCGGCGCAGATGTTTATACGAAAGCGACGGCTCATCTACGGATTAGTACCCGTTAGGTTTTCGTATTATGTGCCCTACATTACAACCAGAAACTTTGTCTCCAGTGTTTTGACAGTTAAGATTTATATGTTTGAGATACAGGATGGTAGTTTTCGACACGTACCGTGAAAACAGTATTAGATATGCGTATATAGGCCTATTTAATTTCTTGTTGTAGTCATCCATACTCATATTCATAGGCTAGTAAAAAATTCATTTTAAAACAATAGGAACAAAAAATCTATATTTTAACATAGTACTTAACCATATATGTAGATTAGCAATTGATAGACATTATAAGGAAAATCAAATAATAATATTCGATTGTTGTTCGTTACGGATCCGAAACCGTATCGGTTTCAGGAAAACAGCTAACAAAGTTTGTTCCTAAATTACAATGAAATTAACACGTTCCAGGCGAAAGTGGTAGATACGTCGAGTAAAATTAAATTAAGAGTTTGTTCTTTATTTTATAATTTACTTTATACTTTATTTTGTCACGATTATTACTATGAAAAATTTAGGTAATAAATGTGAATTTAATTTTTAATTAAAGTAAGTACACAAACAAAGTAATTTATGAGTTATGATAAAGTCGGTGCACAAATAGGTATTAATACTTTACGATCCATTTAATATTATTTTAAAAATTATTTTTGTAACACCACTATGCTAATGTGTAGTAATGTACGCACTGCTACAAGATATGCGCAGTTATACACTTATTTATATTCTATTACTGATATCCATGTCACATATCTCCATTCTTTACAAAGAAAATAATCTATAGCGTTCGGTCGTTGGTAATTAATTATTTGTTATTAAAATGTTCTTGGAGCCCTATAATTCCCGCGGCCATCTATTGAATGAGAAGTTTATACATCAAGCATCTCCGTTCTCGGTGCTTCAGAAAGAAGTTAAGCTGTCACTCATTGGTAATCGTTAAATCAGATCAAAGTTCTTATAACCAGGTCTGAAATGTTTCTCAACTCGGCCTCTAGTCGAAGTCTACTAATATTAATACTCAGAAGGTTGAATATAATTTCAGTTTCATTTCATTATTTTATTTATATATCTTACAGCCTAAAAACTAAAATGTTTACATACAAATTTAAATCGAGGCTAACTACAAGATTTCACCTGTAAATTTAATAGATTGGATAATCTATAATAAGCTAATAGATTGAACAGCACAGGGAAAATCGAAGGTCATAAAAAAAATAGACAGATAAAAAACAAAATAATAAAATATTGAAACGAAAATTTTGAAAAAAAGCAAGTAATTGAATAGACCAATAATTGTAGTAAATTTAAAAGTTACAATAAAATATGAAAATAAATTATATCCAATATCTGCAAAAAAACAAAAAATTTACGACAACCTCTAAAAATAGGGGAGTTCAGGTAGGTACTAATGAGAGACCGTTCCTGTTACAAAGTCTGACCGGCATACTCCCACCGAGAAAATTACGCGAAAATTTACATAATGGAGAGTCCGTGGGTGCCCTAGTCCTTTGAAACTCAGAGTTGCGAGACCCGGTTCGAGTGACACTGTCGTACATTAAATTAACATCTCACTTTGTTTGGGAAGGCTACAACACTGATACCTAATTTGTGGTAATAGAGTGGTCACGGCAGCTGTCTCAAGTCGCCGCCGAGTGCCACATCGTATCCAAAAAATGTAGGTACGAATATAACTATGTTATTATGTTAACTCTAAATAATACATATAACTTAGTATTATCTTAAAGGATCGCAACGAAAACAGGAAATTCCACTTACCTTGTAAATATCTTACTACTATTTATTTGGATAGTAGTGACTATTTAGTTACAATAAATGAGTTTTGTGTTATTAAAAGTTATATTTAAGGTTTAAAAGTCTCCAATACAAGAAATACGCTTAAAAAGTACTTAACATTATAATTTTTTATATATGTCACTAACTACTGATGTTTAACTGCTTAGCAGTGAAGCTAGCAAATTAATAAATACGTCGGGGACCGCTAAAGATTTCTTAGGGATAATATTGTTTTCTTCTGTTTTTGTAACTGTCCCCAACAGTTAAATATAATTATTTATTGTTCTTTAAACACCTACTAATTATTTTTTGCGTCGGGGAATTTTTTTAATTTAACTTTAATTCGACGCTTTTTAAACTTAGATAAAAGAATACTAATAAGTATGGTACTTGTAACTTGTACCTTGTAACTTGTACCTATAATACCTCATCATCAGCAGACCTTCAGTTACCGATAGAAAACGAAGTTGACTTTTTTTAGCTACAAAGTTCCTTCGCATATAAAGATTCCGAGCTGAATATTCTGAGAATTGCTGGACTGATTTCCATCAAATATAACTTAGCAACATTCTCGATAACTATGGCTTTAAAAAAAAAAGCATGCAAATCACACATACATCCAAACATTTAAATACACAGATAACATGACACACAGTCCGACAAAGGCTGGAAACTTGTAACACTCCTCTTTTTGCGTCGTGGGTTAAAGATATCACTAACTGTAGCATAATTTGTTTTATGTAATATGTACTTGTAACTAATTGTAAGAGGTGTATAAAATAATAAAAAAAATTAAACCAACTTCGAAAAAAACACTGAAAAGTACATACAATAACTATTCTTTACTAATCAAAACTAGAGTACAAAAATAAATTTATAGCTACGATACAAATACCTATATAATGAAATTCTGCAGTTACTGAAGTCGGTGCCGAACTTACCAAATTATTAGACCTTCTGTTGTTGCACATTGATTTGGCAACGACCTCGATAACTGTTTACATAGGCATTTGTATCGTTAATTATTTTCATATATGAGTTTTAATAAGTCAAGGATAGTTATTTTGGAATTTTCTGTGTTTTTCTTTGAAGTCGGTTTAATTTTTATAAGAAGTTGTTTATTTCTTCCTTTTGAGTAACCTTGGCCTAAATAAATACCTAAGGTAGGTCTACGATTAAATTATTTTCTAATTCTAGAGCGGAATGAATACAAAAGAATCATCGATATAAATAAAACTTTTAAGCAGGTAGCGTTATTTAGCGTATTTTCGAAGTCCAAGCTCCAATATCAGTGAAATTTAAATGAGACCACCTTGGAGCTATACTGAATCTAATGGAAAAAGAATAATTGAAATCGATCCACAATGGACGAAGTTATCGGTGAACATATATGAAAAAAGTGCATACAGACCAATATAGATCCTCCTCCTTTTTTTGAGTCGCTTAAAATTAATTTATCCTTTAATCAATTTTCAACAGCCGAAATTAAACAAGGTTTTTAATTTGTAAAGTGTCAAATCGTGCATCTGCGTCTGCGTCGTCGAAACTAAAAACAAGAAAACAATCATTAGGTAATCGCATTGCAGTCGTGACTTATGGCTCTGATGCCTTACATATTCTGTGCTCTCGAACTACACGAAATGCCTGGAAAGGTATGCAACATCAGGTGCTCCTTTCTTTCTGTGAATTTGTAATGCTTAGCATGACAATGTATGGTATATGACACGAACAAAACAGTAAACCTGACGTTCATGCTATTGATTTCAAAATATACGTCTACAAATCGTACTCATATATTTTATATCCCATGTTGGATGACTACAACAAGGAAATAGGAGGGTTATTAAGGGCCAGTACTGACTGTAGAGAAACTTACATTAAGTTTGTCGTGCGGCTTAAGTTAGCTGCTCGACTGCAGTTATTATGCTATTAATCCGACGTATGTCGACGTACGTACCACGGCGCACAGTTCACTTGGTACATGCATTTACAATGTAGCTGTTTATTCCGTTTATGTTTAGATCACGTTTACTACAATTAATTGCTTTATTCAAACCACTGCGTCATACCAGTATATAAAACATAATATGTATCTATTACAAGAAATGTTGTAAAGAATATATACAGCGGAATGTGCGGTAAAATAGGTATTCTCACCTAAGTACCTGTTTTACCGCATACTCCGTTGTGTTGTGTGTAATTTTTATCTTTAGAGCAATGTATACAGGCTTCGTAAATGCATTTTTGCATGCATTGAACAAACGTGTTGAGAAATATATTACACGCCAATACTCACAGCCATCTTACAGCTCATTCTGCAATTTTTAAAATCGTTTCCAAGACAAATTATTTTTGTTGCCGTTCTACGTATGGTATTTTTAAAATACAATTTATAGCCAGCAACCTTTCAAGTAAAATAAATTTATATCTTTTTGAACTATATTTCGCCGAAATTCAAACTTATTAATCGACACGTGTTCCTTAACAAACCATGTCCTCAAGAGCAACTGTAATATAGCTAACCAAATTATGTACAGTACCTAGGCGACCGAGCTTTACTCGGTCTTATAAAAAAAAAGAACAAAAAAGATTTGACAGCATTGCAGGATTCGAATCCGATGGTTTACGTACGCTTCAGCCACTGTGTTCTATTCAAAAAGTAAATTCTGTTGTGAAATTAGAAGAGTTTTAAATGTGTGAAAACATAGAGAAAACAATTTTTCCTAGAATCGAGACCTAGCTAGACCGATTTCTCGCCTCCATAAATTCCTATATTGCAAATTTCATCAAAATCGTTAGAGCCGTTTTCGTGAATACAATTACAAATATACGAATTTTGGTCGTATAATACTATTCTTTATAATACTATTATTCTAAATAACATATTATCTTAAATTAAAGGAAGCCTATGACATTTAACAATCAATTCACTGTTCAGGAAAATGAATAATAGACTTTTCTCTGAGACTTTTAGTCATAGACCTTATCAATAACTCCTGAACTAGACACCGTGTCCGAGCAGCAACGGTGAACTAAATCAGATAACCTGAATCACCTATATATAAGACACACATTTATTATCAGATAAACTGATCAGTCGCCATTTCGTTACAAAACAGTATACACGCATCTACATTTTATTTGATTTAATTTGCCTCATTTCGTAGAACGGGACAGGCTGTCTGAAGTTATGAAGTCTATGTTTTTATCATTATTTTTCATTTTATTTCTTTGTGATACGTGATACGTGTTTAATAGGTACTCGTTGCAAACTGAACTGAGACATATAATTTCAAAATATTAAAAAAAAAGGTCGGACCACATTGCAGGGTTCGAACCTGCGCACTTAGACCTACACTCAGCCACTGTGCTATTAAGAAGGTAAACTCTGCTGTGAAATTAAAAAAGTTTCGAAGTTTAGTGTTTAGAAGCTTTCAGTGTGTGAAAAATAGAGAAAGCGATTTTTCCCAGAATTGAGACATAGCTAGATCGATTTCTCGCCCCCAACCCCTAAATTGTAAATTTCTAATATAACTAAACGCTTTAGAGAAAGCGATATCAAATATATATCATATATAGGTACAAATATTATATGAACATGAATCAATACATACATATTTTAACGTTAATATTTACAAACTTAAAACTAAGTATTATCTTAAATAATAGACTTACCCTGAGGTGCCGCTTAGAAAGCTGTCATTGCTTAAGTTGCCCAGCAGACTGACAGCATGACCTTTTTGAATAAACAAACCAATTCGTTGGGAGAAGAAGCTGCCAGCCCGACAGTCTCGCCCAGTGCTTACAAATATCAGAAACCAGTCGATGGGCTTCGGCGCCTCAGTATTCCAAAGCTTCGACTGCAAAGGGCGTAAACATGAAACTCACAGAGAGAGTCGCATACTGACACCGCTTCAAGTTCTCGACAGTACATGAATTATTTATAAGTAATAAGTGACCGACTTAAGTAAAATATGAGCTGAATACAATATATTGATTTCCAACTTCAAAAAATTAAACACACCTATTACATTACTTATACTTGTAAATATGTATACATATTGAATAATACAATAATGTTTAATAAAAATGTAATATCGAAATTAGAAATGCATTGAATATTATGATAATTTCCGTACAGATTTAAAAATTATATACGACTATGAATTCATAGAGATTTTTTTGCAGATTTGTATGTATAAAAATAAGCAAGGTATGAAAAGATATAATGATCATTGAAGCACCTTAGAATATTACAAGTAAATTACATATTACACGCAGACAGTAAGAAAGAGGTGTATCATTACAGTTGTCACAATTCCACAAGTTTCGAGTTAATTGGCCGTCATCACGAGCAAGCTCAGGGCTTTTATATCAATTTCAACGTAAGTTTACTCGTTGCTTTTGGTTAGTGCACAGCTAGGAACTCATTTAATTAAAAGGGAATCTTCTCCGCAAGTGCAGTTAAGCCTGTGTTTGCTCTCCATCTGTGCTCGTTTAATGCCCGTGATGGCACTTGGCCGAGATGATTAACTAATACATTATGTGTGCACTGGAATCTATGATTTGAAATCCTAAGTGTGTTTGATAACTCATAACCTGCTGTTTGCGAAGATATTGGAGTAAGAAAAAAGCTTACTAATTTTTATAGTACGAAACTTTAAGAATAATTAACCATTTTAGCATATATAGGATTACTATACTTGAAATGAAATACTGACCTTTTATATATATGAAAGATATGTAACAGCAGAAAATTTGTGCAAAATTCCTGACGTCTGCAATGGCAAAACATTCTTCGGTACGCCCACTATGTTGTTTACCTCTGTTCCACGGGTGTATATGGTGCGGATAGAGTACTTCCCGGATATGTTTTAATGCTAGACGCTCTCCTGCAGTGGGAGGCTTCGATTTTCGTAAAACAACTACGAAGCGAGCGACGCGGAAACGCTCAGACAGGATCGTCTGAGCGTTTCCGCGTCAGTCGCTTACTCACTCATTCGCGGTATTTTATTACTAATTTATAACCTCCTCAACACTAGCAATGACCTACTCATATGGTATTTGAGTCAGTTAGGGTGTCCCAAGCTATAGGGAAAATTTTTTTTTTTGCAAAATTTTATACGCATGCCCTCTTAATTTTTTCTATTTGATATTAATAACATAAATAACTACTATTATTGCAATAGGATAACGATAACCCGTGCCGACTTGAGATTAAAGTCAATTTGTTGTATAGGGAATTATTTAAGATTTTATGTCTCTTTGGTGAAATAAGACAACTGTATTAAAAAGGTAATTAATATTATTTTGCATAAAACTGATACTACTGAGGATATTTTTTTTCAGTTTGCTTTTTACAGTCCGGACATAGCTTCTTGTGTCCGGACGGAGAAGTACGCAACGTAACAAACATTTTTCCTGTTGCTCCTCAACTATAATCAAACAAACCACGTAAATCCTGCTTCAATTTGACCGCTCTTTTAGCTGTATCGTTCATTATTCTAAGCATTGAGACTGTCTTTTTAGCTCGGCGAAACAAAGCATTACTCGCCCACGTAGACTAAACATCGTCTAGAAAACTATTATCAATTATCAAACGAGAGAATAATGTGTTGCTTTCGTTTGAAACGAAGCGCACTATTGCTAAAAGGGTTAAAGAACATATTACAGCGGTGAAAAACCGGCAAACAACCAAATCAGCGATAGCGGAACATCTGCTCCAATCAGATACCAATTACTGGATTGAGTTTCATCGCCCACATGTTTTTTCTACTGATCGCCACTTTTAACCAAGAGTAGTGCGTGAAGGGATTAAAATCAAGAAACATAAAAAATTTAATCGGTAAAACGGATACAATTTATCGACGATGTGGAATCCTGTGATTTAAGGAACAAAACCTTGTGTTTCCATTCGGTTAAACACGTGAACACTGTGAGTGTCGTGTGTAGGTATCCCGAAAACTATTTACAAATATCGGTGGTAGATGACAAAAGTTCTACCTCAGACACGGAGTGAGACTCGCTGCGACAGTTTGCTTGAGACCACGCCCAATGTAACTCGATCGAAACGTCAAGCCAAAATAAAAGGTAATCGCGTTAAATTTCCCGTTTTAGATATTTTATAATGCAACACGAAAGTTTATAAGTTTATATGGTACAGGGTCAGACGTTCGGAGGGGAGATCGATCACTTGCGCTCAGGTCGCCCTAACTTACGTGAGACTCTCGCTTGTCTTAATTTGTTTCCAGACGATTCTGGTCTTTTGTGAGTGGGATAGACTGCGCCACGCAGATTTGCCTTATGAGGCTCGACATCCCTTCCTATTGTCCAAGGGTGGACATTTCGTTGAACTGTTGATCACAGACCGTCATGTTAAAAACTGTCATGCTGGTCTCAATGAATTGCTAGCTTGTCTGCAGCGAGACATCTGGATTTTATCCGCCAGATGAGCAGCTCGGAGAGTGATCTTTAAATGTATTCCTTGCTACCGTTTGAAGGGGACTTTGACTGAAGCACATATGCGTGATCTGCCACCTTATCGTGTGCGGCCAGCTGAGCCTTTTTCTAAGGTTGGTTTGGATTTTGCTAGACCGTTTTTAGTGAAATCGTCAAGTGTTCGTAATGCTCGGTAAGTGAAAGCATACCTCTGTGTTTTCGTGCGCTTGTTCTCTTAGGCTGTACACCTGGAACTCGTGTCATCCTTATCTACAGAGCCCTTTATTGCTTATCTGTTCCGATTCGTCAGTAGATGTGGGCTCTCTCACTTGATACTCTCAGATTGCGGTACGAATTTTAAAAGCACAGGTTGGTATCTAAGCGAGGTACTTCAAATTTTTGTAAGACAATCACGCCTACATTGAATCGGAGGTGTCCAGGCGGGGCATTACTTTGATTTTTGATCTTCTTGGGTATCCGTCGTGGGGAGGAACATTTGAGCCATTTGAGAAGCTGTCAAAGTAGCCAAAACTCATCTCCATCGTGTGATTGATGAATCGGTTCTCACGTTTGAGGAATTACAAAGGTATTTTGCAAGGTGGAAGCGGGAACGTTTGGAAAAGTATTTGATAGTTTCAATGCACAAAGTTTGAGGTTCGAATATGCCGATTCGTTTTTTATTTATTTTTACTGCACTCCTTATTAGGGGTTCGTTGTAATCCCAAAAATTGCTTCATAGCCGATGCGTACACTATAATGCGGAATATATTTGCAAAATTTCAAGTTTCTGGACCCAATCCCTTTTTACCCCTTTAGAGATTGAATATTTCAAAATACAAAATGTATTTAATTAGTTTCTTAACACATAGTTTTTCGTATCAACTTTGCCACCTTTTTTAACCCATTAAGAGGTGATTTTCCAAAATAAAAATAAAATGTACTTAAGTAATTTATGATATTAGTTATTCAAACTTTTGGGTTCTTAAATACATTTTTTTTAATTCAACGCCTTTTTTAACCCTTAACTTCAGGTGTTGAAAATCCTACGCTATATATGGAACCCGTGTACAAAATTTGAAGTTTCTAGACCCAATGATTTGAACTATGCGTTGATATGATAGTCAGTCAATTTTTCTTTCATATTATGAACATTTATTTTCATATTCATTTGTTCGTTAATATTCATACTTAGGTCCGATGATGATTTTACCTGATTAAAGAACTATAGTTAACTTCATCGACATCAAAAAATAAACTAATAAGTATTCAATGAAAAACTAAATACCTAACTCAACGACGGATTAAAAAAATTTGCATAGAATATAATAAAAATTGACGCTCATTATCCACTTCAGCACCTGATTAGCAGCGCCACGACCTCTCGGTAGAGAATAGTATATTCCTTGGCTTAGCCACTAAACGCCCCCACTCGTTAATGGATGGTTGATTGAGATAACGACTCGATGCTTATTAGTTGACAGGACTCGATGCTTATTAGTTGACAGAGATCAGTCAACGAGTAGACACTGCTTGGCAAATCATTAGAAGCCGTATGGTCAAAAAAATCTCAATAATTTGTTACCAAGCATCACGTGAACCACTCTTACGTGGTCCACAGTCTACTTGCGAATTGCGTATTGCAAACGAGTGGACGACATCTAGTCATCGGGTGGTTCACACTAGTCTCCATAAATGTTTGGAAACACGGTGTTCCGTTAAAGATGCGGTGTTCATTTGTAAGCATAAAGAATTATGTGTAACAAATCATAACCACTCGAGAGACGTCGGTGGTAGTGTTGGGTTGTTAAATGTGCGACGACCTTTAAGCTATAGGATGTAAAAAATAGGGTAATGTAGGAGGAGTTTCCGATTTTAAAAATCTGTCGTTCGTAATCGAGCTTTTTAATAATCTTTGAATTAAGTAGATAATACTTCTATCATTTTTTTTTTGTTTTACTAAATAGTACTGATACACTGTAATTAGATAAATTATAGTGTTACCTATCCCGTTAAAGATATATATGTCGGAAAAGATACAGGACAATTCGTGCTCTTGCGACTCAGTTATGAGAAATAAGTACCTAATCTAACAAGAGGCGAACTACTCCATAAAATACGACGTTAAGACAAAGTTAATGTGCAAAGGACCGAAAACTCTTTGTAACAATTATTACGTAGGTAGTTCGAAATTTAATAATGGCAAACGATCCGTCGGAGAAATGCTATCGCACCAGCCGCGATGTCCAACGGACTGCCAGCGCCGGCCCCGACGTTCCGTTAGCGCGCATCCCTTCCAAACCAGATGTCGCGCTTTGCCATAGTATAGTCAAATGAGTGCCTTTTATTATTTCCACCTCCATATACATTCAGTCAAGAAAGTATCGGGAATGGATGATTTGTTTATGGTTCCAAATTCAATTTTTTGTTTTTTTTTTGTTGTTGTTAGATTGGCACAACTGTTTGCCATTTTGGCGCGGAGTTTGAGTTGCATCTGTTATTTAGATTAAATACAGTGCCGTTTTTAGTTATATCATTCCAGTGTATATTGCGAATTTCATAATGGACAAAAACATCGAACAAAGAGTTTGTCTTAAATTTTGCTTCGCCAATGGAATTTCGTGTTCGGAGTCACTGAAAATGTTACAGAAGACTTGCAGTGAATCGACTTTATCAAAAACACGTGCTTATGAGTGGTACAAAGCGTTGAAAAGCGGTCGAGATGTGATGGAAGATTTGCCTCGCTCTGGTAGGCGATCAACGTCTGCAACTGAAGTTAACATCGCAAAAGTGAAGGAAATAGTGACTGAAAATCCTCATTCAAGTTTGGGAGAGATAGCCGCCGAACTTTCTGTGTCTCACGAGTCGATCCGTACCATTTTAAATAATCACTTGGGTATGAAACATGTTGCCGCTCGGCTAGTCCCAAAAGACCTGAATTTTCTCCAAAAACTCAATCGCATAAGAGTCGCTGAGGACATGCTAGAACGAGTCAATTCCGATCCAACATTCATGAAACGCATTGTTACTGGTGACGAGACATGGGTTTACGGGTTTGACGTGCAAACTAGTCAACAAGCTTCGGAGTGGCGCCTTCCAACTGAACCGAAACCGAAAAAACCACGCCAAAGTCGATCAAAAGTCAAAGTCATGTTGACTGTTTTCTTTAACTATCGCGGTGTTGTGCACTCGGAATTCTTGCCGGAAGGTCAAACGGTAAATAAAGAATATTATATGGGCGTTATGCGGCGTTTAAGACAGCAAATTCGACGAAAAAGGCCAGACTTGTGGAAAGAAAATTCTTGGATTTTGCACCACGATAATGCGCCTTCGCACGAGGCCATCATTGTGAACGAATATTTGACCAAAAACTCAACAAATACCACGTAGCAACCACCTTATTCACCAGATATGGCTCCAGTCGACTTCTTTCTTTTTCCTAAACTCAAATTACCACTTCGTGGCACCCGTTTTCATTCGGTAGAAGACATAAAGGAGAATTCGCAGCGAGCACTGAACTCAATTCCGGAAAAAGCGTTTAAAAAATGTTTTGATGATTGGACTATTCGTTGGCGTGTAAGTGTATCGTTTCTGAAGGAGCATACTTTGAAGGTGATAAAATAAATTTGGATGAATAACTAACATTTCGTGTATTATTGATCTTTTCCCGGTACTTTCTTGACAGAGTAGTATATCATATATTGTGATCTATGCTAGTTATTCACGTATTTCATGTCTACGAGTTCAAAGAGAAAGTGCGCTAAGTATATAAAATAGTGTCCCGTAGTGTTGGCGTTACTTTTCACCAACCGCTAACTGCAAAACCAAGTTTGTCGTAAAACTATCTTTTTACGTGGTAATTTTTAAATATAATACAAATATCAATAATTGACAGTAACTAAAGACTACCAAGCCTAGCGAACTATAGTAGACTTTCTGTTATTGTAACGGTTAAAATTATATACCATAGCCAAATGGCGAAGAAAAGAGCTAAATGCCGTATAAAGGATAAAATCCGTAACAAATTCCGTAGAATTTGCATAAACAACAACATAAATAAACGTTATCGTAATTATTATTATTATATTAAGTGCATTAACAAGTCCGAAGATATTAAAGGTTGGCGGTATTTCGAATGGAGTAAAAGTTATTAAACTTTAATAAAGTATAGTAAAATTTTAAAAAGTACGGAGGATAAATCTAAATTCAAAATCTTTGTTTTCTCGTTCCTGGTTTCGTGTTACCAGTCTACGTCTTTGTGTCCCAGCTCAGTATATAGCTCAGTAATGATGATGGAATAAATCAGTCGTGACTAAAGACAGGCAGACTGACACACATGATGAACTTAGGTCTCATTTTTGCTATCTTAGCTATATAGGTAGAACCCTAGAAACCAAACAAACATACATATAACGGCTCTTAGAAGATTGCATCAACTCAGCTCCTGGGTGTCGAGGTAGTCCGCAACCACGTTCCTCATGTGTACATTATTAATCATAATAATGGCACCGACTCCTCCGACGGGAAGCTTAATTTAATTAATTAAGTACTAAAATTGTAGGCGTGCTACTAACCAAAAGCGATGAAATGTTAACAATGTTATTGTTCTAGTGGATTAAATCTAACAGCGGGTGGCTCTAATGTTGATTTCAACGTTGGATGAAATCCGCAGACAAGGTCGACGTTATGATGTATTAATTTAACGAAGTGAGTGAAACTGAACGGTGTAATGTGATCTTAATATCGTTAATAAATAATATAGGTACATGCAAGGTAAATGCCGCTTTATAGAACTAGCAAGGCTGCCTTCAAATCTATTACTGTTAAAACATAACTTCACATCTAAACAGTTATTATATACACGTCTTCAAAATTTCATAAAATAATTATATCACTGAATAAAATAGAAGCGTTTCTTTATTATCAATGGGTTTCGCGGAAGTTAATTAATTCAAACAAAATTTTGTGCGCTATTTCTAATTTTACAGCAAAAGTAACTGTAATCAGCTAAAGGCTCCACGACTGTTGTGAAACTTTCTGCGAAATAACTTTGGGGAGAGTGTTTATCCTCGTGAATTTATACATGTGTAGGTACCTACGTAAGATTCATATAACACGCAAATTTACCTAATGTACTGTGCTTGTAACTGACAATAATATCCGGTCGGTATACGGTTTACGTTTCCTCAAAGACATGTGACCTTATGAAGACGTAAATGCTTAATTAACCAAAATGTTTAATAAACATAATTATGAAATATATAGGCGCAGTAAGATAAATAAGATACAGTGCAAGTAATATGGTTCTTTCTACTTGTATAGTAGATCAGCAGAAGCTGCAGCAGAAGAAGTTGGCGTTTTATGAAAGAAAATTATAATTTAAAAAACAAAAATCATTCAGAATCATTGAGGATTTGATAAAAAATTGCTAACAAGAAGGCTTATCAGCTTAGGAGATCTTGAAACTTCGTATCCATTAGACGGTGCACCGGTAATCTAACGATGTGAAATGAAGTTAGTTTATCTTCATCAGAACCATATTTAGGTATGATGTCTAGGTACATACATACATATCTTAAGACCGTGTCCCTAACGGGGTAGTGTGAGAGGACGGAGCGCCAAGCGTCGCGGTCCTTGCATACTTCTTTCACTTCCTCAAATCTCTTCATTCTCTTCACACATTCATTGTCTATGTATTGTCTGTAATTGAGTTACGGTCTTACTTTGTCATTTTTAAGTCACCGAAGATTTCTAGCTGAACTGTAATTGTTTGTCTGTGTTGCCTTATGCATAACTACTAATTTTTTGTATTATAATGTAAATATTTCTAATTTATTCAAATTTCTGACGTGCATGGTACATCTCGTACGTGCATATACTATACTAGTACATACATATGGTATACAACAGCTTTAAATTTTTCATGTATCATGTATGAAGATACACACCTATCTATGTATATTACATTTATAATTTAAACACTAAAAAACCAATTTAATTTTTGACTGCCAACAGAGTGCTAATAGAGAACATGAAAATAAAGTGAATGTGTTATTTGTATAAACAAGACAAAATGTTAACGGGCTCTATTCGGTATGCGAGGTGCGAGACTCGTTACCAGAGTGTGCGCCCTCCGGGCATTGCCACGTCTCAATTATGTCTAACTTCATTGCTCACAGATTCTGTTATGAGCATAAGCTTTAAGTAGTCAGAGTCGCACGACGTGAGATATACAAGTTTGTTTGTGTAATTAATTTGGTTCTCTGTATCTACGTTTCTCGTGATTCCCAGCAGTGCTCCAAACATCGCAGGTAATTTCGTTATGCAATAATTTAGAAGGTTTATGACAGAGATATGGCCTGACGTGTTTTCGTGGAGTCGAGATATTTTATTTTACGTCCATGAAATAATAATTATAAAGATTTTATTGAAGTATTACTCGATCGTCGATAGAAACTACGGTAGCTTGTAAAATTCCTACACAAAGACAAAACGCGTAAGAATGTATAACTGATTATTTAAATGAGATTGAATGAGACAAATTCACAACAAACAAATGGTTCGGACATATAGAAAGAATGAGTGATGAAAGATTGACGAAAAAATCTACAGAGCGAAAATGAATAGTAGCAGAAGCCAAGAAATACTAAGACTGACTTATGAAAATCGAATAGCCAAATGTCAAAAGCACTAGCAAACGTAGACGAAAGTCTGTAAGAAGAATGATGAGGTTTGAGGAGACGTTCTGACTACCCTGTTAATGATACAGCGTGAGGATATGTGTGTATGTATTTAAGTGAAGTACCATACCTTCGTATAAAGTGTATTAGGTAAGACTTACGATTTCATATCTAAATATTAATAAATCGTGTTAATAATGTCGTACAAGCATAAACAACTTCGTTAGCTTTTAGTAGTCTTAGTATGACTTGGAAATGCAATGACGATGCATCTAGGTTAGCCTTATTGGAAAGTGTAGTCGAGATACGATTAAAACTTTATTGCATAACGAAGCCACATTGTTACCCACGAGCAACTTCCTCGAACTTCTGCACTACTATTGGTGGTATTAAATCATTGTCCGTTAACAGCTTCCGTTATGTCCTTAGGTATAATTTATTAACTGGAATGTATACAAATCATATTACGATCATAAAGAAGATTTTAGACTTAGGCAAGTCTAATATACGATTCCGCACTTTTCTTCTTGCATTATCTCATAAAGAACCTCGGGTTTATATACAAGTACAATTTTCGAAGTTAATTCCGAATAAGAAATTTCAATTAACTTCTCATGTGTTCAATCGGAAACTGTGCTAACGAGTAGCGTGTGTGTTTATAAGTAATTCTCATTCCTACAATAATGGAGCAGAAGTAATTTCTTAATAATTGTTGGAGAAAGAGCCAGCGAAGTTGTGGACCGGAGTCGAGACTTCAAAGAAATTAATGAGTGTTAGGAACTCGCGACGTGCCACCGCCAACTTGATCAGTTTGGACGCGAGCCGGAACAAAGTTGCCGAAAGCTTAAGAAAATTTCCTGCTAATTGCGAATGCCCTTCAATTACTACTTCGAATGACGTATAAAATATTCACAAAATAAGGAATAAATTAGCCATCGTATTGAAAGTTATGAATTATTGAAACATGGATCAATTAGCATATTATTGAGGTTTATAATTTCATTTAATGTGTTTAGTGTTTACTTTAATAAATTTTCGTCTATAAACTACCCGAGGCTTCAATAGCTCAGATTTTGTTTATCTATCCTAATTGTTAGTTTTTATATAGTATGAAGCGTTCGTAAATAGCGTTCTTGATTGCCTGCCTTGCCAATTCTAATATTCTTCACCACTTATTTCTACGATTTTACTTAATTTAGCATTATAAAAACATCATTACACGTAAAGATGCTAAAGCGTCATGCTAATGCTATAAAAGTAATAAGTATTTCTTTGCCTATAATTGTCACCTCCACCGTAGACGACCGAGAGACGTATTAACCGACCCGGACGATCATAATGACAGTGGCGAACGAAGCACAAACAGTCATGATGCGACACCACACCGCTCCCCTCAGAGGGGGACGTCGACGGCCTGCACGTTCCCACTGAGGCCTTTGTAGGTTCCATTCGATTTTGATTCGACACTCGAGCGTGGGCCTTCCGCCCGCGATGCGTTACACGATAGGCACTCACCATTTCGGGCCTTCAGCCGATCGATCGCCGGCCGGCTATAACCACTTTGGGACCGGCCCTCTACCGTTCTCCGTTAACCCATTCTCGACGACACGCAGGAGCACAACCTCCTGGCGACAATCTGAGCCGAGGTCTCGTCCTCCGTCCCGGGTACTCCTCGGACGGAGGGGCTCTCAGGCTTTGTCGACCTTTCCGGGCGGAGCAACTTTTGCTGCTCCAACGCTATAACACACACAAAACCCAACGCGTTCGGTTCGCTACGACGGCCTATAGGGTCAAGGGCCGAGTGGAGAGTTGTTTTAGTCGGTTCGAGCTCTACGCTACCCGGCCGGTCCTCATGTTCTCTTCTGAGGCGTAAGGAACGGTTGGATGCTCGTGCGGACATTTGTCTCTTCCAAGAATCGAAGAAATAAAAATAAATAAAAATTGCCTACAATTGATAAAATTAACAGGTATGTGCTCCGATCCTTAAAATGTTAACACGCCGCCAAAAAACTTAGACCCTTAAGCACAAAAGAAATAGACGAATCCATTGATGTAGGTACACTAAATAATATTTTATTTCATTTTTTATTCTTGTGGTTTATTTCATATGTACAAGAGTGGTAGGACGCTGGTGGGACATCTTCGTTGGTGTATCAAATAACAACTATTTCGTTTTGATAGTGATCGCAGTCAACATGCAATAGCCAAATATCGCGCTATATCTGCTGTCAAAACGAGAATTTGTATATCGTAATATAGTGGCGTTATATCTACTGCGAAAAGTATAGCAAAAAGAAATATCAATTTTTTATTACAATTAGTCACCAGTCGCGCAATGATTGCGTGGCTGTCGCTGTCTACAAATTTTTAAATAATAAGCCTGCGGGATTTAGAAATTTAGAATTAATGCTCAGACGAGGTGTTTACTGACAAGGTGATATCGAACAAATGAACTAAAATAGTTATGCAAATGTGCATATCCAGCGTCAATTAAAATGTACCTATTAAATATTACCTATGTAATACAACATTAGGAACTTTTTATGTTGTTTAGAAGTGTTAATGAAATTAAATGTACAATTTGAGGTTTTTTTTTTTCATACCACGAAGGTGGCAAACAAGCATGCGGCCCGCCAGATGGTAAACGGTTACTGTAGCCTATGGACGCCTGCGAGACCAGGAGTATCACTTGCGCACTGCCGACCCTGTTTTTTTTACGCCCTTACGGAGGTGAAGAAAGATGTTAAAGGACCTCGATGCTTGGCGCTCCGTCCTCTCTGACTACCCCGTAGGAATACAGCGTGAGGATATGTACGTATAACATTTCACCGACAGTTCGTCATTTATTCTATGTTATTTGAAGGAGATACGTTCGACGCGTGCTTGCCCGCTAAACGGAATCGTACATAGCACCAAGAAAATTGTGGCAATTATTTGTCCTTAATCTGTTTCTAGATCTTAAGTTCTACTCAAACTGAGGTGAATCTCACATAGGATGCGGGATGCGATTCACTCGTGCCGATTACTTTAACTAACTTGTATAGGCGTGTAGACATTGTCGCGAATAGTTGCATGACTTGCAGCGAAAATTGAACGGGACGTCGGCGGTTAATCCTGTAATGTCATCCGATAAGGAATTATTTTTAGAAAAAGTGAATGTTTTGGACCACGTACAGTGAAGGGTTCCGTAGACGGGATACATGATATTCATTCAATCGGCAGCAAAAATAAATTTGTATTTCTCAGTGACACTTTCTATATATACTATAATAGTACTTATAAAGAGATAAATTTTGTTCGTTTGTATGTAATGGATAAACTCAAAAATCACTCAACCAATTTCAAACATTCTTTCACCTATAGAAAGCTACATTATCAGCAGGTAACTTGGGTTGTATTCTATTTTCGAAAAAATTCTAGCCGTGCGAAACCAGGACGTGTCGCTATGTAAAATAAAATAATTTCTGCAGTCGTTGCGCGTGTAACTGACCCAATTCTCTAAAACTACACATCTTATTCAAACTGATTTTCGTTGAAAATCCTTTTTAAGGTCAACTATCTCTAACTCAAATTTTTTCAGAATTTCTACTGCATAGTTGAGAAGTTATAAGGTGTAAACTGTGAATTTAGAAAAGTATATCTCGGTAACTATTGACTTACATAAAAAAATCTCTTTGAAACTTCTATTTAATTTTGGAAGACCTATCTAAAGTTACCCCACGTGCTTATGTGTACTAGATTACGATATGATTACGAATTTAATAATAAAAGAGCTATGTTACTTTATTCACACAACGAAATAATGAAGACGTAAATAATTTTTTTTAATTTATTACCCAAAAATAAGAATAAGAATCTCCGTCTCTTTTAGCGTTCTAGACGGTGTTGTTTTTACAATTTTTGAAGGGACACTTTGACATGTTCGCTGTTAGCATTTTTGAATACTACTAAACCAGAAGTGCACTCAAATACTCATTTGAGAGCACATGTGGTTCGTACATTTTAGGAGCGTTGATTGTATATCTAAGTTTTTATTTGTGATCGCAGATTTCACTACATCAGTGTGTAGCAGTTTCGCTTAAGTATATACTGTAATAGTCTTCGAATAGAACGGTTGTGACATACGGACAGCCAAACAGGTGGACAGGACGAAATTATAATGGTTCCATTTTTTGCTATTCGGCTACGGAACCGTAAAACTAACGTTTTTTTCTGTGACACTACCACAACAACTACATATTACACAGAATATAAGAAGCGTCGTTGCTATAAAACAAATGGTAACGTTTTATCACGATTTAACACCATATCGCCCTAGAAAAAGTTGTTTTGTGTTATTTTTTATAGTAGGAAATGCAAATAACAAAAAACTTTGCATATCGTACTTTGAATCTTGATATTCTTCTTCTAACATCAGTAACAACAGCAAAACCTCTTCTACACAATTTGCAGACATGGCTCTTCATTGAAGGACTGAAAAAAAATAGTCATTTTTTTCAGTCCTCTTCAGTTTTTTTCAGTACGCGGGAAGTCGCGTCAGTTCGAGAGGTTAAGCAAGCGAGCCATTCGCGCAAATTATCATCCCGCGTCCCGCGCGGGATTCGCCTCAGTTTGAGTATTCTACTACGGATCGTGAGTAGCTAGAACCACACGTGTGTAATGAACCACCGATATTCTTGGAATCCCTTGGAATTATTTATGGTTCATCTTTTATGTAACTAGAATTTTATTAACCAACCAACCTTACAGTCATTATCGACCACCTCCGTGGCGCAACGGCTTAACGCGTCGGAAAGTAAACGGGGGTTGCGGATTCGATTTCCGCCCCGAGTCTGGGTGTTTATGTATAATATTTATTTATTTACAAAAGAAAATATATATGTAGTATATCAGTTGTCTAGTACCCTTAACACAAGCGCTGTGCTGCTTACTTTGGGACTAGATGGCGCTGTGTGAAATGTCTGAGTTTATTATTATTATTATTATTTCTGTGTTTAACCTACGCCACTGCGAAATCGGTTGACTAATTTTTGAGTTCAGCCATTACATTTAAACGAAGTTTACCTCTTTATAATATTAGTATAGATATAGATGTGTAGTAACAAAATAGATAACTGAGTACTGTGAATTATATACTTTGCAATACTAATGGAAAATACAAAATCGAAAGCCATAAATAAGTTATAAATTATACTGGAGACAATAAATCAGTAACCGCAGGTGCGACCACGGTGCAGCCGCGTGTAAGTGGAACCGCTGGTACAACCACGTGGCAACAACGAACACAACCACAGTTACAACGTGGCAACCGCGGGTACAACCGTAAGAATAACCACGTCGTAAATGGGGGTACAACCACGTTACAACCGGGGGTGCAACCGCGGATACAACCGCGAGTGATTCCAAAAATGAAGACAAGCGATACACATAAATCTAAAATGATAAAAATGTATTAGTGTAATGTAAGTTAGTACAATGATCCATTTATAAAATACAGTTATTGAGATTAACACAAATAAGTTATATAAAATTAGACAACGTTGTAAATGCGACAAGGTGAAGAGAAACTATCACGTTTTGAATTCTCTCAAAGCCCATAATCGGTTCTAGGCAGAGTTCTAAGCTTCATGGATTACTAAAGGGCAATTTCCGGACAAAGTGTGATGAATGTCTCTATTGCTATTGTGTTTGTTATTGTGAATAACGCAATTAAAACATTTAGGAGTCTCGGTATTAATTTGTCCTATCGATGCAATTCTCGAAGTTGTAGCCCTTCTTCAGGCTACAACTTCGAGAATTGCACCGAAAGAACAAATGCAAACAGAAGGAGCAGTGCGTAGTATCCGATCAGAATTTTTAACAACCGTGGTCAAACTGTAAGCACATAGAACACTGTCTGTAAGGCACATAATCCTCAGAATGGATACGCTGGTAATTAGAATTAATACTTAGACTTAGACTTTGATAATGTTGATCCACACGATAAGGGTGACCTTAAACACTGCGTTATATAACATCGTTTCTCTTTCTTCTGGTAAAGCACAGATTTATATTACAGATTGACACTGATTTAAATTAATAATAAAATTATGAAATTATGTTGCATGGTTTGTTATTAAAAAGGGAGTAGGAACTGGATGGAGTATCACTGTTTAAAGCAGCCTTTCCCAAAGTGGGCGATAACGCCCCCTTGTGGGCGCTGCAGGCCTAAAGGAGGGCGGTAAGAGAGCCAGAAAAAAAATGGGGGCGTTGTGTAGAGGCCTAGGGGGTGATTTGTAATTTCATTTAGCTAGGAGGCATCTTAGACAACGACTGCATGACTCAAAGTGGGCAGTAGACAAAATAAGTTTGGGAACCTAGAGTTTAAAGGAAACGCTGCGACACCATGCGTCAATTGTTCCTTTCCGAGTAGCGTTATGGGTTTTAGGTGTAGGTTATAATAGGTGTCAATGCTGACTCGAACATTGAAAGCAGATGATTTTTGGTTTTCATATGCAATGTAAGCGACTGAAGTATGTGTAGGGCGATTTAAACTGCTCTTTTCCGAGCTCCTCTTTGACAGTCCATTTAAGTACCTTTTCCATTTCCTCATAAATGAGTTTAACTTATTCCAAATTAATACATACACATCATAACACTATTTATATAATCGTTTTATTCCATTTCCCTCTTCGATCACAAATAAAAAACTAGATACACAATCAACGCTCCAAAAATGTCCGAACCAAATGTGCACTCAAATGAGTATTTGAGTGCACTTCTGTTTTAATAGTATTCTAAAACGCTAACAGCGAACATGTCAAAGTGCTCCTTCAAAAATTGCAAAAACAACACATCTAAACGCTAAAAAAAGACGTGTTCTTATTTTCGGTTATTAAATAAATAATATTATTTACGTGTTCATTATTTCATTATATTTATTTATTCTTTATTGTACACCTTATTCCTAATACAGATAAAAAACTAGAAAATAACAAAAATAACAATTTTGGCAATACAATACAACACAATTATAGTAATAACGTTACATAGCTCTTTTTTATTAAATTCTTAATCATATTTTTAAATATTGCCTGACATTATATGTTTCATCCTTGTCACTTTCACGTAACAAATCAAAATGACATCTAGAACGCGACGCTACGCAAACGCAACGCAAATGAATTATACTTTATGCACGAGACGTAACAATGCATTTTATATTTTTATTTAACAAACTTCGTTTTAATGTCATGCAAGAATCATTTACGAGCATTAATAACCTTATCGTTTGACAGTAAGGTCTACTTTAGATTAATATAATATTCCCGATAATACTATACGATATTACAAATATATACGTCAATTCGGACAACAATTTGTTTAAATTTTATAGGAGATTGTGAATCTAGTTTTTTATTTGCGATTGAAGATTTCCACAAATTGAATATAAAATATGTTGTATAAATATAATAATTAAAGATACTTTATTATGAACATCGCCAGTATCCAAAAGGAATTCTATATGCCAGTATGTATCACAAATTGTCCTCGGTTTTACGTAAAGTACTTTCAACTGTCTTAGTCATTTGTTCGTCTGGAAAAGTAGGGCGTTTTTTCTGGACAATATCATAGAGGGATATGGCGCAGTACCCACGCTTTTGACCCTTTTGACCCGGAGTTTGTTGGTCCTATTATAGTAAGAATCTTGCCATCATCCAATGTTTTGACTATAAAAGCTGTCTGGTTCATAATGGTCTCGAAGTGAACGTGCCCAGTCAGTGAAGATTCACTGTTATTCATTGCACATAATTCCGTCACGTTGAACATAAAGAGAAGAGACGGCGAGTTCCTATGAAACGGGTGCAATTACAACCACCAACCGTGCAATCGAATATACAACAAAAGTGCAACCGGCAGCAAAACGGTAGGCGCTAAGCACGGACAGGGCAACCGGCCACACAAAAACGGCATTCATGTTTCTATACTTGCCTGGAAGAGGACGAAAAACATATGCTAACTAATTATGTCCCCGTACAGACCGTAGAAGTCGTTAAATTGTGTTTGTTTAAAAGAACAATACAGGCGATTGAAGAGCAAATAGTTAAAAACTTTCGAATAGTTAAAAAACCTAACACCCATCACTAAGGCAGCCGTTACACGTTAGGTTTAATGTATAATGCAGTAACTGATAGTTTTTTTTTTAAAGAACTCCTTGCCCTAACGTGCCTGGATCAGGGTCCTTGTCAGTCAGTTGTTAATTGTCGTTCTCTCTAGTTTTCATGTATTTATAACCTGCCTATCTATAGTAACACGGGATTTTGGGGTTCTTTATTTACAGTTTTTTCTTGTTTATTATGCCCAAATTTAATACAATTTTCTTATATAATATTCAGTCTTCATTTTACTATATATCTATTTATCTATCCTAATGGCTTAGCTTACACACTAATATCACGTTGTTACATAATAATAATAATACATTAATTTTGCAAGAATGCGGGTATAAGTAGATGTACATAGAATATTTAAGTTCCTTTCCACGTTCTGCTCACTAAAAGCATGCAAATATTCAATCATAATTACTTACCAAATCGTTTAGTGCGACTATATACAATAACAATAGTATTAATCCAACCAAGTACTCAACTCAGTGATAAGGCATTTGTTATTTTTTGTCAAATAAAATCAGTAATAAAATCTCAAAGGTATACAAATAAAAGAGCAAATAATAATAGCTTCATGTCAAAAAATAATAATAATAAATAATGTCGGCGTAAAACAAAAAAAATATATTTCAAACTCGAAATGTAAAAAAAAATACTATTAACACAATTTATCACATTCAATTTCCAGCTATCTTTTGTTTCTTTTTATTTCCTTACAATTTCCTCAACTACGCTATATTTAATCTCATTTTCAATATCTAATCTTGCTCTGCCGAAGATGGCCATTCAGTAATGACATGGATCACATTCTCGCTCGTCATGTCATCACAGGGGCAGGCCGGGCTCTCCTGGCACCCAAAACGATTCAGGTACTCGGAGAACCTGCCATGCCCCGAGGAGATCTGAACCAGAGTGTGATCCATGTCAATTTATCGAAAAGGTGCTCCTGGCATCAGAAAAGTAAACCTTAGTGACAGAGGCCGTTTTCTCACTTGTGTATCTTCTGTTCCATTTATCGATAGACTCCTGACGAATCTGTCTCTCGATGAATGAAACAGGACACATTTTGTACTCCGGCCTCGTCTTTTTGAAGGTTGCCTCCTTAGCCAGGGCGTCGGCCCTTTCTATGTCCAAGTCCTATGTCCAAGGACACCAAGAGAACAATCATCCTATCACTCACCTGTTCCCAGATGTACCCTGTCATGACATAGAGAGAGTACTACGCTGCGGTGTGAAGCCATATTGAAGCGGACACAAGTCCGGCAAGACGTCCCAGCGGATCCTACTCACCAAGATCTTCTCAAGCATTTTCCTGAAGATCGACAATAGGCTAATGGGTCTATATGACCTACGGACGGTGTAGTCCGATCTGCCAGGCTTTCTTATCACCACAATTACAGCCTCCTTCCAGGCGATGGTGAAGTAAGAAAGAGCTAGACACCTGTTACACAATTCCACTGAGTAACTGATGGTTAAGGAACGAATATTTAGCTAACTATTGCGTAATTATCATTCATTTTGCATGATGCTTTCATGAATGTGTAAAGGTGCTTAAGGTGCCGTAGGCTTCCAACCGCCAGATACCTTTTTTCGGTCGAAAGAAACAAAATGAAACTTTTTGTTTAGAATCTAAATAACACCAAAAGTAGTTTTGTCTCCCATAAATTAATATCAGTGATTGAGTGTCAAAACGGTAAACGTAGTTGATCTAAATCTTACTCTAAATTTATCGCGCCAGGATGCAATGTTGTCTGTTTATCCCGAACAGAAATGGCGTGAAACTATTAGTATAGACTAGAGTAATAGTTATGCCTTTTTATTTTTCTAAATTACAAAAATAAAATATTCTTACACAAGTACAGTAATAACCTAATAATTTTAGTTAAGTATACGGTAATGTAGAACACACAGTCGTGATAAGTCTCGTTATAGTTGGTACAGAATAGGTTGGATATCTGTGACATCTGTTTGATGGGTATATTTTAAGTGTTTGTCTTAATTATTTTTATTTACAATGTGTTTCCCATTGTTAATTAACACTAAGAATAGTAAGACAATATAAATAAAAATAAATAATAAATATGATTAACACTTAAAAATACCCATTGAACAGTTGTACAGGTATCAAGCTATTCTGTACGAGGTATAGTACTCGTATATCGCATGCAAATGGCAGTTAAGATGTACAACGTGGAGAGGGTCTGCGTACATGGTGGAAGTCCATTACAGGAATATATAAACTGCCCTCGCCGGAGCAATATTGTGATTAAGGTAATGCGATTGAGGGAATGCGGACTGTGGGCGTAATGCACATTGTGGACAAATGCCGATTCCAAGCACGTAAATGCCGTCTCATCAGCGTTATCGCACGATTCTAAAATCAGTAATGTACTTACTCATTACTTTGGATTTTTCTAGTGCCGAGTATTCACTGCTGATCACAGATATTTCAAGCAATAATGAACTTGTTCTTTACTTAACTTTAAATTCTTTTTAGCTTTACGACATGCTGCAGTTTTGTTATAGGTATAAATAACAACATTTGTTATTTGGATACAAAAGTAATTATGATTGAACGAAAATGAAAAAATCTTCCTGAACTTGTTATGTAGTAGTTAGTATGCTTGTTATGTAGTATTAGTATTATATAATAGTAGTTGTATGTAGTTGTTATCAGTACAAACAAATAAAATTAAAGAGTTTGCCTGTGGTTTCGAAATAAAGGCTTTTCTTAAACTCATATGGTTTTTTGCACGTTATCCAAACCCAAACACGCGTTTTTTAATCTTTATCCGTCTGTCTGTTTGTTTGGAATAATCTTCAAACACCGGGTTTCGCGAGACTTTGACAGGAATAGAACTTTTCAGACAGTAGGCTACTTTTTATTATTAAATTTATCGCGGGTTAAACCGCAGAGCACAGCTAGTAGATAATTTAATGTATAAGCAAAACAAACTAATTTTTTTTTATTAATGTCTATGTAGGTTATAATATACCTACCTATCTGGGGCCTAATTGCGTGACTTCCATTGTCTGATATTTATTAGTGTTTATAATATCAATGTGACAATATAGATTAAGTAATATATGAACTATTGTGACCCGTCCCCGCTTCGCTTCGGTTAACATGAGCTTTTTTTCCTTATTTTCATCAAAATAAAATATAGCCTATGTATATAAAATACGACAATGCTAAACTTGCTATTTTTGAAAGAATTTATTAAATTGGTTCAGTAGTTCAAGAGATAGCCGCCAACATACAAACAAACACACAATTTTACTTCTTTATAATATTATTGTCATATCTATTACGTGAAGCGAAAACTTTGGTTCCCTTTTTAAGAAAATTGCGCGAACGGAGGAGTGTGTTTGGTACACTTAAACTTAATATGGAGAAGGACAGGAGAAAGCTAATATTTTCATATAATATGTAGTAGAAGCACATTAAATTAAATGAATTTTTTCTTTCTCCCTTTGAAGGGAAGGTAAAGGGACTGGTCCATACAACCGATGTGTTCAGTAATAAAGAGATAAATTCTACATATTACTTCATTAAAATGGTGGCGTAATGCATTTTAAATCACACTACTAAATAAGCACTTATACAATTCCACATAATGCACAATAACGTAAACACTGAGAGGAAAACTACGCCAATTCTACATCACAATATCCACTAGAAACAATTTGCGAATAATTAAAATGAACGCCCAACCGCTCCCCATAAAATCCCGCCAAAAACTAAATTAAATAAATCACTCATTGTTTACGTTCATACATACTGCCAATGTCAAAAAAACTGACAATTTCATACACAAAATAGTTTGTGATCACATATACGTAACCTCCTTGGATCAAACAGTCGCACAGAGTAGAGATTGTCGCCAAAGAGTTTATCTTATAAATTTATATTTACGGTCGAATTTCGACCACAGGTCGACCTCTAGTAGATATAGATGGATCTCAATCTATGCAAAAGTGTCCTTCAAGTTGCATTAAATTCAGATGACGCTGTTGTGGCAAAAGGATTAATAATACGTGTCTATAACAAGATTTCTAAGTACTAATTGTTACCATTATGTCATTTACGATTTATTTTATCAATTATTCTACTCGAATATACATATTTTAATTTTTCGCTATTTATTGCTTTCATATGGAATTATTAAAATATCCACGCCGAAATCAAGGGTGCTAAATAAACGGTTGCGTTTCAACGCAACCGTTATTTACAATTATTTAGAATCGTCCACTGATAGAAAAATAGGTAAATTATTTCAACTACGTTGAACGAAACGTTCAAACATATGTGTTCGTGTCGTTTTTTTGACTAAATTTACGTTTCGTTAATAAAATTAGTCGAATCCGTCGAGTACTTTTAAAAGAAAAAATCAGTTGATTCAATCGTTAATTATTTAGTTCATTGCATCAACGCTCACTTTTAAACAATTAGGTCGTCTATTCCTAAGCGGTAGAAGTTCTGTAAGTGTTTGTATCACTGCGACCAATTCTGATCGATGTAAACGAATCCAACTAGGTAAGTTTGTAGTTTTATGAACTATGTATATTATTTATTATGAATTATAATGTATATTTTTATAATGTGTACTTTTTCTGTTCTGGGTATAGACATTTAATAATATTTCAATATTATGGTATTAAAAATCGTCTATTCTTTATTTCTCTTAAGTGTAGCAATATATTCTTCATACTATGAGCAATTATTTCTTTAACACTTAAGAAGACTATACTGCAAGCTTATTTTACTAATTCGACGTCAGGATTAATTTAACTTTCCGATTGAACGCCTTTCAGATAGAGTAAGTAATCACACACGAGAGATTTCTGACTGCGAAATTTCAACTAAACTCGAGCTAGACAGCGAGCGATGGTTTTTCAAGAAAACTCAAAACAAACGTGTAATAAATAACTACTGAATAAGAAGTTTAATGTTATGACGTCTTTGTAAACTACATTTTAAAATGGCCTACAATTCTAAACATCACAACAAAAAATCTTTTCATAAACAACTCCTTCAAAAAATGTAATATATCGTTAATGTCATCATACTCAATCATACGAAACAGCATTCACATGAAGTAAATGAACAGTAATTTCTGCCCATTATTCTTATAAATCGTATCGAAAAGTGTTATCGGCCACATAAAGATTTTATCATATTATGTAGAAATACATATATATAAAATTAAAATAAAATCTTTGCGTAACATTTATTACATAGGAGAATAATTACATACACATACCTCACGCTGTATCCCTAACGAGATAGAAGAAAATAATCGAAAAATTATGAATAAAATCAAAGCAGAAAGGTAAAGAATTGACGAAAACTCTTGTGATATCTGTGATTACGTAAAAAAGTTAATGAAATTCGGAGCGGACTGTATTTAATTTTATTTCAATGACTCAATTATTGAAACAAAAATTATATTATGTCGACGAAACCCACGGACAGAGGGTTCTGTGCGATATTTAAACTATATATCAAAGAATATTAAAAAAATCGGGATTGCTTTCTGTTAGATACTTTTTTTTACATAAAATTCTACGACAAACTTTATTTTGCGGTCTATTATACGGGACCTTTCGGAATCGGATTTAATGAAACACAATAATTATGTTTTTATAATATGAAATATAAGACAAAATTAGAATATTCAAACGGAGTTAGGAAATCGATTAAGGACAAGTATTTGTAAAGAGAATTCTGCAGACCTGAATTCTCGACTCGAAGGAAGACATGCTGACTCGGTAAGAATAAGCATTCCTCCTTACATTTCAGATGTGTAACAAGTCGACGATCAGTAACAACTGACTACACGGGACACTACTCGCGCAAGTGCGACTTGCTCTTGGCCGGTTTTTAGGTTTCCATAGCTAAATGTTAAAAAATGAAACCCTTCTAATATCGAACTTTCCGTCTGGTTGTTTGTTCGTATGTCGTAGTCATTTTATTCAGAAATTATAAGTACTATATAGATTAAAATTTGGAAAGCAGATGTATGAAATCGCTATACAATGATGTCGTAAAATTTTGAAAAAAGAAATTAGGAGTGGCTCTCCATACATGTAACTGAAGGATGATAAAAAAAAATCTGGTGCACATAAGCGTGTGGGTTATCATTAGATAGGTTTTCAAACATGATATTGAGATTTCGGAGTGACTTTTCTTTTTAAATCAATAGTTGCCGAGATGGTCGCTTCTAATGTCGTAATAAGTGTGTCCCCCGTCAAATTTTCCACCATGGGATGGAACTTTCTGAAAAAATTAAAATACGAGGACTGCTGTTTATGTATCCGGAACTGGCCAGTTAGAGAACAATATTAAAAAAGTAATTATAACATTTAAAAATGGAACTCTTTGGCTGAAGAATACAATTTGTTTCATGTAGCTGTCATTTGTTTATCCTTTGTGGCGTCATTTTAAAAATTGCGAGTCTTTATCACCATGGATTTAAGTCGTGAAAATTTTCGTGCTATGATTTATTACGATTTTCGGCGAGGGCTAACTCAAAAACAGTGCATCGATCAACTCACTTTGACTTTTGGGGACGAAACACCATCGAAAACTACTGTGTATCAATGGTTTAGTGAGTTTAATCGTGAGCGGTCTGTGCTCACGGACGAAGTTAAAGAAGGTCGCCCTAAATCGGTTGTTGTACCTCAAAATATTGATGCTGTGCGGGAACTAATAATGCAAGATCGTCATGTTACATATCGCGAGATAGAGGCGTCTCTGGGCATAAGTATGACGAGTAAATATAAAATATTACACGAACTTTAAGCTGCAAAAAAAATTTGTTCACGTTGGATTCCGCACAACTTGAGAATTGACCAAAAACGGGCTCGTGTCGATTGGTGTGAAAAAATGTTACAAAAGTACAATCAGGGTGCATCAAAAACTGTCTATAATATCTACACAGGTGATGAACCTTGGATATATGCGTATGATCCTGAAACTAAACAACAATCAACGGTTTGGGTGTTCCAAGATGAGCCGAACCCATAAAGTCATTCGTTCAAAAAGCACTTTGAAGCAAATGGTCGCTTGTTTTTTTGGTATAAGTGCCACTAAAGGATCGAAAAACGGTTAATTCTGAATTGTACATGACCTTTTGTTTGCCAGAAGTCTTTGAAGAAATAAGAAAGAACAACTGACAACGCAGATTCCTTCTTCATCATGACAATGCTAGCTGCCACACATCGGCCGAAACAACTCGGTATTTGGAAGATCAAAAGATTGAATTAACGGGTCATCTATTTATTTCTATTTATTCCCAACCGTGAAGAATAAATTACGTGGTCAACGTTTTTCGAGCCGTGAAGAGGCTGTTGTTGCGTTCAAAATGCACGTTTTGGAGATACCTCAATCCGAATGGAAAAAGTGTTACGAAAATTGGTTCCAACGCATGCAAAAGTGCATCGATCATCAAGGTGAATATTTTGAAAAGCAATAAAACTATAATAAATGCTATATGTTTGTTTTACTTTGTTATTACGTATACATAAATAGCAGCCCTCGTAGTAGAACTTAAAAAGCACTTTTAACTAAAAAGTATTTTGAATAAGATATTTTCGAGATATGGGGTATGGAATTGTGTTACACGCTCAACGACCGCAGAAATAATTTTGTTTTTTGCAGTGCCATTGGGGAACTGTTACCGGGTGGGTCCTGAAGAACTTTTTAAAAAAGAAAATGTTCTCTTGAGAATGACGTAATTTATTTCAATTTTATAATTGTACAAGAATTTTAGTATGTGTCCGTCGCGAACTTCAAAACCAGACTGTCGTAAATATGAAATCGTAATTATGAGGAAATGTTAAAGCATTACGTCAATTGCAATTGGAACTTGAATGCAACGTCAACGAAATAGTTTGTATGCAATTGCAATGTACTCGCTATTATAACAGAACGCAATGAAATACAAATTTATTTTTGCTGCCGATTAAATGAATATTGTACGTCCCGCAATCTTCACTGTGCATGATCCGACATGCACTTAGTCAGTTTTTTTACTAACTTGGTGCCGCACAAAAATTGGCGTTTTTAGAAATTGCTTAGCAAATTCACCTACGACAATCACTGCGGTTTTCGGACATGCTTTATAAATTTGATACAGCGCTGACAATACGAATACGTTACTTTTTTATTCATAATACATAGTAACGTATATAAATTTATTTCAAATTGTGATGTTTTTATAAACGTATAGTCATAGTTACGCCAGTAAACATTATGTAAGTGCACATAGCGTCACAGCGTCAGTTTCTCGCGTTTTGTTGCCTATGTCTATCCCGAATTGTAACGAAGCATGAAGTTACGCATATGTGTATAATGTACATAAAATATATCTTGATATTTAAACAAAATGTGCTCAGAGTTAAATATAGGTATTTATCCAATAAATATAACTATTGATAAAAAATAAAACTTTTGTGAAACGTTTTTTTTTGTAAAATTAATAAAATCTATGTGCCTCTATTGTACAAAGGTAATATTATAATAATAGCATCAATATTTACTAAATAAAATAATTCTCAGTTTCGACGTGAATTCTATGAGCAATCTCTTCGGTAAAATTTACTTTCATCGACTTATATGATGTAAACACAAGGTAAATATTGTTCTCTCACATATAACAAATAAAAAAGAGAGTTGACTGGCCTAATGGCTTTACTTTTTTTTGCAAACCATAGTCGATTCACTATGTTCTAGTAGCGTTGGAAAACCGCATGTGACATTTTAAATGGAAACTGCTAACACAACGCGCAATAAGCGGTCAGTGTGGTCGACAATGCAAAGGTTCGTTTTGTAGCGCGGGGCGTTGTTAAGTGTTCTCTGCAAAATGCCACTTAGTATAAATTAGGCTATAACAAAACTTAGGTGACTCGGAGCAATGATGGGTAATTTTCCGAAATTTTTCAAAACATAGAAATTTCAAGATAAATTTGTGACAAATTTGAAAAATGAAAACATATTGGAAAATCATTTTCTGTGTAATTGGTAACTATGGGAATCCGTGACCTTGATCGCTGCTCAGTGTCGTTAGATGGCGTAATCAATCAAATTGCTATATTATCAAAAACTTAATATACGAGAAACCATATTAAGAGCATTGCGATTCGCGTAAAAGTGACTTGTAACTATTTTGATATGTCTCGGTTCAGTACAGTTCAGATAAATATTAAAGGCAGCTACATAAAGATGTAGAAAGAAGCGACTCTATTAAAAATACTTAATTAGCAAATGATGTAGTGTGAGTGTACAAGGGTATCTTTTGGACATAACGGGGGATTCCCACAGATATTTACTATACAGGGGATTCCGCGCCGACGTACGAGTAGTAAAGCCCTCCAGAGACAGCTGAAAATGCACCTCATTTTGCTCAGTCTATTCGGAATCCAGTAACAAGTTAAAACTGATTTATTGTTAGTATACTATTACATACTACTGCGTTGGTGATAAAAATCATTGTGTGTCATCGCGGAACTGTAAACGTAAATTTTTGTGCCCTTACTTCCGGTGCATTTTCTGCAACGTTATTGTACCTATAAAGTAATAGCTTAGAATTAATACAAAAAATTAAAATTCGTAAAGTTGTATAAAAAAACTTCGTGTGCCTTTTTCGATCGTACTGCTGTGTTTTTGTATACCAACTAATTTCATTTTTTTTTGGCACTTAATGTACCTACCTATCTCGAGTAACAGCTTTAAATTATGACTAAATGAAAATGTATACATATTGCTATGAGAAAATACATGCCGTGCCACATCAATACCTATTGAAAGTACTTGGCCCACAACTTTGTTTTCCTGAAAGTAAAGTTTAGCATTCAATAATGTCGTACTGTTACAATTGGACTTTACGTATACTAGAATACAAGGTCATTTAGGGAATGACACACCACACGAAATTTCAGAGCTTCGCATTGCTAACATTAAGGCGTAAGTAGATGATACCTTTGGGCGTAAATGCCTACTATTGATTGATATCGATAAAATTAAAGACAAAACCCAAATTATAATTCGAAAATCCCAAAGTGACGCGTCACAGAATCAAGCAAATAATTCAATTAGTTAGCGACATCGAGAACAATGTTTTGTTATTAGTGATGGTATTTTTCTAGAAGGTTCAGTGCCCTCTTTTTTTCTCAGGCTATATACATTATCACGCTTTATACAGACATATATATCCTAATTCTCGAGAAGTTCAACGACCTGTCACATCCGCAGCGTTAACGCTTTCCGCATAGTTACTCTCTTCGGACAGGATATTCTCTAGTCGACGATGTTAAATACTTAAAAGTAACACCCTTGACACGGCCACGACCTTCCATCCTACCACGTTCTGACCTCGTTGTGGTCATCGTCGACCTCTTAGTCCTCTTATCTGCGTGAATCGCGTTTCTAAGAAAAAATAACTGTATATGATGTGCGTACGGCCCATCATGACGTACGCCAGTGTAATATTCACTCACGTTCCGTCTCATATGAATGCTCTCCAGGTGATACATAGAACCGATTCATGTGTAAGCCCATTGCGACCGGCGTCCCTCCGTATGCGCGCAACGTAAACCCTACACTGTGATTTATTGGTTGCCCACCATAATCTAAAGTATGAAACAGGCATAATAATCCTTCTTTCACCACTCTTTCTTCACCCGAACCCCTAATGGCTAAAGCGGCATCGTACTCCCCCAAGACTGACGACATTTCCAACGTCCAGTAGGCCCATATATTAAGCGATAGAGGTGACGGAATTATAAAATACAATTGTGTCACATATACCACGAGACAATTTACAAGAAATACCTACATGACGTATGCAAATACCTTCGCACAACTAGCAATTACTTGCTTGTAACTGGCATTTAGTTGTACCCACCTCAATTTCTGTGGTTATTTTTATTTTATTTACGTGTGAAATTTTATAATTTTATATTTGTTCATTTAATCTGTAAATTTGATTCATGGTACATACACAGCTTGAACTTCAAACGCCGTTAACTATTATAATGTCATGCTACATCATATACTTAGCAAGTCATACTAAATATTATTAATTTGGTAATAATTTTGGCTAGGGTACACCTCGAGTCGGAGTCGTGAGACAATTCGTTTGCGTGTCCTGAAGGAGGAATACCAAAATTTGTAAAAGATGCGCCTAATATCCCGCACAACCTGACATAACCCGACAGTTTGCTTGAGCTTTATTACGATAACCAGGACACTTACAAAAAAGACCTTAATAAAAGTAACCAAAAATAATGAACAAGTCTTACCATTTCAATAATAACTTAAATTTTTAGTATTTGGCACGTTAGTAGATAGTTTTAAAATATTTCCAAGTAACAAACAAATCTTACCAGTTGATTGAAATTTACCTTAATGTTAACAATGCGTCTTTATACCATAGCTCTGCAAAGCCTAATTCACGTGATGTAAGCCCTAAATGTTGCGTACCACGTGCCATTGCCTAATCGACCTTCTCTATTCTCTATCTATGACATCAGATGGATATCAGATATACAATTTTAAGGAAAACAAAGTTGTGTGCCAGGTACTTTTAACACGCATTGACAAAAAACGTTGGTATGTCTAAAAATTACATTATTATATTACGACAACGGTGCAAAAAGTGCACCGGAACCAAGGGCATAAAAAAATTACATAGTTTTTAGTTAAGAAAAAATATCGGAAAAATGAAGGAAAAATATTTGAAACATATGAAAAATTCTTGAAAAAGTTCAAGAATTTTTCTTGAAAAATTTCAATGACCCATCACTAGGTGACTGTCAAGTGGTCGGTCTGCAACGTCTTTTGTTTTCATTAAAACAGCGAAGTCCTACTGTGCACTGTAGTTTCAGTTAATTGCTTATAAATCAGCCAAGATTTTTTGTATTTTAAGCATTAATTTTATTTCAGACTTTAACTTTTAGTGCTTAAAAAATTAATGTCTAAAGTTAAAAATAGTGCCTTACCTAACGATTTCTAATAGATAAACTTTCAACATGACTATTAATTACAGAATTTCAATTTCAATTAGTCATGAATATTTATTTTATTATAAAGGTATAAAAAAGTTAATTTGAGTTTGAGACTAAATATATAAATGATATTATAATCTGTGATATAAATCTAGAGAAACTGTCACTCGATCGATTGTCAGGGAGTGTCTGCTTATTAGACGACTTAATCCTAAATAAATTACCCAGTGGTAAACCTAACTTGGAAGAATTGATTAACGGTCAAATTAGTGTGATTTGCTTTTCCATATAAATCTTTAACAAAAATAAAGTGATCCGCTATTTAAAAATGTAGGATATAGGGACTTACATGCCTACTGCGTTAGAATAAAAAATTAAAGTCATAGTTAATTTCAATAACATATTTGATGAACTAACTGGTAACTAGAACCCATAAAATTAGACATTTTAATATAACACTGTACACTTTAAAATGTTTTTATGTAAAACGAATTTAGTAAAAATAAGACGAGTACATTTTTTGACAGAGGGAGAGCTTTTTTTTAAAAGCTTTTTTGACAGTTAAAAAAGAAGAAAATAAGAAAATTCGAAGTAAAAGCAAAATATAGAATTCGTGTATAGCTAGCTCAGACAAGACAAAACAAATATTTTTTATTACTAGATTAGATTAGAGCTCAGTATTTCACATATCGTAATAAAGAAACTCATTATTACAGATATCTATTTCTTAACACAGAAGTACGAAATAAGGAACTCTAATAAACTTTGTTTAGAATATTATGACAGCATTGTAAATAAAACTTAGTTATATAAATAAATAGCTGAGTTTTATACTAGGTATCTCGTTTGATTAATTTCCACTGAAGCTTTTCTATCACAAATATAGAAACCGGTTATTTTTGAAATAGATAGCTGTAAAGACATCGACTACTTGGTTGAATTCATTTCAAATAGAGGGTCGAATACAGATTTTGGGTGGGTAAATGTCAATGTCTTCATTTTGTTATCTTGTTTGTGCAAATATTTATCAGAGTTTTTGTGGTAAAAGAAAATATCGGAAGGAAAAAGCACGTTTGCAACATTTTTCTTTTCATACGTACTTAAATAATGGAACACTGATTGCTCAGTATCTGAATCCGTTTTAAAACAGTAATAATTACTGGGACAACAAGATTTCTTTATAAAATTATTGTAGTCGCAGTAAAATTGAATATTGCAATGATAATTTCATTCGTAAATATCGGCATTAAAGAACGGACCTAATATACAACGATTTAATCACATCATGCTTTTAGAACTGAATTATAAAGAAATTGACCAGAAATGAAACTATAAATCAATTTATTAAGTTTGAGAAAATTATAAAATTACTTTTAATAATTATTTCAAGAAGTAGTGTGTTTTGTCGCGTGTTATATTTTGGATACCTTAAAATGAGTGTCTTCTGTTATAAACGTCAATATGATACTAATGTTAGTACTTAATGTAAAACGAAAGTAACTTCATACATTTTTCCAGTCTGGCCATAAATACTGTTACAATAATATTGCATTTGAATTTGGAACCTTTCATTTTCGCGCCAACATTAGTTAAATATTCCTGCGATATTAAAATGAGTGGGGTGATAATGAGAACCGAATTACTGCGATAGCATTACACAAAGTAGGTATGGAGCCAAACGTAATTTTTGAAATTCTTCATCCGCTTGGTATTAGTCGAATGTTTGCGTACCGGGCTATTGATAGATACAATGAAATATCCTCTGGTTGTGACAGAAAAAAATCTAGCCGTCCACGTAGTATACGTACTAAAAAGGCGATCAATGCAGTGAAGGAACGAATCCGAAAAAATCCTGTCCGAAAGCAAAAGATTTTATCTAAGGAAATGAATACCCCAGCACCCAGAACTGTGTCGCGCAATTTTAAAGATGACTTAGAACTTGCAGCTTATAAGAGACGAACTGGTCATTACTTAATCCATAATTTAAAAATAAGGTAGTTAAATCAAAACAATTTCTTAGGCGGTACGCGAAGGGAGGTCACAGAAAATTTTTATTTACTGACGAGAACATTTTTACTGTCAAGGTGTATCAAGATACGATCAGTGAGAAGGTAGTTAAGTCTTTGAACAACACCATGTTCTAGTCCTAATCTTAATCCACTTGATTATGATTTATGGCCTCTTTTGGAGAGTATGGCATGCTCTAAACGCCATGATCATTTGGAGTCCTTAAACATCTCATAAGATTAGCAGTGGTGAATTTTCCCATGGAGAAAGTGCGTGTTTCAATTGATAACTGGCCACAACTTTTAAAGGATTGTATTGATACAATCCTGTCAATGTCAAGTCAAGTCAATGGAAATCATTTTGAATGAGCTTCATATTTTTATTATATCTGTCTATCTTCTATACTACTATAAATCTCTAGCGTCTGTCTGTAATTATAATTTACTGACAAATTTAATAAACTTCGATTCTACGATATTTTAAGTTTTTGTCTGTCTGTCTGTCTCTTTATCTGTCTGTATGTGCTTTTATAACTAAAGAACGGTTTGATCGATCTTAATGGAAATCGGTACGTAGTAGGAACATGCAATTGTACTCATGATAGACTAATTTTTTTAAGAAAAAGGTGAAAAGAGGAATGACATTTTGTAAGGGAAATGGTAAAACCACTGAACCGATTATGTTGCAATTTGGCAAATTTGGCAGTTTAATATCATGGAACCGATATAGGCTATTTTTTTTACTAAAAATTTATCCTTAAAAGAGTGAAAATAGGGATGAAACTTTGTATGGAAAACGTATAGAAATCTTGGTAATGATTAAATTTGGTGCTTATTTTATCAAAAATACATACGCTACTATTTTTATCAAAAACTGTGAAGTGGGGTACGGGAGGGAGAGAGAACGAAACTTTGTACGGGAAATGTTAAACCGCTGAACTGATTATGATATAGTTTGACATCTGGGAACGGACATAGGCTATTTTTTTATCAAAAAGCTACCCCTAAAGGAGTGAAAATGGGGATGAAAGTTTAAATGGGAAAGGTCGAAACGCCGAATTAATTATGATGTTTGGCACAGAGATAGTATGTGCCCGGAGACAAACGAAGGCTGGACGTAGACTTTTTTGAAGAGCAATCTTTGAACATACTATGTATAATTTAACCTAATCCGGGAAAGTCACAAAAAAATTCCCGCACAGACCCAGTCGCAGGTAGAGCTAGTTAATGTATAAATTAACGCACACTGCAGTAATAAACGTTTTATGTAATTGAAAAAAACTATGTTATCCTTTTAGCAATATTTATGGCAAGACTAGGTACATATTAATATTACCTAAATAAAAAACTATTTAAATTAATATTATAAATGATGCCGAAAAATAATAAAAATACGTTTCTAATGTCCCGTTACATAATGTGTATTTTCATTATTCATATCTGTAAAATACGTGTTATAGTAAATTCGTAACGGTAAATATTTATTCTATTACATAAGATCTTGACTGGAACTTTTTTCATTCAAGCGAAGACAATAAACCTGCAAAGTTGGTCGAGCTACAGAAGAAACCAATGCTTTGTCTTCTTGAAACAATTTCGAAATATCTTTTTCTGAAGCGATAAGTACCTACTTCTGTACGTACTCTATTCTGTTTTCAAGAAATCACGTTAATCAGATAAAAAAAAATACAACAAAACAATTTACCAAAAATACCTGTACCCTAGGCGCACAAAAATCACGGAGATTAGATAGGTATCGACATACTTTTGCAATTAATTTAGTACCCAACTTTGACAATAGTTAATAGCCAATGGGCGAAGTTTAAGCTTGATCAGATTATTCACGCCTGATATTATACCAAAAGATAAAAACGTTACTTGCCTTAGCTCCACATTTAGTAACATTCAAATAACAGTTTACGCTGAAAAGCAGAACTTCAGACATAATTCGTTAAATCGATAGCTAGTTGTCTCTCTGACCCCTCCAGAAAGGGTTAACAATTCTATTACTCTAACGACTGGTTACGTTAATAACATAGCTGATGGAACAGTAAATTTTAGTAATTCCCAGTTTATCCCAAGGGATCTAAGCAACCCGAAGAATGTTTAAATCTTTTCTTTAGTTCGGTTTCTTTTGTGTAATTACTGTGTGTGGGGAGCACATAAGTAACAGAACTAACTGGTGGTTCTATCTGGGTATTAAGGTACGGGTGTAGAATTTAAGTGATCTTATTTAGTGACCGGTGAGTCGATTGAGGCGCGCCGTGCCTCGCGCGTGCTACGAATCGACAATGTTTACCGGGCAAGACATTTTCTCTAATTATTGCTTTAATATCTTGTAAGGTTTATTCACTTCCTATAACATGCAGGTTTTTAGCTATTTTTACATTAGTCACTTCATTCACATACAGACAAATATCTGAAAATCTAATTAAGTATCAAATAGATTATCAATAAATGACGTACATATTTATATAATTTCCGAGTATATTATACCTACATTAAAATAAATCATGACAATCTATGATAATGCATTTATTCCATGAAACATTAATTAACAATTTAAATTGAATAATAGTATTTAAAACAAAATCGACAATCTGAATGAGTTAAATAATGCGTTGCTATTACGCAAAACACAAAATTAGTGTCAGTAATTTTTTATGGGAAGAAATCTCAAAACAGTTTATGTAAGAACATTTCAGTTCGATCTTGACTATTCTAGATTAAGATATTGTATTCTGACGTTTTCCAATACAGTTAACCTTAGGTTATTATTAAAGTTAATATGAGTAAAATAGGAGACAGTACTAATTAAAATTCCAAGATATTTATCACATACATATTCTTTTTAAAAAAGACTGCAGCATTTCAGAGAAATTATTGAAAAATAATAAACCCTGTGCTTTTTATATTTTTAATGTTCTACTGTATATTTAGTATAATTGTAAAAGGTATTAAAGTTGTTATTAGTTTTGCGTCTATCTTGAAGAGAAAATAAAACATGGAGCGTGATAGAACACAGAACATATTGTATTTCTACGCCTGGCTGGATGTTAAGCAGCCAGCTACTTCGCAAAGGTTGTAAAAATCGATCAAGGAATAGGATATTATAAGGAACATTTAAAGGCGACGGGCTAGCAACTCGACGCTATCTAATTCCACTTTACCTTCTGTAAGTCCAAGAGCGACGTCTAGGTGTAATTTTGTTGCGCCTTGAAGCCTTGCCGATCCCACAAGGGAAATCGCGTGGAAACTAAGTTTTTACCTTATGTTTACCATACCTATACGATTTATGATGAATTATTACATCACCCAAGAAACCGTTATTGCATATGGTGATGGAAATCGGGTATTATACTGTCAAGTCTGTTGTTGATTTTATTTTGCTACAAGCCAAGTTTTACAAGAAAATGTCGTTACCATTGCAAAGTTTAGCCATCGAGCTTTGCCCATTATTAAACTTTTATCCGAGTAGGCCACGAGAGGGAACTGATGCCATTTTATATTTCGTAAACGATTTAACTTCGATATGATTCATGAATTAGAAACGTAGTCATATACATAATATTATGATGCGTGTACAAATTAGTGAAATTGTATTTTCATGGTTATAAAATCTTTCATAATTTTACTGGCGACTTTACTTACGTAAAATTTTTTAGTTACAATTTTAAATAAAATGTTAGTGTGACAAATAGTAAATTTGTGACTATATACATACATAAGTATCTTCACGCAGTATCCCTAATGGGGTAATCAGAGAGGACGGAGTGACAAGCTTCGTGGTCCTTACATACCTCTTTCGCTCTCTCAATTGTGGCTATATAATATATGTAATTATAAATAAATTATATATAACTGGAAGAAGAGTTAAAAAATTTTAAAAATTAATAACGAAAAAGCTCTAACCTTTGTTTATAATTTCAGTTGTTGTCGATCAGCATAGATCAAATCACTAACAGTTAGGCATGTAAAATATGTCTTTGTATAAGTATGTAGTATATGGCATATATACATATATACATCGTTTTGGTTAAAGCATTAATTAATTATCTATTACCTAACATGATATAACTACATGCGCAACATTCTACTGTTCTTATGCACGCGACATTTTCTACATACATATCAATGTATGTGGAAAATGTCGTGTGCATAAATTGAAACTAATTCAAGCATTTATTTTGTTAAATACTAAACATTTACTATTCCATATTATTTGAATTGAATTGCTATCGAAAAGATTATTAAAAACACCTCGTTTGATATGGCCTTGGTTTTATTTAAAATTTACAAAGTAGTTTCTTTCTACTCCTTAACCTGCTTACAAATAAAAAAGATGTTCTACAGCGATGGAGTGAATACTATGGAGAACTGTATGAGAGTGGCGAGAGAGGAACGGTAGGGGTTCTATGGATCAGATTTTCTCGCTTCGCGTTATCGTGGGAAGGTTTCTGACTATAGGCCAGAAAGTTTTCTGCGCTTTCGTGGATCTAGAAAAAGCATTCGATAGAGTAGTGCGGAAGAAATTGTGGAGTCTTCTGCCTGAATATGGCGTGGAGGGCTCCTTACTACAGGCTGTGAGGTCATTATATCGTGGCCACAGAGCCTGTGTAAGGATAGACGGCGACATGTCGCTCTGGTTTGAAGTCTGTTCTGGTGTTAAACAGGGCTGCGTGATGTCTGCCTGGCTATTCGTGCTGTATTTGGACAGTTGCCTCCAGAGATTGAAAGGTAATATGAGTGGTATGGGATGTGATGACACAGTGGTAAACTGCCTATTGTACGCTGACGATGCTGTGCTAATAGCACCATCAGAAATCAGAAGCAGAGTTGCAGACACTAGTCACGTGTATGAAAAAAGATTGTGAAGTAAAAGGATTGAAAATGAATGTGAACAAAACTAAGGTTCTGTTAAGGAAAGAGAAGCGGTACAAACGAAATGTGTGATTTGTGTAAATGGAAAATGTCTAGAACAAGTGAATGAAATTGTGTATCTGGGGAGTGCGTTTTCAAGGGATGGAAGATGTGAGTTGGATGTGGAGAGACGGGTAGCAGCTGGCAATAAAGTGAACGGTGCTCTGTCCGCATTAGTGGGTAGTGTGAATATATCTAACACTGCTAAAATGGTCATCCACAATGCGGTGTTGGTACCAACTTTGTTGTACGGTAGTGAGGCCTGGATATGCCCAAAATCGAGTGAAAGTATGATAAATGCTGTGGAGATGCGGTCTCTCAAAAATATGTGCGGTGTCACGCTTGCGGACAGGATAAGCAATGATGAGATACGCAGTATGACAGGGTTGCACAACAGTGTTATTGTAAAAATGAAGAAAGGAATGCATAGATGGTTCGAACACTTGGAAATAATGAGTGATGAAAGACTGACGAAGAAAATCTACAGAGCGAAAGTGAGTGGTAAAAGAAGCCAAAGAAGACCAAAGCTGACTTATGAAGATCAAATAGCCAGAGTGTTAGCAGACGGAAATGTCAAAAGCACTCGCATACCTAGGCGAAAATGTGTGAAGAGAATGATGAGTTTTGAGGAAGCGAAAGAGGTGTGTAAGGACCGCGACTCCTGGCGCTCCGTCCTCTCTGACTACCCCGTTGGGGATACAGCGTGAAGATATGTGATGTTATGTTATGTGTTCTACCCTTAAATGTCATGGTTTGAGTTTTAGTATCTCATATACACTAAAATTGATAGAATTAACTAAATAATACAAACATTTTATACATTTTATGTATATAAAATGTGCATCATAGAATAAAACGTTTTTCTCGTCTGTACTTCCATTTACATCGTACCTCGCAGTGCAGCTCAACTGTAGTACGCTAGTCTTTACTATAGGCATTTCTGTGCAAATAGGATCACGTTCTCAGAGAAACGACAACGGCAAACAAGTCTCGTATTTCGCAACGAACTATGTTTACACTGAGTTAATCTGAACTGTGAGTAATAAACCCAAGTACACAGCAATATCGAGTCCACAGTTCATCACCAGTTGAATTAACTTACTAACAACAACTAGCTATAACCTATAAAGTTCCTCTCCCATCAGAGTATTTTTTTAAATAAGGCTAAGTTCGAGTAGCAAATGGGTTTCTGTTAATAATCGAGTAATTTTTATGTTTAAATTTTATTTTGTGAAAGGAAACTTCATATCGTATTATGACTTTATGAAGAAATAGTGGTTTACTAATAGCAAATAAACAACAGCAAGTTGACGGCCTCGATGGCGCAATGGTTTAGGTGTTCGACCCAAGCGCCAAAGGTTCCGGGTTGGATTCCCGGTCAGGTCAATTTAGTAAACGAACTATTCTAGATTGTCTCGGGTCTGGGTGTACTGGGGGACGCTCCTGTAGTCGTCGGCTGGTGCTCATAACACAGGAAATCTAGGTTGAGCCCAAATGATTGGTTTGCAAAGGTTTGTAACGAATTGAATACTGCCTGTAGACTAATTTTATTTTTTCTGAAGTAAGATTTTTCAGACGTGCACTACGACTTGCAGCATTTTATGATTATTGGAAGTAGATACTCTGGTACATTAAAATAATTAATGAATGAGTGAGTTTTTTAACACTATTGGAAAGACAATACAAGTATAAACTGTCAACTTTATGGTAAGTGGATTGAGTGGTCCATGGACATTTACGAGCCTAAGAATTCACTTTAGATTGCAAATTTGTTAGCAACTCTGAGCACTAAGTTGCTGTACCTCTTGTGTTAGAAATTTCACCGGATGTTTTGTGGCAAACCGCTCTATACAGATGCGACGTAGCGCGGTAGCGGAGCGACGTAGCGCGGTAGCGGAGCAGCGAAGCGCGGTAGCGGAGCGACGTAGCGCGGTATCGGAGCGACGTAGCGCGGTATCGGAGCAGCGTAGCGCGGTAGCGGAGCTACGTAGCGCGGTAGCGGAGCAGCGTAGCGCGGTAGCGGAGCGACGTAGCGCGGTAGCGGAGCAGCGTAGCGCGGTAGCGGAGCGACGTAGCGCGGTAGCGGAGCGGTGCGTCACAGAATAATATTTTATTGATTTATATGAACCAAACCGCACTACAAGGGCGCGACGCAGCGCGTTGTAGTAAAGTTGGTTTCACGAGAATATTTGGCCACGCCGCGCATCTACGCTGTCGCTAATGCGATATGGCTAGCGGCAGCGACACGGCACGAAATCTACGATAATTCACATTAATTTTTTTTGGCATTGTCAAATTAGTGTGAATCGAATAGGATGTTTTAAAAATCTTGGAAAAAGTGTGTGGTGTCTCTCTTCATAACGAGATGTTGAAACAACGTGCGCCCAGATACAGCACTTTTTTCTTTTTTCGAATTTTTCGGCCTTTTCGTACAATAAAGCCGCCACGATCACTTTTTGAATGTTTTTGTCCAACTTGACTGAAATTTTACTTAGTATTGTTGCTGAAAGAGTCACGTCGCCCCGCTGCGGTGCTGCACCACGCCTCTACAGTGCATTTAAGAAGAGCCGCACCGCTCCTGTCCTGCGCTGCGCCGCGCCCCTATAGTGCGGTTTGACCTTTATTCTGCACAGTCAAATGCAACAGCGCAAGCACTGCCATTTGGCGAGTGGATTAGCGAGTAATATAGTGATAACTATCCGCACGCACCCCTCACAAGATTCTTTCACCTGCACATCTTTTACATATGAAAAAATTAATGTTTGTACGTTTCTCCTTATAACCTCCTTATAACCTAAAGTCCTTATAACCTAAAGTCCATTCATATGATTGTTATGAAACTTTGGCCGCGAAGGTTTCTAAATTATTTATTTAGTAAAAAAATGCGACACGAGGAGTCGCAGGCATAACTAGTATAGATATAAAATACTTGGGAAATGTAGAGGTTCAGTTCAGATTAAAAATAGATTTTCATAACCTCTAATTTTAGAGTCAATTTCAGTTTTCAAATCATTGCCAACACCTACAAGCCAGTACCTACAAGTAAAAGATATTAAAAGCAATTTAAATTTATTTTTAAAGGTAGGCAGTATTGCAATGCTAGTGAACTGAAACTTGGTGCGGCTAGTGAACTACGACTTTTATTGATATGTAGAGAATGTAGTTGTACATAAACTTATAACCTCATATAATATATATGTTAGCTAAATTACTACTTACATATTATCTCAAAACACGTATTTTTGTTCATATGAATATAATTATGTTCAATCTATACTGTACCTCTATTTAATGGTTATGATAATATAAAAATAAAGGAACTATAACGTTAGTTGTGAGAAAATAAATAGAAAACCGTATTTACATGCGATATTATAATGGGATATTTATGCGTATTTACATGCGATGACTTCGAATATCAACACTTCTTTTGGATATTACAATGTCATTTACTTGTAAGATCATAGAGACATAACGAAATGATTTACTTTGATTGTGATCATTATGTAATATGTTCAATTATAAAAAACCGTTCTCACTTATCACGGTAAATAACACCTAATTGATTAGGTACTTATAATCATAAATTAAAACTCTTCGTCCTCTCTGACTACTCCGTTAGGGATACAGCGTGAAGATATGTATGTGTGTATGTATAAATTAAAAACGCAAATGCTCTTTGTAATAAAAGGCTTTTAATTAAACAAATGCCTAGGCATTCAAGTATCTCAGTATTTCCGGTAACTGTTTCTGCTGCTAAATGCGCATAATACACGTTTAAAAGAACTTTAACTGGAACTACTTCCAACGATCAGTGATCCAACGATAATTGGTGTAATAACGGCAAGCAAAAGTTCCCTGCCTGTTTCGTACAACTATAGTAACCAAGAGCCGCTTGTGTCTAAGTGTTTAATTACTTCTCCTTTGTTGTTATAAACAGCGCAGGCTAACGGCCACAGACCACATGTGCGGCAGCAAGCGGCATAAATTGCCGACCAAACTGGCCTAAACAAATTCACGCAGACCCCTCTAATCTGACACTTTTTAATGAATTACTTTAACTATACAATTAGCTGGAACAAGCGCAGATGGTCATAAATAGCACAACGGATTTTCAAACACTGTCAACTTGTCTGTTAATGTTGCGAAAGTTGGAAACTCTATTCTATCACGCACGTACAGTTTTGAATCTAACTTAGCTTTTCATTTCATAAAACTGTATGAATTATTCATAACCTATTTATACTCTAGTTGGTACATGGGTTAGAGAAATAAGACAGTTATTTTGTACACAGATGAAATAAAGATTACTAATGGAACGTAACCCTTTGTTTTTAAAAGCATGTGTGTTATGAGACGTTCATTTTTTTAACCTTCATCTAAAAAATCATTATCCGCAAAAGATTTACATTGCCCCTAAGTGTGACAGATCCGTCCGGGATCACGGGCTAACTGTCCGCTAACGGGACTAAAGGGAGAGATAAGCCCCTGTCCAAGGGATAAATAAGAGTAGATGTAATTTGAATAAAGCGGAAATAATGTTTTCGTTTAAGATTTAGTATTTTAGAACAAGTCTTGTACGAATTACGTTCATATACGTTCATATAATGTCTTTGTGTTTCATCATTGAAAATGCTAATAGATATTTAGAACAGAAATCTACTAAGTTTTCCTATACCATTGTGAATACATTCCTACCTAGAAATGCAAATGTATAGTAGGTACCCTTATTGTGAGAAAACAAGGTTTTTCTCTTAATGTTTTTCTCGTAATGGTAGAAATACCAACAACATCAAAGTTTGATCTTCGTATAGTGTGTTATGTAGATTAGAACCAGACTTATCTTCAAGTCATTTGCGTTGACTGACATATAACAAAAAGGTTAAATTCGTCCTCGATCTAATACTGTTTTGCAAAAAGGCGGATACGTCACCGAGTGACTGCCCGACTCAACAGGATAATCCTGCGATTAAGGAGGTCGACACCACTTACGGTCTCGCATGGTTTAGTTCCCACAAAACTCAATTACATTACATTTTTATAAAACCGGACACTCGGCGCCTATTGAAATAAAACTTCTAAATAATAAAAACTTTTAAATTATAAACTATCAAATGTTTTATTATACGTATTTTACGATACGATCAATACCATGTGATCTTAAAAGGAAAAACAGAACCCTTTTGGGATCGCTCTACATGCAGCTATTTGTGTGTCCATCTGATACACTCAATTTTTTTAGAAACTATGTTACCTAATTACCAGTAATCAGAATCATGGATGTGATTACTATCAAAAGTATGGATATGACCAAAATTCCCGGGATGTCCCGGGATTCAGTATCTCAGATAACGGAAGTAAATACATTATTACGATTCCGAATGAGGATGATTCAAATACTTATATACAGAAACTTTCTCTATAACACCTATATTACACTTATAAAAATTAACGACAGGAAATTGGTTACCAAAATAAGTAACTAAGTAATTATTATGATTCTTAGAATCTATAATATACTCAATAATAAATAAAATTAATCAGCTTTTACCGAACAATAAAATAAAATCGTCATATAAACTTAATTATTTAATTTTGGAGCGTATCAATACTTTTGATAGTAATCACACCCATAATTCCGATCACTGCTAATTAACCATGTACAAACTTGAAATTTAGTTTTGATGAATATTGTTAAAAATAAAATAAGGGGCGAATTGGGTACTCGAATTCCGCTTGATCTTCTCCTTTATCTCTGAAATTTCTAGATTAGACCTAGAATTCTTATATAACCTAATATTTACAGAAAATATATAACAAAAGTCTTAAATCTTCAGCAACAAACTTTAGTTTACCGTTTTGGCCAAATTGGCAAATTTTGAATCTTTTTCCTATTTGATTTTACTTAATTGCAAGTCGTTGATACGTAAATGTCTATATACCAACCCATAATTTTTATTTGTTTCTGTGCAAATACCTGTGGTCATAATAAAGTTAATAACTGAAGACTTCGTCGTTAATTTATCTGTAAAAACTGTTCATCAGCTTTACCAATTAGATACCTAGGTACTTTAATTTAAAATAAACATAAAATTCACACGCGTGGAATATTATTAAATTTAAAAAAAATTAAAATTAATAACTACACATAAAGACGACACATACCCATTTCCATCCCACTGAATTAAAAAAAGGTATGGAAAAGAAAATTGGATGTTAGATCATTCAAAAAGTCAAAGAACATCTGCAATAATGTGATAAGGAAAAGTGCTTATAGAGTTTTATCAGTAATCTTAACAAAGTCGTTAAAACAGTCGTAAAAATAAAGTTTAATTTGACGTTGTATTTGTCTGAAATTCCTTAAACAGATTGATTAAAGACAAAAGTTTTAATGAAACAGTATATTACAATAGTTAAAAAGTTAGTACAGTGGCCGTGAATTTCGAATGAACAATTTCGAACAACAACATTGAAACTGCATTACTAAAACCGATTGGTATCAATAGACAGCTCCCAGTTGTTCCACGTTTCATTCGTCAGCAATCTAAAATTGAAAAACCTTTGATTGGCTGCAGATAGAACTAATACAAAAAGAACAACCGCGTTATTCTCCTCCAATCTCAAAGGTACGACACATCCATTACAAATAGAATGTCCAAAAAGAATGCAATCGTCGTAGTTTCCACATAACTACACCTAAAATAATGTTTACAGCCAATATCTATAAACCGACGAAATAAATCCTAAACTTTTTTAAATTTAATTAATATTCCAACGTGATCAATTTAATATTATGCAAATATAAGGTTTTGAAAACAAACTCCAGTATCAACAAAAACGTTTTATACCGTTTTTATTGACAACGTAATTGAATTAGTCGGCTCGTAGGGGCTTCTAGGTCTGTCGGTAATCCTATTGCGGTGCGGCGCGCGCCAGTTGCTTCTGAAAGTTGGGTGTGCGTTCCCGACGAAACATTGCTACTGCCTCGGGACTTACCGCAGTTGCACAGCTTTGTACTCAACACCAGACTCTTTCTTTATTTTAAGTATAAGATCTCTCAATCCTACTTCTTTGTGCTTGTTTGAATTTATTTTTCAGTTTGTATTTTACCTTAAAACATTGACAAATATTTGACGGTTTAAATGTTACTATGAGTGTCCGATAATAGTAGATGTTATGATGCACAAGCGTAGGTATATCGCTAATCACCAATTTCGATAGTGTAAGTCCGAAACTGTTTAATTAATGTTTTGGAATCAGACACAATTCGGTAAATGTTAATATTACACCAAGACGATTCCATGATACACACAGCTAATATTAACAAATTACGTGAATATTTACACACACCTCTGCTTAATTCCAATAACTAATGATGCTATAACATTAATCATTATGTATACGTTATTGGTTACCTAGTAGATTTCGCTCATTGTGTTCCGCATTTTGATTAATAAACAATTTATATCTATTTACGATTTTATATTGTAACAATTATGTCAAATATCAAAAGCACTCGCATACTTTTATAAAACGAAATGTATGAGAAGAATAATGAGATTTGAGGAGGCGAAAGAAATATGTAAGGACCGCGAAGTTGAGCGCCCTGCCCTCTCTGACCACTCCGTTAGGGATATCACGTGAAGATTTAACATGTGTAACAATTATTTGTGACTTCATTTTATATCTACCCAACTTCTGTGTGTGCTGTAGTAGATAACTTTTTATAAATCATTAATAGTCCTAATTTCACTCGTAATGATTGATGATAATGAAGATTAACTAAGTCATCGTAGTGTATAATAACATTCACTGGTGCATGCCCGAAATTTTCATCAAAAGAATGAACAACGGACATTCACCGGTTAGCCTGGCAGTTGTGTTTATGTTTATTATACGCCAGTGACTCTTATGGTTCATAGTAATACGCGTGTATTCTTAACTACTCACTCATAACGATTCTTTCGTAATTCCGATTTTCAAGATTTGATAAGGTCAATATATTATGTGGCACACATATGCTGATTTGGAAGAAAGAAATAAAGATTGTGCGAACTGCTGCTTCTCTTCCCGCGTGACTCTGAAAGTTGGCCAATGGTAGGGTAGGGTTTATTATAAACTATGAAAGAATATTATGTGCCCTATGCAAGCCTTACTTATAACTAGAAGTAACGTCAAAGGGTGGCGTATTCCACTTTTATGTTTTTATCTACTCGGAATGGAAAATGATTTATAAGTACCTAAATGTATAATTATTATTCATTCATATAATTATAAATTTCATTTATAAAACTGCATTCAAAAGTCATATTTATGTAGGAACAGTGCCTACCTAAAAGTTAGCCTTAACTTCTCAGTCATTGTTTCGGGTAATCCTCATTTGCAAACATGTATCAACAGAAGCCCAGATGCTGAGCTAGCGCATTACAAACTCGGAATTCCGTTAATTCTAACTTTACATACCTACTTACTCTGTATTCCTTACAAAGCAATCCCTTTACTGTTGAGAATAGATAATTTATTATGTTACTGTTAATATTTGAATTGATTTCGTATTAATCCTCAGATTATAAGGTTTAAGCAAAGCTCTATGCTTTACGTAGTCAGTGTTCAAAATTCAGAGAGATTAATATATTTATATTATATGCTACGTGTTGACTTATACAAGCATAATAATATGGCCACGGAAAAATTTTCAAAGGAGAATTAGGTTTACACATAGTTCGAAGCACTCATGGCGTAGTCATCTTTTGGTGTAATACGATCACTGAGGTTTAGAGCAATAGGCTAAAGAGTTCACAAACTAGCCCCATGTATTCTCTCACTATCAAGTCCTATTAAGAGACTAAGAGTGTGCTGTATCACACTTCTAGCCGTTATTTGTGACAATTGACATATGACCGTGATCATCAAATCAGTTCTAAAATCATATAGATGAATACCCTAGGTTAGGTACGGTGGAATTTGACTCGTACCTTTCTTATCTCATTTGTAAGAGGAGGCCTGTATGCTGTTACAGATACAGATTGGTAGTATTATATTAAAACAAGCGTAACTTCAACACACGCGTAAAGGCTTCATGTATACAACGATTATATTAAAATGATATGTGAAATTAATGTCTAAAGATATAAGACATAGGATCTCTTATTCTATTTTCCTGAAAACATCGAATTAGAATACACAGTTTGCCTCCTCTTTAAGTCCCCTATGAGTATTTTAAATTGATAACTAGTGCAATAATTACTCTCCAAGTTTCACGTCACCTACTTTCTGAAAGAATTAACAGACTGTGAGCTGTGACAGAGGAATAGACGGACTGATGCGTGACTGATTTGAACCCAATCCTAGTTAGTCAAGGATACTTGTCGATTTGTGTACATTCAAAAATCTAAACGAAAGCTTTCAAATTTCAATAGGGTATTTGATTTATAGTCTTATAAGTATTTCTATGTATAATAACTTATTAGCAATTTCTCTTCGTTCAAAAACAAGACAAAATCCCAAAAGAGTGTTCCCAATACAGCGGAGTCGCTTCGTCTCGCATTATAAAATATGCAGATAAGTTACGGGAATTGATTCAAGGCACAAAGGAAGCGCGAACAAACTGTGTATAGGCGGGCGGCGGCGAGATTTCGGCAGTAATTTCCCGGGAGGCTACACCTTTATCTCATGACACTGAAAATATTTTGGAATACATTTTTCATACTAAACTTCACTGTTACACTTAGTACAAACATTAAAATCTGTTTTTGCATAAATTTTCGAAATAGTCATTTAATGTATCTGGGCGACCGAGCTTTACTCGGTCTCTTATAAAAAAAAACAAAAGAGGTCTGACCACATTGCAGGATTCGAAACCACGCACTTCGGCGTGGTAGATCTACACTCAGTACTTTGCTATTGAGAAGGTAAACTCTATTGCGAAGTTAAAAAAAATTAGATGTTTAGAGTTAGAAGTTTTAAGTGTTTAAAGACGGAAAAAACGATTTTTCGCAGAATTGAGACCTAGCTAGATCGATTTTTCACCCCCCTCAACCCCTATATTGTAAATTTCGTCAAAATCGCTAGAGCCGTTTTCAAGAGAGCGATATCAAATATATACACAAATATCGCTCCTTTAATATAATAGTGGATAATCTTTCAATACTTTGTACTTTGTAATTGTCATTCAATTTTTAAAATAGTCATTAAATTTATATAATTTTTAAAGTAACATGTTTTATGTGATGAATTCCTAAAATCTTTAGCTCTTTTCCAAAAACCAAACTCCAAAAACCACCACGACACGTGTTTCGCCTCGCAACGAAGAATCCTCCGGATATACCAGAGATCGGGCTCGGTCAGCTTACCAGCACCGAATCAACAAATGTTGTTTGAGCAGAAAATAGCTATAGGTTTTAGTAATTCATCACATGAAATGGATTTCCGCAAAGTAACACCTGAGTCCATACAATATATTAAATATATTTTAATTCAATTATCATAAATACGTACATTTTACCCTAGTTTTCCCTGATTCAGTCATTAAAAGTTTAAAAGTTGGTGTTGCTAGTGCATTTCTGCTTGAGGATATGTGAACACGAACATTAACTTTTATAAGAGGAGCGTCGGCAGTAACGCAATAGTGCTGTGGTGAGTAAGGACAGCAATCGAATTTTCTATTCAGTTTTAAAGGTTCTCTCATTTAGTCACATAAATATTTAATGCATTCAGTGTTGCTTATATTAAGTATCATTAAAATTTTATTTTTATCACTGGTTAGGGGTAGATTCTGTGTGCTTTAATTATTTACAAATTTCGTTTTTAGAGTTTACAAAAGAAAGTGTGTATTAATATGCCATATGTAACATATGCTGACATAATATTTCCATACTCTCATTGCACGAGTTTAATAATATGTAATGTCTGCGTTGTTGCAATGAGATTACAATAATGTCGTAGATATCTGTATAAATAGTTTGTGAAATTAGTAATGAGATATGAACGACAGCACTGTGGCGTTAACACGCCAAGTAAGGAAGCAACAGAACAAGAACAGCAACAATGGTGACTCCGACACGAACTATCAGCGTTATTATTTATCTTCATGCAGTCACAGAAAAAACACTGCAACAATTACGTAGAAGTCACCATTGTTACTGTTCTTGTTCTGTTGCTTTATGTTGGTGGACTGCGGACAATTTAGTATATATTATATTGGTACTGTTTCGGCATGTTAACGCCACAGTGCTGTAGTTCACATCTCTTGCCTTGTTACTAATTTTACAAACTATATATTATACTAGTTATCTAGCAGTGGCGGCATCTTCGTACAAGCCCAAAAGTCCGGCTCACCTTACTAAAATGCTCAGTCAAGATCATAAAATACTAACGTGTCAATAATGTGTAATAAATATCATCAAATCATATCAAAGAGTTTTAAATTCCCGCGAATTACTTGTCAAACGGTAACAGTTTAGAAATCTTAGAGAAATAAAACAGGTGTTTGACCTCAAGTCGTGACCAATTACTGCATCGGTCGATCGACACTAACGACCTCTCAAGGCATAATCAGAGCAAAAATCAAAGAACTCAACGGTCACACTCACGCGTTGGCTCGCATTTATTATAGCTGTAGCTTTTTTACTAAGGCTTATATAGCAATTGGTGTCACGCGAAATGCCCGGATTTCATACTGAACTTCATACAGATTCAGAGATACGATACAAATACGAATGCAATCAAACGTGATTCAACTTCATTATTTTTACCTGTTAGTAATTATTTGTAATGTCTTGTTGTCATGTGGCATTACGTACGTTTATGTAGGTTTGGGTTCCGATGGAGGATTCCTTCACAGCACATGCACAACACAAAACACATATATTAAGTTCGGGTCCCAATTAAGAAATGACCTAGAGTAAAGACGTCCAAGTCATTAGGATCCCGTAATAAGGGACATAGTGAGCACGAGCTAAGAACTGCCTCAATTGTTATAAACACGGCTGTCAAGTCTTCATAGGTAAGAGGGGTGTCACCGATCACTCGTTTCAAATGAGTTTTGGCTGATTTAACCGCTGCTTCAAAAAGTCCACCCCAATGGGAGGTTGCGGGTGGATCAAATAGCCAAGTAATTCCGCGTTTTGCCATTTTCGAGTCTAGACTATGTCGACTAAGGGTAAGAAAGTCATAAATATCCTTCAAACAATTATAAGCTCCTACGTAATTTTTGCCGCAGTCAGAACGAATTAATGATGGAAGGCCACGACGGGAAACGAATCGGGAAAGTGCCGCGATAAATGATTCAGTGGTAAGATCTGACACGATTGCAAGATGCACTGCCGTTGTCGACAAACAAACAAACACACATAAATAGGATTTAACAATTTTTTTATTATGGTGGTTCCTACACCTTAAAAAGGTCGGGCAGCTGTGAGGCGATCTTTTGGAAGGTCACCCATAAACGGTTGTCGTGTCCTGCCTTTAGACGCCTTTTAGCTTTTAGACGATAACAATCTAAGCACCTAAACACTTCATAGTTTAAAATCCTACGAGCCGATATAATCCAAAATTCTCTGGACAGTATGGCATGCAAAGAATCAGTAAAGGGTGACGAGCATCATAAGACAAGTCGGAATGTCTTATACGTCCTTCGACACGTATAAGACCACAGTCGTCGAGAAAGGGATTGAGGCGTTTAATATCAGAACGTATAGGAGTCAGACAATCATATTCTATAGCGAAAGAAACAGCTTGAACTAGCTTTATCAGAAAACGCAAGGCATCCCTACGCTCAGATGCTGACAAATAAGGGGACATGGTAAGCAAATTAGGATTGCGAGCTTTACGGTAAAAGCGCTGGATATAACCAACAACGCCAATCAATTTTCATAAGGAACTAAAACGATTAAAAAAGAAGCTAGGGTCGGAAGTAGAACTGGCATAGGTCACTAACAAATAACGAAGTCCTGGTAATTCAGTATGGGAACTAATTTCATCCGGAGGCTTGATCAATTTCATTGATTCGAGGGCAGTAACAACCAAAGTGGCTTTCATCAAACTTCGTGTTCAACAAGGGCAGATGAAGATAAACCACGTGACGCACAATCAGCTGGATTGAGGTCACCTGGGACATTATTTACTCGTACTTGGGAAACGCGATTAGTTTCGAAGCTTTGAAGATAATGGAGAAGAGTTTTAAGCCAGGTTAAAACGATTTTACTGTCCATCCAAGTATAAATAGCATTCAACACTATTTAGTTCTGCAAACAGGATACAACGTGTTGAATTAATTTTTATAAGAGAATAGCTTCTAGTAATTCCAATTTAGTAATTGTTAAATGTGTCCGAACGGGGGCAAAATTCGTTTTGGACATTAAAAGGTGGATGGAGTAATCATCTGCCTGAAGTTGAATAAGCAGATATACCACTGTGGCATAACCAGCTTAACCAAAAGGCAACAGAATTCGGGGGGAAAATGTGATGTGGAATAGACACACGATTAATATTCATAAGGTCTTTAGTGAAAGAAAGCTATTCCGCGGAAAGGTCCGGTGTAAGAGAATCATCCCACTTGAGCCCAGAAAGCCAAAGGCATTAGATGAATACTTTAGCTTTAAAAATAACGGGACCTACCCAATCACTAGAGTCGAAGATACGAACTACCACAGACAGTACTTTTCTCTTAGTCACATTCTCTTGAGGTTCGATACAAGAAAGGTAAATGAACGAGTCAGAGACAAGATTGAATTGACCACTTAATACTGTGACAATTTGAGGGTTTTCGTTATCTCGAAATGTGTAAGGAAGCTGTAGTTGGTCTAGGTAGATGATGACAAAAGGTGGGATCAGCTAATAACAAAGAGGACGTTAGTGAGGTCACCGATTAAGGCAGCACAGTCTTGGGATGAATCCCTGAAATGTCATCGTTGACTAAGGCTGAGGCGGTGATTAAAGGCCAGGAGGAATTCAAAAGTTTAAAATTCCGATGGACACTACCGCGAACAGGAACCGTAGAGACATTTCTAATGCATCGAACAGGGAAACTAGTAGTAGAAATAATCAGAGGAAGTTTTGACGTTAATAACAGCAGCACGAAGTAGGACAAAGTCAGGATCTATTACTTTAGAAGCGCGGGGAGGAGAGGGAGGGGAAGAACACTCAGATAGTTATTGTTGACTCTCACGATGAGAACTAGAATAACTCGGTAGACGACGCAAAATGCTTCAAGGGAAGTCACGTCCTTCTCGATTAACTAGAAGGGGTGATTGCAAATTGCGTCTTATAAGAGAAGGAGAACGTCGTGATGGAGAATGTGTTTGTAAACGTCGCGTAATAGGGGGTGAAGTTGTTGGATTTTGGCGGAGAACATGGCGCACTATAATACGGACCGCCCCTGCCCGTGCAGCAAGGTTCGGGAGACTCAAGAGGTTGGCGAATTGAGACATTTCGCGGAGCAATTTATACAGGGTCACGGGGATTATTAACACATAAAAGAGAATGGTGAGTAGAACGGCGACAGGTAGCACACTTGTAATCTCGAAGCGATGGGGTGCTTGTTTATCCAAACATCTGTAACATAAATTCGACGTTTTAATATACATACTATACCATTCCCACCCGCATGCCAAAAAAAGGGAATGGATAAAGTAAATTTTGAAATTCATTGGAAATCTTTTTAAATAAAATTCTATTTTAAAAGGAAAATTGTAATATAATTTGACACAAATAAACCAATACTAATTTTGTAAATAAAAGAGAAACAGGAAGATATCAAAAGTGGTTGTGATGGTGTGGTGTAGTTTACAAAAATCAGATATAAATACTTATAATTTACACATTATGATAAAAAAACACAAACCACTGGCTTAAATTAGATTGTATTGTCCCATACTTCATTCTCGAATGTTATCTCTAAATTATAAGTCGGCTTTATATAATTCTGCATCAGCATCGTCATTGTAAATATAAGTTCTATAAACTCGTATGAAACTAGTGCGTCACCTTGATTAATGTGCTCTTTATCCGATTGAAGCCATTGCTCCCCCTTATTCTTGTCAAGGGATCCATTTGCCTTGGAAGTTTGGGCGACATCAGTCTTCTGGTTCGAGCCTCTTTCTTTTTCACTTTGCCAACATCTTCTTTAATATTCTTAACAGACTTTACTTTTACAAAGAAATCAAATATCTTTTTGAGGGAAAAAATAATCTCTTCACTCCATCACAACCTCTCTTGTTCTCACGAAAAAACGACCTCGCTCTCTTTTTTTTTTCTCATTTTTCAAATCCTGTTCTATTCTTCCAAAAAAAAACATATTTAAATTTTTAACTTGCCAGTTCTACAATTATTTTCTCTGACAACCTCTAAGCTCTTAAAAAGAAGGTACAATAGCGAAAAAATGTTACAATACATAGTTAAGACTTGGGGACACTGACGTAAACAATGTGAAGAACTGGAACACTTAGGACATTTTACTTTTCGTGTTTGGGTTTCAGTAACATGCATATGACGAGGGGAAGTGACCCGGAGAGGGGCAATTTAGTATCTACTAAAGAGGTGTTATCAACATTGTCGTGATGACGACACTCATCTTCCAAAAAAGTAACGAGTTGGTTGAAATTGGGTAATTCTTTCGGGTTTTCACCGTAAAGTTTCTCAAACCTAGATTTAAGGTCCGCCAGAAGTAATACCTAAACAAATGTAAACGAGCATGTAGGACCAGTGTTTAACAGATAGGTGTAGGCGTTCCAGACAACGAAACGAGGCCAACAGGGGGTTTAGCAACATAGCACGAAGCCCTGTAAGTCGAGATGTTATCTCTGACAAAGAAAGTATTTGAACGATGTAGGTATCTGCTAAAACACGTAGACCGTGATACCATCTTCTTAAGAGATCGAGGGCTATCTCATAATTGTCAGCTTCTATGCGCAGGTGTTGTTAAGTGGCGATTAAGTGGCGAGGTTCATCAGACAAAGCACTTATTAAATAATACAATTTATGCGTAGGTGATAAGTCAAGTTGAGAATCAACTACACTGTCAAACTGGTCCCAAAAACTGATCCAGGTATCAGCTCTACCATTGAACATCGGTCTGGAGAGGTCAGGCAATTATTGTTTTGAGTGATCTTGTACAGTTTCACGGTCACGAAAAGAGGCTTCATCATGTGTGAGCAGCAGGGCTGGCCTCAAGGACCTGTAATTCGTTACGTTTAATACGCAAGTCAATAACCTTATCCTTCATCCACCTAATCTGGTCTTGAACATATCTATATTCCTCGACGTCAACGGCCGGGTCCAGTCCACCAAGAAGTTGGGCGCAAGCTTCACGAAACTACTTATATTGAGTCTCAAGATCAGTTAGTATTACGATTAGTCGGTGAAGTGTAGTTACAGTGAGCTGATTATACGCGTCTGTTAGCCAGAAATAGAAAAAACAAGTAATTATTTCGTTAAAACCTACGCCTGATTTGTGTATTACTCGAATAGTAAATTGCATAAAAGACAATCAATCAGTGTACATGTGTTTCTCTGACCAGTAATTCGCATAAAAGACAATTTAATATATCAGTTTACAAAACTGATTGGGTTTTTGAGTGTTCTCCCATCAAGTTATAGGTAGGTGGTACTAATTATTATTATCGGTGCTGTATATTTTATTCAAATGACGAAAATATTTAGAATTGTTCTAGTTATGACAATTAAAAAACTATACTGACGCCATAAAAGACACATTAATTCACAAAAACACATGAATACAGTGATTTCTTTTTAGTAATTTGGATAAACAACAAATTGAGACAGCATACGAGTATTAAATATGTTAAGAACTGATAAACTATTTACGCCTGTACATTTTGAATAGGTAAGTTTTATAAAAATAATTGTTTTGTTGAAATATTAGCGCAGGAGTGACTCTTTCCTCTCTTTTTATCCACGTCGTGATTCATTAGTAATCTGTAATATTATAGCATTCCCTATACTTTTACAAAAGCAATGAAGAACATGTACCTATGGCATGTCCAGCTTGCCCTATTCTGAAGCCCTAGGCACGCCACTGCTATCTAACATCTACGATATTTTTGTAATCTCATTGCAACGACGCAGACATTGATTTTGCCGATATTTACATATTATTAAAGTCGTGCAATGAGTCTATGGAAATATGTCAGCATAAGCTGGCACAGTTAATATTGTAATTTCATTCTGCACACAGAAAAACCACAAATTAATAGCCGCGGTTTTCTAGTCAAGAGAGAAAGCAGTTTGTGCGGTAAGAGATTTCTAAAATTAATTTCTAGAGATCTACAAGAGCGAGTCTATGACTCGTTATATTTTTTTACTTAAGGGTTTATAGTTTTGGCTCGTTGAAATTGTTATCTAATGGATTTCTTAAAAACTGCAAGAGAGGAGCGAGAGGGAAGAATCGATCGAGTTTGAGTTCTTAATTTTCCCTTCGCTTTAATTCTTATATAAATACTTAAAGTGTTAATGGACTAAAATATTACCTGGGTTAATAAAAAGTAACTATTACTCTCAGATCAAAGATCTATTACTATCCTAATGTTAAGTTTCTATGGCGCATGGCGCATTAAGAAAATCAACTGTGTTGCAATAGACGGACACACGAACGTGGACGCGTGAGTGTTACAATTTAAGGGTTCATAGTGAAACAAGGAACCCTTATAGTTTTACCAAGTCCATCTGTCTGTCTGCTTGTCTGCGGCTTAACTTGGAGCCTCTTGGTGTTTAAAACGCTGTATTTTAGGATGGTTATACCTATCTTTCACGCCTACAAAGTAGTGAAATAAAATCTTAAAAATGAAAAAATTTGGGTACCTCTCTTACATGTAAACCGCGATGATTTTTTTTTTACTCGTCTATTTTATTGTGTGGGGTATCATTGAATAAGTCTTATAAAATTATTGCGGGCATGTGATGAACATTTTCCCAATTCAGGGATCCGTTTGCGAAATATTAAATTTTAATGTGCGTTTATTTGAAAGCTAGAGATGGCGAGAGTGTTTAAGCTGGATACGGTGCGCGAGTAAGATTTGCACTCGGTCGGTTTTCACTTTTGTTGTACGGTACCCTATTTAGACCTAAGCAAATTAAACAACTTTAAAAAACGGAGGAGGTTCTCAGTTTGTCGGAATCTTTCTTTTTTTTCAGGTATGTTCACCGATTTCTCGACCATTCATACACCTATTTTTATGATTATTTTTTTTTATTTGAAAGGTTATTAATCCAAATTAATTAAAATATGATGATAGAGCACTTAAACAATAGAAACCGCTTTAATGACGATCCTTTTATAATTAAAGTCACTGCCAAACTAATAAACGACAATAGCTTATAGCTTAGCACCGACTTCAATAACTGTCAAATTTAACTATTTATTATCTATATTGTATTTAAATCGTATTTATGAAGTTATTTTTGTACTTTCGCTTTGATTAGTAAAGGTTAATTATTTTGTACTTCTCGATGTTTTTTTATTTTAAAGTCGGATTACTTTTTAATATAGGGATTGCAATTTGCAATGCTGGATCCAGCAATCCAGCAATACAGCTGGATCCAGCACAGTTTTGAGCCATCGAGCAGAACAAAGACTCTAAAGTATTCGCAAGGGATCTGTTTATTGGCCAGAGCCAACTGATGAAGCTAAATACCGATGATGGAAGGATCGTATCGTCCAAATCCGAGCTCATGGGAGAGGTGGAGAAGTTCTACAGACAGTTGTACGCGACAACACAGCAACCTGTTGTAAATCTGACCAACGATCCAAGAACCAGATTGACCCGACACTATACCGAAGATATTCCAGACGTTAGCCTGTACGAGATTAGAATGGCTTTCAAACAGCTCAAAAACAACAAGGCGCCGGATGATAACGTAATCACAGCTGAGCTCCTGAAAGCGGCGGGTTCGCCTATGCTAAGGGCTTTACAAAACTATTTAACTCCGTCATACTCGAAGGCAAAACGCCAAAGGCATGGCACGGAGGTGTGGTGATACTCTTTTTCAAGAAGGGCAACAAGACCCTATTGAAGAATTACAAGCCCATCACGCTTCTGAGCCACGTTTATTAACTGTTTTCGAGAGTCATTTTGAACCTTCTCGCACGCAGGTTTGACGACTTCCAACCGCCCGGGCCCGAACAAGGCGCCGAACAGGATTCCGTAAAAGCTTCAGTACCATAGACCACATACATACGCTGCGGCAGGTTATACAGAAGACCGAAGAGTATAACCAGCCTCTATGTTTGGCGTTTGTGGACTATGAGAAAGCCCTTGATTCGATCGAGACCTGGGCTATGCTTCAGTCGCTCCAGCGGTGCCAAATCGACCATCGGTATATCGAAGTGTTAAGGTGTGTCTGTACGGAAACGCCACCATGTCAGAACTCGAAACCGATCCAACTGCAATAAGGTGTGAGACAGGGGGACGTCATATCCCCGAAACTGTTCACCGCTGTGTTGGAACACGTCTTTAACTTCTGGACTGGAAAGGACTCGGCATCAATGGCGAGTACATCACCAACCTTCGTTTTGCCGATGATATTGTAATTATGGTTGAAACCCTGGACGACCTGGGCGGAATGCTGAATGACCTCAGTAGAGTCTCCGAAAAAGTGGGTCTCAGAATGAACTTGGATAAGAAGGATTAGTGGTAATATTTACATACATACATACATATCTTCATAGGGATACAGCCCTAACGGGGTAGCGGTCCTTACATACTTCTTTCGCTTTCTCAAATCTCATAATTCTTCTCACACATTTTCGCCTGAGTATGCGAGTGTTTTTGACATTTCTGTCGGCTAACACTCTGGCTATTTGATCTTCATAAGTCAGTCTTGGTCTTCTTTGACTTCTTTTGGTGGCTTCTTTCGCTTCTTTCGCTTTGTTGGTGGTAATTTGAACATTTGATGTAAGTAATTGATGTATAGGAAACATTACATAATACAACATATATGAATTGTAAATAATATGTACAATTCTACGTTCTTACATCTTTTATTACATTGAATTACCATGTTTATTTACCGCGATGGAACTTTCCGAACATAGTATAATAAAATGAGGATAAACATGTATGATATACATATGTAGTATATTTATATCTATATACGTATTACGCAGAAAATATTTTTTACATTAAGTTCCTTAGTAGACAGGTAAGAAGGCTATCTATAACTCGAACCTTCAAGAAAAGGGTAAATACTTTGCCGGTTGAGTTGTGGATTCTTTGATTTGTGAGGTAATTTAACTTGAAGATTTGTTCTGTTTCACTTAGTACCTACTACTTGTTGTTGACGGCAAGGGCTTGCTTGACTTGCTTCGTCTCATAACTTGGAGTCTCTTGTACATCCACATGACATTATAATTGAATTAAATGGCGAACCTAATGGATTTGTTAACTTTCCCTTGAAACTGGAAAAACATTAAATGATATATGAGTATGAAATATGGCTATATTATGTGTACATTATGAGTCCTTATTATATTTACTTAATAATAAAGTAATATAATATATTGAAATAATGAAACTCTTTCATCTCCAAAATATATAACAGTAATAAAATTTTGGACTCTACTTCACAATGTCCAAATCATTTTCAATTTCATTAGAGTCCGAATTATTATCTTGCCTAAAAACAATTCTATTAACACAGAGCTTATTTTAAAATTATGAAACAGATAGGTAATGAGTTCGTTTTATTTTTAATAAGACGTTGATTAAATGAGTGTCCAACTTGCGCACAGAGAGTTCCGTGTATTTTTTATAAAATGGTAAAGTTCTGTGTGGGTGAATGATGTGATTTGTGGAGACTAAAGAAGTATGTAAGGACCCGACGCTTGACGCACCCGTACTCTCCGACTACCTCGTTAAGAATACAGCGTGAAGGTGCATATATCTGTGTATATAAGTTACCACGGACATACGAACAAACGAACAGACAGATGGATACATAAGTAATTTTACAAAGGCTCCGTTTACTTTTTACTATGGAACCCCAAAAAGTACAAAAAAATGTAAAGTTCACCTGTAACTTTGAAGAAGTTCTTTGGTTGTATTTAGTGTCCTTTTTAATAAAAATATAATGTAATTGAGTTTTGTGGGAACTGAAGCATGCGAGGCCATAAATTGTGTCGATACGTGTAACCTTAAAAACTGATTTGAATATATTTTTAAGAATTCTTAAAATAGTGTTATTAAATTTATAAAAAATTTATTGCTTGGCTAACTTTTATAGAGTAAATTCTATGATCCAACCTTCGTAAAATGAAACTCTTAAATGTATATAATAAATGTAATGTCATATAAATATAACGCTCTAAATGGTTATGGATGACGGTTGCTTATTAAAATGCAAATATTAAATATGATTGGGGACTTCGCAGAGTCTTATTTTTCCCCCGAAACTTAAGTCTCATTTACGCTTCTTTGATGTTACCATCATCGTCTATATGTATGTGTATATTATGTAAATGAATATTAAACTCTATTAAATATATTTAATAGACAAAATGTGGTAAAAATATCTTATATATCAAATAAAGATGCAACCAAGAAATAGCCAGGTATAACAAATAACCTGCTATTTCCGAGAAGTAACATGAGTGGCTTCGATTCCTGATTATGTATGAGCTTTTTTGAAAACCTCTAAAAATCTTTCTTAACACTGAAATCGACAACGTAGTTCCTCAGATCAAATTTCTCTTTATGCACACGCTCACTTGACACTGTTAAGACAATATCTTCAAAATTGTTTCATACATTATCATTTAAATATTTCCAAAATTTTCATAAAAACTTTTAATATAGCAGTAATATTATAATACATAATAATTAAACTAAAATATGTTATTTTGTTACCACGTTAGCAAGCGAAGTCCGTCAGTCTCAATCTCTACACACCTATGATGTTCCAAAAGTGCATTAGAAAACTTTAATTTAATAATATGTAATATAGAAGTGCCAATAAAAACCGTTCAATGCGCTTCAGGCCGGCACGATAAGATAATTTTTTGTAGTGATGGAATTATATAACAGGGAATATTCTAGAATTTTTCATAATTTTTGATCGATAGCTCGTGATAGGAAACGACAAACTTCATAGCTTTTATATATATATATATATAACAGATATATAACAATCATCTTCAATAAAATCTCATATCCAATGGTTTTTCTCCTTAGGGGAGAGACCCCTAAAACAAATAAGGTCACAAATGACAATTTCAAAATCGGTCTCACTTTTTGTACGAAACACAAAAAAATAATCTGAACGTTATGTTTTATCCTATGTTCTCGTATGATGTATATCCATTCCTAGTATTTTGTTAATCAGGTGTAAATCAGGTTGTGGGGAGAATGTTTATTTCAGGGGTACAGGGTGCAGGGTTTCTGGCGCGGTATTCGTTTGTGAGAGCGTACGGAGCTGCTCACGGAACTCAAACACGACGCGGCATAATGAATTAAGTTAGCAACTCCAGCGAAGCTCAGCCCTCCTCATGTCACACTTACTTGCATCGGCAACGTCCGACCCGGCCTCGTATAATTTTGTTCCAAATATTCCACCACAATCGTGCGTCTCATATCTTTAAAATTTACCCAACCGTTTCTTACTTAATGCAGATGTGACTGTTCTCGAAACAGATATTTTATACCAATTAAAACAATTAATTATCTATAACACAGCTGTGAAAAAATATCCAAAATTCATTGAGAAATATAAGACTCAGTTTATAATCTCCAGTAGAGAGGACATAATAAAGATAAGCTTGAGGGATGTTGTTACTTAACTGCGATATCACAATCGCATTAACCACTGTTAGGAGTAACAGAGATAAAGCTTATCTCAACTCCATTCCCACTACTTGAGATAGAAGCTAATAACATATTATATACCTTAAGTCTCATAAGACCTAGGTCTGTCATTATATTTCTCCTGAATACTTTTTAAAAGGTTTTATATTGCCTGATTTTTTTTAATTTCTAAGTCCAATACTTTTGGGGACATGGAGAGAGGAAGGCTGTCACGATTGTGAGTACCCAATTTGCTTCCTCTTAATTCTTAATTCTTGCTTAATTCTCCTATGAGTATCTTAAAGTGTTAACTAGTGCAAAATATTTATATTATACAATACAATACCATTAGTATTAGGGTTGGCAGCCATACTTTATAATAAAATGTTGTATAATATATTATTTCGGACAAACGTAGTTCATGATGATCATGATTTATGTATGCGTAAAATTACTTTATTTTACTTATTTCAACTTCATACATTATTGTTATTGTTTAATAAAAGAAACAAAAGTGTTTAGCTTTTTTGGGTGTACAATACTTAACGAGTATGACTCACATCGGCAAATGATAATGAGACAAGAATCTTAGAATGTGGCGGGATTTGAAGAGGTATATGAAAACAAATGTTTAATTTCTGTCTCTGTCTAACTCCTGAAAATAGTTCGGAAATATACATACTAGTATGATCTACCAACAGCAAAAGAGGAAAAGAAATGGTGGTGTAAGGAGATATTCAAAGTTAAATTTTTCAACTTCAACTACCTCCTCAGAGCGTGGTCTTCTGCTTACGTACAGCTCCATGTAATGAGCACTGATTTCCTGTTTTGAATTTTTAAACGCAATCTAAAATGACAATATCAATCTAGATTACAAAAGTGGCAAAAAACTTTTCGAAGTGGTAGTGATTTAGTAAATGTACACAAATTCGCATCATTTCTAGTGTCCATTTTGGCCCCTTCAGCATTTATAGCTCTGGTCAAGAATTAAAACGGACGGATCTTTTGCTCTAAGAGTCTGTCCGTTTTTGTTGACGTAGTTCCTAGACTTTACTAGTGTGCGTGACTAGGGAAGGGTCACAGTACAACAATATACAACTGAACAGGACTTATTTTCATGAATACTAATAGCCAAAACACTCAAGATTTATGAGTATTTTGCAAATAATGATTTCAATACTTCAATATTTTGACCGTCAAGTCCAACACGAGCTGACACGAATTACAGCGACAGTGCGAGGTTGCCATAGTTACCTACTATAGCTAGTCGTTTTACTCGTGATTACGCTCAATAAGATAGAAAGAGGGACACGAAAATTCGTTTGCCACACGGTGATAAGAGCGGCAACTTATTATAGCTCCGTTCATTTTGATTCTTGATCCGTGATTTATAGAGATTTTTTGATTATTTCTCCGATGCATGCTAAGTGGTTGGACGAAATAAATAAGCGTAGGGACGCTTATAGCGTAGGGAACTTAATTAAAATTAATCGTTATATAATATTTTTTATATTATTTTAACATAAATTAAATTAAATATTGTGTTGAGATGTTCACCAATAACAAAGTTTCGTTATATGTTGTTAAAAGCAACAATAAATAGGTACATACATATCCTTAATTACTATGCCAAATTTTAAGTTTCTTCGTTTCATGGTTTCCAAGAAAATTTACTATGACAGGCGAACAGAGACAAAAGGATGCGTAAGCGACAATGAAAATATTACTTGAGTAAAACCAGCGAACCATTTCTTTCGTTCGCTGGATGAAATACATATTATTATGTCGTAATCCAATTTAAATTGACAGACTTATTTGATTGAAATTGCTATTAACCGCCATTTAATTTTTCTATAAAATCCAAGTACTCAAAGGTGTCGAAACTTTTACGTAGGTAGTTTACTTCATATTATCTTATACTTCAAGAAAAGTGAATTGTAATACATATTTATTAAAATCATTATACGTCATTAACTCATGTTTTCTATCAAAACGACGGTATAATGACAAAAATCAACAGAACTCACTAACGTAACACATTATACGATAGCCATAAATTACGAACATGTTGATTGAATGATTGGTCAAAATGCAAAGCTGATTGAGATTCTGTGAAACGTGAAATTAAATAACTGATGAAAACGTTTACCGGGGGCGTTTATGTAATTTCATTGCAAAACATACGTTACACCTACATATCTACCCATACACTCACGCAAATGTTTATTTGAATGGAGAAAGGGCGCTTTATACTTTTTACGTAATTTCTATTTAAATTTATTAATTTCTTTTATATCTACGAACTTTAAATTTCTATTTCATTATTCTATTCAATTTTTTTATAATATACATCTCTATTAGTTATTTCCCTAAAAAACGAGACAAAAGAATAAAACACTAATATTTGTGATTTCGACATTATTTTTTCTCACATAATTTATCTTCAGTTTACGCTTTCATTACAATAATAATATAACCATTACTAATATATTAAACATAAAAGCATTCAAATAGTTATATCAGTTACGATATTTCTTCATTTACTTAATTTGTTTCTGGATAAAAAAATTAAGTGATTTTAATAAATAGGTACAAATATGTTCATAGGTATTATTTTATTATTATTATATTATAAATACTTCGGGAACAAAATTCGTGATCGGAAATATTATTATGTTATCATTACATAATTACACACAATGAAAACAATAAAAGAGAGTACCTAATTAAAGTATCTAGTGCTTACCAATAACTTCATACTTTGTTTGAAGAGAAAGTACATTATCAAATTCAGTCAAATTCTATAGGAATTTCCAATTTTACTGGCGTTAGCGAGTTTTAAAGCGGTGCCATCACTTGTGTCAAAATTAAATTATGTGAAAATTAAATTATGTGGCACTGCGCCGTAGAGCCCATAGGTAAGACTGCACCTCCGCTGTAGACAGTTCACAGTACTTTTCATAACTATTCTAAATATTGTATTATTCGAATAAAATAAATATTAATAAGCCCTAAACCTGACTAATTGTGATCATATTCCAGATTCCACAAATTATTCGTTTTGTAGAGACTACGTCAAGAAGATGCATGATAGTTCATTGCTGTGCTAGGTTCTGATAGGTAGCGCTATAGTCAAGTTATTAACAAATTCGATATTTAAGGTAGATGAAACTGCTGGGCACTGCTGAGTAATTTACTTATATAACTGGAAAATAAACAGTTTCCACAATATTCTCCCAAAATATTGCAAAACGCACTCATACAGAACATATCAATTAGAAAGCAGAATGCAAGCAATCGTAACATACTTGTTCACATACCACGCGAATAAAATTTATTTCGCGGGTCAAAGGAAGGAACGTTACCTTTTTGTGAAGAGATAACTCAAAATATAACGGATTTGCGTAAAATATGTGAACCCTTTTGTATGCTAATACTATCCCATTGTTCGGAGATTGAATTTTCCGGTTATCATGCTTAAGAATTATTCATGACAGATAGGTTACGATTGTTATGATTTCTCGAGGTCAAACAATGACAAATGATGAAAGTAGTATTTATTTATGTGAAAATGGTTCAAGACTAACATACCATGTAATATAAGTATTTTGCCCCTCGATAACGAAGTCTTATGATAACGCGCCGAGGAAGGTGACCACTGTGGGAGTTATTTTTTTTTTAATTTATTCTTTATTTATTCAATACAAGCTTGCCAACAGGTTTTACATCACAGATAAGAATTATTTACATGTAATTATAACCAAATATAGTGTAAACCCAATAACAGGCAAGCACGACATGTGATTACTTTACAGGAAATGCACAGTACGACATGAAGTATAAATACTTAATAATCTAGTGACGGTTTTGTTAAACTAATTGGCACAATTAAAAGAAAGAACAACCTGCCCAGATACTATTTAACGACAATAATTAAAAAGTGTATATTTAAACGTAGCTAAGGAAGAAGCGAAAACATATAAGCGTATAAACCTAACGAGGACGTTGGGCTCACGACACATTTTATAGAATATACTACAGAAACCCGAACTTGTTAAAAACAAATTTTAAGCCGCTAGTAGTAGAAAATTTTACTACTAGCGGCTTAAAATTTGTTATACGAATATTAGGACGTGGGATATTGAAACTAATTTCATAAACAAATTCCGGACAATCAATTAAATTTCTAACGATTTTATATAAAAAAATTTGATCGCTCATCCAACGACGGTTTTTGTAGTTTTAAATTTTGGTGGGATAAAACCCTACATAATTCATTTCCACTCTCAGAAGACTGAGTACCATTTTTTTTATGGCGAAGGGAGCAAACGAGCAAGCGAGTCACCTGATAGAAAGGGATCACCGGCGCCCATGGACACCCACAACTCGATATTCTGTGAGAGCGTAACTATACCTGTACCTGTAGGGGCTGTAGGATATCTGTGTCCAGGTTTCTCCTGCGTTACCAAAAAAATTATGTAGTGGATCTATATACACAACAACTTGCAAATATTAACAACGGGAATAGCATGACTATAGAGGCTCAAAATATGGTAGGTAGTACTCTACAAGGTCTTCTTCTTAGTAGATACCGAATAATACAATTAGTTAAATAATTTTCCAATACTTTAACTGCTTGCGTAAAAATAATTGACAATAATTAAACAAACAAAACATATCTAATAGGAAGCTAATAACCATTAAATTATATTTTCTTTCATTATCTATCATAAAATTCCCGAATGCGTCAAAAGTTTAACGAACAAATGAGTCGTAACTCATAAATGAAATTTTAAAAGTAGAACGAGAAAAGAAATTAGATTAACACCGTATTCATTTCATGAAGGCATCGCACGTCGGTCCGACTGTGGGAAATTGAAACTTTATATTTGAGCGCACTTTATCTGACCGAAGCTGAAACCTCTCTGGCGGAAAATCTTTTTCCGAAATAAAATAAAACTGAAGAAAACCACTTCTGTTGTGAAACTACAACAGGTTTTACTATGTGATTTGTGGCTGAGTCTATGTTTTTTAGTTTACGGCATTTTTATTAGTGCTTATGATCTACGTAAGTAGGGGTATGCTCTAAGTATATATAGGTATTTTTCTTACTACATAACTTATAATAATTGCTTTTTGCTATTTTAAAGAGATAACTTTATAACTAATATTTTAAATTTTAGGGAGCACGATTACAACTGAAGTTAACGTAAACTAAAAGCAGAAGTTCACAATGTTATTTGAGATATCGGCATAAATGTGAATCTGTACACTAATAAAGCACAATTAAAACATTTTACTAAGTCTAATCCATTAGGGACATAGCCTAATTGTACGTATAAATAATGACTGCAATCTGCATTAAATGATACTCGTTCTCGTGTACACTAAAGGCACAAGACAAGAGATACGCAGATGACAAAGTTGCACGACAGTGTTATTATAAAAATGAAGAAAGGAATGCTTAGATGGTTTGGGCCATGTTGGGGCACATAGAGTGAATGGGTAATGACTAATGAAGGACTGACAAAGAAAATCTACAGAACAAAAGTGAGTTATAGCTTATAGCAGAAGCCGAGGCAGACCAAGGCTAACTTATGAAGATCTAAAAGTGATATTAGTGTTAGCTGACGGAAATGTCTAAAGCTTTCGAATACTTGAAGAGAATGGAGAATGGTGAATATTGAGGAGGCGAAAATAGAATATAAAAGAATTGACACATGAAATAGATTTCCGCAAATTACCACCTGAGTCTATACATTAAATTATAATGTTAGATTGTGCTATAAAGTTAAGAAAATTCTTGACCATTTGTATTCGACCAACTATAAGACTGCATGAATTCGAGAGCGACGACTCTTCGCTACGAAACTTAACTGTTCGCTATGGGCCGAGAATAATAAAATTCTCTATAAAATAATAAATTAATAAACTTTACAAACTGTCAAGCTATCATCATGACATCTGCCGTTAGGTTTATGCAAAGAGGTTATCTGGTTTACGAGCGTCTTGCGTGGTCTCGCGACAATTCGAACTTGGCTGCGGCTTATAGAATTTGTTTTTTGAAACACTTTCGAACCTTTAAAAAACCTAACAACAACAGAGTAACAACGATAACTCTAATCCATCTCGAACCTAACAACCAGAAGTCGTTTATGGGTAGAATATTGTCCCTGTCTACAATTACGGCAGCCGAGTACAAACTGTCACGAGACGCTCGTTAAAATGCTAAATAATACAGAATAAACTGCGATATACATACCTATCTGATTTTGTAAAAAATAAAGTAAGAATATATATCCTATTACAAATGATATTTGTTGCAATTTAATAAAAAATATGAAATTCTTTTAATTTAAGCAATTTAAACCGATCTGTCAAACAGTCCTTGAAAATCCATGAAACTAGCTCTAATGTTTTGGAAGTTATCAAAGTTTTTGCAACCAAACCGGTTTCTTTGCGGCCCAGTATATATAGAAAATATAAACCGATGAAAAAATATTGTTCAATAGTTATATCTGTTTCATAGCAGCCTATTATGTATAATTTAAATTATACTTTTAGTTATATTCTGAACCAGCAAGAGAGACTATAGATAGTTGTAAAAGCTGTAAGTTTTAATATGGCAATAAATAATACATGCCTGTAAAAATACTTACTCGAGAGAGAGAGAGGCGCGAGGACATCTCTACATTATTAACATGAGAACTGATACAGCCCAAACACGCGGTGTGCATTTCGACTCTTTGCCATAAATATTTACGCAAAATTTATGAGTACCTGATACAAAGGCATGATTGATATCAGCTTGTTTAAGTACATCATTTCATTATCACATTTACAAAATATTTTACTTATAGTATAATAATAATAATACTCAGATAATAATACTCAGACATTTCACACAGCGCCATCTAGTCCCAAAGTAAGCAGCACAGCGCTTGTGTTATGGGTACTAGACAACTGATATACTACTTATATACTTTTCTTTTGTAAATATATACATATTATACATAAACACCCAGACTCGGGACGGGAATCGAACCCGCAACCCCCGTTTTACTTTACGACGCGCTAAACCGTTGCGCCACGGAGGTCGTCGTAGTAATAGCACAGATTAATTAGTTTACTACCGTAAAGTAATAGTATAACTGTTATCTCAATAAATTATACCGAACAGCACCGATAATTCCAGTATGAGAAGTTTATAAGTAGTTACACTACAATACTCGAATTAAAAAAATATGTGTTTACTTACATACAATATATTCATAATCAACTATGAGTATTTTATAAGTGATAGACGACCTTATTAAAGTATTCGAGTTTCAATATTTTAATGTTTCACACCTTTTAAGTTTTCAACGGCTTAGTTGGATAAGGTTAAATATGATATCTTGAATTATAAAACCATTCAATCAATTTTGCATAATATACTTACTTCAATTATATATATATATATTCTATACCTACATACTTTGCTATTATTTGTAATAATTATATTTGTGTAAATAATTCTTCTGTACATCACTGTCACCGTCACTGAACGCCTACTAAACGGCTGAACCGATTTTGATGAATTTTTTTGCTTGTATTTGAGTGGGTCCCTGGACGGTTTTGGACCCGGTAGGTGGCACTGCAACCGGGTTCTAGGAGTTTTTTTTAATTTCAGGCTTACAACGTCTGTCGGATCCGCTAAGTGCTGTTATATTTCTTATGTATTCATAATTTAACAGTAACTCTTATGATAATATTAAGTTCCAATTTTATATTACTGATTTAGTTGATAAGCTAAAGTAATAGTTTCTTTAATACGTTCATGTGTTAGGTATATTTGTCAGGCCGACTATTGTATGTAATAGAGTTACCATTAATGATTATTAATATCGTATTGTCAATTATTCTAACTACCTACTTCTGAGATGTTGTTGAATGTCGACTGTAATTTCTTAATTTATATTAATGGACTTTCTATTGTTCGTAAATGATATCCGTAAATTGTGAATAACAATAAGAGGTTTCTTAATAGAAGTAAACCGAAATTAGATAAGTCTCTCCTGTGATTACAACGAGAGAGATTATCGAAAACATACCGACCACGGTCGTGATCGGAGTCGTGACGTTGGCCGTGGGAGAAGTCGCGGCCACGGCCGTCGTCGAGATCGCGGCAGCGGCCGTCGACGAGGTCGCGGCAGCGGCCGTCGACGAGGTCGCGGCAGCGGCCGTCGTCGAGGTCGCGGCAGCGGCCGTCGTCGAGGTCGCGGCAGCGGCCGTCGTCGAGGTCGCGGCAGCGGCCGTCGTCGAGGTCGCGGCAGCGGCCGTATTCGAAGTCGCAGCAACTGCCGTCGTCGAGGTCGCGGCAACGGTCGTCGTCGAATTTGCGGCAGCGGCCGTCGTCGAGGTCGCGGCAGCGACTGTAGCACGGGTCACGGTGGCGACCGTAGTCCAGTTATTCAAAAAGTTAAGTTACATAAGTCAAATGTTTCATTTTAGGGTGACTTCATTCGTTTTTATAACAAAGTTCCTCAGGAAATTACTCAATTAACAGAGAATAAATTTAGATTGGTTATAAAACGTACATTGATTAGACAATTATATTATAAAATGAACGATTGCGTTGAAGATAAAACAATAGTCTGGAAATGATCTTCTCTGCACATGCATTTACTGGCTTAATGAAGATATTGTATTTTAATAAACGTTTTGTAAAATGAAGTAAAAAAAAAAATGATGACCGACTTTCTTGTCGGTTCTTCTCATTGTTCAGGTTTTCTATTTGAACCGAACTAAAGTAGATTTGACGTTCAAAATATCTTGTAATTGGGTTTACTTGAGTAAATTGATTTGACTTTGACTTTGACAGTCGCAACCGAAGCCGCAGTCGAGTTAAGAGAACTTATCGCCGTCATTGTACCCCTCGTCAGAGAGAAGACAGCCGACATCGGGATCGCAATTGAAGTTACGAAATCACGAGTACGGACGTTGGGCACCTACGCGGATAGCAGTCAGAGGTACCGAAAAAGACAGACTCGGTACAGGAGAAGATAGTCGACGAAAATCAGTTCTCTCTAACCTCGCTGGAAATTTGTGTCGCTGAGAAGTATTGATCATGAAACGATTATGATTATGACTTGATTATGATTTGATTATGATTTGATTATGATTTGATTATGATTTGATTATAATTTGATTATGATTTGATTATGATTTGATTATGATTTGATTATGATTTGATTATGACTTGATTATGATTTGATTACGAAATGATAACGATTATGAAACGATAATGAATATGAAATGATTGTGATTATGAAATGAATTAACTTATAAAATGATTATAAATAAGAATCGATTGTTATTAGTTATTATGAACATTATTGATTATAATTATGATTTGATAACTTACTGACTATGATTAAAATGAAAAATAGTTTAAAAGTGATTATATTGAATTAGTTATACTATCTTTCAATAAACTTATAAATGAATTGCTTCAAAGTTCACTGTTATAAAATAGACTTATCATGTTCATTAATTATGTTAGTGTTAATAATAAACCATGATGTTGCTATGTATAATTAATATAATTATGAATTCGATATATTGCAAAATCGCTGTTAATAGACTTATTAAGTCAATCTTTGAGCGAGGGACTCGCTCAACAAGAGGATGGCCGAGTTGTTAGGTATATTTGTCAGGCCGACTATTGTATGTAACAGAGTTACCATTAATGATCATTAATATCGTATTGTCAATTATTCTCTAACTACCTACTTGTAAGATGTTGTTGAATGTCGACTGTAATTTCCTAATTTATATTAATGGACGTTCTATTGTTCGTAAATGATATCCGTAAATTGTGAATAACAATAAGAGGTTTCTTAATAGAAGTAAACCGAAATTAGATTAGTCTATCCTGTGATTGCAACGAGAGAGGATGTCGAAAATATACAGTTAACACTTAAATAGTATTTATTCGGTCATCGCTCACAATGGTATTTCGTTAAATCGTTAATTTGTTCTTAAATCTATTCTAAATCAAAAAGCCAAGGAAGACCAAGGCTGACTTATGAAGATCAAATAGCCAGAGTGTTAGCCGACGGAAATGTCAAAAGCAAAGCTCGCATACCTAGGCGAAAATGTGTGAGGAGAATGATGACATTTGAGGAAGCGAAAGAGGTATGTAAGGACGCGCGGTTTGGCACTCCATCCTCTCTGACTACCCCGTTGGGGATACAGCGTAAAGATACGTATGTATGTATTCTAAATCACTCATACGAAAAAAGATAATATTGTATATATTTAAATGTGTAATATAATATCATTGGCTAGAACTGGGGGAACAACAACACTACATTTTCGCAGTGACCTGGAGCAAACTTCACAAATATCAGAGAGAAACTCATTTGCTACCCTCCCTCGACCCGACACATACTACGCCTCGCTGAGTGTTTCACACCTATGCTATAGCTAAGTGTACCGAGATTGTTCAGCATAAAATAACTACAAAACATATAAAAAATTAGACGTTTGTAGGTAGATTACAGAATTAAATTAATGTGTGACCGAACATACTACTTTAACGTTAGAAGCGGACAAAAGATGTCCCAACTTAAAGATAAGACAGCCATAGAAAGTTAATAACTTTGTCGAAGTTTTCATCCTTTTGGCCTTAATCCCTTCTCGATGTCGCTTGGAATTTTATACAACTTTCCAAAGATATGATCTTGCTCAAACTAATTCCTGCGAAATTATCTTTAAAGCAAACAAACGAGCTTTCAGGATTAACATCGGATTACTTACTCGTAGGTGCCTACAATTTGAATGTTACACTATCTTTCCTTCACAGAATTAGACTCTGTCATCGTTGGCTTTTGCCAACTAAAGGAATATAAGAATAATTTAAAACTGTTATTGATAACGAGCACAGGGCACCAGAAATATGCAGGAAAGTATATGTTACGGCTAAAGGTTGAAAGCCGTAATTTGCACATTACCTCACTAATCTGCAGATTTACTGATTTACTCCGTTAAGATACGGAATCTAGAGTTTTTCGCATTTTACATAGATGTCGTGCACATTAACGGCTTCCGTATCATTGTAGTTCAAAAGTTTCTTCCTCTCACTTGCTTTTTCTACACCTTCCCTCTATCTCTTCACTTTTAATTTGTACGGGTTTTTCCATATCTATATTCAGAATTTAGGAGGATTAGAGTGTAGAACAATAGGGAAGAGAGAAGCAAAGTTTTATGTAGATTCTGATCTGGCACTTCGCTCGCACGCTCGCCTTGCTCGCTAGACTCGCACATTATGATAAAAATACCTACCTAACCCTACCTTACCGAAAAGAGTGTCATATAAGGCTAATTCTGATATACGACACTTCGCCAACTGCGGGACCTTCGCTTTGCAGAGAAACCTCCTGGGCCCCCAACATACTAATTTTTTCCAGATTGAGCAAACTTAATTCTAAATCGGACTTTGCTGTTGTTCCAGCAAAGATTTTCACTTTAACTACTAGGTAGGTAATTTACAGATTAGCAGATAACGACCCGCCTCGCTTACGCACAGGTAGAAATTTTTTTGAAAATAAAGTACAGCCCAATTAACTCGCTTATAATGTAGCTTTCTCTAGGTGAAAGAAAGGAGAAGAAGAAGAAATCGATTGAGTAGATTTTGAATTAATCCATCACATACAAACAAACAGTTTACCTCTTTGTAACATTAATATAGAAGTATACATATATATAAAAATTTGTGTGCATTCCTTTTCTCTTCCACTTTAGACCAGCAAGTAGAAAAAATATTAATTACTTATTATTTCATATTTTTAAAGTAAATAATTAAAAATAAATTCTGACCTATTGGTATCTAATACATATATCTAATACGCATGCATAAACGTATTACTAATGTATGTAGTTTTTTTTAACAGGGTTTTATTTATACTTTCGTTTATTTTCGAACAACACGATTGCTGCAAACATTTTCGGGTGTAAGAATGAACAAATCTTCTTAGAAACAGTGCTACTAACCGAATCCAGATTCCAGGTGTCTGCAGAACAATGCAATTCCGCGAACAAATCACTTTGTCTCCGACAAACGAGATTTTAGCGCATCCATAGTTTTCGCTCCGGACTGACAGCTGACTTGCTTGCAGTAAGTATTACTAAAAAGAGTATTCCATTAAAGTGTAGTTCAGTATAACGAGACGAAAATATAAGCTTTCATACCTAGGTATTTACTAAAAGGCCACTACAACATTTTGTGTGTTTTTTTTAAGAGTAGGAGTTTTTTGCACAGTAGTAGAACACATAATAAGCCAAATCTAATAAAGGTAATATCAAGTTTTCTGAAATGTAACGTCTTACGAAAAAGTTGTACGAGGTAAAAAGGAAACCAATTCACATTTTTATATTTACATAGAAACTGGCGTTATTTAGAAATAGTTCTTCAATCATAAGAATATCTTTATAGTACTGAAAATTGTAGCTTTTAATTAAAAAAGAAACGTTTCGTTAAATGAAAATTTACATTTAATATTTAATTCCTGAAAGTATATCTTTTAGATTGTAATATCTTGTGAAATATTATAAGTCAGTTAATGTTTTATAATATCTAAGTAATTGGCTTTTTTTACTACCGAGTGTAAAACTACACATTGTATTGTGTTGCTGAATGTTTCACCAATCCACGATAAGTACATCACATTTATTCCAGAGGTTATGCGTTTTGCGGTTAACAAAAAGAAAAATGTAGGTAACTGAGTAGTGGCTACGTAACTTTGTTGAGAAGAAATTTGGTATAAAAGGAAAAAAGAAATAAAACTTAGCTGACGAATTCGACAGAGATTTATAGCTTTGTGAGATTTTAGCGGTTCCTAATTTAGGGAAGGAGATTGCCCCAATTTGAAAATGAAAAAGCTCAAAGTCAGTTGATAACTTGAATATTAAATAATAATCATTTTTATTAATATAAATAAGGAGAAAATACTTCGTAAACATAATTATATTCCTCACTAAATAATCTAGATTTATTTAATTGTTACTCTCATATTATATACTACATCATAAGCCGTAGCCATTGGTGACCAATCACCTGTATATGTCGCAGCTACGTAACGTACTACATATTTACCATTTCACAATGCCACGATTTCAATCTTTGTGAAATCAACAAAAATTTGCATACAAAAAGCGCTATCTGTTTTGCATAAATCGATTTACCTATCCTCTTTCAAAAAGCTTGCTTTTTTTCCTTCCCAATTTCAACACCAAGTTTATTTGTAAACAAAGTACGAATTGCTCTAGGGTATTACCAAATAAAAGTTTGGAACGTGGCCGAAATTATTCGCATTTTTACGTTTTATGGGAAACGATAAATACAGGCACAATAGCAACCTCGTTCGTTATTTATTATGGAGGCCAACATATGAAACATACAATTTTAACAATAATTCGAGGTACTTTTTGAGATATTTTCAAAAATATCCAGACTGTCACAAAATTCATTATTATTTATATTTCCATATAGTAGTAGCATTTTTAACACATATAATTAAATATATTTATTTGTAAGTGTCTGTTATGAAAGGTATAAATTTAAAATATCCTACAAAGAGCTGCACCGTTGCACCATTTGCACTGTTTCTGTCTCATTACAGAATGCCAAGATCATGGAATCTTTCGATGTTACACTTGTAGTATCTATTTTTTCGTATAATTCGTCTGATGAATAGAGCCTATCCATTTGTGTAATCGTTTGTGTAGCAGTCTTCAAATTTTTTACAGATTAGTCATTAAATCTAAATTATTTAAAAAAAAATGTCGAATTCTCTTCTCATATAGTTGTGTTTATATTCAGTGATATTTGTTAAATTTACACTATTTACTTCAACAAATATACTAATTACATAACTAAGGTAATTTATTTGAGTTAGAGTGATTACATATTGTTTTTTATTAATTCTGTACGCGATACTTGCAAATTATTAAAAACATGTCTATGAAACTTGTTTTCTTTGAATTTTATGAGTATTCTGCATTTTCTACTTTAAACAACTATTAAGTATTCTGTGGCACCTAAAAGTATCACGATTTAACGTTATCGCATTTAATTCGTAAAGAAATCCTACGCACAGAAAAACCGACAAAAACTCAATTAAGTAGTCAGTTGTTCGAGCTATCAACTTTAAACAGATTATTTAAAAAGTTTATAACAAATCGTACAAGAAAACGGTGTCAATGGCACGGCAGCTTCATAATTTAACTACTTGCATTGAATCCTAACCTAATTGACGTAATGATTGAGTGTTATTTATCCACAGCATTTTCCACTCCTTTACTGAATCGTAAAATATTTATTTATAGTTATTGTCATCCAATATACGTATTTAATATGTGTATGTATATAAACGCATTCCTGATTATTTATCTTTCAACATACCAGCAACTTATTCTTACAAATCATAATTATTACATATTTTTAAACCCCGAAGTGCTTTTTTTAGCCTACGTTTATGTTTCATTGTTGAGCAAAGGCCTCCACGAATTCCTTTCATTCCCTTCGTTTCCTTGCCATCTCTTGCCATCCTCGCAGATATCTGTCTAGGTCATCCCGCCACCTCTTTCGAGGCCTGCCTCTGCACCGGTGTACATCGTGTGTAATCGAAAAGGTGACAGTTAAAGCCCATTTATGCATTTCCATCCGACAGACATGATCGGCCCACTCCCATTTTAGCTTGGTGGTTCTCGCACCGATGGTGCGTCTTCTGGATCGCAGCTCTGTGTTTTTGACTCGATCAATACGGTGTACACCGAGTGCTTAATAGAAAAAAAAATTAAGAATTCCAGAAATTCATGCTGTTAAATATTAACATGTAATCGGAGGCTATACCAGCTATTTAGGTATGTAGATACTTCACAAACTGACTATAAATATTATACGAAGCCTCCAACTGCATTATAAGATTTATACCTAGCTTGAAATCCTACCTAAGTATTATCTATTAGGTACTCTCTGAGGTATGAATATAAGTACACAGTTCAAACATTTGATTAAAAACACGTCTTGTTTATATATTTTTAAATATTTTCGGTACCTCTTATCCGATTTTAGGGTTGCGTAGCCAAAAGCCAAAAATCGGAACGCTTGTAATGTAGTCCTATCGGACTATCCGTCCATCCGTCTGTATGTCACAGTCGTTTTACTCAAAAACTATTAGCACCGACCTACTACTACTGCTTATCTACTACTACTGCTTATCTATTACTGCTGCTTAGGTACGTACTATACTGTTTACGTACTACTGCTGCTTATCTTCTGCTGCTGGAACGCCTTCCGTAATGGGTACTGCACCCACCTACCCTCGCAACGACATCAACATGGAGGAGTATGAAGAGCACGGTATCGCGAGAAGGCGAGAAACCGTAGTAGTGCGACTCAGATACCGAATTCCAACCTTTCATCTAATATCCCTCTTATATTATTGTAGAGCTCTATTACTCTCACTTTTCGTAAGCTTTTTATTAAACTGAATTTATTTGTTATTTCTTTTCGTATCTCTTTTTCTTTCCTTTTCAAGACAATAGGTCTTTTAAAATGATATAGTAGTTTTAAAATATTGTTTATTTAAGTCAATAGTTGCCGAGATACATATGTTTATGCTTCTAAAGTAGTTAAAAGTGTATTTTGTATGTATAATGTACATGTCATTAAAACTATAGGGTAGAGAAGTTTGAAAAAATTGAATATAGTAGAACTTATAAAGCACTATCAATAAAAACTGGTTTGAATAAGATATGTTCCGTAGTTTTTGAGATAAAGAATAATGTCAGTTAAATTAAAAAATAAAAGTAAAATAAAAGTAAAATAAAAATTAATTAAAAAATTTAAGTAAATGCCAAATCTTGACTTCACTTGGCAGTCCTTCGTGTTTGGCACTGACTTCAGTAACTGTCAAATTTAATTGTATAGGTATTTGTATCTTATTTATATATGTCTGAAAAGACACGGGGCAATTCGTGCTTTTGCAACTCAGCTATGAGAAATAGGTACCTAATCTTACAAGAGGCGAACTACTCCATAAAATACAACGTTAAGACAAAGTTAATGTGCAAACAACGGAAAACTCTTTGTAACAATTATTACGTAGGTAATTGGAAATTTAATAATGGCAAACGATCCGTCGGAGAAATGCTATCGCACCGGCCGCTGTAGTCTAACAGCCTCTAAGTGCCGGGCCCGACGTTCCGTTAGCGCGGTATCCCTTCCAAACCGGAAGTCGCGCTTTGCCATAGTATAGTCAAATGAGTGCCTTTTATTATTTACACCAACATATAGTTATTTTTGTACTTGAGTTATGATTAGTAAAGCATAGTTATTTTGTACTTTTCAGTGCTTTTTTTTTAAGTCGGTTTAATTTTTTTTCTTACTCTTATATAAAGAACAATCAAAGCTTTAATATTAAAGTTTTATTTTGTCTTGTTCAAAATTGAGATCATGACAAGCATTGAACACTTTATACCTGCATATATGTAGAATAGCAATGAATCAGTTCACTCATCCGAACTACATACATTGCATATATTGTCTACGTAACAATACAGTAACAACTTATAAATGTTCCAATGTGTGGTCACAGGTCCATGGTGATAAGTATGTGGGCTGTACTCCAGCTTAGGAGCTCTGTGTGGATTGGTGGACACAAGTTAATGGCTACCCCACTGTATGAAGGTTTCATACTGTTTAATAAAAGCCATGAAATCTCTGCTTGACTACAACAGCCATAATATAGCAACAGACGAGAAGAAGAGCTCCGTATCTTCGTCGAAACTAGTTTCCCATTGGCACACCAGTAATGATGTTTTGGTGTTTAATATGATCATTGATCTAGTTGTGAGATCCATATTGTTTATTGGCCCGTTTGAGAAAAACGTTTAATTCCGTATATTGCTATATGGCGGTAGTCGTTAAGTAGACATAAATTTTCGAAAAAAGCAGGGAAAATTCTGTAGGGAAAATTCCCAAAATTTAGAAATGTTGCTGGGAATGCATATCAAGCATCACTATGCTACTTGTGTGTCGTATAGTGCTACTTAACCTTCTATTAAAATCATTCCTGTAATATTTTTTTTCCTTTGTACGAAATTCATCATAGATATATGATGGCTATATCCTTATCTGGTGTGTAAAAGAGCAGATAAATAAATACACCCGTTGGGCAGAGGATTTATTCCACGCATTTCAGAGAATTATTCGACAACTGAAACTCAGCATTGTGCTATCCATTGAATACATAATGAGATAAACTTTATCCGTTTCTTCTATTAGGTTCATGAAGCGACGCGCGAATGTTAGAATGTGTATATATTTAGTGATCTACTGAATCAGCTACAATCACTTGAATTATTTAATTTTGAATTGAATTCCTTAAAATTTTAACAAAGTATTAACCATGATCGGAATTTACAATCAGATTCTTTACCTCATAAAGGAACTCTTCAACGACTATTAGCGTCCACTTAAAATTTTCTATACACGTTCAGTTTTCATAAAAAAACATAACTTTAATCATCAATTAATGATTAATGACATGGTGGGATAAATATTAATGTAGTACAATGTTTTATGTCATTACTGTCATTTCATTTCTTTGAGTTTGTAATTCTTTCATCGAACTAGCATGACGTTACAACCACATACAACTAATAATGAAACTAACAATAAATCAAACGGACTAAAAAACAAAACCTTTACTGATCAAAACTCAAGTACAAAAATAGCTTTATTGGCTATGTGCACGACAGTCACTCCACCTAGCATCGGTGACTATTTGGAATTATGTCAAATAATGACACGAAATTTTTGATAAATAAAGTAATTAAAAGATACATAGAAAGACGAAGAGGTACAAACGAAATGTGATATTTGGGTAAATGGAAAATGTCTAGAACAAGTGAATGAAATTGTGTATCTGGGGAGTGTGTTTTCGAGGGATGGAAGATGTGACTTGGAGGTGGAGAGACGGGTAGCAGCTGGCAATAAAGTGAATAATGCTCTGTCCGCATTAGCAGATAGTGTGAATATATCTAACACTGCCAAAATGGCCATCCACAATGCGGTGTTGGTGCCAAGTTTATTGTACGGTAGTGAGGCCTGGATATGCCCGAAATCGAGTGAAAGTATGATAAATGCCGTAGAAATACGATCTCTTAGAAAGATGTGCGGTGTCACCCTTGCGGACAGGATAAGCAATGAGGAGATACGCAGTATGATAGGGTCGCACGACAGTGTTATTGTAAAAATGAAGAAAGGAATGCTTAGATGGTTCGGCCACATAGAAAGAATGAGTGATGAAAGACTGACGAAGAAAATATACAGAGCGAAAGTGAGTGGTAAAAGAAGGCAAGGAAGACCAAGGCTGACTTATGAAGATCAAATAGCCAGAGTGTTAGCAGACGGAAATGTCAAAAGTTGTCGCATACCTAGGCGAAAATGTGTGAGGAGAATGATGAGATTTGAGGAAGCGAAAGAAGTATGTAAAAACCGCGACGCTTGGCGCTCCGTCCTCTCTGACTACCCCGTTAGGGATACAGCGTGAGGATATGTATGTATGTATGTATAGAAAGACGAAAAATAGTATTTTTAGAGGAATTGGTTAAAAACAATAATTAGAAAAATGAATATTATTATAAAAACCGATTTTGATAGTATAAAACACAATATAAGTTTCCGACCTCAAACTGTGATCAAGGGAAAGAAATTGGTTTTAGCACAACATGTAAGAAATGTCGAAGAGCTACGAAATAATGGCAAGTTATTTAATATGAGCCCACATCATTCGCCAAACATTGGTGACATTAACACCCTATAAAACAAGTTTAAACGTCAGTACTCTCATAACTGTAAAAGTAATAAAGCACACTAAGTATTTTACGGTAGATAATGTACTTTAATTAACATTATAATTTATTATAGATCAATGATTCTCGTATTGTCACTGAAGTAAATAGAAAGAAATTGACTATCTCGAATCGATGCAGATTTCTACCACGGCATGCGCTGCGATCGCTTTACTATACCCCATCTTGCACTTCGCACATAGCGAATACATACGAAATAAATACCTATATTCCTATATTTATTATATAATTATTATATTTGACAGTTACTGAAATCGGTGCCAAGCCTAGCGAACTAGTAGACTTTTTGTTGTCGCACAGTGATGTGACACCGATTTCAATAACTATATTTAATTATATAGATATTTGTATCGTAAGTATAAAGGTATTTTTGTGCTTGTTTTTATTATAAACGATAAGTTGTTCACTTCAGTGTTCTTTTTTTAAGTCTGTTTAAATTTTTCTTAAAAAGTTTATTTCGCGCCTTTGACTTATATAAATACCTATCTAGAGTAGGTTTACAGCTAACTTCTTTTCTAATTCTGGAACGGAATGACGTACAAAAGAATCACAAATATGAATAAACCCTTATAAGCCGTTAGGATTTTTTGATGTATCTTCGAAGTCCAAGATATCAGTAAAGTTTAAATAAGACCATCTCGGGGCTATACTGAACTCAATGGAAAAAGAAGCATTGACATTGATTCGTAAACAAAGAAGTTATACCCAAACATACATAAAAAAAATACATACAGACGAATATAGAACTACCTCCTTTTTTTCAAGTCAGTTAATAATAGGTATTTCGTTAAAACTAAAACCTATTAATTTAGTTTTATTCCTTATCGAAGATGCACGCCACGTACCTCTTCTACACACACCATGTTGAAAGCAACTATTCTGTTCATGGTAGCAGAGTGTACCTAGTTAGGTGTTGGGGACCACCACCCTACACACTGTGCACCTCGAGACGGAAAGTGCAAGGGGGAGTGCACTGTGGCTCCGTGGAATGTAAGAAGTGGGAATGAATAGAAGATCCCCTTTGCAGCGAGCGTCGACGTCACCGTCACCGGCAAAAGTTGCCATTTACGTTAATCCTTACGGTGTCATTCTTCTCGAGTACAGAACTTGAGTTCGTTTTATACATATAGTTTATATTTAAAAAGGCACTCAGTGTACCAAATGTACTCGATATAATACGTAACATAAACTATAAAGGCAATTTAAGTTCCTTTGTGGTAATAGCGATTTTCTTTTCAGGACAGCAATTTTCACTCAGTTCTCCTCTTCGTCAGCATTTAGAGTCCGCAATTATCTATGATGTTACCCTTTTCCTTTATGTGGACAATAGCTAGTTTAATTAAAAAGAACAAAGCGTGATTATTTACACGATACCGCTGTCGCGCGCAGTACAAAGTGATTTGATGTGGCATTTCAACGAGATACGAAATCGTACACCAGGGAACACGTCAATCATCCAACCAGAGTAAAGTGTACGTATGCTGCAGGACATAACTGAGTGGCACCGTGTGAGTCGTCCAAAGATAGAAATACACACACATACACACAATCATCATTCTCTCTGGTTAGTTCTTTATTGCTTCGGTTGCCTTTTAGACATCTATACCCACATAGTTTGAAATACATATGTATCTGTGATTAATGTATAAATAATTGTAGTGTACAGTGCAGTTCTCAAACTGTTCTACGATAATACTCACTGTATCTTATACTTACCTGTTGTTTTTTTACAATTAATCCCTTATAATTGCATATATTCATATAATATGTACATATTATGTATCTATACCAAAATTATAAAGAGATTTTTGAGAGGGATTTTTGAGATTCAGAGAGCGCTGACTTTGTAAGTTTGTTTACACGTGGAGGGTAATCTCCGGATCCACTGTACTTATTTAAATAATTTTTTCACCATTTGCAAGGTACATAATTCCAGATGGACGTACATTATTTTAATCGGGACGGGCCACTAGCATTATACATAATACACACACACTGACACTGGCGGTGGGAGTAGTCAATGAACTCGAAGTAGTTGAACGAGCTATTGAATAAGCTGTTTTTTGGCGTCATTGTAAGATGCAAGATACGAAATGACGTGGTTGGACTTGAAACCAGGATCGTCAACATAGTCTAAAAGTCAACAAACTGAAGAAGCGATAGGTTGGTGGTCTAAACTATCGCAGGACTAACAATCCTTGGAACAAACGCAAAAGTTCTGGAGTGGAGACCTCGTTTAGCCAAACGTAGTGTAAGGCGAGCCCCTGATAGATGGTGCAACGATCTTTGTAAAATGGCGAGAAAGAATTGGATGCGTGAAACTCAGGACAGGTCTCGGTGGTCTTTGAAGATCTGTGTTCAGCAGTAGATGAATATTGACTGATAAACACCGCACAATAGTAATTTGTAAATTTCAAAAATGTAGACCCTGTGTTATGACCTTGGTAGTACACTACCAAGATAGAACCTTGAATACTACCTAAACAAATAACCACTTTTTAACTTCATAGTAGTATACCTAATTTATGCAGTATACCTAATTTATGTTTTTGAAGTCATAATTATGTACTTCAATTAGGTATGTAGTGATGTTATAATGTTTTACCTACATATTAACTGTTTATTAACTATTAGACTATAGGCGTTAGTTATATCATTACGAATTTCTTTATTAATGGTTTATATGTTCTTTCCAAAGTAGATGTTATATTATGTTACTGTTGTCATTACTATTTAAAATTACCACCTTACTGCCTTTTATTATTATGATTATAAATGGAGCGTAGGTGTTTTTTCTTTGGAGTGAATAAACGTTTTTGAGTGATGTTCATTGCCACCCAGTCGTTACAGTCTCCAAATATCACGAATATCAAAGGCCATATATTCAACTGAATATCAGTTAAGCATCATTTTTAGGGTTCCACAGAATAACAAAGAACTTTCTGTCCATGCGTCGGTCTATCCACGGTTTAACTCAAAGACCCTTGGTACTAAAAACTGTTTGGAAGGGTTATACAAATTAATCACACCTACATAAAGTTGTGAAATAAAATCTGGAAAAAAAAAATTTTGTATAACCTTGCACGTAAAGCGGGTATGGTTTTTTTTACTCATCTATTCCATTGTGTGGGGTGTCGTTGAAGAGGTCTTTCAAAAACATTGAAGGCCATTTGAGCGTACGTTAGAAACACTTTCGATTCGAGGGAATCCGTTTGCAAAATATTAAGATTTAATTTGGTCATTTTCGTTAAAGTCACATGTCCCGTCCCCCGTACTAGATAAACCCTTGTTTTTGGATATATGTGAAAAGCGTTCACGATAGCAGTTGAAGTAGTGAAGTTGAAAGGAAAACTATCACAGCTAAGTTGGCTCTACAAGTTAATTTGTAATAATCGACCAACTTATAAAATGTAATTGGATAAGTAAAACTTTCTTAAAAATTTCATAGAAAATAACTTTGATGGCGTTTAGCCAATAAGTTTGTTCTAGATGCATTTTGATGTGAAACATCTTATGGAGCAGGTCAGATCGGCTGTTGGGATGGCGACTTAGCAACGCGTCGTATAGGTATAGGAGTTCGTACGAGTATATCTATAGCGTCTGCAGCGTTGTTATTCACTTCGGAAAATCTGAATACTTTGTTTTTTTTTTAGATAAATTGACATGGGTGTCATATTCTAGGTTTCTCGGTTTCTCGTGGTGCTCTTTACGAAAATGACGTTCATTTTCTAATCGATAATGGCGATTAGTACTTTTTTGGATAAATCGATGATGATGTTCATTTTTAATTCCAAGATGACGAATATTACTTTTTTGGATAAATCAACATGATTGTCATATTCTAGGTTTCTGGGGGTGCTGATTACGAAAATGACGTTCGTTTTCAAATCCAAGATGCCGAATATTATTTTTTTGGATAAATCGACATGGGTATCATGTCATATTCTAGGTTTCTCGGGGTACTGATTAAGAAAATGACGTTCATTTTCAAATCCAAGATGGCGAATATTACTTTTTAGATAAATATGTCAATTTATTTAAAAAAATAGGTTTGGTGGAAATCTTTCCAGCCATTCGCAGAATATTCATCTCTGAACCTTATACATGCGAAGGAATCTTATTTAATTTGTAGCTAAAAACTTCAACTTTGATCACCACGTCAAATTTGATGTGGTTTCCACCTTTTTTAAAATATACTGAATACATAAAGAAAATTCTAAATGTTCACGTATCATTTCATATAAGCGTGAATACAAAATACATATATTTACACAGTCTCATCTCGTGACAAACGGGGAATACGGCTCGCGGTGACGACTTGAATAATGTCCACGTTTTTGTCATACTCATCGCCATCCGACACATTCACTTCTTTATTTTCATTATAATATTATATCTATTATAAAACCAGTTTCGTTTTAAGGCTTTATAACATTCATAAAAGAGGAAGGTACACATACCCAAAATTCAAATTATCACTGCCGGGAAATTATTATCAATCAACATTGATTTGATATTTACAATTCTGTTTATAATTAGTTCTAATCTTTTTAACGCAAAACCCACCTTTACTACGATCCTTTCTGGCTTGCTGTGTAAATCGGTAGATGGGTACGACGGAGCAAGCTCTATTATTAATTGATCCGTCCGCCTTGTCGACTGCAGGCTTTTCATTTATAGCGCCTGGCTCTCTACGTATCTGTCGACAGATAACTCAATTTGCCATGGTAACTCATTGAATTAAACATCAGCACTTCTTTGCAATTTCAAGACTGTCCATTATTTGCTGTGAGACCATCTGACATTATAAATATTTTATTACATGAGTACGTATTTAATGGATGAAGTTAACTTACTTAACTAACCTTATTAAATTTATTTATTTATAAATTTAATAAGGTTAATTTTTTCACCTGTATTAATTATTTTTTTGAGGCAGAATTAAATCAGTGCTATCTACTTAATACCTAAATAATATTCACATGCACTAGAGATTATAAAGAGCGAATAGAAACAATAACTACAAGAATTTAAAATTATTATCTATTTGTGACTGAATGAATTTCCTAGTATTTTCTTTAGTAGAAAAGTAGACATAATTCTAAACCAGCCATCAAAGATTCACTAGATATATTCCTATAATTAACACCATATCGTGTAAGACGTACTTAATCGAAGACGCCCACAGTTTATTTCAGTATGAGTAGAATTATGCCTCTATTCGTCTACGTATTTGTATCTACGAATTCTAAATGAAGCAGTCGTATTAATATTTATTCCTTTAATATTATGTACATTATATTCGTAGTATTATAGTAAAATGCTATTCATTAGGTATAATATTCTTTACTTGCGTTACAATATTTCAAAAAGATATTGATTTCTTTACTTCTTTATACAAAGTTTTTCTAAAAGTAAAAAAATTTTTAGAATAATGGCGCTGTCTGTCTAGTTATTGTATACCAGTAATAGTTTTTATTTTTATATTTTTTCACACACAACCAAATAACAGAGACCAAATGCATTTCATTTACAATAAAATTAATCTGATCGCAAAGTACAAAACATGAGTAAAAACTGATAGAAGACCTCAATAATTAAATGTAATTCAAATTTATATATTTTTGATCTGAGAAAAATGTATATAAAAGTGTTTAAGCACTGTTTCACTACCTTTCTACAAGCTTTCTTATTACACTGAAACTGTACACTCACTTACTGATAATGATTATTACAGGGTATTAGTACGGAGAGAACTAAAAAAATAACGAGTACCGTCAACATAAAAATTCTCTTTTATTTACTTCCCCTTATACGATTCGTAGCCGTCAACTGCAGGTGGCCAATAGGTCATTAGGAGGATTCGTAAACCTCGCTATACCGTAGCACCCTAATAAGCACGGATCTTTCAATTGGTACCAATGTTATGATAAAATTATTTGTACAGGAGGAAATCCGGCAGTGATTTGAAACGACTTTTGACCCTTATAATATTAAAGCCCCCATTAGTATCATAAATTAAGCAATGCACGTGCGCCAAGGTATTTATCGCCCACTTCCATACATAAGTAATTACATACACGATATTAAATGTATTTACTGGTGTCGGTGTAAGTAATTAAGAATTCGAGCGTGACTTAGTTTATTTGATGTAAGTTTGGGTATGCAGGTCACACCAAACCTGTGTCACTGCGACTAACGTTAAATAAAACAAATAAATAAATACAATATTTAATTCATTACACACATACATACACAACGATCATAATTGAAATGTACAAAAAATTAAGTAAGTGTTGAGGTTACTTTTAAATGTACATACTTAGATACCCAAGAAAAGATTAAACTTGACGGAAATGAATTGATCCACTTGATTAAAAGATCGACGAGAAAAGATTAACATTACGATGAAATCTATTATTATGAACGACTTACAGTTAGTGATAAATACTCTTCATGTGAATTTGAAATCATCGATTTGTCAATTAAACCCTTTGTTCTACGTATGCAGTGCTGCCTAGATTCCATTAGCGAGTGGAAACAGAACGCAACGCGTTATCGGCATACGTCATACACCAGGGACCGAATTGCAGCACTTCCATTGACTGCAAATTGACATATAATTTGCGTGTGCCGGTGGTTTTATAAAAAAGTGATTAAGTGGACTTAACCGATTCTCCAATTAATCGTTCTTGCGCGATTTATGTTCAGATACCGTCGTTTGCTACAAACCGCCAAACGCTAAACAAATTTTTTCGTAGAGTTTTTGTATGTAAAAATGTATGTAATATAGTGCAATCATGATAATTTTCCTTTAATGTACACCTCATTCTAAACATTAATAACTGTTTTCAAATATTTATATACTCGTACATACATATATATTTTCACGTTGTATTCCTAACGGAGTATTCAGAGAGGACGGAGTACCGTGCGGTCGCGGTCCATATATACATCTTTCACCTCAAATATCATCATTCTTCTCACACATTTTCGCCTAGGTAGCTATGCGAGTGCTTTTGACATCTCTGTCAGCTAATATCTTGGCTATTTAAACTTAGTAAGTCATACTTGGTCTTCTTATGTAAGATCGATATTAATTCTCAAACTAACCCCCAAAATTCAAATTTCGAAGTTATTCACCACTACTTACATTAATTGTTCCTTCAGCTGTTTACGTCTTGTAGTCTTCGAGAAGCACGGTCGTGATAGACACTGAAGTGATTTCGTGTTCCTTTAATTCCAGTTTTGAAATGGAACACTAAAGCGACAAGGATGTACAATATTCAGTGAGTCTAAATTGACTTTATATTCATCTATTATATAATTAATATTATGAAGAGGTAAATTTTGCTTGTATGTAATGGATAAACTCAAAAACTACTCAACCGATTTCAAGAATTCTTTCACCTATAGTACACTATCAGCGAGTAACATGGACTATATAAGATAAAAAAAAATTTAACTCGTGCGAAGCCGAGGCGGGTCGCTAGGTTTCAATAAATTCCTAAACCGTGAATTCGATATACTGATTGTGACTACTTGCGAGGGAGAGAATAGACGTTACAATTTAGGCTTCATTTTGAATGTACTTACATGCATTGTATGTACAGTCAAGGATCGGTCAACATCGTCAGAAATAATGTTTTTCTGGCCAGCGCATGTCGCGCGGATCGAATTGGTCCTTTTGATATAATGTCTGTCTTCATTATCTACGAACTCCTTTAGTTAGTTTGAAACTAATGTACGATTTCAAATTGTTTTGTATCTCCATTAAATGAAATATTGGTAGTGGCCAATCTTAGTCATTAAATTATTACTTATTTCTTTTATTAAACTACATGGTATGTACCTACATATGTGCATCCAAAGGCAATTGTGAAACAAAACAATATCTAAGTGAGTTTGTAAATTAAATGTCTCTCATTCTCGCATGAAAAATAAGAAAAGAATAGTAAATATTTATGTAATGAAAACACTGGATATATAAAATTGACAAAAGTGTAGTTCCAACAAAAGGCAACAAAACAAAACTTTTTTCTTCCATTCGTTCTTCACAATGGCATTACAGTAGGGATTTAACGAAATGGGAAGAACGCACGAAAATCATTTTGAGGCGTAAATAATTGAAAGTAAAGCGTACGGTTAGTAACCCAGTTGCGATATTTGAAAAGATAATGTTATTTATATCTACATTAAAAGGATTAACATAACCTAGATGTTTGATATAGATATTTCGCGTTTGTTTTTCGCTCTTACAGGATCATATTGTTTGTGACTATATTGCTTTGTAAAATAATTGTTGTCCTGTCTAGAGAGACGTACCTATAATGCAACCAACAAGTACAAATAAATTGGATTAGAAAATTGGGTAGGTGTTTTTGTTGCATTGTGATTTATACGAGCTTTACCTATACGATATAATTCCAGAAAATAAATTGTGTTACAAGAACTGTATACTTACCATTAATTCATTCGCTTATTCCTAGTCTTGATACACTAATACCTACTGTTAAGTCTCAACTTCTATAAATGAAAGAGCAAATTTTAATGCATACAAGTGTTCCTCGAGAATTGCAAATCGCATAACAATGACAATATTGCATTCTCCCTGTTCAGTGGTTCTCTAGATATTCAGTTACTAACAGAGACTCGTTGGGCACTTCTTTTTCGCTGTGTGATAAACTGATAACATAAGAAATTACTAATCAGTACGGCCGTTCTATATCTTATGTTATAACGAAACGCGTACAAATTGCAAGCAATCGACGATCGATATCGCACTAATGAGCCGTAACGTGTGTTTCAACATGTGTAAATCCAGAGCATTTCGATGAGCACTCCCTACCAAGCTAGATGAAAGCACACCACCAAAACTAGAGATATTTCACTACTCAATTATTTTACTACACATATTTTCTATTTCTGTTATAGATATTTCAGATAGAGAGACAGAATTATATGCAATGTCCAAATAAAGTGACTTAATTGGTTTAGATATCTACGTATAAAAATCATTACATTTTAAAAGTTATCTACTTGAGAATACTTGTTTTGAGACTGTAAAGGGTTAAATAGGTCTTTTTTTAAGAGTATTGATTAATTAGGGTTTTCATATCCAACCCAAAAAACTCTAGAGCCCATACCAACCATTATTTTACCAACATATTACCATCTTCTTATATACTTTAGTTTTGTAAGAAGATGGTAATCAGAATACGTACATATGTATATATTATGCATTAACAATTGGTATTAGAACCTTTAAAAAATTCAATACATACATATTATGTTTGGAGAAATGAGGCAAAATAAAATTTAACGAGCCAAAAAATGTTAATTTCCCTCTACACGATCCACAAGAATTTATCATGCATTTACAATGATTCGTATATTAATTTTAAGTAACTTTACACAGAAGACTTGATTAGATTTGTTCATTCTGTGTCTGTTTTATTTTGTAAACTTCATTCAACATTATTCTTCAGATAATATGTTGGGAAATATGTATAGGCAACCACCACCATTAAAGAATGAATACAAAATATGACTGATATTCACATTAAATAATTTATATAGGAACATACTAAGTATATAAACTTTTAAACTTTCGCGTTGCATTATAAAATGTGTCTAAAACGGGAAATTTAACGCAATTACCTTTTAATTATACTAAGTATGTTTGAAATTATTCACATTTTTTATTGTCCGTTATTGGCGTCTATAATTTTCTTAAAGATTATGTCATTTATTGCATGGCATTCTTCTTCTTCTTCCTGGCTGCATGTACCCCATATCAATTGATCCCAGCCCTCCTCGTACGTTTACGCCACATTACACGATTTTGCGTTGTCTCAGTGTCCACATCTAATAGTTTCAAGTCCTTATCTCACTCCAAGTCGTGGAAGGTCAGCCATTGCATGGCATTTTATTTTTTTTAACAATTTTAAGCAATTTTGTCGATATTTTTCCTTTCCTAGAAGTTCCTTTAAATGTATTTATTCCTTAACAGTTAAGGAATAAATTACTACCTAGTCGTTAATCAGTTAAGGCTCAACTCATTAACGACTAAGTAGTGTAGGTGTAATTTTCAGAAACATTCAATGTCTTTTTATTTTTGTATGAAAGAATAAGATATAAATTATTTAATTTCGTAAAACGAACGTTATTGGGGATAATGTTAAAAATATAATGCTAAAAAGCATTCTAAAATAATAATAATAATAATAAAGATAACGTTCAGTTTAGAATACTTCTTCTTCTTGACCTCCCACGACTTGGAGTCAGATAAGGACTTGAAACTGCTAGATGTAGACACTGAGACAACGCAAAATCGTGTATTCTAATTCTATTCTTAACATTATCTTCAGTAACTTTTGTTCTACGATTTAGAAGTAATTAATATTTTACATTCAACCCCGTATGAAAGGATTGTCCAATAAAATTTAAACTAAAATTGTTTATTTTTTAATAATTTCCGATTTTAATTTTATTATCCAAGTTTAATAAATTATACATTCTATTTATTCTATATGTGCATAAAAATATTCTTATTTTAAACTTTCTGCGTCCAAGCGATCCTTATTTCTTGAATAATTATTTTCGTTCATTGTTTTTACATTAAGGCATTGAAAATTTTGACGGCAGGGATCTCAATTTTTCTAAGTGACTACAAAACGTATGAAAATTGTATTTGGTAACCTAATTTTTCATTTCATTGACTTCATTTTGCTAGTTGCGATACACGATTGGTTTTGGAATTTTGTAACACAAAAAAAAATATCAGAGCAACCTCTTTTAAAGCAGAGATTTACATTTTTCGGAGTAACGGGACCGATTTATATTTTTATATTTTCTGTGTAGTTTAATCTAAATATATCCTGCAAAATGCCAAGTGGATTTTAAAATTAATTATAGTTTATAGAATAAACGAAAATAACTGTTTTTTTTCGTATTTTTCGTAAGCTAGCGCGCGCACGTTTGCCTAGAGCAGAAGATCTATTTAAAACATTACAACAATTTTGTCATGATGTGCCCGTATCTGAGCACTCTATTAAAAATATTTTCTTGTGTTTCTGTCATTTGTGGTCACACTGTACCCACACGTTATGTCCCCAAAAGTCACTTCCGTGAATACTAATAAGCATTCGAGACAAAAATTAACTCTATTTTTGTTTACTGAAATGCTTTTGACAGTCATATTATGATTAAGTTTTCACTTTTATTTGGGCTTTATTTATGAAATTTCCTATTTTATCACAACCCGGCTACATTTTTCATGTCAACTTCGATCTAAAGTTTTAAGTTAACATTGATTTTTCTTTTTTTCGATTTTTTTATACATTATACACAGTATTATACAGAAGAAAATTAGTTAAATATTAATATTTTCTGTTATTATATATATTTAACCCGATATTGAATAATTAATTGAATAAAAGTAAATAGAAATAAAATATTTAACATTTCCCAACAGTTATGATGTTACGAGATAAAATGTAGTCCATAATTTTATTTAATTAATATTATAGGCTGTGAAAATATATGTAATGATTTCGTCAGATATGGTTTTACTCATTACGTTAACGTCAAATAGTCTGAGAAAAACAGCTGTAAGAGACAGACAAATAGATAGGACATTGAGATACACCGAGGAACACTAAAAATGAAGAAAATAATGCATAGGTGTTACGAACAATAGAATGAAATACGACCGGTGGAAAAAAAACAAAGAAAGAAAATAAATGGCAGTAGAAACCGGGAAAAACCGAAGTTAATTTGAGAAAATCAGATAGCCAATGACAATGTACATTACTTGGCTTAAATATGTGTGAAATAAGAGTTTTAGGATTAGAAAAATATATGCCAGGACAGTGAATGTCTACTTCGTACTGCATTCGCTATTTACCCTGTTAGGCGGGAGATATAGTGTGATACATGTATGTACATATTGAGACAAATATTTCTGCAGTATCGCCTAACCTTAACGTGTAATTTGTTGTGACATACTCATGCTTTAATTTTATGGTCCGACACAGTCAACGGAAGCGCAAATTCCTGGAATATTAAGATATTTAACCAGCTGCAAGTTTCCTCGCGGTTTCCCCGTTAGTTATCTGCCGAATCTAAGAACAAGCGATATTTCTCCGTGGTGTCTCAGTCCCGCCGTCCGACAGCGGGGCATTACTCAACCGCTATCTGATGTCGTCTGCTAATTGACTGGAAATAGAGATAAACGCCCATTTTTATTCGCCGTAAATCTTTTAATAGGCAAGTGCTTATGATATTCATTTACAATCACTATTGCGATTAGTCATTGCTGACTACAATAATTTTTAGTTGTCTGTTTTGTACTGTATATTTAGGTAATTATGAAAAGTACTATTATATAGCACATTAATGCGATACGAAAACGAATACGTATTTTTATTTTGTTAATGAACATAATCCTTTACTTGAAAATTTAAATTACAAAATTTGATTATCAAAATCTTTTAATGAAGTGCTTTACATGAACAATACTTAATATCTTATTATACATCTAAGAAACTACAATTTTACTCGTTTTACTCCTATTAACTGCACGAATTTATTTAGATATTGATACACCGTAATAAATGGAAATGGGTACACCGTAAAATAACGGATACATTACTGTTATTGTTGTAATATTAAACAAATAAAACACATTTTTAAAAGGCAAATTTATTTGTGGTCCAACGTATACTCAATGAACGGACCTTTTCAATGTAAAATTTTGCAATCATACATTATTACAATACTTATATTATATTACAATATTTACAAAAAGATAAACCACGATTTGAACACTGAGGGCAGTTAGCTATTTGCAAGAAAAACAAGAACAATCGTCAGAGTTAGTCGGGAAGGTGCCAGAGCGTCGTTGGTGCGCCCTGCACTGGCTGCGGCTCGCGCCCTCGCACTACCCCCTACCTCACCCCTGCAGGCGGTTGCCGCAGCACTCGCTAAACTGCGTCCCCTTACTTTCAACGGTGATATGCAATAATTGTCATCAGCAAAAGTTTGTGTCAAAGCCAACGGATTCGACAAAGGATCCCGCCCACATTCACAAGGTAGATGATTACCGCTTATTATGATATTATCGACCTCCAAAACTACCGCCTCCGGCGACTCTAACATATGATTACCTGTTAATTTAAAAGTACGAACGCTATTATTTTGCACTAAAGATAACTCTTCTACACCGTCAATTTTATTATTACACATTTCGAGAGTGTCCACACGTTGCAGAGCGTCAAAGGCACCCACTTTTATAATTCCCAGGTCAGACTCTCTTAGCGCAAGGCGGCCAACACGCGTCAGTCCGCGAAATGTATCCGGCGATAGTGCTGGTAAATCCATAAAAGCGAGTTCCAGCACCCCCACACCTTCGAGTCCCGCAAAAGCCTGAGGTTCAATAGATCTAATTCCTGAGGGCAGTTCTATTTGACCCACATCGTTCAATCCTGAGAATGCATGTGCTAGAATTCGTCTAATTGGATTATTACGAAAAGAAATTATCTTTATGAAGTTCGTTCCAGCGAATGCATAGCTCTCGATCTGAGCGATTCTGTTATGTGTGAGTACGATCGAAGAAATATTCTGTAAGGCGGCAAAAGCAAATGCATCGACTGTGGCTAGAGGTGTATGTTGAATATACAATTCTCGAAGTCGCGGAAGACCACGGAACGCAAAAGGTTTTATTCGAGTAAGATTGCACGCGTCGAGTGCGAGTCTTCTTAATTGACGTAGATGGGCGAAGGCGTCGGACTTCAATACGCGAAGGTCAGCTCTCGAAAGAGAAAGCTGTGTTACGCTTGGTGATAGCGCTGATGGTACGCCGCGTAGTGTAGCGCTGTTACAAACTACCTGCAAATGATATATTATTGTTAACCTCAAAGGTATTCCACTGATTGTAACACTGAAAATACATTCTAGAAATAAAATATAATAATGAAATTAAACAGGACTACTTACGAAAAAATAGCAGGTATATAATATAATAAATCAGATGTAATACGCGAAACAAATAAAAGAAATTGCCCAATATTATTTGTGAATATTTATCTCATTTCTGATTTGTAAATAGAAAATACCTATCTTGTTAAAGCTCCCAATCGTTAAAATCATGACAGCGCCGTTTCGCCACGTCACAGGGTAATATTGGCGCTGTGTATTTGTCTCGTCGATAAAATTAATCCTTTCCGAATATCCCTATGGACGCACACAAACGCACGCTCGGTTCATATTTTGATTGAATTGTTTCAAACTTAAGCTTTACAAATAATCGACCAAAATAAATACCAATTTCATTTAGCAAGATACATTTGCAAAGGTGTTTGTTATCAGTTCAATTTGTTGCTTTTGTTATTGTCGAAGTTGTTCTTTAACTATAACTGATACCCATGTCTGTAGAAAAAAAAATAGTAATTTCGAGTGACTCTTATAGGATTTCGAGATATATAAAATTATAATTTTGTAAAATTAACTTTAGGACTCTCGTTAAATTCCTCTTAAAAATTTGAAATAAGAACTTAAACTTACAGATTTTTTGAAATTCTAATGCCCGATTTCACCAACGCTATCTTCTTCACATAACCATGTAACCCTAGATTAAAATGACCCCTAAACCGCTTTTTAGATAATATTCGCTTTCACATCTAACGTGTCCTATAATGTCAAACACAGTTGTGTGACGTTTTATTGTTTTCATAGTGACTATTATTTGTTTCCAAAAGTTTATCGATAAAACAGATATTATTGTTTTAGTTGTAAGTGTCTATACAATAAATTATTCTCTATATATTGCCAAATAGTAACACACAAAACTACCACAGTGTTATGAGTTCGAAAATCGAGTTTCTAAATCTAGGGGATCTTTTAATTACATAGGGGCTCCCAACGTTTCGTGAAACGCAAAATCATCGGACGAACGAAAATTAGCGGACTCATCCTTTTTTAGAGATTTGCTAAGTATTAGAGGACTGTAGCGAAATCGGACATAAGCCGAATTTCGGAAAAACTTTTAGGGTTGGGAGGATGTTCAATTGTTCATGTCAACTTTGAATACCAAATGCTTCCTCTTTAGTTCTCATAACAATATTTTGAAATATTAATTTGTGTACAATGTACGCTTAGCAAAACGTATAACTACCAAATCTCAATTTTGTAGATCACATAACTTCTAAGAAATTCGACTGTGATATGTGACAGCTGAATAGACGGATGGAAGGTCGCATAAGCAGTTTTATAAGGACTCCGTTTTTCCTTTAACTGTACAAAACCTCAAAAAGCATGCCTACATTCCATTACCATTAATATCACGCCTTCAGCAGCATTTAGTATAGAAATAATCTTAACACCATGGCTTTTAGATCTCAAGTATTACCTGTGACTGTGAGAGGCAGATACAGTGAGTAGGACAGGGCGGCACGAGCGGCGAAGTGAAAGGCGGGGCGTGAGTGCCACCGCTGCAGAGCGAGCTCCAAGCTGCCATCACTGTCAGCCACCGTGCCACCCACCTGGTTTCAAAATAATATATTTATACCCAATTATATAAAAATTGCGTCTCTTGAATATTTTATAACAATCGGTCAACTCACATAATTCTACCAAACAAACAAATTTTTTAATAAATTATTCGAATGTTCGCCAACGAAGGACGTCAACAAATGAGTCATTAAATTACTGTTGCTAATAATATTAACATTTCCACATGTTTTAAATGCTGACAGAATAATGATGAAAATGTTTTAATTGATGAATGAAAATATTGTAATTAGAAATAGACAAAAATAGAATGCTGACGAACGTCAAATGTGTGGTGATCAATCAATCTTCAGTTAATTATTTCTTTATTGTTAATAAAAAATAAAAATACATTTTTATTGTTAATAAAAAAGAAATATTTAACTTTTAAAATGTTATTTGCAACCATGTCATTCCTTGTTGATTATTTATTATTTTAATTGCGGATATTTTTTTATATATACGTATCGAGGTGGTATAATTTACATACATACATACCTTCACGCTGTATCCCTAACGGGATAGTCAGAGAGGACGGAGCGCCAAGCGTCGCGGTCCTTACATACTTCTTTCGCTTCCGCAAATCTCATCATTCTCCTCAGTATTTTCGCCTAGGTATGCGAGTGCTTTTGACATTTCCGTTGGTTACACTGGCTATTTGATCTTCATAAGTCAGCCTTGGTCTTCCTTGGCTTTTTTACCACTCGCTTTCGCTCTGTATATTTTCTTCGTCAGTCTTTCATCTCTCATTCTTTCTATTCTATTCTATGTGCCCGAACCATCATAGCATTCCTTTCTTCATTTTTATATTAACACTGTCGTACAACCCTGTCATATTTCGTATCTCTTCATTGCTTATCCTGTCCGCAAGGGTAGAACCGCACATATTTCTAAGAGATCAAATTTCCACTGCATTTATCATACTTTCACTCGATTTAGGGCAAATCTAGGCCTCACTACCGTACAATAAAGTTGGAACCAACACCGCATTGTGGATGGCTGTGCTAGATATATTGACACTGCATATTAACGCGGACAGAGCGCCGTTCACTTTATTGCCAGCTGCTACCCGTCTCTCCACATCCAACTCACATCTTTCATCCCTCGAAAATGCACTCCTCTGATAAACAATTTCATTCACTTGTTCTAGACATTTTCTATGTACCCAAATCTCACAGTTCGTCTGTACTGCTTCCCTTTCAGACACCAGAAGCTTAGTTTCGTTCTCATTTACATTAATTCCTTTAACTTCACATTCCTTTTTCATGCACGTGATTAGAGTCTGGAACTCTGCTTCTGATGGTGCTATAAGCACAGCATTGTCAGCGTACAATAACCAGTTTACCACTGTATCATCACATATCGTGTCGCTCATTGGTATAAGTAACTCATTAGTATTAGAAGGTAGTCCTTTCAATGTCTGTAGGCAACTGTCCAAATACAGCACGGAATCTCCCCCTTCTGCCAACAAAGATTGCACAGCACACAGCAGGTATCCCAGGCCCTAGGACCACCGTACTTGATCATCTTAACAGTCACCTCATCATTTCCCGCAGCCTTTCCACATTTCAGAGTTCTTCTTATTACTTTTTCAATCTCTTTCAAACTAATGGCATCCTCCAGTCTCCGACCCGAATGTGGCAATTCATTAGAAGCGCTGTCAGTACCAGAGACGGAGTCGCCACTCTCATACAGTTCTCCATAGTATTCATTCCATCGCTCCAGAACATCTTATTTATTTGTTAGCAGGTGGTTTTCTTTCCAACGCACTTTATTCATTCTGCTAGGTGCCGGACCACTTCGATACTTACGAACTTCTTTCCGAAACAATTTGGAATTTTCCTCGAAGTTGTCCGACATCTTGTTTTTGTCCAACACCTTACGCCTTTCACGTTTCTCTTTCACTAGTGCCTATGTTTCTTCTTTCTGCAGCGTATATTTGTCATTCATGAAATTCTTCATTCCACAGTCATTTTTAGTAGCAAGGTAGTCTCACCAAGCCTTTTTCTTCTTATACACCGACTCTTTCACCTCATTATCCCACCACACATCACGCTTTTTACAGTACCCAATCTTATTCGTTCCACACACTTCTTTCGCAGCCTCGATCGTACTATCCCTAATGCTCTGCCAACATTCTTCGACATCCTCGCTCATCACTTTCAATCTATCGTCAAGCTTACCGGATACTACCCTTTCATATTCATTCCTAGTGGTCGCGTCTTGCAGTTTCCAGCTTTTGATGCGACAGGCCGCTGCAGATTTGGATGCTACGCGACATCGCCATGCTACAAACAGACCCCTTATTCTAGTTACCACTAGTAAGTGGTCCGTTCTGAAATTGGCTCCTCTGTGTGCTCTCGTGTCCATAACCTGCTTTTTGAGCTGGCTGTCCATCAGAAATCAATCATACTTCTTTTATCCATCCTTTCCCACGTGTATTGATGAATCTTTTTGTGCTTAAATATGGTATTAGCAACAAAAAGATCCTTTTCCATACACACTCCTAACAGAATCCTACCAGCATCATTTACTCTCTTATCGCCATACTTGCCTAGGACTCAACTCCTATTCGAGCTGTCCCGACCCATCCATTCATGACTCCACACACTATAATTCTCTCATTCTCTTCAATCGTCTCTAGAACTTTCCTAACATCCTCTCAAAACTGATATAGCGCGCCCAAACCTACAGAGGACACTGGGGCATACACCATCAGAACAAATATCCTTGTCAACCCTGTCTTGAGACGCACCCAGAGCAGTCTCGGGTTTACACACTAATACTCAGTTACACAATTAACCAAACGAGAGGACAGTAAGACGCCTACTCCTTGGCATCCCGTTTCTTCTTGTGGTACCCCTGACCACAAAGCGATGCCTCCTCCAGGCAAATCGGCAAGTTCACTGCCCTTTCGCTTGGTTTCACTCAAACATTACACATCCAATCTTCTTTCTTCCATAATATCAACATCTTCATTCATCTTCTCTTCAATCCCACCTGTCACATTCCACGCAGCTATTCTGCACTCCTCCCTCCACTTCCCGCCGCGAGGTGCAAAGCGTGTTGGGTGGGGGTCCCCAACGCCGAACTCCACACTGCTCACACCAGCGGGAACAAACCGGTGTACGTCGTTTCGGTTTCGTCGGTACGGGACGCTCTATCTCTCATATCTACGTTGACCCGCATTGTTTGCACAGAAGAGGAATTGCAACCCCGAAAAGGGCTGGTAGGGGTCGCGATGAGCATGCTTCCTCATTTGACCCCCTATTATATTTATTTATTTGTTACAATTTATTTTTACAAAATACAATATGTACTTGCATGATTTATTTCATTAATATTACAATTACTGTAAGTTTTGTCATTTGCTAGTAATATTGGTATACAATTTGCAAATCAAGCAAGCAGAACTTCAGGTATAAATTTGACAGGTTAACTAAGATTCAACCGTAGAATAGAAGAATTACTGTCGAACTTTAGCAATGCCGTAGGTGAAAGGAGATTGAATTCATCTCTACTATAATAATAGTTACCTACATACATACTTTCATCATTTAAAAATGTTAGGTTTCATTTACCATGTACCACAAACCTGAGCCTGAGGACAGTGGCCATGCGCGGGCGCAGGCGGAGCTCGCCGCCCGCCACGCGCCCTCACCTAAAGGTCTTCATCACGCTACTCATACCTGTTAACAAAATTAACAATTATATCAGTCTATTTATTATACAAGTCATAAAATTTTTGATGATGTAGCACAGTCATAGCTTTTCACCAGATTAAACAAAAATTGGGAGTAGCACCGGAATCCTAGCCTTCCGTAAAGTTTTACCAATAAAAAAAGTAAAAAATTACATCTATTGACTAAAGTTAATTTTGAAACCATCTATTTGTCTATTTATAGATATGTGTGTCCCTTGTCCGGGCTATTTTATTAAATGATCCATTGGAGTCACTTCGTATGCTTTGTATTTGCTGGCTAAACTCAAAAACCTAAAAAATAAGTGAGATTAGCCTGCAATGTCCATATTCCAACTGAATCAATTCCAATCAAGTTCGTGATTCCAATAAAGTCTCCTAAATTGTGTTGACAATATCCAATCCAGGACCCTTAGTTTCGGGAGAGAACCATACCAGGCCCATCGAAAACAATATGAAGTACATTATAGGAAACGAATGCATTAACAGCGAAAAGGCAAAATAACTGGGTAACCACGACGAACGCGGAGATAAAATACTACTTTGTAACATGTTTCCTGCGAACTATAATCCAGGCATCTTCAGGGCTAGAGTGAATAGATTTTTCCTAGAGCGACGTTCTCCATCTTCGGCCACATTGACGCTTAGCAACAAGTGAGTTAGTAGCCAAACGCAGATCTATTACATTATAAAAAAATGAAAAAAATCTACAAAAACTTCGTAACAATTACACAACATAATATAATATATGTAATATAATATATTTATATAATATACATAATATAATATAATAAGTACATAAATACAATATATCACATACGTTCGTATATGCCACGGGCAGAAGACGTGAAAAAGGAACGACAAGTGAATGGACTACAAATAAAGGCCTGTAACATGAATAATGGCGCACGAAGTTTGCGCTTCCTCGTGATACAAAACGCTGTTTTGAATAATGCCGGAGTCGCATGCCAAAAACTTAAAATTGCAGGAGTATGTTTATGCTACACCGTATAAAGACAGGAATCTCCGGGAGGCAGCGGAACGGGCCCCTAGAGCACCATTACTCGGTTCGCTTAAGGTACACACGCTTTTAAACTAAACCACGCCTAAATTGCTCACAAAAAATAATAACATGAACACTAAAGTCGAGTACTTTAACAGACGAGGGAATATTAATAATGTTGCATGGAATTTACAAGATGATAAATATAAAACAAGGTTTAAGCCAATGAAATATCAACTCGTGCGAAAAAAAGTTTAAGACAACTTCATAATTTCTACTCACGAAATAGTCGTAGTTCACAGGAGAAATTGAATAAAAGACAGCAAGTCTTGTTAGTAGTTGCAGTCAGCATTTATTTGCTAGATAAATTTGTTCACATTTGTACACATGGCTTATATCGCTCCCTGAATGCTACAAAGATAAGTCAAAAAATGTACTCTATAAGCTTCATTCTACTTTAAAATTTATTCTACTCTAAAACTTATACATTCGAAGTCTAGTTTTGACTTCTATGCTATAAATGCATACCCGAGCAGGCGATATTTTGAATTCTAAATATTTCAGATATAACAATAAGGAAAAAAAATATTATTATGAAATGCCTAGATCTGAGCAGCTATTGCATTTGGTGAGACATTAGCGGCTAGACAAGTGGGAAGCGTTTCGTAAAATCGAAGCGCTAGCTGAAGTTATTGTATTGCTCATCAAAAGTGCCATTTGGCTTAGTTTTATGCGACGGTTTCCACACGAATTTAATTTTCGTTTGGTTTAATAGAAAGTTAATAACGTTTGACTATCAATTTATGATTCGTTACGCTAGATCACGTGGTATTTGTCGTTCTATTCTACTATCATTTACAACAATTGAACCACTTGTCTAGGCCCCATGAAATAATTAAAAACGTCTCTACAATAATTTTCAATTTGAAACGATTTTATTAACGAGACATTTTTCACATGTCATCTTAGTTGAGCATCTCTATTGAGACGTCCTACGAAGTAAAAAGAAATAGCACCTAGACTAAATACTTTAGCCGAATTATAATTACTTTAATATATCTAAGATCTGAATTCTACTGCTGTAAAAATTCATGTCATTTTATCGCACACATAAATAATTGAAATAGGCGTTACGTCCATTTTAAATTATTTGTATACTTAGAATAAAATAGAACAAACATAGTAATTGACCCTAAACGACCGCTTGTCAGTCGTATCCTACCCATAAGAAGTCTACATGTCAAAGTGTATATGTTTATTTTCTCCTTATCGATTTCATAACAGATACATGTACCTCTAACCTCAAACGTTTATTTACGAAATGAATTTTTTATTGTATTTGTTTCAATATAAAAGATTTACACATTTTATGAAGAAAATTCGTAAAAACTCATGGTAGCGAAGAAATAAGTGAAGGAAAGCTTAAAGAAGAAACATCAAAGTACGTGTATATAGAACTAAAAGTAATCTAAAAATATATTTATAACATGGGTAAAAATATACCTATTGTTATATAAATCTAAGTATAATTCTTCTACACGTGTGAATGTCACTAACTCCTAAACGGCTGGACCGATTTTGTTGAATTTTTTTATGTATGTTTGAGAGGGTCCCTGGATGGTTTGAATTTACAATTGGACACGGTAGGTGGCGCCGCAATCGGGTTCTAGGTTTTTTTTTATTTCGGGCGGCACAATGTCTGTGAGGTTTACTAGTGTACTTATATATACACACATCAAAAGTGTCTAGGGATTAAGTACATTTTTAACTATAAAAACTATCCAATTAATATTTATCAAATCTAGTCTTCCAGACTGGCTTCTTCCTTTAATTCCTATGTTTAAGTTAACAACTTATACCTATATTTTGTAAAAATTAATAAAAATTACAATTTTTTCAAATTGTGGGATATTAACCTAAGTTAATGTCGTCAATTAAATGGCAAAAAAAGGTAAAAATGAGGATTTTTTAAATTTTTTTTTTAAAGATAAAAAAATTAATAATCTGTGTTTCCACCATTGACACGAATTACACAATCACAGCGATTTGGCATGCTTAAAATCAGTTCATCAAAATCACTTTGAGGAATGGCCGCCCACATTCTTTCTAACAAGTCAAAAAGTTGTTGAGGGGTATGCACGGCATCCATACTCGGCAGAGCTCTTCTTTGAAGCATATCCCATGCGTGCTCAATTGGGTTGAGGTCTGGCGATTGAGCAGGCCACGGCAGAACGTTGATGCGAGCGTCGGCAAGAGCGCGTTTTACGACTCTAGCCGTGTGTGGACGTGCATTGTCGTGCTTTAGTCGAAACGAATCATCCAACCGGCTTCGCAGAGGGATGATCACGTCAGAAGCAATCCTGTCCGCATAAATGTGAGCATTGAGGTTGCCCCTGGTCCAAATGAGATCGGTTCTTCCACCGATCCAAATACCGGCCCAAACCATTATTGCTCCCCCTCCATATAAATGAACTTCCTGACAAAATTTCAAACGTTTTTGACGTCCAGAGGTCCTCCAAACTCGAGTACGTCTTGTATCCGGCCTCTTACCGAAACGAGATTCATCGGAAAAGCAAGCACAATGCCAGTCTTCTTCCTCCCAATTTCTGTGTTCGCGAGCCCATTGTAAACGGGCCCTACGATTGCAGGGTGCTATAGGCAGAACTCTCAGCGGCCTTCGAGAACGCAGACTCACTTCACGTAAACGATTTCGGATGGTTTAGTCGCTTATCAGCAAGCCTAAAGAGCTGTGGAGCCTCGTAGCCAAGGTGATGCGACATCGTCCTCTATGTCGCTCGGCCACGCTGCCCGTGATACGATAGCGTGTCCAGATACGGCTTATGACGCTCTGTGTAGTGCCAAGAGCGACAGCCACAGTACGTTGCCTGGAACCAGCTTGCAACATTCAAATGATGTCGTCGCTCCATATCAATGCAGAAATTGTAATGGTTTTGTAAAAACGCTATTACACACTTTTATAGGAATCCTAATTGACAGAAAATTCTTTATTCAAATAGTGAAAATCACTAAAAAGAATCATTAACGATCCAAAAAAGTTAAAATAATAATCCTCAATTGCGGCGATACTCTAAAACGTACTTGATCCCTAGACACTTTTTATGTGTGTACTTATCCTGTCACACTTCATAGCTCCGTGTTTTGTTTTGTTTGAAATCATGACAACTTTTTCTTCTACAGAAATATCGTTTAACTATTCCATTTTTTAACGTTCACACAACTCGGAATATGAATGTTCAGATTGCTTATTGGTTGTAGTGCTTATTTCACACTGATGTACAAAATGAAGGAAATATAAGGCTTAATTTTAACAAATATTTGATCAATTTGTCTTGCTAAACTCCACTCCGCCCAGTGTAGTGGACAAGTTTAATTGGTTCCCGCCACCGGCCACCCTGCCAGTTCGCGATCAATCATAGAAGTAGCGGGCTGTGTCATCAGTGCAAGACCCTTACCACGATAATAGCATTTACATGACTTTCGACATCCTCCCGGTGTTGTATGATTATACAAAATAATATTATTATTCATATTTTGTATAATTAATGCAGTTTTATTTCTAGTAGTTGTTACAGGTACAACACTATTTTTACGGAATTACAAAAGAAAAACGGACCAGAAATCCTGGAATAAAGAAATTATGAATCATAGTGTTTTGGAAAGGAGATATCTCATTACTTCTCAAACATTTTCGGTCCCACGTTCGACACTAAAAGATAAAGAATGAATAATGGGTGAATATTTTCTTCCAAATGTTAAAATTTCGTGTCGTTAAAATATTGTGTCCTAAATATATAATGATATATAATTACTGATACAAAATTATCGTAGAATAAAGAAAAATAGAAGGGGAGATAGTGTTAAGATTAGTCAAGTGTGTAAAGTAAGGATAAGAGAATAATAACTAGATATAATCCTACATAATATAGCACATAGGTAAGATCCAGCTATGAATAAACAGATTATAGGTAAGGTTAAAAGTATAACAAGTGGGATGTAGATAAGTAATTAGCATAATGAAATTGTTAATAAGAAGATGTAATATGATTAAAAAACTAAAAAATGAGAAATTAAATTAGAAAAAAGGAAATGAATGAATGAGGGAATGGTGCGAGTGGGATACTAGATAGTGCAGATTTATTACTGTTATGTTATAGAAATTAATAAAGCTTAAGAAATGTCAAAGTCAAAGTCAAGTCAATTTATTCAAGTAAACCCAAATGCAAGGTATATTTGAACGTCAAATCTACTTTAGTTCGGTTCGAAAAGAAAACCTGAATACTGAGAAGAACCGACAAGAAACTCAGTCAGGTATCATTTTTTTAACATCATTTTACAATAGTTATTTAAAAATACAATATCTATAAAGCCAGTAAATGCATACGCAGAGAGGATCACTTCCAGTGTATTGTTGTGTCTTCAATGAAATCGCTAATTTGCTAAAGTGTGCGTTTAATGACAAGTTTAAATCTGTTTTCCGTTAATTGAGTAATTTCTTGAGGAATTTTATTATAAAAACGAACACAGTTACCCAAAAATGAACCACAACTTTTGTAATTTAAATTTAGGAATAACTAGCTGATCACGACCACGAGTTTCCACACCACTAACAACGCCTTTCTTTTGAAATAGATCTAAATTTTTTTTAGTGTACATTATGTTTTCATAGATGTATAACGAGGGTAAGGTGAGTACATCAATGTCTTTAAAATGATCTCTCAGCGACTCACGTGCGTTCATACTGTAGATGGTACGTATTGCCCTCTTTTGTAAAATAAAGATAGATTTCATATGCGCCGCTGATCCCCACAGTACATTATATATATATATATATATATATATATATACATACATCTCTGCGTATGCAACATATGATATGTATGACAATATGAGCTTAGCTTAGTTATACATTTCAACATGTTTTATTTAATGTACTAGAACCCCTCCTCAAGTGAAGGTGAAAGCCTCCTCCAAAGAATTCCATATGTCTCTGTCTTGAGCTGCTTGTGACCAGCAGGGACCAGCTATTTTTATAATTTCGTCTTCCCATCTAGTGTAAAGTCTTCCCTTGAGACGTTTTCCTTGTGGGCCCTTCCATTCTGTTACCCTGTTAGTCCATCTCCCATCACGTAGTCTCGCTACGTGCCCTGCCCACTTCCATTTTAATTTCTTAGCATAGCTTAACGCGTCTGTGGCTTTGGTAATATTTCTAATTTTTGTGTGACGAATTTTCTGCATTTTCTTTACATTAAGCATGCTACGTTCTATTCCGCGTTGGCAGGTAATAATTTTGTTTTTTATTTTCAAAGTATATTTCCAAGTTTGGCATGCGTAGGTAAGGCACGGTAGGAGGCATGTTGACATAACTTTTGTTTTGATGTTTGTTGGCATGTTACTTTTAAATATTTCTACTAGAGACCAGTATTTGTTCCAAGTGTTTTGTGTTCTTCGCTCCACTTCTAGGTCGTTATTTTTTCTATCGAAGCCTATTTGTTTTCCTAGGTAAACGTATTTTACTGTATATGCTAATATTTCGTTGTCTACTGATATTTTTCTATTCGTGCTATTTGTCATGACCATTGTTTTGGAAAGGTTCATTTCTAGTCCTACCTGTTTACTAACAGCATTTAGTGAATCAATCATAGATTGTAACTGTTGGCTTGATTCTGATAAAAGAACCAAGTCGTCTGCGAAGCGTAGGTGACTTAAGTATTTGCTGTTAATATCGATTCCTATTTTTTTCCAGTCTAAACTTTTTATTATTGACTCTAGAACAGATATAAATAATTTTGGTGACAGTGGGTCTCCTTGTTTAACTCCCCTTTCGATAGGGAATGAAGGACCAGTTGTTTCTAGTTTTATTCTACCTATACTGTTCTTATAAATATTTCTGATTATTTGTATATATTCTTTTTCCACATCCTGGGTCTTCAGAGCTTCCCAGATGCTTGCATGCGATATGGTATCGAAAGCCTTTTTGTAATCGATATACGCGATATAAACAGCTCTTTGTTTTTCCTGGTATTTTTCCATTATTAGTTCCAGCGTGTGTATATGATCGATTGTTGAAAAACCCTTTCGAAAACCCGCTTGCTCTATTGGTTGCTTTGCTTCTAGCGTAACACTTATGCGTTTGTTTATAATGGTAGAAAAAAGTTTGTAGATACATGGAAGCAAGCTTATTGGTCTATAGTTCGTAATATCTTTTGAGTCCCCTTTTTTATACATTAAAATTATTTCTGATTCTGACCATTGAGATGGTATTTCGGCGGTTTCGAGTATGTGGTTAAATAAATGGGTTAGGGGTTGAGTCAATGATGTGTGGGCGACCTTGATGGCCTCATTCGTGATTCCGTCTGGGCCTGGACTTTTATCTAACTTTAACCCATTTATTGCCTGCATGACTTTGTTTTCTGAAATTGGTGTTATAACTCCTTTCGTGATTTCCTTCATAGAGTTTGCATTTTCATGGCTGATACTCTCTTTTGTCTGGACGCTGTATAGAGTTTTGTAGAAATCGGTAGCTATCTGTATAATTTCTTTACGGTTACTTACAGTTTTGCCTTCTCGGTTCAGACTATCTATCCAGCATTTGCTTGTTCGTAGTTCTTTAAGAGCTTTTTTTGAACTTCCTGCTTGTTTTAGATGCTTTTCGATGGTCTTCGATCTGTAAACTTTATAGTCATGTTTTATGTATTTACATGGCCCGAGTTTTGTCTCTCCTGTCTCCTCTTGATAAGTGCTACTGTGCGCTCTGTTAAAATTTTATGAGTACAGTTTGAAGTTTCATTAGATGTTCGAGCGGTCTGTAAGCTCTGGGAGATAGCCTTTGTTAGTTTGTTATAATATACTTGTACTGAAGTTTTTCCTAAACAATTATGTAAATCTTGTAAGTGAAATGAAATATTTTGTTTGTAATTAATTATTTCTTGTTCGGTTTTTAGTGTTGAATGTTTATTGTCTTTATATCCTCTGCGTTTCTTTTTTAATTTTGTGATGGTTAGGGTTGCTCTGAGTGGTCTATGATCTGATGAAAAGTTGAGGTTCAATACTTCCATGTTTTGAAAAGAATTCGGGTGATTTGATAGTATAAAATCTATTTCGTTTTTATGTTTCCCGTTCGGTGATCGCCAAGTCCATCTTTGGTTGGGTTTTTTATGGAAGAAAGTATTTAAGATTGCGAGTTTATGTTCGAGAGCAAAGTCAATCAGCCTCTGTCCTCGTTCATTTCTTTCTCCATACCCGTTTGGTTTCATTATTAAGTGTTCATCTTCTCTTGGTTGTCCTATTTTGGCATTAAAATCGCCCATTATTAAATAGTCCTTGTATGCTTGGTCAATGGTTTTATTAACATTCGAATAGAAGATGTTGATCTCGTCCTCAGATGCTGCCTCTGTAGGTGCATATACTTGTATAATTGACACGAATTGTCCTTCTAAGTTAAGATTTGCTATTCTGTCACTAATGCCCGTGAAGCTTTCGACGCAATCTTTTCGAAGTTTATTTATTATAAATCCGACTCCATATTTGCCAGGTGTGTGGCCCGTGTGGCATAATATAAAGTTATCGTATTCCTCTATTTTGGTTCCAGTGCGTCTTACTTCGAACAAACCTATTATGTCGTATTTAATGCCTTGCAGTGCTTCACTTAGTTCGATTAAACGTTCGTCAGTTGACAAAGTTCTGATGTTGTAAGTTAATATGTAGAGTTTATCAAATGCCCCAGCTTGTAGAGTTTTTTCTTTGTGTTTGGATTTTAACTTTTATTTTTGAGAGAGTCTGGGATATCTTCTTTGGAGGGTTTTGGTCTTGATCTTCCACGGTGACCAGCCGGGTTGGAAAATGAGTTTTGTTGTTTTTTATTGATTTTTGTAAATTATTTGTATTGGAGGGGGGCGTTAGTTGCTACATGTTCTCGCTTTCGTTATGCTGATGACTAGACGTGTTGTTTTGATTTTTAGTTATTAAAAAGTTGAGCATGCTCGGCTTTACTATTCCTTCGGACAAGCTGCAAGTTCTTCTTATTGATGCCTGGGTTTTATTTTTCTTGTTCATCTGTACTCTCGTCCCGTCCTGAGCGGTGGGGTATATTTCAGGAGATAACGTTAAGGATCTTTTGTTGATGCCTGTGGTTTTATTTTTGTCTTGTATTACAAGTTTATCATATTTAATTATTACTGAGTTGCCTTTCTCCCTCTCTATTTTGGCCTGTTCGTGTAGCTCTTTTCTCTTCTCTAGTATATGCTTTGGATAATCTTCAGTTATGTAATATGTGGTATCTTTTAGTGCTTCTCTCCTATGTTTGAATATTTTTATTTTTATGCCAAGTGTGGTAAAGGTAACAACTATTGGTCGAGGCCTTTCCCCTCTCTTTCCAACTCTTTTGACTTCCTGAATATCCCTGTGGTCTAGCTCCTGAGAGAAGTATTTCTTTACAAAGGTGATTATAATGCTTTCCAAGGTTGAGTATGATGTTTCGGTTTCTTCAAGGCCGAAAATGATAATGTTATTCTTTCTTGCCTGTTTTTATAAGAAAAAAAGTCTTTTTTCTTGATTTTCTACCTTTTCCTTGAGGTTGTCATATTTTTCTTCTAAGAGTTTAAACTTCTCTTCCAAGATGCAGTTTATGTTTAGTGTCACTTGCTCAGTAACCTTTTCTCCACTTTTTAGGATCGTATTTTTCTGTTTGTCGAGTTCGCATTGTATTTTTCGGAGTGCGCACATAACTTCTTCCATGTTGTAAGAGCCTTGAAAAATATTTGTTTTGTTACTAATAGTGCCCTCTCGTGGATTTCTAGTAGTGACAACTGACAGCTGACAAATATTCGATCCTCGATGTTCGATATTTGTTGTTGTAGTACTGGCAATATCCGACAGATGGCGATAGTTTCCTTACGTAGTTTCGCTGAATTATTTATTGGAATAGGTTATTTTCAGTTATTGTTGATAAAAACTCTAAATTTTTAAACTTTGTTTGTATATCTTGTTAGTTTGTTTCTAGTCCGTAAGCTTAAAATCTTTTCTAATGGCACAGGAATGTAAAAAATGCACTGCACTTGATTTTCACTCTGTCTTTTCCATACTTAATGTTTAACCACTTATACTTTTTTGTGTTTATTGTCCACACTGTATGTTGCAATTCGGATGATTATGTATCACTTTTTCTTCTTTTCCGATGAGAACGTGCACTTATTTATTTTTTAATCCACTTATCACCATAAGACATAAGGCTATAGAAATATGCGAAATACACCAGCCTAGCCGTAGCTACATCTGTCAACTGTCTAATGCGCCTAATAGCATATATTGCCGAACTGAGCTTATTAGATAAAGTCCCGATATGGTCCGCCCACTGTAACTTATTGTCTACTGTTAAACCAAGAAAAGTAGCTGATTTCATTAATTCTAATTCTTTCCCATCCAGTTTCAGTCCATTATGGATTTTGGGTACATTGGATAGGGAAAACTTTACACAATTGGTTTTTTGTGCATTCAGTAGTAAATTATTGGCAGCGAACCATCTCGAGACATCCGCCAAGGTCCTATTCTGTCCGCTAATATCTATGTCTTTTCTGTTAACTTTAAATAATAATGATGTGTCATCAGCAAATAATAATATTTTACAAAGGTCTTTAAGCATAAATGGAAGATCATTAATGTAAACCAAAAATAGGAACGGTCCCAAAATTGATCCTTGAGGAACGCCTATCATTAATTTAGAACCGACAGATGTAACCCCATTTACATTCACTTTTTGTTCTCGGTCAGCCAGATATGAAATCACGAGATCGGGAGCTTTATCACGTCCTTGAAAAACATCAGGGAAAGTTAATAAATGAAAATAAAAAAAATATGAAAAGTACTTTCTTCTGAAAAGAAGCCAGATTATTTTACCGCTGAGCAAGAAAATGTAATGTCAACACATAAACAATTTTAAAACCTAATTATTCGTACTTACAGATATTTTCAACATCTTTCATTTCAATTGGGAGAAAAAAATGGTGTAAATCACAATTTCCATAAGCAAACCGAACTAAACATAAACATAACATAACATATCTTCACGCTGTATCCCCAACGGGGTAGTCAGAGAGGACGGAGCGCCAGGAGTCGCGGTCCTTACACACCTCTTTCGCTTCCTCAAAACTCATCATTCTCCTCACACATTTTCGTCTAGGTATGCGAGTGCTTTTGACATTTCCGTCTGCTAACACTCTGGCTATTTGATCTTCATAAGTCAGCCTTGGTCTTCCTTGGCTTCTTTTACCACTCACTTTCGCTCTGTAGATTTTCTTCGTCAGTCTTTCATCATTCATTCTTTCGAAGTGCCCGAACCATCAATCTAAGCATTCCTTTCTTCATTTTTACAATAACACTGTTGTGCAACGCTGTCATACTGCGTATCTCATCATTGCTTATCCTGTCCGCAAGCGTGACACCGCACATATTTCTGAGAGACCGCATCTCCACAGCATTTATCATTCTTTCATTCGATTTCGGGCATATCCAGGCCTCACTACCGTACAACAAAGTTGGCACCAACACCGCATTGTGGATGGCCATTTTAGCAGTGTTAGATATATTCACACTACCCACTAATGCGTACAGAGCACCGTTCACTTTATTGCCAGCTGCTACCCGTCTCTCCACATCCAACTCACATCTTCCATCCCTTGAAAACGCACTCCCCAGATACACAATTTCATTCACTTGTTCATGACATTTTCCATTTACACAAATCACACATTGCGTTTGTACCGCTTCTCTTTCAAACACCAGAACCTTAGTTTTGTTCACATTCATTTTCAATACTTTTACTTCACAATCTACTTTCATACACGTGACTAGTGTCTGAAACTCTGCTTCTGATGGTGCTATTAGCACAGCATCGTCAGCGTACAATAGGCAGTTTACCATTGTGTCATCACATCCCATACCACTCATATTACCTTTCAATCTCTGGAGGCAACTGTCCAAATACAGCACGAATAGCCAGGCAGACATCACGCAGCCCTGTCTGACACCAGAACAGACTTCAAACCAGAGCGACATGTCACCGTCTATCCTTACACAGGCTCTGTGGCCACGATATAATGACCTCACAGCCTGCAGTAAGGAGCCCTCCACGCCATATTCAGGCAGAAGACTCCACAATTTCTTCCGCACTACTCTATCGAATGCTTTTTCTAGATCCACGAAAGCGCAGAAAACTTTCTGGCCTGTAGTAAACCTTCCCACGATAACACGAAGCGAGAAAATCTGATCCATACAACCCCTACCGTTCCTGAAACCACCTTGCGCCTCCCACAAATATCTTTCTGAAACGCCTTTCATACGTTCAGTCAATACCTTAGTATAGACTTTACTCGCTAAGCTGACCAAGCTGATGGCCCTATAGCACGCACAGTCTAGATAGGAACCTTGACAAACCGAACTAGAAATCTCAAAAATAAAAAGATGGTAAATTATGTGCATGTGTTTTGCTCTGAAAATGAAAATAGTTGAAACAGTACCAATGAAGGGTGTACGGGTTGGAAACCAAACGAAGGTATTGAGTTCCTTTGCATCGAGCCGAAGATTTGGGTATATCTAATTTTGGAAAATGCGTAGGATAAAACCATAAAAACACAACTTTCACGTAATCATTTTTTTATTATGAATTAAAAATAAGATGATCTCAAGTGCAAAATAAGTGATTCATAAATACTAACTAAATATCTGTCCTATTAAAGATGATTTATATTCATTCAAACGTACATTTTATTAAATATATTCCTTAGCATCCCAATTTTACTCCACTTTTCTTAATTTGAGTTAGAGTGTGGGTGCTACTGATCACTACCCCAGTTAGTATTAATGATTCCATGGTAGTAGAAACTCACCGTCGAACTGTGATAGGCTACACAGTGGTGGCTCCAAGATTTTGGTTTAGGAGGGGCTTGAACCCAATGAGTAGGGCGTTCCTGGACCTTAAAATTTTTCATGGAGGGACCCCGATGCTTTGGGGGGGGGTTCAACCCCCTTAGCCTCTCCCCCTAAATCCGCCAGTGAGGCTACATATACACTCCCTAACACTTCACATGTTGTACACATTGTAGATCATGAGCGAAATAAACGAAATAAATAATTCTGTTACTTGTTTATAATATAGCCTTGTTTATTTAAGCATAATAAATAAGAATATATATAATGGAGCTATAGAATTAGTAATTTTGTCTACAAATCTCAATATTTAAAATTGACGGTTTTCTCTATAAATTTTCTAGTTTTGATATAAATCACATATTTAAAATTATTGGTTTTAGCTAAAAAAATGATAAACTTTAAAATTAACAGTTTTCACAAGAAAATTTTGGTTACAACTTCAATCACTGAAACTTTAATGTGGTGGCTACTTTAAGGTAATAGTGATAGTAAATGCTTGGGAGGGAAACGTGAGGAGAAATGCAGGCAAGTTTCACATTGGGTAAAATTTTGCAAATTTTTTGTAACTTTATACAATCACGACGATATATTTATAACACTTTTTTGGTTAGATTAGATCGGGTCCTTTTACCACAACGGAATCCGCTTTATACATGGAGCATTATTGAAACAGGAATCCGCACTCTAAAGAGATAGTTGAAGCCGAGAACTTTAATCTCGAAACATCTTTATAATCCTCCATCTCTTTTCACCTTATGCTGTTGGTATATCTATATATAGCAATGTTATATATATTAGTGGGTGTATTTCTTAGTTATTTCCAAGACCAGTATTGAAACAGGACACAGGAGTCCGCACTCTAAAAAGATAGTTGAAGTCGAGAAATTTGGTCTCGTAACATCTCTGTAATCCTCCATCTCTTTTCATCTTTTACTGTAGGTATATCTATATATAGCGATCTTATATAAACTAGTAGGTGTATTTTCAAGTTATTTCCAGGCGCAGTACTGAAATAGGAGTCCGCATTCTAAGGAGATAGTTGAAGTCGAGTTTAACTTGAAACATCTCTATATCCTTCTATCTCTTTTCATTTTTTGCTATTATGTACAAATAGCAATCATATATATAGTAGTTCTTATTTTCGAGTTATTTCCAGGAGTTAACAAGAGACGTCGCGCAATTGCAATAACTCCATCACGGAATATAATACTTCTCTAACCCCATTCACTGCGCCGGATGTGTCGGCATTGTCAGGATGAGAGCTTGTCAAGTTTATTTAGTTTATAGATAATGTTATTTTTCGTAGCACAATCTATTATTTTCGACTATTGCTTATTTTTTTTTGGCAATAATTATTTTACAGCTTCTTAAAAAATTTTAAAGCTAATATCTATTTAATAAAGGAGTAACAATTTATTGTATGACATTATAATATTTGTATTAGCAATTCATAGCAATTTTATAGTTTCATCAATTTTGAAGTACCCTTAAATGTATCCCTAATAAATATATAATATTTACATAGATATTGTCCATTACTTAGAGAATATTAATAGAACTCGTTGAATTAAACCGAGTAAAGATTATCTATTAATTTAATTCTGAATCCAAGATATTGTAAAAGGCCCTACTCACGGTTCAATCTGACTAGCAATTTGTTGCTGCAATCTCTTGCAAGGCAGCAAATTGCATTGCAAGATAAGTTGCATGCGACCTGCAACCTGTCTATTTACGATGCAATTAGTTGCCTTGCAACAGAACGCAGCAAGAAATTGCTAGTCAGATTGCACCGTGAGTAAGGCCTTTAAAGTTTGAACCGCGTTCTGTGGTTTGGTAACAACGTAACTTATGGGATCAAAAAACTGCGATTTTGCTTAAATTAGTCAACCGATTATTACAAGCAAATTAGATTATATCTACTCTTAACGACCCATGTAGGTACCTACAGACACATATATTATGTCTATTTAAATAATGTACCAGCAACCTACACTGCGACTGCTCAGGTAGTTATCGGCAAGTATTCCAAATACTATAAATGACGTATAAAGGACATATAGGGTCGCTAACTTTTTTATAGCACTTTTACGATCTACAATCCTGTCATACAATAAACTGATACAATATTTAATCGGTGTAACGCGTGCAATATTTGGAAGAAATATGCTCGTATCATTCTTTCGTCATCATTTATCAAGTAACATCTTTTTATGATTTAGTATGATGTTAAACGCTTTTCCATCTTTGTCTCGGAACAGCTTACCGCAAAGGGTGCACGATTGCACTTTCTTGCAAGAGATCTTGTGAAGTCCAAAGGTTATAAATATTGCTGGACCGCCTACGGTAAAGTTTATGTTAGAAAGCATGATAGATCGCTCACCTATGTACTTAGGAACGAATCTCAAATTCAAGCTTTAATGCAAGAATCATGACTAAGTTTACGATACTTATATTGCAATGCTATAGCGGCTGTTTATATTAACTTATTTATTAAGTAATTTTATTATAATAGATTTAACTTTTCTGTTCACTATACACACTATTACGATATTCGCAAATACACAAACTTATTATTTTCTACAATACGATATATATACATGTAGTACTTTTGCATACACACTCACACAAAATCAGATATATGGCGAAAAAAATAAAAATCGGTGCATTCAGACGATAAACAAAATAGTAAAAGATTATGTAAAAATAAAAAATAAAGTCATTATAATCAATAATATAAAATATATCCACTACAGATACAATATGCGTGCAAGCGTTATCCATAATATTGCTAAAAAACTCTATGCAATTCATACCAATTTGACACTGAAGCACAGTCTATTAAGTGGTTTTCTTTACGGACAGCACACATAAAATATTGCAAGAAATAGACGATAGAGTTGTTTCGCAATCAAATGAACATCAATTTGAGGACTTCTCCAGAAAATACCATACACAGAGTTCAGATTTTACAATTGTGTCACAAAACATTAGAAGCATCTACAGTAATTTAGATGATTTGCAAACAACTCTTAGCTGCCTCAATTTTGGTGTCGATCTAATCATTTTAACCGAATGCAGATTAGACGCAAATAAACATGTTCCTAATGTTACTAGTTATTTAACTTTCTCCACTACAAACCACATTAATCGCTGTGACGGTGTAGTATTGTAGCATATGTTAAAAACACGCATAAAGTAAGTGTCAAAGAAGTCACCCTGACTCACGCATCTTGCTTACAAATATACATGTCCGACCTCATTATTCTAGGTATCTATCGCTCTGCCTCAAACAATAATGCTGAAAACTTTATAAATTCTTTAAACAAGCACTTGGATACTCTTGAATTGTATAGTAATGTTATAATAACTGGTGACATAAATATAAGTATTGTATACAAGTTAAACGAACAGACTAACGAGCGTACAAATAGGCTTAATTATCTGAACATGCTGGCAACGCATGGTTTGTTACCAGGACATTCATTGCCAACAAGAGGTGAAAGCTGTTTGGATCATTTTATCTTAAAATTAGATAAAAATAAAAACTCTGCCTCTATCGCTGTTTTGAATACTACGATAACAGATCATTTCATGATTTTTCTGAAACTTTCCGAAATAGTAAATGTGCATAAATGCTCTAAAGTTAAAACGACTGTTGATTTCGAAAAGGCGTTAACTACCCTGAAGGAAAGTAATATTGAAGAATTGAATTTAATTGATGATCCTGTTACGCTAACTGTATTTTTAATAAATAAACTTAATAATTGCTTACTGAAAAATACCATAACGAACTTAGTTCCAAGGAAAAGCCGTATAATTAAACCATGGATAACTTTAGAAATGTTGCGTTGTATTCAAAACAGAAATAACACCCAGAGGAGGCTACGCTCAGATATTGAAAATGAAGTCCTTAAAATTACATACAAAAGGTATCGCAACTATTATAATAATCGTATTAAAAAACTTAAAAGAAAATAAGAAAAGGGGCCAGTTAGTTAAAGCAAATAAAAATAATAAAAAAATATGGAACGTTATAAATAGTATCACGCATCGTAAACCACCTAAAACTCAACATCTGGAATTATTACAGTTAAAATCGACCCCGAGTCTTTCAGTAAATTACGTAAACAACTACTTTTCTAATATTGGGAAAACTCTAGCTCAAGAAATTATTTCTAATAATCCATCACAAGACAAGACACAAGACATAGCGCTTATAGGTTGAATAATTCACAGGCCTCTTCTTTCGTACTTTTAGAAACAAATCCAAAGGAAGTGTATTGCGTATTAATGGGTCTAAAAACTGAGAGCGCCCCGGGTTGCGACAATATATCTACTAAATTCCTAAAAATTGCTCATAAAGTAGTGGTACCTATAGTCTCACATCTGGCTAATCTTTGTTTTGGACAAGGAATCTTTCCACCTGCTCTCAAAATATCTATTATCACGCCTGTGCACAAGGGTGGTGACAGAAACGAAGTAAGCAATTACAGATCTATCTCAGTGCTACCTGCAATTTCTAAAATTATAGAAAAGTTAATCAATACTCAATTAATAAAATACATGAATAAATATAACATTATCTCCCACTCTCAATATGGTTTTAGGCAAGGTTTGTCAACTGAAGATGCAGTTACTGGATTAACCTCGCATATTGTGAACCAAGTGGATTCAGGAAGAAAATGCGTTACTGTCTTTTTAGATTTAAAAAAAAGCTTTCGACACTGTCTCTGTCCCCATCCTTGTGCGTAGTTTAGAGTTCATAGGCATTAGAGGACTTCTTTTGGACATATTGAAGAATTATCTCCAGCATAGTAGGCAGTGTGTTAGACTAGGAGAATATGTTAGTGAAGAGACTAATGTGTTTTGGTGTCCCACAAGGCAGTGTTTTGGGTCCGACATTATTTTTAATATATATTAATAATCTTTGTGATATGCGACTTGAAAATGGGCGTATATTATCTTATGCAGATGACACAGCTGTTGCTTTTACTGGAGATACATGGGATTCTGTGTATGGATTTGCTGAAAGGGGGCTGTATAAGATTGCTGACTGGTTAAAGTCTAATCTTTTAACATTAAATACCTCAAAAACCAAGTACATTACATTTACAAATTACAACAGTTCTCAACCTGGGCCTGGCCATTGTTTAAAAATCCATACATGTAGTCTCCTTAACAGTAATTGTTCTTGTAATCAAATCACAAAAGTGACTAATATAAGGTATTTAGGTATTATGCTTGACCAACGCTTATCTTGGCATACACACACGGATATGATTATGGCTCGAACTAGAAAGTTTATTTGAATGTTCAAAACTTTAAGACAGGTTACCTCTACGACTCTTTTGAATCAGATATATGTCTCGCTAGCCCAGCCAGTTCTTGTGTACTGCATACCTGTGTGGGGTGGGGCTACAAAAGCCAAATTTCTCGAATTAGAGCGAGCGGAGAGATCTCTTTTAAAGGTGATGTATTTTAAACCACATAGATTCCCTACTGAAAATCTTTACACGCTAAGCGGACTACTCACTGTCAGAAAATTATATTTTCTCCATGCTGTTTTGAAACTCCACATAACTCTTCATTATGATCGTAATGTCTTCAAAAGAAGAAGGAAACATCATGTGGCCCCTGTAATCTATACAAAAACATCATACAATACAATACAATACACCCGACTATCCGCTTCCCTCTATAATGAAATAAATAAGCAACTAAATATTTACCCTATGCCATATTTCGAATGTAAGAATTCGCTAAAGGGCTGGTTGGAAACTAAAAGTTATGATGAGATTGAAGCTCTCTTACAAACGGCTATCTAAATAAAACTTAATGTATTGAAGTAGGTATTTATAAAGTCGCCGACAAACTGTTTTTAACTTTATCTGTTTCACATACAAAAACGCCTCAAGCATACATCACACCACACCAAACACATATACACACCAACATACACACTGCACCAAACATACACACTATTTACTTTCATAAACACACACATACACCGCACATATTTTAAACTCCCATTCACATCTATAATTTTATGTTACTTACCTTTTGTCTCATTAAATATGAAATTGTAATTCACTATGAAATGCACACTTCTACAATTTTGTTGTACTAGTTATAAGGAGCAGAGTCTCCTAGCACAGGTATTGTTTATACTTAAAAGGAGACTCTGACGTAAGATGTACTGTAGAAGATGTATTGTACTAGCTACTGAATAAAAATTTTTCATTTTCATTCATTTTCATTTTCATAAACGCGAAAACCTTCTCAGTTAAACTATTTATACTATGCTATGAATATTAATAACATGAATTTAATTGATAGTTCTTGTGTTTTTAGCAAATATACTGGGAAACAGAATCAAACGGTAAGTTTTATGGATATTGAAACAATAACCAAGCGATGAAAGAATTATTAGAATTGTAGAAATACAACAAATTCCAATAACAATGTTTTTAGATTTTTCTGATTACTAAACAAACACTTTTACCAATATTGGCAGTCTGTGTTTATTCAAACTTCACTGGAAAATAATGAATACAGATCATTGCATATTGCATATTTAAAAGACTAAGCTTCCAGTTGCTTAATAGGACATATATATGTACATATTATTACGATATCTTTAAAGTAATGGAAAATAATAACTACCATTGAATTCACAAAGTAGTTGCTTCTAATAAAATATTAGACATCTTTCCCGTATTTCTGGTGTAATCTATAATATCCTATCACATCGTAGCAAATACTACAATTATTTTATGTTATAATGAAGTGATACTATTTTCTGACTCATAAATTATTTCAAATACCAGGATAAACACATGGGAACAATAATTTAAATCGTTTTCTATTTTCATAAATATATGTTACGTGAGCTAAAGTTGTTTTCAGTCACACGTATACACGGGATTTTCGCCTATTATCCCAAGATAAACGAGACAGGTCGGTGTTAGATTAAATGTGTCAACGAATACCTCCTGTGTGCCCACCTTTCAGGGAACACAGCCTAAAATGTTTTTTTATAATTTTAAATAGAGAATACATACCTATAAACAAAAAAATTACTTCTAGCGTCAGGATACTGCAGGCATTACTTGCCCATATCGTTATACTACTATATACTTATTAATTAATATTAACTGTGTAATTTACATATTAACTATAATCTTATTACATGTAATACTGTATCTATCTAAGCTATCTGTTCTAAAATTATTATTTTTTTGTATACATGAAAAATCCATCGATAAATAATCAACCCAAGAAAATGAAATTAGCGTCAACAATTCCTCGATAATACTTAAATTTTAACATATGGTTTGTATGTACAATATAACACACAGGCACAATGGCGTAGTTGTACATATACTTGTACGGTTTGTCGTTGCCTAATTGATTTTTATTGCCCAGCAGCGCGATTCTCCAACGCAAATTAGTTGAATTCACTTCTGAATCTGCGGTGAGATTGTCGATTGTGAACAGCTAGTCGAAAGAAATAGTCTAGCGCTGTCTCCCTGAGTGCGGCGGCGTGTCGTACTAACGTAAATGAATTTTTGACGTGTCGCTAAATATAACACTCTGAAATAAATAAAACAGTTTTATTGAACGGAATTATTTCAGAAAAGATTAGAAGATTACACTAAGACGAAATATCGACTGATATGTTCACTCTTAAAGCAATCCCTAACAAACTCGCATCCAAGATCACTTCACTTCGCTCCTAGTGTATTTAGTTTAGAGAATTCCATTTGAAGACAAAGTGAGTTCGAATGCGAAGTGAGGTGAATTGTCGAGCGAGTCTCGCTTGGGCGATTCGAGTTTTTACGGAATTGCATGGCAGTTTGTATTTCGTGGATCGATCTCTCCCATAGATCAATAACGAATTTTTATGAGATACTATTAGAAACTGACCAATAATAACGATTTGTGCTAAATAATACGAACCATTATTGTCGTCAGCATTTATATCATTAATTGTACTTCTACGTTCAGATCTCCATGAAATTCTTGAAAATATGTAATATACTGTCTATGATACGGAACCAGAAAGACTATGTATGTAGGTATGTCAGTGTTTACGTTATACGTCGTCGTCGTGAATACAACACAAATCTTCCCCCGGGCGACTGCAGCACAAGCTGTCTCCCGCCTCGCTTCATTCATATTGAGACGGCTTTCACATTATTTTCATTCATTTCTCAAAACCTTTTAAAATATTTCTTTAATTTTATTAGACCTGTTTTGAAATGAGAGTTGTTCAAGAATTTTAAACATTTCTCCATAATCTGAATGAAATATTGGTACAAAAAGGTGCGTATTTAAATATAAAAAATGAGTGTGATTGTATAAATTATCGCATTATTAGACGTGGCGCTGCGAACAGGACGACATGGCGCTAAAAGAGTTGCGAGGGTGACATCGCTATGACATGAATACTGATGGACACCGTCCTCCCTTCATCGCTTGATTAACATTCAGAACCGTTCGCAACTCCAAGCTCGCTATTCTTGTAACAATACCCGAGCACAAAATAAAAGCTTTGCACGTCCATTCGCTGAAAAGCGAACTTCCTCGACTTATACTCGTCCCGGTCTTTTTTAAGTTTTACAAAAACAAAAACAACGACACAGTAAGATTACCATATGATTTTTATTTCATGGAATCTTTCCATACATTTTAATCAGTTGTAACGAGCCTATTCTATGGAACAAAATTGAAAAAAAAAGATTTATTAGATTAGAGATCTACAGACGTGTATAAGCATCAGTTGTTTTATGAGATACCAAATTATATTACATTCTAGAGGAAAATACTAAACGGAAAATCGGAATTTACCGAAATATGAAACGTCATATTAAGCCTTTCCATAACAAAATATAGTTAACATAATTACCTTGTAATCAGCAATAATATTGAATGTTTCTACATCTTCATACAATGGTCGCAAACTTCACTGCGAATTCTAATGACCACAAATGAAGATTATTTATACTTCTCTAGCTTAATTCCTTACGATAATCCTTAGGTATTCATTTTGGTTAATCGCATTAATCTAATACAGGAAAGAGTACACAACGAGTACTTAGCGTTCGTAGAAAGTAACATCGCAGGATAAACTGGAATTGTTTAAATTGACATAACGCGGTTATCTTGAGATGCTCACAACGATCATCTTCTCCGAGTGGTAGTCAAAAGATCTTGAAATTTTCAAAGTTAAATAACTAAATATTCCTTCTATTAGTCAGTCATGTGACTAGTCTGCAGACAGAAATTTAAAGCTAAAATCAACTCACGTTACCTTAACTACCTAAAAATAATAATAGAATACTTGTTCTGTAATATTCATTTTACAACTAGAAAGTTATCTATAGGAAAAAATTTTGATATTAAATGCTGTTAAAAATATACTCGAAGAGTAATAAAAGGCAGATCATAATGTAGCTCATTCTTTCTGATGTTGCGATATTATGGTAACACGAAATAATATTCATAAATTCGTTTTACGTAGTCCTGTCCTACATTTCGCGTGTTCAGCATCACCATTGTCAAAGCTTATTAGACGTCATTACCCTCCGCTGTGTTCCAACGTTTATATTTTAATTAAGAACATTCTGCAAAAATTGAGCCATAAAACTGAGCAGTATTTTGCACGTATTGAACATTCCTCTCGACTTGACAAGGCAAATACCATCAACTTATTTAACAGAATGATAATATTTACTTAGGAAACGCAGCAGTGGAGGAGTGTTCTCATTCCTTCAAGTACGAAACTTATTATATTCGCTTCTAAAAAGACAATGGAATAAAAATACAAAAAATAATGTTACTGTAACTTTTAATAACTTTAATGATTTAAGAACAAATTCATTTATTGTGTGTACATAAATAGTTGTTACGTTTTTAAATAAATCTTAAATATGTACCGCCGCAACTCATATAGTTCATTTAATTATTTTTTACGAGGGTGATACATTCTTAATATACCTACAATATGTAGATATGTGTACCTAATATGCACACGAGTAAAAGCAAACATTTTCTAGTCAGTTTTTCAATTTAGATTGACTTAGAAACCTAAATGCTTAATTAATATGTATAGTTACCTACGTGTTGTAAATATTATATAGGTACTACACACTGGCAATGGGTTCTTTTATTATTTAGTAACAAAGTCTAGCTAATTCTCCCTTGGGTTTAGTTCAACCTAAAGCATTCGATATCTCGTTTATTCTTCTTCTCAAAATGATTGGTCGGAAAGTAAATCGATCATAATGGACATTAAGAAAACCATTAATAGGTACAAATAATAAAGGTAAGCTTTCAAAGAGTTTTAATAAAGCACTAGTTTTGCTGCGACTTCGTCCACGTAGAATTAAAACAAAAGTATATAAAAGGTACGTTAAGCAATGACAGCTTTCTAAGCGGCAACTTTGAGGAAGTCTATTATTTACACATTCGCACAACCGTCCCATAACGAACCGACGAGCGAACTGACGAAACGGCATGATGCGCCCACACACGTTAAAGTATGCAGGACGGGCTTGATGGCTTGATGGATTGACGGAAGATACGAAAAACGATTTCCGTCAAGTATAACTGATCAAGCCAAATCGGCACCACACACGATATAACTTGATGGAACCTCCACTTCATGCATATTAGACGGGATTGATCACGCATACTTGATGGTGTGTGGCGGACTTAAGACCAAGCCGAACTATGAGAGGTGTCCGGCATCGTATGTAAAGAAGGTAATAAGGACTCATAGCATTGAAAGATGAAAGATACATGGACGGTGAAGTTGCGAAAGTTACCAAGATATTCTTTGCCAGTGTGGCGGCAGCGTATCCTATCGTAAAAAAGATCCGAATGGACTATTGGCTAACGCAGGTGTTCACCGGGCATGGCGGTTTCTGAAATATCTCGACCGTTTTCGGTGCAAGGAGAGCCCGTCTTGCCCGTGTGATGATGGAAAGGATGAAGGCATTGTACACTTGATCGGGAGTGTCCAAGGTTCGCCAAACAAAGAATGGATTTCGAACAGGAGACAGAAGTTGAAACTAATGTTGGTAATTTAAGGTGCATATTAGAAAATAAGCATACAAGAAACAAATCGTTAAATTATTGCATTAAGATAGCGAAGAATGTAAGCAGTGGAAATAAAAGTTAGATAAGATATATGTATATACTACGACAATTTAATATTATTGGAATATGTACGTATATGTAAGAATTAAAATAAGAAGTGTATGGCAATAAGAAATGTAGACAACAATAAATTAATAGTAATAGCATAGTTAATTAATATTAGGTACTTATTAATATAGTAATACAATGTATGAAGATATGCGGGTTCGATTCCCGCCCCGAGCCTGGGTGTTTATGTATAATATGTATGTATTTACAAAAGAAAAGTATATAAGTAGTATATCAGTTGTCTAGTACTCATAACACAAGCGCTGTGCTGCTTAGTATGGGACTAGATGGCGCTTTGTGTAATGTCTGAGTACATTATTATTATTATATTATTGTTATTATGTATGTACGTATGTATGTATTAATATAGCAGAGATGGTGCAAAATGACCTTACTTGTAGATACTGTGCGTCGTTAGAAATAAATAGTATTAAAAATAAAGGTGTAGAGATGGAAGTGAGGTGAAGTAGAATAGCCCTGTTAGTAATAGATATACAGAAGTAGAGATGTATTGTTAGCGTAAGAATAGAGAGGAAATTGGAATGAAAGGTATAGAATATTAATGTAGGACAGAGATGTTGTATAAGTGAGTAATGTAACGGATAGATATAAGAAGATAGATAAGAAAGATGTAATATAATAATAAATAATAAAGTTGTAGATAGAACAAGATAAATAAAGCAATAGTAGTACTGGCCTTAACTTAAGTTAGGAGAACGAGATTAATTAAAAATAATAAAATAAAAAATCAGTGTGTTCTGTCAGTTTACACGTATGGAATGGAGGTTGCAACTCTCACCGAAAGATATGCTAAGAAAATCCGAATTACAAAGAGGGCGATGGAGCTACTAGGAATAGCGCTCATACATCATATAAGTAATGAGTGAATCAGGCAGAAGACTAAAGTTAGAGACGTGGTAGAGGAGATTCAGCGCCGGAAGTGGAGATGGGCAGGCCGCATTGCCAGGATGGATTGCGGACTGCGGATGGACTTTGGAGTGGACCCCGCGCTAACACCCGCGGTAGAAGTAACCCATCTCGGCGATGGGTGGATGGCACCTGACAATAGGTGGGCTGATATAGATAGGGGTAAACTACTTTATTGTTCTATCTTAGAGCTAAATAAATGTGTATTTAATTGTTAATTCCACATTACCAATAATAATTAATCTACTCCTTTAGTTTTGTCCTATTTACCTATGTATTCCAGCCCAAAAGCAGTATTGGTTTTGGATGGTTAACTTTTAACGGTTAACTTTAACTTGCGTTAAATTTTCAAAAATTTAATGCTTTAACGATTTATGAAGTTAATTGTTTATTTAACGAATTAACGATTAACGAAGTTTACTTTTGGAGTAACTGTGCCCATCTATGCCTACGCCACGAAAAAAAGGATACTTAATACAAATGTTTATAAGGAATGACTTTCAGTAGACAGGTTTTTAATTGAATTTACTTTTTTACATAATGGACTGGCACTCTCGCACTCAACCATCTCAAGTATGTCTAGCTTCTAAAACAGTTTTTATTCATAAATGCCTTATTCTTTATTATAGTCGTTTATCTTATGGCACAAAAGTTGGTTATTAATGTTCAGTTATATTCAAACCATCAATAAAATTACAGTGACGTGCTTCATTTCTTATTGTTATAATTTAATGCCATCACTCAGTTACTATAATATGACAACACTATATTAAACAAATATCAGAATGACATTGCGTGGGGTAAAAATACAAATAACAAATCATGTAACATTTCTACTTAGTACGTTTCGTACGTACGCTTTGTTTAACCAAGAACGTAAACAGTTTTGTAATAGGTATAACAAACAGGTAGAAATATCAAGTAAAAATTAATATCAAATAATAAGGTTTACGGTCCCTTAGAGTAGCTTAGAGGTATAAAAAAATCGCGCATCTAAGTTAACGTAATCAACAGATACAGCCACTTATGTCACATGTTTTGATATTCTCAAACACACTCATCAAAACTTATAGCGTACCTACTTCCCGTTGATTTAGAGCCATTAAATTTAGCAAGAAGCAAAGTCTCACAAATATTTTTTTGTGTTAACAAACTTACGTCTTTAACATTTTTTTGCTCTGTCGCAAAAAATATAATACATAATTAAGCATCGAACTTGGTGTGATTTTATAACGCAAATTCTAAACTAAAACAACATATAATGTAATACATAAAAATCAATGTTCGTTTGTTTGTTCGTATTTTATGGGCTGCCATACCGTTCATCCGATTTGATGAAATTTGTTGTGGTTAGCTTGAATCCTGAGGAAAGACATAGGCTATTTTAAAAATAAAAAATGTGGACAAAGTCGCGGACATAGCTAGTAATTAATAGAAACTGGCCAAGTGTGAGTCTAGTTCGCCTCTAATGATCCCGAACTGACTATTAAAAAACACAACTCTTGAGTAAATACATAACACAAATATATTGTGTGTATTGGTACGGAACTCTCGGTGCGTAAGTCTGACTCTCACCTGGCCGATTTTTTTGTCTTTTACTCTCCAATTCACTGCCTACCCACATTCCACGAGAAAATCAATATCTACTTGTCTACGATGGGTTTAAGTAGAAGTGAAGGGGGCGCTTAGCTCATTCTTTCTTATTTTGCACGTTCATTATAAAAATAAAACACATAAAATAATGGGTACATACCCTTTTCGCTTTAGTAATAAAAGCGGACGGACGTGCCGTTTCTATTCAAAATAATATCCAGGTTAAATTATGCCGCGCTATAAAGGTTAGCCGGAGGATTTTCACAATTATGGACGAAGGAATTTTTTACTGTCCTACCTAATGAGGGAAGTGCAAAAACTCCAGTCTCTGAAACTCTATCTATATAGGTACCTACTTAGTACAAACAGATGTGTCAGTAGTGAATTCACCTCGAGCTCGGTACAGGATTAATGGTCGTCGTCCACATGTAAATCGCTGCAAGCACAGCAAATAAATGTTTTGTAAAATGTTTTTCCCGTTGGGATACAACACCTGATAAATGATAGCTAGAGATGTTTTATAAAAAGCGAACAGATAAAATGTTATATAATTATTGTTATGTTCATATACGTATACATGTGTTTGACATATGTATGTATTCTATTTATTACCACATATTATAACGAATTCATCATAATATCTTCTCGTGGTTGTATTCCAAACTGTATTAGTATAAACTGATGCATAAACTGTATAAAATATTTTAAAGTAGAGTTAATTGAATTTATTATATCTTGCCAGATAGAAACTGAATCTTTTTTTGTCATAGACAATATAAACGGTTCATACCTGCCTAATGAACTTTTCCATATTTTGAAATAACGAATACGTACAAATTGCACCAGTTCACGTACTACACAGAGTAATCTTGCCTTCAATATGCCAGATGCATTACCCTTCATGCTACTGCATGCTATACCCTTCAATATGCCAGATGTCTAGATTAAACATGTACATACTACTCTGTCAAGAAAGTACCGGGAAAAGATCCATAATACACGAAATGTTAGTTATTCATCCAAATTTATTTTATCACCTTCAAAGTATGCTCCTTCAGAAACGATACACTTACGCCAACGAATAATCCAATCATCAAAACATTTTTTAAACGCTTTTTCCGGAATTGAGTTCAGTACTCGCCGCGAAAGCTCCTTTATATCTTCTACCGAATGAAAACGGGTGCCACGCAGTGGTAATTTGAGTTTAGGAAAAAGAAAGAAGTCGGCTGGAGCCATATCTGGTGAATAAGGTGGTTGCTCGATGGTATTTGTTGAGTTTTTGGTCAAAAATTCGTTCACAATGATGGCCTACGATAATGCACCTTCGCACAAGCGAAGGCGCATTATCGTGGTGCAAAATCCAAGAATTTTCTTTCCATAAATCTGGCCTTTTTCGTCGAATTTGCTCTCTTAAACGCCGCATAACGCCCAAATAATATTCTTTATTTACCGTTTGATCTTCCGGCAAGAATTCTGAGTGCACAACACCGCGATAGTTAAAGTCAACATGACTTGAACTTTTGATCGACTTGGCGTGGTTTTTTCGGTTTCGGTTCAGTTGGAAGGCGCCACTCCGAAGCTTGTTGACTAGTTTGCATGTCAAACTCGTAAACCCACGTCTCGTCACCAGTAACAATGCGTTTCATGAATGTTGGATCGGAATTGACTCGTTCTAGTATGTCCTCAGCGACTCTTATGCGATTGAGTTTTTGGAGAAAATTCAGGTCTTTTGGGTCTAGCCAAGCGGCAACATGTTTCATACCCAAGTGATTATTTAAAATGGTACGGATCGACTCGTGAGACACAGAAAGTTTGGCGGCTATCTCTGTCAAACTTGAATGAGCATTTTCAGTCACTATTTCCTTCACTTTTGCGATGTTAACTTCAGTTGCAGATGTGGATGGATGTTTTTGTCCATTATGAAATTCGCAATATACACTAGAATGATATATCTAACTAAAAAGAGCACTGTATTTAATCTGAATAACAGATGCAACTCAAACTCTGCGCCAAAATGGAAAACAGTTGTACCAATCTAACAACAACAAAAAAAACAAAAATTTGAATTTGGAACCATAAACAAATCATCCATTCCCGATACTTTCTTTACTGAATGTATAATGTGATCTCCTTAGAGATACATAATAATTACGCGTATATACTATATATATTCATATATACATTCATAAGTATTACAGTATCATTTTAGGTTATTTATACCCGATTGCCCCAGAAACAGGGTAATGGTTTTTGGGTACGTGAAGGTATATTTATATGTCGACTCTTTTGGCACTTCCTTTCGCCTAAACGGATTGACACATTTTACAAATGAGTTGTCGTTAGCTTCGTTTAAAGCGTGGACGTGATTTAGTATATACATATAGTTTATAACCGACTGTCTCAGAAGGAACACTCCTTCTGAGACATTCGGGTAAAAATGTTTTTGAGAAAAATAATTAGTTATATCCCTTTACATAATTAGGCATAAGGAAAGTGTAGCCGGTTGAAAAATATAAACAGTATGTACTTCGGTGGAAGTTTAAAGATTATATTAAACTAACTTAACTTAATATGGATGAGTATATTATATATGTATAAATGTATATTTATCAGAAGTATTTTTTCATGCGAATTTATGAATTTTGATAAAATATTATATTTAATTATAACCTTACTAATTCCTAACTTAAATTAACAAGGAATCAACGTCAATTAACAGAAAATAGATTTAGATTAGTTATAAAACGTACATTCGATTAGACAATCATACTATAAAATAAACGATTTCATTGAAGTTAAAATAATAGTCTGAAAATGATCTGCTCTGCACATGCATTTACTGGCTCTCTGAACATTGTATTTTAATAAACCTTCCGTAAAATTATGTTGAAAAAATGATACCTGGCTGAGTTTCTTGTCGGTTCTTCTCAGTGTCAGGTTTCTTTTCTCTTCTCTTTGAACACTACTAAAGTAGATTCGACGCTCAAAAATACTTTGTAATTGAGTTTAATTGAATAAATTGCTTTGACTTTGACCAACTCATAGACAGTAGAACTGCTCAGTTAATAAATATACACATTAATATTATTAGGTTCACAATTCGAAGATTTGAAATTGAAATAATTTATTTTATAGTAAATAACAAGTGTATATTATGTATTGCATTAAAGTAAGACGTAGATGTACAATCGTACTAAAATGAAAAAAAGTTAAAGATTCAGGTGCTGACTTTTAAAGTATTAATGAGACACTCGACAGTGGCGTATCGTGACTTCGTGACAAGACGCAACGCTGCGTTAATAGATTTCTGTTGTTAACACATTTTTAACACGAATGTCTTACTGTCAGTAAAATGTGTCACTTTAATTCATGATTTTATTTTTTGATAATTTCGTTATTCCATTGTTTGTATTTATAGGTTACTTCCTCACCTGTATAAATCTCATATAGGTAAGGAAGTAACCTTTAAATATGTAATACCTATATACTATACATACACAGATAATAAAACGAAACTATCTAGTCAGTAGTTACATACATATATGGGCATGTAGGTGCAGTCTATAGGTACTACATAACCATTTTACATCGTTTACGCAGCTATAACCCTAAATTAATTTGGGATATTATTCAGGAGTGGCCCGTGGCAGTTCTGGGGGCGGGGATCACATACATCACTATCACGGCTCGCAGCCGCATTGTCTTTTTTATCTGACCTCTGCTCAGACATGACAGAATTGTCCCTCCTTTTCTTTGCCCATTATGTTGGAAAAGAATCATTATAAGACAGCAACTTTTATCAACGAATGTTATACCTATTTGTAAAACAAATACCATCACAATAAGCTTAGTAAGCGTAACTTTTTAACATATCCTCTTACAAAAATTATTAGCTTACAAAAATTATTAGTTTTAAAGTAATATAAAATATTTTACTTCTGTGTAGTTTACATATTCATTATCGTCAGTTACGCAAAATTGTCATATATATATGTATGTGGGTATATATATATACCTTATATTTATATTTAATTGCACCCATATACATATATATATATATACATATATATATGACCCATATATATATATATATATATGTAATATATATTGGGTAATATATACTAACAATATATTATACCCAATATATATTAATAATAATTAAAGACAGTAGTAGCAAGTACCTAAAGTAATTTTTAATAGATATTGTCAATACAGCCATTACATAAAATTTATTTACCTATTAGAAATGTTTTGTACGTTTATACAATATTTGACTCCAAATTAACAATAAATCAAAGGTAATAGTACTACATTGTCGGTAATCCGTGTTCGTTCCCAATAAATGGAGACCCAACAAACAAAATTGTATATAATTTCTGAAAATTATTTACAATTCAGTAGCTTTTAAGTAATATAACACGCTTTTTGAATTTCAGATACAAACAATTGAATTCGGAAACGATAATTCTGTAAAATGTAGAAAGCAAATGGAACATAATCAGATTATATAGAGATGGTATAAATTTGGCAAGAGCTACACGTACCTGGTATTAGTATATTGACCTTTATCATCGTTGTTAAAGCTAACAGAGTATACTGCTATTAAATTAACTAGCTACTGCAAAACTATAATACTGCAAAAAAATATCAGCTACACAACAATTTGAATCAAATCAATTAGCCACCTGCGAATGTTTTATAGCATTTCAATAATAAGAGCGGAAGTAAAATAGATTCTACGTGTTCAGCCCAATAGTAGCCCGGACGCGAAAAAACGAGTATAAAACTACGATGTACCCCGGCTGTCAAAAGAGGATACGACAGGCTTTCAGGAGTCGCGGCCAAAGAAATGGGGGCTCCAGTTGTTCATCCATGCGACTCCAAGGAGGACGACACTGCATGTAATCCGCGCTGTTGTGGAAGTACAAGGGTGCGGGGGCTTTTGTGAGTCCCTCCCTCCCCCCAAGAAGTGCTTCGGGACAGCGCAAGAGGAACTTCGTTGCGTTCTTTAGGAGATCTTGGCTCCCCTCGATAACGCACTGAGGACGACTAAAGCAGGAGTTTCAGTGGGTAAAAGGTAAAAGCCGCATATAACCCAACCCACACTCAGGGGGCTGGAAAACAAAAAGTAACGTTGCCTACGTGTTAACTGGGCTACAATAAGAGTCTTGTTAATAAGAGTGTGACTTTAGCCTTTGTGTTAAGCTCCAACCAATTATCACAATGAACGGAGCATTTTCCCTAAAAGGGTGTCTTCTAAGTGTCCTTTTTTTGTTAACCGACTTTCTAGATTTTTGCTAATGTGCGTGACTAGGGCACGTTATAGTACAACGATATACAGTTGAACATGACATATTTTTATTTTTGTAAATACCAAAAGCACTTAAGATTTACGAGCATTTTTCAAATAATTATTTCATGACCTACTCATAAGCTGAAATGAAATACACTGAGAGTACGAGGCCATATTTACTATAGCTAACTGTGTTACCCGTGGTTACGCTCAATGATATAGAAAGTGACGGGAAATTTCATTTGATACAGTTATGACTCCACCCATTATGTTTCTTGGTCCGGGGTGATAATTATGAAGTTAACAAATACCCGTCAACTAACCGTTTACAGGTAAGATAGAGTTAGTTCAATTATAACTGCCGCCATGTGCCCAAGTAACCAAAACACTTAATATTTACGAGTATTTTGCAATTGTTTCATAATCAACTCATAAGCTGACACTAAATACACTAACATTACGAGGTTGCCATACATACTATAGCTGACTGTTTTACTTGTGGTTACAGTCAATGAGATAGAAAGAGACGGGAAAATTCGTTTGACACACGGTGTAAAAGCGGCAAATTATTATGACTCCCTCTTTATCTTTCTTGGTCTGAGGTGTTAAGTATGTAGTTGACAAATAGCGTCGAGTAACCGTTTACGGTGTAGTTGAATAGACGTAGTCAGAGTTAGTTTAATTCATACCGCCGCCATGTGCTGCAAGATAGATATCAAATAATCTAATGCAGTCAGAATTAGTGTAACTTTAACTGTAGAGCTGCGAACGGTCATTGCTAGTAGTCAAAATTATTAGTTAAATCGTTGATATGTTTACTAGAAGCAGTGTATGTGCTTTTAAAACATTTTTTATTCAACTGTAGTTCTAGCTACCATAAATATAAGTGTAGATATAAGCTCAGATAAACAGTATGAAATCTACCAACACGCTGAAAGTGAAACTTGATACTTAAAAAAGTACCTACTTATTATGACAATCGACCAATTTAAGTCCCACGTTAGTCTGTAGAATCATTTACGGCAATTTTAATTAGGTGTACTTAGTTACAAAGTTCCATTATATCACATTTAATTAAATGTTCACAATTAATTATTAATATACTAGAAATTACTTGTTTTTTGCCTAAACTACCTACGTCACCTGAACCCGGGATTTCATCCGCGTGGAAATTTTTTTCATTACTTTTATTATTTGAAAAAAAAAGTACCCTACGTCTGTCTTCGGGTACATACTATCTCTGAAACAAATTTCATCATAATCGGTTTAGTGCTTCCCATGCAAAGTTTAGTCCCCCTTTTCACCCTCTTAGGGGGTATATTTTTGATAAAATAGTAACTTATGTTCTTTCTTTGGTGTCAAACTATCTCCGTACCAAATTACATGAAAATCGGTCTTATATATATATGGTTAGTATATGGTTTAGCCATGAAAACGTAACAGACAGACAGATATTTGCATTTATAATATTAGTATATTGGTATGGATGAACGTAGCAAACAATCGGGGTCAATTGAGGAACCATACTCATCACGACCCCTGCCAATCCTGTTCAGGGCCACAAATCCTCTTTTGTGCGCATCATGTGGGATAGAGCTACTAATATATAAATAATTGGGGCATGTCCTTAAAGTGACGAATACTAGTTCGCGCTAGTGTTCGCAGACTATAATTGAACACGCAGTGCATGTCGCGGCGCTTGGTGGAGGGCGGAGTGCGAAGTAGCTGCTGCTGTGTGAAATGTAAGAGTTTGGATTAAAGAGGAGATCATTAAATTAATTGATATTATGGAACAGAGAATATTGGATAAGTTATATTTTATTGAAACCGAACAAACAAGTATGTGAACTTGTAAATCTGTCCGGTGGAGGCAACACGTTGAGCTGACCTCAATGCATTGCCTCCACCGGCACTGTCCTCTCCTTTGGTTAATTATGTAACTGAGTATAAGTGTGTCGTGTGTCAACCTGAGATGGCTATGGGTGCGTCCCATGATAGGATTGACGACTATTTTTGTTTTGTTCCTGTATTTTCCAGTGACCTCTGTCGGTTTGGGTTAGCTAGAACAGTTTTGAGATAATATTAGAGAAGTTCTAGTGACGTTTAAAGATAATCAAAGAATTATAGTGTATGGAGATATTAATGGAAGGTTCGGGACAGCTCGAACAGGATTTGAGTCCGAGATCCTGAGATGAGATTGTAATAGGAGTGAGTATGGAAAACGGTTTTCTTTGTTAGTTATATGCTGTATTTGAGTACAAAAAGATTCAAAGTACACGTAGCAAAAGAAGTGAGAGAAAAGTATAATTCATTCATTCTCGGTGGACAACCGGCTCGAAAAGCAGGTTATGTTCACAAGAGCCGATCTGAGAACAGACTATTTCTCGTGGTAACTAGAATAAAGGGTCTGTTAGCAGCATGACGATGTCGCGTAACGTCCAAGCCTGTAGCGGTATGTCGCATCAAAAGTTGGAAACTACAAGAGGCGACCACCACGAGTTAATATGAAAGGGTATTGTTCAGTAACGAAATCCGGTATTGACTATAGATTGAAAGTAATGAGGAACAATGTAGAAGAATATTGGCAGGAATACTTCAGGAATAATATGATCGAAGCTGCAAAAGAAATGTGTGGAATAAATAAGATCGAAAATGACAAAATACGTGATGCGTGGTGGGACTATGAAGTGTAAGAGTCAGTTTGCAAAAAGAAGAAAGCATTGTCGAGTCTACCTTGCTGGAAATGTAAAATCAATGATGGATGGAAAAATGGAAAATCATCTGCTAACAGACAAAATAAACGTTCTACAGACATGAAGTGAACACTATAGAGAACTATAAAAGCGTAGCAACACTGTCTCTGATATTGAGTGTATATTGTAACACTCAGATCAGGGACTAGAGGAAATTATTAGTACATAAGAAACTGAGAAATTGATAAAAATTGTGGAAAGGCTGCGAGAAACGATGAGGTGACTGCTGAGATGATCAACTTATGGTAGCTCTATAGTCTGGAATACATTTTGTAAAAGTGCAACTATTGCTAGCAGGAGAGAGAGGTTCCAGAGGACCGGCGCAGTAATAGTACCTCTTTACAAAGGGAATGGTTCTCATCTAAATTGTTCGAGCTATAAAATCATCAGCTTCGTCAGCTTGGTTGGTTGCTCGACGCTCTATGCTCTCTTGATACCTCATTAGGGATAGGGATTCAGCGTTAGGATGTGTATAAATGTAATAAACATATTTTTATTCGTTTTAGTTTGGCGGTAAGATGGCAGGTAATAGCGATCTGTTAGAACAAAAAATCATCGTTACACAAAAGGTAAATAATTCTATTTTACCATACAACAATATTCTATTTTTGAAGAGGAAAAAGTACCCTAGGCAACTTTTGTTCTGATTTTTACAGAATCACTTTTGTGTACTAGTTCCACTGCCTCTAGTGAAGCATTTAAAGAGTGGCAAATTGATTATTAAGAATCTAGGTGAATTCTAGACACTGCTTAATCTGTTACATGCCTAATTTCAAAGTTTCGACATTAAAGTGTCGTGCAAATGGAATTATAAGCTAATTTTCTACAATTTCCTTGACAACCTCTTATTTATATTATGTGTATTAGTTATAATAAAAACATTGAAGAGAAATAAAAGTCTTGATCTATCGAAAAGGGAGTGTTACATAAAAAACAAACAACCTTTATTATTAACATTTGAAAATTTCAGAACGTTTCTTTCTTTCTTATTATTCATTGAATGCTACCAATATCATTATTTCATTTATATTATTATATACAAGAATAAAATAAAACATCTTAAATTTTCAGGCAATATGGAAAAGGTAGAGTGGAAGCAGCCAAAAATTAATTTAGCTAACAATTCAGGAGAATGAGTCGCGACAATTGCGAAGGCAGCAAAAGGGCGGACGACGTATAAGTCACTGTCACAACCCGTGTCCACCAACACTTTTTTTGTTACTTTCCACCAGTCGTGGGTGCAACAGCTAAAAAAGTATTTTCTTAGTAGTACTATGTACCATACTATATAATAAATAGTAATGTTTTCATGTACTTATGACAATATTGTATAAAATATGTTTTTTGAATGTATATTCATTAGAAATTTATATGCATTTCAAACGACATTAAAATCCATTGATTGGCAAATGTACGTAAAGTAAATTTTGCTCCAATTTCTTCTATCACATAAAGCACCGAGTTAGTGACATGATGAGACACCAACAAATAATGAATAGCATACCACAACCATTTTCAGATGTATCCAGAGCTCAAAAGGTGGAAATTAGGCGACAAATTAATTAGTATTTCTATGATTCCATAACTAATTACTCGTATTGTTATTTTTAGTAAAATGTATAATTGATCTCGCATACATTTATTGTTCTTCCGTATTAAACATGACTAAATGCTCAACAAAAAGCTAACAAATAACAAATATTACATGTGACGTTATCAAAAGCATTGATTTCAACATTAAACAATTGCTTTAAACTTAAGGATTCTTTCCCTAAGATTACGGATGTAGGTGAGATATTAAAAATAAGGACCAAATGGGTACCTACACATACACATACTATTTATGTACACATAATTTATACAACGAAAAACACTATGTTCTCAAAGTGCATCTAGTTAAATGTCGCATTTACTGGTTAAATAGACTTCCGTGACGGTGTGATGCTATATCGCCATGCATTTTATTATTAATCGTTAGACGCCGGCAAATTACTAAAACATTTGTATATCCGTAAACACATAGGTAGGTACACAATAGCGCTTATTTCATACAAATGTTATGAGTATACAAATGTTGTTTCACATGCCCTTATGCGGGTTAGGTTTTAACCTCTTCTGATTGTCTTGTTGTTTTGATATTCCATACATATGTTTAGATCGTATAACAGTACAATTTGGGGATTTAGACCTCATCGGACTGATTCGAACGTAAGAAGGGTCTAATGTGTTCCATATGCACATATACATATGTATTATCGCTATTGTTAGTACATCTACCTTAAACAAATATTAACTCTGAAACTGAACTGAACTCTGATGAGAAGAATAGAGAGCCTAGACATTAGACAAGTGTCTCAATTGTCGTAAACACTAGTACAATAGTGGTTGCCTAGAATGACAAATGCCACGCGATCTAGGGTTACGAATTTTAAATTATAGTCAAAGATTATTTTATTTGTATCAATTGCATTCAATCAAACGAAAAGTAGAGTTGCTTGAAAACCGCCGTATAAATCGCAGCCAAATGGCACTTTAGACGAGTAACTCCAGCAAGCATTTCGGTTGCACGAAGCGTTTACCACTTGTCTAGCCGCTAAGACAAATAAAAACATAGAGGGCCCCATTGGTTGGGATATGGGTCGTTCGGAGAGTAGTCCAACGTGCTCAAAGGCATTTATATCTGCAGATATACCTGTTAGTCTGAAGCGTAGAGCTTTCATGTAGCACTGTGTCCTCCTCGTGATGGTATTTATATAGAACCGAGATTTAACACTCGTGTAGCAGGCTGTCCAGAAACTTCCAGTCATTAATAGAACGATAGACCGAGCATGACAAAATACGGGAAATGGGAATCCGAAAACAAACTAGACTCACCTATACAACTGAGGTGATCGAAAAAAATGAAAGCGAGCTAGTCACATATGCTGTAGAAAAGATAAGAGATGTGGAAAGAGTGTAAAAAAACCAGAACCGTGGTTAGGCAACCGACGAGATGCACTGCCGTAGAAGCGTGAAGATGCGCATGACAAAGGTACTAGAACTCATGTAATAAATACTATAGATATCGAATTCTAATAATAACAACAACAACAACAATACCCAGACATTTCACACAGCGCCATCTAGTCCCAAAGTAAGCAGCACAGCGCTTGTGTTATGGGTACTAGACAACTGACATACTACTTATATACTTTTCTTTTGTAAATAAATACATATCATACATAAACACCCAGACTCAGGGCGAGAATCGAACTCGCAACCCCCGTTTACGTTCCGACGCGCTTAGCCGTTGCGCCATGGGGGTCGTCAATTATATATATGAAATGTAGTTGTTAAGTTACAAAGCAGTACCATATTTGACTTTATTATTAGGTTTATTTTGTAAGTGAAGCGATAATAATCTTCGTATAAATAATTCTTCGGTACATGTTTTTGTCACTGAACTCCTCCTAAACAGCTGGACTGATTTTTATGAATTTGTTTGTGTGTTTGAGTGGGTTCCTGGATGGATTAGATTCACAACTGGACCCGGAATATGGCATTATATAGAGTTATATTTCTGTACGCGTGTTTGTCTCTGATATCCCCCTAAACGGCTGGACCGATTTTTATTAACTTTATTGCGTGTGTTTAAGTGGGTGCCTGGATGGTTTAGATTCATAATCGAGTTCTAGGAAATTTTATTTTTATTTCGGACATCTGTCGGGCGTCTGTCGGGTCCGCTTGTAGATTATAAATATTTAAGCACGGATATACGTATAAGTATTTATTACCCAATCCTGTATAGGTATTAAGTAACATTTGTTTATAATACGAATGACAAAACATTCTAACAAGACGTCGCTACTAGATATCGCGTCCCAAACGATTTTTATGGATATCCTTTGCAATAAATAAGAACTGACGATTAGGAACCGACTAGAGCAAAAGAGCATCAACGCCATTTTTTAACGGTTACGAAATGTTAATTTGCCTTTACTCATTTGGTAAATAAAAACATATAAGATAAAATTAAACAGTCTATAAATCATATAATCATTAATTATTTATCAGTCTATCCAAAGTTACCTACGTTTTTTTGGCAACATGGATATAATATTGTTAAAATGGATTGGTGCTAAATATTATGTTGTTCAAAAGTATACAATTCAAGTAAAATTTTATCGCGCTTAAATTATTTCTGACAATGTAATTTTTGTAAAAGGAAAGTAACCGGAAAAAATGGTTAAATTGATGCATTTAAAAGCACTTTAAAAATGACGAAAAGACTAACAATAAAAATATTATTTATTGCTATGAAAGAAATATAATGATGCAATAAAATAAATAATAAATAAGTAATCATAATAGTTTGTATAATTAAAATGCAATTCCGTATATTTTTTTTCCAATATAATTTCTATTGTTATTTTAACCATGACATTAAGCTCTGGTTTATATAATTAAAGCTAAAAAAAATTTGAAAACTATTAATTTTAAAGTTCATAATAAATTTTTAATTTTAACTTGTGTATAATTTATTGTACGGTACGACTTTATTGTATGGTAGTGAGTCCTGTGTATGCTCAACTCCGTTTTGTCCGTTCACGAGATACACTCAAAATCGATTACTTTTAACACAGAATAATATTAATTTATATTTAAGTAACAACATTTCTAAAACTAGTTCTTATATATATTGTGTGTACTACATATACCTATATTAATTTATCTACCTATCTTGGTTTATAGCTTATTCTTTACGGATATTTAACGCCTCACTACGTTAATTAGGTTGTTTATCACAGAGACAATTTAATTGTAACTTGTAAGCGAGCTACTATTTACGGGTAACATTATAACTACAAACAAATTATAATGTAACAAAACTTGAGTAAATTTTAACAAATTATACATACCTCCATATCTTCACTCTGTATCCCTGACGGGGTAGTCAGAGAGGACGGAGCGCCAGGAGTCGCGGTCCTTACATACGTCTTTCAATTCTTCAAATCTCATCATTCTCCTCACATATTTTCGCCTAGGTATGCGAGCTTTAACGAATTATATTATTCAAAAACCATAAAAATAAAAATGTGATAACGTAACATAAATATATAATACTTTTTATTTAATATATGTACAAAAACCAGTCAAGTACAAGGCGTACTTCTTACGCTTGTTACAAATCGCCAATTGTAAGACAAAGTTTGACTTAAGCTTTTTTTTATTTAAAAAAAGTATCTAACAATATGCAATTATTATTCCGATAAATTTTCATCACAAGGCACACCTTAATTTCAATGTTCGTAATATTTTTCAAATAGTTCTAAGAGATTCTATTCGAGATGTAGTTGAGAACAGCAATTTTTATTTTAAGTATTAGAGAAAAATTAACAGTAAGTAACATGTTATAGTTTTAAATTCATAATATTAGCTGCTTTCTTTTTATGCCCCACAAGAAGACCCTAGAAAGAGATTTGTTTTAATTTTGTATTTAAGCCCCCAAAACTTGGCCCCAAAAGTAAAAACTGAATCATTGAAATCCCAGTCCTGTCTTCAAGCCACTACTTACTATAACTATTCCAAATTTAAACTGTTTACGTCGATTAATAATCTTTAAGACTACGGCTGTGAAGTGACAGACAGGCAGACGGAAAGACACCAAGGTGATACCATAAGTGCGCCTTTTCCAATTTGTAACAATGCACTAAAAATAAAAAAAATCACTGTACAATACGTAATTTAAAATTATGTAAAAATTATACTTAATATCAACGATAGCTAACAGCTATGCGTTTTGTAATGGCCAACGGCAAACAGACAATTACTTTAAAACTTCTATATATATTACAAATCATATTCAAAGCATATAAAATATATAATAGACGAGATTCACCTGTTCGAATGGTAATATTAATCACTTTATTCGTCACTATTATGTAGCAACAAACATATGATCACGCGGCGTACATTACGCGAATCGTAGCAGCAATCATGAAGGGCTACGCAACCTACGAATTTTCTTAGCGAACGCCGCAGCTACCGACAGCCGACTGACGTAGCCTCGTGCTGTGCTACAAGCTACACACAATCTCCTACGAGTGATTCGTTCGCGCAGTCGCAATTTGAATTTAGGCTTTTATTACAAATGCAAGATAAACTGCACATTCGTACACTTTATATCTCACGTTGTGTTGAATAGTAATTATATTTTAAAAGTAGTTTGTACTGATAATAATCTATTCACTATTATGTAGTGTAACTATAGAAACTGAGTGACAGGATAAGAAATAATGAGATAAGGAAACGTTGTGGTCTGAAAGAAGATGTAGTGACAAAAATTGAGAACGGTATGCTGAGATGGTTTGGCCATGTCGAGAGAATGAATGAAGAACGATTGACGAAAAAAGTGTATAAGGCGAGTGTGAATGAAAGTGTTGGAAGGGGTAGACCTTGGCGGACGTTTCGAGACCAAATCAGGGACGTCTTGAAAAAAGGCCAGGTCAAGAGGACCCTAAACCGAAGGGCATGTATGAAGGGAATAATGAAAGTGGACGAAGCGAAACAAGTATGTAAAGATCGTAGCAAGTGGAAAGAAGTGGTCTCTGCCTACCCCTACGGGAAAGAGGCGTGATTATATGTATGTATGTATGTAACTATAGAACTATAGTAATATCATTAAGGGGTAACGTTTGTTTGTTTGTTGTAACGGATAAACTGAAAAACTACACAACGGATTTCGAGAATTCTTTCACATATGGATAATTATTTTATAAGCGAGTTATTTTATTTTCAAAAAATTTCTACCCGTGCGAAGCTGGGGCAGCGATCCGGCACAGCTTCGCTCGGGTAGAAATATTTTCACGGGTAGTGATATTATAAAGAGGTAAAGAGGTGTTTGTATGTAATGAATAGACGCAAAAACTAGTCTACCGATTTCAAAAATTCTTTCGCCTATAGAAAGCTACATTATCAGCGAGTAAAATGGACTGTATTTTATTTTCAAAAAAGTCTACCAGTGCGAAGCCGGGCCGGTTCGCTATTAAAGAATAATTTGTATATTGACTGTAGAAATTATTCTTTATCTACAGGTACTCTGTTTTAACTATTCTCACATGCATCTTTTAGTTGGAAAAAAATTGTGATTTTTCTGAACTGTGTCTATTTTTAACCGCCGATCCAAATAAGAGAGGTGTTATATCGTTAACGTGTGTATCTGTGTCATGTGCGTATCTGTGTCTGCCTGTGGCATCGTAGCGTGTAATCGGATGAACCGCTTTTGATTTAGTTTTTTTGTTTGAAAAGTGACTTGGTCGAGAGTGTTCTTAGCTAAGATTCAAGAAAATCTGTTCAGCCGTTTAAAGACTATTAGCTCTTTTTTAGTTTTTGAAGGGATGTGGACCATCTTTAACTGGTCTAATGGATTCGAATTTAGTATCATATGACGTCAATTATATTACACTAACATGGTAACGTTGACCTAATGCTGTAGCATCATCTGGAAACAGAAGGATACTTAACTCCTCGCCAACACAGCAGAGGTATCACGAATGGTTATAGAGAGATAGATAAATAGTAATCAGGGTTTGATGATGGACCAGACAACTATTGTCAGAACGCGCAGACTTCAGCGAGACAAGATTTCGTGTAGCAATTTTATGTATCGTCTCGAAAGTACAAGTAATTTACTTAGTGATCCCCCGTCGCAATTATGCTTCGATATATCTACTACTGTTTATATTACAACTTATCACGAACTAAAAGGTCCACCAGGTACATATTATTTTCTTAATTTTTAGTGGGATTTTTACGAGTCGAGGATTTTTAAAATTTTTAATTTCAGTTTTATATTATTAACTGTATTTATTATAGCCTGTGTAAGGATTGATAGTAACCTATGGTGACATATCGTCCTGTTTCGAAATTTATTAGGCCGTGAACAGGGTTGCATGTTGTCTGTCTGTCTGTCTGACAGTTGCTTTCACCCACTGAAAGGTGGTATATGTGGTATGATGTAGGATGGCTGACGATGCTATGCTTATAGCGCCATCAGAAACAGAGTTCAGAAGAGTCAGAAACTCTACTATGAGACTAAGAGTTACGCGCATAATGTGCGTGTGAAGCGAAAAGATTGGATATGAATGTGAACAAAACTAAGACTCTAGTGTTTGAAAGAGAAGATGTAAGTACAGACTTGTACGTAACGAAACGTATTGTATTGAAAATATCACTTTTTGTTTTCGAAAACTATTGGACCACCAAAAACGTTAGTCTTAGACAATAAACGTTAGACCATAAACGAGAGTTGGACCATTAATTAATTGTGACACCAATAGTATTTCTTTTTTTATTTAATTTGTACAAATCTTCTACGGCATCTCAGTTGGCAGTTTTTTCATTGAAATTAAAAATATATATTGTTAGGTTAAAAATTATTATACAACGTTGTGTTTCGTATACTTACCGCGTGCATCTGTAGCGGTGTTCAATGTTTATTTAGCCCAAAATACGCACACAAGTTAAAAAAGAGACACTGTGTCTAGCCAATACCGGTGTCGGAAACAGAAATGGTCAATAGTTTTAACTTTCAACCGACTTCAAAAAAAGGAAGATTTACTGTGTTCGTCTGTATGTATGTTTTTTTATGTATGTTCACCGATAACTTCGTCAATTGTGGACCAATTTCAAAAATTAATTTTTCTTTGAAAGGGTATACTTTCGAAGTGGTCTCATTTAAACTTCACTGGTGTCGAAGCTTGGACTTCGAAGATACACCAAATAACACTAACCAGTTATAAGCTTTATTTATATAGATCAAATCAAATCATTTATTTCAAATTGGATTGTATACAATCACTTTTTAACGTCAATATTTATCACAGTGTCCATTCTTTTTTGTCTTAATTTAAGCTGCCAGAAGTTGAGCTGCTTTGGTCCCAGCAATATTTATCATATAAATAATCAGATATTTTATAGTATCCTTTTTTACAGAGATTTTTTTACAATACAAATTAAATTTACTTATTGATACCCCTGGGAATTTTATTGTAAAAGCGAACACATTGGCCCATAAAAGAGTTACCGAGGGGATGAATCTACTCCTTATAAAACTATGGAACAAAAAGGAATCCATTTCCATAAATTCCATAATCCATATCCAAACAAATAAAGGTAAGGCTGTGCCGGAGAGGAGTCACGGAGGTGCGCCTACCTATCCGAGGGGTGCGGGGAAACCTGTGCCCTCAAGCACGGCGAATGCCAGCACCAAGGCTGGTGGTATGGCTACGGGGAAACCTGCGGCTGGGCCCCAGGCCGAGGAGCGGCGAGCTGGGCATACGATGGGAAGGGCTGTGCCTTCGGGAAAACTCGATGGTGCGCCGAGCCTCGGTCAGTCGAGAGGGAGGGAGCAGCCTAAGGGATCACCCAAAGGTCAATCCCAAACTCTTGACAAGTTTACTGGCGAGCGGTCAGATAAAGATCCTCAGCCATCTACATCGTCCGGCCGCTCCGGTACCCCGGAGCGAAAGGACGATTTTGACGCAGCTTGGACCCTCGTAGGCCCGGGAAGGCGCAGCGGCAAACTGCCCCAAAAGAAGGGGGTGGGCTGCTCGCCTGCCATGGACTCCGACAGTGGTACGAGCTCGGCAAACAAGGTGTGGAAGAATAAGCCGAACTCGAGGAAGCGCAGGAGAGCAAAGCGTAGGGCGGCTTCTTCTTTAGGCATCACCTTTAGGCACTTCTGCCCCTACGCAAGTGACCGGAGGGTCACAGAGCGACCTGGGCGGGGGCGGGGGCCCGATGAGTGATGGAACTACGGCTTCATCAACCGCTAGGGAGCCCCGGCCGGCGCCCAGGAAGTTCTCTGCACGGGGCGGGAAAAAACAGGCAGGGAAGACGCGGGTGGAGGCTGCGGGACAGGCTGCGGTGAAAAGGGCTCGCCTCAACGAGACAATCTCTCCGAGAGGACAGCCCAAGAAGCCGCGGCTTGATTGCGCAGTCAGGCCACGCCCCGGCTCCTATGCGGGAGTGGTGAGGGCCGACTATATGTCGGCCATCACTACTGTCGGAACCTGCCTACTTACGGGGCCTCAAGTTGATGAGGTGCGCCAACTCCTGGAGAAGAAATTTGTGGACTTAGCTTTGTCCCAAGGCTCGACTCCGGGGCAGGCAGTGCCTCGTTTCAACGGGAAGCCTGTAGTTATAGGCGGGGCCTTGCAGCTCTGGCGCGTTGATGAATTCACGCAAGAGTGGCTTAAGGCCCAGTTCGAAGGAACCACGCTATCCGGTGGCGTGAAACTAACGGTGAAGCGGCCGGCGACCGCGCAGAGTGCGTTGTGGCATTGTGCTTCCCGGGACCACGGAGACCAGCGTCATTGGGCGCTTGCTGCGTCTCCAAAATCCGTGGTCGAGTGTGGAGCGCTGGCTGCTACACGGTACGAATAGGCAGGGAAAGGAGACCTTCATCGTGGTCAGCATACCCGAAGACGTGGTCCCTCCCTTGATGGACCATCATCGGCGGCTCTACTTCGTGGCAGGGTCAGTGTATGTTAAGTTCCAGGGGAAGATGGGGAGGTTTCAGGACACTCCTCCCGTGGACGCGGACGTGGGGCCTGACCCCGATGCTGTAGCTCCGGAACCTGCCTCTGAAAAACAGGCTGAACAGCCTATGCCGATGGAGGTGACTCCGGCACCAGACGTTCAGGCGGAGGAGGACGGCGCTGAACCTGGACCCTCTCATCCCATCCCTGAAGCCAGCGGAAGTTCCGAGCTGAGGTCGACGGAACCCGCTGCAGGAAGGGATTGGGAGGAGATGTATAGGGAGCTGAAGGAGGGAGCCGTGGATGATTTATCCGATGGCGTCGCCCTCCTCTAGCACCTGCCGGATTCTCCAAATTAACCTCCACCACAGCATGACCGCCACGGCTCAACTGCGGAAGTGGTTGGAGGTTACTAACAACAGAGGTAAGACACTTGTTGAATACCTTTCCACAACAACCCTAGACATAATTAACTCTGGGTCTGAACCAACTTACGTGACCAGACGATGTAAAACTATCATAGACGTGACTCTGGCAACAAACTCTGCGTCCAACCTTGTAACAAACTGGCACGTGTCCGATGAGGCCTCGTGCTCAGATCACCGGTGGATCAGGTATGACATTCAGGTAGCTATCAGCAACATACAACCGCGCAGAAATCCACGTCGAACGGATGGTTCCCTCTACAAGATGCTAGTCTGCGATAAACTTAAGAGCATGGATTTTCCTAAAATTGCTAACAATATAGAACAAATCGAACAGCAGGTCAACTACTTAACGAAAGTGTTGACAGTAAGCTACGAAACTGCCTGTCCACTCACCACTCCCCCGCCAAATGATAGACATGGCCAATCATGGTGGGGCCCTGAGCTCGCACGGCTCAGAAGGAAGGTCAGGAAGTTATGGAACAGAGCAATAAATACAGGCACCGACCAGGATTGGGACAACTACAAGGCAGTTAAATCCAGGTATAAAAAGCGCCTACGTTATAGGAAATCGATGGCCTGGAAAAAGTTCTGTGAAGGCATCGAATCCAACCCTCAAGCAAATAGGGTACGTAAAGTACTCTCGGGTCAACACAATCACGGCCTAGGATCTCTTCGGAGAACAGATAACACCACCACAAGCTCTCCAGCTGAGGTGCAAGAAATTCTGTTACGAACCCATTTCCCCGGATGTAGGCTTATAAATGAAGTCGTCTGGGAGGATCCTGTAACAATACCTACGCTTGGCTGTTGGCATATTGCCCAGAGCGTTAGTATCTGCTGAAAGGATACAATGGGCAATCAACAGCTTCCATAAAGCAGCCGGTCTGGATGGTGTCTTTCCTGCTCTCTTACAGTGGGGAGGTATGGACGTCGTCCGGCTATTAACGGGTGTCTTACAAGCTTGTCTAGCTTTTCGCTATATTCCCCTGTCTTGGCGACAAGTGAAAGTAATCTTTATACCTAAACCAGGGAAAAGTGATTATACAAATGCGAAATCCTTCAGACCTATCAGTCTCACATCATTTCTTTTAAAAACATTGGAAAGATTGTGCGGCAGAGAACTGAGAGATCACGCACTTAAAAATATACCGATGCATCATCACCAACACGCGTACTGCGCAGGGAAATCCACAGAGTCGGCACTCCACAAGGTTGTTGGCAGGATTGAAGATGCAATAAAGAGCAAATCTATATGTCTAGGCACCTTTATTGATATAGAGGGAGCTTTTGACAAAACGAACTTCACCAGCATAAGTGACGCACTAAATAGGCATGGCGTCGCTGCTGTTATTGCAGAGTGGATTGTAAACATGCTAAGCAAGAGAATCGTTAGGTTTGTGGACCTCTTTTGTGGAATCTTGTCGTCAACAACCTCATTACAGAGTTGAACACAAATCATTTTTTCACAATAGGATATGCTGATGATCTAGCAATCCTTATGAGGGGAAGCTTCGCTAACGTTGTTTGCGAAGTGACGCAAACTGCGCTGTATATTGTGGAGGACTGGTGCAGCAAATACAACTTATCAGTCAACCCGGAAAAAACGGAGATGGTAATGTTTACAAACAAACGATCGCTTGGTGCCTATAGTCTACCAAGTCTGTTTAAAACTACTCTCCAATTATCTAACGAAGTTAAGTATCTAGGTGTGATACCTGACAGTAAGTTGAACTGGAACAGTCATATAGACAAGAACAAGTGAATAAAGCGAGTATTGTCTTTTGGCAGTGTCGCAGAATGCTGGGTAAGAAATGGGGTTTATCTCCTAAGATTACCCTCTGGCTATACACAGCAGTGATACGGCCAATTATCAGTTACGGAGCTCTGGTTTGGTGGCCACGTACCAAACTAACGACAACCGTAAACAAATTACAAAGCTTCCAAAGATTAGCCTGTATGGCGATCATCGGATGTATGAGAACAACACCCACGATCGCGTTGGAAAATATGTTAGATATACTGCCACTGCACTTATATATCCAGCAGGAGGCATCGACATCAGCAATCTGCAATCGGCTGACTGCTTAAATCTCTGGAACAACATCGGAACACCACATACAGCAGTTCTCAGTATGATAATTGAGGAACAGCCATTGATAGGGGCTGTAAATGATAGGATTCCGATAATTCATAATTTTGATAAGAAATATAAAATACAGCTTCATGAGGAGAAAGGGGCTACCTATAGCAGGCAACTCCAAATCTACACTGATGGCTCCAAAACGGAGACAGGCTGGCGTCTTCTCGGATGACTTAAGCATCCAAGAATATATGCCGCTTGGAGCATACAATACAGTATTTCAAGCGGAATGTGTAGGTATTATCCTAGCGGCAAGAGCAATTGCAATCAGAGAGGTGAAGGGTTTTCCCATTCGGATACTCTCTGACAGTATGGCAGTGTTACAAGCCTTAAAAAGTAACACTATTGTATCAAGTTTAATATATGAGTGTCATCAACTACTTATGAGAGTTTGTGAAAACAACACAGTAATTCTCCAGTGGATCAAGGAACACAGTCATTCACGCGGCAATGATGCAGCAGATGAATTAGCTAGGAGAGGATCCAGTTCAATTATAGCTGGCCCGGAACCCCTAGTACCGTTACCCTACGGTTGGTTACGCACGCAAGTGCGTGAACAAGCGAAGGTTAAACGGGACATGCTTTGGACGAGCACCCATGAATGTAGGCAAGCCAAACAGGCGCTACCTAAGGTAAACCCCCGGCTGGCACGATACCTACTAGGTTTAACGAGAGCAAAGCTCCGTACCATAACGGATGCTCTAACAGGTCATGGTCCTTATAACAAACATCTTTTCAATATTGGTGTTACTAACAGTCCTCTTTGCAGGGGGTGTTTAGAGACAGATGAAACAGCCGCTCATGTCTTACTGGAATGCAGCGGAGTGGCAGCTTACCGGGCAAAACATCTTGGGACGCCAAGATCGCTCCCCGAAGTCTTCACCAACATTAAGAAGGTGCTGGACTTCTTGGAGGAGCTGGGATGGCAGGAGTAGCGCCATTTTTTCCACCGAGACGCAAAATAGGCGCGATAGTCGTCGAGTTGCGGAAACGAGCCTGTCTTCAAGTATCAAGTAAGAGTTACTTATTTCGTGTAGACGTGTTTCATGTAATCATAGCTTATGTTTATTTCTAGTATTTATTTTGTGAATATCACTATTTTTGCTAAAATTACTGATATTTTTATGGACACATAAAAGATTTTCATAAATATACTGGAATGCAACAGTCAATATATTAATTTCCCTAAATTTGTCTCGAAGACCCTAGGATTCAGTTCATAAATAGCTCGATTCTCTTGTACTATGACGTTGCGCTCCAAAATTAGAACGTAGTTAAGTGTAGACCTACCATAAATATTTATTTAGGCTAAGGTCACTCATAAGGGAGCAATAAAAAAAATTAAAGAAAAAAATTAACAGCCTTCAAAAAAAAAACACTGAAAAAACTCACGTACAAAAATAACTTTGCATATACAAATAAATACAATATAAATATTTATATATTAATTAAATTTGACAGTTATTGAAGTCGGTGCCAAATCAATATGCAACAACAGAAAGTTCGGTAGGCTAGGCACCAACTTCTGAACTGCCAAATTTAATTATATAGATATTTGCATTGTATTTTTAAAAGTTATTTTTGTACTTGAGTTTTGGTTCTGGTTATTACTGTAAAATTGCGCGCGCGTGCGTGTAAATTTTAGTGTTATCTTATTGGTTAAAATCAGATACACCCAATTCCAAAATACGTTCTTTTATTATTTTTTTATGGTGGCTTGCACCAACTATTTAAATTAGATTTAAGAATTTAACATCTCATCATAACATAACATCATTCGTGCAAGAAGAATGTCAAATCCGTAAATCGAGTTTAATTAGTTGGTGCAAGCCACCCTAAACACAATACAATTATTTTAGCCGTATAATATTTTCATTTCATTGGAGTACTGTACAACGTACCCGGCAATATAACGTGCAATAACAAGTAAATTGGAATAATAAATGAACTCCAACTTCAATCTTTCTCACGCCAGGATACGCTGCTGCCGCACTAGGAGAGTATACTTTAGTTACTTTCGCTACATCACCTTTCGAATACCTTTCATCCCATCTCTCAATGACGAACCTCCTTTTTTCTTTCTTAAATACGATGCTGGACAACACTCACAATTCGGCTTGGTCTTCACTTTCAAAGCTGCCTCTTTCGCCAGTTCATACATTTTTACGTTCTCCCTCTTCCCGCGTGAGCCTTGAGCCAGAACAACTTTTCTCGTTGCCGATTTGTATATCGGCTATGTTGTCCCTAGCCCTGACCACGATGGGGTGGAGAGACCTTCCTCGCACAATAGCTTCTAAAGCCGAACAAAAGTCAGAGAATACGACGCGTCGAAGCTTCGCGGTCCGTAGAGCTTTCTCCGTCGCCTCAGCCAGCGCCAAGAGCTCGGCCTAGAAAACGGTGTACCAATCGCCCGGTTTGAGTTTTCGCTCCATCATCGGTGGATGATGGATTGATGATGTGACATTGGATGGTGATCCAATGTCACAACTGCTGCAAATTTGGTTATGTCCGTGCCCAATACCGTTCCACACCTAGGTGTTACCGCTGTGTACACCCTCACTCTGGTGACAGTTGCAAGGTTCCAGAAGACCTGTCGACCTGCGTCTAATGCTCGGGCAGTCATTTTGCCATCAATAAGTGTTGTCCAGAACAGTATAGACAGAAATCAATAAAAACGGTAATATCTCAAGATAATACCTCTTACGCCGAGGCATCTACTCAATTCTCTCCTGTCCACAAAAGTTTCATTGAAGTTATCAAGTCTTCTTCTCCAAATACTTTTTCTACTCATTCTCCTAAAAAACAACATCATGCTCTAGTCTACACAATAGATCCTATATTAAAACAGTTACTCGTTTTTACCTTTCTGCACCTTTTTCCAATGGTAAAGAATTTCATAAAGCAGCTCATTAGGCTATTATAGGAACTCCCCTTCCTATCTACCTAATGGTAATAATTCTCTTCTGTCCTCTTCTAATTCAGTGACCCCAAATGATAACCTTTTAGAATTATTATTATCAACTTTTGAAAATATTATCTCTAAATATTAGGATTGTTTACCGTCCAACGTTGCCTGCAGACTTTACTAAATCATCTCCACTATTGATAAAAATGGATCTAGTAGCAGTCTAATAGAATGCACAGAGTATTGGTCGTAAAAAGACGGACATATTTAATTTAATAAAAATAAATTTAATCCCTTCCCCCTCGACGTTTTGGAGACCTGGCCAGTCCCTGGGACTCGGTTTAAAATTCCAGGCTTTTCGTCCCTCTGGGATAACAGAGTTGATGGTTATGCTAGTTGCGCTATTTTTATTAAACGTTCCCTTTATTCAGATTTCTTTCCCCTCTACCAGGATTAATGCTGTTGCTGTGAGAGTTTTGAATATATTATTTTTATTTTTATGTATCTATATATTCCTCATCTCAATTTCTCTTTAGTTTTTGAAATTACTTCTATTTTTTCTTGTCTTCCGTGTCTCATTGTTGTTGTACCCACCATGTATCATGAGGATCTCGTTTTTGTGATAGTTTTTTTCCATATCTATTGAACCTATTAGATGATTCTAATCTATGTTTTATCAATGACGGCTCCCCAATTAAGAGAGTACGTCCCTCTTAAAATCCTAACAGCGTAGTCGATCTAAATCTATGTCCCCTGGTCTTGCCTCAGTTATTTCTTGGAGAGCCCTATCGGAATCGTTTGGCAGCGATCATTTCCCTATTATTAATTCTTTTTCATCAGATTCTGTCTTCAGATCCTCCTCTTCCTCCTCTATTAAATTTTAGACTCTCAGCAGCTGTCAGGTTAAATATTTTTTAATCTACAGACAGTAAATTAATCAGGGGGCCATTCATTAATTACGTACGGGTCCCGAGGGGAAGGAGGGCTTCTCAAAATCTTTACATGTCCTTATCTCGGAAGAAGGGGGCCAAAGCCAATCTTACATAATATTTATTAAGTCGAAATGAGTGATTTCTAACATAGAATGACGGATATTTGAAAGAAAAGTGTTGGAAGAAACAATTATGAGATCTATTTTTTCTTTTTAAATGTACAATTCTATTTATACATATTTTTATTTTCAAAATTTTCTTTGCGTATTAAGTTTTCAAAACTTTTATTGTACATTTTTACATATTTTGAAGCTTAGAAATAAAATAGTACATTTCGATACAAGTGTGGAAAGTATGTCATTTCTACACAGGTCCCGGTTTGTTGACCCAAGCCGAAGGCGTGGGTCAACAATAGGGACGAGTGAAAATGACAATTCCGCATGTGCATCGAGCGACGTTTTTTAATACATTTGCGAAAAAAAAAAAAATAATTAAAAAAAGCAGAAATGTAATTTCGCGGGAGTAAGCTTCTTTTTTTTTAGAGGATATGGCAGGGTTTCTATGCATTCAGCCAATTCAATGACAATAATTTATCTAAATTCAAAATAATTTTAATTGCGCTATTTATTTATACGTGTTATACGTATATATTAAAAAAATAAATTTATTTTAAATTTAATTCATGTATTAATAGTATTTACGCTGTGAAATAGTCATTTCATACAAAAATTTTGTACAGAAAACTTTTTGATTAAAAACCTTCATGCATTTGTATGTTATATGCATGAGGAAAACAAAAAGCACTTGTGCGGAAAAGAATAACTTAAAAAAATTTATTAACAATAAGTTTACCTATTTATAATATTAGTATAGAAAAATAATAAAGAACATACATATACGAGTATATAAGTGGGAATTGCCCTATTCTGAAGACCTGGGCATGCCACCGATAAATAAATAACTTATAATAATTTGCAGTTGTTTTATTTTTTTCCACAAAGTACCCTATCCTAATACAGCCCTGATAATATATTGGTGTGAGTGCATTTTTAAGTGTGCAAAGCAGCTATGCATTTTGAGCAGCAATATTCAGCCTGCTGTGTATAAGCTATTAGTCAATTAAATTGACTTTGGAATAGTGAAATTTATTTTACCAAAAAAAAAAGATTTTTTTAGACCGTACAATAGAAATATGAAGTGCCGTGTGGTTGGTTGCAAGTCGCATTCAGATGGATGCTGTGATACTCTAAAAAATATCACATTTCATGTATAAGTATCAATTTATACAATATTACATCGAAAGTTCTAGTTTACCTACCTGTTTACTTCTAACATTAGGTACTTAATTGTTAATTAATTCATGAATCTGTAAAAAAGCTACATCGATTCATATAAACCGAATGAAGTGACATTTATTGGGGAATAAAAAATACTTGGTGAAACAGACATGATCAGCAGAACCGCACGCAGGAGGTAGACGTATTACATAATACTAACGTATTTTTTTTTGTTATGGATAAATTCTGTTGGGGAATAGAAGTTACTTGGCAAAACTAACATTATCAGGACCGCACTCAGACGTATTAATACTAATATACTCTTTTATAAAGGTTAATTAAAGCAAAGGAAGACCAAGGCTGACTTATGAAGATTAAATAACCAGAGCGTTAGCTGAGGGAAAGGTGAAAAGCATTCGCATACCTAGGCGAAAATGTGTGAAGAAAATGATGAGATTTGAGGAAACGCAAGTAGTATGTAAGGACTGCGAAGTTTGGCGCTCCGTTCTCTCTGACTACACCGTTAGAGATACAGCGTGAATATATGTTGTTGTAGTTGTATAAAGGATAATTTTTACATGCATTTCATAAACTTATTCATTTAATAATAACTATTATTTAATACTGCACTAATATTTTTTATTTCATACATACATACAAACTAAATTACACATATACCTACTGATGTAGCAGTTCTATAGAAATTGGAAATGCTTACATAGGCCATAAAATGAAACTGGTCTAATTCAAAATTTTGAGATTTTGTTTTATTAAATTACAACATTGAATTCACATACAATAATAAAATGGATTTTTCACAAATACATTTTTAAATATTCTCGCGATATGTTGCCAATGGGACAGGCAAGTTCATACTGTATCTATTAAATTCAGTAGCAGGTATTTTTAAATTTATTATTTTGATCCGAAATACAGAAATTTTAAATTAAGTCGGTTTCATTCTAAAGGTGCGATATATTGTCTTATTAATAATAAATATGCAGCGCCCAAAAGATAATGCGATGCTAAAAGTGCTGAATTGCATTTTAGTAGAATATAAAACAATTCGAACGCGTGGCTCGCCAGTAGCTTACATACCATCGCTCTGTCATACCACTTCGTGCTTGTTAAATTGTGTAAGAAGAAAATGAAATTTCGACACTAATATGTAATTAATTTATTTAGATTTATAATAAATTTAGAAAATGAACACCAATAAAATCCCTAAAAACACATTACAATTTCGTAAGAGCGTGGACCTAGGCGGACTCCCCACTACTATCGCTTGTCAAATCTCATCTTTCGTGGCGCGCTCTGTAGTATCGTCCTATTTACATAAAAGGACAGTAAGAGTTGCATGATGCGCATACAAACAAATCGACAAATATTAATTTAAAAATTGCTATTCTAGACCGTTATTTCGTCTCCAACACGCACAATACATACATACATATTTTCACGCTGTATCAAATGATACGCTATTTTTGCAAATCTGAATGTACATCTCATCCACTTTACTGCTCCATCATAATATACATTATACACTCAGTACGTCCCTGTATCGAGAATGATTTTATTCATCTGGTGGTCAATAGTAAAACTACTTAAAAATCATAACACAAAGAGACTGCTACAACTCGCTAGATGGCGGCAGAATTGACTGACTGAGTTTCTTGTCAGTTCTTCTCAGTATTCAGATTTTCTTTTCGAACCAAACTAAAGTAGATTTAACGTTCAAAAATACCTTGCATTTGGGTTTACTTGAATAAATTGATTTGACTTTGACTTTGAAATTGCAACATCCCACTCCATTTATTCCGCGTCTCCCTCAAGCCGCATATTGTTACACTGCTTTGTATAAGGAAAATTCGTTATGGCACCTCCGCTTCGTTTTTACTTCGTGGTCCACTGTCCTGTTAGACTGATATTATGTCCATGGCTTCACTGCCGAGTTCTATTTTGGTTGCAGTCAGGCCTGTTACAGTTTTAGTTCCGAACGAGTTGTATTGGCGCTGAAATCGCTTCTGCAGTCTTATAAAAGACAATTGCTTATCAGCGTGCTGTCAAATATGACAGTGTATAATCTACGGTGCTGCCAGTCCGACTTGTACTCTGACTTTGGCTATTTTTGTAATTCGAGTTGAGTTTTGGTTTACCTTGTGTTTTCTTCGCTTTCATGCTTGAGTTGAGAACCTTGAAACATTTATTCTCCTCAGTTGTTTGATGTAAAAAATCCCCTAAAGCGCTGTTTTGGTGGTTTATCAGAATCACTTAGATAACATAAAGATAGGTACATAACAAGTATAAGTACCCACGTATAGTACGGTTGTCAAAAAAGTAGGAGGTAGTCGCACCAAAACAATGGCCGCTTTTATAATTTTCCGTTGAACGTATTTACCGCTTTTACTGTCCACGGTACTATGGAGAAGCAAAATGTATGCAGTTGTATGGAGACGCTTTTATATTTCCATGCACGATAATGTCATTCCGTGGACTTTGAAAAAGCAATTTTCTTTATTTCCAATGTGTACAGGGAAGCATTTTGCTCACCCATTGCATTTTGGACGGTAAAAACGTGACGATAAAAACGTTCAACGGTAAATTATAAAACGTCCAATGACTAAGGAAACTCGCCAAAACAAAATACATACCTAGCAACATACAGTAAAGCTGTGCAGCAGTGTCTTTCGCATCTGTAGCTTGCTACGAATATTTAATCTGTGCTTGTAGCTTGGAGTCTGTGCTGTGTAGTCTGTTTTTCTGTTTTACGTTTTTCTTTATTTCTTAGTTAATTTGTAATAATGAAACCTAAATCCGGCTTGACACGTTTTCACAACTGCTACGTTTTACGAAACAATAAAATTATTAAAGAAGATCTTTGGATCAGAGACGGTAAAATTGTAAATCCCGAACATGTATTTTATGTGGAGCAGGCTGAGGCAGATGTAACTGTGAATTGTGACAATGTGCTTATTGCTCCAGGATTCATTGATATACAGATAAATGGTACGTCGTACTAATCCATATCTATACTAATTTCATAGGTACATACATATTTATACCTTGTTTACATAAGGAAATACTTTTGATATATTATTACGAACACGAAAGTCTGTCTGTCTTTTACGTATTCACGCTTAACCGCAGAACCGATCTTTTATAGAGAAAGAACTTTTTGAGATAGACCAGAGTTGCATACAGCAAAAATGTGTCCCAGTGAAAATAAAAGATTCATAGAAGAGTGATTTTCAAAAAAGTTGTACTTAACACAAAAGATATTTCGTAATACAAAGGACTATAATGTTTAACAAAGGAATTTATAAAGGACAGGTCATATCAATGACATTTTCCACTTGTAATGTTTGAATTTAAAAAAAATACAGATTATTTCAAAATTGTATTAGATTTTTGACAAAATACTATAAGTATTCTTTATTAAAGAAAAATATAAAAAAATCTTACTTAACTAAAATATTAATCTTAAAGAGACATTAACAAGATCATTTTCATAACAAAAAAAAATTAATAGTAATTAAAAAATTATATTCAAACATAAAAAAATTACTGCTTTAAAATTAAACAAACCAGACGCTTTTTCTGTGATGTAGAGTTTCTGTAAAAAATTGTACAGTATTTAATAGATAGACTAAGTTTCTGCCATTTATTTGTTGTTTATTTATAGTTTAAGTTCAGTCTAATGTAAAAAAAAACTGATTCGTACAATATACATACACCTTTATAAGTATTTCTTTGTGTAACATTACACACTGTCACACAGAAGAACGATATTTTGTAGTTAAAACAAGTTACAGTCCAAAAATTCTTATTAGAATGGTCTATTTCACTTGTATCCTGTAATTAGTTTACATAGTCACATGAATAGATACTCTTTAAATTATTCATATATGTACTTACTTATTAAATCCTCATCATACACAGGAATAAATTTCGCGACCAAACTTCAGTGATGCAGGTCAAGACGAAATTTCGATAAATTAACATAGCCGCGCCGTTATTTATTGAGTTAGTAGTACCATATAATATTGCCAAACTTAAATAAACTAAAAATGCATTCAAAAAAAGTCAAATATCCCTGATTTTGTCGTTACACACAAGGTGTGACACAAAAGCCTATAAAAGTAGACATGTTTAAATTCGATTTTGCTTGGCATAAGTTCAGTTTTAAAATAATTTTTGTCCTTTTTAATAGAATAATATTGGACTTGATACACAGTGAACTAAATTTAATAATATTTTTACGAAATCTGCGTCAGTCAATGTTTTAGTCGAGGGCAATAATGGGAAATCACGAAATTGTATGGAGAAGTAAATAGGACTTTGTTTTTTTTCTGATATCGTCTATAATATAAGTATAATCCAAGTACTGAGGATTTGGATTTCCAGGTACAACTATATATAATGTTAAAAACGAAACAAACTAGTCATCGACAACAGTTTGGTCATATTACTATATTTTCTGGCGAGGACAAAAATTGTGAATATAACAGTACATCTTTTTTGAGAATGACTCAGATATGTTCAAAAAGGCAATTTTTACTTTAACAGTGAAAGTTGTTGTTAACTTTTATTTCATAGAAACATTTAAAAAAAAACAAAAAATGTCAGCTGTATTGAGGTTCCCAATCCTCTTTGAGGTCAAGTTTAGATGTAGGTAAAACAAAAGTATTTGCCTTTGCACATAATGTAGTATCTTTGTTTAAAAGCCGTACAAACAATATTGTCACATTAGCTCAACCATACTTTTGTTCCAGACATTTTGAGTACATAACCCCAAAAATGTTTTTGTCATAGTTGCTTTAACATAATAAAATAATATGTTGTATTTTCAAGGTGGTTGGGGTGTTGACTTTTCGTTTGAATCTGACAATATTGAAGAAGGAGTGCAAAAAGTTGCAAAAGAACTTTTAAAACATGGTGTCACATCATTTTGCCCCACAATGATAACATCTGATAATGAGAAATACTATAAAATATTACCTAAATTAAAGAAAACTGCAGGCGGGAAGAATGGTGCCTCAGTTCTTGGAGTGCATTTAGAAGGTCCTTTTATAAGCATAGCTAAAAAAGGAGCTCATCTTGATGAATATATAAAATCTCCTGAAAAGGTTAGTAATGGCTAAAACACATCTTTATTTTCATACAATAGCTAAACGAAAATGTAACAAGATACTATATCTTTTTTACATAGTAACTTCACAAGATATCTTGTATTTTCATTTACAAAATCTATAAGTAGATATATATATTAACTCCAAGATGAAATTATAAGAGACAGTTACTTGTTTTCATAATACCTTTTTTCATAATAAAAGACTTGCCAACAAGAAATCAAGTCAAACATTTGTACTTAATTTTTATTTACTAATACTTTTCCATGTAGTATTTGACAACCCTGTAATGTTATTTTGTTTCAATTGCACATAATCATTATCCTTACATAGATGTCGGTCAGTAACTATCCTTCATGTTATTGCAATGTTTTATCAACAAGCAATAACATTATCAGTAACCAGTACAGTAACTAAAATCTATATATGTATTATAAACGACATTAAGTATCAGTGACAAAGTTAAATGAACTTTTATCAAAATATAAGTAGAATAAGGGTGTGGCCAAACAAGCATAATTTTATGAGTTGTAAGTTGCATATTTTGAATTGTGTAATTTATACAGAGATGTGTAATATAGTTTATTAAAAGTATTTAAATACCAAACGCAAATGCTTGGTTATTTTTTTTATTTCAAATACATGAATACAAAATAGGTATTTTCAAAATACTTTCATTAATTAAAATACTTATTTCACTGATTTTAACTATAGTTTTGTTCGAAGAGTTCACCTTTCATGTTCCGTTTATGTGGCCTCATAATCATTCCACCAAATGAAAATAGAGCTGGAAGAGTTTCCGGTCTATTGTAGTATTGGCATTATTGACATTGGCATTGGCAAAGAAACAGTTTGACTTGCAATGTTGGCATTATTGCTACAACATTTAGGATTGGTGCATTCTTAAATAAAGTAATTTTGAACTTAAGAATGAAAAATACGAAATATTAATTTATAAAATTAACAAAACCATTTGCATTTTACAAATACTAAATATTTATGTAGATTATTTTAAATTAAATACAAAATGTATTTTGAAAAAAAGTAATTCAAATGCAAAATAAAAATTGGCATTTTGTATTTGCATTTTAAATAGATGTATTTCAAATAAATCACATCTCTGAATTTATGCTGTATTAGGTGTCATATAAAAGTCTGATTTGTGTCACATGACGACGCAAAACGAGTTGTATGCCAACTCACACGCATAATAATGACCGAATTTCGTGCAGTGAGGGTAATTTAATTTGGTACTGAATATGAGAAACTCAATGTTTTTTGTTTGCAATAGTTGATACGGATAAATTGATTAATGTTCACCGACATTTGTCCATGGAATTAATTAGAAAAAACATATACTTAAAGTGAAAATTTTTTAAAATAAAGCATGGCTACAAATCACTGAGAATTGCTTTGAAGAATGGAATAAATGCCTCTGGATTGATGACTGTTTTTTGATATGTGTTAAATGGTTTTACAAGATCTAATTCTTGATAAACATGTATTAACAAGTGATAGTACTTTTTAAATATATGTATTTATTCAAACTAGTATTCATATACCTATTGAGTGTATGAAACTATACACACTTCGTTGTTCCATATTTAGTGGATTTACCGAAATTGTTTTTCTAACATCATCATCATAAAGCTTCTAAAATGCAGCCTTTTTTATGACACAAAAACAAACACTGAATAACAAGTGAATTATTACATATTACATGTCTGGCGGCCTAACAAAATTTCAGTGGAACATAAATTACGCGACCCACGACACAAAAATACGCTCGTTTGACCCCACCCTAAGTATGTATGTATGTATGTATAAAATTATACTTATTTAATTTTATTTTTATTAGAGCAAAATAATTGCAAACTTTTTGTCTGTAAGACGATTGGAGATAAATTTATACAACATAGCGACCCGCCCCGGCTTCACACGGCCAGAATTTTTTTTTTAAATAAAACAGCCCCAGTTACTCGCTGATAATGTAGCTTTAGTTTATCCATTACAAACAAACAAAGTTTACCTCTTTATAATATTAGTAAGTATAAGCATAGATAAAACATACTGTATTGAAACATTGTGAACTTATTATATTAAGTGCTTGTGACAGAATTAATAATAATAATTAATTAAAATTTTATGCTCGGCACTGTATCTTCGTCGCTTTCGCTCTCGCCATCACTGTCCCAAGTAGTCTCCTCTCCTCCTAGGGATATAACTAATTGTCGTATATTCTCGTCTTCGAGGTTGTCTTTTTAGTTTTGTTTCCAGTACCACCTACTTTTTCGTCCGGCACAAGTAGAGAATCGTCCATGCGGCGAAATTGCCTTTTATATAAGCACGTTATAGACATGCAGTTTTTGAATTTATATCCTAATTGGTTGATTAATATTTTCTTAGAAAAATTCTTCCATCCTGAAAGTCCCGATCTCTATTAGCTACTGTCAGATTTTTCTCAGTTAGATATTCTTTATTTACAATATAAAAACTGTTGATGATGTTTCGTATTACGCGAATGTCAGTATTATTCACGTTTTTTTATATTTCTTACGTGTTTCCTCTTATTTATTTATATGCGGGTAGTTCTCACGAAATCCCGAAATTTCATCTTAAGAAATTAATAAAAAGAAATTAATTTAATTTGTAATGTTCTTCGATCACTTGATAGTACCTATGTTCCTAGTATTCGATTAAATACTGGTCCTCAAAATAAATGTGTTTCAAAAATTCATAGGGATTAATGTATGGTAAAATAAAGAATTTATATGAGGAAATGACGAAATATTTAATAATGAATAAAAACCCGCGACATAATCTTACATCAGTATCGAACTTTTGTATAAAATTAATGCTCCCAAAAATCCATTTCACTGAATAAATAATATTCAACTGAATGTAATTACCTTCTTGTTCCACGACATGAGGTAATGATGATCAAAAATGTAACTCTTAAAGAATATTAATTAAACCTTTTGTTAAACGAACCTCTATAACGCTTAAGATGAATCTACTATTTAATATCACAATACAATACAATAGTTAGTGACATACTTAAAACGGCTGTCCGAGAGTCCGAAAAGCCAAAGAAATCTAGAGTGCTAACCTTCCAAAACATTGAGCGTTTTCTAAATGTTGCGCCTGACCACAGTTTTCTGGCCGTAAAAGTAAGTACCTACTTAGTACATATTTATCTGCAAACCTACTGAACTTTAAAAGTTTTCCTGTAAATACATATTTTTTTTACATTGTTCACAGGTTGTGCTAATTTTCGGCGTGAATGGGGCCTGTCGCAGTAATGAGAGAAACTAAAGATAACTATAAACGACATCCAGAAACACTCGGAAAATTTATTATTGATCGTTTTGACTGATACGAAAACAAAAATTGATAGAACGTTCGTGATACGGCAAGAATACGTAAATATCGTCGAAAAATATCAAGCTCTACGGCCCGCTAATACAAAAACCGACAGGTTTTTCATACAATACCATGTCGGAAAATGTACTCGGCAACCTATTGGAATCAACAAAATAGGTGCGATGCTAATAGAGATTGCCACATTCTTGGACCTATCAAATCCCGAACTGTACACAGGACATTGCTTCCGTAGAAGCTCTGCCACCCTTTTAGCAAATTCAGGTGCTGATCTTACAGAACTCAAACGCCACGGAGGATGGAGGTCCAGCACAGTAGCAGAAAGCTATATCGAGGATTTGATCGAAAACAAAGCCAAAAGATGCAGCCGAATAGTTGACAGTATAAATCTCGTGGGGGCCGCTATCTCCGGCGAGGCCTTCAACATCGAAAGAAAACCCTGGTGAAACGACTACATTACAGCTTTCTCAGCAACGGCAACCACAAACTTTGCCAAATACCCAAGTCTTATCTAATACGACCGTTTCAAAACCAAACAAGTATATAACACTGAATTTCGAAAACTGTTCTAATTTCACTATAAATTTCTAATTTTTATATTTAATAAAATAAAATGTATATACTTAAAGAATAAAATTGATAAATATAAATACTGTACAACTATTTATTTTCTCGCAATCAAGGGTAAAAAGGAGAGTACACAACTAGTGAAAAAAAAATTATTCTCGGTCCTTGTATCCCTCGCTCCGCTCAGGATTCTAATCTAGAATCCTTCGCTGCTCTCGGGATCCAACTTAGTCCCTCGAATTAAATTCCCTTTTTTTTCACTTGTTGTGTAATCTACTATTATATATTGTGAATCTATGTAGTGGAAAACTATTCTTTTAGGTTTTTATTATCTTACTATATGTAATATATTAAAATAATATCGGCTATTCAATATTATATTTTCTCAAAGAAGTTGTATTATTTGAATGATCAATGTGTATGTTGCACGTTCTTTGATTTTTCGAAAATATAGGAAAAAAAAAAATAGGTTATTCAATTTGTGAGGGTCCCTGGTTTGGGGCGCCCGGGCACGCCCAAACTGCCCTTATGTAAATCCGCCACTGATCGTACTGCTAAGTATCAAAAACCAATATTAGCGTTAACGCGTGATTAAGGATGCAAACAGGCTGTCAGTGAGGACGTGAGGAAATGGTTATTTATTCTTGAAACACATAAAAATAATTTATCAAGTATTAAAATACTACTTTCGAAAATTTTTTTTATTTTTATTCGATTTATAAAACTTCCAATTTGTTGTTGTTGTTGTTACGTTAAAAATCCGAAAGGGTTTAAATCTGGAGTTTGGAACAGAGTGTGGGAATGAGTTTCGGGACTTCAGCATTTTTTTTTAATTTTACACATATGATTCAGAAATTATAACTGACACAAGTAGCCATAGTAATGGAACTTACGAGGAAAGAATAGTTATCGATAGAAGTTGGTCACTTTTTGTTAAATCTAAAAGGACAGGAATTTTGGGATTTCGTGAGAACTACCCATGCACAGGTTCGTTTAACTTGTTCTACATGTATAGTGAACTATTACACTTATTCATTTAAACTTAGCTTTAGCATTTTTACGATTAAATTTTTTGCTTCACTATGTTTAGCCTTTCGCATGTCTTAGAATTTAAATTGAACTTCACGACGAAAATAAATTAAGCAATACAAAAATAGTCCATAGCAATTAAAACAATGAAATCACGTAAAAATATAAATTATTGAAACGCGTATCGGCAATGGAGAAGCTAACCGTATCAAGCTGGGAGAGGTTTAGGGGTAAGCGAAAATGGCATCATATTCCAGCGAGGTGCAGAGAAAATGTAAAGTTGTACCTACTATATTTATATCTTTATTTTAGGGCATGAAAACCATTAATGAGACTTATGGATCTTTAGATAATGTTATCATAGTTACTATAGCTCCTGAATTACCAGGTGCTACAGAGGCGATAAAAGGTTTAACTGATCTGGGCATCAAAGTAGCATTGGGCCACTCTACAGCTAGCTTAGCACAAGGAGAAGATGCAATCATTAATGGTGCTAATTTAATAACTCACTTATTTAATGCTATGTTACCGGTAAGTTACATAATGATATACAGGGTGTCCCGTAAATAATGGATCAACCTTAAGGGAAAGATAGAACACCTATTTACCTAAAACCTATTTGACTAGTTTTAAAAAACCTTAGGGTTACCGAGAATTTTTTTTTCCTTAATTTTGACCATTTTCTCCGCCAGGCTTCAGTTTTTTTAATGCTGTCGTTCCAAATGATAACATTTTTTTAAATCTGAATTTCGTATCCATTATTTTAAAAACTTGTACCATTATTATGGTTTCTAAAATAGTATAAAACTTTCGTCTAGTCCTTCTCATTAAAGTTATTGCTATTATTTTATTATTATTTATATATTATATTAGTTATTGCTAATATTTTACAACAATCGGATTTAAAAAATGTTATCATTTGGAACGACAGCATTAAAAAAAACTGAAGCCTGGCGGAGAAAATGGTCAAAATAATGAAAAAAAAAATTCTCGGTAACCCTAAGGTTTTTTTAAAACTAGTCAAATAGGTTTTAGGTAATTAGGTGTTCTACCTTTCCCTTAAGGTTGATCTATTATTTACGGGACACCTGTGTATGTATATATCACAATTTATTTGATATTTTTTTACATGATTATTCAAATGTCTCCGTCAGAGACACTGAAGAAAATAAAGTCGATATGCAGTTTCAACCAATACACAATAATATGTAGGTACATGCAAGAAGAAGAGTGACAATACCATGAAGAGACTATAAACGTCAAGTATCTATCAATGCATAACACGTACATGCAAGAAAAATGCAGTATCTGATGTGGTACCATGAACAGTATCAGTCTCGACTCAGAATGAAGTCAACAAATTATCAATATATGTTAACGACTTCGTTATTTATTAACTCAGTGTTACTCATATAGCTTTGTTATTAGTCCATTTTTATACGATGCGATATGACGATAATCACATTACTTTTAGTTCCATCATCGCGACCCTGGTTTAGTGGGATTACTTGCGTCGACAACAAACAAACAAGTGTTCTATGGAATTATATGTGATGGCGTTCACACACACCCAGCAGCTCTACGAATAGCGTGTAGAACTAATCCTGAAGGTGTGGTAACCATTATGACTTTATTAACACATATAACGTCTAACATTTTTAACATTATAATAATATCTAAAAACACGGGAAATTAACACAATTAACTTTTATTTTGACTTGACGTCTATACGTTGGCGTCGGTCCGGCAAAATAATGTTACTTTGATTATAATTTCATATTATAATTATTTTAAATGGAAATAAATAGCGGCCAAGTGCGTGTCGTCCACCAGGCACAGTGAAGGATGCCGTAGTTGGCTGTTTCTCGAGTTACTATTTTTCTTGAATAGTTAAAATATCCATGCATACCTACATATTTCAGATTGAGTTTGAATCGAAATATTCTAGAAAAAAATTTTTTGTGTAAATATGAGTTTTTTCAAAGATAACATTTATTATAAATTAACTTCGAAATAGAAGATTACCTAAGTACAAAACTTCATCCAAAGCTTTCCTACCGTTTCCGAGAAATGAGAATGTACAATGTTATTTTGTAGTCACTTAACAGCTAAACGAAAATATCTTCTAATTTACAAACTAAACAACACACATGTCTTATTCAAACCAATTGTCGTTAAAAGTGTTTTCTAAGTTCTATTAGCTTTTTTTCAGAATTTTCCATTGTATACTTAAAAAGTTAGAGGCGAAGACACATTTTTTACGACTTCGAAGCGCACATCTCACAAATTATTACTTAAATAAAATGATAATTTTAAAACACTGTGAAGATACCCAATACATTTATGTGCATTGGAATTATTATTTCATCCAGTTATTATGTCAATTCTAATTTTATTTTATTTTCGTATTTTCACTATAACTATTATAATAGCAGTTATGGAACTACCTTTCAAATTTCATTTATATAGTGCTAATAGTTTCCGAATAAAATCGCTGGTGACATACGGACAGGCAGACGACAGGACGAAATAAAGGGAAGCTTCCGTTTTTTGCCGTTTGCCGTTTGACTACGAACTCTATTATTGTTTTAAATGGTTATATGCATGATGTTATATTTACAGATTATAGACTTGCAGATGGAAACTGTAGGAATGATGTTATATTTACAAAATATAACTCACACCTTAACTTAAACTAACAGATTTCTAATTTCAAATGTTCCAGGTTTAGTGCTTGTAAGCGATGCTACAGCAGCACAAGGACTTGCAGATGGCAATTATACAATTGGCCCACAAGCGATAACAGTGGAAAGCGGACGTGCGTATGTTCAAGGGACTAAAACCCTGTGCGGAAGTACTGCGACGTTAGATGTTTGTATACGATCTTTCAAAGAAGCAATAGGTGATTTTACTTTATAATATGTTAGATGTATAACCCTCGACTTCGATCATACGAATCTCAAAATAAATGGGTTGGTCAACTATTTTTTGTACTCTGTTAGTTCTGTATTTTTTCATTTATTTATAAATTCGTGCTGAGCAACTTGCTTTTATGAGCAGTAATAACTACAAAAACGAAAAACCTTCAAAGAATTGTAAATTTGGACAACTGAAAATGCTTTATCTCCTGCATAACCACTAAAGAACCACTAACCATTAAAAAAAAATATCGAAATTTTGTTGAAAAATAATATAATATTATGATTTAATACATAAAATATAATATACAAACAAGGTTATTTTGAAAGGGCTATAAATCCGCCAGGGTTTCAACGTGCCAATATTGGCTGCTATATTACAGATTTAATAATTACGGGATACGTTTATTTCGTTGTCCATACATAAAAATATAATAGAAAAAATGTACAACCCTATCATTATGCTAGCGACATAAAAACGACAGCGACATATTAGGGTTGGCTCACCTTTATTTTGGTTTAAACTAAGTTGTTACACTAAAAGTATTGACTTTTGGCGAAGTTGTAGAATGCAAATTTTTCGTTGTCATGGGTACTTTAATACCCTTTCGCATTTACACATCCTTTCGAAATAACCTTGTATAAGATATACATAATTATGTAATTATAGTACAATGATGGGACAGATGTTAGTTTTATGTAAATGTAATATTAATGTATGTAATATAAGTATAATTGTATTTTCCGAGTAATTTTTGTCAAGAATTCACAGATAGCAGTGGGACAATAAATAATAGTTAATGGACCCTAATAGAAATACAAATTGAAAACGTAAAAGAAATAAGTAGAAGTTGATAATCATAGCCTAACACGTCTTTGTAAACTACCTACTTAGACCTATTAAAAGATTACGATAGATCCAGTAATAGACACGACGGTTTAAAGTAGTCGGTTTTCTACAAATGTTGCGAGACTACGTTGGATTTAAACAAATTATGTGCGTGTGTGCTAGAATATAATATTGTCACAATTGTAGGCAGTTTTTTTTCCCTAATTGCCATTACCTACGTACTAATACCAGGCTTATAAGGCTGGTATCAAGCAAAAAGTAACTGAAGTACGTGTAACTGGACCTGATCCTTTAGGATTAGGTTAGATTAATCCAACACAACATCCCACATAATGGAATAGATGAGTAAAAAAATCATCCCCGCTTTACGAGAAAAAAATTTTCGACATTTTATGTTATAACCTTGTAGATGTAATAAATATGTATAACTAAGATAAATTACAGCTTTTTAGGAGCAAGCGTTAGAATTAAATCGCGAACAGACGGATGGACAGACAGACGGACTTGGCGAAACTAAGGGTTCCTTGTTTTATTACGGAACCCTGAAAATGTTGTTACGACTTATCTATAGAATTTCTCACTAATCAACTAATGCAATTATTATAATATACAATGTAATTACGTATTGTATTACGTTATTTGTAAATTATTGTACTGAGTGATGATATCTAAAACATTAATATAAATGTAGCAAATCAAATCTTAAAAAAGTCATTTAAGCACCTAAAATCATAAAATGGTCTCAGAAATGATATTATAACATCATTTTTGTACATTTGAGAAATGGATAAAATTAAAAACACGTGTTTATTAAAGAAAATATCAGAATATAACGCGCACATGTCTGAAAAACAATACTAATATTATTTTTCAGACACGTAAAAACTTAAATTCAAATGTGCCCCCCCCCCCCCTTCTGTGACTCGTTGCTGAATATATGAGGAGCTCGCTATCGGATACGAGCAACTCTTAGATACGTTATTCATTCCAATGTTTCATTTCGATTAGAGAGATTCAAATGTATTTTATTTTCCCTATTTTATACACCAGGATAGTTAAAAAAATCTTAGTGGCTCACAGAATGGAAAACATTAACAATCTGGCCAGGGCAAAAATAATTTGGGAATCAATGACCTAGACGTATGCTATACTGAAAGGAAGACTGATACTGTAATCAGCCAAGACAAACACTACCTTAATATTACATTACAGGTTGTTCACTGGAGTACGTTTTAGAGACGGCATCATTACATCCAGCTAAAGCCTTAAGTATTGACGACAAAAAGGGAAAATTGAATTTTGGATATGATGCAGATTTTGTTATATTGGACCCTGAAAAATTAGAAGTATTGTCCACATGGATAGCAGGTGAATGTGTTTATAAGTGTAAATAATGACAAATAATATATGTACTTCATAAAAGGGAAAATGCGCCCCCCCCCCTACCATAATGTCTAAAATTGGGTAAAAATAAGAACTATTAGTTATATTAAAATATGTACTATCCTAGTTGACAGACGGCGCTTCGTGCTGCGACTCTTCGTAATAGTAAATTTTACGTTTACGTTAGGAATTAGTTGTCCGTGCTCGCCCTACCGTGCACAGAAGGTTTACCGACAGCGTCATGACGTCACGCGTCGATGGTCAGTAGGGTTGACAAAAAAAATAGGTTACAAAAATAATTCTTCCAATTATTATTCTACATACTTAACATAAAACTTTAGCCATTTTGACAATAATATACGAAAGCAAATAACTAAGAACACAGTAAAACTTAGCAAAAAAATAACACTGAATTAATTCGGAGCGTTGCTAGTAGTACTTGGCGGTACCGACCAGACTAGCGCAGAACGCGGTTATTGGCAAACCTTCTGCGCGCGGATACTATAACATATATTCACACATAAGGAGAAAAACATATAATTTTAAGTAATGAATAATATAAGTACATATGTAAGTACTATAAATAATATAAATGAATGCATAATTAATGAATGCCTTGAAGAAATTATTTTTATTATGTGCTATTATTACATATTTCATATTGTGATATCTATTTTGAATGTGATAAAAATTTAAAAACATATATGTGTTACAATTATATTCAAATAAATTTTTTTATTACGAATAATTCTTTTAATATAATATTCATGAAAAAATAATTTGTATAAATAAAAACTCCCTTTAGTGGCATGGAAAATCTTTATTGAAGTAAATATATTTATAAAGTCAGTACAATTTAAGTTCAATAGTTTCCAAAAATATTAAAGTGCAGGTTGCTGATCACCTGGCAATGTTAAATATGATTATTTCTTAATTAAAATACAAGCTAATATTGAGAAAACTGTAATACGTGAATAATAACATGTATATCCTAAATAAAATCATGACAAAAATATATTTTAGGCAGGCTCTGAATTACACTGCTCGGTGCTGTTATCCTGGCCACAGTTCACAATAATAAACTTATTAATAAAAAAAAACTGCTAAAATCACGTGGAAATTTGCACTCTTCTAAATAATAGGAGTGCATAACTAATGTCCGTCTAATATTCTCAAGTAAAATCAGCGGTGTAATGAATTTGGTCAAAATAAGATGTACAACTAGTTGAAACAAATAAACTCTACCTCTGTCCACAAGTGAATACAAACTATTCTTCGGTTACAATGGCTAACACATCTATAATATTCAATATGCTCAATTCCTCCACAGCTCCCGAATCGTGGACAGACATAACCAGTTGGGCATCTTAATATATTATAATAAAATTAAACATCAAGATACAAACCACGCAATGTATATTAATGTATACAATATTACTAAGTATGTATAATAATGTAAATACATTTTTCATGAAAAACAAATTAATATCATGGAATATTCAAAGAGCCAAAATATTTGAGTTTGAAGGCCAACACTCATTTACCAACCCGGCGCGCAACCAGCATCACCTCGCCTTGCATCGTGTAGATTTATTGCAATATGAACTTTTTACACTTTTTATTTATTGTAGTACTCCGTAGCGGCACTGAAATGTCTTACTCTTAAGCTGTCCGTATGCAGACGGCGAGTGGATCACTTGGTGACATCGCTCGCGAATGGTCCGCATGAAGTTTAGTAAAAAAAATCTCTACGATTCATTGACCGCGCGGCGTCCACTACGCCCTTTGACATTGAACACTATTTTTTTTTTTATATCACGAAGATGGCAAACAAGCATACGGGCCGCCTGACTGAAAAGCGATTACCGTAGCCTATGGACCTTGTTAACTATTTTTAGCGCCCTTATCAAAGAACCCCATACTGTAATGAATGCCGCGCGTTTAGCGAGTGGATGCCGCATAGTCAATAAATTGACGAGAATTTGTAACTAACTTCAAGGTAGATTTACATTGAGTCAGTTACTGACTAAATTTAAGACTGGTCAGTGCTGACTTAAATATTCCTACTATATATTTTGAAGTCAGTCTGATCCACCTTAGGGCTGACCTTATCTAAACGCAGAAGTTAGTTGTTGATCAGTCGCTGGCACTGCCTTTTGTAACCCTGCGTCGTATCAAAAATTTTAACTTGCGAAAATGACTCGAAAAATTAAAATTCACTAACAATATTTTACTGTACTTTTACGTACCATAAAACAATTGCGAGCTATAAAAAAAGTTAACAACAAAATAATTGTTTGTACATGGTTTGTACTACATATTAAATTACGACTCTGTACTCAATTTCTATCCAATATAATTTCTGCGGCCATCTTAACAATGACATTTACCCGTGGATAATGATTTAATTTAAAAAAAAATTGTTTAAAACATGAATGTTATTGTTCACAATTTAAGATTGTATATGATTAAAGCCATAAATAATAAATTGATAGGGAAAACTAATAATTTTAAATATAACAAGTAGTTTGATTTACTAATTGTTACTCATTTCAATATTTCCCAAAATCAAACGACAACGAGAACTTGAGACTGGTATTCGTATTTTCTGCCTTTTCCCCAGTGACTAATAACGTACATACGCACATCACGACGACTTACTGATGCATGTAACTGGCTTAATAAATCTGCCTTCACGCGAACCATTCCGCATACGCTGCTTGCAAGTGAAGCGTTCCAGTGCCGATTGGGAGTTGATAGTGAGCGTACATTAATGAGAAATGGATAAAATATAACAAACCTCAACCACTCAAGGCGAAGTGGTGCTGATCGTATGGCGGGTGGGGTAACGGGCGTTGACTTTAACTCTACTTTGATACCATTAATTTCTAAGATCTAGGCACAATGCAGCAGAGACTCCTGTATGGATTACATAACAATTTTCGTTGACAGTGGGGCAATATAGTACAATACACAGCCAACACCACCACACAAGGTATAACGAGAACATTATCTAAACTTTCGCTCATCAGTCGAATGGATAACTAATAAAGATATCAAACATCACATAAATACAATTTGTTCACTAAAAAACCTTGTGTAAAAACATGAGAAGAGCAGTATAGTATAATGTACCTAATTTAGCGCCAGTGATGCCCTCGTGTGTTGATGTTGCCGTTGCCCCTTGCAGCTTGCCGGGCAAGCCGCCGTGAAGGCAAATAACTACATCTAATAATAAAACTTCAACGTTTACAATGCTTCAAACTTTTATACGGAGGGTATTGTCTGTTAGATATAATTTTGTTGTCATTGAGTCCACAGTTATCCAAAATACACGCCGTGGACACCTAAGAATACTTTAACAGAATTAAATTAATTATTGAGCAATATATTCTTACAAGAATACAGTAGAGATTTTGCTCGGCTGCACCAACTCTACGGAAAATTCATATTAATCCTAGTATCAAATACGCACACTCCACCAATGTCATTTTCATGTCATGAGAATGAAAACATCAAGATAAGGAATAAACAAAATCTTTGGATCAGAATTAATGCACTGGAACATGCACCTTTCATTAGATAAAATAATTACTAACAATCAGATGAATTTCACATGTTATTCAACACAAAAAATGACAAGAAAATATCAAATGTGAAACTTAAGATTACTTAAGTCTAATTTAAAATCAAAAGGAAATAAAAATAGCCATATCACCATACATATAAAACTGGCAAAAAACAGAAGTTGCAGATGTTTTGTAGATAAACTAAATTGATTAAGGATGATATGTTTTGTTTACTGAATAATTTGTGAAATAAGAAACATAAATGGCCGCTGTGTGAACAAAAAAAATTATACTTATAGTATAGAATCAATAAAAAATAAGATCACTATAATACGAAAATACCAAGAATTGTATATTATTAAAATATTTGTACTTTTACTGACTAAAGGAAAAAACATTGGCAACTGCTAATAATCCTACTTTAAAAAAAATAACTTGTATAATGTAGATTGAAAACTGTCATCTCAAATTCGTTCACTCTAAGATGTGGAATGCAATTAGAATTCTTTAACAATATTAAAAGGTATAATAATATATTAAATTTTTATAATCAGCTCAACAATGTATATAATCTATAATAATTTAAAAGCCTAGATCCAAACTGTGATATTTATTGCACAAGCACACATGTGGCTTAAAATTCCAATGGGAATAGAGCTCACAACCTTATTTTATTATTATTAGTGTTGTTTTTCAGAATATTGGTGACTGAACCGGCAAGGTGGAGGACAGATTTTGTCGGAATCCAATTTTTATTCTTTTTTGAGCTTAAATCTTTTTGTAACGTGTTTTAAATTGTTAGACCACTGACGTCCTCAAAGTTACTCCAACTTGGCCCGCAATGAGATGTAACCGATTCGTAGTGCCACCAGTACCGGAACCAACGAGCTGTCCTTGATGCCACAACATAGGCAATACGCCCACCTCCAATAGGGAGGGTAACATTAGAGCTCACCTTGTGCGCTGCGAACCCTACGACTATCACGTTACTTGGCATAAAATTTGCGAACCTCCTTATCACTTGAGCACCGATAAAATATAACCATTCGACGCTACATATCACACGACCGACAATAATGCTAAGGCGATTCGCGGTACTGTATGCCATATAAAGTGATACTACATCTACAGAAGTAATTTATTGCTGGATACATAAGGGAATATAGATTCAAGAGAAATATATTTACCAAAAATTGCTTTAAGTGTATATAGGTAACTTTTAAGATTCCCGAGAAAGGCTACTGTAATGTACTCTAATGATACAATTATTATCGAGTAATGTCAATGGACAATAGATACCATTTGACCTGCCATTATCCCATGACAAAGTACTTACTTGCTACAGCAAGAATATACAGCCAAACGAACGCGACAAAATCACATCGCGACGCCCCAACCACTAATAAACATCTCTAACAACATCACCATAGGCAAACTTGTGATACTGCTGTGTATATCAAATTTAAAAATACTATTTACTAAAATATCTACAATGACATCTACACAAGATATAATGGCAAGAGCAAAGGAAACATTGTCGAGGAATAATATTGCTAAATGAAAAAACATTAAAAAATTATATATGATAATACTTTTTTCAAGATTAGATATGAATAAATACATATGTACCCAGTGGAAATTTTAAAACGGTCGGAGATCATTCAAACCTATATTCTATATTAGTCCGAGACAATAAAAGGACATCAAATATGGAGACACAGAAAATAGACCATTCCTATACTAATTTGATACTAATACCGATGTACGAACGATAACTGATATATCTCATCAATATAGAATATTTTGGAACGGTCGGACGTCCGTGTAGGCTGAGTCTCTCCGCCTTTCCACATGGGGATAAAAAATTACAAATCGCTTTCAACTTTAAATTTATTCATATTGGAATTCACACAAAATAGTAGGTAAAATTTGTAAAATCATCCAAAACTTATCACACCACTTTTTTTTAATTTTATGCAATCCTAAAGCAATATTAATAGCGTCAAACGCTCCCTTTGGGGCATTAATATAATATATTTCGGCTTTCCCTACGTGAACTTCACTAACACACAATAATTTTGATCAATGACAACAAATAAAAAATTGAACTTTATAATAATAATAATAAAACCCTGAATATTAATAAAACAAAAATTGGCAACAATTAGTAACTAATAATTATTACAAATATCATACATTAAAATAGTTTCGATTAGTCCAGTCAATGGATACAAGAAAATCTTGTTTATAACATGTACATACTACCCTAACAGCATGAAAATTTTAACTTCACTACAAATGACAAAGCTGTTATGTCCATACAAAAACGTCTTCCTGAATATACCCGTATTTTTAATATACAGACAAATTAAATATTACAATTTTCAATTAAACAATCATTGTAGCATTACGTTGTGTGCTTTCTTGTTTGAATAAAAATATACTGAAGTACAATAGTAGAAGACGAATTATTATCTACGATATATTAGGATCTTAGTATCCACTGGCTGGACTACGACGCACATGCGTGAATAATGTAAGAAAAATAATTTGGCAGTAAAAATTCGTAAAACTAACTAAAGGCCTAAAGACTGGCCAAAATACTATATTTATGTGTAGGCCCCCCAACATATTATTAAATAAAACAATAAAACGACAAAATCAGAGTATTAATCACACATACTCATTAGTGAGGGTATGTAGACTCATTATTTTAAACCTAGTTAAAATAAGAAAAAAAAATAAAATTCCCTAATGCTATTGGGACAAAAAATCCTGAAACAAATAACTTAAAAACAATATGAAAAATTAACCCAAAAGTTACTCACTAATCAATAGAAGATTCAGACTCAAAAGTCAATGCTTTATCACTGACATTTCTAAGACGTTTCTATCTCATTCGCCCCATATCGTAAATTCGCGAATCATTCGCGCGTCTTGCTATTCTGAGTCGTGCAAGTCTAATTTTGTTGGTTCATATGTCTCTCTATTATTGCTTATATCACATTCAATGTTGCTAATGTATCGATTTATTGTAGAAATGTTCACAACAAAAAATAATATTTCTAATTAAGTACAAACATCCCATACCTTACAATTTCTTGCTTAGTTAATGTTTAGGTATAACTGATAACTATAATTGATAGTTTGTTTAGGTATTAACTGATGACTATAATATTGTTAGTTCGATATGGCCGTGCAGATCTATATGCCACAATTTTTTTCGTATAAGCCTTCATATTTATTTTTCATACATATAGCTCAAAATTTGATAACAGATTTTCACTGTATTTATTTAATTTTTTAAAAAGTAATTTATACTGTTTCAATTATATACCTCCCTTATTTGAAAGGTAATTACCGCGAATTATTTACTTATAGTTTTCGTTAGAGAGCTAATAAATAGATATAACATGAAAATATCACAAACGTAGGTAGGTAGCTTGATGAATTTATATTTTTGAAAAATATTAATTAGACTGTTGTTATTTTGCAAGAAAAAATTTAATTAAAAAACAAAATAATGGTCATGTACAAAAAGATCATAAGTCACTTCTAAAATGTGGCGGTACGCGATTTAATTGTTCAGATATTAGTTATTTGAGAAAATGTTTTATACTGATACAAGGCCTACACATTTTAGTTGGAAGACGATTAACATTTGCCATTTTACTTTTTTGAATGTTGTATCTGACCATTACTTATGCTTAGCCCAAGAAGTCATAGCCATAATACATTTTTACAAAAACATTAAATGAATGAATAAATAGCAAAATTGCTGTGTGAAAATCTGTTAACATTATGACAGATTTTTAGATTTAAACTGCAATCATTATGTTTTCCTCCAATGCCTAATATCTAAAAAACTAAAAATCTCTATTTTGAACAATAAATGTGGATAAAAAATATATATATATTTTGGCGAACAGTATACGAATGGAATATTTTGTAGAATTATAATAAATATGTTTACAATGGCAATTTTATGTATACACATTAGAAAGTACTTCTCGACTTTGGAATCTAATCGGTGGGTATTATGTGTAATAAATTATTACAATACAATTGTAGCAATCAATATATTTAAAATAAAATGTCAATTGTAAGAATCGCACTAGGATCAAATAACTTAAGACCGTAAACCTATCGCACACTACTATTAGGATAAAGTACTTAAAGCAGAGTGTCCCCATTTGTGAGAAAAAAAACCTAGTTTTTCTTCATAATTAGTGTCATTTTCCTCATTATTCTTCATATCATTATATTTTTTAAAATATTTAACATAAGTTATAATATAAAGAAACAGTGTCAGTTTAGAAAAAATGTTTTCTTTCTTATAATTATGATAAAAAGTTAATTTAATTAGGCTTCACGAAAAGTGATAAAAACTACTTCAAATGTTACAATTATTACATTACTATTTTTTGTCATTTACAATCACTGAAATGCCATGGAAATACCCGACTTTTCTAAACCACTCTTCAAGGAAGTTTTGAGTGAGTTTTTCCTTACCACTCCTTCTTTCCTGATTTTTTTGTAGCTTTCCAGTAGAGACACTCTGTTAATATTTATTTATTATGAACATGACTGATGATCGCAGTTTTTACAATACGACACTACTAATAATGAAGTACTTTCCAAAAAAAAAAATTAGTACACAAAAATGCCACATAAACCTTATTGGTACTTCATTTTTATCTATTCACAAGTCATATTGTACAAAAATTATTGCGAAGTTAATTTATTAACGGATCTTTAAAAATTTAGCGTTGTGCTGGTCCATTGCAAATATTGAATGAACCACTTCATATTATATTATAGATAATGTTATATAGCCTACCCACGAAAAAATTTCAATATGTAATAGGCTCTCCAAACAAGAGTACATGAAAAACATTTTGTATAGACACAAGAATTATGTAAAATGGTAAATATATTTTAACGGACAATATAATAATATTGTATACGAGATTAACCTAAACTAGATGGCACGTTATTTTAGTGTCGCCTCCTTTGGTCATATCTAAATTTCAAATGTTGTTAACAATTTAATTCAATTGTGCGTTTATAATAAATAAATAAATAGTACATGAAGTTATTCAAGCAGGTGACTTATCACAAATGCATACCACTTAATACCACCAAATAATATACATTGCAAGAGGTCAATAACATTTTAGCAACGAAACTTTTAAATAGTGAGGCGACACTCCCACGCAGTCCCCTAATTGACATGTATTTAACTTCACTCGAACTAGGAACCATACCAGCTGCTAATTTAGAAACAAAAATATATGTATAATAAAAATATACGAAATTGAATAATATTACACTAAACTTTGGATTTTTCATTACTATAACTAAATGCAACCATATAAAGATAGATAGACAAACCGAAAAATAAGAAATATTTAGTACTTTGGAACTAATAATGACTTACAAGATCTATCCACAAGCAGTGTCATATTTTACGCTAAAATGCCATAAAAAAAATCACTGAAAAAGTATAACTGGTTTAGTTCACTGCATATGGACAGAGATTAACAGACTAAACAAACATGAAATTTAACATAAAACAACAAAATAATCAAATACTGGTTTAGCAAAAATGGTAAGCTTTGTAAAAACAGCAATTAAATATAAAATATAAGGAATAAATGTGAGATCTTGTAGTATGCAGACTTACATCCATCGAGTTACTCCTCAGACAATGTAAAGGGTGTTGAGGACTAGAACATGATGATTATTTTTAGCAAGGGTCACTATATAACCTTCAGATGTTATTTTCAATCCACAGCAGCGGGACACCTACAAGCCAATAAAATAAAGAAATGTAAATTATTATGAAATGTGAATATTTTAAACATGGAGCTAGAAATTACATTTTCATTTATCATATTTTTCAGATAACTAGAGGTTGCCCGATGGTCGAAATTCAACCGTAAATATATTACCTTGTAATATAAATTCTTTGGCGACAATCTCTACTCTGTGCAACTGTTTGATCGAAGGAGGTTACATATATATGATCACATACTATTATGAGTTTGACATTGACAGTATGAATGTAAGACTATGCCAATCTCACACACACAGAGATGCAAGTTCACTAAAGCGACGAATGAAACACGACGTCGTTTTGGGAATGTTACAGTCACTTTCCCAAAGCGACAGTCACATACGGTCGCTTTCGTCGTCATTCAGGTATATCAAATTAAACATTTAATTTTGGCTTATTTACATAACACAACGTTTACAGAATATCATTAATTCAATATTATAATATGGTTTACTTATAATTATAACCAATATTATGTATTTTCAATATGTATTTCACTGATATAAACGTAAGATAGTAATGCGATACCTTATAAATTACCGAACAAAGAAAGACCGCGCGCGAATTTGAAGAAATGTATTTGCTGAAATTATTTTTCTCGGGTACTCTGTGTTTAAAATTAGTTACCACTTTACCATATGATTAAAACTACCCTTTAGTCGGAGTAAATTAAGCATCTTACAAACTATAAGACCACGTTTTTGTCACTCACATTATAACACCTATTCCGATTATTTACACAACACAAACATTTTTTCTCGTGTAAATAAAGATGCGCTTTTGTAATAACTAGTGAAAAAGAAATTATAATTCAAAGACCACCGAAATCTCTGAACACTGAGTTGCATTACTATTAACTCGCTTATATGGATTAACGCGTATAGAAAAAATGTATAAATTTCGAATTAAACTATGTGTGGCAATATGTTAGGATAAATTTAGTACACGTATTCGAATTGTCTATTCTAAGCATTTCTGTAACCGAGCAATTTTTTTCCCTTAAACGGCAACACTATATAGATGGCATCCTCCTACTGATGTTTCAAGATTTTGTTATTCATACTAATTATTACACTACACTACTAATTACTATTATTACTGTGTGAGGAGAATGATGAGATTTGAAGAAGCGAAAGAAGTATGTAAGAACCGCGACGCATGGCGCTCCGTGTTACTACCCTGTTAGAGATACAGCGTGAGGATATGTATGTATGTATGTACTACTAATTATTACTCTCGGAGTGCAGGTTTTCGGATGTGTGCCGCTGGCAATTACACTGTTACACTGTTGCCCTCCAATTACACTGTTGAAGGCAACCGTGAGGTTTTGTTCAGTAAGTCTGACATAACCGCTTCATCGCCCCCGAGATGGGGTGGTAAGCATGATGCGTTCCCCACGTAAAAAAAAAGACTACTTGCTAAGCTGACCAAGCTGATAGCCCTGTAGCACACGCAGTCTAAATGAGAACCTTTCCCTTTAAAGAGAGGTACTATGACTGCAGTGAGCCAGTCCTCTAGAACCTCCCCCATCTGCAAACAAAGGTTGCAGAATGCACAGAAGGTATCCCGGAGCCTAGGACCACCATACTTGATCATCTCAGCAGTCACTTCATCAATTCCCGCAGCCTTTACACATTTCAGACTTCTTATCACTTTCTCAATCTCTTTCATATTAATGGCATCCTCCAGTCCTTGACCCGAGTGTGACAATTCATTAGAATCGCTCTCAGTATTAGAGATGGAGTCCCCACTCTCATTCAGTTCTCCATAGTATTCACTCCATCGCTGCAGAACATATTTTTTATTTGTTAGCAAGTTGTTTTCTTTCGAGCGTACTTTATTCATTCTGCAAGGTGCCGAACCACTTCGGTACTTACGTAATTCTCTCCAAAATAATTTGGAATTTTCCTCGAAGTTGCCCGACATCCTGTTTTCATCTAACACCCTACACCTTTCACACTTCTCTATCACTAGTGAATTCGTTTCTGCTTTCTGCAGTTTATATCTGTCGTTCATCAAATTCTTCATACCACAGTCATTTTTAGTAGCAAGGTAGTCTCGCCATGCTTACTTCTTCTTATACACAGACTCTTTCACCTCATCATCCCACCAAAATCACACTTTATACCGTTCCCAATCTTATTCGTACCACACACTTCTTTCGCCGCCTCGATCATACTCATGCATATGTGACGTCATCATAAATCCAATATAGCGGACGTTCCGTTATGAGAAGTGACTTTTACTACTAGGACTTTGGTGGTTTGATCTATCCGTCATCGTCTGTAATTAAAATATGCGAGCGTAGTGAGTGAGATGATAGGGAAACAATATTTATATCAAGACAACAGACAAAAGTTAAAAATTTCCGTTGAGAATTCTTTACAGCAAAAACCTTAAACACATTTATAGGGGAGCAACTGTTTCCAGATTTTGTTTACCACCAATGAAATTCTATGGAAACTAATCATATTATCGATTTGAGAAAGTGTGCAATGAAAAAATACATGGACACAAGACTATCTTATATAATTACATCTAAAATTAAACAAAAAGCTCTAAGAAGAGTAAATTCGAAATTAATTCACTTCAAAAATCAGTGAATATTTTATTTTCAAGATTGAAAAATGTGTCACCATATCACCATGTATTGAACATTATGTGTCAATATGTAATCATTTAAAAGATGTCATCGTTCTTTTTTCAACCGACGAAAAAATTATTGGCGGTCTCAAGTCAGCGTGTATATTTTTTTATATACTACCACGCGTAACTTTTTACAGAGTAGTCTGATTTTGATATATCGGATAGAGTATATCGCAAAATTTTAAAAATTTGAAAAAATTAAAAAAAAACGATTGAATCAACTTCAAAAAGTAAATACTAAAAAGTACAAAATAACTACTCTTTACTAATCACAACTCAAAACAAAAAAAAAAATTTATACATACGAAACAAATACCTATATAAGCAGTTACTGAAATCGGTGCTAAGCCTACCAAACTAATACACTTTCTATTGTGACACATTAATCTTGCACCGACTTCAGTAACCGTCGAATTTAATAATTATTATTAATGGTAGGTAGTTATATCGTAAGTATAAAGTATTTTTTTTGTACTTGAGTTGTGATAAGTAAAGGATAGTTATTTTGTACTTTTGGGTGTTTTTTTTTTGAAGTCGGTTTAATTTTATTCTTATATTTTTTTTATTTTCCCCATTTGAGACCTTGGTTTAAAATCTACATGAATATTTAGCCAACTTATTTCCAAATTATGGAACAGAATGATGTACAAAAGTATCATCAATATAAATAAAGTTTATAATCAGTAATGATTATTTGGCGTATCTTCAAAGTTAATACTAGTGAAATTTAAATGGTACCTCGGAATATTATACCCTTTCAAACAATGATGTTACATTTAAAAGAGGTAGATGAGTTATTGCGCTCGAAAACTGGCACCCCAAAACTTTGCTAATTAGCCAACCTGGAACTCATTTGTGTAACAACGTGACAGTGTCAACCCGTATGTGCGCTCCTAATATTAATATTAAAATGCCGTCTTGTATTATTAGATACTGCAGAAACTATACTCGCAAGACTTCCAAAGGTTCTCGAATTACGAATCATGCGTAAGTATACTTATTTCATTCATTCGTGTCACCATTTTTTCCAAAATCTAAAATATCAGTAGAATATTAAATCATAAAAAAATAAAATGCGATAGATAATACCCCAGTTACCAAGTGCGATAGAGAGCAATATACTATGTTTGGTCAACGAATATAAAAAGTTATGTTACAGAACCGTCAATGTCATGCAGTGCCTATTAAACATTTGATTACGTTTATTTAGTTGGTATGTAAGTTATAATATACGTATTTTTCAAAACGAATCAGAAGCTTTAGCAGTGAGTCTAATATCCCAATAATCCCACAAAATAAAAAAAAATTTACATAAAAATACCTCGTTTTATTTTTATCATTTTCAAATTTATAACAAAATTGTTTTACGAATGTATGTACTTAAATAATTCTGTTTCCAAATGTACATGACTCAAGAAAAATTAATTTTAAAAATCAAACAAATCCTTTTTTACTGTCATACCATAAGGCATCAATCATATTTTTCCAAAATGTCTGTTCTGTTGCATTAATTTCTACTATTCTATGAATTAAGTCACAGATTCGCTTAAAATGCAGTAAGAAAGTGAAATTGACCAATCACAATGGTTTTAGAGAGCCGCGCGATTTGTTAGTTTGAAATGCAATTGAAGTGTTACATTGTATAGCGACGCAGTGCAATGTATATTTGTCTCACTTTGCTTATGGTAATTGTCATGCTATCTTATTTACACTTCATCATTTTATTAGTGTGTATAAACAAAACGTGTGGTTTATGTGTGTGCGTAACCGGGACAATATTTTACAAGCATTAGTACTAACGTAACCTATCTACCTCTTTTTCAAATATAACATCATTGCTTTCAAACAAAAAAAAAGTTTTTAATCTATTCACAATAGACAAGGTTTAATCGGTTCACAAATGACAAGGTTATCGGTGGACATAAACATAACATAGAAATAAACATGTAGACGAACATAGAATTTCCTCCTTTTTTTGAAGTCGGTAAAAAAATTCATTTACAGACGAACATAGAATCTCCTCTAAAGCTTTTCAGTTGTTTTTTGTGAATTTAATTTATTGTTAAAAATTTTTTTATCAGTAAAAGCACCTACCAACCAAACGATTTAGATTTAAATTTGTATTTCTATTCCAAATTTTTGATTTTTTGTGTTCCTATTTTGAAATAAATAATTTTGTTTTAGTTTAATACATACGTATTACAATATTTCTATTTTTAAAATAAACTTATGAAAAAAATTTTTGTACCTACAACTTATCGATATATACAATATTTACAAGTACATCACTATTTCGTCTAGTACGTAACGCTGCCCATGTCGCCCGCTTACGACTGTTCCTTCTAACATTAACTTAAAGGATAGTTATTTTGTACTTTTTTGTGTTTTTTTTTTGAAGCTGGTTTGATTTTTTTTTTAATTTGTATATTTCTTCTCCCTTTTGACTTATCTTGGCTTAAATAAATATCTAGAGTAGGTTTGCGACTAAATTATATTCTAATTCTGGAATGGAATACAATACTGGAATTATATATGTACAAGAGACTCATCTAAATAAATAAAGCTTATAAGCAGTTGGGATTATTTGGTGTATCTTCGAAGTCCAAACTCCAATATCACTGAAATTTAAATGGCATCAACTTTGGAACTATACTGAACTCAACAGAAAAAATTTTATTGAAATTGTTCATAAACAAATAAGTTATGCCTGAAGATACATAAAAAAAAACATATATATACAAACGAATTGAGAACTTCCTTCTTTTTTTGAAATCAGTTATAAAGTAATAAGTAGATGCGATTAAAAACTAAAAATATAACTGTAGTTTATTTAAATTCAAACAATGCCAGCCTATTCTAAACATTTATAATACAAAGTTTTTTGTCTACAAATTAGACAACATAATGCACAACAAGGTGTAAAATCCGTTTAACATCAACAATAAAGATTTTTGGTCCAAGCTTTTGACCAAAATTAAATGTAGATGCATTTTTGCACCTGCTATATTCATTGCAATTAGTTTAAACCGATTACCTCAACCAATTATTTTTTTCGTTTCTAGACCAGGAAACTTCTACCAAAACTATTTTTCAAACTATTTTAAAAATAAGACAATACCTTAACATACGGGCACTCGAACTCGGTGACGAGGACTCCATCACGTGTAAACACAGCAACATGAAACTTGTTACCGTGCGAGTCTCCTATAAGTACATCACCCGCGTCAGAGACATCAATACCATTTGGGAAATTGGTTACGTTCTCACATCCAATGCGACGTAGAAAACGACCCTCATCATCGAAAACTACCACGCAGTGTCCTTTGAAATCACACACATAGAACTCCTTGCCTATAATAGAAAACAAAACTTTAAAACCTGTATCACTTTATATGTGAGTTAAAAACATCAAACTTAAGCTATTTACGTACCACTAATAGCAATATCTGATGGTTCTCTCATGCACTCACTGCAGTCGAACCAGCTCATTAGGTCGCCTTCTTCAGATAAAATGAAAACAGTTGGGGTTACACTGTCTACGGCAACTATGAGGCCTTCTGCGGTAACTGCCAAACCGGCAACAATATCAATGAACCGCACCTACAACAAAATTTTCTCTTTATACCCCAATGTTAATTAAACAAGAAATACAAAATAAAAACTATTAACTTACAGCAATTTTCTTCAAGAAATGACCATTTTTAGTAAAAATTTGCATGCGAGACCTTTCGTTTCCGCGATCACAAACTACAAATTTTCCCGTAGCGCGAACAACTGCCACTTTACGCGGGTACCAGAGCTGGCCTTCTTCTTTACCAGCCACACCAAAATTGAATTTGTGATTGCCAGATTTATCAAATACCTATAAATTACCCATTTGATTAACCAGCGAACGGTGAAAGTAGAAACGAAAAACGAAAATCAAATTGTATGAAAACAGTGTGTTATTAGTGTTACGTGTACGTAACACTCCAATAACACTGCTTTTTTATTATATATGTACACGAAACTGTGAAATATATACAAATAACACTAATATTATCCAACACAGCACAGCAATTAAAAATTTTGTTTACTTGTCAAGTGTTTTGTTTTTCATCTGTAGTGTTACTAAAAGGTTGCCTTTTAGTCCAGTCAATGAACGTTTTCCCGTGTAATTTTGCCAAACAGCACCGATTTGGACAAAAATTTGGATTTAGGTTCTCTTTACCCTCTACTTCAAAGTTGACCCTGTGCTGGGAGTTGCTTTTACCCTTGGGGTGGATGCCACTTCTTCTCGGCGGTGAAAAATGACCCATTAAAAATAAGTCCGGGTATGGAGACTCGGCTAATTCTAAGCAACTTTTCTATAAAGTTTTTACTGAAAGTCAATACTTTTCGACTTATTCAAAACCACGTTTTCAGACGGGTTTTCGCGAATAACTGAAAAAGTATTTTATCGAAAAAATTGTTTTTAGCGAAAATGTAGCTTATAAAAACAAAAAGAATGCTGGGTCTATGGTATCTGTAGACCCAATACAAACGGAGTGATAGCTTGTTGTATGTTTGTTCTTATTCATCAAACGCCAAAATTGAGTTTCAACGTGAAATAACCAAAACCAATGCATTTTTCGGGGAAATCTCATAGAACCTTTTTCATAGTGCTTAAAAAAACCTTTATTTTTGTTCTTTATAAAAGTCCCTAGCATCAAAACTACGCGAGTTATTACAAAAATAAAGTTAGTCCTCATTTTTTCAGCAACAAAATAATGTGAAACTCACCCCTTTACAATTCACTTTACTATTGTACTTGTAATATGTTCTAGAAGTTTGATCGGTTTAAAGTGCTTAGTTTTGAAACAATTTGAGCTTGAAGTGAAAAGAGCATTTCTGTAATTTAGAAAAAAATTGCCTTTTCTTCAAAATAACTCAAAAACTATTAATGATACGCAAAATTTTGTAAAATACAAAATTGTAGGTTTTGCTTTTTTGAAAATTTTATTTTTTATTTTTTTTTGTAGGATAAAACTTAAGTAAGAGATGGCCGTTTAAATTTTGCATATGTTCGTAAATACTAACTTGGTCAAGCCATTTTAACCTAAAACCCTTACAAAAATAAGTGCTAAAAATGTTTTATTTATATGAGCTTATAGCTCTTGAAAATACCTACAAAATGGTTTTTTGAAGGACTTGATAATTTAAAAACCAAGCGAGTTATGGGTAAAAAACGAATCACATATTTTTGCAGATTTCAGAACACGTGTATGGGAGCATTGAAATAATCAAAAATCATATATCTATACACATATGTATATGTGATTTTTGATAATTTATGTTTCTTGTAATAAAAAAAATTGTAATAAAAATAAAAAAATTAAAATCCATATAAAAATAAATAACATTTTCCAACAATATTTTTAATGAGTGTCATAGGGATGGTTTTTAGTGGTTGAAAGTGTTCAATTCATCATAATTTATGCCTCAGAATGTCAATTGATGTTTATTTAATTTATTTAAAGAAGATTTCGATTAAAAGCTTCAATTCACAATTTTATAATTATTTGCAAACAGGGGTAGTTCTCTCCCCTAAAAAATAGTATGCAACCGACACAGGTTCATATTTGAACTAGAGGGTAGTAGAATCTAAAACCAAATTTTCGTGCAAATCGGAGATATTTAATCATTCCAAGTTGCTAGAGAACATTTTGAAGATATATTTTCTTATAACTATTCTAGGGGGTCGCTTTTAGGGATCGAAACTGTTTAAAAATCATAAATTATGTCTTTTAATGTCAATTGACGTTCATTCAGCTTATTTAAATATACTTTCAATCGATTACACGCTCAAATCTACAATTCAAAAATTATTTTCAAATAGGAGTAGTTTTCACCCCTAAAAAATAAACGGCAAACCCCGAAACAGGGTCAACTTTGAAGTAGAGGGTAAGCAGAACCTTTGGCAAAATTACACGCGAAAACGTTCATTGACTGGACTAATAGACAACCTTTAAGTAACACTACAGATGAAAAACAAAACACAATTAAACAAAATTTTTTAATTGCTGTACTATGTTGGATAATATTAGTGTTATTTGTATCGCCGTATTTTAGCTTTAATGGCTGGACTATATGTTCCTAGATCAAATAGTATCAAAAATCAGTTCACTCTTAACATGTGCGACACGATTCATTAGAAATGTAAGACAGAATAATAACAGAATAGTTTGCGATTCGCAAACAATAGTATCTCTTGTTCTTTATTATTGTGATTTAAAAATACGATTTTTCACACTTATTATGATGTTCATTATTCTTTTAATTCTTAATGGTTTTTATTGAAGCACAAACACACAAACAGACAAAAATTTGTTACTTACTAATAAGTATGACGACTGAGTCAATCATATGTGAACTAGCCCATCTCTAGTAACGTTATAAATATAATCGCCACATTTATTTCCATTATAGAAAAAAAATGGAAAAGTAGGATTTACATTGAACATCACCATATTGTTGTGGGTCGATCATGTTGCGGATATTAAAAGAGAACTTTTTTCATTCAACATAATTCACCAGAGAGCAGAAGCTACTTTGTCCAGAATCATTTTCGGAATTAAACTATTTTCAATAATTATAATGTTACAATTTGTTATTATTCCAATAAATTAAGTTATGTTCGCACGAATTGATACAAATGAAAATAAGCCCTACACGGTGTGCGATAAAGGTGTATTTGTTCCGATTAACTACCGTCCAAATGTACATAGTGTGGGCCATATTGTGTGACTTGTGCGTTATCGTGTATGTCCGGGCGCATTGTCCAAATGGCATTCATAATTTACGTTTAAGACAAGAGTTGAAACTTGAAATCAATCATCTTACGAGTGAAGGATTAAAACCAAGAGGACCATTTTCTTTGCATTTCTGAAAGGTGCAAGGAAAGGTGCAAGAAAAAAAAGGTGACAAAAAAAATTTTGAAAACACCACTATTGAAGCAAGTTGTAAAAGAACTATTTTCTCAAAAAACTCAATATTTATATTTTTGGATTGTTTGAAAATGTTTGTTTTGTTACTAAATAACAAGTATAACGGAGTCAATCATTTGCGAACTAGCCCATCTATATATATATAGTTTATAATTTAGTTTAGAGGATTTTAAGATAAAGATTAGAAGTTGCATGTGTCTAAAATCTAACTCTTATATTAGATATCGAGATCCAGGTCACCAAACACACCAAAATCTGCATTAGTGGGCTCTTAATTGTTGTTGCGTTGTTTGTTACTTTCGTTCACAGTTCTGTGACTGTTCCATTCGCTTTCTTTCGTTCATTTTTTGGTTTTCTTTCACAGACTATATCAAATGAAACGGATTTCTCTTATAATCTTTGGCATGGATAAACATGATTGAATGGATGGATGAATAATGATCTGGAACAACCAACCATCAAGTCATAATTAATTATCAAGGTATTATATTTCATATATTTTATCCTTCCTTTCTTTCTACAAAAACAATACAAGAAATATCATTCATATGTCGAGCTTGCCCTATTCTGAAGCCCTAAGCACGCCATTATTCAAAATAATATACAGAGTTCAGCCTTAACTGCGTTCTGTTTGTGTTGGTGACATGAATTTCAGACTGATCCGCGTTTAATGGCTTAACTCGGGTCAAAGTGAACTGATCGCGTTCACTCTCGATTGGAATTGTGACTTAGTTAACTTTACCGTAATGCGATGATTGTTGGTATCGGCGACAATAATATCCTCATCATTTCCGAGACAAAATCCATGCGGTGAATTGAACTGTCCTTTACCACCACCTAGCTGGCCAAACTTGAACCTAATGTGCATAGGTGTAGCCTTAGTAGCGCGCACAAGAGGTGCGGGCGGTGCCACAAGCGCTGCCTCTTCCGCAGCCGTCAATAGTGGTCTACCAGGGGACACTCCTCGAGGGCCCACTCCACTAATACCACCCACACCACCTACTCCGCCATACCCATTCACTTCTGAAATTAAACATCTAATTACTCATACTTACATAATACATTCCATTAAGTATATGGATATGCAACTTTTTGTATTATAAAAAACCATTTACATTTTACCAAAACTGCATGGAGTTAAAATTATGTTTCTTTTTCTTTTAACAGACAAAATAAAGACGACGTAACAAAACGACGTAACAAATAACAACAATTAAGTATGAGCTTGATGTTTATTGCATAAAATCAGTGGTACTGATTCAGATTGAAAATAGATAGACTGATAAACCAAGACACTTACCAGTGTTCAATCCAAGTTTGGCGAGAGCCTGTAAATTGTTATATGCTTGTGGTGAGTTTAGATCGCCAGCAAGCAACTCAGCTAGAGTAAACGAAGGTGCAGGAGACGTATGTGGTGGCTGCGGTACTTCTTTCTCAGCAATACTTGCCAACTGTTGTAAATTATATTCCACCATCGATGGCAAAGAAGGCACTCCGCCTACTCCTGTTACTGCTCCGACACCGGGAACATTATTTACATTTCCTACACCAGGAATAACGCTGGTATTACTGACCCCGCCAACTCCAGGTACGCCACCCACTCCTGGCACTGCTATAGTAGGCACACCAACACCAGGAACAGGAACAATGCTTCCCACTCCAGACATTCCGGTTACACGGCGAACATTGCCAAGAGAATAATCATCAAACACAGGTGCGTTGGTTACGGAAATGGCAGGTGAATGCGAATTAGACGTCACCGAAACGATAGCCGAAGACTCACTCGCGCGTTTCCTCTCTTCAGCTCGCGTCGCTTCAGTTCGAAACGTTCCAAATGTTTCTTCGGTGATTGCATCGACCTTATCCATCTTGGTAACGAATTCCAAAGAATAATCTACGTCAAACTCAGGAGCGCCTTCGAGTAGCCGAGCAAATTGAGACGCAACGGTTTTTTTTAGCATAACAATTTCAGTTCCATCGCCTCGTCTTAAAAGTCTCGCTGCAAATTTACAGGCACAATCTAAACGCTGAACTGTCTTGTCTACGCGATCGAATAGATCCATTACTTTAAGCTCTCTTTCTTTATGAAGACGTTCGAGTTCTTCTAAAGTTTTTTCGCGACGTCTTTCTAAAGCAGCCTTATACGCATGGAAAGCTTCTTTGATAACATTCTCGGCATCATCACGCTGTCGCTGTAAGTCTCCAAGTGCGTCATCGAGTCTCGCAGAAGCGTTACTAGCTGCAGCTGCACGAGCGTTAGCTTCCGCGATAAAGTTCCGCAGCTCGGCGCGAAGATTTGGTTCTGCATCTATAATTCTTTCACAACGATGTTCACCTACTTTATGCTCCACAGTAAGACATTCAGTGCAAGCACCTACTTCACACTCGCAACAATAAAATTTTAAGCTCTCCCCAACATGGCGAGTGCAAAATATTGGCTTATGAACAGCAGATTTTTCTTTAGAGGTTCTCAGAGCATCAAATGGTACTACTCGATGATTTTCAAAGCACCTCATAAATTCATGAGCAGAATTGCAATTGGAACAAAGAAAATGAGAACAGTCAGTACATCTCGCAACTGCAGGTTCCTTACTCTTGCAGCAAGTGCAAACAACGGACTGATCCATAGCAGATACGTCCAATATGTTGGTAAGCACATAGTCAGATGGGAGTGACGCTGCTCCACCACCAGGTACCTAAAATAAAAAACAAAAAGGTTTATTAAGTATGTGACATTATATCTTAGTCTATACTATAATACGAGAAATATTTGTAATCGCGTTCTCAAAAACGGATGCAATGATTTCGATGGAATTTACAATAGGAGTTCATGGGGACGAGAAATCAATCTAGCTAGGTCTCAATTTGTGTAAAAACCAGGGACGTTACGGAGGTTCGATTCCGATTCCGAAAAGTCGGAACTTCCGATTGATATTACAGTTCCGATTTCGACTTCGGTTCCGACAATTTTAAATCGGAGGTTATAATCGGAAGTCGAAGCACAGCGGCGGCGGCGGCATATGGTCAGCGTGTATGAACAAGTGAATGTTTCTCTTGAAGGGAAGCTTATGTCCTTTCTATTCGTGCTTTAATGAAACATATCCGAATTTTCGATAAGTGTTAGTGTTTCATTTGATGTGCGACAAATTTATTTGAATTAAACAATGAAGCCAAAAGCAAGTATTATTCATCAAAGTGTAAGCTTTGTACGAAGCGAAACTTTTGTTAATTAAATACAATATGTTTCTTTTGGAGTCACTTCATTTGATTTGATTTACTACTAGTACTGTTTAAGATTTAAGAAAATTTGATTTTTTTATTTTAACGCCTAGGCCTAAGCAGGTGTATTATTTATTGAACTAAAATTAAAGAGGCTGAATAATGTTCGTATTATTTTATTAGACTTGCTCTGCATCTCTCTTCTGCTTCCACCTCCGATTCCGGTTCCGGTTCCGACAAATCAAATTTAAAAACTCCGATTCCGACTTCGGTTCCGATAAAACCACCTCCGTAACATCCCTAGTAAAAACCGTTTTATCCGTGTTTTCACACACTTAAAACCTTGAAATCTTGCCCGCGATATATGACGAGTAATTTTGCAAGTTTACTTTCTCAAAAGCAGTGGCTAGAGCGTATCTCTTCCACCGAAGTGTGCGGGTTCGACTCCTGCAATGTAATCAATTTATTTTTGTATTTTTTAATATACAATCAACGAGCAAAGCTCGATCGCCCAGGTACTATTACATAAATATGCTATATTTTATTTATAGTTATAGACTTAAATTATACTTCCAAAAAAATCATGGCAAAAAATTTAAAACCAGTGTAAGTGCCAATTACCACCTTGGTTTCTTGTTTGCAAATTGGACATTCCACAGCCAAATCATATTTCAAAGAGTCACCAGCTTCGTTCACCATCAATTTGTCAATGCAGGCTTCACAGAACACATGAAGGCAAGACAATACTCGAGGGCTGCATAATTTATTGCTGTAAAAGACGAAATAAACACTGTAATCCTTAAATTCATTGCCAGAGTCAAAGGCCCATTTTATGTACTTTCCCTAGCTTATATCTTCCGACTTACACGATTCATTAAAGGAATTACAACAATTATTTTTGTTAAATACGTTTAAATACGTCTCAATATTTAAATAATGGTGAAAAATATTATTTTCCATCACACGTTAGTCCTTTTTAAGCTCTTTAATTTAATAGCCATCATAATCGAGTCCGATACAATTTCTTAGGCCTATGTTGTACCAAAGACGCCATTGAATTTTTCGAATAACAGCCTACCCTACATGCGCGTAATTAAGACGAATCCACTGATATACCTCATACGTTGAAATCGGTTTAACGGTCCATTCATATCCACAGACAATGACTGTAGCAGACATGTACCAGCACACTGCTGGAATTTTAAACTTTGTAATACAATATAAGTCCTGTAATACTCACATTAAAATGTTACAGTACAATATGTAAAATATATATTGTTGATCTTGTTGATTAAGACAAGTCTTTAAAATAATAAAAATAAATTTAATGGAATAGAAAAACTTACTCGCAAATTTTACAATTTTGCTCTTGCTTTCCACTATCAGTGGATTCTAAAGATCCCTCATCTCCAAGACTAACTAAACCATCCCCATAAAGCTCCCCATTAATTTCTTCCATTTTTGCTTATAATTATTTTGGTGTATAATGTAAATTCTTGACGTTACTCTACAAGAATCTGTAACAAATAATTTATTTTATTATTATTATTAATTAATTTAAGTTATGAAAAAAAACTTGTGAAGTTCAAACTCTAGAGAGAGAATGATATTTTAATTTGAATAAGATATCAAACTCAATAGTTTTAAAAGTAAAATACTCGATACGTATTTTTAAAAGATAAAATTGTACTCTGTGGCAGGGCCGGACCGTGAGTTTAGGGGGACCTGGGCTAATACTACTTAAGGGCCCACCTAATTACTCAAAGTATAAGAAAAAAAAAGACAATAAAATATTTGATTTATATTATAATATATTATGCCTTAGTGTCGCGTATTTTAATTTAATTTGGTAAAACTCAAAAGAGGAATGAAAATTATGTTATAATATTAAATATGTGAGTAAAATCGTTATTAAAATATTAAATCGTAACGTGTAAAATTTTTTAAGCAGTTATCCACAACTCTAGAAAATTAAGTAAATGTACTGTTACCGGGAGTTCAGGGTTGCCAACCCGTAGGCGGCCATTACACATTCAATCTGTATCACGATCCGCTACATTCCTCCAAAACTCTGTTTCTTTCTATCCTACTAGTTATAAATAATTAAAAATACTAAATAAAAATGATAAATAATGGTACTTATAAATAATTCTAGCAAGATAGGAAGAGACAGAGTCTGAGAGGGAAACAGCGGAGCACGATCGAGATCGAATGAATGTGTAATGGCAGCCGAACATTTTAACTGTCAGTTCGAAGTACCAACACCTGAACGTAGGCTTGAATTAAATGAATTGAATAGGTTTGATTAAACGGAGGATTCGCAGGGCTGCAAACCTTACGATCTGTTTAATTTAATAAAATTATGGATTTTTTCGCAATATCGTCTATTTTTGACTTTGACTTGACTTAGCTGGGGGCCCCTTAAATCCACGGGGCTCTGGGCTGAAGCCCAAAAAGCCATATGGTAGATCCGGCCCTGCTCTGTGGTCGAGCACACACGTTTACGGACACGCAATCTATCTGCAAGGCTAGATGTACTACTACGGAACCGTACCCTCCAAAACGATGGACCACCTATCACTGCAACTAAACGATCATAGTAATTTGGCCATATCGAATTATTAATACCGGCATCACTTTAGAGCGGTGAAAATTATCTCTACTTATTAATTAGTCGGAGCCCTAAAGAGAAAACAATTGAAAGATAATAATTATGATGACTAAAAGCGCTGTTATATCAGCATAAATCAATTACAGCTTGACCTGATATGTATGTAAATCCCTATTATTTTTATTTTAATGTAAACAAACAAGAAAGTAAAATTTCGCTTTTTCACTGTTCGCCGGTACTGCTTATTGCACGTAGCAGTGCGCGTTTCAGATTCAAAAAATGTTTGTTTTACTAATAACTAAAAAGCATAACTGACTCAATCATTTGCGAACTAGCCCATCTCTAATCATTATATTATAAATGTCACAGTCACAACATTTGTTTACATTATTGACAAAAATTCAAAAAATAGGGTATACATTGTATATCATATAGCGGAGGGTCGATCACATTGCGGGTTTTTTATTTGCGATCGAAGCATTGCGGTAATTAAAAGAGAATTTCTTTCTATCAACATAATTAAGCAGAGAGCAGAAACTACTTGTCCAGATTAATTTTCTGAATTCAACTATTTTTAATAATTATAATGTGGCATTAATAATTTACGAAGTAATTAAGACTGAGTTGAAACTTGAAATAAATCATCTTACGAGTGAAGGATTTAAACCAAAAGGTCTATTTTTGTTTGCGGTTTTAGAGACATATTACTAAAGACAACCGATTCAAAAGGTGACAAAAAAATTTTAAAGAACAAAAATATTAAAGCATTGTAAAAGTACTATTTTCTCAAAAATCTCAAATTTCTATTTTTGAATTACAGATCTAAATCCACAGATCCACATAGCAACTTTCATGTCAATAGAGAATAGTAGGTATAAGACCCACAGATTGTCTACCACGAGAAGTATTTTTTTCGAATATCTAAGCAAACTATGCTTTCAAGGGTAGTGGAATAAGACGTAAGCAGACAGAATGAGTAACGTCATGTACAAGAAGAAACAGAGATTGTGCAAAGTGCATGTAGATATGGTATACATACATACATACATACAAATATCTTTCAAGTTATAGGAAAAAATTTCTTTCATGAGTTTCTCTTAAGAAAAGATATATTATGACAATTAATATAATAATAATACAATAATATAATAATATAATACTCCAGACATTTACACAGATTGTGTGACCCCAAACTAAGCACTAAGCAGTAAGCTTGTACTATAGGTACCACACAATGAACTCTGGGAGATTTCCCAGTAACACCCAGACTCCAAGCCAATTTAGAAAAGTTCGTTTCCTAAATTGACCTGACCGGGGATCGAACCCGGGACCCTAGTTTGGAAAGCAGATGCATATGCCACTGCGCCAACTGGCCAATTGAAACTAATATTTAAATGTAAATTGAAATGTTGAGCAAAAGAGGCTTATTATTATACTTAATTATAGGTAATTGTAGCTAATACTTGATAGGCAACCCACTATTGATAAGATTACTTTCATTAAAAAAACAACTAACTACAGGAATCAGCTGCAGGATCTTGTACTATATCACTAGAACTGCTCACTGCTATTATAAATTGGCATTATTAAAGGATTACGATAAGGCCCTGTATTGACTCCTCTAAATCATATTTTTTGAAGTTTATGATCTATTTTTTCTTTTATAATATAAAAGATATAGTTTTCAAAAACACACATACTTTTTGTGTTACTTGATCGGATCTTTATGCAAATAAATGCTAAACTTGGCTTGTTTTGCAAAAGTCTTTTATATTTAGTTATTTAGTACAGAGTGCACCAAGTAAAATATTGTCACATACGTGGTGCACAAATAGATAAGCCACAATATACATAAAAATTATCATGTTGATACTGTGTGCTCTTAGTAAAAAAGAAATGAATTGATTTTTTGCAATATTTTCTTTCCAAAACTTCAACTTAGCTCCCAATCTTCTTTGAGTAGTTAGAGGAGCGGGACGTTGCGTCGCAGAATCGGGTAACATTTCGGCGCGACGTCACGCCGCGGCCGGGGACTCCCCGAGTGCATTAGCGAGCCAGTGCTGTAGTCGCTTTGTTTACTTAGTCTTGGCTGAACATGGTGCTGTTTTTATTATACATAGAACAAATCGAAGTGCCGTTTAGTGTTTGACTATTTTTTAAGTTTCAAGAATTATCCTATCATAGGCATTCCGAGCGTCAACGAATAAAGTACTCCTCTCACTATGAAGATAGCGTTGATGCTGCAGTTGGATGGTCAGATCAAGTGAAGAAGACTCTATATAATGTAATAATCTAATGTGCACTTTTTACAAGTTTACTTTGTCAAAATAAAGCTGACAATTACGATATTAATTAGCATATTTTTAGCGCTTGGCGCTCCCTCCGCTCTGACTGCCCCGTTAGGGATACAGCGTGAGGATATGTATGTATATATACTGTCATTTTACACTCATCGCCAGTAAAGAATACATTCACCTTAAACATAAAAGCAGAAGGAATATCGGCTGATACTCTATATATTGGGTCCTTACATATGAAATTGGCGTTTTGTACGGGAGGAATATAAAGTCAATTTTTTTTTTGTAAAATATAATTAATTAATCAAAATATGCACCGTTGTTATCTATGCACTTTTGCCATCTCATAGGTAGTTTATTGATCCCTTTACTAAAAAAACCATGGGGGCGAGAATCAATAAACACTTTGAAGGCGGTTTGGACTGCCGCATCGGAGTTGAATTTTTTTCCTTATAAGAAGTTGTCTAAATTCCGTAAAAAATGGTAATCTGTTGGAGCAAGGTCCGGGGAGTACGGTGGATGTCGCAAACATTCCATCTAACTTAGTGGTTGTTTGTTGTGCAGTGTGTGGTCTTGCGTTGTCATGAAGCAGCAGTGGCCTAGAGCGATTGACTAATCTCGGTTGTTTAGCAGCTAGTTCTTCCTTCATGGTTTGCAGTTGCTGACAATAGATATCTGCCGTAATCGTTTGTCCAGATTTTAGAAAGCTGTAGTGAACGACACCGGCGCTAGTCCACCAAACACTCACAAGTAACTTTTTCTGAGTCAATTTTCGTTTAGGGCAGGATTTGGCTGGGTCTCCAGGGTTCAGTCACTTTTCATCACAAGTAATGATTCAATTTAAAATCCCTTCATTATTGTGTCGGTTGAGCAAAGTAACACAGCAGTCCACGCGTGTTTGCAAATTCGATTCACTCAATTCATGAGGTACCCATCGTTCAAGTTTTTTTACTTTCCCGATTTGCTTCAAGTGGATTAATACAGTTTTGTCACTTACCCCGAAGCCTGCAGCTATCTCTGAAGTGCTTTGTGATGGATCCGCTTCCACAATAGCCTTTAATTCTTCACTTTCCACTTTGGTCTCCGGCCGTCCACGGAATTGGTTCTGAAGGTCGAAATTTCCAGAACGAAAACGTTGAAACCAAAAACGTACCGTGCTTTCTTTTGCGACACGAGCGCCGTACACATCATTAATCCTTCGAGCTGTTTCTGCAGCACTGGTGCCACGGTAGAATTCGTACTCGTAAATATACCGATATTTCATGTTTTCCATTGTGCGGTAATAAGCGACGCCAAAGAAAAAAATAATGAGGAAAAAAACAAATGAATGACTGTTTTCAAAACTCAAATGTACCAGCTAAATGAATTTATAAATTTGAATTTGGAATTCTTAACCAAAGAGGAGATATTTCAGATCAAAGTGGTCAGTACGACAAAACGCTAATTTCATATGTAAGGACCCAATATATTTATAAATCTTAAAAGTAGTCCTACGGACACGATGCTGATTTGAAAGAAAATTCAGGAGAGGGGACATGTTTGTCTTTATTAATGAATAGACCTACTTTCTTACTTTCATCATTAAGCAAATTAATCATTTTCTTAAGGTTTGTCAGATTTTCTTCACACAGGACCATATTCTCCACAAATCTTAGGTGGTTCGGTTTTACGCCTCGCATGTTAAGGCAGAAGATATTTCAGTCTAATTTATGGAAGATACTTTCCAAAGCAGTTAAAACAGTTTTGGTGATAGAGGGTCCCCTTGTCTTACTACCCTCTCGATCGTCAACTTTTCCACAGGTTTTACTTGTATTCTCGCTTCACTATTCGAGTAAATGTTCTTAATAATGTTGATGTAGTTTGAAGGTATCCCTTGCTGTTGTAGGCACTCCCACATGGATTTGTGACTTATGCTGTCAAAGGCTTTGAAGTTATTGATGAATGTCATGTAAAGATTCTTACAGTTCTTACAGTAAAGATGTCAGTGTTTTTCTAAAATTTGTTTCCATGCATGATCGAGAGTGGAGTATTTTTATCTATAGTATTTTAAATCCAGCTTGCTCTCATTGTTGATTTTCATATAGCTTTTTGCTTATTCTTTCCAGGATGACTTTTAAGAATACTTTATAGACATTTGACATCAAGCTTATGGGTCTATAATTACCTACCAGGTATATTAGAAAGTATTTACCAGTATTTTTAATTAAAAAACATAATTTTTAAGAAAATTGAAGTTATTTATTCATAGTATTGGCCATTCGATTCTACACACTTTGTAAATCTTTCTGGCAATTTATGAATGCCATCCCAAAAAACCGTTTGTCCTTTCAGCCATACCATTCATCGAGCCATTTTCGATTTGAAATTTGGAATGCTCCTCAGCCAATGCGTATCCCATTGACGCTAACCGGTGATAATCGGACCGGGCCAGGTCTGGCGAGTACGGCGGTTGTGATAATACCTCCCATCCAAGCGATTTCAATGAGTCTTTCACCGGTTTTGCTGTGTGATGGTGCATTGTTATGCAACAAATCACTACCATGTCTTTAGGTCCATTCTGGACGTTTTTCAATTAATGCAAGGTTCAAACTGATTATTTGTTGTTTGTAGCCATCAGTATTCACTGTTTCACCAGGTTTCAGAAGTTCATAATACACCACATCAACCTGGTCCCACCGCACACAGAGCATTGTCTTCCCTACGAAGTGATCCAGCCTTGGAGTCCATGGTTTATTGACTTTTACATTTTGGATTTTCAAAATAAATCCATTCTTCATTACCCGATTCACAATCCGATGCAAAAATGAGTTCCTTTCATACCCTTCCTTTCATACCGTTGAAGCAGCATATCATAAATGGTTTTCAATTTTCCATTTGCCTGTTATTCAATTTATGTGGCATCCATCTCCCCAGTTTTTGAATCTTTCCCATTACTCATAAGCCGTTGCTAATCTGTTGTGCCACACTAAACTTTCTGCCAATTGTTTTTGAGTTTGTGTTGGGTCTTAGTCCAATAACTCCTGCAATTCCACATCCACAAATGTTTTTGGTCTACCCGAATGTCTACTGTCTTTCAAATCAAAATGTTTACTTTTAAAGTTTGAACCACGTCTCACATGTTTTTATGTTTGGAGCATGTTCTCGAAAGTTTCTACCAGCAAACTATGACTTTCAATGACCTTTTTCTTTTGATGAAATAAAAAAAGTAATGCATGCCGCAAATGCTCTTTTCAGGCATGAAATTCGACATATTTACAGAGCTATAACACTATGACACTATTATTTAGGCAGAATGAAACATGTTGTTTTTGAAGGTTAATGACAGTAGAATAAAATGACATATCGTCGTTGTCAAACCAATATCTGCTATGTGTACTTTTTGGAGATTCCAACATTTTGACTATTATGACTAGTTTACTAACCAAATTTTCGTATGAACAGACTGCTATGTGACTCTAAGCATTATATGGTGAACTGTGGTCGCTAAAAAAATATGCTATGTGCATCAATCAGCCAGAATATTGTCAAGTAAAAACTGCTATGTGACAAATGTGCACATAGCATATTTTATTTGACCAAAATCGACTGTAATGGTTAGTAAAATATCTGTTATGTGGTTAATCAAAGCACGACAAAAATTGTATAGTAATACAATCATAGTGTTAAGATAGTCTATATAAACAATGTAATAATAACAAAGGTTGGATATCAAAAACTCTTTGTTCTCAAACGATATTGCAATGTATGGTGATAATAATTCTTCATTATTTATTTACATTTACCCTCAAATTTCAATGCTTTGATATCTATTTATCTGACATAGATTATTGACGAGTATATTCATTCAATTCAATACTCTTAAGCGGTCAGTTGATTAACTGTATAAGCATGTAAAGTACGTTTTGTCAAGTTATAAAGTATAGTGCATAAGTTTATTTTTGAACCCTAAAATGAACAGAGGAAAGAAAATAGTCGATTTAGTTTTAAAAGCCAGTGAAAATAAGTGTTTAGAGGAAGAAAATCAGGATGTATTACACCAAGAACTACCAAGCGAATCATTACCTCTGGATCAAAATGTTTTGAATTACATTGAGAGCAGTCAACCATCCACGTCTTCGGGTGTATGTGTTGAGAACGTTTCAGTTACTTCATTCCCTGAAAGAGACAGTAGCTCACCATTTCCTACAACCTCAAAGAAGAAGGGCTACATTATTTACAGAAGTGAAGACGGTGACAATTCATCAAATGATCAGTTACCAGCACCGGAATTGTTTGTGAGCGACAATATGCCAACGAGCTCTCAAGCCCCTTTTTTCATCAATTTAGAACCAAACGTCGCCGTTTACTGGGTAAGCCATACATGGGCTATAAGAAAATAGATGGCAAAATAGAACAAAATATACCTAAAGAAGCTAGGTATGTGAAAATTCGTTGTAATCATACTGTAATCAAACAAAAATCTGCAAATAGTTTCATGTGCGGGTTGATTTCGGAAGAAGAAAGCGCTGCGTTGCATTCCAAGTTTTGGAATATGAAGTCATGGGGCGAAAAAAAGCTTTCGTACAAGGGTTAGTCTCTAAGAGAAATTTACGTAAGCAACGCAAACGTGATAATCGTATTACTTCCAGGAAACAGACTGGTTTTGATATATTTGTGCCAAAGTCTGATTCTCCAAATACCAGAATAAAAGTTTGCCGATTGTTTTTTTTAAACACACTTGATATCGGACGCGACTCATTCTTACGCTGGGTTAAAGATGGTGAAACAATAGCAGGTACGACAGATGATTATGAAACCCCTACTTTAATTGGATGTCGTCGTGGTATCATCACAAATAGAAATGTGAGGAACTGTGTCCGAATGGTTGAATTTACTTCCAAAAGTGCCTAGTCACTATTGCCGAGCATCATCAAAACGAATTTACGTTGAATCAATCTTTAGATCACACTTACACATGCATGCAGTTTAAAAAATGTAGTGCATTAAACAAAATAAAAAAATCAGTATCGAGAAGTACCTTTTTAAGTGTTCTTAGCAAAGAGAACATATCAATTCACAAACCGAGAAAGGATCAAGCAATGTGTGCTCCAGTTTTCAGTTAAAAATTTTTCGCAGGATGGGTATGAGACACATGTCCAGAAAAAAGACGAAGCACGCAGCGCTAAGAACAAAGCTATACAACATTTGAAGGACAACCCCGATCACATGAGTGATATCTGTTGACGTGCAAAGTGTTCTTTTAGCACCAAACTTACTTACAGGAGCACTGTATTATAAACAGAAACTGTAGTGTCATAATTTTACAATTTACAACTCTCATTCTGGGGATGTTACTATTTATTTTTGGCACGAAACAGATGGAGGAGTTACGTCCAACGAATTTACGAGCTGCATCATTGATTACCTTAAAACTACATGCAGTTCATATAAACACATTACCATAATTAGTGATGGGTGTAACTATCAAAATAGAAATAAGGTTTTAGCAAGTGCATTGAGTGATTTTGCTAATTTTTTTAAAGTAGAAGTGGAACAAATTATACTAGAAAAGGGACACACAATGATGGAGGTAGATAACGTGCACTCCACTATAGAACTTTATATCAAACCCCGTATTTATGCACCACAAGATTATATGACGAGAATGTGACAGGCTCGGCCCAAGCAACCGTATGATATCAGTGGTTCATCACTATTTTTTAAAAGATTACGAGCATCCAACCACCAATTTTCAGTCTATTAGACCTGGTAAAAAGAAGGGTGATCCCACTGTGAATGATATCAGAGGATTTTTATATAGGTCTAATGGTGAAACGTGCTTCAAACTTCGCCACCCACATGATTATATTCTACTTCCTCAACGAAGGCGTCTTCCTCGAGAGTATCCTGAACCATCAACATTGTATGACAGCCCATTGGAAATAACTCGAACTAAGTACAATCACTTACAAGAACTTAAACCGTTTATTGACCGTGACTACCATCCATTTTATGATTGTTTAAAGTATGTCTTAATAGTGTCTGTTTTTTTTTTCATTCAGCAATAATAAAATACTTATGTAATTTATAATCTGTTACGTGCACAAATTACTCTAATTTGGTAATACTAGATAAATTATTACATTTGAATACCTAAAAATCAAATGAAATAACATATACACATATTATCTTTAATTTAAATTAGTTATCAAAAATCTGAGTTATATAAAATTTTACAAGAGAAAGTTTTTATTCAATATCTCAGTTATACTTTTAGCACATAGCAGATATTGGTTTGACAACGACATATGGCAAATCATTTTATTCCATACTTATGGCTAGCGATGTTTGTCAGAAAAACTGATGTCTTTCCAGTACACCTGGTATATATTGAAAAAGAGATCATTAGACTTAACATGCTGAAATATGTCAAGCAAACAAGATCTGACCTGCAACTGGCTATTTCAAAAAACTAATAATTGGGTCAGAAAACTGGACACAAACAAGAATGATATGAAGAAGCCACAAACACAACCAACCAACAATTACCTACATAATTACACAATTTTTGAAGGTAATGATTTTAATGTTGTAACCATATAAAAAAAATATTTAATAAATTGATTAAAAATCTCTGAAATAACATTTTTTGTTTATAACAGCAATAATGTCAAAGCTCGTTTGTAACTGTTTGTCAACATTTCCAAATTTTATAGGTAGGTCTCTAAAAAAATTAATATTAATTACTAAGTTGAAGTTTCCTTCTCATGAAATAAATAATGATGTAAATTAAAAAAATTAATCACTATGTGCGGTTTTGAGAGTGTATTGATCATCTGGTGGTAAATAGTAAAATTATGTAAAGGACATCCCCCTCACTACACAGACCGGCACATCAATTTGTATGGGAAAGTCTTTACACCATCTTCTCTTACTCTATGGATAAAACCATTACATCTTTATTTCCATTGTGGCAGACAAATGACAATATTTCCCATCTTAAGTAAAACTGTTGTTGAAACTGGCCCCATAATAAAAAAAAAAATTATTCTCTACCAAAAATGCACCTTTGAACATCAACTTGACTGGACACTCACTAACTACCCACTTCAATATCACATTTCGTAAAATTGCCTTAGACAATTGAAATGCAGGTGTATTATTACAATTGTTTTCTAAGTACTTTTATTTTTAGAAGTAGGTAGGTACTTAACACAATTTATTAATTAATAGTGCAGTCATTATGTAACTTAAGAGTAACAAAAATAAATAACTAAAATTATTCTTACCACATTGTGCCACATAAAAAATATTTCACCAAAATTACTCATTAGAATGATACAAAAAATGCAATATTTTTTCTGGTCATACCATATTTGATTATACAAATTTACGTCAAATGATATAAAATTAATACAAGGAATAGCCATAAATTTTTGTATTATTTAAGTAGTTACTTATGTACCGTAATCATAAAAACATTAATTTAATGTAGCAAGTATATACTAAAATCTAACAGATCTACAGGCATTATACATAATGACATTCCGTCCACGAATTCATCAAAGTAAAAAAGGTAAGTATACAAAAAAATATTGCAAACTCAATATAATACGCAGCTCATAGGTGTAAATAATAAAATTATGTAGTTTTTCATATTATGGATGTATTATGGATGTAATTATGAAGTAGCTATATCGCATCAAACGCAATGCACCATGCAGACAATGGCGAAGGTCGTTATTGACTTCATAAGTTGCGAGAAGTATATTGATAGAAATGCGATTTAATAAGACTCAGACATTTAAAATTATTTACTAACCGTAAAGGAAATATTATATGCGGTTAAATCGGCTAATCAATCGCGCAGAATGTTCTACCACGCCGTAACCATGAGAATATTCATCACTATGTAAATAAATAAAAATTGAACATCAAATCACACCGACAGCTACTTTTTTTTTTATAAATTAGTTTCTTTCGATGAATAAAATATTTCGTCACGTTCTCATTTTAAAAAAGACAAAATACAATAATTCACTGTATTGATTTTCTTGATTCGTTGCTTGCGGCACAGTTTTAGGCAATGTTGCCTGTAAGTGTAATTACAATATTATTTCCGAATGTTATGAATAGGGCTCAGACCAAGAACCATGTAGGATAGAACCCTAGTAATATGTTGCCGCTTTTAATATCGTGGGTCAAACGAAATTTGAAATTTTTTTGGTCTCTCTTTCTATAAATAGGGAATACGGATCGTTAAATCTTGTGATCATAAACTGTGCAAAAATCATATTACGTATATTTTAAACTTAATGATTCAATAAAGCTATGTAATAGTAAAGTTACTATAACTCGTATAGCTATTATAATTTGCAAACAGTTATACATTAATATGTACTTTCATTATTTAAGTTATTCAAAATTCAAAATTCCAAAGTTATTCATTTTTTGAGCCTTCACGGGGGGCCTTGGTGTCTGGTTGCATGAAATTCATACACAGCGTTCTTTACGGTTTTTTCTATCCGTACGTATTTATAAATTATAATTGTTTTTCATAATGATTCGTAACAAGTACCTAAGTCAGAATTTTGGTCAAAATTAATAAAATTTATATTTAAAACACAATTTGCGATTTGAGAGACCAAAAAGCAAAAATTACTTTAAAAATTGTTTGTAATTTTTGTCGCTTAACGGTCGCGCATACCAGAAAAAATATTAGGTATATTCGTTACTTTTTATAAACTTAATATACCGTATATCACAGCCGTATTTATATTACGTTTATGGTTTACACTACTATTATTCTAGTTCTTGGCTAAATACTTTGGTAACGTAGAGGGAGTACGTATTGGTGTACATAGGTCCGTGATAGACAACAAATGTACACTATAAATTTTTATACAGCGTGGCGCTAACACTTAGGCAATAAATTATGGTACCAATGAGTAAGGAAAGGACATGGCATTTTGATCTATAGCAACATTTAGTTAGATATATTTTAACGCATAACATTCAATCGTAGCGTTGTCTCTTTTTGACTTACGGCTCTTTGTGTGTGTGTGTAAGAGTAAACAGCAGTCCTTTTCTCAAAAAGTATTTTTTTATGTGATATCACTGTAATGTCAAAACGTACCAGTCCGCCATTCTTTGCAACACGCTGACAAGTACACAAAGTGTGAAAACATATTAATGAATTTAATATTTTTTAATGTTTCTTTGATTTTGTGCTGGATATTGGAACTATTTTGTAAAAGGAGAAACAAGCATAATGCCACAATAATTTCTAAGAGTAGTGTGTTAGGATGTGGCTCGAGGAAAAGCAATAATCAACAAAATATATAATTGCACTGGTACGTAACAGAAATTCATTAATTTAGTCTGATGTCATATACATTTCTATCGTAATTACTGTGTTTCGTAGTTTACTGTATTATAGTCATTTTTTTTAGTTATTAGTAGTTTTTATTCATATAATACAGTAAATTACTTCGTATCAACTTTTGTTGTTATTGCAGTTAGGGCTGTCCGTATACACCTATATTAAAAAATATCGATAAATACAGGTATCATGTTTATACGTCGTAATTATCTCGTTTCAGATTACCATCATGTATTATTAGAGAAAAAGAGTGGTTTGACATAATTAGAACAGAAAATTTAAACTCCTCTGTAAAAATTACATACATGTATATGATATATACATACATACCTTGACGCTGTATCCTCAACGGGGTATTCATGATATATATTTGTCGGGAAAGACGCAGAGCAATTCGTGCTTTTGCAACTCAGCCATGAGAAATAGGTACCTAATCTTACAAGAGGCGAACTACTCCATAAAATACAACGTTAACACAACGTTAATGTGCAAACGACAGAAAACTCTTCATAACAATTATTATTACTTAGGTAATTGGAAATTTAATAATGGCAAACGATCCGTTAGAGAAATGCTATCGCGCCGGCCACGGTAGTCTAACAGACTCTCCGTGCCGGCCCCGACGTTCCGTTAGCGCAGTATTCCTTCCAAATCGGAAGTCGCGCTTTGCCATAGTATAGTCAAATGAGTGCCTTTTATTATTTCCACCGACATATTTATTTTAAATGCTTTTTGAAGCAGCTACTTTTAATAGAACATTAACAAAATAATTTTACGGTATGAAGGGTTACCCTCGCAAAGATTATTGGGAATCAGAGAAAATATTTAGTGGTAATTAATTACTTTTTAATTTTATGACCAGTTAAATCCTCTATTGAGAAAAAGTAATTGTTTACAGAATATGGCTGAACTTTGATTTAATGTTTCCGAGAGAGAAAAATCTGCTCATAGTTCTATATATCTGCTTCTGAATGATGTGAATCAAGACCACGCCGAGTTATTTTTGCGACCAATAAGAGCTTGTAGTGGTTATTAATAACCCAGATGCGATACAATTTAAAGAATCTTTTAAAAAACTTTAAGAGCAGAAATGAGAGACCAAGGTGTCTGAAACTATTCCTATGGAACAAATAACTGTTTTAATTTGCTCTAGTAGGATGGATCCTGCGAAAACAAATAATTTCACAGAAAGAAATTCTTTTCTTGACGTACAAAAAAACGACAGCGACATGATGAGTACAATGACTGCTTAAATTCAAATCTCAATATTCAAAAGTTTCATTCAGGAATTATTTAATAAAAAATGTGCCATTTAGTTAGCTATACTTTTTTATTTTGTGAATATGTCATTAAAAATTGTATGTAGTTAATATAAGTATTATTTTAGAAAGATTAATATTAATAAAGAGTTCCAGTAAAAATATGTTATTTGAAGTACATTAGATATGACTAGTCTGACATTAGTCACCCTTGTCTAGCAATTTACAATCAATCTTAACTTTTAAAAGATTTATTCAAAAGGCCGGCCTGTTGTGGATTTTCTACGCCAGATAATATTATAAACTATAATATTACTTATTTCTTCACAATGTAAAGAAATAAAATTTCTTTGTTTGTATATACAGGGTAACCTTTGGAAGTACTTAACTGAATTTGAGAATTCTCTGACTAATAGAAGTCCACAGAAATGTTATTCCCAATTACTGTGTGATAAGGCCACTAATTTTGAGTAAAATTAATTATTCTAGTATTTAGTTTATCAAAGTGCTACAGTACGCCATGGCTATAGATTTGATCGGTCCATACGTTTCTCATAGCACTTATTTTAATTTCACCATCACCTCTAGAAGAAGTAACGTTACGCATGTAAAGAAAAGAAAAGCATTAAAAGGACTGTGCTGTTATTCAACTACTTTAACCTATGTTCATTGATCTTCAAGATTTATCAAAGGACTTCATAAAAATATGGGTTTCTTTTAGAAAGCAATTTTATTTCTGTAATAATCATGGACGTACTATTAAGTATTACAAAAAGAGGTACCTAAGTAATTTGTTTGTATGTCGGATTCATTTAAAGTTCCATACAAAAATGATCGAAGGACAGAAAGGGGCTATCCTTGAAGGCGCCTGTTGCTATTGTTGCTAATAACACCTTAAGAACGCCTCAAGCGCAGATTCTAATTATATGCCGACGGCATCGAACTACGCTGACTGATATTTTCAGTTTGAACAATATTTCAGTACTTTTGTATAAATCTATGACACAAAAAAAGCCTTCCCTTTTTCTGAAGATATCATACAAAGTGATTTTTAATTCATTGTTGATGCTGAAACAAAACTTCTTTCAACAACTGACTTAACGACATCTACATAGTAGACATTTGGGACATCACTAATCGGCAGCCATTGTTTGCGACAGTCGAAGTTTAGGCAGCACGTTTATTTTGTTACTTTCCTTAGTCATTGTATGGTACATGTTCGGTATATCATATCTAACCCAGGGGGTGTCAACTTTGTATGGAGCTATTGCAGACTTTATATGAAAACAAAATGAAAGTGACAAGAGATGTAGAAAGAAAGAAGATAGAAAATACAAGGGATGTCATTACAAAATATAATTTATTGATATTATTCATCAATGTACTGATATCAATTATTGATACTGAAATTTCATTTATTTCGTTAATTTATTATAATTATTTGAGTACTACATATAAAAATGACAATAATAAAATATTTTACTTCATTGAACAAAGATGTTTATAAATAATTTCAACCAAAATAACACATTTTGTTATCGATATTAATAATCGAATAAACTACTAATTGAAGTCAATAATATAGCAACCCTGTTTGATGAAATGTCAAAAAACTTTACAAATCGAAAAATTTTCTTCATAACCGTCGATTATTTTTTCTATTTGTTTTTAGCTTTTCTGTGTTTCGCACGAGCTATTCTCCCCTTGATCGCTTGAGGAAACTCGAATCGGTGTGGTTGAGACTTGTGAATCAAGACAGTGACTTTTGAAAGGACAGAAAAAGTAGACATTTGTTCTCCATAATAAATTATTAGAAATTGTTGTTATTATCCACCTTTAATTGTAATCAGAACTCGTGATTTAAAATAAAAAAATATCACTAATTCTTTTTGTTTTATTAACTTTCCAAATTCCATTACCTTGTTATCCACTGAACATATTAGTTTAGTCATCTTAGAAAATACGCTCAGAGTACTAATTAAATCCCCGTAATTTTAGTTTATGGAAGCATTACCAGATGGCGCATAGTCCACACTTTTTTTGTATGGAGTTGTAGTTCTTCTCCTTGGAGTATATGTGTTCTGTGATCTAACCGATATGCCAAATCTTAAAGCTGTATGTTGAGTCCTTTACGAAAAAATCAAACTGTTTACAGTCGATCGTTTTTAATAACCTGTATTTATTCGTTGGCGTAAGTGTATCGTTTATGAAGGAGCATACTTTGAAGGTGATAAAATAAATTTAAATGAATAATTAACATTTCGTATATTATTGACCTTTTCCCGGTAATTTCTTGACAGAGTAGTAATAACAAAGTTGTCGCATTCGTCAAATCTATCACATTTTACGATTATTTAATTGAAGCATTTTAAGATGTAAGATGAGAATTTTAAGTTTGTATGAAGTTAATAGATGGTTTTGCGAGGTTGCTAAAAGATTACGCAAATTTTGCTATCACATCGACAGTTTTTTAATTGCACATGATAAAGCCATTACTAAATGTGAGCATCTACAGAAGTAAATAAATATGACAGACCAAAACAGAAATAAATTAAAAAAAACATTCAAACAACCTTTTACTTTGCGTAATATGGTGTTAATTAGGTATTCTTGGGAAACATAAAATTAAAGAAAACACACAACTTAAGCCTTTATTTTTTAAAATCAGTTAGATGTACATTAATTATTATTAAGTCACTCAGAGAAACTCCGACATGAAACACAATCAGGTATCATTTTTTCAACAGCATTTCACAACAGGTTTATTATAACATAATATTCAGAAAGCCGATAAATGCCATGTGAAGAAAAAATTATTTCCAAACTATCATTTTATAATCGCTGAAATCGTTTATTAAATAGTATGACTAGCTGAACCCGCCACTTCACGTGCGCGGAAAATTTTTTCGTGGCTGTCCCGGATTCGGTTAGATTATATCTATATGTACATAGTATGTCTAAAGATTGTTGAAAAAAGTCTACGTCTAGCCTAGCTTTTTGATAGAAAAAGTAACCCATGTTCGTTTTCTGATATCAAAGTATCTCCCTGTCAAATTTCATCACAATCAGTTCAGTGGTTTACCATTTCCCGTACAAAGTTTCATCCCGCCTTTCACTGCTTTAGGGGTAGATTTTCTAAAAAATAAGTAGCCTATCATAAGCGCAATCACATGATCTTATTACGTATAGACTTTAGTCAAGATCAGTCAAACTGTTCTTCAATTATTAAAGGACATATAGCCAGACAGACAGACAGTCAGATAGACGTAAATTTTAAAAACGGTAGAATCGAATTCAATTAGTTACAAAACGACTATTTATCACAAAATTTGACAAAAAAATTGAAGTTACAGACAGACGCAAGAGATTTATATAGTAGCATAAATATTATATATATTACTAACTGTACCCGCGATTTCGTCTACGCGGAAAATTTTTCGTGGCTTCTCAGATTAGGTTAGATTATTTGTACATATAAGTACCTATATATATACTTATAAATATTTTTTTTTTAAAAAGAGCCTACGTGTAACGTACATCTGCCTCCGGGCACGTACTAACTCTGTACCAAATTTCAATATAATTTATCATCATACAGCGCTGATTGGCTCTTCAGTTATACTAGGTCACCCTTACTGATACGATACGATATACGGTGCGCGAACTGTCGCGCACGCATCTGACCCATGCGTAGCTATACCTTCCACATTTCATTCACCGCTAGACTTTTGTGCCGATGTACCTGTACGTGTAGGTAGATTTACATATAAATTATATTTTATCAATCACGAGATAATGTCAAATAAATTAGTTTCTGTGTGCCGTATTCGTTTCTAATTTATTTCACAAATATTGCATAAATTACATAAATAAGAGGTGGCGTTCGTATAGCAAAATGAAAGCAATTCTTTGAACTGCAAAAATGTAACGTTCCATAACATCATACAAAAAATTATCTTTAAATGTTTCTAATTAAATAATCTCTAATTTTTTTGCCAAAGTGTCTGCACTATTATACATTAAGTTTACATAAACAGTAATGTCGTAATACACTTCTGAGTTCACATTCTATATTCGATTTTCCCGGAATCTACGCGGTCACCGCCCACATCCGCGACTCGGTCTCTTCGTGCTTCTCCCAGCGGCGAACGACCGCCGCTGGGAGCTCCCTGGAGAACTGCGTCTCACAGAGCTCCGTTTTATTGCCCACTCTCTACTCGCTCTACATCGCTCGCTCGACGTCCCCAAAACCCCCGGTGCATAATTCTCCTTATTCAATATTTGATTTCAATTCAATAGTTGATTACAACGCACTTTTCACATCAGACCGCAGGCGCCTCAGTCTACCAACTCCTGCAAGTCGCGGTCACAAGCCTAGGCGTGTGATTCCGACTTTGGAGAATCGAGGTCAACCTCGAGAAAAGCGCCACCGTATATTTCTCGAGAGGCACGACGACCAGCCGCGCCCGCCACGCTAACACTCTCCGCACAATTACACTTTACGGTCAGGGTATCCCCTGGACAAGGAATGTCAAATACCTAGGCGTCACCTTTGACAGTAGTCCTTTCCGTCTCAATATGCTCATTTGCGTGAAAAGTAAAATGTTCCTATGACATAAAGTTACTTTATACAAGACGTGCGTCAGGCCTATCACGACATACGCCAGCGTAGCATTCGCTCACGCTGCACCCAGTCATATCAACTCCCTCCAAGTAATTCAGAACCATTCTTGCGTAGGCCAACCGGTACCCGTCTTTATGTGCGCCACGTAGATCTGCATTACGATTTAGAATAGCCCTCTATAACTCAATATCTAATAGAAGCGTTCCAACGCCTCTTTTACCGTTCCTCCGCACACCCAAACCCCTTAGTGGTCAGGTCGAGGATAGTTATTTTGTACTTTTCAGTGTTTTTATTTTTGAAGGCGATTTAATTTTTTTATTAAAAATTTTTGTTTTATGTATTAGCTTATTGTTAGTTTTAGGTAGCAATTTTACTTTTTGAGTCAGCAAATTTAAAAAATAATAATTTTTAATTAACAAATAATTGCAGACGTGTAGCTGTTACGGATCCTGAAAGAGCATTTAAAGAGCAATTGAATAACATATTTTACTTTTAAAAATAGTTCCGCGCTAACTTTTTTTCGATGATGGGTACATACAAAATGTAAATAACGATGTCAAATCAATTATTTTGGTAGGTTGGTACACGTAATTGTTCATACTTCTGTTATGGTATTGATTTGCGGTCTAATATAACTAGCAGAAATTGTTATTCTAAGTGCCATCACTTAAAATGTAGTGATTATATTCTCTTTGATAGCTTTTAGCAGAACTCTTAGATCCAGTGGACTGATACTACCTTAAAAAATTTAAATTATTGAAAAATTACAAATTTTTAGAAGCCGAACGCAAAATAAAAACGACTTTAAAACTGAGCAATACAGCGGGGTTATTACCTAAAAATTTGCAGACAGCGACAGCCACGCGATCACTACGCGACCGGTGACTAATTGTAATAAAAAAATTATATCATGTATGACGATTGCGTATCTATTATTCTATGATGGTAAAATGTACTTTTCGTGGTGGATTTAGCGCTACTATACAAATTACGTTTCATAAATTCTCGTTTTGACAGCAGATATTGCGCGATATTGGCTGTCGCATGCTGTCTGCAAGTTACGTAATAACAACAACTGCTTATCATAATTTGCTTGAGACGGCATTTCGACACCAACTGCACGAAATACTAAATTATGTTTTCATGTTGGCCGTATTGCGCACGTACTCAACTCAATTTGCTGTGCTGTTACCATAAATTACATAGTACTTTGTGATCATAAGATCAAAGAGAATGTAACATTACTACTTAATATTTAGGATCATAAATCACACCACCCCCCTGGGAGTATCAAGGCTCTGTAGAAAAATAATTTGAGAAATTAACTCTGCGCCCTGACCGTGTTGTAATGACACGCGTCAGAGGACGAGACAGAGGCTCGAATTCTTCCAGCGAGTCCGCCACCATGTACGCTGGTTTTGTTCGATCTATGGATACCGTAACGGTTCCTCTCGTCATAGATAAGGTAAGTCTTTTATCAGTTCGAGTAAGTATCTTGTATGGACCAGTATATGGTGCTTCCAATACTCCACGTAATGCATCTTTGCGAACACAATTATGTGAACAGGTTTTGAGGTTCTTGTGTACGAAAGTAGTCTTTGTAGCATGCCTTGACGCTGGAGTGAGACTTAAGCGAGACATGTGTTGTCTTCATTGCGAGACAAAATCTGTAGCTGCCGGTGTAGTTGTGTGAGAAGAATGAATGAACTCACCGGGAATCCTCAAAGGCTCACCATGCACGAGTTCGGCGGTTGAGCATTCCAGATCTGCTTTCCAGGCGGTTCTTAAGCCGAGGAGAATAACAGGTAAGACATCTGTCCATCTTGAGTTGCCGTATGCCATAATTGCAGCTTTTAACGTTCGGTGTAGTCGCACCACCATTCCATTGGCCTCGGTATGATATGTGGTCGTCTGCTTTAGCCGGATTCCACACAGGTTAGCTAGTGTCTTAAAAAATGAGAATTAAATTGGCGACCCTGATCAGTTGTGATGGTTTCAGGGCATCCAAAACGTGCGATCCAGGTCTCATAGAAAGCTCTTGCCACCGTGTCTGCAGTAATGTTGTATAACGGTGTAACCTCCGGCCATCGTGTAAACCTGTCAACAGCAGTAAGAAGATATTTACAGTCGGAAGACGGTGGAAGAGGTCCAACTAAGTCTATATGCACATGAGTGAAACGAGCCTGAGGTAATTTGAAAGTGCCCGTTGGTGAAGAAGTGTGACGCTGGATTTTGGTGTGTTGGCAATCGTAGCACGTCTGGACCCACGAACGACAGTTATTTCGAATCGAAGGCCATACAAATCTCTGGGTAAGTAGTTTTGTTGTAATTTTGGTACCTGGGTGACTCATACTATGAACCGTATTAAACATTTGTTTACGCAATTCTTTTGCTATAAAAGGACGGGGGTTTCGACTGAGAAACATCGCACCATAATTTGATGTTGGTTATCGGCACTTTTTCTATTTTTAGGGATGAGTCTCCTGAATGAATAAGTTCTTGCAGCTCCCTGTCTCCTTGTTGCGATTTAGCAAGAGTTTCGAAACTGGGAGGGGTTATTATTTCCTCTACGCGAGATAGCGTGTCGGCTGTCACATTATCTTTATCCGAGATATGCTTAATGTCACTTGTAAATTGCGAAATAAAATCTAAATGGTTAAATTGTCTCGGCGAGTACTTCCGGTCCTTCTGTTGGAAAGCATAGGTAAGTGGTTTATGGTCTTTATACATAACAAAATGTTTTCCTTCGACCATAAAACGGAAATGTTTGACACTTTCGTATATGGCGAGTAGCTCTCGGTCATATGCGCTGTAATGCTGTTGCGTTTTGTTCATATTTTTAGTAAAAAACGCGAGAGGTTGCCAATGTCCGTGTACGGGCTGTTGGAGTACCGCACCCAAAGCCGAGCTGGAAGCATCGCTCGCGAAGCGAGCGGTGCATTGTGTTCCGGATGAACTAAAAGTGTAGACCTTGTCCAGGCCAGACATGCATTTTTCAAAATTTTCTATGAGTGCAGGAGTCCAGGTAAGTGAAAGTGAGCCTTTAGGTCCTGATATCATCTCGTGGAATGGCGCATGATCTTCCGCGGCGTGGGGTATGAATCTTCTATAAAAATTTAACATACTCCAAAATCTTCTTAGGCCACTCACAGTTTTTGGTGGGGGAAATTCTTGTATGGCTTGTACCTTGTCTTTTATAGGTTTCGTTCGATGCTCAGAAACCGTGAATCCCAAGAAGGATACTTCTGTCTGGCCGAAATCGCACTTAGCCTCGTTTATCAGTAGACCATACTGTTGGAGTCTATCAAAAACTTGTCGCAGATGTTCCAAGTGCGCGTTTTCACTGCTTGAAAATACTAAAATGTCATCGATGTAGGAATAACAACAGTCAAGGCCTTTCAAGACTTCATCAAGAAATCTCTGAAAAGTCTATGCGGCGTTTCTTAATCCAAATGACATGAAAGGAAATTTGAACATGCCGAATGTGGTTGTAATGGCAGTCTTTGAAATATCGTCAAGATTAACCATATTTGATTATAAGCCTTGACCAAGTCGATTTTCGTGAAAATTTTACACCCTACTAATTTATGAGCAAAGTCCTCAATATGCCTGATGGGGTACCTGTCAAGTATAGTGCGTGCATTGAGGGCCCTATAATCTCCGCATGGTCGCCAGCCATTCTTTTTAGGAGCTAGGTGGAGTGCTGACGCCCATGGTGAGTCTGACCGACGTGCAGTACCATCGTGAACCATGTCCTCAAACTGTTGCTTGGCAATTTTCAACCGATCTGGCGCTAATCGGCGAGGTCTGCAAAACACTGGAGGGCCTGGAGTGGTGCGAATGTGATGAACGGTCGTGTGCTTAACCTCGCGATGTATGCCTGAAGGTCTCGTCAAACTCGTGTACTGAGATACAACTTTATGGGACTTGCTATTACCAGAGATAGATTTGACACTACAATGTTGACAGTTCTTGAGTTCTCCTTGTGTATGAAGGGTAGTCAAGCTGTCCAATAGTCTCCTGTTTTTGCAATCGACTAACAGTCCGTAATGAAATAAAAAATCAGCCCCTATTATCGGCTTATCCACGCTAGCCACTACAAAATTCCAAGCAAAATCACGCCGGAGACCTAGGTTCAAAGATATTTTAAAAATTTCATATGTGTGGATTTTTGAACTATTTGCTGCCGTGAGGGTATATTGAGTTCCCGATATCGGTCTAAAAATCGTCGAAGTCGTACACATAAGTCCGACCGTGTGTCTATAAGGTATTGTATTTTGCTGTTTTTATCAGTAATAAATAGGCGACCTGATAAAGAGTGACAGTCGTTTGTAGCTGCTATTGACTGCCGCTTTGGTTTCCCTGATTAAAATTACACGGGGGTACGCACTTCTTGGCTTTTTCGTAAAAATTACTGTGATACCAACACCTTCCTGGTTTACAGACCTGGTACTTCCGACCTCGCGATTTGGATCTGCTTTAAGATCTAGACCTGTAGTGGAAATTTCCTCTTAATTGACAAGATGCTCCCCTGTCGAAACTGAGCTGCGCGATCTGTTGTGTTAACTCGTGCTGAATACGTGCCGTGATTGATTGCTCCATCCACTGAAACATTTGTTCAAAATTCATCTCAGTACTTGTAATATGTTTCGGTTGCGAAATTGAGGGTACTACGTAATATATTTGATTCGCGAGGTTAGCAACGTCGTCGAGAAGTGTTGATGCCTGTGACGCGATTATGGGTTGAACATGTGGTGGCAAACGGTCTGGCCATAGGCTCCTTAAAAACTCGTGCCCAACATCGTCCACTGCTAAAGCCTTAAGGTGGCGTAAGAACTGTGAGGGCTTTCGATCGCCGAGCTCCTCATGTGTGAGCAGCTGCCTAATTTTCTGCTGACGGGAAACAGATAAACGTTTAATAAGTTCCGATTTAAGTTTTTCATACTTGCCGGTGTCGGGAGGATTAGTATTATATCTCGTACCTCATTAGAAGTCCTGTAGTCGAGTTCCCGTATCACCTGATAGTGCTTTGTTGCGTCTTATTTTAACTGCGCTAACTCGAATTGTGCCTCAATTCAGCAAACCATATTTCGGGGTCTTCTGCCCAAAATGAGGGTAAGCGAATAGCCACCTGGTCCACTGCACAGCTCATATGACCGCCGCCGTTGCTGCTCCCGTGACCGCCGTCGTTGTTATTGTTTCCGTTTTTGCCGTCGTTGGACATTTCAATAAAAACAACTACAAATTTTAATCACTAATTAAACCGTTATTCAAACAACAAGTTTTAGACGTGTTCTACCGGGTTCACCACTGTAGTATTTCACTGTTGAGGCAACGTTAAGCAGAGATGATATTAAACTACTCTAGTGAATATGATATGAAGTTTTATTGAAGCGTGATACAGCAATATTACACTACATAAACAAACACAGCAAAGCGAAGGTAAGTACGAGGCTAAGCGACGTGCGTCTAGTTTGAAAGCGTTTAGCAGTGTAGTTGTGAGTGTAGTGCGACGGCCGGCGCGAGAGTGGCAACAATGCTCTTTGGTGGCAACCGCACGCTGTGATCGCACGCAGGGCTGTAATCGCGCCAGGGCCGGAATCGGGAGTCGTGGCGACGTCGCCATCGCCCCATAGTGTTTATTATGAATGATTTTTTCTGTAACGTCGTTAATTTTAATGCAGACTGCATCTAAAGCACAGAACACATATACCTAAAGTTTTTGTTATGCTTTCAATACTAACTTACTTCAATACTAAATTACTTTTCATATTTTTTAATTGATTGTTTTGTTTATTGTTTGTCTATTTGTATAAATTGAATACATTTAACGTTTTTCTTTTATTTTTACTATTGTCCCCAAAATGTAATAAGTACGGCATGACAGATGCGGTCTAAGGATGGGACTTAGAAAATCGTAACTCACGTTATTCGATTCTAGCGAAGTATCGATTTTAACTACTTAATGAACACGTATATGTCGATGTTTTGTTATAAGATTAAAACTGATTAAATACATATGTCATGAGACTTTTCCAGTAAGTTGTAATAAATTTGAATATATGTCACTTTTTGTTATAAATTTGCTTCTGTGTTCTTTACTACTGACAGGACTAATATAGACTTTTTGTGAGTCACTCAACTTTAAAATGACCTTGATGTAGTTGTACTGAAAGTATGAAATAAAAAGAAACATAATTTAATTAATATCACTTTATTTACTCTCGCTACTTGTACTTTCATCATTCACATCTATAATTATCTCATTTTCAATCAAATTGTCAAAATGTATAAATCTTTGTAGAAATCATTATTAATTATTACATTTCGCGGTTTTAAAATAAGTTTTGAGTTATCAATTGAATCGGATAAAATACTGCGATAAATTACATACAACTCTAAATGAAAAAAAAAAGAAACGTAACTGCGTCCGCCCTTATAGACTATAAAATGGTGTTGTATTTTAGATAAAATGCGATATATTAGTCGAAATTACTTGGATTTATATTTGATCACATTAAAGAAAGCGGGAAAAAATTGATTTAGATTTTTTTAACTCGAAAAGCTTGCAATTTTTTTTATGCGTCTTTACGTAGTCTAGTCGTTCATAGCTGTCATAGTGTATCCTTTAGATTGTATCAACTTTAATAATCTAAAATTCATTGGGGGTTGGGTGCATACCAAATATCGGTAACGATGTCGAATTGCACAGCACTACCATCGATAATTAGGTGGACATCATTAATTTTATTTTGGTAGCTTGGTACACGTAATTTATTTATTTATTTTATTTATTCATACATTATTTATAACAGGTATACAGAAAACAAACAGTAACGATGATCGCTGCAGAAGTATTAACTGTGTTGCAGATATCAACGACCTCCTCCGAACAAACCATGCTTATACGTATATAACATAATAAAATAATACAATGCTACATTTGTTAGTAAGTTTGTGTGTTGATGAGTGTTAGTAGATGAGTGTGTGTGGGAATGAGTATGAGTCTGAGCGTGTGCGTGTGTGTGTATGTGAGAGTGTGCGGGAATGTGTGTTTGTATTTGTGCGTATGTGGTACATAATAATATGTATACAATATGGATGTCTATAATTCAATTGAATTTAACCAGTGTTTCGGTGTCGATAGCCAGACAAGACACTTCTTTTTACATATGTTTCGAGTTAAGGGGTAGATGTTTAACTCTCTGTTCACTCTGTTATATAGCAAGGAACTGATAAAGCAGTAGTGTCGACCAGCAGCTACCGTCCTGTGTGTATCCGTTTTACATATTCTGTCAGTACAACGCACTAATGAAATATCGGGTTCAAAAGTCATCTTTGAATGTTTTGGCAAAACGGTCTGCAGGACAAATAGTTGACGGACTGTAAGTACTTCACATAGTGAGTATAATTCGTTAGTTGGAAATATAATTGGTTTCCCCAGAAGAACATTCAAAACAACTCTTTGAGCTCTTTCCATCCTAATCATCTGCGTCTTAATGGCGCCACCCCAAAGCGTGATACGTGATAATAGATTGAGCTAGTGCAAAATATACACGTCTGAGACATTTAAATTCAGCAATATGTGTAAGATTTTTGAAAACGTAGATTAATTTTCTTAATCGAGTGACAAGTGAATCAATGTGCCATCTCCAAGATAGAGAACTATCCACCAAAACACCAAAATTGTTTGTAAAAGTAGTGACATTTAAACGTTTACAAGAACATATACAAGAGACAGTCTTAGCGTCACATGTATGGGCATGGATTGAGAACAACGAAGAGAGTTGGGAAGAATTAAGTGAAAAAGCTATTACATTAGTTTTGTTTACATTGAGTGTGAGAAGGTTGGAGGTGAGCCAAGTCATCACAGTTCTCAAAGCAGTTTCTGCATATAGCTGGGCCTCCCTCATATCTCTACCATGGATTAAAAGGACAGTGTCATCAGCATGAGTTAATATTCTGCAATTTATCAAAGATAACTGACATAGGTCGTTTATGTACATAAGAAAGAGGGTAGGACCAAGATTACTACCCTGGGGGACGCCAACGCATAGAGATGCATCCCTACTAGTATATCCATCAACAACAACACACTATGTACGACTGCAGAGGTAACTTCTAAAGATGTCAATTGGTTTTCTCTGGTGTGGTATTGATTTGCAGTCTAACTAGCAGAAATTGTTATTTAGAAATTGTTAAAGTTAAAACGTAGTGTTTGCGCCTCCTCGGTTTTTTGGACCTCAATAGGATGGCACACTGCCGTGAACATAGCGCATTGGCGCCCTCTCGGCGGAACTTCGCATGCCGCCGCGTGTCATCGAGATATTGCACGTGAGACAACGTCAGTCCACGGAAAGCTGTCTCACCGTCTACATCTTCGTCTTGTAATCGACGCGAGGTCACTGTTTCTCAGCGCTTGGTATATATAGCCGTAATTATATTTAAATTGCACGAACGCTTTAATTTACATCCGTTTAACATATTTTATTGTGTACGTGGAGAACTTTGCTTGTGCTGTGCTTATGCGGGGGTCCACCGCCGTTAATACCTGTAACTTTGTGTGCTGCCAAAGAAGCCTTTTTTGGAAGCCCGTCTGGATCTGGATTATTTATCTGGATTATTTATTCAGCGCCGTGGACTCATCGGACTCACCGACTCAACAATCAGCATCCAGACAGCCTCAGGTTAGTGTGTCTCCTTTCCTGGGGTTCAATTATAGCCAATTATATGGGGGCGCATGTATAGCCGACGCCCTTTCTCCCTTTAAATAGAACCAGCCTTCATTTTGATTTGGCCTAAGAAGGGTCTAACAGGCATGTCGACCTGGCCCTCTGGCCTATACTCGTAGTGATTTTATTCTATTTGTCTTGGATCAGCTGTCAGCTAATCATTCGATCTCGAGCAGTGAATTGATTCAGTGAATAGACGACAGACACTCAAAAACAGTTCTACGGTTTTTTAAATTTTACATGGGATAGGTAAAAGTAGACGACTCAAAAAAGTGCTAAATCTGGCTCCGAAAGCGCTAAGGTGACGGCAGTGTTCGATATAACATGTATATATAATTTATTAAAAAAATCCACGCTAGCTCATTATTTTATAGTAGCGTTTTTACCAATACAAATATAATGGAAACTCCATTTTTGGGTGTCCACAATTAATTCACTAAATCGATTCTTTACTCGAGATCGATTGATCAAGTTTTCCTTTAATCGATCTCGTATCGCCATCCTTAGGAAAGTTGTTCCATGCCTCCATGCGTAGTGTCACTTAGACACTTAGTAGTCTGTGGTTGTTCCAGCAAATGGAAATTTTCTAACACTATTTCTAACAAATTGGAATGTGTAAAGGTTGCTTTACGAATACAATTGAATAATTTAATAGTTTATATAATTTTAAGAAATAAAACCATTATCATGACTTTTATACCGAATTGGGAAGAATTTGAAAAATCTGCTGAAATGTTGTATTTGCGAGATCCTTTGAACACTCGGTATAGTATGAAATATTCACACTCTAAAGGTGTATTTCTTCTGAAAATTACTGACAATAAAAAGGTACCTATCAACCTAATAATATTTTAAACATAATTAACCTAAAGTCGTATGTATTTATGTATATTTGAAGTACCTACACTTTCCCATTAAAATTCAGTTTTGTAACCTAATTGAAATTATATTTCGTTTTCAGTTAATTTTATTATAATATCCATTATTGAAACGAAATAAGTAGATAACAACAATTTTGGTTATTTATTTTTATTGTTATATACTGAGATTATTTCTATGTGTAATAAATAAATAACCAGATTTGCTGGTATTTGTAAAAGTTATTGAAGCTTGAGAGCCACATAAAGCCTGGACACTGATATTGCATCTGCCTTGCAAGACCAAGGTCCCGGATTCAACTTTGGTTAAAGTCAATTAAGGAGACAAGTATTTCATAATTGGCTCAGATGCTAGTAGGAATGATTGTTTTTATCTCAATAATATGCAAACTAAACATTTATGAAATAAAATCTACAATGAAGCAACTCATGATTTTTGCAATGGTATATGACTACAGTTTTTTCAACTTTAATATAGATATGGTTCGTTAGAATAAATTAATATTTTACGTCTAATATTTTCAGCCTTTATATATACCTTCAGAAATTAAGTTTAATTTGCCATTTTGTAAACATTGTGTTGTAATCAGTGACATACATCCCATATAGGCAAAGAGACACTACTTACCCTGGAAAATTAAATGATAGTTATATTGATATCTACCATTTTTATACAATTTAAAATTAAGCAATAATTCTTTAAAAATAGTACCATCTACCATACTTTCTCGATCTCACGTCCTTCTAATTGTGTATTTTACTATATTTTTAGCAATCATGCCATCTGTGGAAAAAAGAATTCACACCATATAACATATCCACTTAGGCACATCGATCGAGTGTCCACAATTCACGCACACATGTTTACGTTTCACCTATCAGTACACGAATTTTTCAAATGTGTACTATTTTATACACGAAAATTAAGTTTGTGTTCATGTTTTGGAGACACTGACTACATTAACGACATAATAGTTAAATGCATTTGATAAATTCAACACTTTTCGCTTTATTTATGGTTCATTGATTTGTACTTGAATTGTCTTGAATCAAAATAAAATGCCATAATTGTTCTCTTCCTAGGAGTGATTTGTTATTCTAAGAGTTATTAAAAAAAATCTATTCTTACAATTCGTATTTGAAGTATAGTGTTACATTGCTTCTTCTTGTGCTTCATGTTGGTAATAAATAATACTGTGGACAATGTGGTAGATGATATATTGGTACCGTGCAGCGTGGTTACGCCATAGAGCTGTCGTTTACATGTCATGCCTTATACTAATTGTTACAGCTATTTATAACGAATACGTATGTGACAATTTCCTTTGCAGCGATGCAGATATTTTGTTAGTAGGTTACGATTATGCACGAGTTTAGCTGTGTCAGAGTAATATCTGGCACATATAGTATTTGGTTTATAATACATAATTTCAGTTGTATTTGAAAGAATAGAATGTTTTAGCTGTGATAATTGTGTCGGCAGTGTGTGTTTATAAAAACTAAAACAAGCTGCGTTTTCAAAATTTTCATATACTGAAAAATTACAAACTATAGCTAAAGGCAGGTGTGTCCCAGAGTTGCATTGATATGAAAAGTCAGGTAATGTGACTAGAAATTAATTCTAAATATTTTGAAACATTTAAGTAGCTGACGGGTTAAGCACATACTAATAATTTATTTTGTTTTCCTTGCATTAACTACATATAACAAATAACAACCACTATGAAAAATTAAAGTAACAGTAATGGTGTCTTAATTTTGCTGTGTTAGTAAGTATAATTACGTATTAGAATTTTTATTTTTTTTTTGATCTTCATAAGTCAGCCTTGGTCTTCCTTGGCTTCTTTTACCACTCACTTTTGCTCTATAGATTTTCTTCGTCAGTCTTTCACCACTCATTCTTGACATGTGCCCATTATAATTTTTACTATTGGGGCATTTCACGTGAAGTGGACAGCGAAAAAAAGTGACGTTCTGAAATTTGTTCATATTCGGCTTAAAGGTACTTCTAGTAGGTATGAATGTGGACACACAATTTTTTTTTGTATAGTGTTTATTTGTCATGTTATGGGCTTCTAAAGAATTGTCGTTATTGAAACTCGTATTTTTTGAAAATAATTTTTCGAATTAAACAAATTCGTTTTAAAATATTAAATATGGCGACTTAAATAGAAAATTTACTGTTCTTTCTAAATACAAAATAAAACGGGTTTTTTTTTTATTACACAAAACCGGAAATAAACTTTTGAAATCAGAATTTTAGTAACTTCGACCATTTTTTTTAAATTTTTTTTTATTTCAAAATATAGCCTATAGTACTTTTATAATACACCAGATGTTTCAAAATGGGATCTGCAATAGTTTAGGAGATAAATGAATTAAAGTACATACGTGTCGCACTGAGCGTCGTACGCTAGCTTCCTTAGGTCGAGTGATTTGCGCGATATCACACTAAAACGCTGCAATATTTATATTTACTATCCTATTTAAGCGTATGTAAAACTCTAACAATGTTGTGGGGTAATTATTATTCAAATTAAAATAGTACTTATTGAACAAAAATATTGGTAGGAAGCAGTAGTTTAAAACAAATTTTGTGATAAGTAATAAAATGCGATTGCTAGCGCCATCTCTCAGATATGAGAGGTATTAAAATAGAAGTTTTATGTTAGAAAGAGATAGAATTATGACGCTAAGCCATTTCGTATTTTCCGTTATTACTGTAGTTGTTGTTCTAACCTCTCAGAGACTTGTGCACATTTTAAGATATTTATTTATTTATAATGTCTCCGTACGGTGATCGATGTTTTAATCCATTTCGCTTGGTATTTCATCGAAAGATTAAAAATTTAAGAAAAATATCTAAATATTTGGCTCCAAAGTGGAGATTTTCACACGATGTTTATGTATGTGCCTCTTGTAGGAAAAGACTCTTAAATGAAACACCTCCAGTACTAATTACTGAAGATCTTGTACAGTGCAGTCAAACATCGAGTGAACCTTCGCAAAACACCCAAGATGAACCGTTCATTCCTGAAGATAAGTTTAAACATAATACAACCCAAACTGAAACAGTACTAGAAAACCAAGAAATTTTAAAGCAACTAAAAGAGAAATTTAATGATCCGTCTACTTCGACTTCTATGAAGACTATGATACTGACTATTGCGCCTAAGTCATGGAGTGAAAATAAACTTGCGGAAGAATTTGGAACATCCAGACGGCAAGCGAGAAAAGCAAAGCAACTTGTAGATCGATTCGGTGTCTTGTCATCTCCAAACCCACGTGGTGGCCGTAAACTACCAACTGAGACCGAAAACTTAGTTAAATGTTTTTATCTCCGAGAAGATATTAGCCGAATAATGCCTGGTAAAAAAGATTTTATATCTGTTAAATTAGATGATGGCCAAAGAACGCATCTACAAAAACAACTTCTAATGTGCAACATTGATGAACTTTATCAGAAGTTCAAAGACGAATATTCGAACGTTCAGGTAGGCTTAACAAAGTTTTTTACTCTAAGACCCAAGCAATGTATCCTCGCTGGCGACTGGAACACATATGGTATGTGTTTGTACTTACCATCAAAATGTAAAGCTGATGTTAAATGGAGGAGATATTGCCAATGTTACTGCAGGAACTGCCATGCCACTTTCATCTTATAAAGATTGCCTTCGCAAGATGATGTGTCTCAACTCAACACCGACATGTCATTTGATGACTACAAAGACACCGTCAAATGAATGTTGTAAATCTTGTCCTGGCTTAAATGCAATTCGTGAAAATTTAAAAATCACATTTGATAACAATCAAGTGACGAACGTGCAGTTTGAAAAATGGGTTGGCACAGATCACTTCACAATATCTACTCAACTGCTGTCTTCTGATGATTTTGTGGATAGCTTGTGTGACGCTTTGGATACATTGAAGCCTCATGCCTATATTGCAGAGGAACAGGCCCTATATTTTAAAACTCTCAAGGAGACTATCGTTGAAGGCGAAATCCTCGTGCAATGTGATTTTGCCGAAAATTATAGTTTTGTTGTCCAAGATGCTGCTCAATCGTTTCATTGGAACAATGAACAGGCAACACTTCTGACATCGGTTTTTTATTATAGAGATGGAAATGAAATAAAACATGGCAGCATTGTTATGATTTCGGATGACTTAAAGTCTAGGTTCCCAAACTTATTTTGTCTACTGCCCACTTTGAGTCATGCAGTCGTTGTCTAAGATGCCTCCTAGCTAAATGAAATTACAAATCACCCCCCAGGCCTCTACACTACGCCCCCATTTTTTTTCTGGGTCTCTTACCGCCCCCCTTTAGGCCTGCAGCGCCCACAAGGGCGCGTTATCGCCCACTTTGGGAAAGGCTGACTTAAAGCATGATACAGCCACCTTCTACGCTTTTCAAAAAATACTACACGAGCATCTTTTAGGAAAATCAATAAATGTGTCTAAAATTATATATGGAACTGACGGAGCCCCACAACATTTTAAAAATAGATTTAACTTTGCGAATCTATTTTATTACAAAGAAGATTTCAATGCGAATGCAGAAATACATTTTCACGCAACGTCTCACGGAAAGGGACCGTGCGATGGGCTTGGAGGAAACCTCAAACGTTTAGCAACGCGTGCAAGCCTACAGTTGCCTGCAAGTAACGCAATCGTTACACCAATGCGATTATACGAATGGGCAAAATCATCTTTAAAACAGACAGCCATTTACTACTGCTCCAAAGATAATATTCAACGTCAGAGGATTTTTTTGTAGCCCCGATTCGACTTAGCAATCACCATTCCTGGAACAAAAAAGTTGCACGCCTTTATTCCAACAAGCGAAGGCCTTTTGGTAAAAAGAACCAGTTCTAGCATGGATTGTAAAATTGTAAATTTTTTTAAATAAAATAGGTACCTCCTTTGTTACAATATTGTCTCATTATGTTATTATTATGATAGCACAGCAATTTTACTGAGTATGTTTTTTTTTCGGGCAAATCACTCGACCTAAGGAAGCTAGGGTACGACGCTCAGTGCGCCACGTATGTACTTTAATTCATTTGTCTCCTAAACTATTGCAGATCCCATTTTGAAACTTCTGGTGTATTATAAAAGTACTTTAGGCTATATTTTGAAATAAAAAAAAAATTAAAAAAAAATGGTCGAAGTTACTAAAATTCTGATTTCAAAAGTTTATTTCCGGTTTTGTGTATTAAAAAAAAAACCAGTTTTATTTTGTATTTAGAAAGAACAGTAAATTTTCTATTCGCCATATTTAATATTTTTAAACGAATTTGTTTAATTCGAAAAATTATTTTCAAAAAATACGAGTTTCAATAACGACAATTCTTTAGAAGCCCATAACATGACAAATAAACACTATACAAAAAAAAATTGTGTGTCCACATTCATACCTACTAGAAGTACCTTTAAGCCGAATATGAACAAATTTCAGAACGTCACTTTTTTTTCGCTGTCCACTTCACGTGAAATGCCCCTTTATACATTTCTAAAATTTGGGCAGCACACTAAGAATTTGGCGTCACAAAAGTGCCGCGGCACAGTGGTAGAGAATCACTGGTCTAGAGCCTAGTTTCTCAAACAGGGGGTCGCAACACCTGGGGGTCACGTTTGTTATTAAAGGGGATAGCAGTCTGTTAAAAAAAATAAAACCTATATACAAAAGATTTGTTTATTGAATGAATGAATTTTAGTGTAGTGTTACATAATTACATACCATTACATTACCCCCACTTCACTTAAGAGGTGGACTGTATCTTCAATAAAAGACGTGCGAAACAATAAAGCAGTACTTTTATTTCTCCTCGACCAGTTTAGATATATATATGTGGCACAAGGTGGGTGAGCCCTTTTTCACTTACTAGAATTTTTTTTTCGAGTACTCCTTTCTTCTCGGACAACTTGTGCAAGTACAACGCAGGTTAAAACCTCGTCTAGACAATAATGTTAGAGCATCAGACAGGTGGGCGCAATTTACACGCGCGATAATTTATATTTGTTATGCGCAGTTTTGCGTTTTTATCGCCTGAAATGAGCCTTGAAAATTTAAATTAAACGTTTAATCTATTGTTTAAAGCCTTGAAAATTAAAATTAAACGTATAAAAAACTATTATTTAATATATTATTGTATTTATAATTTTATAGTGAAGGGTTCGTAAGATTTTATACTTAACTTTTTGCCTTTTTCGTGGGTCACGACATAAAAATGGTTGAGAAACAATGGTCTAGCTCTAGTTTGGGTCGTCTAACGTTACGTCCGTTCGACCGTTAATTATTTTAAGTAACAGAAGTATATCGGCAATAATACGTCTTTATTTAAGACTCAACATATTAAAGTGTCGAAGTCTTTCAGTATATAGTGATAATGATTCTTTCGCACCAGTTCTAGAACATATATCTAACGAAGCGTTTCTGAACAGAGTTATAAAGTCTTGATGACTTTAAAGTATTAAATTCATATTTATTAATCTGGCATTGTCTCTGCTCATTGGTCGAGATGTTTTGTATGGTCTTTCCATTCATATTGTACCTTTTTTTAACTGACTTAAAAAAAAAAGGTTCTCAATTCGCCTGTATAGTTTATATATATATTTTATTTTTTTTTATTTAAAAGACACCAACAATATATATACACATAACATTCACGAACATAAAAGTACTGCTAGCTAGGATCAAGAGACATTCTTGGTCCTGTGCTGATAGCGTGATACATAAATGTATATATATAAACTAAAAGGTATGCACAGCTTTCTCATATGTAGCGGTATAGACCATATAAAGAAGAAAGAAATACAATTATTAAAGTTAAAAGGAACAGAACAGACACTGCGGATACCCTTCCCTGCAGGAAACACGGTAGACACTGCGCTTGATATTAAGTAACGCCGTAAGGAAGCCGGCCCAATGGACATTATGTCAATGTCATAAAGACCATTACCTAATCTGGCCATACGCAAAATTGGATTGTTAGACGAACTTACAAGGCTCATACGTGGTATATCAAAATGTTTGGGTCGTCTAACGTTACGTCCGTTCGACCGTTAATTATTTTAAGTAACAGAAGTATATCGGCAATAATACGTCTTTATTTAAGACTCAACATATTAAAGTGTCGAAGTCTTTCAGTATATAGTGATAATGATTCTTTCGCACCAGTTCTAGAACATATATCTAACGAAGCGTTTCTGAACAGATTAAACTCTTTCAATATGTGTAGAGTATAGCGGCGCCCAAACTGTCAAGCAATATTCTAGAATTCTACATACTAAAGCATTATTTAGCAAAATTAAACTAAACATGTGTTGAAATGGTTTTTATGTGTGGATTATGAAACCCAGCATTTTATTGGCCCTAAGGACTATATCATTTAAATGGCTTCGAAAAGAAAGTTTTGAGTCAAAAGTTACTCCTAAATCACGAACTGTACATACTCTTTCTAAATGTGTTCCGCCTATGTTATATTTAAAGTCCATATATGTCAGTTTATTAGTGAAAGTTATATATTTACATTTTTCAATATTCAACGACATTCTATTTAAAATACACCAATCATTTAACATATCTAAATCCTTTTGAAGTCGTAGACAGTCCTCAGTTGATGATATTTTATTGTAAATTTTGATATCATCAGCATATGCTAGACAGTTGGATTGCAGACATTCCAGTACATCATTAATAAAAACCAAGAATAATAGAGGACTCAATTTAGATCCTTGGGGGATTCCAGATTTGGCTCTAAATGTAATAGACTCGAAACCAGCCAATTTAACGAGCTGAGATCTATTCAATAAATAACTTTCCAGCCACCGCAAAAGAGTTCCGTGTATTCTTAAATGATCTAATTTAATTATTAGTATCAAATGATCGACACGGTCGAAAGCTTTTGCAAAGTCAACATATATTGAATCAACTTGGCCTTTAGCTCAAAAGAGTTACATATATAATCAGTGTAAATCAATAAATTCGACCTTGTCGAACGACTACTAACGAATCCATGTTGATGTTTGCTAATCAAATGCTTGAAATGATTGTAACAAACGTCATACACCAAACCTTCAAAAATTTTGGCAAAGCATGAGATAACTGATATGGGATATATATTGGGTCCTTACATATGAAATTGGCGTTTTGTACGGGAGAAATATAAAGTCAATTTTTTTTTGTAAAATATATTTCATTAATCAAAGTATGCACCGTTGTTATCTATGCACTTTTGCCATCTCATAGGTAGTTCATTGATCCCTTTCCTAAAAAAACCATAGGAGCGGGAATCAATAAACTCTTTGAAGGCGGTTTGGACTGCCGCATCGGAGTTGAATTTTTTTCCTTGTAAGAAGTTGTCCAAATTCCGGAAAAAATGGTAATCTGTTGGAGCAAGGTCCGGGGAGGACGGTGGATGTCGCAGACATTCCAATTGTAGCTCATCTAACTTAGTGGTCGTTTGTTGTGCAGTGTGTGCTCTTGCGTTGTCGTGAAGCAGCAGTGGCCTAGAGCCATTGACCAATCTCGGTTGTTTAGCAGCTAGTTCTTCCTTCATGGTTTGCAGTTGCTGACAATAGATATCTGCCGTAATCGTTTGGCCAGATTTTAGAAAGCTGTAGTGAACGACACCGGCGCTAGTCCACCAAACACTCACAAGTAACTTTTTCTGAGTCAATTTTCGTTTAGGGCAGGATTTGGCTGGGTCTCCAGGGTTCAGCCATTGCGACGAGCGCTTCCGATTATCGTACAGTATCCACTTTTCATCACAAGTAATGATTCGATTTAAAATCCCTTCATTATTGTGTCGGTTGAGCAAAGTAACACAGCAGTCGACGCGTGTTTGCAAGTTCGATTCACTCAATTCATGAGGTACCCATCGTTCAAGTTTTTTTACTTTCCCGATTTGCTTCAAGTGGATTAATACAGTTTTGTCACTTACCCCGAAGCCTGCAGCTATCTCTGAAGTGCTTTGTGATGGATCCGCTTCCACAATAGCCTTAAATTCTTCATTTTCCACTTTGGTCTCCAGCCGTCCACGGGGTTGGTTCTGAAGGTCGAAATTTCCAGAACGAAAACGTTGAAACCAAAAACGTACCGTGCTTTCTTTTGCGACACGAGCGCCGTACACATCATTAATCCTTCGAGCTGTTTCTGCAACACTGGTGCCACGGTAGAACTCGTACTCGTAAATATACCGATATTTCATGTTTTTTATTGTGCGGTAATAAGCGACGCCAAAGAAAAAAATAACGAGGAAAAAACAAATGAATGACTACTTTCAAAACTCAAATGTACCAGCTAAATGAATTTATAAATTTGAATTTGGAATTCTTAACCAAAGAGGAGATATTTCAGATCAATATGGTCAGTACGACAAAACGCTAATTTCATATGTAAGGACCCAATATGTATTTGTTTCTTTTGCCGTTGGGTTCAGTATAGCTCCAAGGAGGTCTCATTTAAATTTCACTAGTATTGGAGCTTGGACTTCGAAGACAGCAAATAATTCCAACTGCTTAGAAGCTTCATTTATATTGATGATTCTCTTGTTTATCATTCCGTGTCAAAATTAGAAAAGAAGTTAATTGTGGACCTACCCTAGATATTTATTTAGGCCATTGTCACTCAAAAGGGAGAAATATAAAACTATTTAAGAAAATATTAAACAGACTAAAAAAACACCACTGATAAGTACAAAATATATCCTTTACTAATAAAACTTTATTAATTAAATTTGACAGTTATCGAAGTCGGTTACAAAGCAATGTACAATAACAGAAAGTCTACCTACTAGTTTGATAGGCTTGGCACCTACTTCAGTAACTGCCAAATGTAATTATATTTATAGATTTGATTAGTAAAGTTTTTATTAGTATGTTGTAATTTTCAGTGTCTTTTTTTGAAGTTGGTTTAATTTTTTCTTAAAAAGTTATCTGGTTACATGAGAGAAATCCGCACACGGAAACCTAGCCCCCTTGGAGGTGTGATGAAAATATCTGAGTTCCGTTCAGCTTTTACCCACCAAAACTCATGCGGTGGTCGTCCTCGGCGCATTGTCGAGGGGCTTCGGGATCTCCTACGGCACTCACCGTTGCCCCTCTGACGCTATGCCCACGGATTAATTAGTTGCGCACCTCTTGGGGGCACCTAGCACCCAGCGCGGCATGGATGGATGACCGGAGACCCCACTCTGATCGGCCGCGACTTCCTTCCAAAAAATGATGATACATAGATGTAATAAAAATGCATTTTAAAATTGAAACGTTTGCTTTCAGTGTCTACAGTACAAAACAGAGGTACAACAGGATGTAAGAAAAGCGGATAAATTTATATCGAACTTAATGAGACATATGGCTTCAAATGATAATTAAATTAATAAATATTAATTCTTAAACGTTTTTATTTTTTATTTACATAATACTTAATAAATAATAATTATGCAGATGTTATGTACTAAGTAAACAGTTCGAATTGCATGATGTAAGACTAATAAATCCTTTGAAATAAATAATATTAGTATTACATTTTTAAGTTTTCAATAATTTTCTTTGATTTTTTGTGTATGAAGATTTAATGATAAAGGTAAAAATACTTCTCTTCAATTTGCCCAATGACCTTCTTTATTTGATAAAATCTGTTATATTCTATTTATTATCGTGGCGTGAGCTTTCCTATATATATATAAAAATAACTACCTCGCTAGGGATAAAGCGTGAAGATATGTAGATGAAGCTGAATATGAGATGATGTAATATGTATGTATAAAAATGGATCCTATGTAGAGGCAGTCTTTCTCTAGTACTTAGGTTTCGCTGTGGCAAGTGTGGAGAAACGAAACATAAACCCACCAATAGGACATGCAATTATCGAAATGTTCCGAAAATCTATAATAAAAAAATTATCATTTTTCCCCAATAATTTACCGATTTTTGTAATATTTTACAATAAATTTGTTTTTTTTTCACGTGAAAGTTAATTATACAATTAACTAAAGTAACCCACGATATTAAAAATTATAACAATATTTTTTATAGGACTAAATATTTTTATTCAATCAAATTACTCACGTTGTTAATACATTTTTGCCGTCTAATCGGAAGATCATTTAAACCTTTGCGATAGAAATCTGGCAAACTGGACTCCACAAACTGTATGAGGTCATTTTGTACTGCTTCCTGGGAAGAAAATTTTTCCGTACAAAAATTATCCAAAAAGGTAGTCGGTTGGGGCGAGGTCCAGCGAGTCCAGGAGAATGACGGGTAGTTTCTAACTGCAGGTACTGTAATGTTAAAACCATAACGCGCGGGCCGAGCGAGCACAGCGAGAGTGCCGCGGCAGCGGCCGGCGAAGCGCCAGAACACATTCCGCCCTAAAAAGTACGCCACACACCATCAAGTACCATGCATGATCAATCCCGTCCAGTATGCATGACGCGGAGCCTCCATCAAGTCATAATGGTCGCGTTTGGTGCTTGATCAGTTATACTTAATGGAAATCGTTTTTCGCATCTTCCGTCAATTCATCAACCCATCAAGCCCTTCCTGCATACTTGAACGTGTGTGGGCACATCATACATACATACATACATCACACATTTCGTCAGTTCGCTCGAAATTTTGGTTAAGGGACGGTTGTGAGAATGTATTATCTTATTGAAATATATATTGATTTACTTAATTATATATCGAAGCGAGCTATGTTTAAGATATACAAAAAATAAACTAATGTTATTACAATACCAGTAACAATATGATTTGAAAAAAAACGTATTTCAAAAGAAATACGTTTTTTTTAACTGCAATAATACAGTTAATTGTTAAATATGTATAATATGTATTATTAACGGTTTATTTGGTGAGTTTTTAAAACGTATTCCATTCAGGAATGTTCTTTAATAAGGTGCGTTTATCAAGTAAAAACTATTTTTATAAACTTAAAAATTGTCAACTGAATATTAATTACCAATTATTATACCATACATATACATACATATCTTCACGCCATATCTCTAGTGGGCTAGTCAGAGAGAACGGAGCACCAAGCTTTGCGATTCTTGCATACTTCTTTCGCTTTCTCAAATCTCCTCGCCCTGCTCACACATTTTCGCCTAGGTATGCGAGTGATTTTTGCATTTCTGTCCGTCGTCACTTTGGCTATTTGATCTTCATTGTTTTGTGGAAGGTCAAATTAGTTGTTATTAAATACATTTTATATTAAGTAAATAAAACATTTTAATACTAAAAAACATTATCGAATTATAACTTTTAATCAATTAATATTTTTTTGATTAATTTTTTCAATCGATTACATTGATTGACTTAACTTTTTATTGATTTTTTTTTGTCAATTATCAGATAACAATCGACAATCAATTGATAATTTTTTAGTATACAAAAATAGTTTAGGGCTATGTTGGGATAACATTAATTTATTTTTCAATTATCTTGAATATAGCTCGCTTCGATATATATTTCAATAAAATATATGCGATTTTAAAAAGATAATTCGTAGTAAGACATTCACATAACCGCCCCTTAATGCTTCATGCAAACTGGACGGCGTGTCAAGTGCTTCATGCATTCAAATAAGTTACTCTATAATGCGTACTGAACGGGATTGACGTCAAGTACAACGGATCGTCTGTGTGCTCTAGGGGCGTCATGCCAAACAACGGTTCATGCATACTGGGACAGACTTGATCAAGCTTACTGGATGGTGTGTGGTGGGCCTAAGAACACTCTTTGGATAGGGTAGATAAGATTAGCATGTAGACGGCTAATTTCTGAAATGGCTGAATTCATTTTGATGTTACTTTCATTTCAGAATATTTGAAATTTACAGGTACTGTACGATTGCTAAAATTAACGTATCGATTTGCGTAGCATAAGTACTAGTCCTAAATAAATTAGATTACATTTTCTAAATATAATGTGTAAGATGACTAAATGCATCAAATATGTTGAGTCTGTGAGCGCCAAGTGGCGGGCTAATGATGTATTGATGTATCAAATCATCAATGCAAACATAGGGACAAAGGGAACTTCGCTTGTCCAAGAAATATTAAAAACAAATTCCTTGTAAACGGTGAGGCCTCGGACCGAGGCTCTTGGTCCCAGGATGAGGCTGATAACGTAATTGTCATTATTTCCATAATTAAAAAAAAATTATCTATGGCATAATTAAGTTCTTGGAAGAATGATTATAGAGGGAGAGCCAGGGCGAAAAAATGCTCTGAATTTACTACAGCTGGTATTCTGGCAGTTAGAGTAGTTGTGTACACGCACATACTGCGGTTAGTCAAGCAAACTGTAGAACACGCGCCACATGTATGATATCCAACATGTCATGATTGCGGTGGTAATACAATGAATTTACTAAGGATGAAAATTGTTATACAGATTATTTATTGCATATCTATAACAGTTATGTCAGTCAGTCAGTTAAATGTGGGAACAGAACTGGTCAGTCAGCCCAAATGTATGTACCTACAATAAATAAATAACTTACAATTTATTTATTAAACGTGAAAATTTGTATAGGGGTACTTAATTGCATATGAATCATAAATAAAATGGTCAGTCAACCGTATTGTAGAACAACTCTCGTCAGTCAGCCAAAAAAATTATTATTCTATTTCCACCGACATTCGACGATTTCGCTTTCTCGAAAACGGCTCGAGGTGTTTCGATGAAATTTACAATATAGGGGTTGTAAGGAGCAAAAACTTGATCTAGCCAAGTCTCAATTCTGGGAAAATTTCTCCGTCTTTCACATACTTAAAACTTCTGAACTCTACACTTCTAAACTTTTTAATTTCGCAGCAGTTTACCTTCTCAACAGCACAGTGGCTGAGTGTAGGTCTACCTCGCTCAAGTGTGCGGGTTCCAATCGTGCATTGTCGTTTTTTTTTTTTATAATACACCGAGTATAGCTCGGTCGCCCAGATATTAAACTTATAAGCCGTCAGAGTTATTTGGTGTATCTCCGAAGTCCAAGCTCTGACATTAATGAAACCTAACTGAGACCATATTGGAGCTATACTGAACCCAACTGATAACTAATTATTGAAATCGATTCATAAATAAAGCAGTTATGTCAGAACATACATACAAATAATACATGCAAACGAGTAGAGAACTTCCTCCTTTTTTGAAGTCGGTTAAAAATTGCCATGGGTGTGCCTGCAGTTGGATGGCAAGAAACAATCAAACAAAAAAGTCCAAGAGTTGTTCAGTATCGGCCATTGTGAGCCCGATATTTACTTATGCCACTGTGGTCTCTGATTTGGTAAAAGAAAGCCTACCAGAATCCAAAAGTAAAACATTACGTAGTTTTTTCAAAAACATAATTAGGGTTAGCGTGTAAGAACCACGACGGTTGGCACTCCGTCTTCTTTGACTACCCCATTAGGTATACAGCGTGAAGATATGTATGTATGTATGTATGATTAGGCTGATAGCCTGTTTACCAATGCCTTAAAATTAAAAAAACATACTGTCAATTGTCAAAAAAGTTTTTTAATCTGCGACGAAAAAAGTTGATGGACATGTTATTTTAATGTCATGTGTGAAACATAAATAAAGCATTATTCGTTTTACTGTAAATCATGACTTAATATTTGGGCATAAACTAATAATATGAAACAATACATTTAAAAACACTACTGTCACTTTTAAATTAGTTTTAATCACATTATGGATGGTTTAATTCACGCGGCATTGGAAGCAGAGGTATTGCACTAATTTTTTAATTTTCTTACAATAATTGATTACTAATTTACTGGAAACTATTATTACAGAAATCACTTTTCTTTTTCATTTCAGAATATTTTAAATAGAGCCAAACATGTGAATGTCAATATATCACATTTTGATAGTGGTGTCCCAGACCATAAAATGACTTGGACTCATGATAAGATGTATCTTGCCGAACCAGTCGATGAGTCGAGAACTAAATTCCAACGTAATTCCGTTGGATCTGTTGCATCTAAGTCTACAGAAAAGTTTGATTTATTCAAAAAGTTGCATGAGTTGTATAATGAATTGAATAGAGATGAGTTATTGCAAGCTAACTATGTAAGTCTTAATTTGTATATTGTATAAATTTGTGTCAAAAAGCGTAATAACATAATATGTTTAAATTTTTAGTATTTAATATTAAATATTTATAGGTGTCTAAGTAAATGTGAACCGAAAAACATGATATGATTTATATGTATTAATTTATCCTGTAATTATTTATTACAGCAAGGGCTCAAGACAACGTCATATTTATTGGAGAAGTTATTATCAACATATAATTTAAATACTTTAATCATAAATTTATATCCAGGTAATAAAGGATATTCTCTATCACTCAGAGTAAATGGAAATGCACAACATCTTCACCCACCAGATTCCAATGTAAGTAAAAACAGACTAATTTAATATACTGTTTGACAGTAACATATTAATTAAATACTTATTTGGGTTCATTTTAAATGTGTCATCTATTTCATTTTTATGTTTAAATTCAGTTTCTACCAGTTCTGCTGTGACTGGTCTAAATTTTTTAAGGCAACACAATTTTTGCTATACAATTTTTTATAACTTTCTAGCCATGATATAATTCTTATAATGTTTTATGTGAATGCTACAGGTGAAGTGATTGATCATGATTATATATATTATAGCTAGACATTGTTGTGTATTGAATAATATACACATGTTCCACTTAATCTGAATTATTTACTTTATCTTCTTTTGTAACAGCTAGTTGGAATTGGGTAAAGTAATAAACATGTGTATATCTATATGCTATATGCTATTTAGCCTTTGACTATGGATGTAACTATATTTTTATGTTACTATGGATGTGTAGTCTTTTAGATCGCTGTATAAATTAACAGTATAATTATGTACATATTAACAATAATTAAGTTCTTTAATTTATAACAATGTCTAACATCGATCTTGTTATAAATAAAAACAATTTCAACTTTCGTCTATATTAATGTACTCGTAAAAAAATTAACTTAATTATGCAATTTTCAAATTTATAATTTGGCTCTAGACCAGTTAAAGAAATAACTAACTTTTCAAAACCAACAAAGACTTAAAATGGAGTAATTTCATTTTAAATTTTATTTGTTTCAAATAATTAATTCAAATAATTTTATTTCAATTTCATTAAATAAAAATTATTAATATCTGTTACACTAATATACTACAATAGGATAATTAGCAAGGAGCGTCCTAATACTGTCTAAATTGAACATTTCTTTATGTTAAATTGAACAATTACAGATTGCCGACTGTTTTTAATCAATGATCACTTCAAAAATGTATATAAAAAAAGAGTACTAATAGCTATGCATCACTAGTGCAACTAAAACTGAAGTTGCTTGAACTGAGGGACATAAAAGATACATAGGAGGGTTTAAACACTCAAAAATAAAAACAGAGCATTCTGTCAGGCAGTTTATTTGATATGATTTCGGTAGAATGGTGACTTCTGTGACCTCCTCCAAAGACGAAAAATGTTGGAAAAACATTGTTTTAATTGTTTAATCAAACCTATGTTTTTAATTTTTTATGTGACTAGAGAGTAAGTCATAGAAATTCTTCATTCGCAAATAAAGAACTAGATTCACAATCTTCTATAAAATGTAAACAAATTATTGTCCGAATTGACATATGTATTTTTAATATCGCAGAATAGAGTATTTATCGATAATATTGTGTTAATCTAAAGTAGACCATACTGTCAAAGCATAAAATAATAACATAAAATATAAAATATTTGAAATTCACTCTTAAAGTATAATTCACATAATATATTTGAATCGCTTTTTACGTCATTTTATTTGTGATGTGAATGTGATAAGGATGAAACATATATAGATTATAATGCTAGACAAAGAACAAAATATTGCACATCAGGCAATGACGTATTCAGATGTAACATAGGAATAGAGAACATTTGGGAGTTGCATTATTATGCAATTATTGATATTATTTTTATTTTTAAATAGGAAATTACAGATTGTCTAGAAATCATAACTCTGATGAATAACAATTAAAAGATCTAAAATCATTATTAAAAAAAGGTTTTGGTTTTAGTTAATTATTATCTATTGTAATAGAAATACACAGACAAACGAGGTACAACCGTTTCGTGTATGCTCAGTATTTATAAAAATCATTGACTGAAGAGTTAAATATAATGGAAGACACGCAAATAAATAACGAAGAAAAAGTTGAATCGTATTTGATGCTAGTCACATTTCATTCTTACATACTGTGCGCGTTTTGCTATGAATCTGTACGAAGTGCAGTACGAAAGCCGGATTTTTAAACCAGCTTACGAAGCCTGGCTGCAACCAGCATGTTAAAGAGAGACAACTGATACTCTGATTATGTCTTGAGAAGTTGTAAGTGTCTATTGGGTGGTTGTTGCCACTGATTGGCTAAGTACCTCTTTTCGTTATTTTGGTTTTACAAGTAATTCACAGGAATTTTTAAAACCGTTTGATAAGTACCTATTCACCGTATAATTCTACTCTGAGCATTTCAGTACAACGAGCCGTGCTTTTTGGCTTGTATGAAGGTACGGTCGGTGGAAAAAAGCTATATTTTTTTTAATAATGAGAAAAATATTTCTGTGGTCAATTGACAGTGTTCATGAGTTCATAATTAAGTACAGTCAATTCTTTTTTACAATCTTTAATTTTCAGTATAAAAATGTATTAAAAAAATATTAAAAAAGATTAAAAATTTGACTCTATTAATCAGAACAGAAATAAAAGTTTAACCCGAGTAAAATAGACGTGATTTTACCTATACTTAATGGTGTTAAGGTCATGTCATTTAGAAAATATAATCATGAATTTAACAAAAACGAGCTATGTAATTTTATTATTATCCCGAAACAATGAACACATCAATAAAACCACGAAACAAAAAAAATGACTGGAATTAGCATACCGAACTATTATTAGGAAAAGCAGCGTAACCTGTTAAACACATGCTTACACATTGTAATATTTTTACTACATAGAATGCCGATCAGATACTCGTCATGCACAAACAAACATTCGCCAACAGAACAACAATAAAATTAAAAAGAAACCTTATTCCAAAGCCTTGTAGACACATGTATTTGCCATGCTTTTTACGACAGTGTTAATGTGTACAACATGCTGTCTTTACATTAAAGTGGCCAGAATAAAGAATTTGCATAAATATTGTGGAAAATCTGTAATAATAACATTTAATATAAGCATTAATAAATACAATATTATTATGTATCCTTTTTTTTAAAAGCATTATTCATTGAAAGTAATTACTATTGTCTTAGTTAAGAAATTATTGCACTTAAATGTTGCACAATTTTGTCAAATCGAATTTTGACTGGTATCACATTGTGGATGAAAGCAAAACGCAATTTTATCGAAATTTAATAAAAAATAACCATTGTTTGAATTAATTACGCCTATGCTTGAAGCAGCAACAGTTAGTACTTTTATTAAACGACTTCAAAGAGGAGGTTCTCAATATGTCTACGTTTTTTTTGTTCTTTGTGGTATGCCTTAACAGGAAAACAGAATTCCCGTAAGATCCGAATACCGAATCGAATCCGAAGCTTTAATAATGCCTCGGATTTGATTCGATGTGGTGTGTTGTATTCTAGGTTTTTGCCTCCCTCTTTTTTTTTTAATTTAATTCTACTTACCCTGTAATTTATTCAAAGACTTTGTCCATCTTTTTGTGCCTTACTTATCTCTTTCTTATTCTATTACATTGTTTCCTTAACTTTATAAAATTTTCGTCTATAAAATTAGCTAAGTAAAATATTACTTAGCTGATTTTTATTTACGTATTTTCTATCTTATTCTATTATATTTTACATTATACACTTATTCTCTTATCTCGATTACGTCTAATTTTCCTCCTATACCTCCATAACCTTATTAATCTACTACATTTAATTTACTACTTATAACTAACCTACGATTCCTCTAATCAAGCAAACCAGTTTGCTTGAGACCACGGACGATGTAACTCGACCGAAACATCAAGCCAAAATAAAAAGTAATTGCGTTAAATTTCCCGTTTTAGGTATTTTATAATGCAACACGAAAGTTTAAAAGTTTATATTGCACTACCTAATTAGTTCACTTGAAAGTAGATCTTAAACCTAACTAAATAAATATAGTTTCCGTTTGCCGTCTTTGTGATGTTGAGCGTACTAAAATGCGCGTTTAACTAAAGTAAGCAGTGACCGAAGTGCGCATTACAGGGCTTACTAGTGGTACGCGAGGCACGCTCACTTGACTTTCTAGTCGTTTTTTCTGTTCTGAGAATAAAACGATCTTAGTCATTTGCGAAAAATAAGAATCTCCACCTTTTTTTAGCATTCTAGACGTGTTGTTTTTACAATTTTTGAAGGAGCACTTTTGCTGTAAGCTTTTTCAAATACTACTAAAACAATGTGCACTCAAATATTCATTACATGTTCACTTACACAGAACTTTAAAACACAATATACTATCACTTGAATACTTTAAAACTCCCAAAAATGTAAAAAATAGAAAATCTAAACAAAATGACAACCCAATTTCTCCCGTTTCCGCCAAAAAGTCCCACGTCTGTTCATTATATCCTCAATTATCTTATGTTTCCACCCACGTCGATTTCCTAGAATCGCGCTAATGGGAAAAATAAAAGAAAAAAATATAGTTTTTTTTTTGTAAATACTATTTAATAGTGCCTCTTATTTATTTTTCTCATAGAGAGTACGGAAAAATAGAGCGTTTCACTCCATAGAAAAATCCCTCGCTGCGCCTAGGATTCTCCTTTAGAATCCCTCGTCGCGCTCGGGACTCTACACTATCTAGACTCCTTCGCTCCGCTTTGATTTAAAATAGCGCCTCGCAATAAAAATGTCATTTTATTCCTTTGTTATACAGTGTACTACTAACGAACATGTTAATATTTTTTAGTGTTACATTATTTATTATTTTGGATGGACGCATCAAATTGATGCCGTGAGTAACATCTGGTGATGAGTATTTGGCATACAGTAGTCAGGAAGCGAAGTCAGTTGGCTAGCCTATCACCTGTACATTTCTCTATTAGCTAATGCCCGCGACTTCGTCCGTCGACTTTTATTTTAAAATAGCCTATGTCCTTCCTCTGGATTCAAGCTATCTCCATACCAAATTTCATCACAATCGGATGAACGGTATGCAATGGCAACCCATAAAATACGAACAAATGAACAAACATTGATTTTTATGTATTAGATTATTAAGAGTAACTATTGTAGGCATCTGCAATTCAGGATGAAGCATTAATGGAGACTCCACGTTGGCCTTATGAGGAAGAGGAGCTTTTGGGTTACATTGATAATGAAGAACTGCCAGTAGTATTACTTGACTTGCTGGAGTCAGAGCATTCCTGTTTATTTTACTCGGGCTGTATAATAGCACAAATAAGGGATTACAGACAGGCATATCCAAGTTTTTTATGTGATACTCATCATGTGCTTTTGAGGCCCACCAATCAGGTAGAGTTTCATCAGTTCACTGCATGCACTGCAGTTAGTCTCTTTAAATGAATTTTTACTTAACAAAATTCTATTACTGTATCAACATTTTAACAGAGCATAATTAGTGATGCAATGTGTATTGGTGGTCGTTGTGGCTGGGTTGGTGAGGAACGGGCTGCTTTAGAAGCAGTCGAGGCAGCATTGGTACATGCTGCTGCACCACCCTTATGTCTAGACCCACGGCCTGCTGTTGGTCTTCTAGCTGCGCGGCTACATGCTACACCTAGACTATTTAATACTCCACGAATAAGGCGACAAGCAAGGAGATTCTCACAGGTGTGTAAGAAAACCTGCATATTAGATAAATATCGACTGAAATATTTCACAAACTTATATTGGCACGAATAAAATAGTTAAATTAGAACAGTAAATAAAATTTCTATATGTTTATAAAATCTGTATAAAAAGCAATATACTATTTCTTGATAGGGATGTTACGGAAGTTGTTTTATCGGAACCGAAGTCGGAATCGGAGTTTTTAAATTTGATTTGTCGGAACCGGAACCGGAATCGGAATCGGAGGTGGAAGTAGAAGAGAGATGAATAGCAAGTCTAACAAAATAAAATAATGCGAACATTATTCAGCCTCTTTAATTTTAGTTCAACAAATGATACACCTGCTTAGGTCTAGGCGTTGAAAATAAAAAAATCAAATTTTCTTAAATCTTAAACAGTACTAGTAGTAAATCAAATCAAATGAAGTGACTCTAAAAGAAACATATTGTATTTAATGAATAATAATTTCGCTTCGTACAAAGCTTACACTTTGATGAATTCGCACAAACTTCATTGAAGCAGTTCCAAATAATACTTGCTTTTGGCTTCATTGTTTAATTCAAATAAATTTGTCATACATAAAATAAAACACACTAACACTTGTCGAAAATTCGGATAAGTTTTATTAAAGCGCGAACAGAAAGCACGTAAGGAGAAGGCTTCCCTTCAAGAGAAACATTCACTTGTTCATACGCGCTGACCATGGCCGCCGCCGCCGCTGTGCTTCGATCTCTGATTATAACCTTCGATTTAAAATTGTCGGAACCGAAGTCGAAATCGGAACTGTAATATCAATCGGAAGTTCCGACTTTTCGGAATCGGAATCGAACCTCCGTAACATCCTTATTTCTTGACATAATAACATTAAGAAAAATACCTATAAAATGACAAGATTTTGACAATTAATTACCTGTAGATGTTAGTCGTTAGTCGCAAATTGCAATCTGCTAAAACACGGATATGTTACTATTACGAGTATTTATGCAAAATATAAATTTCCGGTTAATAATAGTTATTATTAATCTAGTTAAATAATAAAAAAAGATGGTTATTTATTGCTTATTATAATATTGTATAAACTGTTTGTATGTAGTGATGTGCTAGTTACTCAAGTGTTATAAGTATACATATATTTTATTTTATTTATGTTATTAAATTTTATGTATAATCACAGATTAAATAGTTACTGCCATAAAATAAAGTATAATATAGATTTAGAGCGAAATGAAACTTCTACTTTGTCTGCAATTGCTAGGCAACTAGGTTTTTATTATATAATAATATTGTGATAGTCAAATAATAATAATCAAATAATGTGGTAGTAAAATGATGGTTGAGACACTTAGAAAGAATGAGTCATGAAAGACTGACGAAGAAAATCTACAGAGCGAAAGTGAGTGGTAAAAGAAGCTAAGGAAGACCAAAGCTGACTTAGGAAGATCAAATAGCCAGAGTGTTAGCCGACGGAAATGTCAAAAGCACTCGTATACCTAGGCAAAAATGTGTGAGGAGAATGATGAGATTTGAGGAAGCGAAAGTACGTAAGGACCGCACGCTTGGCTCTCCATCCTCACTGATTACCCCATTAGGGATACAGCGTGATGATACGTATGTATGTGGTAGTCAAATGACTGCTCTTAAATATGGTATATTTATACATTGTATTAAAATAGGTATTAAATTCAGGAACGGTAGGGGTTGTATGGATCAGATTTTCTCGTTTCGCGTTATCGTGGGAAGGTTTCTGGTATTAGGTCGGAAAGTTTTCTGCGCTTTCGTGTATCTAGAGAAAGCATTCGATAGAGCAGTGCGGAAGAAATTGTGGACTCTTCTTCCTGAATATGGCGTAGAGGGCTCCTTACTGCAGGCTGAGAGGTCATTATATCGAGACCACAGAGCCTGTGTAAGGATAGACGGTGACATGTCGCCCTGGTTTAAAGTCTGTTCTGGTGTCAGACAGGGCTGCGTGATGTCTGCCTGGCTATTCATGCTATATTTGGACAGTTTTTTTGGACAGCCTCCAGAGATTGAAAGGTAATATGAGTGGTATGGGATGTGGTGACACAGTGGTAAACTGCCTATTGTACGCTGACGATGTTGTGCTAATAGCACCATCAGAAACAGAGTTGCAGACACTAGTCACGTGCATGAAAGAAGATTGTGAAGTAAAAGGATTGAAAATGAATGTGAACAAAACTAAGGTTCTGGTGTTTGAAAGAGAAGCGGTACAAACGAAATGTGTGATTTGTGTAAATGGAAAATGTCTAGAACAAGTGAATGAAATTGTGTATCTGGGGAGTGCGTTTTCGAGGGATGGAAGATGTGAGTTGGATGTGGAGAAACGGGTAGCAGCTGGCAATAAAGTGAACGGTGCTCAGTCCGCATTAGTGGGTAGTGTGAATATATCTAACACTGCTAGAATGGCCATCCACAATGCGGTGTTGGTGCCAACTTTGTTGTACGGTAGCGAGGCCTGGATATGCCCGAAATCGAGTGAAAGTATGATAAATGCTGTGGAGATGCGGTCTCTCAGAAGTATGTGCGGTGTCACGCTTGCGGACAGGATAAACAATGATGAGATACGCAGTATGACAGGGTTGCACAACAGTGTTATTGTAAAAATAAAGAAAGGAATGCTTAGATGGTTCGGGCACATGGAAAGAATGAGTGATGAAAGACTGACGAAGAACATATACAGCGCGAAAGTGAGTGGTAAAAGAAGCCAAGGAAGACCAAGGCTGACTTACAAAGATCAAATAACCAGAGTGTTAGCAGACGGAAATGTCAAAAGCACTCGCATACTTAGTCGAAAATGTGTGAGGAGAATGACGAGATTTGAGGAAGCGAAAGAGGTGTGTAAGGACCGCGACTCCTGGCGCTCCGTCCTCTCCGACTACCCCGTTGGGGATACAGCGTGAAGATATGTTATGTTATGTTATTAAAATAGTTTGAAATGTTGAATGTACACAATCGTATTTTCACTATTAAAAAACTACTTGATATTCTTAGATAGAAATAGTATTATTGGGTTTTAAACTTCAGTAGTGGTAACAGACTGGGGTGCTAGTGGGTGATAGCGTAACATAGTTGTGGCGTAACACACTCACAGTGACATTGCTTAGCGCTAGGAGTGAAGGAGACGGAACTTAACTCCAGTAGATCTACTCCCTATATATTTTTTCACAGTTATGTTCATGACTACTAAACCTATCTTTCAATTAGGTCATAAATAAATAGTCAACTATCTTATTTCTTATAATATAGAGTTCCGAACGAATAACAAAAAATAAGTTTTAGTTTATTATTATATTAATTTATAATTGTTTACAGGTGGCTGTAAATAGAAAACGAAAATTAGACCAGTTCACTCATTATCATGGTTTAGAATTACTAGAATTAATACACAGACAGAGGGCTAAGAATAGTAGACAATCTGTTCCTCACACGAGACTTACATCCAAATACCCAAAGAAACCTCCAGAGGTGTGTATTAAAAAGATAGTATACCGTGATGTTTTATTAATAAGTAAAATACTAGTAATTTCGCTGTCAACTTTTCATTTAGAAAGTATAATATTAATGTATTAATTAACTAACATATATTAATCACAAAACCAAATACAATGCATTACAGTCAAAGGTAAAAAACCATACTTACCACTTACCATAATACCATACTTTGGTATATTATATTACTTAAGGCATTTTGCTGGTTTTGTTGATTTTATGTACAATACCTATTATTTATCAAATACGTATTATTTTCCAGGTTTTCAAACCAATTGAACCACCAAAAATGGAACCTTTGCCTTTAGCATTACCGTCAGAACCAAACGGGCCTCTCCGTCTCGCACGGGCATATGAACGGCCGCGACCTACATCCGATTGTCAACCGCAACTAGTGGAAGAATATATATTAGAAACTGAAAAAACATCGCCACATGCTGGGACTGGTTTTTTCCATATAAAGTTATCAATATTGCAAAGGCCGTCCGATCAGGAGTTCCTAGGAGAATTATATGTTGACAGAGATCACGTTGAAGGAGAGAGAAATGGTGCCGCTTGTCGTTTTAGTCTTGGTATGATGAATGCATACATAAGTTATAGATATAAGTATAAAATAATTCTCACCCGGATGCCACGAAAAGAGAATGGATAAATTTAGTTTTTAATAAAATTTGGAAATTTTTAAATAAAAAATTCTGTTTGGAATCAAAGACATAAATAACAAAATTTAACATAAAAAATTACAAGCTTTTATCAAAAACAGAAAACAATTAAAAACAGAAAAGCGTGAAAATGGAGAGTGGTGGTGTGGTCTTGTGTATTTGTTTATAACTAACATTACAATTAAAAGACTCTTTATCAATTGGCTTATGTTAAATATTACTGTTCTATATACTCGAATATCATTTATGACTAGTATCTCACATGAAGGCAAGTTTCCTGTATTTCCGTGTTCGTTTCATAAAACTCTGAATTGGACTATCCGTCATGTCCAAGCAAGGTAAAGAAATAAATAGTTTATAAATACCTTTTGTTAATTATTGAACCATCAGCTAGTTATTCAGGTATTCAAATAAAGTCTATGAATCAGGCTTAGTCAGGCTTTATTATTAAATGAATTCATTCTTGTTTTTTATTTATTTCTACTTACATTACTTTTACAGGATTTATCCCAATACAGTAATGTCGACTAACTATTTACATTTCTATGACTTCATGTAACATATGACCATTAAAGCAGTCCTTGTGAATTCACTCAGTGCACAGTTGAATATGTCGGTCTCAGCGTCAATCATGTTGAGAGTGCGAAGTGCGCGCGTCAGGGGCGCCTTTTTCAACAAGTCAGTACGTGCCCGCGGCACCTCCAGCAGTTGCGGGCGCCGCCGCCGCCACACATACCTGTCCGTACACATAGTCTTATCCGCGCTAATATGTCACAATTTTCCAGCCTACCCCTAAATACCTGAAAAATATATGATACCAGTGCCAAGTCTCTTCTAACCTTTAATTCGTTGTATCCGACCATACCTAAAATGAATAAAGTCGGCTACATTTGTGGATAAGATGGATACACTCCGTATTGTCTCATATATAAATACCTAACAAATTTATTTTGTACTCTTTCTAGCATGAGACTATATTTAGTTTCACTTGGGGACCAAATGAATGCATTACTTTCGAGCTGGCTCCTAACTAGCGCGTTATATAGCTTTAACACTTGTAAAACCGTGAGCCATACGAAGCAGAAAACCTAGATTCCTAAACGCTTTTTTACATATATCAACTACATGATCGCGAAACGTCAACCCAGTGTTCAGAGTTACCCCTAAGTCCCTAACTTCCTTGACTCTCCCCATCAGTCTTCCTTCCATAGTATAATTCCATAGAATAGGTGCACGTGAACGCGAAAAAGAGATGGTGACACACTTTGATATATTAAACTCCAATCGGTTATGTTTACAACACCTCGCTACTCTATCTATGTCCTTCTGTAACTTCATACAGTCATTTGGATTATTGACGGCGAGATATAGCTTCAGATCGTCAGCGAATAGCAAACATTTTGCGTTTTTAACAACCTCTGGCAGATCGTTTAGCATTATAATAAACTGCAATGGTCCAAGGTTGCTACCTTGACTTACTCCAGACCGCGTGAAATATGATTCCGACACGTGACCGGCGTATTCTACATATTGCTGTCTATCTCTCATATAACTTGCGAAGAAGCTCAACAGATATGGAGTGAATCCGACTCCTGCTAACTTTGCAAGCAACAAGTCGTTGTCGACTCGGTCGAACGCTTTTTTTAAATCAAAGTAAGCAGCGTCAATTTGGCCCCCACTGTCTACGGTTGGTATTAAATCCGCCATATAACTGAGAGGATTACTTGTGGTGCTTCTGGCCGGTCGGAATCCATGCTGAGTGTCCGTGATTTGCCCGCTGACTTGTGAGAGTATGCACTTATGAATAGCAGACTCCAACACCTTTGCCGGAGTAGACAATACTGCCACCGGTCTATAGCCCTCTACCCCTTCTCACGAACCACTTTTTGGTACTGGAACTACCCTAGTTAACTTCCACCTCTCCGGGAACACTTCAGTTTCCAGAGACAGATTATATATATGAAGCAACGGTTCAGCCACGACCAATCGGCAATCTTTAAAAATAAAAGGAGGAATTCCATCTGGTCCCGCCGATTTTTTTGGCTTCAGGTGTTGAAGTGCGTGTTGCACGTCTCTCAACTGCAGTCTGTCAAGATGAACCCGCGCCGCAGTATTTCTGCTATCCGCTTCTGCCACTGCCGCGTCCACACACAACCGTGCTCGCTTCGAATTATAAATAGAATGGAAGAAGTCAGCAAACTTTAGCACACCGCTCGCCAGATAAGACCTCACCGTTTTTTAAAATCTTTTGTGAATCTCTGCTCTTTCTTTTAGATTTAACATAATTCCAAAAAGACCTTGGGTTCTCTAAAAGTCGATTTTGTATACTATGTCGGTACTGATTTTCTGCTGACCATATCATATTCTTAACCCTTACCATATACTGAGCAAACGCCCTATAATCCTCCGCTGATCCTGTTAATTTATAACGTCTGTGAAGAAACGCTTTGAATTTGATGTCTTGAATTATTTCAGTCATATACCACTCGGGGTAAACGTATCTCGACCGTACACTATTTCGCTTTTTTCTTGGAACACAGTTATTTATAATAGAATTAATATTTTCGTAAAAAAAGTTTAAACTCGATTCGTAAATTGGTGTCCAGTTCACCTCTGCCAAAAGTGCATATAATAACCTAAAATCTGCTTTATTGAAGTTCCAACTTGTAAATGTATTTTCATACGCATTCGAATCAACGAAACAATCACGTACAGGCAGATAGCGGCGGGGCAGTTTGACCATTATTTCGAGCGGCGGATGGTACGCGTCCACCGGCACTAGCGGCGCCCCCGCCGCGCGCACCTCCACCACCTCACCCCCTTCGAAAGTACTTAGCACTAAATCTAATTGACGATCCTTACAGTTACGCACTCTGTTACTCTGAGTGAATCCACAATACGTTAAAAAGTACTCATAATAATTAGTAACGCTAACAGATCATGAATATAAATTGAAATCTCCGATCACTATTACATCGCTATAGCTATTACAATATTGTTCTATAATTCTAAAAAATAACATATATTCTTTTTCACTACAGTTAGGTGGAAGATATACAATGCACAATAAAAATAATAACCTATTTTGTAAATAGACGGTAGCACAAACCAGTTCAAACATATGATCATCAATATTAATGTCACTTCGCACTCGCCTTAGTGCAAAACGTGGTGTGGCCACGAGACAAGCGCCGCCTTGTTTTCGCCCATCTGCTCGATCACATCTTAATATGTTGAAATTAGGTGGAATCATTTCGGCGTCTCGGATCGATTCATTACACCCTGTTTCAGTGATAGCGAAAAGATCTGCATTTGAAGAGGAGACTCCAATGTTGAAATCTTCTAATTTTGTGCGAAGTCCTCTCACGTTCTGGTAATATATTTCGATGATCTTATGCTGACGTCTTTGGTTTTTTGGTTGATCGACGAAACCACACCCATTCACAGAACTCAATATTTACTGCCCAATTTTCTGGGTCACATAAAGTATCGTATTTACTTTCTGGAATTCCTATTATAAAAGAGGCATAATCACGCTCCGTTTTATGTTTTATTCTTTCCATTTTTCCTGATACGTCTTGACCACATATTTTTCTAACATGTTTTTCCACATTTTCTGCTAATGTTTCTTTCTGCAGACGCTAAATATGCAAATATTTCTTACGTTCCGTTCCTTGAATCTCCAATGAACTTTTACTGCACCCTCTTTTAACTACACTATTTGAATATTTATTTTTTTTCCTAGCAACTAAAGTCCAATCTCCTTATTTTTTATTATTATCCGTGTTCTTTGTTTGTTTTACCTCTTCTATTTTTTTATCATTTCTAACTTCAATTGAAAAGCCATTACTATCTTCATTTTTATTTGTTAATTGTCCTTTCTTTGAATTAATAATCTGGTCAGCCGATTTCGTGGCCATACACGACATTGTTACCTCGTTATTGCTTACTACCTGTATTTGATTTTGTTTAACTGCATCGACAAATAATAACCCTGGTTCCTTACCGTCTTGAGGTTCCTGTGTAATTTTTTTTATCAGAAGTCCCTCGTCGGGGCTGATTCCCAGATTATCGCTTTTTCCAGTAAAAAAATTAATTTGCTTTTCTAATAAATCCACTTTATTTGCTTTTCCTTGAACTACCTTGAATTCTTTTCGTAATTCTTGTAACTCAATTTCTGTTTTCTTAAATCTGTTTTGTAGTAGTGAGTATTCTTTTATTTGCTCATCCAATCGCGCCATTATTTCCAGACGAAATTCTCGCATTTCCTTTAATACTTCACTACTTTCGTCATTCATAGAATACATCGTCTTTGTGTTATAACGAACACCACGTTCCACATTTACGTACCTGTCTGGTGTAAAGGTTTCATTCATGATCGTGTTCTCTCTAATTGGTGTTTCAGAGTTATCCTTCTTAGGAATGGTACATATGCATTCAGGACACTTCCACCTGCTCTTATATTCCTCTGTGAAAGTTTCGACCTTCGCCGGCATAAGCGCCAGACATTTCAAATGATATAATTTCGTACACGAATCTTGAGAACATTCCATGTAAGAAATATCATAAATGTTTTCTCCACAGCCGTTACATTTCGTGTTCATTTTTTACTATTTTAATATTATTATAAATCCATTCATTTAAAAAGTAAAGAAATGGCTAAATCAATTATTAAAATTAATTATATGAAGAGCACACTACATTTGCGTGTTTACACCGCTCCTACCCTCCTAGATTGTTAATTACTTCAAACCTTCTGATGTGCTTACTCTTGTTATATTAGGGACCATCCATAAATTACGTCACACGTTAAGGGGGAGGGAGGAGGTCGACGAAGTGTGACATCGTGTGACAGGGGGGTAGGAGGGGTCCTAAATTTCGTGACGTCACATTTCCAAATCTACGTGTTAAAACTCGAACTTTGCACTATTTACGAAATACTCAAAACATTTGTAACTCGTATCTATATAAACATAAGATTCAAATTGTTTTGTCGGCCACTCGCTCTACTACGCGCTACGCGGCACGTACCGACGACCTTAGGACAGGTCGGCATTTGTAACTGTAAAAGGGCGCTAGTAGCGCCCTTTGATAAATGCCGCCAAACACGCCGCGCCTGCGCCGAGCGGTGATTTCTTTGTTTCTATTTCATTAGACAATTGACTTTCGCGGATAAACGACGATTTTTAAAAGATTCTGGTATTTTATGTTTTTAACTTTAGAAACAAATTTAAAATGAACCAAAAGAGTGATTTAGGTAATCTGTATCGTAAACTATATGAAGCTTACAGTGCAGCCTATGCTAATAAAAAAAAGAAAATGTACAAGCAGAAGTTAATAACTTATGGAAAAGTTTGAAAAGTGGTGACAATATTGAAGGTAAAGTGGAATCTAAGATCAAAGAATTGCAAATAAAAATTACGAAAAAGAAAGCGACACTCATGAATTTTTTTTCGAAAATTCCTTAGTCGTTAACAGCAAGAATACAACTGGAGTCCGAGGACGTAAAAGTAAGTTCGAATTTTGTTATAATTACCAAACTAATAACTGGCTAAGTATTGCTAGGTCGTTCCGTAGAACATTAAATATTAGTATATGTGTACTGGGTGGAAAAGATAAGTGATCTCATTCGATTATTTTTTAAGTGCAAAAAATAATTGTTATTGATTTTAAATAAACTAAAAATATACCTACTTAAGTATCTTAATTTGCTATTATTATCTTAACTCGATAAGTTTATAAATTTTAATATTCTGCTAATGACACACAACAATAGATACTTTGGAAACCTGATATGACAGCCTTATTCGTTGAATCAAGCTGCTATACAGAGTTTAATTAAAATTATTATATAAAAGACGACCGCTATTTTGAATTTGTATTTCTTTTTCTGTCGGGGTAATCCCGAAAGATACTTTTTTTTATATTATAGTATAGTAGGTGATTTTAGAAAATTTAGCACATGAAATGTCCTTATTCAACATTTTTATTTTTAATTGCAGGGAAATACTAAGCAATCCATGCCAGAAGACACTAAAGATATCGTTATACAATCAAGTGAAAGCCAGCTTCAAACAATACCTAAACCAAAGCCTAGTCAAAGTGCTTCTAGGAATAAAATTGTAGTTTTAGAATCTGAGCTCAATAGCTTGTTGCTACCACGCGATACTGGTGTAGCTTCCGATGAAGCAATAAAAAGAATAGCAACTTTGAGGAAAGATATTCAACAGGAAAAAACATATTGAAGCGAAAGATTAGCGCAGCGGAACGACAAAAAAAAAGTCGTGACTCGAAAAAACAAAAAATTTTGGAGCTTTGTGAAAGTAATACCGACTTTGCAGCAGCTCTAAAAATTCGCGATTCTGTTGGTCGGCCTAGAGTAGAAGAAAAGCAGTCCGGTATACTTGAAATTATAAAAGAGGTTGCAATTTTCGGTGGTGCAGCTGATGATCGACGTCGCACTGAAACTATAGGGTGCTGCAAAACATTGGACGATTTACAAGCCGAACTTTGTAACCAAGGATATACTATCAGTCGATCAGGGTTATACTTGAGACTTCTTCCCAGACGAGCCAATACAGAGGAAGGAAAAAGACACGTCGTAACTGTTCCTGTTAAACTATGCAAACCCGATTCTACGTTACATTCTAAACATAAAGATGGCACATTCTGTACAGCTACGATAAGAAACCTGGAATCTTTAGCTTCAATTTTGGGTCCTGATCAAGTTTTCTTTTTATCAATGGATGACGAAGCACGCGTGCCGTTGGGCATTACAGCAGCGAACACTCAAACTCCAATATTAATGCACCTCGATTATCGTGTAAAATTACCGGATCATGATTTCGTGGTCGCGGAAAAACATAAACTTATTCCTTCTGTTTATGCAGGTATTGTAATAAAGAAAGATGGTGAAGGGAAACCTGAAATTGTGACACACTCTGGACCTACATACATAGCAATTCGTAGTGGAAAGCATTGTTGTTCTAATGCAGAGACTCATGCTACAGACATTCATAGACTTTCTGAAATGCCTGCTTTCGAAGAGTTTATGAGAACTCGTGAAATTTTGTAAAACCCGTATTTATTATTACTTGCAATGGTGGTCCCGATGAAAATCCACGATACGAGCGAGTTATAATTTCAGCTATACGCCATTTTAAAGATTTTGACTTGGATGCTATTTACATTGCTACAAATGCCCCAGGAAGAAGTGCTTTCAACAGAGTGGAACGACGAATGGCGCCTCTTAGTCGCGAACTTACTGGTGTTGTATTGAAACATGACAGTTTCGGTTCACATCTTGATTCCAGTAATCGAACAACGGATTTGGAATTAGAAAAACGAAACTTTGAGAGTGCACTAATATTTAGAGCCAATTGGTCATTGATGGTTTTCCTGTGGTTGCCGAATATATTGTGTCAACAGATACTAGACTGAATATTAAACAGGTTAAGGAATTGAAAAATGATGCCACTTGGTACGAAAATCATGTGCGTGAATCGCAATATTTATTACAAATAGTGAAATGCGAGGTTGTCGCATGTTGTAATGTACGACGATCTAGCCTTTGGCGACTTTTACGAGAGGGGTTTTTACCACCACCTGTTTTAATTAGTCAGACGTCAAGCGGTTATCTAACCGTTGAAAAAGGTGACGCCGAAGGTAAGTTCGCTCCACTGTTACTTCAGCTAGCTTTGGATCTCCAAGCGTCCTCACATTTGAAGCAAGTTCCATATGATAGCTATTGCCCCAGTGTCGAGACATACTTGTTTAAACGATCATGTGGCATCTGTAGTCTATATTTTGCATCATACAAGGCCACGAATCAACACAAGCAATCACATAAGAGTCAACAAGAAGTTTTGCCCATCGCGAAGATACGTCCTCAAAGAATTGCTGCTACACGTGCCAGAGAAATTCTTTGTTTGGGTGATGATGGTGATGCTGTATGGTTGGATGAAATAGATGTTGACACAACGAATGTTCCCGATATAAACAATCCAAACGAGAACGAAATCATTGCTATGCCAGTTATAAATAATTTAATAGAGTGGGTTCAAAGTCCATGGACTCAAGATGGTTAAGTTTTCTTTATTTAATAAAGTAATCGTTTTTTGTTTTATTAATTTCTTGAAATGTTCGACTTGATGTTCATGTTTATTAAAAAATAATTTAAATGGATATAAAACTAATTTCGGAACTGTTGTTTGAATTCAATAATTTCTAAATGTAAAATTGCAAAATATGTGACGTCACTCCAAGGAGGGGGGGAGTCTCACAAATGTGACCAGCTGTGACAAGGACGGGGGAGGGGTCAAAAAATCACTAAATTCGTGTGACGTAATTTATGGATGGCTCCTTATCGTTATTATTATATAGATCATGATTATATTATATACATCATAATTATATTATATACATCATGATTTTTTATATATTTCTCTTCCTCTCTTAACAATATATCGGCCTACTACCATCACACGCTTTTTCCTCTTCTTTCCTTTCTTAAAATTCTATTCCATTCTCCAAAAAATTAATTAAAACATTATTTTCAAATTTTTCACTTGCCAGTCCTCCATTTTATTTTTCTGTCTAAATCTCTATGCTCATAAAAAAGGTAGAATAGTGAAAAAATGGTACTGTATTTGTAATTTATTCTTTATTAAATACGACATTTTTTATTCTAAAGAAATTAGTTGATTTCTACATATTTATAAAATGTAGCATCTGTATCTCTATCTGCTTGTATATGATTGCTTGCATATATGAATGAAATATGTTCTGAAACTGTTCTTGTTGAGTTTATGTAACTGTGTTGGTATTTGTGAAACAGGGAATATGGACTTAAGTTCCATACAGTGTAGGGTGTAGCAGAGAAAACCCTCCATCATATCAGAAAAAAGGCATACACTATTATAGTTAACTTTACATGCAGGGCTGCAATCTAAGTCTGATGTTATATAAAAGATAATTAAATTGACAGTGGTGCCCGATGTCGTCTCTTTTTGATTGTATTGTTTTAGCGTCCTTATATTATCATCTGCACCCATACCCTACTCACCTTATTTGTGAGAAGCCTGCTTAGCAGTGATGTAACATGCATAAGCTATTACAAATTATCCATGTGCAGTGTGAACAAAAACTGTCATATGCGTGTCCCAATTATTCATTTTAACAGGCGCGTACAATAATTAAAGAAGATATTTTTTAATACATTTGCTCAAAAAGTAGACTTTTACATGTGTGTTTAGCGTGCGTAAAGTTATTCTTTTCCACCTAGTGCTTTTTGTTTTCCTCCTGCATACAACATTCAAATGTATGAAGGTTTTTTATCAAAAAGTTTTCTGTACAAAATTTTTGTATGAAATGACTAATTTACAGCGTAAATACTATTAATATATGAATTAAATTTAAAATAAATTATTTTTTTTAATATATACGTATAATGTAAATAAATAAATAACGCAATTAAAATTATTTTGAATTTAGATAAATTATTGTCATCGAATTGGCTGAAGACATAGAAACCGTTGCCCTGCCATGTCCTCCAAAAAAAAATAAACTCTCGCGAAATTACATTTCTGCATTTTCTGCATTTGCAAATGTATTAAAAAACGTCGTTCGATGCACGTGCGAAATTGTCATTTCCACTTGTCCAATAGTTGACCCGCGCCTTCGGTTTGGGTGAACAAACCGAATGACATACTTTCCACTTGTTTCGAAATGTAATATAACATTAACATAACGTTCCTCGTTAATTTTCGCCAGGGTCGAGAATTCAAGCGAATAAATATATTCAACAATTCACGGAAATATTCACGGAGGAGGGCCGCAAGTCCGTGCGGATAAAGCACGTGGTGCCGGGGCAGCTGCCGCGCGTGTCGTTCACCGGGGGCATGCGCGAGATGGGCCAGCAGCTGCTGCTGCAGCAGAGGAGCGCCGCGGCCGCCGCGGCCGCCGCCGGGCCCGCGGGCCAGCCGCTCGCGCACGCCGCGCCCGCCGCGCCCGCCGCGCCAGCCGTGCCCGCCGTGCCCGCCGCGCCCGCCGCGCCCGCCGCGTCCGCCACGTCCGCCACGTCCGCCGCGCCCGCGTGCGTATTATCCATCTATACTTATATTATACACTAGCGAACCGCCTCGGTTTCGCACAGGTAGAATTTTTTTTTTATTGAAAATAAAATACAGCCCATGTTACTTGCTGATAACGTAGCTTTCTACAGGTGAAACAATGTTTGAAATCGGTGGAGTAGTTTTTGAGTTTATCCATTACATATAAAGTTTACCTTTTTGTAATATTAGTATAGATACATACATACATATCTTCACGCTGTATCTCTAACGATGTAGTCAGAGGGCGGAACGCCAAGCTTCACTGTCCTTACATACTTTTTTCGCTTCCTCAAATCTCATCATTCTTCTCACACATTTTCGCCTAGAAAAGGGGTAAAAGGGGTTTGAAGATTTTTGTTCGGGCCTGGCATACTCAACGACCGCCATTTTCTTTTTTTTTTTCATAAATCCAATATGGCGGATGTTCCATAATGTAAATTGCGGACACTTAACGAACAAAAAATTGTGATGGTTACTATACCCTAAAGTGTCACATTACAGAGTTGTTTGCAAGAAAAGATCAATGTATGTAAACTTCAATAACCGTGAAAACATTACTTATTAAATGTGTTTACACAATATGGTATTAAAATAGAAATTCCTAGATAGATTAAACTTTTTAGTGTAAGTATTAGTATATTCTAAATAGTATGTTAGCAGGAACATATTTTTTTTAACCTTATTGTCATATCGTTAAGTATCACAATGAAGAGAGGCAGATAATATAGAATCCGATAAATTTAATATTAGCAATTTATATTCGTCTGGGCTGGCAATACATTATGCTGTACTTGTAAGGACTTTGTTTATAGTTTTGAAGTTCTCATACATCGATCTTTTCCTGTAAATAACTGTAACGTGACGCTTTAGGACAGCAACCTTAGTAATTTTTTTTCGTGTAAGTGTATTGATAGGAAAAATATGATTGATGTGTTTCTAGTCAGTCTCAATTATTTTATTATAAAATATTATTTTTATATTGTGATATTATTCAATTGCAAATATTTATTTTAATAGGACATCTGCAATAGGAGCTACCCCAAATACACACACGAATGCGCGACAGTTGCCAATATTGGTAAGTGTGGGCGTTAAAACTAAAATGTTTGTGATAAGAGCGTTAAGAATATTTTTTTAGTTATTTAAATTGTTATTAGTTTTTTAAGTTATGTTATCTTAGTATCTTGCCGTCACGCGCATAATCACAGACCCGCTGGGTTATTACCTAAAAATTTGCAGACAGCGACAGTCACGTGATCACTACGCGACCGGTGTCTAATTGAAATAAAGAATTGGCATCATATATGACGATTGCGTATCTATTATCCTATGACCATAAAATGTACTTTTCGCGGTAGATTTAGCGCTACTATAGAAATTACATTACACAAATTCTCGTTTTGACAGTAGATATCGCGCGATATTGGCTGTCGTATGCTGTCTGCAAGTTACGTAATAAACGTGCCGGGCATTGACGCGTTCCTGCAGTGAGTCGCGTGTGATTAATTTTGCTAATTGGTCTTCGCGCAGGAACATCCATACTATCCATACTATCCATCCATCAATACTAATATTATAAATGCGAGTCTCTCTATCTGTCTGTCTGCCTGCTTGGTTTTCACGGCTAAACCGCCGGACCGATTTTGATAAAATTTGGCATGGAGGTAGTTTGACACCAGGGGGTGAACATAGGCTACTTTATTTTTCAAAAACCTACCCTTAAAGGCGTGAAAAAGGGGATGAAACTTCATAGGGGAAATGCTAAACCGTTGAAGCGATTAAGACGAAATTTGGTACATAGATAAAACTTTTTCTATTAAAGAACATAGACTTCTTTTTTTTCCAAAAATCTACCCTTATAGGGGTAAAAAGGGGATAAAACTTTGTGTGGGAAATTTTAAACCGCTGAACCGCTTGAGATGTAATTTGGTACAGAAATACACCTTTTTTAATAAGAAAACATAGTTTTCTTTTTTATCAAAAATCTACCCCTAAAGGGGTGAAAAAAGGGATGAAACTTTATAGGGCAACTTGATAACGCTAAACCTTAACAATATGGGTATCAAATGAAGTGGAATACGCAGGGGAAGGTAAATCCAATATGGCGGATGTTTCATAATAGGAAATAACTTTTTTGTTCAATACCAACAATATGGGTATCAAATGAAATGGAATACGCAGGGGAAGGTTTCTATGTAAGTGACGTCATCATAAATCCAATATGGCGAATGCTCCATAATGGGAAATAACTTTTTCGTTCGACACCAACAATATGGGTGTCAAATGAAGTGAGATACGCAGACGAAGGTTTTTGTATATGTGACGCTATCATAAATCCAATATGGCGGATGTTCCATAATAGGAAATAACTTTTTCGTTCAACACCAACAATATGGGTATCAAATGAAATGGAATACGCAGGGGAAAATTCCCGGACATGTGACGTCATCATAAGTCCAATATGGCGGATGTTCCATAATAAGAAATAACTTTCGTTCGACACCAACAATATGGGTATCAAATGAAATGGAATACGCAAGGGAAAGTTTCTGGACATGTGACGTCGTCATACCTCTCATATGGCGGATGTACCATTACAGAGAATAAATTTTTTGTTCGACACTAACAATATGAGTACTTCGGGTAACCTCAGTAACCTAAAGAGGTCAAGGAAAAGTTTTCCACCCGAACGAAGTCGCGGGTACAGCTAGTAATCTACAAATTAATGAATAAAAATAAGAAGTTATGGATTTCCGCACCTTGGTCTCTTGGTCTCAGACTTGTTATATCTGTATCGTACCTTTCAGCTTATTGGTGTGCAATTCGACCACCACTGGTGGGGAAGTGATAGATTTCGCAGTAAAAAATGTCGCGCATTCGCACGGTTAATCGTGAGCGATTTCAAATTTTTTATAAGCGTTAGATGTGTGCGATTACGTGCGTTCATTACTAAACGCAAGACTATGGGATTAACCGTGTGAAAGCGCGTGCTTGTAAAGGGCCCTTATCAGTCATATAGTTTATGTTATTTGCAATAGTAAACATTTAAAAAATATATGAATTCTAGAGAGCAAATTTTCCCTTCGACTATCTTCGAAACTACTGGAAAAATATGACGAACTTAGACAATGGTCTTTGTGTGTTTATCTGAAATGTACTTAAATAAAGTTTAAAAATGTACCATTTTATAAAAACCGATTTTTTAGTACATTATATGTATTTTCTTTTAACATTATAAACTCAGTTCTAATTCAGCCTGGTGATAGCAGGCGCAGTTACAACAAGTGGGCAGCGTGGCAGCAGTTGGCAATGTGGGCACTGTCGGCACTGTTAGTGCTGTAGGTTCTGTGGGAGCAGTGGGAACGGTTGGCTCAGTAAGTTCAGTGGGATCTGTGGGCACAGTCAGTGCAGCGTCTGCAGTGGCGGCCGACGTCGCCCTTAAACAACAACCTTCACCTACAACACCACGCTTATCTCCACAAGTAATTATTTTGGCTGCTTTTTTAAGTCTGTTATTGTTATGAATCTTATGAATAAACTTGCTTTGAAATATTGTTAACTATGCCTGCAACGTCGCTCGTGCCACATATTATTTAAATGTCAGAAAAAACTACAAAAGTCTATAAAACTTTGCTTCTAACATCAACTATCGTAGCCTTATGAAATTATATATCCTACGGTTAACGCAAAAACCGCTAAAAGTTGAACTCGCTGTACAGGGGTGGCTTAGTTATACAGAGTTCAGCAGAAATCGCAGTTTCTGGTTCATGTATGGTCAGTTCATACATATATATCTTCACGCTGTATTCCTAACGGGGTACCTAGTCAGAGAGAACGGAGCGCCAATTGGTTAGTTCATGATTAAAAAAAGGGACCGTCATTGTTTAAGTTAGAATAAGACAACTACGAAAACACGTTCTAAACCCGTTCTATTTTCTGCAGTAATTTTTGTGTGATGCATACAGACACAAATATTCTAAACACCTTTGTTTTGGCTTCTGACAGTGTAGTTATTCTAATACTCTTGTAATTTTTTAAATCTATTTATAACGTACCTTAAGACTGACGTGAGGCATTTACAATCAAGCTATAAAATAAAAGAAGATGTCCTATTGACTGATTCATCATCGTCCAGCTAGAACTACTGAAGCTGAAATACATGAAAATACATGAAATTTGCACAGTAGCTTCCATTTGTGACGTAGTGCCAAAATAAGTAGAGATTTTCTGAAAATCAACCTCTAGGAGAGTGAAAAGGGAAAGTTTGTATGGGGAATAAAATTCTTTATCTGTTGACTTATTTACTCTTCAATAAAATTAATTCAATATGTATGAACTGTCTGACTGATTCATCATCACTCTGAGAGTACTGAAACTAGGAACATAATTTGACAGTAGCTTCCATTTTTGACGCAGACACTCAATAAGAACGTAACCGAGTTCCACGCGAACCAAGTCGCGGGCAAAAGCTACTTTTATTATATGTATCTTATTATATATGTATATATTTTAACGTAAAACATAATATAATATGTACATATTAGTATATGTATATATATTTTAAAGTAAAACTTTACGCTAGTAACTAATTAATCTTTCATAAAATTACTATTTTTAGGCATCAACGAATCAGCTGTTAGCGCAGCAACTAACAAATCCTCCTCAACCACTCAATCCACAAAAAATGCAATCAGCCATCATACATATACAGCACCCTCTCATGTCTAATGCGAGTACATCACAGGTACGTATTTAATTTCTTTACTTTTTTTAATCCCTTTTCCCTGTCTTTTGGTGGCTAAATTAGCAGATTATACGAGCAAATCAATGATCAATGATGAACGATGAGTGAATCGAAAGTTTCACTGAATGGTTGAATTCATTATTTTATGCTACCTTTTTTTATTTAGTATCGACAAGAGAAATATTAAGATTATATCCGAGCAGTATGTTCCCTGTCAGGTTAAGTAAAGGCAAATCCATATTATCAACAACAATGTAGTCTTTTCTGAATTATAATATAAAATTATGACAATTAAACGTGTAAATATGTTTAGGTGCAAAACATTCAATACACAAATACGTCGACTACACAGCAGAAAGCCACAATCACTAAACCTCGTACAACGAACCCAGCTATTAGCGCACTCGTTACTAGTTTAATGAATTCGGCTCAACAATTTCAACAAGGTTAGTTCTACTGTTTGTAAATATGCACTAACATTTTTTAAAGAATTTTTATATTTTTGTTTGCCTTATAAGTGCAGCAGAAGATATTATAGGCTTATTAGCAACCTTTTAATTTGTATACAAGTTAACATAACATAACATATCTTCACGCTGTATCCCCAACGGGGTAGTCAGAGAGGACGGAGCGCCAGGAGTCGCGGTCCTTACACACCTCTTTCGCTTCCTCAAATCTCATCATTCTCCTCACACATTTTCGCCTAGGTATGCGAGTGCTTTTGACATTTCCGTCTGCTAACACTCTGGCTATTTGATCTTCATAAGTCAGCCTTGGTCTTCCTTGGCTTCTTTTACCACTCACTTTCGCTCTGTATATTTTCTTCGTGAGACTTTCATCACTCATTCTTTCCATGTGCCCGAACCATCTAAGCATTCCTTTCTTCATTTTTACAATAACACTGTTGTGCAACCCTGTCATACTGCGTATCTCATCATTGCTTATCCTGTCAGCAAGCGTGACACCGCACATATTTCTGAGAGACCGCATCTCCACAGCATTTAACATACTTTCACTCGATTTTGGGCATATCCAGGCCTCACTACCGTACAACAAAGTTGGCACCAACACCGCATTGTGGATGGCCATTTTAGCAGTGTTAGATATATTCACACTACCCACTAATGCGGACAGAGCACCGTTCACTTTATTGCCAGCTACTACCCTTCTCTCCACATCCAACTCACATCTTCCATCCCTCGAAAACGCACTCCCCAGGTACACAATTTCATTCACCTGTTCTAGACATTTTCCATTTACACAAATCACACATTTCGTTTGTACCGCTTCTCTTTCAAACACCAGAACCTTAGTTTTGTTCACATTCATTTTCAATCCTTTTACTTCACAATCTTCTTTCATGCACGTGACTAGTGTCTACAACTCTGCTTCTGATGGTGCTATTAGCACAGCATCGTCAGCGTACAATAGGCAGTTTACCACTGTGTCACCACATCCCATACCACTCATATTACCTTTCAATCTCTGGAGGCAACTGTCCAAATACAGCACGAATAGCCAGGCAGACATCACGCAGCCCTGTCTGACACCAGAACAGACTTCAAACCAGGGCGACATGTCCCCGTCTATCCTTACACAGGCTCTGTGGTCTCGATATAATAACCTTATAGCCTGCAGTAAGGAGCCCTCCACGCCATATTCAGGCAGAAGACTCCACAATTTCTTCCGCACTACTCTATCGAATGCTTTTTCTAGATCCACGAAAGCGCAGAAAACTTTCCGACCTAAAGCCAGAAACCTCCCCACGATAACGCGAAGCGAGAAAATCTGATCCATACAACCCCTACCGTTCCTGAATCCACCTTGCGCCTCCCACAAATATCTTTCTGAAACGCCTTTCATACGTTCAGTCAATACTTTAGTATAGACTTTACTCGCTAAGCTGACCAAGCTGATGGCCCTATAGCATACAAGTTGTATGCCCTATTGTATACAAGTTATACTATGTAAATATTACTCAATAGTGATTTTGTGTTAGATTTAATGTCTGACTACCCATAATATGATGTTAAAACGCAATTATGTACACAAGACTGTTTGATCAAAATTGTTAAAGAAATTCACTGAACTGGCACATATTAAATAAAATATACTTTTCATTTACAGCAGCTAATCAGCAAAATGCGGCTAAGTCAGTCGTAAGTACGGCGAGTAACAATGCAACAATACTGAATTTGTTAAATAGCGCGCCCGCTGCTATGACGCATACCACTAATGCAGATACGATAGACGCACACAAGTTACTGGGGCGAACAGTGTCGATATCGGGCGCCAGACTTATAGCAGCCACCACTACTGCCTCACATACGATACCCACATACACTCAGCAAGTAAGTCACCTAAAATAATGTAAGTTCTCTAAAATAACGTACTACTTACAAATATTTCTTTAATAAAAATAGATGTACATTTTATATGCATAATCATTATTCATAGCTAACTAGAATTAGAAAAAAATTGTGGACAAATGGAATTTACAACACTTAGATTTAAGTAGTACTGTAAATTAATAAAGAATATTCTAGTATTAGTATTTATCAATGCACAAATGCGAATAAGTAATAAGTAATGTATTACAAATTGATCTCACTATTTATTATATTCCAAATTATGATACAAATCGTTTTCATCGTTGATGTTCTTACATTTTTTATGAACTAAGTTTTTTATATTGAATTTGCATAAACACTTAAAAATCATTTGATAAGACCGAAGTCTCTTGTAGATAATGTGCAGTAGCTTAGTCTAGTACTAGCTGTTAATACTTACCTCGTCGCGTCGTTGGTATTGAGGAGGTCTCCTTTTATTTATACTACAAAGTTGGCAATCCATGGTAAGCAGTTACCACAGTCTATGGACGCATGCAACATTAATGCGCCCTACACACCTTCCAATTTGTTGGAACAACTTTCCTAGGGATGACGATCTTAGATCGATTAATGGAAGAATCGATTATCCGATCTCGAGCAGTGAATTGATCCAGTGAATAGACAACAGACACTCAAAAACCGTTCTACAGGTTTGCAAGCAAATTGTAAGAAAAGATATGAAAAGTACAAAATAATAACTTCGATTTATAGCTTACTAGCTGTACCCGCGACTTCGTCCGCGTGGAAAAATGTTCCTTGACCTCTTTAGGTTACTGAGGTTACCCGAGGTACTCATATTGTTGGTGTTAAAAAAAAAGTTATTCTCTATAATGGAACATCTGCCATATTAGATTTATGATGACGTCACATAAACAAAAACCTGCGTATTCCATTTCATTCGATACCCATATTGTTAGTTTTGAACGAAAAAGTTATTTCCTTCTATGGAACATCCGCCATATTGGATTTATGATGACGTCACATATACAAGAACCTTCTCCTGCGTATTCCATTTCATTTGATACCCATATTGTGGGTAATGAACAAAAAAATTATTTCCTATTAGGGAACATCCGCCATATTGGATTTATGATGACGTCACATGTCCAGAAACGTTCCCCTCTGTATTTCATTTCATTTGATACCCATATTGTTGGTGTCGAACGAAAAACTTATTTCCTATTATGGAACATCCGCCATATTGGACTTATGATGACGTCACATGTCCGGGAATTTTCCCCTACGTATTCCATTTCATTTGATACCCATATTGTTGGTGTTGAACGAAAAAGTTATTTCCTATTATGGAACATCCGCCATATTGGATTTATGATAGCGTCACATATACAAAAACCTCCCTCTGCGTGTCTCACTTCATTTGACACCCATATTGTTGGTATTGAACAATACTCCGAGAAACCTAGAACATGACACCCATGTAGATCTATCAAAAAAAAATAATATTCACCATCTTAGATTACAAAATGAACGTCATTTTCGTATTCAGCACCCCGAGGTACTTAGAATTTGACAGCCATATCGATTTATCAAAAAAAGTAATATTCGCCATCTTGGATTTGAAAATAAAAGTCATTTTCGTAATCAGCACCCCGAAAAACCTAGAATTTGATACCCATATCGATTTAACCAAAAAAATAATAATCGCCATCTTTGATTCGAAAATAAACATAATTTTAGTAATCAGCACCCCGAGAAACCTATAATGTGACACCCATATCGATTTATCCAAAAAAGTCATTTTCGCCATCTTGGATTTGAAAATGAACGTCATTTTCGTAATTAGCACCCTGAGAAACCTAGGATATGACACCCATATCGATTAATCCAAAAAAAGTAATATTCGCCATCATGGATTTGAAAATGAACGTCATTTTCGTAATCAGTACCCCGAGAAACCTAGAACATGACACCCATGTAGATTTTTAAAAAATAATAATATTCGCTACCTGGATTACGAAATGAACGTCTTTTTCGTAATCGGCACCCCGAGATACTTAGAATTTGACACCTATATCGATTTATCCAAAAAAGTAATATTCGCCATCTTGGATTTGAAAATGAAAGTCATTTTCGTAATCAGCACCCGAAAAACCTAGAATTTGATACCCATATCGAAACCAAAAAAAAGTAATATTCGCCATCTTGGATTTGAAAATGAACATCATTTTCGTAATTAGCACCCCGAGAAACCTCGAATATGATACCTATGTCGATTTATCCAAAAAAATAATAATCGCCATCTTGGATTCGAAAATAAACATAATTTTCGTAATTAGCACCCCGAGAAACCTAGGATATGACACCCATATCGATTAATCCAAAAAAGTAATATTCGCCATCTTGGATTTGAAAATGAACGTCATTTTCGTAATCAGTACCCCGAGAAACTTAGAACATGACACCCATGTAGATTTAAAAAAAATATTAATATTCGCTACCTGTATTACGAAATGAACGTCTTTTTTGTAATCGTCACCCCGAGATACTTAGAATTTGACACCTATATCGATTTATCCAAAAAAGTAATATTCGCCATCTTGGATTTGAAAATGAAAGTCATTTTCGTAATCAGCACCCGAAAAACCTAGAATTTGATACCCATATCGATTTATCCAAAAAAAAAGTAATATCGCCATCTTGGATATGAAAATGAACATCATTTTCGTAATTAGCACCCCGAGAAACCTTGAATATGATACCTATGTCGATTTATCCAAAAAATAATAATCGCCATCTTGGATTCGAAAATAAACACAATTTTCGTAATCAGCACCCCGAGAAACCTAGAATTTGATACCCGTATCGATTTATCCAAAAAAAGTAATAATCGCCATCTTGGATTTGAAAATGAATATCATAACATTCGCCATATTGGATTTATGGTGACGTCACATATGTATCTACCTTCCCCTGCGTATTATATTTCATTTGATACCCATATTGTTAGGGTTTAGCATTATAAAGTTCCCCTATAAAGTTTCATCCCCTTTTTTACCCCTTTAGGGGTAGATTTTTAATAAAAAAGAAAACTATGTTTTTTTAATGGAAAAGGTGTATCTCTGTACCAAATGTACATACATATGTTAATATTTACAAACTTAAAACTACACATTATCTTAAATAATAAACTTCCTCAAAGTTGCCGCTTAGAAAGCTGTCATTGCTCAAGGTACCTAGCAGACTGGCAGCATTGCCTCTTTGAATAGCCAAACTGATTCGTTGGCGGAAGAAGCTGCCAGCCCGGCGGTCTCCCGAAGCCTCGACCAGTCTCTTACAAATATCAGAAACCAGTCGATGGGCTTCGGGGCCCCAGGGACCCAAAGTTTCGACTGCAAAGGGCGTAAATATGAAACTCTCAGAGAGAGTCGCATACTTACGCCGCTTCAAGTTCTCGGCAGTGCTGGCCGCGGCACCTGCTGACTTGGAAGTCGCCGGCACATGGGAAACAGCAAGTGTATCGACACAAGTGGCATCCCACACCAGCGATCTTCCAAGTTTCCAAGGAATGAGCGTCAAACCATCCGGTCTCCTGCCGTCGCTGCGCACAATACCTACAGGCTCTAAGACTGCAGGAACGCCAGCGGCGACAAGAGCCCGCCGAATGACGTCATTCAAGGCAGCATGTCGTGACATGCGGCCCGCACTACGTAAACAGGATAAACCGTGGTGACCTAGTACATCGACGAGATCACCACAGCGGCAACGGTGAAGAAGGTTAGTCCTGGCCCCCAGACGAAGGGATACTATGAGAGAAAGCGTGGTATTGTCGATTAAGGTTCCTAAGTTTTTTGAAGGTATTACCTTCAACCAGTGTCCTGACTCCTTCTCAGAAACAGCTAGGAGGCGAGACCGATCTTTTTCGGTACTACAAGAATCTAAATTACATCTAAATTAAACTACCAAATTACATCTTAATCGGCTCAGCGGTTAAAAATTTCCCATACGAAGTTTTATCCCCCTTTTCACCCCTTTAGGGGTAGATTTTTGAAAAATAAAGTAGCCTATGTGCATTCCCTGGTATCAAACTATCTCCATGTCTAATTTTATCGGAATCGGTCCGGCGGTTTAGCCGTAAAAACCAAGCAGACAGGCAGGCAGATAAACAGACTCGCATTTATAACATTAGTATCCCCTATAAAGTTTCATCCCCCTTTTCACTCTTTTAAGGGTAGATTTTTGGAAAAAAAGAAGTCTGTGTTTTTTAACAGAAAAGGTTTTATCTATGTACTAAATTTCGTCTTAATTGGTTCAGCGGTTTAGCATTTCCCCTATAAAGTTTCATCCCCCTTTTGACCCCTTTAGGGGTAGATTTTTGAAAAATAAAGTAGCCTATGTTCACCCCCTGGTGTCAAACTATCTCCATGCCAAATTTTATCAAAATCTGTCCGGCGGTTTAGCCGTGAAAACGGAACAGACAGACAGACAGACAGAGAGACTTTCGCATTTATAATATTAGTATGGATATGGATTAGTATGGATGTTATACTTCATTAAAAGTAAAAAAAAAGTGGTGCTAATAATTCTATATTTGACGTATCGAAATCGATACGTCAAATATTGTATGTTTATTACTCATTTTCTAAATTGGAATATCAAATTTTTATAGACCATAGTACAACCACAGTGAGAAAATAATTATACAAGCAGTGGGCGAACGCCTTTGATGGTTGTGCAAAAGCCAACATCTCAAGACACTGTAAGAGTTGTTTCAATTTTTTTATCATTTCAATAAAACACAATTTTGTTTTTAGTGTTTAGTTTAGTCCTTCGATCACAAATAAAAAACAAGATGCACAATCAACGCTCCAAAAATGTCCGATCCAAATGTGCACTCAAATGAGTATTTGAGTGCACATTTGTTTAGTAATATTTGAAAAAGCTAACAGCAAACATGTCAAATTGCTCCTTCAAAAATTGTAAAAATAACACATTTGCTATGAATGCTAAAAAAAGCTGGAGATTCTTATTTTTGGCAAATAATTAATACCATTTAATTGACGTGTTCATTATTTCGTAATAATAATACGTTTTATAGCTCTTTTTTATTAAATTTGTAATTACATTTTACAAATGACATGACCTTAACGCCACTAAGTATAAAATCAGGAAAAAGACGTGTAAAACCATACTACCGCATTCACGTCTAATTTACTCGGGTTATACTTTTTATTTCTGTTCTGAATAATAGAGTCGAATTTTTAATCTTATCTTATAATTACTTGATTTTTTAAATTTCGGTACTAAAAATTAAAGATTGTAAAAAAGGATTTGCTGTACTTAATTAGGAACTTAAGAACGCTGTAAATTGACTTTGGCTTTCCTTCACTGGCTGTACAAGCCCAAAAGCCTGGCTTGCCTTACTGAATTCTCAGTGAAGAATAAATGATATGTAGGTATCAACTTTAAAGCAAATCAAACGGTTTCAAAATTTAAGCAAATTACTTGTCAAACGAAAATAGCAGAAAAAACAGGTTCTTAACTCGTAAGTCGCGACCAATCAGTGTCAACAGCCAGCCAACAGACGATTCTAACGAGGCAACTGATTATTACTCTGATTATGGCTTGAGAGGTTAAGACATAATCAGAGTAATCAGTTGTCTCGGTCTTACATGAGGGCTTGCAGCCAAGCTTTCTAAGCTTCTTTTAAAAATCCGGTTTTCTTATTGCACTTCGTAGAAATTCATAGTAAAATTTACACAGCAAATAGGAATAAAATGTTAATAACGTAAAATACGATTCAATTTTATTATGTTTATTTGTTTGTGTCATTACATTTATATATTTATTTGTTTAACTCTTCAGTCAAAGATTTGCATAATCACTGAACGTACACGACACAGTTGTACCTCATTTGTCTGTGTCTTTCTATTATATCAGATAATTAATAAACTAAAACCAAAACCTTTTTCTGTCTGTAAAGTCTGTGTCTTTCTATTATATCAGATAATTAATAAACTAAAACCAAAACCTTTTTCATAATAATCTTTACCTATTAAGTTGCCGTTCTACAATACTGGCCATTTGAAATGTAATTTGTGTATGGCTGGCAATAAATTGTAAATTCAAACAAATTTGATTTTTTAAAATAAGGAATTTTATTTTCAAATTCAGTCATTTGTTTATTTATTAGTGTTTTGTTTTCACACACACGATAAAAATACGAGCAATTACGGAATACGAGTTCCGTCGCGGTAGCAATGCGGGACAAACGGCTCGCAACATTAACGACGTGTACGGAGTGAACACTACAAACGAACGCATGACCCATTATTGGTTTGAACGCTTCCAACATGGAAATTTTGATGTGAAAAATTAACCCTGTGGTCGCCCGAAAACTGAAGTCAACAACGATGAATTAAAGGCGATAGTGGAAGCTGACGATAATCTACTGCTGAGTTTGCAACAGCTTTCGATGTTAGCATCAAAACAATATTGGTCCATTTGCGTCAAATCAGCAAGGTAAAAAAGCTTGATAAGTGCGTGCCGCATGAAATGAACGATCGCCGCGCGACGAACGCGTTAAGGTATGCCTTACGTTGCTTAATAGACACAGAAACGAAGGGAGTTTGAACCGCATTGTCACTTGGATGAAAAATGGATTCTTTCTGACAATCTTAAACGGTCATCATGTTAGTTAGACCCCGGTTCAGCACCTAGGCAATGCCCCAAACGAAAACTTACCCCTATAAAAGTGATGGTTACTGTTTGGTGGTCTAGTGCCGGTGTAATTTATCACAGCTTCTTACTAAATGGCACGAGCATTACTGTACATGTGTACTGTGAGGAACTGGACACAATAATGGAGAACCTCGCAAATCTCCGGCCAGACTTGGTTAATCGCTAGTCCCCGCTGTTCTTGCACGACAACGTTCAACCTCACACGGCACAACAGACTATCTCTAAGTTACAAAAGCTAGGATTGGAAGTATTGCGTCATCCACCGTACTCACCAGAACTTGCGCCGACAGATTTATACTTTTTTCCAAAATTTGTACAACTTCTTGGCAGGAAAAAAGTTCTATACCCGAGAGGTAGTACAAAATGCCTTCGAACAGTTTGTTGCCTCCTGTACACATGACTCATTAAAAAAGGGCATTAAAAAATTACCACTGCGCTGGCAGAGATGCATCGATAGCATGAGTGCATACTTTGATTAATAGAAATCAAAAAATATATAAAATACTTTAACTTTTTGTACATTAAACGGCAATTTCATAGGTAAAGACCTAATAGTTATGAGTTAAAATTTTTATTTGTAGACAATCATGACATATTCAATCAAATCGCGTATAATTTTCCATTTGAAAAAAAATTACATAAAAAATATTGCATGCAACTCGAGTTTTCTGTATTTCTAAATTGCGTCTGAATACATCATTGCCTGACGCGCAACATTTCGTTCTTTGTCTAGGATTATAATCTGCATATGTCTTATCCTTCTCACATTCACGTATTAAATCAAAATGACGTAAATAGCAATTCAAATGTATTACGTGAATTATATTTTAAGCACGAAGCGTAAGATGAAGTTTTAAATATTTTATTTTTAACAAACTTTGTTTCTATGTCATGCACGTATATTTTACGAGATTTTACAACCCCATGCTTTGACGGTAAGGTCTACTTTTTAATGATGGGTAATTTTTCGAAATTATTCCAAACATGGAAAAATTTCAAGAAAAATTTGGGAAAAATTTCATAAATAGAAAAATATTGGAAAAAAGTTTTCAAAGCTATGTAATTGGTAACTACGTGCATCTATGACCTTGATCCCTGCTCAGAGTGTAGTTAGATGGCGTTATCAATCTTGATGTACGAGAAACCATATTATTAGCGTTGCGATTCGCGTAAAAGTGACTTGTAAGTATTATGATACGTCTCAGTATCAGTACAGTTCAGATAAATATTAATGACAGATGTATAAAGACGTAGAAAAAAACGACGTTAATAAAATTGCTCAATTAGCAAATTATTTATACGATCAAATTATTATTCAAAGTAAATAGTGTACAAGGGTAACTCTTGTTCATAATGGGGGATTCCCCGTCGGCGTACAAGTAGTAAAGCAAATAATTCAATTGGCTAGCGACGGCGAGAACAATGTTCTGTTATTATTAGTGATGATAATTTTCTAGAAGGTTATATATATGCCCTGTTTTTTCTTAGGCTATATTCTTTATCACGCTTTATACACACAGAACCCAGAGCCCTACTCGGTGTATTACAAAAAAAAATAACAAAAAGAGGTCTGACCACATTCCAGAATTCGAACCCGCGTTTTTCAGCTTGGTAGATCTATGCTCTAGCCACTGTATCTAACTCTGCATCTAACTCTGTAGTGAAATCAGAAGAGTTTAGAAGTTTTAAGTTTGTGAAAACATACCGAAAACGAATTTTCTCAAAATTGGACCCTATCTAGATCGATTTTAACCACCGTAAAGCTGTATATTGTAAATTTCATCGAAATCGTTAGAGCCGTTATCGAGAACGTGATTCTAAATATACAAATATTGCTTATATATTACTACTGTTTTAAATAACATAGTATTTTAAAATGAAGAAAGTCCATTAAATTTAACATTAAATTCATTGTTCAGGAAAATCAATAATAATTTTTTTTCCATGATTTTTAGCCATAGACTTTATAAATAACTCCAAAGCCAGACACCGTGTCCGAGCAGTAACGGTGAGCTAAATCAGATAACCCGACTCACCTGTTCATACGACACACATTTATTATCAGATAAGCTGATCGTTTGCCATTTCGTTAGAAAACAGCACCCATACATCTATATTTTATCTGATGTTATTTGCCTCGCTTCGTAGTACGGGAGAGGCTGTCTGAAGTTATAAAATCAGTGCTTTTATTTTACGTTAGTAACTAATCAGCCTGTGCTTTTATCATTATTTACGAATTATGCAAGCTTACTTGTACGGCCTATCATAATTTACGCCAGTGTAGTATTCGCTCACGTTGCGCGGTCTCATATAAATTCTCTCCAGGAGATATATAGATCCGATTCATGTACAAGGCCATTGCGACGGGTACCCCTTCCGTACGTGCGCAATGTAGACTCTATACTGTGATTTATGGGTTGTCTACCCTAATTCAAAGTGTGAAACAGGCATAAGAATCCTTCTTTCACCACTCCTTCCTTTAGCCGAACCCCTAATGGCTAAAGCGTGATCGTACTCTCCCAAGACTTTCAACACTTTCAACTTCCGGTAGGCCCATATGTTAAGTGACAGAGATGACGAAATTATGTATATAATAAGATTGCGTCGTGTATAGAAGCTCATGGCTATCGAAGGATGGGAGTGTGGGCTAAAGGGTTAACGGTAGAGATCTATTTCAATTAATAATACTCTGGTAATACATACATATCGTGACGCTGTGTCCCTAATGGGGTAGTCAGAGAGGACGGAGCGCCAAGCGTCGCCGTTCTTACTTACTTTTTTTGTTTCCTCAAATTTAATCATTCTTCTCACACATTTCGCATCGCCCAGGTATGCGAGTGGTTTTGACATCTTCGTCGGCTAATACTCTGGCTATTTGATCTTCGTAAGTCAGCCTTAGCTTCCTTTACCACTCACCGTCCCTCTGTAGATTTTCTTAGTCAACCTTTTATTGCTAATTATTTCTATGTGCCAGAACCATCTAAGCATCTCATTCTTGATTTTTACAATAATACTATCGTGCAACGCAGTCATACTGCGTATCTCTTCGTTGCTTATTTTGTCCACAAGGGTGACACCGCACATATTTCTAATAGATCAAATTTCTACTACATTTATCTTACATTCACTCGATTTTGGGTATATCGAGGCCTCACTCTTCCAATAAAGTTGGAACCAACACCGCATTGTGTATGGCCATTTTGGCTGAGTTAAATATATTCACACTGCCTACTAATGCGAACAGAGCACCGTTCACTTTATTGCCAGCTGCTACCCGTCTCTCCACATCCAACACATCTTCCATCCCTCGAAAACGCACTCCCCAGATTACAGTTTCGTTCACTTGTTCTAGACATTTTCCGTTTGCCCATATTTCACGCTTTTTCTGTACATCTTCCCTTTCGAACATCAGAACCTTAGTTTTGTTCACGTTCATATTAAATCCTTTCACTTCACAGTCTTCTTTCATGCCCAAAGTGTCTGCAATTCCGCTTCTGATGGTGCTATATCACATATTATACCACTCATACTACCTTTCAATGTCTGGAGGCAGCTGTCCAAATACAGCACGAATAGCCAGGCAAACATCACGCAGCCCTATCTGACGCCTGAACAGACTTCGAACCAGGGCGACAAATCACCGCTATAAATCCTTACACGAGGTCTGTGGCCTCGATATAATGACCTCATAGCCTGCAGTAAGGGACCCTCCACGCCATAATTGGGCAGAAGACTCCATGATTTCTTTCGCACTCTTAATCCAGATCTACGAAAGCACAGAAAACTTTCCGACCTATTGCCAGAAACTAAAATCTGATCCATACAACCCCTACAATCCTTAAAACTACCTTGTGCCTCCGACAAATATCTTTCAGAAATTCCTTACATACGCTCATACCTTGGTATGGACTTTACTTGCTAAGCTGACCAAGCTGATGGTCCTATGGCACGCACAGTCTGAATGAGAACCTTCCCTTTATAGAGAGGCACTATGACTGCGATACGCTAGTCCTCTGGAACCTTTCTTTTCTACTTAGATAGTTTTAAAATGTTTCCTAGTCAGAAGCAAGACTTACCAGTTGAACGATAAGTACATCTTAATATTAACAATGCGTCTTTATGCCATAGTTCACAAGATGTCAGCCCTAAATGTTGCGCATCACGTGCCATTCCATAATCAACTTTCTTTATGTATGATATCAGATATAGAACTTTACTTTTAGGAAAACAAATTTGCGTGTCAGGTACTTTCAACACGCATTGACAAAAAAAATGGTGTGCCTAAAAATGACATTATTATATTGCTATAACAGTGCAAAGGTGCACCGAAAACAAGGGCATAAAAAAATTACATGGTTATTAGTTTGGTAAAATATCGGAAAAATAAAGGAAAAATATTTTAAAGTGTGCCAAATACTGTCAACACGCATTGACAAAAACATTTGATGCGCCTAAAAATTACATTATTATATTGCAATAACCTGCAAAAATGCACTGGAAGCAAGGTCATATAAAAATTACATAGTTATTTGGAAAAATATCAGCAAAATAAAGGGAAATTATTTGAAAAATATGAAAACTTCTCGAAAAGTTTCAAGAATCGTTCTTAAAAATTTCAACGACCCATTGCTACCGATGGTACTCTACGATATTAAAAATATATATGTCAATTCGGACAATAATTTGTTTAGATTTTACTGAAGATTGTGAATCTAGTTCTTTATTTGTGATCGAAGGTTTAATCATAATTACTTATTACTTTATTTTACAGTATTTTATATGCCTATAACATACAAAGTACAGTGCTTTACAATGTTTTATATGATTATATGAAACTATAATTATGGATATTATAATCTGTGTGTTGCCAAGTCAATCTATAATAAATGGGCAATTTAAGAGAGATGACGACTTTCAATCTCTCATAGCACATTCTTATGTACCATTTTAATTGCATAAAAATTATGAAATCATTTATAACAAACGTGTTAACTCTGAAAGGCAAGTCCCGAGCTACTGAGACGGCGGCGTGGGCAGCTCGGGCTCGCCCTTCCCGCTCTGTATTGTGGTGTGCTTCAGTAGCCGTAGTGTGTTGCCTTTTCTAGACGTCTCTATAGCCGACTGTATTGGTTCTTAGATTGTGGTACAACACTTGTACAGTCCGTTGCGTGTTTTACTATACAGCGCATAACTATCAATTCACTGCGGCCACTTATTACGACGCGATGTACTGTGACGTCACTCAACTTGCGAGATTGACCAAAATTGTTAATATAGGATATAAATTTAAAACTATAAGATATATGTGACATATAATTATTTATTAGCGGTTAGACATATCCAGGTAAACAACAAATTGTAATGAATGATTTAATGAGGTTTCGCCAGTTTGGTCAATAGGTCACTTTTTATGCAAGGACTAAAGAAAGCACATCTGATTAAATAAACTACACTTTTTATTTAAACAAAATGTTAAACTTGATTTTTAGAAGTGTTACTTTTCGTGAAAGCTATAGTGTACCATCTGTAACAGGCTTGAATTTTTTGTCTTTTAAATTGTCAAACTTTGGCTATTGTTTGGCATTATTTTTACATTTTTTAAAAGTTTGATTAATGTTCTTTAATTATAAATTGTATCTTCATTTACAGCAGCTTAATGGAATTTTTGATCATGTTTATTGTCATTAGGACACAGTCTTTTTTGCCTCTTGGTTTTCTTATTGTCTAATCTGCCCTTGTTTTCTACCATCCTATGTGGTTCCGAGTCGAATATATATACTTCTATGATCCATCATTAGATGTGATGTGTGATAGATCGTTGCTGTTTCATGTAAGTTATTACTGGCTGGTTACAACGTCACGGCATTCTGTGGTTACAGTTTCAAGTAGAGATTCCGTGTTTTGGCGTATGAACATAACGTAGGGTATATCGATACCGATTCAGGAATGAATATCGATTCAGGTAATGAGCGGATATGCGTGCGAGAACGAGTCGACAAATGTATCGAGCAGTGAAAGTGCGCTCCTGGAACGGTTGATGGGACCAGATCCCGCCGTATCAGCCTCTCAGTCTCAACCTGTTTGCCATCTACAGGTTAGTCGATCGTTCTGTTAATATATCTTCATGCAATCTGACGTGAGATTGCAGTGTAAACAATGTAGATGCTATAATAAATGGTTAATATCATGGAAACACACATTTCCATCGTATAGTACGTGTGGTGCCTTGTGATATAGTAAAACAATCAATATAACTACTCTCCTTATGGTTTGTGGGATGATCAGTTTATAAATAAGCGAACAGCCAGTCTCCCGCTGTTCTTTAAGTAAAATCTAGTGATTACGTTTTCTTTCCTCGTTGACAAAGGTACATAACTAATGCTGATGCCTGCTTGCTGTAGCAAATGAGTTATGAACATATAGAAAGACAAACAATTCTCATATAGAAAGACAAATTATCTTTATGACAATTTAAATAATAAGCCCCACGATTAAGGATATGGCTGATTGGCGATTATATTCACATCGACGTTTTGTCCACCCCAAACAGAAAATCATCTGACATTGTCTATGTTTAATTTACGAATGTTGCATTATTTCATTATTTACTTATACGCATTATATTCTTGATTTATCAGATGTATATTTATTTCATTGGATGGAAAAAGAATTGGAAAAGTAGAGTAATTATTTATAAAATATTTACATTAAATATTTATAACATAACATAACATAACATATCTTCACGCTGTATCCCCAACGGGGTAGTCAGAGAGGACGGAGCGCCAGGAGTCGCGGTCCTTACTCACTTCTTTCGCTTCCTCAAATCTCATCATTCTCCTCACACATTTTCGCCTAGGTATGCGAGTGCTTTTGACATTTCCGTCTGCTAACACTCTGGCTATTTGATCTTCATAAGTCAGCCTTGGTCTTCCTTGGCTTCTTTGTTATTATTTAAATATAAATATATAAAAAAGTTTTACACAAAATTTTAAAGATTGAAATATCTATACTCAAGATTGTTTTGTTCTAATAATATCGTTATTATCATTTGGCACGTTCTGAAGTACCAAGATTAGGTGATTTCCTTCTCACGTCCTATAGACCATAGACGATCGAGTTTGCGGTTGTTTTACTATAACATGTAGCAAGCAAAAACCATATTCTGTTATTGGTATTTTTACTAGCTTTTCGCATCTAGATTTGTATATATTATGTAATATTCTTCTCATTTCTGGGTATGCTTCTTCATGATTTCTCATATAGATTCTTACATCAGGTGTAACCGCATGCAGAGTGCAGATTTAATGACGCGCGTTTGGAATTTTTGATGCTTCATACAGATTTGTAACATTTTGTTTGTGGACTGAACATTGGGTGTGAATTGATTGGCTTTTTTATTCAAAATTGTTTCAAAATTGTCGATGATAGTTGTCCACCTTCTTCTGTGTTAATGATGCAAATCTGGACTACTCAAATCCCTTAAAAACGGGGACGCATGTTGAATACATTGATCTTACTTGGATAAATATTTGGTGTGTGTTGCCAGCGAAAAGCGGGTGCAAATCAACAATGGTTTTAAGAAAATCAGGGTATGGAATTACATTACGTAAGGCATAAAAAAAAGCATGTATTGGTGATTGGGCTTATTAGAAGATTAATACTAATATTTAATAATAAATTTTCAGGGTCTGAGTTTAGCATCACTGCAAGGTCTCCAAGGCATTCAAGGACTTCAGAATGTGCAAGTTCAAATACCGGGGCTATCCGCGCCCATTTCACTCTCTTTGAACGTGTCCGGTGCGCCCAGCGGGCTATTGGTTTCTGTACCACCAACTACGTCGGTCGTACTTGCGAACCAACCTTCAGTGCTCTCTTTGCCTATTGGTAAGTAAAGCTAATCGACTTCGTGTTACTTATTATATTACTAATACTACTACCAGAGATTAGGTACAAAGTGTCAGCACAGACAGCGGTCATGGATTTTACCTTTAACAGTAGACAATTATTTACAGTGGGCGGACCATATCGGGACTTTGGCTAATGAACTCAGTTCGGCAATATATGCTATTAGACGCATTAGACAATTGACAGATGTGGCTACAGCTAGGCTGGTGTGTTTCGCATATTTCCATAGCCTTATGTCTTATGGTCTGCTACTGTGGGGATCAGCGGCGCATATGAAATCTATCTTTATTTTACAAAAGAGGGCAATACGTGCCATCTACAGTACGACGCACGAGAGTCGCTGAGAGATCATTTTAAAGACATTGATGTACTCACCTTACCTTTGTTATACATATTTGAAAACATAATGTACACTGAAAAAAAAATAGATCTATTTCAAAAGAAAGGCGTTATTAATGGTGTTGAAACTCGTGGTCGTGATCAGCTAGTTATTCCTAAATTTAAATTACAAAATTAAACCGACTTCAAAAAAGAACACTGAAAAGCGTGAAATAAGTATCCTTTACTAATCAAAACTTAAGTACAAAAATAACTTTATAAATACGATACAATTACTCATATAATTCAATTTGACAGTTACTGAAATCGGTGCCAAATCTACTAAACTAATAGACTTTCTGTTATGTTTCATTGATTTAGCACCGACTTCAATAACTGTCAAATTTAATTATATGGGTAATTGCATCGTATTTATAAAGTTATTTTTGTACTTAACTTTTGATTAGTAAAAGATACTTATGTCATACTTTTCAGTGTTCTTATTTGAAGTCGGTTTAATTTTTTTATAAAAAAAATTTTATTTCACCCTTTTGAGTGACCTTGGCATAAATAAATATCTAGGGAATGTCTGCAATTAGTTTATTATCTAGAGCGCAGTGTGTTAACTTCCATTCTATTAAAGAGCACAAACCGTGGGCTTTCACAATAAAAGATGCAAACAGATCGAACATGCCCATTATGGTCATTATCAATATTATATCATATTGATATCAATCAGTTATAAAAGAACAGTGTAAAGGTTGCATCATACTTACACCCTAGCAGTATTCTTACAATCCGAAGACGACTCTACGGACTCAATTTATTATATCACAGGCAATTTATATCTTCTGCCTACTACCATTATACCATGTGGGGACAACGATAGTTAACAAACGACATACAAGAGAATCATCAATATAAACGAAAAAAGGTTAACCAGGTCGCGTTATTTGGTGTATCTTCGAAACCAAAGCTTCAAAATCAATGAAATTTCAATGGGACCAATCTGGAAGTTTATCCTTTCAAACAAAAAAGAATTTTCCAATTCGGATCATAAATGACGGAGTTATGAGGTAAAAACATAAAAAAAAACATATAACCGAATTGAGAATCTCCTCCTTTTTTGGAAGTCGGTTGAAAAGTCGAGTGGTTCATTTTTGGGTAACTGTGTTCGTTTTTATAATAAAATTCCTCAAGAAATTACTCAATTAACGGAAAAGAAATTTAAACTTATTATTAAATGCACATTGATTGGAAAAGCATACTACAAAATTAGCGATTTCATTGAAGACACAACAATAGTCTGGAAATAATCCTCTCTGCACATGCATTTACTGGCTTTATGGATATTGTATTTTAAATAACTATTGTAGAATGATGTTGAAAAAATGATACCTGACTGAGTTTCTTATCGGTTCTTCTCAGTGTCCAGGTCGATTTTGACGTTTAAAAATACCTTGCATTTGGGCTTATTTGAATAAATTGATTTGACTTTGACTGAACGCATTCAATGTTTCTCGAACTATACCATTATCGTAATCCTTCATTTTCAACCAACAGAAATATGTTTTCGGACAACACAACTTAGCTTGCCGAATTTTAAATTGCGTACTGACTTTTCTAGCAATACGTGGTTGCATAAGCACTTCTATTTGAGTATTTGGCTTTACGGCGCCGGAAGCTATCTCGGCTTCCGGCGCCGTAAAGCCACAAAACGGAGGATGGATCCTTCCTAACCTCTTTGCCTACCACTTTAAGAATTATATAGTAATAATATAATGGAAAACAATCAAATACCTATTCCAGTCGGCGAACACAACATAACATGTAAACACGACACGGCGGAATTTCTTTTAGCTTCAAAACGAGAAGGATAATTAAGATTTACAACCAATATTTCAAAACTTTCCTTTTTTCTTATCACAAAGCGACTGACCCTTTTTTAGACTTCTCCATTACGACTTCAATTCTCACACTAAATTACCCATATACCAAAAAAATAAACTAAACCGGTGCTGACGGGACAACTAGCGTCATCTCTTGGTATCGAGAGACAATAAGAACAATAATATGTTTTGTTTCTAACAGCTCTATCAAATGCTTTTTCTAGATCCACAAAAGCACAGAAAACTTTCTGGCCCATGGCTAGAAATCTTCCCACGATAATGCGAAGCGAGAAAATTTGATCCATACATCCCTACCGTTCGTAAAACCACCTTGTCCTTCCCACAAATATCTTTCAGAAATGTTTTTCATACGTTCAGTCAATACTTTAGTATAGACTTTACTTACTAAGCTGACCAAGCTGATGGCTCAATAGCATGCATAGTGATAAAGGAAATTCAAAGATTAAAAAAGGTTTCCATATTTTTAAACCAACAGTAAATAGATACTTTCTGTCATTGCTTTCCATCAGGCAATAATTATGAAATGATAATTTTCTAAAGTTTGTTTCTAAAAATCTATTAACATTTAAGGCTCGTTATATTTTTCCTATAAACTTTATAGGCTTTGAAATATACCCTGAAATTTTTGAAATTCTAGGTCCAGTACTTTCGGTGATAAGGGAAGGAGGGTTGATCAAGTCTGTTCCGATTACACAATTTGTCACTCTACACTACGTTTGCATAAACACGGTCTCTACTCCGGAACTCCTTAACTCTTAACGAATATTGGTTCTGCGTCATATCACAAGCTGATATGACAATGTGTCACATTTGACGCAGAACTTTTAAAGCCATGTCTAGTAGCTTGGTTCAGGTCGGATAACGTCATTCCCTATTTTATCTCGGAGGGTCATGTCAAGCTTTTTCTCTAGCTCACTAAGCTACTTCGAACTTATAGACTTACGGTTTTGGCGTATGTTACTACGGATATATCGCACTGATTGAAGACTTTTATCTTCAGGGTTTGTGGAGTGGTTGACAAGATGACATGACGTAATTTCCCGAATGCCGTTAAGCCCAAATGAATCGTCCCACTGACTTCCTTCTCGGTGTTGTTTATACCTAATTTTAATATGTGCTCCAGGTATAATACTGAACAAATTCAGAACTTTATAACTAGTCAATATTAATCTTGTTTCGGAACTACTCGGAGAACGAATCCTTGGAAACCGTCACTTGGACCACTCAGTATTTTTTTAGCCCTTGCAGCGCTTCTGTCATTTATAACTATATCGTCAGCAAAACGTAGGTATGAGATGCACTCGTATATGCGTATGTACGTACGCTAGTACTTATATGGCTTACCGATGTGCAGTCCGCAGTAGACACAATTTAAAAGGCGCGGGAAATGCATGGACCAATCAGTTAGTTAGATCCTGAGGTGACATCAATGGGCGTTAGAATCTATGCCGTCATTGTTTGATTGGTTTGGCGCCTTGCGCGCTGGCCATGCGTCTTTAAGTCGCCGCGCAGCCACCGCGCTATGACCGCTAGACCGCGCTATACAGCAAAATATGCTATATTTATTGAACAATTACATTTTAAACTAAAGGAGCAATAAAACAACAACTTCACTGCGGCATTGCTAGCCGTTTGCGATTCATTTATTTCGCATTTATACAACAAACATGAAAAACTTATCCGCGTGCTTTGTTTTTTATTATCATGTACTACATATACTACTCTGTCAAGAAAGTACCGGGAAAAGATCAATAATACACGAAATGTTAGTTATTCATCCAAATTTATTTTATCACCTTCAAAGTATGCTCCTTCAGAAACGATACACTTACGCCAACGAATAACCCAATCATCAAAACATTTTTTAAATGCTTTTTCCGGAATTGAGTTCAGTGCTCGCCGCGAATTCTTCTTTATGTCTTCTACCGAATGAAAACGGGTGCCACGAAGTGGTAATTTGAGTTTAGGAGAAAGAAAGAAGTCGTGTGGAGCCATATCTGGTGAATAAGGTGGTTACTCGATAGTATTTGTTGAGTTTTTGGTCAAAAATTCGTTCACAACGATGGCCTTGTGCGAAGGCGCATTATCGTGGTGCAAAATCCAAGAATTTTCTTTCCACAAATCTGGCCTTTTTCGTCGAGTTTGCTCTCTTAAACGCCGCATAACGCCCAAATAATATTCTTTATTTACCGTTTGACCTTCCGGCAAGAATTCTGAGTGCACAACACCGCGATAGTTTAAGAAAACAGTCAACATGACTTTGACTTTTGATCGACTTTGGCGTGGTTTTTTCGGTTTCGGCTCAGTTGGAAGGCGCCACTCCAAAGCTTGTTGACTAGTTTGCATGTCAAACTCGTAAACCCACGTCTTGTCACCAGTAACAATGCGTTTCATGAATGTTGGATCGGAATTGACTCGTTCTAGCATGTCCTCAGCGACTTATGCGATTGAGTTTTTGGAGAAAATTTAGGTCTTTTGGGACTAGCCGAGCGGCATTATGTTTCATACCCAAGTGATTATTTAAAATGGTACGGATTGACTCGTGAGACACAGGAAGTTCGGCGGCTATCTCTCTCAAACTTGAATGAGCATTTTCAGTCACTATTTCCTTCACTTTTGCGATGTTAACTTCAGTTGCAGAAGTTGATGGCCTACCAGAGCGAGGCAAATCTTCCATCACATCTCGACCGCTTTTGAACGCTTTGTACCACTCATATAAGCACGTGTTTTTGATAAAGTTGATTCACCGTTAGCCTTCTGTAATATTTTCAGTGACTCCGAACACGAAATTCCATTGGCGATGCAAAATTTAAGACAAACTCTTTGTTCGATGTTTTTGTCCATTATGAAATTCGCAATACATACTAGATATGATATAACTAGAAACAGCACTGTATTTAATCTAAATAACAGATGCAACTCAAACTCCGCGCCAAAATAGAAAACAGTTGTGCCAATCTAACAACAACAAAAAAAAAATAAAAAATTGAATTTGGAACCATAAACAAATCATCCATTCCCGATATTTTCTTGACTGAATGTATACTAAACGTGATGCTCTCCGCATCTCACACCCGATGCAACAACCTCATGTATCCGGCTGAGCCTAGGCAGATCCGTTACGCATGAGGCGGGAGTCGGCCTTCCTTTTTACATATTGTTTGGTCGTGTCCGCAGCGCAACTGATGTCGGGCGGCGTGAAGGGCGCGGTGCGCGGCGGCACGGTGCAGGTGGTGCGCGGCGCGCGGCCCGCGCGGCCCGCCGCCCGCGCCGCGCCGCGCGCCGCGCCGCCCGCCGCCTGCCCCGCGCCCGCCGCGACCGCGCCGCCCGCGCCCCCGCCCCCGCCCCCGCCGCCGACCGCCTCGCCCGCGCTACAGCCCGCCCTCGCCGGTGAGTCTTACCATCCGCTGTACGTACACGTACACTGACTGTATATGATAAACACAACAGTGGACTTTTTGGCGGGAACGGGAGAAGTGAGGTCGTCATTTTATTTAGGTTTTATATTTCTTACTGTAAGAAATTAAATTTAACAAACACAATAAACTTATCCGTGTGCATTGTTTTTTATTACACGTGACGCGTAAGCTCTTACCCGAACATGGCTATTTATCGAAAAATATTCCAAACATGCTTGTAAGATTTTGGTTAAATATATAACATTTAAGGCATTATTAATCTAAGAGGTAGCATAATGCAAAATTAATGAATTAAAACGGACTATATTCCATAAAATAAAATTCAAATTTTAGAACATGTTGACGGGTCCCAATAAATCGAAGTGCCGGATGACGTTTCATTTTTAGAGGCCACGACGCTTGCGCAGATTAAAAAGAAATATGGTATTTATGATTGACACATCTCACTTGGCTATTGTAAGAATGTTTTTTTTTTCTAAATTACTTATTTATTATGTTTATAGTAAATAACGAACATCTGCTTAGGACCGATTTTGTGGCCGCCAAGGTCTCTCGACCTAAATCTCTTGGATTTTTTTTTTATTGGGGATGCCTTAAACATTTGGTTTAAGAACACTCAATTGCGTCAATAGACCAATTGCGCCAGCGTATAAGCGCTGCCGTGGAGTCCATTAACCGTAGAAATTTCTTACGCCGTGTAAGGGCTTCATTCATAAAAAGATGCAGGTGTGTATTTTAGCTAGGGGAAAACAATTCGAACACCTATTGTAAGTTTTTAGTAATTAATAATTTTTTTATAATTTTATGTTTTTCTTTCCAACGTAACTTTTTAGTAATAAATACTTTTTTTTGTATTTTTTGGTTTTCTTTCCAAAGTTTTTTTTTTGTTTTAAGTCCTATAGCAATTTTATCACGCAGATAAAGAATTATAAACTATATAAGATAAAGGATATAGAATAATAAACCTGATAAACACACAGTTAGACTATTTTCTTTAAAATAAAAGTTTTGGTGATGTAGCCCCTTCATCAGATTAATAGCAATAACTTTGTAATGAGAAGGACTAGACGAAAGTTGTATACCATTTTAGAAACCTTAATAAATGTTCAAGTTTTTCAAGTTCAAGTTCAAGGCCACTTCAGTGTGGTACATTTTTTTTACAGAATTTATCCAATTTGGGTTATAATAATCAGAAAAAAATAATTTCTTCGTTTGTGGTCTTCTTTTTTTAGAAATGAAGATAAGCTAACCAAATCGTTATTAAGCTACATAAGCTAACTATTCAGCAATATTTTACAAAAATCAGATTTAACAAATGTTATCATTTGGAACGACAGCATTAAAAAAACTGAAGCCTGGCGGAGACAATGGTCAAAATAATAAAAAAAAAAAATTCTCGGTAACCCTGAGGTTTTTTAAAACTAGTCAAATAGGTTTTAGGCAATTAGGTGTTCTACCTTTCCCTTAAGGTTAATACGTTATTTACGGGATATCCTGTATATCCCGATATCCTTGTGTACTACTTCTATGTATAATGTATATTCTACGCATTGCATTTACCCGTTATTTTTACCTATAAAATTTTAAATTAATATGCCTTTTAAAACCGTAAAATATGTAAAATGATTCATCTTATTGTTAGTTATATTTTAAATTGTAATTGATAATTGTATAGGAATTGTAAGAAAACTTTCTTATGACTGCATTCTATAAAATATTTATGATTATTTCATTAGATTTATTAATAAATATTGATAGAACTTTACTTGTATCTCTTCGCAGGTACCGCTCAATTTATAACGCAAGCTCAGGCTCAAGCGCTAAGTGCACAACAAGTGAGACGAAAATCGAATCCTGACAGTTCATAGTAAATATTGCAATTTTTATTCGCGCTTTTGCCGAACTAATTAAATAAGTGTAAATAATTGCATACATTAGCTAAATTGTTGTATATATGCAATCGGGTCGCGCGTCCAATAGCGGTTGTAGAGTTGTTATATTATATACTTCAACGCAATGACAAGTGATGACTTGTGTTCACCAGACGTTTCGTCTGTCAGTTAGACTGTATTGCATTTGATCGTGGGAGAACAATTTTATGACTATTATTAGCTGAACAATATCAAGCTGTTCTGAATGCTTTGAATTTTTTAAATAGATGTTTTTAATATTTGCATGTTCTTATTCTTGTTTTTTCTTTTGACAAGTTTTCACTATTTGGCTATCATAAGATTAAGAAATTGATAATAGCATGAAACAATGAATTATAATATTTTGCTAACGCGCTGCATTTTTATCGAAATTATTTGGTACACGGAAATAATATATATTACAATGAAATTCACATTCAAATCATGTTATTTTAAAGCTTCATATTATATATTTTGTCAATCATGTGTGTTTATTGTATTACTATGTACAGGTCACAAATATAATTATTTCAATGAATTGTAATCGACATTAGAATCAGCTCATAACATGATCATTTGAAAATTAAAAATAATAAGAAAACACAAAGATATCATATTTATTTTTAGTTTTAACATAGTGCATACATACATATGTCAACCGTGAACTTGTTTTTGTTTTAAATTAATAAAATTGTAGTTTGATGGTTATGTTCAGTCAATTAATTATGTTTGGAATTTATATTATGATTAATTAGAGTTATAATTTCACCTAAAGACGATTCGTTGTCGTTATTAGACGTAAAAATACCTGTCTAAAGACTATGCTTTGTTTTTTTATAGCATAATGTTAACTTAATTTCTAAGCGAACATTTTTAGAGAATGATACTAAATAAGTGTGTTAATGTATATTGAGTTGCGAAAACATTGTGCAAATAACTGGGAGTTCTACTCACGACCATCAGTATCAGTAAAGTTTGGTGAATGGAACAGTTCTGAGGTAACAAAATGTTTAGTTTATTTTGTAATTTGGCACAAAAAGCGCCAATGTAACTTTTATTTGGGTACAAGTACGTTAGTACGTAAATGCATACGTATCATATATTCCGACCACATCCTTAACGATGTAATGGTCACTAAACTCTCTTCTTTCTTCTCGCACACTTACGCCGAAGTATGTTAGTGTTTTTATTTCTCCATCAGCTCACATTCTATGTATAAAGTGATTTAAGTATACAGTCCGGCCATAAATACTGTTACAATAAAAAAAAAAATTACATTTGAATTTTGAACCTGTCAGTCGTTGTTAAATATTCTTGTGATATTAAAATGGAGTGGGGTGATAAAGAGAACCTAATTGCTGTGATATCATTACACAAAGTAGGGTATGGAGCCAAATGCAATGTTAAAAATTCTCAATCTGCTTGGTACTACTCGAATGTTTGCGTACCGGACTATTGATAGGTATAATGTAACTTCTTCTGTTTGTGACACAAAATTATCTGGCCGTTCACGTAGTATTCGTACTAAAAGGCGATCAAAGCAGTGAAGGAAAGTATCGGAGGAAATCCTGTCCGAAAGCAAAAGATTTTATCTAGGGAAACAAATATTGCACCCAGAACCATGTTCGCGTATTGTATGACTAAAAGATGACTTAGGACATGCAGCTGATAAGAGACGCGCTGGTCGTTACGTAACTGATTTAAAAATGAATAGGATGGTAAAATCAACACAACTTCTTAGACGGTACGCAAAGGGAGATGACAGAAAAAATTTATTTACTGACGAGAGAATTTTAATAAGCAGAATGACCCAGTTTATGCTCAAAGCTCTAGAGAAACTTCTCAATTAGTCAGTAGGGTACAACGTGGGCATTATCCGGATTCAGTGATGGTTTGGTGGAGTATTAGCTATGAAGGAGTAACTGACCAATATTTTTGTGAAAAAGGTATCAAAACATCGACCCGGGTGTATCAAGATATGTTTCTTAAGAGGTAGTTAAACCTCTTAACAACACCACTTTCCATAACCAAGAATGGTCCTCTCAGCAAGACTCACCACCGGGTCATAAAACTCGATCCACACAAGCGTGGCTGGAAAAGAACGTTTCTGGCTTCATCAGAGCTGAAGACTGGTCGTCATCAAGTTCGATCTTAATCCTCTTGATTATGATTTATGGCCTCTTTTAGAGAGTATGGGATGCTCTAAACGCCATTTAAGAGTCCCTAAAACATTCCATAAGATTGGCAGTGGCGAATTTTTCCATGGAGAAAGTGCGTGTTTCAATCAATATCTGGCCACAACGTTTAAAGGATTGTATTAAGGCAATGGCAATTTTGAATGAGCTTCACATTTTTAAAATGCTATTACATTAATGTATAAACTAACGCACACTGCACAAAATAAACGTTTTGTGTAATAGAAACAAAACGATGTTTACCTTGTATCAATATTTATGGCAACACTAGGTATATAAAAATAAGTCAGCCTTAGTGTTTCTTGGTTTCTGCTATTTTGGTTTTATTTTCGCTCTATAAATCTTCGTCAATCGTTCTTTACAAATTCTTTTTACAAGCTCAAACCATTCGAAGCATACTTACTTTCCTTCATTTTTCAATAATACTTCATCCGAACCTGCCATATTATGTATCTTATCGTTACATGTCCACGAGAGTGACAACGCATATACTTCTGAGAGATTGCATTTCCACCGTATTTATCTTATTTTCACTCACTGTCATACAATGAAATTGACACCAACACCGCATTGTGGGTGGGTGTTTTGACAGATTTAGATATGTATGTATTATTCACACTGCTAGTTACCGCAGACAAAGCAACGTTGACCTTATCACCAGCAGCTACTTGAGAGGGTTCTCGAGAGTATATAGCGTGATTTTAAGAATCGATTTCAAATCTATAAAAAATATTATTTGACAATCTTTCTTGTAATTGTGCCGGCCATTTGATACACGATGTGTTTTAATTCACTATATCAAAAAAAGTCTTTAACAGTCGTTCAATTTGTAATCTAAATATCAAACCATTCGAGTTATACTTGGTTGTGCCGACTCTCATGGAGCCTACGCGACATTCTTCAATTATTTTTAGTCTTGGGAATGCTCGCCTTAAAAGGCTACAGTCTGCTCTAGACATTTCATTTACTTACCCATATTTCACACTTCGTGTACTTCTGTTATGTTTTCTATAATATACCTACTCTCCGCACCTATTGCGCTCAAAAAGTAACACCTCTCTCCACTTCAACCTTGAAACTGAACGGGGAGATGTGAAAATAACAAAATTAGAGAATTTTAGAAATTAATTGAGAATTAGAGAAAGAACAGACAACCAAGAGTGGTTGTTTACAAGATATCTGTTCACTTCCTGCACCTCACTGAACTAGGTATCGGTTTCCTCCCGCCGCTTTAATGAATGTTAAATATATTACGTATAGTTAGTTTACGTATAGTTTAGCTATTTTTTTTCATATGTCACTCACTGACTGAGTCACTGTCGATATGTTCCGATTCACGTACACACCTCAAAATTAAAGTTAGACTTTCGATTCAAAGAGAGAATTGTGAGTGCAAACGAATTAATTCGTTAGTATCCAAATATACTATACTCGTATATACAAAGATATGTTGTCACGTGTGTCGCTAGTCATTTTAACGAAATACTCATTATTTCAAATAAATGGATTTGTAGCTCCTAAATTAGTTGAACTTTTAAAACAGTTTTCAATTTTAATTAATTATTATATTATCGAACTTTCAATGTTTGTAGTTTTTGGTAACGCTGACCAAAATCACATTTCGTTTCGTACTTGTCATTGACTATAACTACAGACAGCCTGTCCCGTACTACGAAGTGAGGCAAATAAAATGTAGATGTGTGGAGGCTGTCTAACGATCAGCTTATTTGACAATTAAAAAAATGTTCGTCGTATGTACAGGTGAGTTAGCTTATCTGATTTACCTCGCTGTTGCTGCTCGGTCACGGCGTCTGGAGATATTTATAAAGTCTATGTGTTATGCATTTTTTGTCGATTTTTGGGTAGGAAATGTTTTCATTCGTTTTAATCAAAATAAAATTGTGATGAATAATTTTCATAAATAAGTATGAAGAAAAAGATGGATAAGAATTCTTTTAGTTAAGCGGGTATAACGTTAAGTGTACATAAGAATAGGCTATTAGCCCTTCCCATATTATGTGCAAAGAAATAGTTGATTTTAAAAATAAAAAAGGCACTTTTTAGGAAATCATTTCATTCACATAAGTCTTTATTTTTCAACTGCCAAAGTTACAGATTCTCCAAACAACATGAGTTAATAGCCCTATTATAGAGTACTCTTAACACCTGTACATAGATTAATGTATGTCGTGGGTGGATCTACTGGTTTAAATGTCTTGTATTTACATATTATTCATACTACTATATAGTATGTAACTTATTCCTTATTACTGTCAAACTACTAATTGAAAACAATTTTTAATATAACGCACCGGGAAATGTTTATATACATCTCATTACCATAATATATATGTATTTGTGTTGTATATACAGTTATAGAAAACTGCAAAATTAATCCGAAATATGCGGATACGTTATATTTATTTAAAGTGTAATTCTTATAAACACCGGTAATAACGATATTTAATACATATAGTTTATCCGTAATCAGTATTATTGCAGATGCATACTAACTGATAAAATTAATGGAACGTAATGAAGTTTGAGACTTAAGTACAACTTAGTTGCATAGCAACAATTTATTTGTAGATTTATAAGAATATAAAAGGATTATACCTTTAAATAAACATTTAAGCATCACAATAATTATTGGGAATGAAATGATAACTGCCGAGAAATAAGCGTCCTGCAAAACGTTCATATCATAGACTTAATAACTCCAAACTACGAAATGAGGCGAATAAGATCAAATAAAATGTAGATGTTGAGGCGCTATTTTCCAACGAAGTGGTGGCCGATCAGCTTATCTGACAATAAATGTGTGTCATATTTAAAGGTAATCTGTGTTACTGTACGGGACAGCGTTATTTATGAAGTCTATGGTTAATACGTATTCAATAGAGAAATAGAACTATAAATATTTAGGATTATTTTGATTAAATTTTAGAAAGACTGTGAAGAATAAATAATTAAATAGTGAAATATAACAATGCAAAAGAATACTAGAAATATAACACGTAATACCGTTGTAATAAATCATTGCATATATCATCGATATGTTTTAGTACTTGTTGCATAATGTACCCATATATCTATGCATGTGATGACATTGGGTTTAGCGGTTATCTAAAGTTTCACTTCTCTTTCTTGTTTCATAAGAATGTGTTTGTCAATGAATTTGATTTCATTTGTTATTTATCACACGCACAATTGTTTATACATATGTGTATGTTACTTCCCAATAAATCATTATTGTACTTACGCATAGTAAATCTGTACCTATAGAATTGTTCACACTAACGACTTATCAGATAATGTGTTCATTTAATGCATGGCATTCTATGATATGCCTAGATGTTAAATTTTAAGAACATTGTATTTGAGATATCGCCTGGGCATTTTATAGATAATCTGATCGTTATATTAAAGTAAACTTTGAATACGTTAATATTTTGTGACGTGGGTGAATAATTGTGCGATTTGTTGATCTCATTCGTTTATGGACATGTAGCTCAATATGTAAATGTTTTAGTAAAACAAAGTCAGAACTTTATCCGAAACATGTAAATGTCTATTTTAAGAAAATAAATTGTATATATTTTGTAATGAAGATTTTTATACATAACTCGATTTATTCAGTTCAATGGTTGTATGAATTTTCTAGTGTCGACTGTAATTTGATTTGTATTAATTGTAAATATTGATTTATAGAATGAAATGTGATACATTCTAAAATTTATTACGTAGATGTGTATCATAAAATTTTTATGATTGTGTTGACATGAATTTGTGTTATATTATGGATATTGTAAAAATTAACTAAGTACCTACCTACGTTGTTCAGAGATTGACGTTTCGAACATAAATAAATAATGATTTTTACACAGTTCTTCTTTTATTTCTGATTATAGTTGTCATATAACAGGGAAAGAAAACAACATCTTCATTTGGTTAAAAAAGTATGCCTTTTTATTCTTTCAAATAGTCTTCATCTAAATTTATAAGAACATTGGACACAATCGAAGCTTTTTCACCGTTAAATAAGTATAAATAATTTTATATTCACATAAATCGTCTTATTTATACATACATTTATTTAATATCAGTCCTCTCAAAAGGTCCATTCTCTCCCTGCAAATTAAACTTTAATATTTACATAGCGATAGGGATTCGCATCTACCTACATACATACATACATCAACAATTAACAATTAATAGGGACTATTTACAAAATATATCACAATCACTCACACACTCATCCGTCGCCGATCGTTTACGCGTCGTCATCACGTTCGCACACACACACGATTTGGCATTTGGATGGCGGCGCATCACTAGCAGAGGTCGTCCCAGGCGAGCCACCAGGGCGCGCGGCAGTCCTCGCGCTTCCGCCGGCGGCGCTCGGCGCGGTCCGCGCGCTTCTTGACGAAGCGCACGTTGTAGGGGTCCTCGGCCAGCTCGGGGTAGCGCGCCACGTCGTGCACGTACTCGCCCTCGTAGCCGGCCGCCGAGCCCGCCTTCTGGATCTCGTCCAGCTCGGCCGCGGCCCAGTCCAGCGCGCCGCCCAGCCCCGCGCGCAGCGCCTCGCGCTCGCGGTGCCACGCCTTGCGCACGGCCGCGGCGCGCGCGTGGTGCAGCAGCCGCTGCCGCTCGCGCTCCGCGCTCGTGCCGTACCGCAGGTTCACGATGCTCGTCTGCCCGTGGATCTTCACGTCGGCGTACGACCTGCCGCCTTCCGAAACCTCGTGGAATGTCACGTTCAGTTTACCCTGCATGCGTTTCAACTGTTGTTTGTCGTCGGCCGCCCGCCACGTGTCTTCTTTCACGAAGTAGAACACGTCCTGCTGGTCGCCGTGCACCACGAACGAGAACGGTAGTAGGTGTGAGCGGTTGAAGACGGACGTGTATACATCACGGTATATAGCGTTGGCCGAGGGTACGGCTGTGACGACTGCGCGTCCTCGAGAATTTCGGGATACGAGAATTCCACGTCCGAATGGAGGTTCTGAATCGGAGCCGATCCGTTTTGGAGCTAAATTAAGAGCATCAGTTTTTAACGCTGACATGGCCGGAATCGAAAGACTTCTAAAATCTGCTATTCTCTTATTTGACATGTGCGATAAAAATCCAGATTCTATGGTGACACTCGGAAGTAACGACATGGCGGATGGCAATCCCGGTCCTGCAGTAGATGGCGATGTGCCCCAGACAGGACGTCCTTGAGGTATGCTTGGCAGCACCGAGCCACCAGGTAGCTCATCGGGATGTAGTTGTGGTGCTAAACTTTTTGTCTCGTAACCGAGTAATTTCAGCCATGATATATGATCTGTAAAGAAAAAAAACATTATTGGGTAGGTGATATATTATTAGATACGTAAAAAAATAGTATTTACTAAATATTGTAATTACCTGTAGGTTTCTTATTTTGTGGTCTCACATTAATAGGATCGTTGCCATTAAATCTGTACAGGTGCAAGTGTGTAGGAGTATGGATTTTATCAATCAAGTTCTCCCATAACGGAGACATCCATTGCCCGATCAAGGGGTCATATACTTTGCCGTTAGCCATATGCACTAAAGACGTCACTTGATCTAATAGTCCTCCACAGAAGTCCACAGGTAAGTACAAGTAAGGATTAGAATCATAGACGATGTGTCCGTATGGTGATCTCATAATTTCTCTGATTCCTTCACCATACTGATTAAACACCATTACAGGAGTTCCACATTGGTCCGTAGCGATGTAATATTTATGGCGGGCAACCTAAGAAACAAATAAATTTTTTTATGCAGGTATTGAGTAGGATAGGATAGCGAATTGTACAAAAAGTAACTGAATGTTCTATCAACAATAAATATTTTGTTATGTCGAGGACAGTTACTAGATATCGAGAACAGAAAGAAGAGATCAAGGAAAAAAGTAAACAACTCACCTGTGTATAAATAAGATGACCTCTGTCATCATAAACCAAAGTCATAAACCTATTTTCACGTGGCGAATAAATGTGACTGACTTCATGAGGTCGATCCTTGTTTGTGTAGAAAAACTGCGTTACATTACCAAAATTGTCTTTTCTAGTAGATAACCTAAAAATAAAATAAGTAATATATTGAGTAATATGTTGAATAAGTATAATTTATAACATTTAATTTTTCATTATCATTATTCAATATATTATACGTAACAAAATATAGTGAGGAATATTTAAAATTTAAATTAAATTATTTTAGGTCTTAGTTGATGTTCTAAATATGATGAAAATCTAATATAAGTGGGTATTCATAGTAGGTTGTTAACTTATTGTTATTCGTTAGTAAGTACTATCCGCGCGCAGAAGGTTTGCCGCCAACTACCAATCCCACTTCCACCGACGGCGTTCCGCGCTAGTCTTAAAGGCCTTACTCACGGTGCAATCTGACTAGCAATCTGTTGCAAGGCAACAAATTGCATTGTAAGATCAGTTGCATCCGACCTGCAACTTGCCTATTTACGATGCAATTAGTAGTCAGATTGCACCGTGAGTAAGGCCGTTTAGGCCTTTTACTCACGGACAATCTGACTAGCAATTTGTTGCTGCAATCTGTTGCAAGGCAACTAATTGCATGGTAAGATAAGTTGCATGCGACCTGCAACCTGCTTATTTACGATGCAATTTGCTGCCTTGCAACAAATTGCTACTCAGATTGGACCGTGAGTAAGGCCTTTTACGTAGTAATTTTAAATTCTCTTTGCTAGTCTTGTCAGTATCGTTAGTAACCTAGTAACGCTGTCGTTTACGTACAGTATATATAATTTTCTCTATGTTTACTTACGTCCGTATTAATTATTGCTCTCACTTCTAATTAATTATTGTTATTTTTTTGTTAAGTTTTTGCGTGTTTTTTTGTTAGTTATTTGTTTTCGTTGTTTGTTATTTTGCTTAGTTGTATGTAGAGTAATAAAATCATTAATTTAGCCTTTTGATAGTATTATCTCAGGGTTTGATAGATAGACGATTCTATTCATTTTTAATTAGATTAATATAATGAATATTGAACTAAGTCTAACAGTTTAATAGAAAGTTTATAATAAACATTTAGAGATACAGCGTGAAGATATGTACGTATAATAATAAATCAAAGCAATCGTGTCGCGGAAGCTGTCAGGGACTAACTGAGTACAATTATAGAATATTATTTATAACAATTTAAAGTCTTTTTAACTCGTGGAACATAAATTCTTAATTAATTCGTTGGTGCAGAGGATGTTTACATTCTTTAACCAATTAAAGAATTCGAATTGATTATTTATTTATTTTTTCTAATCTAATCGACGTAGGTATGTGTGTCTTAAAGTTAACGTACTAAAGAAAATTCAATAGTTTTTGAATCGATTTTCATCAATCGATCCATTGCCATTCTCAATTATAATATTTACGCGCTACCCCACCAATGGTTAAAGTATAATATATAATTGTAATAGAAATATATGAATAATTTGCGTACCTGTCGAGGTGGTCATAATAATAACGGACGTCAAATCTTCCTCTTTTTGTAGCCCTGATAAGCAATCCTTTTGAATTATATTGGAATCGCTCCTCCCTGGCATTTTGAGACACTAACCCACGACTGTCGTATCTGTATTGTCCTTCACCAAATTTGATAATGCGGTCCATGTCATTATATTCCATTGGTATTGTATTACCTCTGTACGTTAACGATAGCATGTTTCCATTATCATCATATCTGAAACCCCAAGGTTCTTGAGCTTCTACTGCTGTTAATTGACCATCACAGTCCCAGGTGTAGTTTTTGACATTCGTGTAAGTATTAACGCCCACGTTTCGTGTATGCGTACGTGTCTGTGAAATCCTGCCATGCCTGTCATAAGAAAACTCCATTCTGAAAACTTCCATTCTATGGATATTCACGGTAACCTCTTTTTCTAAAAACTGTTCATTTAATACTCGTGAAAACATAGCAATTCCATCATACACTGAAGTTTCGTTCCATTTTTGTTTGGATACAGTAAATTGACCTAATACTTCTGGAGCACCTGTTTTGCTATTATAAACAATATGGTGCGGAATAAGTGTCTGTCCGCCGATACGTCCTTGAACAGACGTTATTCGGTAATTATTATCATATTCGTAAATTATTTTTGCGTTGCTTAATCCAGTTTTAGCGCCATAATCAAGTCTCTCCTCCATGAGAAGGCCACCAAGGTACGTTGATTCCCAGCGATAATCAACATCACGATCCACATGCAATATTTCTGAAGGTAATCCACTATTTTCAGAGTAATGTATTTGAGTTTGACCGTCACCATGAACTACTTCAGATACTTTATTGGTTGTGAAGTAACGATAGACTACTCGAGCTCCATCTCCTGGAAATACAGTTTGAAGAAGTTCTCCCGTGTGGGAATAGTGCTGCAGATATTTTTTCGGAGAACCAGGAGGAGTATATGTAACTCTTAAAAATCCAATTGAAGGTTGAACACTGAACGAGTGATTCGATCCAGAGGGTAATATCGCGTGTGTCAAGCCTCCATCTTCATCATATAAATATTTAAAGCTTCTCTGACTGGCTAGTGTGATTTTAGAGACAAGGTTGGCTTCATTATAATAAATGAATTTGGTCCCATCTTGAGGGCTTGTGATTTCTGATAGCATACCATGTGGGTCATAATTATACATTTCTTCAGTGTCACCCCATTTCCAACCATTTATTCTATAGAACCTATCATATGAAATATTAAGAGGAACACCAGCATCATGAGGAGTAAATGAGAGTGGTAATCCAGCAACATCATAAGCAATTGTAAACAAAGGGTTTCTGTCAGCATTGAAAAATGTCTCACGACTTTTAAATTGGTCGAATTCGATAATTAAAACTCTGGAGTCATTGACCCATATCTCGCGGTTTAGAGTTTGTTGAGGATTTCGCACATCACCGACTAACGTGTATAAAGAATACATATTGTTCACTAATCCATCACCAAATGTCGTGGTCTGATGTGACCACATATGTAACATTTCAGCTTCAATAGGTAATGCAGCTTCTAATAAGGGATGCTTGGCCGCTGCGATGCTCTCGAATTTGCCTGACCATGGTGTTTCGAGAAGCAAAGTATTATTAGAGTAAATGCGACCTTCAGTAATTTGTTTGCCATTATTTATAGTTATTTGTTTGAATGATTGGCCATGTAAAACGTACTCGCATTTTTTAGCTACACCAACGGGAATGGTACTAGATGGATTAGACACGGTGACTGCTAAACCGTAATTCTTGGCTAGTCCAGAAGATATGTGCACTTGTTCACCTGATGGCATTATAATTTTTGTTACGCGACCCAATTCATCGAAATTGTATATGACTGTGTCTCCAGCCTGCAAAATATAATTTATTAATGACATTTTTGCACAATGAACTTATACTAAAAATAACTGTATAAACAAAAAATTGGTACATACCCCAGACCGACTGTTAAGTAAGCCGGTGTTAGCATCATAATCTAGTTCAATTTCTGAAGTGCCTTTTTCTGTTATTTTTGTTAAATAACCGATTCCAGATATTTTGAGTTCGAGTTTATGATCTTGAGTGTTTTCTATTGAGCTGACGACATTGCTGTAATCTCTAAGTAGTTGAATTTTATTACCCGATGCATCAGTCACAGTAGACAATTTGCCGAAACTTGTATTTTTTGAATATAGGAAGGAATATCTTGTTTTTCCAGATGTCAAATCTTTAGTTGTAATATGTTGACCGTAGCGATTGAAAACGTAAATTTCAGACGTTGGTGGATAAGGTATTCTAAACTCTCCATTTTCGTCGTGAGTGGGTAAATAATGCTTCAGCGCTAGAATGTGTAGAGAACCTATGGAAAGAAATATTAATAAAAGATTAATTTTGTTGTAATTTAGCTATTAATAAAGTGCATTCATATAGAAAGTCACATGTGAAAGGTCGAAGGTATAACTTTGCGTGTTTTAAAGGAATTTAAATAATAATTATTAATTCAATCTACATCTTACATAAAAATAAATTAATAATTTTCATTATGCCTATAATTAAAAAATTAGCCAAGTGCAAGTCAGATTCGCGCACCGAGGGTTTCATACCACCATCAATCTATTGGTGTTATGTATTTACCAAAACAATATCAGTCGGAATCAAAAAAAAACTCATACTCTCCAACTGTAAACATAAGTTTGTAATGGCAAAAAAGGGACGTAAAATAAAAAGCACGAAACGATTTCCATTATACTCTGTTGAACAAAATGCTAACGATCCATAATTTTAATTCCATAATGTAGATACGCAAGGCCTTTTAGTTCGAGTAGTTATTGGTAAAGATATTTGTCATGAAAATTATATTATTAAATGGAGTAATTTGTCAGTATGCTTATATTTTATCTTGTTAGTTGTAGAAACTAATACTTATGTTGAAATAATGTCATTGTATGCAACGTTTGCGGAAGCTACAAGAATAATTTAATAAGTTATAACACAATTTATTATTTTTGGTGTGAACTATCACTATACGAATTAATTGCTAAAACGATTAGTTAGTAAGATTCCTTCATAAAAAAATTAAATTCCTTATAATTAGATATAGTAAATTTATAATTACCTTGATCGACTACATTAAGGACACCATCTGGAGTTACAGCGAGAGCTGATATTGTTTGAAATTTAGCATTAGAAGATAATAACGTTTCAGTGCTAGTTGGTGGTTCATCTCCTGTTACAACACTGAGTCGGCATGGACAACCTGCGCCTTCATCACGCACATTGCCTGGAATAGCTGTCGCGGAGATGGATGAGTTGCATTCGCAACTCAATTCTTTCATGTTTTCTGTCAATTTGCCAGCAAAATGCATAATCTTTCCAGAGGGGTCAATAGCTTTTATCGTATTAGTTTTCTTGGAATCCGATTCTGCTACGTATAAAATTCCACTAGGGGCGAATGCAATAGCAAGTATTGTTCCCAAGCTCGAATCTTCCCTGAATTCTGTATCGGTTTTGTTCGTGGGTTTAGTTATAGGTTTTCCGTCACTTCCCAGCCTACAATGAGAAGGCTGGCCAGCGACAACCTTTATTTTCATATCAACTGTTAATTTAAGAATTATTCTGTCGTCTATGAAATACAAAGAGCCGTCTAAAGGTGATAGTGCCACTCCTGTAGGCCATTGCAACTGTGCTTCGTAAGGTGCTATGGCTCCGCGACAAGGAACAGGTGACCAGTGGTTGTGGTGACCGTGATGTCCAACTAAAGTATGAATTATACCGTTTGGATCCACAGCTCTAATATTTGTTCCATCGGCGATATACATAGTCCTGTCTGCTGCTATAGCAAGACCTAAAAAAGTTATAGCAAAAGGAGAATTAAAAATGGATCAACTAATAATTTTACGCGATATTTTACGAACGGTTTTTTTAGTACCTTTAGGGTGAGCCAATTTTGCTTTAAGAGCAGGCCCTTCATCACCACAATTAGAATCATCTCCGGGTACACAACGGTCTCCATTTCCAACGACAGGTTCTGAATTCAAAGCTGGATCACGTATTTTGTCTAATGACAAAACTCTTCGCACTTGATGTCTCTCTGAATCTGATATATAGAGGAACCCATCTGCTGGTGATATGCAAATGTAGTATTGATATGCGACCTGTGTGGTTCTGGAAATTAGAAATGAGCTGATATTTACAAACCAGTATTTACTTATTTGCTTGTGGTTATGAGTAGTAATTACAAATACAGACATCAAAAGAGTCTAGGGATCGAGTACATTTTTCACTATAGAAAATTATCCAATTAATATTTATCAAGTCTAGTCTTCTAGACTGACTTCTTACTTTAATTCCTATGTTTAAGTAAACAACTTGTACCTATATTTTGCACAAATTAAGAAAAATTGCAAATTTTGCAAATTGTAGGAAATTAACCAAAGTCAATGTTGTCAATTAAATGGCAAAAAAAAGGCAAAAAAAGGATTTTTTAAATTTTAATTGTAAAGATGAAAAAATTTATAAACTATTGACACGAATCGCACAATCACAGCGATTTGGCATGCTTAAAATCAGTTCATCAAAATCACTTTGAGGAATGGCCGCCCACATTCTTTCTAACAAGTCAAAAAGTTGTTGTGGGGTATGCACGGCATCCATACTCGGCGGAGCTCTTCTTTGAAGCATATCCCATGCGTGCTCAATTGGGTTGAGGTTTGGCGATTGAGCAGGCCACGGCAGAACGTTGATGTGAGCGTCGGCAAGAGCACGTGTTACGACTCTAGCCGTATGTGGACGTGCATTGTCGTGCATTAGTCGAAACGAATCATCCAACCGGTTTCGCAGAGGGATGATCACTTCTGAAACAATCCTCTCCGCACAAATCTGAGCATTGAGGTTGCCCCTGATCCAAATGAGTTCGGTTCTTCCAGCGATCCAAATACTGGACCAAACCATTATTGTTGCCCCTCCATATGAATGAACTTCCTGACAAAATTTCAAGCGTTCTTGACGTCCAGAGGTCCTCCGAACTCGAGTAAGTCTTGTATCCGGCCTCATACCGAAACGAGATCAATCGGAAAAGCAAACACAACGTCAGTCTTCTTCCTCCCAATTTCTGTGTTCGCGAGCCCATTGTAAAGGGGCCCTACGATTGCAGGGTGCTATAAGCGTAACTCTCAGCAGCCTTCGAGAACGCAGATCCACTTCACGTAAACGACTTCGGATGGTTTGGTCGCTTATCAGTAAGCCTGAAGAGCTGTGGAGCCTTGTAGCCAACATCATGGCGGTCATGGTACGATTCCGTCGAGCAGTATTTTGGATGTACCGGTCCTGTCTGCGAGTGGTGATGCCAGATCGTCCTCCATGTCGCTCGGCCACGCATCCCGTGATACTCTGATCCTCTGTGTAGTGCCAAGAGCTACAGCCACAGTACGTTGCCTGGAACTAGCTTGCAACATTCCGACGGCTCTCATGATTGCTTCTCGTGTCAAATGATGTCGTCGCTTCATATCGATGCATTTTTTTCAGTTCCGGTGCAAAAATTGTAATGGTTTTGTAACAACGCTATTACACACTTTTATAGGAATCCTGATTGACAGTTGATTTTCTATTTTTAATCAAAATTTAAAGAAAATTCTTTATTCAAATAGTGAAAGTCACTAAAAAGAATCAATAACGATCCACAAAAGTTAAAATAATAATCCTCAATTGTGGCGATACTCTAAAACATACTTGATCCCTAGACACTTTTGATGTGTATATTAATAATATTCGATCTACTTACTCCAGTTGTAATACAGTGGTGACTACGCCTTCAGGAGTAATACGGCGCACAAGATTAAAGTCTCCAACGTAGAGTGAACCATCTGGGCCAGAAGTCAATGCAGTTGGCGTCAGCAGACGGGAGTCGGCTGCTTTACCATTACAATGATCCGGACATTCGAGACTGCGTTGTAATCCAGTACCCATAACCACCTGAAAATATAAAATGTATCTAAATTAGATTAAGAGATAAGACTAAGTAGTTATTTGTTTCATGAGTTATAATGTTATTATAATTAGAAAGTAAGTAATATTTATTTACCTGTACAGTTCTGGGGTATTGTTTCAAATGAAGTAATGCTCCATCTCCTTTTTGTAGTATTCCTTCATGAAAATTATAATGGTGATGAATATCGAGGCCCCAACCACCGATATCCGAGATATCGACATCGAATCCAGCTAAAGTTGCGGTTTGCGTTTCCCATACAATTGAAGAACAAGATGAATACTCATAACCTATTGATATTTTGGCTTGAGCTTGACCATAGACCTAAAAGAAAGAATTTACTAAGTGACAGTGTTCCAGTGAGTGTTTAACATTAAGTATAAAAATATATCATACGAATATTTCTACAGTACCTTTTGTTTATAAACATTCCTTTTGTTCCAAGCGAATACATGCGTCAGATCAGGATCTGCTTCATACGTGTGAGTGTGTAGAGACCCTTCTATTTCAACTCTCACGTGTACACGTGCAAGTGAAGCCGGCACGACTTTTCGTGTCAATTGAACGTGCACACAAGATAGATAGCCGGCAGCTTGAGATGAACGATAGGTTAATTTCACTGACGAACCCGGAATACCGATGGATTCGCTTACAATCTGTAAATTGGAAAATAATAAGTCATTAAACATATTACAAAGGATTCTTTTTGATTTTATATTTGTTAGAAAGGATAATACGTAGGATAACTGGATCGATGGTGATACCTAGTTTTTTTTTATATAAAAAATAATGTTTAATAAATATTTAAAAAATGTAGATAACAATAAAAGTTATAAACTAAAAATCTACTTTGAAATGAAATGAAATAAGTGTAACTTTCTTGATAAGTGTAACCTCCGACTCTGGGAATAATTTATAAAGTTACACTTATAATACCTGCCTAGTGGGGTTTTAGACTATAACGTTCAATTCACGTTGTTATCTAAATTTCTCTAAATAGTAAGAAAACAAAGTCGCTGTCCGCGTTTTTCTGTTTCTCCGCTTACTTATAAACCACGCAACGGATTTTGATACAGTTTTCACTATCATTTAGAAAATTTCTTCCGCAATATTTATATGTATAATACATGCATATTTTATTTATAGAAATTAAAGAAAAGTCGATATTTTTTAATCAAGTCGTAAAAACAATACTTTCGGACACTTACATTGGTTGGTTAAATCAAAATAATGTACTATGAAATTCCATATCTTAAAAAGTTACTGAAAAGTCAGCAATGCCATATGTCTATCTCCGCAGGATAATCCACAGTAGGTAAGTAGGTATTGCATTGTAACCATTTTCAACCTTTACATAATATTATATTAAAAAATAATGAGTTATTGGCGAAGCTATTTTGGCCAATATATAGTACATATTAATCCTTATCCAATAAATATATTAGTTACGTTGGGCACTCAATGTGGATCAAAATTTCATTTATGTAAATCTATCAGAAGATATCGTTGATTTAAAATTACGCGCAACAAAAAGGTGGCGAGTAGTTAGGTACACTTGGCCAAGAATATGGTTAAGCACATTTGAAAGTATGTTCTAACTAATGAAAATATTGCTTGGGCTGATATTGGAAATTTTGCAAGTATTAACGTAGTTAAGTAAGGTTCAAGTAGGTTGATTAGCATCCGATCTAGAGGATAAACGTGCACACTATTTTAATCTCTATTAACAAGCTTTAAACAATATTTTCTACAAGCAATCTAATATGTCAAAGGAAACCATCAGATGTTATAAGTTACAAGTAAAAGTTTTGCTAGATTCAACCGTTATACTTGTTACATTTAAATTAAAAAAAAGATTTTGACAAGTTTTCTTTTGACAGCGGTATATTGAAAATATATAACTGTTGTAATTTACCTAAGATTAATTGAACATACAGAACAGACAGAAATCATAGCATTACATAGAAATGGTCAAAATAACAGTGAAATTTCAAGAAATTTAAACATATCCGTAAGTATGATTGTCTGAATGTTATATTTTTTGTTTCTAATCGGTTTAATATACAAAATGCAACAATATGTCTCATAATTTCAGGGAAACACCGTTTTCTTTTGGATTTCGCGCGAAGGTGAAAAAGGTAACCTTCAAGATCATAGAAGAAGTGGTGGTCGGGCTAGCATAACTAATATGCATAAGGAACATCTCAACATCTCATTGCGCAGAAGAATTTGATGTCAGTACTGAAATTATTGCACTATAACGAATAAAGTAGCTCGTATGAATTTTACTAGAGAATTTTTAAATTTTGATTGGTCAACTACAATATTTACTGATGAGAAGACGTTCAAATCCAGCCAACATGGCCGGTTAAGTCTGTGGCGTTACAATAACACAAGATACGATGAAACTAACTTAGTTCCAAACATAGAATCTGGTAAAATTTGTCTTAACATATGGCGCTGGATTTCGGCTGACGGAGTCGGCGAACTCTCGATTACCTCCACGAGCAAACGCTCTAAATTATATTGACAACCTCGAAAACTTATTGTTACCATCTGTCCGGATTATCTAGCCGGAAAATAAGATGCCTGAATTTAATTTTATAAATGACAACTGTAGGTCACATACTGCTAAGGTGACCCGCAATTGGTTTCAACGACATCAAAGTATTCGACTGATTCCATAGCCTTCAAGATCTCCTGATTTGGACCCCATAGAAAACCTTTGGGGACTAATGGTGTAACGATGTACTAACAGAAATGAAAGAACACGTGAAGCAATTGAAAGTCATTGCGTTAAGGTATGGAATGCCATGCGAGGTACGGATAATTGTTCACGACTTGTCGGATCCATGAGGCGCATATACACGATATTAATATAATATATTTTACAGTAATGAAATATAAAAAACTCGTTTTATTATTGTCCTTTTAACATTAGCGCACACCACAAGCACGGTGAGGCGCACCGCAACGCACTGCAAAATTGTATTAGAGGCGTACCGCGCCGCAGTGGATCACAATTTTGATTTCATTAATAAATAGAATGCTTGCGCTTTGCTGCAGTTATCACGGCTTGTTTGTAGTGTACGATCTATACAATATGTATCAAAGAGATCTAGCAGGATTTTCACAATGTAATGCGTAGCGATATGGCACGCCTACATGAATGATAAACTTTATCAAACGCCTAGATTTCGAGTTGCTTTTCGTTGACAGTGGCATCACTACTTCCGTCTCTTGCTTCCTTCTTTGCTTCTATCTCATTCACACTTACAAATGGATGACAAAATAAAATTCTATTTATTCAAAATATAATCCTAGGATCAAGGAACATAATGGATGGAATCATAATAAGTAGCCGCTCTTATCACCGTGTCAAACGAATTTTTGTGATTCTTTTTCAATCTCATTGGACGTAACCACGAGTGAAACAGCTATAGTCAGCTATAGTAAGTATGGAAACCTCTCACTGGCAGTGTTATTTGTGTTAGCTCTAGACGGGCGGGTCGGTCCAAATATTACAGTGCTGTACAGTGCTAATAGTTAAAGAGCCAGCGACAATAATCGTGTTAGAGTTCGCAACGTCAGATGAAGCGCCTGTAGGTAGTATCAGTCCGCCTCTACAACTTTTTCCTCTGACGTTTCTCTCCAAACCTTCGGCGGAGCGCGCTAGAGCGTGTTTCAATCGATATGAGATTGATATTCATCAAGTGTTCGCGATGTCAGAAAATCATTTTATTCCATTGAGGAGGGTCCAATAACCACAAAAATCACATTTTCGGACAAATTCCCGCGATCAAAAACTTATGGGAAAGCGCCGAAAATTCGTAAAAAAGGGGTATTTTTCGAGCATTAGTAAAAAAAGCGAATTTTGAGCTGAAATTCTGTAGAATGATGCTATCAGCGTACAAGAGCCAGTAAAAAAAATGTTGTCCCCCTAAGTTCGACAATTTTTTAATAATAAATTTTTTTTATTAAAAAAATGAGAATTCGCAAATAGTTTTCGCGATGTCAGAAATTGATACCCTGGCTTCCTTGACATTCAAACATTGAGAAAAAAAGGTTTTCTGACAAATTTATCCTCGTCCGCTCAATTCCTGACAAGATCAAAACTGGAAAATCAGAAGTCAAATTCCTCCGGTATCACCACTGAGTCATATTTGGATTTATGTTTACATTTTTTAGCTTTTAAACGTTCACAGGTATCTCTACACTTTTGGAAATACTCAGGAGTAAAGGATTTAAATTCTTCATCTTTCTCTTGGTTACAAGTGATGCACGACATTGTGTTGTCGAACAATTTAATTCGAGTTGGAGTAGTTCCTTGCCAACACGCACTTTGATATCACCGTGAATTCAGAGTAAACCGCGATCGATCAAGGATTTTTACCAATTGGAGAATAATGACATACTGATTATTTTTCAAGAGCTCAAAGTCGGTTATTCCCGTTACGGGGGTGGTTCTTAGCCTATTTGAAGGGGTTCCCTGGGAACAAAAATTGCGGGACCGGCTCCCTCATGTTGAGCGACTTAAAAAACGGTGAGAGAGGCGGTTTGGTTGTATCTTTAAACATTTTTACACCTGTCCGGATTGAAGAATACGCTACTGTACGGAATCTGCGAGCCCCCACACTTTACATGGAAAATGCCAAAGTTGGTGAAATCTGATTTGTCAGAAAATTATTTTCCTGGGATTTTTAAATTAATACAAATTGATTGAGCCTAATGTTATCCGTTGCAAAAACTTTTTATGAATTTTTGCCCTGCGAATTTTCGGCGCTCTCACGTAAGTTTTTGATCGCGGGAATTTGTCCGAAAATGTGATTTTTGTGGTTATCGGACCCTTCTCAATGGAATAAAATGATTTTCTGACATCGCGAACACTTGATGAATATCAATCTCATATCGATTAAAACGCTCTCTAGCGCGCTTCGCCGAAGGTTTGGAGAGAAACTTCAGAGGAAAAAGTTGTAGAGGCGGACTGATACTACCTACAGGCGCTTCATCTGACGTTGCGAACACTACAACGATTATTGTCGCTGGCTCTCTAACTATAAGTATTTTGGCTACTAACACTCACAAAAATGAAAATATGTCATATTCAACTGTGTATTGTTCATCAAGAACAACGATAAGAGGAGTGGAAAACCCAGAGTTATCATTACATACGTAAGTCATTGTCGTAATTTTCTCTAAAAATATTCGTAAAAATACTCAATTTTGTAACAAAATAAGATATTAATATTAAAGATATTATAGATAAGATATATAACTATATTTTGTGTCATAGAATCAAGTCATATGAAAAAATTGATGGTAATAGAACAATAATTCATATTATTTAATTCATTATTTTAGCAAAATTTCCAGTGACGTTTCTCTATAAATCTTCTCTATAAATAAATTAGTTATATCGACATTCATTATTTTTAATCGTGAATTTTCTTTTTAGGTTTCCTAAATGTCCTGAAACTAGAAATCAATGTATCAAAGCTGTAAGGCGGCAATATTGGGAACCCACAAATTATTCTAAGCTTTGCTCTAAACATTTTAAAACATCCAGTTTTGTTACTAGACTATCAGTTACTGGATTATCAGTAAGACGAATAAAAATTGATGCAGTACCGTAATACTATAAATCGGTAAGTGTGCATATATTATTCATCTACTCGTAATCCCAATTACCAGTTACATATATCAGTAACTGGCCCGTTGGTGCGGTGGCGGAGCATTTGTTATCCAAGCCGTGGTCCCGGGTTCGATTCCAGGTCGGGTCAATTTAATCAAAGAACTTTTCTAAATTGAAAACTAAAACAGATAAGTAATGCTCGCTGACAGCTAGAAAAGGTTACGTCACCACGCCAACAGATTCGTGGGGAAAAGTCGTAGATAATAGATATGTAATACTTTTGTCTGTTATTTCCGTAGGTGATGAAAAAGAGAAAACCGTCTGCGCGTTGTAAAAAAAAACATAGTAATTAGTCCTAGGATAAAGGATACAAAAAAGAAAAAAAGCAAAAAAGGATGCAAAATCATGGTGCCAAAATAGAAGACATTTCTACTACTCCCGGGCAAAGAGTGGAACTTTTAACAGCGTTAGCAAAATCACGGGCGGTCGCGTTGAGACGTCTGAGAACTATTAAAGCGTTAAGAGAAGGCTAGATGTATTATTTTATTTGTAAATTAAGTGAAAAAGTTCTACGCAAATGCTTGTTAAGTACCCATTATAGCAAAATCAGTAACAAAGATGTACATAAAATGATCCGAGATATGACATTGCAAAATATGCACACATCAAATTACGGATATATTTTTCAATGTTTGTATGAACACCAATTATTAGGTATTAAAACACATGTAATGTTAATATGGGACGAGCCGTGCGAAGCGAAGACGAGTTCCATAAACTCACACTCGTGTTTAATACTCCTTATTAGGTATATTTACGACAGTGGCATAAATAACTATGTATAAAATTATCGTTTATTTAGTGCGCCAAAAATGTTAGGAGTCAATTTTTACTGTTTTTACATTACACATTTTGCAAGTTTGTTAATAAATTGTTTATTGTGTTATAAGTTTGTTATTTTAATTCTGTTAGTCAGAAATATTGAGACAAAAATCTAAAATTAAAATTAAAGGTCTAAAATATTTATAAATTTTACAAAGTATAATGTTAGTTTCACATTAATTTTAATCACATAAATTACCCACGTGTGATATTATGTAACATTCTAGTAACAAGAACGAGGGTAGAATGAATTTCCTGCGTGTAGTGGGGCTGCGTATAAGCCTTTTTTTTAGTCTTGTAAGAGTTCAGTTGTTGAGAAGTCGTCGAATTGTCAAGTACATAATAGTTGTGATGAAGAAATGATAACGTGTTCATAGTGATCAGTGCTTCTGTTACATTTCATATTTAACAATAATCACATATCTTTACGCTGTATCCCTAACGTGGTAGTCAGAGAGGACGGAGCGCCAAGCTTCGCGGTTCTTACGTACTTCCTTCGCTTCTTCAAATCTTATCATTCTCTTCACATATTTTCGCCTAGGTATGTGGGTGCTTTTCACATTTCCGTCAACTAACACCCTGGCTATTTGATCATCGTAGGTAAGTCAGCCATGGTCTTCTTTGGTTTCTTTTACCACTCGCTTTCGCTCTATAGATTTTCTCATTAGTCTTTCATCACTCATTCTTTCTTTGTCAAAGTCAAATCAATTTATTCAAGTAAACCCAAATGCAAGGTATTTTTGAACGTTAAATCTACTTTAGTTCGGTTCGAAAAGAAAACCTGGACACTGAGAAAAACCAACAAGAAACTCGATCAGGTATCATTTTTTCAACATCATTCTACAATAGTTATTAAAAAATACAATATCCATAAAGCCAGTAAATGCATGTGCAGAGAGGATTATTTCTAGTCTATTGTTGTGTCTTCAATGAAATTGCTAATTTTGTAGTATGCTTTTCCAATCAGTGTGCGTTTAATAACAAGTTTAAATCTCTTTTCCGTTAAATGAGTAATTTCTTGAGGAATTTTATTGAGGAATTTTATTTTATTTATTTATATTTTTATTTTATTTACTTGAATAAATTGATTTGAATTTGACTTTGACCACTTTTGTAATTTACCATTCTGCACTCAAATTGAAACCAACATCTCACGGATGTCATACTATGATGACAAGCGAAAATAGTCCTTGTAGTTTTATGATGCGTAAACGAATCACTCTTAAGGCGCTCTACCAATTTCTTGGCCGACTATACCTACCTATAGAATAAATTGGGCCGCATTTTACCCTATAAATCAGCGATGGGACTTAATCGGACAATTAATATGATGCCACATTATTACACATTGCACCCGTGCGAACCCGGAGCGGGTCGATAGTATTTAATATTTTAAAATTTATTTCCGCGTAACATTTTTAGGAAAAAATGTATAGGCAAGGCATAGGAATGACTTTTACTATATTATTGAAATGGGGTTCCTAAGCTTTTGAATTTGGTTCTCACTACTATGGGCACAGATTATTTAGTTACTAGCGCCTACGGGGTCCGAATTTTTCAAAAAATCCACTATGTCGCGCGCGTAATTGAGACGAATCGAACATGAATCGAATGACACCTCATACGTTAAAATCAGTTAAGTAGTTTCGGCTCTGTAAGGGAACAAATGAACATACCTACATACATGCAAACATTCATACGCTACTAAAATCATAACCCTCCTTTTTCTTCGCCGTAGTTGGGAAAAATGGGCGTAATACCAGTATTAAACGAATCACTTGAATGCTTTTGAATTAATCTACTTAATTCACGTTCTATCAAACATCAATGACACGGGGAACAAGTATTGGGACAAGTTTAGTTTTAGTTCTGAAAGTAAATACAATGGCTATTGTTTAATAAGAACAAAGCTTGCAATAACGGCGCACTAGTACGCAAGCTGGTTTTAATTTATACCTACTGTTATCCCAAGGTAACATACACTAAGATATCAGGCGAACGAAAGCTATTGAAAGGAATCACCGCACTAACGTACTTCAGACATGCTTGGTCGCCTGTCATCATGTAAAAAAATGATGTATATATTTTTTTTATAGAGCCTTATTTGTTCCGTAACTCATTTTTGTTATACGCAAATGTTGATTAGCATTATTAGTAAATTTGCTTAGAAACTACTTGTTAGTATGGTTAGGTCTCTTCAACTTGCGAGTTACGGACCCCTCTTTGGGTGAAGGCCTCCTCCAACGTCATCCACGATTCTCTGTCCTTGCCCGAGCTCCACTAATCTTTCTCATCAATTTGCACAATATCATCAGCCCACCGCCTATTCGGTCTTCCAACATTCCTTTTTCCAGATGGTCCTCTGCATCGCGTGGTTTATACAGTCTATCTAACAGTCTACCGTTTGTACAATCATTGTAGCGCGATATGTGCCCAGCTCATCGCCACTTCAATGCTAGGCCTTGCGTGAGTGCGTCCGTTATCCTTGTTTTCTGTCTTATTTTCTCGTTTCTTTGTGTAGTTTTTTAATCTTTAGTATACTCCTTTCCATAGCTCTTTAGGGTAGTTCTGATCTTGTGTTTCAGTTTGTTGGTACAGACCTAAGTCTGGTGGCCAAACTAGGCTGAAGACGAGTATCAAATACAATCTTTTTTATATTTAAACTGCAGTCTCTTTTTAAGATCTCAAGAAATTTTTTTCCAGGTTATGTTTATTCTCCTTTCTATTTCCTCTTCCTGTGTGAATGATGCCTGTTTACCTAAATATATGTATTTGTTTCCGTATTGTTCCGTATGTTTCTCTCCTTTACACTGATAGCTGTTCTGTGGCTAGTACCGAAGCAATGGTGTACATCTGATATAATATTGTCATTATATAGATGGGTAATATTTTTGCGGAAAAAAGTAATATTTTTTTTATTCGATAGAATGCTGTTCTGCTCTTGACTGCCGGTCTATTTGTTTGTCAAGAGCTGCTTAACTTATTATAGATGCAAATCATGTAAATTTCCTTGCATTTAGTTATTTACTTTTGCTTATCTTATGCAAATATTGGCGATATTGCGGACGATATTCATTTTCTTAATTAATATTAGATACGATATCCTATCAACAGTACCAATCCAATTTCTGTCTTTTACGTACATTTTTGTACACAATTTTATAAAGATCGTGACGTAAATATGTATCCATTTTGAAGTTTTATGATTGAATTATTTGTTTCGTACCTGAGCTTCAGGATATATAACGGTGGGTGTGCTGGCAGAAGAGGCCGCTGGTGCGGCGAGTGGCGGCACTGCTACGACTTCCGGTCGGAGGCGTTCATGGTCGTGAGCATCGCATGGCGGAGATTCTACTTCCCACCATTGTGGCGTTGGCGCCCAGTCTAGTCGTGGTGGCGATCTGAATTCAGAACGGAGATGAATGTTATGAAAAGATTTAGAAAGCTGTTTGTTAAATTATTGTACAGTAGATTTTTATGATTTTTAATAGAAATTTTAAGTCGTTTGTTTTTCATTAGCGATTACAACAATGTCTATCGTTACTCATGAAGTAAATCAATATATTTCAATAAGTATAAATGTTAAAAACTGATAATTGAAACAATTTTTTTAGGACTACTAAGACTAACCTCGGTGTGGGAACTTTAACACTGTCATCGCTTAATTCCATTTGAACAGGTGGTAATACAACAATTTGGTTCCACGGTACAAATACAGTCTTCCTGAGAGGTTTGAACGGTGATCTCTGGAACTGTAGAGTTACAGCTCCACCACCATTTACAAGTACGTCGAACCTAAATGATACAAAAACATTAGTGCAATATATTTTATTTCCAAACAACAGATGTTGGTTATTATTACTATTTATCTCTAGATTAGACAAATTACGTGTAATTAAATACTAGGTTTGTACCTACTATGAGTACCAAATAAGCGAACTAGGAATACTTAGTCATGTACACAGACTAAGATAACTTAAGCTCTTACTCTAAATTAACGTGGCTAGAAATCGAACCTGGGACCCATGTGTGGAAAGGCAGATGCATTAATAATCGTATCAAGGGACAAGTTGAAACAAGATTTTAAATGTATTGTAGTATACCCACATACTTAGTACAAGTTGATCCCAAACATAAAAGTAGAAACTGATACGGCAATATTGTTGTATTTCCAAGTTCACCGCCGATATTATTTCAAAAAGCTTAAAAACCTATGTTCCCACATTAAAGTACGCAGTTGCTAAGCTGTTGGAATTTTTCAGTTATTGAGATGAAAATCATTAACAATGTGCATGGTGAGTTAGATCTAACAGCTCGTTCACATGATGCCGGTTTTGCTCTACCGTGTAATTCAATTTCACAGTTAATACTGTATAACAAATGTATCTAAAACCATGTAGGTACAGTTCCAAAGGAATTCATAATTACCGAAACCAAAAAATATTAATCGTAAAACGCCAAATGTTTATTTTGTTGATAGCCGTTATTATCTAAATATTATAATTACTTTACATTTCGACGACGAATTACTATACGACCTTTAGTAACCTTACTTCGAATTTTTTTTTCAGTGAACAAAAATATATTTAAAAAAAAATGTTCAGGTCGATATGTAAGTACCTACATACTTTAAGTTATTACCACATTTACTAACAGCTTTTATAACATAAAGTAGACAAACTCACGACCATGTATCTCTGAGTGTATGTACAGGCCTTCATCGATACGAGATATTTGGAAACATATTTATACTTATGTTTTGGAAAAACCTTTACGTAAGCCCTTTGTTAACCTAACATAACCTTAGATGGTTAGACGAATATGATAGTTCGTGTTAATTAAAAAACAAATATTAGTAATGTAAAACAATTGTGAATATTTAGGTACATAGGTAATAGATATATGTTAATTTTTTGTGTTCTATTAACTTGCTTTCATACATGTAAGTATAATTAGCCCATGCTTTTATCCTATATCCCACTTGTTTTATATTAGGTATGGTATTTTTTATTTTAAACTCAAATTATTTTGTTGTTCTGAGTTTAAGGTATGGCCACAGATTAATTAATTACTAGAGTATGGGCATAAACAATTTTACAATTTTTGCAAGAATTAGGTGGTATTAGTTGTAAAAGATGTTTTACATGTACAGTTGAGTAACGACAGTAGATGCGAAGATTTTTTATAATCTATAAACCTATTTAGGTATATTACAAAAACGAAATTTTGTCCGATTATTTAATTCTCTATTTTTTTATGCGAAAAATACTGACCCAATCAAGTTCAAATGCATGCAGTAGTTGTACTCCTGTCCAAAAGAGGCTACCATTTTGCCTGTACCTACGTCGCGAATTATTCCATGGCTAAAAGCTATCTTCAATACAATTAACATCGAAATATTTATGAAAACAAAAATTTGCGAATAAGCATACTCATACTAACCATCCACCTTGCCTTGTGAGTGTAAAACCGAAACGAGCTTCTCTGTCGACGGAGACTCTGATGCCGATGATGCCGAGCCCTTGTGGGGACACCACTTGCCCTCGCATCACGGACACTCGGCTGCACATACCAGCTTATATCATCTCGAGTACGGATAGACCGCGATAATTGCCGGGTGATACGATTCATATTTCTACGAAACTATTTTGCGTTTGCAGGTTATCCTTGCATTTAGGACGTTTTATTATTTTTGTAATAATAAAAATATTTAAACAATATATATGTTTGGATAATGTCATCTACTGATTAGTGACATTTTTATTAACTACGTATATTCCTATTACTGTTAATATAATATTAGTAACAATAACAACTCTAATTAGACTTTTACGTATGCGTTAAACTGTTCTAAAGATCATGTTTAAACTTTGATTTATGGAATTTTGGATAATGTATTCTATTTTAAAAAATAGTTATAAAATAGCAGAAATATCTTTAATAATGGCAGTGTTTTGATTGCTGCGCAATATAACAGAGTTGTAAAAATAGCAAATAGAGTAAGTAGTACAATTTTTAAGGTAATTGTAACGAATATATTTTTCTGCGTTGATGTTGTTCTTTATCACACCTTACACACGCAAATTCGGTAATAAATTCCAATGACTGCTTTTAAATTTATCGATGTGTGAAACGTATCACCCAGTCAACTTCTTCGATCGTAAACTGAGAAAAGTTATCGTGCTATGCGCTTTATTTCGTAATAAATGCTGTGAAAAGTGAAGTATGAAAACAATATCAAAAAATAAAATAGAAGTTTTTAGGCATGGCACATTCTCGTATATATTAGGATCAGCTAAATATCAAGGATAAATTTCAGTTTACATTTACATCTATATATTTAATAATAAACAAAGTGTACTTTATTGAAAACAAAAAGGTACATACACAAGTTAATATTTATAAACAAAGTATAAATAAGTAAAAGTTATTTCGAATTAAAGCGTTTGTAAACGGAAATTCATCTAGAGGGGTATGTATTATAATGCATGTAACAGCTGCCACACAAACCATAGGTAGTTAATATGTTGGCAATTTTGTGTGTTTGATATTATTCATAACTTGAAATTGGTGCAAGAAAACCATTTTAATCTTTTTAAATAATAACTAAATTAAACGTAAAAAAATCAAAAATGATATTGTCTGCATTTTAAAATTAAATTGTTTAAACATAACAAGAAAAACACTAATTAGCTACAAGTAAAGCTAAAATTAAACTCAGACTTTAAAATATAAGGAGTTACCATACCCCGCCGTCTTCTAAAGGCACCTTCAAAGTTGCCTTAAAAACATTGAATAAAACAAAATAACATTTTAATATTAATTCCAAGACCTGTAAATCAAAGATTATATAGGTACCGTCGAATTAGGGTGGGTAGTACAATGAAATAGTAAGGCGCAGTGAACCAGTCGGTTATTTTAACAAATGAGACATTACCAGTTTTTTCTAACAGTTTTTTCTGTTCATGTAGTGTGGTAAATTCTTCCACCGCACCTTCTATTATAGAGCAGTATAATAGTAGGTGTTGACTTAGCGGACCGGCTCGCGACGATGCCATTATTTGCAGATATATTGGAGCAGTCATTTGTTTTCGAAATTAAAAACTAATAACTTTCGCTTAAGAACTTTGATTTTTTATTACAATATAGATATCTTAAAAAGTATGTTTTTTCAATTATTATGGCTTTTTGAGAAAAGAATAATAATAATTAAATATAAAGAAGTTGTACTCTTTTAATTAATTTATTTTAATTAGTGTTTCGAGCGTATTACGAGTACAACCTTTAAAACTGAACCGGAAAAATAAAGTGCAAATTGAGCCATGGCTCACTGTTTAATTTTATCTGTTATTTTTTCTTTGTATACATAGAATGTCTTGATATATGAAACAAGAACGTAAAATATGCAAGCACACAAAAGAACAAGACATCAGAATCGCGAATGGTGGATGGAGGTTTGTCAAAAAGTGTAGTAAAAAATATTAGGCGAAAATGAATCATTAGTGTCCAGATGCGATATAATATTGTAAATCTATATAAATAGAGTATTTTCTGAAGACAGGAAGATATACTGATAAACTATTGCAAATAATATTTTATGTTTTATCTTTTACTCGTTGTGTACGTTACCAGTTGCTTTTAAAATGGCTCAAAGACTAAGCATTATTTATTAAATGAATATTCTAGCCTAGTCTAGTTTTTCCAAAAGTTTTGTTAATTTTTTGATTTTATTTAATAATTTTTGTTACTAATAAATATATATACATTTATAATAGAAAATAAATATTTGAGTGTCTGGTTCACTGTGTAATTGGTAGTGGTTCACTGCATGCTATGCGTAGAATACAGTGAACCAAATCCCATTTTTTAAAGTAAAGGTAATATTAGCTCCATTTTATTTTCAGATGTGTTCAGATTTTATACCATAGAACTAGAATAGATAGAATAAATAGATTACAATTTAGCGAAAATTCCATAAGTGTAGGTAGAGCTCCATAATTGCAAGTTTTCGCTGTCAGAAAAAAGAGCGGTTCACTCTTCAACAGCGCATTCTACGTTTGAAACGTGAAATAAGTATTAAAATTAATATTAGAATCATATATTCAGTATTATTATAAACATTGTTTAATCCACCTTTATTTTCATTATGAAGATTTATGATATCATTATGATAATACATTAAACAAAAATAGAATCGTCACTGATAACACAATGGAAAAAATATTTCAAATGAATAAAAATTAAGTATTTATACAAAATAATGTTTTTTAATAATTTGTTATTAGCGTCTACGGTGAGGAGCAGTGACAATCCTTACATACAAGTAATGAAGAAAATTTAATATGTTTCAATACGAAGAATTGATTAAAAAATATGTATTAATTTTTTTGGGTTAGGTACCTAGTTTTCAATAAGCACGTAGTGTTTAGAGTATTTCAATTCCCAGGTACACAATACATAACATACATACATATCTTCACGTTGTATCCCCAACGTGGTAGTCAGAGAGAACAGAGTGCCAAGCGTCGCGGTCCTTACATACTTCTTTTGCTTCCTCAAATCTCATCATTCTCCTCAGACATTTTTGCCTAGGTATGCGAGTGCTTTTAACATTTCCGTCGGCTAAGACTGACTATTTCATATTTATAAGTCAGCCTTGGTCTTCCTTGGCGTCTTTTACTGCTCGCTTTCGCTCTGTAGATTTTCTTAGTCAGTCTTTCATCACTCATTCTTTCTATGTGCCCGAATCATCTTAGCATTTCTTTCTTCATGAAGAAAGTATACAATACCTTTTAATTTATCTTCAAGTGTTAGAATTTTCATTGCACCAATTTCAATGTGTAATGTCATTAACGCATAACCAATGGAAGCAATATGTATGGTTCAATGTACAGTGTCGACAGTACCGCTATCTCACTGTGAAGTAGTTAGAGTACATTCAAATAAGTTGTGTTTTGGTAAGTCACAAAGGGTGAGGATCTAAACACATAAAGAGCTCGGGCGAAGGGTAGGGGGTTGGTTAACAGATGAAAGACGCAGACAAAGGGTAAGGAACACATAAAAGGGTAAGTTTATTTGAAGCTAAATTTGCGTGTTCGCTGGAATTTTGTTCAATTGACAATATACAATTCGCGTCTCGATTCGTATATTTTACAAGCTCTACACCTATCAAATTGTGTTTTAAACGTTTTGCGTGAAAGCGTAAATGATTTTCCTAATTTTTTTTACAGTATAACAAAAGTATACCACAGTATAATGTGAACTATAAGCACAATAGACGAGACAAATAAATGTTACAAAGATACGATTGTAGCTGCGGCAAATCATATTCAATAGATAGCAACGAGTTCGCAGACAGGCATGTGATTTAAGATGAAATATGTTTGCCACAACCACATGAGAACATTCAAGACAAACATACAGATGTTACATACACATATAGAGAATGAAACGAATATTGACAAAGGAGTAAACGAAAAATTAAAAAAGCGTCAGTAGCGCCATTTGCATGCCTGTTGAAGACACGCAGCAGGTGCTGGCATAACACACATATGCAGGGAATCGCAACAGAAGGGAAGAGGTCAACAGATACTGAACACTGAGGGGCGAGGGCGGGTTGACTGACACTTACCATGGTGTAAAGGAATTCCAGAACTCGCTAGGAGTGGCGGACACACGGCGGCACAGGGACACAGAAAGACAGGACAGATTACTACACAGATACCTACAACCCTCAGTGCAACCCCACCCCGGGTATGCAACCGCTCCGGCCGATTGCAATTGTCTATACTGGTTACCTTGCGTTTTAACACTTGTTTATTTCAAGTAGTATGTTATACGTTATAGACGAAGCCCGTTTGCATTATAACAACCACCACCACTATTGTATTAAGTGTTTTTGAATTTGGACGAGTCAATGACTGCAAGTTGCACTAAAATATTTGTAATATCATATGGAGTATAAAACATGTTGCACGGTGAATACACGGAGGAACTCCGGCGAGTGTTATGTTAATATTGTTTAGGTTTGATGGAACAAATGCTAGAACGCAATATAACCACTCTAGACTTTTGAACTTAAATAAAATAGTGAAGCGGCTCGTGTTTTAATGCAAACAAACTTTTGAGGCGCTTTTGCATATAAAGCGAGGTGGGTTGACTACTTTTATTTTTCAGTTTTGCTTTGTCTTATTAATCACTTTTGGATTATTTCTGTATCGTAATTGATAGGTTATGATATTCAATACGATATAAATTATAAGGCAAAGAATTTTTGAAAATGAAAGACTCAAACCATGAATGACCATCAAATAACAAGTAGATAACAAAAGTTTGTATTTATATTTATACTATCTTAATGTAAGTAATTTTGAACTTTCCATATTTGTTTTAACAATCTTTAATGCTTGTCTGTCATGATTCGAGTGTTTTGGTAACTCTTATTCGAATAGCATTTACATTTAATAAGTATTTGATAGAAGACAAACAAAACTGTTCCAAAGCTTTTGCGTTCAATTGATCGTTAAGTAGTTATTATAGTATTGTAATAATTTCATAAGACGCTTTTGTTTTTTTAAACAAACAGGTAGGGTTAGACACACACAAGGGATAAACATTAGACAATACACAACACATCGGATCTGGTGTGAAAAAACAAAAATACAAAAACTTATAAAAGTGGTTAAAATTTATGGTTTATGGTAAAACATAACCATGCTGGGATTGCAAATAATAAATCATTATTTTACATTCGAGAAAACAGGAAAATCAAAAACACTTCCACCAGATGACAAAATAAATTGTAAGTTATAAAGTATTGTTACCAATTTAAATTAAAATAACCACACCAAATCCTTGGAGAGGTTTAGGAAGATGAAGGATTGTAAATGGTAAAGGTATTACTAACTCCTAATTTGTTATAATGAATTTTGTTTTTCCCTCTTACGAAAATTTTAAATAATAGAAGTACGTCGATGATATCACGAATCTAAAATCATTGTAAAGTGCAAGTATTAATTATGAATTGTGCAAGAACTCATAAGTCAGTCCTAAACCAACTTTAAGTAAAAGATATTGCTGATTATTTATCGGTAAAAATCCACGAAATTAAAATCAACTATATCTTTTACATTACGTAGTGATTTGGTGTTTGTAAATTATTGTAGACACTTTTTATTTTAAAACGTACTTACCTTTCAGAATATTCATCCATATGCGCATAACTTTGGACAGAATTTTCTTCTATAAGGAACTTGACGCGTTGGTAGAAAGAAGCGGTGACTGATGGAGGTTGTTTTCGGAGAAGCACTTCTACGGGGTCATTGGAGGCTAGACACATGATGTGGTCGGCGCATTCTGGTCGATTACAGCATTCCGAGTCCGAGCAGTCCGTCATGCCATCTTTAAAATTGTTATTGCTGTTGTAAACCGTTTTGCCAATAGTTTCCAAAAGTTTTATATAAGCTGTAGCAATTTTTTTGATTTACTGTACTTTATTTATGTTGCATATCTGAAATTTAGAAAATATTTTTACCTTCATCGTTATCCTCGTTGTCGCTGCAAGACAGTTCAAGGGCTATAGAGCAGTCTGTGCCAGCCCAACCGTCGGCACATGAACATCGGTAGACACCGTCTTCCAGTAGACACTGACCATGACGTGAGCAGCTATTCGGGCATCCAGCTATGTGTGATAAACGAAAGCATTATTTCTCTACCATAACTACATTTATATTTTTACTTAATATTAAAGTTCTATGAATTTGAGACTCATGATTTTAAAGGATGTTTAATTTATTGATACGATTGAGGTGTTTTTCTTTTCTTTGGTTTTGGAATGTATACTTACAAAGTGTACAATGTTTGCCATTCCACCCTTGGGTACAAACACAGGTTCCATTTTTACATTGGCCGTGGTCATGGCAACGTGGATCGCACGGCCTTTGATCGCAACGCGATCCCGTCCAACCTTCATCGCATCGACAAACGCCTTCCGCACAAACGCCATGTGGGCCGCAGTCTAGTGAACATACCACTGCAAGAAATTGATTTATATACAAATTATGCTTCTAATTTTTATTGCTTCAATAGTGTGAGTAAAAATGTGTCGATGCTTTTATGACAATAAAATATTTTACCTTGAGAACAATCATCTCCGGTATAGAGAGGGTCACAAACACATCTTCCAGCATCTAAATCGTATACGCCACGTTGTGAACAAGCTGGCAAACAGCGTTGAACACGTGCATCTCTTTCGGTACAAGCCGCGCCACGCCAACCGGCTCGACATACGCAACGTCCACGAACGCACGACCCATGTCCTCCGCACGTTGGATCAAGACAATCCTCTAAAGAATAATATTCTATTTTATACAAGTTCGTTGTTAAATTAATACAGAAATTATATTTAAATGATACATTTGAAAACCTCAATTTTCCAGAAGTTTAATTTATTACATCTTGTTATAACAGGTAATAAGAAAGTTTATTACAAAAAAGAATAACCTTCGTCACATTTGGGTCCTTTCCATCCAGCTTTACAATGACAATATCCAGCAATACATTGTCCTCGCCCAGAACAATCGGTAGGCTCACAATCATGTGCGGGTATGTCGCATTCCGCGCCTTTCCAGCCTTCTGAACAGTGGCATATTCCACCAGCATACGCACCATGTCCAGAACACAGTACTGGACAAACACCTACGTAAAAAAAATATAAATATAAACCATTTAAATCCTCATATAATACATATGTGATACAACACACAGCATAACTCACTTTTTGAACAATCGTGACCCTCGTAGCCATCCATACATTCACATTTTCCGAGATAGCAAGAACCATGACCAGAACAGTCGTCGGGACAAGAGTTTGTGACACCCTCCGCTTCAGATACAACCATTTCAACTCTGTGTGGTTGAAGTTCATCGTTATATACCGAAATGAACCATCTACCCGTGTCAAGATACTGTAATATGCTAACGTTTACTCTCATATCCGTAGATCTCTTAATTATCGTGTGGTTCCATCTTTGAAATGGGCTAATTGTACTCAGTAACGCATCCCAATCGTTGAAATGTGCATGTTCATGCATGTCATGCTTGTGCGGACTTCTTCTCCTTCTTAATCTATGGTCGACTCTACCGCCGCGTATGAATTCCACGAAGTCGTACTGTGTAACGCTCGGTGCTACATTCCGCCTACCGTAGACAGCGAAATTGGCGCCCCAGGGCACGGTAAAATTAAGGCTAACGTAGGCGGGTTGTTTATTTCGGAATTCAGAACTCCAGAATTGATAGGCAGGTATAGTGGCACTGTGTAATTCATCGAATTCTCTAACTTCTAACGCAGGAGACCAAGGTGGAGGTGCTGCTTGTTGTGCTTGCTGTGGTATTACTGCTGATTCAAGTGCAGCTTCGGCGGTGGTCGACCAACCCAAAGAGGACGTGGATATTGATTCTAAACAAAGAAAAAGCGCTGTATTGTTACATGTATGTGTTTGATGTAAACGTGCTATTTATTTCTCTCAAAATAGGTCATAATTTAATTTACCATCCGATGGCGATGACGTCGATAACGCATCTCTAATTCCTTGTGCGTGTGTAACTGCTTTTACATCTTGTACCAGAATGCAATTAGAATTGTCTATATTACTTTTAATTGACGATAACGCTGAAACAAAATAGTCTCATTAGTTTCAGCCATGCATATATGTAGTTACTACAGTTTTGATAGCCATATAATGCATAATTATAGTATTTATATTCATAAATAACGATTTAATCTTAAGTCTATTTCTACAGAATTGATTCAGTACTGTACTAATATAAGTGATATCCTAAGCTTTAAATCTATCACTTAATCTTAACTTCCAATTAACTTTCCGTTAAGTTCGCCTCTTATCTACGATCCATATCGATAATGCTCAGTAGTCGAAGCCTAATTCCATTACAGTTCACACGGATGTCGCTTTGAATGTTATGTGTTATGAAATGTAATACAATGAGAGATGTCGTTTGAAGCTTTGGCGATGGAGAGGTGAATAAGATGGGGTAGGTGACATGACGTCCCGTCGAGTTTTAATTAAGCGGAGCACGGCCGAAGCGCATTTTGTGGCGGTGTGACGGAATGATTAGTCACGCTGCTGCGAGTCGAGCGGCTCGCGAGCACGTAGGTGGTGCAGCGACACCCAATCGTTCGACATTTCTTTCTAGAGGGAATGCCGTTGTTTCCTCATCATTGTGCGATAGCTACCGGCGATCAAATCGATCATAATACGCCGCTCTCGCAGCTTAATTGAACAATTCTTTACGCTACTAACTAAGAAGAATAGAAACCCGAGTAACTAGATTAAGCTTCTTGGCCGAAAAGATTTAGTTTTTCTGATAATTCTAATGGCACAAGCGAAGTGGAAAATGTTAGATATGCGTTTATTAAATTATTGTATGATGTCAATATACATATACATGTACGTGTAACAATGGCATATAAATATACATAATAATAAAATGAAAATATGGAATTGTAATGGTGTAAACATGGTGCAGAAAACAAAATAACGAAGCAACATTGTATAATTTATAACCTAATAAATAATTACTAAGGCACAAGGAATTGATGCTGTTATTACAATTTGAAGATAATTTATTGTATACATTTATTAGTTTGTAAGAAGCACAAAAGGGTGACCGGGTTTGTGCCCCAACGCGACGAAGCTGAAATGTTTATTTGTTTCGGAACGTGTGTGCAGGATGTATGCCTAATGGATCACAGGAGTTAGCGGCGGAGGCCATAATGCCAATCAATCTTTAAAGAACTAATTGACATTAACAGGCACATCTAATTTGTTGATAAAAAACGTGTGTATATGAAAATTAAAATAGATCAATGCCAAGAAACGGTTATAAAGTAGATAACTTCTGCTTTTCGTGAGTGGACAACAGTACCGGGGTCCGCAGTATTTTCCATAATTCCTACAGATAACCCCGGGCAGTGTCAGAGCAATTAAGTTATCGTCTCGTCCCCCAACAGTCGGTGATCTATCCCTAAGATTTACTTGCAGATAAGAATCGCTATGCGTTGACGCCATTTGGCTGCGCTAGAATTAGACAATTAACATTAACTATGTCGAGGGTCGATAGTTCAATGAGAACTTCAAACATATCAGCAATTTTCAGAGAAAATAAGAATGTAATTTATATTCACCATCTACTAATGCTATTTATTGTTTAAAGTACAGATTCTAGGACTAAGTATTGTCCGTAAAGAAATGAAGTTTGTTCTTTCACCATTAGTTGGCATTACATAAATACCATTTCACCATACATTATATTTAAAATGTACAACAAATTCATAGATAATAAGTAATTTATATTCGCATTATTTGCACAATTTTTACAAATTATGTTTTCTCAAATTAATTAAAAAAACATGCCTAGCGATTCAGTAGCTATCAGCGCCTTATATATACATATTTATCATAAAATCATTGCCTATCACTCTCAGTGACCATTCGTTGTATACATCACGGTTCTACAAATATTGACATTTACATATTATGTCACTTATTGGTAATTGCCTTTATATACGAGTACCTATATATATATATATATAGGTACCTATATATATATATATATATATAGGTACCTATATATATATATATTATTCGGTGAATGTTTAGTGAGACTATCAATGCTCAAAAATAAAAATAGAACCATTCGCAATATAATATAGTGATATATAAGCTAACTTAAATGACGTAACTTCCTTTAACCAAAATGAAATATTGCAGTGTGGTAAGTAGCGTCTTTTCCGATGATCCCTCGTAAAATATAAATTTTCACCATAGAATTGCAATGGGTAGGAAATGGAGGGTACTGCCGACGACGACATCGTAAGTCGCGAAAGTCCCAATGCATGGGCCGATTGTGTGCAGATGGACTATGTTTGCTATCTACACTATTTCCGAGTTAATACAATTTATTGTAATACGATTCAGCATAGATTGCATCGTATGATGGGGGAACGGGAACGAAGCTCGTTTGATGGAGTCCCGGGGGATAGACGACGCGCCGTCGCACTGACTCGGTATTAGTCACGTGATAAATCTTTTGCTGCTCGTGTGCGTCACCTATCTCATTCCATTATACAAGATATCTCATATCCCTGTCCTTATCTTTTGTACATATGATCTACATTCGCAAGGACTGAGGTCTTGCTGCTTGCTTGCCCTATTTTATAAGAAGAGCGGTAAAGTACAAAATACAAAGAGTCTATATACGATTTCAGTGTGAAATGTGAGTGACGGAATGTGACTATTACGAAAGTTAATTGAATCGCGATTCATTTCAGTGATAAGAAAATTAAAATAAGCGAGTTAATAAATAAATACAATAACTATTGTTGAAATACTAATGAATTAATACATTCGTATTTATTTACTGGTATAGACATATTGTTTATAATATTAATACGTTATTCACGTATATTGTACGTAATATAAATAGATTATTTTTTATGTAAGCAACGACCAAAGACGAAATAACAGTGACAATTCTCTTTTACATAAATCTTCACATTCATATGGTAAGTTAAAATAGATATTAATCAAAAATTCAATAAAAGTTACAACAATTTATATTAAACATTGGCGTGAAAATCATTTACGAAGCGTTAATAGTTTGCTTTTAATAAAACATTTGAAGAACTCAAAATTTCAATTACATTAAAAAATTAACGGTGTTACTTGCCCCCATTCGTCGTGCACGTACGTAATGAAGGGTGCAACAGATGGTTCACATTTTTTCATTGTCATATACTAAAACTACTGGCGACCAGGAGATTTATGTCAGATTAAATTGCAGTATCGTTTTTTATTTCGTACATTATAAATACGGAACGTCAGGAGGTGTGTCCTACTTTAATATTTTATTGTGTATCCGGAATCCAATGATTAAAACAGTAGAATTTATGACTGATATAATGCTTTTACATCTTTCAATTGTCTGCATCCTATAAACATAATAGTCAACCAACACCAAATAATACTTTCTTTTTTTTACTAATTCCTTTAGATTTTTCAAATAGTAAACCAAGATAACTGATTTGATTAACACTGAGATAATCTCTCGGAAATGTTTATGTGGTACTTTGGAACCGTCAGGTTAATTTAGTTGGAAAAATGTATTCCGATATCGAGTGGAGTTTGTCGCGCCATCAAAATGCAACATGCGCTGCCTCTTATCTACCGTCACTATTAATTTAATGGGAATCTAAATGAAGTGAGATTCGATACGATAAGCCTCATTGCATAACATCTTGCGTTGAAACGAATCATTACAATACTTTAAAACATTGAAAGTTGAACTTAGCTACATACATACATACATACAATATTATGTACATACAATATAGGTAGATAAGTAGTTATGGTTCTGTTAAAAAGTAATCTTTTCTTTGCCGTGACTAACATCTAATAGAATCTTTCGACTGAAGTGGAAGACGCAACATTACTACATACTCGTATCTACGAGTATGTTGTATTTTTAAACGGGGTGGAAAGGAAATAGTTCGACAGTAGTTATATTAAATGAAATAGTGAGGTGAATTACTTATAGCGTGCTATGAGAACATTATGAGTGTTAGTTAAAACACTATTTAATCGAGCTGTAGGTTAAGTTAAATTAAAACTGTTGTGTAGATAAGCTCTATTTGAGTAAAATGTTTCAAAATGGTGATGGCAGCTGATGTTATATTAAAAGCGAAATAATTAACTTGATCGTAAGTTTTCATATTATTATAAAGGAATTCAATTTATTATGAACTATATAGTATATAGGTAGGGAACAACATTTATTGCCTCGAATGATAGGCTATTTTGAATTTATGAATACAACTTATGACAGTTTCTAGTGAAAAATATAGTTTAATTTTAATCAATTTAAACTTACTGTCCTTTCAGCAAGTAAGCAAGAATGTTATTAGGTTTTTAGTAAAGGAATAGATACAACATTTGGTAATTCATAATTACTAATTATTAAAAAAAATGTACTTAGGTATTACTTATTGTAATGTACTTATTGTATTGTCATTATTGACATGAAATATTGGATTCCATCTTGCCATCTGTGAGGACCCAATACTTATTGCTAGGACTGACATGGCACGATTTTTATATTAGTCCTCTGTCTACTACGAATGGGAAATAGCTTCAACTTATATACTAATAAGTATAATAACAAGTTACATACATATTACATATACACGTTGACAACATTATATGTTAATAGGATGCATGATGCTTTGGTATTCATAGCAAATATTTCCGAGTTACTTCTGTGTTTTCGTTTTTCAAAAGACATAACACCGTAAGCCGGTGGTTGCTAGACGCTGAAGGCCTTTGGTGACGCTTGAAATTTTTGAAACTAATGTGATACATCATTCGAATGACCTGTGCAAGCAACTTGAAAAGAAGTAGCCGACATAACCTATATCATTTTTCTCTCTCTCCCAGATCAGCACGGAAGTAAATAACTTATCGTTATTATTTTATACTTGGCACTATCTGTTTATATATACAGGTAATAATAAAGCTTATTTATTACAAATACAGTTTAAAAATGTTTCTACTATTAGCAAAATGTTACTTTATCTTAGCTAGCGGCAGTGAACATTGTGCCTCATATATGGCAGTTGCAAGTTTTTACAGAAACTTTAGAACTTATTGCGGTAAACGTGCGGGTCGTATGGCGGAATGTAGGCCAACTCGATCGCTCCGGTAGTTTGTCGCCTCTGATGTTATTTTTGTAATGACTTGCATGTGTCTGCGGTTTCGAGTTTTATCGTAACGAACAAAGCGTTTGCGGTGGATAGTTTTCCGAAATCAACGGTAAAATAATAATAAAAAACTTATTATCACAGGGTTCCAAATCGGTTATATCTTTAGTACTATGAATTCTGTGCTAGTAAAACTCGTGGTTTGCTTGTCTGTGTTTGTTGTTTAAGGTATCTATAAGAAGTTACATAAACAGATAAGCGAGTAGTAACAAGTTTAACTTACATAGGACGTACCGATACTAATATTTGGTAATAACATGATGTTTCGTGGCTTTCCGCCGTTGAAGGAAATTATTTCGTTATAATTTCCTATTTACTGAACGTATACATTATTTATAATTGTTATGCATATACTAAGCGATAGCAAGAATGTGCCGTTTTGTAAGGTATAAATGTTAATTTATTGTTTTATTATACAGCACTAGATTGCTTTAAAGTTATTCAAGAAAGGATTAGATTTGCAATTTATGATATGCTGGTGCGGATAAATTATGATTTAGGCACCTTTACCGGTTGGGATTACAGATATGACTTAGTAAAATAATATGGGACGTGCAAGTATAAGATAATTTATTATAGTCGTACTAACAGAGGCTCGCGGGCCCGCGGCACGCAGCGCGCGTTGGCTTAGGTTAGGCGCATCATTTATATTGTTCCAATGTTTGTTTATTTTTTTATGGAGCTCTCCGTGCATGCCGGTTGTGAGATTAAACAAAGAATGATGAAAGACTAATGGTTGATGTCTGTTTTTGTTGCAACATCAATGTTTAATAAACTCATTTGCATGCACGAAGTGGATATTGAAATTTATCACCTTGTAGGTAAAGTGAATTTTGATGTGATGAAAGAAATATTTTACTATGTTTCATAAAAACGGTATATCTTATATTTAATAGAAATATAAAATTAAATTATGACATAGCATGACGTCATTTTGAAATTTTTTTTTGTTACGATTTCATCATGTTTGCAAAATATAAATGTATATACATATTTTAAAGATATTTAAAATCAATTTTTTATTATTGATTCGAAAAATCAAGTGGAATGTCTAATATTGCTACTGGTGCATTTGATTTGAAATTATAGCTCGAGGACTATGTAGGTAATCCTGCATTGCTTGCAGGCTAACTTTTTTGATAGTTTCAAACCAGACACGACAAGGCAGCCCCATAATTGGAGCGAACCGCCGCCGCTCCCGGCATGACCGGGCTTAAGTGGATTCGCAGTGGAATTCCACGCTTTATTTCTAAGATTTCCGTAGCTTCTTATAGTAATTGTATTACATATCAATTTTCAGCGATATTAAATAAAAAACAATAGAATTACAGTGCTGTTATTATTATTGTCTTACGGTACAGCACGGTATGTATAACTGAGAATTTTACGAGATTGCGGTTTCTCACAGTTAGTGATGTTCTTATATAGATAATAAAAACAATTATCTGGTTAGGTACCTATTGTTACAACGACACGTTCAAATAGACCGCTCACTAATACTAATGGATTGAGAAAGAATAATGTTATGAATATTTTAATCGACATTCCGAACGAGTTAATAAAAATACTGTCTTATCGAGAGGTTCGAATACCCCGCTGTGATTTTATGAACAAAGATATATTATCATTATTAGATAGGTATAGAAAAGTACTTATAGATTTAGACAGAAATCTTCAAAAGCTAATCTATTATGCATACTAATGTCATTATTTCTATTAAATATATGTAGTAGGTACCTAAGTATAAGACGTTTGTGGAATGTTTATTGCAAACATTATTTTATTATAATAATAAAAATATAATATACAATGAAATTAAAATTATAAAATAATAAAATTACGTAGTATACATCTCATAGTAAATATATATATAACTTATATTTATGTTAATCCTTATATATATTATACGTAACATACTTAATGAATTATATACTTATCTTTGTAAGTACTACTATACTAAGATGCTATTACTATTGCGAATAATATATTGTTAGTTTCACATTAATTTTAATCACAAAATTACCCACGTGTGATATTTTGTAAAATTTTAGTAACAAGAATGAGGGTAGAATGGTTTTTCTGCGTGTAGTGGGGCTGTATATAAGTCTGATTTTACTCTTGTAAGAGCCCAGTTGTGTAGCCGTCGAATACATAATAGTTGTGATGAAGAATTCCAATAACTTAATATCGCAAGTTGGTAGATAATTATGGTAGGTAGGTAAAAGCGACTGAATTAAACTTTTTTATTAGATTAAGTAGCCTATAGTTTCTCAATTCGCTGTAAACTTATTATAATGGATGAACTGTGGATAGGTAACTATAGATTTTTGATAAACCTTTTTAATTTAAAAATTGTATTTAAGTAATTCCGTAAAACTTTCTTCGATCAGTGATTGTCATTAAAAATTGTAACAAATATAAATATTTTGATTGAATATACTGGAATACATCACTTTTAATGTTGATACATCTGATGATATATTCTGTAGAGTAACAATCAGGGTTCGCTGATGATCATGATATATATCAGGATATATATATCTTGATACCTATTTATGTGAATTCTTCTGAACTAGGAATTAAGCAGACTGATTGTTACTGGCAACACTTAGCAAAAAACTACAATTGCGATTATCTTATTAGAAGTTGGGGGATTCACTTTCAACTTACGTGTACGGACGGCTAGCTTTTTGTTGAGTTTCAAACCTTATATCCATATCATTAGGTTTAGTTTACATGAAGTAATAAAAATTGAGGATTCCCTTGTTCTCCTACAGTTAATAATTTTCACTCTCATGGGAATCTCCGTCAGCGTATAATATACGACTTGAATAATTTGACAATTATTGACTCATTATCATTTTGGACTGCGTTCTAAAAAGACGTAATTTTTTTTTCTGGGTACATTTTCTTTCATACTTTCGATCAGTCCCAAAGTGAAATCCGTAGTACAGTTCAGTCACATAATATGGACTGGGTTTGGGATCCTAGTGCGAATACGGAAACACAAAGCATAGAAGAAATAAATGATGTGGAGTCCGGAAGTCAACTTGACTGGGAGTCAGATGACTATGCGCTTGTAGATCTGTACATGAGACCTGATCCTGAATTTGAATCATCAGTTAAACTCACACTGACAAAAGAGATAAGCTACTGTTGCAGATTATTTATTATGTATAATTTGTTTTAAGATAGACCCGATTATTTATTATTAATCTCGAATACTCTAGGCACTGAAGATTATAAAATATTTGTTCCTCTAATTGTTGAATAAAATTTATTATTTCAATGATATTCTCAAAAAAACACTCCGTTTTGTTTTACTTTTTTATAATACATATAAATAAACATCAAATATTTTATATTTTAATTCACCATTTTGATAGTTTAATTTAAACCGAATATTGTGTTTGTTGTTTTCTTATAAATAATTTTTTTTTAAATTATAAATATCGGATTTTTGCGAACCCTGGTAATAATAGCGTACTTATTATACAATTTTTTCAAATGCTTATTCTGACCACAAAATTCATCTGTAACACGTATCACTTTATATTTTATTTGTACCTCCAAGGCACTAAGACGCGTTACGTGATGCTACTACCCATTAATAATATAAGCCATTCAGTAAGAGGCTGCACGCAACCTTACTTCACTTCACTGATAATATCGAACTTAGTGAGTAGGTAACTTACCTATGAAGTACGCAAGCATTGCCGCTAAAATGACGCAGAGACATATCATGGCTATGGCGAGGCATTTCCACGTGCATCGATGCTGACATCTTTTGTCTATATGAAACCGAGACGGTGAGTACACCGGCACCGGACTAGGCTGACTGGCGCGAAGCGGGAACACAGGCATCACAAGTGGTTGGTTCGCCAATTGACAATGCCCGCCACTAAGAGTACCACCACCGCCACCCATACCGCTAGACATCGCCGAACCGCCCAATCTGTTTAACAAGAAAAAAATACGGTTCTAATGTTACAGTGTTGACAATTTAATATTTGGTTATATAATAATACCGCCTTTCGTAACAATATTTTAAAAAAACGGCAGCTAATAAATGACTGACAATTATTTATTGCCATTTCATCATGTGTTGGCTCGGACTATTTTAAGTAGTTACTTCACTGAATTGACTTGACTGATATTAATCGAAAACTTTTGTGTTGTTAAATGTTAAAATACGTCTGTTTTCACTTTTAACTGTTTTGCTACAAGTCATAGATATATATTTTTAAAACAGTAAGATATTTTCAGCTTTAATAAAAAAAAACAGTTAAATACTACAATATTTTTATTTTACGTAATATAAAGTAATACATAGACATTACTTTTTTTTAATGACAATATTAAGCATAAAAATCTTAAGTTATAATTTTTATTTGACTCGTTTTTCTTCGGCCCGCTCAACTGTTATTGAAACGAATTTTTGGTCGCAACATATGGTCAACTTTTATTATGCTGCGGTTCATTGTAGAGACAATCAAAACGAATCATCAACAGAGATTTCGACAAAAAACAACGATCAAGGCGTTTAAACACGTCCGCCCCGCAGAGTCATTAATCAATTATTTGAACTTCGCTGTCACGATTTTAAAAGGTCCATATTTAGAACACATGGTGCAGTTTCACTGGAGCGTTCACCAACTGACGCCGTTTATAATGACCTCTAGTATATAAGAACAAACAAAAAACGCAGAAATAAATTGGAGCAAGTTTTGCGAAAACGAAGCGTGACTCCTAAAGGGTTTATTCTAAGGAGGCTCTCGACTATAATTTTCTTTTGAATAGCGGCTGAAGAACGGACGAAGGAAGGACGAATTCATTAAGACGTGTACAGAAATCACGATGCTTTTTAAATGTATCGCATCGCGTATAAATTTAACCTAATTTGATACTAATTGGATTAGTAATCCGAAAAAATTTAATAAATAGATTCTTAATATACTGATAACATCATAAACAAAAAATGTTCATTGTCATACTTGATTATTAAAGGTACAATTTTCTAATATTCTAACGTATATTGTATCATAGTGGGCAACATCGTTAGCCGTTTGTTACATCTACTATTTGTAACTGTAAGTACATGAAATTGATTTTTTTGACCATCATCATTATTATTTTTTTAAAGCTTATAATGTTGTGTAGATGCTATTACTGCTCGGAGTGCATCATTTCCGCACGTTACCGAAATGAGTAAAATAATCTTTTGTTTTTGTTAAAGGTTGCGGCCGAGCGATTGGAGTGTTGTCAATACCACAGAGGTGTATTTAGTTTCTGGACGGAAACGAGTATTCTATTTTACGAACACAAAAGATGACTTCTCGTATAAAGGAGATACCGTGAAGAAGAGAGATAGATGACTAAGACAATTAACGAGACCGACGACAGTGTTATTGTAGGACAATGCTGCGATATTTCAAGCCACGGACGGGTGTTCGGTGGGATTTTGACAGCCGCTCGTCGTGAGCTCTTTAATGAAGCGGTAAATAATGAGAAGAGGTGTTGCTCTATGCGAGAGCCGTGTCTAATTAACACGAGAAAGCCCACGACCAGTTTTCACATTATGATCCGACATTACATACTGTGACATGTTTCTTCCTTCCATACCTTCCATCCTTTCATACCATTATTTTAAATGTTTGTCTCCTATACAACAACGGTAATGTTATCTTGGGATCATAAACAATCCTGAAAATGTCGGAGAATATCACGAATACATGTCACAGCAGGTAGCAACGTTGTCTCGTTAGTCGATTGTGGCTCGTCCTGTCGCAGAGTTTTTTATTCCTTTAATTGCGCGTGCAGTGGTCATTCCGAGTTTCAACTTAGTTGAGGCGACCTCTAACTCCGAGCCAGATAAAATAAAAATAAAGAAGCATGTAGGAACGGGCCGTGAGAACGCGTCTCCTTCACCTCAGCGGCTCTTACCGTCCATTTATCTTGCAGAGTCGTGCAGGAATGGCCGGGCTAGCAATGTACAATATCCACTTTTATTCAAATTGAAATAAAAAATAGTAGTACGACCCGTCCAAACTATTTTTATTGTTAAAAAATTATGTGGGTGGGGGTACCTTTGTATGTATGTAATTTTGTAAGAATTGTTTTTTGAAAATTTTAATTTAAAATCTATTGCGTACGTAATATCATCTCCTATCGATCGTTTTTTTTGTGTCGATAAGACTTAGCACGAGCTATTGTGGCGAAGGCTACAGTCGATTCAATCCCCGAGCGTAAAACGCTCGGTACCGGAACAAGCAGACAATCGATAAAGCCGCCGTCGGTGTCCTTTAAACTTGACGGACTCAGAGGCATAATACATTCTCATGTACTGTGTAATACAAGAGGATCATATAGGTTCATTATACGCTTGTGTAAAATGGGTAATTATACCACAAATAAATACTGAGTAGTCGCATTCTTGAAATATTATTAGTTTCAACAACAAAATCTGTTTTTATGAACAGAGATAAGTAAATTGTTCCTATTAATAGTAGTGTAAAATCCTGATCGTGGTATATATGTATATAACAACGTTCATGAAAATGGTGCCTATGTGATAAATATGTATGTACATAAATGTATAAGCAAATGAGCATTGAATTTTTGAATCGACTTATTGTATTAAAAGCACCGCCCCCAAACCATTCAATTTTCATGTTCCTTTTTTTGTAAAGGAATTAAAAACGTGCACGCCTCGAGAATTTCAAAGATGTTATCGACATAATAAAATTCTTGTAATAATACTTTCGTGTATAAAATACTGTTTATAGTCAGGAATCAGGATTATAACTAATTACATCGTAGATAAAATGAAGAGAATGAACGGGAAATTATTGTCTTGGCGTAGGATCTTCAATGATGATTGTTTAGAATGATTCTTGTACCTATGAACACAAATTAACAATACAAAAGATACAAATAAAGCTTCAAGTTTTAATTTCTTCTGGCTTTTATGATATTTAAATATTTATGGCGACAAAATCTGTATAGGTACCTACTTTATTATTCATTAATTTTAATTTTCAACATGCTATAAGCAGTAAGGCTTTGTGAGATAAATCGATACGATACCTAACTTGTAGCCTGTCTTAACCGTAGTCCCCAACGGCCGCCCTCCTGTTGCAAGTCATGGGTGTAAATTCAAGAAAGCCCCCAATTTAAAGCGAAATGTGTAACAATGGCGTCGCCCCGCTATGCCAATTTCCTCCCCCGACGAACGCATACAGTATAAAGAAATGGAATAAAATTACCATCTATATCTATTATTTAGACCGAAAAGTCCAAATGGTGGATATAAACGGGTAATGACGTAACGCTACAAAAAGTTCAAAAGATATACGAGTAAACATTAAATACTTGTGTAAGAGGTTTTCATGGTCTCCATTAGACGAGGATGCTGGCCACGCCCGGTATCAGTCCAGTTAAATGGCTGCCTCAGTCGACGTGATCACACCCAACGGATTAATTAAAAACATTCGTCAAAATGAGATTTTAAATGGGCAACTTGTTTCTCAAATAGTATGTTGTGTAATCTACAACTTTATTAATTATAGGTTAGCGTTAGCGGTAATAAACTTCATAATCTGTGACTCTGTGACAGTTGATTAAGCTTATCGTTATTAAGCTTCGATGAATAATAAATTAAGAATATATTATAAAAATCGCTTTAAAACTGTAATAATAAATCTGTAACAATAACTATTAAGTATCAGATTACGTTTGACGTGATAATAGCGGTGTTGTGTGTGTAAGGTTTTGCATTATGGTATTAAGTACCTCATCGTAACGATACAACGAACTAAATTCTCTTGAATGCGATGAACTCGCTATTCTTATTAATAACTCACATGGTTTGTTTGTTTTAATCTCCTTAGTTAGGTAACGCTGAAGTTGATTCATGAATGAGCGAATGCTTTAAGCGCTAGACTAGTGCAAGTATATTTAGCGAACATTACTTTCCTGGAAATATATCCTACGACGGAAACCCTGGCAATTCTATATTACATGCCAAGCTTGTTCTAACAATATTTTTTAAAGTTGACGGTATGTGTGAAATATTTTGTTGCAGTAATTGAAAGAGCAGGTACTTGTATTAGGGATGGAACGATACCAATACTAATATTTTTCTATAAATGTAGTCGATACCGATAGGCACAGGTAAAGATAAAAGAAAACAGTGTTATTTAAATTAGACACTTATTTTTTGACTTCTAATCATAATCAGTTCGAGGTATTTATAGGTTAATCTGAAGCAATTAATAATGTAATAAGTAGTAATCACTTTATAAAGTTAATATGTTTTTATATTTAAAAAACTGCAAATTATTTAACCTAATGCTATTTCTTAAATCGATTTGAATAATATTAGCTGTAGAAAGCAGTTTCCTTTCTTCAACAATATGGAACTCAGCTGCAAGTCCAAGCAGACATTTATTATTAGCCAAAGACTTTATAACACCAAACGATCTGTCGAAGTGAGGCATATAAAATCAAATAAAATATAGATTTGTGGATTGCTGGTGCTCTTCTCTAACGAAACAGCGGCCGATCGCATAATAAATATGTGTCGCATGTACAAGTGAATCAGCTTATCCGATTTGCCTCACTGTTGCTGCTGAAACACGCGTCTGGCTAATAACATATCCGCGAATATAACGTCCATTCTGATACAAGTATAGGCATACATTAAAAGGTCCATATACCTAATAAATATCATCGGTATCAGTCGTGTGCCTATAAAATTTCTATGAATAATGGTAACACGACGTTAAATGGGATAGCGATTATGTGCAAACGAATAAAATAAATTTAAGACCAATTGGCTTAAGTAGCGTTTGTAAATAATAATAATCTACCGCGAGAAATGAATAGGGTTGATATCGTAAGTTTTAATTACCTACTGACTGCCAAGAGATGTACTGTACTGGCATAAGCTGTCATGCTTTTGCGCAACCAATGGTGATAATTAAATCCATTAGCGAAACCAGTGGAATTGTGACACCATGGTGACACCACTCCCGATTTCTAATCGTCATGTACAACAATGAAATAAAAACAATATAATGCGATAGCAAGATGGCAATAACAATCTTTATCATGGTTGGCAAATTATGATGAAACGACAATTTAATTTACATTAATTTAAACGACATCAAATAATTAAAACGCAAATACAGTAAAAGATCTGTATCAAAACTATTAGTATTTTACACATATACTAGACATTGGAAATTCAGCAAAAGTCCTTGCGCCATTTCAGTAGCTCAGGCGCATCTCACTGCACCTGCGTTTTGAGCTTAACTCAAAATTCGCTAAGGCGCAGCAAATTATCACGCACCGAGTGAGTTGCGAAGCGGTCTCATTTTACATCTCGCGGCCGCTGGTTTTCAACACAATTTTAGCGCAGGCATTGTATTATGCGCTGAAGTGTGTTATAGTCAATACATTTGCAATAAGTGAGCCAACACGTCCGGCACAGTGAACGGATTTGGCACAATTGCGCGGCGTAGCGCAGTGTTACCCATGTTTAACATATGTATACATGTGCATATACAAGGTTAATTTAAAAATATTAATTACCTCTTAGTGCAAAATTTCTGTCAACATACCTAATAAATTTTGTTCTACGCCTTTTTTCAAAACTCAATACATTCCTCAAAAAATATTTGTTAAGTTTTGTTGTACTGTCTGAAACGTAATTACTCTGTACGTATTTCCAATGGTGCAGTGCAAGCGCACCGGGCCTCAGCGTCGCGCTGTGCGTGTGCCGCTTTAGCGACCGGGTAGAGCAGGTGCCATTTTCAAAAACATTTAATTATTTTTTATTTTTGTATGAAAGAAAAAACATGAATTTTTGAAAGTTGTAAAACAAAATTAATGGGGATAATGTTTAGTACAAAATACTAAGAGGTTATTAGTATTTTTAAATTAACCCTGTGTCACGCATATACTATATTTATCATGTATATATAATATACTCGTACATATTATATACGTATATATCCATATAATATACGAATACGTATTCGTGCATTTTATAATTGATTTTATATACTGCGAGAATGATTAAAACGATAGACATCGTTATGACCTCACTCGGTAAGGAACGAAAGTGCAAAAACTAAACGGCCGATGTTGTTTAGCGAAACGGAAAAACGGTTTCGCAGGAGAGTGCCACGATATCCTCGGAGCTCCACGGTGGTCGTATTTCACCCGGGGTTCAATATTATTTCGACAGTGGAACACAAAGCCACGGAAGGTTTGCGCCGCGCGCTGCCGCGGGGCTCGCGCGTATATATACTCTACAATATTGTCCTCCCGCCTTCTGCCTCGGGTTACACTGTAAATATTTTTCGGCGGTTGCGTGATTGAAAAATTTTATCGAATTCCACCCCCACCACTTCCGATAATGGATTGTGTTCGCTTTAGGCACACATTTGATATGGGTACTGTCTCTGGAGTCCCCGAGTCTGTGTACACTATAATGTTTGAATTGAAGTTAAATCATATTTAGGTACAAAAATCTCTACATAACTACTAACTAGAATTAAACATAGTCATATTTGTATTAATATTATAAAGAAGTAAACTTTGTTTGTTTGTTGTTTGGATAAACTCAGAAACTACTCAACCGATTTCAACAAATTCTTCACCTATAGATGGTTATATTATCAGCGACTAATATGGGTTGTATTTTATTTAAAAAAAATTCTACCCGTGCGAAGCCGGTGCTAGTCGCTAGTATGTTATAAAGTCTTTGAGTTTGTAGTCTAAATTGAGTTTCATATTCATTCATAGGTGCAGTACAACAAATATATATTAAAATTTGTTGCCGGCTAGTTCAAAAGTAAGTCCGGAATGAGATAGGACGAGAATATTCTAACTCATGTGCCTTTTCATAAGCAACTTTCGAAATACATACGGACGCTCGCCGGACCGGCTCCGACCCGCGCTGGAAAACTTTTGATGTATTATGATATTATTTTATAGTCGCAAAGCACGGACGAACATTGGGAATATTTCGTCATGAATATGAAATGAGTATTTCGAAAGTAATGCTTTGTCAATCGGGGTAGTTGTCCTAGTGGATTATATTCATAGGTATATCTATTTATTTAGTAAGATTTCGTCATATTTTGTTTATGAGGAATGAAAACTAATGACATATGTAGGTGTGATACATTTATTTTGCAAAAAAATATCTGTGGCAAAAAATTTGAAGACACTGACTCCACATTAACCGCGTATCAGGAAAATTGCACTAATTATATTTGTTATGTATGACGCTGATGAGAGAATAGTCGTCCGATGCCAATATTTATATAGTCGAAGATATAAATGAGGATCCATTACAGGATTTCCTCAATTTAGCTTTAATGAAAGACAAATAACTCGAATTCAAAGCGGTCGTTGAGGACATTTGCATGAATTTGATCGCTGTAAGTTGATTATTTTTAGAGAAGGTAAGGAAACAACGCATTATGTGATCCTTGTTCTATACATATAAGTATATACATATAATGCAACGTTATTTTGTAGACCTTAAATAATTACGCTACATTGATATGCAAAACGAAAGCTGCATTACAATAAAAACTCTGTAAAGGTAAGAATAACCATATTAAGTAGTCGTAACTAGAAATGCTGAATTTTAACAAAATGGCAAAGCTACTTATGAACGTGAAGCTATATTTCGACAAGGAAAATATATGTCGGTAGCTAGAGACTTAGATTATATGGTCTAGCAATTGGGTAAGCGTTACTTTAATTACCGCTTCCCGTTTTGACATTTGATATTGTTAACTAGTTCTTGCAGCCAAAAGTATGCCTGTATAGCTGGTGTTTTCGGTATTAATCAAATTCCAAAAAGAAAGTTTCACTTGACGAAATCTTTTCTACCCAAAAACGACTTCTGGCGGTTAGGTTAAAAGTTTAAAGCGATCGCAAAGCGTAGCGATGTGATCTCCTTAGATTTCGATGTCAGGTTTTTTTTAACTATTCGAAAGCCTTCTTCTATCAAAAAGTCAAAAAACAAAAGGCTTACGCAGTAGTCATTTTATTGTACTTTACTAGGAATAGTAATTCAATATTGGAAAATTCCTCACTCATTTGCGGTCATTTGGCGGCAACTTACTTAGATGATATTATGTACACAAACCAGACGACGTGTTCTGTCACTCACCGTGATTTCGCTCGACTAAGTTGGTGCCTAAAATTTGCTTAATTGATAGTTAGGCAAATTTTGCACATTACGAATAACCGGGTCTGTGTCGCGTTAATATTTACTTTATTGTTAAAATTGTCTGAAGTGATATCAAAACCTATTAGAACAACGGGCACAAGTTTTCTGTCGAGTTCGGATCCCTCTTTAACAATATTCTTATTGTGCCCAAGCGGAGCAGTGTGAGATTTGGCATGATTAAAGTTTATGTGAAGAAGAAGTGCACAAAGCTAAAATTGTTATATACCTTATTCTATACTATTATACAAGCAATATTTAGTATATACATTTGTAATCGCGTCCTCAAAAACTGCTTTAACGATTCGATGAAATTTACAATATAGGGGTTTGCGGGATGGTGAAAAATCGATCTAGCTAGGTCTCAATTCTGAGAATATTCGTATTTCCGTGTTTTCAAACATTTAAAACTTGAAAACTTAACTTATTTATATAAAATATGGTTGGTAATATTTCACAGAGTTTACCTTCTCAGTAGCACAGTGGTTAGAGCGTAGGATTACTACGCCGAAGTGTGCGGGTTCGAATCCTGTAATGTGGTTAGACCTTTTTTTTTGTTTTCTTTTTTGATGTACAATCAAACCTAAAAGACACCGGGCAAAGCTCGGTCGCTCGGATACTATTATTATATCCGTAAAATTTATTGAAAGGAAAATTAATTTCTACGAAAATCACAGTTCTTAAAAGAATGTATGACGTAGGACAAAAATAAAATACTTAAAAATAAAATGAAAATTAATGATTTAGTATGTCTTTTCGCAATACCTAGTGAATCTAAGATACATAATACTTTGGACTAATTTAGAAATAAAAATAAACATGTTTTCAAAAAGGTGAACTAAAAACAAGATGCCACTAAAGTCAGGTGATTTAGAAACGAGGTGAAGCGGAACAGTCGAGGAAAGAAGCATGTTTGTCGTTTAAGTTACGAGCGAGTGGTGGCATCGACCCCCTGGCGAGCCGGCCACGCCTGACCAGCCGAGCTAAATGATAAGGGTAATGGGTCATTTGTTCCCTCGTATCGAAACGATTGAATTGCAAAACATGCGCATTGAATATTTACTTGTCTAATGACTGTGGCGTAGCTAATGGTCAACGTGTCTGTCTAACATTAGCCAATATATAAAAACAGGTCGCTCAATGCTTATAAAATATAGGAATATGTATTAGTGAAAAGCAAAACAATTGGATATTAGTTTCATGGCTGATAACAACGTTTCTTACTATTCATTTTTCATAAATGATATTTCAATATGAAAGTAGAGGCAATCTCTTATGGAATTTACTTGTGCTTTTTAAGATCATTAACAAAGACGAAGTTTATGACCTACATTGTAAAAAAATATTTCACAACACACGTATCAAAGTTTACGCTAGTAACTAAATAATCTGTGCTACAAGTACGTAACATTGCAAAAGTATGTAGACACCTAGCTCTTTTATTAACATTTCTTTGCAAGAATTGCGTGGCAGAAGTTAAGTAATATAAATTATTATTTTTAAAACTTATTTACATATTTAACGAACGCAGCAAAAACTGTATTTCGTAATAAGAGAAGTTGAACACAATTATCATTAATGTTGTGCGTTATTCAAGATATTTTAACTTAATTAAACATAATATAAATAAATAATTTTACGTACTAATAATACATTTACTTAAACTTTTGGATGCGTTACATAGGCAAAAATATACCTGTAGCAATTAGAAATATAAAAATGATTTTTTTTTTTTTTTGACCAAAAAAATTTGATTACACATTAGCTTGTTTTCTCAACGATCTTCATTCAACATCGCCCACGTGAACACTTTTATTTCACATACGTCACAGTCTCTTTGGAGAGTTAAGATTATTTTATAACTCATCTCGTACTTATAAAAGTGTATCAGGATCCCATGGGTCGTAATAACGTTTGATGTACGTCAGGGCGTTAACCCTACCAAATCAAAACGAATTAATGTTGTCTTGAGTGTTCGGTGTGTTATTGGTGTCTCTAATTATGTTTATGGTTCGAATAGAGTTATGGTAATGTTCGGCAGTCTTCGTGGACCGGGTTCCGGCATCGTTGAATCATTGATACTTACGCCTCTGAATTTAAGGTCTGTAGGGCGAGCCATTCGTTAGTTACGCCCGATGACGTGTACCTTGGACAAGACCAAAACTATTATTAGAAAAAAATGTCGTAACGTCTTCTGCTAGGTACTTGTCTTAAAAGGTTTTTTGTATCCCCCAATTATGAAGCGTCAATGTTTTCTAATAACGAGTAAACGGTCTCAAGAAATTATTTTATAGCGACCTTTTTAAATACAAAAACAAGTCCATAAATTAAATGAAAAAGACATTCCTTCGTGCCGTAACATGTATCTTTGTTCACTGCACATTGCGGTAAAATGCATGAAGTTCCGGACACAAATAAATGTTTTCGACACGCAATCTATGGAGTACTGCGAAGCCCTAAAGGGTAAAAGAAAAGGCGTTTCGTAGTAAAAAGCAAGTTAGGATAAAGCTTTGTTTGTGTATGGTGCGAGTTAAGTGTTTAGATAAGTGCACGTAAAGCAGAGTGCGCGTTTGTTATCTCTTAGGGAGTATGGCTCAGACAAATGGAGCCACCCTGTGTGGTCTGCTGTTTGGTCAGCCTTACCAAATATATATATACACTTGAATCAGGAACTCGCCTAATACAGGAGTTGTGGAAACCAAGAAATACTATATGCTATCTAATCTTGACATGAGTTGACCAAAAGACATATCTATTCTGACTCACATGCGGTGATTTTTATTATACCAATGAACATGTGTGTATTTACGGTCAATTAGGTCTTTAATTACAAATATTTACACGTTTTCACGCTATATCGCTATACGGGGTAGAGAGTACAGAGGAAACGGCGCTCCAAGCGTCGTGATCGTTAATCTCTTTCTTCTCTGCAGCTAGTATGCTTTAATTAATTATAGAAATATATATTGGCTCTATGTTTTTTGTTAGTGTTTTATATTATGCATAGTGTATTTCATATTGTTTTATTTTTACATTGTTGAGTCTTAATGATATAAATAATATTATGTGTAATAGTCAGTGTTAGCGGATGGAAATGTCAAAGGCTCTCGCATACCTAGGCGAAAATGTGTGAGGAGAATGATGAGATTTGAGGAAGCGAAAGAAGTATGTAAAAACCGCGACGCTTGGCACTCCTTCCTCTCTGACTACCTCGTTAGGGATACAGCGTGAAGATAAGTACATACATACAGACTACACATATTACACATACATATGTATGTATGTGTAATATGTGTAGTCGTCTTAATGATATAAATAATATTATGTGTAATAATGTGTATTATGTATACTCGCACCCAAATAACGTTTGAAATTCTTCAAAATACTTTCTACGTTCCTTATAATATTTTTTTAACTGATAGCTGATATAATGTTGATTAATTTTTTTATTGTAATAATGTCAATGAGACAACCTATCCTTAGAGAGGAATAAATTCACGCAAAGGGGCGTCGACATTACATATTACTGTAGAATTCCAAACGCCCATTCATTACGATTATTTATAGCAGGCTGTGTCAAAGTGAAGATTGTGTTTATTTGGACGGCTGTTTGTTTATTTTTATAACGGGTTAGACTAAAATAAGCTATACCGATAAGCGTCCGGTGAGCCGATCTGCCACCTAAATAGTTGCGCCAGCGCTGCGCTGATTCGACCGATACCGACCGTGTCACTGTCACCGCTCTAATATGCGCCATCTCCGACAGAATAACGATGACAGTATGCATGCTATTATTAGAAATTCATTATTATCCGAAAATACGTTCAATGAACTTGCTATTCGGTGTTGATACTGGAAATTTTGGACGTCGCAATAAGGCAATGAATATCGTTAAAGAATAGTGTATTACAATTAAACAATGCAGTAAGAAAAGTGAGCTGTAAGTGTACTGAAATATATAATACAAAGCTGTTATCTGTAGCCCGTATATTATATGTAGGTACATTATGAATGAATTTAATCAATATGGGAAGGAGACAAAGGCATCTCTTATTCAAAACGGAAACTATTACTGTCTAGCCATAGCCATTGTATTCAAGGGCTCACCTCAGCGAGTGTATTATTCAAACGGAAAGTGGTCTGTTTACAAACGTTGAGAGATAAGTATAAAGGATAGATCGACGGCGATTATATGTATGTGTTTGTGTAACGATAACTTCAGAACTCACAGACTGTCGATCGATGTCGACGTGAAAGATTTATGTCCAATTTCGTGACAGTGGAATCGTTCAACCGATCCTGGATTATCCTTTGTCCCAAATACAACGTCATACATTGTTGATAAGCTTTGTTGTGGTCGATTGATGGATATCCCAAATAGAAGTCAAATAGTTGGGACACAATCCCGTTATTTCAGTTATTTTGTTTCTCAGTAAAGCATTGATGTTATAAATGTTCAGTCTATAAGACATTCTTAGGTGCAGTAATTCTAAATAAAGTATTATTATACATTTCTTTTGTTGAAAAAGAAATGTATAATAATACTTTATTTAGAATTAAAATACAAAATACAAAACCTAGAATTCGTTTGACCACTGCCTTTAATTTCTTCAACAAACACGAAGTCTGTGCTTAGATGGGAGAATTAACGAGGAAATGAAATAAGTTGTAGGTACTTATTACTGACATTGCTGTCCATAAAAAAATGAGAACGCTTAATGAATCTGTATTTTTTTGACTTGCTGGTATATAAACAAAAAAGCCATTGAATACTCATATAAACTTTCTGCTAGTCTAGATAAAGGCTGAATTAAGTAAGAATTCATACATCTTTGTTGTCTATAGAAAATTAAAACTGGCCCCTTAAAATTATTGAAATAAGTATTAGAACTGCTGAAATAAAAAGAAAATTAAAACTGGCCACTTGAAATGAATGAAATAAAAGTTAAAACTCCTTTATACGAAGAAAATAAATTCGTTGCCATCTTCATGTTGGGTTAGATAACAGATTTACCACATAAATATCGCCTATCCCATGCCACAAATTATTAGACTGAAATAAACATTCAGAAAGAAAAGATTCGGGATAGTCAGAACGATCCGCCAAGCGTCAATAATAGAAAAGGTTAATGTTATAAGACTGTTAAGCAGTTGCATTTGACAGACATAAGAACCAAACAAATATTTTTTCGTCAGTACGTTTAAGTTTTTTAAGTATTTTTGAATTTTACAAATGAAAAATTAATATAAATATTTTTGTAAATATGTGTGAGATGGAGTCTCGTTTAGGCGTGATGGTAGAATGCAGTATTTTCGGCTGCAAAGGCCGGTGTGACAAACATACGTCGTCAAAGTGAGAACGACTAGAGAACACAATAATTTTATTAGTAGTAGATATATGGATTTATCGGTATCTAAGGGTTGACGTTGCAACTTTTGTGACTAATTCATTATTATTATTTAATTTGATGTTTTTAATTAATGTATTTTTGTACATATTTATCTAATAACAAACGTATGCGTAAGTATATGAATTCTTTTTTCTTTTTAGGTTTGTCGATATGTAATTTTTAGTTAGAATGGTTACTATTCAAAGTAAACAGACGTAGTATAAACTGAGAGTAATTGATTTGTTTGATCATACCAATAATGAATGATTACAACACCATGATTCAGTTTAATGAAACAATTGTGTCGGTATTGTACATTAAAGCCAAGACACACAATTGAACTTCCTGCAGAGGACAACGATTGGTTTAGCTTGGTAACGCTTGATTCAGTACCTCTTTCATATAATAGTATAAGAGGAGTAATGCTTCTATAGAGGGGTTGTTTCCTCTAATTATACGACCTATTAATAAGACGCTCACGAAGCTCTACAACAATCGATCACTGTTTATAATAATGGCTTTGTAAAAGGTTCAGGACTTATTGCCATAGTTCATTGGTTGAAGCTCATTCTAAACATAGAAGGGTTCTTGGAATAAACAATTACATTGAATCAATATAATGTTACTTTCCCAATTCCCATTCATGAATTCATAAGACGGCTGATCCACATCGATGCTGCAGTTTTCACGCAACTCGATGAGCATTAAATTTTTGATTTTGTACCACCAGTTTTGCGCGTATTATAATTTGAACTGTATTTTTAAAGTCTATACCAGTACCGCTACTGGTAAAGATTTTACAATTACAGTAACAGTAATGGCTAAGATCCGACTGAGGTTGACCTTCCCTCATCATTATTTTATACAATATAAAGTATAATTAAACCAAACGTGCTAGGGCTGCCACCCCCCCATATCCCTGCATAGCTATTTTAAATTAAAAATTATTTAATTAATTTTCTTTCAATAATTACTGTTATGCTGTTTCAAAAAAATCTATCACCAATCATGAGCAAAAGATGTAAATTATAAGCCAAAGTAGGGTTGCCTACCTTTTTTAAGCAATAATGAAAGGTTGCCAGGTGTAAACAGGTAATTTACTTTCATCGAGTTTCCTTATATAATTACGTACGAAAATGTAAATAATAATATTACGAACACGATAGTATAGGGTTGCCTTAGTAAAAATAAGCAAATCTTAGGGTTGTCGTGGTTTTAAGTTTCAATATCTGAGTAAGAAAGCGTGGTGTGACGGAGAAACACTAAACGTACAAACCTATGCACTTTAGAAAGACGCAGAGTAGCTGTGTGTGAGGCAGTCATTAAGTAAAAGAAAGTGCGCATGCTTATTTCTCTGTGTAATAGAGAAAGACGCCGAAAACCAGTTACGCATGTGCATCCGTGTTGGAGTAAATAATATTAATATTGATAATACTAACAATTACAATTTTAATAAAAATTATGAAAAATTTTTACGGTGTTTGGAATGTACACTTAATGCTACCCGTTTTGAAGCAGCAATTATTTTTACTATATACACTTACAATATAATAATAATAATAATACATAAATAATATCCGCTTATCTTTCAAATGTTATATATTTTATTAATAATCAATTACATTATATTTATTAATAACTTAAATTACTAAAACATATTAATTAATAATATTATACATATCAAAGTACGGTAAATAAACAAAAAAACACATAAATCGACGTTTTAAAAACTAATTAACATTATTATAATAGAAAAAGTTCAGATTACTGTATAGTTTAAAATAAAAAAAGTTTAAATATGAATACAAGTTATTCAGAATCTGATTAAGTAAACGAAAACTTAACACAATATTAGACAAGGTAAAGATTATTATACATTATAAATTATAATATATATTACCAGATAAGAAAGAATCAGAGAAATACATATTTATTATAATAGGTTTCTACGTTCAGTATTTTTTCGTCACACCACGCTTTCTTACTCAGATATTAAAACTTAAAATCGCGACAACCTTAAGATTTGATTATGTTTACTAAGGCAACCCTATATCATCGTGTTCATAATATTATTATCTACATTTTCATATATAATTATATAAGCAAACTCGATGAAAGTAAATTACTAATACACGCTTACCTGTTTACGCCTGGCAACCTTTTATTGCTGCTTAGAAAAAGGTAGGCAACCCTACTTTGGCGTTTTATTTACATAGTTTACTCGTAATTGGTGATAGATTTTTTAGAATTTGCATAACAGGACCTAACTATTGAAAAAATTAATTAAATAATTTTTCATTTCAAATAGTTAAAAATGTGAGGTGGCAACCCTAGCACATTTTGTTAAATTATACAATATATTGTATAAAATATTTTTTTTATTAGGGAACGCGACGTGGGAATGTCAACCTCAGTCAGATCTTGTACTAGGTAATATCATGGGAAGTAAGTACCTAGTATGTTTATGCTCGTTGATATTCTACATTCTGCACACGACTTCAGTTTTCTAATAGTTGCTTATTGTCTCTAGTGTATCTAAAACAACAAGTAAGTATATTCTAATATCTTCAATTAATATTTAAATTTAATTTTTGAGCTTTCTAGCAAAATGGGAGCAACCGTGAAGTAGTAATTTTCAAGACATTTGCATTGTTGTTAATTTGTATGTATAATGTTTTTTCGAACTTTGTTAGATCGATGTCGGTGTTCATTGATCAACAGTTTTCCAACCATTATTATTTATCTGTATATATGAGTACTTATGCCATTTATGATTATGAGTGGTTTTTACATTTCAAATACTTAAATTATTTCGAAGCTATTTCGTTATATCTCATAAGATCGGACAATTCTCCAAGTTTCTTGTTTAACTAATTGAACATTCGTGAAAAGAAGAGCACCTTGGGAGGTCAACTATACTAATTCTATTCTATTTATACTACACATAGGACTGTCACAATTTTAACTCGTTTACTCAAATGGGTTGAGGTATTTACTATGCTCTTTGCTGATATACATACAACTTACCCACATATTATGTACCAACTTAGAACCTATACATACTACTGAAGTACAAAGCTCTATTTTTGGGCTTCGCTGTAGAGTGGTAGAACTCAATATAGGGACATAGGCTAATAAAATTTAATACAGTCATTTATTACATATTTATTTTATTACATATTAGTAAGTTACTTGTGTGTAAAATTTTATAGTTTTACATACGGTTCATTTGCTTTTCAATCCATCGAACATGTGCAGATATTTACCTAATCATATAATACTTCATAAGTACTTAAGACTGCTCTGCATCGTTCATGTACCATAAGCTATGCTTATTTTTTGTTATTAAGGTGTTCAGTTTTTGTAGACTGTTCTAATGTGTGTTGAAACAGACAATCCGTATTCCCTTACTTCGTTTCACGTACAATGGTATGCATAGCGTACCATTGTACGTGAAACGATTTGTGTTCGAAGAGATCGTCTGAACGCTATTAACTAAGTTGCCGGTTTGTGTTGGAGTTTGATGGGTGAGCAGTGTTTACGCTGTCCGGGCCGTGCATGGAAATAATTTCTTGCTCGGACGAACTTCTCGACTTCACATACCTACGTATAACCAAATATTTACCATCAGTCTGGAACTCACTTGTACGGTTTGGTGATCGTGTCTTTGCAGACGTTTGACGCATTTGCAAGATATTTTAATAGTAAAACCATAGATTAATTTGTTTCTAGCGTAAAGTAAAAATAATTAAAGTTAAAGCATCGTATTGACAGAGGCATGTTTGTTTGAATTAGAATCCATATCTTATGGTTTGGTTTATTTAAAACAATTTTCACGTCATGTCCATCACTGTCTTTATTGTTATTCTATGCGAAAGGTCTAAATGAAAAAGTGAAGGTCAACTATTGATGGATGGGATTATTTTCTCACGTCCATCTAGTCTTATGTAAATTTAACCCATGTCTTTTATGATGTGTGTGAGTGAGTTATTATGCAGTATAAAATTGAAAATAAATATAAAAGTTGTGAATGTGTACATGTACCTACTTTAATAAATTAATATTAATAAATAATACTAGCATTAAAATAATCTATAGGTACTTTTATGTTATAGGTTGTATTAACCTTAAGGTCTGAAATAAAATACCCGTTCTTCACCGCCATATCCGTTACATTATTAAACAACAAACAATATAAAGTGGCTTACGTTGAGGAGATTGAAAAGTTACGAAGTAAGACGGACAATAGGATCTGGAGATTTAAACCTCAAAAACATTATAATGTTGCTACTTATTCATTTATAAAATAATTTCTTTTTTTTCATGAGATTTTACTTATCCATGTTGAACAGTCGATATCGTATTATGTACCTACAATACTTGTTTTCTATATACATATCCCTAATTATTACTGACATAGGTATACCTATACTCATTTAAAGATGTCTTCATTGAATTAAAGGTCTATTCCTTGCAAAATTCAGTATCGAATGATAACGGTTTCGTTACTTCATTTTGTACACGTTTTCCTGCTGGAGCGTGGCAAAGAAGCGCTCATGATCACGGAGGGGCGCCCCACGATGCTATCTACCCACTATTGTTGCGTGCACTTAACCGTCATATAGTTGCCTCGTTGTGTAACCTTGTTAACACATTGTAAAGGAAATTATATTCTTCACCCACTTCTAACACTCAAATAGTGTTTCCGTTATAGACTATTGCTCTAGCATGACCAACTTCTGGCAGTAGAAAAGTCAATGTTTCTTATAACTACATCATAAGGAATGGTAACGTTGATAAAATATGTTACGTATGGTCAATCTCAGTACTACATACTAGTTAATTCGATGTTAGGTGTAATTTTAATATTTGCTCGTTACCTGTACAGGAAAGATGTATAAAATGTTTAAAACAAAACCATAATATTATGGTAGAATAAGTATAGTTAATTAATCTATTCGGAAATTTGTTTTTTATTATTTCATTATTTTTAATAAAGTATCTTATTTTTTCTAAAAGTTTAATTAAAGGATTTCAAACTCAATTTTTTTTGTGTATTGTATAAATGATGGCTAGAGTAGTGATAGATATTCTATATTCATTTCGTCTGAAGATGATTCTGACTCTTTCATTGTGTCTTTCCCAATTACTTTTCTTTTATTTTTCTTTTACTAAACAGTTTTCAATTTTTTTTTTTATATAATTTTCTTTTTATTGTTAACAACTTCTTTTATACCGACTACAGCGGAGCAAAAGGATGATTATGACTTTTGCGGGGCATGTATTTCATTTTCCCTTTTAAATAGTTTTTGTAGAGTGTACTAATCAGTATTAACTTGTCGATCTTTGTTCTTCTTATTTACTGGCCCGTTGGGGCGGTGGCAGAGTATCTGCGTTCGAAGTCGGGGTTCCAGGTTCGATCCCCGGTCAGGTCAATTTAGGAAACGAGCTTCTCTAAATTGATTTGGAGTCCGAATGTTATTGGGGGCTCCCCCAGTTCGTTGTGCGGTACCCACAGTATAAGCCTAGTGCTTAGTTTGGGGTCACACAAATTGTGTAATTGTCTGAAGTATTATTATTTTATAGTTATAATTGAATTCCTTTTCCTACTATCTTTTGGTAACAATATGTTTTCCTGTGGATCAAAACACTCCAAACGATGTGGATAGAAGATTAACAGATAGAATTGAAGATAAGCTTGCATTAAATATAAAGATTTAAAAAAAAAAAGATATACGAAACTTGTAAGAATGGGATTTAGCTTATGAAGTACTGAGCTACTGTGGTGTTATAAAAAAAACTCCGCAAAGCTATATTGGTATGAACAATTTCAACCAGTCCTGTCCCTTGGGACATTAGAAATCAAGTTACAAGTCATCACATCACTGATGGTAGTATTTGTTTTATAAGTCATACCGCATACAATGCATTTTTAAAATTCTTAACATTGCGCTGTAAGTTTTTCCTCTTTTATGAACCACTGACATTATATGTACAAAATAAAACTGTTAAACGGTAAAATTATCCCAGGGATCATTATATTTGATTTTATATTTGATCCCAAATGCAATATTTATAAACATTACCAAAATAATATCTCGAATGTAAAATACGGCTTATGAAGAATACTAAAGTACAAGCAATTACCAATAAAATACATTAATAAAACAACTGCTTCATAAAATGTAATATATTAAAAGTGACCTAACATTGAAAGTTAATTACTATTGATCAGTACATTTTACTTTTTTTTAATTTTGTAATGAAAGTTGGTACTCAAAATGTTTACACCACTATGTCTATGTTGTCTTATTAGGTGATTGGGTTAGTCGTTATGTTGACTTTTGTCGAGAAATCTGATAGACGGCACTAACAGGTTATTAGAAACAACGAGAAATAATTATACTTGGAAGGTTCATTTTGTACTCTTTTTCCTCATATTTTCGAACTATTTTATTCACTAAATAACATTGTATTTTTGATGAACACATAAGATTATGGACGAGAAGTATCTATTACTTATATTTAAGTAGAAATGTGAAATTTACGCACAAGCAAAAAGAAAACGATCAACAACTTATGTCAAGAAACTGTTTCCTAAATATATTGCAGACACATTACAAATAATAAATAGGTACATAGTTATGTTAATGTATGAGTTGTCATTTAACATGTTTGTGTGACTTAATTTGAGTTTATTGACTTTGGTAGGCAATAATTTTTAATGTGAGAAAAGTAAGTTCTTTATAGGTTCTTTGTAGGTAAACATTTAAATAATTTTAAAGAAAACTTATATTCTGGAATTCTAAGAATACTGTAGAACTGTGGAACATTCTCTTTATAGCTATAGTAACATTTTATTCTTATAACATCGTAATATTCATATTAATAGTTGGGATTCGCCTTTGAATTTGGATAAATTACACGATGCAGCGAGTGGGGTGTCGCAGATGGAAGTAACTGCATTATGTGCGCTGTTCGTTGTTCGTGCGACGAGTATAAAAATTTGATTTATATTGTAGAGAATCGTACTATCACCCGACTCGTGCTGGAAAACCCGCCATACCAAATTGTGTGCATTGCGTAATACAATATAATAAGCCAAACTTGTAAAATCGTCTAAGTGTTTGTGCGTCGTCGTAACGGGAATTTCTTATTGTGAGAACTCCGATCGGAAACCCCAAAGGATATCCCGAATAAGAGCCGCAGAATTAGTTTTGTGTAGTGCCTTACCTACTTTAATAATGTTCTGTGGTCTTCAGAGGTTTGTAGGGATTCTATACCACCCATGTTTATATAAGTACGCTATATGAAATGGATGTTTTCTGGCTTCAGGCTCTTTATTATTACTTTGAAGAGTTGTTACATATAGGTAAGAGGGGTAGATAGAATTGGGGTTGGTAAGGTAAACAAATGTACTGTCAACTGATTCAACTAGTCAACTGAATTGAACATTTTTCTCATTTCGTTTTTTCTGTACACGTATTACTTTGTTTCTTTCTGAACATAGTATATTGTTTTCGAAAATATTTAATTGTAACAACTCTACAATCTATTTCATTAACACGCATCCTTGAAAAATACACCAATTTTATATTGACTAACTAACAAGCATCACTGTATAGCGAATTCACTTTTTTAATATGCAATATTAAAAAATTGAATGAAATGTCTCTTTGGTTGACATGCACGCTCTGTCACTGTACGCTATTTCTAAGAGTTTAAGAGTTTAACTACGTATTTCATTTTCCTATACATGTACACATACGGACATATTATGTATTTATATGTGTCCTGTATTTCCGTAGACGGAGACATGTTATTATAAGCCGCGACAGCTTATTAATAAGACGTTCAGATCTCATTCTTTCAATATCTAATTATCCAATAAATTATATGTCTATATCTTTATTGAGGGAGTAATCACATTTATAGATATTTAATGTACCATTTGGTAATGTATAACTTAATGTGTAAACAAAAATACGTTGAAAAAACTTTATCTCTTACTGTTTTATTTATTTTACTGTATTATCATTTAAGTCATGTTCTGCACCGAGCTTTCATGTAAGTAGTCAGTTATCAAAAGGCTTCTTAATTTATGTTTTTAATTGCACAACTCTTTTTATCTAACCGCTGTCTGTATTAGATAATAAAAAGGTGATTTTTGTCGAAACGACTTTAAATTTCTGAAGTATTTATAGCTTCCCTCATTGGAATTTATTAGTCATACATTTTATTGGACAAGAGATAACCTTTGATACGCGCTCATGTAATCTACACTGCGATTAGTACTTGAATATATATTTCTGGTAGGAAAAAACAGATACATTTTTAGTGTTGCATTTATGATTATAAAAACATGAGTTGCTTCAATGAACGCTATAAACATGATATTAATAAGAGTATACTCACCTGTGCTTACAAATGTTAGTAGATCGAACTTTCTTGGAAGCCAGGTGGTACTACTTACCTAGGGTCTACGAAGGGCTCTGCATAGATATTCCTGACGGGCTGCCTGCGGGGAAGTGGTGGTGGAACAGGACTGAAGCCATCCATCATGTCTTCCCGCTCGCTGTATTTCAGCGATTTCATTGTCATTTTGCTGAAGTGGCTGCAGCTCAATCCACTTCACAAAATCTTGATCACCGAATTTAACATTTCACTGTTCATTCCGACTATCACTTACATTGTTAGTTACACGTTCATTGACATTGTGAAGAAAAATATGTTATGTACCCATTAGTATATTTAAGTTTAAATGTTCGCGTGTAACATTTTACAAAATACACTTTTATGCTCTTCGGAAATTCGAAACTTAGTGCTGAAAATATATGTTATTAAATATAGCGACGCGTGTCCGTTGTTTGTATATAAACTCGATGAGCTCGGACACAGCGACCTCGCCCCACGAATGTGTGCGACAGACTATAGCTTGGCTGTCTGAACTTTGAATAGTGAATACCCGACTACAGCCCGCGACCCCCGCCTGAGCTTACACTCGGGCTTTTGTTGTTTTTTGCGCCCGAACTGAGGTGCCATCGAAAGCTTGCTGAGTTATTAGACGAGTCAACAAAAAATGTAGCATACGATAGACGAGGGACTCTGAATGCAATAGACCTGCGCAACCGATTGTAAAGCTTGATCCGATCCGCCCATGTTCAACATGACGTGATGCGGTTAAGTTTCTCATTTTATTATAGAAGAATATCTATTGTGTAAAGTGTGAATAAAAGTTGTTTTTTTTAAAGTACTTATTAGGGTTCTCTTTTTAAAACGCCGAATCGATGTATATACTTATATTCTAGAAAATTAAAGCCAAAAAGATTTTATATGAAATCTACTAAATACACTAAATACCTACTTTATTTTTGAATATCTACTTTCTATTGAGTAAATGATGAATATGTGTTGATAGATATGTATGTAAATAATTAATACAAGTTACCCCATTTTCGTCCGTGATTTTGTAAGAAATTGTCTCACAATGGGCATGAAATCTAATATGTATTAGAAAATGAATCTCTAAGTAAATGCTTGAACTTTAGTCAAGGAAAGAGGAAGCATTTAATCGATATGATTATCGGATGGATGTTTTCGGGTCGGGTCGGAGCACAGGGTTCGTTCTACTGAATTACAGTCAATAATAAAATGGCGCCGACCGTGAGACCCGTGAGCCCGGTGAATAATTAATGCCCAGCGAATTTATTTATTTACAAGTGGAGTGAAACGCTGTGATACATGTATCCATCCCTGCTTTAAAAATATATATTTTCAGATGTTGTAACGAGAGAATGGAGCGCTTTGATGCAAATAAAATCAAAGAGCTGTTTGTAAATTACCATTTGTATTATTATCCCAGTGTTACAGTGTGAGTACAGCTACAGTTCAAAATCCTGCCCAGTTCCCCTACCATACTGTACTGCACATACAGTACGGCTACACCGCTGGTTGATCTCAGTACTTTGCATGTCAAACAATTATTTACCCCTGCATGTTCATGAAAATACGACAGGCGTGCACCGTTTACCCTTTGTTGTTCTCTAAAATGTTTGTTTTCAAAACTCGTTACCCTTTGCTCAAATTTTATTTACGAGCGCCAAAATTGTATTACACGGCTGTGATTTATAGAATGTTTACTAATTTAGCATTGCTGGCCCTGCGCGACCAATAAAATTCGCACAAAAAGTGATTCTGGGAAAACGCACTTCCAATAGAAAGGACTGCGGTAAAATTATGTAAAAACCTGTCCTATGGGCCTGAATTATCCCACAAGGATAAGGAATAAGAATATAAAAGAGGCTTAGAGTTTTCCATACGGCTTTTTGAGGAAGCAACGAACGTGAGATTTACATATATACATGTGGGTAAACACGCCGGTTGCCGAAGTGTCTCCGAGTACCTGTATAATAAATTGATTTAAGCGCCTCCTGACAGGTTTAAGTATGTTTTGACAAACATTGGGGAATTTAAAGCCCCGGTGACAAAACTTTGTTTTGTGTGTCTCGAGCGATGTCTATCGAAGAGGCATGAAGCGAATTTCACAAAGTTGAAACGCAGTACCCTTTGTGACTTTCTCTTCAAGGACATACTTAAATGGGGTTAATTTAAATAAGTAAATACGTACAGAGCAGTCAGCAGTCACCTCACGTAGTAAGAGATATATCAATCAAAAATTAATTGTTTATTGAGGAGCTTATAAAAAACAATATGTTTATCTTGTTCATTTCTAATTTTATTATAATCAAAAGTAGAGAGGTGTCCAAACAAACAAAAGATAAAATAATATTTTTTTAGATGTGTACAATGTGTACAATGGATAATGTCTTATTGTATTTTTCATACTAATATTTATGGTGTAATAAACAAGTGAATGAATATAATGATTAATAATATAATAATAAAGCTACATATATAGTTATTATACTATAGTTCCTATATAATTTAAACTTTATACGATATAGGACAACCTACATCCACATATATATGTATATACATATATATATTAAGTCATTGGTAATAAAACGCAATATTAAATTGCAAAGACGATAATTTACATCACAGATTATAAAAGAGGGAGACATTAATCATTCTAATAAAATTGAATGGAACTGTAAATATCTTCCTGCTGCGTACCTAGGTATAAACTTCTTGTAAAGTCAAATTTATTGCGAACAGGCAGGGATCAATAGAAGCCTGCAGTAAACCAACGTTGGGTTGAATTCGACCTCTCTTGCGACGCTTTAGATAGATATTACAAACATGAATTTTCCATAACAACGTTATGAATATTGTCGTAACTACGCCCATAATGATATTATAATTTTATTAACAAAATGGCTTTGTAAGCCCTGAGAAATATAATTTATTAAAATAGAAACATCGAATTGTTGTCGCGATAATAAATCACAAGATACAAGAGATATTACAGAGAGCTTATACTGTTATACGTGCTCGTAGCTTGAGCAATATCGGGACGCATATAAGGCAAGTAGGAAGCAGTATACGCTCTACATCAAGCCGGACGTTTTCCCATGGTATAAGCACGACTGATGTATTTTTGACTTGATGTATAGGGGCTTGTTCTTGCACTTGAACTTGCATCACTTCAGATCGCTTTCATTGTAAAGCATTATAGAGACTGCATTGTTCTCTACTGTTTATAAATATTTTCTATATTTGTATACTTGTAGGTGATTTTAGGTAACGTAAGTAGTACAGGTTTTTTTTAAAAAGGATCGATTATATTGGTTGTTATCAGTTTAGAAGTAACAACTGTTATGTTGTAGAGAAATGTTACATAACATCATTGCAGCAATTAACGTTCGTGTTTATATTTAAGAGTTCTGTAGTTTACGTTAAAAGAGCAGTCGTACACTAATAAAAACGTTTTACTTGGTATATTTACACTAACATTAACAAGCGCCGCTCGTTTGAACTGTATTAATCTTTGCTTCTGGCCTAAATATATTTCGGCATCCATCAGCTGAACTGGTTACAAAAACTCTTAACTATTTTAATTAGCTTATAGATTGTAGTCCCTATAGATGAAAAAGATGATGAATCTTTTCACGTGTCACATCTGTACCATTTTTGCAGAAAACACCTAATAGGACGCTCAAAGCAAAGATTTATTTAAAGTAATTATAATGATTAATTAAAAAAGTGCCGATAACTAAAGCAATATTATTACACACTTTCGTGAAATCTAACTCTTTCAACAGCAAAACCATTAAGTGAAAAACTAATATCACGAGTAGAGAGCAAGCTTTAATTAAACAGGAGTTTTAGAGACCGTGCGAACAAACACGTGCGAGAAAACGAAGAAATTTGGATTAATTATCGCTATCTTACGTTAGCTATAGATATTTATGTATTTATATCTGTACGTTAGCAACCATAACCGCTTTCTATGTGATAGTTTTAATGTGTGTGTACGTCGTGTAGCACGTTTTTTAAGATAAAAGACGATATTGATTCCGTGACGAGTTAAGCGGGTTTACTGTGGGTAAGGATTCCTGTCCCGTTTAATAGATACATTGAACAGAAGAGGATTTTAAACTGTTTAAGTAACGGCTAACGGCTAACATATAGATATGCGTTTACATACCTATACGTTTAAAAAATCTTACACAGAACTTCGCCTAATCGTCTAAAATCTTAGACGTAGTGAATTTCGTAACGTGTATATTAAGTTTGCAAGTGTAATTAACGAGTTTAAGGCACTACACTGAGCACTTTATTCGTAGTTAAGTGACGTAGTGAGGCTGGCCCAGCCGCAGGACTCGGCCACATTCTCGTAGGGTAATTACGCACACCTCGTCTCGTTCCCAAGTTTGTACCAGAGTCAACTGTAGCATTTTATGCCTCATTTCGTAGTGTATGATTTGATGTAGATACGTACTATTACTTTAATTATTATACGCACACAGCATTGTGCCAAATATTTCATTATTGTAATATTTTATGCTGATTGCGTGTCTAATGCATAGACGTATCTTGTACGAATTATCTTTATTTCAACATATATATTTCTACATTACACAATTACACATATATTATCACTGCGTATATATCTTTCAACTAAAATGAGCTGAGCAGCAACTAATGAGCTCGATATAAGTATATTTTGTTTCATACATAATAATTTACAGAAATTACTTCTGAACTTAATCGAGAGGTGCCTTAAACAACTTTTAGATCAAAAATTTGTTTTACAAAAGACTTGTAATCTTATTGTTGCTTTTCACGATATTGGGGTAAAGCTTTTGTTAAATATTTCTGTGAAGAATTAATTCAAGTTGAAATTCGCTGTTTTGAGGTCATCGTGCAGGTACAATGTATATTTACCAAGAATATAAAGAGGGAATAAAATGATTAGGAAAGGAATTATAAACAAAGTGATCCGGGAAGAGCAGTAAAATATAAGATCAAACGGCTCGCTCTTGTGAGCGATGATTACATCCGACGACTGCGGACGCGCTTGTTTTGTGAGGAGTGACCGGTGATGGCGACCCACTGGGCCCGAGTCTACTCGCGTCATTCAAAATAAGCGCTGTCTTCGCAAAAATACGCTCAGAGATAAAACCACCGGCTCGTTGCTTTTTATTTTGATGTTTTTCATCGTCGCACTGCGTTACTTCGGGTTTTTAACAGTTAATTTGTCATTAGTCCTGCATTTGTCAGCACAGAGCTTTGTCGCTTGCAGAGAGAGGGAAAAAAGAGGTGAATTAATTGAAAATATTTTCTGAAAAAATACACGAATTAAAACGGCTCTTCGATTTAAAAATACATAATAGATATTTATCATGTTATCTATACTAATATTATAAAGAGGTAAATTTTGTTTGTTTGTATGTAATGGATAAACTCAAAAACTATTCAACTAATTTTAAAATCCTTTCACTTGTATAAAGCTATATTGTCAGGGAGTGACATACGGTATATTTTATTTTCAAAAATAATTCTACGCGGAGCCGGGGCGGGTCGCTAGTATGTAATAAACACTTCATAAAAATAAGTAAGTATATACATAAGTACTATATTTATGAAGCACTTTATATAAACCTAATGTGTCTATTTCAATGTTCAATATTTCATAAATTAATCACAATTACAATAAAAGCCGGGATCATTAAATATTGATGTTGAAAGGTAATAAATAATAGTGACAAGAGAAAATCAATGTAAGCGTCTATAATGGGCGCGGAATCATTAATGATTACAATGGTTAAAGAATTGTTTCTAGTACGTAATGGCGAGAAGGTAGGGGTGGGTCCGGAAATTGTCCTCTTGTTGGGCTACGACCGCATTAGCTGAGGACATTAGGCCAGTACGTAACGTAACAATGCGTGCGTGTGGTATCATTTGTGACACGTGACATGTTCGCTACACATTTTAATGTTTACCGTCAAGAAGAATCCGCTTTGAAATGGACAATGAGTCAACGAAATTATGATTACAATTTACAGAACGTGCGAACGCAAACAGACGCTAAATTCAATTGTATAGTATATACTCTGTATTTTTAGACTAGTGTACATAATATAATTACATAAATTAGCAATAATATTAAGTATATCGTGAATACAATAATTATTTTAAAGATGATACGTAACAGTGGTGGCGAGCCTGATATATTGCATAATGTTAGAATTATTACCTCTACCATGAATTTCTTGGACTACGCTCGCTAGCGACAGCAAATGAATTTGTTCGACAAATTATAGCCTGCTGGCGACTACAGCGAATGAATTAGCGTGATTTGTCATATAAATTCATTTACTGTCGCTAACGAGTAGTCCATAAAACTCTTAGTAGAGATTTGTCGGTGTGTCCTAATACTAAGATGGCAATAGGCGACTGGTCCACATTGATGGAATAAGAAAATAAGGTTTTCCTAACTTTTTAATGATGAGATTGGGGGAGGCGAAAATCCTCCGGCTTCCCTGACTACCCCGTTAGGGATACAGCGTGAAGATATATATGTAGATATGTAAATTTAATAGTAAACTAGAATATGTCTAACCTATTCTGTGTGATCCCATTAAAGAAAGAGTAATACTAAGACAAATAGAATGCGATAATTAACGAAAAATTTATGTCATTACGGCTGAAAAGAAAATGTAATTACCTCGTCCAAAATACTAACATTAAATAAATAGTAACAACGTCACAGCTTTTCGGATTTGTGTTATTTGTATTTCGTATCGAAATTAATGAATCCATTAAGTTGACCTTTATTGACCATTATCATGAAATTAAAACACCGAGCTAGTGTGTATCGGACAATGTATAGTGAAGGGTTCCGTAGTCTGCAGCAAAAATAAGTTGTATAGCATAGTATTTCTCAAGGACAGAGCGAAAAACAAAGGTTTTGAGGTCGCTTCATATGTAACAGAAAATATCCCATATCTCAAACACTATACAACATATCTCAATCAAATTAATTTTTAACAAATAATAAGAAATAAATGCGTCAGACAATACACACACCAGTCATCTGATCACAAACTAGGGCATTTCCAGTGCTATGAAAACCAGACGACAACTACTGGGGGCGTCTCCTAATACACCCAGATTCGAGACAATCTAGAAAAATTCGTCTCATAAATTGACCCGGCCGGAAATTGAACCTGGAACTTCACGCGTTTAGACACAACGCATAAATCACTGCGCTATCGAGGTCTTTTTTGTTTTTTTTTCCGTTTTTTTTGGAGTTGAGTTTTTATCGAGAATTTTTGTTGTAACTGTTTTTCGAGTTCTAACTACCTAAATTTTTTCAGAGTTTTCAATCCCATAGTTGAAAAGTCAGAGGGATATACTTTTCGCAACTTTGCAAGTGTATCATATCTCACCAGCTATTATAAATTCAGAAAGTTATTTTGAGAGTTCTATATCATATTTGAAGATTTATATGAAGAAACGTCTATGTATACCGGATTTTTTTTCTTTATCCCTCAGTTACATGCCATTCCTAGTTTATTTTTTTAATTTCACTCTATTTAAAAAACATTGTATAACGGTTCACAGAATACACCTAATTTCTAAATATCATGTATACCATATAGTTTTTTTTTTTATAAAAGAGGAGGCAAACGAGCACGCGGGTCACCTGATGGAGAGTAACCAACCGCCGCCCATGGACACCCGCAGCGTCCGGAGAGTCACGGGTGCGTTGCCGGCCGTTAGGGTAATAAGGAAAGAAGGTAAAGGAAGGGAAGGGGGTGGTGGGCCACCGACACTCACTCACCGAACGAAACACAACAGCAATAGATGCTGTAATTTCGCACCGATATTCTGTGAGAGGGTGGTATTTCACCGGGCGAACTGGCCCTATTCGTGCTGCAATGCAGCATGGCTCTACCACACACATAGTGCCAATATAGTCTCCGAGTAAAATGACTGTGACATGCAGACACTCTTACAGACCGACGACGCAACGAAATTATAAGGATTCCTTATTGGAAATTATGAGGAATATAAGAGCTTATAACTTAATGCTGATATTTTTATGTCTCTACAGATCTTTGTAATAATATTCTTAAATTTATTTCGGTTTTTAAAAGGTTTTTGATCATTCACTTTAGAATTCGAAAAAGAATTGAATAATACAGAGTTTATTTAAAACTATTATGCTTAGATGATTCGGGCACATGGAAAGAATGAGCGATGAAAAGTTGACGAAGAATATCTATCTATACAGAGTAAAAGTGAGTGGTAGCAGAAGTCAAGGAAGATCAAGGCTAACTTATGAAAATCAAATAGAGCTGAAGGAAATCTCAAAAACACTCGCAAAATTAGGCGAAAGTGTGTGAGGAGATTGATGAGATTTGAGAAAAGATAAAAAAAGGAGGAAAAATAAGGAGATGTGAAAGATGTATGTAAGGATCACGTTTCTTGAGGCTCCGTCCGCTCTGACTACCCCGTTAGGGATACAGCATAAGAATACGTATGTTTGTATTTTTTATTTAATTTCTTTAAAGCTAAGGTTTCATAAGTTTTACATCTAACATATGAATTAGTGATATATTACAAATAAGGAAGTGAGTACAAAGCCTTGTTTTATCGACTTTAGTAGGTATGATTATTGTTAGCCGAAAAAATAGATAGGAAGTTACTATGTACTTTTAAAATATCTATATATTAAATTATGTCACGTAGCTGTATTGTATATTAAAACCATAATTGTGCGAACAACTTGAAGATAATTGATGTCCGAGGTCTAAGTTCAAGTTACCGTTAGTTTTATATTTGGAAGCTAGAGCTGGTTCATACTTTATGAGACCCAGGAACGACTCGCTCACATAGCAGACGTCAGAATCGATTTGGTTTATTAAACTGTAATCATAGACTTAACAAAAAAATGTATACTTCTCGTTGCGTACTTCAAAAGTGAAGCGATCGAAATAACTCAATACGACATCAAAGAAGCTGATCAGCCGACATTTCGCTAGTAAATAGCACCGCGAGAACCTATTCAAATCATGTTGCGTTTACTGTTTTTTAGCGAAATGGCGGTCAATCGCTAATTTGATATGGAGTGTGCTGTATTTACAGCAGCTTTTTAGGTTATTTCATTTATGAAATACACCATGCAACGTCTATCTTTTTATTATGTCTATGGCTGTAACTGTAATAATAATAACAATCGAAGACGGAAAGGCACTGAAGATATTTTATACTAGTACGTCAACGACGCCGAGAGGAAGCAACTGAATGAACCTTCACATAAGTAGTACATACGAACACACATATCTTCAAGCTGTATCCCTAACGGGGTAGTCAGAGAGGACGGAGCGCTAAGCGTCGCGGTCCTTACGTACTTCTTTCGCTTCCTCAAATCTCATCATTCTCTGTCAGGTATGTCAGTGCTTTTGACATTTCCATCTGCTAATACTCTGACTATTTAATCTTCATAAGTCAGCCTTGGTCTTCCTTGGCTTCTTTTTCTACTGGCTTTCGCTCTATAGATTTTCTTCGTCAGTCTTTCATCACTCATTCTTTCTATGTGGCCGAACCATCTAAGCATTCCTTTCTTTATTTTTACAATAACACTGTCGTGCAACCCTGTCATACTGCGTATCTCTTCTTTGCTCATTTTGTTCGCTAGGGTGACAGCGCACATATTTCTGAGAGATCGCATTTCCACTGCATTTATCTTACTTTCACTCGATTTCGGGCATATCCAGGCCTCACTACCGTACAATAAAATTGGAACCAACACCGCAATGTGTATGGCCATTTTGGCTGCGTTAGATATATTCACACTGTCTACTAATGGGGACGGAGCATCGTTCACTTTATTGCCAGCTGCTACCCGTCTCTCCACATCCAACTCATATCTTCCATCCCTCGAAAACGCACTCCCCAGACATACAGTTTCGTTCACTTGTTCTAGACATTTTCCATTTACCCATATTTTACACTTTGTCTGTACATCTTCCCTTTCAAACACCAGAACCTTAGTTTTGTTCACATTCATATTCAATCCCTTCACTTCACAGTCTCCTTTCATGCACGTAACTATAGCGTCTGCAACTCCGCTTCAACTATTAGAATGTTTTTCGAGGGTTCTGTGCCATAAAAAGAAAAATAAAACCCTTATAAGATCGCTTTTGCATCTGATCATCTATCTATCTGTCGCAGTCTATTTTCTAAAAAAACTGTGTCCCACAAACTTAAATTTTGGCGTATACTTTTACATCTTGTTAACCCTTGTTGCACGCAAATGTTTCTATGTCAAATAAAGAATAGGAAAAGTGGGTACTAAACCTTAATTTGAGCCTCTCCCTTTTATCAAAACCTAGAATTATAACAATTTCGGAGAATAAAAAGTCTTATGGATTTTTATAAATTACGTTCAGAGATATCAAATATACCATAACATTTGTAAATATCCAAGGAGCCCTCCGTGTGCGAGTTGAACTCGCACTTGACCGATTGTTTTAGTTTTAAATATTTTTACATCTATGGTAGCTACCAAATAAATTTAATGCAATGTTGTTTTTTTAAAATAAAAAATAGGTATTTTTTGAAGAAAAACAGGTTCAAAGTGTACGTAAAATGTAATGAGTACCTACTTAATGTATTATGGATTATAAATAAAATTCATCAATGTCAATAAAAAATAAAGAATTTTTTGTAGTATAAAAATGGATTTTGTATATGTGTACTCGCTAACCTCCAACACCGTTTGATCGATCACTATGAAAGTTGGGCACGTATATCTATTTTATCATGGAGAAGGTTTTATGCTATCCTCTTTTTTGTAAGTCGTCACCGCGGACGAAGTCGCGAGCAAAAGCTAGTAGTATTTAATTCTCAATAGAATATCGTAATAAACAGTAAAATGGTAGTGATGAATTTCTTATAATAAGTACTTAGTAATAGTTTAATTTTTAACGCTTTAAGATTTTTGTGTGAATGTTATTTAGGTTGTATTGTTCTATATTCATTTCTAAATAATAATAACTGCATCTTATGCGTATCACAGTGAACTATACACGTACGACACGTACCATAATATGTATGTAAGTATATCAAACATTTTTTATTTCAATTTTCTTGGAGACAGGGTACAACGTTAAATGAGATACAAGGTACCTAGGTACCATTTGCATAGTACAACCACAGATTAATTAGTTTACTACCGTAAAGTACAACCATTAATAATTTTAACATTAATCTTTGTGATGCGCTTTGATCGCAGCTACAACGCGGTCGCTACCATCACTTGGTTCGTGATGTTTCTAAAACGGTGTAATCTATATTGTAATCTATCTAATTAACTAACATTAATGTAGCCTAGGTGAGTTAGGTTAATGCCCCCCCAAGATGCGTTTCGGCACAGTGCGAGGGGCTTCCGGTGCATTCCGTAAGAGACTCCGGAGTAACTCGACCACGCGCCGATCACTCCAGGAGGTTTGGTGGGTAAAATCCTCACATAACCCCAGATCTCCCTGGGCTGGGTATATATGTGTCGGTTCCTCCTGCGTCACCAAGAAAAAAAGGTTGATTTGGCACCAGCCTTGTAGTCACGCTACTGTAGGCTACGGTAAGGCTATGGTATCCCTCACATGTCGTATAAGCCAACTATTTTTTACCCACCGTAAAATCCCCACATAACCCCACATCTCTCCGGGCTTGGTATGTATGTGTAGGTTCCTCCTACGTCATCAAGAAAAAAAGGTTGATTCGGTATTTCACCGAGCGAGCCGGCCCTATTCGTGCTGCATTGCAGCATGACTCTACCACTCTCAACTAAAAATAAACTAAAAAGGGCTTCTGGAGTTGCGGCCGATCAGAGCCGGGACTCCGTTTATTTTATGCGACCCTGAAGAGGACGACAGAGCATGTGGTTCGCGCCCTTAGATTTGTACCTATATATGTAAAAAAACACGATGTTATTGATGTTTTAATATATCATAAACATTTTTTTAGAGAGAAGAGAGGATACATAGGTACTCAGCTCACTGGAGGATATATTTATTCTAATTTAGCTAATATAAATTAGTTTTGAAAAGTAAATACCTACTTTTGTATTTAGTACAAAACTAGTTTTAAAAGGGAAATATCCGTGTATTTCCTTTTACAAATACATTAGTAATTAAAAATACATGAATACTTACGTCGAACGACAAGTATTGTAACTATTCTAAAAGGAAAGCGATAAATTAATAATATTGCCTTATAATAATTTCATATTTGTAATTAAAAAGAAAAAATATTAAGCATATGTCTTTTAAAAAGATTGCTATCGTTTTGGTCAATACAACTGAACGAAATACAAATGTTAAATATATAAATATAAATAACTCCAGATGCTACGGTGCTACAGTGAGGCAAATCAAATAAGCTGACTCATCTGTACATACAACACACATTTATTATAAGATAAGCCGCCATTTCATTAGAAAACAGCACCCACACATCCACATTTTATTTGACTTTTATTTACATACATTATCTTGTAGTATTCCATGTATTCATTCATTTATTACATTATTATATAGCGCCTTTAAAATGTAATCGATTTTGTTGAGACAACCGTCTGAATGTCCTTCAGAATAGGTATAGTACATGATGCTGATTTTTGTCTAAGTTATGTATGCGCAATTGCGCACTTTAATAAAAAGTAGACAGTATATAAGAGTACAGTATGTACTCTTCTCCGTTATAGAGTATTACAGAGTTTGGACATTACACTATAGAGTTCTCAACTGTTAAAGTGCGTATAGAACAAGATAAATTCTTGTACGATCTTTTCGTAGCTTTTATGTAAATAAATCTATATACGGAAGCGAAAGAAGTATGTAAGGACCGCGACGCTTGGCGCTCCGTCCTAGATGACTACCTCGTTAGGGATACGGCGTATGTACTGTACGACGACTGTACGACTGTATTTAGACCCAAAGGAAACATTAAACTATTACTATGGATAATCATAAACCCTAAGCTTGTGCTATGGATGCCACAGAATGAAAATTTAATTTTTAATTGACCTGACTGTAAATTGAATCCGTTACTTGGCTTCAGTAGTTAAATGTACTATTAACTTTACCTATTATCATAGTTATATAATTAAATATGTAATAAATTATTGAATTCTGTGTAAAGGTCCAACTTGAAACTACATTTACATTCAGAATTTCCTTAATTGAAGCTTCTCGTTTCGGTGTCTATTAAGATGAGACATATGGTATATTTCTTTCGTTAAGTTAATATGATATTGAACACTATTTATGTATATTTTATACAATTCGTTACAGTAAATGTGGTGTGAACCATAGGTATTAACTTCTATCATACCCTTGATTTTACCTTTGGTCTATGCAAATATTTGGACGTTTATCACTCAGTTAACTAATAATTATAATTGAGTTAAGCATGTAAATGAAGATGTTTTTCTTTGCGAAAATACTCTTTTTCACAACAAGCGCTCGTTTAATAATTTGCAAATTTTTTGGGATATATACAGACTCACTAGATAATAATTTGAGTAATGTTCAGAGTATCTAAATTATCGATTTACTGTTGACTTTACGTGAGTTAACAGTAACACAATATACAATATATTGTCATTATATTATTTTAATAACTGATATTTTAGGGAGATATTAAAAACTGATATTTTTGTATGAATAGTTGTAGGTACCTGTATGGTTGGAATTATGCAAATTACGACAATATTTTGACTCATGGTACAAAATTTTTTAGTGTGTAGTCAATTGTAAATCTCTATTAGTTGTTATGGTTTAAAATAAATTTGAATTTTTATCAAATAATACCCGTATTATTTCCAAAGACATAAATAATATATGTTAATTAAATTGTTAATGTGATAAGATTATATCGTTAGGTATCTTCATGATTAAAAAAGAAGTATAGGTTTTATTACAAAATATTTGAAAATTATACTAAATAAATGTAGTGCGTCTTATACGTCTGCGTTATTAATAATTGTATATAAAATTCAAAATTAAATCTGAGAGAATACATTTACAGCTAACAGTTAAATTTACTTAATATCCATTAGTTAACTACATATTAGTACCTAAATATGCCTAAAACTTACACCGCATGATATGGCATCCATAGTGATCGTAATTTGTAACTCACAGTTGAAACACAAGGGTTTAATGTACGTGTTATTTAGCGCAATTTTATTACGGTAAAACACAGTCTAGGAAAACAATAAACACCAAAAACAATAAAGAACAAATTAAATTTGGACACAAAATAGGTAAACGGTGGACTATATTACGTCGCTTTACGAAAATATTGCTCAGTATCACGCTACCGAGGGGTCGGACTACCTGGTTGGAGTCAGTGCATGTGGGTACGATAAGGCCGCGGGGTGTCAGTGTTCGAGCGCACAACGATTCGCAGGGCGGAGGTCGAATGCGTAGAGATCAGCACGCGAGAATATCGGTCAGTGACCGTACAGAGGCATTAAGCCGAACCGAACACCAAGCGTACCTTTAGAGGAGTTTTGTCGACTGACCATACGGGGGGCCAAACGAAAACGCGCGCGACACGATCGCCCTCCGCAAGCGGTTTGATTCCCTCCGCACGACGCCTCTGCGCGCGCACTCTCAACGTCAGGATAATGTCGTCCCACATCCCATGTCGAGCTATCGAGTTATCCACCGGTGAATATTGTGTTTAACCCTGTCACTTCCACTGTTGGTCGAATGTGGAACCTCTGGCTCGATATCTCAAAACAACATCTTATTCATATACAAGTACTTCGAAGTTTAAAAGAAAACATCAGTGATAACTGAATAACTTCAATTTGTTAAAAAAACAACAATGCGCCAAATGTTCTATTTGAAATACGTAAATATAAATAAGCAGTAATATTCGTGTAAAGAAAGATAAGTCTTAATCGACACTGTACATCCCTAAACAGATTATAATTGGAGCATGCGTGGTTCGAGGGTTGAGGGTAACAAGAGGACGTTGCGGGCATGAGTTGCGGGGTGCGGGGGAACAACGAGGCGCGTGTCACTCGGGGCGGGTGGTGCGTCGTGATCTTGACACCCGTATGTAGCCTACGATCTACCAAATTGTGTATTTTGTAACATAGGCAACAAAACAAATTCACCGCTAACCTTGAACAGATTTTAAATGAAACGGTAATGAAAATGTTCACAGATCGATTTTATTAATACCCTAATTATCCTTAGCAAGGGATAATTCTGTATGTACACTTGTAGTGTAAGAGATATCTCTGATCAGATTGCATAACATTTGTGGCGTCTACTAAAAGTAATTCATAGTAATTTAATGTATTTATAAATAGAAAAACCAAATGTTGTTCTACTTACACAACATTTAAATGGTGTCTTGTCAGCACAGTGAAGGAGTACCTACAAGGCACTTCAAAAGAGGCCCTAGATCCGATTAATTCTAGGGAACGATTTTATAAATAGTCGGATCCTGATTTTTTGTAGTTCGGCAAAAAAATTATTACTCATTATGTTGAAGAACCGGAAAGAGATCAGTTCAAAGCGGATGCTTTACAAAATATGTAATTTTTTTTTGAAACATCTCCGTTTACACCAGGGGTTCCCAAACTTATTTTGTCTATTGCCCACTTTGAGTCATTCAATCGTTGTCTAAGATGCCTCCTACCTAAATGAAATTACAAATCACCCCCCAGGCCTCTATACAACGCCCCCATTTTTTTTCTAGGTCTCTTACCGCCCCCCTTTAGGCCTGCAGCGCCCACAAGGGGGCGTTATCGCCCACTTTGGGAATGGCTGGTTTAAACCTTCGTTTACGCTTAAAAATAGTTTATTCACTTCGGTAAACAGTTTATAAAAATCGCATAAAATTAACTGGCTTCACAGGTGCTTGAAAACTTTAGAGCTTTTTATAATGAAGCGAGCCAACGGACAGTTGGGACGTGTGGATACGAATCCTTGGCGCGTGACTTTTGTTCACGCTTCATCGACTTTAAGGTATGCTGTTGTATCTGCCGGACAATCTACGAACGTCTAAACACCCTCAATATTAGTATAACATGCTGTTCTGGGTGTAATTTAGCGTTTTTATGTACTACTAAGTTTTAAATGAGTAGGTATTGAGAAATTTCTAAGTATATTTTTAATTCATTTAGTGTTTGATCGAAAATAACAATAAAATTAACGAAAATATGTGATCTTTGATATTATTGTGAAAGAGAAAATTGGGTACTTCATAAATACTGCAGCCTTCCCGTTTCTCAAACATTACAGAGTACCTATTTTGAATACCTCCTTGGTACAAGCATGTAATGGTGAAACAATAAGTTTTAAAGTAATATAACAAAAGTCTTAAACAATTCCGTTCCAATTAATTATTCCTGTACGTTACTTGTAATTTGAAAATTGAAAATTAATTTTATTATTTTATTTGTGTTATGTTCCCTCACTAAGGTTGCATACGCTTTCGTACCTCGTTTCACCCTCGCGATTCGCGGCGGGTAAAGGGTTTTGTTTTCTTTATAAACAAGTGCGAAGGTGCTGTTAACGACCCCCACGAACAAATACGAAATTCGATCTTCCATTAGGCATACAAATGGCTCCCCTACAAACTGCTACTTTCCGTAATATGAACGCATTGTCTTCGCTTGCTCCAATCTGATCGTAGCCCATTCGTTCTGGTCTACAGTTAATACTTATCTGTCCGTTTCATAATTTTGACTGTAAAATATTATACGATATAGTTTCTGTACTTACTACAACACGATATATTAGACGAAAACACTACATTTGAATAAAGATAAACAAAAATCAAACTGCAAATAAAAAAGATTTAATCCTCAATAAGTATCTAGTTTTGTATCTCACAGTTATTAATAACAATAAAAATCACTAGCGATTATATAATCACTACTGATGCGATATTTATGTAAGTAACTACTATATTCAATCTGACAATAAATAAAATTATGAATAGAAGAACATATTGCCTATAGATTTTACATATTTATCAATGTGTCGATTTACGTATACGTTAAGTACCGTATTAATAATAATCACAGTATCAACTGTAGATTTCACGTAATTATTTTTTGTGCTATAGGTACGTATTAAAACAATATTTCGCTTTAATTAACATAGAACACCAAGATAACATATGTGTATGTAGTTCCTATTGACACAAACACGACAGGAGATTATTATTGCACTTGCAGAACTAATTTTATTAATCCAATAATTTAAAAATATTTACGCCAAGACGAGCCAACCAAACGAAAAGCACTACCTCCCTTTTCTGGAAGCGTTTCGTTGTATTTTCAAATCGTCACAGCTTCGGTCTAAATAATGCTAGAAAGTTGACATTTTCAGGATTCTTAGCAGACTTATCAAAAATACCAAGTATAAATTATCCAACTTATATAGTTTCGGATTTATTGAAATCTCAAATACGTCAATTTCGTGACTGACTCACTCACTGACTCACTGACTGAAGATCATCAAAACCTCTCGGATTCTTGAAGTCCTAGAAAACCGAAATTTGGTACGTAGACTAGGATTTGCAAATAAACAACGGAAAAATTAAGAAATCGGAAATTTGCCCCTCCAACCCTTCGTATAGACCAGCCTTTCCCAAAGTGGACGATAACGCCCCCTTGTGGGCGATGCAGGCCTAAAGGGGGGCGGTAAGAGACCCAGAAAAAAAACGGGGGCGTTGTGTAGAGGCCCGGGGGGGTGATTTGTAATTTCATTTAGCTAGGAGGCATCTTAGACAACGACTGCATGACTCAAAGTGGGCAGTAGACAAAATAAGTTTGGGAACCTAGAGTATAGACTATAGAGGGTGCATATCTGAACATAAATGAATTTTATTTTAGTAGTATCAAAGCACAACAGTTAGTTATAATTAAATACAATCGGTTAAAAACTAGGTACCGCCCTGATTTAGCAAGCTAACAAAGAAAAGAGGCAATGATAGAGAGTGGTTCATGAACAAAGGAATAGCTGAAGTTCATGAAATAGAGCCCAAAAAAATAAAAAAACCTAGGGCGCCGGCCAAATAGAAATGAAATCCCACGAAAAACGTTTCATGAGAAGTTGGTTGCCAAGACTCACAAATTCATGATGCTTTCACTGTTAAAAATTTATGAGGTCTCTAGTAGAGCTAAGCCTCTAGCTGAGCTCTGATTTGTACTGCGCGTCACAGTCTACGGGACCTATCCAAAGTCCAAAGTATATCCAAAGTCCAAAGGGCTTATAGGTAGTGTTATTTGTTATTTATTGTTACAAATATGGTACAGTCAAGAGCACGTAGAGTTATATATTTGGTATTGGGACAGGCCCCGTAGAGTATGACGCGCAGTACAAGTCAGAGCTCATCTAGGGGCTTGGCTCTACTAGAGATCTGATAATTTTTTAACAGTGAAAGCTTTATGAACTTGTAAGTCTTGGCAATCAATTTACAATGAAATATATTTGGTGGGATATTGTTATCTGAGTAAGAGCGATAACATTGAGTTAATTTTTACCGACTGTGTGACAGTAAAGAAAGGTTCATGTTTTTCACACATATATTTAGCTATGTTTTTAGGATTCTTTACACCTTCGAAGCTTCCCAACGGCTGGATGGATTTTAATAAATGAGCTGATTATCGATACGTTCAAAGGCATCAGATTAATTTTTTACTCGTTGTGCTCCTGCTACATACGTGTATATACATGATTAAATGTATGTTATTACAGATTCCGTGATTTTGTCTATCTCCTTTTAATTGACAGGCTTAAGACATATAATAAGAATGATTATTTTAATTTAAGTAAAAAGGATTTTCATTGTATTTTCTATTATGTTCCTAAGTCATCTTGTTTTCATCTTTTAGTTCGCTTTGTAAGCATTGAGATATTTGATTTACTTCTTTTTTAAATATTTTTATTTCTTGACATTACAAAAGAAAATAAAATGTTCTTTTTAATATTTATCGATATAGATTTTTAAGAACGTATTACACCACATGTAAACAATTTTTTAAAGCTGACATGAACACGCTGTGGTCTGTGAAAGTGTGACAGACGGTCACGTTGATGAAGTCGATGTCTATCCCTGTCAACAATAGTGGGGGTTATGCTGCTAAAAGAGTTATGGAAGGCTATGTCCTCTTTCTGTGAGGATGTACTGATGCAGAAGAAGGACACAGCGGGAGCGGAAGACGGCCGATTCCACTCGGAGACAAAATGCCGCCGCCGGAGCGGTGGCAGTACGTCCCAGACGTCAACCCTCTAGCCTGACTCAGAGAATAAGGCTACGGTTTTCCGCGCCTGTCGTAATGGGCGACTAAAGGGACCTTCGGGATCGCTGCCGATTGGAGTGTGGGCTTCGGTAATACGTATGTTCATTCATGCGACTTCAAAGAGGACGACAGCGCGCGTGGTCTAGTGCCATCGCGACTGTGCAGGGGCCCCCTTTGCACACACAGTCTGTCACTGCCCCCCCGAGAAATGTTTCGGCCAGCCCGAGAGGGGCTTCAGTGCGTTCCGTAAGTCATTCGATAAAGTGCCGAGGACAATCACCGCAAGAATTTTAGTGGATAAAATTCCCATTCCCAGTGTTCAGGTTTATCCTGCGTTACCAAAAAAATTCTTTTTCGATTCTCCTCTGCTTCACCCTTCATAGATATTACGTCTATGAATTTGTACCGACCAATTAATAGCTGAAATAATCTATTATTAATTTTTTTCATTATATACCTAAATTCTACATATATTTTTAGTACCTACTACATTACAATAATATGTTATACTATAATAATAATATGTAATAGTATGTTACAGTAACATGCAATTAACTATTACAATTTTTAATTATTTATTGTTATTAAAATACCATGTAATTTACAAATTTAAATAAATAACGTCCGACAAAGCATACAGCTTATAAATTCCACTTAATAGAATTGCTGGAACTTACTTTATCTTAATATGCAAGTTGTACATAACCAAGACCAACGTGACACCGACGACGGGTGCGCCATGTGACATGCTTTATGAACATGTAATTCAATAAGGCACTCCTAACCGCTAAATGGAGGGTGCACCTCTGTAGATACAAATTATATAGGTATATCCACATAGATACAAAGCCTTTAATTTTCTCACTATTGATAACGTTGTCATTTTTTTTAATGTAGCAAGTTTTTAAAATGGACTAAAACATACATAAAATAATTTCTATAAGCCTTATGAGCATTTAAAACATCATACAAATTCCTAACCTCTTATAAAATGTCCTGAAAACTTGTGATTGTGAATTTTTAAAAGCTATGAAAGTATATGATTTAATAAAAACTTATACTTTGAAAAAATTAGTTTTGATATCATCATTTTTTGTGCACAATGTGTAACAAAATTAACCAGGACATTCATGCATTTCGGTGCTAGTTAGCCGACCGAGTCTGATCTCTAAAATTTCCTGAGGATGGTTTTTCGGTGATAGTTAAATGACCGAATATTCACGCCATTTATATCGTTTAAATTTACAGCTAATAGATTTGGTTTTCTTCCTATTCATTCGTCGCTGTTCGTGTGCAAATCGCGGACAGTGACTTATCTTACTTTTCGCTCGCACAACCGTTTTTCCATAAACCGGTTTAATTTGGTTAATCCGCCAAATATTACAGAAAATTGTTTATCCTTTACCATAAGAATTTCCACTACGCTATCCTTGTCCCTGTGGTCTGTGTGTCATAGGGATGGGAGTGTAAACTGTGTACATTAAAATGAAATTGACCCCGAGAAAAAGCACCGATAGGGGATTCGTACAAAGATCACAAGACGGATATAAGAGTTAAGTATATACCTATCAGCAATCTACACAGTCTAGGTTAGTTCTCGCTTTCATAATTTTCCTTCAGCTGTTTTGATAAACTTTATAAATATTTCATTTAATCGCTTTTGAACGAGCTCCTATGTATATGTAGTTATACACGCTCCATAAGGCGTCGTTATGTAACTCTTAATAAAAATATTGGCGTGTTCACCGAGTCTAATCTATGGGTTTTCCTGAGGATGCTTCGTTGAGAAGCAAAACACGTGTCGATTATCAAGTTTGTGATTTTGGGCTGAATATAGTCAAAAAGTATAAGTTTCTCTTACATTACCAAAAAAAATGTCTTGCAACTCTTCTCTCCAGTCAATGTAACCAACTTTTGCCTGGCTTTCATTTTTTTTATCTAACAATTGAATATACATGTATGCACAATTTATTCTGATAATCAAAACAGTTTTGATAGTTTCTACTAATAAAATATGCGTATATGGTGTACGTTTGGCCTCACCATGGCCATACGTATACGCATATGTATAATGTACTATATTAGAATACTGACAGATGTTTTTATTGCTAGACTAATATTACATTACAAATTTAAAATACTATAATAAGTATATATGATTACTTTATTATAACAGAAAATAAAAGTATTACAATAGTATAAATAATGAACGCATTATACTATATAAATCTGTAGAGTTCTGCATGTTTATTTCCTTATCTAATTAACTACGCGTCCGATGAAGATGAAACATGCTCATACATATAAAAGATACTCTAGCTTAAAACATGGGCTAACTTTTAAATAAGTTCAGCGAAGCGGGTGGGTACTGTTAGTGATCGTATATTTGTAAATCTCCGTATATAGTATAATTCATTGATATACCTGCATACGGCTAAGCGGTATTTATTCATTGTCTTTAGATTGATATAAAATTTTAATGCTCTAAAATTAATGATAAAACAAAATATTGAACAAATTATAATTCAGTATTAATGTTCAGTCTGTCCGTCCGCTTTCTGGCATTATCGTACGATCTGTAGGCCTCATCGTGCTAGAACGGTGACAAACAATATTCGTGGTTAGCATTTATGCCCCGTCATGCCCCTCAATAGAAATGCTTCGATTTAGGTGCGTTCCTCTTCTGCTTTTTGTGAGATGTCTTTTTTATTTTGTTTGTAGTTTGTGCTATTGCACAAGTACATTTAAAATTTCCATTTTCGAGGGACAATATATTATTACAAAAATAAATATAATTTATTCGTTACAAGCTGTGTCATAAAATTGGATATCAAAATTAAAGGATAGTGATAATGGGTACACTTTTTTACAAATACAGGTACACTTTTTTAAAAATGAACTGTATATGTTATATCCTTTTTACATCAATTCAATTAAATATCAATATCATTTAAAGTCGAAAAGCTCAAAGAATAATATTATCGAAAAAATTTTTGTGTCTTCATTTTTAGGATTCATATGTCAAAATAGCAAAAACCAAACACTCATGGTTTGGTTACGTGTCCTATCGCTCCGTCTGTCTGTCGATTTATTCCGACGTCTTCGGAGCTGAAAGACATAGAAACATAAGTTGGTAACTTGAAACTGAAAATAAGGAACGAAAAATTAAATATTTGGACGCGCTTTCATTTCCTTTTAATTTATTAAACTATGCTCTACTTTGTTCTTAATCTAATAGACTAAGCAATGGCCAGGACGTATGTATAGCCAGAGTATAAAGGTTAAGACTTTTTGTAGGTATACAACCTAACATAGTATATAAGAACGTTTCGGTGGTATAAATCAGGCAACAAAGGTGCTCAAAATGAGGAGTTCTGTATGAACTCCTCGTTTTGAGCACCTTGGTCATAGTATTAAGACTTTTTTATGTGTTCAAGTGGAAAGTGATACAAGTCGAACCAACTATTGTCGGACAATTATCGCGGTGGGTTTCTTCCACCAGACGCCATTGAAACCTGAAAACTGTATTATGTCATTAAAATAGTCATTCTATAATATTTATTTATACATTTCCGTGTCCGTCTTTGATTTCGAAATAAAGGCTTTTTCTTAATTTTATATGGTTATGTGCACGTGCACGATTCAGAAGCAGGGGAAGCCAGCAAACATAGCATCATCATATCGTCCAATAAGTCTGCTTCCTGTTTTGTCGAAAGTTTGGGAGAAAGTTCTCCTGAATAAATTAATTCCAGTCTTAACGGACCTCAAGATTGTCCCGAATCACCAATTTGGCTTCAGGCAGTGCCACTCCACCATAGAGCAGGTTCATAGAGTTTACGATAAAATCCGCTCATCCCTGGAGCAAAAGGAATACTGTGCATCCGCATTTCTTGATATCCAGCAGGCGTTCGACAGAGTATGGCACAAAGGACTCATCTGCAAAATAAAATCTCTGCTTCCACACGCTTTTTTCGGAATCCTCCAATCCTATCTTACCGACAGGATTTTCCAGGTCAAGGAAGGGGATGCCAGGTCGACCTTCTATGACATTGCAGCAGGAGTCCCTCAGGGATCAGTTTTGGGACCTTACCTCTACATACTGTTTACGGCGGATCTGCCTACCGACGACGAGGTGACTACAGCTACCTATGCAGACGATACTGCTATCCTGGCCAGTCACACCAAACCTGAAGTTGCCTCCGCTACGCTTCAAAACCACCTAGACAAGATTGATAAATGGCTAAAAACATGGAGAATCAAATCTAGCGTCTCAAAATCTCAACAGATAACTTTCACTCTGGCAAGGCAACTGTCCGGCGGTCGCCCTGGGCCAAGAACAACTCCTACACGTTGATTCTGTCAGGTATCTTGGACTTCACCTCGTCGACTCATTTGGAAAAATCACATCGGAGCGAAGCGGGATGAAACCAATATAAGATTCAGAAGTCTAGACTGGTTACTCGGCAGAAAATCGTATCTGTCCACGGAAAACAAGCTCCTCATATACAAGGTTGCCATCAAACCGATTTGGAGTTACGGTATTCAACTATGGGGAAGTGCCAGTCACTCGAACATTGAAATCCTCCAACGTTGTCAAAGCTCCATCCTTAAGTGCATTCTGAGGGCACCATGGTTCATCACTAATTCCGAAGTCCACCACTTCGCCAATGTATCCACAGTCAGGGAAGAAATTGGGAAAACCAGCTCTAAATACAAGGCTCACCTGGCATTTCACCCGAACGAACTGGCTCAGAAGCTACTGGTTAACAGCCCAGCAAAGAGATTGAAAAGATCGAATATATTGGAGCTGGATAAGAGATTTGTTCCCAGCTGAAGTGTGGACTTTGTCATTGGACAAAGATCTTCCCATGCCCACATCCTACAACTCACCTGCTTATAGTACCTGTACTGATCGCAGATAGCCAATTAGAAAAAAAAAATGTGCACGTAACCTTTCAAAAATTTTTAAAAACTTAAACATTTTTGTCTGTCTGTTTGTGTGTCCGGGCTAATCTCCGAAACGGCTGAACCAATTTTGACGGAACTTTCATTGGCAGGTAGAAGACTTTTTATAGAGTAATCGAAGACAGATTTATACCAGGAAAAAGCGAAATTTAATGCTGGTGCAATATCGAGGCATAGCTAGTATGTAATAAAAAGACAAAGTAATATGTGCAACTAACTTCATAAATAGCGTATGAAAATAAGAGCAACAATAACTTTGCCTTCGGATCTCAGATCCCATTTGGTGGAATGGAGACTCAATCGAAAGATATCATCGAAGGTAGAATGACTATCTGAATAACGTATATAATTTACAGTAAATGCGACCGATTTTTGGGTTTCCGTGATGTCTGGCGGAAGAAACCTACTGCGCAGTGCCGGGAAATAGTTTTTTTTTATTTGATATGTTATGTAAGTAAATGCATATATACGTTTTTACAAAATATTTCAATGAGTGTCTTTTACAATGAAATAAAAGATAAGTTATCGATGCAGCAATAAACATGCAGTTAACCAAATAACAATAAATACGTAAAAATAACAACAAGGTAAAAATTCAAATGTAATAATAGATATTATGTCAAGATTATTAAAATGTCAAATATAATACATACATACATACCTTCACGCTTTATCCCTGACTGGGTAGTCAGAAAGGACGGAGCAAGAATCGTCGCGGTCCTTACATAAGTACTTCTTCTGCTTACTCAGATGTCATCATTATCATCATTCTCAAATATAACCATAGATAATATGTCAAGATTATTTAAATATTTTTATTAAACATTATTGAAATATAAATTATTTGAAGTTGAGTTTGTACCACTGTCTGTATGAACATTTAAAAAATTAAGTCTTTGCATTATGACGTGTTAGCTTCTCGTTTTTGAGCACCTTTACTGTCTGATATCTCCCAAAGCCACCACTAATCAGAGTAAGTAATCCTCAAATTTTCTTACATGCTGCAATACTGCTGTATACCCATAAAAAATCTTAAACTTTGTGCTATGATGTAAATCTGGCCGTTGCTAGCTCTCACTCTAAGTTAATATAGATGCGGTATGCTCCCGGAACCCTTTGACAAGGAGCTGAGGAAGACCACCGTAGCAGTTTTTATGGGTTTAAGCCCTTATACGGGGCTAAAAGCCCAGTCCCAACTCCAAGAAAGCTGTGTACTTGCACGCAAGTTTCTCCTGCGTAATCAAAAAATAGATTCGGTACGCTCTTAGTCGGTATTTAGATTTTCTGTAAACTATTGACCCAAAAGAAGTACCTATTAAAATGTTTACACTAACAATTATTTATACTATGTACTTGTGTAGCCTTCGTCTAGTCACTATGTACAGTGTCTACTCAATTTAGCAAAAGTGATTGTTATTGTGGAATTAATGAAATAAATAACTAGTTATTTTACATAATAATGACAAGTGAGACTAAAATTTACTGTGTATTATTAATTCTTAACTAGCTGTGCCTCGCGGTTTCACTCGAATTAAATTTGGTATTTTTTCAGTATAAAAAGTAGCCTAGATGACCCCGTCAAAATCGGTTCAGCCGTTTCGGAGAATAGTCCGGACAAATAAACATACAGACAAAACGAAAATTTTGAAAAGCGTGTTCGGATTTTGGTTACGTGCGAATAACTAAAAATAATAACGAGATTTCGGTAGGCGATGTAAAGTAAAGTAAAACCGCGATGCTTCAAATTCCGTCCTCTCTGACAACCCTGGATATCATTTGAGGATATGTATATTTAATTAATATATGTATAAAAACACAAATAGGCTTTCCTTAGAGACAGTTTTTATGAAAGCAATTTAAAGAATCAGCGAGTAATTATTTTGTCAGATACAGGTATATGATATTCATACTCATTTCATTTGCTCGATTGATATAAGTTTTTTTCAGGATTGAATTTTACAATTCTTTGAAAAGAGTTTTATTTAAATTAAATTTTATTAATACAGTTTCTAGACAGGGCTTCATTTTACTTTTACAAGTAAAGTATAATTGATAAAGTATATGTGTAATATAAATCTACGTATGTACGTAAATGTTGCAAAGCACATTGAAGAAAGTTTCAACATCAATGAAAATATGTAAGATTTAACATATATTGTGGAACTGGGGTATGAAAAATAATTTTAGTGTAGTCTATCTATATCATAAGAGGGTCGAACAAGGTTTGAGTAGACCAAGCAAACGAAATGAGCGTACGTTGGCGTAGGATTTATGAGCCAACGGACTATTGTGTCGACACTGATTACTCTTTATGGAGATTTGGCGTCCTAGCATGGCGCGCCCTACATGCTTCGTGTACGTACACCAACGGGTTGTATGGACGTAAAACTTTTATGCCCCCACCGCGTTTTACAGCGGGCCTTTTATTATTTAGTGAAAGGAGCGACGGTGATGTCATAAATCTCCGCTCCTGCGTGAACTTTCGCCTCTTATCTCGACAAAGAAATTATGGAACTTTCTGGCTTCCTCTAGACAAAGTGTTTGGCTTTTCGGGATCGCGGGCCACTAAAAGCTTTTCAGTTTACATAAATTAATGAAATATTTTTGCCAAAAGACGTGATTTAAATGTGAATATAATTTATGTTATGTTATTATTGCACAGATAACCGTATGATTATGTTCGTAACGTTAAGCTTATAACTAGAAGTAATAATAGCACTTTATCGCTGTAATCCATTAATCTTATACTAAATAGGTTGTGTGTGGGCCAGCGACAAGCTCTGCATGTAATTAAATTACGTATAACGTCGGCCGAACGGACGCACCTCTTTAAATCATATCAGAGCCGTAATTGAACTTACGAGGAAGTCCGATAATATGACTAGTTCACAAGAAGATCTTCTGATTGCATTTCATTAGTAATTTTTTCGATTACAACTAATATTATACCTATATCAAAAAGTTATTAAATGACTTACTTCCAATTTAACGAAGTTAATAATTGTTATTAGAAGGAAATTATTTTTCTGTGCCCTTCAGACACCCTTATTGACTTATCAGCTTTAAGACGAACGACGTACCGATACGACGAACGACATATTAAAGTTATAATTAGACTTATATATCCATATCCATTTTTTAAGTGGATTATAGGTTTCTTTTTTTGGAAGGTTTACTTGATTTAATTTGAATTAAAAACATGTACATCGTTCTAAACATTATAAAGCGATAGAGAACAAGTTAAAATTATTGTTCTAATTGCATTATTTTTCTAATTGTAATTAGTTTTCTAATTACTCATAATTTGAGTAACATTGAATACATTTATTTAATAACGAACTTTTATAATAAAGTTAATAAGTCATCAATTTCTAAACTATTGGGGTGCCCCATCTCGCAGTCGTTGTCAGTATCTTAGAGGTACAATTAAAGAGATAACATAAAATTAACGAAGTCGGCTCGTAAATATCTTCACTTTATTATCTATAAAAGCCACAAATTAATTAATTGAGTAATGATTAAGTGGTTTCTTTCATAATGTTGACCGATCCGCTGGTTGCTATCAACCATGGTCGGTTTATATTGCAGAGTAACTTGGTTGTCATCACACGAACATTATAAGGTATTATGGTCGTACAATAAAGTCGAACGATTCCACGTTTTTATAGAACTTAGTTGATTAATGTTATGCTATTAACTTCGTCTCGTTTGTACATATGTATATATGTATTTAATTGTAAGCATTTCAATTGTAACCGTTTATGTTGCTTGAACCAACTTTCATAATCTACAGTAGATAGATTAAAGTAATCTTATCTGGGGCTTGATTCAGTTCGAGTTAGAAAAGTGAATCAATGGAACAAAAATTTATCTTAGTCATTTACGGGCTGACCGCCTGTCACATTGAAGGACCGATAAATAAGTTAGCCAGAAGCGCGTGTTTCTAATTACTTAATAGTAGCCTGGAATTCCTCGTCCGCGTTCTTGTTGAATTCGCTGAAGGAATGCGTGAAAACAAAATAAGATAATAACATAGAAATTAATACTTTCTACAGTTTCTACCAACAAAATATCTTTTAATACAAGCTTTTAGTAATATAATGAAAATGTTAGTATTAGGCAACTATTACATAAAGCTTCTGTGGCTGTTTTCAGACGGTTTAGATTTATGTATGAACTGCCTGTCTCTGTATATGTAAATAGTTACGTATAATAGTCTGATCCCAATCCAAACTCAAAACAAGCTAGTACTGTTGCATGTCATAAATTGGACTGGTTAAGCAACTGATAATATCCAGATTTCAAGACGATGTTAAGAAGTTCAGGTTCTAAATTAACCTGATCTCGGACATCGAATCTAAAACCAAGAATCGAATTTAGTGCTTCTTAATTGTATTGAAACAAAAGACTGGATTATAATCGTTTATATAGAATTATGCTATGGTGGTTAGGGTAAATAATGTATATAAGTACGTGCACTAATATATCTCATTAGTTTCTCGCTGTGACGGCAGTTAATGCAGTCTACCTAGGCTCCAGGAGATAAGCTAACAAGCCTCTTTAGCTAAACAAGAGGCGGCCAAACAATAAAGGCAAGTTAAGCGTCGTGAAATATGGCGGAGACGAGCTACGATAACTCAGCGTTGCGTTGGAGCCGCTTCTTTTCCCCTAATTAGCCATTCAATTCTCGTAATCTTGTTTACTCGGCTCTGCTGCCCAGGTGCGATAATGGCCAAGCTATTTGCATGCCGCCATATTGTTTCCCTATGTTCGGCTCGCAGGCTCCTATCCGATCCGTCCGATGCGATCCCCTGCTGTTTTGGCCGGGCTTATTGGATCCGCTTGCGATTACTTTGTATTGATCCCGCCGTCCATTATCTACATTCGTTTATTTTGGTATCCGAGTAATGATACTAGCTGATCCGCAAATCCAATGAACCTTTATTTTGTATCGACTTGTTATAAATAATTGTTTTGTTTATAAAAAATATTTCGTCTAAGTCAACTATTCCGACATTTTACTATACAATTACAATACATTGATATATTTTGTTTTAAATCTCTATAAGGTCATACAATTTTGATAATAATATTAGTTACTATTAAAAATATAAGAAATATATTTATATATATATATATATTCGACGACCTCCATGGCGCAATGGTTTAGCGCGTCGGAAAGTAAAACGGGGGTTGCGGGTTCGATTCCCGTCCCGAGTCTGGGTGTTTATGTATAATATGTATATATTTACAAAAGAAAAGTATATAAGTAGTATATCAGTTGTCTAGTACCCATAACACAAGCGCTATGCAGCTTACTTTGGGACTAGATGGCGCTGTGTGTGAAATGTCTGAGTATTATTATTATTATTATTATTATTATTATATTTTTTTTTTAAATATACATAAAAAATAATGGATTCATGGGGAACATTTTAATCTTGATTGTGTAACCTTCATATTTGACCTACTTTTTAACAATTAATTGCTTAATTACATTATCACAATGTATTATTCCATTAAAATAATTAACAAAGTTGAGAAGGCTGTGTTATTTTCCGTGAGGGAGGAAGACGTGATGGAATTAGTATCGTAGTTATAAAATTGTTTTTATGTTTATATCGCACTCAGCGGATATTCTAAGAGCTGTTCGATCAAAAAATTAAATTACATTATTTAAATTAAAGGGAATCGAAATATTTTTTGACTTTTCCAGCACATCTTTTATAAATACATTATTGAACTTATTACTTCGCCATCTTCATCTAATCCTATTAGCGTCTGTTCACGAATAGCTTTTTGTTCTTGGGATCGCGTTCAGTTTTAGGATAGCCATTTTTTAAAATAGTATTAGGGTTCGATAATGGCTTTAACACGGGGCGCCGTGGAGTAACAGCTATATTATGTGCTAGTACGTATTTAGCAAGCTTCGGCGATATGCTAAACTCCAGTTGGCTAGCTGACGGTGCGTCTGGCCGAGCTTTCGATGAGAAGCGATAATTTAACGACAACATTTCGAAGAGATTTTCCTCTGAGCGAAGATATTAAGTTGGCTTGTCGACCGCGTTTTATAATTTAGGCGGCTATCGCTCGAGGCTGAATAACATTTTACACTAAAGAAATTTTATGACTACATTTTTAATTCACAAGGACAATTTCATTCACGTTTATCCTGATGTCAATATAAAATTACATTTGTAATGTGAGAGGTAGTCGAAACTTAAAGGATAATAAAAAATAATCAAGTACATAAAAAAATTATGTGTTTTGCAAATATATAGCACGGCATTAGTAACAGGAAAAGGGAGGGCCTGATTTATAGAACAGAATAACTTGAAAATCAGAGCAATTTAAATCCCGACGCACATTACGTTGATTACCACCGCCAAATCTGCTCATATCAGCAGTCCTGTATAATTAGGGGTGACAACAATACTATGTATACAATATGTCTGCTTAAACCACACGTCAATTTAATTTGACCCCTGCGATCCAAGATGGCGGCAACCCTCGCTCGGTTCGGTGTCGACTCAACCGAATGCCTGTGGTTAGCGCGTGTCTGCTAATTGACGTGTTTTAGAGAAACACTGAATGGTATGTGTCAATAAACACCTACCATTTACATATATTTATATGCATATCTTTGTATGAGCCCATTTTTATCATTTGCACTTAAGTATTTTATTTCATTCCTCCCCACAAAAACAAAATCCGTGGTTAAGCTGATGGGACCTGATAATAGTACTGATAGACGTATTCCAGTGTATACGTATACAGTTTTACTCCTTCTCTCATTGAGGTGAGCAAAGCTTAAAACTCATAAAAATCTCACCTGGACACCATTTCTGGCCTCGACCTTGATGTCGTTTCTTCAAATATACACCGTGGACTTACAGATGACAACATATAACGGTACACGTTGCTTGTCCATCGCCTATACCAGGTCGTTACAATAAGCCGTAATTGAAATAAGTAACAAATACCTACTAAATTTTAAGATCCCTTGGAGATGTAAAAATTGAAGCTTCTAAGTCGACGCAACCAAAAGTTACGGCCATTTATGTCACAAATTTTAGTACTCCTAAACTAACTCATAATCCTATAGCGTACTTTCCGTTGACTCAGAATCGTGAAATTTGGCAGAAAGCAAAATCTCAAAGCAGGAGTACAGTAAAAAATCTGAAATTTGTTAATTTCTAGTTTCATCACATATAAAAGTTCTCTTTCGCGATTACAAACTTACCGAAATTGGAGCAGCAACTGTAATGTAGACCAATGTATAGGAGAACATTTTTTTTCATTGCAAAATTAAGTTTGTCCTTCGATTCGACTTACGTTTTCATTAGAGCCGTATTCAGTGCTTCTGTTACCTAAAATTTATGAATTTGAGTAAGTTAATTATTTTGGCGAAAGTATTTATCTAACCGCTTATATTGATTTTGCTCTATCTTAATAACGGTAATACATACAAGCGCTAAACTTGGTGTTATTACAACAAAAATTCTAAAGTAAAACAATAAATAAAAACCGATCAAGTATGAGTAGGATAAGCGCTAAGGAACTCGAAGTGAATGCAAAAAACAATCACTTTCTTTAAGATATTGTATAGGTGTTACTTTGCGGTAATCCATTTCATGTGATGAATTCCTAAAACCTTTAACTATTTTCCGCTCTAACTCCAAAAACCACCAATCGACACATGTTTCGTTTCGCCTCTCAACGAAGCATCCTCAGAATATATCAGAGATCAGACTCGGTCAGTTAATTCGGTGCTATAAGCTAAAAGAATTCAGTGCTGGTTAGCTGACCGAGTTTGATCTCTGGTATATTCTGAGGATGCTTCGTTGAGAGGCGACACACCTGTCGATTGATGATTTTTAAAGTTTGAGCGGAAAATAGCTAAAGATTTTGGGAATTCATTATAATCACTTTCTTATATTCATAACACAAATTAATATATCGTGTGATGCCTTGAAACTCTCAGTGCGCGGATCTGCCTCACACTTGTCCAATTTTTTAAAAGCCACAGATTAACGTCTAGTTAGTAGATGTTACATATATTTGATTATTTATTTATAATTTCTGTTCTATGAGTTTTAATAATTCACGACAGATCCATTAGTGCGATGGCGAGTATCTACTTTCCAAGTTGGGGTCCTGGGTTCAATACCCAATCAGGTCAATTTAGGAAACTAACTTTTCTACATTGGCTCGGAGTCAGAGCGTTAATGGGAGTTCCTCCAGTTCGTTGTGCAGACTCATACTCGTAGTACACTCCTAGTACTTAGTTTGGGGTCACGAAATGAGTGTAATTATCTGGAGTATTATTATTGTCATTACTTCTTTCATACAGAAATAAATATACATTATTAAATGTTTCTGAAAACATCGCCTACTCTACACCCACTCTACGATTGAAAATATGTATATGGGGTGGGGTAGTTACGTTTCAGAAAGTAGAACAAAACTTACAAAATATTTTTTGAGGTACGTATTAAATTGTGACAAAAGTAGTAGAATAAAATTGTGTTAGATATGATGTTAAGAATTTTGTTTTAAAAGGTTGTTAGTATGTATTTAACAACTAAGTTTGTATAATGTACATACATATATAATACATACAATATGATATATAATATGCAAAATATGTATGTACCTACGTATAAGTATGTAATACGTATAAGTAAATAAGTATACATACATATCTTCACGCTGTATCCCTAACGGGGTAGTCAGGGAGACCGGTATATAAGTACGTAATAAGTATATGGCTTTTTGCTTACGATATCGGCAATATAAGAGACTAAATATTACTAACATTTAGTTATTCTAAAAATACGATAGATTTTACTTTATTTTCATTTTTCTTTAGAAGAAACCGAAAATACGTATAATGTTATATATACACACGTATATATATATACATAACACTATCTCTAGCGAGGTAGAGAGCCAGAATGGAGCGTCGAGTCGAATCTTACCTTATACACTTTCGCTAAAACTGAAAAAATAACTCTATCATTTGCACGGTAATGAATCAAATGAACACTTAAGTATATAACTTTAACTGTTTGTAGCTACTCTAAATTTATAGCTTGAGGTAAAACGTCATTAATATTTTATGACGGCGAACAGATGCACTGTATATGACGACTGAGATAAAATGTAATTTATGTATTTACCACCGCGGGGCTACCATAGTCCACTATTGCACACTTGCATTATTTCATTTGCACGAAGTTCCACGAGTATAAAAGTGGACGGTTTTAATATAGGAGGAGTACATTAAAGTCGCGATAACTATGACTTACTTTATTTTCTATGTCCATTATACACTACTGTAAATGTCTAAAAATATCACAGATCTGTCAATAAACATCTTTTTAGGCCATAGTGACACTTTATTACGTTATAAGTGTGTCGTCGAACCGTCGGTTATGACTATTTAACAGCTATTTAAATCTAAGAAAAGCTTCAAGTCTGCATGGGACGCCTTGTAAGGACAGGCTGTAATTTAGTTTAGGTATATTATAATACTTTCTATACCACATGAAAGATAGACACAATAATTTTCGCAAGAGCCATACAATAGCGTTTATTTTCAAATTGTGAGCGGCAGAGGCCGTCAATGGACGCGAATGACATTAAATTGGTTAAATTGCTATCCCGAGCGCGGTTCTGCGACTCCTCTGGGAGATGTTCACTGGTCTGTCGCGACGCCCGGCGCGATCGCCGATCGATTACCATCCGTTGTTGTTTCTGTATAAACATTTTTTCATAACAATCTTAATTGGCGACAATAAACAGTAAGTTAAATGTTAAATGTCAAAATAAAATAATTTATCAAACAAATACGAGTATAACAAAGTCGATAGTTTGTTTACTGTGTTCGACATTTGAAAACTTTTAACATATTATACATACATAATAAATGGTACATGTAGCGATATGTTTTCCATATTGATAAACATTTTGTTACTAATATATTGAAATTACACTTAATTACAATTTCGGTTTGCAGCAATCTATGAAATCAGTGTAGTATGTAACTACCTATTGTACAAGCATTTCAGTGTGTGGCATGATCTTTAATGTATCTAATCAATCAGATCAACGAAGCGTCGCGCGATAATTGAACTCTTCCCTCCAAGTAAACGATTCAATAGATAATTACAATCGCAAACCAAAAATTATATGCGGCATTTAACCGTAGGACCCCATTACGTTCCACAAAGCTGGGTCGGTCGTATTCGATCGCCGATCTTTGCCGGACGGAGGATTAACTCGCTACGAGCACAATGAGGGACTCGAGAGGAGACGAGTGGGGAGGGATATATTAATAATGGTCTCCGTAGTGAATGGAGCACTTACACGGTCCGCCGGGACCTGAATGTGTGACTATCGCGTTAGAGCAAATCGAATTGGCGCGGCTGAACGATCCGCACGCACCAAATCTGTCGTTTGAGCGGAAACCTGCCTTAGAAAGAAACCTCATAACCGAATAAATAAGTAGCCACTAGGCACTTTATAAAAACTCCAAAAATTGTAAGATTAAGCATAATCGAAGCGTCTGTACATTAATGATGTCGCTAAATCGCCAAGGGATTTCAAACGACATTTGCAGCTTAAAGATTAGATTTTTAAATACAACGGACTGCAGCTTGTTGCATATAAAACTTATAGTATGTTCTTGAAAACATTGAAATAGCCTAACTTCTTGTATCGATGTGTTTGCTCTCTAGAATTTCGATTGCTGGTTTATGTACAACATACATATTGTATTGACTGCAAATAATTTTCAATGCAATTTGTATGGACAGGTACTAGTGTACACACAGCACCTACATACATGAACCTGAGCCTGTACATATGTATACCTATAATATATGTATATAATATACATATAGGTACCGCCTTGGGGTTTAAACTCATACCACTTAAAAGGTTATGAACTCCTGTGTACGAGAGCTTTATTAGGGTTTTTCATTAATTTTGATTTTCTCATTATCTTCTCTGTATACATATATAAAAAAGGATGTTTGTATATATGTATGTAATCGCTACACTGTTGGTACGTATATGTATTTTTAAAATGAAGAGTTTTTATGCTATTCCCTTTGTTGTAAGTCACCACCATGCGGACGAAGTCGCGGTCGCGAGTTACCCGTCTCCTTGTAGAACCGCCTTAGGAACTAACTCACCAGTATCCCGATTTTGCAAACTATCTAAACGCGATATAACGTAAATAATGTAATTAAATAATATAATAGTATAATATAATTAATGTGTAAGGAGAATGATGAGATTTAAGGAGCGATGAGGTATGTAAGGACCGCGACTCTTGGCGCTCCGTCCTCTCTGACTACCCAGTTAGGGATACAGCGTGAAGATAAGTATGTATGTATGTATGTATCTAAAAAATACAGCCAATCTATTGATTTATTTGCTGACTCGCCGTCAACAGTTACAAAAAACTCCTGGAATTGTCATCTTCATAAATAGCGACATTAATAACATTAAATTAAAATTCGTTAAGAACTGTTGACAAACCTAATAAATAAATAAATAAATCACCATCAAAGTTCGCATATAAATGTATTTTTTCATTGAGAAGGTTTTTATGGTATCCTCTTTGTTGTAAGTTACCACCACGCCTGACGAAGTCGCGGCCAAAAGCTAGTCAAACAAAGTAGAATGGACAATATATTATAGGTATTCATTTTTATTAACAAGGCTAAGGCATTAATAATAATAATTTCAGAAAAATAAACCACCTACATGCGTACATAATCTCAATCATCGGACTTGACCGGAAATCTAATTCGTGACACTGTATTTGGATTTGGAAGACATCAGTATTTTTAATTACCATGTAATCATCAAATATTATACCAATATAAGATGTGGTACGACTATATATAGACGGGCAATCCACTGGATTTAAGCGTAATGCTTTGCGGGTATTTATCGGGTGTTATGGGTGTTTGTCGGGTGTTTGCCGGATGTTTGTCTGGTTACCCTAGAACTAAGTTTAAAAGATTGCTCATTGCCCATCCATAGCGTATAACCGCCTTGCCTTGCCTTGAGTATAAGTAATCCATATTACCTATACTCAAATGCAACTCGAAAAACTTTATGTGATATATTCATGATCATACCAATGAATAACGGTATCCTGTCTTGTTCTTACTACAATCTATTGCGTCATTCTACCTCTTTCATTGCTGGTGTATGAATTATTACCTAAAATGTATTGTTGTGAGACAAGTGTCTCTGTGGTGTACATTATTTGGTCGAGTACACAATACCTTATTGTACCCTATCTTTGGTTTTTGGTTACATAAATGTTATTAAGTTTGCATATTGCACTCACTCTCATTGTAATTTTTTCAGAAATCAAGCATTTCACAAATTGGTTCTTGCTAATGTTATAAAGTTAATTACTGAGTGCTTCATTTTATACCGATTTAAATAAAACCCGCAATATTCGTCAAAAAGATATTTCATTGTAAAAATAGACTTGCATAGATAAGAAAACTTCCATTGAAAGTCGATTTTCAAAGTTGTTCAATAGAAAACGTCGCGTACATGTCGAGTCGACAGAAGTCGGCGCGTCTTTTGCATACTAGACGTTGTCGGACGTGATCTTGAAAACTATCCCTCTTTGCAAACAGAGTATTGTAGAATATTTATATACCTACTCGTACTAATTATGTAGCGATGTCTGTATTCGCTTTTAATAAATTTTAAAGAATATTTGATACAATTGGTTACAATTTGTAGTAACACTACATATACGTGATTACGAAAAAAAATGGTTGATCCAGTGTTTATACTTTTATTTATTCATTTATTTGATACATACATATGTACATAAAAAATTGAAAGTAAAAATAAAACATTAAAAAACAAGCATTTATTAAAATGCACAAGAAAGAAAAAAAAAATCAAGGAGTTCATAAACCCATAATATTGTGTAAACCGCAAACCCACAAACAAAAAGTTTGAATATGGCTGCTCTAGAGCAATATAATATCATCAGCAAAAGTATAATAAGTAGACATGTACTATCTACAATCAAGAAAATGAACGTGCTAATTATTATGAAGGGTTTCTCATCATTGTTGGACACTAGACAGCGATTTTCCGCGATGTTGTGGTCCTTGTTCAGCCTGTTCTTGGTTTGCGAAGATTGACTCCAGTCTTAAGGAAGTGTTGGAACAACTGCTGAACTATTGACAGTGAAATACCGAACGTGCTCGCAGTATCACGTTGACCGTGCTCGTCTTCAAACATTGTGAGGTTTCTGGGACAATCTTCTGGAATTAGCGGCATGTTTTTCGTTAGAATAATTAATGTTGTACACCAGGAACACCACATCTATATCACTTTTTACTACAGAACAGAAACAAATATAAAATAAGTGGTTTTAAAATTTTTGGTTCTAAATCGACTACTATCTTTATTTTTTATTTTAGTTTGTTTAATGTCATTACAAAGAAAAAGTTTAGAGGTGTTATAAATTTCTAAATTTGTTGTTAAATAAGCTTTAAAGAATTTTTATTTCATAAAGATTGTTACAATATTTTAAAAGTTATCACAGTTTTTAGAACCGACTCAGTGAACATTGAATTACTTAATCTAAGGTACAAAATAATTTAAAATTATCTCATTATATATACTTATATACTTTATATTAATTTCTGCTGTTTTGTACATTGTTTCTAGTGCACATGAAAGGGTCGATCGACGATTTTTTGTCTCATCACTGTTTCCACATTCCTGATAAAAATTATTCCGAAAATATTATAGTTCTTCGTAATTAATTTCATTCATACAAAAAATCGATATCTACTTCATCAATATATGTACTATTAAAGTTAGTTTATAAAATATTTCAATAGTTTTCCGTATTTTAATAGTTGTCCAAGAGACAAAGCACTTTTAGTTGTCCAAGAGACAATTTTACTATTCACTGAGGTGTTTCCGATTTTATAACGATTACTGTACAAAGAAGTACGTTGCTCAGCACGAATTTATGTATATTTTATTTATATATTTATTTCTGCTCACAGAAAAAATAATTTCTCTTACATTACCATGTGTAAATTATAATCAAAATCTATCCTTTTCAGTACTTAAGACAATAAATGAACAGAAAAAAATAATTTACTAAGATAATCGACCCGTACCTATAAAAAATAGTTCATCTACCCAAAAATACAATGAATTGTGACAGTAACAATGAAGACGGATAGGCTTCGCTGCGTTGAACTTTCGACGAGGTCAAGTATTCATTATCATTGAAATATACCCAAAAAATATCATCTATGTATGTTATTGCAGTGTGAAATGATTTTTTTTTTGGTGGAGGAAGTCCTTTAAGGAAAGAGTAGGCTCGTTTCTTGAAGGTCCCTAAGTCGTAACGGTCCGGGAATACCGCGCTATAAGCTAGTTTCATAAAATGGCACTACGTGGTAGAAAATGTCGTAAAAAACGCACAGTTATAGACCGCAATCCGCAACATTCCCCATGATAAATGCAGTAAAATATGCTGAGTGTCGCAACGTCCCTCCTCAGGGCCAGAGAGTCGAGCCGATCAGAGTACTGGATCTCCGATAACCCGAACTGCTCTACATTGTATACGGTCAAAAGAAAGGAGTTGATACTGGGGCGCTCCAGCCCAGAGATGGGAACAGTATTCCACGTGAAACCTAACCTGTGCCTTGTAAAGTTGTAGGCGATGGGTCGGAGTGAAATACTGAACCGCTCTACTGACTACACCCAGCTTTTTCGAAGCTAATTTAGCTTTACCTTCCAGATGATCGCAAAATTGAACGTCGCTCGAGATATCAACGCCAAGGACTCCAATAGTCGGCTTGGAATCGAGGGGAGTACCTTCAAAATGGAGGGATACGACGCTGAGACGTCTTTTTGCGGTTAACGTGCAAACTTGTGTCTTAGAGGGGTTAAATTGGACTAGTTTAGTCGGACCCAACTTGAGACATGACTTAACCAGTTCGCAATATCTGTCACAAGTTTTTTCGGTTCTCAATACCGTTTTCCAAAGAAATATTAGCACGTCCGTTATAAAGTGCATCCCCAGTACTGTCATCCGCATAGCAATGAATAACTTGTTATTGTTATGCAGCATGTCATTGATATGCAGAAGAAAAAGAGTAGGAGATAGCATACACCCCTGCGGGACACTAGCGTTCACGGGCTTTAAGTCGGAGCATAAACCGTCTACTACGACTTTTATGCTACGCTCAGAGAGGAAGCTGGCAACCCACTTGCATAACTTCTCGGGAAGCCCGTAAGATGGAAGCTTGGCTTCTACTTTTACAGCCCCGTGCCACAACCTATCAAAGGCTTTCGCTATGTACAGACTTACTGCCAGGGCCTCCACTTTATTCTCGACTGCCTCCGCCCAGCGATGCGTAAGGTACACTAGAATATCACCAGCCGAGCGACCACGGCAGAAACCGTACTGGTGATCACTAATCAGCTGGTGCTCCTTTAGGTACCCAATGAGCTGTCAGTTTATAATTCAAGGCCGAGATCCACCACCAATGGGAACCACAGAATTTGGAATGAAAAGTTCCATTCCCTGCAGTATGACATCAGCGACGGAGTCGGCGGAGACATCAGGATCATCCAGTGAAAAGCAAACTCGCCACCATGGGTAGGATGTAAAAGAACTCCACATTCCGTCGCAGTCCGCTGGCCTTTAATGCCAGAATACAGATTCAAGAAAAATACTAAATATTTCCATCGCAATATAAACACTGCCGTCGATAACACGAAGTTTTTCTATTACAATACAAAGAATATTCACTACAACCTAAATTATGAATTTAAAAAAATAAAAAGTTATCCGTTTCGCCTTAAAATTTACAAATGTAGATTAGAGTTGAAAATTCAGAAACTTTGAAACAACTGTTGATTTTTCGTAAAATAATTTTATTAAGACACTGGAAAGTTTTGAAACTGTGTAGCTTTAAGTTTACTTTATATTGTCTGCGATAAGTTTTATACTTTTTTGGTTCTTTAACTCAAAGAAGTGTTAACAAAACCTATTATACTATCATTTTTGTTGTTTTTTTTGTGACGAGCGGTGTTATTCTTACAATGATATGCGTAGGTACTAGTGCTCATTAGTTTATATCATTGTAACATGATTCAACTGTCACAAAATTATGAATATTTATTGCCATTTATTGTGAAATTCAAGATTCCAAAAATTCATCTTCATCACAGCATGTTTCATACCGCAATAACGTCTTTTCCGTGCACATATTATATTCATTATATCCACTGAAATCGGTTCTCCGATTGAGATAGGTACTGGAGCTAAATCATAAGCCATGAATCAAACAGATATTCAGTGATTTTTGTTTTTATTCCTATATATAATTTCAAAATGAGACTTAAATTTACTGAGAATGGTTAAAATACGTGTACCTCCTCTCTGCGGTTGTTCTCAATTACAAGTAATACGTACGTAGTACGGACTTCTATATACACATATCTATACTAATATTATAAAGAGGTAAACTTTGTTTGTTTGTATGTAATGAATAAACTCAAAAACTACTAAACCGATTTCAAAAATTATATCAACTGAAGACAGCTACGTTATCAGCGAGTAACACATGGGCTGCATTTTATTTTCAAAAAAATTCTACACATGTGAACCCAGGGCGGATAGCTAGTAGGTATATAAATAAGAATTATGCAAATTAATGCAATAATTTCTTACCACAACCATTTTTTGAGTCTTGGTGGACACTTATATGGTTTATTGACGACACAAGTGTAACAGGGCCAAATGTGGACTTACTTCCGTTTCCGTAAAAGGTGCCACCGCGCATGTGGTTAATGGATAATATTAACAGGTGGCCGGTGTCGATCGATGTTCATTTGTTTACTTTACTTCATGGATGTTAAATACATATGTGTAGGTATTTATACTACTTTATAAATAAACTAGAATTTGCCCGCGGCTTCGTCCGCGTGATGGCGACTTTCAACAAAGGGGATAGCATAACTACCTTTTCCATGAAAATATACATATACGTGCCAACTTTAATCGTGATCGGTCAAACGATGTTGGAGTTTAGTGAGTACAAACGTACAAACATTCATTTTTAAATACACACTAGAGACCTGCCCCGGTTTCGCACGGGAAGAAATTTTTTTAAAAATAAAATACAGCCAATGTTACTTGCTGATAATGTAGCTTTCTACAGTTGAAAGAGTTTGAACTCGGTTGAGTAGCTTTTGAATTTATCCATAACATGCATTCGTCTGTATGTTGTTTTTTTTCTTTTTTTTTGTATGTTTGTTACCTCATAACTCCATCATTTATGAACCGATTTCAAAAATTCTTTTTTCGTTTGATAGGTAATACTGCAGAGGTGATCCCATTTAAATTTCATCGATATTGGAGCTTGGACTTCGAAGATACACTAGATAACACGACCTGGTTATAACCTTTATTTATATTGACGATTCTCTTGTATATCGTTGCGCTCCTGAATTAGAATGAAGTTAATTGCAGACCTGCCCTAGATATTTATTTAGGTCAATACCACTCAAAAGGGAGAAATAAAAAATTTGTTTAAAAAAAAATTAAACTGCCTTCAAAAAAAACACTGAAAAGTATAAAATAACTATCCTTTACTAATCAAAACTCAAGTACAATTAAAATAACTTTATAAATACGATACACATACCTATATAATTAAATTTGACAGTTATTGAAGTCGGTGCCAAATCAATGTGCAACAACATAAAGTCCATTAGTTTGGTGGGCTTGGCACCGACTTCAGTAACTGTCAAATTTAATTATATAGGTATGTGTATCGTATTTATAAAGTTATTTTAATTGTACTTGAGTTTTGATTAGTAAAGGATAGTTATTTTATACTTTCAGTGTTTTTTTTTGAAGGCGGTTTTAATATTAGTGTAGATATACAAATGAATACCCCAGACGATTAAATACATTCTGCGACTCCAAACAGAGATTAATTAGTTACGTAACTAGGTATTAGACTTGTAGTAGTAGAAATAGAATGCAACGAACTGGAGAGTACATAGTAACATTCAGACTGTCTAAGACAATTTAAAATAAATCATTTCCTAATTTGACCTGACCGGTAATCGAACTCGGAACCCTCGGCTTAGAAGGTAGATGTACTAACAACCGCACCAATGCAACGGCCCAGTCAATACTACCTTATTTCTATGCTGGTCTGTGAAAGAAATACAAACAATTGGTTATCTTTCTGCGTAAATCAGTTTGTCTATAGTCCAATGCAATTAGGTTTATACGTCGAAATCCAGTTATAATCGTCCCGGATTTTTTGAGTTTCTTATGCTTAAAAGTAAAAAGAACACTTCTTAAAATTTTTCGATCTTTTTTTTCCATTTTAGGGTAGTTTTATAAAATTACACTATTTTTTGAACGTCAAAATATAAGGTGTAAGTGGCCATATTTGATGGCATTTACTTAGAAGCTTGATTTTTTTTCAGATTCAAGGTACCGCAGATATAAATGTTTAATATTAATTTCAATTTGATACCTCCACGCGTTCCTGAGAAAAAGAGTCTTGACAGACAGACAAGCGGATAGACAGACGGATAACGAAGTGATCCTATAAGGGTTCCTTTGTTACTTTTGAGGTATTAAACTCTAAAAATAATGCGAGGACGTCGGCTCTACACTCGGACGGCTCTCTACACTCTACTCTCTACGCTCGGGTGCCCGAACTCTCCGCACAGTACACAACCGGGAGACCGACGTCTCCGGCGTGTGGGAGCACTCTGGGGTGCCGTGGTCCTCCTAGCACTTTACGCGTCTAGGTCGTGCGTAGCAGTTGCAGGCCGAGTGCCTATACAACTGGCAGCGGTGACATTGACCCACCGTGCCGCGCTTGTGTGGGGCCTCTACGGGGAGACCGGAAATCCTACAGACGGATTTGATACTGAAAACGGCCTTTCCCTCGGGGGAAAGGTCAAGTACGACCAATACGAGGTCGAAAGCCTCTTTCGAACGGGGCTTGTAAAGGCGGTGGACTTCACGCGCCTGGAGGTTTTGCGATTTAAGGTCGCCGAAAATGACATACGGCCGGACAACGAAGTGTGCACGGATTCCGTTTTTCCTTTCGAGGAACGAAACTTTAAAATTTATTCATTTGTATTATTTACAGTTCCTTTCACCTGGTTCGCTTTTTGGAGCTTCTGACATTTGTAATTAAATTCAAAAAAAATCTTTTTTTGTTACATATTCTTCATAAATAACCTTCAAAACTATAACAACAATTATTTAATAATTATTTAATTCATAAAAGAAATATTTCAAAAATAATTGCATTTTTTGTTAATATGTCTAAAATTTTTTAATTTTTTTTGGAAATTTAAGGATTTACACAATTGCGATAATTTTCAATGAGTAAACTTTATATTTTATGCCATTAGAAACCCAAAAAAAAATGAATTAAAATCCATTCATTATAACTGAATTTCGTAATTTTCCCTTAATAATGACTAATTGCACTGCACAGTAGTGCAGTATTCATTAGTGCCTTATTCATTAGTAAATGAATAACCTGTACTTCTGTATAGGTGAGGGACTAGTAATCTATCACTAATCACAAGTAGGATGTAACATAATATATATAGTGATATAATAGAAAGTAACCATGATTCTGTAAGTTCTAATGGAAAGAAAAAATGTAAGTAAAAACAAAAACAGTCCGAACAAGGACTGAAAAAACGTCATCAGAGGACAAGTATTAAAAAAAATCACCGGTAGCGTAATTCGGGGATGGCAAGAGGTATAATAGTAAGTGGACAATGTCAGCAATCATTTTATGGTGAAAAATTGTCTGAAAAAGCTTAAAAATGTACCATTTAATGCCAGTTTTTGAACATGTTCCGGAACCCCCTTTATGCATGGGAGAACTCCGTATCACCCAGATCACCGGAACGCCTTGCTACTACAGTCAAAAAGCTGAAATTACGACCATGTTAATCACTATACTATACGTGTATGCATTAGCTATGTTATCGGTTACTTATGATTTTACCGAAAATTATATCAAGATCAAGGTGTGATCAAGGTGGTGTGTGCCTGATACCTTTTTTATTTTTTTTTTCACAACTAAGACATTGCAATAATAAAGAGTTACCTGGTCAGTAGCGCATAAACTTTTAGTTTTCCAACTACCATTAATCATCCGTTAATTTTATAACGAGAAATAGCGGAATGTTACGAACAGGGCCGTCTTGGGCCGTATAGGGGCCCCTGGGTACACAAGAGTTTGGAAGGTCCTTATAGAAATCAAGAAAGATGTGGTATATAGAGACATAAAGATAGATAAGAGATAATTAATAGAAATATCAAATGTACTTTCCAGCTTTCAAGCGAATAGAGTGGGGTTATAAGTTGAAGGCCGTTGTCTGTCTGTGTTTGTCTGTGGTATCTCAAGTCTTGAACGGAGGAACCGTTTTGCATGCTGTTTCTTTGTGTAAAAGCTGCAATTTTAGAGATTGTTCTTAGCTATGTTTGGTGGAAGTCGTTCTAGTTTATTTTTTACTAGCGACTCGCCCCGGCTTTGCACGGGTAGAATTTTTTAGAAAATAAAATACAGCCTTTGTTACCCGTTGATAAAGCTTTCTATAGGTGAAAGAATTTTTTAAATCGCTGGAGTAGTATTTGAGTTTATCCATTACATACAAACAAAGTTTACCCCTTTATAATATTACTATAGATTAGTATAGATGTCGGGAATATTTACATACATTTTAAATTTTGTTTAATGACTTTTTAGGTCATCATTATGTAAGTATTTATTTATTTTTAAGGGAGATTCACAGATATTTTGTTTATAAATTTGTAACCGTACTATAAATAAAAACAATACTAATTAAAAACCTCCACCTATGATATAAACTACAAATGGTCACTGCAGTGCCTGTGTAACAAAACTAAAAAGAAACACAACAGTAGTAGGAAAGAACAAAATCAATAACTATCAATCAATAAATAAACAATAACAAACACATTGTAAAATAACTGTGCTGACATAGTTCACTTATATATTATTATAGATGAGCCGTGCTAAGAATGCGTTTAACCGTTGTGATGCTGTGTGGAAGAGGTCTATATCGCTTGGCAATCTGTTAATTTTGTTAGATGTTCTCAACATAAAAGTATTAGTGCTATAGTTAGTGCGAGCCGTTGGTACATTCAGAATAAGGCGACTCTCGAGGATTTGTGCAGTTCTTAAACATATTTTACCCAACAAATCAGAACAGTCAACCGTTACATTGCCAATTTTACATACATACATACATATCTTCGCGCTGTATCCCTAACGGGGTAGTCAGAGGGGACGGAACGCTAAGCGTCGCGGTCCTTACATACTTCCTCCTCAAATCTTATCATTCTCCTCACACAGTTTCGCCCAGGTATACGAGTGCTTTTGACTTTTCTGTCTTGCCTTGCTTTGCCTATTTAAAAAAAGTAACAAACGTCGTATACATCTCTTCAAACCTGCAATGGCAAAAAGTGATAGAAAGCGTTTACATCTTTGCTGGTAATTAGGGGAATATTGATATGTTTTACAATCAAGGTATCTTAGAAATCTCTTTTATATGTTTTCAATGCGAAATTTATGGAAGTTATACTGAGGATTCCATACAGGAGATGCATATTCGAGCGGACTGCGAACAAATAACAGTATACTATTTTTATAACTTTTATAGTGTTAAAATTGGCAGCCATCCTAAATACAAAACCAAGAGTTTTTAGGCGTTATACTTTTTCGTAAGCGGAACTACGTTGATATGTGCAAGGAATGTTTTAACTGATTTATCTATTGAAATGGATAGAAATACATATACATAACATACAAGGCTTGGATTTCGGTATTTCAGGGCCCTATCAGGTCGGGAGTTCTGGGTTCGTGCCCTACGTTGCCTTAGGGTGAAGACGTATTAATTACAGTAATTAATAAGCTACTACTTAAAATTATAGTTATTCATTTTTTCTAATAAAAATAAAATTAATTTAACGTAGATGAAGTAATAAATGTCACAAATAATAATCAATATCGGTATTGGAAACTAGTAATTATATCCGTCAATCACATTTTATTATGAACTAAAATAATTTCTATTAGATAGTTATAACGTTGTCATGAACAGATGATTTATTTACCTACGTTAATTTATTTAGATGATTCGAAGAAAAGTAATCCAAAATTAGTTAAAATTAAAATAAACATTTAAATAATACATACTTACATGTATATTTACAGAGATTTTATTTGAATAGAATGCTATATCATCATATATCTACATATAATGCTTAGATGGTTCGGGCACATAGAGCGAGTGATTAAAAGCTGAGGAGAAAAATCTACAAAGCGTAAGCGAGTGGTAGCAGAAGCTAAAGAAGACCAAGGCTGACTTACGAAGATCAAATAAATAGCTAGTGTTAGCTGATGGAAATGTCAAAAGCACTCGCATTGCTAGGCGAAATTGCGTGAGGAGAATGAAGAGATTTGAGGTGAAGCTAGTACGTAAGGACCACGAAGCTCGGCGCTTTGTCCTCTATGACTACCCTGTTAGAGATAAAGACTGAAGATATGTATGTATGTATATTTACATACATAAACGTACATACCTTTACGCTGTATCCCTAATCCTTACATACATAAAGTTTGTATTATATATGTATTAACTAGCTGACCCGTTGAACTTCGTACCGTCTTCTTTCCGTAAATATTTTCAAAATTTCTGAATTTCAGACTATCTACTGTTTATACCCGCTTCAGCATCACATAGGTGGTGTACAGTCGTGGACCAAAAAAAAATAACACTTCCGGTAAATTCATATCGGTTATATTGCGTCAAACAATAAAAGTATAGTATTTAAATATTTACAACATATCTATTGTAATGCTTTGTAATGTACAATATTTTTCGTTTTTCCTTCTGGAGAGAAAACAAATAGTGCCGATGGTTTCCCGACTCTTGAACACGCAACGTACAACTGCCCATGCGAAAAACACGGCAATTCAAGATTTATTCCACACACTTCTAACGATTGGCCTTGGGATTTATTAATTGTCATTGCGAATGCAAGGCGCACTGGAAACTGGAGACGTTTAAATTCAAAAGGAAAGTCAGTTGGCATTAGTGGTATTCTTGGAATGAGCACAACTGTACGTATTGTGGAACATCCGCTATATTGGATGTACGATGACGTCACATATACACAAACCTTCCCCCGCGTAATACATTTCATTTAATACCCATATTGTTGGTGTTAAACAAAAAAGTAATTTCCTATTGTGGTACCTCCGTCATATTCGATTTATAATGACGGCACATATACACAAACCTTCCCCTTCTTATTCCACTAATCTGTCAATGTTTTGTCAATATATTCTTTCACAGTCTTCTGTCTCATTCACTCACTCACTTCTATATTATAGATTTTAAAAGTTTTCTTTTTTTTTTAATTTTTTTTATACAAACCTTGTCGTGACAATAACGAACATAAAAAAAAAGAATTATCTAATTTGGTGCAGTCTGATACATACTGATATATATATATATATATATATATATATATATATATATATATATATATAGAAGATATAATGCTTCTCGTAAAGTAGGATCTCCCACTGGTTGTAAAGGGGTAGGATTTATCAGTAACTATTACAAGTATCCTGTAAAAAGGTTATCTTATTCTACGGTTTCACATAGGTAATTAACTTTTGCGCACGCCAAAATCTTAATTTGGCCCGCGTTGCATTATTATTTACTATAAATTAAAAATCAATTTCGTATTAAAAGGCCACTCCAACAACAGTGTCAACCAAGGCAGATCCGCCAAATTTGCCACGTAACTTACCTACTTATAACTTATTTATACTTAACTTTTATAATAAATTTCACAATAAATTTTTCACTTATATAATATAAAATTCCGGTGTGCATGTGTTCGTAATTTTTCTCCTTCTAAATGGTTGGATCGATTGATGAAATTTAGAATGGAGATAGATTAAGTCCCGAGAAAGGCATGGCTCCATTTTTTTTAATTCCACGTGAACAAATATGCGCGCGACAGCTAGTTATACTATGTAAAATATAATTGAGTATTATACAATAAATAAAATAAAAAGTAAAAAAAATATTTGCCGGATCGAGATTGAAACGAACTGCCTTTAGTTAGATACAATATGAACAAAAGTTCCACTATCCGATGGCACAGTGAGTTCGTACGTGTACTTTTTCTAATTATGATCACAGAACGTGTTGAAATAAGGAGCAGACAATAGCGCGGCTATTATGTTGTATGGACTATAGACAGCACAGTGGTTAACAATCTATGTACGGCGTTTTGAGGCAACTTTATAAGACTACCTTTCGTATAATTGGGACATCGAATTTCCTCTTATCCAGTTTTGTACTTTGTGTTACTGTAATATAGAATCCCTACGGTAATAGGAATTACTTACATGTACTATGAATTTGGATATGGTAGTAGCTAGGTATAACAACATCACAAATTTTTACTAAACATTTATCGTTAACAGTGCTCGCAAACCTAGGCGAAAGTGTGTAAAAAGAATGATGAGAGTTGAAGATGCGAAAGAAGTATGTAAGGACCGCGATATTTGACGCTACATCCTCTTTGACTACCCCCTTAGGGATACAGCGTGAGTATATGTATGTATATATTTATCATTTAAATGTTTTTGAAGAAATTTAAAATGCTATTTTATGACACAAATGTATACCATAATATGTCTTTTATTCTTGCATGATTAGAGAAAAGATTCAATACAAATGATAAAATCTGTCATTAATTACACACAGGGATAGTGAATAGTATAGTGATTATATATACTAAAATAAAAATTTACATTGGAACTGTGAATTTGTTAAATGATTATTGTTTGGTTTGTGAGAGAAATAAAGTAAATTTTTTTTTTTTTTTTTATTTTATATGTACGTATATTATTCACACTTTTATTTTACCTATATGTAAATAATTAATCTGTGTTTATACTTATATAATACGTGTAAATCTGTTGTGACAATTAAGATATTTTTGAATAATATGTAATAGGTAATCATAGGTAGCATTTGTTTTAGAATCAAAAATAACACTCCTTGCAATTAATGTATTATAAAAAATCTGGTTTAAGATAGCATTTTTCCGAAATTAAAAAAAAAACGAAATATCTTGAAAATAGCGAGGTTATTACAAAATCCAAGTTTTGATATTCTGATAGCGATGGGCCACGTTCCAAGTTATCACCTCCACAAGTGCGTTTTGTCGTACTAGTTACTGCACACATGCGTTCTACCATAAACATCATATCGATGAAGACTTTAATCGGTGGTGGGTTTTCAGGGGTTTCTTGTATCGTTTGAATAATAATATATAATAAGTAACTAAATATTATATTTATCTATTGTCTATTTTCAGTCACACACATAATTTCACGCCATATTCCATTCAATGTCAAAGCATCAAGGTGCAAAAAAATCTCAACTTGAAGTCATTACTAGCAATATGTATATCGGTTTACAGATGGAAATGTGGAACCAGATAAGGACGGATTGTTAGCCCTTAGCCTATGGAAACCTATCCCTTAACCAATTTTTACGACCTCCGTCAGACGATAAGCAGCTGGTACATCATGTATTTCTTTTCCATTAAATGTTGTAAGACGGACCATTTTGTATGTATGTTTTATTATATTTATAATATGCTTTAATGGTCATAATATGTTATAAATTATAATCGTAGAAATGTAAACAGATACTCGACATTACTATATTGGGGTAAATCCTGTAAAAGTAATGTGAGCATAAATAAATAAACAAATAAATATTTGTACATATGGTTTACACTGTAAAGTTTATCATTATCTCTTTTCAATATAAAAAAATATGAAAAATAATATGACTGATATTAAGGACTACTTTGTTTCAGTGTAATTACTTCTTTTAGTAGTATTTACAAATGATTCTAAGATTTATGTTCATAATTGTACAAAAGACTGCCGTAGATTTAGCTTGGAATATGACAGGAAATGAATTTAATGGCCGAAAGAACGGTCGGTTGAGCCGCGTCTCATAATCTATTCCTGTCTCATATTGAGTAGAACATTTTCCGACGTACCGATGCAATATTAATTTGTATCAATCTTTGATCAAAATTAGTTCGCGTGGTTAGAATTTGCAAATATAATTTGCTTTGCTTTCGAGTGCATTCCTGCGATTAGAGAATAAAACTCTTCGAATTAAAGTCTGTGAGAAACATGAAAATAATTAAACCAAACTAATTATGACTAATATTCCATTTCATCATCATCATACCAAATTCGGAAATGGATAAAATTGAATGCTTTATAAAAATAATACATATTGGTACTCTATTACTTTGTAATCTTCTCTTTTAATGTGAATGCTTACATTTCCATCAACAGATGCCTTTAAAATGTCTCTCTCATGTTTTTTATTGTAACTATCGCTTGATCCTAGCCTGAGGAAAGGAAATATACATATTCCTTTTCTAGTAGTTTTTCACATAGATCGCGTTATGAAGTCTTTGTTTAATTAGTAAGTAGGTTAGTTAGGTACTTAATACACTTTTTAATTTGTTGATTTAATTTTTTTGGTTTTCTCGTAACATTGAGTAATAGTTCCTCTACTAATCATGTTCATATTAATATAGTAATTTATTAATCGTAATTTCATGTGAAATTGTTGTTCTCAGTTGATTTCTGAATTGTGTGTTAAAGCATAAAATGATCTTTCTCAAGTCCCCCATTTTGCACAGAAATTCTTTAGTTACATGTAAAAATTACACACAAACGGCCTCTGATTCTTACCAAACTTGGAAGCTGTAGGGCCGATCGTAAAAAGCTTCCTTTTCTGCGCGGAACAAGCGAATCGATTGGTATTCCACCTCTTTCTAATAACAATCCACGACGATATTTCACGCAGGCCGATCGCGACGATGTTCCTACAACACTTAGTTCGACACAATGCTACACGGACGATTTATTGAGTACATTGTGTTGCTAGATAAAGCATAGCATAGACAATGGACTATCAGATAGTCGCCGATCGGTTACAACAAGTGTATGCTTTTAGCTCGACTTCGACACCCAATTACGTCGCTATCTGTCGTTGGCCTCGTTCATCACACCATACGAACGAGCGATTTTTTATTAAATTTCAAGCTCGGTAAAAGAAAAACAAGGAGATGCTCCAAGATTAAATGATATTTGAAAACTTTAAAGTTATTACAATGATAACTTAGCGCGGAAAGATATTACATATTTAATTATGAATGATGATACTAACATTATCAGTGTTTTATTACGAAAATGTAAAAAAAATGCGGAACGTTTATGGAACTTTCGTATTTATTTATTTTTGAAACTACCTATTTGACAAAAAAGAGTTAAAATTAAATTTAGAGTGTAAGGATACTTTTCCAATAATAAAATTTTACTAATAAATATTTTTATGAAGTGATTGAAAACAAATATCTCATGCGATTTACAAGATGCAATTATACACACTCTAGGACATAACAATTGACAATGCCTACCCGATTTCCATCTAGCGTGTCACTAATTATGTCATTTATATCAACTAAAAAGTTAATCGTTATCGTTTGTCGCGTATCACAAGAGGGTGCGGGTTAATTGTGTAAAAAATTTCATAAAAGCAATAAAACTCTCGTTGTGGTAAAAGGCGAAGTTGAAATACTAAAAAAAGCGCGCCCTATACACCCCCGCGGTGTCCGTACCGAAGACGTCATTATATGACACGCGTGCCGTACGCCGGCACCGCCGACATCGATGTCGGAGCCATTGCGCAGTACTTTCGCTTTCTCACACCACTTCTGTCATTTTTCATGAATACAAATAATTGCATCGTTATCGCGTTGCCGATTGAATTTTAAAATGCAACTCGATGTTATTTTTAAAGAAGTGTTTTAAATTCTTTCTCATTTTGTGATTGTAATCATATTTTTTTATATTATATTATGGTATTACCATTAACCAAGACTCGCTTCGGTTTTGCACAAAAAAGATTTAGATAAACTACGGTTTACATAAAACAATACAATTTTTACGATACCGTAAAAGTTTGCTATATGTTTTTGTAATTGGTTTATAAAAAGTTATAATTTCTTTTCAAGTAAATACAACTTACATGTTGTTTTAAAAAAAAATTATAACTAGCATTTTTACTTTTTAATACATTTAATTATTTTTTTAAAGAGTTATAAAAATATGGTCCAGGGCCTATTTTTAGTAATTTCTGCAGAAAATAAATGAAAATAAAAAGTAATAAAAAATCTGTTATTTAAAATCTTACAGAAATAAATTCTAGGCATTTTTTTGAACGATAACATGAAAAAATTATTTATTTAACAGCATATGATAACCTTTTGTAATCCGAATTAAAAAAAAATACGGCTTTGTGACGTTTTATGATATTTTTTATGGTGCCAACTTTATTGTACAGTAGTGAAGCCTGGATATGCCCGAAATCGAGTGAAAGTATGATAAATGCAATGGAGATGCGATCTCTCAGAAATATGTGCGGTGTCACTCTTGCGGACAAGATAAACAATGAAGAGATACGCAGTATGACAGAGTTGCAAAGAGTTATAAAAATATGGTCCAGGGCCTATTTTTAGTAATTTCTGCAGAAAATAAATGAAAATAAAAAGTAATAAAAAATCTGTTATTTAAAATCTTACAGAAATAAATTCTAGGCATTTTTTTTGAACGATAACATGAAAAAAATATTTATTTAACAGCATATGATAACCTTTTGTAATCCGAATTAAAAAAAAAATACGGCTTTGTGACGTTTTATGATATTTTTCAATCTTTGCGCTTACGTGGTTATAGGAGCGGTAGGAGTTGTATGGATCAGATTTTCTCGCTTCGCGTTATCGTGGGGAAGTTTCTGGCTATAGGTTTTCTGCACTTTCGTGGATCTAGAAAAAGCATTCGATAGAGTAATGCGAAAAAAACTGTGGAGTCTTCTGCCTGAATATGGCGTAGAGGGCTTCTTACTGCAGGCTGTGAGGTCATTATATCGAGACCACAGAGCCTGTGTAAGGATAAACGGTGACATGTCGCCCTGGTTCGAAATCTGTTCTGGTGTCAGACAGGGCTGCGTGATGTCTGCCTAGCTGTTCGTGCTGTATTTAGACAGTTCTCTCCAGAGAATGAAAGGTAATATGAGTGGTATGGGATGTGATAACACAGTGTAAACTGCCTATTGTACGCTGACGATGCTGTGCTTATAGCACCATCAGAAGCAGAGTTGCAGAGTCACGTGCATGAAAGAAGAATGTGATGTGAAAGGATTGAATATGAATCTGAACAAAACTAAGGTTCTGGTGTTTGAAAGGGAAGCGGTACAAACGAAATGTGAGATTTGTGTAAATGGAAAATGTCTAGAACAAGTGAATGAAATTGTGTATTTGGGGAGTGCGTTTTTGAAGATGTGTGTTGTATCTGGAGAGACGGGTAGCTCTGTCCGCATTAGTAGGCAGTGTGAATATATCTAACACTGCTAAAATGGCCATCCACAATGCGGTGTTGGTGCCAACTTTATTGTACGGTAGTGAAGCCTGGATATGCCCGAAATCGAGTGAAAGTATGATAAATGCAATGGAGATGCGATCTCTCAGAAATATGTGCGGTGTCACTCTTGCGGACAAGATAAACAATGAAGAGATACGCAGTATGACAGAGTTGCACGACAGTGTTATTGTAAAAATTAAGAAAGGAATGCTTAGATGGTTCGGGCACTTAGAAAGAATGAGTGATGAAAGACTGATGAAGAAAATCTACAGAGCGAAAGTGAGAGGTAAAAGAAGCCAAGGAAGACCAAGGCTAACTTATGAAGAGGATCCATGATAAAATAGAACTGGGTGGGAAACAATTAGAATTGATGAAGTCAGTCAGTTTTTTGGTTTGGTTTGGTTTGGTTTTGGTTTAGATAACAAGCTACAGTAGGTAGACCACATCGGGGCATTGGCTAGTAATCTCGGTTCCGCGGTATATGCAATTAGACGCATTAGGCAAATTACGGATGTGGATACGGCAAGGCTGGTGTACTTTATATATTTTCACAGTCTAATATCCTACGGCCTTCTGCTGTGGGGATCAGCATTTTATTTTACAAAAAAAAAAGCAACAAGTGCCATCTACAGTATGAATGCACGAGAATCACTTCAAGACCGTTTTAAAGACATTGATGTCCTCACCTTGCCGTCCTTATACATCTTTGAAATTATTATGTATACGAGGAAAAATATAGATCTGTTTAAAAAGAAAGGCGATATTAATGGTATGGAAACCTGAGGTCGTGATAAATTGGTTATTCCAAAATTTAAATTACATAAGTCAAATGTTTCATTTTTGGGCAACTGCATTCGTTTTTATAACAAAGTTCCTCAGGAAATTACTCAATTAACAGAGAATAAATTTAGATTGGTTATAAAACGTACATTGATTAGACAATCATACTATAAAACAAACGATTTTATTGAAGATAAAACAATAGTCTGAAAATGATCTTCTCTGCACATGCATTCACTCGCTTAATGAAAATATTGTATTTTAATAAATCTTTTGTGAAATGAAGTTGAAAAAATGATACCTCACTGAGTTTCTTGTCGTTTCTTCTCAGTGCCTAAGTTATCTATTTGAACCGAACTAAAGTAGATTTGACGTTTAAAAGTACCTTGTAATTGGATTTACTTGAATAAATTGAAATGACTTTGACTTTGAAGATCAAATAGCCAGAGTGTTAGCAGACGGAAATTTCAAAAGCACTCGCACACCTATGCTAGAAAATGTGTGAGGAGAATGAGGCGATTTGAGGAAGCGAAAGAGGTATGTAAGGACCGCGACTCCTGGCGCTCTGTCCTCTCTAACTACCCCGTTAGGGATACAGCGTGAAGATATGTATGTATGCTTACGACAAAAAGACAAAAGCAATTTTGTGTCGTATTTTACGTTCTGTAATTTCTTCTGTAACTTTTTTGTCTATGACTAATTGTTGCAGAGATTGGTTGGTTTAAAAAACAATGTTTTTCTGATTCTATATTTTTTCAAGCGAACCTGAGATAGTTTATTAGAATTTTACATACATGCTTGTAACATAGATGGGAACGTTACATCAAAAATTCAGCCATCATTGTCGAAATTTCGATTTCAGCCGTTACTTGATAGGACTATTTTAACCCCTTAGAGTTTGAATTTAGAAAAATGATGAAATACGTGTTTTATTTCTTTGGAAGTGTTTAACGTAAATTGCTTTCAAGTATATTTCGGTTATAAGGTTTTCTTTGTATGAACTTTTACCTTTATTTCACCTATTTCATTCACTTAAGACTTTATTTTAAAAAACGACGAAACACTTGTTTGTTTATACAATAAAGAGTTCAATAAGGTCTCAGATTCCGAATTTCCATAAAACAGTTTTTCACTCATTCACCCCATGAGGTCATGATTTTCCACAAATTTGCTTATCTAATACGGAGACACAGGTCGCATAGATGACCCAGTACAGTACAGCACAGATTGATTCTAATTTTTTTTAAATCTTTGTTAAAGCGTATCCGATAGGCTCCTGCTGGTTTTCGTTATCTCGTATGTGTATTATAGTGCAGTCAAATAAGGAACCAACCTCGAAATAAAGGTTAGGGGGTGCTAAATTTTAATAATAACCTATATTTTTATACATACATATCTTTACGCTGTATCCCTAACGGTAGTCAGAGAGGACGGTCCTTTATTTTTATCTTCTAAAGAATGTCCTAAAAGTACATTACTATCTTGTAGGTATTTATTTCTTCAGGGCATTTTTTGTACGATAAAGCTACATAACAGAGGGCCATAGTTTTGTTACATCAGCCGTCATTTTCAGTAAACATGAACACGTGACGAGTAGGACGTTGAACCGAGGTTCGGTGACGTTACGTGACCCGTGTCAAAGGCAACCTATATTACTTTTCAAAGACAAAGACTGCGAATTGGATAACTTGAGATCTCTAGTTTCAAATTCTACTAAAAGCTGTACGTCGACGTCGATAAAACATGAAGCAGTCGTTACTTTGAACTTTAATATAATTAATGTAATTTACATTACAACGTAATGAGATGAAATACTAGAACATATAAGTAGGATTATTTTATTAATTCTAAGAAGATGCAGATAATTAAATTATAAAATGTAAGAGTAAAATTTATATCTATTACATTAAATGTAATATTAAGTTTCTTTTAATTTAATTTTTCGTTTCCACGCTACACGCGCTGTTGTAAGAGTGTATAATATACTTAGGAATACCAATCTGCCACCGTGACAGTAAGCCCAAATACTTATTGTTAATAATGGCATTAAAGTGTTATTTTATTACGTCTTGATGCTTTATCTACACCCAATGAGAGAGGGTGTGACGTCACATACCTAAACTCAGTAGAAATCACGCCTTTACAATTATAAAACATATGTATTTTCACAAGGAACATAGTATTCTACACTATTAATGTTTTTCGCGATTGCCAAAATGTTACAAAACAGAGTTTTTGATTGTAACTGTAGTGATAGACAAAATAAAATACATATAGACGTGGTGGAGAACAATCAATTTTGTTTTGTCGTATAAAAATAATAGTCCGTTCGACGCCACAGCCTTTTCCCCTGTGACATCTATCGAGGCCGCATCGTGTGTCACAATGCCGATAGACATCAGTTCCCGTCGCTACGTAATGCTAAAGTGATTCTTATTACATTCGATTCGGTTGCTTTGTTCATATTCCGGGGCTTTAGACGCGATATAACTATTGTGGCGTGTCATTGTGGGAAAAGCTATTTAGATCATCAAAATTGTTTTGAAATATTTGTTTGATTTCATTGTGACATATTATATCAGTGAAAATACCTGAATTCTATGTATTTATAAATTTTATTTTGCAGTGAGTGCTAATGATAGATAAGGTGATCATGCCGTTAGTAATTTTCACCGCGTAAATAATTGTAGCATATGTTGAAGCAAATGGTGCAACCACGTTTCTACTTGGTCCAGTGATAAGGTTTCAGTCATAACCGTAAATGCACATGTTGCCTTATGTTGCATTGACACGCGACTATATTCACTCCATACGCATGACCCCATTGTGTTACGTTATGCAGCTGTGATTTATGACAAGATATGAATATATATATAAGAAGGTAGTACTTCAGTAGTAGCTATTATAAACTTTTTAATCGTTTATAAAGTTACATATGTATATTATAATGTTTTCATGTTATACCATTTTTATCAATATATTAACTTCTTTGATGTATTTGCTTTAAGGTGCAATGTAAAAATACTATGAGAGAAATGGACGTCTGGAACACAGTCCAAATGGAAGCGTGTTACTGAAATACTGAAAGTGGCAGCTGAACATAAAGGACTGGAGTATGGTGAGCCGCGAGATAGGCACTCCGTGCAGGCTTGTAATTTTAGATATCGAGGATTCCCCTCGCCCGTTGAATCCCCCAGCTCATCCCAAGCTGACTGCGGATTAGAATGAAAATACAACGCTTTATTATCTTCTCTTTGAACATATGCTTACCTTTCTGATCCAGTTTTCTTCAGTCTGCGGATGAAAAAGATCTAATTGTCCATCTTTCATGGTATTTCTTGAGTGTAATAGTTTTATTTTAAAATATTTATGCGTTTTATAAACAATAAGACGACGAAAATAGTGATAAAAGCAATAACAATCTTTAGTAAGAAAAAAAAAGAAAAAAGTAACATGTTTCAAATTCGATACGTTTTGCTATGTTATTTGTAGAATATGTATGCATTTTATAGCGATAGGATGCGGTATTGAGGAGGATTTTTATTAGAGACACGTTTTTACCGACAGCAGATCGTGCTAGAGGCGACATTTATCTCTCGTTCAACGCAGGGGTGTCTCTTTGTAAAACGTTTGCGGATGAAAGATTTTCCTCCTTTTATTATTTCACATGTAATTTATGGCATTTCTCAGGTTCACAGTTTTCTCGAGTAGTCCCTTGACTCATAAGAGAACGATTTTATTTTTGACGTCCTTTGATAACGTTGTTTTTCATAGATTCTTTAGGTTTCCCTTTTTACTTCACAAATCGTCAAATTCGTTTTGATAATAACACACAAAACATTTCAACCTATAGGTAAAGAAAAGGAATCAATTTAAATACAAAGTTTGGTTTGTTCTTTTATAATCGCTTATTGTTTTAGCCGTTACAAAAAGCGAAACTATGTATTTATTTGCTATATATATCTGACATACTCGTATATTATTCTGGTATATAATATCTCTGCGCTTTAATGTGAGCTGAGTGCCGAGATCAAAGAGCTCTATGCATCGTATTAAAGTTTTATTCGACGCCGCGACGCGTCCGCCAAACCCGGCAATTTCCTTTTCAATTACGTCTACTTGAAATAAAAAAATACAATTTTTATTTGGGTCGTTGTAATTAAAAAGGGATTCTGTAATGAAAAGGTATACCGTCAGTTCCGGGCGCTCCTCTCAATTTCGCTTCCGTTTGTTTGTTCCACCGGGACCACGCCTTCAGGGCTAAAGTAAAGGGTTGCCGCTGTGCACGACTACGCAGCGTGCGAGGTTTGTCATCAAACATTCCAATGACATGCTGATTAAAAATCATTGGTTGTCCTTAACTGATAAAATATTGTGATACTACTACTACTACTACTTCAGTTACGAGTACTTAGTCACTAATTTGTTTTCATTGGTGGCACCCATTTTTGGTAATACTAGAGGTCACCCAGTAGTCGAAACTTGACTGTAAATATAAATTATAAACTTATGATATAAATTCTTTACACTATACGACTGTTTGATCTAAGGACTTACAAGGATACAAGTTACATATATATGATCAAACTATTACGAGTTAGACATTGAGTCTTTTTGACATTGGCAGTATGAACATAAAACTGCCAAATCTCACACTCCTTCGTGGGTGCAATATTCTTAAAAAGGGATCCGAAGTTTTGCCTTACCTATGAATGTAACAGTTACTAAATTTTTTTTATTTATAACAGTAAATCTTGTCGATAGCTACTAAACAAAAAGAAAAAATCGGTTGAGAAACAGAGGAAAAAAGCTACTAAACTATTTTGTCTTTACATATTTATATATAGTTTATTTCTATACAAAAGTTATAGTGTGGTTTCTTAAGATAAATGTATGTGCATATATACGTCATTCAGACTTGTTAGGTATTACAACTAATAATAATTTAATGTTTGGAATTCTCAGTAAAAAAAATTGTACATGATCTCAGATATATAGAATACATGAAATGACAGGACTTATGTATTACAGTAAATAGAGGACATTATAAAGAATTCCTACAACTTGTCGTTAGCTCAAAGATGACGACAAAGGTCGCGTACTTGTCAGGATGTGCGACCGATTGCCGCCTGATGTAGAGTCGATCATGCTTCCTGTGCCCCGGGAAACTATCTGCTACGAACGTAAATGTAGATATGTAATATTATTGTTAAATATATGTTTAGTACATAAAACGAGGAAACGAATACCTTCAAGCAAATTGTTGTATAATAAGAATGTTACTGCAGCTCTTTTTCTGTATCCATGTATGATACGTTACAGGATAACAATAACAATTATTCTAATAAGATTATAATCTTACAAACCATTGCCAAATAATATACATACATATCCTCAAGCTGTAGCCCTAACGAGGTAGACAGTGAGGATGAAGCGGCTAGGATCGTAGTCATTACCTACATACTTCTATCGCCTCTTCAAATCTCATGATTATCTTCACAGTATTTAATACATGCGTTCTTTGGACATTTCTGTCAATTAACATTTTGACTATTCGATCATCACAATTAAGCCTTGTCTTTCTTAACTTTCACTACCACTCCATTTCGTTTTGTAGATTTTCTCGTTCGATCGAGGCATGTACCGAAATATGTAGGAATTCCTTTCTACATTTTTACAACACTTTTATGCAACTCTGGCAGATTTCGTACTCTCTTCATTGCTTATTAACAAAGAACGAAAAAGGAAATTATAGTTAACTCAGTTTTTGGATCATTACAATGTTCTGATTTCCTTTTAGAGTAATAGCTAATATTGATTGACCCTAGATCATAGACGAAGCGTTCATTAAGCGTTGCACTTATGAACTAATATTTAGAAATTTTATTTTGAACAAAGAAATTGCAGTCAAAAATAATATACCGAAAAAGTTGTCTTTAGTAGATGAAAACCTCTAATTTTCAAATGTTAAAAATCTATTGTTATTTTTATCATTTATACGATGGTTTTGCGTATGATTTTATTAGGTTTAAGCAGCATGAAACACATTTTATTATAGTATTAATTCAATAAATTTTATAATAAATTTCAGTAGACAAAAGTAATTATATGTTAAGTGTCTACGATTTTGTCAGATTGTTATTCGCTACCAGTTAGCTAAAAAAGAATTGAAATACCTGATAGTTCGTGATTACATAAAAACGTACGTTTAATTTCTTATTTTTGTAATTTACATTCAGTTGTTATCCTAATGAAAATTAAGAGATTCATTAGATAAATAGAAAATAGATAGTGTATATAACTGCACATTAAGAAAATGCCATATGAATTATTGAGAAGTTCGACCTGTAAGAAGTAGTACCCATTTAAAGTAGGATTTCGGATCGCGAAATTGAAAGGGTTCTTAATCACTTATTACGATTTTAATAATTCCGATAAATCTCGGAAAATGTAATCGATATTTGAAAAACAAATCAAGAGCGCATGTAATTAGAACTTTGATTTTTTAATAAATTAGTGCTAAATTAAAAAAAGTTTAAAAGACACGTTTGTTACATGTTTCTGAATTGGGTTTCCGTTATATCGTCTACTGAACGCAACAAAGACATAACTTGACATTTTCGATTTTTTAAACTGAACTTACCCGGTTTCGAATTGGGTAAAATTTCAGTTTCCAACTATTTTCATGTTATGCCATTATTGTATTCAGTAGGCGATATATGGGTACTTCTCTGTGCCAAATTTCAACTCAGTAGGTGTAATGATAACGGAATATATCTGTGTGATATATATATATGAATACATCTGGGCAGACGTACAGATAGACAAACGGACTTGATTTTCAAAACCCATGTTATTGCATAGTCGTAACGTTATATCAAGTGCAAATTGTTTTCAATTCTTTTACAAGTTTTAGTTCTTTCCTGTTTCACAGAGTTATGTCGACTCTATAAAGTTTAAAGAATGTTAGGAACGAAAAAACTTTTATAAAAAAATTAAACCGACTTCAAAAAAGAACACTGAAAAATATGAAATAGTTATCCCTTACTGATCGAAACTTAAGTACAAAAATAAGTTTATAAATATGATACAAATACCCATATAATTAAATTTAACAGATACTGAAGTCGGTGCCAAGCCTACTAAACTAATAGACTTTCCTTGTCGAACATTGACTTGGCACCGACTTCAGTAACTGTCAAATGTAATTATATGGGTATTTGTATCGTATTTATAAACTTATTTTTGTACTTAAGTTTCGATCAGTAAGGGATAGTTATTTCATATTTTTCAGTGTTCTTTTTTGAAGTCGATTCAATTTTTTTATAAAAGTTTTTTTATTTCTTCCTTTTGAGTGACCTTGGCCTAAATAAATATCTAGGGCAGGTCTGCAATTAGTTTGTTTTCTAATTCTGGAGCGCAATGTGTTAACTTCCATTCTATTGAGGAGCACAAACCGTGGGCTTTCATAATAAAGGATGCGAACAGATCGAACATGGGATATTATTGCCCATTATGGCCATTATCAATATCATCAAAATAATATAATATCAATATCAATCAGTTATAAAAGAACAGTGTAAAGGTTGCATCATAATTACACCCTAGCAGTATTTTTGCAATCCGAAGACGATAGCCACGAGCCGTATTCTCTGTCCGCCACAAAACTGACTCTACTGACTGAATTTATTATATCACAGCCAATTTATATCTTCTCCCTACTTTACCATTATACCATACTACCATTATACCATGTGGGGACAACGATAGTTAACAAATGACATACAAGAGAATCGTCAATACAAATGAATAAAGGTTATAACCAGGTCGCGATATTTGGTGTATCTTCAAAACCTAAGCTTCAATACCAGTGAAATTTCAATGGGACCAACCTGGAGTGTATCCTTTCGAACAAAAAAAGAATTCTCCAAATCGGTTCATAAATGACGGAGTTATGAGGTAACAAACAAAAAAAAAACACAACCGAATTGAGAACCTCCTCCTTTTTTGGAAGTCGGTTGAAAATACACTAATTCCCTTATGCATTTCTGATTTACGTGTAAATGTTTACTTAAAAAAATATATATGTACGACTTAAATTCAGATTTCAATGTTCATTTTTAACCGACTTCAAAAAAAGAAGGAGGTTCTCAATTCGTCTGTATGTTGTTTTTTTTTGTATGTTTGTTACCTCATAACTCCGTCATTTATGAACCGATTTCAAAAATTCTTTTTTCGTTTGGTAGATAATACTTCAGAGGTAGTCCAATTTAAATTTCACCGATATTGGAGCTTGGACTTCGAAGATACACTAGATAACCGACCTGGTTATAACCTTTATCTATATTGACGATTCTCTTGTATATCGTTGCGCTAATTAGAATGAAGTTAATTGCAGGCCTGCTCTAGATGTTTATTTAGGTCAATACCACTCAAAAGGGAGAAATAAAAAAATTAAAAAAAAAAAATTATACCGCCTTCAAAAAAAACACTGAAAAGTATAAAATAACTATCCTTTACTAATCAAAACTCAAGTACAATTAAAATAACTTTATAAATACGATACACATACCTATATAATTAAATTTGTCAGTTATTGAAGTCGGTGCCAAATCAATGTGCAACAACATAGTCTATTAGTTTGGTGGGCTTGGCACCGACTTCAGTAACTTCAGTAATAGTTATTTTATACTTTTCAGTGTTTTTTTTGAAGGCGGTTTAATTAGGTTATTAAGAGTTCGCCTTTGCAAACTTCTGTGTGTTTGATCTGGATCTCAATATCTAAGAAGACTGAGAGTTAGGTATTTGGATACATACAACTTCAACTCTTTATCTTGAAATCCCTAAACGTGGAATCATGGTTGAATATGAAAATCTCAATGAAAAAAAAATCCAGAAAAAATTCCGTTTTGCACAGAGATTCAGTCGTATCTCCGAAATTATACGGAATTTGAAAATGATTTTTACTGAAATGGATAGGTAATTATAACATCTCGAATCTCTAAAACCAATTTCTTAATTGGTAATGTGGTTTTCGTGCAAATTACAATTATGTGCAAAAAGAAACGTTGAGATTTCTCCGCGCTAAAACGTGATTAAACCACAACTGCGAAAATCAACTTTATTATTATCGCCATAGGGCGCGGGTGTAATGAACGAATTCGGTTGCGCTAGGCTGCATAGGCAGACTCTTAATACGTTTTCACTTTAAATACCTGTAAATAACTATGATGTCCATTGTGTACTAATCATAAATAGATTCTAAATGTAGGTACGTATATTGTTTCAAAAATACTTACTACTTTTAATTATGAAATGCAATGAAATACTACGCAAGGGTCTTGAATTTTATGAAGAGATAATGTCCTCCAAACGCCAGGAACCCTCTTGAAATATTCTAAGAAATTTGCGATTCAAATACGCAAAGCCGTTTAAAACGCCTAACAAATTAAAGGCGGACTCGTTAAAGCAATAATTACTGATTACATTATGAAATAATACCATCCAGTAAACATAAGAAATTATCCATTCTAAGTATTTTTCTGGATTAAATTTCACACAGATAGCTGAAGAACTGCTTAAAAGTTTTAAAGGGTATTAATTTTGTCGTACCTACGGGTGAAGTAGAGTAGTGTCTTCTGCGTTCATGTTTTAATATTTTACCAGAAGCTTTACGCTGAATCGTCGAATGCCCAAACAAAGCAGGCACCTTAATAACCGTGTCGCGGCACAACTGAACGCGAAGTTGAAAGCTTTCATAATCCGACCTCGACGCAGTTCACCAGCAAAAGAGGAAGTGAACTGGTGCTTTTAAAAACTCGTCCTACGTTTAGATTAGCGCCGATAGAGATAAGTCTACTTGTCATTTTTCAGATATATATTTTAGTCGTCGAAAGACCCTTGGGAAGAAAAATAAACAGACAAGAGATTTAATCTGTGAGCGTTTCCCTGTCTGTTTAAATAGAAGTCACAGGAGACGGCGTCTTATCGGCGCGGGCCGTACCTATTTGCCGAGCCGCAGCCACCGCGCCACCCGCACCGTCACCGTAACTTCCCTTGTTTGCAAACTCGGATTGGATCGCGCGTTCTACTTTCCTCAGGACATCCGCAATCTAGTTTTATGACTTTAAAATGTTGGCATCGCTGACCTAAACATGACTTCTAGTTAGACTTCAGTGTTGATTAAAATAAATAGACACACTTTTGGTCCGGTTTTTGATAGCGTGGTTTGTTGCCATTATGAGTCTTTGTTATGTGTTATCGTATTTGTTTAACAAGAGAATACAAATAATATTTTTCTCAGAAGTATATGATCGAGGCGATTGGCGGGCACAGCATCGTCGGCGACATCACAGTTGGAAATCGACATGACAATGGCAGAGACGACTCCACGCGCGGACCGGCCCAATGAATGCACAAAATGACTTTGACCAATTGATTTTAAACACCGCTTTGTATCCTCGTCATGAAAGATGTGTGGTGTTTTGTTAGTTGTATCTATTCGTTTACCTAACGCGAGTCGAAACATATCCGTTTAAAATATTTCGTCATTATTATTCCTTGCTTAACCCAGTATAAAAAATATTGTGTATTTATCAATTAATCTATTGTCTTGCAAACATCGATTATTTTATAACATTTTTTTAATTTTTTGTTTTATTTATTATTATGTGTAACAGTTATAAACTTTACACTTACATTAGCGTCTGAAGCTTTGTTTACTTTATTTTTTAAACTAATTCTAAATTAGTACGCAACCAAATTTTACGTTACCATAAAGATTTATTTGAGGAACGAAAGTAATGGTAAACAATAGAAGCTGGTATAAACAAACAAAGTTATACGGTTAGACATATGTTAGTGAACAAGTGTAGCGCAGCGGGCGTGGAACCAAGTGTGGGAGGGGGCGAAGGGCGAAGGGGGCCGCTGACGAGCTTTTGTTTAGAGCATAAAATTATACGACATCAATAAATTCTTTGTTTACTCGATAAATGAACGCGTCCGTCCGTCTGTTTTGAAGACAAAATGACTGCGTGACTCGACCTACGCTACATTATTTCGTTATATTTATGTATCTAGTTTTAGTTTCATTAAACATAATACATACATATAACTTCAAATTAACGACTTCTATGTAAAAAGTGTTATTTACAACACCACAACAGCAGTTGTTAAAATGAAATCTTAACATTTACTATTTCTTATATACACACTGCAACAAATTATACATCCTTGTTTTATACGAATAACGATTCTCAGGCATAATTTTTATGTAGGTTCCGTAATATGCACCCACTTAATAAAAGGCAATAACGGCTACGTGAAATATTCGTTGCGTTTATATGTAATTAACAAACGATAATTATCATGGAAATTATTTATTAAAGTTTTGGTAAATAAAGTAGAAGTATTTAAATTATGCGGTTTTAAAAAAAATTAAAAGAAATCTGTTGTGGGAGATAAAAATCTTAGTGAAAAATCTCTTACGGAATAAATCTCTTAAATGAACAAGCTTTGTCATAACACTCGAGTCGACAAAAATTTAAAAAGAAGTGTCAACTCTTTTCTAAGATAATTCCCATTATCTGTTTTACCTGGACAGCTTACGTTAACAATAGCATCGTCGGCAGATGTCTCCGCAAAACAAATTTTATAACAAACCTAAATCAACAAACGAGAAAAAAATACCTCGTTAATTATACCGCAGAGTTGGTTGTGCTTGTGCGTAACAATAAATCGTCATCAATGACGTGCATCGCTCTACAAAATGTTAATGTGGTATTATGTTGGACAACAATGTCGTATTGTGCAAAGAATTCGGGATTCGTAGGACTTCAAACTCAGAAATAATTTTTTATAGTTAACTATACAAGATACATGCTACATACGATGTCAACAGCACATTTCTATTTAATGAAAATGTTTTTATATAGTTATTATGAAACATCGGTACTGTTGTAATTTTTTGAAAAGTTACCGAGAAGAAAGGAATAGACTTCGGTATGTAGTCTTTCTTAACTTCAACCTAGGATTAGGTCATATCTGGAGTTCACAAATGCATACTATTAATAATGTAATAAATTCTTAAAATTTTTTGCTATTTTTCGAAAACCACCAATGGACACGTAATTTGCTTCTCAACAAAGCATCCTCAGGATTTTCCAGAGATCAGACTCGGTCAGCTAACCAGCACCGGAGTTTGAGCGGAATAAAGATAGCTAAAGATTTTAGGAATTCACCACATGAAATGAATTTCCGCAAAGTAACACCTGAGTCTATGCAACACTATTAATAGCTTTTTAAGAAAAAAATTAAATCGACTTTAAAATAAAAACGCTGAAAGTACAGAATAATTACTCTACTAATCGAAACTCAAGTACAAAAATCACTATAAATACTATTATTAATTCGCATACCTAGGCGAAAATGTGTGAGGAGAATGATGAGATTGAGGAAGCGAAAGAAGTATGTAAGGACCGCGACACTTGGCGCTCCGTCCTCTGGCTACTCCGTTGAGGTTACAATGTGAAGAAATGTATGTATGTATGTACTTTAAAAATGCGATAGAAATCTCTGTACAAAAAATCGATGGTGCCAAGCCTACCGAACTAAATAGTAGATTTCTATTGCTGTTTATTGATTTGACACCGTCTTCTCTAACTGTCAAATTTAATTTTATAGGTATTTTTTCGAAATTATAAAATTATTTTTGTACTTGGTTGAGATTAGTAAAGAATAATTTCATACTTTTCGGTTTTTTATTTTGAAGTTGGTTTAATTTTTTTCTTAAAAAAAATATTTATGTATGTTTCCCTTTTGAGTGGACTAACTTTTTTCTAGATTGTAGAATAGAATGTCCACTTTTTGATGTCGGTTAAGAAAATTTATTGAGCTATTGAATTAAACTTCACAGTAAATTGGCATTTGTAGTGTCGTCACCAAAAACACAGGTAGCACAATCAACCGATAAGTATACTATATTCCTTACTTCATAACTCTGACTACAAATGTCGCTACGGAACGGTTGATTAACTTTTTAATCTTCTACCACTGACGTGCGGTCTCACAGACCGCTCGCGTTTTCAAAAATTGCCTGATTGCAATGTTCCCGTCCCACCACTTACCTGTGTGTCTACCTTCGACTTTAGTTGCGCAAGCGCAGTGCCTAGTGGTTGATGTGTGATGCCGTAAATCATACAAGAGTTACCTTCGATCGAATTTCCACCACGTTCAGTGAGCCACACGTCGGAGACTACGCGACTTTTTTAGTCAGTAATATTTATTACTTTTTGTTTGAGAAGACTACTTTAGACAAAATGACAAGTCCCATTTCAACTCAAACTTGTAAAAGGGGGTGTTCTAATCTACATCCCCATCTGCGACGAAAATATCAAGCCTATATGATTCGGATCATCGATTATCTACATTTGTGTAATCATCTCTACACGAAAGACTGTCGAATAAAATCTACAGAGGGAAAGAGAGTAGTAGCAGAAGCCAAGGATAACCAAGGCTGACAAACAAAGATCAAATAGCTAGTGTTAGCTAACGAAAACGTCAAAATCGGAATACTAAATACGCAAATATTAAATGCACTCACATACCTAGGCAAAAATGCGTGAAGAGAATGATAAGGTTTGAGGAAGCGAAAGAAGTATGTAAAGGGCGCGATGCTTGTCGCTTCATACTCTCTGACTACCCCGTTAGAGATACAGCGTGAAGATATGTATTTATGTACCTCAACAGAGCGATCATGATGCAGATAGTGAACCTGTAGACTAATGATCACATGAGTCACAGTAACCTCGAGCTTGGTTAAGCATGGCTAATGCTTACGTAGTACATCAAACTTATCACGCTGAGATGGATAGAGAATCTTCTCGAAGATAACAAGGCTACTTGAAGGCTAAAAAGTGTGTGGAGACTGTGCTTAAATTTTGGTGCACCTTAAGTACTGTCATTTTTTTTTAAGTTTCTAATAATGTACAGTATTTCTTTTAGTTCATTTTTTCATTTAATTTTTTGTTGATTTTTTGTAAAAGTTAGAGGAGATTATTTGATTTTTAGAGGAATCTTGGCGGTCATTGAAACCGCACGTCGGAGACGGCGTGACAAAAAAAGAACGTCGGTTATAGAAGGTTAATAAACGTTTTATAAAAAATGTCATCTGAAATGATTAGTGTCTTAACAGATAGGTACAGAAAAAGATAAAAAAATATTTGAAGTGAAGTCAAAATTGTAAGCAGTAAAATAATAACTAGCAATACGTAATACATATGTACCTATGTATGTATGCCCAATTGACTCTTATTAGGATTTTTACTTTGTTCTTTGGATTTATGCAACTTTAATGTCATATAATATATTAAAGTTGGATAGATATATTATTGAAAATATACGTATAAATAAAATAATTCTTAAGGTACTTTTAGTTACATTATAGTATTTATTTTATGCAGTATAATTATTTATTTACAAGTATATATAATATGTTATACCTACTGATACATAATTCAAATAGACTTATCATAGCATTTAAAAATAATGTATTATTAAATCAATAGAGATTTGTCCAATCCCCAGGGGCAATTCTCGTTCTTCTTGTACCTGGCAGATAGGTCGCGGTACGCTCCGTAGCGGATTACGAAGCGTCCTTTAGTCGTCTATATCCTTTAAAGGAACCGATATTGTTGCTTATGCACGGTTGCTCACTCAGCCCAGCTTTTTTATCAAGGACTCTGGAATATTTGATTAGGAAAGTCTCTATATGGATTTCACGAACTACTAACATTCTCTTCGCTACGATTGTAGATTATACAAAATATGCATTGTGCAAATACTCGTAATTTAATAGACATAGACGTAGAATTTTAGAATTCAAACAATGCGATATTTATATTTTTACATTGTCTTTAGAGTTTACATTACATTAAGTCCCTAATTATTGAATTCTTTTCAAAACTTCTAAGTAGTAATCTACTTAAAATAAGTAAATAGATAATCATAGCCGTGAAATATTACTTTTACCATGAATTGAGAGATACCATTAATAACTAGTAATTCGTGTGTGCGAAGTAAAATATTTGCTTCATCCTGATTTCCCACTCCACCCACTCCCATTACAGGTTGTTGGAAATACGTACAGGCTATGTTATTAGTTTAGGCCGAGCTCTCTCACAGATGTCGCCACGCTTGCAACGAGTAACTATTATGGTGAAATCTTTGTTCGACGCACACAAATACTCACTGTAGGTACAATAATAACACAGCTGCGTTGTCATAGAAAGATATTATGTCTAGGAATACAAAGGGATTTATCTCGTTAATTCACATGTATTACTCACGATTCGTTTCACCTATTTAGCAAGGGACTTGATAAGATCGAATTACGATAGTGGCAATATTATCTCGAATTACTATTGTTGAGAGAATAATCGTAAAGCTTTAAGGGTGGTCGATGTAGGAGTCGAATCTTGCATGATAACATGTTCTAAGTTTAAAATAATTTCAAGATCAATAAATTCTAAATATTTGAGTATTAATAGCACAATCAAATCAAATAATCCCAACGGAATGGCCTTTACAACTATAAATTGGAATACAAACAATGGAAATTGTCTACAACTAACTGTTATTTGAAAGGTCGCTTAATCACTCAAGGGCACGGAGACAGTTCAAACACAAATATTAATTAATGCGGCGATTCCAGCTGACCTAATTTGAGAAGTTTTCCTTTTCGAAGAAACAATTCAACTATAGAAATGTTTCTAATCCTGTGCGCAGCTTCGAAAGTAACTAAGAATTTAATACCGTAGGAAAGAAGATGCAAAGTTGCGGGCAAAAGTTAATATTATATAAAACCTTTATTTGCAAATATGCTTTCCATCGTTGACATTTTGTCAAAGTTAGATTCCCGTTTAATCTGAGAAAGAAAAACAGAATGTGTATACTAGCTGTTTATTTTCCAGGCTTTTGAAGTGACCAAGGGTTAGCAGGCTTATTACATGGGACGTGTACAAGTGACCAGTTAACCAACCGCCATCATCTAGGTCCGCTTTACCGTAATACTTATTGCTACTATTTACAAGTGGTGACAAGGTGTTATTTTGTTGGTTCTTGGTACTCTGTCTACTCTGAAAGGGAAGTGGTTAATAAAACTTAAGAATTAAAAATAGTGGATAAATACAATAGGAATATTTATTCCACTAATATATACCTAAAATAATAATTAATAAATCACAGATCAAAATAATTATGTTATTGTATAAACTTAATTTTATTTTTCGGAAATTCATCCTAAGTGGTCAATTTGTATATAATTAGTATCTGGGCGACTGAGCTTTACTCGGTGTCTTATAAAAAAAAAACAAAAAAACACTGACCACATTGCAGTATTCGAACCCGCACATTTCTGCGTGGTGGATATTCGCTCTGGCCGCTGTGCTATTGAGAAGATAAATTCTGTTGTGAAATTAGAACAGTTTAGAAGTTTTAAGTATGTGAAAACATAAAAAAAACAAATTTTCGCAGAATTGAGACCTAACTAGATCGATTTCTCGCTCCCGTGGATTCCTATATTGTAAATTTCATCGAAATCGTTAATCGAAATCGTTTTCGAGAATGCAATTACATATATACAAATATTGATCATATAATACTGTTCTTTATAATACTATGCTTCTAAATAACATAGTATTTTAAATTAAAGGAAGCCCATGAAATTTAACATTCGATTCATTGTTCAGGAAAATTATTACTAGACTTTTCTCCGTGACTTTTAGCTATAGACTTCATAAATAACTTTACAGCCAGACGACGTATTTGAGCAGCAACGGTGAGCTAAATCAGATAACCTGACTCACCTGTACATACGATACACATCTATTATCAGATAAGCTTATCGGTCGCCATTTCGTTAGAAAAGAGCACAAACATCTACATTTTGATGTTATTTGCCTCACTTCGTAGTACGGGACAGACTGCCTGAAGTTATGAAATCTATGCATTTATTATTATTTTTCGTTTTATTTCCTTATTATAAGTACAATATTGAAGTGATATGTGTTTTTAATAAGTACTTATTTGTTGCAAACTGAACTTAGACATATTATTTCAAAATATTAAAAAAAAAACAAAAAAGTCTGACCACATTGCTGGATTCGAACTCACGCACTTTGGCCTATACTCACCTATACTCTATACTCCTATACTCAGTCACTGCTATTGAGAAGGTAAACTCTAAGGTAGGTAAAAGTTTAGAACTTTAGGGTTTAGAAGTTTTAAGTGTGTGAAAGACGGAGAAAATGATTTTTCTTAGAATTGAGACCTAACTAGATGAATTTCTGGCCCCCTCAACACCTACAATGTAAATTTTATCGAAATCGCTAGAGCCGTTTTCGAGAAAGCGATATTAAATATATATACAAATATTGCTCGTTTAATATAATAGTGGATTTGAGCTGGCCACATTATTTAGAACTATGTCAAATTGAAACATTCTGAACTGGTAGACAGACAACCAGTAAAGTAAAAAAATATTTGTTGTATTGTTAAAAATTAATTTCATATATCATGATGAGATAGATATCAACTTTATGATAAATATAATATTTATGTATGAAATGAATACTTACGTAACTATATTTTCTGAGTAATTTTTTCAGAAATTCAGGGACAACGGTGAGATAAACAATAGTTCTACAACGAACATTTTATACTAATAAAGTTACACGTTTTAAACGCCAGAAACATTACAAAAAGAATATCGTTAACGTTTTGCAGAACAAATTAAAGAGAATATATGTATCTAAAACGTGTATTTATCTTATTTATTTTTGTATATGATATATTAAAAGGGTCATAGTATGTATATAGCACATATCAAATAGGTAGGGCCAAGCGTGGCTGACGAACCGTGCAAAATGATAATTAAGAGAAACCGCTCAGTCATCGTTAATATGATAGCCGGCATGTAAATTACAACGGTGCGGTGTTTATAACAATACCCACACTCGATGGATCCATTAAAATTGAATATTATGAAAACACGCGGTAAATTATTATTACAGAACCTGTTTAAAAAATCGAAGGTAAAAAAGAACATTTCGTTCTATCCGTGTTTACGTCAACAAAGTATAAAGAACGTCAAAAAGGAAGGAGCTTTTTAAAAAGCTTTTCATGTCTCTTAGAAAACACCAAGTTGGCTGCGGCAAGGCGCGTTGATGACTGCCATTGCGCGATGCGACGTGTCGTGAGGAGGGTGCTTCATCCATTGAACCTGAGTGCGGGGAATGAATGAGCACACTCCGTGAACATCCACCACTAAAACGCTACTATTCAACACAAATTGCGCATAATAATTGATACTGTATTTAAATCCTTGCATTTTTGCTTAAATCTATTTACAAGGTAGTTTAAATATGAAACTGCATATTATTATTATTACATTTAATATAATTACGATTGCATCGGATATACATTAAGTATAGTGATGATGAAATACGAAAAGTTATACAAGTTTACTGAACTGTTAAGTAATGCACGGAAGCATCCGTAACAACTAAATAATTAGGGCAACTGCAAATATTAACAACTAGTTATGAACATCAATATGAAAAATGTTAAAAGCTCTACATAAGCTGAAAGCTTATTGTTATAAGTACTGTGTTTTGTCTCTTAATTGTAATGAAGTAACGGCATATGATTCAGGACCGTGCCTAGTGGAACCCAAGTATCATCTCACTAACGCATTGTCTACCGTCATTGTCTTGATGCTTTCGTTACAACGACTTTCAACTTTTTATTTACGCTCAAGTGCACTCTGCCTTCGTCGCGACGAGAGTTGAATTAACGTTCTCGGTGCTGATATGGGATCATTCAACCTGAGAATATCGAATTACGCAGCGCAGTGGGCGCTTTGTTGGATACTTGCACGTGATATTCCTTTTGTGTAAACGCAAGACTGAGAAGTTAGTGATATCTTTTGCGACTTCTTTCATTTATGAAGTGACTGTTAACGCAATAACTAATAACTTACAAATTTACATATATTTTATTATTTGCGTAGTTTATTATACTTTATTATTGTCACTTGTTGTTGTTGTTACTTGTTGTTTTACAATTACTTTTTTATTATCATTCCAAACAAAATGTTAGATGTTCCTTAGTTTTATTACATCTCATATTGCAGCACTTAACAAGTCATTTCAATTGACTGTACATAGAATGCAAGATCCAAAAATATTTAGGCATATTAAATCAAGTTATAAAGACATAAGTTGCAATATTTTTACACATCTAAAAGATCAATCAATAAAAGACGAGTGAAAATAATAAATATACGTTACATTTTTGTGTTATTACAGCATGTTGGTACAATCTATTACAAACTGTTTCGTCTAGTCCATCTAAATAAATTTCATCAATAGTGGACTTATTAGGCGACCGGCAGCGGAAATTGAATCTGGAGCTACGCAGTTTCCGGTCGGCACCGCGCTTCCGATTCACTAGCGCCCAGGCCGCCCTTCGTTTAATCATTTATATTTTACTGCAAATTCCGTTAAAATATATATTTAATTAAAACTGATCAAATGAATATATCTACCTAAAATAGCTTTTTAAAAAGAATTTGCTTATTTAATCATTATTATTATTATTATTTCTAGATATGTTATATTGTACTGTATATACGTATTATTATTTCTAGATATGTTATATTGTACTGTAACTATGTATAATAACTACGTATACAAAATAATAATGTCAATTTAGAATTCTTTTTTCTATTGTCCTTTGTAGAGTAACAATGTCACCATAAATTGATTAATAAATCGACGGTGAAAAGATAAGCTATTTGACTGTTCTTGAACTGTTCTTGAACTGGTATACTTTCTTTCTTCTTTCTTATATTTTCTAACAAATGTTAAGAAGTTAACAAATGTTAAGGCTTTAGAAATGGTTGAAAAGAGGTTAGAATGAGGTAGCAAGCGGACTATGACGGCAAAAACTCGTAGACTCGTAATATCACTACCTAGCACCAAGAGCGAGAGTGATGGAAGCAACTTATCCCCAATGCATTTCCACTATATTGCTGAAGTTTAAATATCAATAAAGTTTACGTTACTATTACAATGTACAGTGGTGTTCATGATTATTAAACGTATTATATAATACTTATATTTATCTTTAAGCACCCTTTTATTACCTTCACCTGACAGTAACTATGTAGTACATAAACAAAATGATAGAAGTCGAATTTAAACAACTTCTTTTTGTCGTATTGATTTGAACCTTTGCAAATGTATGTAATACGGATGATAATAGAATAATTTGGCTCCATGGAGCTGATCTGATAATGGAACCAGGAGATGGATAGTGAAAATCTTTAATAGCTTTTAGTAAAGCCATCAAGTTTGGACTCATTTGGTTTGTTTTAACGATTCTAATACATTACACTTTGTGACGTGGATCTGATGATGCATCCTGGAGGTGGATAGTGGAACTTTTTAATGGTTCTAGTATACTTCTAGTTTAAGCACATTTAGTTTGTTTTAACGAGTCGAATAGGTACATCACACTTAGTGATTAGGATCTGATGATGGAACTGGGAAGTAAGTAGTTAAAGGTGCTCCATTTCTTATTTTTTATGACAGGAAAGGAAAAACGAGCCAGCGAGTCACCTGATGGAAAGTAAACACCGCCGCCCATAGACACCTGCAACGTCCGGAGAGTCACGGGTACGTCGGCGGCCTTTAAGAAAAGGAGGAGGAGGAGGGAAATGGACCAACAGTACTCTCGCTTACCGAACGAAACACAATGGAAATAGATGCTGTTATTTCACGCCGATATTCTGTGAGAGGGTGGTATTTTATCAGACAAGTCGGCCCAAGTCGTGCTGCAATGCAGCATGGCTCTACCACTTAATAATGGCTACTAGTAAATCCCTCGAGTTTGGGCTCACTTGGTTAAGTATAAAAAGAAAAAAGTTAAAGTAAAATATTAAAAAACACGTTTTTATAATTACTAGACTAAAAAACAAAAAGCAATTATCAAGCCTATTGTCCTTTTCTTCTCCGTAAGGGCTTCAGTGTAATCCATGTTTGGAATTAAGTATAATATCTATAACTATATAGTGTAAGCGAAATACCACTCACTGACTGACTGACTCATCACGAGATCTCCAAAACTATAGGTCCGATTGACTTGAAATTTAGCATAGTTACTCCTTTCGCGGTGTAGACGCTCACTCAGAACGGATTTTACGAAAGACCTGTTCAAAATGGCTCTGCTGCTCGTGCGAAACCAGGGCGGGTCGCTAGTTTGAGTATAAAAGCGTGTGATGCTTTTACTCGAAAATAAACGATTTTTTGCTCTTCTAATTGATATTCTGTGAACGACAATGCTTAATATCTCTAGTAGATTTCTAAGAAATGCGTCTTACGCTTTTACACTCAAATGTCATACTTAATTCCAAACATGGTTTACACTGAAGCCCTCACGGAGTAGAGAAGGAGAATAGGCTCGTTAATTATTATTTGCTTATTAATCTAATGTCTAAAAGCGTGGTTCCAAACTATAATTTAAAGAAACATTGTGATTGAATAAGATATTACCTATTGAATTTTAAAGTGTTTTCATAAAGTCCAGAAAATTCTTAATCACTATTACAAAAATTATTGCAATCGCCAATGAGGTCTGTATTTATCAGAAACTATTAAAAATATAATATTTTATACCGCAAGCAGTCAATGTGAGGTAAGAAATTCGTAGGGAACATTAATAGCGCAAGTTTTTATCGCGGTTAGCTGGTTATGTATTTTGTAGTTGACCGCAAACGTTACTGAATAAAATATTTTTTATAAACTCTACAAATGTACACTTTCACTGCTTCAATAAATTAAACTAGAGCCGGCTAAAGCTTGAGTTAAGGAAAACCGTGTCTATAAATAAAATTTATTTGCCTGCAATCAAATGAAGTGACGGAGACAGATCGGACTCCTCATTAAAAGACGCCATTATGGAATTCATGTTGGATTTTATTTAAAGCATAACATAGATAAATCTATGTAATCACAAATCAGTGACCTCGTGACCTTGACTATTATTTTAATTAATAAATAAATAAAATAATCCAGACAATTTCAATAATTTCGTGACCTCAAACTAGACACAAGGCTTGTATTATGGATACCACACAATGACCTGGGGGAGCTCCCAGTAACACCCAAGCCCAAACCAATTGTACAGTATAGTTGAATGGATGCAGTCAGAGATAGTTTAATTTTAACCAGTAGTGGTTAAAATTGTAAATGTGCTGTTAGATAGTAGGTGTTTGGGTTTTTGAACTTAAATTTTGTAATGTTGTCATTTTTCTATTTTTTGTTGGGTTGGTAACAATTTTATGTAATGGCGAACTCACTTGCAAGTAAACTCACGTTACATTCATGGTTGAATATAATTTTCACAAAATTTAATAGAAACTTTCATTTCACGTATTAACTTTACGTATCTTTGTACCACTCACTGGATTTAGTAATCGTTTTTGAAAGTAAACAGTGTAAAACAAGTTTAAAAGTGATATAAAAATAGTGAAAAAAGTTTTGAAGGTGTGGCCGGCTTGTCATTGAACTGTAAGCGTATCGAAATTTTTTCTTGTTTATAATTTTCGTTCCTATTGGACTTAAGGTTTAGAACTATTTATAATGGAACTCATAAAATCGCAAATAGATGTGTACAATACGTCTTTACGTAAATGTGAAAAAATCTCCCAAACAAAGAATAACTAAAAGGTTATTTCGAAACCAGGTTAGAAGCGTTGGAAAGTACTTGGAGTCGCTTTCAACTTCAATACGATAGTATAGTAAAAAGTGATATCCCAAAAATTGAATCTTATTACGCAGATAACACTTATGAAGTCGTGGAGGAACTGTATTTTGATTCAAAAACAATATAAAGGAAGTTTATAAAGAAAAAGTTGACAGAAATGCAAGCCACGTCTCTCGCCGCTACTGCTTCGCAATGCCCCACAAATGATGAAGTAACCAAGTTGCCACCAATAGTAATACCTAAATTTGCAGGTTCATGTGATGAATGGGCAACTTTCCGTGGTTTATTTATCACACTTGTCGATAGTAACAAAAAATTAAGTTGTATACAAAAATTTCATTACTTAAAGACGAGTTTAGTAGGAGAAGCTGCTCAATTGTTGAGAAATGTTCCAATTACTGCGGCAAACTATACTGAAGCCTGGAAAATAGTGGAAAAAAGATATGACAATTAAAAACGTATTGTTAACTCAATTTTAAATAAATTTTTATATCAAAAGAGGCTTACAAGTGAATCAGCAAAGGGTGTTAGAGAGATTTTGGACACATCAATAGTATGTATCTCATCTCTTAAGAATGTAGGCATTAATACAAGTACTTGGGATGTAATTGTCGTTCATATTATCACTTCTAAGCTCGATCCAGAAACCCACAAACAATGGAAGTTTTCACATCCATCTACAGATTCGGAGTTGCCTACATTTGTTGAGTTATGTAATTTTTTAGAATCAAGATTCCGCTCAATAGAAATGTTGAACCCAACTAAAGTGTTCAAAGATAAAAATGTTGTTGTCAAAAGTTTTATGTCTGAGATTAACACAAAAGCATGTACATATTGCTCGGAGCAACGTTTTCTGTGTCACTGTAAAAAAATTTGAAAACTAAATATAAAAGAGAGAAGAGAGTTTGTTCAACAGAATAATATATGCTTCAACTGCTTAGTAAAAGGTCACGGTGTTAAGAAATGTAGACAAAATCTTGCAAATTATGTTCTAAAAAGTATCACACTTTACTTCATTGGACACCCTCTCCTGTTCCTCTAGAAGAGACTGCACTCACTGCTTCTGAGGAAAATATACTTCCAGAAACAAATCACAAATGCACAAATCACTACGGGAGATGTTCTTCTGGCTACTGCTCTAGTTAAATTACACACAAGTACTGGCGATACAGTCGTATTGAGAGCTTTGCTTGACCAGGGATCACAAGGTTCGTTTCTGTCAGAATCAGCTTGTCAACTACTGGGGCTTGAGTAGAACCCTATAAATGGTAAAGTGACAGGTATTGATGCAGAAAGTGTTTTCACAACTAAGTCATATGTTTATCTACAGCTTAGCTCCTTGATTAACAAAGATTATATTATGGGTATCGAAGCATTTGTGTTAAAGAAGATATATTGCCCTCACGAAAAGTTTACACAGAAAATTGGTTTAATTTACAAATAAAGGCGTTAGCAGATCCTAACTTTCACAAACCGGGACCGGGACCGGGACAAGTTTAGGATGGATAATTTCAAGTCAGATAACAGACAAAAAAGGAACTCGCAATGTTATTCTGAATCATACTCAATTAGAAGTGAATGAACTTTACAAACCACTCTGGGAAATTCAAGGTGACTTACACAAAAGAAATCCTACACTAGAGGAAATGCAATGTGATAAATTCTATGAGGAAACTATCACACAAGCAGAAGATGGACGGTATGACGTAAGACTACCATATAAGATTAAAGCTTTCTCACAGTTGGAGGATTCACGTCCATTAGCATTAAAGCGTTTGAATCAGATGGAGAAGCGCTTCACAAGTAAACTAGAACTTAAGATTAATTATACAGTTCATGAATGAATATCTGGAACTAGGACATATGCAGGAAGTTAAATGTGATTTAACGAATTGCACATCGGGATTTTACTTACCATATCACGCTGTGATACCAGATTCAAGTTTAAGTACTAAGCTTCGTGTGGTGTTTGATGGTTCTTCGTAAACACCATATGGCCCCTCGCCAAATGACGCTTTGCAAATATTAGAGATATTAGAGATTTAATTATACGATGGAGATGTTATCCTTTAGTTTTAGTAGCCGACATTAAGCAAATGTATCCTCAGATATTGGTTGCATCTGAGGATACTGAGTTTCAGCGTATTTCGTGGAGAGCCTCATCCTCTGACACTGTTAAGGAGTACAGACTATTGACAGTAACTTATGGAACTTCATGTGCTCCATATTTAGCCATCAAGACCATGCAACAGTTGTCTAAAGACGAAGCGGGAAATTATCCAATTATCCAATCCATATTCAAGATCGGATTTCTACATGGATGATTTATTAACAGGATTTTTTACTGAAGAGCAAACAATACACTCACAAATTTAACTAATTTGCTGAGACAGGGAGGGTTTGAACTTCTCAAATGGGCCTCAAATAGTCAGACAGTTCTAAATAACATACCTTCTATGAATCAAGAGAATAGAGGGTATCATATAATTCCTATGATCAATAATACATTTAAAACATTGTGTATATCTTGGAATCCTGCTATCGACAAATTTAAATTAAAACCGAGTTGCCTCCTGTACAGGCCAAGCTAACAAAACGTATGGTTCTTTCGGATGTAGCTAAAATCTTTGACCCATTAGGTTGGTTAGCTCCAATTGTTATAAGAGCAAAAATATTTTTCAAAAGCTTTGGCTATTTGGTATTGATTGGGACAGTCCACTACCTTCATACTTTTTGGAGGAATGGTTGCAATATAGAAAGGAGCTCATAGACATGCCTACAATACATTCGGATCGTTGGTTGGAGGTTTCAAGTCCAGACACGAAGATAGAACTGCATGGTTTTTGTGATGCGTCTGATAATGCATTTTCTGCAGTAATTTATATTCGAGTTATGGTTAAAAACAACATTAAAGTATCTTTGATTGCTGCCAGAACCAAAGTAGCTCCAATAAAGAAGATAACATTACCTAGATTTGAGCTCTGTGGAGCTGTTATTCTGTCAGAATTAATACATAAAGTAAAACAGTGTTTAAAAGTACAGGATGAAAATATTTATACCTGGACTGACTTGAATTCTAGACCACTTACCCCACTATGTACTAAAGCTGATGGTACCTCCCCGCTCACTTCTGGACATTTCTTAGTAGGTGAACCTCTGGTTTCTGTGCCGGATGGAGACTTGCAAGAAACAAAAATTCCTTACCTTAGGCGACGGAAGTACTTGCAGAAACAGGTTCAGGATTTTTGGAGATGATGGAGCTCGGAGTACTTGGTGTTGCTTCAGCAGCGTTATAAATGGCTAACTAAGCAACCGGATATCAAAGATATATATTGGAAGTATTGTATTGGTTAAAGATGAAAACCTTCCACGATGTAAATGGTTGCTTGGAAAGGTCATTGAGAAACATCCAGGTCATGATGGTCACACTAGAGTTGTTATTATAGAGTGTAAAAATAAAACATATAAGCGGTCTATTGTAAAGCTGTGTCCATTACCCATTTCTTAAAAGAATTTTTGAGTATTTTAAGGACTAGTAGTCCTTGGGGGTCGGTATGTTTAGGTTTTTGAACTTAAATTTTGTGATTTTGTAATTTTTCTATTTTTTGTTGTGTTGGTAACAGCTTTATGTAATGGCGAACTCACTTGCAAGTAAACTCACGACACATTCATGTTTGAGAATAGTTTTCACAAAATTTAATAGAAACATTCATTTCACGTATTAACTATACAGTAGGCGTCTAGTGCAGTCAGAATAAGTATATATTTAGCTGTATCCGCGAGCGGTCGCTGTATAGGTATAGTCAAAATTAATAAATTAAATCAGTGATAAGTTCAGTGAACGCAATGTGTGTGCTATTACCGGGAACTGAACTCGGTTCCTCGAACTTGTTCTTAATTTGAAATCATCTCTCTCGCGTAGCATTGCGATTATTGGGTACTGTAGGCTGCTGAGAGGGCCGAAAATATTCCAAAATCCCTCTCATGCGTTGAGAACGACCTCGGCCGTCACAAAAATAGCATGTTCGATAGAAATAACAAAAAAGGACCAACGAAGAAAAATTTACAATACAAAAGTATGTACAAAGTGATGAAGATCAAGACTAACGTAAAAGGTTAAATATCTCGAGGATTAGCTGATTGGACATCCGAATAACATTTTTTGAGATTATTAGGCTTGTGAAAATAATGAAGAGGTAGAATTAAGAATTGCAGTGCTGTACCATTTTCTCTGAGTGTAATACCAGACGCTCTACAGCCAAAAATCGAGACAGCGTCGAGGTGCCGGCTCCAAATATAGCTATGCTCACTGCATAAGGATCAAGGCGGCACGAACCATTGCAAAGACTTTGAGGTGACGTCGAGGTGTAGTCGAAGACTAGATGACTGGATTATATTATCTTTGAAAAACATAACAGCCAACGCCTCGACTTTTATATATTTTAGTGAATTGTCCTTCAACAATGCCTCGGCGTCCGTGTCTTCCCGTCGCGTATTCCACGCGACATTGACGTCACTTCGTCGTCGCAACTCGATGCTGCCTAACTTTGGAATAAGCATTAGCAAGCCTCAAGGGCAAAGAGTAAGGATATAAGGAATAAAGGTAATATATACATAATAATAAAAATCGTACATAATACAAATACATAAAACTCTAGGTGATCCGATAGACATTATACTGATATCCATCTCTTTTTGTTCTTTCGCTTTTTCATATCGGATTAATTCATGTTTTAATTTGCTGTACAAAATAAATACGAGTAAGTATGGTTTGCGTTGTTCATTGAATTTGGAAAGGTATTGGTATCTGGCGAGCCGAAACGATCGCGTTAACCATTTCCCAAATTGAGACTATGCATCATTCAGTAATCAGTACATATTTTAATATTATATGAACAATGATTTATCACAACATTGGTTTTCCTGTTTGGTTATGAAATACGTAATTAAAAGATTAGTATCTATGTGCGCTTCCCATTCAAATCAACCTACTGAAATATTATCGGATAGTTATAGGCTTTAAATAGCCTGCAGTATCAAAATGGTTTCCGTTACTAACGTTCTGGCATGGATTTCTGGCAGCGGTTATTTACATAAGAGTCATTCATGGATCATCAATCTAACAACAATTTGATCACTAATAAAATAAATATTTCCGATGTCGGTTTGAACACTTTACTAGAAATCGACAATTTCTCGGAAGCGGAGCAATGTGCTCTGTGCGTCTATGTGGCTTCTATTTACACGAAAGAGGAGCTTCCGAATATAAGGGAAAGTGCCGACGAACTTGGCACGACGCCAGAGTCTACTCGTCAAAGCTCCACTAAATATATTAATTCTACCTAATTTGTGAAAGAAATTTAGAACGATAATTAACATATGTGTCATCAAAAGGCTTAAAGTATAACCAATATAATTTTACGACGTATTACAAAATAATTTAATGAAATATTTATTCCTAAGTAGAAGAAAGTTAATCTTTTTTAGTGTAACAGTGCATAAATATTATAATTTCTGGCTTGTTTTGCAGAATTTTACTAACAGGTAATGAAATGTGGTGATTTTTGTGATAGTTGTGGCCGTAAGATGTTAAACTAAGTTAGGCCTAGAAATTACTGAGTTTGAATTTAAATTTCTATTTAGATCAGTGTTTTAATTTGAATTCAAGGCATACGTGTCGATGTGTCGTTGTTTAAACAACATCTGTTTGCTGAGGCCGGACGGTCGATAGGAGGGACTGTCAACATACCCTTCACATTCTCGAAACTGACTACATACTTGATGTTCTCACTAGATAGGTGCTGGCCTCATGCACAATTTAAACATTTCTAACATTCTAACTAATTTTAGGTAGTAACGTCTTATTGACATTTTTAAACGCACACACAAGCAAAAGCTATCGTCCATTAAAACAATTTAGAACCATTTTATCATTCCAATATTTACAAGCTATTAGGGATTCCGTTAATACATTTGTGACAAAATAACGAATTTCCAATCAAAAGCGACAGCGCGAAAAAGATTCTAATAACATTCAAAACTCGTCCCAAGAGACGGTGTCAGTTTAATTACGAGTAGCGAGCCGGGACACGCCGTCTCGACCGGCATCACAACGGATTTATTTTTTTCAGTGGGACAAAGGACGATTAAAAAAGTTCGTAATGAAAGTCATCCGTCGGAAGCAAAGGGTGAAATACCATATATATACCTATATTACACATATTTACCCCACTGTCCTGGAAATGCGTTAATATAAGTACGCCAAACATACCGATTCGAAGTGACTTGATATAATTAACATAAATTACATATTTTTTGTAGAAAAAACGCTGGCAAGAAGTGAGGAAGGTATATATATCTAAAACTCGTTTTATTTCGATATCCTTATAACTTTTAATTAATTTTTAAAAAACGGTTAAAAAGCCGAAAGCAAAACGCTACAGAAACACCTCAATAGAGGCAATAATAGTAATAATAATATAGTTATTATTAAGTAATTATAACTAAATAGTACTATTTATTAAGAATTAGTTACAATAGTTAGTACTATTTAGTAAGAATTAGTTACAATCATATCGCCCGCTTAAAGTAAAAACGAACAAAAATTTTGAGTATGCGCAATGGTTTTCAGAAGTTTTAGTATTTTTTTGTTCTGAGGGTGAGTTGAATCCTCAGGCGTATTTATTAACGTAATGGTCTAGTTGTTATTTACAAAATTAATGGAAAGAGAGAATTTACATATAAATCGTGGATATTTAACAAATAAATTAGAACGTCATTGTAAAGTACTGAACTTAAACCAAGAGTATGAGGATACTTTAAATGTTTACTAATTTTACTTTAGCAACACTTTTGTAAGAACACGTGACTTGTAACGCTGAAAGCGTTTCGGTTTGAACTGAGCACACTGGTGGCAATTAGCTTATATTTGACACTTCAGAAGCTGCTGCGTTGGGCGCTTCTACCTCATTTTATATAGAATTCTTTGGTTAACATAGAGCGTTACTTCATGGAGTGTTGCTAGTCTTCGTATTTTCTTCAAATTCTGCTATAACTTACATATTATGTATTATGAATGTCAAATGAACATTTTTATATAAACATGTGTATATATAACCATACACATACTGCCTGTATAAAAAAAACTGGCTTCGTTAAAATGTAATCTGTTTCGTGTAAGCTTGTTAGCTGGCTTTTGACGTACTCCTAAATCCGTTGAAAGCTCATAATAAAGACGTGTGGTGTGAGTCATGGCTGTGAGTCTGTAACTGTAACTATATGAGCGAAGACATAAAAATATTATTTGTTTAAATACTTGTATTTTTATAACATATTCATCGCTCTTCATAACATTAGCAATGATGTAAACATAATTATAACTATTTTCAGAAAGAGATCTTTTATACTGGACTATTAACATATTATCTATGGTTAATAAATAATACGAGTGTTATTTATTACTGTTACACTATTAGTTACGAGTTTTCTAGACTATTACTTTATTTACAGCATTTGTCATTTAAAAAATATTATGATTATTTAAAAATTTTGAAAAATTACATTATTTTAATACTGCTATATAGGTGTATTTTGTTTCATAAAGGTGACTAGTACTGTAAATGTATTTATCTTTGAACATATGTGCGACACTATTAATATATGTAGTTTCTTGGTTAATCGCAGCTAGTAAATGTTAAGTGTTTTTAGAATTATTGCGTAGTTGTTACCATTATAAAATGTAACAGGCGGTGTCAATGTCAACCAAGCCAGTAGGTAGATACCTGTAACAAATAAAAATTATTTTGAAAAGCCTCGTTACGACTAATGTTATTTTGAAACAACAGTAACGATGAGCTTTTTGGGAGGCACATTTTGTCATACGATCATTTACATATTTTTGAGGCATGTTATACACGTCGTTGACCCGACCATATACGGAAAGATAATGGCATTTCCAGTGTCACAAAATGAGCAGGAGCGGGGCTAAAATGCTAACGCCTAAGAGCGTTTTGTGTGTTCAGGAAGAGAAAGAGATAACAGGTGAGGATACCGGCGCGGAATTGATGCCGTCATTTGAAAAACGCCTCGATAAGTCCCCTCCGGTGCCAAATAAAGGTTGAATTTTCAGGTTACCGGTAAAGGTTTTCAAAATATTCAACGTCATTTAACGTTACGACGGCGTTGATTGCAATTCTGTTTCATTCTGATAATAATTTGCTCTCGTGTTTGTGATTAATACTCAATAACAGTTATTCATATAAAATATGTATGTAGACATGAGCTAAAAAGTTTCAAGGAATATTAGCAATAAGTAAAATATTATAAATTCAAACACGTTGAATAGATATAAGTTTATTTATGTACTTACCCCGTGTCTATAAGAAATGCTTCTATAAATGTTTCATTTTACCATATACGTATATGGTATGGTACAGAAAACAAAAACATTTTGTTTTAAACAATTACATAGCGAACACATTAAAACGTACAATAGAATTTCTTTTACTTCCCTCCTCTAAGCTTTAACAATATAAAAACATCCACAGACTTGAACTAATTAAAATACTTCATTCAAATATTGTGTAAGTAAATATTAGAAGCACATGTATGTTGTGTTGTTTAATTTATAAAACAAACAGTAACGTTAAAATCTTAAAAAAATTATGTCAGTTGGAAGCGATTTTTTATTTTGATTATTTATTGTATACTAGTCGGTGCCCGCGATTCCGTCCGCGTGAAAGTGTTCTATTAAGCAACTTACAACAGGCGAGCAGCGAATTTAAAATTATCTTTAAATGTCTAACTTTTTTCGCTACAATCCGATTTCAATAAAACGAAGCCTAAATGTTGCTCCAAGCTGAGCTTAATCTTCTTGTGAAAACCGCAAGAAAATCCGTTAAGTAATTTCGGCGATTAGCGTGTATATACACGGTTCTTTATTACATTAACAATTGTCTTTAAATGACGATAATTTTTTTCACTTTCATCCAATTTAATGAAACCAAGTCCAAATGTTACTCCAAGATAAGCTTAATCAACCTGTGAAGACGGCAAGAAAATGTGTTCAGTAGTTTCGGAGATTAGTGTGTACATACAGATAGATAGACAATAATTTTAAAAAGGCTTTTTTGTGTTCTGTTACTCTTTTTTTGTTATCGCCCACACACATTTTTTGATTTTATCAATGTACAGGCAAATGGTTTCTACTACTTTATTATATGTACCTACCTAATAGATTAGAAACTATAATAAGTATATTTCTACAGTTAAGTTTATTTAAATTCATTCATAACAATTCAAAACAATAAAATTCAAAATAAAATAGTTAAGTTTATTTAAATTCATTCATTCACCTTCAGCGTAAATCCATATGATGTACGTGCCATACACGTATTTATTTTCTTATTATTCGACTGCAGATAACCCAGGTGCCATTATTGTAAACTAAATATTATTTAGAATGAACATAAAGCAGTAGCAATATCAATAAAACCAAAAAATTGTAATTGTTGAAAGTACTACTATTTCATACACAAACAATAAGACGTTAATTCGTCGCGATAAATAAACAACGCCATATTTATGCACTGAAAGTAAATTCAATAAATAATGCGTGCGCGAGCGCAATATCATTCCTTTTTCGACGGAATTACGCGTGGGCTGGATGGACACGATGTCATCACTTTACTATATTTATCAATGTGATTAGATAAGTTTATGGCATTATTATTATCATTAAAGCAATGTGAAGAAAATAGTCACTAAAGTTATGCCAAAACGAATATATCATATCTAACGTACATATGTATCTTTAGTAGAAGTACATAACATTATAGGTACCGGGAGCAGTTAAAGTAAAAATATCTTTGTTAGATATACATGTATTCATAGCTTGTATGTGTTAGGTAATCAAACTCTCGAAACAGAAGCTTATAGAATAGGTACGAGTATGAATCAGTAATTCGTAACAATTTTTAACACGTTTTTATTATATCGTTTTCTTATCTGCCTATTCGATACAAATGTTGCAATTGATTTTAATTATGTGGTTAAGTAAAACTCGATAGTTTTTAAAGATGTCCCACATGCTTATGTGCACTGGATATTTTTTTCATTCCTCAGTCATATGTAATGTCGCCTGTAATTTTATTAATTTTTTTTTCGCTTAACAATTGTACAGTGGTTTACAAAATAGGTACACTAAATGTTACAATTCATCTTCCAAGCTTCATCTTTACGTGATAAATTCTATTTGATTCTATTCTGATGATGAATTTTTATTTATCTTTCGTCCAAAATCTCAAATGTATACCATTATTTCAAATTAATCTCATCACTAACTAGCACCGAATTCAGTGCTAGTTAGCTGATCGAGTTTGATGTCTATATTATTTTGAGAATGCTTCAATAAGAGGCGAAACACGTGTCGATTAATAAGTTTGAGATTTTGGGCGGGAGATAACTAAAAATTGTAAGAATTTATCAAATAAATGGATTTCTGCAAGATAACACCTGAATCTGAAATCTCACAGTATGTTTCTTCTACATAGTGTCAGTAGTCTTTAATACAAAAAAATGGCCGTGACAAAGTCAAAGTAAAAAAAATACAATTTTTTTTAGATTAAAATGATTATTTTCAGTTATGAACTGTCTTTGAATACTAAAAGCTTCTTAATAAACAAATTAGTACTGAGCGTTTTTTTTCAGTAAATTGTGTCTCAAAACATTGGGTGATGTTAATAAAACAAAAGCAATTGCTTCTAGTAAGTATTTAATATTATAGCATTAGCAATTGTTAGTTAGTACAAGCTCTTACTTATTGCAATTGTTTTCGTTTAAGTGAATAATCTTCAACTAATGCTTATTATTGTTCACACTTTTTTAACAATAGCTAGATTAAGCTAGCATTTGTTTCAGTAAAAATAGAATGAGGTTTTGGTATAAGCTTTTGCTGAAGTATATTCACTGAAACTCAGGTTTTGCTTCAAAAATGTATCACATCACCAAATGTTACATAATTTTTACATGAGGAAATGTTCGCCAAATCTAGCTACTGCTAAAAAAGTGTGAACAAAATCTAACTAGTATCAGTAAGAGATTATTCACTTAATTAATTGTTTTTGTTTTATTCACATCACCAAATGTTTTGAGTCACATTTATAAAAGAAAAATTACCCAGCACTTTTAATAAGAAACTTAAGTATTCAAAAACGGTTCATAACTGAGAAGACATTTTATTAAAAATATTAAAAAAAAAACGTGTTTCTTTAGATGTGTGTATTTTTGTATTCATATATTTTGAATTTAAATTATTGTAAGGTGAACTGTTTATAAACGCAGCTTTTCATTGCCTGTAATTGAATATCTACCACTAATTTTCTTATTATTTTTTCCTAAGAATGGGCTTCAAAGAAGTCACTAGCTAAATTGGGATCAAATTTCTATATTACCTAATTCAATGTTTGCAATCTTTAGCTTCAATGAGGTAAAGACAACTCGAACCCTTAAAAATACTTACCTACCTAATCAGACTTTTAAATGTTATTCGAGTGTATTGTGACATATTATGTATTCGACATGATTTAAGCATGGAGTAAATATTTAAGTTCGATTTTATTTAAATGAAACGTAATTTTTAAATAACAATAGAGAGTATTCTTAAATAAAAATCAAACATATTTTTATATTCTATTGTATAACAACGTAAAGTAAGAAAAACGAGACAGTAGGTATTATGCTATTCAATAGGTAATAGAAAACTGTCAGTGACAGCTAGGAAATATAAAAATGCCTTCTTCACTTTAAACGACTCATATGCTTTGTACGTCAATGAACGCGCGCCCACGCGGTCACGACGTCGCAGTTAGTTGCGACCTGTATGAGGACGGATGATGCGGATTGTTCCCAGAACAAACTGCCGACTTATCTGATACAGGCGCGTCGTGACAACACCGCTCCTCCGCGATACATTTAACTACATCTGATTTAGAGTTGCCTGAGTACGCAATAGCTCTCGGCAAATACACGACTTAAATAATAATTAATATTTCTCAGTAATATCACTGAACTGCTTTTAATTTTCTTTTAAATCTAATTATTAATTATAATCCTTTCAATTATATTTATGCTGTACTAAAGTATACGTACGTATAATATACAGTATTACCTTTATTACCTTACACGTTTACGTCGATATGTGTATTTTGACATTTCTATCAGCTGGCACTCGTGCTATCTCATTTTTTCAAATCAGACTTGCTCTTTCGTACAAACTACTACTCTGTCCAATGTATTTACTCATCCTTTTCACATATTTGAACCATCTAAGTACATATTACTTTCGTTTTAATTTTAAGATTATCTTTTCTTGTGTATGCTACTCGCAAAAGTGAAACAGCACGTTTTTGAGAATTCACGTTACCATTGCATTCATAATACTTACGCTCAGCTTTGGGCATAATTAGTCCTTACTGCCTTGTAAAAGTTGTTAAAGTATAACTTGTTTTATACGGGGTCTAAATTAAAATGGAATCATATACGACGAAGTAATTAATTCGTCTACAATATTAGACGGGTTAGATTATTAGAGTTGGGCCCGACTAAACTTAGATTAACTCAACCCCTCCAAGACGAGGCACCTGCTGGATAGTTATCTGTCCAACAGGAGGGCGAAAGTCAGGTCCGCCGGAGCAGAGTGTGCAAAAGTTACTATGAAAGGTTGTGTGCAGGGGCTCGGGGAACTTGTTACTTGTTGAAAGAGATGGTAGGTGAGGGTATGCGCTGTCAGGCGTTTGCAGCTGACGTGCTGTTCATGTTCTCGGGAGACAACATCCTTGATCTCCTGGAACGCAGGCTCACGGAGGGCTTGCAGGGAATGAAAGAGCTGATGAGCTCGCTAAGTTAGTGGCTCTATACAAGAAGACACGGGGCGATTATTTATTTAATAAGTATTTAATAATAAGTATTTGTCAAATTATATGTGCTATAACTATATATAATTGTGCCATGTACTGTGTTATGCCATTCAAATAAACTTATCTTCTTCTTATCCTTATTATGATGATCCCGGTATCATTCGCTAAGCGGACTATTAGATTGGAAACGATTAGCGAATGGAACCAACGCTATAAACAAGAAGAGAGAGCCAGGGTGACGAAGGTGTTTTTCCCAGACAATATTGCTGCATATAGTCTCATCAAGAAAGTAAGCATAGACCCCGTATTAGTACATGACGGAGCACGGGGAGTTTTCTGAGTACTTACATTGCTTCAAGTGCAAGGAGAGCCCGGCGTGCCCCTATGACCTCAATAAAGCGAAAAGTATACTAAACGTGCTAACAGAGTGCCTTATATTTGCTAAAGAAAAATACATTGTTGAATTTAAAATGGATAGCAAGATAGGAAACATACACAAAATAATGCAGGATAAAGAAAAGAGAGAAGAGATCTTGAAATATTGTAGGCTTGTGGCGTTAAAACTTCAAAGGAAAAATAAGACCAGATAATGCGAGGGGGTATAACTGTATACCAAACGTGTTAGAATGATAAGAAACAGAGCTGGTAAATTGCAATGGCACATAAGGGTTAGGAAACGAAATAAATATTGGGCAAACGTGTAGTTCAATGGATAGTAAAAGGAACAGATTGTTTAAAGAATAATATCAAGGTACGAATCGAATAGTTGTAAATAGAATGATAAAGAGAATAAGTAGATAAGGCCAAACGTGTGAATGTCCAAGGAATATGTGATATTAGACATAAGTGACATTGTGATAATATATATAAGACGGACAAACAGTGATATTAAGATAATATGACGAGACATTGTGATAATAGTTACTTAAGGAAATATAAAGCTATAAATGTACAAAAGTCCGATTGGAAGCTGAGGATAAAAATTATAAAGATGTAATTCATGAAAAGTTGTAATTTTGTAAAATAAGGATGTAATAAGGAACAAGAAATAAGGAAACAATGGTAATTAGAAATAAATATAAGAACAAAAGAAGTAAAATAAGATAGGAAGATATAGATAATGAATGATGAAAAGGAATGTACCTACCTCAAATGTGAATGTAAATGTGTAAAGGAAGATTGAATGTGAATATGAACGAGTAAAATATAGACACATATGACAAAATGGATAGGGACACATTTGGCCGGCATTTAAGTGAGGAATAGATGAGAATGGCAACGATGAAATGAATAAAAAGGATGGAATAAAGAGATTAATGAATCTAGCAAAAACGAAATCTCTTACTTAAAATCACATAGAAAGGGTATCAAGTTTAAATTTATATCAAGCACTGAGGGCCATGGTTCCTTGGAGGAGTAGTAAATTCGAGCTTTTAAGTCAACGCAATCAAAAAATACAGCTATTTATGTACTCAAACACAGACTTGCAGGGTACTTTCCCGTTGACCTAGAATCATGAAATCTGGCAAGAAACAAGGTCTTACAGCACAGTAAAAGGGAAAAATCCAAAAATTGCGAATTTGTAATTATATTATACTGTTTTGCTACTACGAACTCGTATTTGCAGTTGGAAAGTATGGAAGAACGTGTCTTTCAACTGTAAAGTTAAGTTTGTGTTTGAATTCAACTTATTTTTTTTTTGGTAAAATCATAATATAAATATTAGTTTATTTTTTAAATAGGGTAACAAAATATGATGGAAGTAGCGCCACCTATGTTCTATAGATAATACCTTCAATAAAAAACAAATTAGTCGATTTGTGAATTGTGAAAGTCAATATGTTTTATTACTTGCAGTTGAAAAGTATGGGAGAACATGTGTTTCAATTGTAAAGTTAAGTTTGTTTCTGAATTCGACTAAAATTTTTTTTGGTCCGTCAACCGTCAGTGAACCGTCAGTGCGCAGGTACGACTCGCATTTGGCCGGTTTTTATTGAATTCTGGTCTCACTATTTGTCCAGGCTTATCTCTGAAACAGCTAATTTTGATGAGATTTTATTACTTAAGAATTAAAAAGTAATCTTTTTCTACCGTAAAAATACCAAATTCAACGCAGGTGCAAGCAGTAATACATGAATATGCCAATTAACTATAATTTTTCTGTGTACAGAACCTCGGTGTTAATTGAACTCACATTTAATAAAAAAATTTATTGATAAACCATTTAAGTGTAGTAAATGAAATGAAAACATTATTTTATTTACCATATTTAAGTGTAGTAAATGTAATGAAAACATTATTTTATTTACAATACTTATAAAGGAATAATCTTTCGTTCCGTTTATTGTAAAAAACGGAATCAAATTCTATATCTATACCTACTATAGATACCATCCATTATTAGCTATATACCTGTTATATTATTTATTTTACCAATATACTCGTATATTGCGATATAATGTGTATATATTTTAAGTAAATATATTTTTCCAAATTTCATTTATAAAATTTAATTAAATTTATTAGGGTATAAATGGTGGATGAATATCCTATATGTTTACACGTTAGTTCATACCCTTGTTTCAATTTCAAGCATACAGTGCCAAAAACTGCAGGTGTGCGAGAGATCAGAGGGGAACTCGACTCGGATAATCAACTAGACTAGACAATCGAAACGTGAAGTTCCCTTACTACATTCAGTCGATAAAAAATCAGTGTGTTTAAATGAAGTAAATGTAGCATTTTTGGAGCTTATATGTTGAAATGATACTCATTTCTCCAAAAATATATTGTAAATTAAAACGTACAACTATGGCAGATTACGAAAAATATGAATTTAAAAATAAAAATCACGCAGTATAAGGATATACATATAAATTTGACTGCCAACGAGCCCGTTGGCACAGTGGCATATGCGTCTGCTTTCCAAGCTAGGGTCCCGGGTTCGATCCCCGGCCAGGTCAATTTAGGAAACGAACTTTTCTAAATTGGCTTGGAGTCTGGGTGTTACTGGGAGTTCCCCCAGAATTCGTTATGTGGTACCCATAGTTCAAGCTTACTGCTTAGTTTGGAGTCATACAATCTGTGTAATTGTCTGGTGTGTTAAATTAAAATGAAATGAACTACAATTATATTTGTCTTAAGCCAAAAAATTTTTTCTAAAACGTTATTAACAGCTAATCTCATTTCTCAGCTAAACTTTTCAAAATGTACATAATAGTAAAAATGTGTATACAAAATGGTCACCAAATGAAGCTTCAAACTTCCGTCGTGGCATAAATAGGATTGGAAGGGCGCAATTTGGTCGGTATTCAGAGTCGCGCCGCTGTAAAAGCGCGCCGTATCTAATTATCGTCGGGTTACACTGCCCCTACCATAGAAGGTATATATTCACTGAAATACATTTTTGTTTAGGAACAATATCCATCGTTAGGCATTTCATTTATACAATATTTAACCCATTGTGAAGTATTTGATTCAGTCAAAATCTATTTCCAAATAATGTTATTATTAGTATCTTCGTAGTTCTTATAGATGTGTAAGTCATGACAAATATTTCAAGTTAGAAGACAAAAGTAGGAACGGATATCTCTAAATATTAGGTTTTATTATTAATTTCTGTTTTTCGTTTCTGTCGATCGTTTTGTTCACAGACTTATCGAGGAAATATGGTTGTGTTCCGAATACCATACCTCTGCCACCCTAACTGAATTACTGGCGACGTTTTTAAAGCTTTTTACAGAGCAGAGCGCTGGCTCACAGCTAATCAGGCTAATACTGCGTGTCAGTAGAGCCTCTGTGCACAGAGGCTTCTAGTACTGGCTATCTTTGATGCAATTACACACAAATTAGTACGTTCCTAAGAACTGTACTTGTAAATACACAAGTATCTTATCACAATAAAACATTGTAAAATAATAATATGCAATTTTTCCAGTCCCAGTTGAGGAGTCGATATCCAAGTTTCCCAGTCGAGGTGGACAGAAAATTAGGTAGATAACGCGAGAGGAATCCACACTGGGTACACCACTTGTATATGGATTAATCTTACTAAAGGCAATGACCGATAATTAAAGGTTACTAGCCAATACAGGTTCCTTGTAATATGTCCTATCGCTTGTCCGATGGCTACGATTAATAATTAGTTTTAATCCCACTGTACTCTCAGCGAATTGGCAGACACGCTCTAAATATTCAAATTCAATTATTTCTCAGTGTAAAATGTTTTAACTGCGGAGCATTTCAATCAATCACTCTTCACCAATTTAGTGTGAGCGTCATTTGGCAAATTCGATTGCGTCTCCCATTGATGGCGTAGTGCGAGAATAAAACAGTGCGACGGGTGTCATTGACGGTTCTGACAGAGCGTCGTCCGTTGCCCAGCGAAGCTTTAATTAATCTTCTAAACTAAGTTTAAATAGTAAGTGGCTGATACTACTAGTTTTATGCAACCGCAGTACTGTCATGATAAGTTGGCCCGAATAAGAACAGCAAGTTATACAAGATAACGCAGACAACGCTATGAGCATTATATTTTCATTCACAAAAATTTTTTAAACCTCATTTCTAGACGACACGAATACAGTTTTTGACTGCAGATACTCGTACCTACATCCTACATTAATGTTTGTGGTGGTATGTATGTCGGTTCGTACGCTTTAAGCATGAAATTCATACGGTTCGCTTATTGATACGCGCGAACGCCTCTACGGCCGATCTCATTATACCTAACCCCTCGTCTCGATCGTTTGCTGTTATTGATCACCGTCAATATGTCGAATATTATAAACAAAACGCACATGTGGTGGGCTTTTAATTATATACCCACATTTTATTTTTAGGTGGGCTCCGTGTGGGTTATTCATGCTACCAAAATCTGTCAATCTGATCTCACAATATACCTATGCGGATAATCTAGGACAGATAAATTATTTGCAATTGCGAAAGAAAAATCACAGATATCCTGATAAAAACTTTTTTTCGTTAATTATTAAATATCAACACTAACTTTTTCATGTTCGTGAAGCCACTAAATACCATACCTAGGCACAATGGTAGGTATAATTAATTTATACGAGTACGAAAAGTGTCAGCGCTTTTAGAGTACACGAAAATAATATATCTATATGCAAATAATAAATATTTGCAATAGAGTAGTATGTAATAGACCTTATAATCTAGCTACGAACACTACAATTGTTGTAACAGCGATGAGTATAGTAGGTAGGGGAGCAAGTCAACGGCGATATCAGAGTCTAGTGTGCGTGATGCTTTCTGTAGACTGGAAACCATGATAAGTTATTCTACGAAAATGTTGTCTACACACGACTAGATGAAGACAATTTGAAACTTTGTAGTAAAGAATAAAATACTATTCTATAATAATAGAATATCGTGGCTTAAATATATGGGTTTTAATGTACATAGAATTTGATTTGATTTATTGCAAAGGTTGAAATTCATGCAACTAAAAGTGTACCGATATAATTTTTTTTGATCAATACAGCCATCAATCGCTCACTCACTTGATAGGCTGAATCCCTATTTCTAAATTAATTAAAAGAATATTCTTATCGTCTGTGGCTTCATTCTACATCTTATATATTTTAAGGTAATAAACTTAAATGTTTGTGAAGGATTTATGTGAGTATTAAACAATTTACAAATATCACTGTTTAATTTATGGCAGTAGTGGCAAAAGTGCAAAGTTGTACTTGAATATTATTGCTCATATAACATGTACAGGCGATAAGCAATGTAAATGTGATTGCTTTTTTGAAAGTGTGAAGTGTTTTAAAGCAAATATACTACTGACATAAGAATAAAACGTCAAATTTGATGATAAATTCATTAATAACGTTTACGTAACAGCTAATGTTGGAATTTGGTTAAATCCTCGTAAATATCGTAATAAATTACGGTATTACAAAATTTCTTCCTATGATGTGTCCATTTTTATTTTCTGTATGTACTTGAGCGGTACAATTAAAGATTTATATGCCTAATTTTTGTTTTCGTATTTGTGATTTATAGTTCTTACATACAAACCTTCACGCCATTTCCCATTTAGGGTGGACAGCGCAACAAAATCACCATTGACACTGTAACAGCGCATGTTTGGATTTGCATACATACGCCAAAGCGGAATTGTTAGTCTATTCCTTATATCAAGTACTAAACGTAATAGTCGGTCATATGTCGTGTAACTTGTGGGGATGGATGACTTTTGATGGATTGGGAGAACTCGTTGAGCTACCTCCTAGAGCAAATGCTATTTAATTTCTTTAATTTCTTATTATTTTTAGTTATGTTATGTATAACTTAGAAATAATTATGAAAGTAGCCTTACTTATTTATTTTTGTATACATGAAGAAACACCCGTTCAAGGTTGGACCTTGAAACGAATACGAATTTGAATTTCAAAATTGGAGGTGCCATCTCATCGTCCGCAATTCGTGTCTTCTATACGTCATCAATCGTCTTATCTCGTGATTGTACAATACGGCCAATTTAAAGTGACAGCCAACCTGCTAAACATTCCCTTTCCGCGATAGTACTTTAATAAACAGCCGGCCGTAGCGACTGACACATTCTACTATTTTTTTTCTTTCTCTTAAAGCACCGTATTTAATCTCAGACTGTAAAGACATAAAATTGTTATGTTTACATGTATTAATAATTAACTAATTAATATGCCTAAGTACAAATATTTACCTTTGTACTTAGGCATATTAATTAGTTAGTAGTATTTACAAAATACATACATACCTATTAAAGTTTTAGTTAGTGACGTATCATCGCGTCTGAAAAACCAACTTAACTACGAAAATAAATAAAAAGACAAAGTATGAAGTGGAGAGTTTAAAAGTTTGGATGTAGGCAGTCACCGAATTGGTTCAATGGGCAATATTGGATCCAACTGGGTCGAAAGCAATTTAAAGTTTTAACAAATATAAGCAAAGCAGGTCAATAATACGCACACATCATAGATTCTAGCAGTTATATATTTGAATTTGAAAATAATCTCTGAAGGTAACAGAAAAAACTTTGAGAATTAATGATGATTTGGTTAAATACGATAGCCGATAGGTAAATATTTGCTTTTAATTTTCGTAAAATATATAATAATAATTGTTGTTATGGATGGCAACACAACAAAAACAAATTATCCATGTCCAATTAGTAGTTCAACTTTTGTTTTTAAGTCTTTAAAAATATACTTACACCCTTTTATGCCATACAAACGCTGAGGTAATTTGATTAGTGTTTGATTTTCTAACTTAAGTCTACTAAATAATGTTTTATGTTTAATGTTTTACTAAATAATGTTCTGTAGGATTTAGAAAATTATTTAATATGTAATAAGATTATTACATGTGTACATACATACGTATTATATGAACGCATAGGACATATAAAATTAATTTTGTATTCTTTGAGTGACATAATTGCGACAGAACTGAGAATTATCTGCGTTTTAAATATTTTAAAAAGTCAACAAAGAGGGTGCGAGGGTGTTGTTAAAATGCCCTTTGAAGTCAGCGAATTTTCCAGCGGGTACCTAACGAAATTGTTCTTTTAGCCTTTATAAATGTGCGCTACTACTTTGTACGAAACATTTTTTCGTATATAAAAGTGAGTCAAAGCGTGACAAAGAGAGTACAGGCTGGCTTTCGATAGCAGCCTCCGACGTAATTGAAACGGTCGCTCACTTAACGAATTTAAAATTTGATTTAGACCAGTACGAACGTTTTTATCAGCGATAAGCGAGAAATAATCATCAATAATGTTTTTTAACTCATTCGTTCTTTATATTAGTCAGTGAGTAATAATCATTTTTAATTTTATTAAGATAATAGTAGATGACCGTTTTTCCTCGTAAAACGAAAATTACACGAAGCCTTTATTAAAATATTTTTTGTATTTTTTAGTAGTTCTCGCAAAACACACGAAAAAGGAATAGAAACGAGACGATTTATCAAAAATCAGATTACAGAGGAATCTGTCAAGACGACAAGTCATCAAGCGAGAGCTGCGCGGGATACACCCTTCGTGACGCTGACCTCCCGACTGTGCTGATAACGGCTTTGGAGGCTTATCTACCGCACTGTAATAGTTTTAGTGCATTAACCTCCTTAGAGATACACAAAGCAGGTAACTTAATTAAATTGAGCTGGAATATTGTTTGGACAGATGACTTTCGCGTTTCGCCGTAACAATAATAAAAAAAAGAATTAACAAGCTTTCAGCTAGCTACTGGTTTTAAAATTTAGCTAACTTATAATTATTTTAAAATTATATATGTCAGTGGAAATAATAAAAGGCACTCAATATGGCAAAGCGCGACTTCCGATGACGCACTAACGGAACGTCGGGGCCGGCGCTGAGAGTCAGTTAGACTACGGCGGCCGGTGCGATAGCATTTCTCCGACGGATCGTTTGCCATTATTAAATTTCCAATTACCTACGTAATAATTGTTACAAAGAGTTTTCTGTCGTTAGCACATTAACTTTGTCTTAAGTGTTGTATTTTATGGAGTAGTACGTCTCTTGTAAGATTAGATATTTCTCATGGCTGAGTCGCAAAAGCACCAGGTTAGGTTAGACCCCATGTCTTTTCCGACATATATAATATTAATAAATTAATAAGTATTCATTTGCTTATTATAATTTGATTTATTTATCGGTGTTTTAACAATACAGAAAAACTTAAGAAAAATTCAGACGATATTTACAACAGAGAACAAACCTTAATATATGTGTGAGAATAGATTATTTTGCTGAATTTAGATAGGGAATAAACTTGGTACAGTTAAAAATAATGTATATTATGTAACTAAAATACTCGTTGTTAGGTAGTTACTGTTGTAACTGCCTAACAACACATTTAGGTGGTATATGTATACAACAACGGCGTACATAACAACCGCTAAATATTTAGCGACGAAGCGTTGAGAGAGCAATTAAGCACGATATTCCCCAGTTGCTGCACGGCGCTCGGGACCAATTTTCCACGAAAGTAATCTTTAAAACATAAACATTATGTAAACCTAATTACCCTATCTCATAATTGCCTTGTTTTGACGTCTACCCTTTGAGAGGCCGTCGCGTATTTCCCGAGACGTCTAAAGATATTAATAACCATCTTAGTCGTTGGCTGTCTTCTCCTATCCCGCATCTTGGTTGTGTGGCTGTGACCTCGCACCCCTTTCGACCCACGAATTTCCTCACCCCTGGAACCCTTTAAGTCGTGTTTTTCACTAATACCTTTGCGGAGATGATAAAATGATAACTTTATAAACGAATAGTAATTATGTCTGTCCAATTACTATCTCATTTTTTATTATATTTTACATAAGAAGTAACGATACACACGCAAAAAGTACAATAATAAATAGTTATAATATAGCGATATTAACGTAATAAAATTAGATTTTGAAATTGATTAAAATATTGAATAGAAGTCACCAAGATTAGAAATTCATTGTAACTGTGATGTTTGATGTGTACCTTATGTAATACCTAATGCTTTGTGTTGAAGTTGTATGCGATCGAAACTGTATGTGTATAAACTATAGTTGATAGTAAAGTAAAATAATAGCAATACCTACAGTTAATCTGATTTCTGTACTAGTATGCACATATATCCAAATAATTCATCTGTGTATTATTATGTTTTCTCTGTATTATTCTAATATAGTCATTGCACTGCAAAATATGTATAATATCTACCTTGAATCTACATAACTACGTACACATATTATTATGTACTGGTTGTGTCTCGTGGTTTCACCAGCGGTATATTTGGTATTTTCCGATATAAAAGCCAAAATCCTTAGATTGCTCGCTGAAAAGTCCTTTACCTGCCAATGAAAGTCCTACCAAAATTGGTTTAGCCGTTTCTGAGATTAGCCTGGACTATCAGAGATAAGTATTTTGGGTTTCGGTTACGTGCATATAACCATATGAGCTTAAGAGGAGCCTTTCAAAATAATAAATGAAAAGATACGCAGCATGACAGGATTGCACGACCAGTGTTAATGTAAAAATGAAGACAGGAATGTTTAGATGGTTAGAGCACATGGAAAGAATGAGTGATGAAAGACTAACGAAGAAAATCTACAGAGCAAACGTGAATGGTAGCAGAAGCCAAGGTAGACCAAGACCGACTTACGAAGATCAAATAGCTAGAGTGTTGAGAGAAAGAAGTATGTGAGGACCGCGAAGCTTGGCGCTCCGTCCTCACTGACTACTCTGTTAGGGGTATAGTGTGAAGATATGTATGTATGTAAGAAGCCTTTATTTCCAAATCATAGACAGACTTAAATTTTACTAATATGTATTAATGAAGACTATATGTCATACATAGTATGTTGCACATTGAAAATATTTTTTAAATATCTAAATACAAAGTGAAGTACTTTAGAAATGTTTGTTTGTTTAAACTTCATTGAAAAGTGCAAAATATATTTGAATGTGATTTATTAATAACAATATAATAATAATATTTTATTTATTTACCAAAACGATTAATCACAAAAATTATATTACTACAGCGACCCCTACAGGAACTATATCGTGGAGAACCGTTACTCAATTTCATTAGTGCTTAATTTTAGATTATTCATTAAATCAGTTAAATTAAATACATTATTCAATTCTTAAAATATCATAATTAAATGAAAACTGACAATAATACATAAAATAATCAAATTAATTAAATAAAACAACTCATGCGTGCTCAATATTAAAAAAAATTAAACGAAGAATACTTTTAAAAGTTGTAGTTCAGTTAAGACATAACTTTAGGTATTCCTTCGGTTTATTGTATGTTAAGTTTATAAGATATTTGAACGATCCTATTTTAGTTTCTTTGGGCGACCTATGTTTAATTTTACGTATCTTTAATACTCGATTGTAAATGATAGAAAAGATGAAGTTACGAAAACGTCTTGCAAATGAGGCCCTAACTTTCATTCTTTAAAAGATTGGAGTGCAATGTTAAGACTGCAACGGACAATATATAAATACGCTATCTTTATTCGAGTAATCGAGGAAATATTGCTATTGTCTTTGGAAGTATATGAACGATTTTTATTTTCTACTGAAGTCTTTTATGACACAATAAAAGAAATCGTAATGTATTCTGATTCCGAGCTATTGAGTACGTAAAAATAGAAAACGCAAATACACGTTCGTAGCGTACATAACTAAAGTAATAATTTAATTAGTAACTTATTGAAATAGAAACATTTTTAAATCTTAATAGAGCCTTAGAATCAAAGTAGAATGTGGTAAAACCGGTAAAAGGAAACCATAATTAGAGTCGACAAGTTGTCGGATGTCGGTGGAAGTTGCCGGCAGTAGCGGAGGCGGGCACGAGTGCGGGACTGGGGTTGCACGACGGCTATCCAGTGACGCGACGCGGTCTGTAATTTCGCTCTGCACCGGGCGTTCTCCAACTAATTTGTCATCGGAATATCAAATTACGTCCGAAATGGCGTGTAACAGTAGACTCGCCGCTCTGATAGGTACCAGTGTTTTAAAACAAATTCACAGTTTGTATCGCGTGCAATAACATAGTAATGTTACAAAGTACGTACTTGACATCGATTTGTTACTTCATACATACGAATAAGTTATACACATGAAATGGGCTTTTCATGGCTTTACATTTTCATATTATGACGAATAATTTCACTAAATAGTGTAATATCTATTGTTCCGAGGAACTTGTCGTTGATTTTAGATATAAGAAACTGTAATCAAAGATTACAGTTCGACCAAGTGCGTGTCAGGCCACGCGCAGTTTAGGGTTCCGTAGTTGCTAGTCATAATATGCGTATTAATAAGGGGGCTTTTTGAAACTATGAGCATATTCAAGGGAAGAATCTATAATTTTTATCAAATTTTTTTATTTTTAATTTACATAATACATATTACAAAATTACAATGCACATAGCTTTAACTGGCTAGCTAAACACAATCAAATAAGTCATTTTCGAAAGAATCTATTTATCGGCGCAAGAATATCTTGCGTTGAAACAAAATAAAATTATAAGATGAAATTCACTGTCAATATTTAATTAATGCATTAATTAATGAACTATCGAAGGTATGTAATTTCTAATTGTAAAATAAACTAGACTCGTGTTAATTTAGTGACGTCATAGAACAAGAAATAGGTAATTGAGGGTAAATGAATTATAAAGTGTCATTTGCTTGACTACTGCTTTTAATAATAGAAACATGAGGGTGATTGCGGTTTCTTGTACTGACGAGTAAAAAGAAGAGATCTCTTGTGCTCCAGCTCTCGACCAGTGCGGACGTGTGGTGACAACTTAGAGATCTCTCCTGTACATGGTGATATTTAGTTTATAGTTCATAGATTGTAGATAGTGATAGTGAGTAACGATTGTAAATACAGTTTTAAATAAATTGTTGTGAGTTATTGTGATTGAGTGATTTTTGTAATGAATTCAAAAGGAAATACTAGTGACGTCAGTAATGCTGACGTCACACATATTTTTAACCCTTCTGGTGTATCTGCTTCGACATATTTTATTTTTATTTAATCTTACCTATCCAAGTACATTTTATAAGTTATTTGCGCAAGGTGGTTTTAGGAACGGTAGGGGTTATATGGATCAGATTTTCTTGCTTCGCGTTATCGTGGGGAAGTTTCTGGCTATAGGTCAGTAAGTTTTCTGCGCTTTCGTGGATCTAGAAAAAGCATTCGATAGAATAGTGTGAAAGAAACTGTGGAGTCTTCTGCCTGAAGATGGCGTGGAGATCTCCTTACTGCAAGCTGTGAGGTCATTATATCGAGGCCACAGAGCCTGTGTAAGGATAGATGGTGACATGTCGCCCTGGATCGATGTCTGTTCAGGCGTCAGACAGGGCTGCGTGATGTTTGCCTGGCTATTTGTGTTGTATTTGGACAGTTGCCGCCAGACATTGAAAGGTAATATGAGTGGTATGATATGTGTTGACACAGTGGTAAACTGCTTATTGTACGCTGACGATGCTGTGCTTATAGCACCATCAGAAGCAGAGCTGCAGACACTAGTCACATGCATGAAAGAAGAATGTGAAGCTTGAAATGGATTGAATATGAACATAAACAAAACTGAGGTTATGGTGTTTGAAAAGGAAGCGGTACAAACGAAATGTGAGATTTAGGTAAATGGCAAATGTCTAGAACAAGTGAATGAATTTGTATATCTGGGGAGTGTGTTTTCGAGGGATGGAAGATGTGAGTTGGATGTGGAGAGACGGGTAGCAGTTGGCAACAAAATGAACGGTGCTCTGTCCGCATTAGTAGATAGTGTGAATATATCTAACACTGCCAATATGGCAATCCACAATGCGGTGTTGGTGTCAACTTAATTGTACGGCAGTGAGGCCTGGATAGGCCCGAAATCGAGTGAAAGTATGATAAATGCAGTAGAAATGCGATCTCTTAGAAAAATATGCGGTGTCACCATTGCGGACAGGATAAGCAATGAAGAGATACGCAGTATGACAGGCTCCGCGACAGTGTTATTGTAAAAATGAAGAAAGGAATGCTTAGATGGTTCGGCCACATAGAAAGAATGTGTGATGAAAGACTGACAAAGAAATTATATAACGAAAGTGAGTGGTAAAAGAAGCCAAGGAAGACCAAGGCTGACTTAAGAAAATCAAATAGCCAGAGTGTTAGCGGATGGAAATGTCAAAAGCTCTCGCATACCTAGGTGTAAATGTGTGAGGAGAATGATGAGATTTGAGGAAGCGAAGGAGGTGCGTAGGAACCGCGACGCTTGGCGCTCCGTCCTCTCTGACTACCCCGTTAGGGATACAGCGTGAGGATATGTATGTATGTATTTTATAACTTGGTCGACTATTACTCGTTCAATTGAGGAACCTACTTAGCTGTTATAGTTTTCCTTTTAACATCGTTATATACTATTCTTATTATTATGTACTACTAGATATCGTGAATACATTTCACATATTTAAAAACAACGGCATAGCTGGTCGAGAGGAAACACGTGACTAACAAAAATTACTATTTTAAAGCTTAAAATTCACAATGTCATCTCACACAATGGTATAGTAAAAACTCATCCCACGTACGAGAGGTACCCAAAAAAGACTTTCTTCAAGATTTTATTTCAGTTTCCATGCCAAGTGCTTCTTAGTACTAAGAGTAAAATCGCGTACAGACGCGTACAGACAGAGAGACGGAAAGACAGACATACATGGCGAAACTATAAGGATTTCTTGTATTATACTACGAAACCTTAAAAATTACAACCAAGTGGAGAACCTGGTCATTTTTCTTTGTAGATATAAGAGAAGAATAAGTCTTATTTCAGAATAATAAGAAAATGTCTATAATGATAAGAAAATGCTAGTATTTAATTATTTTCTTTATTTCAGTAAGTAATCAAACTATAAAGTGGCAAATGCAGGATGAAGACAGATTTTCTGTATTTTCAGCACAATGATCGAATCGTTAAAACCTGCATAAATTATACTTAGTTTTCAACAAAAACCTATGAAACACAAAATGATGCGTGTTTCACCAAGGTGACAAAGGAGTTTTAGAATTTTCCAGGAAAACTCCAAGAAAATGAAAGTGAGGTGGCAGCGAATTTTAATATTTGTACACGGAAAGAATAATATGTACGTTCGTTTATATAATATATTCATTCCATTCGTTATTATTTATTCCACGCGATTAATTGGGTGAACCAATTTTTTAACCGGATAAAGTGGCGGGGCGTCCGTTAGTATTTAATTCATTTTATAGTATTGTTTTATGAAATAAAATGCCAACAACAATTGTACTTTTAAATAATTTACATTTTACACCGTTATATATGGCTACTATTATAAAAGTTTCATGGCAATGGATCTACCCATAGCTCAAAGTAAAAATACTACAGGGAATATGTGTCGTAAATACAGGGCAATTCGTGGTCTTGCGACTCAGCTATGAGCAATAGGTACCTAATCTACTGAGGAAGCTAACTAGTCGATAAAATACCACGTTAAAACAAAGATAATGTGTAAACGACAGAAAGTTCTTAGTAACAATTATTGGATAGGTAATTGGAAATTTAATAACGGCATATGATCCGTCGGAGAATTGCTAACGCACCGGACGCCAAGGTCATTTCATTCTATACAAAAAATTTTCCCATGTATTTTTGGCCTTTGTAGTTGTGTAGTCTTATATAGTTAGATGTTACCACTAGTTTTTTGTCAAGTATTGAACTTTTTTTTAGTTTCATTCGACGTTGCCTCGTATATAGAGCTCGCATAACATTCGAAGTTCAAATATTGAAGACATTTAATTTTATTTTAATATTATTATCATTTCATTATTATTCAATTTCATTTTATTATTCATTGTTATTAATCAAGTAATAACATTTTTATGCAGTCACACGACTGCGTAAAAACTGTCAAATAACGAAGATTACTTGACAGTTTGAGCTTAGTTTTACTAGACGGCACTAGATGGGGAATTTCGACTGATAGCTCTATTTCTCCCTATATACAATGTACTCTGTGATGATAACCATTTAATTTTATTTTATTGTTATTATCATTTCATTATTATTCAATTTCATGTTATTACTCATTGTTATTAATCAAATAATAACATTTTTACGTAGTTGTATGTATGAAGATTACTTGACAATTTAAGTTTACTTTTACTAGATAGCACTAGATGGAGAATTTCGACTGATACCTCTACTTTCCTGTATATAATGTACTTTGTGACGATAATCATTGAATTTTAGTTTAATGTTATTATTATTCAATTTCATATTATTATTCATTGTTATAAAACAAAGTAATAACATTTTTACGTAGTTTTGTTGTATGTACGAAGATTACTTGACAGTTTGAGTCTAGTTTTATTAGATGGCACTAGATGGAGAATTTCGACTGATACCTTTATTTTCCTATATATAATGTACTCTATGCCGGACGCCGTGGTTTAACCAATGACTAAGGAATTAGTTTTCTTAGTCATTGGGTTTAGCAGACTGCCAGCGCTGGTCCCGACGTTCCGTTAGCGCGCATCTCTTCCAAACCGGAAGACGCGCTTTGCATTAGTATAGTCAAGTGAGTGTCTTTTATAATTTCCACCGACATATGTGTATATTTTTTATCTACTACTGTCTTAACATCCGCTAATTCTCACGCATTGCGTGACGTTACAAGGCGGAAAACCGTGAGATATGCGAGTGTGACACTTGTTGAATGAAAAAGGGCATACATTTTTCATAGATAACATGTAGATAACACAAGGAATTATCACCAACAATACCTATCTACATGTTGTGAATTTATGTGCATCAATTATCCACAGATAACAATTATTTAGGGTACATGCCTTTTATGTCATAAACGACGTTTTCCATTCATGAACTGAAACTGAAGCTGAACTTTGTACGAATATTTCTAAAAAATATCAAATTATAACGATTTTCCTATATAAAAGAATATTAAATATATTTGAAATATATATTGTATTAATGTAATCTTAGCAATCATAAAGTAAGAGTAAAAAAGTACCCTCTAACGACCTCCTGAACAAATCATGCGTCCATAACCAATCCTCTTAGGTTAAGCCGCTCTCCCTCGCAGAACACATAAGCCCAGCAATAGAGATATGATAGACGTTATTAATTAGATGTCATTACGTCTTGTGCTACTTCATTGTGTGAATGCGGAAAAATCCATAACGTTGAGTGAATTCTCCTTACAGTAGTATAATAGGGTACCCATTATGGACACGTAAAATCTTTAAAACAAATCTTTTATTTTGATTACACGTATACAAATAAATTTTTAAGTGTCTGTCTGTGATTTTAAAATAAGGGCTTCATCTTAAGCTCATAATATTCGTATGCTTGCGTTTTTTTAATTATTGTCTGTTTGTTCTGTTCGTTTGTCGGCTAAATTGATCTTGACGGGCCTTTTATTGGCAAAGAGAGGATATTTTGTTGAGTAATGTAAAATATTTTTTAAGCTGAAAAATATCAAATTTAACGCGGTAGCTAGTCTATAGTATATTATATCTAAGACAATTCTTATATTTGCCCTTTGATTGCTTTAAACACTACAAGTACATTGTATAGTACCCATAGGACAATTTTAGAGTTTATTTAATTGAATTTGCGATCATATTATATACTACTGTTTTATTTTGGTAAACTAACTAACCTTCCTCACCGTTGCCGCTACGGTGATCTCGTTGATGTACTAGATCACCATGGTTTATCCTATTTACGTAGTGCGAGCCGCATGTCACGACATGCTGCCCTGAATGACGTCACTGTAATGCGCGCAGCGACGGCAGGAGACCGGATGGTTTGACGCTCATTCCTTGGAAACTTAGAAGATTGCTGTTGTGGTACGCCACTTTTGTCGATACACTTGCTGTTTCCCATGTACCGGCGGCTTCCAGGTCAGCAGGTGCCACGGCTAGCGCTGCCAAGAACTTGAAGCGGCGTAAGTCTGCGACTCTCTCTGAGAGTTTCACATTTACACCCTTTGCAGACGAAACTTAGGGTCCCTGGAACCCCGAAGTCCATCTCTGGTCGATTGGTCTCTGGAAACTGATCGACGCTTCGGAAGACCGCCGGGCTGGCAGCTTCTTCCGCGAACGCATCAATTTGGCTATTCAAAGAGGTAATGCTACCAGTCTGCTGGGCTTAAGCTTAACCTTAAGCAATGACAACTTTCTAAGCGGCATTTTAAGAAAGTCTGTTATTTAAGATAATGTGTAGTTTTAAGTTTGTGTATATTAACGTTAGGATATGTATGTACTTTTTTGTAAACATTATTATTATTCGCTTTAAACAAAAATATTTTTTTCTGCAATACATTTTTATAACGCATGGATTTTTAGCATTGGTATGTACGATATTAGACTATAATCATTTAAGTATATTGATATTGAAGCTTCAGAGGGAAGAGGGAAATAAAAACCGTTACCATGGACACATCTCAGCGCCCCTTCGCGCCGACGTTCATAGATTAATACAGTACCCATAGAATATTCATTTGCTTTGTAATAAAAAACATGGTGATCAATGAATATATATCCAATGACGTTCCTCAAATAGCAATAATTTTTACACAATAACAAATTGCAAATTGAAACGGAAATCAATTCATTCAAGTACCAAAACTCGGTGAAGTATCGGTGAGAAACTCGAGTACCTAAGTTAAGTATCATTATAGCTATATATGTATGTATCTTAATTTATAACATCGTGTATAAATAGTGAACGAAGTATGGCAGGGCTAGATGACAGTATTATTGTGAAAATATAGAAAGGAATGCTCAGATGATTCGGGCACATAGTGTGAGTGATAAAGTCAACAGAGTGAAAGCCAGTGGCAGCAGAAGCCGAGTAAGTCTAAGGCTGACTCATGAAGATCAAAAATAGCCAGATTAATAGCTGACGGAAATATCAAAAGCATGTGAGGAGAATTATGAGATTTGACTCTCTGACTATCTCATCTAAAAAATTTTAGATGAAAACAACATATTCAACATTTTCAAAAAGGTATATTATTGAAATTCTCTGAAATAAGTAGCACAATTATTCTATTAACATATTCTATGTATTTTAGTCGGTAAATGTATTTCAACATAATAATTATGAACCGAGTAGGTATATATTTTTAGTAACTGCCACATTGAATAATCGAAGTAAGGGTGTCGTCACTTAATATTTGTGCTCTATGTATAGTGACCGTAAATTGCACACAATAAGGCGTACCTATCGCGTCATAAAATCTGTAATGCCCACTGCAACCCCACATACCAAGATTGAATCTCAAAATACTGTAATAATAGGGATGCCGGATAATTATTTTCAGAAAATTTTGGTAGTTACACACACGAATTTCTTCGCGCCGACAGAACGCGGCCTCCGCACGGTCGCTAAGCGGACGTAGCAGAATAGAGCAAAAAATACTATATATATTTACATATCTAAGCTCATGGGAACCACAATTAATTATACTCTGTCTGAAGTGGCCAGAAAGGAATGGAATGCGAGATTGGGACAGTTTTAGAATGCATGGTGACTGCGAACGATCGCGTGGAGACCGCGCGGCGGCCGTGCGTTCACCGCGCGCTTGGGTCGTTGGGTCGTTGTTTCCTAGTGAATAGAGTTTACATTTTTAGTCGCGCGGCGGCTATCTAGACGACGCGAAAATATTCGCGTCGTCTAGCTGCGCCATAACCCTTTTTAATTGCTTCACGATTATCGTGTTAAAACTACATTCTCGTTGCTAACCCTAAAATGCAGATACTTTTATATAAAGGAACTATGTGAAGCATGGTGTAACCTTTAAGTATTAGAATTGTTAGCATGACAATTAATTTTACTACATAAGTTCAGCCTTGTCTGATGTTACTTGTTATCCTATTCAGCTTTCAAATAACTGAAACATGTACAAATAATTTATAATTATAACAGAAATATAGACAATGAAAAATAAATTGCCTTTTTGTGTTCAATTTGTGGAATGCAATTAAATTTTTAATCAGAAATATTGCAAATATGTAGACCATTCGTAATAGAGCAAGTTGGCTCATGCTGGATCTCTTTTTCTAAGCATTATTTCATTAAGGCAGATTTATCGGTCTTGCAAATAGTGCCATCTAAATGACACATGAACAGTGGCAGTGAGGTAATTGGATAAGATAAAATTTTCGGAATGTCTACATTATAATCCATCGAATTTCCCAGCATACGTCTAAATAAATCTCGTTGAATTTTGATTAAAACCAAATTACATTTATTTCATCAATGGCACAGGCAAATAGTAAAAATTATACTGTACGTATAATAGTTCAACACATAATACAGAGTAAAACGACAGATGCGCAGTAAAAGATCGCAATAGACCTAACTCACTATCTCACACGCATCCGTTCGTACGTATATTGGCTCGCGCTCGCACCTACAGCAGACTTTCAACTTCTGGCAAGATGTAAGAACTATTAAAACTGTCTAGCTACCAAGAAACCACCTTCTGATAGTTCTCTAAATAACATACATAAAATTCAGCTTTTATACTATAACGTAAGTACAATTACAATTTATTAAAGTTTAAGGGTGTCTGGCAGGGGGTTGCCACGATACTGTCTGGCAATGGATGACGTGATTTCTAATATTATCCCGAAGAAAATATAAAAAAAATTACGCTTTATACTTTCACGATTTTGGGGAGTAGTTTTGTACACCTTTGTTATCTGTTATCTGCCAAAGCCACGACGATCCAAATTACATAGTCGCTGATCGTTCCAACCTGTGTTGGAATATGCGCAGAGAAACTTTCAGCTTTTATAAAATAACGAAAGTCTTGCCGTCGCGGGCTCTTGGGCTATAACGATATTTCTAAATATGTAGTACCTGTTTAACTGTTAATAATAATATATTATTAAATTATTCTTATTTAATTAAAATATATTATTGTATAGGGATAATCACTTACGTGGTGTATGTATCTCTACATCTCTGTAAAGGTTATAGGTACCCTCTAGACAGCTTTAAAAATTTAATTTTTTCATTTCAAAAGATAAAAATAAATAATGCAATGGGACATCATTCAACATTATTCAACATCTATGAGCTTGACATGTTTCATGTTAATTGGATAGACGGGACAATGGCAGGACAGGACATTTGATGTGTACCGAACATAGGACGGCCGCGCTGTTATTATGACGTATTGTTGTCGAAACAATCCATAAAATTTAAACTACACATGTCAGTACATAGCAAGTGGTTTAAGAGATGAATTTTGTTGACGTATTATCTCCAAGGTTTTTTCAATGCATATTTTAATGTAACCAAAATGTATTTATTATTAGCGATAGTGCCAGGGCATCGCACGGGTGTTTACATAAGTAGTAACCTAACCTTGCCCAGAACCAAGCTGTTCAGCCAAGCAATAGGGACTGTTGAAATACTGTTGTTACCCATAAGTTTGTCCTCGTGCAATTTTTTTGTTCTCAGTTACTTTGATATTTCTTTTTACTCCCTTTGGAGTCGACCTTTCCGAATCAATCAAAAACGTGTTTAATTGTTTTATAGATTTATTTATTTTATAGATAGATTCTCTAAACAGAGTACTGAATCTTTTTGAACTTATACATCTATGAAAACATAATGTACACTAAAAAAAATTAAGATCTATTTCAAAAGAAAGGCGTTGTTAGTGGTGTGGAAACTCGTGGTCGTGATCAGCTAATTCCTAAATTTAAATTACAAAAGTCAAGTGGTTCATTTTTGGGTAACTGTGTTCGTTTTTATAATAAAATTCCTCAAGAAATTACTCAATTAACGGAAAACAGATTTAAACTTGTCATTAAACGCACACTGATTGGAAAAGCATACTACAAAATTAGCGATTTCATTGAAGACACAACAATAAACTGGAAGTGATCCTCTCTGCGTATGCATTTACTGGCTTTATAGATATTGTATTTTTAAATAACTATTGTACAATGATCGTGAAAAAATGATATCTGACTGAGTTTCTTGTCGGTTCTTCTCAGTATTCAGGTTTTCTTTTCGAACCGAACTAAAGTAGATTTGACGTTCAAAAATACCTTGCATTTGGGTTTACTTGAATAAATTGATTTGACTTCGACTTTGACTTTGAACTATTAAAAGTATTTTTATTTTTTTCCCTACGATAACTCTATCCCCCTTGCCACTTCAGGGATTGAATTCTCAAAAATCCCTCTTAGTTGTTACCTACACCACACATACTCAATATTATTTACATCTCTATTCTAAACTTCAGCTCAGTAGGAGCAAATATAACAAAATAAATCGACTGTGACATATGGACAGGCAGATTGATGAATCTACAAAATATATCCTAAAAATGTCTATTTCGTGTTTAAGCTGTATTTGGTGCCTATTTTGTGTGAAGTATATTTTTTCATTCTCTGTGATAATTTAAGGGTCATAAGCCATAACTCTTCGCCCACAAATTTATACCAAATTCTAAAATGACTTGGAAAATTTCATTTTTATTTTATTTAAGGAGTCTTATTTTTTATTTATTTATTTTATAGCACACAAACAAAAATTACATATAATTGAAATTGGAAGCAGTAATCTACAAAAGGCAATGCTTATCTCTTTAAGAGATCTCTACCAGCACACCTCCTTAATAAGAAAATGTAGGAGGGTAGTGTGTGCTCATTAAAAAATAATAATATATATTATACATAATATTATGTACATACATATGCCCATATATACACATAAACATACATACAAATTCAATACATCCCTAAAAATATAACATGTATACTGTAAACAATATATAAACATATAGCCTCATATAGGTATATGATATGTGTAATCCATATTATGTAATGTAAAAAAAAAATATATATGTATATAACATAACCAAACCTAACAAAAAATATTATAAATATAGAAAACATGATAATATATCAGGTACATATTAAATACAACAAATCGGTATTATGCAAAAGACAGATAATGTAATTTCAAGTGTCTTTTGAAAGATGCTAGCGTTAGACAATTCCGTATAGATGTGGGCAGAGAATTCCAGAGTCTGACAGCTTTACAAGAAAAGGAACTATTATAAGCAGCAGTGTTGTGAATAGGAGTTTTCAAAAGGGTACAAGTACTGTTTCTGAGATTGTGATCTTTGGAAAAAAGAGAATGAAAACGATCAAGAAGATATGAAGGGTAGGAGGAAGGATTACGAAGAATATTAAACAAAAGTGTAAGGATATGAGAGTCCCTGCGCAAACGGATAGGGAGCCATTTTAACTGTTTGCGGAAAGTGGAAACATGGTCGTATTTACGTAGTCCGAATATAAACCGAATACAAAGGTTTTGAAGGCGCTCGAGTTTATCCAACAGCTCCTCAGTGATGTCCAAGAAACAAACATCAGCGTAATCCATCAAAGGCAAAAGAAGTGTTTGTGCCAGAGTGATTTTAGTTTTTTGAGAGAGAAAATTTTGAAGGCGTCTCATAGAATGACTAGCATAATTTATTCGTTTAGAAATTTCATTAATATGGGCCGACCAAGAAAAACCAGCCCATGAGAATGAGCCCACTGGTGGATGTTTAACAAATCATTATTCGATGACGAAACCGCTGATTGTAAATTTTCAAAATTAAAAAACCGATATATTTGTAGATCGTCAGCGTAAAGGTGAAATTGAGAAGAAATAATAGAAGAGATACGAGAGATAAATAGAGAAAAGCAAAGGGGAGAGGACACCACCCTGAGGTACACCAGCAGTAAGCTCACACCATTTAGAACGTAAGTTATCGTCAGCACGGATGCACTGTTGTCTGCCTCTTATGTTGAATCAAACCATTTAACTGTACTGGAAGAAACATTTAAAGATAATAGAATATTTAATAAAATGTCAAAATCCACTGTATTAAATGCATTGCTGAAGTCCAATAGGCAGAGGATAGTAAGTTATTTATTGTCCATTGCTGACCGAATATCCTCAGTGACATTCAATAATGCGGTGACAGTACTGTGTCCCTTCCTGAAACCTGATTGTAAAGGATTAAACAGAGAATTACTGGTCATGAAATCACATAACTGCACATAAACAACTTTTTCTAATATTTTAGAAAGGGTAGAAAGAATAGAAATGGGACGAAAATTAGAGAAAGTAGAGGGATTATTACATTTGGGAAGAGGAATAACATAAGCTTTTTTCCAAGCCACAGGGAAAGAACCAGTTTCCAAAGAAAAATTAAACATGTGTACTAAAATGCCTATCAGTTCATCCAATAACAGCCGAATCATTTGAATAGAAATGTTATCATCGCCTATGGCTTTTGAAGAGATATCATTGATATACTTAACAATCTCCTCGGCACTGACTGACCTGAAACTAAATGTACTACATTCAGGTCTAGGTAGGCTATGCAAATCCGCTATAGTTTGAGTCTTGGTCGAAGTATCCATAGTTAAAGGAGGATGTGAGAAATGGTTATTGAGAGCATCTAGATCAACACCATCATATGATAATGACTGACACTTTCCAATACCAAGAGATTTGAGAAACTTCCAGACCTGTGCAGAGTTATAATTGAGACTTTCGATTGAATCATGAATATAGCGTCTTTTAGCATCTCTGCACATTCTATTACAAGCATTACGTAACTTTTTATAATGAGCAAAATTTGATTCTGTTGGAGATTTCCTAAATTTACACTTAGCTTTGTCACGTTTGGACATATATTCACGAATCGATGAATTCAGCCAGGGAGCAGGAAGATATCTGACTCTAACACGCCTGGAAGGGGCATGTTTATCATATAGTGAAAGTAATAAATCAGAAAACCGCGTGACCTTGTCATCGATGTTATTGCTATTAAAAACAGATGACCAGTCCCCTGCAAGAAAATCAGACCTAGGCGCCTCCAAAACGATTCCCTTAAAATTTCGCAAGGTAAGATATTCCGGCTTCCTCTTTGGTGGTCGAAGTTTATACGACAGGAAAACGAGATCATGGTAAGAAAAAGGAGCTTTAAATTGACCATGAACAGTGACTTTAGAGGAATGCAGATAATGGAAGAATATGTAGGTTATTGGAAGAGACAAGAGATTGAAGTTTACTAGAACGATTATCGTTTTTTATGAGACATGTGTTAAAGTCGCCAAAAATCAATGTGTGATCATATATGGGACAAAGGTCTTGAAGTAAGGAATCTAAAGAGACAAAGTAATTATTATGTAGAGATAGACTATAATAAACTCCAATAAGCATTTTAGCATGATTACAAAGTACTTCTAAAAAGAGATATTCCGATAAGCAATCCGGTTCGTTGTTAGAAATGTCGATAACTTTATATGGAATGTTATCACGTAGATAAATAGCAACTCCACCACAGCCTCTAGAGGTTCGATCATTACGTATAAGTTTGAATCCAGGAAGACCGTACAAAAAAGAAGAAAGGGAAGGCTTGAGAAAGGTTTCGGAGATCAAAACACCATCCACTCCACTGCCGCTAAATACTGTCAGAAGATCAGAATAATGTGCAGGAACACTCTGTGCATTAATGTGACCCAAATTCAGATTACTATTCAAAGTTTGGAATACACTACTTAGCTTATCCTGCAAGGGTACTGTAACAATAGAATCATTGCTAGCATCAAGTGATGAAGAACATGAAAAAAAACTATCATCGAAGTCAAAAACACTATCCATATCTTTTACAAATACATGTACAATAAAGAATTAAAATAAAATAATGTTACTAAAAATAAGATGCTAAAATATAAATAATAACAAATAAAAATTATGTTATGTAATATATAAAATACCCAATAATAATTGCGTGCATGTATCCCAACAATGAATAATACTAAAATATACTAACCTAATATAATAATACTAAATACAATTCAACTAAGATCGCACTAACAATACTCATTCATTTTCACCCAACCCTAAGCCATGCTACTAAATGTATAGAAATTAGAAAACATAACAACAACAATAATAAAAATAAATAAGCATAACGTAACATGTAACAATCCGAAATGAAAAGTTACAAAATAGAAAATATGCTTAAAACAAAAATAATTTGCAACAAAAATATAAAATCTATAAGCAGAAAAGGCGCTATGGTTAGCGTACACAATATTAAAAGCTTTTTATAAACAGAAAACCAAAACAATTATAATATAATTAAACAGCAAAAAAGCATAATGAAACATGTTTCTTGGTCCGAGGTAACAGACCAAAGTTATTTATGCGAAATTAGGATGTTCAGTTTATGCCATTGCCCAACCTCTATATGACATAGTTGTCAAAGCATAGTGTCAAAGTCGCTGTGACAGTGACAGAGCAAAGCGTATTTATATAAAAATAATAGGGTAAATTTTTTTTTATAAAGGATACAAATAAAAACATTCCAAAGGTACCTGCACAGTAATTATGGTAAACACAAAATCAGCTACACTATTTAATATCCCTACGCCGATTGCCAGTTCTGGATGCCGATGACGCTGGCACAGCAGTATTTCCCCCTTGTGTCGAACCTTTCTCTAGTGTTTGTTTTGATGCAACTGTACCTTGAGATGGAATACGCTCCACAGTCTTTTTTGTTTATCAATGTTAAATTGATTGTGTCGAAGTCGACTGTCGGTACTACAACTGAACCGACTTAATGTCCAAATCTCATTTGTGTTTCAGATTTTCTTAATCAGGATTATTATTATATCTGTGTTTACAGTTACATAGGACAAATGCATAAACAAACGGTCTTTAAATTTGTCATAAATTCATTACCCGTTAAAGATTCAATTTGATAACTCTACCCACACGCATTTTCAGCCTCTAAAAGCAACAGCCCGTGATAAAAGCAATTAAAACTTTAACAACATCAACTCCTGCTCTTTCCGATTTCGCCATATAATAAAGTTCCCTTTTGCATTAATATTCAACTTTGTAAACATTTAATAGGTATCAATTTTTGGTTGTGTTACGATTTAAGCGCTTGTTCAAGTATTTTTATAAACAACTCAAATGATTCTTATGTGCTTATAAAGGAATGGAAACTTTCGACTTATTGGTATTTACAAAGTTTTCCATTTCGAAACAAATTTGTTTTTAGCTTTTATGACAGATAATTTGTCAAGGGTAGCTGCGCGCGAGTCAAAGATAATTTATCTGTCTCAACCGCTTTATTTATTACGACGCGTTCTCCGTTGAGCCCCTTAAAGTTGGTGGTTAATGGAGCTTCTTTGAGGCTGAGACGTCACTCACTTTTGGCGGTGGAGCTGTGCGGGGGTAGACGGGGCGCGGCCGGTATGTGGTCAGCCGCCCGCCCAGACGAACCTTATTTTTTGCCTTCTAAGTGACAGGTTGATGGAAAACGAATGAACTATTCCATTGATATGACTTACAAATAAACTCACTGTACTTATTCTGCTTAAGGAGAAGCAATTTCATATATTTCTTAATATTATTGGATATATAATAATATAAAATAAACAGCAAAAATAGAATATATTTTACAAGCAGGTATATATTATTAAAACCTGTACATTAAAAGGCCTACTTGTCGATTACACGTGTGGAAAATTCGGTTTGTTGAATTCACAGAAAAATATATTTATGATCGGAATCACTAAGCTTGACCGCAAAGGCAAAAATGTATTTCGCAAGGATTACTCCTAATGCTCTTATAGAACATTAGTCTTAAATCCAACAAGCTGCTTATATGCTCTACTATTTACCTAAATTGATGTGTGATATTCCATAAAGGTGACATTATTCATTATGAAACATCTCTTCCAGTAACCTTTTAACAAGGTAGGTAAATCTTTTATAGTGTTAATTAGTGTTCATTATTGTAAGTATATATATCAACATGTGGAAAACATACATATATACATACCTTCACGCTGTATCCCCAACTGGGTAGTCAGAGGACGGAGCGCCAAGCGTCGCGGTCCTTACATATTTCTTTCGCTTCCTCAAATCGCAACATTCTCATCACACATTTTTACCTAGGTATGCTAGTGCTTTTGACATTTCCGTCGGCTAACACTCTAGCTATTTGATCTTCATAAGTTACCCTTGGTCTTCCTTGGCTTCTTTTACCACTCTACAACAAAATCTGATCCATACAACCCCTACCGTTTCTAAAACCACATCGTGCCTCCTACAAACATCTTTCTGAAACGCCTTTCATACATACAGTCAATACCTTGGTACAGATAAGAGTCACATTTGCTAAGTTGATCAAGCTGATGGCCCTGTAGCACGCACAGTTCACGCACGGTGCGCCAGTCCACTGGAACCTCCCCCTTCCGCTAACAAAAGTTCACAGAAGATATCCCAAACCCTAGGACCACCATACTTGATCATCTCAGCAGTAATCTCGTCATTACCCGCAGCCTTTCCACATTTCAGACTTCTTATCACTTTCTCAATCTCTTTCATACTAATGGCATCCTCCAGTCCCTCCCTCGAGTGTGGCAATTCATTAGAATCGCTCTCAATATCAGAAACAGAATCTCCAATCTCATACATTTTTCCATAGAATTCGCTCTACCGCTGCAGAACATCTTTTTTAACTGTTAGCAGGTGGTTTTCTTTCTGAAGTCGAAGTTGTCCGACATCTTGTTTTCGTCTAACACCCTTATATCTGTCTTTCATAAAATTCTGGATACCGCAGTCATTTTAAGTAGCAACGTAGACTAGCCATGCCTTCTTCTTCTTATACATAGACACTTTCACCTCATCATCCCACTACACATCACGCTTTTTACCATTCCCATTGTTATTTGTTCCACACTCCTTTCGCAGCTTCGATCATACTATCTCTGACATCTCTCTGGCAACATTCTTCAACTTCTTCGCTCATCACTTTCAATCTATCATCAAGCTTACCGGATACTACCCTTTCATATTAATTTCTGGTGGTCGTGCGTTGCTGTTTACAGCTTTTGATGCTACATATCGCTGCAAGTTAGAACACTACGCGACCTCATTATGCTGCAAACAGACCTCTTATTCTAGTTATCACCAGAAAGTGGACCGTTCCCAGATCGGCTCCTATGTGAGCTCTTGTGTCCATAACCTGGTTTTTGAGCCTGCTATCCACCAGTAATAAATCAATCATGCTTCTCTTATCCTTACTTTCCTACGTGTACTGATGGATCCTTTTGTGCTTAAATACGGTATTAGCTACAAAAAGATCCTTTTCCATACTCACTCCTAATACAATCCTACCAGTATCATTCACTCTCTGATCTCCATATTTGCCTAGAACAGTCTCAAATCCTGAACGAGCTGCCCCGATCCATCCATTCATGTCTCCACATACAACGATTGTCTCATTCTCTTCAACCGTCGCTAGAACTGCTCTAACATTCTCCCAAAACTGCTCTAATTCACCTTAACCTACAGAGGACACTGGCCCATACACCACCAAAATAAAAATTCTCGTCAACTCCATCTTGAGCCTCAACTAGAGCAGTCTGGGATTTACCCATTCAGTCATACCATTAACCAAGGAGAGGACAGTAAAACGCCCACCCCCTGGCATTCACTGTCATGACCACCCCCTGACCACAAAGAGATGCTCCCTCCAGGCAAGTCGCCAAGTTCACTGCCCTTTCATTTGGTTTCACTGAAACATAACACATCCAATCTTTTCTTTTCTATAATATCAATCACTTCATTCGCACTAAAACTAATCAGTTTAGACGAAACGTACTTTTAAACTCATATGACATAGCATAGCATTAACAGAGACGTGGCTAGTAGATGGTATTCATGATTCGGAGTTGTTTAATGATACAGGGTGTGGTTCCGGGGCGTCATTGGCATCGGGGCAGTCATTGGGTTGTGAAGTCTTACTAGAGGTAAAAAAAACTATTTCAATTTCCTTCAAGCCTGAATGGGGTTCATCTGCGGAGGATCTTTGGATATCTATTAAATTGAACGAACATAGAGGACGCGATTTACATATTGCAGTTCTATATCTCTGTAGGCAACCGAGATTGTTCTCTTTTTCTCAACAATTAAATCACTTCCTTACGAGACTAATTGACATTGTTATATCGCATCCTCTACATAAATTTCTTTTTCTCGGCGATTTCAATTTGAATGATATTACTTGGGATCGCTGTTCCGACAGTGATTTTTTAATTCCAACGAATGCTCGCGCTACTGATGGATTCCTTTTATTGGATGAGCTAAACACTGGTAACCAGCATCAGTACAATTTTTCATACCACGCTTTCTATAATATATTGGATCGCGTTCTCTGTAATGAAGATGTTAAAATAATTCATTTCAAAAATCCTGTGGTTCCGTTAGACCCAGTTCACAAAGCGTTCTGTGTAAATATGAATATAACAGTTGTAAAAAATCTTCAACCGTTCACTAATTATAATAACTCTAAGGCTAATTATGAGAAAATTTGTCAAGAGATTGCTAGCATACATTGGGTACAGGTGTTTTCTCTCAAGTCACTTGAGCGCTCCGCAGAGTACTTTTATGAAATTTTATATCGTCTTCGTGACAACTACGTTCCGAAAAAATTGATTCGGCCCAATGAGTTCTCTCTTTGGTATTCTTTCCCATTAAGGAGAGTGCTGAGGAGAAAAGTATAAGTTTTGGCGCAAGATTAAAAAATATGGTATGAAAAGCGATAAAATAACAGTTGACATGCTAAGTAGAAGGGCTAAAAGCTTGGAATCAGAACATTATAAACGATATATATCTGAAATTAAGTTTATCTATTTAACTCAGCACGATTTCCTCAGGGGTCATTCTACAGTTAGTAACTTGATACTACTTAATGAGAGACTAACAGACAGTATGGAGAATGGTTATCAAACGGATGTAATATATACTGATTACAGTAAAGCCTTCGATCGAGTTGATGTTACAGAAAGCAGAGGCATTAGAGGAAATTTATTCCAGTGGTTTTTCCTTTTACATTGATAGACGATGTCAGGCAGTAACAGTTAGTAATTTCATATCTAAATGGGTAATGATACCTAGTGGGGTGCCACAGGGTTCTTTGTTAGGACCTTTGCTATTTGTCATCTTTATCAGTGACATAGACAATTGTTTTCACAAATCCAACCTTCTATGCTTTGCTGATGACATGAAAGTCTGCGAAAGTATTTCTTCTTTGGCCGATGCGAAAGCGTTGCAAGATGACTTACAGCGACTTGATGATTACTGTGCAGTGAATAAATTGGATCTGAATCCTCTTAAGTGTTTCTCTATGGCATTTAGTAGAACATCCAAGAACATTAATTACGACTACAGTTTCAAAAACCATGAACTTAGTAACGTATTTTAAGGACTTAGAGGTCACTCATGATTCCAAACTTTTATTTTATTAGCATATTGACAGTGTTGTTGAAAACGCCACTAACACTCTTATTTATAAACAAGTAATTACTTGTTGCTAAGTAATTTCTTAATGAAGTCATTACTTGTGGCTAGAATTCTTCAGTACAAAATCTTATTCTATAATTGAGTAATGCACGTTACTTACTTAAGCAATTGCTTAAGTTAGAGTTGATGCTTGATAATTGTTTCTCACTGGCAACACTTCGTTGCTGCGTTTTGTTTCATGAGAGGGCAAACGTGAGGTCTAGATTATTTTTACAAAGTCTTGCATTATATTGCCTAATATAAATTTGTAATATATAATTTGATAAAGTTAGCGGTATAAAAAGAAAAATAAGTCGTAGAAGATATTTTTTAATCATTCAATTTTATCTTTGAATAAACAAAATGTTTGGAGAATCGAAACGTTTGACACACGATATAACCCTACCAAATTTAAATGTATGATTTTTATACTTGGGATATTAGCTGACACGTGATTTATAACTTGGAAAGATTATTATGTAGTTATTATTAATGGTAAAATAACATTAAGTACAACACTTTTACTGAATCGTTATCTCATCCTGAAATCATTTTCAGTATTTTCGCGAAGAGGGTCATTACGGAAATATACTTTTGTTTTTCTAGGTTCATTAATGTTAACACTGTTTTCAACTTCTTCCAATGGATCACTTAAAATATTGTCCAAATTAAAAAATAAATGCTCGATATCTTCCATATTTTCTGTACTAAACACTGTCAAAAATCTACGAACCGAGTAATAAGCGTTGCTTAAGCAACGAAAGTGGTTACTATTACTTGATTAAGAATTCTAACTTTTGACAGTTCTTACTTCGACCGATTTCTTAACTATGCAATAAAAATAGTTGCTCAAGTAATTAGTTTTGCTTAAGTAATTACTTTGACTTGTCTATAAATACGAGTGTAAGTGGCTAGGTTTTATTATGGGCATGTCTAAAATTTTTAATAGTGTTAAAATCATACTGTTGCTTTATTGTTCCTTCGTTAGGAGTATGCATCACAGATATTGAGCCCTAAATATGGTACATATATAGATCGACTTGAAAGAGTACAGATGAAGTTCGTAAAGTACCTTCATTTTCGTACTAGATCTAATACCGTTGATTATTTTGACCCGTGCCGTAGATTCCATTTGTTACCTCTTAGTCGAAGACGAGATATTGCAAACCTACTTCTGCTACATAAGATAGTTAATGGCGGGATTGACTGTCCTGAAATTTTATATAAATTGAAGTTTTTTGCTACACTAAAACAGTTTAACTACTGTAATTTATTATTTTTATACACATACTAGCTGAACCCGGCCACGCTTCGCTGTGGCTCAGTCAGTTTTTGAGTTTTGTGATCACAAACATACGGAAGCTGAATTTTTATATATATAGATAATATATATGTTAGTGCTACTCACTTTCTCTTAACTTGTATATATATGCTATCACTATTTGTGAAAACTTTTATCGACTCTTTTGTTTCCTAAATCACCTCTATGTTCCATACTATTATACCGAGTTGCAAGTTTTCTCTATAAAAAACAAATAAATAAAACAAATAGATAACTAAATATATTAGAGAATGTATTGTTCGAAACTTAATTATGTTATATCTTCAAAATGTAAAAAAAGCCTATTATTGTCCTACACAGTACATTTTACATAAGTGTATGTTATAAATATAATTCAATACAAGAATTTTTATTATTTCCCTCGATTGTCATAATTTAAAACAATTATGGTTGACCTCGGCAAGTCTTACCAAAAGCTGCGCACTATATATCAAGTAACACTATGTATTAACATGAACTGTCTGTAAGATTATTTTATTATGTATATTATATTATGTCATCGCAAGATCGTAACATTGGGCAGTTTACCATGTACCTGAATATACCGTAAAATTCACTTAATAAAATGAGCTATTTGTCTAACCGTCATACGGATCTAAAGAAAATAAGTGTATGTAATAAATCAATAAGAAGAGATACGTTTTTCGATATTTCGAGACAAATGCTTCGCAGTATCCGACCTGGATGGGCAGAACGTAAAACAATTGCATTTCATGCCGCTAATGACGCTGTCTCCACGTTGTTTGCTTTATTTTCGTGCGTACAAGACGAAAAATAACTTTAATAAAGGTACTTCACTTTAATTGTAACTGGAGATGGTTATCTTTATCTTCTTTTATTGTTCTTAATGAACTTGAGTAACTAGGTTCTAAAGAACCAAGCATTGAAAATCACGAACTAATAAAAATAAATTTAGTAATATTGATGCCATACGTATTACAAAATTTATTTTACTGTTAATAACAGATGCTAATAAACATACGATGTAATTTTTGTAAGTTAATGTGTTAAATTAAAATTAATAAGAAAAGCTGGAGATCTAGTTCAATGGCTTGTATCGCAGAGGTTTATATCCAGCGTTGCAATATTATAGGCTGATGGTGACAAAAATAATGGTTTAAAATGTTTAGATTATCGAGCGTATTAAGAATAAAAGTACGATGTTCGTGCAACAGCAGACTTCAGACTATTATTAAAATACGAAATGTGTTATAACGGAAACTTCAAAAGAAGACTACTTAATACGTGCCGATTTTTAGAAATTTAAGAAGTAATTTAGTTTAAGAATTTTGAAATTTCAACGTCTTTTATGGTGCGTACTACGAGCTGCTAATTGGATACTATTGGATTACCAACTGTTAATAAGGTGTTTATAAAATTTGATGTCATTAAATGATTTCGTTTGTAATTATTAGTATTTACTAATACAACTGAGACATTCTACAAAATCGGTAAACCAAATTGTGAGCGGGCGAATCGTCAAACGATTTGCATTGAATGGTATAGCGGATACTAGTTCATAACTTCATGAAACGGTTGGTGGCGTTTCACGAAATGCTCAGGCACGTCATGATCTCTAATTTTACGATCGTTAGACGACATATCTAATATGAGTTAGACCAAGAGGGATAAATTGAATGTACCTAGGCAACGAGATCAAAGGAAAGAGATTAAAGGGAAATATAATGTTTAGATAATTATGAAGTTATATAAGGAAATTTAATGCCATCCGGAGGAAAACGTCTTTCAGCTGTTAAAATTTTTTAGCAAATGCGTACCTACACGATACCAGTAAAATACTTAATAATGTTTGTGAGTTACTTTCGGTCCAATTAAAACTTCCGTTCAGACATCTCGCAGATGTCGTTAGTTTGGAGTGGTTTCAAAGAATTTGCGTATCCACCTATTCCTATTTGACTCCGATTTGGGCTTACTTTGAAGTTCTGTGTAACAAACAGGGTATGTTCCTTCCTAAAATATATTAAACATTTTGTAGATGAAAGTACCTCAGAAGATTGTCTAATTTATTTTTTATTTTTTACATTTTACTTTTCAGTACTTATTACATTTACATACCAAGATTACATAAGTGAAATTACAAACAAGTAAAAAAATATGGTTTGGTTCTATTTTGTCGTCCTACATTCATTGTATGGTGTTAAAGGTGTACCATAGTAAATGAAATTAGTAAAAAGCACCATTGTTTATTTAACAGTGGGATTCCATTTGGATGCGGTTACTCTAAAGAGGGAGGTACTTAATTATGATTGATGATAGGATATGATTCGTTTCCACTTAACACATTGTAAAAGAGGTTATTTTATTGCCTCTGACTCCTGTTCCTGTAAGGTCAATGACTAATGAACATTCTGACTCAGCAGTTTTAAAGTAGTTGTTTTATTATTAAAAGCGATCATATCGCTCAAAATGATGAACCGTTAATGAGCTAATACTTCAACTCATTGTCAATATATTATTGCATAGTAGTATGAAAGCCATTTAATTAATTTTCTATTTAATGTGAGTAATTTTTTGTAAGAATTGAAATAGTTTTAAAATCTAAAATAGGATCTTATTTCCAATGACACTACATTAATATCCTATGATCATAATTAACCGGAATGCTAAAACTGATCGAATTACGTTTTTCACTGATGGAGATATTGAATATGTGTTGTGATATTAATTAATTTACATGGTAAAATTTCAAATAAATATATTTGGTAAAATAAACGAAACAGAACAATTTTGCAAAAACACCGAATTGAGCGCTTAAGGGTGGTTAATAAATTATTTAGGTCTAATTTTAAAGCTAACATTTTCGGAAATAGCGGTCTTGTATCGTGAATAAGCAAAACCGTATAACGGGAGGGTCGTGTGTATTGCTCGTACCCCTATAATATATTAATGACCAACGCCGTTGCATGTCCTCGCAACGAAACCCAAGGTATTACTTCATATACCCTTTAATTCAGGTACATCACGTTTTCATCAAAAATAATTTAAATTGGGTAGGTATGATAGGTATAAAACAGATTATTTTATATTGTTACGCGTTATTGAATTTATTGATTTAAGTTACAAACATAACAAAGATAAAGTTTTATTTCATATAAAAAACTGAACGAAACCTAAAACCATTTTAATTAGTCACCATTGTAAAGTAGAAGCAGTTGCTTACGTATTAGTGATGTAGTCTGGTCGACGTTATTTTTTGTCATGAATTTACAAATGAATTTTTGAAGTGAAGTGTTCATTAGTATCTTAATTTTTCGCGTAAGATATCATAGTCCCTATCACATAGACATAGACCATTGTGTAAAAAAAAAGGTTATATTTGTTGCAGCTCCGAGCGGCGTGCCTGTTATAATTCCAGCCATCTTGCATATCGAGCTGAACAAAACCACGCACTTTGATGTCGAGAATCCCGTGACTAATTGTTTATTAAATTACAGAAATCACAGAAATTGTAATAATTTGACAAATGAGTGGCGCGGCCACCTTTAAGTTAAATACTAACTAAGAATACGTGGACGCCGCCTACAACCTACTTTGGATGTCAATCGTTCCAAAAATAAAAAGAAAATTATAAGAGACATGCCTTTCTTTAGATGTAGTCTGTTCGACAAGTTCAAAATGGTGTTAATTCTTAATAAAGGTCGTAAAAATATATGCGATAGCTGACATCTAGAAAAATGTATTTTAAGCATTTTACAGTACATAAAAAATTGCAAAAGTTATTAACAAATTAAGATGAAAAAAGAAAGGTATTTAGCGTATAATTCAAAAACTATTAGTATTTAAGAAATTAAAAAAAAAGTCTGTTAAAGAGGAGAAAAAAAAAAAATTTCAGCTCTTGGAGCTCTACCTCCATAATTTATCATTTTAATTTAACGCTGAAAATAGAGCTCCGCGCGGCCGCCACGGCGTGGGCGCTCGCCGGTGATGAGTATACCACGTAAAATATTTTTTTTATAGTATTAAATATCAATATTAAAATTTGAAGATTATGATGTCATTAGAACACTTCAAAGAAAGAAGCCCTGTTGGAAAAAAATATGTTTATTTTTCAAAAAGTTATGTAATTGTTAACTATGTATGTTTTCGTGGACTTTGAAAACGGTTTCACAAAAGGCGACATAAAAGTTTAAATAATTGGCCTAAATTTTGTTTGCTTCTTGGAGTTCTTCTTACATATATACTTAACAATATCACGAGATAAAAGTTTTCAAAAGTTTTATATTTTGTGTAATACAATTTTTTAAAGTTAAGAAATGTCGACAAAACGTTAAAAATTTTTATTCAATCTAATGTTATGTTACTGCTGTTGTTGCATCTAACAAAGGCATTAGGTAACGTTGAGAAAAAATTTTATTCGTCATTTGTTGATAAATTTTTTATCAACAAATAGACAAGTTCAATATTAAAAAAAAATTTTACCATTTTTTTGTCATGGCATAATGATGATTAAACTAAAAGTTTTTCTTAAATAATTTTCTTTATTGTTCGAAATCGTTTTTTTCATATTTCCATTGTTTAAATAGTTAGTTAAGAAATTTTTTTTTAACTATTGTAATTGGCATTTCTCATTAGGTTAGAAAAAAAATTTTTAAAAAGCATGGGGTGCATGATATCAATTGTTAAAAATATTTTATTGGTAGCTATTCATAAAAGTGGAGTTATTAAAAGATATAGTAAAAAGCGCCCCGCGCTTTTTACAGTAAAATAATTTTTTCGTGGATCAATTTATTCTTATTTTAAATAGTAAAGGTCATTTAATTATATTGAGGTAGTGGAAATTTCGTCACTATTAAACAAAATCTTAATAGATAAACATTATTTTTTACTTTTTAGTTCAGTTTCCCTTTAAAGCGTGTTTGTTTAGTTTTTTAAACTACAATTTTTTTATGTCTTCTGAACGTTAAATAAACTGCTTACGTGGTACTTTATGGACAATAGATATACCGCCCTCCGCTATATCTATACATACGTATTTTATTTATCATAGTATTTATAATACAGCTAATACCTATTTCAGCTATGTAATATTTAAGTTTTAACAATAATTCGATATTTTCCCATACTGCATTGGTTTTCCAGGAGACAAAGACCTTTACTTATATAAGAAAACAATAGAATAATCTTTTTGAGGTTTTTTTGATTTTACGAGTATGATAACTTCTGTTCTTAAACGCACGTTGCTCAAAATAGATTTTTAAATATACGAATTATCACCCAATATTTATCCTTTTCAGTTTAGTCAGTAAGTGTAAGTAAATTAAGTTAAATAAGTCTAGCTTAGATAGTAAGTGTAGTTCAGTTACGAAAGTATTCGACCTGGACAAAAATTGTTTGATCTATCCGGTTGTTGGTTGTGTAATAATTCATTAATTGATTTTTTAATAATGAACAAAAACAATTTTCAAGAAAATGCTGAACATAAAACGTGCGAAAAATATTGAACGGAAAAGCATTCTTTTGGAAAATAGCATTTTGAAATTGTGCTTCAGTTTTTCGTTGAACAAAAGGCCGTTAAATGGTTTAGGGGGTAAATAGATTCAGTAGAGCATTTCCATGTCTCGACGGTAACCACTGTGTGCGGCACAAGTACATGGTTGCTTTGTTACACTGCATCCCATTAGTGAATTGTTACAACTTACAAGATTAAATTTATAAAATTTAAAACGAAGAATTTACAAAATGATGCAAACTTGCAAAATTAAGTTTAAACACGATAAAACTAAAAAAAAATGTGTACCTGTTTCAGTTCAATTTCGATGAGTAAAGGAATGATTTTAAAATTTGAATATTATTAGCATTTTTTGAAACAGGCAGTTACTGTTGTCGAGGTCATTATACTCATTTTTGTTTTCCAATTTCATACCATATGTTATAATGTGAGTGTAGTAGAGTTTCGCTTCATAATTGGAAAAAGAACACTTACGGAATTAAACTCGATTTTGATATTTATAGGTAGGTAGGTACGTTACTTTTATTGAAGGGTAATAAAGCGGAAGTTAGGTTGTCTGTAATGAATCCCTGTATGGTTTTTTCAAGTATCTGCTCGTTAATCATCAAATCACAAACAATATGAAACAAATGATCGTCCAATAAACCGTGTAGATTGGATAATGCGAGATCAATAATAGTATAAAACACGTTACGTAGGTACACTAACTTAATAATTTAGACTGTTATTCTCTTGTAGCGTAGGAAGCAGTGTATGACGACACACGTCCGGCGTACGTACGTTAATTACATAAAATTGTGACGTCACAAGGGAGGATACTAGCAGTGCCGTGCTCAGGTGAAGTTTCGAGAATTTAGTTTCTGTATAATATTTACTTCTGTTTAACGGGATAACTTCTAGTTATACTAAATTAATATTATTTGAAAAGGCAGTAATATTATTAACATTCGCTTCTTTTCTTAGTAAGTAGTGTAAGAATTTCCTGTCTGCAAAAAGGAACGGTTTTCATCTTGTTTAGTTTCGTACAAAAAATGTAAAATTCGATCCTCTCAGACGTTACTTAGTTACTCATGAGCAACTAATTTTAACATTATAATTATGTGAGTTAGATTCACCTACTACTACCGAGCTTATGTTTTATTTAATAAAATAAAAAAAAAAATAACAACAGCGAATTACTTTAAAATGTACATATTATTTAATGTTTTGCTATAATTACTGTAACATTATTTAATTAAACAAAAATGCGCTCAAGAATACTTTAGGAATACCTTTTAAATAAAAACCTAAATATATTAGAAAAATTACAAAAAAAGAGCAGATTAATTAATTAATTTATTACGTAAGCCACTACTTATATTCTAGTTTGTCGTCATTAAATAAAACAAAGTAATTAGAGCTGGGATTAAAAATGTAAATTAGAGTAGGTGTATTCTAAAGTTTAATAGTATTTTCTCAAGAAAAGTTTAAATTAATGTGGAACGTCACGGCACTTTTCCACAAAGTGTGCCGACCGGAGGGTCCATCAATTTTTTATTAGCTTTGAAATCCTGACGAAAATCGTAGCTATAGATTACAGGAAAAGTTTATTATATTTATTAATTACAGGCCACACTAGGCAGTTTTATTGAATTCGACACGTCGGAATCAGTCGCCGCGTTGCCACTCCTCCATTCAACGCGCGTTCGGAATGCAGAGTATTCTCGATCCTTTTGATGAGAGCTAAGATTAATTTCGGAGGGTCTGAAGAGCTCAAAGGAAATTTTAGAATATAAGTGCATTAATAAAGGTTTCCCAGCCTCTCGATAGGCACTCTGTCAACGCAAAAAATGTCTTTATTGAATTTGTTATGGGCTTTTATGTGTGAATATTCAGTGACTTTATTATGTAGAGAGCCGCTGCTAATATTGAGCTCTTATATAAACGCTTCAATACTTTAGAAATATTTAGAATTTCACAATACTATGAGAATTATGTGCATACTTATATCTAATTATATGTACATACATGTATTAATTTTCTTTGCTATCTTTATGCTATATTTGGTATTCTACAAATTACTAGACTTAGATAGGTATAAAGATTCAGTAACAACCGCATTTATATTTTCTTTTTATGACGCATTATTATTATATTTGTTACACACGGTTACAAAAAACATCAACGGTTTTCTTTAAATGTCATCGAATAATGAATAAGTATGCAGAAGACTGAGAAATTAGACCGTAGAATAGATTATAGTTATAAACGTTTTCTATATACATACATTCAATAATCTTTACATCTATAATGTTTACGTGTCTGTCTGTAATTTCGAAATAAAGGCTTCTTCTTAAACTTATGTGGTTATTTGCACGTAAAAAACCTAGGCACGCTTCTTTAAAATTTCTGTCTATTTGTTTGTTCTGGCTAATCTCCGCAACGCCTGAACCACTTTCAACGAGACTTTCATTGGCAGGCAGAGTTCTTTTCAGAGAGTGATCTAAGCTATTTTTTATACCGGAAAAGTACGAAATTTTAACGCGGATGAAATCACGAGTCACTGCTAGACAGTAATAAAATCAACTAAAGACAGATAAAATATAATGCTAGAATGAAAAGGTGCCCCTTGTTATACAATGGTTAAAAATTAAATCTCCACAAAAGAGGAACATTCTAATAGATTATCAGTTTTTATAACCTACTGAGATCTTTGAGTTTATCTTTGTTATACGGTTATTGGAACTAGTAAAATGAACATACATTCAGTCAAGAAAGTATCGGGAACGGATGATTTGTATATGGTTCCAAATTCAATTTTTTGTTTTTTTTTGTTGTTGTTAGATTGGCACAACTGCTTTCCATTTTGGCGCGGAGTTTGAGTTGCATCTGTTATTTAGATTAAATACAGTGCTGTTTTTAGTTTCATATATTCGAATTTTATAATGGACAAAAACATCGAACAAAGAGTTTGTCTTAAATTTTGCATCGCCAATGGAATTTCGTGTTCGGAGTCACTGAAAATGTTACAGAAAGCTTTCGGTGCATCGACTTTATCAAAAACACGTGCTTATGAGTGGTACAAAGCGTTCAAAAGCGGTCGAGATGTGATGGAAGATTTGCCTCACTCTGGTAGACCATCAACGTCTGCAACTGAAGTTAACATGGCAAAAGTGAAGAAATAGTGACTGAAAATCCTCATTAAAGTTTGAGAGAGATAGCCGCCAAACTTTCTGTGTCTCACGAGTCGATCTGTACCATTTTAAATAATCACTTGGGTATGAAACATGTTGCCTCTCGGTTAGACCCAAAAGACCTGAATTTTCTACAAAAACTCAATCGCATAAGTCGCTGAGGACTTGCTAGAACGAGTCAATTCCGATCCAACATTCATGAAAAGCATTGTTACTGGTGACGAGACGTGGGTTTACGAGTTTGACATGCAAACTAGTCAACAAGTTTCGGAGTGGCGCCTTCCAACTGAACCGAAACCGAAAAAACCACGCCAAAGTCGACCAAAAGTCAAAATCATGTTGACTGTTTTCTTTAACTATCGCGGTGTTGCGCACTCGGAATTCTTGCCGGAAGGTCAAACTGTAAATAAAAAATATTATTTGAGCGTTATCCGCGTTTAAGAGAGCAAATTCGACGAAAAAAGCCAGTTTTGTGGAAAGAAAATTCTTGGATTTTGCACCACGATAATGCGCCTTCGCACAAGGCTATCATTGTGAACGAATTTTTGACCAAAAACTCAACAAATACCATCGAGCAACCACTTTATTCACCAGATATGGCTCCAACTGACTTCTTTCTTTTTCCTAAACTCAAATTACCACTTCGTGGCATCCGTTTTCATTCGTTAGAAGACATAAAGGAGAATTCGCGGCGAGCACTGAACTCAATTCCGGAAAAAGCGTTTAAAAAATGTTTTGATGATTGGATTATTCGTTGGCGTAAGTGTATCGTTTCTGAAGGAGCATACTTTGAAGGTAATAAAATAAATGTGGATGAATAACTAACATTTCGTGTATTCTTGATCTTTTCCCGGTACTTTCTTGACAGAGTAGTATTTCTATCTTGTGTACGTAATCCGTAGTTACATAATGATTTGCCTACTAAATTTCCTAATTCGAAATGTAAATTAATTGACAAATGAAATGTACCTGTGATGACTAGAGCTGGAGTGACCGGTAGTTGAACTAGACATTGGTGATCGCGCGGGATAGTTGTTACAGCTTGTCCCGTGGCCACCTTCAGACATCATGAACTCTGTAACAACAAAAAAGAGGTCTCCAGTAAATGTTTAGCCATCGCATGGCGTTAGTACGTCGTGAGTTTGGGTGAAGTATTCGAGTTTAGGACCAGTTATTAAAAAACACACATGTTTTCTAGTGACAGATACATAACATTATTTTTAAATATTTTTTATGTACAATAATATCGTTTATAAAATATTATTATAGATATTAAATCTTGCAGTATGAATGTGAATGATTTGTTATGTGAATTAAGAAATACGTAATATTATTTATATAATAAAAATAATATGCCAGACAATACACACCAAACATCTGGTCTCAAACTAGGGCAATCACTGTGCTATGAAAACAGATGACGATTACTAAGGTCGTTTCCCAGTATATCCAAACCGGAGACTATCTAGAAAAGTTCGTTTTCTAAATCGATTCAATCGGAAATCGAACCCCGCATCTTCCGCGCTTGGAAGCAACGCCTAATCCACTGCGCCATGAAGGTCGTCATTATGTGTAATAGATTGTAATATAGTCAAAACTGCCACGAAGTAAAATTTAAAAAGTAAGATTATAAATTAGCCCTACATAACTGCCTAGTAACAGAGCTCTGTGGTATGTGCATATTATATTACCTAAGTTACAAAAATAAAAAGTTTAATGATAGAAATAATGTAAATAATGCTGCATATGTAGCATTGAATCATTGCAACCATTGAACAATGTAAAGAAGCAGATTCGTTATTACTTTTGGTTATTGACATGGGTATTTGTATCATGTTTATGAAGATATTTCTGTACTTTTTAGTGTATTTTATTTATTTTGAAGTCGGTTTAATTGTTTTCTTAAAAATTTCATTATTTTTCCCTTCCAGCGGTGTTGTCCTAATAAATGTCAAAGATAGGCCTGAAACTAAACCTTTTACCAATTTTGGACCAGAACATTAAGTAATAGGATCATTAAAATTCATAAGCCGTTGTTTTTTTTTATTGCATCGTCTCATCTTAACTAAATTTCTATGGGACCACCCTGGCCATATATATATCCTTTGAAATAAGAGAAAATCTTCAAAATCGGTCCACGTAGTAAAAAGTTATAGCTGAACATAATACATATAAATTTATAATTTAAAAAACTCCCGACTCAAAAAAAACCTCGAAAAATTAAAAAAATAGTTTGTACCTCATAGCCCTTTAAATTTTGTGATAAGTTTCAATATAAATAGTAGTAATAATATATCCAAGCGTCGTCACGTCGGGGGACCGCTAAGTTTACTCGTATTTAAATTTCATACATACTTTATCATTTTTAGTTGTATTCTCTTTTTATTACTTTATTTACTTAGCGATCCCCCGACGTGACGACGCTTGGATATATTTCTACTACTATTTATATTGAAAGTTATCACAAATGTAAAGGGCTATGAGGTATATATTATTTTTTTACTATTTGGAGGTTTTTTTGAGTCGGTGACGACGAATTGAAAGCCTCTTGCTATTTTTAAAGTCGGATAAAAAGAGATCTTTCAACAAACAATTCTCTTTAACTGAAATAACAGCATGCTTATCAACATTAAATGCATACTGCATCAATGGAAAAGGTACTTATTGCTTAGCAGCAGGAGAGGGCGAGGGGTGTTACGTGGCGGTCGCTAACTATCAATCCTTCTGTCACACTATCGACAGGACATTTATTTGCTCTTACTACTTTTGTCTCAGTGTTTCTCATTCTATTCGCACTATATTGCAATGTATCCCACTCTAGTAAAAACTATTGTCTCAGTGTTTCTCATTCTATTCGCGTGTAATTCAATGTATTCCGTTCTAGTAAAAACAAGGTATCCAAACAGTAAATCCAAAACTATTATTAATTTTTAATATTTCAGGAGTCGTCTAACTCCTTTTATTTATTTCATTATTTGGCATTTAGCAATAAACCTGTAATTTGGCTTTTAGATATTATACATTACGCAAAAAGTATTGTGTGTAAACGTCTTATATTGATGGTCGTGCGGTCGGCGCCAGCGATCAATCTGCCGAGTGTGGTCCCTGAGCATGATGGATGTTATGTCGAAGACCCAACGCCTCCGCTTCCACACTTCGACAACAAGACACCATACATTTTATTGAAGACCATTTTTTATGTGGATTGAGAGTGCCTCTGTTTGTTTCCGTTGTTGTCCTTACGATCTAATGAATATTATTTACATTGTTATACTGATTATGTGTTGTTTATATATTATTTTCACCATTATTACGTCAAAGAATCTCTTGTTTCTCGAGTCAAATTTTAGGATTCAGAAGATTAAAAAACTTATTTTATTTCAGCTCGATAATAGCTTTCACGCAATACTTACGAGTTCTGCACACCGTGACGACAGAAAACGAGTGGTGTTTTAATTTTTGACTAATGTTCTAGTAACGGTAAGGCAACGTGATGCGTTGATACGATCCACCCCTCTGGCACATGATATACTGCCGCCGTCGAAATGCTCTAAAATATAACTTCCTGTATTCTGTTTTGTTTATCATCTTGCAAATGTAGGCCGGCTGCTACCTATTGCTACTTATTGCACTGTAGATAGAGCTTCTCGTTTATGTAATATGTAAATTCACTACCGAAGCGGAAAAAATGAAAGCAAATGTTGAGAATCCTTATTATTCACTTTATAAGACGTTTATTTTGATATATTAAATATGTATTTGAAAATATTCAAATCTCATGTTTTAGTATTTGCAGCTGATAGGGTTAGTAATACTTTAATCATAAAACATGTTCTGATCGATGGAAAATGAAAATTGATGGTGTCCTAACTACTCTCATATATGAACTTAGAAAGTTGTTATGATGGAATGGAAGTGCTTCCGGTAGTGTACCTAATGAGCACGAGGGAGCAAAAATTTTTGTTCACTGATTTAGTTTGACCGTCGGTGACTAATTATTGTTCAAACGAGAAAACCTAACGGGTGAGCTCATTAATCACGCCGTTTCTTTTCTCGATAAACTGTGGATCTTGGGTTTTGTTAACAATGGATACATTATATGTATATATACTTATACATGTTCCTTGTTGACAAAACGAAAGATCTATAGTTATTGTTATATGTTTTATATTTGTTCAGCTTCTCATAATCGTTTCTTTTTTCTGGCTGTTCGTTGCTGATTCTACTAAGTGCAAGTTCTTACCGATCCGATGGTACCAAGGCTTGAATTTCAAAAATACTTTGTAATGTATTCATTGCAATACAAATAATTTGAATTTAAATTTCACGATTTTTCCACAAATATTTTATAATAAAATAAAAAAATGTTCTTACTTTTCATATATACATACATAATATGTACATACTTATTAGTATTTTTATAAGTAGTTAATGTTCAAGAATTCTATTCGAAATTATTTCGCATTTCATTGACGTTTTTTCAAATATCTATTACCGTACCGAATTACCGAATCTATTATAGTACCGAACTACTGAAATATTACAAACACGGAAGTTTGCAGCGTAGTGTCTATAATATATATGTTATATGCATAAAATATACAAAGTAAGATATAAAAAAATAGGTATAATTCAGATAACATACGTAAAATAATGCCTTTATGTAAATAAAAATAGAAAAGATGTCTGAAAATCATGATACGATAAGGCTAGTTGCATGACAGCCCGCATAAAATTCCCTTATGTAAAGTGTCTTCTACTGAAAACCTTTATGAATACGATATGAGGAGGTCGCTATTTTTACATACATATAAAAAATCAGCACGGAATCAAAGTCCACATGTCCGTTGCGGTCTACCTTAATTTTCCTCTATGGACCGCGCTCTGAATACCAAAGCAAGGACGAACAGCTTTGCCCAAAAATATTACGATATGTCTCTACAAAATGTAGCAGAACTTGCATCCCATTTCAAGGCATGAAACTCAAATAGAAAGATGTCATGTCATGTCATGTCATGTCATGTCATGTCAAATCTAGAATGTAATATTCACATAGAATTTATTTATTTCATTACAACCTTAAATTTTGTATGAAAAAATAACCTGCATGTATATTAATTACTTAATGTTATGTTTACTTTACCTACATGTTTTTATACCTTACAGCATAATATGTATAAACTACAATGTAGGTACCTATTATGTAGGTATCTATATAAAAGTCTAATAATTTTAAAGATAAATGTTAAATGATACTGATAAATATGATTCTTAAGTTACTTCAGAAACAGCAAAATTTAATAATCTCTTTTAAGTAACGAAAATAAAGATGCTTCGTTTTAAATCAATCATTGTTTAAAGAAACACAACTATGACTTAATGCAGAAATAACCACGTAAAATTTACTAAATTTATAACTAGAGTCGGAGGCTATGAGTAGTAAATGGAATTATGGGTAAACATGATAGGCCTTTTATTGAAGCTGTTATCGAATTTTTTATCGTCATTGGTTTTTAGGATTCCGTGGCTAAAATGACAAAAATGGAAAGTACTATCCGTCTGTCCTTACGTCACAATTCCTTTATTCTTTCACGTGTACACCTACCGAGCTGAAGGATGATAAATAATTTAGATTAATTTGGTAGATACGTCTGTAACTCGAACCCAGAAGTAAAAACTAAATTATAAAAGTGTGTTCTGGTCCCAATTTTTTATTAATTTTTAATTTTAATTTCTGCTAAATGCTATGAAACTTTACTTTAACGCGTGTTTCAAAAACAAAAAACTACGCGTGCAGGTATTATAATATCTTACATAACATTATGATTATTTTGCCTTGAATATGATTCAGTCTTAATAATATTACAATATTAAATTTAATCTCCATGAAATGCTCTTGGAAACGGTTTTCCGTAACGTTGTAGAGAAGCCGACAATGCCAGCGTAATTTTGCTTATTTTGGCTTAAATTACTTGATCTTGTTTAGGGGTCTTTGAAGATTGTACCAAGTTTTCACAAAGTTTGTGTCTAATTTATTGTTTACCGTCACTTTCTTTAGTTACTTTAACACAAATTAACTATCCAGAACATTTTTATTGTAAGTGTACTTTTAATTACTGTTTTCAAATTACGTGGTAAGTACCTACTGTACAATTTTTTTGAGTCACACTTCATCATACTATCATATCATATACAGTTACGGTACAATACTTACCATAGGCTTAAAGTATTTTTTTTATTTATTTATTTGATTAATAAAAATGTTTTACAAACATTCTTACTGTGGAGTCCAAGGTTACGATTCATAATATCAAAATAAAATATAGGTACAGGCAAAGCAAAAAAAAAACAATCACGAAAACAATCAAATGACATATATGAGTTAATTTTCACAATGAAACACTAATTAAGATTATTGTTAGACATCATGTAAATGGAATTAACAATAAATATCGCAAATTGTATAAGAAAACATCTAAGATCTGCGGTATCATAGAACTTTTACCGGACTAATGTTAAAAGTTTTTAACCAGATACAAAAAAATTCTTTGTTAAAAATTATAATTACTTAACAGCAGTATTTAAAAAAAAAGCGAGCGCTCGTTAATATGTTAAAAGACAAAGAAGTTTAATTAGTAAATTATGTATTTGATGTTACATTTAAAAAAAGTAAGAAAATGGATAGCAAAAGCATTCTTTATTTTATTGTTTGCTTCCCAATTCTGGTCTTAGCTTATCATTTTAGTAAGTGTAAAGGCGACGAAACGAATTGGTTGTAACATGCGGATAGGCGGATAGACGTACAGACAGGATGACACTGTGTTTTTACCATTTTGGCTACAAACCCTAAAACAAGCTTAAAAGGCTCAACAAGCTCATAGCCTTTATAAATCTTGTGAATTTCTATAATCTGTAAACACTTTTTAAAATAATTTCTATTATAGTCATTTTCATGGGATTATGAGTTTTATAAGATATGGAATTTCACTAATAATGGTCAAATTCCAAATCTTTTATGTCATGCTAAATTAGTCCCTTTGCCAAGCTTTGGGAAAATTTTCGTTTTGATATTTGAATATCAGTGGATACTAATAATATTTAAAAGGTATCATGAGATTATGCCTTTCCTAGGATCTGAAAAGCGACAATGAAGACAAATTCAAATGTGAAATTTTTAAAGTAATCAGTGTATTGTCAGATATTATCAATATTTTTTGTAGGTACTACTAACATACTTAGTTTGCAAATATTGTAAATTGTAATGTCTAAATTTCTTTGTATTTAATTTAGTATAAAAAGCCGAATAGACTGTGAGTTTAATTTAACAGTTTCAAATTAAATCTCAAAAATTTAGTCGGTAGAGCAACAGTTTACAATAAAAGGAGTGAAATCTTTGCAGTTATCCTAAAATACGGTGTCTCATCTTAGGTATTATACTTATCGTCCTTTTTCTTAATAATGTTAAATTATATTAATATTTCTTTTGTATCGTACACGTAGAAAATTAAAAAGTAATTTAGTTGTTAAGGATTCATCAGATTACAAAGTCTAAGATATTAATATTAACTAGTGGTCGCTCAGTGGTCGATATTCGAGTGTAAATATAAACCTTTTGTAGCTTGACATATACACCACAGACTCGAAACAGCTCACAAATCGCACTAAATTCACCGTTCGAAACTCATTCAGTCAATCTATCAGTAATTATCTGTTAGCAACATTGTAAAATTCTTTAGTGACAATCTCTACTCTGTGGTACTGTTTGACCCAAGGAGGTTGTATTTTATTTAATGAATTTGCAACACATATTATATATAAATTTTAGCTTTCTACATTCCTTCTCCCTATAAACTTTATCCATACCAAATCTCACACTCCTCCCCGCAATATGCTTGAAAAGGAGTACAAAGTTTTCTCTTCACATCATATAGATAAGATATGTGATTGAATTCGTCGTTTAATACATGTAAAAATATGAGTATGCGGTTATTTTCTGTTTGTTTTGAAATAGCTAACAAATTTTAGTTTATTCACATTAATCCTAAGTGTAATATTTTGCGCGCAGCGACGGCAGGAGACCGGACGGTTTGACGCTCATTCCTTGGAAGCTTGGAAGATCGCTGTAGTGGAACGCCACTTGTGTGGATACACTTGCTGTTTCCGGCGACTTCCAAGTCAGCGGGTATTGCGGCCAGCACTGCCGAGAACTTGAAGCGGCGTAACTATGCGACTCTCTCTGAGAGTTTCATATTTACATTTTGCATTCAAAACTTTGGGCCCCTGGGCCCCGAAGCCCATCGACTGGTTTCTGATATTTGTAAGAAACTGATCGAGGCTTCGGGAGACCGCCGGGCTGGCAGTTTCTTCCCATAACGAATCAGTTAAGCTATTCAAAGACATAATGCTGCCACTCTGCTGGGCACCTTAAGTAATGACAGCTTTCTAAGCGCGAACTTTGAGGAAGTCTATTATCTAAGATAATGTGCAGTTTTAAGTTTGTAAATATTAACGTATGTATGTACTTTTTTGTTATTAATAAAGCATTTAAATCTTATTAAACAATATTCTACTAATTCAAATGATGTTGTAACGTCTTTCTTTGGTATGATCACGGTATGACTAAATAAAATCATAAACTTATCATTCGTTAAAATAACCTATGATACTTGCTAAGAATTTATTATTCTTTGCGTTAAGAATTTAATCTCAATTTCAATGAAGGTAATTGCCTTAGTAACTTTCCAACACAGTCGCTAATAACAAAACTTACCGTTAATAGCGGTATGGGACACGAGAAGCGTCATGAAGGGTGGGAGAAGGGGGATGTATCAGGATTCGAGAATATACGACTATTCGATGTTAAAATCTGTCGTCGGAATTCCCATATCATACGCTGTAGAACAGAGTAGAACCTGAAGAACGTAGCACTTTAAATTGTTACCACTTAATGGAATCTGCATTTAAATTAATTCATTTTAGAGAATTTTAGTGTTAATTTAATTCTAAAATGGCTGAAATTAAGGGTTGTTTTTGATCACTGGATGTGAGATCGTATTATGATCGCTAGGTTAGTTTCAACTTCATACTATATCTAAAAAAGGTTTTCGATAAAAATGTTTAATGGTATAGACTCTTTGAATTTAATTTTGGTAACTCTTTGAATTTTTAGTAATAACTAATTATACCCGTAAAATAACTTTAAAATTGCGATATTTACATATAAGGGAGTAACAAAATTAGTTTTTTTTAATCTGTAAACACATAGTTGTTAACAACTTACATCGCATCCTTATGTAGTCCTTCCTTAGTACCTTTATGTGTAAATAAAATACAGTATAGCATTATTAAAAATTTAACGGGACTATATTGCCACAGTAATGGTATTAGCGTCAATGGCAATAAATGAAACACTCTCGGATTTATAGTTATGTACTATAGGTACACTTTGAAAGAGGCTTTCAGCGTACCGCCGCGCGAAAATATCGAATCTTTATGACATCATTAAACATATTTTTATGAGGACACCGCGGTGTACAATATTATTACTTAGGCGATGAATTCGCGACGCTGCCATTTTATAGGTCGGTAATTCGCAAAAATCAAACTATAGAAATTGAGAAAGTTCTCGAGATAAAGCAATTTTGGCAGGTATCTAGATACTGCAAAAAGTAAGGGATGAAATTAAACTTTTTGGTCGAACGTATCAATTTATACCAAACGATTGCAATCCCTTGTTACTTATGTTTATGAAAATATTATTTAGTTATTTTCTTTTTATTTTAATGAAATGTACGTGTTTTACATGTACATTTATTTTCACTATCTTCAATAATATCTATAGTTTAAAGATATAAAAATAAAATAAGTTTTTCAAAAATAATCCTTAAAAGTCAGAAAACTTTTATATCAAGTAAAACTTAGCTGTTGGTCACACCTTATTGAAATTGTATATTGTCGGTAATAAACTCGTTTTTTAAGACAGCAGGCTATGTATATGCTATAGCATAACATTACATAATATCTACGTATTAAAGATGAATATTTCTTTGTTTTTTATGCGTTCCTATACTATTCATCCCAATCCAATGAAACTTGTGATGTGAACACGCCGCGAATGTATATGAATTATTTAGTTCACTAAATTGACGATCACGTGAACGAAGTCGCGGGCAACAGACAGTTATTAAATTAGAAATACGGTTCATTGGAAACTGACTCCCTCGCTAAGTTTATAAAATGATTTTATAAAACGATTTTGTACACTTTATATTTGCAGATGTAGATACTTATATCATCAAGAACTTTTATTATTTTTTAAATATAAATCTGTAGCTTCAGAGGTAAAGGGAGGGGGAGGATCGAGTCGAGTTTCGATATTCAATTTTCCCCTTTAATTATTTTATGCACACTTTACAATGTAAACTAGTGAAAAATATGTGGGTTCACAAGAGATATAATTAGTTTCCAATACTTTTACAAACGGAAAGACAGAAAGACGGTTAAAGTGCTTTGTTTTATTGCTATTAGCCGACTATTTAATTTACGTTCCTAAACTTATTATTTTTCGAATTGATATCCTCTTTACAATTGTCTTTATAATTATCTTTGAGTAATCTGCTCCGTTGCTTTTTCGACAATAATATTTATTTTGTGGAAGAAAAGAAATTTAAAATAAGGAAAGTTAGGTGCCTTTCTACGAACAAAACATGCGCGGAAGCTGACAAAATGCCACGTCAATTTACCAAATTACAGAGTAATTGAACCGAATTCCAGAGTGAAGCTTATGTAATGAAACCAGATAAAGGGAGGCGAAGAGAGAGAGAGAGAGAACGATGGGTTTATTCAATTCGTTCACGAGCTCACCCTGACACTGACTTAAGTAGATAGTTAAGATTTAGCCGAGGAAGCACCTAGCGCCCACTAATGTGTACTCAGAAAGTAGTCTCGCCGCAAGAATTGCTCGTTTAAGTACCTACAAAGGAAACTTGCCATCTATTACTTACTCGTATGAGCATATTATAAATACGTAGTTTTGTTCCTTTATGGATGTGTAAAGCAATTCATATACTAGTAGGCAGTATTTGTTATAATAAATATTGTTATTGTAACAGCTGTAGATACATATATTTTAACCACAGTTGTAATATCGTAATTTTATTGTTGGCGTTGTATAAACTTGTATGTTGTATAGTCTCATAACTTTCAAAATCAAAACACTTATTTATAGTACCAAGTGCAATTTTTTTGAAACTGAAATCTACCACTGGTTCAAAAATCTGCACTGAAAAGTACTGGCGGGAAACTCGGAAGAATTCATGTAAAAAGTCAAAAAGGAAGTCTTTAAATATAATAAAATATTATCACAAAATCAAAACAATTGAACTATTTTCTGAAAATCTGTACAGAGTGGAACCAGCAAGATACCTACTACGAGGTCCGAAGTCGAAATAAAATAATAAAAAATAAAAAGAGATTATTATGTAAACGTAGAAAGTTCTAATATTCCGATTTTACAAAATAAAATTTACTATTTTTTACAGTAATTTGTGGCTTTTATAAAATGGTAACGAAATGTAGTAGAAAGCACATAGAAGTGTTAGCTGACGAAAATGTCAAGAGCACCCGCAAAGCTAGGCGAAAATGTTTAAGAGTAATGATGAGGCGATAGAATATGTCAGGAACGCGATACTTGGCGTTCCGTCCTCTTTGACTACGCCGTTAGGGACACAGCGTGAGCATATATATGGCATTGTGAACATAGTTTACTGTTCCTAGGAGAATACAGTACAGTAAGTAAGTAAGTAAGAGCTAGAATTAGACGAAGTTAGAATTAGACGAAGATATTAGGTAAAAAAGCCTCTGCAGGAATTTTTATGACAATAATGTGAGATAAATGAAGAAGCTACACATCCTGTTAGACTTATTTACGGTAAATTCCTTTTCCATATTTTTGTGAAGATAAGAAACTGATCCTATGCATATCTGATTCGATCTTCATTCGTATGTTTGCGTAAAATCTCTTCTGTAAAGGAATCTACATAATCAGAGTCAGCGAGACGTTGTCGAAATACGAAACCAACTGTTGTGTGTGTATTTAGATGTTCTATTTATATGGTTACAGTGGATTTTGTTAAAATTTAGCTTAAGAACATGTAGACTGTGTATTTGTAAATATTTTAAAACCGTTGTTAATTGACTAGACCAATGAACATAAATGAAAAAGCTGAAAGTCGCTAAGACATAATTTTCATTGAAGACGTCCAATAAATACTAATTGTTGGTAAGGTTCGTAGCAGTATCGTAGCAGACCAATACCCTAACGCAATAAAATGTATGAAGCGAGTATTACTCGCATGATCACATTTCCTAATAAGTTGGATCCCACAACGTGTTCAATGTGGCGAAAACTAATACGAGCCACCCACTTCGATTTCGGTCGTCACTCCCGTGTCCGTCCGCAAAACGTTCAGCCTCTGCTCTATTATATTTTGCTTAGACCTTTATATCCCATTTGATAGACTTACAACAGTTACAACGTTATTTTCTTGATATTTCGAATATTTTAAACCGTCTAATTTTTCGTTACTTCAACCGCTTGATACCGTTTCATTTTAATTCCTGTTATTTTCGTATTATTTTCTGTCGTTAGTTGTTAATACTTGCCTGTCACGCTGTTCTCTGTTACTTTATTTGGCAAAATAATACACTCAGTTATCTACTTAATATTTGTTAAGTACGTAGATATAATTTTGTAATTAATAAAATATTTTCGAATTATTTTTTAACTTAGATACGAGTATTTCGTTGGTGAAGAAAATGTTGCCAGTAAATGACTTTTGCCAGTAATTCATTATAAATACAATAATAGTTCATACATTTTATACTTATTAAATAATTATTTAATAATTAAAATGTTCGATATTTACAAGAAATGCGAATAGTTAAGCATATGATTTTACGTAAATTTTTGTAGCAAAACCTGAGTTTCGTGTGAATATAGTTTAGCAAAAGCTTATATAAAAGTTTAAATGCTAGTCAAATTTAGCTATCGCTAAAAAAGTGTGCAAAAAACATTAGTATCAATAAATAGTATCAGTAAAGGAAATCTGATATGACACCATCAACTAAACAGGACCAACTGTTTGTGGGACAAGATGAAAATATGCAAGGAACCTTATCTAAGATTATGAAACAACTTGAGCCCTTGGCAGCACTAGTAGAGGATGTGAAATCTATCACATCCGATCTTTCAAACCTTAAGAATTATATTGAACTGGCGCATGAATTGATCAGCAATTTTACTGCAAATTTTAAAGTAATGGACCAAAGAATTAAGAAAATCGAGGAACTTTCCAATACTATTCCGATGCTTCAGGCAGAAGTGGCTAGGATCGAGGATGAAATTCGTTCAAAATATCATTGTTAGCACGTGCCCATTGGGTCACGTGCTAACAATGTGGAGGTGAAAGGAGTTCCCTTGAAAAAGAATGAAAATGCATTATCAGAGTACCAAGTGCCAAGTCGACAATCGAACGCTAAAACGTCTATTATAATTGCTTTTAACAATAGATATACTAAATAATTGACAAGGAAGTCAGATACTTTACAAACATTTCTCATAAAATCGGAGAAAGATCTTCAAAGAATAAATGAAATCTCTTATATTTTTCTTCTTTATATAATTTTTTTTTAAATTCTATTGTAATTTTCACACATATTGGTAAGTCGACACATGTCTGTGGATTGGGAATCACTGACTATGGTAAGTACATTCGCCAATGTAATAATTTAATTTAGCTTGTTGCTATATAGACCAGGGCCAAACCGTTTTAAATAAATAAATAATAGTTTTCATACGATTAATATCTCTGGGTATCGGTCATATTCATTCTCTATTCAATCTTACGAATATATATTTAAAGTTCATCTTATTTTGTTTTTTCACTGCATTGTGGAAAAAATTGCTTATAAAGTTCACGCTTAGTCTATCATTTGCTGATTGTTGCTTACCCACATATTATAATATCATTTTCATATATCGTTGCCTTACCATTAAATGTTCATATTTATAATTACGCTTTATTTGGAAATAATCGCTTCTGAAACTTATATCCTAAATTAAACACTTTCAACAGCATAATTATAAGTGTACATAAGTTACACTGTATGCGAATGTTTTCTTTTCAGTTTATATCTAACAAGCCGTTTCCCGCCCGCTCCGCTGGGCGTAAGTGAAAATTGTGTACGTAATAGTACATTATTGTTTGAAAAATGGTTAAAGGTCTATAAAATTGAAAAAATGAATAGACTTAAACCATCTACAAACGATTCCGCATCGATTATTATTATAATTTTTTCACATATCTATTCTGTAATTATTTTTCCTTCACATTAGTAGTTTATGTTATAGAATCTCACGTTTGTCGATTCAGCGTTCAGCGGAATAGGGAGACTCGAAGAAATACAGAATTTAAATCATCAAATATCCATATACTCTTTAATTATGATTTATTATTTTCTTACCTGAGAGTGATTATTGAATTGTTTCTTTTAATTGTAAATTGTATATATTTAGGATGGTATCTTTCATTTTATATAATATGTCTTCGGTTTTTTTTGTTGGATGATTTATTTACGCTGATGTTTTGATATGTATCCCCAATTATTGCCTATATATTATCTCAATAATTAACAAAAACTATGCTGAGTTCACCGTCTTATTTAATTTTAACACAAATACACACGGTGACGACCTGTTGGAAAATTGCCTATTGTTTACGTGCTATGGATTTTATACCAAATACTGTCTAAGCTACTGTTCGTTTTGTATACCTATGTATTTATATGATTATACATTCAGTCAAGAAAGTATCGGGAATGGATGATTTGTTTATGGTTCCAAATTCAATTTTTTGTTTTTTTTTGTTGTTGTTAGATTGGCACAACTGTTTTCCATTTTGGCGCGGAGTTTGAGTTGCATCTGTTATTTAGATTAAATACAGTGCTGTTTTTAGTTATATCATTCTAGTGTATATTACGTATTTCATACTGGACATAAACATCGAACAAAGAGTTTGTCTTAAATTTTGCATCGCTAATGGAATTTCGTGTTCGGAGTCACTGAAAATGTTACAGAAGGCTTATGGTGAATCGACTTTATCAAAAACACGTGCTTATGAGTGGTATAAAGCGTTCAAAAGCGGTCGCGATGTGATGGAAGATTTGCCTCGCTCTGGTAGACCATCAACGTCTGCAACTGAAGTTAACATCGCAAAAGTGAAGGAAATAGTGACTGAAAATGCTCATTCAAGTTTGAGAGAGATAGCCGCCGAACTTTCTGTGTCTCACGAGTCGATCCGTACCATTTTAAATAATCACTTGGGTATGAAACATGATGCCGCTCGGGTAGTCCCAAAAGACCTGAATTTTCTTCAAAAACACAATCGCATAAGAGTCACTGACGACATGCTAGAACGAGTCAATTCCGACCCAACATTCATGAGACGCATTGTTACTGGTGACGAGACGTGGGTTTACGAGTTTGATATGCAAACTAGTCAATAAGCATCGGAGTGGCGCCTTCCAACTGAACCGAAAAGGAAAAAACCACGCCAAAGTCGAACAAGATCAAAGTCATGTTGACTGTTTTCTTTAACTATCGCGGTGTTGTGCACTCGGAACTCTTGCCGGAAGGTCAAACGGTAAATAAAGGATATTATTTGGGCGTTATGCGGCGTTTAAGAGAGTAAATTCGACGAAAAAGGCCAGATTTGTGGAAAGAAAATTCTTGGATTTTGCACCACGATGATGCGCCTTCGCACAAGGCCACCATTGTGAACGAATTTTTGACCAAAAACTCAACAATTACCATAGAGTAACCACCTCATTCACCAGATATGGCTCCAACCGACTTCTTTCTTTTTCCTAAACTCAAATGACCACTTCGTGGAACCCGTTTTGATTCGGTAGAAGACATAAAGGAGAATTCGCGGCGAGCACTGAACTCAATTCCGGAAAAAGCGTTTAAAAAATGTTTTGATGATTGGATTATTCGTTGGCGTAAGTGTATCGTTTCTAAAGGAGCATAATTTGAAGGTGATAAAATAAATTTGGATGAATAACTAACATTTCGGGTATTATTGATCTTTTCCCGGTACTTTCTTAACAGAGTGGTATTATAATTCTTTTTAAAAATGTCTTCCATGCTTAGCATTTATTATCAAAATGCTCGAGGTCTACGTACTAAAACTTTATCTTTTTAAAGAAATTTGTCTTTAAACAACTATCATATTGTTTCTATAACCAAGACGTGGTTTATAGATGGCATACATGATCAAGAACTATTTGATGACCGTTATTTAGTTTTTCAGCGTGATAGAAACTATGGAACTAATAGGCAGAAGTATGGTGGTTAGGTGATTATAGTTGTTCGCAGGAGTTTGACTGAAACCGAACGTCCTGCTTGGCGCTCGTGACGACATCTAGGTTTCTGTCCAACTAGGAACTTATTACCGTAAAACATCAGTTATTATACATTTTTGTGTACATGGTATCTTTGCAAAGAAAATATTGCCAACTCATTTAATGTTCAATTGGAGCATTTCTCAGATAAATTATTTGAAAACATGTCTTAACGATAAATTTATAGTTTTAGGTGATTTTCATTTAAGCAATGTTGAACGGTATTCTTCATTCAACTATCAGAATTCCTATAGGAATATCAGATATTACACAGACCCCATTTTTTTGATACAATTGGCTTATGTAATTTGAAACAATATAATGAGGTACGTAATGTCAATAATCGGATTTTAGATTTAGTATACTCAAATGAGACGTTGGACATAAAATCATGCGACAGCCCTCTCATACCTGAAGAGATCCATCACAAATCTGTATATGTAGAACTTTCAATTAAAAATATCGCTTTAATAGAAGTCAACCCCAGACTCACATACTTTTATAAAAATGGCGATGATCGTTCTCTCTGCGAAGAGTTTAACAACTTTAATTGGAATGTCAAATTGAATGAGGGTACTGTTGATGATGCTGTAACATTCTTCTGTAATGCTTTATATGGTTTTCCTGACAGATACATAAAAAATAAATAAACTATCCTAGATCATTTCCTCCTTGGTATAGTCAAACGTTAATTAAAGTGTTAAAAGAGAAATATAAATTCTACATTCAATTTAAAAAGTATGGCAACTACGACGATAATACGACATCGATCTAAATATCTGGAAGTTACTTGTCACGAGTCACATATCAGTAAACCGGCAAAATCAATAACGAAAAATCCCAAGGTTTTTTGGTCTCATGCTTAGTTTTTTCACAAATCTTCTTTTGCTCTCCCTACAAATATCGTTTACAATGACTTTATTTGTAACTCAGGTCAGTCAGCATGTAATTTCTTTTCGGTTTATTATGGGTCAACATTTTCGACGGTCTTTAACAATCATAATTATAATTATTCTTATCGTTTTGATTAATTTCAAGGAGCTTGTGGTATTGGTGATGTAGTTATCACTCCTAATAAAATCCTTAAAGAACTTACAAATCTAGATAGCAATAAGAGTGCAGGTCCAGATAATATACCTCCAATATTCATGTCACAGTGTGCCAAAAGCCTGACTTTACTATTATCAATACTGTTTAGAAGATCACTACATGATGGTTAAGTGCCTAATATATGGAAATCCGCATTTATTACTCTTGTTCACAAAAACGGTGACAAATCAAATGTTAAAAATTATAGACCTATTTCCAACTTGTGCATCTTTGCAAAATTTTTTTTTTTCATCTTTTTTTTTGTTAAATCAGCATGGATTTCTTAAAAATAAGTCTACTATATTGAATTTACTACTTTGTAATGAATATACTTCTAGCATGGATACGGACGGTCAGGTTGATGCAATTAATACCGACTTTAGTAAAGCATTTGATTGCATTGATCACTGTATGTTGCTTCAATAATTGTATTATGCCAGTGTGCATGGAAACCTCTTTTTATATCTTACCTTTTAAATAGGTCACAAGCAGTTATAGTAAATGGTTTCACCTCCGCCTGGATAGAAGTATCTTTCGGGGTTTTCCGGGGTTAAATTTTAGGACACATAGTATTCATTATTTTTATCGATGATATTAATTCTTGTTCTAGTTATTCTAAGTTATTGATGTTCGCAGATTACATGAAAATTTACAAGGATATTGGTTTTGTAGAAGACTAGAGACTCTTCAACCAATCTACAGAGGTTTGTAAATTAAAATTTATATTTTAAGATTTAAATAATTTTGTAAAATATTGCGTCACTAACGAATTAGATTTAAATGCTTCTAAATGTTTTACAATTACATTTTCTAGAAAAATCAATTTAATAAATTATAAGTATTCGCTTTAAAACAAACTTTAACTAAATGAAATCAAATAAGAGATTTAGGTCTAATTCAAGACTCGAAATTGATATTCGACGACCACATTGACGTTACAGTTAAAAAGCGGCAAAAAAACTAAGTTTTATTATAAGATCAACTAAATTTTTTAATAATCTCCTCTCCTAATAAGTAGTATCCTGGAGTACCCTCACAAGAGTGGAATCCGCAGTACAAAATCTATATTACATGAGTTGAATCTATACAGAGGCGATTTCTTAGATATCTACATTTTAAATGTATTGGTCAGGATCACGGCTATGAAAATAGATGAAAAAAATAACATTTCTTGCCTCGAGATTAGAGAGGTAATGTAGCTGATCTTGTCTAATTATTAAAAATAGCTCAATCAAAAACTGTCTGTCTGAAAATAGACTGTCCCGACCTCTTAAATAAAATTAAGATAAGAATTTCAACTACAATTCTCAGGTATAATCCATCATTAAATGTTAATCCAGTAAATACCAACGTCGTATCGTCATAATTCGTATTTTATAAGAGTCAGCAGATATTGTAACGAATTGACCTATAATCACCCAGAGATAGACGTATCTAATTCAAGCCCGTTTATTATCAGGCGTCTTTTTACTGATTCCTTCTTTGGTTCCTAGTCTACAGGCTTCGGCTAAGCCAATGTATTATGTTGAGAGTGTTGCATGTGGTTCATTGGTATATTCATGTTTATTTATACCTAACTTCACATCCAATCTCTTTGTATTATGTCAGTGAATACCTATAATTGCCATTGTATCTCATACTGATTTTATTATTTCTGTATCTGTTATATTTTTGTATGCTGTTGGTGTTCGAAATAAATAAAATACATAAAATAAAAGGTTATTCACCTAAACGAAAGTAATTGCTATGAGTAAGAGCTTATAATAACTAACAATTGCTAATGGTAATACTAAATACTGGAAGCAATTGTTTTTATTTTATTCCCATCACCCTAAGCTAGCAACCTATCACTATCTGGCTGCCACAGTTCATGTTCGTTGCTTCTCTTGTAACCGTGAATACAAAAGTTCTTGTTCCTACAAGTAGCGTAAAGGTAGGATTTTGTTGCGCTTTAGTGTTTTGTTCACTCCGAATGTAAATTACCTGAACTTATATGTGCATGCGTGTAAATAAAATATAGTTACTTATTAGATATCTATCTAAATAATTTGTACCTAGTGTAGATTATTCCTACTAAAGTAGTAGACTGTTTGTTGTAGTTTATTGGCTTGGCATCGACTTTAATATCTGTCAGATTTAATTTAATATATAAGTCTTTGTATTGTATTCAAGAAGTTGTTTTAGTACTTGTGTTTTGTTCAGTAAGGGATAATTATTTTGTACTTTTTATTTTTTTCAAGTGAGTTTAATTTTTTTTAATCATTTAGTATTTCCTTTTCAATGGTCTTGTCCGAAATAAATATCTAGGGTATTGTTAGCTACGATAAAATTGAATAGTAAGTTAGACCACCTCCGTGGCGCAACGGCTTACCGCGTCGGAAAATAAACGGGGGTTGCGGGTTCGATTCCCGCCCCAAGTCTGGGTGTTTATGTATAATATGTATTTCTTTACAAAAGAAAATTATATAAGTAGTATATCAGTTGTCTAGTACCCATAACACAAGCGCTGTGCTGCTTACTTTGGGACTAGATGGCGCTGTGTGAAAATGTCTGAGTTTATTATTATTATTAGATACTTATAGCAATGGAACACCCCAAACTTTACTTTAATTAACTTGTATTCGAACACTTAGTGCTGCAGTCGTGAAGGTAAAAACAATAGAGGGACGTGAAGCGCTCGAGTTTTGACTCATATAATCTCGAGCGGTAGTGGAGAACAAGCAGTCAGTCGTTCTTTTCTATGACGTCACGAACACCGTCGCTCTCTTCTAGAGGGCGCCAGTGTTCCCCTTTATGTTTATTCGTCGGTGTTGCGGTTGCAGCGGTAAAGTGAGACCGTAGACGAAAGACACTATAAAGAAAAATATAACTAGAAATTAGGAGTTCAGTGGTGTCCTTGAATTTCGTGCACAGATTCTCATTGGTATTGCCTGTGTATCTACAGTACAATAAACCAATTTTGAAATATGCTATTTGTTGCTATGTTCCGTGTGGTATCTCCTTTGACCAGTGGTTCTTCACTGGTGATCCGCGGACTACTGGTGGTCAATTAAAGTACCCGAACTGGTCGTCGTAGTCAGATGACTCCGAAGACTTGTAAGATTTACAAGTCTCTCGCATTTGAAATAAAATATATAGCATAGGAAACTCATCCGCAACCTTTTCATTCTTTATATGTCAACATTTATAAGGTGTCCGATGAAATTCGAGAAAAGTTATTTAAAATGCAACATGACAGTAACTGCGAGGATACATTCGAGATAGAAATTAAACTTGAATAACTAACATTTGGTGGTTCATGACAAGACAAAAGAAATAGATCAAATGGTCTCTCATCAATAAAAAATTAAAAACCACTGCCGTAAACTACGGTGAGTTAACTACCGTTACATAACTATGATCTTTGATACAATAACTCAACTTCGATACGTGTGCTATTCGTCATTGAGAAGGTCCGAGGGGTGTCTTTCCAGTTCATACTTACATTGTAATCGATAAGTACCTACTCAGCTATCTTCAATAAATTTTAAACTCTATTATGTGCTGTTTGTCGTCGACGAGATCCTTTAGGTAGGTGTCTGTGTAATCCGTAGTCAGTTGACAACTTATAGATATCCGACCAGCTATGGGCTCTTGATCTTTAATATTATAACCCAATCACTACATGTGTGCTGTTTGTTATTAAGGAGTGCCGTCATAAATGAATAATTATTTTGTTCGTGTCATACTCCATCATCAGATCGTAATTGAGTTTGTATAGGGCCACCTTAATGTTTCTATACTCTTTTAAGCAATAAAAAGACCAGCCAAGTGTAATTCATAATTGGTTAATCAGTGGTCATAGTTTTCTTTTTATGTTGAAAAGAAAGTGTATAGCAGCATAAAGACTTTCTGAGTATTTTTCATCAATACACCTTACACTTTATAATACAATAATTCATACACCATTTTCTCAATAATAAACGATTTCATGGAGTATTAGTATAACCGGGCAATAGTCCGGAAATCATCTGTGTTTTAATAGACCTATTGTAAAGTGATGTCGAATAAATTATATTACATACTCTATATCTTGAGTTTCTTGTTGGTTCTTCTGTGTGCAGATTTTCTTTTTGAATCGAACGACATTTGATTTGACATTCAAAACACCTTTCAATTGGGTTTACTTGAATAAATCGATTTGACTTTGAAATAATAATTTTTTTTTTAACTTTTCAGTAAGTAGCAGTGTCTTTGAGATAATAAGAGATAATAAGAGGGACAGCGAATTTGAAACATAATTTAGAGTGTTGCAAAAAGTAACGCAAAGTACCATAATAAACAGTATTGCATCGTGAAAGGTGAAGAATTGGAAATTGTGACGGCAGGGATCTCAATTTTTCTAAGTAGTTACAAAACGAATGAGAGTGATATTTGGTAACCTGATTCTTCATTTAATTGGCTTTATTTTGTCAGTTGCGTTACACCATTAGTTACCTTTTGTAACAGAAAAAAAATCAAAGAAACCTGTTTTAAAACAGAGATTCATACTTCTAAATTTGCTGGGTAGATTAATTTAAACACACTCTTCAAAATGCCAGTTGGATTTTTTAAATTAATTATAATTGTTAATATGAACGAAAAAACTGTAACGCAAGCACTTTTGAATGGCGCAGAAGATCTATTTCAGATTAATTAGTATTTATTTATAGCTGCGGCATCTTAAAATAGCTTCCATTTGATACCTCACACAAAGAACACAAAAAAGTTCTCAAAACTAATCTACCCAAAAGTCGAAACTCAACTTATGAAGTTTACACCTATTTGGGTCTGATCTACCACTAACATACTGAAATAAGGATCATCAAAACACCATTCGGTTCTTTTGTTTTACCAGTACTCCATTATCAGATTTTAACTAAAATTCTAAGAAACTGGAAATAATATTACAATATTCCCTTTCGAATAAAAAAAGGATTTACAAAAACAAATGACGGAGATAATAGCGTAACATGTATAAAAAAATATGGACGAATTGAGAACCTCTTCCTTTTTTCGAGTCGGTTAATAGATTGCCTAATAATTGCATAAAATGTACTTGACCCTTAGATTTTATACATGACATACGTAACAGCTTTAAATAATCATAATGTTACTTAGTGATGGCCGACACGTGTTATTCATCAGATTTCAAAGCATGAAATGACGTGACACCATTTAGGTGGCATGTGGTCAGGTGTGGTAGTGACAAGGTGTGGTCATTTACAATTACTAATGTTAAGCACATAATTTGATTAGATTTAGAAATCAACGTTTGTATATATTCATATTTTACAATACTTTTTACACCAGTGAAAGTATGCTACAAATATAGGAATATACTAACGATAGTACAACTTGGGCGACCTTATCACTAAAGCGATCTCTTCTAGGTAACCTTTAGGTAAAGGAGTGGTAGACATCGGGTTACAATTACGGTAGCCAGTGCAAAACTGTTATTGACACGAATATGTACATTAAAAATAAATTATTTCTGTTTTTAAATAATAATAAATTAAAAAATACATACACTACCGTACTACACATAATCTAGGTAATATATAAAAATCAATGTTTGTTTGTTCGTATTTTATGAGCTGCCATACCGTTTACTTGATTGTGATGAAATTTGGTATGGAAATAGCTTGAATCCTGTGCAAGGACATAGGCTATTTTAAAAATAAAATCGTGGAAGAAGTCTACATACTTATACATTGCATAATACGTGTAAAGTATATTGATACATTTAAAATAAACTACATCCATTTTACATTGACCATGTTGTTTATAACGTCTATGCCATTTTATAAATTCTATTTTAATTCATACCATGTAAATATTTACTTGTTATATTTCGTTCATCTTATTGTTCCTTATTGTATTGAATTTTTAAAATCAAAATTATTTGAGGTAGAAGTCGAATCAGTTATGAATTATCGAAGTATTCATGATGAATTTCGAAATTATTTATTTAAAAGAAAAGGGTATACTGAAGGTTTTGAATAATTCACCTGTTGTATATTAATGACTAACGGCAGGATACTTAAAGTGTCTTGTAGCTGTTCCCCAAAGTGAATACAAATGTCCATTTCCGTCCACGCAATCTCGACATTAAGGGAGTCCGTCAAATAAGCTGCATTATTGACGGGGACACGGGGCTGCATGAAGTTTTAGAAAGAAAATCAATAGCTATGAAAGGCACTTAAATATTGAATTACCTAACTGTACAATTTCTGTGTTATAATTCTTTAAAGCTTAAAGTCTGAATCTAAATCTTAAATCTTAATTTTTTTAAGTCTAAATCTAAATCTTAAATCTTAGCTTAAAATCTAAATCTAAGTCTAAATCTTTAAAGCTTAAAGCCGGTATTTGAGGAACGAAACACACCTCACATAATATAAATCAAAATTAATAAAGTATGGTCAAGTTACATCAAAATAGTTTTCGAAAATCTATTATGAGGAATTAATAGAAATTACATTATTATAATTTATATAATCATTATAGCAAAAAAAAAAACAATGTATCATTACTAAAAATAAATACTCATCGGAGAAAATAATAAAAGGTACCCCATTTGACAACACTCGGCAAAGCGCGTCTTCCGGTTTGAAAGAAACGCGCGCTAGCGGAATGTCGGGGCCGACACTATAGTGTATGATATAATACTACAACGTCCGGTGCATTGGCATTTCTCCGACGGATCGTTTGCCAATATTAAATTTCCAAGTACCTACCTACTTATTGTTACTAACAGTGTTCTCTCTGTGTGTGTTTGTAAATTAACTTTGTCGCAACGTCGTATTTTATTTAGTACTTCGCCTCCTGTAAATTAGGTACCTATTTCACATAGCTGAGGTGTAAGAATACGAATTGCCCTGTTTTTTAGATATAATAATGTTCTGGAAGAGAGAAAGCTATAGAAACAGTGTGCTAGCTGCTTATCAGATAGAGTATATTATAAAAGCTCGTAACAACAACCTGTCTCTATCTGGTTCTGTTTTAGTGTTTTGTTCCAAATTTAGAAAAAGGAACAATTATCACTTGGGTGTCTGTCTGTCAGTCATCATAGTAAATAGTACTGAAAAGATAGACGTTAACTTTCAAATCCAAGTTTTAATGTTTAATGGAATGATTTAGGAGGCTTAAATGAAAAAATAAAAAAGTTTTTGTAGTAATCGTGTGGGAAAATTCAAATGAATAATAATCTTTGCATATCAGATTCAAAAGCGTATAGACGTTTCTTCGGGTAGTTTCTTCATTACTTTTTTGAAAATACGCGCAAAAAATGATGTCTCTCCACCTTAACTCCAAAAGTAGGTGTAGTACAGAAAAATCTGAAAAATATGAAGTACGCGGATGGCATTATTGAACACTAATTGGGAAAGTACAGTAACTACGACTCGCGCTTTTCGAGTTTCTTTCATATGCAAACCTGAACACTTACTTATGCGAAAAGTGGTGTTATGCTGTAATGTTTTGTTCATCGCAATCATAGGGAGTTACCGTCAGCTAACACTATGATCTTCATACACTATTGAACTTCATAAATCAACCTTGATCTTTCGCGGTTTTTGCTACCAGAATCAATTTATTCAAGTAAACCCAATTGCAACGTATTTTCGAACGTCAAATCTACTTTAGTACGATTCGATTTTATTGAGACCACAGTAACACAGAACAATGAAAAAAACCGACAAGAAACTCAGTCAGGTATCATTTTTTCAACATCATTCTACAATAGTTATTTAAAATACAATATTCATAAAGCCAGTAAATGCGTGTGCAGAAAATTATTTCCAGACTATTGTTTTTTATTCAATGAAATCGCCAAATTTGTGGTACGCTTTTCTAATCGGTAATAATAATCGGTATCTATTATCTACGTTAATGAAAATTAAATGCTGTTCGTTGGTAAGCGTATCACGTGAGTATTGCTGGATCGATTTGAATAATTTTTTTAAGTCTTCGTAATAGTCCGAATAAGGTTTTCAGGGAAAGAAAACTGAGAAAGGTGCCCGGAAAATTGGAAAGTTTAGGACAAACCGAAAGCGTCTTTTATGGAATTTTTACTTATTTAAATTTGGACAGGACAATTTCTGTCGGGTCAGCTAGTAATAAAAAAAATAAAGTCCGCAGGTGCCGCGGCCAGCACTGCCGAGAACTTGAAGCGGCATAAGTATGCGACTCTCTCTGAGAATTTCATATTTACGACCTTTGCAGTCGAAACTTTGGGTCCCTGGGGCCCCGAAGCCCATCGACTGGTTTCCGATATTTTTCAGAGACTGGTCGAGGCTTCGGGAGACCACCGGGCTGGCAGCTTCTTCCACCAATGAATCAGTTTGGCCATTCCAGGTAATGCTGCCAGTCTGCTGGGGACCCAAAGCAATGACATCTTGCTAAGCGGTGCAACTTTGAGGAAGTCTATTATTTAAGATAATGTGTAGTTTTCCATTCATAAATACTAACGTTGAGATATGTACTTTTTTTGTTATTAATAAAGCTTAACAATACTACATTAATAAACAATGACAATCAATTAAAAAAGAAATTAGTGACCTTTATTTGAAAAACATTATTTTATTATAGAAACAGCAACGCGGTTGTAGCTGTTTCAAACACAATTCAGGCTAATAACAGTTTTTGTGACACTAAACACGAAAAAAGCTTTCCCCATTTAACGGAGCGTAAATGTGTACTCCATGTTCCGTCGCCCTTAAGCAGACATTATTAGAGGGGTGTCGCACGAAGAACGTAAAATTTTGTAGCGATTTTTCCCTAATACCGTTAAGCTATATACTCTGTAGGTCACGTCGACAACATAACTTGCAATAATAAGTGACATGATTTTGTCACAGGTATCTAAATTTTAAATTAAGAAATATTTTTTTGCGCTGACCAAATGCAAATCCTCATGACGTATAGTGTATTCCAGTAGCAACATATTTCAAATTCATTTTAATATCTTCAGGTACAAATTCAGACTTAACTGGATATACTTTCAAAACATTTTAATCGTAATTAGCAATATTTGTCAGGGGCACAAAGAAAGTCGCCGCGAGTCGCCGGCTACAGAACAAAGCGGTCGCTAGCACTACAAAGAGCTTATGGTTTAGATGTCGCCGCCCTCAAAATTTGTTTCAATAAGCGAACCAACTTAAACTTCTTTTGTTTTTAATCTGAGACTAAATTTGGTAACATAATATTTTATTTCATTTAAAGTTTACGTTTTCTGTAAAAATATTACAGACAAAAGTATTGAGTGACTTAGACTTTATCAGCAAACAATCCCGGTTTACCAAAGTCTTCTTTAAAGGGTTTTCTTTTTGGTACAAATATTAAAATTGCTAAGAACGTAAATACACACATAATAGATACTAATGTAACGATCTGCAACATCCATAAAACAGAGTTTTAATAGTAAAAGTTTACTTAATACGTGTACATATCTATCTATTAAAATTACACTAATGAAAGAGGAATAGTATCCACAATGAAATACTTAAAAAATAATTAAAACTATATTTAATTTTATGTAGGCTAGACCAACATAAGCATACAAATAAATGAAATGCCAATATATTAATAGCAATGCATAGTTGTAGTGATAACGCCGGACGCCAGACAACAATGTACACCTGTGTGCGTAAGGATGAAAGGATAGAGGATTACCGCCATCAAAACCACACAGAGTGTTGTTCTTGATATAACAGCGTTAAATAAAAAGCTGTTCTCCGCGAACAAAGCGGTACGTGAGGCAAATTATTTATGTATTGCCGTGGTCGGTCTAATTACGAGAGGCTTTTGTTCCTTACATCCCCCTTTGCTCCGCACACTGCGAGTAAAGGTTGCCTAGATAACAATAACGAGTTTGTGGCCTCGTAAGACACTAGCAGCTATGTGAAGTTAAAACACAAATGGCTTAAAATAAATACATTTTACGAGTACAATGTTAAAACATTAATAAAACCGAAGTGTGTGTCAGACCATGTGCTGGGAAGGATTCCGTACTAGGGATGCTCAATGTTTATTTAAATGACAGCAAAAATAAGTTCGTATTTCATAGCGTTTCTCAAAGACACTGAAAAGCAAAGCTTCGGTCGCTAAGCGTGTAATCGAAAAAACTGTACAGCATATCTTATTTCTGATAGTTCCGCCATCAGATTTTTTTTAGAATTTTTCACCATATAGTTAAAAAGTTGGAGAGAGAGGGACTGCTTACTACTTCAGAATGTTGAAAGTGCATATTTTGGCAACTATTTTCTTAAATAGAAAAGTCACTTTTAAGCCTCGATATCATTTTTGAATGAATATCCCGTCTAAAAATACCCCACATGCTTATGTTCATTGAAGTTTTTTTTTATCTCTCAGTTGCATGAATAGAATGCCTTAATTCTATTTTTCGAAACTTTAAAACGCTATTGTATTTTTATAGCGATGCATAGAATACACTTACATGTTTGATGTACATAATATGTATTATGACGACCTCCGTGGCGCAACGGCTAAGCACGTTGGAAAGTAAACGGGGGTTGCGGGTTCGATTCCGGCCCCGAGTCTGGGTATTTATGTATAATATGTATTTATTTACAAAAGAAAAGTATATAAGTAGTATATCAGTTGTCTAGTACCCATAACACAAGCGCTGTGCTGCTTACTTTGGGACTAGATGGCGCTGTGTGAAATGTCTGAGTATATTATATTATTATTATTATATAGGGCCAATAGTCTGCATGTAAAATGGCTGTGACATAAGGACAGACAGACCGGCAGTCGGACAAGATAAATTTATTAGGGTTTTGTTTTTTGTCATTAGGCTACGTAAGAAATCAAGAAAGAGGTAGGAAGTCAACGCACAATAAAAGAATAAGAAGAATTATTTTCTTTGTGGCAGTCGAAAACTAAATATTTAGTATTCATATGATAAGTACCTATCTATAACTTCTACGAATCATTCCAATAGCAAAAAGTAGTAGTCAGTAAATTGAAAAAGTTTAATACATGTATGTATGCAACACAACATGATAGAATACGAACGCTAAACGGTGAGATTTGCACTCTTAAATATACTCTAAGCAACATTACTTTTAGGATTACCCTTGTTGTTCTGGCTGGCCAGCGTGATCTCTAAACTTTTTGTTTGTACCGTAGCCTTTACAAGATTCAAATTGAAATAAACGAAGAAAAAATATCAATTTTTGGTTTTTTTTTAGTACTGTTGGTTCCGTTCTTTACTTAGGTAGAGTGGTCAATTCATTAATGGTAATATATCCGATATGAGTTCTGTGTACCAGTTACATGACCAAACATTGGAATTACTGAAACGAACACTAAATATTTTGCAATTTGCAAGAAAACTTTCGTTTAGTCTTAGTACAAGTAAAAGAGTAAATATATCTGTTTACGGCAAAAATCCCGAGGGTAAGAGTAGGCAATCAGAGCTTACGAAAAGAAGCAGCATATGATATTCACGCGTAATAAATATTAGATCAGATGCAGCAATTGAGAAGTCAGGTGTTGATGTCGAGTAGCTATGAACGTAAACTGCTATGTTTACATTTTGAAACCTTATCTTTCAACGATTTTGTTTCATTTGGATATGTAGAATATATAAATATTATACCTAAATTGCGACATGTAAAAAAAGTGCTCAGAGTATAATAAATTCCTGAAACCTTTTAGTTATTTATTATATTTACTTGTTTATAAACTTATCGTGTATAACAGTATACAATGAGAAAAGTTACTTTTTAGAATTGAAGTTATTTCTCATATTGAACAATTCCTTGTTAATTTGTATACAAGGTTAAGATATCAATCCAGTGAAAGCGAGCAAACGTTATTATATTATATACTTCTATAGCACTCGCATCTTGAAGAAACGGACGAAAGCGAGCGATAACCCAAGTGATGCGCGCGATGCCGCGCGGGCGGGATGGGAGACGCGCCCCTCACGCCGTTATCGATTGCCCCAGTTGAGAGCACGGCGGAAGTAATGATAGAGCAGGATGCAACTAGTGCCTGATCCAACTCACAGTAACTGTTAGTGCACTAAGTACACAAATAATATGTTGCAGATAATCTACAATTTATTGTTTTATCTTTTCTCGAACATTATAAAAACTCGTACTCGTATCATATGGTGGCAAAGAGAAATAAAGTAAGTTTGAAGTTGTTATTAACTTAAACAAAATCCTTATAAATATGTATGCAAGTTTAAATTTATTATAATTTTAAAACTGATTAATTCATACTGAGCAAGAATCAAACTAGATTGTGAAATGTACTCTTGGGTATCCAAATTTTCAAAATATTGAGAATTGTGTCTCTTCACATAAATTAAATGAAAGTTTGAACCATCAAAGCAAACAACTTTACGAAGTCGAGCGTGGAAGTGACGTCCTGCTTATATCTATCTGAACGGATCCCGTAATAGCTTCCTCAATCTCGGCGTCAAAGTTCTCATAAGGCGCTTCTTAACTAAGGCGTTAAGGAAGATAGTTAGTAAGAGGCCTTCTGCAGGGTCTTAAAACTTAGTCGAAGCTTGCGTAACTCGATCTCCTCGATCCGACAGCATCGAGCGTCGATACGACTCGGCAGTACTAACAATGCGGCTTTCACACTCTCATGTAATTATCTACTATACTATATATCTACTGACGGGTAGTCACTTAAAAAACTTACAGCACTTTTTGTACTTACATTATGAAAAAATGTTTCAGATATAACTTATTACATACAGACCAGTAACTTTAAATCTCAATAACAAATCTGTAATAAAAATGTTTTACTTTATGGCTTCTAAAACACAGCCTTCGTTGTGTAAATGTTATAAGAACGCAAAAATAGCGATTCTATGTTACATCGTAAACCGGAGTTCATAAACTATGACGTTTCGGACGTCAAACCTATCATCAGTTATATTGATTTTACGATAAAACACGCCGGACAAGCGTGCGTCTTCTTAGCGGTGCGGTAAATTGCGATGGAATCTGAACCGACGTTCACATCCAATGATAATAAAGTGTAAAAAGAGTCGTCGTTTTAACGTCCGCTTTATGGGCACTTCCGGGGGGTTGTAAGGTTCAGGATGTGCCCAGATATATGGCGGCTGTTAAAACTCCTCCGCCAATCGCCACGCGCTTTGTCGTCAACCAAATGCTGGAAGATGTTAAAGCGATCTATAAAATTATTCGATGGTGATTCTGTCATTATCAAATGCCACATTGACACGCATGTTGTTATTAAAACAGCGACCAGAAAGGACGGCAATTTTAAAATTTGTAAAAATAAAATTCATAATTGTTTAAAACGATGTAGATAAAATGGATGAATAATTCACATTAGACGTAATGAAATTAAAGTAATTGTTACAGCGTTGCACGTAAACGGATTGAATGTCGTAAAATAAAGATTCGCATTCAAAGAAGATCGCTCTATAAATAAACTTGAGAATTCAATTAAGAAATGAGTGGAGAACGGATTTATTTAGTCTCACTTTATCAACGTACATGGCTATAAAGTGAGATATCTCGAATTGACGTCGTTCGTAGACATAATACGTACAGAGTTACCAAACCAATTAAATTGAATAACGTAAATAAAAACATAAAAGTTTACGAGTACAAAAACAACATTCTTTTGTTTCATTAAATAGAGAATATTATTATTTGAATTATTTACGAGTAGGTACTAAAGGTATTTACAGATCTTGCCCTTGTTCAAGGTCCACCACTGAACCCTTCGCTTTCCTTTTTTTAAGGCCAACATTTCCTACAGCCATTAAAATTTTACGAGTGAACTGGCGAAATGAATGGCAGAATTAGGTTAAGGAGTAGCTTGGGCTCGGTTCGCGTGACGTTCGGCCCATTCATTGCTAATTTAATCTTGAAAAACAACAAAACACATCGTTTATACTTTGAATGGAACTATTTTTCAGAACACTGACCGCTGAAAGAGGCGATACCCAATATGGTTATTGGTTGGTACATGCATTACAAAATTGAAAATTTCAATTGAAGAAATTTATAGATTATACATTTTTTAATCGATTTTTAATTTTTAGTTATTTATTTATGTACAGCGTATATGTACTCGAAGATTGTTTTACCTATTTGTTGCAGTTTCACTTACAGTCTTTTATTTACAAAAGGATAATATTACATTGTACGTAATTCTGGTATTCTACTCCCATTTTAGGTACGAGTATATTTACTAATTTTTTGCTTCACCATACTCTTACCAAAAGCATCAATATATTATATCACTACAGGTACAGATACAAAAAATAAATGCACCGGAAGATATGAACGTTGTACGTGTATTTAAAAGGAGAATCTCAGATGGATTTTCCAACAGTGACTGGCTCTTCCAATCGGAATTCGAAGCACGCGCGCCTTTCTTTTGTTTCACCCGCTTATAACGAGATATTGTGATTCCACGCCATTACGACACCGCATACACAGTAGATGCGAATATCAAACACCGTATTAGATACACGTTTTCTTATTAAGACGAGATAGACTCTGAATAATAATGTTGTTATTTGACTTTTTTGAAGAGTATAAAGTACACAGTGCGTTATGTTTTAGGAATCATTTTACCTGACAACTTACTGTTGTGATTCTAAAGTTATATTTTCGATCTGTTTACAATATTATAGAGAAAAATTATTCGATCTGTTACATAATATGAAAAAATTATATTTATCTACTACACGAACATTAATGTATATTAATGAATACATTAGAAGACAACAAACTGTAATGTAAAATATTATACCCGCACTATAATGTATAATGTATGGGATACAACCGCCTTCAAAAGCAACACTGTGTCATTTAATATTCGTCACATACACCCTAATCCTTTTCAATCGGCCACAAACCATGGCGGTTGAAGTCGAGATACAACGAAGCACTGCATGTGCGTTATAAGACACCTGTATATTCCTTCTTAAGATTCACCTACGACGAACCCACTCACACACGCTCTTTGCAAACCTCAACGCTGTATACGAGAGTAATTACTGCTATCGCATTACATCCAGCGGGAGTTCTACTATAGCTTTTATAAAGTATTATTTCACTGTGGAATAAATTATATTAAACGTTTTTACAAATAAATGACTAATAACTAAATACGCAAGTTTTGACAGACATTAAAATTGAATGTAATCAGTTAAGCGGTAAATTAAGAATCTCGATATTTAACCTCTGCTTCAGTCACTTAAGAACCGCGTCATAACTTTTGAACTCAGTATCCAATATCTATCACAATTTTTTTATTAACTAATTTCATTATAACATAATAGTAACCTCATTCGGCTTCGCAACTTACTGAATACCAAGCTATTCAGTGGGGTGACTGTTGGTGTTTCCTTCTGTTTTTTTTTTTAAATTCTTACACTTCTTTAATTATTTATTTGATGCATATTTTGAAACAACATTGGAGTCATTTTTCATCAAAGGAATTTTTTTCATACTTACTAAAATCTCTTTTCAACCATTGAAAGGTTAAATTTTGAAAAATCTGTTCTTAGTGGTTGCTTATAGTTATAAAAAAACTATTTGCAAAATTTGGAATTTTTAAAGTCAGCTTTTTCTTTCTTTTCGGTCAGTAAGTCACGGCGTGTTCTTTTTTATGTGTAAATGTCGTCGTACGATCGCAAATTGGATAGATTATGATGATGTGCCTGGACATTTTATGAAATGGCTAACTATAATACTATAGTTCAATGCAAATCATTTGAGGATTCGCTCAGCCATAGTTGGACATATGCATGTAAAGATCAGGAAAATATCACATTTGAAAACTGACACATTCAGCTAACACACCAACTAGTACATACATGTCAGTAATTTAAGGGTAAAATAAAAAATTAAAATCAATATTATTTAATCGATTGCAAAAATTGCAACTGTCTATCGACGAAAGCTTAAAGGTATACTCGTTAAAGTACCTACCTATCCCTATTGTCGGATGGAGCAGCAGTAAGGTACCTACATGCGTTGCGTTACGCAACACTTGTTACGTAACTCAGATAAGCAAGGGTGAAATCCTATCTTATTAGCGCCCTCGGATTAAAATTAAATTTTACAATGCCTCAGCAAATCGCGCCGCTATACACCGCCGAGTATATTCCTACTCATTGTCTGAAACCTTAATTTAATTTCATGTGACTTCGTAAATATTAACTTCGTTAAAACTGTATATTAATAAACAGAGGTAATTGTTTAACTTAACTCATAACCACAAGGCTTAACTTTGAAAGTGTATTTCAGTATGAATAATTTATTAACATATACCTAATATAGTTCTAATGTATTAAAACGACATTGTGAATATACCATCACAATTAAGGCACCTCACTAAGTGCTTATTGAAACACTATTAATTTATGAATATGTCAAACAAGCCATGACAAGACAACAGGGAAAAGGGAAAGCCGACAATTCTAATCGGATATTGATACAATAATAACATGTAAATATCACAAGAGAAGGAAAAGGCAATAACATTGTATATCACATCCGGGATACCCGTCGGATAATTTTCTTTTGCAGATATTTCATAAATCATACATCAATATAAGAAATGTGATATTATCGGAAAAGTCGCACAACGCACGCGGTGTTTGCGCCTCAACGAACAGCTCTACTTATTGTTCCCGATTACAATCTACGCTATTACATTTTTTACATTCTTACTCTATTTCTCTTTTTGTAATAAATTTATTAATACCTATTTATTTAGTTTTTTAATTTAATTCAAATAACGCATTTAAAAATTATAGAATTCGATATACATAATTATTATCAATATATGTTGTGTCACTAATATTGACAAAAATTCACAGACGAAATATCGCGACTAAAATTACAAAAATGTACAACCATAGAGTACAAGTATAGACTTTTCAATTCTAATTATTGCAGTTTATTGCATATGTTATTTTTTTCAAAAGTTAATTTGTTGTATTTTTAAACACTAACATAGGACGATTTATTTTTAAGTCGTAATGTATGGTTTTAATAAAAGTTGTACCCATGTATACGTATACAATAAGCAAAATTCCCTGTATGCTCCAACCTCCGTGATATCTAGGAGTGCGAGTACTGAAGGATTGTACTTTTATTGTTATAATTGATTATTTTCAAAAGGAAGCCAAGCATGTTTTGAAATGTTCTACTTACATACAAGTATTAAGAAATTCTTAAATAAGAGATAATAGAAAACTTACTTCGTTTTCCGTAAAAGGAAACGATACAAACCACTTAAATCAGTATTTACAACTTAACATAACTACTTCATATTCTATAAAACTGTTCATAAAAATTGTTCTTTAAGGGCAACTAGGACTAACTTTGTAGGAATGTAGATATAAATTGATGTTTAAGTCCCTTACTTGGATAAAATTTTTCCGTGCATTTGCAGGTGAACACTGAAAGACTGTTTCCGACAGGAACGTGTGCGGAAATGTACTAAAGTAAGCAAAAGTAGTAATACAAGCGTGAAAGCTCAAGGAAAATTTGTATGTGGCATGTAAAATATAGAATTGCAAAAAGAAAAACAGTTGAAAATAATAATTCACGTTTCAAATTTTGTTTTTTTTTGCTGGTAGCTTATATTATGCAACTGACTGTAGAGCACAGGCAGAGAATATGCAGAAAAGAAGTGCGACTCCGACATCATGCGTAATGCAATTGTCTACTATCGGTCGGATAATTAGAGTTGTTTCGTTGGGTGTGAATGCGAAAAGCATCTCGTTTAGTTATACATTTAGTATATAATAACAAAAAACAATGCTTACGAATAAGTTTTTTTTTTGTTTGTTAAATTTAAGTTCTTGTAGTTATGTTGACGAATGATAACTCTGGATACGAACTATTAAAATTATATTGGCATCTAAGGACATTATAATACGTTCATTTAAGCGATTTAGACATTTTTGTAATTGCGACGATGTGAATAACTAATCAAAGATGGAAGCAGTCACGTGCGACCCCGTCTAGCGCTACAATAATTATCCATATTCACCCAAAATATCTCCGTTGTGTACGTGCCATGGCGCGTGCGTATTAGCACGCACACACCAACCGCGCACGATGGCTTTATGAAAAAATCGTACTGTTATGTTTGTACTGTGGCACAGGCCTATTCTCACAAATGAGTTGTGCATGAAACGTAACGCACTCGTCTACGCAAATCGGCACAGATTCTTTATATGACCAGCGTTTAGTCGTTATAAGCTCACCTACGTAGACTGATGACCATACCCAAATAGCAATACTCAACAGTCTACCGTTGAATTTGACTTCTGACCCAACCAACCACCAATTATCAATCAATAACCAATATGTGACCATGGGGGACGTTGGTGGTTGTATAAAATACTGAAGCACCGCTATGTTACAGGCGCGGAGTGAGAACTTTATAATAACGAGAAACGGTAAGTATCAATGTACATATGTACATTTAAAAAACAAATTCTCCAAAACAATAAATAGAAAAATTCTATCTGTTTTGACGAATCTCTATTTGTTAACAAAACCTTTTGTCGTGCTTCTCAAATTTTGAAATTTTTTTTCATCAAGATTGTTGAGTTAAAAAAATAAAATTTTCAATGTCAAATAATCTATATTGAACAAATGTAACGTAAATTAAGAGTTTTAAGAAATCATTGAAAGTCATCAATAATTTGGTAGATCTACTATTAAAGTATGACTTTTCAAAAGATTAGCTAATAGTGAATAGTAATTAGGTATTTATCGCTTTTGAAATTCAAAGCCTTTACTTGACACTTACGTAATTTTTATAGCTATATAAAATATAACTATATACTTATTTTTAATAGTACTTTATGCTGGTCATTATGACAATGTCGTTGTCATGATGACCAGCGAATTAGATGACAAAATTATAACAGTAACATGGTAAAATCCATTCATATATATGATTTTAAACTGAATATTTTGAGAACGGCTCGATTGAATTTCATCAAAACACAGCTAAGATCGTTCGCCAAAACTATTAGCGTTCAAACAAAACAAATCGATTTATGCGTTCGAGAGTCACGAGACCACAGACAAACATACAAACAAACGCGAGGACAGCTATCGTCATAACACTTATAATACACCACTATTTCGTTGGTGGGTAAAAATCTAAGTAAACCATTGTCAATTTTATAGATTGATGAACTAGCCCAGAGACAATGGAAACATTAGCGAATATATAAAATTTATTTGTTTCGTTTGTGAAAATAAAGGAATTTTAATTGCATATTTATAAATTTATTGGTTTAGTTTCAAAGCTAAAAACATAGTCATTTTTTGATAATAAATTACAACAAGATGTATTTCGAGCGTGTTTATCTTATAGATTTATTTTGTCATGATCTCTACTGAGTAAACTACTTTTCTTGTTGACTTTACAGTCAACCGTACATGTTTGGAAACGACCTCTAACTTGTAACTAAGTCTATTTTATCCCAAGAGATTGGAGAGAGGTTTCCTAAAAATATCTGTATACAGAAATATTTTTAACCATTGAGTTACAAAGTTTGAAAATATTATTTTCTGAAACAAAATTCCACCTGGTATGCATTAAATATAATTATTGTTTACTGATAATGGCACGGCGTAGGTTTTGAGGAAATTTATTTTTATATTATCTATAAATAAAGTTAGAACACAACAAAATATTTTCAATAGATTTTATACCTAAACGATTCAAATTCAAACGATGTTTCACAAAAAGCTATTTTCTCCAGTGCACGAATATCTTTATTAATATTATATTATATTTATTAATAACTTTATTAAAAAAACTTAAGCGCAGAAACTTTAAAATAAAGAAATTATTTTCTCAAGAAATGTATCGCATCTATTAATATTTCAGATTAGCAGGTAACCAGTACTTACAGATATTTAACATAAAGGCTGAGATCACGCAATTCATTCTTCTAATTGCATCCAGAGGCAGTACTAGACTAGGCGAGGCTAGAAGGTAGAAGGTATTCCATAGGTAATTACTTAATATGTGACAAAAATACAAGCAAATAATATATTCTTTTATACAGGAAATAAATAAATAGCTCTTATGTACAATATATAATATATATAATAATAATAATATACTCAAACATTTTACACAGCGCCATCTAGTCCCAATGTAAGCAGCACAGCGCTTGTGTTATATATATACACTTTATTCAATACAAAGGTTACATTAATAACATTTTGAGATTTCGTACAAAGGCGAGCTTATCTCTATAAGAAATTTCTTCCAGCTAACCCCACAAAGCGGTGCAAATACTGTAGAGGGTAAAAAACTGAACTTAAAAAAAGAAACATACTTTATATACAAAAAAAAATACATAAATAAATAAATGACAGTTATGTAAGTATTTATACTAATACATACGTAATACTTGATATATTTACTTAATAATTACGAAATAATAATATTAAATACATACATAAAAGAAAAAGTATAAATATATACAGAAATATAAATACATAAATGACGCAAATATTTAATGAATTGATAAGTAGTGGTCTTTTAAATGTTTATTGAAAGAAGTTACCGATGGACTACTACGAATTTTGAAAGGTAAATTATTCCATAATTTAGTTGCTCGTGCAGTGAAGGAATTGTAGAAGAAATTAGATCTGGATAGAGGATACTTCAAAGTTTTAGTGACACAAGAACGTCTAAGTCGAGAAGAAGTAGGTAAGAGGTGAAAGCGGGAACGAAGATATACAGGAGCAGACGGATTATTTAGAATTTTATATAGAAAAGAAAGTATATGCATATCTCGTCGAAGACGCACAGGAAGCCATTTTAGCTGTGAGCGGAAGATTGAAATGTGATCATGTTTGCGAAGTCCGAAAATAAAGCGAATAGCCAAATTCTGCAACTGCTCCAATTTATTCAACAATTCCTCTTTTGCGTCCAGATAGCATATATCTGCATAGTCGAGGATAGGAAGAAGAAGAGATTGAGAAAGCAAAATTTTGGTTTTGAAAGGCAAGAAATTCTGGAGTCGTTTGAGAGAATGAAATGTATAATGCATACGTTTGCTTACCGCATTGATATGAGCAGTCAAATTTAAATTCGAATCTATTATTAAACCTAAGTTTTTCACTTTATCTGTGTAGGGAATGCTAACACCATCATAATACACCGGTAGTAATTTCATCGAACCTAGTTTACTCCTAAACCGATTACTTCCCACTATAATCACTTGTGATTTTGATGGGTTGACAAGTAATCCGAAAGATTTGGCCCAGGTATTAATTGCTACAAGATCAGTATTAACAGCACTGATAGCCTTAGAGGCTTCATCCAAAGTGAAGTGTCTGTATAATTGCAGGTCATCAGCATAAAGATGAAAAGGGGAAGAGATAACCTTAGTTATTTCATTAATAAAAATGGAAAAAAGTAAAGGCGATAACACGCCACCTTGGGGCACGCCCAAAGATAAGTCAGTCCATTTAGACGAAACTGTATTGGTAGTTGTGCATTGTTTCCGACCACGAAGGTATGAATTAAACCAAGTAATTACAGAAGGAGACAAATTAATAGAGTGAAGAATACCTAAAAGAATATCAAAATCGACAGAATTGAAAGCATTACTGAAGTCGAGAAGGGTGATTATGGTCAGTTTTTTATTATCCATAGCATACCTGATATCATCTGTGACATTCAATAATGCACTGACTGTACTGTGGAAGGGACGAAAACCGGATTGAAATTGATTGAGAAGACTATTATCGTTAATGAAAGAGTATAATTGCTTATGAACCGCAATTTCTAAAACTTTGGAAAGAATTGGAAGTATTGAAATTGGGCGAAATTGTGAGAAAGAAGAAGGTTTGTTTACTTTAGGCAAAGGGATAACATGTGCCATTTTCCAAGCTGTGGGAAAAGTGTAAGTAGACAGCGAAAAGTTTAAAATATTTGTGATAATAGGTGCAATATTATCCAAAATGAGAAGTAACATTTCTCGACACAAATTGTCACTACCTACAGCTTTAGTGGTGATTGAGGTAAGAATTTTTTTAACTTCGTTCTCTGTAAGTTCCCGAAACTTGAAAGGGGCTGCATTGAGTAATTTAGGAGAAGAAAATAGAAGAGAAAGAGATGAAGTTTTACTTGAGGAGTCGAGAGTTACAGGAGGGGTAGAGAAATAATCATTTAATCTATTTATGTCTAAGAGGCCATCGATGTTGTCATTCAACTTACCTACACCAAGAGATCTAAGGAATGACCAGATTTGAGCGGAATCAGCATTGGCAAGAGAAGTGTGAATATAACGTCGCTTAGCGTCCCTACACATTCTGTTGCAAGTATTGCGCAATTTCTTGTAGATGCAAAAATTTTCCTCAGTCTTATTCCTTTTGTACTCTGTTTTAGCTCTGTCCCTCTTAGACATCATTTGTTTAATATTGGCTGTTAGCCATGGTGCAGGAGTGTGTTTTACTCTCAGAGATTTAAGGGGAGCGTGAGTATCAAATAGATTGATGACGAAGGAAGTAAACAAATGTACTTTTTCATCAGTAGACTCTGTTTTATAAATCGAGGACCAGTCAATTTTGCTTACGTCTTCTCTCAAACGATCCATGTGAATGCCCCTCAAACTGCGACGCAAAATGACTTTGCCTTTTCGCTTTGGTGGACGCAACAGATAGGACAGGAAAAGTAGGTCATGATATAAAAAAGGTGCAGTCATTTGTCCGTGAGAAACAACAGAATCAGACTTAGAAACGATAATAAGATCAATAAGAGAAGGTCTAGAATTAGGAAAATGGTGTCTACTAGTGAGAGGAAGTAAACTTAAATTGGTAGAAGAGATAATGTCATTTAATTTATGAGATCTATAATCATTTTTCAAAAGGCACGTGTTGAGATCTCCCATGATAATTATGTGGTCGTAGATACATCTATGATCCTCCAATAAAGACTCGAGGGAAGTGAAGTAATTTACTTTATCGTTCGGACTATACATTACACCCAATAGAACTTTCGAGTGATGAAGATTAATTTCCAAAAGAAGATACTCAAGAGAGCCGGAATATTCATTAAGCGACTGACTTAATATTTTAAATGGAATATGATCTCGAAGATAAATACATACACCACCGGAACCAACCCCCACCCGATCATTGCGAATGAGTCTGAAACCGGGTTATGGGTTATGGTTATGGGTCCTAGACAACTGATATACTACTTATATTTTTTTTTTCGTAAATAAATACATATTATATTATACATAAACACCCAGACTCGGGACTGGAATCGAACCCGTAACCCCCGTTTACTTTCTAACGCGCTAAGCCGTTGCGCCACGGAGGTCGTCAATATATATATATATATACATAACATATGTAGGTACCTCTGTTAGCACTAGACCGTTCAAGAACGGTGTGTACTGCTGTCGCTTTTTACTAGAACGACGTGTACTACTGCCACTTTTACTTATTAAACATTAAAATATCATTTTAAGTAATATAATAATAATATCGCTTAGCTAGGCGAAAGTATGTGAGGAGAGTGATGAGATCTAAGGAGGCGAAAGAGGTTTGTAAAGACCGCGATACTTGGCGCTCTTTCCTCTCTAACTACTCCGTAGAGATTCAGCGTGACGATATATATATGTATATTATTATTAGTACGTTGTTGTTTAGTTTTTATGGGTCTTCAATTAGATTAATATTGCATAAAAATTTGTACACACTAAATTAAGCATTTCCTAAAAATAGATTAGATATTCTATATAATATATATATCCTCACGCTGTATGTCTAAGGACTGCCAAGTGCCGTGGTATTTGAACGCTTCCTCAAATCTCATCATTTTCCTTACACACTTGCGATTATGTATGCGAGTGGCTTTAACATTACCGTCAGCTAACATTCTTGCTATTTATTTCTCATAAATCAATATATATGGGAATATTTAACACATAGAGAAATATTTTTATTTTAATAAATAATTGTATTTATGTACCTAACATAAATTAATATTATAAATTATACCTTTATTGGGAAAGATCGGTGCTTCGTGTAAACATTTCAAAATAAATTTGATGGGTTAATCTCACGTAATAAAATCACATATCAAAAAGAACGTCATCTGTCATGCATATTGACCAACTTACACACTAGGGTTCTCATGTTACCTAAAATAATATTGGGAAACAATGACCACCAGCTAGCGTCCATAATAGACGCAAGCATTTATGACGCGCTATAAGGATCTTCATCTTTAATGGGAAGACGACGGTTTCCAAAAGACTTCCTTGGCCTTACAAGTGTCCATTAAGGAGAACCGATGCCACGTAACCCTATATGTTTGTTCTTTCGGTAGGGCTTGAGAAAATGGCTTTGATAGTGATGCTAAAGATAGTGTTGTTTATTTTACGTAGTCTACTATTATAAACATAACGTATGTATGTATGTATGTATATAGCGAACGGATTATTATCACAAGAAATCTAATTATACTGTACAAACAACTCAAAATAACTTATTCAAATAAACCTTATTAAAAATATGTAGGTAGGTCCAGCAATAATGTTCTCAATATTATCTTTCAGTAGAATTTCACTACGATGATTTTGAAAGACCAATAAATAAGTAGTATCGTATTGCTTTGCATACTGTTGGTGACAATTCGTGTAAGTGCATGATCTGATGGATATCACGTAAGTGAAATTATCTAAATTTCAATAGAAATTGAAAGCTTACATGAATTTTATAAAAATACCACTGTTTTTTAATAGATTTAATCTCGACAGTACCCTCAGGGGATTAATTAGAAGTTGGACATACATACCTATAATACCTATAATAAATACATACCTATAAAATTATACATTGATGCCATTATAAGCAAACACACAGTAAGTTTTTTCAATTTTCTGGTAAAAGATTATTTTATTTAGGAGGCATTGAAATATCATCGATGATAGTCGAAGCAATACGATGATTTAAAAAGTATATTATAATATGTTTATGACCCTATGTATATGTATATATATTACTTCTATATTTATTATTATTTAGACATACTTCTATATTTATTAATTCTACTTAGGTTAGTTCATATTTAGGCAAATTATTCATGAAATATAAATTATTAAAAATATGATTGTGAAAGTATACACAATGCTATTTTTATAAGTCTGGATGAATTCTGATTCTCATTACATATATGGTAGTTGAGGGTAACGAGTACACTTGATACGATATTATTTCGCATTTGATGATTCAAAATAAATATGTTATTAGGTAGGTAATAGGTATATGTATGTTATTCTTCATACATATGCTAACAGAAACGTATGAACAGAATAACTATTTCAATTTATAATCGTCAAATCATGTATAGATAGATAATACAGGTTAATACAATAACTTCGGTCGAACGTCATATGAATAGGATAACGCTCTGATTCTCTTACACATTTCGGAATATGTATGTACATCGCAATAACTTCACATTATTATCCGTTAGAGGTGGACTTAGTAGCCAGCACTAGCACAATAAAGTCACACCCCGACTTCTCTAGGTTATGTGTCGAAATAATTTATCAATTAATAGCAGAGACGATATGCCAAAAGAAACACTCGTGACAAATCAATGCTGCTTTTAATTCTACCGAAGTCGAGCAAGAAATTCGCTGAACTACTCAACTTTTTCGTAAACTTAAAATTCACTACATAAGTAACTACAAGGCTTCCGTAACGTTTACCTCTAATTCTTTAACAACTTTAAGTAAATATTATTTAGGAAATATTGCATGAAGGTATGTATATATGCGTTATTATAAAAGATTTTTACTCCTTTTTGTACTTTTAACCCCCGACGCAAAAGAAGGGGTGTTATAAGTTTGACGTGTCTGTGTGTCTGTGTCTGTCTGTGGCATCGTAGCTCCTAAAGGAATGGACCGATTATGATGCGGTTTTTTTGTTTGAAAGTAGGTTTTCTAGCGGTGGTTCTTAGACATGTTTTATCAAAATCGGTTCAGCCATTTTTACTTACAACACTGAAACATCTTTTATGTATGTAGGTACATGAAAAACTGGTCTTAGATAAAATCTCTGACGTTAATCGGTCTATTTTGGCCGAAAATAACTATATTCGACTCACTACATAAGATTTGTTATCACAAGAAAATATATTTTAGATTATCTCCAGGAAATAAAGTTTTATTTTATTTTATATGTGGTTCATGGATTTGTTTTAAAGAAAGTTATTTAACGATAATTACCTTTTTTTTAAAAAGATACGGAACCATCACGAATGTACCTAGCATATGATCTATGTAAGAAAATGGTGCAAAAACTTTTATAGTTTATTTTATAATAACACTGAACGAATAATGATGGATTGAAGGAAATAACATGTTCTATAAATATGTACTAAGTTAAAGGGAATGGAAATAGATGTGTCTATGTAAAGGTGATTGTATTAGATGTATTATTTTTACTTTTATGTGGAGCGCGTGAGTAGAATGATGAGATTTGATGAGGCGATTTGAGGAGATTAGAAGAGGTATGCACGAATCGCTATGCTTATGATGCACTCCATCCTCTCTGACTACCACGTTAGGGATATAACGTAAGGACATGTAAGGATGTATGTCTTTGCTTTAATATTTATATTACATCAGAGCTTATTTTTAATGTTTGCCGAAGTAGTAAGACCTTCTCGTATCTTGTTATGAATACCAAACGAGGCGTTAATGGAATTTCGAACAATCGGCACTTAAGATTTTGTTTATAAGCGGTACTTATAACTAATTACGAGTAAGTTTCTTAATCTTAAAATTTTTCTAAGCGTGAATACGGAGTATGACAGACATCGATCTGGTTATTCTTCTAATCACACTTCGGAGATATACTCGTACGATACTAAGGTATTTGAAAGTTCGCTACAACGAATAAAAAATTAATAATAATCGGTCAAATAATTGGGACTTAAAATATATAGCTATACTATGTCAAACTATATATTAATACAGAACAGTCACTGAACCATGAAAGACGACGTCGGAACGGGAAGTGTGCCAATTATCTGCTAACATTAGACGCTAGATGAGACCCAGAGGATTGTGAAGCTTTTTCATCAACATTTCCCTGGGGACTCTACACTCGAATACATGACGTAGATTCATACATTTTATGTAGATAGTAATTAACCGTGGTTGATGAGAGAATACAGAAACGTAATATATGTCAATCGTATTTTAACGTGTTTTAAATGAAATTAAACTTCATTAACTTATTTAAATGAGAAATATGCCACCTGACAATTTTACTTCGAAACACTAACGAAATGTTGATAACACACTACGAGTAAAGTTTTACTTCAAAAAACATTTAAAAATTCGATTATTTGAGTAATATCAGAATCCATTGTGGTTAGTGTGTTTGTTTTACAAGCTGAGGATCCTGGAGTCGCTTCCCTGTTTGGTCATTTTAAAAAGAAATTTTAAAAGCTTTTACAAAATATTTTAAGAGTCTGGGTGTTACCGTGCCCTGGCTAGTTTGTTGTGTAGTAAACGCCCATAGTAGGTAATATCTATCAATAATAACATAATTTATTGATGTACAGCTATTCAAAATTATATAGTCAATTCAATAGTCAAAAAAATAGTCAGTTCAAGTCAAACTTTGCATACCATTAAATTTTTTTTAGCTAGGTATAAACTAATTAGTTGAACTAATTTTCTATCGCATATGCTCTAATTATCCTGTTTACATTTCATATTCCCGGAAAATTACGATCTTGCAAGGCCGTTAGCAGATAATGTATTGTTTACGAATAGCAAAAAAGGAAGGAATTTAAGAAAAACCTTGTAACCCCTAAAATAATGAGGCGAAATACTTTTAATCTAATATGTATACTCGTAAAATAAAGAAGCGAAAGACTTTCAGTCTAATATATGTATAGTACATACATATATTACATTGAAAGTCTGCCACAAAATTAGATTATTTTAAGTGTAATACAAATTTACAAAAAAGAAGTTCAATACAGGAAATACGTTTATAATCAAATATCAAAACATAAAATTAAAATAAAATGAGATAAATCGAATTGTAATCGCCAAGTTTAACTTCAAACTTTGACTAGTTACTGACTGACAATAACGTATGTTACAACTTATACTAAGCAATGTACTAAGCAGTGAAATTTCGATTTCCTAAATTAATTATACGAACATAGTCGTATAATATACTTGTATAATGTAGGTCAAATCAAGTAATTGCTATTTTTTTTGAGCGCTGTTATATAAACTTATTTAAAAAAATGTTGTTCTCTGCTTTACCACAGCCTGAAAAAAAAACTGAAACTATACAGTCGGTCAATATGCGCCATGTCGTTGCCGCTCGTAACGCCGTACATCGACACTCACCATTAGTTTACATATAAATGGGTGTCGTTTTACATAATCCATCGTATACGATGCCGGTAATTTGTTGCAAACCGTCTGGATAAACGAATTGATCGCGCCCTCCATAATGCAGATCCGATAGCGTATCGCAGGATAATAGATACAAGGTTTATTGGTTCTATTAACAGTGTACTAGGCTTTTATAATGCTGTATTCCGTAATTTATATAAAAGAGGTTAAACGAAATAATTTATTAAAATTGGTATTAATTAAGTTTAGTCAAATTATGATTTTTCTTTATGTAGGTACCAAGTTTTCCTTTCGCGTGGGACAGTTTCTCGTGTTATTATATACACATTTATTGTATATTTAAGTTTTTCCAAGTGAATAAGACAAGTACAAAACGTAATAAGGAAACTAATGTAAACATTATTTCATTTTTAAGGTCGAACTTCTAAACGTAATTAACAATTGACGAAACGAATTTCCTATTGTTTTTATTTAAATTCTTTAATTGCTATTGCTAATATTCCATTACTATTACATATTACTATTTGCTATTCCATTTATTTTAAATATAACATCTTATGCATACTGAACACATAAAATATTAAATAATTTATACCAAAAAATGGAACCACATTTTTTTCATTTCATCATATCGTTCTCTGCGACGCCCCGACGCGGTGCGGCGTTGTCGCAACGAAAGCGTTGAAATGTAAATAAGTGCAGAACAGGAACAAGCGGCTAACGAACACGAAGCAGGAGGCGACACGATTTGTCTACTTTATGTGTAGTCATGAAGTTACTAATAACATGAGTTAAAAGAAGTCACATTCCAAAAGATTTAATAAAATTCTAATGAATTAATTTGTCTAATCACGTCGAAAACTATTTGTATTTAAAAAACGAGAACTAAACTGATATTATGCACAATGTACTTACGAATTACAAATGGATAGATTTAAAACAGCGGGTCAAAATCATCCTTTTTTGAAGTAATCAACAATTCGTTATTATTGCCATATTATGGTTTTACATATCTTTGGAGACCGAACGAAACTGAATGAAGTATGTATTAGGTAGATTTTTAGATATTAAAATAGCAGCTTTCTCTTGTATTTTATTAGATTTGTACTATACTTTATTAATTTTTTAACTTATAAGGAATGCATGAAGTTTCTAACTGTTTCTAATGAACTTATTTTTAACTGCTGACGCAAAAAGAGGATTGTTATAAGTTTAACGTGTCTATCTGTGTCTGTCTGTGGCATTGTAGTTCCTAAACAGGTGAACAGATTTATATTCAGTTTTTTTTTTGTTTGAAACTTGACTTGATCGAGAACGTTCATTGCTATAATTCAAAAAAATCTGTGTGTATAGGTAAATCTTTAGATATTAAGATAACAGCTTTCAGACGTATTTTATTAGATTTATACTATACTTTATTGATTTCAACGTAGTTAAATAAATATGTTGTGTCTGAAAAATGAAAAACAAACGAAAAGCTTACGTTACGTTTCAATGTTTTTAAAAAATCTGAAATTTGTGTTGTCGTAGCTCGTTGTATACAGTTGCGACGCCTGCAAGTGGCGATATTTCAGAGCTCACAGAGCCTGTTAGTGAAAACTTTATTCACGTCAACAGTGTACTGTACACCAATTTTTGTTGCGCTGAAAACGAAAAGAGACAATCTTTTATAAACAAATTGTCTTCATGTGCACTAATTTCTATTTATTTCTTCATTCTTATAACGCTGACACACACGAAACACAATTTCTTAGCTATTTCTCTTAGGTACGTGATATTACTCTGCAATCAACAAACACTAATATAATGAAATAATGATTTCTTGTAGATATCACTAACGATTGATACTTTTTTAAAGGTTGATATAATATATAAAAATTTTAAAAGCCTCCGACTTAAAAAACCTCTAAATAGTAAAAAAAATAATTTGTATCTATTGGCTCTAAGTTTATGAAGTTGTTATATAAATAGCAGTAGTAATATATCATCGTCGTCGTCACATCGGGGGGCCGCAAGATTTTCCTACTTTATCCTTTTTATTTGTATTCTGTTTTTACTTTATTTATTTAGCGGTCCTCCGACGTGATGACAATTGGATACATTACTACTGGTATTTAAACTACGACTTATCACATAAACATAAAAAACCAATAGGTACTTATTATTTTTTTTACATTTTTTGAGTTGGGTGTTTTTGAAGTTTTTAATTTCAATTTAATTTCATGCTTTTTAAACACGCTACGATCAACACTATTCCCACATTCACACAAATATTTTCTGGGACGATACACAAAATTCAGACCCTAATCCACCATCTATATATATAACCGATTCATTGAGACCATTCCAATGAACCTTCACACGTTACCTCTGCTGTAATTTGGTGAGGAGTTGGGTGTCCTCTTCTTTTCAGATGATGCTACGGCATCAGATCGAGGTTACCATGTTATTGTAATATCTTTGAAGTTACAGAAGTCAAATCAATGAGACCAGTAAAAGTTGCTCGCATCCAAGTAGAAAAGAGCTAATGATCTTCAAACGGCTGAACAGATTTTCTTTAATTATAGCTAAGAACACTTTCGCTTGACCTTTCGAACAAAAAAAATTAAATCGAAATCTAGTCATCCGTTTAGGAACTACAATGCCACAGACAGACACACAGATACACACGTTAAACTTATAACACCCCTCTTTTTGCGTCAGAGGTTAAAAATAAGTTCATTAGAAACAGTTACAAACTTCATGCCTTAAGTTACGTTTCAAAGAATTCGTTTAGTAAGCGTAAGCATTATCGCGAACTAACATCTAAGACGATAGAAGGTGCATTTATTATTGTATACGAAAAGATATGACTATTTTGTTTGAAAAGTATTGCTCTGAACAAACAAAATTATTTATCAGCAAGCAATGGTAGGTATAAATGAAAGTGACGTACGCCTGCCACGTGCACGGCTGGCTGGTTCCGATCGTCACTATTTTACATATAAATGGACGTCGCTCCATAATCCGTCTAACACAATGGCTTTAATTTGTGCCGTGGGTGTGTATGTACGCAAATGAAACCTGAAGTTGGTGAGGTGATGAACGCAGTTCGTGATTGCGTTATGTATATAGATAACCAGGTCATATACATATAATACGCGAATAATAAAAATTAATTTGAACGCCGTTTTTCATAAAATGAAGATAATTTACTAATATGCAATCTATAACATACTAATTACTACATTACTAATTACATTACAAAATAAACATAAATCAAATCGGATAGTCTAATATCAAGTTGTTATATTGTTTGATTTAACTAACAGAAAGTTAAATTACTATTTTCAAATGCAAATCCTGTGCACGAAATACAAACCGACACCTGCGCTGACAGTTGAGCACGGAACCACCAAATTAATTTACAAAACTCTGACCTGTCTCAAACAAAACAGTTTTTGATGCAGGTACTTAGTTTGTAGTTCGAAACTGAAATGATTTCTAAATATTCACTTTATATTTGGTTTTATTTACTAATTTAATGTAGTTATGTCTCAGATTGGAACCTTAATCCGATATAGGTAAAGAATACTCCTTAGACCGTTTTTCGTAAACATTTCATGTTATTACAAAACATAGTATTGTGATATTACATAGTTATATTATATAATAGTTATATAATATTATATAATATGTATTATATAATATTTATATTATATACAAAAAATATTGGATTGTGATATTATATAGTGTATTGCACCATAGACTACATATTAGTAACTGTTTTCGAGGCTTATATACCTCGGAAAGAGTTCAAATTTATTTAAGATTGACGTATATAAATATATAATCGACACCTATAATCTATCTTCCTGTCTTTGTATATATATAAAGAATGTGAATGAATCACTGACTGGCTGACTGACTAAGTCAACACCCAGCCTAAGCCGATAGGTCTAGAAACTTGACATTTTGCACAGAGATTCTTAATAATATACAACGCAAAAAAGCAAAAGAGATTTTTGGAAAAGGGTGTCAAACTTAGTACGAAAAAAAATAAATTCAGCGCACACGAAGGTAATGTTATACTGTGGTTATAACTTTCAAATATACGTATTATATATTTATAAAATTATACTCTCTTTTAAACCAAAAATTCCAGGTAACATTTCCTTGGGGACAAAACCTTTTAGTGTTGTCATTTGCCTTTGAGGGAACATTTTTGACGGCCAGTGTTTGTGACACCGGATTTTGAGCAACTATATACCTTACGACTGCATAGGTTTGTATACACCTACATATAATATCTATATTAAGAATTTTTTTAATAATTTACAAACCCTAATTGAGATAAACTAGTCCTTTTAATAATAGCTAACAAAAAGCTTTAATTAGCATATCAACAATATTTTGACGAAAGTAATAATGTAGTCGTTTAGCAAAAGCTCATTTCACAATCCATCCAATTAAAACTCATATTTTCTCATCCCATTATCCTGGGACAGGTGATCCGGGATAAACATCAGCATGTTTAATAAGTACGATCTCCAGCGGAGCCGCAAACAACTTTGAAACTGGCCTAGTCGCACAGATGGGGATGACATCTCTTTGAAGATAAAGACGCGAGATAATTTTGCAATTTTCGTGCCAAGAGGTTAGCAATATGTACCTGCCCGTCATGTTCCTCAAATTAACTTTGGATGGAGTCGCCAAGTTTTACTCTGCGGTGAAAATTTTACAGGCAGTCCTTGAAACGAAATACAATTTCCAACTTCAACATGGAACTCTTGATTGATGCGATAATCTCAATACCATACCTAATACACTACTTACACAATATGCGAATATCGGATAGATATAACATAATATCGTATAAATTTATATGTGAAATATACTGGAAGAAAACTGTATTTGATCCGAATAATATAATGGTTGATTTGTATGGTCTTTATTAGAACTCATCATATCTATATAAGTGTGATGAATCGGTGTTTGGGCTATAATCTCGCTTTGGACTCTACATAAGGGAGATGTGGTCACGCGCGCTCACGCCATTCATTCGCCTCCCAATTTACTAAGCCCGTGAACTTTTGTCCCACTTCCAATATTATATTTGTACCGTAAATGACTGTAACATCTGTTGCGTTATAAAATACAATAGTGGTTAAAAATAAAAAGTACATATAAGTGAGAGCAGAGATTATTCATGTGTTCCAATAATTTAGTCCACTTTTATACACGCTGTCATCCAAAACGCGATTACAAATAGAGATAATCTATATATGTATTTCATACAAAAACGAACATGTCACATTATAACAACCCTAAACACAAAATTTGTCACTATGATTATGTCAAACACAAAAATAATCCTGTCATCTATTTGGCGTGCGCACCCCTAACGCTTACAACTTGCAAATGCGAGGGCGGCTCAAAATTATTTGAAAGTACGTAACTACGGTCGGAGCAAAAGATTATAGACTGCGTTGTATAGGTGATCAGACGTCGTCAACGAGTGATGTTTTGAAAAAGTTAAGGAGGGCGAGGGATGATGGTTACCATGGTTAATAATACCGCCCTAAATAACGCCGCAAACATGTCAGCGTTGAGGGCAATTTTCCCGTGGTCGTCGTAGACTGTCTCTCTAGCAACAGGTCGCGTTAGCAGCTTTGTAGATGATATGACCTCTTACATTTTCTTTTATAAGGTTAAAAGAAGCCAAATACGTTTGATACGATGTCTTTAGTACAATTTAAGGAAAATACTTATGAATTTATAGAAATATATCACCATAAGTGGGGCAACGATTATTGTTACTGTTTGCTATTAAACAGATTTAACGCGTCGTAGATGTGTGTATGAAAAAAGTTAGTTATAATTTATATTATTTAGCCTGTTTACCCTGCCAAATCACGGCGTAATGTTTTTTCTTTATTTAATAAATTTTACATATATATATGTAAATACATTCGTTTACGAATAAATTTAGAGGGAAGTTTAGAATATATGAATTAGTCATGAATATGTTCATAATACAAATACATGTACATTGAACATATTATCAATAGTATAGCTATAAAAGTAATAATAATAGTTCATTGTGTGTTTTATAGTTTTGGCTCCACAAATTGCGAATAAATAGAGATTTGGAATTATGAGTTGTTTCCGTTCTTTTATTTTTAATGTATTGAAACTCATTACGAAGCTTCATAGTATTCATTTACATATAAATTAATTATTAATCGCTTACGGCTCGTGCTGTGAAAGTAAAAGATTTTCTTTCCAATTCTCCTAATAACGTCCCTAAACTTCCACATGAGTGCTCAAAACTTGCGGTAGCGATTTAAATGGTTTCCTCTTAATTGCCAACCACGTTGAAAACTTAGACATCACAATTAATAAGTACTTTGACGATCCGCCGCCCTTTACTTTAAGAATCAAAGAAAATCAATATCATTATTGAGTATAAGACTCATTCCATTCATTAACTCGATATTTTTAGAAGTAAAAACATTTAGTACATGAAGCATATTCTATAATATTGAATATATTCATAGTTAAGATTAAACGCATTATAAAACAGATCATAAAATGCCGTTCCTGTATTGTGTAATAGAAAGTGAAATGCCACCCCGTAATCTTTAATGAAAGTTGGTTTCGAAACAGAATCCCTTATGAGCCAACCGCCTTTATTTAATAAAGTCACACATGCATGACGGAGCAAAAGTAATTAGAGCGACATCAGCGTCACCGAGAACAAACATTATAAAGCCTCCTATGTGAAAGAGGGCGTTGGTTGCAATTCGAAGTTACATTTTTAATCAAACAGTGACCACGCCCAAGTCTGTCATGATGGCTATTCATGAGTCGTAAAGGGCATCCTTCCGGCGGTTCGTTTTACGCGTATGGTAATGGCATGTATATTATGGTATGTGATGTGCCCTGAGCCCTGACACATGTCGGCCACGAAAATTAACTACGAATGCAGAGTGACTGTTTGTACAAAGAGCCATGATAATGTGCAAGTGAGCGGACGAGAAACTGTTACGAACTGAACCGCTGATGTAACTATTACGGCTAGCATGTTTCTGATTGCTAATACCTATGTAAAATAATTAAATTAAACTGGACCGAACTTTATACAATTACAATTATCTACCTAGTTATATAAAGAGAATACCCACTAGGTAATGATGTATTTAAGAATAGCTTGCGACTGTAACTCATCTCGTTCGCAAATTTTTGGTAAATACTTTTTAGTTTTATATCATTTATGTTTATTTAAATTATTTTTAAGTAATTAATCTCATTTGTTACATATTCTGAAATGATATTTTTAAGCTCTTGAATATCGAATAACGAAACTATATCGATATTTTTTTAGTTCTTGACTTTGTTGTGCCGTAGACGAAATATTGAATTTTTAATAACAATTTAGCATGTGTCTTGAGAATTGATATGAATGCAATTATACTTCATAAGTTTTAATTGCTGGAGTGGCTTCGACTTTGTGGGGGATACATGAACATACCTTCATACGTGCTGGAAACATTAAAATTACTATGTTGTATAATGGCAACGTTAAAACAAAACGGATGTGCGCGTCACGCCATCTGATGACAATATACAACCTCGCTAACTCTCGCTCAATAAACTCTAAAACCTTATGATTGTGGGAAAATAAATTAATACGAAAAAGTTTCGGCTTAAACCAAGATAAAAAGAACTGCTAAAATCATACAACCCACTTATGGTACATCAACTCTCCTTTTTGCTCCACTTTAGTCCGGTAATAAAATAAACACCGTAAGAAATAAGTACATGACTTACGTAAATTTTAAAACGAAATCTTTACTAAATCTCATTTTTATCAATGGGAGTGAAATTTGTAACAGAAGCTTCAGAAAAACAAAAAATATTGGATAAAGCACGTAAAGCATTTGCATTCATCCGTTATCATATAACTCCTCTACGAGCCATTTCATTTGTGATAGAGGCAATTTTCTGGTGGTAACGCGTCATTTCAGTCCGAATATGACATAATGGAATGTTGTTACGTGTCAGAGGGGATAGAATTAAGCCTACTAACAGAGAAAGCGAATTCGTTAGTACAGTAAATAAATGCTCAAACAATAACACTGTGCCTTAATAGGTGATAAGTATTTTCATGGTTTAATCAAATATTAAGTTATATTCTAGCTATATGAGATAGTATGTATTGTAGATACTAAATAGTTTCATTTCTTTGTACATAAACTGTGTATTTAAATACAAATAATCCATTCATGTAGCAATATGTGGGTGTAAGTTGAAGCGTTTTGCAATTTTGTGCGTATAGAGCGGTAATAGCGCGTCTCATTGCTTTTTCACTCGAATACTCAAATGTAGATGGATGAGTTCACTGACGACGCCGTCGGAGACAATCGTCAGCCATCGCTCAGTGTCCCCGCTAATTGAAAATTCTCGTCAGCTTCATTTAAATCTTGATCGACACAAGAAGGGACACTCACCAAACATTAAACCGAACTATAATTTAATTGTCTAACACCTTCATCACAAGCCGCAGTTTGCATTGCAATGGAATAGAAATCTTAAATAGGAATGTACTACATTACAAGGACAAAACTAACGTATAATTTAAACGATCACACAAAGTGAGGTAGAGTATTGCATAAATTATAGGTTCTATTTTATGACTACAACGTAAAACTGCAGAAAATTCGTAGTTGAATAAATCCCTAGTACCAATTAAGGAGCTCTTATACATAAATACCCTTTAAAGTGTAGCTGCGGAAGGAAGAAGGCACGAGCGGAAGAAATTCTCGATAACAGGGAGTGAAGAGTGGAAAATTATGAAACGTTAGAAAGCCAGACACCCTCTTAAGTGGATACATCGCAATCGCTTAATCTTGGCACAATATTCTTGAAATTATAATTGAGTTGTAACTAAATTATAATCAGCAATAAATACCTATATAAATATGTATAAAAGGAATAGGAAACAATTAAATATTTTAATTATTTTATTTTGATCACAACACTTGAAATATTTCCCGTTTCGTCGTGTTCTTCGTATAACCTTCACAAATGGAACCATATATAATAGATGTGAAATTGTTTTATTTTCGTGGAATAAAGTAATGCTTACACGAGTAAGCATTACTTTATTGTTAACCTTAGCACACAACGTCGTATTATGTGAATACAACAAATATTTGAATACAACCTATTACTAACACAGAGCCATAAATGAGATCGCCGAATATTATGTATGTATCCTACATAGGTATATATTTAAAATATCGCTACCAAGGAAACCGCTTTTGCTACTGATTTTTTGTATTAATTCAGATGTGAATTCAAACATTAGTAGAAAGTGTTGGGTGTGGGTGTGAGGACGACCCGTATTAAAATATTTTAAGCAGGCTATGAATATGCAAAGACACGACGCTCGGCGGCGGCGGCTAACGATTCGCACGTTTTTGGACCACCCGCTAATTGCGAATGTGAACGAACACTTATGGTAAATGTAATTGCTTTCACTGATACCAGACTCGCTGCTGAGTTTACATTTTGATTTCTCTTGATTATAAATTTTTCACTCAACTACGGCGAAGTCGCAGGGAGGAAGGTAATGTAGTTCACCGGTATATATGTGGGTACATATGTAGACGAAATGGATTTGTATATGTCACCATAGCACAAGAAGTAGAGAATAAACGCCTCGACCGATTTGAGTGTAACTGGTGCCATTAGAATTGTGATGAACCTGTGGATATAGTAAAGGAAAGGTGATGTCGTCATAAATCCGGTATGGCGGAAGCCCACCCTATTATCCACATGAAATTCAAACGACAGAGGTTGATGAGTAAATTAAGAATAAAATATATAATATTATGTAGTACATTACGAAGTATATAATATTTAAATATATATATATATATATATAACATAACACATATAATATATTTATATATTATTATAGTTACATGATTAATAATAATTTTTTGTTTTCGTTTATAATGATAATAATATACTGGTAATGATATACTAATACAATAACTTAGTTTAGTCTGCAAGAACAACTCTTCGGGGGAAGAAGCCCATAGGTCCATCTTTAGCCACTTCGTCGTCACCAAAACGTCTTGCCATCTCGCTTAAGGTCTTCCTCTATAACGTTTTCCTCGGACTTTTTGGCGAGAAGGGGAGAAGTGAGGTTGTCATTTTATTAAATTTTCTATTTCTTTAATTTTTGGAAGTTGTAAAGTACAAAAGTGATAGTATATTGTGTTTTAAAGTTCTGTATAAGCGAAAAGAATGGAGTAGGTCTAAATAAACATGTGTAGCTGAAGTTTTCGCGCTTCTCCAAGAAGTCGTTTGTAACTTCAGTAAAGCCAACCTATTACTTTACTGGAAGAGTTTTACGATAAGAAGAAAACGTATTTACTTCGAACGCGCTTCATGTCGATTCTAATTATTAATAAATTGGCAAATGGCTAATCTGTGCGCCATGCCTTGAAGAAAAAAAAAAACGTTTTCTTTTTAGTCCGTTCCACAAAGTCATTTTTTTAGTCCATCGCTCATCTTGTCCCGCCTATTTCCATTTTAACTTTTGGGAATTTTTAATATAACAATATAATTTAACGGAGACATTACAGTAAATTGCCATCAAAGTACGCGTAAGCGTTTTGAACAAAAGAATTACGTAATTCCAAAATAATCATTGAAAATCAGTACTACGAAACCATTAATTCTTTCTTTATGCAATGAGTTAACGAAGTTACCTGTAAGTGTGATACGCTGTATATTAGCAAGCTCCTTGAGAAGTTGCGCTCTACCGAGCTTTTTCAAGTGTGATTAAGGTTGGATTGAGGCTGGCAACGGACGTATCTATTCAATTAATACTGAACTCTACCAGGTTAGACAGGTGCCTCTATTTATATTGCAACTTTAAATTACCTCTATTTGTCAGTCTGTGCCTTAACCAACTCGAATGGTCGTAACTATAAATATTGGGTCCTTACATATGAAATTAGCGTTTTGTTGTACTGACCACTTTAATCTGAAATATCTCCTCTTTATAAATTCATTTAGCTGGTACATTTGAGTTTTGAAAACAGTCATTCATTTGTTTTTTCCTCATTATTTTTTTCTTTGGCGTCGCTTATTACCGCACAATGGAAAACATGAAATATCGGTATATTTATGAGTACGAGTTCTACCGTGGCACCAGTGCTGCAGAAACAGCTCGAAGGATTAATGAAGTACGGCGCTGGTGTCGCAAAAGAAAGCACGGTACGTTTTCGGTTTCAACGTTTTCGTTCTGGAAGTTTCGACCTTCAAAACCAACCCCGTGGACGGCCGGAGACCAAAGTGGAAAATGAAGAATTAAAGGCTATTGTGGAAGCGGATCCATCACAAAGCACTTCAGAGATAGCTGCAGGCTTCGGGGTAAGTGACAAAACTGTATTAATCCACTTGAAGCAAATCGGGAAAGTAAAAAAACTTGAACGATGGGTACCTCATGAATTGAGTGAATCGAACTTGCAAACACGCGTCGACTGCTGTGTTACTTTGCTCAACCGACACAATAATGAAGGGATTTTAAATCGAATCATTACTTGTGATGAAAAGTGGATACTGTACGATAATCGGAAGCGCTCGTCGCAATGGCTGAACCCTGGAGACCCAGCCAAATCCTGCCCTAAACGAAAATTGACTCAGAAAAAGTTACTTGTGAATGTTTGGTGGACTAGCGCCGGTGTCGTTCACTACAGCTTTCTAAAATCTGGCCAAACGATTACGGCAGATATCTATTGTCAGCAACTGTAAACCATGAAGGAAGAACTAGCTGCTAAACAACCGAGATTGGTCAATCGCTCTAGGCCACTGCACAACAACTGCACAACAAACAACCACTGAGTTAGATGAGCTACAATTGGAATGTCTGCGACATGCACCGTACTCCCCGGACCTTGCTCCAACAGATTACCGGAATTTGGACAACTTCTTACAAGGAAAAAAATTCAACTCCGATGCGGCAGTCCAAACCGCCTTCAAAGAGTTTATTGATTCTCGCCCCCATGGTTTTTTTAGTAAAGGGATCAATGAACTACCTATGAGATGGCAAAAGTGCATAAATAACAACGGTGCATACTTTGATTAATTAAATATATTTTACAAAAAAAAATTTGACTTTATCTTCCTCCCGTACAAAACGCCAATTTCTTCCAACTCAAACGCCTTCTTAACATTTGTATGCCCTTGGTAGTAATTTTTTTGGTAAATACGTTTAATAACCACTTTGATTAAATTCTGTTGTTCTGTTTTGTAGAAAGATGTTATTCTGTTTTATTGAATCCGTACATTATAGAGTACATAAATAATAATACAAATTTGTATATTAGGTATTTATTTACGATATCAATTCGTTAATGTAATAAAGATTTATAGTTATGATATATGTAAATGGACGTTGGACGCATTAAAAATAATGTAGACTCAAGAAACTGTTATGACAGAACCATTGTTTTCACCTTGATCTCGGATAAATAACCGTTTCTTACCGACTGTTCATAATTAGTTAACTGTAAAAGTTGAACAGCCATAGTTTACCGTTATATTACAAGTATAGTCATGACGTCATTACCTGATTGCAACATGGTAAACAGCTCCAATTACCTTAAATCGTTTATTTATGAAACTAAATAAATTTGAGTTCGATAAATTAAAATTAGACTAAATTGAATTTTTCAAATCTAGATTAGATTGAGATTGTTAAATTTTTTTGATTCAATTGTTTTCAACTGATATTGATTGCTGATTTAATTTTTTCAATTTGCAATAGTTAATGTATTAACTAAATATAAATTGCTAATATATTAAGCACTTTATCGAAGTTGTCACAGAGGACTAATGTATTACAGATTTATGTATACTATGTGGGCGTCCTAGCAAAAAGGGTCCAGTAGTGGGGTATTGAGTTAAGACTAGATTCAGAATTTAGAATAGTCAATTGATAATAAGAATTAAAAAAATATTCAAAAACTGACATATATTTTTTTATCAGACATTTAAGTTGAAACTGAATAAGCTTATCTTGATTTTTTGATTGATTTGATTGAAAGCATTTTTAAAGTTCGATTGAAATTAAAAACACACTTCTACTTGTTTGTTTCTACTTATCTACTTAAGTAATTTACTATATGAACTTGTAGATAATTGAGCTTTAATTACTAATCAATTAAAATCGCTAAATGCCATCTTTTCACTCAACTTTAAAAACTGCATATATCTCGGAAACTAAATACTGACCACTGGACCCTTTCGCTTGGACGCCTACACATAAATAAAATTGAATCTGTCTGTGATTTTAAAATAAAGGATGTTTCTTTAGCTCATACGGTTAGTTATACTCGTGTCACCAAAATCTAACGTGTTTTTAAAATTCTTATCTGTCTATTTCTCCAGCTTATTTCTGAAACGATTGAAACAATTCTGACGGAACCTGTAAGCAGATAAAGTAGCAAAGACAGTATTTTTTTTATTAGTAATCTAGATTACGTTTTAAACCCAGAAAAAATTTAAATGAATTTTCCATTCAGATATGAGAAACCAAAATAAGTCTTTGAACCATGATAGCTTTTAAGAATATTTTTAAAATAATGATATGAAATTTTAACACGAGCAGCAATCCCAGTAAATGGATGCCGTTTAGCAGATCGTTTTGCCATTTTGATGCATTTCCACATGGAAAACTGGACTGGACTGCAACTAAAGTGAATACTAGTTATTATGTTTCCGTACCTCAGAAAGAAAGAACAGAACCCTTAATATAGATCACTTCTTTGTCTGTGCGTCCGTCTGTCCTACCAGTCAAGACCCTTTATCTCAAGTATGGGTAGAAATATCACGTCGATATTTTTATCAAATAATGAGGTCTGTGATCCCTTGACGGTGCAAAGCATACAAGCTTAAAGTCAACGCAATCAAAAGATATGGCCATTTATGTACTCAAACCAGAACCTGTAGAGCACTTACTGTTGACCTAGAATCATGTTCGGCAAGAAGAAAGATCTCGCAGCACTATAAAAGGGAAAAATCCAAAAATTGCGAATACATCAAACGTTTTTTTCATTATGAACTTACACTTCCAGTAGAAGAGTATGGTAGAACGTGCATTTCAACTTCAAACTTCAGTTTATATTTTTAAATTTGATTTATATTTCTTTGGTAAATACATAATACAAATACATTGTATGGTGACTATAGTAGTAAGAAACCCTCGGTGCGCGAATCGTACTGGCACTTGGCCGATTTTTTCTTTGTAACTATAATGGGCATACGTATGATCTTATTCTTGCCTAATGGAAAGTAATGATGAAGCCAAAAAAAATAATCTCGCTTATCCAGAAGGTACCTATTCTCTCGTGCCTTTAAAACGCTCAAGTTGTACGACGGAGGAAACATCATCGCCGTAATCATTATAAAAGAAGAAGCGAATCGCTTGGTGCGTATGAAAGGGATTTGCGCATGGGGATGAATACCCTGCCTGTGTAGAACGAACGATTGAAGATCGTTCAATCAAATAATGGAAGAGAGTTGATATGTATATTTTATGTATTCAGTTTAAGTAGAGACGACAAAAAACAATATAAAAATATAAGATAATGTTTGGTTAGTGTTTACGGAAGATATTACTTCATGTAACTTTAGTAGAGGTCCTACTATTTATTTTTACTAGACTCGCGATAATTTCATACTCTATTGATTTTCATTGAAAAAACGTACCACAAATATTATCGGTCATTTTACTTATTTCATTTTCCAACAACTGAATTGTGTAATGTGATATTAGTATGTAGACGTAAAACAAAATGAATAAAGGTGCCTCTATATTGGAAAGATTTAAAGTGTGATCTTAACATTCTTCTATAAAATTTTGCAGAAAATCATATCTTGGTAAATTGTCTATAAATCTGATCATAAAAATAAATCCCTGCAATCAAATCGTGAACAGCGAAAAAAGGAAGGTTGTTTGTTGCTATCTTCGGGAACATACATGAGAATGGCTGAGGAACTATTTTGTAGCAGGATAAAAAGGTTCTCAGACCATGAATATAAATATGTAAGGGTGTGGTCTTCAATGTCACCTATTTAGGGCTGTAACAAAATAATTCGGAAATGGTTAAAAAAATTGTAGTCAAGCATGTCATCTACTGAAGTACCTATTTAAAATTCAATTGAGATAATGAATTACATCATTACATGTATCTAATATGCAACTGAAAAAGCGTATTTTAGTGTTTAAAACTACATCGATTCAGAAAAAAATCTTAAATTATTCTTAAATAAATGCCCACCTACGACCAATTCTTTACGTTCAAGAATTCATGTATTCTTTCATTAAGTCAAATAAGTATAAGCGATGAAAAATGTTACGCACCTTTTAATTTATCATTTTTAGTAGCTACAAGGAAATTGTATCTAATGTAAGTTCCATTTAAGACATGTCATTCATTATGTCATTCAATTAAATAAAGAAACCAGTCAAGTGCATGTGCATGTGCATGCCACACATAGTGAAAGGTTTCGTAGTCGGGATTAAAATAAGTTTCTATTCATAGTGTTTCTCAAAGACATTGTGAAAAACAAAGTTATTTCTGTAGTCGGTAAGTGTGTAATCGGAAATACGCCATATCTCAAAAACTACTATTATGCATATTATTATTAAAACCAATTTTAGTTGAAAATGCTTCTTAAGTTCTGCTACATATGTAAATTTTTTATCTGAATTTCCCACTCCGTACTTGCAAAGTTAGAAGAGGCTGGACACAATTAAATTAAATTCCTAGTTTAAAATTTTAGAAGCGCATATCTGTCATAAAGTCATTTTGGAACCTCTAAGTACTTACATCATTTTTAAGAGCTATATGAAGATTATTTATTACTTATTTTACTTTAGACTTATTTGCACTGGAATGGTTTTTTGCGTGCCTCTGTTATATCCCTTACGTGCATGGAACGCTACCCTTAATTTTATTTATTTTCAAATTTTCACTTCGGCATTGTATAGTGGTTTGTATCATAGAATACACCTATGTTAGTTCAACATTTAATCCGCGGGGTTATTATCTAAAAATTTGCAGACAACAACAGCCACGCGATCACTGCACGACCGGTGCCTAATTGTAATAAAAAATTGGTATCATGTATTACGATTGCATATCTATTATTCTATGACCGTAAAATGCACTTTTCGCGATATAGTGCCATTATACACATTACACAAATTCTCGCTTTGACAGCAGATATCGCGCGATATTGGCTGTCGCATGCTGACTGCAAGTTACGTAATAAGCGTGCCATATAGTCTCCAAGTAAAATTGCTGTGACAACGGATAAATGGATTGGACGAAATTTTACGGATTCCGTTTTTTGTCATTTGTCTACGAAAACCGGAAAAATAGTAAACGTTTTTGAAGTTTCTGAATCAATATTAAATAATATTAACATTGGTAAATCAAAACGCAGCCCTACAGTGTTAGAAGAACAAACGACAACAGTAAAAGGTTATAAAAATGCAAGAAGCCGGAAATGACGCACCCGACGCAATATAGGATCGTAGGTATGCTTGTTGTGTTACGTCTTACCGAGTAACCACGGCCGTCGGGGAGCATTTGTGAAACTATATTTTCTTTCTTACTACGAAAGCAATAAGAAAGAAATTTAGATTTTTAAATAAATTTCGCAGTAGCATATTAATGCAATAATACGTGTGTTTTAAAATGATGTAATTCCATAATAAATATTTTCTTTTTAACCGACTTGAAATAAAATAGGGGGTTCCTAATTCGTCTGTATGCTATATATATTCTTTTTATGTATGTTCGGGCAGTACTTCTTTGTTTATGAACCGATTTTAATGATTCGTATTCTATTAAGTTCAGTAGAGGTCTAAGGAGGTCCCATTTAAATGTCACCGATATAGGAGCTTGGACTTCGAAGATAAACCAAATAATCCGAACTACTAATAAGCTTTATTTATATTGATGATTCTTTTGTGTATCATTCCGTTCCAGAATTAGAAAAGAAATTAGTTGTAGACTTACCCGAAATATTTATTTAGACCAAGGTCACTCAAAAAGGAGCAATAAAAAACTAAAAAAAAGTTAGATCGATTTCAAAAATAAAAACACTGTAAAGTACAAAATAACTATCCTTTACTAATCAGAACTCAAGTTCAAAAGTAACTTTGTAAATACGATACAAATTCAAATTCATTGCCATTATGCTGTTAGTTTTACATAGGTTTACATATCAGTGATGAAAGTAACAAACATATATGGCAATTATAGAATGACATGCAAGTATTAATTTTAACAAATACCTACATAAATATCGAGAGAATCGTAATAATTTTTTAAGTCGCAATGTCAACATAATATCAGTGCCACGTTAAGACAAATTTGTAATAATGTCAATTCTTCATAATAATGTCAACTGTAATATTGATTCATGTTACATTCATGATGTCAATAAATTTATATTGATATAATTAGTACTCTGCTGTAATAACTTCTAAACAAATTCAGCTACGACTATTTATTATTAGGAATTCTGTTACTGAGTAGAAACATTTAATTTTCAGACAGTTCTTAAGCTTAAATTAAAAAACTTTGTAGGGCAAAACTTTTATATCATGTGGTACATGGCTAAATATTTTACCACTCATGGCATGACAACTTCTTAAATAAAAAATAGTCCTAGGCTAGAAAGCCTAATAAAATCGTTATGTCTTTCTAGACAACGATTTTATTAGGATTTCTTGTGATTCTCATATACATTTGAGAAGCCGTCGTAAACAGATTTTCATTAGCTTTTACCAAGCATGCCGATTCTAATATGTACATGCAGAGCATGTTAGAATACCTAAGTTTTTGATAAACGGCTTACATGATTCCATGGGGGAATACAAATACATTTCTTTTGAGTGAAGAAAGCTCTGTTAACACTGAGTGAAGTTTTAATAAAAAAAATTATTAATTGGTATGTTATATTGATTCCATCTAATCAATTTCTTAGCCGTACTTAAAAACCTATATTTTGTTTTATTAATTTTGGTGAAATTTATATACATAGTCGCTACTTATTAACCTAGTAGTAGCAGTTATTTATTACGTACATAAGAACTGTTTATTGATTAAGTAGATTGTCTAATTTTGAGTTATGTAATGTTATTTCGCGTATGGAAAACTTTATTTTGCTTGAATTTCCAACACAACGTGACAACATTAATAACAACTTTTTTCAAACAAAAAAACAACAGAAAGTAACAAAAGAAAGAATTATGGAATTGAAAACAGTAGTTATGGCGTACACCATATTTATAAGTTACATCGTACTATATTAATTGGCAATAAACTCACAATTTTACCCCTTTACAGATATCACTCCTGTATAATTTAGAGTTTCTAAGCTTTGAATCTAAAATTTCATAATTTTTTTCGCTGTTTAAATTCAAATTAAATTATTTTTAATTTATTGTATTAATGATTGGACGCTTATTATATGGCTTGGCATTTCATGTCATAGTACAGAAACAATATTGAATTTTTCAAAAACAAATTGGCCTACTACAATATACCATGTCCCCAGATAGCCTAAAATAAATAACCTTCTCGATAACTCTACAACCAAACGTTCGTTAGGCGATAGTGGAAGCTGACGATACTCAATCTACTGCTGAGTTAACAGCAGTTTTCGATGTTAGTATGAAAACAATATTGGTCCATTTGCGTCAAATTGGCAAGGTAAAAAATCTTGACAAGTGCGTACCGCATGAAATGAACGATCGCTAGCGCGACCAACGTGTTGAGGTATGCCTTACGTTGCTTAATAGACACAGAAACGAAGGGATATTGAACCACATTGTCACTTACAATGAATAATGGATTCTTTTTGACAATCTTAAGCGGTCATCATGTTAGTTAGACCCCGGTTCAACACCTAGGCAATGCCCCAAACGAAAACTTACCCCTAGAAAAGTGACGGTTACTGTTTGGTGGTCCAGTGCCGGTATAATTCATCACAGTTTCTTACCAAATGGCACGAGCATTACTGGGGATGTATACTGTGAGGAACTGGACTCAATGATGAAGAAGATTGCAAATCTCCGACCAGCCTTGGTTAATCGCTCGTCCCCGCTGCTCCTGCACGACAACGCTCGACCTTACGCGTCACAACACACGGTCTTTAAGCTACAAGAGCTAGGGTTGGAAGTTTTGCGTCATCCACCGTATTCACCAGACCTTTCACCCATATACTTCTACTTTTTCCAAAACTTGGACAACTTCTTGACAGGAAAAAAGTTCTAAACCCGAGAGGCAGTATAAAATGCCTTTGAAGAGTTTGTTGCCTCCCATACACCAGATTTTTTCAAAAGGGCATTGAAAAATTACAACTGCACTGGCAGATATGCATCGATAGCATGAGTGTATATTTTGAATAATAAAAATAAAAAATATATATAAAAAAATACTTTAAGTTTTTGTATACTAAACGGCAATTTCATAGGTAAAGACCTAATATAAAGACAGAGGACTTATTTTATAAGTTTGTTTATATGTGGAAGGTATTCTCCGCGCGGAACCTCTGTACCTAATTGGATTATTCTTTCACCATTTGAAAGGTACTTTTTCCAGATGAAGATAGGCTACATTTTACATAAAATCTTAGAAATAAGCAAATGAAGTACATTTGTATAGAATCGAATTTGTCGATCTCCTTTTTAATGTTGGTACTTTTTATAGAGAAAAATAGATCCCTTATGAAATCATTCGTGTGTCCATCCGTCTGTCAATCCGTTCATCCACAGTCAATTCTCAGACACTATATGATGCTAAAGAGATCTCTGAAACTGAAGTTTTTTAAATTGACCTACCTTTTCGTAAATACGAACCGATCCTATTTATGTTCTCCCATAGTTGAACTTGAATTTGAGCAGTTTTTTTGTAGTAACAAGTTGAGCATTGAATTATCTTCTTTTATTCGAAAGAAATCATATATGTTTTAGTTATATACAACCATATGTCGACGCCTGAAAGGAACAACATTTTAACTCAGTTTTTGACAATTTTAAGTTAAGACTTACAGCGCAGACACACGACGCGAAAACATTCTTGCGGCCGCCGCGTGGCGGACGTACGGACGCTATGTACACACATAGACGGAACATAAAAGATGAACTCTTTGAAAAAAACTAGTGTTAAAATCAGTGAATTAAGTATTATTTTTTAAGAAAGTATTTTGAAAATACATATTTTGTACTTAAATAGTTTTATTCGAAACCATTTTGTATTTGTATTTGAAATAAAAAAAATAACTAATCATTTGCATTTTGTATTTAAATACTTATAATAAAACACTTTGCACATCTCCGATAATATGACAGACATTTTCATTGTACACAAAATGTTGTTAAAAAATACAAAAAGTGAAAAAAAATATAAATTTTATAAAAATAAATAAGTTACAAATATATCTTTGTCTATTTTTTATTCTATCCATAAAATACAATATTTTTCTTAAATGTTCTATAATTTTTTCAATACTATAATCAGCCCAAGAAATTTTGACAACCCTAATTAGAATACACTGGCGGGGTAGGTTGACATTCTCGTGTATTTATTAAAAGCGAATGTAAAGTCTATTCACTAGGCAACAACTTTCGAATTTCTGGGAATTACCAACCGCGCGGACACCGCGTGGTCGCCGCGCGGCGACCGCGTTGTATTGGCGCGAAGAAATTCGTGTCAGTTAAACGCGCCTTTACCTAAGACTGCTCGAAATGAATTACAATATTATTCCTTGCAGGTGCTGATAAAACGTACATAAGGTAACGCCAATATCCGTTCGAGATGGACGCCAGTTCCTATTGGGAATTGCAGTAAACTGAGCTTCAAGGCGCAATAAAATCATTAATGTTAGAACCCCTACTTGGCTACTATGTAAGTTGTCACACGAAGGTCAATTTAGTTACGCAACAAACAGTTGTGATTAGCGAAGCGTTATTCTTGATGCTACATCTAAATGTTCAGTGACGCTGAAAGAGGTGTTTGCTAGATTTATTACCTTCCATTTCGATTTGTTTACTCAGTTGTTCAGATCCAATTACTTGGCACTGTTTCTGTACTTAATTAAAGGGACGCTTGATTACTCGCCCGCTGTGGGGCTTTGTATAATTGCTATTGTTTAGCAAATGAAGACAAATGAAACTTTAATTTAATGACACTGTCTCATTCAGACGCACAAGAGAACTCCTGTCTCCATGCTGAATAATCTCATTTTAAGTTTAATTAGGTACCTTCAAGCACATGTATCCAACAACACCTTACCTTTCGTAGTTTTGGCACTACACAACACCAATGTCTTTGCTTACCAATATTTTTCAAAATACCCAAGTAACGGATATAACCCATAGAAGTAAGTTATTTTTACATGGTATTAAATGTTTATGACCTCTAAAGCATCGTTAACTCATTGTCGGTATTTCGGAAACGAAAATCAGACGAAATAATCTAGTTCTTAATCGTATTGTAGTCAATTCGGTTAAATTTGTAAGGTACTCTGATTTTAATTCCTGAATGAATTTCGTGTTGTAATTAAATCGCAAAAAAGATTATCGTAAATATTATAGTGTATAATATAGTACATTTAAATATTATTTTATCTATATATTTACGTATCTATATTCATAAAAAATCAACTTTCGTATGTTTATGGTTGCAAAATTCGAAAACTTTTCAATCGATTGATTTGAAATTTTTAAACAAGATTATTTTCGAATATGCGCGTGTTTTTATGTAATAAAATATATCTAATTAAAAATATAAATATTCTATTGTTCAAGGCAGTGCAGTGGCGGACCGCGCCCGTCAGGGGCCCGGGACGGCAAAACTGCATGAGGCCGCCAGTCTTAGAAGTAGATTTATTTTTACAAGCTTTTTATTTCCTTCACTTTTGTATGTTCGAGTGTAATATGTGTTTAGTTCAAATTTTCTAAGTGAAATTTAAACCAGTTACTCTCAAACAATTTTGCTGAAACTTTGCATACTTATGTGAAGTCAGTGACAATGCAATATCAAGTTACCACTAAGCTGGAGTTAAGGTACCATGGAGACGGAAGTTGGCCATAGGAATTCAATATTAGGAATGTGTGGGTTTATTTGATTTGTCTTGATGGTTATTCTTATGTTAGGTAGTACATCTTTCGCCTACTCAAATTTCATCATTCTTCTTACACATATTCGCCTAGATATGCAAGTACTTTTGATATTTCTGTCAGCTAACACTCTGATTATTTGATCTTCGTAATTTAGCCTTGGTCTTTCTTGGCTTCGTTTACCACTCGCTTTTGTTCTGTAGATTTTCTTCGTCAGTCTTTCATCACTCATTCTTTCTATGTGCCCAAACCATCTGAGCATTCCTTTCTTCATTTTTACAATAACACTGTCGTGCAACCCTGTCATACCGCGTATTTCTTCATTGCTTATTTTGTCCGAAGTGTGACTCCGCAAATGTTTCTAAGAGATCGCATTTCTACTGCATTTATCTTACATTCTCTTAATTTCACTCACTACCGTACAATAAAGTTGGCAACCAACACCGCATTATAGATGGCCATTTTGGCTGAGTTAGATATATTTACATTGTCTACTAATGCGAACAGAGCACCGTTCACTTTATCGTCAACTGCTACCCGTCTTTCCACATCTAACTCACATCTTCCATTGTTCTAGACGTTATCCATTTGCCCATATTTCTTTTTCAAACACATTTTCACACACAACACAAATTTTGTTCACATTCATATTCAATCCTTTCTGCACTTCGCATTCTTCTTTCATGCACGTGATTAGTGTCTACAATATCTTTCAAAGGTTGCTTTTAATAAAATATATATTAACCTATTTTTTTGTAACTAAGTTATGTTAGAGCATAATGTGTTACTAGGTGAAATGAACTTATTGTGCAAAATATTTTATTTTAATTGCAACACTTCATTTGTTTCCTTCTCTCGTTTTGTATGGAAGGGTCAATCTATGTATTTGGTTGTTTTGTGCTATAATCATAACCTTTAGCAGAGGACCGTGGAGATTAGGAAAATGGCAAACGGAAACTTAATAGATATTAGGAAAATTAGAGGCAGACGTGATTTTAATTTAAAAATTACCGGTACAGACTGTACTTATTTGTACTTATTATGGGGCTTCCAACTCCAAACTGCCTCTTACTTAGTTAGCTACTGAGCATAATCTTAGCCTGGTTTAGGATTTCATAAAAAGAACTTGTTTTTTTAAGAAATTAGGAGGCCCCCGTGATCGTCCGGAGCGGGCCGTCCCTTCCGCCCATGTCTTAGTCCGCCACTGGTTCAACGCACGTCACAGCAAAGCGTGGTCACGAATAGCTTGTTATATGTATAACGATCATATTATGTTATCATATTTTACAGTATGATAATAATATGATTGCTCGATTCAAGAAAATGTGACGATAGCGTCACTTGCCCTCTAACTTGACATTTGTCAAAAATTTGTCAGATCCACAAAAGTAATAAAAACCGGACAAATGCGAGTACGAATCGCGCACCGACGAGGTTTGCCCATACGTCGACATACGTCACAGCCAATTCTTCAATTGCAAGTGTATAAGTTTGTAATCGCAAGAAACTTTTTCATTGGTACAAAATAATTTTTGAAATATTTCAATGGGAAATACCCTATAGATTTGGATCATAAATAGCCGTATTTATTTTCTGCGTTGACTTAGAAGCTTGTTTTTTTTATATCTTCAAGAAGTTACATACAATATTAATTATAATATTAATTTCAACTTGATACCTCCACGTGTTCCTGAGAAGAAGGGTCTTGACAGACAGACAGATGGACAGAGATGTGATCCTATAAGGGTTTTTTTTCCTTTTGAGGTACGGAATTTAAAAAAAATTTTGCGCCATTAGGTACCTATATCATGTTCAGTGTTCAGTTCAATGTTCAATGTTCTGTCACTTGCAATAACCAAAAAATTATTTAAAGTATTATTGTAATCATATTGTTGGTACGAAAAGTAACTTCCGATAAATGGAAATAGTTTCAGAAAGCACTTTAATTATCTCGCGTTCTTCGTTATTTGTTACGGGCTCTCTCAAGGTTCATTCCGGTAGCTCCAGTAACTCGATTCTCCAGCCACCAGTGAGCGAGTGGCATACTTTTAATTGGCTGTAACTGCGTCTGCCTGCAAGCGTTATTAAGTTTCTCAAGCTTTCGTAGCTGTAGAATTTTTACAAATATCTTGACATCGTTCCAATTAATAAAAAACTATCGTATCACAAGTAACTATTCAATATTCATTATATACAGCTGTTGGGTAAGTAGGTAGGTTATGAAAAAAAAATTCTAATACACGTAAGTGCGTGAGGTAACTTTCAGTAATAAAACATATCGATATCATTGTTGAAGACCTGTCAAAAGGTTTCAGAAAGATTTTTTTTACTTAAGTCGAGAGTTGGTGAGACATGCGCTTCTAAAGTCAGAAACAGTGTGTCTTCCCCTATAACTTTTCGACTATGAGGTGAAAAATTCTAAAATAAATTTCAGGAAATAGATCTTGAAAAGCTATTTCTATGAAAATTAGTTTGATTAAGATACGTTGTGCAGTTTTTGAGATACGAGATATTTTCGATTACATTTTACGGAAACCGCAGAAATAAATTAATTTTCAGTGTGAGATAACTATGAAATACAATTTTGCTGCCGATTAAATGAATATCGTACATCCCGACTATAGAGTCCTTCACTGTAAGCGGTCCGACACACATTTGGTCGGTTTTTGTACTATGACTAGAATTACTGAAACCTTATCTTAAATATACAATGTTAATCTAAATTGGTTGAGTAGAACTTCGAATGTTTTAATTCCTCAATCCTAAGTCTCACGCAGGTCCTTATATTCAAAGGTCGTGATAGGCAGCCCTTATGAGAAAATTTTAATTAATTTAAATAAGTTTATCTATAGACTACTGTTGAATAGTACCTATGTGGTGTGTAGATATTATCATGGGTTAACAATAACTGAAGAAAAAAAAGTAAATCTATACTGTAGTTTCGTGTACTGTAGATTACATGTAGGTATCATTTCACCTTGTTTAACGAAAAGAAAAAATAATAGAAAACACGTCTTAAAATATCCACAATATAATTTTGAACTTGGCCAGTATTCATTTATTTTAATTAAGATTTAAACTATTAATCCGTTTGTTACAAAAAAAAGAGTCACGATTTCTAACTTTCTCTCTGTCTGAGCTATCTCAAAAATCAACTTACTTAAGCGACATATTGCATTAAACCTATTATTATTATATTTATTAAATTAAATAAAAATTCTAGATATTATAAGCTTTTCTTACAAATTACGGTTCCTTCTGATATTATCACTTTCTGTTACAGCAAACTTCGTTATAAAATCTTTAAAAAAAATTGAATTTTCCAAGACATGTATGTATTACTTCCAATGAAAATTATTATTTTGTCACTCGCTATAGTAACTAAGGTTACTGGTCGAAATGAAATTTTTTGTTAAAGAGCTCGGTAAATAGTGACTAAATAATCTCCGTCTGTTGCTATAGGTGATTAAAAGATGGCCTTCGGAGTCTCAAGATCTTTGTATGTTTCGAAAGTTTCCTCGTGTTACCAATAAGTCTTTATAGTGTTTACACTATACGCCAACAAATCCACTATTATAAAAACATTATAATATAGGAGTATACATATATCCTCCTTATAGTAAACAGGATCAAAGTGCGAAAAACAAAAAGACTCTCTTTGTGACATGCCTATCGGTTTATTACGTCTGGGAACACTAGCATATCCAAATTTTTAAGCCGAATCTGAAGTGCGCTAAATAAATCAAATGAAGTGCCTAGTCTCTACCTGTTTATATTAATATAAACTTTTAAACTTTCGCGCTGCATTATAAAATATCTAAAAACACGGGAAATTAACGCGATTACCTTTTATTTTCTCTTGACGTTTCGGCCGAGTTTCATCGGCCGTGGTCTCAAGTAAACTGTCGCAGCAAGCTTCACTCCGTGTCAGAGGCAGATTTTATTTCATCTACCCCCGATATTTGTAAATAATTATTAGGGTTCCTACACACAACACTCACGGTGTCCACACACTGAACCGGATGTGAAAAACGAGGTTTTGTCATTTGAATCACAGGATTCCACGCTGTTGATAAATTGTATCCGCCTTCCCGATTGAAATTTTTGTGTCTCTTGATTTCAATTGCTTCACGCACGACTCTTGGATAAAAGTGGCGATCAGTGGAAAGGACTTGTGGGCGATAAAATTCTATCCAATGATTCGTATCCGATTAGAGATGTTCCGCTATCGCTGATTTGGTAGTTTGCTGGTTTTTTACAGCTGCAATGTGTTCCTTAATCCTTTCAGCAATAGTCCGCTTCGTTTGGCCAATGTATGAGCCACCGCAACTGCAATCTATTTTGTAGACCCCTGGTGTCTGCAACGGTAAGACATCCTTCGGTGTGCCCACTATTTTGTTTACCTTAGTTCCCGGTGTGTACACGGTATGGATGGAATACTTTTTTTAAATAGATCCTATTTTGTCCGTCACTCCTTTCACATAAGGCATATAGGCGGGTTGTCTGCTCACGTCCGGATGTCTGTCCTTCTTTTTAGACCGCCTCATTCGTCGGTTAATCTGATATCCGTTCTTTATCAGTACCTCCTGAACATAATCGAGCTCTTGCTCCAGATGTTCAGGGTCACACAGATCGTACGCTCTGTTCTTCAGTGAAGTTATAACAGATTGCAGATGACTGGGATGGTGATGCGACGTGGCGTGCAGGTATCTGTCTGTATGTGTAGGCTTTACTTGAGACCACGGCCGATGAAACTCGGCCGAAACGTCAAGAGAAAATAAAAGGTAATCGCGTTAATTTCGTTTTGTTTTTAGAAGTTTTTAGATGTTTATATTAAGTTATATATCATATATTTGCATTACATAATAGCTGTACTAATAAAGACTAACAGCAGTATACAAATGTGAAAACCAACCGAAAGAAACATATAATAAAAACTGAAATTACTGGGGCGCGGACAGGGAACGTTTTCCGGGTTTCCGACATCAACACATAATTCAGCGCAAGATTAAATGCCTCTTGGACTCCCCACCGGAAGGCCAGTGCTCCATTAGACAAGCGAGGGCCTGTAAAGTTGGACCTCTCTTTTATAAACATCAACGAACATTATAACCCTCTAAATCCCTGTTACGGGTAATTAAGTTACATCAAACAATTTTTTATTTTAATATTAAGCCTGCAAGATAGATAACCATAAATCAAATTTTAATCAAGCAATTTATTTATAAATAATTCACGTGTCCTACAAAGAATTTGATACTATTTTATCTTCATCTTGAATTGTTATTTATTCAGTTATTCTTCAATATTATTGACCAACAAAATAATTACAAACTTTTTTGTGGTAAATGACATCCCTATCGCAGAACTACGGTATTCTCAATTTGTTGTTCTTGATTTGTTAAATCCTAATAACGCACATCGTAAATAATGTTTATGTATTTGGGTAATACAGCTAATTATTAATTTAGTAATTCAATTACAGAGATGGTGTTCTAAAAGTAAACACAGAACAAAACGGAGATAGAAACCAGATTTTACCGGTTGTGGTTATGCATATTGTGTAGTTGCTACTATGGTGTTCCATTGAAGTTGATGGGGTGACCGCTATTGTGCTATCTCCGAGTCCACACAATCAATGTTAGGATTTGCCACAGTGGTATATTCAGTCAAATTATCCTCTTTGTTTTATGTATATTGGTAGGTAGGTATATGTGTATATAGTTATAAACCAAAGTTAGAAAGGATTGAACTGACATTTTGGTTTTCATTAAACATTGTTAAATCTAAGTACGATGGAAATGATCTCAATTGAATATCAATAATGATCGCAATGAAGACTAATAATGAAAAAAAAATTAAGCATTAAAATTGAATAGGTAAGGTTTATTACTTCCTCTTAATAACAGTAAGTGATTTGCGCATGGTAGTGGACAAGCAGCAAAAGTTTCCTCATCGAAGTTTAGAACGTTCGGCAGTTAATACTTGAAAGCGATCCGAAGACGAAACAGTGCTACCACAGGATCACTAATAAATTTTGATCTATAAGTCAGAAAATTAACACTTAAAACACAAAAAAACCTCAAGTCAGGAGTGTGTCAAATGAAACAAAGTCCAAGACCTTGACAATCTATTTCTTTTTCACATATATGCTTTTGAATTATCACTTTATAACTCTGTGTCGAATATTTGCAAATAATAAGACGGTTGTAACGTACAGATAGAGATACAAAAATGACGAAACTGTAGCGTTCCATTTTTGCCATTTTCGCAGCTAAATCCTAATAACTGACTCCTAACTCTAACAATATAATTAGGAACGTTACTACCTCTGTTTGTAAAAAACATGATATGTTTTCACATCACTGTATCAGATTATCTCCTGTCGCTTAATTCGAATTTTCATAGTAAAGTCGCCATTATTAATATCAGAGACCACGTAAATTCGTTGTCACAACTTGTGCCATCAATGAGTTACAGTTTATAATAAAAATAGGTAGTTATATGTACTACGCATGCACAGGTCAATTAATAGATAAATAGTTCAATAACGCCTTAAATTTATTTTCAACTAGCGACCCACCCCAGATAGAATTTTTTGAAAATAAAACGCAGCTTATGTTATGCACTGATAACGTAGCTTTCTATAGGTGAAATAATTTTTGAAATCGGTTGAGTAGTTTTAGAATTTATCCATTACATACAAAAAACAAAGTTTATCTCATTATAATATTGTATAGATAGTATGTAGTATAGAAAACATAACAAAGTTTATTAATTCAATGTATTATAATATGTACATACATATTTGCGGATTTGTTTCTTAATATTTTCAAGTTAATAGAAGTACTCTTAAACTTCGGAATAAATTGTCCCCATTGATTTATTTATCTAATTCGTATTCGAGACACATCGTTTAATATTTTAGGGTTGAAATGTAATTGGATGCACAGTAGTTGCATCTGCAGGCCTTGGGCCTTGGCACTACGCCACGGCTTTGCATAATTTAAAGTTCTTATAGAGATATACGCGTATTGGAACGTCAAAGGCTTTTTGCAAAGAGATTGAAGAATATAATATACATAAATATACTCTCTATCAGTATAAAATATACTAAAATTAAAAAAAAACATCTCAATATCTTTATCAGTAGCTACAAAAAACTGGTTGAACATAAAATCGGTTAAATAGCACGTGTAGTCGTGTTACGTAGTTGTATTAGAACACTTAAACTTTGTACATACTTTATACATTCTTATCTTCTCGCCATTTTTCATTCGAAGTGGATAAAACAACAAAATCACGCCATTTTTAGCGATACCATAAAAATAATAATAAGAGGAGCAGTACATACAGTGACACTTACGGCTGACGTATGGTCAGACGAAAAGGAAATTAATTTTTATTAAGAAATTAGTTTTTTTAGTAACATTGAAATCAGAATTATAAGTACCTATTGTTTCAATTACTGAATAATTATTATTCTGAAAACCCTTTATGTTGCAGTGATTAAAGTACTATAACTGCCCATATACACTATTAATCTTGAACTCATCTCGAAAAACTGAATCAATTTAGAAATCATATCCAAACGTTTCCAACCCAAATATTTACAAACTTAAAACTAAACATTATTTTAAATAATAGACTTCCTCAAATTCACCGCTTAGAAAACTGTCATTGCTTAGGGTCCCCAGCAGACTGGTAGCATTACCTATTTGAATAGCCATACTGATTTGTTGGCGGAAGAAGCTGCCAGCCTGGCGGTCGTCTGAAGCCTCGACCAGTCTCTTACAAATATCAGAAATCAGTCGACGGGATTTGGGGCCCAGGGACCCAAAGTTTTGCCTGCAAAGAGCGTAAATATGAAACTCTCAGAGAAGGCTGCATAGTTACGCCGCTTCAAATTCTCGGCAGTGCTGGCCGCAACACCTGCTGACTTTGAAATCACCGGTACATGGGAAAAAGCAAATGTATCGACACAAGTGGCGTCCCACAACAGCGATTTTTCAAATTTCCAAGGAATGAGCGGCAAACCATCCAGTCTCCTGGCGTCGCTGCGCGCAATACCTACAGGCTCTTAGACTGCAGGAACGCCAGCGGCGACAAGAGCCCGTCGAGTGACGTCATTCAAGGCAACATGTCGTGACATGCGGCCCGCACTACGTAAACAGAATAAACCACCACAGTCAAAGGGATACTATGAGAGAAAGTTTGGTATTATCAATTAAAGTTCCTAAGTTTTTTGAAGCTATTACCTGCAACCAGTGTCCTGACTGCTTTTCAGAAAAACAGCCTGGAGGAGAGACCGATCTTTTTCGGTACTGCAAGAATCTAAGAGTTGTAAATGAACGTTTTTGCATAGAGGCTTATCCCAGTCTTTCTGACAAAAGGTAGAGGTAGACAGGTTAGTCCTTGGACAAACACTTAACTAAGGATTTCGAGCATTAGTCTAGCACGGCACCTCAATCGATCCTAAGGAAAGGCGAGTAACAAAAAGGAAAAGGTTTTTCATGCTGTAGGCTGACGAAAGAAAATCAGGCAGTGACGGATAGGACAGTTAGAAATTAGCTTTTCTTAATTGGTTTCTGTCTGGATTTGGCCTAAGCTGCTAGCACAATGAATTGTTTAGAAATATGATTTATATAGATACCTACCAATAATCTAAAATAACTTTATCTTATTGAAGTTACAATAAAAATTATAATACTACCTTATGGATTTTAAAAGTTATAAAGTGTTTCCAATACATTTAATAACATCAATAATCTTATTGACAACAAGGAATCTCAAATCTGTCTATTTCATGAAATAGTCCGTTCTGTCCGTTGGTCTTCTAGTGCCAATTAGCACTGTATTCCATGTTCATATAGGCAGAGGTTAGAGATGCTTTATTATCGTTTAAATTAAAAATAATATATAATAGACTTACTAGATATTACTTTATCGAAATCCTTCTCAAGTGATCAATTTGTATACATGGTTTTTAGTCATCTTCCTATACCAAAGCTTCGAATTTGTTATGATCCTCAAAAAACTCCACAGGTCACACTCGGCTTCAGCACCCAATAAAAGAATGAATGAAAAGTCGAATCCTAGTACCATTTAGCCTAGGTGGAATTCGATACTGATAGGTAGCTAGACAATTGGCGACTTGTACGATCTGCGGGTAAAACCCGTCACAAACACAGCCGACTTACACTCGTCAAAAAAATCTAAGTAACGCATCATTTTTAATCGACTTACGAGTCCACCTATTCAGCCTAGTGCAACTGAATTCATTCATTACCCCTGCACCCTACAGTGATAAAGTTGATTTTCGCTGTTGCGGTTTAGTCACATTTTAGCGAAGAGAAATCGCAACATTTGTTTTTGCATATAATTGTAATTAAATAACTGGTTTTTAACCGACTTCAAAAAAAGAACGAGGTTCTCAATTCGTCTGTATATTGTTTTTTTTGTTTTTTTTTTCTTTTTTTTTTGTATGTTTGTTACCTCATAACTCCGTCATTTATGAACCGATTTCGAAAATTCTTTTTACGTTTGGTAGGTAATACTTCAGAGATGGTCCCATTTAAATTTCACCGATATTAGAGCTTGGACTTCGAAGATACACTAGATAACACGACCTGGTTATAATCTTTATTTATATTGACGATTCTCTTGTATATCGTTGCGCTCCGGAATTAGAATGAAGATAATTGCAGACCTGCCCTAGACATTTATTTAGGTCAAGACCACTCAAAAGGGAGAAATAAAAAATTTTTATTAAAAAAAATTAAACCGCCTTCAAAAAAACACTGAAAAGTATAAAATAACTATCCTTTACTAATCAAAACTCAAGTACAATTAAAATAACTTTATAAATACGATACACATACCTATATAATTAAATTTGACAGTTATTGAAGTCGGTGCCAAATCAATGTGCAACAACATAAAGTCTATTAGTTTGGTGGGCTTGGCACCGACTTCAGTAACTGTCAAATTTAATTATCATAGATATCAGTTTTTATCCTCGGAAGTATCAGTCTATTGGGATATCTATTATTAGGCCTATATTTTGTCATTTTCGTTTTAAATGAGTTTGGATGAATTTTTATAAAATTACAATTTTCATAAATATACAAGCAAGGAACAGTCAGTATTTTCAGTTTTCGAACTAAAGGCTTACAAGTTGTCCAAGGATTTACATTACACATGACTCTTATACACTGCATGCATGCACAATATGCATGTTCACCAATGTCTTCGCCATTTGCGCACAGATATTGATTATTCTACAGACATTTTTATTTGAAAGTAATCTAGTGGTCCCGTAGAAATTTAGTTAAGATCTGGAGATGGAGTACGGCATGAACAAAAGAACTCCTCAAGGGTTTACCATATACCTATATTCTGATGATCCTTTAACTCGCCAATATATTGTCGCTATAATTGGAAAAAGGTTAGTACTTAGTACTGACTTTTTTCCAATTCCTAGATATTCATTTAGGAAAAGCCCACTCAAAAGGGAAAATAAATAACTTGAAAAAAACTTGAATATTACAAAATAATTATTACTAATCAAAACTCAAGTAATTATTACAGATATTTGCATCGCATATATGAAGAAAGTTATTTTCGTACTTAAGTTTTGATTAGTGAAGGAAAATTATTTTACAGTTTTCAGTGTTCTTAATTTTTATTTTGAAATCCGTTTAATTTTTCCTCATAAAGTTTTTTTAGAATGAAAAGTTTTTCTTTTTTATAAACTGTCTTTGAATATTAAACCTTCTTTGAATATCAAATCTTAATAAAAAAATGAATATTAGATGTTTTTAGCGTTCCGTACCTCAAAAGGAAAAAACAGAACCCTTGTAGGATCACTTCGTTATCAGTGTGTGCGTTTGTCCGTCTGTCCATCCGATCAAGACCTTTTATCTTATGAACGGGTAGAAATATCAACTTGAAATTTATATCAAAAATTGGAATATAAAAAAGGAGGCGAAAATAATTTAAGCTTCTAAGTCATCATCATCATCGTCAGCCCGTGTTCGTCCACTGCTGGACACAAGCCTTTCCAATATTGTGCCACCATATCCGGTCCTTCTCTCTCTCTCTCTCTTCTAAGTCAACGCAATCAAAAATACGGCCAATTATATACTTACTCAAACATAAACCTGTAGGTACTTCCCACTGACCTAGGATCTTGAAATGTTGTAAAAAGCAAGATCTCACGGCACTAAAAAAGTAAAAAATTATAATATTACACTTTTTTGTTATTGCAAACTTACAATTGCAGTTGGAGAGTATAAGAGTACGTGTCTTTAAACTGCAAAGTTAAGTTTGTTTTTAAATCCGACATATTTTCTTGATAAATACATAACAAGTTCATCGTATGATAGTCGGAACACTCGGTGCGTGAGTCCAACTTGCACTTGGTCGTTTTTTTATAAATTGTGACTAAAAGGACTAAAAACAATAAAATATTATCTCATCAAATGTTACGCCATTTCTTGTTTGTGTTTTCATTTGGTTAGCTCAGTTGCCTGACTGGAATCGATTAAAAGACCTTGATAGAGTTTCAAGGGTACAATAGCTGAGAGACACGCTCAAAATCCACTATAGTCGACTGCCCAGGAGGATATCAATATCCTTATTAATTCAATACAAAATCGATACAGATTAATTTTAAATAGGCGAGAAGGAACCATGCTATACCTATTCATTTTTTTTAAGACTTAGTTTTCGTTCATTTTTTGTTAAATCCATACTAATATTATATAAGTTATATATTCACAAACAGTTTATGGTGTTATAAGGTGTATCGTTATCGATAGGCAAGTTATTACAATTACTTAAACCTATCATAATCGGTGGTTCTTCTTATTTATCTTATTTATATTATTTTGTTACATATATAAATATTTTTCAAAGGATTTGATATAAGTTATAATTTAATTAATACAGAATGTGGCATCAATTTTCCACGTCTATAGTTAGAGCTTTAATTGAAATTTGTTGGTTCACCCGAACTATCGTATTACTTAGTAATTGATATGTTAATGGTTTATGCAAATGTATGACTCCACTTTTTAATCCTTTAAGAACATAAGTTTTGTGTATAGGTTTGATATTGCTTTTCTCTCGAAAAGCGAATGATTGTATTTCTATCGCGGTATAATGTTATTTCGCCAAGATGACTCCTTATAACGCAGGAGTAACAGCCAAATTGAATTGATTTCAATATTCCTTCTACACTTTTCCTTAGATATTTTTCGTTCCTGTTCTACATTTTACATAAACTAATTTCCTTGGCAATATTGGTCTTGCGACAGTTCTGTAGGCACGGCCGCCTCCCTCGAAAAGAAACTCCTCGAGTCGGGCCTTCGACGACCAAATCAAATCACTCGACCTTATCGATCTCTACGAGAAAACTTGCAACTAAATTTGTTTGCTTATCTATGTATATTATGTACTTAGTGAGCTGTATTCACTATTGGCTCAATCCTTGAAATATTTAAAGAATTTTTATCATTGTGAAGCAGGGTAATAATTTTACTTATAATATTATGCGATGGTACAGATTTAATCCAATAGTAGTGCTGATTTAACGCAATTGCTGAGGTTGTATCCCCTGCACAGGGCAGGCAAGCCGGTCACCCTTCGCTGAAGGGGAAACGTTAATACGCAGATATGAGAATTTACTGTTTAATCCAGCTGCAGGCCAATTTGTTAATATTTTCATTCAATCCACTTAAAAGCCTGCTCGTATGTAAATGTTATATGAATTCGAACTAAATAAACTATTTTATTCCTAGTAAGCATTTAGGTACTATTAAAGAACAGTAAAAGATAACTTTTACGTTGACTAAAATGTATATATGTGCTTATTTATGTAGGTAGATGAGTAGCGACGGTGAATTTATACAAAATTGTGACCACAGTTTCAGTAGCGCAGACATTTGATTGTAAAGTAAAAGATGTTACAGGAGTAAACAAACATGAGAATTTTGGGTGCAGCGTTTGATGTGGTCTGCTCGGGCTGGCACGCGCCCTTTATCAATTACCGCTAAACAAGAAAAATGACCGCCCGTAAGCCTACACAAGCCTAATTAAAGCAAGTAGGTAAATTTTAGCAAGAGCCGGTGTCCCCGTCGTACCCCCCCCGAGCTCATCCCTCTCGGAACAGGTGGTTAAACTTTTAAGTAATTTCGTTAAGAGAGGCGTGTATTTTGATCAGCACACAATTTTTTTATAAACCTGATCCATCTTATTTTAATGATGAATTTTATTTCATGATTAATTATACTTTATAATTCATTATTTATCACACTTTGTAATAATTCATTAATTATTATCCAGTAGGCACCTACTATCATTATCGGGAGATTGCAATGTATATTACAAAAATAAATATATAATATTCCAGACGTTGACGAAGTTAATCGTCACTGTAGGGGTCATTTCTATCAAAAAACTATTACAATAAAATATAAAAATTAGCAACTTTACAGTTTTCATAATAAAATTTGTCGTGGCTTAATTCTTATTGTGAAAAACGAATCAATTATAAGTCTCTTAAAGATTTTATTAGATTTAAAAAAAAATTAGAAAAATCTTCAGAATTAAAATGCTAAAGTATAAAGTTACCTACTAATCACTTTAGGTTACGCGGTAAACTTTTCTAAATAAAATAAATATGAGCACTTCTAAAGTCGCTACAATGCTTTAATTACATTCCCTGTTAGCGATTTCTCGGTTTCGGAAGGGAACAGCATTATTTACAATATGATGATATGTGCTAATGGGAAACACTATAAATGTCACTGGAAATGAAGTAAAGAAGTTACTCTCCATTATTTTCGTAATTACTTCTAAATATGTAAGTATGTGAAAGTACACAGGTACCAGACAGCTGCGTCACCTAGTGGACCAGTTTTCAGTTAAAAAACTTCATAACGCTATTGATGTGATTCTAATCACTAGTCTTGTATTGCGAATGCCATACAATGAACTTTGTGAGCACTCCAATAACGCCCAGTAGCCAGGACGATTAAAAAAACTTGAAAATTTCGATTCCTAAGCTGACCCGGCCAAGGATTGATGTCGAGACTCTTGACGCACGAACTGTCCAGTCAATTTATTACCGTACCATTAATGAAGCTTCCAAGTTCTTTTCAAGTTCATTACAAGCGGTTCTAGTATGCGAATTATCCACCTTTATTAATAATAAAACCTATGTTAGACAGAAAACGATTACTACCGAGTTAAAAAGAATTGATCAAAAGGTCAAAGAACCCACAAAAACGCTAACAGTATCAGCGGCAGGTGGGCCAGCTTTTTACAGTGCCTGAAAGCTTGTCCTGGACTTATGCCAAACAATGCGATTTGTGCAGTTATGTGCCGTTCTCGAAATCGACTTCGTTTTAATTACACATAACACCAGTTTTTTGTTAGCCATATAACCATATTACACAAGCCAAATTATTATCCCAAACGGTGTGTTTTGAAATGAAATTCACTTTTTAGTGGACGAAAATGTAATTAGCTTTTCTGTTTATACGATAGTTATTCACAAAGTACAACAGTGGTGTAATGATAAAATAAAGTGCAATTCGTGATGCTCTTAGCATGGTCTTAGCTGATAGAGGCTATAACGATACCATTTACTTTATTTCAAATAAATACTCAACCATTTTTACCTACAATATTTCAAGATTCAATGAATCATTCACGTTAGATTAAATAGTAGTTGACCTCTCCCTTCGAAGAGCAAACACTATTACGAGTGATCTAGGGGAACTCGCAAGTAAAATTTTCACACTTTCTGGCACTGATAAATTTTACAAACGAATGTCGAAATACTTATGAATGTTTTTTAGAATTTAGATACGAACGGAAGAAATTTAAATACAATAATTTTTCTTCGAATAAACCCTTATTAAGTCTTATGAAGAATAGAATTTCTGAGAATAAAAAATATTTAAACAAAAAATATTTCGAAAGAAATCTGTATATTATAGTTCTTTGCACTATGAAACCCGCTGTTTAATAAATTGTCGACGTCAAATCTAATCAATCAAAAAATCCATACTCTGCTTTATCAATGATCAAATACATAAATTTACCCAGTCTTCAGACAAACTTTTGAAAATTAATTCCCACATGGCTCTCCTCATTGTTCGCTTTGCCTTTTCGTTCCAAAATTTACATATGCTCTTCGCTATTCTCAGCTCTTTAAACAAACCCATTTAATATCTGTAGACATTATTCTTAAAAATACATTATCTAAAACATTAAATTGCTGCTTTGTTGATAGCAGGGTCTGGAATCAAGCCTCGCTTAATATCTATTATGCGTACGCAAAATTTCGAGTGTGTCACTGTCTGCTTTCCTTTCGTCAGCCTACAGTACGGAAAACCTTTTCCTATCTGTTGTTCGCCCTTCCTTAGGATCGGTTGCGGTGCCGTGCTTGACTGATGCTCGAATGCCTGGTTAAGTGTTTGTCCGAGTACTAACTTGCCTACCTCGACCCTTTTGTCAGAAACACTGGGCTGAGCCTCTATGCAAAAATGTTAATTTACAACTTTTAGATTTTTGTAGTACCGAAAAATCTCGAAAAGTCTCGCCTCCTGACTGTTTTTGAGAAGGAGTCAGGGTACTGGTTGCAGGTAATACCTTCGAAAAACTTAAGAACCTTTAATGACAATACCATGCTTTCTCTCATAGCATCCCTCCGTCTGGGGGCCAGGACTAACCTATTAACCTTCCTCGCCGTTGACGCTGTGGTGATCTCGTCGATGTACTAGGTCACCACAGTATATTCTGTTTACGTAGTTTAAGCCGCATGTCACGATGCCTTGAACGGCGTCATTCGGCCACTGACGTTCCCGTAGTCTTAGAGCCTGTAGTTATTGCGCGCACCGGCGGCAGGAGACCGGATGGTTTGACATTCCTTTCTTGGCAACTTGGAAAGGATAGTACGAGTGAGATATGGCAGTGGATGAGGTAGACGATGAAAGGATGTGTACAAGGTTCTATAGGGGGTCCAACATTGTGGAATGTATTGATGGACCGCTTTTTGGAAGGGCTTGAAGGGGAGATTACTGCCAGGCTTTTGCGAATGGTGTGGCTGTGGCAACACAGCAGAGTTATAGGGACATGCCAAAGCAGCTCACCAGCATGCTTGGGATTGGGGTGTCCGAAATAAGCTTCGGTTTGCTCCGCAGAAAACCAAAGCTATGGTGATAACGAACAAACTAAAGTTTCACACTTCGATTCTGAGCATGGAGGGGAGAGGCCTTGAGCTGTCCCGAAAAGTATCTTATTGAACTGTCCCGAAAAAATCTTTAGCTCTCAGTCGTCGATAAACTTATTTTTAAAAACCACGTAGAAAACGTGTACCGTAAGGCTACGAAAATATACAAAAAACTGATGAGAGCCGCAAAAGTTCAGTGGGGGTTAAATCCGGAAATAATCAGAACCATATACGTGGCGGTGGTTGAATCAACCATAATGTACGGTGCGAGTGTGTAGGTGGAAGCGATTGAGAAATAGTATATAAGAAAAAGCTGAATGCAGTGCAGAGAGAATTCCTGCAGAAAATGATAAAGGCATACAGGACTGTTTCTGTAAACTCGGCTCTGGTTCTGTCGGGAATTTTCCCTCTTGACTTGACGATCCGTGAGGCGGCTTTGCTCTATGAAGCCATGACGGAGCATTCTCAGACAGTGCTGAGGGACTGGGAGATGACGCAATAGTTCGATATGCAGGAGCTGCCTCATCTTGCGCCGAAGCCAACGCTAGAGTTTGAGTGCCTGGGGGAGGGTGGAGTGGACTTCCAGGGAGAGCATGGCCTTGCCATCTTTACAGACGGCAGCCACATCGAGGGGACGGTGTGGGTAGCGATCTTCATATGGAAAGACAAAGCCGAAACTAGCAAACTAGCAAACTACTGCACGGTCTTTCAGGCCGAACTATTGGCGTTGGCCGAGGCAACGATGCTCAAGAGCAGGGAACCTAAATGGGCTGTATTTGGCGATTTGGGTTCGGCTTTGAATGCAATTGTGGGAGGAATTTCCTCCACCCCTTGGTGGTCAAGGCCCGAAAGAACTTGGCCGAAATCGCCAAATGTGGCAAGGAGGCAAAACTGGAGGCAAGGCTCACGTGGAGGTGCGAGGGAATGAACGTGTGGATGAGTCAGCAAAGGGAGCTGCATTAAGAAAGAAGACCAAGCCGAACTATAAATGTGCCCGGTGTCTATGTAAAAAAGGTGCTAAGGAAGGATAATATCGAATGATGGAGTGAGAAGTATGCGAATGATGATCTAGCAAATGTTACAAAAGTATTCTTCCCTAGTGCGATGGCGGCCTATACGCTAGTTAGAAAAATAAGCATGGACTACGTTCTGACGCAGTTAATGACGGGTCACGGCGGGTTTTCGGCTTACTTGCACAGGTTTAAGTACAAGGAGAACCCGTCGTGCATCTGTGACGAATAAAAAGAGGAGACAGTCCTACACGTATTGTAGAATGTCTTGTGTTCGCTAAATTGAGATGGATGAAAAATGGGTGTTGAAATTAAATAAGAAATTATAAATAAAATTGTGGCTGACAAGGACATAAGGGATGGATTTATAAAGTATTGTATAGAGATAGAAATAAGGTTATTAAGCATATATTAAAGTTAATTAAGCAATAGGAATAAAAATGATAAAATTAGATAAAAGATGTATATGTAGATAGTAACCTTGGAATAATAGCATATATATATAAAATGAATATGTTGTAAGGATTAGAGAGATAAGATATAATAAAATGTAAATGGCAAAAAGAAGGAAGAAAAAGAATAGATGTAAAGTTTTACTAAATATATGGTTAGCATATAGAGTAAACCTAAATAAACTATAATTAAGATAGCATAGAATGTAATGATAGAAATAAGGATAGATGTAGGACTGCAACTGTTAGAAATTAGAGCGTAGTTTTGATTATAGTAGAGAAGATAGTTAAGGAAAGAAATGTATTATAACGCAGGAAATAGTTGATAAGATATGATTGTAAAACTAGAAATTGTAATAAGAAGTAGCAGAGTAATAAGGATTACAATGTAAATAAGACAAGGAAAATAATGGGGTAATTAAAGATTGCAGGGCGTGTTTTTTATTGATAGGTAGTGGGAATCCTTATGAAAAAGATGAGTGAATCACTGGAAAAAATGAGGACAAATAAAAAGAGCGAGAGAAGAATGAGTAAATGACGTAAAAATGAAAATAAACAAATAAGGGCCTTGAATAACATATAATCAAGGATAGCAGAATTTAAAACGTAAAAAAAATATTTACTACATGCTATACACTTAACTCATCATTAAGACGTTGCACAAAACAGCACTTGGATGTCATTTTAATGCTCCTTTAAGTTTAACTAACGAAATATCAAATCAGAACTTCAAACTTATTTTTACGTTGCACAAAACGTCATTAGCGCTAAAGGTTAATTAATTTGACAGTTTCAGGTTACAATTTTTAATAACTGCTCAAACATCCATTAAACTCGTCAATAGCCGTGAGAATATTAATTTCAAACCAATGTTTGTTTTTGGTGAATTTCAGTGTTTTACCATTAAATACAATGTCATTGTCTAGTCTTTCGTCTCTATCTGATCCAGAAGAATATGTTCCCAGACGTCGAATAATTCCAGATTGAGTAAGTTTATTAGAAAAACATGATGGAGAAGATTTCCGTGTAAGGATTTCTAAAGAGGTAGATGTACAAATTTGCAGGATTCTCGATTTAGAACCGGAAACTAGAAGAAATAAATCCATTGATGACCTCACACAGTTGTATACACGTGATGCGATGTTGGTTATAATAGGTACTCACTGCATAACGAGATCCAGTAATAAATCCTTTTCCTCTTGAATATAGTTTGCATTTGTATAATTAAATATGTTAGATTTTAAACAATAAAACACAACAGACGTTTTGTTAGATTTGGGCGCGAATTGACATAGGAATGACATGTAAATTCGACGTTACGTTTTATTTCGGCAAATGCATTCAAATTCTACGATAGAAATTAGTAACAAAACGCTACAATTCACTTGTCATTCATTCATTTCATTTAGTTTTTTGGCAACATTTTTTAATGTCGCCTTTAAAGGACCTTTTAATGTACTGTCAAAAGCATTAAATACCGATTTGTAGTCGAAGCACAGTTCCTTGTACACAGCTAACAGTTTTAATTTAATGTAATAAGATGTGTACAAGGAACTGTGCTTCGACTACAAATCGGTATTTGTAGGAAGCACAGTTCCTTGTACACAGCTAACAGTTTTTATTTAATGTAATAAGATGGAGTTTCGACTTCGACTACAAATACCGATTTGTAGTCGAAGCACAGTTCCTTGTACACAGCTAACAATTTTTATTTAATGTAATAAGATGGAACAACGCTATATAACGCTTTAATTTAATAAATAGATTCGATATTTGAAAAACCCATTCATATTCAGCGTCAAGGTCATTACAGGAACATATTTCCCTTTATATGTATAAAAAGTAGTAGTATACATGGTAATTCAGACATTATCCGTTTCGTGGTTGAAGTATGTAGACGGCACAGATACTTAATGTAGTAAATATATTATAAATATAACTTAAAAAATGTATTAAGGCACCTACAAGAACAGTCAATGTATGATTACATGTGGTTTGTTTCAATACATTTTGTCAATAAAGTACAGTACTACCCAGTATATAACTCCTTTCGAAAGTTTTCGTTTGCACAGAAAAGCGTATCCGATTCCCGACTGTAGCCAGACTTACCGAACGCGTAAAGAATTTATATTGAACTTTATTTGCAGGCGCAATTAGCAGAGTATTGCTTGTTACGTAAGTATTCAAAATATTATGAGTACGGGTGGATGCGATTTTGCCGCTAAACAGATCAAGCAATAATAGCGCAAAACTTTAAGACTTTAAGACTAAAACTTTAAGACTTTAAGAAATGCTCAACTCTACCAATAGAAGATTGAAGTTCCCACACTTCTAAAATTTGTCTATTACGCAGGAGTGGCGTGCCTAGGACTTCAGGATAGGGCAAGCCCGACATACATGTTCTTCAATGTTTTTGTAAAAGTAAAGGAAAACCTAAAATATTATAGATTACTAGTAAATCTTTGGCACAACTTGTAGACAAGGAGAGAGAAAAGATATCGCTGTCCGCGTTATCTTTCAACAAAACAATTTTTATAATATTTCGCTATTAAAAATGTACAGGCGTATTTTATTTATTAATTTTTAACATATTAATGTGTCTCAATTCGTTGTTTATCCAAACTACTAAAAGAAATCACTGTATTCATGTGTTTTTGTAAATTCATGTGTCTTTTATGACGCCACTATAGTTTTTCAATCGTCACAACCAGAACAATTCTAAATATTATCATCATTTATATATACAGCACTAATAATAATAAGTAGTACCACCTACCTATAACTTGATGGAAGAACCGGGAGAACAAACAAAAACACAATCAGTTTCGTAAACTGATAAATTTGTCTCTTATGCGAGTTCATGAGTTAAACACACATTCATGAGTTAAATAGTTTTGTACACCGATTTATTGTCTTTTATGCAATTTACTAGTCGAGTAATACACAAATCAGTTGTTTTTTCTATGCAAAGTTCAAAGATTTTACATTTTCAATGCCGATTAAAACTTGTATACACTTTAAGTCCTCACAATGAACAACGACTTATTGGATTTTTTATTACAAATTAACTCACTTATTATGGAAATTAAAAAAATAATTATCACTCGTCCACCGGCTTAAACAAATAAATATTAGATAAAAACAATGACGTTGAATCACGTGGAATTGTATTCGTATTCGTATCGTATCTCTCAATCTGTACAAAGTGCAGTATGAAAGCCGGGCTTTTCGCTTCATACTGATTGCTATATAAACACTAGTAAACAAGCTATAGCTTTATCAAGTTTTGCCCATTAGAGTGAAAAGTTGCAAGCCACATTGCAAGCCAACGCGTTAGAGCAAGACAGCAGATTACATAGTTACGCAGTACACTGATTGGGCCTTGAGAGGTCTCGAGTGCGTTTTCCGCCAAGGATGCGTTTTCGTTTCGACGCGAATTTTGAAATTTTAAAACCCAATACGGTTTAAAATTAATAATAATAATAATTTATTTACCATAACAAAGATAACATACTTAATTACTAAAACAGGGTACAAAATAAGATTAAAAAAGACTTCAATTACTAGCGACCTCCGCGCTAAGCGCGAGCTTGTATCGCGGATGTCAGTTGACACTTAGTAGTCTACAAATTAATCATATAACATTATTTAACTAATATAAGATAAATACATATATCATTTGATGAAGCAAATAAATGACAAATATATTTGTAATTTAAGCTACAAAAAGTTTAAATTAGTTTTTATTTTATTATTTTATGCTTGCCTGAGCATTTTAGTAAGGTAGGCCAGGCTTTTGGGCTTGTATGAAGGTATCGCCACTGCTGCACAGTTAAATCAAAGTAAAATATATTCTGGATAATATGTATCTAAACAATCTTTTTGAGGTTTTTTTAAGACAGAAGGGTGTTACAATGTTAGACAATGTTTATACGACATAAAAATTATAGAAAAATGTCTATATGGTAGGTAATTCATGTCAATAACTTATTTATTTATTTATTTATTATTAACACCATTACAACTATCTTTACAGCGTTTTTACAACCAATACGATAGTGTAAGAACATAAATATATAACTTAATAATTAACTTAACTTTTATAAATATTCATTTTGTAACTTAACACGTATATAGTAACCTTTGCGAATTCACTTGTAGAGCATGTTAATAAGTCCGTCATTTCTGCAACCTCATTTAACACGTGCATGACTCTCGTGAGAGGGGTGTTCTGTAGTAGCTTAGTCCGGCCATGCGGCACCGCGAATAACCGCGGCTTCCGCCGTCGCTCTATGTACCTGTCTGGTACTAAAAAATTTATCTTTTGCAGCACAAACGAGTTAAACGCCTTCCCCCTGCCAACTGCATCATTTCAGCCAACTTAAGTAATTTATTTGTTTTTTTTTCATATTTTCGTTAATTAAATGAAACACTTAATCTTACTTACTTTTTAGACTATTATATTTAAATGGACTGTGTTTATACATTTCTTTTCCACAACTACATTAAACTGCATTTTTAGTGTAAGAGAAACCATGAACAAGAGTAACATGAACATTGTACATTTATGGTACATACATACATACATCAGCGAATCTTCACGCTGTATCCCTAACGGGGTAGTCAGAGAAAACGGAGCGCCAGGAGTCGCGGTCGTTATATACCTCTTTCGCTTCCTCAAATCTCATTTCCGTCTGCTACACTCTGGCTATTTGATCTTTATGGTATGTCATTTGACATTTATGGTATGTCAATAACAATCTTATTGAAATATACAGATACAAAACATACTGCATTTCAATATAAATCTTGCCTTCATAGATCGTAATTCATAACCATATCGTACTAGGACATGACGTATATTTATATATGTATATACATACGTGTATTTATATATGTATATACATACGTATATTTATATATGTATGTGTCTACGTGCAAATGAAAACGTTGAACTAATTTTCTACTCACTAGACAAGTGAAGAGTTGGGATGTATGACAGGATGGTTAATTGGTCGCCCGAAAAGTGTATAACGATTATGGAGGGGGAGACAAGACAGCCATCTCAGCTGAGCGCGGTCCGTGATGGATACCGAGAATAAATCAGGCCGCGGCACCGGTCCAGGGCTGACCAGATGCGTCCTCCCGGTGTAATGTATTACTGAGGTCATTCGATTCTTTCAACTTAGCTAATGTTCAACTTTGAGAATAAATATGTATATATAATAATAAATTAATAAATAAATATATAATAATAAATTAATATATGATTTAATTATACATTAACGGATTTGATGTCTGTATATAATGCGCATGTAAATATGCACCGATATAAATATATAGTTCATATTAAAATAAATACGCCACGCCACTTCTCGTTTGGGTGAACAAGAACGTTAATGCATAATAAAATTTCAACTTGAAGCCCTTATTGCCAAGTGATTTTTAATTTATCAAAGAAACAATAATATAGTGTCAAAGCTTATTCCTTGATCAACTATTAGCAGTCTATTATCTTTCGATGTGTACATGTATGTTCGAATTGTAACACCAAAGATGTCGTAACAAAATAAACCACCGTAATTACTGTCTGCAATTAACAGATGTGTTTTATTAATACCATTAATCTGCAAGTCGCCCTATTACAGTGTAAGGAAATACCCCTTTTGAATGTACCCCAAAGTTAATTTAGTAAACGAAAACAGAGACGTTCCCACTCATGGAATAATAAGACATCCCCCAGTGACGAAATCACGTACCCCGCAGAATAACACCCTCCTAACTTTAGTTAAAACAATGTAATATCAATATAATAGTTATTGAAGTAAATGCACACTGTCTGACTTTCAAAGGTTGACAGTTGAGAACAGTGGTTACGTTATAATAAAAGGGACTCCGTTTTAGAGCGGATAAATCTTCGTACAGAATTGTTCAAATAATTATAACTAATACATCAGACAGCTATAATCAAAAACAGATAAATACCCCGAACGGGAAGATCATTAACAGCACCAGAATATAAGATAATTTAAAAATCGAACCCTGCAATCTCGACTTAGAAAGTACATGAACAAACCACCACGTTAACAGACGATTCAATTCATGGCAAAATAAAGAAAATTGCGTCATTAAAATTCCTACAAATTCGGTCTACCACAACAACGACGCAAGGTATAAACACATATGAATGATTCATTCCCAATTTCAACATATGCTCGAATTGAAAGGTCGGCTGCGAATGACGTATTTTTAATTACCTTTAACCGCGTCCTCGGTTCGGTTCAATATTAAATTCGATAGTGGACAATAAATAAATCGAGTCTCGAACTCACGTTCTACTTTAACTATGGCACTTATGAGTAAGAAACTAATAAAAAATCTATCTAAACACATATACGACATAATATTACAAAATGGAAATACACAAATAATGTTAAAAGTGCTATGCTAAATGTAAATGTTTTCATTGGAAACACAAAATTAATTTGAGATATTGAACAGAATTTCATTGAAATAAAATAAGATAATGTCTTTGTCATTCAACAATCACACACAATATTTGGACAAAAAGTTAGGCATTTTAATTACCTATATCTTGATCGAATCTCTATGCGAGCTTGATTGAATTTCCGGACAAGGCTATCTCCCGTGTTTGTGGAGTGTTGTGGGTGTCACTGTCAGCCCCACTTGCCTCAACGATTTGTGACGTCACATCGTTTTTTATTTGTCGCTATCGCTACCGTCCGTAAACAACCATTCTTAAAGTCTACTTTTATTCTTTTTATTGTGATAACGGTTACGATCAAACAATAACAAGGAGTCTTCTTTCTAAATTCATAAATATTGCTCATAATTATAACATGATTATAACACATAGGCATGTGTATATTGTACATTATTTTCAATATTTATTTACACGGAGTAAAGAACGCAAAGATTGTATAAAAACTTTCGTTAAACCTGTTTAATAATTTGTAATAACGTAAATTAATGCCTTATTAATCTTATTCCTCTTTTTAAGATCTAGAAGTAAATAACAAAGATTTATCGTAGAAATTACGAATTTTGAATCTAAAATAAATACATACATACATATCTTCACGCTGTATCCCTGACAGGGTAGTCAAAGAGGACGGAGCGCTAAGTGTCGCGGTCTTTACATACTTCTTTCAATTCCTCAAATCTCATCATTCTCGTCACACATTTTTGTGCAGGTATTTGTGAAGTGCTATTGACATTTGCATCGGCTAACACGCTGCCTATTTGATCTGGATAAGTCAGCCTTGGTCTTCCTTGGCTTCGTTTACCGCTTTTGCGCTGTAGATTTTCTTCGTTGGTCTTTCATCACTCATTCTTTCAATGTACCTGAACCATCATTACAATAACACTGTCGTGCAACTCTGTCATACTGGGTATCTCTTCATTACTTATTTTGTCCGCGAGGGTAACACCGCAAATATTTTTAAGAGATCGCATTTCTACTGCATTTATCTTACTTTCACTCGATTTCAGGCATATCTAGACCTACAATACAATAGAGTTGGAACCATCACCGCATTGTGTATGGCCATTTTGGCAGAGTTAGATACAGCCTACTAATACGGACAGAGCACCGTTCACTTTATTGCCAGTTGCTACCCGTCTCTCCACATTCAACTGGAAACCCCAGCCATTATCGTTCACTTGTTCTAGACATTTTCCATTTACACATATTTCACACGTTTGTCTGTACATCTTCCCTTTCAAACACCAGAACCTTAATTTTGTTCATGTTCATATTCAATCCTTTCACTTCACAGTCTTCTTTCATGCACGTAACTAGTGTCTACAACTCCGCTTCAAGGCAGTTTACCGCTGTACCATTACATATTCATCATCATACTATCTTTCAATGTCTGGAGGCAATTGTTTAAATATAGCGCGAATAGCCAGGTAGACATCACGCAGCCCTGTTTCGGACCTATGGCCAGAAGCTTTCTCACGATACCGCGGAGTGAGAAAATTTGGTCCATACAAATTCTACCTTTTCTAAAACCACCTTGTGCCTCCCGCAAATATCTTTCACAAATGCCTTTCATACGTTCAGTCAGTACCTTGGTATAAACTTTACTTGCTAAGCTGACCAAGCTGACGGCCCTATAGCACGCACAGTCCAAATAGCCACCTTTTCCTTTAGAGAGAGGTACTATGACTGCGGTGCGCCAGTCCTCCGGAATCTTTTTTTGCCAGCAAAGATTGCAGCTTCTAGAATGTATCCCAAATCCTGGAACCACCATACTTAATAATCTCAGCAGTATTCTCATCATTTCCTGCAGCCTTTTTACATTTCAGATTTCTTTTCACTTTCTCAATCTCTTTCATACTAACGACTTCCTCCAGGTTCTGAACCGAGTGTGGCGATTCGTCAGAATCGCCACTCTCGTACAGTTCTCTATAATAATCACTCCATCGCTGCAAAAAATCTTTTTTGTCTGTTAGCATAATTATGATGTTTTTTCGAACTCATTTTATTAGCTCTGCGAGGTGTCGGACCTTGTCAGAACTTATACATTTCTTTCCAGAATAATTTGGAATTTTCCTCTAAGTTGTCCGAAATCTTGTTTTTGTCTAACACCCTACTCCTTTCAGGCTTCTTTTTCACCAATGCCTTCGTTTTTACTTTCTGCGGCTTATAATATCTCTCTTTCATAAAATCTTTCAAACTAATGTTATTTTTTGCAGCAAAGTAGTCTCGCCATGCTTTCTTCTTCTTGTACACAGATTCTTTCACTTCACCATCCCACCACACATCACGCTTTTTACCATTCTCAATCATGTTCGTTCTGCACGCTTCTTTCACAGCCTCTATCATATTTTTCTTATGGTTCTGCGAACATTCTTCAACATATTCGCTCATCACTTTCAACTTATCATCAAGTTTACCGGATACTACCCTTTCGTATTCATTCCTGGTGATTACATCTTGTAGTTTTCAGCTTTTGATGTGACAGACCGCCGCAGGTTTGGATACTACGCGGCGTCGCCGTGCTGCAAACAGACCGCTTATTCTAGTTACCACAAGAATGGTCCCTTTCCAGATCGGCTCTTTTGTGTGCTCTCGTGTTCATAACCTGCTTTTTGAGCCGGCTGTCCAACAGAAATAAATTAATCATTCTCCTTTCATCCTTCTCTTCCCACGTGTACTGATGAATCCTTTTGTGCTTAAATGAGGTATTAGCAGCAAAAGAAGCCTTTTCCATACATACTCCTAACACAATCTTACCAGCATCAATCGCTCTCTTATCTCCATACTTACCTAGGATAGACTCAAATCTTGTTCAAGCTGTCCTGACCCATTCATTCATGTCTCCACACACTATAATTCTCTTCAATCATTCTCTTCAATCGTCGCTAGAACTTTCCTAACATTCTCCCAAAACTATTCTAGCTCGTCAGAGGACACGGGGGCATACGCATACACCACCATAATAAAAATCCTCGTCAATCCTATCTTAAGACGTACCCAGGGCTGTCTCGACTTTACACACTTATACTCAGTCACACACTTATACTCAATTTACCAAACAAGAGAATAGTAAGAAGTCTACCCCTTGGTATCCTCTTTCTTCTTGTGGTACCCCTGACCACAAAGCGATGCCCCCTCCAGGCAAGTCGGCAAGTTCGCTGCCATTTCGCTTGGTTTCACTCAAATATAACACATCCAATCTTTTTTCTTCCATAATATCAATCACTTCATTCATCTTCTCTTCAATTCCACCTCTCACATTCCACACAGCTATTCTGCACTTCTCCCTCCACTTACCGCAGCGTGGTGCACAGCGTGTTGGGTGGCGGTCTCCGACACCAGACTGCACTCTGCTCACACTAGTGGGGACAAATTGGTGTACGTCGCTTTTAGGGGACGCCCTACCTCTATCGCTAACTTTGATGCGCATAGTGTGCACAGTAATGGAATTGCAGCCCTGAAAAGGACTGGCAGGGGTCGCGACGAGCACGCTTTCTCAATTGACTCCCACTAAATTGCCCCCACTCAATTGAAATTTAAACTAAAATAAGTTCATATAAAGTATGTGATGGGATGGGATAGTGACATTGTGGGTACTTTTGTTTGTAATTTAAATGTAGAACCAACAGTATTAAATTTAGTATCAAAAGTCACTGTATGTACACTAGTTTTATCGTGTAATTATATTTCACAGGTAATTTTTACTGAGTATTGTCATCCGAATGAAAAACGAAACAATTCTTATAGCTTGACGGCATATTGTGAAATAAAACAAACTTTCAAAATACGAGTACTTAGTAGTACATATAGACTCAGTTGTTACTTAGCGGAATTGCAACATATAGTATACGAAGTTTTGAACTCGTCGATCGACGCGTGCACATGTTCCGCTTTTTCAACGAAGCATCTTCAGGAAATTCCAGAAATTAGACTCGGCCAGTTATCTAGCACCAAACTTATTCAAGAAATCATTTTTATTTATTTAAAAAATCATTCAATCGAAAAATAATTTGGTGATGATTCTATGAAAAATGATTCAGTCAGTTTAAAAGTGAATAATTCTGAGACGATCGAGTAAAAAAAACGACTCTGTCGGTTTAGAAGTGAACAATTTTGAAACGATCGAGTGAAATACGATTCGGTCGTATGAGAAGCGAATAATTCTATATCTGAGACGATCGAATGAAAAACGATTCGGTTGATTGAGAAGTGAAATACGTGTAGATCAATAGGGTTAAAATTTTAGGCGGTAGATAGCTAAAAAAATTTATACAAGGAAGACAAAGTGATTACTAATTATACGACGTTAAAGACAGTGTCTACGGTGAGTTCCAACTACATAGTCAACGTGTCGTAGACAACCACGGCAGGAGCTTTAGTAGGTGACAACTTGACAAGTCTACATAAAATAGTCTCACCACTAGGGGGACGAGTACCAGTGTACAGGTTTCTCCTGGCTTAGTAAAAAATGAATACACCGAATATCACTAAACAACGCAAAATATTAACATGGTTAAAACGATAACATATAAAAATACTTAAACGAAAGAATATTTACCATGTATAGATAAATAATTTCCGTTAATAATACCCAAAAAATTATCTTGTGCATTCACCCATATTTCATATTTTTTTCTCTTGTACTCTATTATTACACAATATTAGTACCTAATACCTATTACTAATTAAATTACGATAAAAAATAAATCACATACAAAGAGATGTACAACGAAAAGTATTAGGTAAAAACATGCCCTAATCGCGACTGAGGTTCTGCATTACGGTGTAGGTAGTGTGCAGTTTTGGGGTTCTATGATTGATGTGACGGGTAATAAGATCCACAAGTATTGCAATTTGTTTACCCTTATCGCTTTAATATACCTATATAACGAAGCAAAGAAAGGTTTTCGTATCGTATTTTATACCGATCAACAATACCGACCCCAGCGTTCATCGATAATTGGAGAAAAAGTCCCCAAGGAACCAATTTTGCTGACTCCGCTTATAAACGAGTAGGATCTAAAGTACATATATAAATAAATTATAAACGATCCATCATTCTGCACCGCTCACAAATTTTAGTAAATGTATATTTCTGTACGTTTCATCATGTAACCTATATTCTGGTAATAGTTATTGCTCGCAACATCGTCTGCATGAATTACAGAAAACAGTAGGCACCTACGTCTTAGATATGGTTAAGCAACCATTAAGTTCTGTACTCAAATATTAATCTTTTATAATCATAATCCCAAAATAACAGAGATCAATTACCTGGTAAAATAGATAACGAAACACTAAAAACGTTCACACTAAAAATGCATTACCTGCAGGATGTAGGTATTTTTACAAGTTCCTAAAAGCATATGTAACAAAACAGATCAACGCAACAAAAGACCTAATTTGTAATATTAAGTTGGTAATTGGTAATGTTATAAATTATACTAACCATAATAATACAATTCATTATGACATTACCGAAATCGAATATTTTCATACAATTTACGATACGGTCCGTGTCATAAGATGGAAGACGCCTCCCTGGGTTGGCACGTGTCCGTCATAAACCTGCTTTTACAAGGACACTAACCCCGCTCTAGACGGTCCACTATAATAAGAAGAGGAAAATAGAAAATAGTAACCTGTATATTGGTCCAGTCTAAGTTGTCTGATGTCTGATATTGTATTAGAAAATTATATTATGTACTCGTATACATTGTAGTAACAAGTATAGTAACTGCAACTACAAATGAATGGGTATTGTCATATTATAATTAAAATTTTATTTATGTTTTGAAATTTACAAAGTTGCTTCACTGTAAATGTTTCAATTTCTTAAATGCTTAAAGTATAACGTATTAAACGTAAGCATGTTTGTAAGACACCAAGAATTTCGACGCTGTCGCCTTGCAGCCCGCCTTTGCAATATTACTGTGATGTTCGCCGACAGAGACAACAAAGTTTCACTCTTGCGGTGTCTGACCTTGGTTAGAGAGAAACGACTAACAGTTTAACTGCACGTCTTAAATTTCAAAAGGTTTTATTGCATTCCCCGCAAGCTCAGACACTTAAACTTTACTGCTCTGGGATTAAAGTAATATTTGCAGCGACTAAATGATGTCGAGGCAATTTCGCGATATTAAAAGTTGTCTGTGTGGAGGCTTGGGTCAATAGTTTAGTGTTCGTGGATGTTTGCACGGTACAGCCGAGCAGGAACTTCCTATCGTTCACATTCCTGGGCAACGACGTGCGATAACAGTACGTTCCTCTTCAACTATTCGCCGTAACTGCATGTTCGGCGCCTCAAACGAGCTACGAGCGAACACTAATAATAAGTAATAACTATTGTTTTATTAAAAGCACTAGCCATAATTTATGTTACGTAATAAAGTGTATCACTAAGTACTTTATATCGTATAAATAACTATTTTAATTTTAATTTATTAATGCATGTATCTTTAAAATTCTTATTTTGTATATTATTTCGCTCATAGTAATTCGAATTTGTGTATTTAAGGCGACGCATTGGTGTTGACGGCAGGGATCTCAATTTTTATATATCATATTTCGTCATAATCATATTTATTTTACAAAACGTACGAAGGTGATAATTGGTAACCTGATTTGTTATTTCATTGACTTCCTTTTGCCAGTTGCGGTACATGATTGGTTAACTTTTGTAACAGAAAAAAAAATCTAATATACCTATTATAAAACAGAGATTTACATTTTTCAGAATAACGAGATCGCTTTATGCTTCTAAATTTTCTTTGTAGATTAACCTAAACACACTGTGCAAATTGAAAGCTTGATTTTGTAAAACTAATCATAGTTTTTAAAAGTTTTTTCTTATTTTTCGTAAGCTGGCACGCGCAAATCTATATCGCTATACAGAACCTACTGCGCTCAGAAGGTCAATCAGAAAAAAATGAGAAAAATGATTAAACGTAGATTGCAGGAAATATTTACATTTGCAGTTATTACTGATCATGATTAAGAATATGATATGTTAAATTAGGTAAGTAGACCAGAAGTAACGGGGGGGAAAGCCTGTGCGGGGGCCAAGCCCAAAAAGGGCGAAAGGGTGGCTTCTGCCGCCGCCGCCCGCGTGGCTCCTGCCAGGCCGGGAGTAGAGGGGATGGCCACGGACTAGTGGCCTCCCCAGGTGACCAACGCCTCTGGCGTGCGATTCCTCCGCCGCCGACAGGAGCGGCGGAGAGCCCACTGAGGCTTGGGGTGGCATTCGGGGGAGTGTCATCCCTCAGATAGCCTCGAGATGGCGCGCGCGGTGTTCCCGCGCGCCTCTCAAGCACTTACGGTGGGAGTTCTGCCCTCCCACCCAAAACGAGACGAGGCTGGCGGTTTAGCGCCGGCCGTTGCCCGCCGGGGCCGCGGAGGAATGCTAACGCACTCCCGTTGCCCCGGTACCAAGGCTCTCGAGGAACACCGTCAGGTTTTAGTGGGTAGCCCGGCCTTGCACCTTACAGCCGGGAGTCCCACATATCCCCCTGCCATCCCCCATGGCAGGACGGAATGCATAAAACATTTCCTGACGCAAAAAAAAAAAAAAAAAAAAGGTAAGTAGACCAGAAACAAGCATTCTTCCAGTTTAATTTTAATACTTTGAAAAAAGTAGGCGTAAAATGGCTCTTTAAAATAAATGGCCTTTTTATTTAATTCACAGTGTGTTAATGAACTCCTTATACATATGTCTAATTTGGATGCTTTTGCAAGCATCAAAGCGAAATTCTTCCATTCTTCATATTTTACTCATACACTAAAATTTAGGAAACAAATGTATAATTAGGTATTATTTCAGTATCTGTACTTTTCATTGCTGAAACGATAGCATCAGTTAAGATGCACAGAAGGGAAGCTTGCGATCGATCTCCTCACACCCTCCAGATATGATTAGCAGCTAATTGAATCCCGGGGTGAGATACGCACAGTTTAGTTTTCCAATTTACGGGACTTTCCTTTGCTCGAGAGAGTAAAAGGGTTGAATTTAATTATCTTCACGTCGACGACTCTTAACTAAAGCATATAAAAAATGGATGAAATTGCATTTCAATTTAAGAAATAGCTTAGTTATCTTTCTCCTTCATTATTTGTTATCTTTAATACACTAATTTAGAAGTGTCATAATATCACTATACTTTATAAATTTACTTTAAAAATTATATAAATTCTAATAATTTTTACATCATACTTATTTACATACAAAAATTTTGTAATTTGCATAATTATGTATTGTTCTTTATAGGTAAATGAATCCAAATACCCCGTTAGCGATACAGCGCGAAGATATGTACGTATGAATGCAAAAAATTTAACAAGGGAAGTTTTTTCTTAAAACTATAAAAAACTGCACAAGAATGCACTATACTGAAATGATTTTTAAAAAACTCAATGATAACATAAGTAGTTCTCTAGTTATCAATGTTCTTAATAATTTGCAATATATTGTTCATATTTTTAATAAAAATTTAAAACAAACAAAAAACTACTCTGCGATTTTCCCTAACCTTATCCCGATATTCAGTACTTTTATTGCTTTGTTAATCGGGTGACATTTTTTGCATGGAATTTGTTGATAATCACTTTCAACTTCGACTTTGTATTCCACTGACGCACCCCCTCTTCCCCTGTTTTGCGAATTTGATAATGAAAGGACCCCACTTGTGTGCTGCAGAGATAATGTAAATAAGTATGCAAATTCAACACCGAGTTCCATTCAAATGAACCTTTGCGGCTCTTTAAAGTTTGGCACAAAGCTAACTCTAGCAGTGACACATTCGCGGTAAGATTGCGATTCCCTTATGAGAATAATGTATGTGACGTTTACATCATTTGAATATCTTGTAAATAAATAAATATGCCTACACGACTTCAACACAGCTTGTTTAGGTGTCACGCCAGTAAACTTTTCTTCACAACTTCCGAAACTTTGTCAAAAGGAACAAGTTACTATGTCATTTAAAAGAAAAATTTTCGGTGATGTTCCTAGTGCTTCGTCATCACAGTGCCTTCGTCGGCTTTTTCAATTCACACGCACGGTTGCCTCAGTATTTGTATAAAATATATTCAGTGTAAGTCTCGCGTGATAGCGCAATGTGTCGCAACATGCCATCAATCATTTATCCGGGAGTCGGTTCCAACGATACCGAGAAAAGCTTTAAAGCAACGCCACTTCGATAATGTATCACATTTAAAACCGACTTTAGAAGACTCCCCTTCGCGGCTTTATTGTTAGGCAAAGGAAGCGTGCAAACAAAATAGATTGATAACGGATCTTGATAAGCGTATATTGAATTTTTTTCGTAAATTTTATATCTATCAAAGTTAAGGTACGCTTCACGCTCTCTTATTTCCTTGCATATTATATTTACAAAAAAAACAGTTTCATGGAGGAATTTGTTTTTATTTTCTATTTAAATATTTTAAATATCCGTATAAATATAATGTATAACAGCCATTCCCAAAGTGGGCGATAACGCCCCCTTGTGGGCGCTGCAGGCCTAAGAGACCCAGAAAAAAAAATGGGGGCGTTGTGTAGAGGCCTGGGGGGTGATTTGTAATTTCATTTAGCTAGGAGGCATCTTAGACAACGACTGCATGAGCTCTCGACTCAGTAGACAAAATAAGTTTGGGAGCCAGTGATGTATAATGTATACATATATGTAAATATTTTAAAATTTCGTGTATTAGCGAAAAGGAAGAGTAACTTTTCAAATAGCTCTAAATTATATCAACATCTAAGACACGTCTAGTGCATTTTGTTACCAACGCATTGCGCTTGACTAAAGTTTTTACTTTTCCAGTAAGTGCGATCCAATTTGTGCGATATCCGCGAAACGACACCCAGTAGAAAGGCGTATGATAAACCGTCATTTTTACACGCGATACTGGGAACGAACGGCGATCCTTTCAGTTCTGGGAGTAACGTAAATTGGGTTATCAATCAATATTACTTTTCCATCTCCAATTTATGTGGAAATTCTTGTTTCACAAACAAAAACAGCGAACGATGTTGCCGATCATTGGTGATGAAACAAAAATGATTTTGTTTATGTTTCTATATTCATTTTGTTATGCCCTTTCCAAAGAGCGCTTTCAATTCGTTTCATTACAAAGGTGTATCGCTCTTTATTTAGTATTTTCTTCAATCTCGATGAGTTGCGAGCTGGGACAAGACTCCTAATGGCCCAATATATCAAACAGGATTAAGTATAAATGAGAGTAGCGCAACTGCTTAATACTTTGTTGTGCGACATGACTGGAATAGATAACATGGAATTGATTTTGCAATAATTTTTATAAACATCTTACAGATAAGTTTAATCAATTATAATAATCCCGTTTCGCGATTTATTAATGATTGCGATAAAGTATTGAATATTATTTAAATATTCATTTTGAATAAATAATATTCATACCAGATGGTATTATTTATAAGCACTTCACCAAAACACCTTGGCAGCGTAACAACATCGCATTTGAGAGTGAAAAGAGATGGCGTGGAGTCGACTCGAATGCGCAAACGTTTCGAGTTATTCCACCTGAATGGGCGTCAGTGCGAATGCTCCATCAAAGTAAACGATTTGTCCACACCGTAGTTCCACTTACTGTCAGTATGTTTGATGAGTAAAAACGTCAGATGTACAGAGTTATAAATAAAATAATAAAGCGCAACATTTGTCTAACGATATTTTCCTCCAATTGAGTCTATGTTCTAATTTCTATTTATTTATCAGTAGAATTATTTTGTCTATGATAGATAAATTCATAAGTGCACATAAATTTAGTTATTATAATACAGTCTAAGAAAAAATCGTCGATACGCATTAAACTAAGTTAAAGTCAAGTAACAATCTCAAACTACAAGTAGAAAAAAAATTAAAAAAAATGGAGACCTTGTAACTACCCTTTTAAATTTTTTGATTTTCATTTCTAATTTGGGTTATCAATTTACGTCTCAAGTAAAGAAATAAATCGACCGTGACGTGACATATGGACAGAAAGACAGGATAAAACTATAAGGGTTAAGTTTTAGCCATTTTGGCAAAGGCTAAGACAGTCTTAATAAGACAGGTAGGCTGATTTTATCAACAGTTCAAAGAATAAATCTTACTAAGTAAAATAATTTAAATAGTTTTTAATAAAAGCTCTCATTATATTTAATTAACTTTTCATTCTTCTGTCTATAAATCTCACAAATGAACATAGTCAAGGTTAGAATACCTCAATTCAACCTCCATCCTACCGCTCGTGACGAGCGGCTGGAGCTTCACTTCGTTACCAATATTATTACCTACTACACTCACGTTTGTAGTATATTGTAATACCTACTTACTTAATAATAATATTTTTAATATATTGTTATGCCTATTTTTACTTTTGTAATGTTAAAAGTCATGAAGTGACTAATTCATATGATCATTTTTATTGTTTTAAGAATATAATAGGAAACATTTGTAATAAAAGGAAAATGAAATATACGGTTTCACATTTAAAAATTATTTTAAGACGATAAATTGTTTAAATATTTAAAATACTTATATTAGAGTAGATGAATAACTAGTCTACCTTCTAAAGATGCATTGTTTTCAGCGAATTATAGAATATCATAAATAGATTACATTCATAAATGGTATCATATTAAAGATAGATAAAGAATTAGAGATAATAATAAACTCACTATCAATGTCAACGCAACATCTCTACTACTCTGTTCAAAAAATCTAAAATTTTATAATTTTCCTTCCACTTGAACATCAAAAAAAAAAACAAAGTTTACATAATCAATCACTAACAACACTATGTTCTTTTAGTTACAACCACTGTGGTTACAACAGATGTCGTTTCGAACTTTTTAACGATAGTTATAAAAATAAAATGTTATGTAACAATTATTAGTGTATTTTAATATTAAAAAATATAAATAGAAATTTGAATGTATAATAAATTAAAAATGCTCGTATTTCTAAAAATTATGAAGAGAGAGCCTTGATATACTTTAGCTTTGTATTTAGTCGACAATATTTTAAGACATTCTGCATTTACATTCGTGCAAGTTTACTTGTATATAGTTAATAATTACTATATAGTAATATAGGTTTGCTTTTTCTAATCAAAACCTAAAAAAAATCGTAGGTATAGATAAAAAGAAATGTATAGATAATACAATTACGTTACACAAGCTTTAAAAAAATCTTACACCATAACATCACAACACCGTACATTGAATTGCCGTAGATACAGTAATCATAACATGGCAGACGGCTCCCAGACATCGTATCTCTTGACAACTTCTTCCTTGATTAAAACTCAGAATAATAAACAGCGAAATAATTTGCCTTCAACGAGCCGTCTCCAAGGTATTTCTAGAGCAAACTGATATTAAAATGTACTAATAACGAAAGGTAAAAGGATTTCAATATAAAATCACATTCGTAACGAAAAACTGTTTTTTCAAATTAGACTATTAACATAATTTGAATAAATTATAATATGTAAAATTTTTAAACATAAAATATTTGGAGCGTTCGACAAATGTGAAGATACTTATTTGACTTTTAGTAACAAACTTGACTTTTAGTAACAAATTTCAAAAATGTCTGACGAAATTTATGTTGATTAAAAATTATAAACATCGATAGTAATTTTTTAGGCTCGATTGCTATATTTACAAATTAATTTACAAAATGTATTTTAAATAAGTCAAACTCTTAGATCATATAATCAATACATTGTATTAGGTATATCCCAGTCCAAGCTGAAGCAAATGTTCAGTTAGATTTATATTTGTACCACATGTATGGAAATGTGTGTGCGCGCATTGTATACCTATTCTTGTAAATATATGCATATAACGATTATTTATTTATTGTATATAACAATGTGTGTGTAATAATGATTGAGCATGTACTTACTATTGATTAATAAATAACAATCCTTCCATATGACTGACCTCCCAGCTCCCACTGATTGGCCCGTTGGCGCGGTGGCAGAGCGTCTACCTTCTGACCCGGGGTTCCGAGTTCGATCTCCAGTCAGGTCATTTTAAGAAACGAACTTTTCTAAATTAGCTTGGAGTCTGGGTGTCAATGGGAGCTTCCCCAGTTCGCTGTGTGGTGCCCATAGTACAAGCCTAGTGCTTAGTTTTAGGCTAGACAATTTGTGTAATTGTCTAGACCAGGGCTGTCCAAACCAGATACGATCTCGGGCAAATACAAATCATTAAATAGATTGAGAGCCGCAGAAACAAATACTTACCTACTTTACGAATATAATACGAGCATCGATTGTCGGACCAATCACAGCGCTGGGATCACGTCACATTCCGTCTGACAAATACATAGTTCGGAAATTCCCAGAATAATAGTGATAGAAAACTTATTGTCATACGAACAAATATTTCATTCATTTATTTGGGATGCCATAAAAATAAAATAATGTTCTACTAAAATAATTTTATAAAAGAAACATTTTTACATTTGTGGTAGATCAAAACATTTCGCGGACCGCACAAATAAAAGTCGCGGACCATGTTTTAGTCTGCTCTGGTCTAGGCCATAGATTCCCAACTTTTTCTGGACCAACGCCCCCTTTAGAAGAGAACTACACTTTCAACGTCCCCCTAGTCCCTAATCCATAATAATTAATTTTATATGAAATATTAAAACATTGTTGCATATTATCTGTACCTGTTTATAGAAGCAGAAGTTAATAGAGCCACAACCAAATGTACACTCGGCCAAGAAAGAGGTTGAGTACTTTTGAAAGTATGTTCTAACTAATGAAAATATTGCTTAGGCTGATATTTGAAATTTTGCAAGTATTAACGTGAGGCTGATAGCATCCAATCAAAAAGCATAGGAAGGGTGCATACTATTTTAACCTCTATTAACATACATTAAACATTGTTTTCTACAAGCAATCCAATATGTCAAATAAAACCATCAAATGTTATAAAAAAGTTTTGCTAGATTCACTACCATCATGCTTGTTACATTTTAATTAAAAAAAAGATTTTGACAAGCTTTCTTTAGACAGCGGTTCATTGAAAATAAATTGCAAATATATAACTGTTGTAATTTACCTAAGATTCATTAAACATAATGTCTCGTAATTTTTATATCTTTAGCTGAAAGGGCAGAAATCATAGCATTACATAGAAATGGTCAGAATAACAGTGAAATTTTAAGAAATTTATACATATCCGTAAATATGATTGTTCGTGTTATTTTTTTTTTGTAATCGGTTTAGTCAATGATGTTATAATTTGTAAATATAACATCATTGGGTTTAGTATGCAAAATGCAATAGTCTTTAAATAATCATACGCAATAATATTAATGTCTCGGTTTTATAATTTAAGCGAAACACCGTTTCCCTTTGGATTTCGCATGAAGGTGAAGAAGATAACCTTCAAGATCATAGAAGAAGTGGTCATTGGCCTAGCATAACTAATATGCATAGGGAAACGATGAGACGTGCCTCTAAAGAAAAGGGATTTACACCTACGTCTCATTTTGCGGAAGAATTTGATGTTGGTACTGAAACTATACAGCACTTGCACGGTATAGGATTGCACTACAGACGTCATGCCAAAAAAGTTCATTTGACGAATAGCCATAAAGCAGCTCGTTTGAATTTTGCTAGAGAATTTTTAAATTTTGATTGGTCAACTGCAATATATACTGATGATGTTCAAATTCAGCCAACATGGCCGGTTAAGTCTCTGGCGTTACAACAACACAAGATACGATGAAACTAATTTAGTTCCAAACATGGAATTTGGTAAAATTTATCTTGACACATGGGGCTGGATGTCGGCTGACGGAGTCTCTGAACTCTCAATATTACCTCCACGAATAACCGCTCTAAATTATATTGACAACCTCGAAAACGTGTTACCATCGAATGTTACCATCTGTCCGAATTGTCTACCCGGAAAATGAGCTGCCTGAATTAAATTTTTTACATGACAACTATAGGTTACATACTGCTAAGGTGACCCATAATTAGTTTCAACGACATCATTGTATTCGACTGATTCCATGGCCAAGATCATGGTCAAGATCTCCTGGTTTGAACCCCATAGAAAACCTCTCGGGACTAATGGTGCAACGGTGGACTAACCGAAATGAAAGAACACGTGAAACAATTGAAAGTCATTGCATTGAGGTATGAGATGCCATGCGGGGTACGGATATTTGTTCACGACTTGTTGGATCCATAGGGCGCCGACAGTCAGAGGTTATTCAAGCTAATGGTGGATATACACGATATTAATTTAATTTATTGTCGTCCTTTTAAGATTAGCGCACACCACAAGCATGATGAGGCGCATCACAACGCACTGCAAAATTGTAACATATTAGAGGCGTACCGCGCCGCAGTGCATCAGAATTTTGATTTCATTAATAAATAAAATACGTGCGCTGTGCTGCAGTTATCACGGCTTGTCTATAGTGTACTATATGTACAATATGTATCAAAGAGATCTAGCCGGATTTTTGCAATGTAATGTATAGCGATGGGGCACGCCAACATAGATGATAAACTTTATCAAACGCCTAAATTTTGAGTCACTTTCTGTTGACAGTAGCATCACTACTTCCATCTCTTGCTTCCTTCTTTACTTTAATTTCATACACCCTTATAAATGGATGACAAAATAAAATTCTATCGGTGACTCAGTCGAAAAATTCTTACAATTCTGTCAAAATGAAAATCTGATTTTGTTTGTAGCTCAGTATAATAACTAAAGTCATAGATAGAGTCTAATTTTAAGCATGCTTGACACTCGTATACTCGTTCTTTTATTTTTAATAAGTATATCAATTTAGCAGAAAGAGACAGATATAAATAGTCAAAAACAAGTTAAAAGAGCAAGCGTACCATATCCGTTGAAGGCTTCGTAACTTTTTATTTAAAAAGTCATATATTATGTTGTCTTGGTAACATTAATTACATGTTGATACTGTAGTAACTGCGTTTATCTATTTTGTGTGTGTAATACGTCACTTTTCTTGGTGTTTATTGTATTAATAGGCTTATTTACGCAGTATAACAGTGTTGAAATGTCCAGAAAAGTCCAGAGAATCAAAAATGTCTTGCGTTATTGTGGGAAATCACGTTGTTCTCGAAAAGAAAACGATGCCGAATCATAAGCTTCCATTGATAAGTTAAAAAAGTATTGACGAATTTTATCTCTATTTCGTTTTTATCGTTACACAATGTAGATTTTTCAAATGCTTTGGGATAGCTAAAGCTAATCGTCTTTAGAAATAAGATTTAAGACCTAATTTAGTATCTAATTAAAAGTTGTTGTTGTCATTTTTCTAATTTTCTTAGTGTAATACAGATAGTGATGTGTGTAGAGAATGCAATACCGGGATACCAGGATCCCGAGATACCGGGATCCCGCATGCAATATGCTTAACTAATCTCGCTTGTAAATTGAGCGGGATCCCGCGGGATTTGCGGGATTAACGAAAAATAAAATAATGCGTAGTGCTAGATTCACAGACTGCAAAATTCAAGTTATGCAAATCAATAATTAAAACGACAGGACGTTCTACTAAAGGTTTGTATGTGCATTTAAAGTTAAAACATACAATTCATACTAAAGTAAAAGTTTCGGCCAGATACAGCCGCTTTGACAACTACATCGGCGTCCGATTTCCTCGTCGTCAGTTCATCCTCAACCTCAATCATCAACCTCGGCAAAAAAACGCAAAATCACTGATCACTTCTCAAAAGAAGGTAATACCGTAAAAAAGAAGGTATCACAAATGGTGTCAAAAGATGGTTTACCATTCCGAGTTTTCTGCACGTCGTCGGATATGCGAGATATTTTTTAAATCGAGGACTATAACTTACCGACTTCTACTAATTCTATTAAATTGATAGTTATGAATCATGGTACAACTCTGAAAATGACCATCATTCAAGAAATTTTAAAGCTGAGAGACAATAACCACAAATTTACCCTGACATTCGACGAATGGACTTCAACAAGAAACAGGCGCTAATTAACGTAAATATCGCATTTGACGAGAATAACTCTATTTTCTGGAACTTATGGCCGGTGCGCATTTATGGAAGTTTGCCTGCAGAAACCTGTATCACGATTTTAAAAGATAAGCTATCAGAATATGAGTTATCCTTAGTAAGTAAGTATATAATCTGCATTACTACAGACGGTGCTAAAGTCATGGTAAAAGTTGGTAGTCTCATTAAGCCCAATCAGCAGCTTTGTTTTGCCCATGGAATTCAATTAGTTATCGTAGATATAATTTATAAACAACAATATTCTTTACCTGAAGCATTTAATGAATATCTATGAAGGAATGAATGAGAATAACGAGACAGACTTAACAAATGAAGAACTTGAAAATGACGTAGATGGCAGCTTTGATTTAATTTTCCCAATCCCTACAAGTGAAATAAACCTGACTGTAGAGTACGCAGAAGTTATAAAGAAAGTAAGAAAAGTGGTAAAAAAAAATTTAAAAAAATTTTTGCTAAAAAAAACCTTCAAATATGGTACTACATATCGATTTATTTATGAAGTCTCACGACAACCTGCGGGATTTCGCAAATACCCGGATCCCGCGGGATACATAACGTTCAGTCCCGCAAATACCGGGATTGAAACTATCTTGCGGGATTGCATTCTCTAGATGTGTGTAATAGGCTGTAAATTTATCGATATCGAACTCTGTCTATCGTATCCTGTAAGCGATTTAAGATAAAATTATCGCCGCAAAGCTAACAATAAGCACTGTATGCTTTTACTACCTGTAAATGCGCTTTGTTTTTTTTTTTTTTATAAAAAATACATTTATCACTTAGATAATAGATTAGATACCACAAAGTAAGTAGTAAATCATTTTTTTATGAAAAAACGCTCTCAATACCCTCAGATGTTACGTAACTCATCTACATAAAAAATAACGTGTTACGAACACAATAGTAGTGTAATACAGACGCGTATTAATATTACAAATACAATATTTGTGTTAATTAGTCGTCTACCAATCACCATTCTTTTGTTTCGGAATATTGAGATTCCGATATATATTACGGACCCACCTGCGTGATACCACAAAATGCACTTATGTTATGAATTTTATTTACAACATATTTAAGAGATAGACAAAATCACTGTTTATTTCAAATGTTTCTTTCTACTATAGGAAAGATCATATTTAAGCACTTAAGGAATTAAACTATGAACTAAAAAAAACATAAAAATACATTTTACGTATCAATCTAAAAATCTAAACCATCTAAAATAAATAAGTACTCGTTTAGTAAACATCATACACTGTAAAATATTGCGATAAACGAAGGCTTAAGACTTAATTGCATTTGTACGTCACTAGTCAATAAATCTAAATAATTGTATTTAAATTTTAGACTATTTATTTATTACTAACCCTTTTTACATTAACGAGGGGTTACACGCAGTGGTAGGTAACTATTTCAATTATAATATGTCTCATGTAAATCATAAAATACGTAGATATATTAAATATAATTCGAATATTCAAAATAAAATATAATAATTACAACTCTGTTAATAATAATACATATATACGCGCTTACTACCCCTTAGGGATACAGCGTGAAGGTGTATTGGTTGATGTAAGTATATATATACGTGCTTTTTAAATTAATAGACAATTAGACGATAATGCCCCGTTCTATTCACATATGTCGTATAATGTATATCTATATACTTAAAAATATGTACAAGCACAGAATACATAATAGTATTAAATATATTTAAAGCTATCAATACTATAGTACATAATGCGAAACCAAAAGCTCTTTAAAAATGTAATGTGCTTTTGATACTTAAATCATTTCTCTATTACACGTCTTATTTTCGAAGGTAATTAGGATACCGTACTTCATCAAAAATGTCTTTTCAGGGAAAGTCCGTTGTCATTGATATTCAACTCAAACATGATTGTCATGAGTCGATATTTTTTTCCCAGGAAAGTTTCAAGTAATCCTGATCCATCGTTACATAAAACTTGTAAGTTGTTCGCGTCTCAACGGATAATCGAGTTTATACTTGGAGGGCCGCCATCAATCATTTATCCTGCTCTCTCCATCGGCGGATGGATCGGTACCGTGCTTCGAGCACTGAGAAAAACTTTAAAGTGCTCCACATACATCCGTACGTATACATATATACATGTACAAACGTACTATGACAACATATCGCCTTCTAATTGATATAGCTTATTTCAGTACATAATTTTACGTCAACGTACAAATACTTTTTGTGTATTGCGACCACACGCCATACATTTTATGTTAAAGAAAATTAATAAAAATGCATATCAGTGTAATAGTAAATTTGTCTTTATACAAAGAAAATTAGAATATTATACATTACGAATCAAAAAACATAGAACATTTAAAAGTATTAAACCCATAATGGCTACCTTGAAGAACTTGAGAAGTAATCTCAATAAAGGTTCTGACGTTCTGGCGCATTGTTCCGATCAAAAATGCAAATAATAGATACAAAAAGAAGTAAAAAACTGATTTGAACAGGATAGTCAACTAACTCGTACAAGTGTTTTATGAACACTTAAGTGGCTTCCGGACGGGATGTTTAAAACTCGAGCGCATGAGTATCGCAGAATCGAGTACGTTCCACTTAAAACATGACAATGTCGGATTTGATCGTGGACGACGAAACTTTATGGGCGGTTAAAAGTTTATGAATACGTTTACAATGTTCAATAAATAGATAGTAGTTCGTTTATTAGGGTTCCGTAATGAAAATTAAAAACGGAACCCGTATGTCAGTCACAGCCAATGTAATTCGTCATCTTTACACCTACAGTGTTATTTGGCACAGAGACCTAAATTCATAACTCAAAATCACAATGAAAAAAAAAAAACATATTTTAGACCATTCATTTGCTATGGAACTCTGAACGTGCTCCTGGTCGGTTTTTTCCTATTTTTTTATGTTACACAAAATATTTTACTGGTTACTGTACCTATGTACTAATTTCCGCCAACGCGGAAATTAAATTAAAAAAAATTTAGTACAATAAATTTTTTTTTTTTTGTAACATCTTTGTAAATACCAAATTTCAGCTCAGTCACTTATTGTGCTGAAATTTAATATTTACAAACAAATGCACAGGCGAACAGACAGACGCACATAAGAACATAAAGAAATTATAAGGACTCCATTTTAGGCATTTTGGCAATGGAACCCCAAAATAATTATGTTTTAAATATATTTTTTTAATCTTTCTGTTTGACACTTGATCTGTTTTGTTTACTCGTATACTATTGTAACTTAAAAAAACTGGACATACTTTCAAGAAAGATTTATAGTATCTATAATATAAGTATTTATTGGTAAAATAGTTACTATAAAGAGCTTTTTAAATTATATTCTGTTACGTCAAAAGTTACATGGTCGAAACTAGCTTAACGATATGATATAAATATCTGGTCACCTTTTATTAAAATATCACTCAAGGAGGCCTTATATTGTTTATTTTCCTTTAAATGGAAATATTTACGTAAAATAATATTACGACTTTTTGGCGAGAACGGGAGAAGTGAGGTTGTCATTTTATTTAGATTTTCTATTTTTTACATTTTTAGGAGTTTTAAAGTACAACAGTGATAGTATATTGTGTTTTAAAGTTCTGTGTAAGTGACAAGAATGGAGGTGATCTAAATAAACATGTGTAGCTGAACTATTCACGCTCTTCCAAGAAGTCCTTTATAACTTCAGTAAAGCCTACTATCACTTTACTGGAGGAGTTTTACGCTAAGAAAAAACTGATTTACTTGTGATTCTACACTATGGATTCTACTTATTAATACGTGACATTGGCAAATACGCTAAACTGTGCGCCATGTCATAAAGGAAGAAGAAGAAAAGAAAAAGGGCGGGAAACTTCGTTTCCCTCTTTGACTCATATTTACTTGATCAATGGCTAAATGCAATCTGCGAAGCCAAAACACAAAGAAAAAAAAATTAAATAATATTGTAATATGTAGAAAGATAGGTACGTAAAACGACTGTAATTTATTGCAATTCGCTTTTAATGAATGGAATAACATTATGTAATTTTCATCAAACTTTGACATCTATGTTGTACACAAAATTACACAAATCTACACCATTAAAATGGTATGGACAAATATTAAATAGAGTACAGATGTCCACGGATATATCCATATGAACTAGAACAATTTTGAACTTTATTCAAAAATTTATGATAATTAAAAAATATGTTTAATATTTATGTTTATCTACAGATAGGCATTCATATTTCTCATTGTGACCTGTGTTGTATTTATATATAACGTGAAAATTTGGTATTAAATATCATGAAAATTTGAAACGAAAATGTAAAAAAATTAAATTAGGGATACAGCGTAAAGATATGTATATGTATGTATGAAAAAACTTGTTAGTACAAACATTAATAATGAACTAAACCAAAAAATCAGAATATTACAAAAGTGTTAAAGCTGTGAAAAAATACAATTTAATGACCGCTAGAAAGTAAATTAATAATTCGAGCACCGAATGAGCAATGTGACTTAAAAGAAAACATAATAATAATACGCAGAGACTGCGTTTGAGTTTTAACTACAAACAGCGCTTCCGGAAGCTCTAACAATACGGCATCATAAAAATTAAATTACGGCGAATCTCTGGGGAGGTTTCAATTTTCAAGCGAGAGGCCGAGTTAGACTCGAGACTCAGAATTTCATTGCGAAATAATATTGCATCCGCAAGTACGGTGCCCGTAAACAATTCTGTACTCGCGGTAGCCGCCGTTAATTTATATTTAACCTACCTAAGGTTGTGTTTATTATAAGATCAATTGTAAAATGGACATAGACGAAGATCGATTTTTTTGTACATGAATGACCTTATTTTGTAAAGTACAAAAATTTACACTTAATAGCAATTAATTAAATAATTTCAGTTTATTTTACTTATTATATTATGCAATCAAAGTTGTAAAAACTATATATATGTACATGGAATTCCAAAATTTGAAATGGAATTGAAGTTTAGGACAATCGTACCTACTGTTGTTTTATTCTTGCGAAAAATCGAAGGATCATCAAAGAAGCATTTGAAGCCATTCATTAGTATAACATACTTATAAATAATTGCGGTATTTTATAATTGGCATAATCGTATGGTCTTTAAAAGGGAAGTCATGCGGACGAAGTGTGACATATGGGTATATGGAAAATATCTAGAGCAATTGAATGAAATTGTATTCCTAAGAAGTGTTTTCGTGAAAAGAGATGTCAGCTGGATGTAGAGATACGAGTAACAGCTGGCAATAAAATTAACGGTGCTCAGTCCGCATAAGTTGAAAGTATATATCTGAATATATTTGAATCTGCCGAAATGGCCATCTAACAATACTGTGATAGTACTAACTTTATTGTAAGGGAGTAAGGCCTGGATATACTCAAAATCGATTTAAAATAAGATAAATGCAGTAGAGATGCAATTTATCAGAAATATGTGTGGTAACACCCTTAAGGACAGAATAAACAAAAGATAGGCAGTATGATAGGATGAGATGACAGTACTATTGTAAAAATGCCTTAAAGGATGCTCTGATGGTTCAGATAAATAGAATTAATGAGTGAAGAATGATTGACGAAGAAAATTTACAAAGTGAAAATGAGTGGTAGCAGAAGCCATGGAAGACCAAGGTTGACTCACGAAGATCACAAACACCAGAATGTTTACTGATAAAAACATCAAAAGCTCTAGTGAAAATGTGTTAAGAGAATGATAGATTAGGGAAGAGAATTATATGTTTAAGTAGTAGAAAGAAGTAGTAAGGACCGTGATGATTTGCACTCGCTTATCTGACTACTCCTTGGAAAAACGGCGTGAAAATATATACGAATGTATGACACGTGTTATAATCCAGGGAATAAAGAAATCTTCTTTAGATAAAATTACTGCGGTAATGTTTATTTGAAACTGTAAAAGGAGTTGCAAAGAAGTACCTACTAGGAAGACAAAATTAGATGGAATGGAATATAGTTTACTTTAAGTTAAACTTATTACGGTCCTCGAGAAACAAGCACTCTGAGGCTCGCTCGGCGCGCGGGTCAAGTGCCCAATTTGTCACCCGCGCAAACTTCCGACGAATCCGACCGGCCCTGTTCGATTCCATTAAACTTTCAAGACCTTTTGAAGCTATTTTCTTGCTTGAATCAAGATTTGCCTAATTCATTTTCATAATTTAACCAGTACTTATGTATTTTATGCTTAATCGATACTATAAGTACCTAACACATTAAATAGATTAATTTTTACAGTCATTTTTATTAGTCGTATCCAAAAATTAATGTCATCATTCTATGGTTAAAGCGCGTTTCTAAGTGAAAGGACGAATCAAAATAAAACTCTCCCCGAGACACTTACAATGCGCTATCATAAAAATTAAATTACGGTAAGAGTTTCTCTGTAAGTGCGCGCCATTTTAGCAGGGTGAGGGTCGAGGCGAGAGGGACGCGGTGTTCACCACATCAAAGCGCTTCATCCTATGCCGGGCTCTCGTCCAAATCAAATTTAGCAGCTTCTTCTTTCACTACGACCTCGAAGTTCTATTCTGACCCGTTGATTTCTTGCACACCTGTCTTTATAAAACCTAGTGACTCAATGATTTAGCCTCTTAACTAAAAGTAATATTAACATTGTCTGAAAGCTTTTAGATTAACTAAATATGTACAAACGAAGTGTAAAATAAAGAAAAATATAAAAAGAATTAAAGTCCTAAGTTCTTCAAGTACACGCGTCTTGGGCATAGCGAGATCAAGTGGTTAATTTGTCAGCAAGAACAAACTTGCGGACGCTGCAATTCGATTAAAGTTTACTGAAGTACCGACACAAGAGCGGGATCTACTTAACGCAACTCGACTGTACATCTAATCGGAAATTTAATTAGCTAACTCATCAAGAAAGTGGACTACCGTCTGTAGCTGTCGTTCTGTGTCGCCGTCACAAAAAATATCTAGCAATGAATCATTATTATAATAATTCCTTAAATTGCAAGATCTTGGACAAAAAATTAATAAATCATTGAATAATATTTAATACCCGACTGTATTAGAATCGAATTGTTACAATTTCACAAATCATTTCTTTTATAAATCCTAATTTTTTACAACATTTCAATTAATGGAAAAAGCGTGCTTCAACTTTTCTAGTAGTAATAACATATGAGCGTTACACAGAACGAGCATGATATTAATTAAGTTCACTTACCTTCAGACAAATACAAGCGGTCCTGGTCGGCGGGTGGTTCGCAGGGAGCGGGCCGGTGCCGCAGGGTGACATGCAGCGAAGGCCCTCTCGGCGGTACCTCCGGCGGTGCAGGTTCCGGTGGCGAATTACACTCACGTTCACTCGTCCGACCGTCAGTGTTTGAATTACCTTGACGAAACGATATTTTTCTTTTTTTTCTACTTAACAGTTGATTACATGTTTAATAAAATTTTTTTATAAAAATTGATCCAATTTAAAAAACATGCTGTCTGTCATTGTATGTCATCACGCAGTACAATGGTATCGTATCATGTGGGTTTACTGGAACAAAACTATTAGAAATAGGCTGTACCCTTTGCTCTAATTCTCTATGTGTAACATTCTTTTTGTGTACGCTGCGTGCGCAATAAACATTTCAATAAATAAATAAACATAATAAACAAAAAATTCTACAATACCTTTTCATCATGAAAAGTGATTGTTAAAAAAGCAAATTAAATTGGTAACAATTTTAAGAAAATAATTAGTGTTCTACTTACTGTTGTTACCGTGAACAAATTAATCTTACATAATGTAATTAATTGGCATTCGGCTTTACTACGAGTAGATTTCTAAAAACATGAGGATTAATTCAATAGTAGAGCTGTTAAAATGGAACAAACTTATTTTCGCTTTTATAATTTATGCATATCTACGAGTGTATAAGTTAGGATTAGTAACAGAAAACCATTATAACAGAAATGAGTCCTGACTTACACGTCTGACATTAATTTACTCTTTGTAGTGGAGAGGTTGTAACAAATCGTTTTAATATTTTGAATACTACTTATTTATTTTTGTAAAATAGAAACTACAAAATTTTAGATATTATTATATTATGAATAATAGTAAATTATGAAATCTGTTTGTGTTTTTGAGGTTAAGATGAACGGATATTCCCCTACTCCGTCAAAAAATAGCTTGAATGTATGTGCGAATTGTACCTATTGTAACTTATCTACTATTATATTTAAAAATATTTCTAATTTGTCTGATACATACGTTTTCATATCAAGGAATTCCCACTATCACCGTGTGAAAACAGGCCGTGTCGTGTGGCGGAATCTATTATGAAACGTATAGGCTGTTAATTTACGCTAGTAACTATAACAATTAATCTGACTTACTTATTTCCTTATTATGTATTTTTATACAGAGAATAAAATTTGTGGAATGTGATGCGTGTGTAAATACTGTCGCTAAACATTTCCACTTTGAGGATCCCGTAACCAATAGGCAAAAAACGTAACCCTTGTAAATAAAATTGGTCCTTCCGTATGTCGCAGCCATTTAATTAAAGATTATTGGCACTATATACTTCAACTTTCCATACATATAACTACAAAACAAAAAAAATCCAGTGCACATAAGCGTGTCGGATATCTTTGGATTGGTCCTCAAGGTTTCAAAGTGACTTTTTTGTTTAAATCAATAGTAGCTTCTAATGTTTAAAAAATTGTAAGTTCTCTCTGAAACTTTTCAAATATGAGGTGGAAAATTCTGAAAAAATTTAAAACTTTAGAACCTAAAAAATATTGACGAAGATTCGTTTAAATAAGATATGTATGATATGATAACTTTTGATATATACGAGGTATTTATTCGTGGTATTTATACGAGGTATTTTTACCAGGTATTTACGAGCTAGTTACACGCTCAATAACCGCAGAAATAACTTTGTTTTTCTCAATGCTATTGAGAAACGCTATGAAATACAAATTTACTTTTGCTGCCTTTTAAATGAATACTGCGTATCCCGACTACGGAGCCCTTAGCTGAGCGTAGACCGACACGCATTATGCCGTTTTTTTTTTAATATAGTCGAAGTAGTTAATTGTGAGTCACAAAATATAATTATAATTTCAAATAGTACTTATGCATAAGATGCTTACAAAGATCTAATAGCATGAGTTTCGTACTACGAGACCGCTAATACCGTAAAATTTATACTTATTCGCTCTGAATTTCCTACCTGTTAGCAAATATTATTATTACATGAACCTATTATGTATTATATATATTACTAGCAACTGCCCCGGCTTCTCACGGGTAGCAGAGCCATTTTGGACACGACTTTCGCAAAGTCTGTTCTTAGTGAGCGTCTACACTGCGAAAGGAGTAACTATACTAAATTTCACGTTAACTGGACCTATAGTTTCAGAGATTTCGTGATGAATGAGTCAGTCAGTGAGTGGTATTTTACTTATACAGATATAAATATGTACTATATGTGTTATTATATGTTATGTAATATATAATCCGATTATCAGTCAAGATTTGACAGGTTAATCAGGTATTTGAGGACTGCGATGCTTGGTACTCCAACCTCTCTCACTATCCCGTTAGGGATTCAGCATGAAGATTGTGTGTATGTACATATCAGTTAAACTTATAGTTACGGTATGTGTATGTGCCGGTGGAAATAATAAAAGACACTCATTTGACTATACTAAGGCAAAGCGCTACTTCCGGTTTCGAAGGGATGCGCTCTAAGGGAACGTCGGGGCCGGCGCTGGCAGTCTGTTAGACTACGGCGGCCGGCGCGATAGCATTTTTCCGACGGATCGTTTGCCATTATTAAATTTCCAATTACCTACGTAATTGTTACAAAGAGTTTTCTGTCCTTTGCACATTAACTTCATCTTAACGTGGTATTTTATGGAGTAGTTCGCCTCTTGTAAGATTAGGTACCTATTTCTCATAGCTGAGTCGCAAGAGCACTGTCTTCTCCAATATATGTATTTATCTATGTAACCAGTAGTCCATTTTTTGCTCCATATAGCTGTCGAAACGACAACTTAATCGCTCTCTTACAATACATTAATAATTCAAAGATAATACCTATTTATTTATTAGCAACCCGCCTAGGTTTCGCACCGGTAGCAGAGCCATTTCTTAAAGTCTACACCGCGAAAGGAGTAACTATGCTAAATTTCAAGGCAATCGGACCTATAGTTTCGGAGATCTCGTGATAGTCAGTTAATAGTATTTCGCTTACATAGATATACTAGCTGTACCCGTGACTTCGTCTGCGCGGAAAATTTTTTCGTGGCTTTCCCGAATTAGGTTAAATTATATGTAAAAGTGCATAGTATGTTTAAACACAAAAACGTTTACGTTTAAGCTTACGTCTGTCTCCAGGAACACACTATCTCTATACCAAACATAATAATTAGTTCGGCGGTTCAACATTTCCCATTCAAAGTTTTATCCCCTTTTTCACCCCTTAGGGATAGTTTTTTGATAAAAAAGTAGCCTATGTCCGTTCTCATGTCTCAAACTATATCCATGCTACATCACAATCAGTTCAGTGGTTTAGCATTTCCTGTACATAGTTTAATTCCCCTCCCTCGCGTCCCCCTTTTCACAGAAAAGTAGCCTATGTATTGTTGATAAAAAGAAGTCTTATCGCCGCACCTCTCACTATCAAGATTTAGCGTTTCCCATACAAAGTTTCAACCCCGTTTTCACTGTCTTAGGCATAAGTTTTTGATCAAAAAACAATTTCCTATGTCCGTTCAGTAATGTTAAACTATATCCCTGCCAAATTTCATCATAATAGGTTCAGCGGCTTACCATTTCCCATACAAAGTTTCATCCCCCTTTTCACCCTGTTAGGCACAGATTTTCTAAAAAATAAGTAATCTATCATGAGCGCATTCATATATTCTTACTACGTACCGATTTTCATTAAGATCGGTCAGGCCGTTCTTCTTCGTTCTTTTTAAATAAATTTAAAAATGGTAGAATCGAAGTCAGTGAGTCATAAAATGACTATCATAAAATTTGACAGTAAAATTATAATTACAGACAGACGCTAGAGATTTATATAGTAGTATAGATAGATAATAGAAAGATTGTTTTTGAAAAATAGCCTACGTATGGCCTACGTCTGCCCCCGGGCACGTACTATCTCTGAACAAAACATCATTTATCATATATCACCATAGTCAGCGGTTTAGCATTTCCCATTAAAAGTTTCATTCACCTTTTCATCCCTTAAGAATAGGTTTTTGATAAAAAAAAGAAGCCCATGCCCGTTCTCTGATGTCAAACTATCTCCCTGCCAAATTTCATCATAATCGGTTTAGCGGTTTACCATTTCTCGTACAAAGTTTCATCCCCCTTTTCACCCTCTTAGGAGTAGTTTTTTGATAAAAAAGGTAGCCTATGTCCAGTCCCAGGTGTCAAAAAACTATATCCATGCCACATCATAGTCAGTTCAGCGGTTTAGCATTTCCCATACAAAGTTTCGTCCCCCTCCCTCCCGTCCCCCTTTTCACAGATTCTTGATAAAAAAGTAGCCTATGTATTTTTGATAAAAAAGTCTTACCACCTCACCAAATTTTATCATTACCAAGATTTAGCGTTTCCCTAAAAAAGTTTCATCCCCCTTTTCACCCCCTTAAGGGTAGGTTTTTGATAAAAAAAAAGTAGCCTATGTCCGTTCTTTGATGTCAAACTATCTCAGTGCTAAATTTCATTATAATCGGTTCAGGGGTTTACCATTTCCCACACAAAGTTGCATCCCCCTTTTCACCCCTTTAGGGGTAGATTTTCTGAAAAATAAGTAGCCTATCATGAGCGCAATCACGTGTTCTTACGACGTACCGATTGCCATTAAGATCAGTCAAGCCGTTCTTTAGTTATAAAAGGACATACAGACAGACAGACAGACAAAAATTTTAAAAATGGCAGAATCGAAATCAGTAAGTAATAAAATGACTATCTATCGCAAAATTTGACAAAAAATCTGAAATTACAGACAGACGCAAGAGATTTATATAGTAGTATAGATAGAAGATAGAGATAGTGTTATCATGTATGTCGTAACATTTATAAAAAAGAAAATTTAACACACTTTTAACTGTTATAGCATATCTATGGAATCGTATTTCAATAAAAACGTTATAAACACTTGAAAACATTGAATAAATGATGCGTGCATAAGCCACGTGCGCCTGCCAACGGAACTATGCCAAGCATCCCTATCAAAGGTATGCACCCACCTTAGTATTACGTTTATAATAATACATGCTTATATAAATGTATGTACACTCCATAGAATACCTCACTGCAATAACTAGACTGGAATCCAAAGCTGCCGAATATATGTAATGCCTCATTTCATTCCCAGAATTTCGCGTAAACTATTAAAGTAGGTACACATTTATAACTAAAGATAAGTACATGTGTGTATATAAAATACAAAGATAGCTTTTCTTATACATTCTTTTGACGCAAAAAAAATATCGCTGAGTACTCTCGAACTGTTATGCTCTTTGTTGACGAAGTTAATATAATAACATTGACCGACTCCTTTGCTCTTACTATGCTACTAATTGGTAATTATGATTCTTTTCCTGAGAATACGAAACATAACAATGTTACGATCTATAAAATGGTACTTTGTAAAGCTAGAACAAAAATAACCTGAAGCCATGGAAAGTAATGGAAAAAAGGAAAAATTATTAGTCAGTTTCTTTGTTATCTTCTTATGTAAAATTCCGGTGTGCGTCTGTTCGTTATTTTTCTCCTCCTAAACAGTTTGACCGATCTCGATGAAATTTAGAATGGAGACAGATTATACCCGAATAAGGATACTTTTTTTTTTGTAATTTTGCACAAATGAGCAATAGGCAATACTAGTATTACATAGATTTAAGTGTTACTTTGCGGAAAAACACCTCAAGTGATGAATTTATTCATTTTTAGCTATCTTCTGCACAGTTTCAAACCAGCTGCTGGACACGTGTTTCACTTGTCAAAGAAAGATCTTTAGGAGATTACTAGCACTGAATTTTTGGTTTTACTTAACATCGAATGCCCAAATTTTCGGTGCTAGTTTCGAATAGTTACGAATTTTCAGTGTAAGTTAACACCGAATTTCGAATTTTTCGGTGCTAATTACCTGGCCGAATGTGAACCCTGAAATTTCCTGAGAATATTTCGTTCTGAAGCGAAACACGTGTCGAGCAACGTGTTAGAAACTTTGAGCGAAAGATAGCCAAAAATGTACATATTCATACCTTCTTTTTTTTGAGTTTGTTACCAATTTATGTCTCTGTACTAAGATTCAGTGTAGCAGGTGAAAAAATGATGAAATAAATCTATGCTGTCGCTCACCGACGGATACACGAAGAAACAGACAGACTGACAGAGATAAAAAACTGAAAAAGTTCGTTTTTACCATTTCAGCTACGGAACCTATATAAATCAATTGCGGACACAAACGAAGAAAATATTACTAAGATTGCAATATCCTAAAGTGTCACGTTACACAGTTATTTATATGTAAAAGTCGATTCATAATTTTAATCAAATCGTAATTCCTAGATAGATCAAACTTTTTACTACAAGTACTATTTATTTAGCGAAAGTGAGTGGTAAAAGAAGCCAAGGAAGATCAAGGCTGACTTATGAAGATCAAATAGCCAGTGTTAGCAGATGGAAAAAATGTCAAAAGCTCTCGCATACCTAGGCGAAAATGTGTAAGGAGAATGATGAGGTTTGAGGAAGCCAAAGAAGTATATAAGAACCGCGACGCTTGGCGCTCCGTCCTCTCTGACTACCCCGTTAGGGATACAGCGTGAGGAACTGTATGTATGTATGTACTATTTATTTTCTAAATGGTATTTGACGGCATATATATTTTGTTAACCTATTGTCATGTCCTTGAGTATCACATTGAAGAGATAATGGGCAGTACATATAAAAACCTAATAAGTATTGGCAATTTATATTCATCTGGGCTGGCAGTATATTATGATGTACTTTTAAGAACCAAAAATAACTTTTAGTGTAATTTAATTTCATTTGGCATTTTTGTATCTTCGTGGTTATCTCAATTCTCATACATCGATCTTTTCCTGCAAATAACTCTGTAGCTTGACACTTTAGGACACAGCAACCTTGGTAATTTTTTGTTGGTATAAATGTCCCCAATCGGGATATTAAACTATATTTTCGAAAAAAAAATTAAATTGGTGGCCGATGAGTATACCAAAATTTTCAAACCTCTTTAACTATGGGAACTTGAAACTCAAAGCCATTCAGAACAGATCATTTCCTTAATTGACCTGACCGGCAATCGAGCCCGGGACTGGCCAGTCAATTATTAGAATTAATGAAGTTAATACGAGACCACATAATATATATTGTGTAAATAGATTTTACTATGTTGTTTTCATATCTAGCTCATTTAAGTAAATTGACAATGTGGTGGGCGTGATTTTCGATAGCATCAAAATATATTATGTAAATCTACTATTGATTTAATATTAGAAGGAAGATAACTACGTTACTCTGAACATGTAGTTTAATTACTTACATAAGTTAGCACAATGCAAGATAATGTTATAAGATGATATTATAGAATGGATGTGAACAGTTTGATTAATTTATTTTTCTAGTATATTGTTATAATATCTTATTCGTAACGCTGAAGAAGGAGCAATAGCAAATGCTCTAGTCAGTTTTCACACCTACTACATGATGTATACAGATCCGTTTTGACTCTACATGAACAAGTAACTGCTAAACAATTCTTACCCCAGTTTCTCCTTTAATTTGTCCTTTTATAGGAGTTATCTTGTTAATTTTCGCTCACGTACCTATTATGTACGATTCACTATTTATAAATTTTTATATGTACCCAGTCATCGTTTGTTTTTTTTCAATGTAGAAATCTTTATTTAGCTTGTTATGCTATACAATATTTTAATATGCTTAAGTTCTTTAAGTAAATAAATGAATAATTAAATATTTTTTCACGTATCATTATACCACTTTTCGTCGCAAAATTATTCATTCAAATCGTAAATAGTAATAGAAAAAATGAAAAGAAAAGTTACATACAATTTCTAATTGTTATATCTATTTTTATTGCAGGTTGTTACAAGGAAGAATTTCAATAATAATTTGGTGATAAAGAACTGGAAGAATGGTGTTATGATTTTCGGATTTCTTTCAATTTCTATTCTAGCATTTCGTTACGTATAATAAATTACTAATTAATAGTACTTAAATAATGTTTGTACGTTGCACTGTTGCACGCACATATTCTCAGAGAAGTAGACACGAATTAAAAAATTTTGTTTTTCCAATTCTATATTTTTCATATAGGTCTCCTATAAATATTATTTCTTAAATACCTTCAGTGTATGAATTTAATACCACTTATACTTCTGTTTTATATTTATATTTAATTATTACAAAATATACTGGATATAATAATTACCTCTTTCTCATTCTCTTTATTTAAAGTACTCGGGAGACCATAAGTGTTATTATATTGTTACCACAATTATTTATTTATGAACCGAGTTCTTTTACATAATCTAAACAAAGCTAATAGTCGTTACAGTGTGCGTGTGCGTCTATAACATTTCAATAAAATCTGGAGATAGCTCTTACCGTTGTTAAGGCAAAGGCGAGTGTTACGGCCGTTATTGTCAAAATCATCGCCACGACGACTGCGACGTGAAACTGTTCCACCTCCTGCCTCATTACTAAATATATCTTCACCTGTAAGTAAAACAACAAATTATAAAATTTAAAATTACGGGATACACAAAATAATAACAAAAACAGGTACTTTATAGGTAAGACTAACTGTAATAATCCCTAAGATCCTAAGGCTGTATCTCCAAATCCTAAGACAATAACAATCGACCTGCATAATAACAGGATTTAGATATTCAACCCTAAATCGGAATCTCAAAGGATTTGATAGTGCTGATGATAACCAACTGATAAAATTACAGCTTTCAAAACACAGAACCGCATATAGTTTGATTCGTTCTTTCGAGAGGTACTATGCCACAAAAAAATACATATCAGACAGACAGCCGACAGTAAATAGGATTTATTAACTCGTTAGATCTATGAATACTGTCATTGTTGTCTTTTAACCATAAATACTACTACAAAAGATAATGTAAGTAGCACATTCTTTTAATAATGTTATTATATATCATTTAAAATCTAAATCCATACGTAAAGATAACACATGTAGATATTAAATGTTGTAATATCTCGGTAAAGGTAAATTACAATATAATAAAAGGTCGACACTCATTATTCAACCGAGCACAGAACTAGCGCCACCTCTCTTCGAGTGGTTGGGATTTGTCGTATTTACATTTACAAGTTCTCAAAGATAGTTTTATATAATTAACACCTATGGTTTTTTAAGTTCACCGTCAAAAATACAGTCCATTTATTTAAACTCTCGAGATATCGAAACCTTTTTAAAAACCAGCATTGTATAACTCACCACACGTTTTATTAATATCACTAATAAGAATATTTGATTACTTATATAATTAAAATACACCGAAACTTGGAAGACGAAATACTGAAAAGCACTACTAACCCTTAGAATTTCTGTTTCTTCTGTAGTACCGACGATTCGTACTCTCCAAGGGGAATGGTGATGCTTGTCGCTGAGGACTGCCAACGTAACGAGGAGGCTCTTCTCCACTTTCTGACCCGTACATACGACGTTGTTCATCTACACAACATTATGTCATAAATATAAATAATAACATCACGTTGACAAAAATCATGCACAAAACTGGGTGTATAAATTTCACAAATACAATTATGTCCTGTTTATTTTTTTAACCTTTTTTTGACTTGTTACTGTCTGGGTTAAAAGCAACTGAATTTAAATAGTAACTGATTTAGCTGAAATTTTGCATACACTTTAGACACTTATGACAATACAGGACCAGTAAAAGCTTGTTGTGTTGTACAGCGTTATTTTATATTTTAGGATTTTAATCGTCATATTTTACCTACTCTGTACTGATTACACAGAAATACAGGATAACATTTTGAATTCCTAACGATCGAGTTCTTAATTAGACAGAGTGTTTACTAACAATATTGAGATGTGAGTTCAGCGGAGCACGCCTAATGTATCTACTTTTAGTCAATGCGGTTTGAAAAATAAATTAATTAATACTATTTATAAATATTAGCTACCTAATTGTACCTATTTTTGTTCTATCTTACTCCTAACTATGCTTTTTACTACAGCCCCAGAAATAATCCATCCAATGCAACTGTAAGATTTGATTGATGTAGATTCTTCTGAATATGTAATCCACTGGCATTAATAGACTGAATTCTCCCAAATTTCACTAACTTCTTTTCTGCTATCAAGACAGAAATATTGTATCGCTCTTCTATAGTATTTGTATTTAATTGTCTATTTATCCATTGTTATTATTTCGGGCGATTAATTAAAATTAATCATAGTACATTGTTCAAGTTTGTCTCTTGAAAACAAATTTTAGACTACATAGGAGATATCCCTTCTCAGGGGTTGTTGAAGGCAGTGTTTTTATAATATTGAGAAGCCTTAAGGTTGTCAATGAGGGCACTTTCTCACTTTTTTACTAAACTGTGCATCCTTCCTAAGATTGACCAAACAGTTCAAATATATATATATATATATAATATATATATATATATATATACACACCGGCACAATTAGCGGAACAGTAAAAAAAGTGAGACTATGAGATAATAACGCATATATTTGACGAAAATGTAATTAGACACAAAATAACAAATTGATTAACATCTTTTAACAACGACTTTGAAAAGTCTTCGTTATTTTTTATTGAAAAATAAAGAAATTTGAAATAAGTGAAATTTTTAGATGATTATGAACCATCACAAAAAATAAAAAAAAGTAAGCATTAAATGATTTAACAATAAAATTAAAGCAAAATTAATAACGAGTGTTTCCCCCTCTTGCTCTGATTACGGTTTCCATTCGTCTGGGCATGCTACAGATTATGTTATCGATGATTTCTTGAGGCAACCGCTCCCACTCCTCAAGTAATGCGTTTCCAAGTTCATTCAGATTGTTGGGGGGTGGCATTCTGGATTTAACCCTTCTTTTTAGCAAGTCCCAGACATGCTCTATCGGATTCATATCGGGGAAATTTGCTGGCCACTGCATTACCGGTATACCTACGTGGCTTAGATATGCCTGTACCGATTGTGCACTATGAGCACGAGCATTATCTTGCATTAGAATAAAGTCGTCACCAATAAATGGGGCAAATGGTACAACATGTTCTTCAAAAATGTCTCTGATGTATCGATCTGCTGTCATGGTCCCTCCTGTGACTATCACTAACTCCGTGCGAGCTCCCAAACATATCCCTCCCCAAACCATAATCGAGCCGCCACCATAAGCCACTGTGTGTTCAAAATTAGACTGTATGTGGCGTTCTCCTTTGCGTCTCCATATTCGCTGTCTCCCATCGATCTGTTTTAAAAGAACTCTGCACTCATCAGTAAAGAGAACCTGCTGCCATTCGTTCAAATCCCAATGACGATGTTCTCGCGCATAGCTTAATCGGTTTACGCGGTGACGTCTCTCAAGTTTTGGGCCTTTGGCAGGTATATACGACCCTAAACCAACTTCTTCAAATCTCCTGCGAACTGTACGCTCACTTACTCGTACTCCTCGAACGTCTTCCAGTTCATTTCGAGCTTGTACAGCTGTTAATCGCGTATTCCTACGAACTCCAAGTTGTAAAAAACTGTCATCTCGCCTCGATGTACATCTTTTTCTACCTTGACCCCTCCTCCTCACAAGAGAATTAGACGATCTGTACCGCTGGATGCTGCGATGAATCGTTGATACTGGTCGACGAAGCCTTGAGGCAATCGATCTGTAGGTATGGCCATTTCTTCTCATTTCATCAGCCCTAATGATTTCCAGTGATGTTAAGTCAGGCATAATAAAGAGCTTTTAATAAACAAAATTGCCTATAGAATAACAAATTTATAAAAAACCATTAAGTGCAATTTTTCAAAAAAATTACAATTACGTAGTTATTACTCGAACAAGTTGACAAAACGTATTGTTCGGGAAAATAAAACTAATGAATGAAAAAAGTGTATGTCATCTAATTTTCTATTTTCAAATTTGACAATAAATTAAAAAAATATCATAACTGGCCAGTTCCTCAAGTAAAAGATTTTAAAATCCTGCTTTTTTTGTGTTCCGCTAATTGTGCCGGTGTGTATATATATACCTATTAGCAAAAGAAACATTTTCTCCGGAACACACGTCAATACCTATACAAAACGCACCGGTATCCCCGACTTCACAATCAAGGTTAATAAAAGGTTAATAAATCAAATGCACACCTTGAAGCCGCTTTTGGTAATAAGTATTTCATAATAAGCCCTATTCCTTCTTCCTGGGCTGACATTTACGGACCGTGGGAAGATAAGTAGCTTAAAGATTCTACCTATATTTTCTTTCTTCCCCCAGATCAATACGCCAACAACTCTATGATCATAAAAAAGTCAATTAATTTTGAAATACCATCCGTTACAGAAGTTTTGAAAAAGAGGATAACATTAAAATCAAAACTAACGAATTACTACTTTATAGATACTATATTTATTAATACTTAATAATCATTCTATACATACACATATCTTCACGCTGTATTCCTAATGGGGTAATCAGAGAAGACGGAGCGCCAAGCTTTGCGGTCCTTACATATTTCTTTCGCGTCCTCAAACCTCATCACTTTCTTCACCCATTTTCGCCTATGTTTGCGGGAACTTTTGACATTTCTATCAGCTAACACTTGCTATTTGATCTTTGTAAGTCAGCCTTGGACTTTTTTTCTGCTACCACTCACTTTCGCTCTGTAGATTTTCCTCGTCAGTCTTTAATCATAAACTTATAAGTATCGAATAATTTAAAAATAGTAATATCTGAATGTTATTTCAATTACCTAGTTATTATGATTTTGACGCTGTGAATGCATAGTATTTATCTCTTATTATCCTATAAAAATAACGTAGATTGTACTAGACAAGCCAGTTTCGTTTGTACAGGTTGTTTGAATAAGTAGTGCCGGCTGGAGGCGCCCGCGGCCTTACAACTTGCGCTCCGGCCTCGCATTCACAGACCTCCGGGCTTCGTCTGCGTTTGTTTGTTATTGTTTAGTATTACCCAAAACAAACTGCCTCATAAATTTCAAACTTTTCGCCCTCAACTCCGCTTAATATAACTGACCTGTTTGTGTAACATGGCATACGAAGTATTTGTTTAAAAAACAAAGTTATCGGCTTTTAAAATAATTTTCTGCTAAAATATTATTAAATAAATTATAAATTACAATTTATGGACTACCAATACATTAAATAAAAATCTGTAAGTCAGTTGTTTTTTCCTTTTGAAAAAAACACAATTAATTAGTTTCCCGATGCGCATCCACTGGTGTTTGGTCCGAAATTTGTATGCGACTAGTCACATCGGTCGCCACATCGGTCTGACAGCTTCTTCTCCCAACGAATTTGTTTGGCTATTCGAAGAGGTAATGCTGTCTATTTGTTAGGCAATTTCAATAAATTAGTTTCAAAAATAAAAACAAACAAAATGAAAACGAAAAATTAGATTTTTTTAACTTCATAAATATGTTATGTAGGTACGTCAAAACAATTATTTATTTCTTAAAACAATAATTAAAACTTAGAAATTGATTAAAATTGACGAAACGCAGCAAATGCATGTAGGAAATCTAAAAGCTCGTAACGTAGCAGTATCACGCAGTACCACGTAGTTTTGAAAAGTAAGCGCCTCAAATAACCCAGTACCGCTCCCAAGGTGCTAGGAACCTGTGTGCAGGTTTCTCTTGCGTTACCAAAAATAAATGGTCGCTAAGAATAATCTAACCAATTAGAACTGAAAGAACAAGAGTCAACATTTATAATATTCAATTTCGAATAAACCTGCCTGGAAGAGTTTTTAACCTTGTAAGCGTTCGACTAGAATATGAGTTTAGAAAAACCGCCTTCAGATTGGAAAGTTTCGCGATACTTCACAAATTGTTGCCAACCTTAATATAACTCTGAAACGAAACGTGAATAAATTCAAAACGCGGAGGGAACGAACCCACGACAGTCTATAATGTACGCATGTTTAACTGCAGAGAAATATTTAAATAACTCTGTTTTCCGAAAGTTTCCGAGGGAAAGCAACGTGATGAAATATTTCATTTTATTTAGATAAATATCTGTGATGAAGTCAATGTTACTATCTTAGGGTAATCTATAAAGACAAATACTACTATATTTATGTAGATATCTTAAAACTGTAAATCTATGTAGAAAAACAAATTATTTTATTTTCCTATACAGAAAAAAAAATCCGTATTTATAGTGAAGTCTTAATTGTACCTGCTCGAGCCCTTAGAGATGCTGTTAATCTGCCTTTATTTTCGAGATACAAATGCCGATTTTACCTTCATTAGGCAAGCAATGCAAAAAATTTCTCAGGTCAAACAAATGTCAAAACCGATTTTTCAGATTTACAATGAGAATGAAAGTAACTATAAATACGATACACATCTTATATAATTAAATTTCTCAGTTACTGAAGTCGGTGCCAAGCCTACCAAACTAGTAAACTTTCTGTTGTTGCGCATTAATTTGGCACCGACTTCAATAACTGTCACATTTAATTATTATGTATATAAGTAAGTGTATCGTATTTATGAAGTTCTATTGTACTTAAGTGTTGATTAGTAAACGATAGTTATTTTGTACTTTTCACTGTTTTTTTTTTGAAGGCGGTTTAATTTTTTCTTAAAACTTTTTTACTTTTCCCTTTTGAGTGACCTTGGCCTAAATAAATATCTAGAGCAAGTCCATAACTAACTTATTTTAAATTCTGGAGCGCAACAACATACAAGAGAATCATCAATATAATGGTAACAACCAGTGAAATTTAAATGGAATCATCTCGACAGTGTACCTTTTTAAACAAAAGAAGAGTTTTCGAAATCGATCCACAATTGAGGAAGTTATCGGAAAACCTACATTAAAAAAAAACATACATACAGAAGAACATAGAACCTCCTTCTTTCTTTGAAGTCGGTTAAAAATAAATTATTTATTGAGACGTGTTCTGAAAAATGGGCTACTTTTTAATTTCCCGGACATATCTTTACGCCGTATCCCTAACGGCGCAGCGGCAAGCTTTGCGGTCCTAACTTCTTTCGTTTTCTCAAATCTCATCATTTTCTCATCATTTTTCATGAATCTATTAAATATAGTAGTATTATTAAATATTAAACGTTTTAATGAATGGAATAATTAATAATAAACAAGCGCTTTGTTTTCCTTAAATACTTTGTAAAGGAAAAAATCGCTCGTCCTGACTACGAATTTTCGTGATGGAATTTTTTTTTCGTTATGGATTAAAATTTTGTTTCTGGAATTCAAATTCAAAAGTACGAGTGGACATATCTTTATTCGTGTTATAACCAAGCAACGTCTTTGAATAATAATTGGAGAAAATTATCCAGATGTGGTATGCGGCCAAACAATAAATAGGAGTAAATGAGGAGCAATTGTTATGTTTCATTAGATATGCTGCTGGTATATTGGCGGTTCGCTTACTCCGAGCCACTTAGTATGAGTAATGATGCCCAACCAATTCCTGTGTGCAGATTGTGTACAATCGTATCAATTTAATTATTAATGGTATTTTAAATGCAGCTTGAAGTTGAACAATCAAATGTTTAAATTTTGTATCAAATGTATCAAAAGCACTCGCATCCTAAGGCAAAAATGTGTGAGGGGAATGATGAGATCTGAGGAGACGAAAGAAGTATGTATAAAGATCGCGAAACTTGGTGCTCCGTCCCCTCTGACTACCCTGTTAGGTATACAGCGTAAAGGTGTGAATCTATGTATCAATCTTTCAAGGCAAGAAAGATACAGAAGCATAAAGAAAGAAGAAGAAGGTTACTCTACGAGAGAAATAGCTCACGGGGTCTCTGTATCTCAAACCTGCGTAGTTTGGTACGCTAATCACGATTAGATTAGCTTGTCGGCTCGCTTGACTTAAACCCCATCGAACACACAACTGCGTTGCTGAGGTATCAGAGCACGGGTAACTTGGCTGACCGACCCTTAATGGCCGCCCAACTGTTCTTACTGCTGTTCAGAAATGTTACATCAGACTGCTGACTACCCGTGATCCAATAGTCTATGCTACTCAAATGACATTACAGTTGTAAGCCGCCATAGAACGTGAAATTAGCACTCAAACCAATCGGAATGGCTTACACCAGTTTGGATTACGAGCAATGAGGTACCACTGAACCACTGAAAACACGGCAAAGACGACAACGCAGATTACAATGGGCGAGGCAGCGTCAAAATAAAGAAGACGAGGACGAAGACACGTGGGAAAATTGCCTTTTCGTTGACGAAACTCGGATCAGTATTGATCCAGATAGTCGACGCGTCCGTGTCTGGAGAAAGCTTTGTGACTCGGAAAAAGAACTGCCACTGAAACTGTTTAGCAAGACGGCAAATCAGTGTCGTTTTGGGGTGGAGTAGTGATTGCAGCTAGAACACATTTGATTCCATTCCAAGGCTCCATGACGGCAAATTTGCCGTCGAAAAAACGGCCGTTATCGACGGAATTGTCAGACCGTTTAGAACAAATTGCGGACACCGACTCGTGTTTGTCGACATTAATGCGCCTGTACATCCGGCTGAACGAGCGAACACCGATCTTCGAGAATACAACATCTCACGATTAGATTAGCTTGTCGGCTCGCTTGACTTAAGCCCCATCGAACACACATTGTTTGGAATCGCCAGCCACCCCCAGATTCTGTCAGAGATCAGAAAAGCCGCCATTCAAGACTGGGACAAACTACCGCAATAGTTACTAGATAACTTGATCTTCAGCATACCCAGGAGGATTTCTGCATGTGTTCCAGCTAGAGGAGGAATTATTTTGTATTAATTTGTTAAAAAAATAACTATTGAAACCGAATACATTTATTTATTTCAGTTAAATCATCCTTTATCTTTTTATTATTGTTTCATAGGACTGTTTGCCTTCATTTTATTTAAAAATACAAAATAACATTAATTTATTTTGTAGCTCAAATGGTACGTGTTTAAACAAGATAGCAAAATTAAAAGGTTTTTTTTTATTTCATCATAACCATAAAATATCTGAAGTTTTCCAAGTGAACGGAAACTTTTTTTGATGTGTGTATATAAGATTTAAAAAAACTCTGCATAGGTTAAAGACGTTCAATACGCACTCTTATATTGAATTTTTCTCCTCTGTCTTTGCTTATAACAGATAGCATAAATTGTATACTGAATACTAACATTCAGCATAATCGCCGAATGGAAACCTTATGTCCAAAGTGCTAAAAGCGAAATTTGAAAAATAAAGGAGATTTGTCCAACAGCACCATGTTTCCCTTTAGTAAACAACAGAAGATTGAATATGAAAGTTTAATCGACTAATTTAATCGAAGAGAGATGCGATGTACCCATCTTGAACAGAGTAATAAAGACATCTCTGTATATTACAGCAGTAAATATGAATATTATATACGTTATTAGCGTACCAAAATTTTGAGGAAATGAGAGACAATACAGAACAGCCATAAGGGAGTGAACAAATACACACATATATTTTTGAACGCCCTGTTAAAATCAGTTTTAGTTCCTCGTAATGGTAGTAGCTTTTTGGTATATTATGTAGATCGCAGTTAATACGATGTACTTATATACGTATCCTCACATCGTATCCCAAACTTACGGGGTAGTCAGAGAGGATGGAATGCTAAGGACTGTTGTCTTACACATACGTCTTTCCCCTCCTCAAATATTAATGTAATTACTAAATAACTACGTGCATATTGGTCTAGGAGAGAAAGAAACATGTTTATCTTGGCACGTAAGTCCTAAAAGTCTAATAAGAATAGGATAACAAATAGGTGACTAACTACGGCTCTGTAAGTAAGATAAGTTCTATCATGAGAAGCCCAAAGACTTACTACTAAAAGTGACGTCTAGGTCATAGATAGTTTTTATAACATCTATGGTAGAGGTATAATTTTATCATGCTCTTGTGCTCTGTCCACCACAAATGAGTAATGGCATGTTATTCCTAAATAAAATTACATGTAATGTGTACCGAGGTGTGTATTTTAACTGACATTGATAAACACATCTACCGTACCATTTTGTCATCAGATACGAGTGCAGTCGTGATACGAGGGCTGCTACTTATGTATCCTGAACTGACCAGTTACAGAACAATATTAAAAAAGTAATTATAACATTTAAAAATGGAACTCTTTGGCTGAAGAATACAATTTGTTTCATGTAGCTGTCATTTGTTTATCCTTTGTGGCGGCATTTTGAAAATTGCAAGTCTTTATCACCATGGATTTAAGTCGTGAAAATTTTCGTGACATGATTTATTACGATTTTCGGCGGCGAGGGCTAACTCAAAAACAGTGCATCGATCAACTCACTTCGACTTTTGGGGACGAAGCACCATCGAAAACTACTGTGTATCACTGGTTTAGTGAGTTTAATCGTGGGCGGTCGGTGCTCACGGACGAAGTTAAAGAAGGTCGCCCTAAATCGGTTGTTGTACCTCAAAATATTGATGCTGTGCGGGAATTAATAATGCAAGATCGTCATGTTACATATCGCGAGATAGAGGCGTCTCTGGGCATAAGTATGACGAGTATATATAAAATATTACACGAACATTTAGCTGTAAAAAAAATTTGTTCACGTTGGATTCCGCACAACTTGAGAATTGACCAAAAACGGGCTCTTGTCGATTGGTGTGAAAAAATGTTACAAAAGTACAATCAGGGTGCGTCAAAAGCTGTCTATAATATCTACACAGGTGATGAATCTTGGATATATGCGTATGATCCTGAAATTAAACAACAATCAACGGTTTGGGTGTTCCAAGATGAGCCGAACCCAACAAAAGTCATTCGTTCAAAAAGCACTTTGAAGCAAATGGTCGCTTGTTTTTTTTGGTATAAATGGACATGTAGCTACAGTGCCACTAGAGGATCGTAAAATGGTTAATTCGGAATGGTACACGATCATCTGTTTGCCAGAAATCTTTGAAAAAATAAGAAAGAACAACCGACAACGCAGAATCCTTTTTCATCATGACAATGCTAGCTGCTACACATCGGCCGAAACAACTCGGTATTTGGAAGATCAAAAGATCGAATTAACGGGTCATCCGCCGTACAGCCCCGACTTGGCCGCCAACGACTTCTATTTATTCCCAACCGTGAAGAATAAATTACGTGGTCAACGTTTTTCGAGCCGTGAAGAGGCTGTTGATGCGTTCAAAATGCACGTTTTGGAGATACCTCAATCCGAATGGAAAAAGTGTTACGAAAATTGGTTCCAACGCATGCAAAAGTGCATCAATCATCACGGTGAATATTTTGAAAAGCAATAAAACTATAATAAATGCTGTATGTTTGTTTCACTTTTTTATTCCGGATACATAAATAGCAGCCCTCGTACACACAATCTCATAATTAAAACAATAACTAAAAATGTTGGTGATAGTTCAAACCTGTCTTACAGAAATTAAAAATTATGTTCTACAAATATCAAACCGTGCAATGCCAAATTCAATATCAAAAGCGTAGTTTCCGGGGTCGACGATTGTCTAATATTGCGATATACATATTTAAAAAATACGAAACAAATAACGTATAAATAAATAATAAGAATCATGTGTGCTTTTTTTCTTTAAATTATTCTGAAATCGAGAACATTAAGTGAAATAAAATAATATACAGCCATTCTGTAGTGTTTATTAAATGGCAATTCAAGAAAATATAAAGCGAAAATTCCGTGTTACTCTCGCTGGATAGAAAAACAGAAACTTTTCAAAACGTGCACATTTACCTTAAACTGTGGGTAAGAGCGCGCGATTATAGTTACAGTAGTCTAACTATAATTAAAAACTTAAATATTATTTGTTACTTATTATATTTATGGTTTATCATTACTTATAAATAATAATCATTTTAAAATTACGAAGCTGTACATATCTAGATATTAATACTAATAACCTCTTAGTATTTTGTTCTTAACATTATCCCCAATAACTTTTGTTCTACTACTTTTAAAAATTCATAAGTTTTTCTTTCATACGAAAATAAAAATACATTAAATGTTTCTGAAAATAGCACCTACACTACCCGGTCGCTAAAGCGGCACACGCACGGCGGGGCGTGGGGGGGCGACACGGCGCTAAAGCCCGGTGCTCTTGCACTGTACCATTACACATTACACGTACACAGAGTAATTACGTTTTAGACAGTAGAACAAAACTTAAAAAATATTTTTTGAGGAATGTATTTAAGTTTTGAAAAAAGTCGTAGAACAAAAGTTAGGTATGATGACGGGAATTTTGCACTAAGAGGTTAGTATTTTTCAATTAAGCCTGTATACTGTATATATATTGTTATAACATACGAGATTAACATTCATAAAGTTTGTTTGCACCTTCATTAACATAGCAATGGAATGTCAACGGAAATCAATAAAAAGAACAAGAGAATTTGTTACTAATTATTTTCAAATAAGTTGCCAAAAAATCAGTATCACCGATCTTACCCCCTGTGCATACCTGCCCAACATGACTAACTGACTAACTTTACATAAAAAATTCACATTATTTCTAATACAGAAATAATGTGAACAGGCACTCAATTGCGAAGTCCGAAAGTTTAACAAGTTGGATTGCATTTAAATGCCAAGCGTAGAGGAGGCTGTGCCGCGTGGCAGTTAAGGCAGTCTCTGTCGTAGTGAAATTTGCATTTTTCAAAGTCTTTTGTACCTCAAAGTTGAACCGCACATTGTATATCTGCACCTATTCTATTCTATATAAACACATTACATAGTAAAACGCTTTAATTAAAAATCTCGTACTCCTATTATACCTGTAATTAATTAATTACCATAATAAAATGACAATAACATAATGAAAATATATGACTATAAATACATAAATACGTAAATATCGCATCTCAGCGTAAGAAATATTTATCTGATAACAGCATCTTGAAAATGACCCGAATTAAAATTTCACATTCAATCGCCAGCTCCACACCCCCGAGAACGATTGTACGGGTACATTCGCCGCCCGTCTGCCGCCCGCCTCTACTTTGATTGTCTGTTTCAAATATGTTATAGTTTTTGATGTTATTAGTGATAAACTCAATGCTTTCTTTTAAATGAAAATAATGAAAAAGAACATCTATTTTGTATCATTTATACTCACAGTTTAGCACTGTTCGCACTGTATAATTATACATAAACTAGTGACGCGCCCCGGCTTCGCCCGAGTGTGAACTATTACAATATAACCTACTTATATAAAAATCTTTCGGAAGAAATTCTTTAAACGACAGTGAAAACCATATCAAAATCCGTTGGGTGGTTTAGAAGTAGCGGAGAAACAGACGCGGACAGTGACTTTGTTTTATACTATTTAGAGATTAGAGATACAAATCCTCACGCTATATCCTTAACGGGGTAGTCAGAGAGGACGGAGATCTAAGTGTCGTGGTCTTTACACATTTCCCTCGCCTGTTTTAAGTCAAACCTCTTAAATCTCTCTGTATAATTATAATTGTCAGAATAATCTAAAGTCGCAAAATATGTTTACACATTACAAGGACCTATTGTAATCATTATAAACGAAATAGTGATAAGAAATCAGTACAAACCACTCCGAGCTATTTCTCTAGGATTGCGTGATAGCAACACTTAATTTACAAGCTCCGTTTAATTTGAACTATTTTGAGGCTGAAGTTGGAATTTAAATATCTGGAGATAAGAAGCGCACGCGAATAGCACCGACAACGACGGGGCGTTTAAATTACGCTGTTAGCGAATAAATGCGGCCAAGAGATATTTTCACAGCATTTTTTCCTTAAGCGTTAAATAATTTTAACGTTACGCATATTGGCTGACATCTCATGCCATTGCTGCGTGACGTCGACTCGGCGAATGATTCATTTCTTTTTCAAGAGACGTCGTCACTCAGCATTTGATAAAATTATAAATGGAAGAGAAAAATACGATATTTATATCGTGAACATGTTTACCTAACTGATTTTTTTTATAATCGCGCATGAAGGCTGTAGGTAGAGGGCTCAGAGAGCAAAGTGCAGAGATTAGTCACGGGTCCCATCAATTACGGGTAATCCGAGGCACGTGCGTGCCGTTCCACTCAAACCTATGAGGATTATTTTAGTTTTCTCTGCAAACACCAACACATACCAAACATACATTTAACCTATTGCGTACGACTTACAATTTATATCGAAAAATAAAACATTCTAGAAAAAAGTTTGTTGATTTAATTACAACAAGCATTTTTTGTTCACTTCGTCTTTGTTAAAATAATGTCAGTCGTTGATATTAATATTCCTTGACATTATCGTACCATACTAACACTAGTGTATCAATAATATTGTTGTAGGCGTTCAACATTTTTCACAATTATAAAGATGAATCTTCTACAAACCCAAAAAATATTTGCGAATATACATTCGAGTACGTTCTCGTAACAAATGTCGTAGATTCGCAAATCGTAATGTGTTCGGGCATTTTATAGAACACTGAAGTTGATAGGATCTATGAGTTTTTGTCAATATTTCAATTTAATGCATCACCATATTAAGATCTGGCTAGGTAGAATTTAAAACAGTTGTATTTGATGTCTCCTGTGGCGCTGTCTTCACACTCTCTGTTTAGGTGACCGCAAACAGAAACAAGTTGCACACTGTGTCAAAAAATTGCAATTATAAAGCATTGAGATATAGGTACTATACATCAAAACGATCATCGTGGCGCTGCGCGCCGCCAAAGTGGGTCGCGGGAAGTCATAAACTGCCACTTCATCGTAAGTTTTTTTACTTTTTAAATTACTCATTATAAAAGTGTTACACAAGTGCAAGCTTTTAATATACATATCACAAACTAAAATGCGTCGCGTTGTTCACTGCACAAGCGTTGAATTGAAAGTGAGCTAGGTGTGGTTCCCTAGCCTCAGTTGAGTGAAACAGTAATTTTTCCGAACATTCCAGTAAGTACTATATAGATATCGTTGTCATAAATGAATTCAAAGGCATTTCTGTAAACAGTCGTAAGTAGCGTAATTAAGGAATATTAATATCAATAAATTTGACAATACTAAGATTATTAAGCCTTACATACATACATATCCTCACACTATATCCCTAACGGTGTAGTCAGAGGGGATGGAGCGCCAACCGTCGCGGTGTTTACATACTTCTTTCACTTCCTCAAATGTCATCATTCTCTTCACACATTTTCGCCTAGGTATGCGAAAGCTTTTAACATTTTCATCCGCTAACACTCTGGCTATTTCATGGTCTTTGGCCTTGGTCTTCCTTGACTTCTTTTACGACTCACTTTCTAAGCATTCCTTTCTTCATCTTTACAATAACACCGTCGTGCAACCCTGTCATACTGCGTATCTCTTCATTGCTCATTATTAAGCTTTACACTATTGATATAGTAGTTTTCCAAACAGGTCAACTTAGGAAATGCAAATTTCTTATCAGTGCGTTGTGGTGGTACTTATATTGCAGTCTAGAGCTTAGTTGGTAGTCACACGTTAACTAGCAATTAAAATATTCAATAAAATATATGTAGATTTTAAATTATTATTAAAATTAATCAAAAAAACCGGACAAGTGCGAGTCTGACTTGCGCACCGAGGGTTTCCTAAAATATTCGCCCACACAAACGATATACGTCACAGTCAATTCTCCAACTGTAAGTGTAAGTTTGTAATCGTAAAAAAAATATTTTTTCATATATAATTACAAATTAGCGATTTCCGGATTTTTCCCTTTACTTGTTCTGTGAGATCTTGCTTCTTGCCATGTGACTAATGTATAGAAAGTACCTTGTAGGTTTTAAATGGTAGTATTTTCTGATTGCGTTGACTTAGAAACTTGATTTTTTACACTTCCAAGGGACCACAAACAAGTATTTAATGTTAATTTCAACTTGATACTTTCACGTGTTCCTGAGAAGAAGGATCTTGACAGACAGACTTACCAGACGAACAACGAAGTGATCCTATAAGGGTTCCTTTGTACCGTTTGAGGTACGAAACCCTAAAAATAATTCGAGGACGTCGACTCTACACTGCATTAATTACTTGTGATGAAGGATAGGTGTAAACAACAATGTTAATGTATTAGCTATTAGTAATATAACCTAGTATAATCTAGTACCTACGAATATACCTATTCGTAAGTTCATACAACAAAATGATGGTACCTCACTTATCGTTTCAATGAATTCCTCAGTATCGTAAATTTAGCCCATCGCAGAAATTCAAAACGAAGACATTTGTATGTTTATTCTACGAACGAAAATTAGACTTCATTGGCTTAAATAATTTTCTATCTATATATATACATACTATATAGATGTACATATTTTTGTTTGAAAAATATGGTACTTTTCAGTTCCTTCCTTCACTTGATTTTGTAATAGTACTCATCGTACATATGGTAAAGTTACGAATGAAATTAACATTCAAGTTTAGAAAGTAAAACATGAAGCAATGTTAATATTACCTATTACTAGCACGTTTGTGATTCCACGAAGTCAACTGCGAGCGTTTCTCCTAAAGAGGGTAAATGAGCTTGTCTATACCGCCCTCTCGCGACCTCTCGCTGAACAAAACGACAAAGAGAAGTATAGCAACATTTACAGAGAAAATGGCCGTAGGGCAGTCCGTCCCTCCACCCTTTGTTTTCTTATAACACCACCCGCGCCTCAACCAAGCAGAAATTACTCAACCTTCGTAGTAATGGATAACGGATCTTAGGGACAAGGTTTCTTATAGTAAGTAAAAGCATTCCGACCTTCCTTGCAATTTTTAATCTAAATTCTATAATAAAATCAACACTTAATAAATAACGTCCTCTCTTTATGCTAAGTTCAGAATGAAACTACAACTTTTGACCACTAAGTTCTAGTAAATAAATAAAAATGAACTAAAGAGTAGAATGAAATTTAATAGAAACGTTAAGAATGCTAGGTTTTCTCTTCAACCGAGCACCCGTTGCTTCGCGGACGCGCGCGACGGGGTGGGACGAAGAGACGCACACCGCAGGAATTTCTAAATCTTCATAAGATAATGGATCGCTCCGCGAAAGAAAAGGACCTCTCCGGCTTGGAACTTTGTTGAATTCCTGACTCGTAATTAATAAAATTACTTTTTGGGAGCTTTCCCCGACTTCAAAGAATTTTAGCATAAAAGAAAAAAGTTAAGTAGATGAATTATTTTTGAATGATAAAGGGAATAATTTCAGATGTTTATATACTTAAAAACGGAGTTCGGGAGAATTTTCTTTGTCTCTTTCAACCGCTTTTGTAAGGAGATTGTAAGATTTCTTTAGGAATAGCTAGCTACACGTAAACTACTTTTATGGAAAACATTTATGTTTTATCAATAAGTTTGCATACTTGAATAGAATTAGCAGAATAAAACCTACGATTTATTAATATATTCCATTATGGTAATTGTAGGATATTCTAACTGCATGTAACATACTCGTATGTACACTCCATTAAAACTAGTTTTTAACCGACTTCAAAAAAAGAAGGAGGTTCTCAATTCGTCTGTATGTTGTATTTTTTTTTGTATGTTTGTTACCTCATAACTCCGTCATTTATGAACCGATTTCGAAAATTCTTTTCACGTTTGGTAGGTAATACTTCAGAGGTTTCCATTTGAATTTCACCGATATTGGAGCTTGGACCTCGAAGATACACTAGATAACACGACCTGGTTATAACCTTTATTTATATTGACGATTCTTTTGTATATCGTTGCGCTCCGGAATTAGAATGAAGTTAATTGCAGACCTGCCCTAGATATTTATTTAGGTCAAGACCACTCAAAAGGGAGAAATAAAAAAAAATTATTAAAAAAAATTAAACCACCTTCAAAAAAAACACTGAAAAGTATAAAATAACTATCCTTTACTAATCAAAACTCAAGTACAATTAAAATAACTTTATAAATACGATACACATACCTATATAATTAAATTTGACAGTTATTGAAGTCGGTGCCAAATCAATGTGCAACAACATAAAGCCTATTAGTTTGGTGGGCTTGGCACCGACTTCAGTACTTTTCAGTGTTTTTGAAGGCGGTTTAATTTTTTTTAATAAAAATTTTTGGCTTTAAAAATGAGTGGATGCAATTCCAGCTCGCACATACTCATTATATCGTGGCCACAAGGCCTGTGTTAGAATAGAGCGTGGGTGACATGTTGCCCTGGTTCGAAATCTGTTCAGACGTTAGGCAGGGCTGCGTGATGTCTGCTTGGCTATTCGTGCTGTATTTGGACAGTTGCCTCCGGTACATTGAAAGGTAATATGAGTGGTATATGTGATGGCACATTGGTAAACTGTCGTTTATTTATTTATTTATTCTTTATGCACTGAACCATTAGTACATATGACGGACTTAATGTCAAGAGGCGTTCTCTACAAGTCAACCATTAGGTGGAGTGACGCTAACGATACTGTGCTTATAATACAATCAGAAGCAGAGTTGCAGACACTAGTCATGTGCATAAAAGAAGAATGTGAAGTGAAAGGATTGAATTTAAATGTGAACAAATCTAAAGTTCTTTAAGATCTAATAGTTCTAAAGTAATATAAAAGATACTCACTAAATGTGAAATGTGGGCACAAGAAAATGAGAACAAGAAGGAACAAATGAATGAAATTGTATATCTGGAGAGTGCATTTTCTAGGAATAGAAGATCTGAGTTTGATGTGGAGAGACCAATAGCAGCTGGTAAAAAAGTAAACGGCGCTTTGGTCGCATTAGTAGGCAATGTGAATATTTCTAACTCAGCCAAAATTGTCATCCACAATGCGGTGTTAGTGCCAACTTTATTGTACGGTAGTGAGTCCTGGATATGCTCGAAATCGAGTGAAAGTATGATAAATGCAGTAGAAATGCGATCTCTTAGAAATATGTGCGGTGTCACCCTTGCGAACAAAATAAGCAATAAAGAGATACGCAGTATGACAGAGTTGCACGACAGTGTAATTGTAAAAAGGAAGAAAGGAATGCTAAGATGGTTCGGGCACATGGATAGAAAGAGTGATCAAACACTGACGAAGAAAGTCTATAGAGCAAAAGCTGACTTATGAAGGTCAAATAGCCGGAGTGTTAGCTGACAAAATGTCAAAAGTATTCGCAAACCTAGGCGAAAGTATATAAGAAGGATGAAGAGGAGGCGAAAGAAGTGCGTAAGGACGGCGATACTTGGCGCTCCGACCTTTTTAACAACCCCGTTAGGGATACATCACGAGAATATGTAAGTATGTACAATAGTTCGCAAAAGCCGCCAGTAATCTTAATTTTCAATCAGACATTTAACTATTGTATTAGTGAAAGGACAGTTTATCTAGTTGCCAGTAATATGATAACAGCCCGCATGTTTCATTGTCGGCTGACGCACAGTGTATCTGTACATTGAGTGTACAATGTACATATTATATCTGCTACTATAATAATTCAATTTATATAAACATAATATGGTTAAATGACGTGAGTGATATACAAATACATAATACAATATAAACGAAGCACTAAATTTCATATGTCCTAATGCAAATTTCAAAACGTACAATTGTAAATATAATAAAGCAAAAATATAATGTAAAAGGAAAACTTATTCAATCATGAGTTGGACTCGCGCACAGATGGTTCCGCACGATATTTACCACATAAAATTTATTTTCTCCAAATCTATAAAATCAACTTTTCATTTATCCTGAAAACTTTATATAAGGCTTTATATTCCTGTAATGATCAAGTCAATTTGAGTACTTACTCAAATTTCGCCCCTGCTTTTATTATTCACGTATTAACATTTTAAAATGTTAAATAGTGCAAAATATGTGGATTAAGAAAATGTATCACTATGCCAAATAAATTTTTACGTCACAGGTAGTTTCTGTGAAAATCGACTGTAATAGACGGACAGACGGATGAAAGCATGAGCGTACTTATAAAGATTTATTTTTCCTTTTATGGTACAGAACCCCAAAAGAAATGAAATTGTAAAAAATAAATGTAATAAGTGTATTATGTAAAAAAATTTGAGCTCCAAGAGTGGGTCTAATTAATTGATGGACTATCTAGCCTTCTCACAATAAAAGTTTTTATAACAGTATAAACTGCAGGAAAAAAGTGAATTTGGATTTGTTTTGAAGGTAAATAAAACTCATATTTAAATCAACGTTTTCTCTTATTCATTACTTACTTCTGTTGTAATAACTAATGGAATCAATAACGAATAATTACGGTGTTACTTTTTCAATATCAATCATCATAAAATATTATCACAAAACAACATTATTGACACATTTTACCGCCACAAGGTAACAATAAATACAAATATAAATTCACTGTTTACATGACTTCGAAGTCAAAACATATAAATTACAACCGTAAGTGCTTAAATAAGAACATAACATAACATATCTTCACGTTGTGTCCCCAACGGGGTAGTCAGAGAGGACGGAGCTCAAAACTCATCATTCTCTTCACACATTTTCGCCTAGGTATGCGAGTGCTTTTGACATTTCCGTCTGCTAACACTCTGGCTATTTGATCTTCATAAGTCAGCCTTGGTCTTCCTTGGCTTCTTTTACCACTCACTTTCGCTCTGTAGATTTTCTTCGTTAGTCTTTTATCACTCATTCTTTCCAAGTTCCCGAACCATCTAAGCATTCCTTTCTTCATTTTTACAATAACACTGTTGTGCAACCCTGTCATACTGCGTATCTCTTCATTGCTTATCCTGTCCGCAAGGGTGACACCGCTCATATTTCTAAGAGATCGTATTTCCAGTGTATTTAGCATACTTACATTCGATTTCGGGCATATCCAGACCTCACTACCGTACAACAAAGTTGGCACCAACACTGCATTGTGGATGGCCATTTTAGCAGTGTTAGATATATTCACACTACTCACTAATGCGGACAGAGCACCGTTCACTTTATTGCCAGCTGCTACCCGTCTCTCCACATAAAAATAAAAACAATTTATGTAAATAAAGTTAATGGGTTTTTACCGACAGTTGACATCTGACTGTAAAATAGTTTTAATACAAAATTATAATCAATCAAACCCAATATACATTCAGTTACCCCTGCCCACATTTACGATCAACTTCCGAGGTGAACACAAACACGACTCAGTAATGTGTCAATAATGTTGGAAAAACGCACATCACCTAGTACACTGCAAAACCACCTGTCACGTGCCAAACATTTATCATATTTTGTCGAAGTCTCGCCGAACAGAATTCCAATGAAAAGCGCTCCTGCTATATTTTAGAAAAAATTATTGTTAAAATTTGTTATTAGCTTATTATATGTATGTATGTGAATATTGAAAAGTAAGTAATTCATCAATCGTAAATTAAGTTTGTAAATATTAAAGTTGTTAAAACATGTATGTACGTTTTTGTTATAAAGCAACTAATAAAATCAGACATTGGAAATTAGGGAGCTTTAATACCTAAACTTCATTTGCGAAATGATATAGAGTTGCTAAAACGGGTCCCTAATACGGATTTACGGGGGCCCCAATTTAATTTCTATATATTGTATATATGTGATGTTGCCAATAAATTCTCTTAAATTACAAATAGAAACTGTCTTTATACATTTTGCAATTAAATTTCAGATTTCGATGATATTATTGACGGAAAACGTTTCGACTGCTTAGAATGAAGAACAAAATTATAAAAGACAAATATTTTGACAACAATTATCAAATACTTTGGTCTTTAAATGTACATGTCAGGTTTTTATGTTACTTTTAACATTTCATGCAATATGTAGCCAGGACCCAAGGGGCCCCTTATATTTATACTTTATATTTCTTAATTTTAATATTTAAAAGTTGTCAAAACGGTTTTTAAACGCATTAAAATTACTCTTTTAAATTTATGCGATTGAATTTCTGTTTTAGCAAATATTTAAAAATTAAAAATGTACATATTTCAATTTACGGATAACAAAAACGTAAAATAATTTGATTCACAAATATCTCAAGTTTTGTTTTATAAGTACTTTTAACAGTTATCCATAAAATACTTAGGACCAAGGCTTTTTGTTTCAAATTTCATATGCTTTTGAAAATTAAAGGTGGTAACGTATTCTCTTAAATGATGGAGTTATTCAAGAGTACATATAGCGTGTTTACTTACCACTTCTTAATAAAGCTGGATTACAACTGAGTCAACAACAGGTATTTAGTAACCTGCGAGTGATCGAAACGAATGACATGTTCTTACAAGATTATAATAGTACGAGGGCTGCTATTTATGTATCCGGAATAACAAAGTGAAACAAATATATAGCATTTATTATAGTTTTATTGCTTTTCAAAATATTCGCCATGATGATTGATGCACATTTGCATGCGTTGGAACCAATTTTCGTAGCACTTTTTCCATTCGGATTGAGGTATCTCCAAAACGTGCATTTTGAACGCATCAACAGCCTCTTTACGGCTCGAAAAACGTTGACCACGTAATTTATTCTTCACGGTTGGGAATAAATAGAAGTCGTTGGGGGCCAAGTCGGGGCTGTACGGCGGATGACCCGTTAATTCGATCTTTTGATCTTCCAAATACCGAGTTGTTTCGGCCGATGTGTGGCAGCTAGCATTGTCATGATAAAGAAGGATTCTGCGTTATCGGTTGTTCTTTCTTATTTCTTCAAAGACTTCTGGCAAACAAATGGTCGTGTACCATTCCGAATTAACCGTTTTACGATCCTCTAGTGGCACTGTAGCTACATGTCCATTTATACCAAAAAAACAAGCGACCATTTGCCCTCAAAGTACTTTTTGAACGAATGACTTTTGTTGGGTTCGGCTCATCTTGGAACACCCAAACCGTTGATTGTTGTTCAGTTTCAGGATCATACGCATATATCCAAGATTCATCACCTGTGTAGGTATTATGGACAGCTTTTGAAGCACCCTGATTGTACTTTTGTAACATTTTTTCACACCAATCGATACGAGCCCGTTTTTGGTCAATTCTCAAGTTGTGCGGAATCCAACGTGAACAAATTTTTTTTACAGCTAAATGTTCGTGTAATATTTTATATATACTCGTCATACGTCATACGCCTCTATCTCGCGATATGTAACATGACGATCTTGCATTATTAGTTCCCGCACAGCATCAATATTTTGAGGTACAACAGCCGATTTGAGGCGACCTTCTTTAACATAGTCCGTGAGCACAGACCGCCCACGATTAAACTCACTAAACCAGTGATACACAGTAGTTTTCGATGGTGCTTCGTCCCCAAAAGTCGAAGTGAGTTGATCGATGCACTGTTTTTGAGTTAGCCCTCGCCGAAAATCGTAATAAATCATGTCACGAAAATTTTCACGACTTAAATCCATGGTGATAAAGACTCGCAATTTTCAAAATGCCGCCACAAAGGATAAACAAATGACAGCTACATGAAACAAATTGTATTCTTCAGCCAAAGAGTTCCATTTTTAAATGTTATAATTACTTTTTTAATATTGTTCTGTAACTGGACAGTTCCGGATACATAAATAGCAGCCCTCGTAATAACCGTAGTTTGTGCGAACAGGTTTGTTGCGTTCAAACGGGATAAAACATGTGATTCGATTCATCGGCAAACTTACCATCCAACTAGAAGGTTTGCTCCTCTCCCCCCTCTCCGCTCCCCAACCATCTTACAACATTTGTACCGTCTTCTATTCAATTATTTTAAAATCTATATTTTTAGGCTGGTAGAACTTAAACTGTTATCGGCTCCAAAAAGAACCTGATAACTCTTACATGAAGCGAAAAAACAAATTTGACCAGAAATCGCGACGTGATAGAATATTTGGACATTTTTCCCGGATTTAAAACCAGAAGTGAACATGACTCAGTGGAAAAATCGGTGGCAGTCTTTTGGTCTTATACCTGTGTGTATTATGTTTACAAAATACAGCGAGGCCCATGTGTAAAAGAGAGACAACGTTATTCAGCTAATAGTAAGATTCATCTTGAGTGGTGCTAATACACTCAATTCCCGAAAAAAACTGTTTGTGCAACCCTTTCAATACAGGTTCTTTGATTTTGTGGGCGTTTTTATGATCAGGTAGTTTCATTTGCACAGAAAGGCAAGAATTCGACCTATTCTCTTGCTTTGACTCGCAGAGTGCGCTTGTTTGTGTTTGTGGGGTAATATTTGATTATAATAGTTTATTTTATTGACCTCGCCTTGTTTACAGATAATTGATTCTTCTTGACAGGACAACATTGGATCAGACACACGGACTTCGCTTTGATATTGCAGATTCAATATTTTTTATATTGGTAAGTCAAAGACTATTAATAAACAAATATGATTGTAAACATTTTTTGTTTTGTTCCGAGTATTCACAACAAATTCTATTCTCCAATCAAACTGGGGCCCTCGTAAATCAGTTTTAGGGACCCGTTTTAGCAACTCTATATCATTCCGCAAATGAAGTTTAGGCATTTATGCTCCCTAATTTCCGGATAATCTCTGGATAATACAATAAAATCACCAACGTATAGAGATAAAGACCTAGACCAAATACTTAACTACCGCTTTGATTTAATAAAAATATGATACCATTAAAGATTCACAGAAAGTATGGGCAGGTACATGTGCCTCCCTCGCTTTCGGAAAACAATAACCGAGTAACATTGCCGGGAAACCTTTATACAAAAGAGAGTCGCTCAATGAAGTTGCACGTCTAAGAATTTCCATGCAATAAAGGAGCATCGCCTCGCCGAGGATTCTTACCTAGGCCGGAGATATTGCGTGCTTACCGGGCTCTCCTCTAATAACATCACCGATACCGTCGTGTAAGAAGAAAAATACGAAATGAAATGGAAACTACCCACCGTCTTATGGTTTCCAATCTCGTCTAACAATATATAACGAGCTTATTACCAATTTTAATATAAGTCCCGCTTCATATTTATTAGTGAATATCTCAAGAAAAACAACTTTTTATACTGCCTCACTTTTCATCACATAATTATTTTTCTTAAGTATGAAACCCACAAAATGTAAATTTAATTACAAACTTGTGCGATGAAGCGATCACCGTTTTAATGTTTCAGAGTACATCTACAATTACTACCAATTAGTATTAATCACGTTGTGCACCGGACTGTGACAATTTTAGACATTTGTAATAAGACGACTTTTGAAGTGCTTTTAAAAATCGGCCAAGTACATGTCGGATCGTGCTTAGTGAACGGTTCCGTAGCGCCACCCCTCAACTAACTACTATTTTCCTATATCGCGTTTTAAACGGCAACACTACCTAATTAATCTACTAATATATTGGCTACATTAATATGGCAACACCGGTTCACCGCCATTGATAAATTCCCACATTGGTGCGAATTGCAGATTTAATGTAATAAAAGAGCTCACACTGCGAGAATTTTACTAAAGTAAGTCCTCTCGACAAGAGCTTAACGAAAAAGTGTTAACAAAGTACTATGATACATAGTGATAATGAAGCGTTGTAAGATTTCCAAGGTAAATGTGATTATTCTGTAATAATTAATTACTCTTAAAATTAGGGTGTTATAATTGAGATGTTATTTCGTGTGATGTTTGGGAGTAAAGAATAAATCATTTATAGGTAATGTTGGCTTTTCTTTCACGTAACAGAAAAGAATAAATATCATTCAATCGGTAGCAAAAACAAGTTTGTATTTCATAGCGTTTTTCAATGACACTGAAAAGCAGCGTGTAACCGAAAATATCCTATATCTCAAAAACTTCAGAATATATCTTATTCATATCATTTTTTCGTTAATTTTTAAGGTCTTCTAATAAACTGAATATTGTTAAAATGTTCTACCCCAAAATTGTAGGGGAACCTTTTTATAAATTTAGAACTTATGTTTCAAATAAAAAAGTAAATTGGAATATCATTTTTGAGGACCTATCTAAAAATACCCCCCACACTTATGTGCACTGCAGGAATTTTTTTAAGTCCCTTTCTCACATGTAATTTCATTTTACCCCCAATTTTATTTTATTTGTGATATTCTACCTACCTTTACATCTACATATATAGTGCCACTAGTATCCGAATAAAATGGCTGTGACATAGGCACAGATGTCTGAATTTTATTTAGGCAGAAATTCACACAGAACGAAATTATAAGGTTTTCGTTTTTCCAGTTGGTTACGGAAACGTAAAAATAACATTGTCAAAGCGTTGTAACACTAAGAAAATGCTATTTTAGTTTTTAATGTTTCAGTTATGCCATTATCGCTGAATAATTTGTTCATCAACATTATTTTACGTAAAACTAAGGGTTTTAAACTAAGGTTCTCGAAACAACACAAAAATAGTCTTCGTTTTCTCTAATTGTGAGTCTATAATTCTGAGTCTAATTTTTTTTATAAATACCTATCGTCGACTCATTTGTATATTTAAAGCAAAGCTAACCTTGAGAAAATTGACTAAAACAGTAAACATTTCTATGAAACCCCTGTAAGATATATTCGATACTGGTATAAAGAACGCTATTTATCTTCTACACCTACGCGGTACACGAGTAAAATGTTATCATAAATTAAAATAGCTGTTATATTCTATGTTAAAATGTGGTAACCAAATAAACAAATATTTTTTTATCGCGACATTCAAAATAACGGCAGAACAAAACATTTTAAAATGTTATTACACTTATAGTATCCCATTGATCCCATATTATTTAACGAGTAATATTTATATGTATATTTGTAATGGCGTTCTCGAATACGGCACTAACGATTTCGATGGAAATAATAATATAGGAGTATACGGGGACGAAAAATAGATCTAGCTAGGTCTCAATTCTGGAAAAATTCGTTTTCTGCGTATTTTCACACACTCGAAATTGATAATCGGTATTGATTGCTAATTTGGCAACAGAGGTTAACAATTATAACCTTCATAATACCACAGTGGCTAAAGCGTAAGTCTATCGCACTAACCGCGCAAGCTCGTATCCTACAATGTGATAAAACTTTTTTTTTATGTATACACTCCGTCAAGAAAGTACCGGGAAAAGATCAATAATACACGAAATGTTAGTTATTCATCCAAATTTATTTTATCGCCTTTAAAGTATGCTCCTTCAGAAACGATACACTTACACCAACGAATAATCCAATCATCAAAACATTTTTTAAATGCTTTTTCCGGAATTGACTTCAGTGCTCGCCGCGAATTCTCCTTTATGTCTTCTACCGAATGAAAACGGGTGCCACGAAGTGGTAATTTGAGTTTAGGAAAAAGAAAGAAGTCTGCTGGAGCCATATCTGGTGATTAAGGTGGTTGCTCGATGGTATTTGTTGAGTTTTTGGTCAAAAATTCGTTCACAATTATGGCCTTGTGCGAAGGGGCATTATCGTGGTGCAAAATCCAAGAATTTTCTTTCCACAAATCTGGCCTTTTTCGTCGAATTTCCTCTCTTAAACGCCGCATAACGCCCAAATAATATTCTTTATTTACCGTTTGATCTTCCGGCAAGAATTCCGAGTGCACAACACCGCGATAGTTAAAGAAAAAAGTGAACATGACTTTGACTTTTGATCGACTTTGGCGTGGTTTTTTCGGTTTCGGTTCAGTTGGAAGGCGCCACTCCGAAGCTTGTTGACTAGTTTGCATGTCAAACTCGTAAACTCACGTCTCGTCACCAGTAACAATGCGTTTTCATGAATGTTGGATCGGAATTGACTCGTTCTACCATGTCCTCAGCGACTCTTATGCGATTGAGTTTTTGTAGAAAATTCAGGTCTTTTGGGACTAGCCGAGCGGCAACATGTTTCATACCCAAGTGATTATTTAAAATGGTACGGATCGACTCGTGAGACACAGAAAGTTCGGCGGCTATCTCTCTCAAACTTGAATGGATTCAATTTTTTGTTGTTTTTGTTGTTGTTAGATTGGCACAATTGTTTTCCATTTTGGCGCGGAGTTTGAGTTGCATCTGTTATTTAGATTAAATACAGTGCTGTTTTTAGTTATATAATTTTAGTAGTAAATAATCAATTTTATAAATACAAATAAACATCTAGCAAAAATGTGATTTATAAAATAACAACTGTTTCATAATATTTAATTACGGAACTGCACAGACCTTTAAAAAAAACCAAGTGACGAGGCTTACGAGGAACTTATGTAGGCTGGCATATAACTTATGTGACAGATTGTCATTTAGTTGTCTAGTTTCCATTTTGTGGAAGTAGATGTTTGATATATACAGTGTGCTTCTGCTGTCCAGATTTTTTCTTCCGATACAATGAAATGATGCTTATATAAAACTGAGTCGATCAGCATTAAAAAAATTTTTGGCACATTTATTAATTTCTTAGACAACTCACGCTTGACCAAAAACCGATAATGTCACAATTGTTTTCACAAATAAAGACCGAATGGTTTCTAAATCGGCTCCCTTGTATCTCTTATGAATTCGGATTTCCCCATACTGTCCCAGCAAAAAACTTGTCCCAAAAAACTTTTACATGGAGTATTCGTTCTTTTGTACGTTTGTGATCTCTAAACTCAAAAAGTAGTTGGACGATTGACTTGAAATTTTGATACAACTTTGGATTCGAATACGCGCGTGTTTTTGTATACTAGTATCTGTCTAAATAAAAATGCAAAGTTATGTTCGTTCGTTCAACGTGCGCCACAGCAACATGTGGTCGGAAACAGCCAATATATATGTTGACTCATGACGAAACGTCAATCAAATACATTTTTACATTTGGAAAACCGGGTTGGAGGAAGTATCTTATTCAAATAGAATCGAAATTACTTAATTACAGGCACAGATACAGGCACAGATAGATATAGGCTTTTACTTAAGATAGTCATACTCAACCTGTGACAAATGAAGTATACAAAAAAATGAAGTATATTAAAATAAGAAAAATTGACAAAAATGCACACATTTTCAATAACATCATTACTGTGTTTGATATGCACTATAAAGGTATATTTTTATTTAGATTTTAAACTAATCTATTTAGGTTTTACTTCAGCACAACGCGAGTGGGTACACGAGCTCCGGTAGGTTCCGTAGGAGCAGTAAGACATCCCGGAGCCACTTGACACCGCTCCTAGAACGACCACCGCTGGAGATTTAGTGGATAAAAACTCCACATACCCAAATCTTTCTACTAGGGAGCTGGATACCTGTGTACACAGCGCAAGTTCCTCCTGCGTCACCAGAAAGGGGAAGGAGTAACTGCACCTATTACCTCCACCTGAATCGGCACCTGTTTAATTAAGCGCATGATTCTGCGTTGAAATCTAATTATAAATATCTTATTTAAAAGTTGCATCAAAATGTGATTATGTTTCACCTTGATGTTCAGTCCAACCCCAAATGAGAAAGGGCATGTCGTTATATACCTATGTATAATTTTTTTTAATTCATTATTAAACAAACAAGTAAAAGCAATGAATTTTTATGAAATATATAAATATATGAAATATATAAATTCATGAATATTATAAATATCCACATCGACCTATTGAAGCTCTTTCTACAGAAAAGAGTTTATGTTGTTAAAATTAAAAAAACTATTATGATTATAAACGGAATATTAATGAATGAATGAACTGAAAATATTTAAACAATCATGAAGGTTTCTCTGCTCTTTACGTGTTACCGTACTTATTACATATTCACGTGCCAGATTTCACTAAAATAACAGGACTACAAGGTTCTAATAACTACCTACCGTAAGTACCGGTTAATGTTAAACATCAAAGGCAAAAAATATTTCAGTGATTTATTTTCAGTTAAGATATTTTGCGGGACATAATTTGTAGGTACAAATATGGTGTTAGTGTTATATTATTAGTTTCTGTATTCCGCCTCTTGCATGGGGTGCAAACATAAATAATAAAAATAATTACTTAAACAAACCTGTTAATAAGTTAAATTATTAAGTGTCATGAAATTGCAATTACAACTATATATTAACTAGCTGTACCCGCGACTTCGTCTGCGCGGAAAATTTTTTCGTGGCTTTCCCGGATTAGGGTAGATTATATGTACATGTGCATAGTATGTTTGAAGATTATTTTTGATAAAAGTCTACATCTAGCTTACGTCTGTCTCCGGGCACATACTATCTCTGTATCAAATATCATAATTGATTCGGCGGTTCAGTATTTCCCATTCAAAGTTTCATTCCCCACCCAGTTTTCACCCCATTAGGGGTAGTTTTTTTGATAAAATATATCCGTTCCCAGGTGACATCATAATCAGTTCATCAGTTTAGCATTTCCCGTACAAAATTTCATCCCCTCCCTCCCGTCTCCTTTTTCACAGATTTTTGATAAAAAAAGTAGCCTATGTTTTTTTGATAAAAAAAATCTTATCACTTACCTACTACTACTACTACACCTACATTATCAAATTCTAACGTTTCCCATACAAAGTTTCATCCCCCTTTTCACCCTCTTGGTAGATTTTTTTATAAAAAGTAGCCTATGTCCGTTCTCTGAGTTCAAACTATTTTCTTGCCAATGTCATCATAATCTGTTCAGCGTTTTAGCCATTTCCCGTACAATGTTTTGTTCCTCTCCCTCCCGTCCCCCTATTCACAGATTTTTTAATAATAAAGTAGCCTATGTATTTTTGATAAATATTGTCTTACACCGTACCAAATTTTATCATTTAGATTTAGCGTTCCCCATACAAAGTTTCATCCCCCTTTTTACCCTCTTAGGGGTAGATTTTTTTAAAAAAAGTAACGTACGTCTGTTCTCACATGTCGAACTATCTTCTTGCTAAATTTCATCATAATCAGTTCAGCGGTTTACTATTTTCCATATAAACTTTCCTCTCCCTTTTCACCCCTTTAGGGGCAGATTAAAAAAAAAATAAGTAGCCTATCATGAGCGCAACCACATGTTTCTACTACATACCGATTTTCATCGAGATCGGTCAAGCCCTTCTTCAGTTATAAAAGGACATACAGACAGACAGACAGACAGACAGACAAAAATTTTAAAAATGATAGAATCGAAGTCAGTCAGTCATAAAATGGAAGGCAGACGCTAGTGATTTACATAGTAGTATAGATATATTATGTCATAATCATATAATATGAAACTGACACAAAGATGGTATATAATGTGCCTATTAAATTCAAGCTGAAAAATAAAGTTTTGTACTACCAATTTCATGTTCACGAAATTGCAGGCAAAAGCTCATTTAGCTATTTTAGTTATAATATTATTGCATGCAGTTTTCACTTCACCAATTACTTACCAATTTATTTATTTGAAAATTTCGAAAAATTTTAATAGCTGATCAGCTATTTTTTTAATTTCGTTAGCTGTGATTTTGGGGACGGCATGTTTGAGCAGAGGTACAATTTAAATAAAGTACTAAAGTGTAGACTATAGAGCATAAAGTAACTTTGAATTATGTACTTTGTATGTGTATCTAATCTACCTATGTACTTCACTCGTTTCGAAGTAGTCTAAATGAAAAGTTGATAATGAATTCATTGTGATTAGTGTTAACCTCAAACTTTCATCTTTTTATCGCTATAAAATTAGACCCACTTGTTAATAAACATATTATCACTTGACTAATTTTTACGCATGATATTATATTTTACTAAAACAGAAATAAATCTAGCTCTGTTAGATTGTGTTAAAATTAATGTTCAATATGATCATATTCAATATAATTATTTGAACAATTGTTCAAAACCATGTATTATAATATCACAAAACAATTTGTAAAACAGATATATTTGAATGTATATCAAATAAATAAAACAAAATAAAAAGTACATTAATAAAAAAGTATTGTTCTCCTATAATATCATCCGTATCAATAAACATTCATTCTTCATCTCAATTCATTTTAAACAAGTACCGCAGAAACGTAATATGAAGTAATAAAAATTCGTACAATTTTGAGGAAATATACTACATATAATACAGATACAGCTTAGATTAATGTTAGTTATTTTTGAGCAAGTAAATTGCAATACTAAATGGTAGATATTGCATGGAAACATGATAGGTATCTATATATATATAGACACTGACTAATATTCTCTTAATTGAATTTTATATTTAAGTATTATAGTTACGTGCTCATATTTGATGTCACTTATACAGGCTTATCGCCGCAACCGATTTCTGTAACTAGATAGATAGATAGAGATAAAACGTTTGTATAGACAGACACGCAATTACCACTACAATTATACGTATAAATATTATATTACGTGAACAAAAAAATTTAATCTGAAATTGCGCGACATTTGTTTATTGCAGCTGTATAAACGTCACGACTCATAGTGCATATTTGCTCATACCAGCAAAACTCTAGTATACTGCAAAATCGATAAAATAAAAGCAATTTAAACAATGTTTTCCATAGGTAGAACTGAAAAATAATAATATAGATATGTATTAAAGTAAAAAGTAGGGGGTCAACTGAGGAAGCGTGCTCGTCGCGACCCCTGCCAGCCCTTTTCAGGGCTGCAATTCCTCTTCTGTGCATACCATGCGGGACAACGGCTATTATAATGTTAGGGCGTCCCCCGGAAGCGACGTACACCGGTCTGTCCCCGCTGGTGTGTGCAGAGTGCAGTTCGGCGTTGGGGACCGCCACCCAACACGCTGTGCACCTAGCGGCGGGAAGTGGAGGGAGGAGTGCAGAGTAGCTGCGTGGAATGTGAGAGGTGGGATTGAGGAGAAGATGAATGAAGTGATTGATATTATGGAAGAGAAAAGATTGGATGTGCTATGTTTGAGTGAAACCAAGCGAGGAGGCAGTGAACTTGCCGACTTGCCCGGAGGAGGCATCGCTTTGTGGTCAGGGGTACCACAAGGAGATAGGGGATGCCAAGGGGTAGGCGTTTTACTGTCCTCTCGTATGGTTAATTGTATGACTGAGTATGAATGTATAAATCCCAGACTGCTTTGGGTACGCCTCAAGATGGGGTTGACAAGAATTTTCGTTTTGGCAGTATATGCCCCAGTGTCCTCTGTCGGTTTGGCTGAACTAGAGCAGTTCTGGGAAAATGTTAGAGAAGTTTTAGCGACGGTTGAAGAGAACGAAAGAATTGTTGTGTGTGGAGACATGAATGGATGGGTCGGGACAGCTCGAACAGGATTTGAGTCTGTCCTAGGCAAATATGGAGATAAGAGAGTAAATGATGCTGGTAAGATTGTGCTAGGACTGTGTATGGAAAAGGATCTTTTTGTGGCTAATACCATGTTTGGGCACAAAAGGATCCATCAGTACACGTGGGAAAGAAAGGGTGCGAGAAGTATGATTGATTTATTCCTGGTGGATAGCAGACTTAAGAAGCAGGTAATGGACACAAGAGCGTATAGAGGAGCCGACCTCGGGACGGACCACTTTCTGGTGATAACCAGAATAAGGGGTCTGTTCGCAGCATGGCGACATCGCGTAGTGTCCAAACCTGCAGCGGTTAGCCGCATTAAAAGCTGGAAACTGCAGGATGCGACCACCAGGAATGAATATGAAAGGGTATTATCCAGTAAGCTTGATGATAGATTGAAAGTGTTGAGCGAGGATGTTGAAGAATGCTGGCAGAACCTTAGGGATAGTATGGTTGAGGCTGCGAAAGAAGTGTGTGGAATGAATAAGATTGGGAACGGCAAAAAGCGTGATGTGTGGTGGGATGATGAGGTGAAAGTGGCTGTGTATAAGAAAAAGAAAGCATGGCGAGACTACCTTGCTACTAATGACTGTGGTATGAAAAATTTGATGAAAGACAGGTATAAGCTGCAGAAAGCAGAAACGAAGGCACTAGTGAAAGAGAAGCGTGAAAGGTGTAGGGTGTTAGATGAAAACAAGATGTCGGACAACTTCGAGGAAAATTCCAAATTATTTTGGAAAGAAGTACGTAAGATCCGAAGTGGTCCGGCACCTTGCAGAATGAATAAAGTGCGTTCGAAAGAAAACAACCTGCTTACAAATAAAAAGGATGTTCTGCAGCGATGGAGTGAATACTATGGAGAACTGTATGAGAGTGGCGACTCCGTCTCTGATACTGAGAGCGATTCTAATGAATTGCCACACTCGGGCCAGGGACTGGAGGATGCCATTAGTATGAAAGAGATTGAGAAAGTGATAAGAAGTTTGAAATGTGGAAAGGCTGCGGGAATTGATGAGGTGACTGCTGAGATGATCAAGTATGGTGGTCCTAGGGTCTGGGATGCCTTCTGTGCACTCTGCAACCTTTGTTGGCAGAAGGGGGAGGTTCCAGAGGACTGGCGCACGGCAGTCATAGTACCTCTATATAAAGGGAAAGGTTCCTACCTAGACTGTGCGTGCTATAGGGCCATCAGCTTGGTCAGCTTAGCGAGTAAAGTCTATACTAAAGTATTGACTGAACGTATGAAAGGTGTTTCAGAAAGATATTTGTGGGAGGCGCAAAGTGGATTCAGGAACGGTAGGGGTTGTATGGATCAGATTTTCTCGCTTCGCGTTATCGTGGGAAGGTTTCTGGCTTTAGGTCAGAAAGTTTTCTGCGCTTTCGTGGATCTAGAGAAAGCATTCGATAGAGTAGTGCGGAAGAAATTGTGGAGTCTTCTGCCTGAATATGGCGTGGAGGGCTCCTTACTGCAGGCTGTGAGGTCATTATATCGAGACCACAGAGCCTGTGTAAGGATAGACGGTGACATGTCGCCCTGGTTTGAAGTCTGTTCTGGTGTCAGACAGGGCTGCGTGATGTCTGCCTGGCTATTCGTGCTGTATTTGGACAGTTGCCTCCAGAGATTGAAAGGTAATATGAGTGGTATGGGATGTGGTGACACAGTGGTAAACTGCCTATTGTACGCTGACGATGCTGTGCTAATAGCACCATCAGAAGCAGAGTTGCAGACACTAGTCACGTGCATGAAAGAAGATTGTGAAGTAAAAGGATTGAAAATGAATGTGAACAAAACTAAGGTTCTGGTATTTGAAAGAGAAGCGGAACAAACGAAATGTGTGATTAGTGTAAATGGAAAATGTCTAGAACAGGTGAATGAAATTGTGTACCTGGGGAGTGCGTTTTCGAGGGATGGAAGATGTGAGTTGGATGTGGAGAGACGGGTAGCAGCTGGCAATAAAGTGAACGGTGCTCTGTCCGCATTAGTGGGTAGTGTGAATATATCTAACACTGCTAAAATGGCCATCCACAATGCGGTGTTGGTGCCGACTTTGTTGTACGGCAGCGAGGCATGGATATGCCCGAAATCGAGTGAAAGTATGATAAATGCTGTGGAGATGCGGTCTCTCAGAAATATGTGCGGTGTCACGCTTGCGGACAGGATAAGCAATGATGAGATACGCAGTATGACAGGGTTGCACAACAGTGTTATTGTAAAAATGAAGAAAGGAATGCTTAGATGGTTCGGGCACATGGAAAGAATGAGTGATGAAAGACTGACGAAGAAAATATACAGAGCGAAAGTGAGTGGTAAAAGAAGCCAAGGAAGACCAAGGCTGACTTATGAAGATCAAATAGCCAGAGTGTTAGCAGACGGAAATGTCAAAAGCACTCGCATACCTAGGCGAAAATGTGTGAGGAGAATGATGAGATTTGAGGAAGCGAAAGAGGTGTGTAAGGACCGCGACTCCTGGCGCTCCGTCCTCTCTGACTACCCCGTTGGGGATACAGCGTGAAGTTATGTTGTTGTTGATTAAAGTAAAAACTGTGCAACAGTCATGCTCAGCTATGCATGTGTACTTATTTGTAAGAACGTGATCAAAAAAACAGGCAAAATAATGCATGGATTATATATAGTTACGTTATAGGATATATTAAAAGTTATGTAAGTGTATATATAGTAATCGAAGCTAAAAAGAGTAAAAGTAATAAAGTAATAATAATGATAATATTCCAGACAATTACACAGACCCCAATTGTGTGACCCCAAACTAAGCAGTAAGTTTGTACCATGGGTACCACACAACGAACTCTGGGGGAGTTCCCATTAACACCCAGACTCCAAGACAATTTTGAAAAGTTTGTTTCCTAAATTGATCTGACGTGGGATCGAATCCGGGACCCTAGATTGGAAAGCAGATGCATATGCCACTGCGCCAACGGGCCAGTCAAAAAGTAAATGTATGTAAAAAGTGAGTGTGTACACAACAAAATCCACTACGGAGCAATCGTATGGTATACCTAGAATTTGGCTAAGAGAAAAACTTGAAATGGTTTTTAAAAGAGCAATTGGACTATACATGTAAACGATAAGAAAATATTATTCAAACATTTAATTACAAGGTAATGGAAACTATCGATGAATGCCACGGTTCCATGAGGCTGGTTGCTAAATAAAACTAGACGACTCTAATGCTTTAGATTTGGAATAGTTCTGTAACATTTTAAATCTAATTTACACTATAATAGCGAATCATGTCTTCTTACCCAACTGCTCAAAAAAAAGAGTAGTGTACATTATTATTATTATTTTTATTATTTCCAAAAAATTCACGGCTTACATTTATACCGGTAAACTATCGAGCACGGGCCTAAGCCAAGTGCAGGACAGGAGGAGTTTGGTCTACTGTATGATCTAAAAATTTTCCAACAATTCTACATGTGTTAAGTATTACCGCTTTTTGTAGCTGGCTGTAAGTGTGTGGTGGTAATTTTAATGTTTTTATGGATTGATGAATTTGTACGGGTGTAATGCCTGTGCTGTAAGAACTATGGGTAATATTGTGACATTTTGTAAATTCCAAATCCTAACTATTTTATCTTTAAGTTCTTAGTACTTAGATATTTTTTCTGCTATAGTGCTCTGTAAATTATGGGAATTAGGTATTGCAATGTCAATAATATGGGCTGTTTTATTACTCTTGTCTATGAGGGTTATGTCGGGTCTATTGTGGTGGATTGTTCGATCGGTGAGTATAGCTCTGTCGTAGTACAATTTATAGGTTCCGTTTTCCAATACCACTTCGGGTTTATATTTGTAGTAAGGGATCGCCGGTTTAGTTATGAGATTATATTTCAAAGCTAGTTTCTGATGTATAATATTAGCTACTTGATCATGTCTGTGCTATTACTTTACATGCCCCTATAATATGTTGAATATTTTCTGATGAACTATTGCATCGTCTACACATATCTGTTGGCAAATTAGGTATTTTCATAATGTATTTCTGATAATTGCGTGTCTCTATTACTTGGTCTTGTATTGCTATTATGAAACCTTCAGTTTCAGGGAAGAGTTCACCTCACCGGAGCCAATTGTTCGACGCCATTTTATCGACATTAGTTTGGTTCAAGTCTAAGCGATGTCTTCCGTGTAGCGATTTTCGAGTCCATTCGTCAATTTTAGTCTGTTTACTAGGCAGTGATTCGTTTCTTTGTGTGGTTCTGTCATGCATGTTTAATGGGGTTAGTCTCTTGTCACTCTGTAGTATTGCGTTATGTAGGATACATTTAGAGGCTTTAGTGAAAAAATACTGCCGAAGTGTTGTTATTTGCTTGTTATGCAAGTTAGCAATATCTATTAATCTCCTACCGCCTTCAACTCGAGATAGTGTCATTCGTTGCACACATGCTCTGGGGCGGTGTTTGCGGTGTTTCGTTAATGATGTGGCTATGGTCCGTTGTAGATTTTTTAATTCTGTTTTCATCCAATTTATAATACCAAATGAATAAGTTAAAACGGGGATAGCATAGTATTAATAGCTTTGATAACGTTCCTGGAGTTTAATTGTGTTTTCAATATTGAGTTTTAGCCTATGTTTAAATTGTTGTATCAATGATGATTTTATTTCTTTGTGATGTATTTGTTTCGACTGATTATATCCTAGGTATTATAGGTACATACTTTTAAACTTACATTTAGTTTTAATTTTAAATTTTAACTTAGTGTGTGTGTATGTGTGCATGTGAGTTATGTGTTTGTGTGACCATATGTGGCTATGTGTTTCTACTAAGTATCTTCTCCACGTCCTTATAGTTCAGTTTTTAACCATTCAGTTAACGTATACTTGCATTGACACCATGGTAGGGGATATATGTATATTTTTTAAATTATTAATTTTATTGCACACATAAGCAGACTGTTATAACTACTGACGTTGTGCAAAAAGAATGTGTGTCCTGGTTGTAGGGGCCACAGAATTATTCCTTCTTTTCTTTTTGACATTGCTATTAAATGGTAGTGACTTATGGAGGTTTAAAATAAGGTCAAGTATGTATAGTTTTCTTACTGAAAGGAGGTTGCTGGTAGCGTAGAGTGTTTCCGTAGAGTATCTATAAGATTTGAAGTACATAACTTTTATTAAGGATCTTTGAGTTCTTTCTAAATATAGGAATTGAGTTTTACTGGCTCCTCCCCACACCGCGATACAATATGTTGTAACTGATTGTGCTAGAGCGATATATGTTTTATTTAAAAGATCACGCGAGAGAACATATCTCAATGATTTAAATATCCAAATAAGTTTCCTCAACCTACACATTATCAGCTCAATGTGCAAATGCCAGCTCAATCTTTGGTCTATGATTACACCCAGGTATATCGCGGAAGTTACTTTCTGTAAAGGTGAACAATTACAGCTTGAGAGTGTTTTGCATAAAGGATTGTGAATAGAAATGACAAAACTAGTAGCAGGTTGGGAATTCAAATATGGAGCAAAGCAGATATAATTTGTATTAGGTATACTGAGAGTTAACAAGTTGTTATTTAGCCAGTTTGCAATCCTTAACAGCCCCTTTCAGTCACTTTTTGTATTGCATCCCAAGTTTTTGCAGAAAATACAATGTCAGTGTCATCAGCATAGGAAAATATCCTACACCCAACGTCTGTTACGTTACATAACTCGTTTATATATATTATGAACAGTGTTGGGCCAAGGACACTGCCCTGCGGAATTCCGTAGGTTATACTCTCCTCATCACTGATGAAACTGTCAATTTTAATTGCCTGTTTCCTGTCCTATAGGTAGCTACTGAATAGAGCTAGAGATGTATCTCGGATGCCAATGCTCTCCAACCTGTGTACAAGGATGGGAACAGATACAGTGTCAAAGGCCTTCTTAAGGTCTAAAAAGACCGTAAGACATTTGTTTTTGTTATCAACTTCTTTGACCACAGTAGAAGTTAGTTGTAAAATAGCGTCTTGAGTAGATAAGCCTTTCCTAAAACCAAATTGAAATTTCGATATAATATTAAATTTGTTGAGATAATTTATCAATCTATTGTTTAATAATTTTTCAATATTTTTTGCTATAGATGTCAAGACGGATATTGGCCTATAGTTGTTTACTTCACTTCTGTCACCTCCCTTGTACACCAGTGTAACTAAGGATCGTTTGAGGGCATTTGGAAATACACCTTTAGAAAAGCAGAGGTTAGCTAAATTTGTAATCAGCGGAACTAGTAGGTCTCTAGCAATCTTTAACGATTTAGTAGGGATCCCATCCCATCCCTGGGCACTACTTGAGTCAAGACACATTATCGATATTATCGACTTCCTGTGGGTCAACATCAAACGGGGCATAAGGAAATAATTGAGTGTGATTAGCACTGGGGTTGTTTGGTGTGATGCCAGATTTGTTAATGATAGCTTCTGCTAAATTATTACCTATGTTGACAAAGAAGGTATTTATACAATTTAGGGAGGTATTAGGGGTTATATTCAACAAGGCAATATTAGATGCTTTTGGTGGTTTGTATTGGGTAATATCATTTATACTGGACCAGAGTTTTCTTGGTTGTTTTATTGATTTTTGTAATATTGAGTTTTAAGTTTTTTAATTAGATTAGTGCAAAAGTTACGATATCGCTTAAATGTTATTTTTAATATTAAATTATGAGGGTCAATTCGAAGTTTCCATTGTGTCGGTGTTCCATCGGTGTGTACTAAAAAAGAATGAAATATACATGCATACATATCTTCACTTCTTCTTCCTAGCGTATAGAGCAGCCATTCCCAAAGTGGGCGATAACGCCCCCTTGTGGGCGCTGCAGGCCTAAAGGGGGGCGGTAAGAGACCCAGAAAAAAAATGGGGGCGTTGTGTAGAGGCCTGGGGGGTGATTTGTAATTTTATTTAGCTAGGAGGCATCTTAGACAACGACTGCATGAGCTCTCGACTGAGTAGACAAAATAAGTTTGGGAACCAGTGGTATAGAGAGTGACGTATATTATATGTGCAGAGTACTATGTTTGAATATATATGGATATGTTGTTTGTTACCTTCCGTAAGTTAAACGGCTTCTTGGATTTTGAAGTGTTGGGTATCGTTGGATTGATCTTTATCCCAGCAACGTTATAGGCTATGCTTTAAGTTTTTGTCTTCAAAATCTGATGCTGGGAAGGTAGTCAGTGTTTGATATAAATTTCAACTCGATGACTTACAAGTGGTCGGACAGACGAACACACGGATGGATAACGAAGTGAGCCTATAAGGGTTCCATTATTTCTTTTTGATGTACGGATCACTAAAAGTAGTTTGATTAAGTCTAACTATGCCGAGCTTTTATTAGCTTACTCTTACAAAAAAAATACATAAAAAGTCTGACCACATTGCAGGATTCGAACTGACGTATTTCAGCTTGGTAAGTGTACGCTCTAGTCACTGTATGACTGAGAAGGTAAACACTGTTGTGAAATCAGAAGAATTTAGAGTTTCCAAGTTTTAAGTGTGTGAAAACTCAGAATTGGACCCTATATATCGATTTTTGACCGTCGTAAAGCTCTGTATTGTAATTTTCATCAAAATAGTTAGCGCCGTTTGCGAGAACGCGATTATAAATATACAAATATTGCTTGTACAATACTACTCTTTTGAATAACATAGTATCTTAAAATAAAGGAACTCAATAAAATTGAACATTCATTCGTTGTTCAGGAAAATTAATATTAGATTTTTCTCCTTGACCTTTAGCCATAGACTTTATAAATAATTCTAAAGCCAAACGCCGTGTCCGAGCAGCGACAATGCGCTAAATCAGATAACCTGACTCGCCTGTACATGCGACACACATTTATTTTATCAGATAAGCTGATCGGTCGCCATTTCAGGTAAAACAATACCTATACATCTATATTTCATCCCATGTTATTTGCCTCACTTCGTGTACGGGACAGGCTGTCTATAGTTATTTGTCTATGCTTTTATCATTCATTTTCATTTTACTTCCTTATTACAAGTACATTATTAAAGTGATATGTGTTTTAATAAGTACTTGACGCGACCGGAACTTAGACATATTATTTCAACTTATTAAAAAAAAACAACGGTGGTGAGAAGGAAACTCTGCTGCGAAATTTAAAAAATTCTGAAGTTAAGAGTTCAGAAATTTTAAGTGTGTGAAAGATGGAGAAAACGATTTTTCCCAGAATTGAGGAGGGCGTAAAATCGATCTAGCTACCTAGCTAGATCCTCAACCACTATATTGTAAATTTCATAGAAATCTCTGGAACCGTTTTCAAGAAAGGATAAATTGAAAATATAGAAAAGTAATCAGATACAAAGAGAAGTTTTGGAACTATAATAGTCCAACATTGTTCAAATATTGCTGAGAACCTTCTTAATAATATCCGTTACCAAATAAAGAAAAACCATGGAAAAACACATCGAAATCGAACTTCCCTCTATGACATAAAGCCACAAACTGATATATACAGATATATGAAATTGGAACTTGTGATTTATCTTATTTTTTGATTCATTTTATGTAATACAAAAATATAAATAATAACAAAAACTGTAAACGTTAGTCAGTTCCATAGTTTCCATACTTTGTTTTGTACTCTATGTATAAGTAACTAATGTATAACTATTCTCTTTTTGCTGTATCGATATAAAAACTAAATATTAAGCCTCGGACACAGATTAATAAATTACTGGCATCCTCAGATTCTAAAACACTACTTTGTACATACGTAGTTTTGAAAACATAATATAACTAGGTACTTATACATTAATAAAAATAGCTAGGTACTTACGTTATCTTTTGGATAGATTAATTTTTCTTTCATCGCTATCAAGATACATTATTTAGATAAATTATTGAATAAAATTGCAATAACTATGGATAACCAAATAATGTATCCGAGTAGATCACAAATTTAAATTTCATGCGCACGCTGTATGTATCAGATCAGTGTACGTAGCAGCCATCAATAGCATGTATTTGTAATCATAATAAAAAGATTATGAACAAATATGTTATTATATTGGGTCCTTACCTATGAAATTAGCGTTTTGTCGTACTTATCACTTTGATCTGAAATATCTCCTCTTTGGTTAAGAATTCCAAAATCAAATTTATAAATTCATTTAGCTGGTACATTTGAGTTTTGAAAACATTCATTTGTTTTTTCCTCATTCTTTTTTTCTTTGGTGTCGCTTATTACCGCACAATGGAAAAAAGGAAATTTTGGTATATTTACGATTACGAGTTCTACCGTGGCACCAGTGCTGCAGAAACAGCTCGAAGGATTAATGATATGTACGGCGCTGGTGTCGCAAAAGAAAGCACGGTACGTTTTTGGTTTCAACGTTTTCGTTCTGGAAATTTCGACCTTCAGAACCAACCCCGTGGACGGCCGGAGACCAAAGTGGAAAATGAAGAATTAAAGGCTATTGTGGAAGCGGATCCATCACAAAGCACTTCAGAGATAGCTGTAGACTTCGGGGTAAGTGACAAAACGGTATTAATCCACTTGAAGCAAATCGGGAAAGTAAAAACTTGAACGATGGGTATCTCATGAATTGAGTGAATCGAACTTGCAAACACGCGTCGACTGCTGTGTTACTTTGCTCAACCGACACAATAATGAAGGGATTTTAAACCGAATTATTACTTGTGATGAAAAGTGGATACTGTACGATAATCGGAAGCGCTCGTCGCAATGGCTGAATCCTGGAGACCCAGCCAAATCCTGCCCTAAACGAAAATTGACTCAGAAAAAGTTACTTGTGAGTGTTTGGTGGACTAGCGCCGGTGTCGTTCACTACAGCTTTCTAAAATCTGGCCAAACGATTACGGCAGATATCTATTGTCAGCAACTGCAAACCATGAAGGAAGAATTAGCTGCTAAACAACCGAGATTGGTCAATCGCTCTAGGCCACTGCTGCTTCACGACAACGCAAGACCACACACTGCACAACAAACAACCACTAAGTTAGATGAGCTATAATTGGAATGTCTGCGACATACACCGTACTCCCCAGACCTTGCTCCAACAGATTACCATTTTTTCCGGAATTTGGACAACTTCTTACAAGGAAAAAAATTCAACTCCTATGCGGCAGTCCAAACCGCCTTCAAAGAGTTTATTGATTCTCGCCCCCATGGTGTTTTTAGTAAAGGGATCAATGAACTACCTATGAGATGGCAAAAGTGCATAGATAACAACGGTGCATACTTTGATTAATTAAATATATTTTACAAAAAAAAAATTGACTTTATATTCCTCCCGTACAAAACGCCAATTTCATATGTAAGGACCCAATATTATTATTATGAATGTGACTAGAGGTGTCAAGAGCTGTTTTATTACTCATCACCATTAATATTACAACGTAAAAATATTATGTAAACTGAGTTTTATTATAGGATCTTACCTAAAATTTCAGTTACGGTTAAATTCAGTTAGATTTTCGATGTTACTACTGTATCTACATGAAATTTCCATGTTCGCTAACAATAGAACTAGAAATAAACTTACATTTTAGATGCCAAAAACAAGCGTTTTCACGTTTAATATAAGGCTATTATGCCTTAAAGGGGGAACACGAGTAGAACAAATTGAATGAAGGTATGCATTATTACTGGTTACTAATCGGTATTTAGTTGATCAAACAGTTTTTTGAACAAACAAGATGTACACGAGTCTTGCTCTAATCTGATTGATCATACTTTAAACCAAATCACATACATATTTTCGTATATTTAAAAAACTATAAGTATGTATTTCATTTGATTCAGTCTGCAGTCACGTTATAAAGAAAACAAAAACTTTAGGTACAGTTATTATGCAAAGTTTTGTATGACTTCATTAACTGCTTAGTTGGCATAACAGAAGACGGCTTCCTTGGGTTTACGTGTAAAGTTTTCCTCATAAGCTCACCACAGGGCGCTCCCCTATCAATTGCCGTCCTGTTCCCCTACCCGCTTCGACCCGCACCCAACCCCGCCGTGCTCCGCTAATGATTCCACTTGTTGGGGCTCAAGACGGACCTTCGGTAGTGTCACTCGTTGAATAACAAATTCTAAGCTGATCCTGCTACACACTATACCCACTATGGACGTAGCAGCCGTTGGCCAAATATTAAAGACCATGACAACATTGTCATGCTAGACACGTTCACATATTTTTGTTATTTTACTAGCACTTCCCTGTTTTCATTTCGTTTAGGTAAATTTCACAGAAATATATCACGACCTTCAGTATAAACATATAACTATAATATATTGTACAGACACAGGTGTTCATTTGCGGAAATTCATTTCATGTGATGAATTCTTACAATATTTAGCTATTTTCTGCCCATTTTAAAACCAATCGACACGTGTTTGGCCTCTCAACAAAGCATCCTCACAATCACGTTATTAGGAAAACCAGCGTAACCTGTTAAACACATGCTTACACGTCGTAATATTTTCACTACATAGAATGCTGATCAGTTATTCGTCAAACATACAAACATTCGTCAACAGAACAACAATAATTAAAAAGAAACCTTATACCAAAGCCCTGTAGTCATATTTGCAATGCTTTTTGCGACAGTGTTAATGAGTACAACATGTTGTCTTTACATTAAAGTTGCCAGGATAAGGAATTTTCATAAATGTTGTGCGAACTCTATAATATTAACATTGAATATAAGCAATAACAAATATTATTAATATCAATGTGTATCTTTTTTTTTAAAAGCATTATTCATTCAAAATAATTAGAATGTCCTAGTTAAGAAATTACTGCACTTAAATATTGCACAATTTTGTCGAATCTAGTTTTGACTGGTATCACACTGTGGAATCAACTGAATATGTTCTCGTTTATCGATAAAAGCAATTTTATCGAAACTTAATAAAAAATATCAAATGTTTGAATTAGTTACGCTTATGCTTTAAGCACCAACACTTAGTGCTGTTATTAATCGACTCGAAAAGAAGGTTCTGAATACTTTATTACGTTGTTTTTACTTTTTATGGCTTTAATAAAAAATAGAATTTCCGTAAGATTATTAATGCTTTGGATTCGATTCGGTATTCCGATTTGACTTGATCATTCTCCGCTTCCCTCTCCCCCATCTTCGGAACTACTGAGTGGACAATTTTAAAAATTTTACATTTAAAGGAAAAATACAAGTCTTCACACTTTATAAAAAATAAGACTCGTAGGATCGATTTTTGGATTTTACGCCTAAAGAATCGATTTTTATTATGTAGGCCGTGGTACGTAAATTTTATGAAGAGTAAAATCAACCGTTAACAAAAAGTAAAGCAAACGCAAGCGTTTTACGCCATTTTTAAATCCAAGTCGGCGAATATTACTTTTTTGGATAAATCGATGTGGATGTCATATTCTAGGCTTCTCGAGGTGCTAATTGCGACACTGACGTTCATTTTCAAATCTAAGATGGTGAATATTACATTTTTGAATAAATCGATATGGGAGTCATATTTTAGGTTTTCTTGGGGTGCTGATTACGAAAATAACGTTCATTTTCAAATCCAAGATGGATATTACTTTTTTGCATAAATCAATATGGGTGTCGTATTCTAGGTTTTTGCCTCCTTGTTGCTTCAATCGACTTTTCGTTCTCATTCGCAGATTTAAAAAAACTGAATAAAATAATATTCATGTATAAATAAAGATTACAATAAACTGAATCAGTTCCAATCATTTTCGATAAATAAATATATTATAATAATTATCAACAAATAATAATTTATTATTGGAAATGACTAATATACCTTTTTTGTGTAATCGTAGTACTTAATATATTTTATGGCGGACTATAACTATTTATCGATTTACCTAGTTTATGTCACAGTGTTACATTCCTAATTGAGTGTTTGTGAAACTTCGTACAAAACGGCATTGTCTATTGTCGAAAACTTCCGAAACTACCTAATTAGCTTGCTTGAAAGTAGACCTTATGGCTAACTAAATGAAGGTAGTTTCCATTTGCGGTGTTTGTGATGTTGAGCGTTCTAAAATGCACGTTTAACTGAAGTAAGTGAGTGAGTATACCGAAGTGCGCATTACAGGGCTTACTAGTGGTACGTGGGACTCTCCCACTTGGACTTTCTAGTCGTTTTTCTATTCTTAGCTCAGAATATTCCAGAGATCAGACTCGGCTAACTAAATGACTAATTCATTAGGAATTCGTCAGATATAATTATATGTAGGTACATATTGTATCAAGATATTTAAAAGATCTAGATGAAGCTCTGATGTCGAAAGTGCTAGCATAACGAACCCAGTGTGTGAAGGGAACAATAAGATTAGAGGAGGCGTTTGACGCTTCATGCTCTCTCACTACCCCGTTAAGGATACAATGTCAAAATATGTATGTATGTATGTAAATGTTTATATCTACGATAGTAAAAATGAATAAGTGAAACATTATCTCTATGTTAATTACTTAACGTTGAGAATTGAGATGAGATGAGATGATGAACATAGCATTATACTTTTAAATAGGAATTACGGTACAGTCAGTTTGTATTACAAGATAAACAAACATATGTGCACATGTACGGCAAAAAAAATTGTATTTAATCAGGATAACTCAGAAATACACATAAACCACTCGCATACCTAGGCGAAAATGTGTGAGGAGAATGATGAGATTTGAAGTATGTAAAGACCGCGACGCTTGGCACTCCGTTCTCTCTGACTACCCCGTTAAGGATACAGCGTTAAGATATGTATGTATAATTCAAAAATAATTATCACTAAACCCAACTCTATGCTGTTTACCTAAGAAACACCCTCAATAGTGAAACTTACTGTCAAACTGCTGCGTTGCTTGTGCGAGGAGCGAGGCGAACACTCTGTCAGCGAGCGGTGGTGGCTGCGGCGGACGGTCGTCATCGCTACTGCTGTAGCGGTCACCGCCCCACTCGAGGGACCGCTGACGGCGGACAGCGGCCCCGCTCGGCAGCCCGCCCGACAGACCGCTTAGCGAGCCAGCCTTGCCGCGTCGTGTCGCCCGCTCCATCCCGCTACCATTCATAACATCTTGACAGCACACGCATCTGCGGCAGAGAATTACAATAATTTTACATTTTTTATTTACAGTAAATGCACAGATAAATGCAGTAGAAATCCGATCGCTTGCGATGCGATCGAAGACTGACGAAGAAAATCTACAAAGCGAAAGTTAGTGGAAGCTGAAACCACGGAAGACCAAGACTGACTTAGGAAGATCGAATAACCAGTGTTAGCTGACGAAAATGCATACCTGCATATCTAGGCGAAAATGCGTGAGGAGAACAATGAGATTCGAAGAGGCCTTACATACTTTTATGTAAGGTCCGCGAAGCTTGGCGCTCCGTCCCCTCTGACTATCCCGTTAGGGATACAGCATGAAGATGTATGTATGTATGTGTATGTGTGTGGGCGTGTAGTGTGTGTGTCTGGGTATGTGTGTTTATGTGTGTATGAGTGTGTGTATGACAATGTGTATGTATGTACGTATATAGGTATATATAGGTATAGGTAGGTAGGTATGTAAGTAGGTATGTAGGTAGGTATGTAGGTAGGTATATAGGTAGATATGTATGAAGGTATGTAGGTAGGAATGTAAGTAAGTATGTATGTAGGAATGTAGGTATGTATGTGTATTCACGGGTTACTTGATAAGAACTAAAATTATTTCTACTTACACGTTAATTAGTTGTGAAAATATTGAACTTACTAGTTCTTGGCTACGTAACACGCGCCGCTGTGATATATTGAAACATTATAAAGATATAATATGTAACATATTATATTCATATTCTATTATAAATACAAGTAACATAGTACACAGTTCGCGTAATCCACTGCGCGCTGTAACAAGTCGAATCTACCTGTATAAAGCAGCCAGTCATTGGTGTTATTCGAACAATGAGTGTGGTGTGATGTGCTGTACTGTGACATCACATAGCAAGTTAATAGAGGCTTATTATAGTTATATAAATTGAAAATTATTTCAATTATTAGATTGAAACAAAAATTGATGTTTTCCTAGACATTTACGCTAAGATGTGACAAAATTTCAAGCGATTATTATATTTGTAATTATGTATTATATTATATTTGTTCATTTATTTAATTCAAACGATTATTATATTTTTTATTATTATATTATTTTACTTATCCTATTCTAACGGAAGAATCAGAAAGGATGGAGCGCCAAGCACTGCGGTTCTGACATACTTCTTTTGCCGCTTCAATTCTCATATTTTAGCCACAAGAATCTTAAAATTAATATTAACGCCGTAGTACGGCGCGGCAGCTCAAAGTGCAAGTGATGTGACACTTTTATTTATGAAGGCAATTTTAGATTCATAGCTTCATGACGAATTCAAGGCTTACTAGTTTTTTATTCGGAATTTATTTTAAGTAATGTATGTAATTCTATCTTGGGTACAGTCTCAGTTTAAAACGAGGCCAATTTCTTCAATAATAAATAACATATATGTATGTAAGGAAATGTAATATATATATTATGCAATAACGATTAATCCTTATTCACAAATTAACATCGCTAAATAGATGCTTAAACGCGATCTTAAAATCTTAAGTAAACTTGGTCTGAACAATAAATCGACACGATATTTTATTGAAACGGTAACAACCGTGAGCGTAAAAGAACAACTGTAATAAAGAGCCTACAAGTTGTTTGGTTAGCGACCCAACATAAATAGGAAGTCGGCGCGGGCGTGCGTGTTGGACGCCTAATCCAATGGATTGCTCGACGCCAAGCGCGGCCTACGACAACCCTACCGAATTTATTTCTCGTATTGACTCAGTAAGCGCCACCTTCCTTGGCCTTGCAATAATTTTGATGGGAATTTTCTTCTACAAACTTGCAACCAACGAAAATCACAATTATTTCATTCGGTGTACATCAATACCATACTCGTATGTCATTTAATGTTTTAAACCTATTAACGCAGTATCTTTTTAAAATTCCGTAACCATTCTCTTTTTAACAAATTATCTAAAACGGAGATCTTGCAGTCGTATTATTCCTGTCCATCTGTACATCACAGTTGATTTATTCCGCCTTCTTTAACACCTGCTGATCTCTAACTTGGTACAAAGACGTAAATTAGTAACATAAACCCAGAACCTAAAAACAAAATGTTAAATAAGGTCTATTTTGGACCCAGTTTCTCTTTATTATATTTTCGACTTTGTCCGAAATTGCAACAAAACCCCAATTAATACATATGTATTAATTGGGGTTACACACTCTTAGAACACACTCTTAGAAGCCAGGTTTTCTTTAATTAAACTTGTCTGTGGAACTAATACATTTAGGCAATGAACTAGCAACCTATCTCTAAAATCTTTAAACGTGGACTCGTTTCGCATCTCTAAAGCAGGTAAGGAATTAATGCTCTGTCTACCTCGAATGGAAGAATCCGTCATATTATATGTATATAATATCGTATCGTTAATGAATTTTCTTCATAAATATCCTTTAAAACTGATACCATACATAGTAAGTAACTTTTCATTTTTTTGCATTGACTCGAAAATATTAGAGAAACGTTTTAAGTATTTAAATGAAGCATCGCAGTAAATTAATATTACAATAAAATGTTAAATAAGGCACGAGGTATCGCGCCCGGGGCGAGCTACAATTGTTAAGGTTTGCTGCACTCATTTCTCATTTCGTATCGGCAGAATAAACAGAAGCGGTTTCATTAGAGATTCGCCGACATTCCATAGAGTTACTAATTATTCAGACAGAAATAATGAAATGTTTTATTCAATAATAAGTGCGTTTTACAAAATTCACTAAATTATCAGCCTGTATTTGTTTTTAGTTATCTTCTACCCAAAGCTTCGAACTTGTTAAACGATTCGTGTTTCCTTTCTCACTGAAAAAGCCTCAAGAAATCAACGATCAACGAGTTTGAAGGTTTGGGCGGAAGATAACTAATAACATTTACAAAATGATCAATTGAGACGAATTTTCACAAAGCAACACCAGAGTCTATACAAAATTCACTAATGTAAAACAAAATAAATTAAATAAAAAAATGAAGGCACTTAACAACACCAAATAATTAAAATCATTTTATTCATGTAAACTAGATATATATTACATTTTATGTCAATATTTTATCTGAACATCCGAAACAGCTTTATATTTGTGATTCTAATATAGTAGAGATCGTCCAAGCTAAATTGACGCGCCGCTCAATCGTATTTACATACACATGTAAAATAAGACATGGACGTAAAACATGTCACTCGCTATGGTCCTTCGACTGTTAGACCCAAACGTGAAAGCAAGCGTTGTTGAATTACAAAAATACCATCTGTAACACGACCACAAAAACATCTTAGGCCAACTAATTTGGGGCGCATTTGTAGTTAAGTTCTTAAACCAAATTTCTTTTATCAATAGAGCTAAAAGTAATAGATCTGGGTAGAAAACAAAAAAATTAGTTAAATCAGCTACTTTTCTTGGTTTAATAGTAGATTATAAGTTACAGTGGGCGTACCATATCGGGACTTTCGGTAGTAAGCTTCGGCGATATGTGATATTAGACACATTAAACAGTTGATGAATGTGGCTACAGCTAGGCTGGTGAAATTCGCATATTTCCATAGCTTAGTATATTATAGCTTTCTTCTGTGGGGATCAGCGACGCATATTAACTCCTTATTTTACAAAAGAGAACAATACGTGCCATCTACAGCATGAGAACGATTGATTGAAATGATGAGAGAACGTTTTAAAGACACTGATGTACTCACCTTGCCATCCTTACATCTTTGAAAATATAATGTCCACTAGAAAAAATATATGAATGCCTTTTCAAAAGAAAGGCCATATTAATTGTACGGAAATCTGAGGTCGTGTTCAACTAGTGATTCCCAAATTTGAATTGGAAAAGTTTAATGGAACATTTTCGGGTAACAGTGTCCGTTTTTATAAAATAGTTCCTCAAGAAATCACTCAATTCACGGAAAGGATGTTTAAACTTGTAATCAAACGTACGCTGATTAGAGGAAGCATACTGTAAAATTAACGATTTTATTCAAACCACAGTCTAAGAATAATCCTCTACGTATGTATTTACTGAATTTCTGAATATTGTATTTTAAAATACCTGTTGTAAAATTATGTTGAAAAGATGATACCTGACTGTTCCTGACTCCTGTCAATATGCAGGTTTTCTTTTCGTACCGAAGGTAAATGTGATGTTTAAAAAAAACTGCAATAGGAATTACTTGAATAAATTTATTTAACTTTGGCTAAACTTTTTACATCGAAACTTATTCAAGATATCTCTTGGATGTTCGGATGTTTACCGGTAGAAATGTTAAGAATTGAACAGTTATATACATTGTTGATTTCTTATATGCAGGGACGATGATATCGTGATAACATTACAATGGCAAAGCTAGGATTCAGTGTAACAGATTCAGGTGACGAAAATTTTACGGTGACGTTTGCATTTTAGATACAATAAAATCATTCCATCATACTGCGTGGGGCATGTCATTGGAGTAAGGCCAATGCTAAGGAATGTCTTAATTTAGAATAGTTTTCTGGGAACATAGCAGCAACATTTTTTTTATATTTCTCAAATATTTTGACATCACCACCAAAGAATATCTCCACTGCTTCTCTCATTTCCGAATGCAGTATTGAGTTTGTGACTTCGAGTAACATGAGATTTTTGTTAGTACAAAAGCTAGTACTAACTTCTTTTAACGTCCTTATCTCTTTGTTCTGCAAATAGAAATTCTACACCTTCGTTAGGAACAGAAAGAAATTTCGCTCTGACGCTGATTTCAGTGTATACAGTTCTGAAAAATTGAAAACAATTTGAAATGGAAACTTAGTTAATTCATAATATTTAAAATATAATATTTTTTTTAATTATTATTATTGGTTTCACTCTTTTAATATATTCCTCATACCCACACTCATAATACGGTCACATAAATTATATTCAGTTCTAAATCTTTGTACGGTATGTTAGTCGTCGCAGGCTAATAGCGCGTCTGATGGACCGCTCGGTTTAATATAAAGTAGATTCCCTGTTTACCCGACTGTGTCGCTGCGTTAATAAATATGCTTCCTTTAGAGACTCCCGGCTGTTTACATTTTTACTCAATATTTACTTGAAATACGCCATCAATATAATATATTAAAAATGTCAAGTGCGTCGTCTACATGTCTAGATACATATACAATTTAATCAAGTCTCAACAGTATTGGTTTTCTTGTTTGATAATATTTAAAGATCAATGCAGCCGGTAAAGCGTTTTGTCGAAGTATCCATTAAAATTTGTATTGAAAAACTCTTTAATTAAATACGCATATCTACATTACAATTATTGTAATACAGTTAGAATACAATTAATTAAAAGATTCGTGTATTTCGTCAGATATTTTAATCGACAATTAAAGATTATTATAGAATTGAAAATAGGTAACGTCTTGAAAGTTATTAATCCATCATCGACCTTCACATATATGAAAGACGATTTACGCAGCATCTTCTTAGAGTACACCTACGTCGGTAACTGTGATGCCCTTTTCGAGAGTGCACAGGTCGTCCACATGCATGATGTCAGTAGGGAGGCTAACTTGAATAAAATCATCAAATAACGATTTTCGTGGGACTGAGCAGTATTATACCGACAACTGGTACAGTCGAGACAACTGAACAACTCTTGACGAATGGTCGTCTTGCCTAACAAAAAACGAAAACGAGAACGGGAGAATGTTCGAAAGGTTCTACACATAGCCTCTGTACTATGTAAGGTAATTATGAATTTATTAACGAAGAGTATTTCCAAGCAACGAGATATTGATTTGCGCGTTTGTTTTTCCTATGTTTTAACGTAGCCTCGTCACAAGACGACCATTCATTAAGAGTTGTTCAGTTGTCTCGACTTTACGAGCTACTCATAGCGACTGCATTGTTATTCATGTTAATCCATAAACTTTAAACGAATAAGTCCTCATTGCTAGTATAAAATGAGAAGATCTAAAGACATACCTGTGCATTTAAATAAGATCTTTTGAGGGCTCACTAACTGTATAAGTATACAATAACCTACCATTTGTTGCGATATGAAAAATTTTACGTCAATGCTGCTCTGAGAAAGAAATGAAAACATAGATTGTGACAACTACTTATTTTTCTGTGCAAGCCGTAAAAGTAGAGATTCGACTCATTTTATGGAACTGATATAGGCGAAGAGTTCGCTTGTTAGCGAAGAGTTACCAGGCTCCTCCTTTGGTACCTACCATCTGTAAGTCCAAATACTTTTTGCGAAAAAGGTGCATCAAAATGTAGATAATTTTCAGAATACTAATAAAATCGTATCATCTCTTAAATCATTTATTATAATTTACTAATTTAAACTAAACTTTAATTTACTTAATATTGCAGTTATATTTAAGAATAAAATTAACTTCTGAAATAACACTCCAGAATATTCATGTTTCTTTACATTTATTTCATTGATCAATTGAAATCATTAACATCGCGTAGGTACTAAAACTATAAACAAAGTAAGATACCCATGCAGCCTATTCAATAATAAACCCAGTTTCACATAACGTATACGTTGTTATAAAAATGTAGACATTTGGAGGGCTCCTAACCAATATTCCAATTCCACATCACGTATAAAATAAGCATCAGCCCAATGGGGAGCCAGACAAGCTCGAGAAATACGAGCCGTACGCGCGGTGCCGTATTAAAACTGCATCTTGCAGTCATATACTGCTGACCTCTTTAAATTAAAAATGTCCTTACATTATTAGTATTTATTTATTTTGATACTTGACACAATCTGTTTTTTAATTGCCTAGAATCATTTGCATATGTGATGTGCGGTGATTATTATCTGCCTACAAAAGAATTCCGAGTGTCGAGCCCCGAGTATTTTTAGAACCGAGACAGAATCTATTCAATTTCCAGATTTTTGAAAATTTCACGCTTTTTTGTATTTAATAACAGATACATACATAATATCTTCACACTGCATCCATAACGGGGTAATTATAGAAGATGGAGTGCTAATTTTCGTGGTCCTTTCAAACTTCTTTCACCTCCTAGAATCTCATCATTCTCCTCACACATTTTCGCCTAGGTGGGCGAGCGCTTTTGATGTTTATTTAATTAATTAATAATAATATTTTTTTTTATTTATCGAAACCATATCTACTTCTTCACGGACATCACCGATACTGCGCAAGCGGTTAAGATCTCAAGTAAAGTATTTTTTGTAGAAAATAAGTTATTTACTAAAAATTATTAAATTTTTAAAGTATATGCACAAGTTAGTGCGTTTTCTATCTTATCATCACTCTATGGTGTGATAGGAGCTTATATTTATACCACTCATGTACATATGATAATACTGTAGTGCAAGTCTTGCATTGTAAGTTCATAACAGTTTTATTATCATCATAATCATCAATAGTCTATAGGAATGCACTGTTGGACACAGGTCTCTTCCAATACGCACCGCTAAACCCGATCTTCAGCTTTTCTAGTTCAGCGACTGGTAGTCATTTTAGACGGTAGACGGAGATCCTCGTTCCATCTCGATGAAGGACGTCCCACGCTACGTTCCACGCAAAGCTTCCACTCAAGAATATCTCCTCCAAAAGATAAGCCAGTCAAGAAATACACGAGCTAGGCAAAGCATGTCTTTTAATTATATCTCCATATCCCACGTTTGCATCCATGTGGACATCCTAGAACAACGAATAGCTTTCATCTTCGAAGTGGGATACCGTAAATACTACTGCCCATTATTAAGAAGCTGAACAACAAGACGACGGACGGTCCAAGAAGAACGATATAGCAGCTAAAGAAACATATCGGCGAAGGCCAATATTTAAAGGTCAGAAACTTTAACCTGTGATCAGTGACTTAGTAGACTTAGTGATAAAAATTCGTCGTCTTAATATTGTAAAGATTTAACTGTCTATTATTGAAAAATTTTATTGTTACGAAATGTTCTTACTTTGTCAGATATTGTATGCACTCGTGGTACTTATTATCAGTGCGGAGAACCCACACGTGGTAATTACGAGTGTGAGTTATGAAAGCATGAGATTTATCATCGGTCTATTACTGTTATTGCATCTCTGAGGTTTTTACATTTTGCAATATGTTTTAATATACAATACTAGTTACACGATATTATGCTTACGAATGTCCCGTTAGCGACATGGGAGATTATGTATATTGGAAAGAAGTTTATTCGTACAAGAGTTTTTATTGTTACCCGCGAATGGCCACGCATTTTGTAGCGAAGGTTACAGTGAATTAATTTCTCGATTACGAGTAAATCTCTACGTATGCACAAAAAAAACGAATTTTTATAAAACTGCAATATTGTATCGATTTATAATTAAATAGGTTATCGCATTTTTACACAGATTCTTGGCGGTAAAGAGAAAAAGAAGTCAAAAGGCTGCTGCTTGCTGTGCAGCTGCTGATGCACAGAATATAGTCAATTTCAGACATAAGCTGTACATAGCACATAGGTAGTACCTACCTATATAAGAGTTAAAATTTTTATTAAAAAAAATTAAACCGCCTTCAAAAAAAAACACTGAAAAGTATAAAATATAAAAATAAGTATAAAAATAAGTATAAATTTGACAGTTATTGAAGTCGGTGCCAAATCAATGTGCAACAACATAAGTCTATTAGTTTGGTGGGCTTGGCACCGACTTCAGTAACTGTCAAATTTAATTATATAGGTATGTGTATCGTATTTATAAAGTTATTTTAATTGTACTTGAGTTTTGATTAGTAAAGGATAGTTAAGTTATACTTTTCAGTGTTTTTTTTGAAGGCGGTTTAATTTTTTTTAATAAAAAAATTTTATTTCTCCCTTTTGAGTGGTCTTGACCTAAATAAATATCTAGGGCAGGTCTGCAATTAACTTCATTCTAATTCCGGAGCGCAACGATATACAAAAGAATCGTCAATATAAATAAAGGTTATAACTAGGTCGTGTTATCTAGTGTATCTTCGAAGTCCAAGCTCCAATATCGGTGAAATTTAAATGGGACCACCTCTGAAGTATTACCTACCAAACGTAAAAAGAATTTTCGAAATCGGTTCATAAATGACGGAGTTATGAGGTAACAAACATACAAAAAAAAACAACATACAGACCAATTGAGAACCTCCTTCTTTTTTTAAGTCGGTTAAAAATGACACTTCCCATTCTCTTGTACCTCGCGACTACTCAGAATCCCAATCCAGAAAAGCAGATTGTGATAGAACCTTGAATATTATGTATGTTGAAAGAAGTGGATGTAGGTACGAAAAATTAGCAGTTCCCATCTTTGACGAGATCGTTGATTTTTATCTTGTTAATCTACATTTTACGCAGAATTCAGGCTTGTCTCATTGACTTGGTCACTTTTGAACGATTGTTATATACAAAACAGTGATATTCAAAATTTTGGAATATAAACATTAACCTTGTGAATATCGTTCACTATTTTATTCTCTTTAACGAATTAACGTATTTTCATGGATAATATTTCTGACATAGATATGGACATAAAATTAGCGTAGATAGATACACATTTCTTTTTAAATTTTAGAGTAATTCAGCGTAGGTACGTACATTTAAAAAAAACACTTCATAAAGTATTTTACGGTGATTGTACTATATAGATAACAGACAGTACGTATGTATTCTTTTCGTCAAATAAAAGACTAATAACGACGAATTCAATATTCATTGCAGAGAGTTGATCATAACCAAGGTCGTGCTCATAAGACGTTGAACAACTTAATGCTCATACATTTATTTATTAGACAAACAACTAGGTTGCATATTATAAAGTGATGATGATTATTTAACCATGTTTTAATTTGTGTTAATCGTTTAGTTCTTGTTTAAGTAATTCGAACGGAATATGTGATTAATAAATGTTGGTCGTTGGCCGTAAGGTCCCTTAAGACAACTGTAAGGATCTATTTCTGCAAACATCACATCGGTATACTTATTGTTCATGCGTCATACACTGAAAATATAAAATGATATTTTTTAAGGTACTCTTAACGTACTGTATACACGTCTTGGACGTAAAGAGAATAATTAATATATTTTCTTACTTAAGAAAAACATATACACACACAAGCAATGCAATAGTTGGTTTAAAATTAATCATTTTAAATATTTCGGTTTTAATTTAAAAAAAAAATTGGCATGGCACAGCGCTCTATAGTGTGGAATCTATGGAAAACGATTATCATAACAAAACAAAGTATTCTGAATGGGTAAATAAAATACGCTAATGGCACTTAGCGATTCATGTCAGTTCTTCGATAAATTTATCATCGAATCATTTCTTTTAATAATGATACCTGTGAACTAAAAGGAGTTGTAGCTTGGTCGAACAACGTTTTCTCTTAAATAACTTGCTGGCGACACCGAGCGATGGACTAAACGCCTAATACGTAGTTCTATTCGTTCTATACGTAGACTTCGTGGCGTCGTCTTGAAAAATATATTTTAAGCAATACATGAGTCAAATATAAGAATGCTGTTAAGTACGATGGGCATTTCGGTTTGTTCAGATAGGCTCCACCAATTCTATTGTGTTTAACGGATTTTTTTCATATCGTGTGAATTAACAATTACTGACTGACTTCATTATAAATTGAATTATTTAATACGCCTGTACTGTATTTATTCGTACGCATCAAATCTAATATAAGCTGCATTTTTGATTCCAATTTCTCGGGACTTTATTTAAACATTGCAGACCGAATAAATAATAATACAGCAATTGAAAAAAAATTCTAAACTGAGACTACAATCAAGGGATTGGGCCAATCGGGCAATGAATAAATTAGAATATTCCATAAAATTGATGAACTCTTCGACGTCAATATTATTGCTTGTAGTTTTCACCAGCTTGAAAACCGTTTCAACATTTTTCTGTTTTCATTTTAAAATACGCAGATGATACCGTCGGATGACATTTTTGAAGGTAGACTGACGGCTCCGCGACAATTGTCGCAGCAAGTGTAGTGAAGAATACAGTCGGTTCTTATTGGTTGATTTCATTGGCTTTGTTTTGAAAGTCTGCATATTTAGGTAGAGAGACAATTATTTAGAGATACTGTGGAGTACATTTTATTATGAGTAGTTAAGATGGAAAGCTGATAGAGAGGTCATTGCGATATCGAGATCTGTCATACTTATGTCATCTCAGTTGTAATTATGTTTAGGAGTATTGCGCTTAATATTGTTTTTATTATAAGTATAGGTATATATTATTAGTAGTAATATAGTATTTTTAACAGCAATATTAGAATAAGAATTGCCTTTTGATACTATGAACATTTTTGATTTATCGTTACGACTGGTTTCGTCCGCGACTTCCTTTGTATGAAATACTGATGGAATAAGTATCTAATACTTTGTTATACACTGGTTTATACACTGTATAGCTTTCAGAGTTATGGCAGAAGCTGGAAGATGGTAAGCCATCTGAACGGCAGAAGCTGAAAGATGGTGAGAGTACCATCTATGCGGCAGAAGCAGAAAGATAAGCCTAAGTTTATGTATAAGAGTGTTACCATCTGGGCGGCAAAAACTGGAAGATGGAAAGCCGTCTGAACGGCAGAAGCTGAAAGATGGTGAGCGTACCATCTATGCGGCTAAAGCTGAAAGGTAGCCTAGCCCTAAGTTTATGTATAAGTATCATCATCTGAGCGGCGAAGACCGGAAGATGGTAAGTAAGTCATCTGAGCAACATGAGCTGAAAGATATAGTTATAAGCTTATAATTTTAAATAATAATGTCCAAGCATGTTTATCGACCAAGGAGGTGTCGAGTGTAGAGAAATTATATACTTATATTGTTGTTATTGGTGACTGGTATAAAGAATGACTCATTTATAATGTTAAATGTTTTTGTTATTAATAAAGTTTTTATAACTGATATAATTGTCATAATTAATTGTATTCATCGATTGTTATTCTTTTGTTATTTACCGTTTAAGAAATATTGTAATTAATTTATATTGTAATAACGTTTGTTTTTAAAAGTGTGCAAAATTATACCTTACTGAGTTTCTTGCTGGTTCTTCTCAGTATAGTTTTTTCTCCAAACCGGACGGACGTTCAAAAATACCTTTTAGGATTTTCTATTTGAGTGCGTTATGTTGAGATTGACTTTGAACGCCAAACGCAAGGACGCGTTCAACGTCAGGATTAGCCGAGTGTTAGCTATCGTCAATATTCGTGATTAATTGTTATAATCACAATCGTCACCAAATGGCAACACTGTTATTTGAGGGTGTTGCTACTTTAATAATAACATGGTGTTTTCGAATGTCAAAAAATAAACCCGTCGAAAAATACACGAGCTAGCGAAAGCACGTCTTTTAATTATAACTCGATATCCTACGTTTCCATCTATGTCGAAATCCTAAAACGAATAACTTTCAATCGAGCACAGTCCATTTTGTACAATACTGAATAATTTTAATCTCGTGGACCAGTCTTATTGTCATTCCCCATGTTTCGGCTCTGTATTGGCATTATAGGTAAGATGTGCCAAATCTTTAATATTGAGTACTGGGTATTGAAATTACTTCGAGACTGAACCCCAATATGTATCTCTATTTCTCTTAATAATATTCGTATGTATTAGCACGGACTAGACAATAGCACTATTATTACATAAATTGTAAACGTTAGTGAGTGGTAAAAGAAGCCAAGGAAGACCAAGGCTGATTTATGTCAAATAGTCAGAGTATTAGCAGATGGAAATGTCAAAAGTTCTCACATACCTAGGCGAAAATGTGTGAGGAGAATGATGAGATTTGAGGAAGCAAAAGAAGTATGTAAGAACCGCGACGCTTGGCTGGCTCTGACTACCCCGTTAAGGATACAGCGTGAGGATATGTATGTATGTGTGTATGTATGTATGTAAACGTTAGCATTCTAGTTTAAAAAAAATGTTATAATAGGTTAATATGAACTATTTAAATAAAATTCAGTTTAGAACGTGACCACAAAACAAAATTAGTTAAGCATTAGCCCGCCACAAATTTAATAGTCTCAGCACGTATGAAATAGGTCGAATAGGCATCAGGCTGACCACGTGTGCAGAATGCTGCAACGCTGCACCTAGAATATTGATATATCATCCCGTATGAGTAACAGCGCTTAAAAGTCGCTCCGCGCAATAAAATTCAGAAAAAATAGCTAGATATAAAAAAAGTGTAAAGTGTTGTATATCGTTGGATGCGCGTAAACGCAAGCTACACGATAGTGAAAAATTTTTCGGAAATATTAAAAAACAAAAAAGTTATTAGTAAAAAACTGTTGGTGAAAACATAAAAGTGCGTGCGCCGCTCGATTTTGAGCGGCGACATATCATTTTTCAAGTGTGAAAAGTAAGGCAGGATAACCCCCCATCTACCTCCAAAGTTTGGGATTTTTGCGACGAGAGGTTCCGGATATATTCGAAAATTAGGAGAAGTGAACAGTGTATCTCCTAAATCAGGTCGATCAGTGTTAAGTGAGTACCACCTTAAGGTGTGCCCAGGGGCCCCTAAAGGGATCGGAAAAGCAAAATCGAAATATCTACAGCTGATTAGGAATAATTAAGAAAAAACGGAAACCACGTGGGGTTAAATCCTAGATTGGGAGTGGTGGAATAGTGGAAAAGTGAAAAAAGGGTGTATCAGTGTCAAATTAGTAGGAGTAAACCATCGGTGCCGGAAAAGCGCCAACGGTTTAGCCGGAAAACCGTATGTAACGGTTTTTCCAGGCGACTGTAAACTTCCGCAGTGCAGGGAGCAGCCGGGAGTGCGCAGACTGGTGCAAGACATTCAGGAGAGCAAGACAGAATATCTAGCTGTATGTCTACAAAATTGTAAAATCCTAGGTTAAAGAGAACCGAAGATATATGGTTTTATATCTGCCAGCTGCTGAGTATAGTGAGGGTACTCGTAAAAAATTAATTTGATTTCTCGTAAAATATCCAAAAATTTGACAAATTGCAATTGGCAGGGAAGTTTTTGTATATAAAGTAATAGATCGGTATTAAAAAATTTTTGAAAAAACAACAATTTAGAGTACAAAATTCAAGAATATAATTAAGTAAAACTGACGCGGTAGTTTTAATCGTGTTGTTTACATATTTTGGCAATTAATTAGACGAAAATTATAAATAGGAAATACACCGTATAAATAGCAGTTGGTAGAGCATATATCTGGCTCTCTGGGGAAAAAATTTGAGATCTCTAGGCTAAGTAGTTTTAGGTATACAAATAAATTAGTAAAACGTGAAATCCTGTGCAAAGTTAAGTTAAGTTTGTCGAGGTTGGTTGCGTCAGCCGTGTCCGTATTCTGTATTAGGGTATAGGAACATCGTACATTAATTAAAGCAACCACCAAAAACTGGTGATAGGTAGACTGGTGGGTCTGGGAACCCTAGCAGACGGTTGGGAAACCACATAAAAGAGAAAACAAGATAGAAAAAGTTACAAAAAAGTATAGGAAAATAGTGGTAAGATTTATTGACATTTTATTAATTAGCGAATAATTATTCATTGTGTATATTATTGTGATTATCGTAATTATTTATTATTATTATTTCACATTAGTTGGAAAATTGTGTGTCGTGCCGTTGAAGCCTATCGTGTTTTTTGACCGATAGGCATATTTTAGTTTAGGTCTTAGTTGGATAGTTGGCGTTATACACCACTGTCCAACTATATCATTAGTGTATTAACTTAGCGATTGACATTAATAATTATTATTTATTATTTATATTTGACATTGATTAGTGAATTATTACTGTATTTTATAATATTGCTTGTTGTGCGTGTTACCTGTTGCGTTTATTGACCAACAGGTATTAATTTAAGTTTAGTATAAGTGTGACTAAGCGTAGTGAGATACCTATCCTGTTTATTGACAGATAGGCAATTAGTAGAATATACAAGTCCGCTGTGTTTGTTGACCAGCGGACCTAGGCTAACAGTATAGAACGTCCTTCTAAACGATAGAAGGAAGAAACTATTAAACGACAAAGCACTCCCTATAACATGTTCGGGTATCGCACGCCGGCAAAGACAATGGGAAGAGAGGAAAGAGAGGGATCGACAGAAAAGAGGGATGAAAGGAAGGATGGAAGAAGAGAAGGAAGTATGGAAATAGAGAAAACTGAGGTGAAAAGTGGAGCATTAAACAGAACCATGACAGTGAGAAGAAGCATAGGGGAGTTTGAGGCGAGGAGTGAGTCGCCAAAAGTAATAATAAAAAAGACGGAAGTAGATAAAAAGGTAGAAAAAATCAAATCGAAAATGAAGTTCCCAATAGAGGCAAAGACTGCTCAAGTCAAGGCCAAAAACGCAGAAGAGAGGATAATGGAAGTGGACGAGGGTGGTAAAGTGGGAATGAATGAGGAAGGACAAAAGATGACAATAGCTACGGAGTGCCTTGGTGTCAGAAGCCGCACGGCGGAGGCGAAGAGCTGGCTTATGAAAGCCAAGCTCCAATTAAACAACAGCCGAAACTTGAAATCTGACATCAAGGCAGACGTTATGAATGCGGTTGAAAGGTTGTACGAACTAGTGCGTGATGCTGAGGAAGAAAGAAAGAGAAGTAAGAGCGGAAAAAGTGAACCAGAAACAAGTAAAGAGCAGATGAGAGAGGAAGGGAAGGAGGAGAAAAGGGAGGAAGAGTTAGCTAAGAGATGGAATAAGTGTGTGGAAATAATGGAAGAGAATAAAGTAAGAATGGAGGAGTATGCGAAAATGATGAAAGAAAGTAATGAGAGAATGAAAGAAGTAAAGGAGGAAATTGAAAGAGAGAGAGAAGAAAGAAAGAAAGGGCACGTTACATATGCCGGGGCGGTAGCGGGGGTTGGAAGGGTTGGCCCACCGACACGCTCCGCACTGCATTCTGTAATTGTGTCTTCGGAAAGAGAGGAAGAAACGGGTGAGCAGGTACTAGAAAAGATTAGAAAGGCAGTGGACGCGAAAGAAGGATGGGTGCAGGTGGAAAAAGTGAGGAAAGTGAAAGATAGGAAAGTAGTAGTGGGATGTAAGAATGAAGAAGAAAGAAAGAAGATTATGCAAAGGCTGAGTGGGAAAGGAAAAGGATTGATAGTGGAAGAGGTCAAGAATAGGGACCCCCTGCTGGTCCTAAAAGACCTGATAAAAGTCCATACGGACGAAGAGGTCCTTAAAGCGATTAGGAACCAGAATGGGGGTCTCTTTCGAGACCTCAGTAAGCAAGAAGATAGAATGACAGTTAAGTACAGAAGGAGGGCGAGAAATCCCCTCTGCAATGATGTTATATTAACGGTGTCACCCCTGATCTGGCAGAGGGTAACAGGTCAAAGGAACCTGAGAGTGGATCTGCAGAACGTGCGGGTGGAAGACCATTCCCCCCTTGTGCAATGCACAAGGTGCTTGGGTTATGGGCACAGCCGCAGGTTCTGTAGAGATGAAAAGGACCTGTGCAGCCATTGCGGAGGGGAGCATCTCAAAAGAGAGTGCATGGAAAGCCGGCGGGGCGAGGTCCCGAACTGTAAAAACTGTACACGAAATAACGTGATGGGCAAAGGGCACAACGCGTTTGATGCGGAGTGCCCGATTAGAAAGAAATGGGACGCCCTAGCAAGGGCAACCATAGCATACTGCTAAGGGCGTCCCACGGGGTACACGGAGAAGGTTTAGGTGTGTGCAGGCTAACTTGCAGCGGAGCCAGCAGGCCACCGCAGAGTTGGTTATGGCTGCAGGAATTAAAGGTTACGATATAGCACTGGTGCAGGAGCCATACACTGGAAATATAGGGAGAGTGAGGCCATACCCGGGGGTCAGAATTTTGCAACACCAAGGACACCCCGGAGGCCGTGTAAAGGCTGCAATCCTGGTCTTCGACAGGCGGATCGACATCGTTCAGTGCCCGACACTGGCGACCTCCAACATCATGGTCGCCAAAATAAAAACAGGTGTCGGGGACGTTGGGATGGTGTCGGTCTACCTGGAAGGGGACCAACCACTCGACCCGTATATCCAGTGTATGGAAAACCTGATTGAGAACATCGGCACCAGGAAGCTGCTGTTAGGAGGGGACCTAAATGCTTGGAACCCATGGTGGGGTAGTGAGAGGATGGATGCAAGAGGTGAAATGCTAGGATGTTTGATTGATGAGAAGGATCTTCAGATCCTTAACAGAGGGTCCGAGCCAACGTTTGACACAGTCAGAGGGAATAGAAGATACACGAGTTGTGTAGACGTCACGGTCTGCTCCGCCGACATGTTACCTGCAGTGCAGAACTGGCGTGTGGAGGCGGATGTGACGACCTCGGACCATAGGGCGATCCGATTCGACCTGCAATTGGCAAGGGGGGAGGGAGCCAAAACGGTGACGACTAGGGTATACAACACGAGGAAGGCCAATTGGACCCAGCTCAGTAAGGAGCTGGGCCAAATCTGGATGGAAAGGCGTATTGACGCCGAGTCGTTTAGAATGACAGATGATGTCCGTGAGCTCGAAGATAGGGTGGAGGAGCTCACGGACTCGATCAAGAATGCGTGTGAAAGGTGTATACCCAAAGTCGGAACCGGTAGGAGGATGGGATTGCCTTGGTGGACCGAGGAACTCACCCGCCTTAAAAGGGAGGTGAATCGCCACAAGCGTCGAATATCTTACGCAGCACCGGTGCGGAGAGCATGGGTGGTGGAGCAATACCTGGCGTCCAAAGAGGAGTACCTGGCTGCGTCGGGGAGGGCTCGGACCAGCTGTTGGAAGAACTTTTGTGAGAAGCAAGAAAGGGAGAGTATGTGGGACGGGATATACAGGGTGATACGCAGCACAGCCGCGAAGGACGAGGATATTCCCCTCGTCCGGAACGGCGTTGCACTTGAAGGGGTGGAGTCGGCCAGCTTCCTGGCACAAACCTTCTATCCGGAGGATAGTGCTGATAGCGACGACGCGGACCACACGAGGATAAGAACAACGGCTGAATCAATCAACAGAATTGATAATGGTGGATCTTACGATCCACCTTTTACAAAGAACGAACTCGTGTGGGCTGCGTCGAGCTTCAGCGCAAAGAAGGCGCCAGGACTGGACGGCTTCACAGCCGACATTTGCAAGGCAGCGATCACCCTGAATCCCGACCTATTCTTGGAGATGTATAATAGATGCTTAGAGTTAGCGTGTTTCCCCACCATTTGGAAGGAGGCCGCGATTGTAGTATTGAGAAAGCCCGGTAGGTCGGATTATACGAGTCCCAAGTCGTACAGACCAATAGGCCTATTGCCTGTACTAGGAAAAATTTTAGAAAAACTGCTCATCAACAGGATCAGGTGGTACGTTTTGCCGGACCAGAGTCCGCACCAATACGGATTCACACCACAGCGTGGAACCGAGGACTCCCTCTATGTCATGGTTAATAATATTAGGGAACAGGTACGACGAAAAAGGATTGTGCTGGTCGTGTCCCTAGACATAGAGGGAGCCTTCGATAACGCGTGGTGGCCGGCAATACGGTGCGGACTCGCCAGAACAAATTGTCCGGCAAACCTTAGGCGGCTTGTGGACTCGTATCTGTCCGACCGAAAGGTACGAGTAAGGTATGCTGGTGAGGAGTGTATAAGGAGTACTAAGAAAGGGTGTGTACAAGGTTCGATAGGGGGACCGACATTTTGGAATATATTGTTGGACCCCCTATTGAAACAAATGAATGAAAGGGGAGACCACTGTCAAGCATTCGCAGACGATGTGGTCCTGATTTTCTCCGAGGAAGACACCCAGAGTCTCAAAAGGAAGGCTGATGCAGCGCTTGCCTGCGTTCGGGACTGGGGGATTCGGAACAAGTTAAGATTCGCGCCTAGCAAGACCAAGGCCATGCTAGTCACGAACAAACTAAAGTACGATCCTCTAGTGCTGGACATGGGTGGGGAGCGCATCGGGCTTTCGGACGAGATTAAGATCCTGGGGCTCACGATCGACCGGAAACTTACGTTCAGCGCTCATGTGGACAATGTATGCCGCAAAGCGCTGAACGTATACAAGCAGGTGTCGCGAGCAGCCGGGGTCAACTGGGGGTTAGAACCGGAGGTCATCAGGACCATATATATGGCAGTGGTCGAACCAATAGTATTGTATGCTGCGAATGTTTGGGCACCGGTGTCCAACAGACTGGGAATTCGCAAGCGGCTGAGCGTGGTACAGCGGGGTATCGGACAGAAGATCGTCAAGGCATACAGGACGGTCTCTCTCAACTCGGTGCTTCTGCTCGCGGGGATGCTACCTCTTGATGTGAGGGTGCGGGAAACCGCCCTTCTTTACGAAATCAAGAGGGGGTACTCCTGGCGGGTGGTGGGCGATCGGGATGTGGAGAGACCGGTACCTTTTACGGAAATGCCACACCCAGCGTGCCTGACGGAGTTGGAGTATGAACGCGTGGAGGACGGTGCAGAGCTTGAGATACGAAAGGATAGTCGGTGTAATGTATACACCGACGGAAGCAAGATAGATGGGAAAGTTGGGGCGGCGCTGTCTATATGGGATGGCGTCGCAGAATATGATAGGAAAAAACTAAGGTTGGAACGCTATTGCACCGTCTTCCAGGCGGAACTCTTGGCTCTGTCTAAGGCAGTGGAGTATGTACGCCGTTGTGACACGCCCAGCTGCTGCATTTTTACAGATTCTAGATCTGCTCTGGACGCCGTGGTAGGAATGAAGTCTCTGCATCCCATAGTGATGAAGTGCAAGGCAGACATCGTTGAGATGATGAATGCAGGCAAGTCTGTAAGATTGTTCTGGATCCGAGCGCACGTTGGGATGCAGGGCAACGAAAGGGCCGATGAGCTGGCGAAGGATGCGGCACTTCATAAAAAGACGAGGCCGGATTACGATAAGTGCCCCGTCTCATTCATCAAGCGACAGATCCGATTGGATTCGATTGATGAATGGGACAGGAGGTACGTAAGTGAGACAACGGCCTCTGTTACCAAAGTGTTTTTCCCGGACGCCGTTAAAGCTCATACGGTAGTGAGGAAGATCAGAATGGATAGTGTGATAGTGCAAGTATTCACGGGCCACGGGGGGTTCTCCGAGTACCTGCACCGTTTTCGGTGCAAGGAGAGCCCGTCGTGTGTCTGTGATGTGAATGCGAGTGAGAGCGTGATGCATGTTCTATGTGAATGCCCCGCCTACAGCAGATACAGATACGAAGCTGAAATGGAGTTAAACTGCGTTATTAGCGTGCAAACGCTAAGTGAGCTGTTGAGCGGTAAACAAACAAGAGACAGATTCGTGACATACTGCAAAAAAGTAGCTATTAAGGCTATTAGTAGAAACAAAACTAAATAACAAATAAACTAGCCATCGGCAAAGAGTTAGATATTGACATTAAGCATATAGCATTGAGTAAAATAGGTATGGAAACCTAAGATAATAAATATGACAGTGGGGATAGTACCCCATAAAGTGTGATGACACACCTATACATTTTGGTAATAAAAGGAGGTTAATGTAAATAACTTAAGAGAAAATAATGAAAAATGATGTAAGAAAAGTATAAAGATGATACTCCACTAATGTAATAACATTAAGTTGTGTTAAGACAATGTATTAAGAATGTAGAGTATAATAAATAAGAAATTAAATGTGATAATAGTATATAAGAAAGAATAGATAATAGAGAAATGTAACAGAATTAAAATTAGAGATATGGATATGCTGTGATATTAGACTATAGGAAATAAAAATTGACAAAATTAAACACATAATGTAATAGATTTTAAAAGTAAGTGTAGTATTAGTAAACTGTAATATAAAATAATAATAATGTAACCAAATTGTAAACAAAATTAGAAAATAGTAAATATACCAAAATGTAATAGAGAGTAAGTTTAGTAATAAGGATTTTTTATGCCGAATAAAAATTTTACAGCTAGCTAAACAACAGTTAGGCAGAAAATGAGAATGTATGGGAGTAAAACGCAGATGATGAAACAAAGTGAGAACTGGAATGAAAGGGATAAAAAAGGGCCCTGGCTTTGCCCACGCTAGGGGGATGCTGTAAAAAGTAAAAAAAAAAAAAAAAAAAAAAAAAAAACGCTGCACCTAAACTAGTAATTTTTCGCTCGCGAAATGCAGTAATACGGATTTTCATTCTGTATTAATTTATCTGCCACTATTCTACTACACTAATAAGTTCTGAATTTTATAAATCTAAAGCTATGATTCAAATTATAAAATGAATTGTCGTAAGACTTCTAATAGTACAAACTGCTAACTACAGAATTCCGTATATTTAGAACTTATCTCATATTCAGATAGACTCTGATGAGTATATCTGAACATTTTGTTATTTTATAAGTATAGAGACAATTCTCTGGCAAGATTTGCTATAAGTAGATTTATGAAGTAACACACAAACACCCACAGATTAAAATTATTTGAAAAATCAACCCCTAATGAGATTAAAGGATAACAGAAAGAGTGAGGCTCTTTATTGAAAATAAATTTTTATCGTTTTTTGAAGATTATCTTTAATGGAGATTAAAAGGGAGGTCAAAATTTGTACAATAAAAAAGATTTTTTCGTCAAATTTAGTTAGAACTTGATATAAATAAACAATCTTGACAACGAATAAAAAAAACTTATTTCAAAAAATTTTGCAAAATTAATACCTAAAGAGCCAGAACTCGCGTTATTATTCTTTTCTAAATACATTTGATTATCCTTATTCTCGTGTATCCTCGTAAAAGAAATAAGCAAGAAAAGGTACGCAATATGACAAGGTTGGACAACATTTTTATTCTATAAATGAATAAAGGAATGCTATGATGGATCGGGAACATAGAAAGAATGAGTGATGAAAGATTGATGAAGAAAATCCACAGAGCAAAAGCGAGTGGAGTGGAGTGGAAGACCAAGGTTAACTTATAAAGATCAAATTGCCAGAGTGCTAGCTGACGGAAATGTCAAAAATCTTCACATACCTAGGCGAAAGTGTGTGAGGAGAATTTAAGGAGGCGAAAGAACTAAAGACCCGATGTTTAGCGGTCCATCTTCACTGACTACCTCTTTAGGTCTGAGGATACACACAGTTTCAATACCCTATACTCAATATTCAAGATTTAGCGCATCTTACCTATAATGCCAATACAGAGGACACACGCAGGTGAGGTAGATACAGTTTGAGGATATGTATGTATATTGTAATTATATATTACAAATTTATGTTTTCGGTTCTAAATTACAAAAGTTTTAATTTAAGCGTGTGTTTTAGAATAAAGTTTAATTTCCTCCACAATAAATACTCTCGGCAGGATTTGTTGTGATTTTTCACCGACTGCCCCGACTGCAATTATTTTGGTAGTCTGTACTTTTGAGCTTGAACTATCTATCGCTCTTCACTTCATCGAGAAGAAACCATTAGTTATTCTTTAACTAAAGTGGCTATTAGCTATTTGTAATATTGTAATAAAGTGTTGTTTTGTATAATTTTTAAAACCTACACTTCTGTCGTACATTACACATACTATAGGTACATAATGTTAGCTATGTTAATACTCGTGATTGAACATTACAAACAATAATCATTAATCATAAGAAGGCAGCACTGTCGTTTGAGAATTGCTACCTAACAAAAAATTTATTTGTGAACTATGAGTTTAACAGCTGGTATTATTTATGTACATTAGTTTTCAAAAATGAGTCAATTGAGAATTACACGAGCTAGCGAAAACACATGTTTTCATTATATCCCTATATAGCATGGTCTACACTTCTACCCACGTTGATATCATCTAGAATCAGAGATTCATTACAGCAACGTATTTAATGATTCAGCCAGCGTTCGACATTAACTCTCTGTCCTGTTATTTCTACTGTCTTTTAGAAAATTACGATTACTTATAATTGTCTTTACTTGATGTACCATCAAACCATAATGTTTTATATACATTAAAACTATAGACGTAATAATAAACAATTGTCTGTGACGAACACCCTCACGTGAATACCGTATGGAACACCACTTGATACTTCTCGTGTTTTCACCCAACACACAGAAAGCACACGGGAACTTCGTTTTATAATTCTACTTGCCATTGCCCGCGATTTTTAGAAGAGAAAGTATACTATTCTATCTCCTTTCTAAATTTTATCAAATCGATCCAGTTGTTTAATGTGAAAACGTAACAGTTTCATACAAAGTTCACATCCCACCCCCTTTTGGCAGTGGAATTTTACAAAAATGTGAAATACACGGCTCATTATTTTTAATTAGCAATATTTGTACTCACTTTCAGTCGTATATCGTTCCATATAAAAATGTTATACAACTTCAATCACCCCCCTTTTCCCCACAAAATGTCCAAAAATCTTTTTTTAGCGGCCCATTAGCAGGTACATTACACAAACTATCACCAAATTTTTCATGAACAGCTTTAACAGTTTTTGTGATTAATCAGTCAGACAGTGACTCAGTGAGCGAATGGTATTTTACTTTTATGTTTAAAATTTCTCAAAATCACGTATTTACTATTTACACAAATGAGATTTATTAACACAACATTTGGTGTAATGACGCAAGTTTAATGTAACATTTGAATGTACGTTTTGCACGTGTATGTTATTTATTACCTTACATTATCTCAATGTAATAATCCTTTTAAAGGTAAAGTGTCATTGTCCTTTACTAATTAAAACTGCCTTTACATTACAATAAAAATATTAACTCTGTAAGTCTAACTACAGTAGTCTCTACATATGCTCTAATCTTCATAATTATTGAATGTCACGGCATTATAATTGGATACATTAATTATACATCTACTAGACGGTGCAATATAACGTCCACTAACGTTATCCAGTAAGCTAATCTGATATCGAGTCGAGGCAGGCACGGACTCCACGCCAGTTAATTGAGTTGTGTTTAATCCCCATGATGCAACTTTAGACTCATTTTCGTTATCCAATAAAACTCTTCATATTGTTTGAAAATTCACTGTCTATTCGCTTTATATCTATGATCTAAAAATAATGTTCAATGAAGTTAGATTAGAGATATACCTATTAAGTATTCCTATTTTAATATTGACTCCAGTCCGATGTTAAGTAAACATCTATGAAAGTAAAATAATTTGTTTAGTTATATAAATTCTATAGGGGTTTATAGCCACAGTATCTTTTTTGCACAGTTGCATACTTCATGCCGTGTCCTATTCGAGGTGGACAGATCTTTAAAGCGCAACATTATCACTCTCTAATGCCACTTTAAGCAATAAATATTTTAGCTTACGTTAGAAAAACGAAACTAGTATCATATTTCATTTAAATAAACTTGTTAATATGTTAACAATATTTCATGGTATTTTCAAGTATGTTTAATATTCCGCTCTGAAATTGGGAAAAAGAAAAACTTATGGAAAGACCTCCGTGTCCTTCTTTCTATCTGTCGCAGCCATTTTTCTAGGAAACTATTTGACAGTGATTTGACATAAATTGCTGTGGAATAATTATATATAGTGAACGATGGCCCAAAGACAGAAGTTAATTTCAAAAGCCGATTTTCACTTTGGAATACTAGTTATGGGGGTTTAAATATATGTGGGAGATTGTTCATTATTTTACACCAACAATTAAGTTATTTCAAAAAAAGTCGTTAGTACAACGAAATACGTGTATCACTCCCACTACGCCATCTGTTGTTTGTTCATTGGTATAAAAATACCAGAAAGATTATTGACAGATCAGATCAAATACCTAGGCGTCACCCTTGACAGTGCCATGACCTTTCACCACCACATCAAAACGGGTTCGTCCTCAGCCGTCTCAATATGCTCATTTGCGGAGAAAAGCGAAATGTCCCTCAGACATAAAGTTACTTTACATAAGACGTGCGTCAGGCCTATAGGCCTACTGATATATCATGACGTACGCCAGCGTAATATTCGCTCACGCTGCGCTCACTCAGATCAACTCCCTCTAAGTAATTCAGAACAAATTCATGCGCAGGACCACCGCTGCCCCTCCTTACGTGCGCGACATAGATCTGCAGTACGATTTAGAATTGCCCTCTATGAGTCAATATTTAAAAGAGGCATCCCAACGCTTATTTCACCGTTCCTCCCTACACCCAAACCCCTCAGTGGTCAGGGTGTCATCGTACACCCCGAGCCCCGCGTTCGCAAACGCTATCGAAAGCCTAAACATGTATTAGGCGACAGCGACGACGACATTACACGTTCGAAATCGAACATGCCCACTTACACATTACGACCGCACTGCCCCCACCGGCGGTGGCGAAGACGTCCCCCGCGACACTCGTAGGGCCTAACGTTTAGAAGCTCGATCATGTAGCACTACACGCACACACGCGGGCCTTAAGCCACATTGTAAACTGCTACGCGGAACACTAGGCACACTAATCGGCCTTCAGCCGTCTCGCCAGCCGGGTCCCCTACAGGCCCGGCCCCCACCCGAATACGAAGCCCTTTCAAATGCACAAAGGTGCGGAAGGCTCCCCTGGTGACGCCTTGAGCCCAAGGTCCGCCCTCCATACGAGGTATCCCTTGACTGGAAGAACCCTCAGGTGGTCGACCATCTGGCAGGGCGCCTTTAGCGCTCGCCCCATCGCGACCAGTGACGCTGTAAAAGCCACAAGGGCTAACAGCAAAGAGGGGTTATTTTTAGTCTGTTCGAGTCTGGCACTACTCAGTCGGCATAGAGTCCGGCTGAGTGTCCCTGGGGATTTTTTCGCCTCTCAGAAACAAAAAAAAAAGACGGATCAGACGTTGTTCAGATGCGAACACGGCAGGTCATTCTGCTTTGAACTGTCTACGTCACCAGCCTTGTCTAAGCTTGCTATTGAATAATGGTTAATATGGACAGGCTTGTTTATTTGTTTTTTATTCTCTCATACCAGTTATTATTATTCTTACTATAATTAATATGTAATAATGTAAGGATCAATATTAATAATATATTGTTGTTGTTATTGTAATAATATAAGTAATATAATGAGATAATTGGATTGGAATCTATTTATTGAGTTGTTGATTAAAATATGATGCTTAACTCATTCTTTTTGCTTTCATTCTCTCACATATTAACGTAAAATAGGAATATTTGGAGGCATCATGTGGGGTATTAATTAACAAACGAAGCTGTGTAAATTACGAATTCAAAATAGATTCCTTTTTTTTCATAACAGTATCTCGAAAATACGTGTAGAAATTGCTGTCCTTATCTCATACACTCATAAAAATTTGATATAAACAGGAACAGTAAAATAATTAATAGATTATATTTGAAAGAAAAATAACAAAATTGCACTTCGTCGATAGGTACATAATACATATCTTTACGTAGAAAGAAAACACAACAATTTAAGTACAATTTAACAATTGTACTTAAATTGTTAAATTGTACTTAAATTTAAGTTTCATTTATTGTTAGCAATATTTTTGTTGGTTGGTGGTTGGTAACAAACGATAGTACGTAACACTATAATTTGCGCAAATTCGACAGCCTGTTTTCTTACACAGATCGTCGAAAATAAAATTGTGCGCCCCTCCATTGCATTTACGCACGCAAATATTTATGTATATACATAGACACAACCCACACAAATTGGTATCGTCATTGGTAACTCTATAAGTCTAATTTCACGGTATAGTCGATGCATACATACAATGGTGCAGTACCAGTTTTTACACATTAAAAAATCAAATTTAGTGAAAAGGCGTGCGTTTTAGTTTCCATGATCTCTACTAGTAACTTGCAACCACTCGGTCAATAATGTGCCTATACCTACGCTACAAAAATTGCCAAAATAACTAGTATCGTGATATCTTTAAAACTTTTTCTTTATTTTTAAATTTGGAATTCCACAAAAAGAAATACTAATAGAATGTTTTTCTTTTTCTATACTCAGCAATTTCACGGTGAGTAAATGCAATAATCGACGCCACAGTAGATAATTCAATTCCCGCATAAATACATGGCCCGTTACCGAATTTCCTTTGAGAGATGGAGCGTGCACCCTGTGAACTACGAGCCGGCACGTCTCTCTGAACTTCGGAATTCCAATTTTGAAAAGTTTCCTCCAACAAGGGCCGAAATTGACAGCCACTGTCAGAGGCCTATGGATTCTAAGGTCATCTTCTCTTAACTTATGAATTCTGCTTTGCTCTAGCTAGTTAGGTATCCGAATAACAAGCAAATAATTGTAAGTTTTTTGGATATATATATTGTGTCCTACTTATAAGCAAAATAGATTCTGGATATTTAAAGGAATATTCCACTGAGTACGCAGTTTTTCTCCAACCTGACAAACATTTCCTCTTGCCACCCTCATATTTAAAGTGGATAAACGGCTTTTCGGCGGCGTAAAAATAAAGAAAGGAAACCAGACAAAAAGTGGCATATAATGAAGAAGGAGACTTCGTAATTGTGTGCCAAGTGTGGCATAACCTTAGTCATGATTCATTGCACGCCGCACAGAAACGAAGGGGAAGTTACATTACAATTGTTTTGTTTTTTAAATAAATAGGTTCATCTTTTATATATTCCTTCTCCTTCTTATCTAATCGTAAATACAATAATTTTCGTTTTACATTTCAATCAGACATCAAAACTTTTTTACCGTTTTAGAAACCTTCAATTAATTTCTGCCTTTTTGTGTATAAAAAGGCTATTTTATCCACTTTCATTTGTACTATCTCTACTGAGTTAAAGCTCGGATATTTTACTGTATGTTCGGTAAGAGCGCCGTCTACCGGTATTACTGTTAACTTCATAATCGTGTCCTAGCGATAGTGATGCCATCTAACAGCAATAACGTGAACTACGACGCCCTCTTACACAACGGTTTGGTTCGTACATAATGGGAAAGTTATTTCTCCTAACTTTTCCACTAGAGGGTTAACCAACCATAGCACTAAATTACGATTTTTCCATTCACTCAGTACATACACAATAAAATTTCACCGAATGAAATTCTTTACTCATAATATGAAAATGTACATACCCGCTATACACAAACCTCACTTACATATAAAATAGTACCTTGATCTTATATTTAAGACGATTTGATAACAGAAATTAGTAATCGTGAGTGAATTTTTATCCATCGTAAGTGCTGTCAAGAATTCTTCCATATCAGTTGCAGTTTAGAAATGGACAAAAATAATATGGTGGTCTTAAACATTTTTTAAATTTAATTTTAATAACTAAGTTTGTTAGCATAAATATTGCGTCTTCTTCTTAATCGAATAAATAATATTATAATTGTTATACTAACACAATTATTATACTTATACAGTGTATTTTGTTCCGACGCACATTCAAACGAATATTAAAAGTAGGTGAGTATGTATACGTGGATAAATTACCTACCACGCAAACAGGTACTCACGTGGAACGTAGAATCTGAACCTAAATTGGTCGTAGGCAAGAAGGTTGTAAGATGGAATTTTATTTTTCCGACCTTTTGTAGAACCTTTTTGTCCGACGTAGCTATTACAAACATATATAAATATTTGAAAGATAAGCGTTTGAAGAAAAGAATGGTTTTAATGGATCTATTAGTTTAGCATTTTCATAATAATAATCACCTTTCTACCTACGGACATAATATTATACACACATATCTTTACGCTGTATCTCTAACGGGGTAATAATAATTATAATATAATAATAATACTCCAGACAATTACACAGATTGTGCGACCCCAAACTAAGCAGTAGGTAAGCTTGTACTATGGGTACCACACAACAAACTATTAGGTAATCAGAGACTATTACTATTACCTAAACTATTAGGTAATCAGAGAGGACGGGACACCAAGCTTCGCGATTCTTATATACTTCCTTCGCTTCTTCAAATCTCATCATTGTCTTTAGAAATATTCACCCAGGTATACGCATGCTTTTGACATTTAACATTTAACACTCTCGCTATTCGATCTTCATAAAACAACCTTGACCTTCCATTGCTTCAGCTACCACTCCTTTTCGCTCTGTAGATTTTCTTGGTCAGTCTTTCATTACTCATTCTTTCCATCTGCCTGCATCTCTTCACTGCTTATTTTGTCGACAAGACTGACACAGCACATATAATATTAAATTTAATTAAATGAATATTAGCAGTAATTTCAATACCTAAATGGTTTTTTCTAGAATAGTAAACAGTATCACAATTGTAATTCTTTATATCCATACTTCCATACTAAAATTATAAACGCGAAAGCAGAGGCAAAACACATATCGATTAATAAGTAAAGAATTTTGGGCGAAAGATACCTCAAGATTATAAGAATTCATCACATGAAGTGGATTTGCCCTAAGTAACACTTGAATCTATACAATATATTTCTAAATTTAATTCCTGAAGATCTACAAGGCCAAGGGCATTCGTTATATTCTTCCCTTAAACTTTAGGTGAGGCTTATTTCCTGAAATTTCTAGAATTTTAGGTGCAGTAATGTACGTATCTTAAAAGAAAAAACCGGACTCTTATAAAAATCACTCATGCGTACTGTTATGCGGTTCGCGATCGATTTCTTTTTAAAAAAAAAACTATATGAATAGAGACACTACTTTATTTTAGAAAATACACTTATCGAGGATTTGATTGGAACTTGACTGGACTGACTTGGACGAAAGACGGATGTGAACTGGCTGGGTGATGGGAGAGAGTCTAGGCTAACGGAAATGCTGACGGAGCGAAAACAGGGAGCGTGGTGATGCCATCAACAATAACCCTTACATGCGTGGGGTATAACAGCTTCCCCCTTTTAAACTAAACTTCGCGTTGTAAGCGAAGTTTATGTTAAATTAAACCTCACTTCTTAATCTTGGCATTGGTATTGATTCCCGAATTACTTCTTCACCTTCAGGGTTATTGCTATCAGGTAAGTTCGACGGGACTGGAGCAGTTAGGAAACGATGAACACAATATCTTCTGATAGACTTATATAGTATAAACACACTTAAGGTAATTAGCAAACAATAAGTAAGTATAGGATAGTATGAACTATATTCTATTAATACATCTGGTTGCTGTAACATTGTATCAACATCCCTCAACATGTCTTTCGAATCGGTATCCAAAGTTTTCAATGTTTCTAAATCAATGTTATATAATTTCACGGGCTTAATATCCTTATACAGCATTTCAAATTTATTACTATTGCAACAACTATCATTTATTAGATTAAAGTCAGTATTTATAACATGAGTGCTTATTTTAACATTAAACTGAGAATACATTTCAATATTCCCACAATAGGCAGTACAATCTCGCGGTAAGTTAAGTACACCTGTACCTAATAAGTTAATTTCTGTTAGGTCTTTTCCATACTGCCGAAAGGGCTTTCCTTAATCTTAAATGATTTTTTACATAAACGTAATCTCCTGTTTTGTACAAGATAGGCCGTGTTTTCTTATCGTAATAAGTTTTTGAAATCCCTTTAGATTTTAGAATATTTTCTACTGCTTTGTTACGAGTATAGGTCAGACGTTGTTGAAGCATACGGACATAGTCAGAATATGTAGCATTTAAACCTGTGTCATAAATAGAATCTGGAATATAAGGTTTGTGACCATAAAGGAGTTCATATGGCGTGTAATTTGTAGTGCAATGCACTGTAGTATTATAGGCGAGCATTGATGTATATACATATCGAGGCCAACTCGTTTGATTTTCATCAACATAATATGATTTCAAATATTCTTTGAGGGTCGCATGGCTTCTTTCCAAGGCACCTTGTGTTTGGGGATGATATGGACTCGACCATAACTGTTTGATTTTTAAGAGATTACAAGTTTGTTTGAAAACTTCAGCTGTAAAATTAGTCCCTTGATCAGTAAGAATATATTTAGGTATGCCAAATAATGTGATAAAATGAACTAAACAATCAGAGGTCTCTTCAGCCGTAGTACTCGCAATGGGATAGGCTAAGGAAAATTTAGTTAAATCATCCTGTAGGGTTAAAATGAATTTTAATTTTCTTTCACCAGCTTCGGGCAAGGGCCCGACTATATCAAGAGCTACACGCTCAAAAGGTTGCGTAGATGTGCTCGTAATCTGCATAGGGGCTCTGTTTATGCGCCTAAGGGGTTTGTTAGTTTGACATTGGACACACTTTTTTACATATGATTCGATATCACTACGCATCCCTTTCCAATAGTACTTTTCTTGTATTCGTTTCAGCATGCGACAAGATCCCAAATGGCCAGCTATGGGAATGTTGTGGTTGTCGATTAAGATTTTAGGGATTTCAGATTGTGTGGGATAAATAATGTTATCGTGATATATATGTATTTCGATTCCGGTGTTATGGAACAAATATAAAATTATATTGTGTACTTTTATAAACGAGTGTTTATCAAATGGGTTTTTAAAGTCTGAAATAGCTAATTGTTTAATGGATTCATCTGAAAATAACAAAAGTTCGTATCTAATACTTCTTAAACTTTCGTATATATCTGCGTAAGAACAATCATGGAAATAGTGTACTTTAGTAAATAAAATAAAATACATTTTCTGGTTTATTTCAGCTTTAAGAAAACTATGGAGTGTTCTTTCTTGTTTTTCAAATTCACTGAGATTAGAATGGTTCGACAGAGTTTCTAGTATAAAGGGGTTTGATTCGTCCAAATCTATAGACGTAGGGATTATAACGTGTTTTTGCTGACATTTAGTTAAGCTCTCGTTATGTTCTATAATTAATGTATTATATGTTGCACTGGGTTTGCTGGATTTTTGAAGAAATTCACTGTATGAGTCGAAGAGGTTATCATCTATAATGGGATCACTAATATCAACAGGTAAGTCAACGCTAGGTATCTTTTGAGAATCGATAGGAGATTGTTCCTTGTTGTCACTCTGTATGGGATTGACGGGATGTCTAGATAACGCGTCTGCGGCACGATTTAATTTTCCTTTACGATAACTGATGACATAGTCGTATTCTTCTAGTTTAAGCCTCCATCTCTGGAGTTTACTACTAGGATCTGTATGGTTAAACAACCATTTTAATGGTCGATGGTCGGTCACGATTTCGAATCGCCGTCCATATACATACGGTCTGAAGGTTTTGCACCCGAACAGTACAGCTAATAGTTCCTTCTCTGTGGTGGAATAATTTTGTTCGCTTTTATTAAGAGTGCGGGATGCATATGCAATCGGTCGATCTTCACCTATTTTTCCTTGGGATAGGATTGCACCAACAGCATAGTTAGATGCGTCGCATGTTAAAATAAAGGGTTTTGAAAAATCAGGATAGATAAGAACAGGAGATGAAGTAAGTTTGAATTTAAGTTCATCGAATGCGATTTGTTGCGGGTTCTGCCAGTCGAATGTTGTGTCCTTTTTTAAAAGGGTGGTCAATGGTTTGGCTATTTTAGAAAAGTCTGGTATGAACCTACGATAGTAAGATACCAGTCCAAGGAATGATTTAATATCTTTAGCACATTTTGGCACCGGAAAATCAGATACTGCTTTTATTTTCTTAGGATCGGGTTTAACACCCTCATCAGTTATTACATGTCCTAGGTAACCAACTTCTTTGTGTAGAAATTCGCACTTATCTGGTTGTAGCTTAAGATTAAATTGGCGAAGTCTATTAAAGACAGAAGCAAGGTTTTCAACGTGCGATTTCAGATCAAACGAATAAATAACAATGTCGTCGAGATAAACAAAGCATTTTAATCCTTGTAGCCCTGATAAGGCGGAATTCATAAGCCGTTGGAAAGTCGAAGGTGCGTTTTTTAATCCAAACGGCATTCTTTTGAATTCGAAGTGTCCTTGTGGGACACTGAAAGCGGTTTTGGGACTGTCTTCTTCATTGATCAATATCTGATGGAAACCTGACGCCAGATCTAATGTTGAAAAATATTTACTGTGTCCTAATTGATCCAGTATTTCTGTTATCTGCGGAATCGGGTAAACATCACCAATAGTGATGTCGTTTAATTTACGGTAATCTATAACTATTCTCCACTTGCGTTGTCCCGAAGCATCAAGCTTCTTCGGGACTACCCAAATTGGAGAAGACCATGGGGACATAGATGGTTTGATGATTCCTTGATCTAGCATTTTATCAATCTGTGTTTGAACTTCTGCTTTATGGCATTCGGGGAATCTGTAAGACTTGGTGTAAATAGGAACAGAGGATGTGGTTTTAATTTCATGTTTAATAGCGTTGGTGTAGGAGAGTTGGTCATCAGGGAGATGAAAAATATCTGAATAATCAGTACAAATTTGAAATAAAGACTCTGTTTCTTCTTTATTTAAGTGGGTTGTTCGGAGGAGTTCTAGGACTCTCTGGGCACGCTGGTAAGTATTCTTATCCCGTTTAGCAGTTTCGACATTGGTATTTAACATTGTGAAGTTATTATCAATTGGGTCTAGTTTAAGTTTTAAATCGGACGATAAAGTAATTGGCGATTCAGAAGTATTGACTACTGAGATATTTATGCGATTGTTAGATTTAACTTTGGCTACGCAGTTTGCAATAAGCAAGGATTCGGTAGGATTTTGATCAATTATGAATCCCTCTTTAATGTCCGGGTTCATTACCGAACATTCGATTATTGTTTCGGTTCGGGGTGGAATAACATATATTGGTTCATTAAACTTTATGTTTATACTAAGATCATTTAATTTTAATATGCCTTTCGGATAATCAATGTTAGTGTTAACTTCATTAAATATATCATTCCCTATTATACCGTCGTAAGGTAAATCTATTTTGTCAATTACGTGAAAATTAAAAATTACAAATTTATCACCTGACTTTAAGGTGATGGGTATATGTCCTATCGTTGTGATATTGGCATCTCGGGAATCAATTCCTTTTATTTTAATTTTATATTTTGTGATTATGGGCATTTTTTCTACAGCCGATGTCTTTATGAGACTTACAGCTGCGCCTGTATCTACGAGCAGGCATAAGGGTTTAGAAGATATAGAAGTAAAAATGTTAATATATGGTAAGTATTTTTTATTTTGTTTGTCGATATTGATTTCAAATATTTTATACTTATTTTCTTTTTCAGGTACGGAGAATGTCGTTTCGATGTCCCTTTTGGTCTTAGGGACTAATTTTAAATTACTAGCGTTAGGATTCGGATCGTCAGTTTGGGGCTGGGTACCCTGTTGGTTGATTCGATGAGATATAGAAAATGATTTGTCACGACCATGAAGTTGGGGCTGGTTACCCTGTTTGTTGGTTCGTGAGTTTGTATTTGTATTAATGGCTTTAGAAATATCAGGTCCGTATACATTTTGCGTATTTTGGTTATAGGTTATACTCGGGAATCTTACTTTATAGTAGGTGTCGGTTTTGATGTTAAGAAGGCTCGAACGACACCGATTCGAGCCGGTGTTCAGTTTAAATTATGAGGTTGTTCATTATCGTTATTATCTATTTCGTCGTATCCTTCTTGAACATCGTTTTCGATGTAATGTATTTGGTGGTCATTACGGCGCGGCTGCTGTGAGTTTTGAGGCGCTGCGAAGCGTTTATTATTGAACTCGCGTTTGCGACATTGTTCGATGGTATGCCCATTATTTTTACAATAACGACAGAATAGGGGAAACATTCTTGGTCTATTCTGAGGATTAATCTGCGGTCTAAATTCGATTGTTCTATTTTCGCCTCTGAAACGCGGCGCAAATTGAGTTTTAATGTTCTCGGGTCTGGGATTTTTTTTATGCATAAACTGTAGAATTTTCTCTTCGGACACAGCGACATTAATAGCTTCGTTCAATGTTTTTGGGGATTGAACACGAACGTTATTAGAGATACGGGGATGTAATCCCAATATAAAAGTATTTAAAGCAACGTCTGTCATTGCTGCTATGCGACCTGGAAGTTCGCTCTTCCTAGGGCAAGAAATGGTAATCTCCGTTAATAGATTTGATAAACACGTCTCCAATCGTAATGAATATTGTGATACAGTTTCATTAATTATTTGCTTACAATCTTGTAGGTCCGTCAACAAATGAGCGTAACACTTTTTCTCACCGAATTGGCCTATTAAAAAATCTTTTAATTGACTCCAACCATCGAATTCTTTGATAGCACAAGCAACCTCAGCTTTACCTTGCAGCTGACTTAAAATGTATTGAAATAAGACTAGTTTTTGATTCTCCGAAGCTAATTTGAATGCATTTGTACAGTTATTTACGAAAGGTGTTAATTGATCACGTGATCCATCAAAGGGTTTGATAAATTTTAACAGAACGCTTAAATCAATGGGTTGTTTTACGCTTTCACTGTTTTGATCTATGCTAGGTGTGCTGGCGCCTGATTTGCTTTCTGCTTTAGCCGATTTGGTATCTAATTTAACTTTTGTTTCTGCCATTTTGTTTGAATACTCTAACTAATAAAGATATGAACAATAATTATAAATTTTAATTTATATTATGTGCATCAATGTACGTATGTTAACACAATAATTAATTCCAATTGAATCAAAATGTTTAAGACACTGCACTGCAAACAATGACGTGACGATGACCTCAGTGATAAGTTCTCGGCGACAGTAGGTTCGGATTATGTTACGCTGATAACATACTCGGAGTCTCGGAGAGAATTTTAACGTAGGCGTAGATTTAATAACTTCGTTCAAATTGTATAAGTAAAGTTTTTTTTTTTTCACTTACTGGAAGTAGAACAGCAAAATTATGGTAGATGTGGTACCGTGTAGCATTTCGGCGAATGTATATATTCTTCTCGAATGCGGAAATATGCCGGTATGTCGTAGTATACACTTCTTCACTTCGCGAAACACAAAACAGATAATTCACTGATTAATGCACTGGTATTTATTATTTAACGTATATTTTACGTAGGTAATCCTTCACTTTATTCACAGGCGTCCTGGGACCTTAAGATCCCTTTTAGCTGCCACCAAAATGTTATGCGGTTCGCGATCGATTTCTTTTTAAAAAAAAAACTATATGAATAGAGACACTACTTACATAACATAACATAACATAACTTCACGCTGTATCCCCAACGGGGTAGTCAGAGAGGACGGAGCGCCAGGAGTCGCGGTCCTTACACACCTCTTTCGCTTCCTCAAATCTCATCATTCTCCTCACACATTTTCGCCTAGGTATGCGAGTGCTTTTGACATTTCCGTCTGCTAACACTCTGGATATTTGATCTTCATAAGTCAGCCTTGGTCTTCCTTGGCTTCTTTTACCACTCACTTTCGCTCTGTATATTTTCTTCGTCAGTCTTTCATCACTCATTCTTTCCATGTGCCCGAACCATCTAAGCATTCCTTTCTTCATTTTTACAATAACACTGTTGTGCAACCCTGTCATACTGCGTATCTCATCATTGCTTATCCTGTCCGCAAGCGTGACACCGCACATATTTCTGAGAGACCGCATCTCCACAGCATTTATCATACTTTCACTCGATTTCGGGCATATCCATGCCTCGCTGCCGTACAATAAAGTCGGCACCAACACCGCATTGTGGATGGCCATTTTAGCAGTGTTAGATATATTCACACTACCCACTAATGCGGACAGAGCACCGTTCACTTTATTGCCAGCTGCTACCCGTCTCTCCACATCCAACTCACATCTTCCATCCCTCGAAAACGCACTCCCCAGGTACACAATTTCATTCACCTGTTCTAGACATTTTCCATTTACACTAATCACACATTTCGTTTGTTCCGCTTCTCTTTCAAATACCAGAACCTTAGTTTTGTTCACATTCATTTTCAATCCTTTTACTTCACAATCTTCTTTCATGCACGTGACTAGTGTCTGCAACTCTGCTTCTGATGGTGCTATTAGCACAGCATCGTCAGCGTACAATAGGCAGTTTACCACTGTGTCACCACATCCCATACCACTCATATTACCTTTCAATCTCTGGAGGCAACTGTCCAAATACAGCACGAATAGCCAGGCAGACATCACGCAGCCCTGTCTGACACCAGAACAGACTTCAAACCAGGGCGACATGTCACCGTCTATCCTTACACAGGCTCTGTGGTCTCGATATAATGACCTCACAGCCTGCAGTAAGGAGCCCTCCACGCCATATTCAGGCAGAAGACTCCACAATTTCTTCCGCACTACTCTATCGAATGCTTTCTCTAGATCCACGAAAGCGCAGAAAACTTTCTGACCTAAAGCCAGAAACCTTCCCACGATAACGCAAAGCGAGAAAATCTGATCCATACAACCCCTACCGTTCCTGAATCCACCTTGCGCCTCCCACAAATATCTTTCTGAAACACCTTTCATACGTTCAGTCAATACTTTAGTATAGACTTTACTCGCTAAGCTGACCAAGCTGATGGCCCTATAGCACGCACAGTCTAGGTAGGAACCTTTCCCTTTATATAGAGGTACTATGACTGCCGTGCGCCAGTTCTCTGGAACCTCCCCCTTCTGCCAACAAAGGTTGCAGAGTGCACAGAAGGCATCCCAGACCCTAGGACCACCATACTTGATCATCTCAGCAGTCACCTCATCAATTCCCGCAGCCTTTCCACATTTCAAACTTCTTATCACTTTCTCAATCTCTTTCATACTAATGGCATCCTCCAGTCCCTGGCCCGAGTGTGGCAATTCATTAGAATCGCTCTCAGTATCAGAGACGGAGTCGCCACTCTCATACAGTTCTCCATAGTATTCACTCCATCGCTGCAGAACATCCTTTTTATTTGTAAGCAGGTTGTTTTCTTTCGAACGCACTTTATTCATTCTGCAAGGTGCCGGACCACTTCGGATCTTACGTACTTCTTTCCAAAATAATTTGGAATTTTCCTCGAAGTTGTCCGACATCTTGTTTTCATCTAACACCCTACACCTTTCACGCTTCTCTTTCACTAGTGCCTTCGTTTCTGCTTTCTGCAGCTTATACCTGTCTTTCATCAAATTTTTCATACCACAGTCATTAGTAGCAAGGTAGTCTCGCCATGCTTTCTTTTTCTTATACACAGCCACTTTCACCTCATCATCCCACCACACATCACGCTTTTTGCCGTTCCCAATCTTATTCATTCCACACACTTCTTTCGCAGCCTCAACCATACTATCCCTAAGGTTCTGCCAGCATTCTTCAACATCCTCGCTCAACACTTTCAATCTATCATCAAGCTTACTGGATAATACCCTTTCATATTCATTCCTGGTGGTCGCATCCTGCAGTTTCCAGCTTTTAATGCGGCTAACCGCTGCAGGTTTGGACACTACGCGATGTCGCCATGCTGCGAACAGACCCCTTATTCTGGTTATCACCAGAAAGTGGTCCGTCCCGAGATCGGCTCCTCTATACGCTCTTGTGTCCATTACCTGCTTCTTAAGTCTGCTATCCACCAGGAATAAATCAATCATACTTCTCGCACCCTTTCTTTCCCACGTGTACTGATGGATCCTTTTGTGCCCAAACATGGTATTAGCCACAAAAAGATCCTTTTCCATACACAGTCCTAGCACAATCTTACCAGCATCATTTACTCTCTTATCTCCATATTTGCCTAGGACAGACTCAAATCCTGTTCGAGCTGTCCCGACCCATCCATTCATGTCTCCACACACAACAATTCTTTCGTTCTCTTCAACCGTCGCTAGAACTTCTCTAACATTTTCCCAGAACTGCTCTAGTTCAGCCAAACCGACAGAGGACACTGGGGCATATACTGCCAAAACAAAAATTCTTGTCAACCCCATCTTGAGGCGTACCCAAAGCAGTCTGGGATTTATACATTCATACTCAGTCATACAATTAACCATACGAGAGGACAGTAAAACGCCTACCCCTTGGCATCCCCTATCTCCTTGTGGTACCCCTGACCACAAAGCGATGCCTCCTCCGGGCAAGTCGGCAAGTTCACTGCCTCCTCGCTTGGTTTCACTCAAACATAGCACATCCAATCTTTTCTCTTCCATAATATCAATCACTTCATTCATCTTCTCCTCAATCCCACCTCTCACATTCCACGCAGCTACTCTGCACTCCTCCCTCCACTTCCCGCCGCTAGGTGCACAGCGTGTTGGGTGGCGGTCCCCAACGCCGAACTGCACTCTGCACACACCAGCGGGGACAGACCGGTGTACGTCGCTTCCGGGGGACGCCCTAACATTATAATAGCCGTTGTCCCGCATGGTATGCACAGAAGACACTACTTTACTTAGAGACACTACTTTATTTTAGAAAATACACTTATCGAGGATTTGATTGGAACTTGACTGGACTGACTTGGACGAAAGACGGATGTGAACTGGCTGGGTGATGGGAGAGAGTCTAGGCTAACGGAAATGCTGACGGAGCGAAAACAGGGAGCGTGGTGATGCCATCAACAATAACCCTTACATGCGTGGGGTATAACAGTACGTCCGTCTGTCCATTCGTCACTATCTACTTCTCTTCCACTCTGCGACGTACAATCTTGTTGTATAATAGTGATCTTGTTAAACTAAACACAATTTAATGTTGCGTTAGTCAACATTTAAAATTTTTAAACGAGAATAGAAAACTGCAAATTGCGTACTCGAACTCCTAAGCATTTCCGCCACTACCCAATATCTCCTAAACTACTAGATATACAGTTTTAAACATTTCGGTATGTAGAAAGACTTACTTATGTTTATCTATGAAAAAAATATGTATAACGAAGTAGTTATTATAGCTCTTCAGGATACAAGTTAGTCAAAGTTAAATTTATTTATTCAAGTAAACCCCACTTACAAGGTGTTTTTGAACGTCGAATCTACTTCAGTCCGGTTCGAAAAGAAAACCTGGGACACTGAGAAGAACCGACAAGAAACTCAGTCAGGTATCATTTTTTCAACATCATTTTACCAATTTTTATTAATATCGTACAGAACCCTATGTGCGCGAATAGAATTAGTACTTAACCAGTTTTCCTTATCTTTTCGCGGCTTGTTCACATTTCTTAAAGTATTACTAAGTAATCATAATAATAAGTACTCTCTGACAACCCCATTAGGGATACAGCGTGAAGATATGTATGTTTGTATTAAAATTATGAATACTTATAATTATAATGCTAATTTCGAACAGTAAAAATTGGTACTTAGATAGGTCCGATTGTTAAAACCAATAGTTAGTGCAATTAACATAAAAAACCGCCCAAGTGGAAGTTCCACTCGTGTACCAATTTTCCGTAGTACCTGTCGCATAATATAATGATGTTATATATTTACCAAAAATGAAATTGATGGAATTATGGTTGGATTAAACTTTATGGTAGAAAAAAATTATTTCTCATACACCGGCTTACATTATGGTCGATTCACCAGCTGAAGGCGTAAGTTCGTAATCGCAAAAAATAATTTATATGTGATATTAAAAGACCAAGGCTGACTTATGAAGATCAAATAGCCAGAGTGTTAGCAGACGGAAATGTCAAAAGCACTCGCATACCTAGGCGAAAATGTGTGAGGAGAATGATGAGATTTGAGGAAGCGAAAGAGGTGTGTAAGGACCGCGACTCCTGGCGCTCCGTCCTCTCTGACTATCCCGTTGGGGATACAGCGTGAAGATATGTTATGTTATGTTATTAAAAATTAATGGTTTTCTGATTTTTTTCTTTATTCGTATTGTGACACTTCTTGCCAAATTTCATGATTTCAGGTCCAAGGGAATTCCCTTATGTGGCGGTATCTTTTAAATAGTTCGATGATTTAGAAGCTTAAATTTACATTTCCAAGGTGACCTTAGTGTTTGATACTATTTTCAACTTGTACCTCTACCCGTTTCTGAGAAAAAGGGCTTTGATAGACGGACATACGAACAACAAATTGATCATATAGGGATCCCGTTTTTTCCTTTTAGGTGCGGGAAACTAAATATATTTATTTAATTAAAGAAAATAACATCAATTTTACTGAAATTGAACTAACAATATTACCTACCTATGTAAAATATTGCTTACATAAATATTATGGTATTAAATGAGATTATAATTCCTTAAAACTAAATATGATGCATGTGTTACTTATCCGTAATCCAGTCTACGTTTTACTCCGACATGAAAAACTCTGCCTACCTAGAGTACCTACACAGCGGATGTTCGAAATTGATTAATTGCCGAAAGCTGGTAAATCAAGCGCGAAGGTTGTAATAAAGACCGCTGCCACTCGATTAATGAAGATAGAGCCTCGTTCTTCAAGAACATTTCCACTGACCACGCCCATTACTTTGTTTACGCAACACGCCTTATATGTTCTGCAGAAATTAGCAATTCATTTCATTTTAATGATACACTTTTTATCTAAATATTACCGTGGAATTTTGTTTACCGTCCGTTCAACCGAAATAACTTGAACATTACACAAAGTGATTCATATTTTCTCACTACCATTATTTTGCACTAATTTCTTCAACTAAACATAATATGTTTGATCTCATGACAGTGGTTAAGTGATGAAACTCTAAATCAAAACATGCGTCAAGATTCGCATATTCGAAATACATCAATTTATTAAAAATATCGATGCTTAACATTCGATAATTAGAACTAGTTTGATACATCCCTAAGATCTCAATTTATTAAAAATATCGATGCTTAACATTCGATAATTAGAACTAGTTTGATACATCCCTAAGATCGACATCGATGTAGTATATAGTATGGGTATACTTATATTGAAGCCCGATGAACATGAAATAAACGAAAGTTATTCCGGTAAAACTCCGTTTGGATGACAATTTTTCGGTGGAATGACACCTATAGAGCACAACCAATGCGAAATGCGTTGTGAATCTTTCTAAAATAAATGATTTTATAAGTGTTAACATTAATATTTTAAGCATTTACTGGCTTTCTGAATATTGTATTTTAATAAACCTTTTGTAAAATGATGTTGAAAAAATGATACCTGACTGTATTTCTTGTCGGTTCTTCTCAGTGTCCAGATTTTCTCTTTGAACCGAACTAAAGTAGATTTAATGTTCAAAAATACCTTGTTTACTTGATTAAATTGATATGACTCAATATTTTGTTTTTTTTTTTTTTTTTCAAATATTATAATATCGAAAACAGCGATATTTTCTTATGATATATCGGAAAACTTCAATGAGGGCACACGTATCCCATTGAAAGAAATATTTTCCTAGTTGAACATCCGAAACCTAAGGGTTACCTTGACATATTGCTATAAAAATGCTTGGGTAAGTCACTAGACGCTTGAGAATAAATATTTAAATTCATTACTTAATACATTATCTATATTGTAACCAGAATAATAAACATAGGTATACATAAAATAATATGTAAATAAAAGTTTAATTAGGCTTTAATATTTGATATTAAACCTATTGCGTGTTGTTGTTAGAAAATTACAAAAATCTAACATAAAAAAAATTGATTAAAGTGAGCTCAATTATCAATTAGATGGAACTGGTTTAAAATTAAACTACAAAATTTTACACACACACATTTACTAATAATGTGATGAATTCCTAAAATCTTTAGCTATTTTCCGCTCAAACTCCAAAAACCACCAATCGACACGAGTTTCGCCTCTTAACGAATCGACGACGACTTACCGAATCTTACCGAATCAACGAATGAGTCAACTGCACGACTCTTTATACCCTGATCTTCAAAATCCTGTACAATATCCAGAGGATGCTTCATTAAGAAGCGAAACACGTGTCGATTAGTGATCGAGTCGAGGTCGAGTTGAATAACGTTGTATAAAAAGCCTTTAAGCCTCTATTTTTTAATTCAACTAAATCTGTTACAATGAGAATAGAAATACCAATAAACGTAATAAACAGACTTATGTACTTAATAGTACACAAATTGTTTTAACAGCAGAAAGATATAGGTTTTCCCAACTTATTTTTGGTAGGGCTGACAACGCGATAGTGTGTGGCCCATTACAGGCAAATTATGGCCGCCATTATAGTCCGTATGTCCCGCGCGCCCCATGAGTTACGCGTACGCCCCGGGTCAATGGGTTTTAAGAAATCCTTTCTGGCTTGCTCTGCGCCAGTACAATCATGTTTACCTAAACACAGTTGACACGTTCAATGTTTGTAATATACGTAACACAATTCTTAAAACTAGGACAGTAAGTGACATGATTTATACATGTTTTATGACAACACGTTCGTAGTATTCCTACTCTACTCTAGTAACCTCTACAAACACACCGAAAAAATTATACAGTAAAAGTTCAATTGCTTATTACACTAAGTAACTATTAAAAACCTAATAATAATATGTAGATTTATACGCGTACTTAATTTTTAATTTCACCCATCACGTCTGTAGCGGGTTATTAAACACGAGTCCCGAGGTCCGGGCCTAAGTTTGACGAAGTTAACCCATTAACAAGGTCATTAAATCATTCGCGTCACTAGTGAGTTCGCTCGCTTGTCCCGCCAAATTATTTTCATTACCAAGTTACCAGTACCAAGAGTGGAGAATAAACTAAAACTCAATTTTATCACCTTGACGTAACTTTCGACAACACACTACACTTATACAAATAGCACATATATTAAATATTATATTACTATAATTGTATTAAATATTATATACCTGCTTAGTTGTAACCCAAAATGACAATGTTATATAGCAGTGAAATCTAAAATATTCAACATATGGAATGGTGAGCTTTACTCATGAGCTTAATTCTATACGGTAATTTATTAAATCAATATCTTAAAAAGAGCCTGTTATTTAAGCATCTAAGAGTCACCAAATGATCTTAGAAATGATATAAAATATCATTTCTTACAATCCCATATAAAAAAACACACACGTGTTTTTAAATTTGGCTTAAAAAAGTTCAGTAGTTATTATAATATGTCTTTCAGTCTTTTGTCAGTTATTATGCATAGAAATGCGCACACACAGAACTGAGTGACAATATTAACTTCATTAGAGGTTACAAACAATAAATTGTACTGCTAGAAAATTGTTTAATGTACCTAAATTTGGTGTAGCATTATTATACATATTGATATGCACCACCCATATGGTTTTTTCCAATTAATTCAAATTACCTGCATGCGTCGCTTTGTTATAATCTACATTAACAAAAATGAGTTTTAGACACACGTAAGTGCATACGCACGTATGTGCATGTAATATAACGTCACACTATTTTTCTTTGTTCCATTAGCTATTCCTTTATTAGCTTTATGCTTTATGCTTTATTATTATTAAAGCTTATAAAGAACTTATAGAAAAAATATAACGAATATGTAAGCGTTATTTTTACAAAATTACAGGGGAATACCAACACCTATAGACAAACTAGTTGTCTGTGCCAATACCAATTCGTTTATAAGAATTTACTTCCGCGAGAACAAATGCAGTTGGCACATTCATTAATTTTCTTAATTTGCCAGACCAGAAAAGAATATTAACAATAAGTCAACGTTTTTTTAGAAGTAGTATCTAGGCGACTAAGCTTTATTCGGTGTCTTACAAAAAAAATAACAAAAAAAAATCTGACCACATTGCAAGATTCAAACCCACGTATTTCAGCTTGGTAGATCTACGCTCTAGCCACTGTACAACTGAGGAGGTAAACTTTGTTGCGAAATCAGAAGAATTTAGAGCTTAGAAGTTTTCAGTGTGTGAAAACATACAGAAAACGGATTTTTTCAGAATTGGACCCTAGCTAGATCGATTTTTGACTACCGTAAAGCTCTATATTGTAAATTTCATCGAAATCATTAAGGCTGTTTTCGAGAACGCGATTATAAATATTTAAATGTTGCTTGTGTAATACTACTGTTTTAAATAACATAGTATCTTAAAGTAAAGGAAGTCCATGAAATTTAACATTAAATTCATTGTTCAGGAAAATAAATAATAGATTTTTCTCCATGACTTTTAGCCATAAAGTTTTATAACTTTACCTCAAAACAACAGAGCAGCAACGGTGAGCCAATTCAGATAATCTAACTCACCTGTACATACAACACACATTTATTTTCAGACAAACTGATCGGTCGCCATTTCGAGCACCCTAACATATATGTTTTATCTGATGTTATTTGCCTCATTTCGTAGTACGGGATAGGCTGTCTGAAGTTATGATGTCTATGATTTTATCATTATTTTTTATTTTATTTCCTTGTAATAACAAGTACATTATTAAATCTGTGTTTTAATAGGTACTTGTTGCAGACTGAACTTAGACATATTAATTCAACTTATTAAAAAAAAATCAAAAAAAGGTCTGACCACATTTCAGGGTTCGAACTCGCGCACTTCGGCGTGGTAGACCTACGACTAGGCATTGTGCTATTGAAAAGGTAAACTCTGCTGCAAAATTAAAAAAGTTTAGACGTTTTAAGTGTTAGAAAGACGGAGAAAACGATTTTTCCCAAAATTGAGACCTAGCTAGATCGATTTCTCGCCCCCCTCAACCCCTATATTGTTGATTTCATCGAAATCGCTATAGCCATTTTCGAAAAAGCGGTATCTATCTAGTACATATATACTAATATTGCTCGTTTAATATTATACTATAATAGTGGATGAACTGACATAGACTTTTGCAGAGCCGATGATACTGTGAAACTACAGGGGTCACAACCGATGGAACTACCACAAGACGTATATAGTAGGTACAGTTGGCGAGTGGCGAGTGATAAGGTGAAATTAATACACGCCAATCACCTGATCTCAAACTAGGGCATTCCCTATGCTATGAGAACCAGACGATGGCTACTAGGGGCGTCTCACAATACACCCAGACCAGAGACGATCTAGAAAAATTCGTTTCCTAAATTGACTCGACTGGGAATCGAACCCGAAACCTTTCGCGCTTAGATTCAACACCTAAACCAGTGCACTATCGAGGCCGGCATACAAGTTAATAAATGGATAAATGCGCTTTCGACTCATGCATATAGAGGATTTCATAATAGGTATTTATAAAATTGTAAGCCTTTACTGTTAATTTCTGAAGATCTATAAGTCTTAAAACTGTCGTTATATTATATATTTCCTAGAAACTTTAAATAAAGCTATATATTCCTTTTGAAACTTTTAAAAATATATGTCCAGTGATTTTGAAAATAAAAGGGGAAAAGTTCGAGATTGAGTACATAATTTGCCACTTGTTTAATTCTACCTTTAATAATATTATTTTCAAAACATTCACTAGTGCAACATTGCCAATGGCACATACAAGATTGCCAATTGTAGGGATGTCACATGAAGCACTGCACACACACAGAAACAATAATAGAATTTCATATTAAAACATATCTACTCCAAACACAAACAAGAAGAGAAACTTTATACTAAAATTCTCTTTAAGTTATCGATCATGTTAACGACGCAGTGCAGAAAATTACCCTCGTTGATTTAGATAGTTGTCCAGTGATGCGCAAAATAGAACAAGCTTAAAATCGCACCGGATCCCAAGGCGACTACAAAACGGCATGTGGCCGATTACGGTCAAATTATTGCTATCATTATAGCCGGAGCTCGAGGTAATCACGAGCACTCATTGTCGCACTGTGATTCAACTTACTCGTATTTGCTTTCAGAATACAGAGAGAAATTCGAAACGTAGAGTCCTTACATTTTTATTCTTTGTATTTATTAAACTCAAGTTATCTATCATTCACATAAGTAATCCTTTTCATTAATATTATGTAATTGTATAATGCCAAATAAATTAATACACTTATAAATAAAAGTTAGTGCTGACAAATACAATTATTTAGTACATAAAGACTACAGTCATGAACATTATAGTCGAAAAGGGAAGAAGCAGAAGAGGGATGTGGTACGCTCGAATTTTGATTTCGAATCTCGTAGCAGTAGTGGAGAGCAAGCCGTCGCGCGTCGGTCGTTCTTCTTGACGTCACGAACACTTTCGCGTTCTGCGAGAAAGCACCAGTGTTCTTTTATTCTTTAATCGTCGGTGTTGCCAACAATATTCGGTTCCCAAATGAGAAAAAGAATCACTTATGGCTTCACCTTTTTTATCTGTCTATCATTCTGTCAAAATCGTTTTTCTCGGAGATTGACGTAAATAGCTTAAATTTGCAATCAAAATAAGTAGGTGATCGACAGACAAACGGAAACTTCAAAAGTTGAACGTTAACTACTCTGCACAGATCTATTACTAATAGATATTCCGTTGATAGGGCCGTTATAGTTTTTCTCAAGCCTATAATACTGCATTCTACCATCATGCACTAAAGAGTCTCTATCTCAGACATATTTACAATATTTTTTATATTATTTTTTCACTTCTAAAATTAAAAAATAATTAAAAAACTTAAAGGTACTAACGAACAACGATTTGTTTGGTTCTTATGTCTATCAAATGCAGCAATTTGTGGTCTTAAAATATTGAGCATACTAATAGAAACCAAATATGTGTATTCACATCGCTTTCTATTAAAGGCTTACGCTATATACCTCTTTCAGTTTAACAATTCGTGACGTGCGATTAGCGTTTCGTAAATCTGTGCTATTCGGTATTCGTTTTAAAAAGCATAAAGTATATGCTCGTTTGCCCCCTCTGCCATAAAAAAAAAATAGAAAGTTAAGAGAATCTTTTGTGTCATCATTGCGTTTCGGGGTTAGACGAAAGCTTTTAAACCAAGAATTACACCTGCACTACTTTGGATTAGTATGGAGTTAGTTCCTTTTTGACATTTTTCTAAAAGCACGTACGCTTTAAAATTACAGTCCCATCTTATCATTAAAAGTATCATCCAGATAAATTTTAAAAAATTATTAACGTTAAGAACAAGATATACCTACCTATATTATATTTAAAGAAAATTGTTAGGATTGCCGTTACATTGGATATTTTTTATACAAAAAAAAGAGAGCTCTACGACTATTTAATTAATAGATTAGCAATCATAGACACGTTTCGTGTATAAAAACATAGGTAACTAACAAAGTAGTTATTATTTATTAACAGAGGCCAACGAATTATCTAACACAATAGCTACAGAATAATATACGAAGAGAGCAATGTGAAGTAACAGAAAATAATTGCTCACCTAGCGTCTACACAATTGTTACTAAATAATAACACTGGTAATAACTACGAAGAGTAACAATACAGAACAAGTAGGTAATAAATACGAATTTCACTATTAACATACATTCATAACTTCACTCCATTTTCCATTCGAGGTGGACAGAGCAGGAAGACAACAATGTCTCACCTTGACCCTCTACTACTAGCACTAAGTATTTGGACTTACGAATGGAAAAATTTTGCTAAATGGCGACATTAACTTTCCACCCATCCTCGCCTATATACATTTCTTGTAAATATGTTACAAAACAAACACGAAATGTATAAGCTACGTGCTCGGATTCTAAATAGGCACCTATGAAACGCTTGCAAATTAATTGTAATAAATTCGATTATTAATCTAAAATTGAGCAGTACGTTTTTAATTTAAATATAAGCAGTTTAGACAGTATTATATTATTTTATTGTTATCATGCCGAAGTACCACCTAGTTCAAAATGTCACGAGCTTTACAGTTACGTATTTACACTATAACTGCATTTTACGGATTACTACATAAAATTTATACACCCGAATAGGTATACATGTGTAGGTGACCATGTTCAGTTTGTGGTGGGGATGATATATACAGTATGTATGTATTTTATGGTCATGTACGATTTAAATGTAAAATACGTTTACAAAAATACGATTTGACGATCTCCGTGGCGCAACGGCTAAGCGCGTCAGAAAGTAAACGGGGGTTGCGGGTTTGATTCCCGCCCCGAGTCGAGTGTTTATGTATAATATTATTTATTTATTTACAAAAGAAAAGTATATAAGTAGTATAATCAGTTGTCTAGTACCAATATCACAAGCGCTGTGCTGCTTACTATAGGACTAGATGGCGCTGTGTGAAATGTCTGAGTATAAAAAAAAAAAAGGAATATACGATGAGCATGTTAGGCGCGATTACACACGCAAGATTTTCTAGCGAAGCATTTAACTTTATTGTGATGTAGCAGTAAAAGCTATTTGACGTTGATAAATAAGCTTACCAAAAAACGAGTACCTAATTTTAAGTTTACAAAAACTATTTTAGCTGCAATGTTAATTTTACAACTTTTACTGAAAGTATGTACTAAAAATTACATTCAGAATTTTATCACATTCCTTACTTACATCAATAATTTATAAATTAGCGGAGTCCGGGACACTTTGAAAGAATAAAGTGAAATAATCTAGAAATATTTTCTTAGAAATCTATCTAAGAACAGCTCATTTAATATGTGAAGTGAATCGTAAGTGAACAAAAATCGTATTTTACTGCATTCTGTATAGGTACTAAATTTCATATACGTGTAAGAGTATGTAAGGACTGTGACACAAAACGACAGACGACGTACAGGTTGAAACTATAAGAGTTCGTAGCTTTAATACGTTAAAACAAATAAATCTTTGATTTTAACTTCTCCTTTATAAAGTGATGTAAATTGAAGTAAATATAGATAATGAAAGATAGTTGATACAGAGAAGAGAGCAAAGGACTGTGTTTGAAATCGCGTTCGGTCAGCGAACGAAAATTACTGGTCGTTTCGATAACGAGGTCCCCTGATTGACGCCAGCCACGCGTCTTGATTAAACTGATCAGTTTTTGCCTCTTATGAAAAGAACTCTATTAACTCAATGTGACACACGTACCTACATGAGAAGTGGTTAAAAGACATTATGTGTCTTAAAATGACATTATGTATATTATATATGTATATACTATACCCTGTCTAAAGTAACGAATAGTTATGATTCAATTCTCGCAAAATCAAAGAGAAAAATCTAATGCTTAGGAAAAAGAAACATAATCAAATTGAAAAATATAACAAACAGGTACTTATTACCTTTTGGGTAAAATAAACTGTAGATAATATTACAATAAGTACACATACTCAGTTTTCTAATAAAACGTATTTTCTTATCAACTTTGTAACTAAACGTATTTTCTTATTTTTAATATCTACCTACTATCAGAATACCTTCAAATTAAACAAGTACCTGTGAGGCATGTAATCGTAATACAATCAAGAATAGAAAACAATAAGACGACGTAACAAAGTGTACCCTCTGAAGGAACTGTTCCGATGTCTTTACTGTAATTGGATCTGTCAGTTCCAAATAGACAAACAGGTAATTACCAACTGCTAACCAAACATGTTTGATGCTTTTGCTGCCAGCTACTATAACAAGCACATTCACAAACTTAATTCTATTACGTCATGAACATACAGCCTTTTAACATTTTAGAGAAATAACGGTTTAATCTCCTTAACCGATACTTATAATAAATAAGAAATCAACATTTATACATTAATTACGATGTTTAGGTCAGTGATACATTTCTTTTTATTACAAAAATAAATTCATGCCTATCCGAAGTGGACAGAGCATTAAGCAACAATAAAATCACACCCTGCCACCACTTTTAACGATATAACCGGCTCATTGCCTACACAAGTATCCCCTTGGTTTACTCTTATGTTATTCGTGAGAAAACGAACAGCTGGCATATATATTTTTCGTTCCGAAAAACTAAAGGATTCCAAGCAACATATGACTAATTAAGTATATACATAAGCAAACTGTATTAAAAGTAAGGATGTTTTTTAAAAGAAATAAAAATTTCAGCAGATAATCAACCGTTAGGTAGAGTAGTAGAATGTGAGGGAATTTAAACCCAGAATGGTATGAATGATAGCGAGAACTGGAATGACCGAAGAAAAAGGGCCCTGGCTTTGCCCACGCTAGGGGGATGCAGTCATTAAAAAAAAAAAAAAAAAAAAAAAAAAAAAAAAAAAAAAAGCAACATATGACTAAGATTTAGTAGAACAGCTTTGTGCTTCATAAAATTAATATTATATAAATTTAAAATACCTTATAAAATATATCCTAGAACAATAAATGTTAAATACGTAAAATCTTCTTACCATCATCATTGGCTCTACAGCACTTGTTCTTAGAAAATCGTACCTATATAATCGTATAAGTTCCCGCTGGAAGTAATCGCTTTACGCTACCACCGGATTAACGAGCATCTACTGTTAATACCTTCTGTTCCTTGTAACGCGAGCCTTCGTCGATACTGAAGTGAAACAATCATTTTATTGAATTTTCACAGGGTTTATTAGCTAACCAAATTACTGTTGTTGGTGTGTTTTATTTGTAGAATAAGAGTATAAGTACATGAAGTAGTTATTTTTATTACAGTTTAGATGTATTAGAAACTTGAAAGAAATCAAACATGGATAAATGTTGACGACCTCGATGGCGCAATGGTTTAGGTGTTGCATCCAAGCGCAGAAGGTTCCGGATTGGATTCCCGTTCGAGTCGATTTAGGAAACGAACTTGTCTAGATTGTCTCGGGTCTGGGTATACTGGGAGACGCCCCTAGTGGTCGTCATCTGAATGCTCTAATTATATTTGAGCCCAGATGATTGGTGTGTATTGTATAAAAAAAAATAACGATGTAATTAAAACATAAAACAAATAATGATCTTGTTTAAAGCAAAACAAGATCACATTACCATCACTTTTGGGATTACCAGAAGACAAAAATTATAAAATAGATTACTAGCCCGTTGTCAATACAAATGCCTTGTAAGTCCAATTCTTAGGCAAAGCTTACGATCTACGCCGAAATATAAGCAACTGTCATAGATTCTTATACAATAAAATCAAAAAATTATTACAGTATTAGTATTATCATATAACTGAGAATAGGTTTATCTTATAGCTTGCAATGATCAGGTGTTTAATTACACCATTTCTATAGAGTGCATTTTCATAACAGAAATGTATTTGATTGATGTTCATGAATGATTATTCTAATAACGAAATCAGACCCCAGATAGAAATAGTACTTTTCCATAATAAATTTCGCTACTTATAAATTATAACGTAACACACGCACCTTTTCAAGTAAGATGTAAATACATACATGACGTTATATAATGTTTAAAGTTAATAAAATACACATTTTACCCCATGTAGTCTCATCCCGTTTCTAACGACGTCAATTACCCAACTATAGAATCAACTTGTCAATACAGTGGAAACAGCAAACCTGTCAGAAGTTAGACTTTGACATTTAAGCTCTTTCAAGCCCGTAATCGGATTTATTGGTTATACAACTGCCACCGCTTAAAACAGCCGGTTCTGATGACTTAACGAACTCCTGAAGCACGAAAAAGCTCAAATTCACATACTACCTATACTAAAGATAACCGATCCAGCGTTATTTGCAAGTACTATTTAACTCAATTATTCTAAGCGATTACAGAGCGCACCTAACGCTATATAGAAATAGATGTAAATAAACCTGAAACAGAACTATGAATTTAAGAATAACTTGCGAGCGAGATGAAGCAATAACTATGCTGAAGTCAGAAGCTTATTAACTTATATATGTTTCCCTTGCTTAACATTACATCTTGTAAAGCTTGGCGCTCCGTCCTCTCTGACTAACCCGTTAGGCGTTTAGTTATGTGTGTATGTAAAGCTTTTGTTAAACCCGTACTCAGGTTTTAGTTCTTTAACATTTATTTTTATTTTTTCACAATTAACTATGAAAAATATTATGCTACAACATGTTCTGTTGCTCACATGAACAACAAATAGATAACCATTTGATTTTTACGTAGAGGCCTTTTTTAGATCCTGAATTTATTATTCAGATATGTCAATGGTCCAATAATACTTATTTTAGTCCTTGAATTTATGTTGTACCATAGACGTCATATTAAATTATCCATAAAAACAAAATGGCCTAAAACACGCACGTAATTAAGACGAATAAAGTGATACCCCACACGCTGTAAACTGTAATCGATTAAGTTAATGGTTTTAATGGTTAAATAATTAAGTTTGGACTCTGGGAATGATAACATGAACATGCACACACACGCTGCAGAAATATTTTCCTATAAATGCAATTCTCTCTATTGATTAGGAAAGAAAATATTATCAGTTTAATGAAAAAAGTAAAATCAATTAATTAAATTGCCCTGTAATAATAATTGCTCTACTCATTGATTATTTAGAGTAGGGCTGAAAAAAGTAAATTGTACCCGGGTGAAGGTGGGTCGCTAGTATGACTTACATATATATAATTTTAAAATTAAACCTAAATATAATGTACAAAATTGTTTTTAGACGATTTTTGATAGAATAATGGACTACTCAATTTAACACTGTATTGTGTCCAATAATGAAAATGTGCAATAATATGTAAACATTGTTTTGAACTTTTGACTACTATAATAACATGAACAGATCCGACAGCACTCAGTGGACCAACCAGATAACAACTTATAAATCACGCACCAAATACAAAGAGCAAAAGTGTTTACCATAAAATCGCATACGCGGCCCTAAATCATAACACAATAAAATTTATAGCTAACGGAAGGTCCGGCCTCAAGTGCTGATAAATCAAATACATTTTCTTCGTGTGTCTAGGACGGGAAATCTTTCCAGCAAATACACCGGTGACAACGCCCGTCTTATCGAGAATATAGCCGACTATTTATCCTTCTTATTGCAGTTACTTAGTGGTTTATGCACTAATTTCACAGCATGTACTTGTATTTGTATTACATATATGTACACGAAATTTGTTGTGAAATATAAATTATTATAAATAATAATACAAAGATAAAATAATTATCTTCTAATCTTTTGAAATTGCCAAGTACCAAGTAACATTACATCGTAAGAAATTTTATTATATTTCAATATAATGAGACCTTCTTAAATAATATATATTTTGGAAAAACATTTAGGTTATACAGTGTTACAATGTATACGTTCTATAATTTATATTATCCGTCGTGTACTTATGATTCTTTGGTCTATAACAACATTACTTAATTTCAGACTATTATGTCTACTTCAAAGACGAATCAAATGAAGATTTATTTAATTAACGCGATGACTTGTTTATTGCAATATTCAGCATCCTACTGATTCGACTCCCAATTTGCAAATTATTTCACGGTTTATAATTGATTTTAAGGGAAACAATTATGTTTTTAACTAGTAAATTCGTTTAAAAATTAAAACTGACCGTATATTAATTTTGCAAAATCAATTCATTTCAAGAACAACTGATTACACTAAGTTGTTACCGTTATTTACAAAAAAAGGCTGTGAGGTTTGAACATGCACAATAAGTGTTCCTTAAAACTCTAAATTACCATGTTAATTGTACTTAAGAGAATGACGACCTCGATGGTGCAGTGGTTTAGACGTTGTACCAAGCGCAGATGTTCCGGGTTCGATTCCTGGTCAGGTCAATTTAGGAAATGAACTTTTCTAGATTGTCTCGGGTCTGGGTGTACTGGGAGACGCCCCCAGTTGTCGTCGTCTGGTTCTCATAGCACAGGGAATACTCTAGTTTGAGATCAGATGATTGGTGTGTATCGTCTGGCGCATTATTATTATTATTATTATTATGATTAATAATCAGATATTTCCAATTTATAGTATCAAATGCCGTGAGAAGTCATAACTAACGAGTATTCGAAGATTATTTCCATCATTTATTGCTACATCCGCTTCTTCTCCTAAAAACTGTCATTCAAAAACAAAGTAGAACATATTTAGCACATTACATCTGTGATTAGGTGAAACTTATTCAAATATCTCTCCCACGGCTTTCTCTACAAAATAATGAAATACAATACAATAGAATATACTTTATTGCACCATAAAAATTCAAAAAAAACAAATGCAAAAAAACAAATGATCAAAAACATAAAAATATAGTACAAAAGGCGGCCTTATTGCTGAACAGCAATTTCTTCCAGGCAACTTTTGGGTTATAGGATACAGATTATGAAAAGAGGAAGGCGTCGAAGACGAAATAAACTATCATAGATACTTCAACTATGCTTTAAATACATATACACAACATGCAATATATATACCCATATACACAACATATACATATATATATACATACACACATACATATAATTACATAGTATACCCATTGATACATACATATAAATACAATACACCTACTACATAAATATATTAACAATAAGTATATAGTGCACAGCACATTGTTATAAAAAATATTAGGAAAGTTAATTTGACAGAAAATGTTCCTTCACTCGCTTCTGGAATATATTAAGAGATGAAACACACTTGATGTCATCAGGCAGTGCGTTCCACAAACGAGTAGCTCGCAGAGTAAAGGAATTGGAATAGAAATTAGAAGCGTGAACTGGGATATTAAGTGAGCATACGGGAAGGTCGAAGGGTACGATTAGCAGTAGAGGAGTGGAAATCAAAACGGTTTTTCAGGTAAGACGGAGTAGTAGGAAGGAATAAGATAGAGTATAAAAGAGATAGAACATGATAATCTTTTCGACCGACGGATAGCCTAGCCATTTAAGTTGGGAGCGGAAAGTGGAAACATGATTAAATTTACGCAGATTAAAAATGAATCGAATAGACAGATTTTGCAGAAGTTCAAGCTTGTTTAAGGACTCAACAGTGAGATGAGAATAGCAAACATCTGCATAATCGAGAAGAGGAAGAAGAAGTGATTGAGCAAGAGATATTTTGGTGGCAATTGAGAGGAAATTACACAAACATATGAGGGAACTGTACGCTCCAAACATCTTCCTACTGATTTCGGCGATCTGAGGTCTCTACGACAGGTGTCTATCAAAAATTACTCCTAAATTCTTGACAGTTTAAAAGGAATATGAATACCGTCCAAAATAATCCGAGGTAAATTTTCATAGTCGATCCCAGATATGAGCGCGGAAATGCCAATAATGATCGTCTGTGTTTTTGACGGATTTAATTTTAAACCAAATGAATGACTCCATCTGGTTAATGTTAGTAGATCAACATTCGTGTCATTAATGGCAACTGGAAGATCACGCAAAGATGCTTGCGTGTAAATTTGGAGGTCGTCTGCATACAAATGATAGGAAGAAGTAAGTGATTTGGATATGGCATAAATAAAGATAGAAAATAGTAGAGAAGATAAGACGCCACCCTGCGGTACACCGGCAGAAATTGCGCACCACTCAGATTATGAATCATCTATGAAACTGTAACTATGAAACCAATCAATAACCGGTGGAGATATTTTAAATCAACGTAGTAACCCCAGCAAAATATCAAAGTCAACAGTATTGAAGGCGTTGCTAAAATCAAGCAAAGTAAGTACTCTAGAAAGAGATACTTAAAGTATGTTGATCTGTTGGTGCTTAAGTGTTAAAATAACCGATGTCAAGCGATTTGTTCGCGATTAATCTTATATTATCTGCAGTACCTCATGACTTAAATAATGGTAATCGTTACACTATAGGTTAGAGTTTATATAGGCGACTTGAAATATCTGATGGAAGAGGCCACTAACGTAGCCCCACTTTATTGGATGACTATTTGTATGACTAAATATGAACTAACTGCTTAACCCATATACCATAATAAGAGACCTGAGCCCTGTCGTTATTTTGCGCTAGTACGGTGCATACAAAAAATTTCTTAACACAAAATTAATTAAACAAAACTAGGTACCTTGAGCAATGACAGCTTTCTAAGCGGCAACTTTGAGGAAGTTTATTATTTAAGATAATGTGTAGTTTTAAGTTTGTAAATATTAACATATGTATGTATTAAACAAAATTAAATTTAACCCGTGTGTTTCTTTATGTGAAAATTACAAGCACGAGACACTGACGTTACGTCACCGGTTTCAGGTCTCATATAATATAATCGTGAATGGGCTGTACATTACTAATCAAAGTTAACTAAATGGTTAAAGTTACACTTCAAATCGATCTTATTATCTAGTCAATTTGAAATACTATTTATACTAACATTCGTAATTACTGATAACATGCAGTTCTGGCTATAATATTTATACAGACATTACTTTTTATTCATTTAATATATGGCTAACATAATTATTCATTTTCTAGTGCAAACTTAGTTTGCAAAACTACTTAGAAATAAGTAAAAAATGACTTTAATCTTCATTAAATTAAATCTTACGTAATCACTAAAGTATATTGTAAACTCTTGAGCCTTAGCAGTTCAAGGTTAATTAAAACTCAAATCTCAAAGCAAAAAATACTTTTTCTTTTGGACCTAACGATTACTTGCACCATACTGAAAAGCTTAGTTGGTAGAATGTAATAAATAAAATTAACAAAAATGTACAAGGTACAGTCGGCGCGGGCGGCGCGAGAATCGAGTAAAATAAATAATTTATTAAGGACAAGTTAACAAGGGTCTCATAAAGAAGGCAAAAGGTCGGCTATTTGTTTTCAGCGAGGATGGTTCACCCCACTTTGTTATTTAGAGTTTGAGAGAGTTGCAGAGTCGACGCCAACACACCGTTACCGCAGGCCAAAACACCAATACTATACGCCTTTATTTATGGACAGTAATCACAGAAAAAGTCTACAACGACATTTCCATTTACACATATAAATATATAATTATTAGCATAATCATCTTAATGCATATATCTGATTCTAATGTGTGCTATCTATGGTAATCAGCGATCGCATCCGATATTATTGCAAAATATAACATCTAAATAATTTGTTTGTAACGGCATACTCAGATTCACGGGTTAACAACAATACTTGTCTTCTCATGCGAAATGTTAGCTAACATTTACCACCTAAGCACAGATAAATAGTTACTAGTGTACCTAGTATATTTGAATATATTTGAATATATTTGAATAGTATATTTGAATGACTATACACTTGCATTTTGTCAAGCCTTTTTTGGTAATGCAGGAGAAATTGAAGACAGGTACCCAGCCGCCTCCGACAGAGAGTGAAACTTGGTTATACGGAGCTTTTACGCACTGAAAGTCCTGCTGTTAGCATCCTCGGCGCGTTGTCGAGGGGCTCCGGGAACGCCTGCAGAACATACCGAGACCCCTCTCGCGCTGTACCGAAGCACTTCTCGACAGTGACAGAGCCCCCCCTGCATCCTCGCAGTGCCACGACAGCGAGATCCAAGTGCGCTGTCATACTTGTCGAAGTTGCATGGATAGATGACTGGAGCACCCGCTTCGATCGGCCACGACCTCAAACCCTCATATGACAGGCGGGTAACATCGTAGCATTTTTTTCGAGGCCGGACTATAAGGCTGTGGCACTGTGCCTGACCTAAATCTAACCAAATACATATTTTGTAAAACATGTACTGTTTGACTGAATGTATCGCGGACGTCATGTCATCGTAAGTTTATAGTACATACGTATGTACGAGTATATATGTACCTACATATTATGGAAATTATGATTTTAAAATACTACCAACATTCTTCCCCGGGAAGATTGAGTTAGATTACTAACCTCATTCTACTCAAAATCTAAATTACGCTTTAAAATTAATTAGAAAATTTTAATCCGATTTTATCTTAATTAATTGTGAAGTTATTGATTTTGTATATTTTATAACAATACGGAAGCTGAAGTGTCAACAGAAATATACATTTTAATAGTATAGAAATATACATAATACAATGCTGTAGCCCATTTGGAGTGGACAGAATGAGTAGTCAGGAGCAACAAAATCGACTTTGTCACCGCTTTTAGTAATACCTACCAGAGTTTAAAGCTAGCTATCCGGAACTAGATAATGATAGTCCATCGCCTATACGTTATAATAGATATACGCCTACACATTACATGTATCGCCCATAGGTCCCTCATAATAAGAGATATTCCTTGGTTTTGTAATATAAATAAATACCTACTCGATACGAGTATTGTATTCTTTACTTTTGACGTTTAGCTTTCTACTAGAAACATATATCATATTTTTTATAATAACGAAAGTTTTCGAATTTATTCATTTGTAGTTGTACATATTTTTACTAAACAAACCCATGTTGGATGTGCACACTAAGACCGATCTATTCAATGGATCTGAACTTACACAGGCAAGTTTCGTTGGAATTCAATGAACTTTATTTTGTCGCAATGAGACCTACTTCAACCTTTAAACGAAACATTTTATTCAAAGATTACAGCACAATTTGATTCAAAATCTTTGTATTGATCGAAAGCAAATATCTTTGAAGGGTTAAAATCAAAAGTCTTAAATTTTTTTTTATTGATATATTTTCAAAGACCTGTGTACATCTAATTACACCATTCAGCTGTCGACAACAGTTAATTTCTTTAATGATAGACATAATAGAACGGACGAATAGACAGATAGACAGACAGACAGACTGAAATTTTACGGTTTCCTAATTTAACCACGGAAAAGGAAATAAGTGCTTATAAATTATTTATAGCTTCTTCGCATATGAATTCACTATGCAAACAATTACGTAATCTTTTAATCAAGTTACTACTTACAATATTTTTATATGAAAAGTTACTGAAAAATTGCGTGTTTGATGCGCGTAACTTACGGTTTAACAAATGTTACAGTTTCGTTACTCATAAATATGTCTTAGCTAGAATGGAAGTATTTACCTATACAGTATATACATAATATGATAGTTTAGTTCCATTATTAGGATTTTAAATCGCGGCACACTAACTTGCACTTTAAAAATATATTATACTTAAATAACATACCCTTTGCTCAATTTCTCTATGTGTAACTTTCATTTTGTGTATGTTGTGTGTGCAATAAATATTTAAATAAAAATAAATAAAAACATAAAAGTTTACAAATCGTTCTTTTTCGTTTATACTTAACACAGAGGACAGTTGTACAAAATAAATATTAACTACATAAAACACATACATAACATAACATAACATAACATAACTTCACGCTGTATCCCCAACGGGGTAGTCAGAGAGGACGGAGCGCCAGGAGTCGCGGTCCTTACACACCTCTTTCGCTTCCTCAAATCTCATCATTCTCCTCACACATACATAGAAATACATAAAAGGAATATATCCTTTTTATATGTATTTCCTTTTTATATCCCGCATTTAGCACACAATAATAAAAAACAATGGACGGGGATAAGTTTTTCTTGTTTGTTAAATGTAACTTCTTGTAGTTATGTTGAAAAACTATAACTTTATATAAGAATGACTAAAATTATTTAGCCATCTGAGGACATTATAAAACGTTTGTTTATGCGATTTAGACATTTTCCTGTTTGCGACGATGTGAAGAAAGAATTAAAGACAAACGGAGGCAGCCTCATGTTTGCATCGCTTATGACCCCGACTGGTGATATAATAATTAACCATATTCGCCCAAAATATTACCGTCGTGTGCGTGCCACAGCGCGTGCGTGTTAGCGCGCTCACAAACAAACCGCGAACGCTAGTTTTCTATGAAGACATCCTAGTGTTATGTTTATACTGTGTCTGTAGTAGAAAGATTAACGTTTTTCATTAAATAACTTTTTGAAATTCGTTATCTACATATGTCATGACGACACAGAGTCGCACACTTACGCCGCTTTAAATTCTCGGCAGTGTTGGCCGCAGCATCTGCTGACTTGGAAGTCGCCGGGACATGAGAAACATCAAATGTATGGACACATGTTCTATGTTCTTCCAAGTTTCCATAGAATGAACGTCAAACCATCCGGTCTCCTATCATCGCCATGCGCGATACCGCCGGCCTCTAACTGCAAAGGTGGCGACAAGAGCTCGCCAAATGATGTCGGCTCACACTACGTTAACAAAATAAACCATGGTGACCTAAATGAAGAAAAAAAATAAATGACCTAAATGAAAAATTAAGAAAGAAATGCTTAGATAGTTCGGCCACATAGAAAGAATGAGTGATGAAAGACTGACGAAGAAAATCTGCAGAGCTAAAATGAGTGGTAGCAGAAGCCATGGAATACCAAGGCTGTCTTACGAAGATCAAATAGCCAGAACGTTAGCTAACGGAAATGTCAAAAGCACTCGCATACCTAGGCGAAAAGAATGATGAGATTCGAGAAAGCGAAAGAAGTACGTAACGACAGCGACGTTGGCGCTGTCCTCTCTCACTACCTCGTTAGGGATACAACCTAAATCATGTGAAATATATATGAAATTCACCTACGTTTGAGCATTAATACTACATGCCAAGGCTGTTAACGTAATTACAAAGTTTAAGGAATTGTACACGACGAGGTCCTCTAAGAAGTGAATACTTCCACTCTCCTTAAGATCGATTAAAAATGTTTAATACGATCTCATGCTCATTGCTCGTACAAACTTAACATGTTATGTTGATTTATACTATATATTCCTACATGTTTTATTTAAAATGGGTAAATTAAAATCAGTAACAAAGACACGGAAAATGTAAGCACAGTTTTATTTTATTTGAAATACGAACCCTTATTGATGACATTTTCACTCTAATATAGGTATATGACATAATGTAACATAACACTACAATAAAAAAACTATTTAAAAACAAACTATTATTCAAAAATTCAGTTGTACTAAAACGAAAATAATTATTTTAAGCAAGGGTTGTGCTAATGAATGTAACTTATGTAGGCAGGATGTTGGGATAATCACTGAAAAAGTAAATATCCATAATTGTACCTAATATTTTATTACATCAAATAATTTCAAAAGCTTGTATTGCGCAAGAAATTTAACTATTTAGTTTAAATTCTTTTTTCTCTGTTTTCTATTTGCGCGCACAATTATGCATATTTATTTTTTCAATGATTATCCTAACACCGTGCCTATATTAAGTAGATAATTTTATGCAGGATTTCGATCGATTTATTTTATTATATTCATATAAATAAATAACATTCATCAGCACAACCCTAGCATAAAATTATTATTTTCGATTAAGTACAAATTTTTGAATAAAAGCTCGTTTTTAAAAAAGTTTTTTTTTAATAATTTATTTTAGTTTTGTCTTAATCTATGCATTTCTAGTAATGCATCATTATTGCAAGGTATTTTTCCTGTTAATTTCGAACTATCTCATTCTTCGATGAGGCGTCCTGCTAAAGATTTTATTCGACTAAAGGCAACACAAGCTTGCCCAACGTTTAAAAAAGTTTATGGGCCAAATACACGACGGCGTGCTCCACTCAGAACCTAGATATCATATTGGACCAGAGCGTATGCCAAGATGAAACAAATGACCCCAAACTCGATAGTTCCTTTGGCCACCTTCCGGCTCCATCTTCAGGCCCTGGATTTCTTGTAGCACCAGAGTGCTTGACGAGACAAATCAAACGAACCCAAACCAACGGGTCTATCTTGTTTAGTTCAGAAGTACTTATGACCACCTACCGTCTCCATCTCAGGTCCTGAATAGCATGTAGCACCAAAGTGTTTGCTAAGACAAAACAAATGAGCTCAAAGTCGATGAGTTTATCTTGTTTAGTTTAGGAGTTCTTATGGCCACCTTCCGTCTCCATCATCAGACCAGCTTCATGGTACCATATTATTGCATTACATACGCAAGTATACCAAATTTGAGCGCAATCAAACGTTAGGAAGTGGTTCTAATTTAGCTTCTAAGATTTGACCCACACAAACACTAACACGGCAAGATAAAATTAAAGTTAGGCATTATGTACAATGTTTAATAAATCACTCGGCCTATAACATATATAATTAAGACTAAATAATAAGTATTTTAAATTGCTTATTGCTTATAATAATTATTATGTTGCATTTTTGTAATTCTATACCTATATGTATAGCATTGAATGAGTTTGATTGTAAAAGTTCTTTTGTGTCTATTCTTTTTTTTTATTTGGTACACACAACAGGCAACAGCCACAATACAGAATACAATAATGGACAAACACAACATAACTAGACTGAAACCCAAAAGCGTGCATACACATTAAACCATTACAATTTGATGAAGAGAAACAAACAGCAAAATAATCAAATATACAAAAAATTACAATAACTTAAAAACAATATTGTGGACAGAAGTAAATAATCTAATAATAATAATAGAATAAAGTCGTTGGGCGAGTGCTATTTGAGTGCGGCTTTGATTTTTGATTTAAAAGAAATATGCCTTTTATCAAAAATGTCAATGTACTTGTGATCCGAGACCAAACTGTTGTATTGACGACACATTCGCACAATTGGGTTATAGGACGATGTATTGTTTTTAAAAGTTTATAAAACGAAGAATTTAGGGTATCGACGAATGTATTTCAAATTAAAATTTAGACAACCGAGTAAGGTGGGACAATCAAAGTGAGAGTGAATTAACTTATGAAGGATAAATAGGTCGTTCTGTATACTTTTCCCTCACAAGTAGGCACTACTTATTAATCTATATATTAATACGCGAAACGAAAACTTTGATTCCCTTTTGAGAAAACTAGAATTCGCTCTGTGGTCGAAATTCGACCGTAAATATAAAGTTATGATACGAGTATAAACTCTTTGGCGACAATCTACTCTGTGCGACTGTTTGATCCAAGGAGGTTACATTACATATGATCACAAACTATTATGATTTTGACATTGACCGTCTTTTTGACATTGGCAGTATGAACGTAAACAATAAACGTTTTATTTGATATAATTTAATGTACTTATTTGTAAGACATATTACATAAAAATTTTAGATTTCTCCAGTCATCCATATAAACTTTAAGTGTACCAAATTTCAGACTCCTCCGTCCGCGCAATTTTCTTAAAAAGGGAACTGAAGTTTTCGATCACGTAATAATATGCTCATAGATTAATATATTGATGGCGACCTGTACTTAACTATAAATATAATTTTCACATATTTACAAAAATATATTATTTCTTACCGCATCTTGCCTGCGGTTTTACTCACATTACATATAAACAAATCCGTAGAACATGAAATAAGTCGTTCACGTCTCTAAAAATGTAAAACATAGCTAAAGATTGCATATACAGTTTATCCCACGTAAGATTCAAGAAATCTAGTTGCCCGGTCTTGGACTTCTTGCACTATAAAAACCACATGTAACTGCTTGGGTTCTTTCACCTCCGAAAATCGCTTTAAATAACTCAAAAGCTTTGGTTACAGATGCATAGTTTGTCATCTGTGAAACACTGGAAAATTAAAAAAAAACAACCTGATTTTCTTAGAAAGCTTCCTGTCATTGATAACACTGTAGTTTTTACGATAAAAGAATGTAAAAAATGTCAACGATGTGGCATTCCTGTCAAACGTAAACATAATAATGCCTTAATAATGAGCATCAAACAAAACCAAATACAGCAAATTAGTCGGTAAAGACGTCAGATACGACACGTTTGATAGTTTTCTATGCCACTGTACTTGAATACTCGCTATTACAAGACCGACACAGAGCGACGTTCAATAAAAAAGTGAGAATGCTGTACACTCTTTAGAAGTTGAAAAGTTAATAGTGCTGACAAAGCTGAATTTCATGCTTAGAAAAAAGATATTACAAGTATATTACACTAAAACTTTACAATTTATCAATTATAACATTAGCTCTATTCACTTATTGTGCTTACTCTCTTATCTTAAAAACTCCTTTTAATATCATTAACTTATTTCTTGCGAAATATTTAATAAAAAACTGTAAGGACTTAAACTTTCATACAAAAATAGAAAGTAAAGGATGATACGATAAATATTTATTTCCAAATAAGCTTTTGAACCGATGAACGCCCGTAAACCTTTTTTAAATCTTCTTAAAAACCAAAAAGTACCTATAATGGCGTTTCTCTGATAAATTGAATACAAGCGCCATCTGCCTTGGTCGCCAACGTTCGAACACTAAATAATTCAGGTACGGTGACAAGAGGCCTGCACCACCTCGTAAAGGCCAAAGTATACCAACCCGACCCTACATCCACCTAATGACTGAGACATTATAGCCGTTACCTTTTCAAAATACGATTGCTGATGTTTATCCAAGTGGGAAGATCGCAATCTATTTTGTCTCACATTCTCACGTTCGCTCTTTATGGCAAACCGTTTTATTGTTATTTCTTTTCAACAGTATTCTCAAACAATCTATTTTCCCTTTTATTTTATGTTATAAAAACTCGTTCGCTTATAAAGACGTTATTAATCTACTTTCATACGCGTACACACAAGGCCATAAATTGCGTTGTAATGTCAAGCATTTCACTCGGCTTCTACGAATATATTATACGGAAACATTTTCATCGTAGCGACCTACACACGTATGTACACACGTTCATGATGTATTTATTGCTTACTCAGCCTACGGACCGAGACACAATATTCTCAGAGGTGGCCTTAATTCACTTACAATTAAATTAGCGTCACCCGATCCTCTTGACGCTAAATAAATTAGGACAGAGCCATTAAGCCGAGGGGAATTTATTTCCTAATCTATTAGTTCGAAACCTTTCACAAGGTGCAGGTATGTACACACTACAAGCCTTGACTTAACCAAACCTTCAAATAACACCGATACGGAACGAGGTCAGCAATTAATTTGTTTAAAAGATTTATCGCCTAACGTAGTTATGTATTACAGAAACGTATTACATCGGCTACAACATAATCCATGTAACTAGAAATGCGATGATTTAATAGCGTCGTTTAGTATTATCCATAAATAATGTAATATACTCGTAAACATGTTTCATAAAATATCTTGATGATGGCACCAACATCAAACCGACAGAACTACAATTCAGTACGATTACATTATAAAGATTTCATAAATTAATAGAAATAAACCTTTTAGACGCAATGAAGACAATATATTTCTGTTTACTTTCTTTTGTACTTACATAACATAATTTTATCGTGTTTCATCAACATCAAACGTTTATTCGCGATGAACGTATTATACATACTTATACGACAAATAGAATAATATCAAACATAATATACTTCGTTAAATGAAGAACTTGCAAAGCTTATGGACGACTAAGCTTCGAGTTACTGGTAACGATTCGTGGCACGTAGTCGAAAACAGAATTACCACAGCAGGAGTCCGGGAACAGTGCCAACTCTCATCATATTATGGCGAAATGATAATGAGCACGCCGTCTTGTTACTATTTTTGACTACTATTTGATACAGCCAAGAGACTGAAAGCGACATGTAGGTACTGTACTACTTCAATACAGTCAAGACTAATTCAAGTTATTCGTGGAGGTGAAATAAAAAATCCTCGTAAGTAAGAATACTTTTAAGAAAGAATTGTGTATTGTAAAGTATGAACTAATAGTCTAGCTGACTTTATTAAAACAGAAAAAGTTTATTCAGCTTGATGTTAAGAAATGCTTTTTGGAAATACATTCTAAAATGTAGTTAACGAATAATGAAAAGAAAATGTATAAAATAATACATTTTCTTTTCATTACTCGTGACCGCTATTTGTGTTAAGCCCGTAATTGTTTTTTTTTTTTCATAACTAAAAAGTTGTGCTTAGAACACATTGTTTAACACATTCATTATCAGCAAAGAAGTAAAACGGAAGGTAAAAGTTAAATAAAACTCAAAATTTCCTTTAAAAAGTCTTTGAACCTTTGAGACATTGTGTATTTAAATAGTAAATCATGAAGTTATCAAAAGATTTTGAATTTATGGCATTTCTCTAAACTCGGTTTAAAACGCCCAATAGACTTTGAAAAGAAGTCAAGGACAAAATCAGATAGACAAAAACATCTAACCCAATTTGTTTAATTTCAACGTTATATGTAAAAAAATATTATATGCGCTTAGAATTAAATTTATGTATTTGGTAAGAGTATTACACGTTTATCTTTTTAAAATATTTTTATCGACATAATCGATGACGGTAAAACCATGAAATTATATTTTTCGAAAATGAGTACATAGTAGGTACTTGAATATTATTAGAAAAAGACAGTAAGTATGTAAAAAAACGTGTCCAATCCGTGAAGGTATTATTAAGTATCGAGTTGCGATTCTTTTTGTGTAATCCTTTTCAAATATAAATAAAAAAGACTAGCCTTCAGATATACTTCAGATTAAAAAATTAAAAATATATTTCAGATTAATTACTTGTAACGTTGGCTGGTGTTTAGGTGTTATTTAGAAAGTATTTTTATTCAGTTTGCATGAGATCTTTGGGGTCTTAGGATCTTAAAGCCCATTCTGGAGAGAAATACGTTATAAATTTATATAACTATAGTCTTAACTGTATTATAGTCTTAACTGTATTAATTCAAACGAACTCAGTTGTGAAATAAAAGAAAGGTTTGACAGTCCCTTCACCCATTTATTTATAATAATCATAACATGTTAATATTTATTAACCCTATGGGATTTACACATACAATTTCTATATTGAAATTCACTCGTTAATTTTTAAAAGAAAGCTGATAAATATTTTGAAAATGTACCTCGAGGTTTATGCTGATACAATTATTATTACATTATTTATTTTATTTTAAATCTTATAATTAAGATTAACATTAACCTTTAACATTTATTCTGATAAATAAAATAAGAGATAAAATCAACAATAAAATTGTTTCTCAAAATAAGAAAGGAAAATAAATACATTTGATTAATGAGATTAAGTTGTTCTTGTGTTTAAGTGATTAGAAATAAAAGATTACTCAGGATAGTATGTTACCACCTTAGAAGTCAAGAAGATGTTATCAAATAACCAGCCGAGCTGTCCCACCAATGCTTCAAGTATCTAAGGTGTCCACGATACCCAAAGTGACCGCCTAAATAATGAGATCCCTCAGCCAGCCGAGCAGTCCCTCCAATGGTCTTGACAAATATCCTAGGAGTATACATTACCCGTAACTAACTGATTGAACCTACAAGTCTGGGAAGGTTACCCGAAATGGTAACTAAATAAAATGTATAAAACCAGGAATGTCACCCGAGATTGCAACATATTACTACATACAACCTGGAAGGTTACCAGAGATGGTAACTAAATAAAATAATATAAATTGACTTACAGAAAATGGTAGTAACACAATCTAAGAGATAATCTTATATATTTAGAAACCTTACATAGGTATCACTAAAATAAGAATAAGAAGAGGGTTAGTCTGAGGTTGAACCCTTAAATTGTAATCATATAGGGGCAGTACAGCCTAATTTTGTAAATGTTTAAGAGTAATAAAATCTCTAAACTTGGAATATACTTGGAATTGAAACTGAGATGGGAATGAACCTAAACATGGAACAAACCTGGAATCAACATAAACATAGAACCCTGTAACAAAATTCCTAGGGTTAATCCACTAGAATAAACGCCAGGAATATTCTTTAATAGAAAATTTAAAAAATTACACAAGATACTTACCATGAGGTCAATCACGGGACATCTAATTTTGTAGTAAACCTTTAATTAAAAAAAACATTTATAAAAAAAATAAATCGACTTCAAAAAAGAACACTGAAAAGTATGAAATTACTCTCCCTTACTATAATCAAAACTTAAGTACAAAAATAACTTTATAAATACGATACAAATACCCATATAATTAAATTTGACAGTTACTGAAGTCGGTGCCAAGCCTACTCTAAACTAATAGACTTTCTGTTGTCGAACATTGATTTGGCATTGACTTGAATAACTGTCAAATTTAATTATATGGGTATTTGTATCGTATTTATAGTTATTTTTGTACTTAAGTTTTGATTAGTAAGGGATAGTTATTTCATACTTTTCAGTGTTCTTTTTTGAAGTCGGTTTAATTTTTTTATAAAAGTTTTTTTATTTCTCCCTTTTGAGTGACCTTGACCTAAATAAATATCTAGGGCAGGTCTGCAATTAGTTTATTTTCTAATTCTGGAGCGCAATGTGTTAACTTCCATTCTATTGAGGAGCACAAACTGTGGGCTTTCACAATAAAAGATGCGATCAGATCGAACATGAGATATTATAGCCCATTATGGCCATTATCAATATCATCAATATAATATCATATCAATATCAATCAGTTATAAAAGAACAGTGTAAAGGTTGCATCATAATTACACCCTAGCAATATTCTTACAATCCGAAAACGACAGCCACCAGCCGTATTATCTGTCCGCCACAAGACTGACTCTACTGACTGCATTTATAATATCACAACCAATTTATATCTTCCCCCTACTACCATTATACCATGTGAGGACAACGTTAGTTAACAAATGACATACAAGAGAATCGTCAATATAAATGAATAAAGGTTATAACCAGGTCGTGTTATTGGGTGTATCTTCGAAACCAAAGCTTCAATACTAGTGAAATTTCAATGGGACTAATCTGGAAGTGTATCCTTTCAAACAAAAAAAGAATTTTACAAATCAGCTCATAATGACGGAGTTATGAGGTAACAAACATAAAAAAAACATACAACCGAATTAAGAACCTCCTCCTTTTTTGGAAGTCAGTTGAAAATAGCCACAGATACCTCATATTGAATTTGGATCTATGAATAAAAATAAACAACCACTTAGAATCGAAGTTTAAAAAATAATAAGTTTAATAAAAAAAAATCTATTCCAAATAAAATTAAATGCTCACGGCTCTGGGATAATAAAAATGAACACTTTAAAAGGAATATAAATAACTACTTTAGACAACATATCCTAAACTTGTATTATTTATGACAGCCGTACAGCCACCACCAAAAACATTGTAGACCTTCCATGGCTACATCCTCACGAAAAAGAACGTGAAACACAATTATCATCAAAATCTATCAGAAGCTACTCAGAATTCAGTCTGAGATAATTGGTACAAGAAAGAGACACCTAGCTTCTGAAAATACACCTATTAATACAAAGTTTCTGAAAATTGAATAGCTACCATATATACTAATGTTATGATGACAAGTAGACAATAGATTTAGAATGATCTCGACAAAGACAACTCCTGAAAAACAACCAGAAGAGAGATCACTAAATATATAAAATAAATTCATTCATCCAACCATGAAAGTGGGAAGGTAAACTTGAATATTTTATGTTATTATAAAAATGTAATTTTAATATATTATCTAAAATAAAACTCGATTGGGTTTATTTAAGATAAACTGATATTTTGTTCCTAAATAATCGATTATTGATTTATTATAACGATCATTAATTTAATCGATGCATCAAAAGGACGATCACGCCTCTAAAGAAAGCGGTGCGAAATTTAAAATAAATAATGTTGAACCAAATAAGATTAATATATCAAAATCAAACTATATTACTAAAGGATTCCTGTATTAAGTCTGAATTTAAAAGAAACTATTAAAATTGTAATATCTTTATGTTTATTTACAAAGTAATATTATATTACAAATGCTCGACCACGAATAACTAAACGAGTTCACACAATCGTTCTCTCCTTGATAGTTGACAACTAACGTCTATCATAACATATACCGTATTGTTGTGGAATGTGAATAAAATGTTTAAATGCGTTTAGTATGCAATTAAACGGTAAGTCAAAAAAAAAACGTGCTACATACTGTTTCCATGTTTTTAAGTAATTTTACCTTCTCTCTGTGTTTTTATACGAGATATATTATTGAGATGTCGATGACAAAATGTGTTTTTATTGAACATTTTCGAATATCTGCTTAAAAAGAAATCTAACATCAAATTATTTTCAGAACGAACAACTTCTAACAACTGCCAAAAGTCGTTTTTGGATATATTTTATATCTTTCATTTTTTACTTTTAATGTAAACAAACAAGAAACTAACCAAAGTTTCGCTAAATTTTCACCGTTCGCTGGTCCGGCGTATTACACATGGCAATCTAATAACACTGCTTTTCCGTTATATACACAAAACTATGAAATATTAACTAAGAACACTAAATATTATCCAATATAGTAATAGATACGATTCTCCTTAGGAGGGAAGGTAAAGGGATCTTAGCCCATACAACCGACGTCTTCGGTAATAAATAGATAAATTCTTCACATTATTTCATTAAAATGTCGACGCAATACATTTGTTTCTTGGAGTTTCTGTTAACAAATATATATATATAGCATATATATATAGCAGTCTTTCTGATAAGATCCGCTGAGGCAGACTAAACCACAAAAAAAATCTCAATATCACACTACTAAATAAGCACTTATTTCAACAATTTCACATAACAGCGTAAATACTTGGGACGCAAAACTTCGCCAATTTTTCATCACAATATACACTAGAAACCATTTGCAAATAATTAAAATAAATGCCTAACCGCTCGCCATAAAATCTCGCAAAAAAAAAAACTTCCAATATAGTGCAGCATTGAAAAAATTTTTGTTATTTGTCAAGCGTTTTTTCTTTAATTTGCATGTCACATAAAGGTTGCCTATATTCCTAGATCAAATTAGTGTCATAAATCAGTTTACTCAGGTTCACTCTAATATGTGAATGACAAATCATTCTATATGTGGGAGAGAATAATAAAATAATTGTTTACGTCATGTGCGCTAACAATAAAATTCTAAAAAAGGAGGCGGCGCACATCGTTTTTCAGGTTTGACGCTCACCGCCACTGATGGCGACGGTGTTGTCATTGCCACATTTTAAACATTTGCTAGATGTTAGGGTAGTAGGCTACTAAAACATGTCTTTTAAATTGCAATAATATTTTATTTTCATGAATAATATAATTTTCTTAATTTTTTGGAGAATGCCATTGAGATACTTAATGTCTCCCTCTGAATCGGACGGTGTTTTTTTACAACTGTGTATAGACAAACGAGTTCATCTGTGTAAATTCGATAGGTTTTCGTATTGTCTCATTAGCGAACATAAATCAAAACTCGTCACCGAATAGAGATAGCATATTATTTAATTTATATTTTACAATTTATATTTTGCAAACGTTCTTACAACGCAGATTATTTTTTTGCGAACATAATAAATGACCTGACATAATTTGTCTAAGTCATAAAGGCTAATCCAACACTAGTTTACAACTTTTATTTAATTGAGCCAATAGATAAAACGATTAATCATATTGAATCTCTACTAATTGCTTTAGAGTTTAGACGTTGCTTGTATTATTAAAAAATATTTTGAATTGAACAATCGTCACTCGTTTCAAAGTTAAATTATCCGGTCAGTCGTTTTTTCCCTAAAGGAACTGAATAAAACATAAGAGTTTTTAGCGGTCCTAATGAGCTCGGGTTCTTTGTTTTTCTTAGTGACTGCATAAGTTGTGAATGAAAGTGGGATCAGTGGCGACCGCGGGCGCCGGATCAAATCGCACTTCATTTGTCCGCGTCAGCCGCCGCCCTGGCGTGATGGATGACAGGCAAGTGCGAGCGCCGCGCCGCGGCCGCTCACTGCCTGCGCCGCCTGCTTTTAATTGATACCGTCATTTTTGTACCGGCCGCCGTCGCCGCTACCGCCACGCCTGCTCCCGCCTCCGCGTCACAACTCGTTTTGGTTTCATTACATAATGGCACGAAATGTTTCAGATCATTTATCTTTCATTTTGACGAGAAATAATACACCTTTTAGACCCACTCTATTGCCAGACTTAAGCGTGCCTATTATCATTGATGGAGGTAATTTGTATCGTATTTCATAATACATGCGATTATATATCTAAACGACTAAAATGCTCCATTTCGATGATTGCTTTTTTACAAATATATAACGCGAAGATATTCTCATAAAACACAAACCACAAAAATGTATAAAATTTAAAACCAACTACGTGAGTTTATACATACACTAGCTGTACCCGCGACTTCGTCCGTGTGGAAAATTTTTCCGTGTTTTCTCCGGGTTACTGAGGTTACACGAGATACCTATATTGCTGGAAAAAAGTTACTTTCTGTCGCAGAGCATCCGCATTATTGAATTTATGATGACGTTAAATATACAAAAACCTTCCCCTGTGTATTCCATTTCATTTGATAACCATATTGTTAGTGTTGAACAAAAAAATTATTTACTATAATGGAATATCTGTCACATTGGATTTATGATACGGCACATATACAGACACCTTTCCCTGCGTATTCCATTTCATTTGATACCCACATTGTTGGTGATGAACACAAAAGTTTTTTCCTATTATGGAACATCCGCCATATTGGATTTATGATGATGTCGCCCATACAGAACTTCCCCTGCGTATTCCATTTCGTTTAATATCCATATTGCTGGTGTTGAGGAAAAAAATTATTTTCTACTATGGAACATCCGCCATATTGGATTTATGATGACATCACATACACAGAAAACTTCTACGTATTCCATTTCAATTGATACCCATATTGTTGATGTTGAACGAAAAAGTTATTTCCTACTGTTATTGGATTTATAATGATGTCACACATTGAAAAAACCAGATAGTATGTGCCCGAAAACAAAATAACATTTGTTTTTTGTTTCGGGCACACACTATCTCTGTATCAAATTTCATCATAATCGGTTCAGTGGCTTAGCATTTCCCCTATAAAGTTTTATCCCCCTTTTCACCCCTTTAGGAGTAAATTTTCGATAAAAAAAAATCTCTGTATCAAATTTCACCTTAGTCGGTTCATCGGTTTAGCATTTCCCATACAAAATTTCATCCTCCTTTTCATCCCTTTAGGGGCAGATTTTTGAAAAAAAAGTAGCCTGTGTCTGTCCCCTGGAGTCAAACTATCTACATGCCAAATTTCATCAGACATTCGCATTTATAATATTAGTATGGATGTATGGATATCCTCAGGCTATGTCTCTAACGGGGTAGTCAAAGACGATGGTGTATCGAGCATCGCAGTCGATACATATTTTTTCTGCCTCCCAAATCTCGTCATTCTCCTAAGCGTATATACGTTTTAAAATAAGTCCGAGTGTTGTAATGAACAAAATTCCACTCTTCTATCACTTCTCCCAAATGTAAGAAATACAGATTTCGTTACAAAAACGTTATGACTGAATGTTCACTTTGTTTAATGTGCTCAAAGCTCTATTATCAAAAAAACGCAATGAAAAATTTATAATTAAAGAAAATTCAAGTAAAACTATGCGTAGCTACGGTTACGGCTAACGATGCTTGGACTACGACGCTACGAGCTACGGCGTCGTAGCGACAGTAGTACGCAGCAACAAATAACTTTACAGCACGCCCAGGAGTTAGTAAGTAGTAAATTGCCATTTACAAATTAATAAATGAATTTAGTTGAATAAATAATAAAAATAATATTTATTTACACCATCATAATACATAAAGTTGTAACCATGAAATGAAAAAAAATTACAAATTGATGTTAAATGGCTATTATTACAATCAATTATAACAGTCAATACAATTGTGCCTAAACTAAGAATCCTGTATGATAGGCATCAGTCACCTCCCTCTATAATATAATCTTAGCTATTAACAAAAGCACAATGCAACATTAACTCCGAAATACGTACGGTGTATGAAGTATATCTACATAATTATCGGTAGATACATGTGACTGCGGATAAGCGTGCGTGTGTTAGCGTGTGTGTGGATGTGATAGCATGTTATTCATGTGTATATGCGTGTTTGTGTGATTTGCGAGTGTTTGTAAATGTTAACTAATAATAATACAAATAACAAAAAGTCCTGCTAAATCAAATAAAAAAATAGTAATGTAATAAAAATAAACAAAATTAAAAATGTCGTTTACACTTGGTACTACTGTCTAGACTTTTTCCTAATACTCATAATTATCCATTTCATATAATTTTAATAAGCAGTTGTTCTGTTTGTATAGTTGTATAATTCAACGTAGACGCCCAAATTTCAACTTTCTTTTTAACTTGTAGTAAGTGAATCTATATCAATTACTCTATTAACTTTATTATAAAGAGACGGGCCCATAACTGAGAACGCTTTAGCGGCAAAGAAAGTGTTGTAAAATGGTGTAAAATAAAATTTATTAATATAAATAATATTAAAATTGAATAACGCAAGAAATTTACTTGAATAATTGACACTAAATTAAATATTAAAACCTTTATCTACATACATATCTTCACGCTGTACCCATAACGGGGTAGTCAGAGACGACGGAGCGCCAAGCGTGGCGGTCTTTCGCTTCCTCAAATCTCATTATTCTCCTCACAGATTTTTGCCTAAATATGCCACTGCTTTTAACATTTCCTTCGGCATACACTCTGGCTATTTGATCTCCATAAGTCAGCAAAAATGTGTGAGGAGAATGATGAGATTTGAGAAAGCGAAAGAAGTATGTAAGGACCGCGACTCTTGGCGCTCTGTCCTCTTTGACTACACCGTTATGAGTACAGCGTGAATATATGTAATAAGTCAGCCTTAGTCTTCCTGGGTTTTTTTATCACTCACTTTCACTTGTTCTAGACATTTTCCATTTACCCATATCTGTTACTTTGTTGTACGTCTTCCCTTTCAAACACCAGAACCTTAGTTTTGTTCACATTCATATTCAAACCATTTACTTACAGTCGTCTTTTATGTACGTAACTAGTATCTGCAACTCCCTTCAGATGGTACTATAAGCACAGCATCGTCATCGTACAAAAGGCAGTTTACCACTGTACCATCACCATCACATATCATACCACTCATACTACCTTTCAATGTCTCTGGAGGCAGCAGTCCAAATATAGCGCGAACTGTCAAGCAGACCGCTGGGCGAGAAAAGCTGATCCGTACAACCCCTACCGTTCTTAAAACTCCGTTGTGCCTCCCACGAATATCTTTCAGAAATGCCTTTCATACGTTCAGTCAATACCTTGGTATAGACTTTACTTGATAAGCTGACCAAGCTGATGGCCCTATAGTACGCGCAGTCTAAATGAAAACCTTTCCCTTTATAGAGAGGCACTATGACTACGGTGTGTCAGTCCTCCGGAACCTCATCTTCTGCCAGCAAATATTGCACAGTTTATATATCTACATAATATGTAAAAATCCAGCCTTCGTATGTTTGTACTCCCAAAAGTAAAAGCAATCTATCATTTGACTTGAAATTTTGAAACAATCTTGCACTCGAATACGCACTTGTTTTTGTACATTAATATCTATATAAATAAAAATGTAAATGTTCGTTTGCTCAACGCGCGCCACTGCAATGCGTGACCGGTAACGTCTAGTATATTACCAAATGCCTAATAAAAGTTATTTTAAAAATGTGTATACATTTCATCTTTCTTCTTGACTTGGCTTAGCTTAAATAATAAGAATCATATTCTTTTAAAATTATCCAGTACTTGTTTTATGTACACCTTTTCTGCGGCTATTCATAAACGCTTCAATGGGGATTTGGCCGTTAGTAAGTGTCTCCTCCCATTTGTTCGGATCACGACCCTATTTCGAACAAAACCGTGAATTCTGGAGGTCTCATTTGCGTAATGTGATTACAAAAGCACATCTCTCAAGATAAAAGCGCGGGCTTTCTACGTAAGTAATGAATTTCGCTGTCTCATTTGAGAAAGCTGAAAGCCTCATAATTGTAAGGGAAACGCACGGTAAGACAACTGATCATTAGTTGCTTCTAGAATCACTGTTAAAATTAAATTTCTCATATTATCACCACGAAAATTCTCGCTATTTTGAATTATATGTAAATATAATTTAAATTTACTTTTTTATAAGAAAGTCACACTACAATAGATCAGAAAATAATTCCACTTGGTATGACGCTCCTGTAGTACGTTGTCTACAAATTTATTCACACTCCATTAATAAGTGTCGACGGACAGTCGGTCGTGATAGATTACTGAACACATTTACGCGGCACAAATGAATCTGGAAAAAACCGCGGTGCTTGGATCGTCATAAATATCCTGTTCAAATAATTCCATTTCATTTCGTGCCTACGTAATCGTCTAAACTAAGTTTCAAAACAACGAGTTATGTGCTTCAAGACTATGAATCGTTTCATATATTTTTAAATGTATTTTTTTATATTTTTTCAAAAGAAATACATTTACAAAATATTTGCAACGTTTCGTAGTTAAGTTACAACAGAATGACCTTATAGCTGTACGTATAACTTTGAATGAATATTGTTCTTTTATTAATTAATCATTTAACTAGGGTTTCTTATAAATAGAGTTGTACTAAAGTCATCAAGATACTTTGTCAATACTTGAAGCCAATATAGACAGTTTATTATCGCTGTAAGCTTCCTATGTTTTTACTGCGGCCTTCAACAAATTTCGGTGGGAGGCAGCTGTGAGCTATAAAAAGTTCACACAATAAAGTATATTTTCACTTTTATTAAATATAATTACAACAGTAAAATGTTCTTTTTTATAAGTGATATCTATGTCTAAACATATATATGTATGTATACTAATATATGTGAACTAAATATATATTGTATATCTATTGTTATAAATAAAATTGAAGTGTCTGTTTGCAATTTCTAAAGAAAGTTTAAAATTTCTTAAGCTTATATGGTTATTTGCACGTAATCAAAGCCCACACTTCAAATTTCGTGTGTCTGTCTATTTGATTGTCCGGGCTAATCTCAAAACGTCTGAACCCATTTCGATGGGACTTACATTGGCAGATCTAGGCTATTTTTTATACTGAAAAAATTTCAAATTTAACGGGGACGAATCAGCGTGGCACGGCTAGTCTTGCATACTCGCGTTTCGCCCGCGTTAAATTTGAAAATTGTATACATGTACTATATTTTTACTTTATTTACTGATTACACACTACCCCCATACCTACATTTTTTTTAAACTGTGTACTGTGTATTGGAAGAGATCTTTTAAATACATAAGCGTTTCTTTATTTATATTATATTATTACCTAAAAATTTGCAGACAGCGACAGCCACGCGATCACTACGCGACCGGTGATTAATTGTAATAAAAAATGATATCATGTATGACTATTGCGTATCTATTATCCTATGACCGTAAAATGCACTTTCCGCGGTTGATTTAGCGCCACTATACAAATTACATTACACAAATTCTCGGTTTGACAGCAGATATCGCGCGATATTGGCTGTCGCATACTGTCTGCAAGTTACGTAATAAGCGTGCCGTTTCCGTTTTTATATATGTGTACAATTAAATAAACAAATAATAAACAACAAATAAGGGAGAAATTGTAAATTAAAAAGTTGAATGAATGCAGTTATGGCAAATTATCTAACTGCAACATTCTGCATGTGGCTAACGGACTAATCAGTAAATTTCGCTAAACTATATTTATGATAAGAAAGCCACGGTAGCATTGTTATTTCACAGTCGCAACTTAAAAGTTTCACTAAAAGAAAAAGTTTCGCTAAACTCCGATCTCCAGCACTGCGACACAATACGACTTTAATTAGAAAATTCTGTGTATCTACCAATAAAAATACAGTAGGTATTAGCGACGTTTTCTTTAATTTCTTTATACCGTTGAAATAACGACGTTGACAGCTCTATCCAATAAACACGTCAGCTAAATAACGAGAGAAATCATATTTTTGCTGATTACAAAACCATGGGATCGTGAGCTTTCTGCACACTCACACGCATACGTCCCCGCTTTACGGCCACCCTTACACTGAACATAATTCATTTTTAATCTTATTGCTCACGTTTCAGCTCACGTAAGGCTGTCGACATAAAAGTTCACCGCGTCCAAATTGGAAACAGTTCTTGTCGCTTTACTGGCAAAGTAACTGGCTAACAGGTAACGGAACTTCAAAACTCCTGCATATCTCCATTATATTTCCATTCAAATTTTTATTTATGTAGAATTATAAATAAAAATTGTTAAATAATATTGTACCTATTAATAACAATACTATGTAATACTAACCTAGTTGCTCATCGTGTCCTCATAAATTTTGAAAGAAGCAACCTTTATTCGTGCACGCTATTTATCGAGAATTGTTTTTGTTTACAGGTAACTTTAGAACAACGAAATGGAGGTTTCAACTTGTAGCCCGTTCGCCCAGGGCGAAGTACTTTTACGAGTTGCCTAACTTCGGAAAACTTGGCATTGAGTTATAGATTCCCTACAGCCTCCCGAATACTTGTTTGTTTTGTTCACTTTGACCGTAAACACAGATATCTTTTCTGAGCTGAATGACGTATATAGATCTAGCAACAGCTGCATAGTTTAGCTTATAAAATAAATATAAAACAGTCTCAAAATAAATATAATTTCGGTCTCCATTTTTTCACATTATGTAGTACCTAATGTAATATAGTTTATACAACATAGTTTATAGTATACTTTAGTTCATTTAATTTTTATTCATTTTACGTCAACTTTGTATTTAAGCACAAAAGTAGTTCAGAATCTTTACAAAAGTATACTGTATATATTTATAGGAAGAACACGGACAATAAATTATTTTCCTCATGCATGGGTGAATTTCACTCTAAGAGAATTTGTACTTTCACTTTATATGTACGAGTAAAGTAGGTCAAGTTTTTTGTTGGTAACCCTTCATACATGCGTGATCTACTATCTAAGGTCTTGAATTAGATGAGCCAGCCGATAGTGTCCTGCCATAAAAAAGCTCGTATCTAGGACGCGAGCCGATGTCGCCCACGTCGCATCACCTTCCGTCCCAGTTTACAGACGTATGTCGCCCAAACTACAATTTATATTCGCTACTGTTTCAAGAACCTCTTAAATTAATTAAATTAAATTATGTTATACACCTGAGGAATTCGACAGAGATGAAGAAAATATATCAATAAAATATTATACCGCTGCAACACACTAATGTTGTAACAAAATACTGAATAATTTGAAATTTGTTAAGTTACATAAATTTTCAAATTTTTCAGTTTCTTGTCAGCATCCAAACTAAAACATCACCTAAAGATGTCACAAAATTATTATAGTGGGTATAGTTATCACAATCCATCGTAGTAAATACGAGAATAAAATATTCAGTTAATATTTTATTTCTTTTTACCCGCCACGATGAAGCGAAATGAAGTGTTATGGTTATAATCATTTAACCGATGCAACGTTTGAGTAATAATCGGATTCGTCTCAGTTAAAAAAACGAAAAAGTCATAAAGTCAAGGATTGAAAAAAAATGACATCGGACTCAATCGTGATGAGCATCAAATTCAAAAGCTTAAAAGGCCACAACAAATATATAATACATAGATCAAAAGTATACGTAAAACATTGTTTTTTATAATTAATTGCTATAATGTATGTAATGATATATGAAATAACAGTAAATAATAGTTTGCTTATCGTTTTGTTAGATACGGTGTGGGACTTTAGTTTTAAAACTTTATACCAACTCTATTTAAGAAAAAATCTAAATCGGCAAAACGTAAAACGCATGTATAATGTAAATACAAAGTCTACATCATCACACTTTAATTTTCTCTCTATAATCTCAGCCTACACTAAAAGCCTTGCCAATTTTCAGGGCACGTAAACTCGTAAACATAAAAGAGAAAGAGAGACCTTAACTAAAACTGCCAGATACTAATCACAAAATTTCTCACTTATTTGCAGACAATTCATGAATACGATGATAAAAATTACGATCATTTGTGACATTTGTGACAAATGACCATTATGTATGTTTATATAATATTAAGCGTATACGAATAAATAAAAGCGTGTGCGAGGAAAGTGAAATAAACATCATTAGCTGTGATGTGATTATATATGTTAAACTTAAAATCTCAATTTCGTTCTAATATTTGTATCTCAACATAAACCATTTTCTAATACATTTTCCTTCTCGTTTTGAGATTTAAACGGCACCGTAGGTCAATCTGGCCACGGCAGCGTGGGACGCAGCACGTAGCCTTATATACGAAATTATCTACCCCGCCCTAGGCGTCTCCAAGAAAATATAAAACGAAAACAAAGTTATACCTATATAGTACATAGCAGTGGCGGTAGCTTTATACAAGCCTAAAAGCCCTGCTAGCCTTACTAAAATGCTCCGTCAAGAACACAGACTATTAATGTGTCAAGAATGAGTAATAAATATTAACTTCAAATTATGTCAAACAGTTGTAAAAATTCCCGCGAAGTACTTGTCAAACGAAAACAGCATAGTAAACAGAGAAATAAAACAATTTTTGACCCCAAGTCGCGACCAATCAGTGCGTCGGTCGATCGACAATAACGGCCTCTCAAAGCATAATCAGAGCAAAAATTAGAGTAATTAATTATCTCACTCTCACTCTCACGCGTCGCATCTTGAAACGGGGCTTGCAACCTCTCTTTCTCTCTAATGGCAAAATTCGTTACAGCTGTAGCTTTTACTGAGGTCTATATTATAGCAATTAGTATGAAGCGAAAAGCCCGACTTTCATATTGAACTTCTTACAGATTGAGAGATACGGTAGTAATAATGTTCTGTGGATACGATACGAATACAATTCAGCGTGAGTCAACTTCGTTGTTTTTACCTAAAATTTATTTGTTCGAGCCAGTAGACACAATACACAAATGATAAGAATTTTTTAAATTTCCATCATAAGTGGGTTAATTTGTAATAAAAAATCCAATAAGTTGTTCATTGTGAGAACTAATTGATTTGTTGAATCCTACGCCTGATTTGTGTATTACTCGACTAGTAAATTGCATAAAAGACAATAAATCGGTGTACAAAACTATTTAACTCGTGAATGTGTTTCTCCGACTAGTAATTCGCATAAAAGACAATTTAATATATCAGTTTTCAAAACTGATTGGATTTTTGTTTGTTCTCCCGTTCTCCTGGTTCTCCCTACAAGTTAGTGTTGTATATTTTATTCAAATGACGAAAATGTTTAGAATAATTCTGGTTATGACGATTAACAAACGATACTGGCGCCATAAAAGACACATGAATTCACATAAACACTTGAATACAGGGATTTCTTTTAGTAATTTGGATAAACAACGAATTGAGACACATTAATATGTTACTTCATTGATTGAACTGATAAACTATTTACGTCTGTATATTTTTAATAGCAAAATATTATAAAAATTGTTTTGTCGAAAGATAACGCGGGTAGCTATCTCTTTTCTCTTTTTGTCCACCGGTTTTTCCAGTCATGATTAATTAGTAATCTATAATATTTTAGTCTTTCCTTTACTTTTACAAAAACTATGAAGAACATGTATGTGGCTTGTCCTATCTTGAAGCCCTAGACACGCCACTGGTACGTACATAATATATATCAAAGCATTTTTGATACTAACAATGAGGTAGGTACTGTTAAAATGCTCATTTTGCTTAAAAACGTCTGAAATTATTAGGTATTGGAATCATAACGGAAACAATATCGTTAGTAAATTAACTCGTACGACTTGTGTTCCCTCTATACATTATGTTCCGGTGTGAGTGTACTAAAGACGCACATTTGCAGGAAAAGCGTGTTCCCGCCGTAACTCGGGCGACCTCAGACCGCACGATATTAAAACTATAAAGTGCGGCGCGCGACCGATTCGCCCGCCTCTTATGACTGTTACACGACCCAACCGACCCAACTTGCCTTTTGTTTCCATTCCTTATTTTACTTAACGCTTTAACTGTGCTACAACACATAAGTACCTACATTGAAAGAATATATCTGTCGAGGTTCTATGTACACACTATATATAACATTAAAGCAACATAGGTAAAAATTCCTGTGAAGTTAAAAATGCGTAATAACGTAAAATATATTCAAATGGAAGATGGAAAGGTTATGCGTGTTTATGAGCCTCCGTAGGGACTTTCTTACAGAAGTTCCCGAAATAAGAACGTCGAGCCAAAAGGGGTGAACATAAAATGACTGACTTACCGTTCTCAGAAGACATATACAGTCGTAAAAGTCTGAAACGAAGCTCTTCATATGAAAATAATCAAGTAGGAATCGATGTTGGTACAGTTGTTTAGCTCACGTATGTGCGAATGCGAACACTCGAATACAAGAACTCTTTAAAAAGTGAAGAATGTAATCGGATATTTTTGAAGCCTTACTGTCACATTGAGAAAACACGGATGCTATCTATGTTCCGTCGATAACCTATATAGCAAGTGCCACCCTGATACGCCCACCACCTTTATTTTATCTAGTGATTGCCCTGACCCACCATAAAAGTAAATGACAAAGAGATAAGTGCTACGCAGCTAAAGCTTCCGAGTTAGTTGCAACTACATAGTTCCTAATGCGGTTTCTGGAGAAATTACGTAACTTATTCTTACTAGCATTTCCAAAAACATTTTTTTTTTTTCACTTTAAAGGCTTGATTTGTAGAATGCTAAGTAAACATGAAATTAAAACAAGATTATGATAAAAAACAATGTCATTTAAAAATTCATTCTTAGACATCTAGTAGGGTGTTGTTTTCTTTGAACTATTATTTAAATTAAAAATTGTTAAAATAGTGTTAAATCCAAGAAATTAAAGCTGTATAATAGGTACATTTATATTGTTCTTTAATATACTAGTCATCAAGATATTAGAGAATTATCTTACTACTCAAAATTCAGTAACCTAATAAAATTATTTATACCGAAATAAGTACATAAATATAAATTATTATAGTTTTTTACTACGTATGTACATGTACACAAAACATAACACATAAGATGTAGAAAACGAGATTTATGAACAAAGGCAAGTTTCATATTTTCTAAAATATGCAAAGCTATTATAGTGTATACAAATACGACAGACGTAAATAAAACAGAAACTTAGATCACGGAATTAATGAAAACAATATAAGTTATTCATCGTTAAGTTGGGGGCTCACACAAAAATAAGCCTCAGTATTATTCCTTTTGCCAAAGAACTGTTTGGGATTCAAATTTCAAACTTTAGAAAATAACCGTTTTGAATCGAACTTTTGTTTACCCTAAAATTAATAAATAATGAATTCAGTCAGCGAATTGTTTCCGATGCTCTTGTATTGTTCTTGCGGGTTATATTTTCATCGATACTTTATGTTGAAAGTTTATCGAATAATTGTTAAATAAACTAAAAATGAAAATAATTTGTATGAATTACAGTAGACATAAAACGGCTATTCGATCGTTCAATTCTTTTCATGTCAAATGGCAATAGTGCAGAATGTCGTTGACCGGGGTCGTTGCGAACAGCGACTAGTGATGCCTCCCAGTCCCCTCCCACGCATCATGATTACCTCTATCTGCATAGTCTAACGTTCATTTAAATAATCTATATATTAAAACGTGACGCACAAACTTTGGTTCCCTTTTTAAGAAAATAGCGTGGACGGAGGAGTGTGAAACCTGGTACACTTAAAGTTTATGTGGAGAAGGACAGGAGAAAGCTTATATTTTTATATAATATGCATTAGAAATACATTAAATTGAATAAATCTCCCATTTTTTACGTTCATACTGCCAATGTCAAAAAGATTGTCAATTTCAAACTCATAATAGTTTGTGATCACATACATATACGTAACCTCCTTGGATAAAACAGTCGCACAGAGTAGAGATTGTCGCCAAAGAGTTTTTATTATAAGTTTATATTTACGGTCGAAGTTCGACCACAGGGCGACCTATAGTACATATATAATATCTCTTTTTATTTATATAAATTTTACATTATGTAAGACAACACTGCACTAGTTTTTACGCACTCTGTAAATTATCTAAAAATCCTTATACATATCTTCACACCGTCTCTCTAACAGAGTAGACAGAAAAGTCTTATTACTTATTGAAATTAAAATAACATTCTCACATCAAATAAATGTAAAAATTAATTGGAGAACCAAAATTGACTTCGCTTGTCATTATATGATAACATGTCTCAACTATTTTTATAAAACATTATACCTAAACTCCGAAATTTGCCCCTTTATGTATGGGGCTTTGTATGCTTTACTATTGGTAATACTTTCAGGCGACTTACAGCTAAGGTACGATGTCATTATGTTAAAAAAGAATGTCTTAGTTCTTTCAACCGCATCAACTTGGTTTTGGTACTTGCCTTAGTTGTGAGGCTGCTATTCATGTCACACGTGCTTATGTAATGACTCCCCATAATTCTGAAAATATAATTATCAAGTTAGACATTAAGAATGCGTTCAACAGCATTGAAAGAGATAATATCCTGACCTCAGTTAGGAATAAAATCTCGTCTTTGTATCCTTTCCTCTTTCAAGCATATTCTTCACACAGCGATCTTTTCTACAGGGATAACCTGATATCATCGCAAGTGGGTTGGTGGACCTTCAATTTTTAGTTTGGCTGTCCATAGCGTCATATCAGATCTAAAATCTCCTCTCAATTTGTGGTAACTCGGTGATGGAACCATAGGGGGTAGTGCAAATACTGTCGAACAAGACAGTTTAAACCTGTTCTCCAGACTTCAGAGTTTAGGTCTGGAGTTGAACACGTCTAAATGTGAATTCTTCCCTTGCAGTGTTGAAGCCCGTTCCTAATTACCCCGATTCCAATCTGTGACACATGGTTTAAGAGAAACAAACAGCAAAAATTTCTGTCTTTTAGGTTCCCCCATCTTTCCTGAAGCTGTCTCAAAAACCTTGGAAACAAGAAAATAATCATTGGAGATTGCATTTGAGCGTCTACAACACTTCCCGGCACGTGTATTGCTCATGTTTTGCTCATGTTTTGCTCTTTTATGGTTATTCCTTTCTGCTCCCAAGCTTATCTATTTAGTTAGGACTTCTCCTATATGGGTGGCCCCTCATCAAACAGACGCAATTGATAACACATTGAAGCTTGCGACGGAAAGGGGCCTTAATGTCTCTCTCGAAGATAATAATTGGCTCCAAGTGACCCTACCAATTCGTTTTGGAGGGTTGGGTATCCGTCGTGTACGTGATATAGGTCTACCAGCATTTTTTGGTATCTGGTCGAGGTGTGACCAGTTTTGGTGCCAGAATTTTTTCTCGCGCAGATTGTGACGTAAGCATACCTTTCGAGGGAGAGACTTTAAATTGCTTGGTCTACCATAAATCCAGGCTACTATACTCCTGATACACCAAATATTTTTTTATTATTATTATTAATTTATTTGTTCTCGTTCCCCTGACGTTAGACGTCGGGGCAGTGTTGGCCACTTATCTTGATTTGCCAATTTGTTCTTATATTCGTACTATTACATTTATCTTATTCCTACTATTACATTTATCTTATCTTATGTTCTAATTCTTACTTCTTAACATTCTTTAATTTCCTTATTCTACGTACCCAAGGGCAGTCCTACTTCTACATATTTTATAGTTTATCCTTATGTTTATACATGTATACGTATGTATACTTGTGTATATAATTTATACGCATACTTATGTATATAATCTATTATTTTCCTAGTAAGTCTTTTATTGCTGTCTTATTGCTTACTTAACTAACTTAACTATTGCATGAATTCTTATTTCTAGTACAATTTATTTCTTATACTTCTACAATTTAAACATATATATACTATTAACTTGTGGCGTGCACTCCATAGAGACAAATAGACTCTGTCTACCTTAGCAATTTGCAAATTAAATACTGTAACAGAAACAAATAAATCAGAACTCAAAACATTTTTAAAATTTATAACAATACATTTCGCATCAAAGGCTGAATTTATATACATGCAAAGATTTTCTAATGTTGTGTTTCGTATAATCACACGCATGCATCTGTAGTGGTTTTGAATGTTTACTTATCCCAAAACATGCACACAAGTTAAAAAAGACTAAGTCTCTAACCAATACCAGCATAGGACAAAAAAATGATCAACAGTTTTATTTTTATTAGTTATTGTATGCGCCTTAATTTCGCTGAAGTCTTATTGGTTAAAACTGCGTGCCGTCCTTTTCCTGATATCTTATTGGTTAATATCAGATACAACACTTAATGCACCCGATTTCAAAATGCGTTCTTTTTTATTATTTTATTAATAATACAAGTACATTTATTTCAGCCGTATAAAATTCTCGTATTTCATAGCTAGAGTTGCGCTCGCGCGTTCAATAATCAATTTCACTCGTTTGTAGTCATTTAATATATTGAGCTAGATCGTTCACTTAGTTTACTTGATCGTCAATTAGTATTGAATTTAATCACGGCAAATCGTGCAGGATTTTGTGCAAAACTTCTGCTATCAAAATACATCATTTATAAACCACATTTAAATTGACTTAGATTCTAATTAAAATATAACCACTAAGTAAAATTATTTATTGTACTTGATACATAGTAATATTATTATGATAATTAACATGGATCAGGATCAACATAACACGCTCTTTCTCGAACGATAAACTATTTTGAAAAGCAGGATTAAATTAGTTCTCTCGGTCACTACAGAGAAATGAGTCATTTAGCTCGGTTATTAACTGCGGTTATTAAGAACGACTCAACTTTATAGTACTATACTACGTACCGGGCAATATATGTTACATAAAGTGCAATAACAAGTGAATTGTAAGTTAATTTACTGTTTTTTGAAGTTCTTTTGTGAAATAATATAAGTTAAATAATTTAACATGCAGAGGTTCTCCCGTCGGCGTTGCGGAACAGCGTGCTTACAAAAATTAAAAAACGATTCTTTTTCTGAACTTTTATATGACGAAAATATACTAGTAATTGCTAATGGCCGATGCCTACGAGATTTAGATTTCGCAAAGACTAAAAGTTTACACAATTAATTTAACACAATAAAAAAGTAACATATGAATTCATTAAAAAATATTCTAACTTCTTTGAATTAATAACATGAGCGAGCGATCTCTTATTTTATTAGCGCCCTCAAAACCATTTCTAGTAGTCACTAGAAATGGTTTTGAGTGTTTTGAGAGAAAGTCTTCTCTTAACAGATGGGTCTAAAAAATAACAGATGGCGCTTGTCGGCATTCAGATTTAAGGTGGTTCGTTTTCCATACAAAAAGTAATCATAATATACTGTTTCATTGAATAGTAAAAATGCTTAAAAATGTGCTCATAAATACTAGATCAGGTATTTATTTACGAAAAATTAATAAAAAGTAATAAATCTTTAATAGAAATATCGTTTTTTACAAAATGATATGCGTGTGTGTGTGACGCATTTCGTGTAACAACACGAAATGCAAATAAATTTGCGATGTTGCCGGCCCGCGCGCGCCGCCCGTACGCTACGTTGCCATTCATGATACCTTCAAAGTTCAAAATGGATTAGAAACAATAATTGCGAATTTCTAACAGGACTTCAAATTATTAGTGTACACAATATATTGTAAATCGGTATGAAAATACATACATACATATCTTCACGCTGTATCCCAACGGGGTAGTCACAGAGGACGGAGTGTCAAGCGTCACAGTCCTTACATACTTTTTTTCGCTTCCTCAAATCTCATCATTCTCCACACAGATTTTTGCCTAGGTAGGTATACGCTTTGGACCTTTCCGCCGGCCAACACTCCAGCTATTTGATCTTCATCAGTTAGCCTTGGTCTTCCTTGGCTTCTTTTACCACTCACATTTGCTCTGTAGATTTTTTTTATCGGTCTCATCACTCATTCTGTCTATGTACCTGAACCATCTAAGCATTCCTTTTTTCATATTTACTATAATATTGTCGTGCAACTCTGTCATACTGCGTATCTCTTCATTCATTATCTCGTCCCCAAAAGTACACCGCAGTTATTTTATTTTTATTTTACTTATTACTTTCATTCGAATTCGGGCATATCCAGGCTTCACTACCATACAATAAATTTGGAACAAACGTCGCATTGTAGATGGCCATTTTAGCAGTGTTGTATATATTCACACTATCTAATAATGCGGACAGAGCACCGTTGACTTTATTGCAAGCTGCTGTCAGTCTCTCCACATCGAGCTCACATCTTCCATCCCTCGAAAACGCGCTCCCTATATATACAATTTCGTTCAATTGTTACAGACATTTTCCATTTACCCATATTTCACACTTTGTCGTACATCTTCCCTTTTAAACACCAAAACAATAGATATGTTCACATTCATACTCAATCCTTTCACTCACAGTTTTCTTTTGTGCACGTAACTAGTGTCTGCAACTCCTCTTCTGATGGTGCTATAAGCACAGCATCGTCAGCGTAGAGCAAGCAGTTTGCCACTGTACCATCACATACCGTACCACTTATACTAACTTTCAACGTCTGGAGGCAATTGTCTAAAAGGCAGACATCACGCAGCCCTGTCTGACGCCTGAACAGAATTCGAACCAGGGCGACATGTCACCATCTACCTTTACGCGGGCTCTGTGGTCTCGATATAATGACCTCACATCCTGTAGTAAGGGGCCCTCCACGCCATATTCAGGCAGAAGGCTCTATAAATTTCTTTCGCACTACTCTATCGAATGCTTTTTCATGATCCACGAAAGTGCAGAAAACTTTCCGACCTATGGCCAGAAACTTTCCCACGACACCGCGGAGCGAGAAAATCTGATACATACAACTGCTACAGTTCCTAAAACCACCTTGTACATACATACATACATATCCTCACGCTATATCCCTAACGGGGTAGTCAGAGAGGACGGAGCGCCAAACGTCGCGGTTCTTACATACTTCTTTCGCTTCCTCAAATCTCATCATTCTCCTCACACATTTTCGCCTAGGTATGCGAGAGCTTTTAACATTTCCGTCTGCTAACACTCTGGCTATTTGATCTTCATAAGTCAGCCTTGGTCTTCCTTGCCTTCTTTTACCACTCACTTTCGCTCTGTATATTTTCTTCGTCATTCTTTCTATGTGCCCGAACCATCTAAACATTCCTTTCTTCATTTTTACAATAACACTGTCGTGCGACCCTATAATACTGCGTATCTCCTCATTGCTTATCCTGTCCGCAAGGGTGACATCGCACATCTTTCTAAGAGATCGCATTTCTACTGCATTTATCATACTTTCACTCGATTTCGGGCATATCCAGGCCTCACTACCGTACAATTAAGTTGGCACCAACACCGCATTGTGTATCGCCATTTTGGCAGTGTTAGATATATTCACACTATCTGCCAATGCGGACAGAGCACCATTCACTTTATTGCCAGCGGCTACCCGTCTCTCCACATCCAAGTCACATCTTCCATCCCTCGAAAACGCACTCCCCAGATACACAATTTCATTCACTTGTTCTAGACATTTTCCATTTACCCAAATATCATATTTCGTTTGTACCTCTTCCCTTTCAAACACCAGAACCTTAGTTTTGTTCACATTCATATTCAATCCTTTTACTTCACATTCTTCTTTCGTGCACGTGACTAGTGCCTGCAACTCGGCTTCTGATGGTGCTATAAGCACAGCATCGTCAGCGTACAATAGGCAGTTTACCACTGTGTCAACACATAACATACCACTCATACTACCTTTCATTTTCTGGAGGCAACGGTCCAAATACAGCACGAACAGCCAGGCAGACATCACGCAGCCCTGTCTGACGCCTGAACAGACATCAAACCAGGGCGATGCGTCACCCTCTATCCTTACACAGGCTCTGTGGCCGCTATATAATGACCTCACAGCCCGTAGTAAGGAGCTCCCCACGCCATACTCAGGCAGAAGACTCCACAATTTCTGTCACACTACTCTATCGAATGCTTTTTCTAGATCCACGAAAGCGCAGGAAACTTTCTGACCTATAGCCAGAAACTTCCCCACGGTAACGCGAAGCGAGAAAATCTGATCCATACAACTTCTATCGTTCCTAAAACCACCTTGCGCCTTCCACAAATATCTTTCGGAAACGCCTTTCATACGTTCAGTCAATACCTTAGTACAGACTTTACTTGCTAAGCTGACCAAACTGATGGCCCTGTAGCACGCGCAGTCCAAATGAGAACCTTTCCCTTTATATAGAGGTACCATGACTGCGGTGCGCCAGTCCTCTGGAACCTCGCCCTTCTGCAAACAAAGGTTGCAGAGTGCACAGAAGGCATCCCAGACCCTAGGACCACCATACTTGATCATCTCAGCAGTCATGTCATCAATTCCCGCAGCCTTTCCACATTTCAAACTTCTTATCACTTTCTCGATCTCTTTCATACTAACGACATCCTCCAGTCCCTGACCCAAGTGTGGCAATTCATTAGAATCGCTCTCAGTATCAGAGACGAAGTCGCCACTCTCATACAGTTCTCCATAGTATTCACTCCATCGCTGCAGAACATCTTTTTTATCTGTTAGCAAGTTGTTTTCTTTCGAACGCACTTTATTCATTCTGCAAGGTGCCGGGCCACTTTGGTACTTACACACTTCTTTCCAAAATAATTTGGAATTTTCCTCGAAGTTGTCCGACATCCTGTTTTCGTCTAACATCCTACACCTTTCACGCTTCTCTTTCACTAGTGCTTTCGTTTCTGCTTTCTTCAGCTTATATCTATCTTTCATCAAATTGTTCTTACCACAGTCATTTTTTGTAGCAAGGTAGTCTCGCCATGCTTTCTTCTTCTTATACACAGACTCTTTCACCTCATCATCCCACCACACATCACGTTTTTTACCGTTCCCAATCTTATTCGTTCCACACACTTCTTTTGCAGCCTCGATCATACTATCCCTAAGGTTCTGCCAACATTCTTCAACATCCTCGCTCATCACTTTCAATCTATCATCAAGCTTACCGGATACTACCCTTTCATATTCATTCCTGGTAGTCGCACCTTGCAGTTTCCAGCTTTTGATGCGACAAACCGCTGCAGGTTTGGACACTACGCGATGTCGCCATGCTGCAAACAGACCCCTTATTCTGGTTATCACCAGAAAGTGGTCCGTTCCCAGATAGGCTACTCTATGCGCTCTTGTGTCCATAGTCTGCTTCTTGAGCCTGTTATCTACCAGGAATAAATCAATCATACTTCTCTCATGCTTTCTTTCCCAAGTGTACTGATGGCTCCTTTTGTGCTTAAATACGGTATTAGCAACAAAAAGATCCTTTTCCATACACACGCCTAACAGAATCCTACCAGCATCATTCACTCTCCTATCTCCATATTTGCCTAGGACAGTCTCAAATCCAATTCGAGCTGTCCCGACCCATCCATTCATGTCTCCACACAAAACAATTATCTCATTCTCTTCAACCGTCGCTAGAACTTCTCTAACATTCTCCCAAAACCACTCTAGCTCACCCACTCCGACGGAGGACACTGGAGCATACACCGCCAAAATAAAAATTCTCGTCAACCCCATCTTGAGGCGCACCCAGAGCAGTCTAGGGTTTACAAATTTATACTCAGTCATACAATTAAACAAACGAGAGGACAGCAAAACGGCCACCCCCTGGCATCCTCTATCTCCAAGTGGTACCCCTGACCACAGAGCGATGCCGCCTCCGGGCAAGTCAGCAAGTTCACTGCCCCTTCGCTTGGTTTCACTCAAACATAACACATCCAGTCTTTTCTCTTCTATAAAATCAATCACTTCATTCATCTTCTCTTCAATCCCACCTCTCACATTCCACGCAGCTATTCTGCACTCCACTTCCCGCCGCTAGGTGCACAGGTGCACAACGCCGAACTGCACTTTGCTTACACCAGCGGGGACACACTGGTGTCCGTCGCTTTCGGGGGACGCCCTAGCATCATCATCTCAGCAGTCATGTCATCAATTCCCGCAGCCTTTCCACATTTCAAACTTCTTATCACTTTCTCGATCTCTTTCATACTAACGACATCCTCCAGTCCCTGACCCAAGTGTGGCAATTCATTATCTGCTATAGCTGGTGTAAGCATTATCAATTCTAATGAATCTGCGTTGTCCCGCATGGTAAGCATAGTAGAGGAATTGCAGCCCTGAAAAGGGCCTATTAGTCACATATCATGATAAATAATTCAAATCACAAATTTGGTCTTTTTACCCACATATGTATCCTGAGTTCAAGTGATTGTACTATTTAATAATTTCAACATGAAATCTTAATTCAAATTAGCCCAGTGGTATATATTGATACTAGAGATTTTTAATTTTCAGTGTTCGAATCCCTACACACTAACTTTTTTTTTATTGTTATACCGTTATTATATTGTTAGGTAGTAAAATATTAGAAATTAAAGTATATAATTCATTTTATATAAAAAAACCTACGAATAAAAATGAAAAATATTTATATTTTTCTTACAAAATAATAAGAAGATAATGTTTATTTTCTGTTACAATTTCTATTACAAAAATTAATGATGCGCTGTAGCCCGTGTCAGTTGTTTAAACTGTGTTACGAGCTACAATGTTACGACCACATTGCAGGATTCGAACTCGCGCACTTCGGCGTAGTAGACCTACGCTCATTGTGCTATATTATTGAGGAGGTAAGAGTTTACCTCTGTAACTCTGTGAAAGGTGTAGGGTGTTAGACGAAAACAAGATGTCGGACAACTTCGAAGAAAATTCCAAATTATTTTGGAAAGAAATAAGTAAATACCGAAGTGGTCCGACACCTTGCAGAATGAATAAAGTGTGTTCGAAACAACATCATCTGTTAACAGACAAAAAAGCTTTTCTACAGCAATGGAACGAATACTATGAGAACTGCATGAGAGTGGCGACTTCGTCTCTGATACTGAAAGCGATTCTAATGAATTGCCACACTCGGGTCAGGGACTGGAGGGTCTCGTTAGTATGAAAGAGATCGAGAAAGTGATAAGAAGTTTGAAATGTGGAAAGGCTGCGGGAATTGATGACGTGACTGCTGAGATGATCAAGTATGTTGGTCCTAGGGTCTGAGATGCCTTCTGTGCACTCTGCAACCTTTGTTTGCAAAAGGGCGAGGTTCCAGAGGACTGGCGCACCGCAGTCATGGTACCTCTCTATAAAGGGAAAGGTTCTCATTTGGACTGCGCGTGCTACAGGGCCAGCAGCTTGGTCAGCTTAGCAAGTAAAGACTATACTAAGGTATTGACTGAACGTATGAAAGGCGTTTCCGAAAGATATTTGTGGGAGGCGCAAGGTGGTTTTAGGAACTGTAGTAGTTGTATGTATCAGATTTTCTCGCTCCGCGGTGTCGTGGGGAAGTTTCTGGCCATAGGTCGGAAAGTTTTCTGCACTTTCGTGGATCATGAAAAAGCATTCGATAGAGTAGTGCGAAAGAAATTTATAGAGTCTTCTGCCTGAATATGGCGTGGAGGGCCCCTTACTACAGGATGTGAGGTCATTATATCGAGACCACAGAGCCCGCGTAAAGGTAGATGATGACATGTCGCCCTGGTTCGAATTCTGTTCAGGCGTCAGACAGGGCTGCGTGATGTCTGCCTTTTAGACAATTGCCTCCAGACATTGAAAGGTAGTATAAGTGGTACGGTATGTGATGGTACAGTGGCAAACTGCCTGTTCTACGCTGACGATGCTGTGCTTATAGCACCATCAGAAGAGGAGTTGCAGACACTAGTTACGTGCACAAAATAAGACTGTGAGTGAAAGGATTGAATATGAATGTGAACAAAACTATGGTTTTGGTGTTTAAAAGGGAAGATGTACGACAAAATTTGAAATATGGGTAAATGGAAAATGTCTGTAACAATTGAACGAAATTGTATATATAGGGAGCGCGTTTTCGAGGGATGTAGGATGTGAGCTGGATGTGGAGAGACTGACAGCAGGTGGCAATAAAGTCAACGGTGCTCTGTCCGCATTATTAGAAAGTGTGAATATATACAACACTGCTAAAATGGCCATCTACAATGCGACGTTTGTTCCAAATTTATTGTAGGGTAATGAAGCCTGGATATGCCCAAATTCGAATGAAAGTAATAAGTAAAATAAAAATGAAATAAGTGCGGTGTACTTTTGGGAACGAGATAATGAATGAAGAGATACGCAGTATGACAGAGTTGCACGACAATATCATAGTAAATATGAAAAAAGGAATGCTTAGATGGTTCAGGTACAGAGCAAAAGTGAGTGGTAAAAGAAGCCAAGGAAGACCAAGGCTAACTTATGAAGATCAAATAGCTGGAGTGTTAGCCGACGGAAATGTCCAAAGCGTATACCTACCTAGGCAAAAATCTGTGAGGAGAATGATGAGATTTGAGGAAGCGAAAAAAAGTATGTAAGGACTGTGACGCTTGACACTCCGTCCTCTGTGACTACCCCGTTGGGATACAGCGTGGAGATATGTATGTAGATAATAATATCCAAATAATATCTATTATTGTCATCAACTATAAAAGTACATAAATAATATACAACATATAATTGTACATCGTTTTAAATAATAATTTAACTCATTGTAGGTCTACATTTTTCATACCGATTTACAATATATTGTGTACACTAATAATTTGAAGTCCTGTTAAAAATTCGCAATTATTGTTTCTAATCCATTTTGAAGTTTGAAAGTATCATGAATGGCAACGTAGCGTACGGGCGGCGCGCGCGGGCCGGCAACATCGCAAATTTATTTGCATTTCGTGTTGTTACACGAAATGCGTCACACACACACGCATATAATTTTGTAAAAAACGATATTTCTATTAAAGATTTATTACTTTTTATTAATTTTTCGTAAATAAGTACCTGAACTAGTATTTATGAGCACATTTTTAAGCATTTTTACTATTCAATGAAACAGTATATTATGATTACTTTTTGTATGGAAAACGAACCACGTTAAACTAAATTATGTTTAATTATTATTAAATAAAATTGATAGAGGTGATGACTTTTTAAATTTGATATATTATTAAATATTATGAGATAGTCTTTTTACAAAAGTTATAAGAAGCAGTTTTGCTACGTTTGAAAGATCTTTCATAGTAGTTCCGATGAATAAATAACATAACGTAAAATTTATTAACATTTACACATAAACTTTGAATGACGAATTTGGTGTTTTGTTTTTAGTCTACCCGCTCTACCCTATTGAAATTGTCTGTGCACGTCACTGTTAATAATCTTATATTACCGCTATATCATATGTATATAATTTATCACTTCCTATTTCTATTTATTACCGGTCGCATTAGAAACGGCTGGACCCTGGTGTTCTGAGGCCAAAAATTGTCTCGACTTTAGGCCAGAGGCTAAGGGAAAAGGGAGGCCACCCCCGCTCCAGGTCTTTCCTGGTCCAGCAATTATCAATTGCCGTCCAAGGCGGCAATGTTGCCAGTGTAATGAGAACATTTGGTTCAGAGTCCGACCTGAAGCTTGCAGCTTGCAGCAGGACCCGACTTGGACCTGTCTTCATCTAGCTATTTACACATAATAATATGTGGGCGTCCAAGCAAAAAGGGTCCAGTGGTCAGCATTTAGTTTCCGAGATATACGCAGTTTTGTAAAGTTTTGTGAAAAAATGATATTTCGCGATTTTAATTGATTATTAATTAATGCTCATTTATCTACAAGTTCATGTAGTATATGAGTATATATGATGTTTCTAAGTAGAAACAAACAAGTCGAAATGTGTTTTTTTTAATAATCAAACTTTAAAAATGCTTTTTCTCAAAACAAGCCTTTTCAGAGTTTCAATTTAAATGTCTGAAAAAAAAATGTGCCAGTTTTTGAATATTTTTTTTAACCTTTTTATCAATCGACTATTCTAAATTTCGAATCTAATCTTAACTCAATACCTCACTACTGGACCCTTTTGTTTGGACGTCCACGAGGGTTGCCACCTTTTTCTCTAAGAAAAATGGTACTTTTTTCAAAAAATCGCAAAAAAAAATAGTACTTTTGGAAAATCAGGAAAAAAAATAGTATACAACGAGTTTTTTTAATTATTATTTATTATTCCATGTGTATTTGTCAATTGCTCTTCGCTTTGGCCGTCATCGTTTTATTATTTTATAATAATTATAAGATTCTGAGCAATGTAGATCCAAATCAACATAAATTAACAATTTTCATTTTTATTTAAATTAATAGATGCTCTACTCGCCATTTTATTTTCATGATAGAAAAAAACCTTTCCGTAAAAGCGGAAGTTGCAGGAATAAAGACAAGAAACGAAATTACACACATATATATCTTCACGCTGTATCCCTAACGAGGTAGTCAGAGAGAACGGAGCGCTAAGCGTCGCGGTCCTTACATACTTCTTTCGCGTCCTCAAATCTCATCATTCTCCTCACACATTTTCGCCTAAGTATGCGAGTGCTTTTGACATTTCCGTAAGCTAACACTCTGGCTATTTGATCTTCATAAGTCAACCTTAGCTTCTTTTATCACTCACTTTCACTCTTCAGATTTTCTTCGTCAGTCTTTCATCACTCATTTTTTCTATGTCCCCTAACCATCTAAGCATTTCTTTCATCATTTTTACAATAACACTGACGTACAACCCGGTCATACTGTGTATCTCTTCATTGCTTATTTTGTCCGCAAGGGTGACACCGCACATATTTCTAAGAGATCGCATTTCTACTGCATTTATCTTACTTCGCATTGTGTATGGTCATTTTGGCTGAGTTAAATATATTCACACTGCCTACTAATGCAGACAGATCGCCGTTCACTGTGTTGCCAGCTGTTACCCGTCTCTCCACATCCAATTCACATCTTCCATCTCTCGAAAACGCACTCCCCAGATACACAGTTCAGTCTTTTCACTTCACAGTCACATATCATATCGCTCATACTACCTTTCAATGTCTGGAGGCAACTGTCCAAATACAGCACGAAAAGTCAGGCAGACATCACGCAGCCCTATCTGACGCCTGAACAGGCTTCGAATCAGGGCGACTTGTCACCATGTATCCTTACACTGGCTCTGTGGCCTCGATATAATGACCTCACAGCCTGCAGTAAGGGGCCCTTCACGTCATATTCAGACAGAAGACTCCACAAAAGAAACGAAATTATTTTAAACATATTTTTTTAATTTGTATCTGTGCTTTTGAAAAGCATTTGTCATCTTCTTTGCATCATTGGTAGTCAGACTTCCATTCGCTCTTACGTTTTTGAAGCCTTTTTTCTTTTCTTTGTTTTTTTTTTTGAGAGGCGTATAAGAACTATCATTAGTATCACTTTCCATGTTTTTTTTATATCAGAAAATAAACTCGTTTAAGTTTACGCAACCTAAAAAATCGGACGGCGCACTGACTACCTGGACGGGGTTCATCGACGAATTGTATTGATAATGACAGGAAGTTGACGTTTAGACGTGACGTGAGTAAGCACCGTGAATGCGTTTGGTTCTGAAATTCCCCATGCTGTGCTGCAGATGCGTTCCAGTCACAATTAATATAAAAAAAGCGCGACAGTTAAATTAGCGACGAAAATATAGTATTTCTCGTACTATATATTTTTTTAACAATATATAGTACAATTCACTAAAATATAGTACGATACTATATAACATAGTACGGGTGCCAACCCTAACGCCCACATATAATCTACACAACACACTTTAGAATAAGACAGTTTTAATTTTTGATCTTTATTTATTTGTTAAGTAGTTTATATTTTATAGAATAAAATTAAATTAAGTTAACAATCATTATTATTATTAATTTTATTTATTGGTTAAGAAGGTTTCATTTTACAGAATAATTTTAAATTAATGTTTGAATTAGTGTTGTAATAATTTAAAGTTTTGTTTATAAAAATTAAAAATCTCATAAGTATATATTATAATATTTATGTTCATTGACAACTGAAGAAAACAGAAAAAAAGATATTTCTGTCAGAAAAAGTGAGATTATTTCGGTCAATTAATAAAATAAAATTAATAAAATCAATATGTACTAATGTTTTAAGTGAATAGTAAGTTAATTTGGGTACAAAAAATACAGATTCAAATACAGAAAAATATTCCTTAATTACAAAGACGTTTATTTAGTTTAAAGAAATAAAAAAATTACAGTTTTTTATTTCTTTAAATTAGGAAAGCAACCCGGAACGTTAGGATGTTAAAATTTTACATGCATGTTTATAACACATTTATGAACATTATATCAAAAATTCAGCCTTATTGCGGAAACTTCGATTTCAACTGTTATTTGATTTCTTCAAGAGCTATCAGAGTTCGTAAAACAAGTGAAAGTGGTCAGCAAGATGTACGGTATAAAACACTTGAACGAACAGAAACAATACTTTAAACAATAAACAGAATTCAAATTAAGAACAATCATACAATATTTAAACAGAACTCAGAGTACATTAAATGATAAAGAAGAATAGAGTGGTTGGTTAACTAAGTTAATTAATAAATGTACATATATTGATAACTTACAATCAATTGATAAGATAACAAAAATAAAAGGCATTTTGTTTCCTACTATTATATTTTTAACAATGTAGTGAATGTTTTAGTAAAAGATCTTTAAATATTAGTACCTAGTGATTTACATATTTCATATAATAATTACCTACTAGGTAAAATTAAAGAAACTAAATAAAAATTCGATTTCCAACCAATCGATAACAACAATTTTAAAAAATTGCAATTGATTTCAATTTTGCAACACTGGTTTGTTAAATTCGTTTAATTAGGTATTTGTATGTATTGTTTTTATAAATTCATTGTTGTACTTGTCTTGATCAGTAAAGAATAATTATTTTGTAGTGTCAAGTCCGTTTTCAATTACTTTTTACCAATTAAAATCACAGTAAAATGTATTTCATCATATTGCTTTAGTTTTGCTTTGTGAAATAATTTCATAGTAAACCATTACTATTACTTGTCTAATTACCTTTTTTTTCATCTATATTTCAATTCTAGTTATTCAAGACATTTAGGCTCAAAATTTCCTTACACCTATCTTATTCAAATACCATCAATAATTTTAATTTATTGTAGTAATAAGCAAGTAATAATTATTACAGAAACTGCAACTTCAGATCAACGTATATTCTCATTCCTTCAACAAGACAAGCCTTCAGGAGCCGTCGCGTCGTCCAGAACATTAAGCCAGAACATAGACAAATTATGATTAACTTTCGTCACTTTTTCAACTGGTTTATAAATTATTTTTAATGTTACAAAAGGTTATTTCTTAAATTAATCAGAAACATTGATCGATTTTAAGACTCTTCTTTAGCTACTTGCGGTATTGCGGTACGGTATAGCTACTCTAGAAATACATACACGAATACATACAACACATCGTACGTGCAATATATATTAAATAAATGTACCAAAGTTATATTACTACTGAATATATTACATATTTAAATTAGGTATTTTTCTACCATTTAAGCTAACTTACCGTGACTTCTGACGCAACGCAACTCGCTCCGTTAAACTTCGCTTCTTTAACAGTAAGCAGATAAAAGTTTAACAAGCTTCGCCGAGAAAAATTATCGCGCAGTCGGCAACTTAGTCTTATAACTAATATTGTAGGACATTATCACATAAATGTTACTATACGTCAGCTTCCAATTTTAGGGTTCCAGACCTCAAATGGAAACCTTTTACAATCACTCATGCATTCATTCGTATGTCAAAGTTGATACTCTCAAAAACTGTGTGTAACGTATAAACTTGAAACTAGGCATAGTGACCCATCGTGTTAACTCACATAGTATGTTACATAGCTATGGGTACTCTCGACTCCGGGGAGTGATTTGAATCACTTGGTTCAAATCCACTCGCGATTCCGACTCCGCTTAATGATTCCTTAATTCTTTTGAATCAAGCATATAAGCTCTCAAAAATTATTATTTATCTTCGTTGCTATTTGCGTAATATTATATTGAAATCTCTAGCATTAAACGTTATTGCTATAACAAACAGGACCTGTCGGATAAAAGGCACAAAATTTTGTAATATACTCATATTATATTGATGAAAATTTTCAACATTACATGTACATGTTGTGTTGTTTTAATTTTTAATTTTTATAACCAAAGTAAATGGCATTGAGAGTTTTTATTAGCGTCCAAATATTTCTTGTTTTGCAGTATTATGAAGAGTCCGCTCCACCGGTAATAAATTAATAAATTACCGAGTCTAGAATGTTTATAAACGTCACGTAACCTTCTCAAATCCCTCCATTAGACGTTGTTTATTCAGTCGGTGCGCAAATCTTGAGAGGTCGACTCACGAAAATGCCCCATGAATATGCGATGACACAAACCGTACACACTCTTTCCATTTAGACAACCATAATGAAAACTCTCGCCACGCGAGCGCCCGGTATTTGTTTTTCAATCAAAACAAAATGTCGATTTTCATACCCACATGAAATAACATTTTAAGTACGGACATACATATATGTATGTAATTAGAATTTACAACTCAAACAATACATACGTAACGTAAGTATTATCGAGAGATTCAAGAGTAATTTCCTTATTTCGTCTGAACGTAAAAAGGTTCTTTAGGTAAATTAAAATTATATATGAACGTCAACAGCTCCACTTATACGGGTTGTATCCATCAAAGATCGCTATTCAGAATAAACGTGTTCTGAGTCGAGTGTGCGGTAGTTATATCTATTGCCTAGTTACATATCGTGCCTTACTCGTGACTCAAGTAGTATTGTCAACAACCATGCAAGTCCACGTTTATTCAAGTTTTATTAGCCGTGCATGATATTATAAAATATGTACACATGAGTTTATTGTTACATAACGTGTAACAGAATGTACCAAAAAACAGAAACTACTTTGTTTATTGGTATATTTCATTAGGTATATAAATATTACAATACATGTATTTTAAAAACAATTCTAACAAAACGTATGTATTTAGATTTTTCAAGCGAATATAAGACGTATTACGTTATTCAACAATCTATTCCCTGTCAAGAAAATAGATATCAGATATCACTTTCTCATAAATAAACTATGTAGTATGTAATGTGTAGTAACACTGCAAATAAGGTTCAAAAACTACAGAGCAAGTTTTAAATACGAATATCTGATTTTTAACTGACTTCAAATGAAGGAATAGGTTCTCAAATCGTCTTTATATATATACATATACTTACCTACTTTTTTTTTATTAATATTTACTCGTAATTTCTTTGTTTACGACTTAATGTTAATGATTCTTAATTTTGTTGGTATTGGACTTTGCTGACACAACAAATACTCCTAACGATTTATTTATTTTGATGATTTTATTTAAACTCTGTTCCATAGTTGGAAAAAGTTAGTTGTACTATAAGAACATCTTTAAAAATCTAAAAATATAATTAAATGTGACTGTTGTTGAAGTCGGTGCCAAATCAATAAACAACATCAGAATATTTACTAGTTTGGTAGACTTGACACTGACTTCAGTAACTATCAATTTTAATTGTATAGGTATTTGGGTCGTACTTATGAAATTGTTTTTGTACTTGCGTTTTGATTAGTTTATAAAGAATAATTATTTAGTACTATTCAGTACGATATTGTATACTCTGTTACTTTGCGATAAATTTCTAAAATCTTTAGCTAATTTCCGCTCAAACTCCAAAAATCACCAATCGACACGTATTTCGCTTCTCAACGAAGCATCCTCAGGATATACCAGAGATAGAATTCGATCAGCTAACCAGCACCGAATCATTGCTTTTCATTTTGTCATTTCATTTTCATCATTTGATTAAAAGTTATTGAATGGTATACTCTACTAGAAGTCCCATACATAATTATGTATATCTATAATAATTACATCAGTCTGTTGACCCAGAGGGGCCTAATTCACTATGACCATTTAGCGATTCCTTGCTTCGAAACCACGTCAATTCCATACTTATCTACGATATCTGCAAAAAGCTATTCCGTATGACACATTTAACGATCTCGCGCGGAATAACCGCGACGTTAGCGTGATTTGAACTGTCAAAAATTCCACGTTAGACTCGCGTGGAATCGCTGTGATCACAACTTAGTAAGATTATGTCTGTTGTGACTTTTACTCGATTTGCAAAAAAATTGATTTGTTTTTACTTGCCGCACAACGGCATACCTACATCTTTCGTACAGTCTGCGAACAAAAGTAAATATTAACAAAATATAGATAATCGACTAGATTATGTTCAAAACCCGCTAATAGAATTAAAATCTATTACGGTAGGTAGTTGCAAATTATTATAGTTACGATTAAATTTCCAATGAAAACTGTTTGCTATTCACGTTTTTTGTTACAATTCTTTCAGGAATTGATTAAGAATTATTTGGTTATAAAATAATATTCACAACATCACTGGTAAACTAAAAAGAATATACTAGGTAAAGTTTGGTAGAAAAACCTCTTTTGTAAATGTAACATCATTGTAGAAAAATGTTCAAAAGCATGTCATTTATGATTAGGTACTTCTGTCATGCTGTCAGTGAATTGTTTATCAAATATGTTACATTTATAGCCATTCCTATGGTTTTAATCTTTAAAATAATAAGTAGCACGTAAGGTTACAGCTATAAGTAACATTGTTCATTTAAAAAAATAAAATTTAAGATCAAATACCAATGATATTATAATACAAAAGAGGTAGATAGGTTACCTTAGTACTAATCCAAGTAAAATATTGACCCAGTTACAACCTTAAAAAGTGAGACAAATATACATTGCACTGCTTCGCTATGCAATGTAAAACATAATTGCATTTCAAACTAACAAATCACATAGCTCTCTAAATCATTGTGATTGGTCAATTTCAATGTCTTACTACATTTTAAGCGAATCTGTGACTAATTCATAAAATATTAGTAATTAATTCCACAGAACAGACATTTAAAAAAATATGATTGATACCTAATGGGATTAGACAGTAAAGAATGGTATTTGCTTTTTTCGAATTTCGTTTTTCTTGAATCATGTACATGATAACATATTAATTTAAAAAGATCGCCAACATTTTTTAATTATAAATTTGAAAATGATGAATTATATATTATTTCTTTTAATAAATGTAAACGATGATTAAAATTGGGTGGCTGCGTCATCACATGATCATGTATATTATAAAAAACGTTTGGATTATTAAAATATTTTAGAATTTTGAATGCACAATAGGCATTGCATGACATTGTTGGTTTGTAACACTTTTTTTTCGTAGATATATACTTACGGTTAATTACATACAAATTAGAATCGATCACAAATTTCATTTGCATTCCACAGTAATATTTGTTGAGGTTAGTGTGTGACAGATGACAATTGTCTACGATACAATGATTAATAGGTAACGCGTTCGGAAAGTTGTTCGCAATCGAGTACGTAGTACTACTTCATTTCTTCTCAGGTAAAATCAATAAATATTGCACTTTAAGTGTATATTATTTAAACCAGAACATAATATACTAAACTTCTAATTATTTAGTTGTTTCATTATAAAGTTCATTGGTACTTTCGTTAAAATCTACATTTACTTACGTTACGTTCGGTAATAACATTGAATGTTTGGAAACATCGATAGTAATAAGTATCGTGGTAATAAAGCGATAATCGATTTTCTTTTGTATAAAAATATAGTTTTGTTATAAACAAAACAAAACAATTGTGGGTGATAATACTTTTATTAGAAATTAATATAATTTGTCCAGGTTTGCTTTCCCATTTTGACGATGAGATAAATAAATCGATGTAAAAATTTAAATACGAGTAATTCCTAATAATCGATTGTATTCGATAAGAGAGAGACGCGTGTTGATATATATCTGTTTCACAAATCAAGTAAAATGGAATGTTCGAGCAAATGGGCATTGCTTCCGTCTTGTTTTTCAGTGGTTACTTTTATCTAGATCTTTCTAATTCTATTGTGGATCTGTCAATCTGACATTTTGATGTTGTCACTTACAAATTTTCAGACACTTCCCATTGGTCGATGTCTTTTCAGAGACTTGCTGTCTCTTTCTTATGTCGGAAACCTCAGACTGAAATCTGAGTAGTTTTCAGTTACATTAATAATGACGTTAGAGGGTACAAATTATGTCGAGGGGTGATTCCAAAATGGAGGGAGCCATTCACTTTTGGTGGTAGTTAAGCGGCAGACAAAAATGCTCATATAGAAGTAAAATATACATGCCTATATATTTAAGATGTTTCTAGTGTTATTAAGAAGTTGTTTTTCATTTTTTATATATATTATAAAGTCCTATGATAGACCTCATGGGTTCCAAGCTAAGTTCCAGGCTAAGTGCCATGTTTAAATTCCAGGCTAAGTGCCATATCTAAATTCCAGGCTTAGTGCCATGTTTAAATTCCCGGCTAAATGCCATATCTTATTTACATAAATACCGTGGATTAGCGGATTGATGGTATATTTTATTTCCATACTTAATTCCAAGTTTAATTCTATAAACACCAGGTGCTAATGGTGTACTCATAGTTCCATAAACCCAGTGGACTAATGTTATCTACTTAATCTCATAAACACCGTGGAATGACGGTGTACTCCACATTTAGTTGGATATTTTTCTTTAAAGATACATGATCAGATGGATTACTTTCTCGGATCATTTGTTTGTGCATTGCAGTATGAGGTTGGATTACCTTAACACATATTTAATCTCTTTTCTTTGAGATTTATTTGTGAGTTACGAGTATAGTGGACTTCATGGAAATTCTTTGAGACCATTGGAGGGACAACTCGGCTTGCAGAAGACCTAACTTAATTGTGCAGTCACTAAGGGTTTAGTGAACACCGTGGATATTCTTATGGACCATTGGTGGGACAACTCGACTGGCTATATATATACATGGTTATCTACTTAGATGGTAATGTACAAGCATATATAAAAATTAATAACATTCAAGAGTAAATCTACATAACTAACCTTATATTTTGTTATTGTAGTTCATCTTAATGTTTTAGTTATACCAAATATTAATAAACAGTTACACTTATTATTGGTTACAGTACTCTTTTTTGTAATTTCCAATACAGATGTAATTTGTTTGTTTTGTATGTAAAATCTCATTTAAAATTCTTCTATATATAACATTTAAAATTTCATTTAGTGAGGTCATGAGATCTATATTTAGGGATAATTATAATTCTTTAATAAATTGGTGAAGGTTGTATTAAAGTGTGTATTTATTTCACAACTGAAATCGATTGTAGCAATACAGGGAAGGCGCCCTTATAAAAATTTACTCTGTATTCCTCTCCAGGGTGGCCCTAAAGAAACCCAATATCCTGAGTAGTTCATGCCTACCAATAATAGAACATTCAAAGTTAACATCACCGAAGCCGCGTTACAGGTTCTGTAACATTTCATATTCTTTGACCAAATCAAGTTATAACATCATTGTCAAATACTATAAAAGTTATGTTCAGAACGTACTAGTGAATTTATAATGTACTATAGACAATTTATCTTGGGGCATACAGAATACAAAGTACTCGATTCTTTACTGCGATATGGTTTAAAGGAGACACGATATTGACGTGGTTTACACGTGATAAGACATATGGGCGAAATCTATATTGTCATAGTGAATTAGCCTCCTGGGGCCTTATTCACTATGACCATTTAGCGATTCCTTGCTTCGAAACCACGTCAATTCCATACTTATCTACGATATCTGCAAAAAGCGTATTCCGTATGACACATTTAACGATCTCGTGCGGAATGAACGCGACGTTAGCGTGATTTGAACTGTCAAAAATTCCACGTTAGACAATCGCGTGGAATCGCTGTGATCACAAATTAGTAAGATTATGTGGTACGACATAAAAAAAATTAATGAATGCCAATCGCATTTGTGTACTGAGTATTCCGTAATAGTCTTTTTTTACCCATTTGTTTTTGCCAACTGCAATAAAATTCAAAATAAATAATTATTTTTTGGTTTATATGATAGTTACCTACACATTAATGTGTTTCATAAGAATTGTTATCCCATAGTGTGTTTCCTAGTTAAAATACGCCCTATATTTATGAGTGCTTTAAATCTTTTATGAGATTGCTGAACTATATTTATTACAAGTGATCTTCATATTAAGGTTAAGTTTCTTGAAACAGCGATAGGCTTGTAATCTGTCACGCGTAAACTTAAATGTTTTTGTGAGACATGAAGCATATAACGTTAAAATATCTACCTATCACCTCGCGAGGAATGTACTCAAATTTGCTAAAAAGTATTTGAACCACTTTACGTTAGATAACTTTACGTATTAGACACCTATTCAATTTTCAGACAATGGAAAATTACTGTCGCTACTTAATACCAATGAGGTTTATTTATGATTTTACTATTTATATGTATTTTGATGGGAATTTTTGTGTTCAAATTACACGACGAATGTGAAGGGTTAAAAAAGCTGAAACAGAACAATGCTGAAATATAAACATTAAACAGATCATGCAGATCGAATATTTATTATATATATATATATATATTAAGCTCAATGAGACAATCAAATAGCCTGAGTATTAATAAAAGATAATGTCAAAACACTGGAATACCTCGAACGAAAATTTAAGAAGAGAATCTTGTTATTAGATTTGAGCCGCAACGCTTGGCGTTTCATCCTTTCTACGTACCCTGTTACAGATACAGTGAGAAATACATATATGATATTGTTTTTTTATGTTTTACTAATCATGTGAGGAGAGTAATGAGATTAATGGTAAGGAGGCGAAGGAAGTATGTAAGGACCACCAAGCTTGACGCTCCGTCCTCTCTGACTACCCCGTTAGGCATACAGCGTGGAAACATGCATGTATGTACTAAGCAATACATGACTACTTTATAAAAATAATATTTTTGCAAATGAAATTCTTCTTAATTTAAAAAATAAAAGACGAGTGACGCGGATGTAACATAAATCTCCGAAATGATACCACAGTAGACACAGGAGATGTTTTCTGCCACTACACCACAACACGTTTTCCATTTTAACAGTGGCAATGTCGGTAAAGAGGAAGCGTGATTTGTATTTGCCGTCGCCAGTTTTTCCGCCGGCCGGATGCTCCGCTCAACACTGCTGTTGAACTAACGAACCATTCGTTGGCGAATCATCCAAGCGAAATATTTACCCCGATCATTTGTTTTACTACATCCTGTTCCATTTTAGCAGCGATTTAAAAACAATCTAATTGTGAATTAAACTCTTGATATTTCTACTTATTTTATAATATCACAATAAAAATGTATTGTTATAAACAATAAATTATTACAATTATACTTGTAATCTTACTGTAATTATGTTTACGGTGTTCCATAGACAAAACAACAAAAACAGAAAGTTTTATTAATGAAATATATTTTTTAAATATTTCAAAAAATTAAGTGGAAACTAAAAGTCAATATAAATTGAATAAATAAATTAACTCCATGTTTAAAATATTTGTACAGCTTAAAACGTTTTAAATTGTAAAGTACATTATTATACAAAAACGAAAAGTTTGGCAATAAAGATTTAAATTATATTAAACATTTATAACGATAAAGATCATTACTTTTAAAAACATTTATAAATTAATTTTTCTAGCTGTTAATAGTTTCGCAATTTAAATACTTTATTTTATTTTTAATTACATGTTGAATATACATATACCTTCAAGCTGTAATCCTAATAAGGTAAGAGAGGAAATATGTCTCTAATATTTTGCTCTATTTCAATAAAAAAAATAGTATCCTTCCTAAATTGAATATATATATATATAGTATCCTTCCTAAATTTAATATATAAATATCCTAAATTGTATGGTGAAAAAAGCAGTTTGTACTTATTTTAAACTGCCTCGCATATACACGGATCGGGTAAATGGCTGCATGCCAAATGAATTTCATGATGAAGTCCCCTTGTGAAAAGGGCGATATTTAACTAGAAAACCCTTCAGTCTTGATTTTTTCTGTAATATTAGTTAAAGTATCCATTACTGCATAATTATTTAGGATTAACACTAGAAATGCAATTAATGCTGATTGCTTTTCATTCTATTTAAGTTAGATATATTGTATATAAGCGTTAGGTGTATATAAATATGTGTTTTATTGCTATGCCGATACATTATCAGGATCATTAATAAATTATAGCCTGCATTAGGTATGAAGCGAAACTACTTTTGTTTGTAATAAACAATTTCGAGTAACCAAAATTTGTGTTTCACAGTCTACATTTCCTCGTATCTGACGGTTGGCCTTACAAAACTTTCACTACTTATAATCATTCAGTCAAGAAAGTATCGGGAATGGATGATTTGTTTATGGTTCCAAATTCAATTTTTTGTTTTTTTTGTTGTTATTAGATTGGAACAACTGTTTTCCATTTTGGCGCGGAGTTTGAGTTGCATCTGTTATTTAGATTAAATACAGTGCTGTTTTTAGTTAAATCAATTCTAGTGTATATTGCGAATTTCATAATGAAGAAAAACATCGAACAAAGAGTTTGTCTTAAATTTTGCATCGCCAATGGAATTTCGTGTTCGGAGTCACTGAAAATGTTACAGAAGGCTTACGGTGAATCAACTTTATCAAAAACACGTGCTTATGAGTGGTACAAAGCGTTGAAAAGCGGTAGAGATGTGATGGAAGATTTACCTCACTCTGGTAGGCCATCAACGTCTGCAACTGAAGTTAACATCGCAAAAGTGAAGGAAATAGTGACTGAAAATCCTCATTCAAGTTTGAGAGAGATAGCCGCCGAGCTTTCTGTGTCTCACGAGTCGATCCGTACCATTTTAAATAATCACTTGGGTATGAAACATGTTGCCGCTCGGCTAGTCCAAAAAGACCTGAATATTCTCCAAAAACTCAATCGCATAAGAGTCGCTGAGGACATGCTAGAACGAGTCAATTCCGATCCAATATTCATGAAACGCATTGTTACTGGTGACGAGACGTGGGTTTACGAGTTTGACATGCAAACTAATCAACAAGCCTCGGAGTGGCGCCTTCCAACTGAAACGAAACCGAAAAACCACGCCAAAGTCGATCAAAAGTCAAAGTCATGTTGACTGTTTTCTTTAACTATCGCGGTGTTGTGCACTCGGAATTCTTGCCGGAAGGTCAAACGGTAAATAAAGAATATTATTTGAGCGTTATGCGGCGTTTAAGGGAGCAAATTCGACGAAAAAGGCCAGATTTGTGGAAAGAAAATTCTTGGATTTTGCACCACGATAAGACGCCTTCGCACAAGGCCATCATTGTGAAAGAATTTTTAACCAAAAACTCAACAAATACCATCGAGCAACCACCTTATTCACCAGATATGGCTCCAGCCGACTTTTTTCTTTTTCCTAAATTCAAATTACCACTTCGTGGCGCCTGTTTTCATTCGGTAGAAGACATAAAGGCGAATTCGCGGCGAGCACTGAACTGAAAAAATAAATTTGGATGAATAACTAACATTTCGTGTATTATTGATCTTTTCCCGGTACTTTCTTGACAGAGTAGTATATACAAATATGAAACTTTTCTACATAAACTTGAAACTCAAACTAAACACGAAACAACAACCATGTCGCCTTGTTTAATTTTCGCAAGTTGATTAATGTAGCTCTTATTACAGCAGATAATGTCCTCATACAGTCATTTTCCAAGTACTTCATATGTGTCTGTTAATAAACCCAATTAATCTGAAATCATTCGACAAACAAAACACAGTAGATTCTCTCTTGATATATGAACATTAATCTTACACTGGATTCAACATACACCTAGTAAAAGAGTTATAAAAAATCAACTTTTAAAAACAAAATTTTAATAATTTAATGTTTTTTCGATAGTTATTTATTTTGTTTAAATCATTTAATCAATCACATTGGATTCATTTACGAGACTATTACCCAACCACAACGATACTATATTGAAAGTGATATTATTTTTTCTGTCTTCTTTGATTCACCAAACATCATAAAGCATTATTAGTTTATAATGTCTTTGCTGGCAATTTTCAACTTTACTTGAAATTTACTTCACTAGTTTTTATTACATATTTTAATTTTAAAATGCAATAATAATTATCATAAGACATTTTACTTTTTAAACTTAAAAATTTGATCAGCGACTGTCGTGACTGTGGTCCTCAGAACACAACACTCCAACTATGATTGCACCTAGTACTTATGATTGCACCTAGTGACTTTCACAAAGTCGTAAGTCACAAAGAATACTGATTTCTTATTGGTTGTTTTTGTTGCATATGTTTTCGGTGACGGCATGTTTGAGAAGGGGACAATTATAAATTATAGAGTTCATAAGTACCTATTAATAATAAGTAAATAAGCTTTTACTAGATTTTATTGTCACCAATACCAAAAGTGTGTGCAAATTTCAACTTAATCAATGGTTTTATAATAAAGATTCGTTACACGCTCACGAAACAATCAAAAAAATATTCCGAACGCACATATACCTACCTACATATAACTTAATTTATGTAACAATGTAATTTCACTACATTGCTAAATGATGTAAAAGAAGGCGTAATTAAAACAATAAGTACAACAGATAACAACTAACGTTTGTCATTTTCTCGGCAGCACGTACATATATGTACACCTCAAACCAAGAAATGATGGACGGAGCTGTAATGTGTTGCCGCTCTTATCACCGTATGGTCATACGAATCTTCGTATCTCTTTCTATCTCATTGAACGTAACGACGAGTAAAACAGTTAACAGTATAAGTATGGCAACCTCGCACTGTCGGCGTAATTCGTATTAGCTCATGAGCGACTTCATGTACATTACTGAAATAATTATTTATTGCCAAAATACTCGTAAATTTGAAGTGTTTTGGCTACTATTATTCACAAAATAAAAATATGTCATGCTCAGCTGTTTATTGATATACTGCGATCCTTCCCTAATCATGCACTTCAGTAAACGTCTAGAAACTAACGCAACAAAACAAACAAACAAACATGCTATTAGAGCAAACGCTCCGTCCATTTGGATTCTAGGTCCGAGGTGTAGACTAATTATTCCAAAGAGAATGTAAAATTACTACGTAACGAGTGCATTGAACAAGAGCGACTGATGCCAGAGCGATGCCAGAGACTACGATTTTCGGTTTTTTGTATGCTTCATTTTCGACACTAGTGACGTATCTACACGTTATATACATATATTACAAAAATCATTGAACTTAATCGGTTAGGTGGAACGGGTTTAAAATTCATTTATTGACCCACACATACTAACAAGTCAAATTGGATAAAAGCTTCTAAGAATAGTTGAAACAAAGTGTAGATTGTGAGTTCATTTGTGATCAATTATCCTTTCATTTTTAATTTTTAATATTAGGCGTAGGTGTTGAAAGCACGGCTCGCTATTAAAATTTTACTAACATTTTCATCGAGAATATAAAATTATTTTCGTCTCTTTAATTTTAACAGTTGAGTTGGTCTACATGAAATCTGCTGTAACTACATTAGGCCCTATATATGTCATGAACAACTTACCCCTTGAATTTGTCACTGCAAAAGTCCTTAACGTAATAAATCTGCTGCAAAAACTTTCACAAAATGTCTAATGTCACTTTCGTACTTCCTCCTACACACGTAGCGTTATTTGCCTATTTGTTACGTAATTGACTGTCATTAGTTACATCTTGATTGTCATGTGTCTAGTCACGCAAATGTCACGCACGCCGTATAAACTGTTGATCCACGCACACAATTCGCCTGCAACAATAAACATAATATTACATAATTTAATTTAAAGATGAATGACAAATAATAGAAAATTAACCAACTAAACGTAAAATAGGTAACTACTATACGAGAACATCCATTTTAAGTACATGTCACACTAATAAATTAACAAAACCTGATAGCTAACAATCAGAAAAAGGAAACATTTGATTTAATTCAAGGTCAACGTCGTTGTTTTTACATCATGTAAGATATTACATCGTTATTAGTCTGAGACTACTATTCGCCGAATGTCCTGCGAAGCTACAAATAGTCTAAACAGCTCTTGCAATAAATCGGTTGAAAGGATTACTAAGGATTGATTCGCTATCTCGTGCTTCACATCATGAAAGAATTAATATAATTCGGTTATGTAATGAAAACGTCGTAATTAATAAATAATAATTGGTATTAATGTGACTGGAACTGAATTTCTTTGCGAAATTCGTGAATATTAAAAAAATCTGAAAAGAAAAGCATTCAAAACATTGACGTTAATTAGTTGAAACAGATGAAATAAATACATTACTATAAACATATTTACTTTACAAGCATATTTATAGCACCATAGCATAAGAAAAAATTAAATTACACCTATAGAAATAGGAGGTTAAACTTAATGTTAACTATTCTGAAGAATTATTTCGCAAATAATATGATATGAAATAATTAGTACTGGAGGAGTAATCACAAGGGAAGGTGTAAGATTTCACACCTTTTTACCTTGTGAGGACGGTAATTCAAAAATATCCGAAATCTTTGTGGGAAAAATTGCGACAACTTTATTTTAATGTCTAGATACATATATGGTCTAATTAACCCTTTTAGCCGAGTTAAAACTGTTTTATAAATATTCGTACTTATGTACATATGTATATCATGTTATTTTTTCTATTTTTGTGTAAAAAGTATAAACTCTTGTTTTATATTTTATATTGTACAGTATTTACAAATAATTAATTCATTTATTCCGTATTTGACAGCAAAACAGTAGTTACATCTATCATAAAATAAAAACAGCCGCAGCCACCTTGTAGTATATCCTTTTGACTTACTCCTCACTTTAGTCACGTTAGAGAGAGAGTGTAGTATCACTGATTGCAGTGATATTACTCTATACCGGTTCATTTACTGGCATAGATCATAAGATAGCTTACATAGATGTGATAAATTATGCTAACAGTAGAAATGGTTTTAAAATGAAAATACTTCATTACATTTTTTTTATAGATATCAAAGTGAAGCTGGAAAAACTATTTATTATGTAAAATAAAAAATTATTATTAAAATTACCATTACAAATTTATAAAATCAAAATGTTTGTGAAATATAAAATCACTTCTTTTCATTCTGTAACACATGAAGTGTAATCTCGATATTACGTACGTTAATGTCGATTTCACTCTGATACATAAGTTAAGTTACATGTATTATACATTAGTTTTTAATATGCCAGCAAGCAATACAAATTTAGTGCACAAAACTAGTGTGGGAAAACGGTTCGAAACATTGGACAAAGCTAGCAGAATTTCCATCATTTAAATTTAAATACCGTAGTGGTCGAGCCTATACATATTTATACAAATAAATCGGACAATAAGCGACAAACATTTGTTAACTTTACTCTAATGAAACTGTTTGACAAAATAAAACAGAATGGAGACACTGAAAAGTTTTCTCGCTTCGTATTTGACCTCTTTGCTGTTCTTATGTTGTAAGATATTTTCTGTGAGATTTTTGAACCAATGTACCTTGGTGATAGCAATTGCGCAGCCAAATCTTTTTTTTTTTCTTCAACATCTACACACGCATTACAATACGCTTATTTACAATATAAAATACCAGTCATGAACACACTTTCGGACCACAATTCTAAATACTATGAATAACAATGACTTGAAAAAAGTTAATATATGTCGCTAGTAATAGAATGGACCCCGCAGTATGTGTAACCGAAACTTTGCCCTATGAATATTTTTAAAGTCCTCAGAATTTAAAACAATCGTAAAGTTTATAAAAAATACAACAAAAGTTAAGTCTTAAAGATCTCCAGAAATTATTTTTAGAAATTAGACATGTGCAAAGTCGTTATAATACCATCACTATGACTGTTGTTCCAATTACATAAAAATCCCAGTGACTTCGATAACGGTTGATATTTAAAGCGTTTAAACGCCTTGTATGTGTCTCTATACGATTTGGTATTTAAGGCGCATAGTGCCGCAAACAGACCTCACTTCGGTAAATTTTTGGAATAACTAAGCAATGAAAAGTGTTGAAAAAAAAATATGTGAATCTGCATCATATTTATAATCAACCAGAAATTTAAAATGGCATTTACATATCTATTTCTATATACTATCTACTTCTATATCTAACTATACTATATAATTACCTATCTATAACATGTTTACATTAATATGTATCTATCTATTTCTTTATTATTAACATCTATTTCTCTATCAATATACGTCTATACTTAATTAACTATCGATAACTATGCAATTACTACTACATTTCCTTCTATGCCTATATTATGTATATCTATTTATGTCTATTCTTTCTTTATTTATTACTTTACATTTACATTTGTGCATTACTATCTATAACCTATTATGGACACTATTATTTAATTTTCTACGTCGCGAACAGCATTCAAAGTAAATTTTTTTGATAAAAAAAATCTCTGTACAGAATTCGAGGGGAAGAAATCTATTTTCATCGTTAACATATTTTAATAAAATTCGGCAAATATATGTCTTTGCCGAATTTAGATTAATTCAATAGTTTAGAAGAAAATACATGATTTATTGTTTTTGAGCGATAAGATAAGATAATGTTTATATTCTGTTACAATTTCTATTACAAAAATTAATGATGCCCTGTAGCCCGTGTTAGTTCTTTAAACTGTGTTACGAGCTACTGTGTCTTCCCGTTTACAATACAATACCTACAAAATACTTTACCAAATTAAGTAATTACGCAAAATCTCGAGTGTGTCACTGCCTGCTTATCTTTCGTCAGCCTACAGCAAGGAAAACCTTTTCCTATCTGTTATTCGCCCTTCCTTAAGATCGGTTGAGGTACCGTGCTTGACTGATGCTCGAAATGCTTGGTTAAGTGGTTGTCCGAGTACTAACCTGCCTACCTGGGGTGCTGGGTCGGGCAACCTCCTCGTGGTGTACCCTGGGCGCCGACCGGTAACTACTCGTTCTTTAATGAGGTGTTACCGGGCGGTGGCTAATCGCCCGACCACTGGGGTGGGTAGGTAGATTCTCCCTCGGGTTTGCCCAAGTCCTTATCAAGTCAACTACACATCACCACATTACCTCTGCTACATGATCATTTTACCTTAACCTATTATGATGTGACTTCTGACTTGGGCAACCCACTAAATATCATTTTCCTGATCAATACTTGTGTTCTGATTATTATGTCTCTGCACCAATTTTAATATAACCTTTGCTCAGGCTGGAGTCGCACCAATTGCTGATGCGAATCCAGACTTGGGCAAAAACCCTAATGATGACCTATCTCCTTATCATGGCACCAGCCCAATATTTGTTAATTTTAGTATCTAGTTAAGTCTAGTATGTAAGTTGATTGTCTTCATTATATGTCAATTGTTAGTATCTAAGTTGATTTTATTTCATCTCAGTATGTATGGTTAATTGTGTAGTATTTAAGTTGATTGTTATTTAGTATATAAGCCAATTTATTAGTATGTAAGTCAATTTAGTATGTATGTTTAGTGTTGCCCTACAACATATGTCGTTTAATTGCCTTCTGCATATGACTATGTTCGTAGACCACTATGTAACTTTAACCCACTGAAAATGTTTATTTCCAACACCTGTGTTTATATTAAGTTTGTCTTATTTCTTATTTTGTAATAATTTTAATCATGTCTCCAACCCCCCTATAACTTCTTTTACTTTGTGTACCAATTAGCTGTAAGTAGCCTTCTGCTAAAAATGTTTGCAACCTTCACTATGTACCCTTTGTAACTTTCTGCTACGGGAGGATGCAGGCGTACTCCATAAGCGCCACTTCCTCCCAGGACATTGTAACCATATTCATTAAAAAAAAAAAAAACCTGCCTACCTCGACCTTTTCTCAGAAACACTGGGATGAGCCTCTATGCAAGTATGTTAATTTACAACTTTTAGATTCTTGTAGTATCGAAAAAGATCGGTCTCGCCTCCTGGCTGTTTCTGAGAAGGAGTCAGGACACTGGTTGAAGGTAATACCTTCAAAAAACTTAGGAACCTTAATTGACAATACCACGCTTTCTCTATAGTGTCCCTTCGTCTGGGGGCCAGGACTAACCTTCCTCACCGTTGCCGCTGTGGTGATCTCGTCGATGTACTAGGTCACCACGGTTTATCCTGTTTACGTAGTGCGGGCCGCATGTCACGACATGCTGCCTTGAATGACGTCATTCGGCGGGCTCTTGTCGCCGCTGGCGTTCCTGCAGTCTTAGAGCCTGTAGGTATTGCGCGCAGCGACGGCAGGAGACCGGATGGTTTGACGCTCATTCCTTGGAAACTTGGAAGATCGCTGGTGTGGGATGCCACTTGTGTCGATACACTTGCTGTTTCCCATGTGCCGGCGACTTCCAAGTCAGCAGATGCCGCGGCCAGCACTGCCGAGAACTTAAAGCGGCATAAGTATGCGACTCTCTCTAAGAGTTGCGAAACTTTGGGTCGAAACAGTCGAAACTTTGGGTCCCTGGGGCCCCGAAGCCCATCGACTTGTTTCTGATATTTGTAAGAGACTGGTCGAGACTTCGGGAGACCGCCGGGCTGGCAGCTTCTTCCGCCAACGAATCAGTTTGGCTATTCAAAGAGGCAATGCTGCCAGTCTGCTGGGTACCTTAAGCAATGACAGCTTTCTAAGCGGCAATTTTGGGGAAGTTTATTATTTAAGATAATGTGTAGTTTTAAGTTTGTAAATATTAACATATGTATGTACTTTTTTGTTAGTAACTACATATTATTATACATACTTAACAGAGGTCAAGCAAGTACCGGGAAAAGATCAATAATACACGAAATGTTAGTTATTCATCCAAATTTATTTTATCACCTTCAAAGTATGCTCCTTCAGAAACGATACACTTACGCCAACGAAAATAATCCAATCATCAAAACATTTTTAAACGCTTTTTCCGGAATTGAGTTCAGTGCTCGCCATGAATTCTTCTTTATGTCTTCTACCGAATGAAAACGGGTGCCACGAAGTGGTCATTTGAGTTTAGGAAGAAGAAAGAAGTCGGCTGGAGCCATATTTGGTGAATAAGGTGGTTACTCGATGGTATTTGTTGAGTTTTTGGTCAAAAATTCGTTCACAATGATGGCCTTGGGCGAAGGCGCATTATCGTGGTGCAAAATCCAAGAATTTTCTTTCCACATATCTAGCCTTTTTCGTCGAATTTACTCTCTTAAACGCCGCATAACGCCCAAATAATATTCTTTATTTACCGTTTGTCTTTCCAGCAAGTATTCCGAGTGCACAATACCGCGATAGTTAAAGAAAACAGTCAACATGACTTTGACTTTTGATCGACTTTGGCGTGCTTTTTCGGTTTCGGTTCAGTTGGAAGGCGCCACTTCGAAGCTTGTTGACTAGTTTGCATGTCAAACTCGTAAACCCACATCTCGTCACCAGTAATAATGTGTTTCATGAATGTTGGATCGGAATTGACTCGTTCTAGAATGTCCTCAGCGACTCTTATGCGATTGAGTTTGTGGAGAAAATTTAGGTCTTTTAGGACTAGCCGAGCGGCAACATGTTTCATACCCAAGTGATTATTTAAAATGGTACGGATCGACTCGTGAGACACAGAGAGTTCGGCGGCTATCTCTTTCAAACTTGAATGAGGATTTTCAGTCACTATTTCCTTCACTTTTGCGATGTTAACTTCAGTTGCAGACGTTAATGGCCTACCGAGCGAGGCAAATCTTCCATCACATCTCTACCGCTTGTCAACGCTTTGTACCACTCATAAGCACGTGTTTTTGATAAAGTCGATTCACCGTAAGCCTTCTGTAACATTTTCAGTGACTCCGAACACGAAATTCCATTGGCGATGCAAAATTTAAGACAAACTCTTTGTTCGATGTTTTTGTCCATTATGAAATTAGCAATATACACTAGAATGATATAACTAAAAACAGCACTGTATTTAATCTAAATAACAGATGCAACTCAAACTCCGCGCCAAAATGGAAAACAGTTGTTCCAATCTAATAACAACAAAAAAAACAAAAAATTGAATTTGGAACCATAAATATCCTCCATTAAAATATCCTCCATTCCCGATATTTTCTTGACTGAATGTAAAATGATAACAAATAAAATAAAATTAAAACTATTCTAAACTTAATTATGGTGAAAGTTTGTGTGTGTGTGTGTGCGTACGTGCGTGTACTTACACGCAAGTATGTGTTAGTGTGTTTATATATTGTTTTATTTGTGCTGTCAATAAATAAATATATGCTATGTTTAGTAGAAATAAAAATGCAAGTAGACTAAAGGTTGAATAGGCAGTGTTCAGTATTCTGTTTATATCTTAGCACCAAATTCAGAAAGTATTCAAAGTTCAAAATTTCTACTAAGTATACTAATAAATAAAAAGAGAGCAGAGATTGTTGGCTTTCTCACTCGCACCATCGGTGTAGCCAACACTCACGTAAATATGGCGAACGATGTCGAGCGCTCGTTCCGCGGGTGAAAAACTATAAAACCGACTAAAATTATTCACTACGTCTACGGAACCAAAATTTCGAAGGAAATTGGCGCTGATCGGAGGAGTGTGCCGAACCGCTCTGTGGAGGACTCGCTGGGGGCCGCCTTGGAAGTGGACAAGTCGCGGCTGCTCGGTGAGTTTGGTCAACTTTCTCTCTCAACTCTTGTGCTATCGAAGTAGGTATCTAAAATAATACATGCGGTATTTTACCCAACAGGCAGGTAAAATTTAATCTTTGTTGTTAAGTTAAGCATATAGCTCCTCTATTTCTTGATAGTCGAGTTTATTTATCCAATTAGTTATAGTTTCTTTTAGTTTAAAATTGTTTAGATACTTTAATTTTGTCTTAGCGTTGATTTTATTATAGATCACAGCTGCATTGCCGTGTTGCCGCGTTGCCGCGTTGTTCCTTCTGTTTCACTCCTATGCAACTCGACAGTGATCGTTGAGGTGTGTTGCCAAACGGACGTGTGTCATTTGTTCCTCTTGAATTCGAAATTATAATTGTCTCTTGTACTGAACCTAAGATCGCAAAACGCAACCGAATTGTCTAATATTATGTAGCCATCGCATATTGTTGCTCACAGCGCTTTAAGGTGGTTCGTTCGTTTCCCGTACGCCTATATCCTCAATAGATGGCGCCACTTGCCCAAATATGAGGTTTTTTTTACAGTTTTTTTTGTATTTCAACAGACGAAAATTATGTTTGCGTACTCTTAATACCTAAACGAAATTATTCAGACAACTTTGTAAGATATCCTGCATAAGCTATTAGTCACATATCATGAAAAATTATTCGAATGACAAATTTGGTATTTCTAAAAAAGGTTCCAAAGGTTCTGATTTCCAAAAAAGGAGGAGAGATTCTCAATTCGGTTGTATGGTTTTTTATGCAACTTTCTGTTGTCTCACAATGATTTAGCACCGACTTTAGTAATTGTCAAATTTCATTATATGGGTATTTGTATTGTATTTATAAAGGTAGTTTTGTACATAACATTTTGATTAGTAAACGATAGTGTTTTTTTAAAGTCGGTTTAATTTTTTTATTAATTTTTTTTTACCCACACATATGTACTGAGTTCAAGTGATTGTACTATTCAATAATTTCAAAATGAACTTTGTAGTTAAAATAGTCCAGTGGTACGTGTTGATACTATTGAATTGTAATTTTCCGTGTTCGTATCCCTACACAATAGCATTTTTTTATTGTTATCTTGTTATTATATTGTTAGGTAGTAAAATGTTAGAAATTAAAATGTGATTCATTTTGTATAAAAAAACTTCGAATGAAAATTTATAATATTTTTATTTTTCCTACAAATGTTTATTACATTTTTTGGCGGGAACGGGAGTTAACTTCGCTACAATTTTAATCACATCAATTAACTATTCGTGATAATTTTGTAACATTTTAATAACAAGAATGGTGTTAAATTGGGTTGCTTATGTATTGGTGAAGCTATAGTGTATATAAAAATCTGACTTTAGTCACAGTCTTTAGTCTTTGTATAGCAGTTGTCAAGTAGCGACAAGCGATCGTGTACAGTTTATTCAAATTGAGGTAGTCAGAAATAATTTAATTATACGAGTATCCTCCGCCATGCGCTGTTAAATGGAAGTAGTCCAGAGTATTAGTATATTTTGAACTGCATCCGCAAATGGTTGTTGTTAAAATGTAGTCAGAATGAGCGTTCAGTGATTACTGAGTATTCAGTGAGCTTTATACGTAGTGTTTTAGTGAGTGATTAGTGATTTTTATAGTGTATTTAATATAATTTAATATACTTATTAATTATTGTGCTTTTAGTTCAGAAGCAGTATATGCTCAGTCTTGGTTATCGGACTTTTTAATTGAATTTGCTTTAATTTTGTAGAGTTCGTAGATTGCGTATATTAAATACCATGATGGAGACAAAACTGACGCAGTCGCAATATACTGTGAGGCCATCCGGTATTATGATGCCAATAAGAAGGAGAGAGTTATGGTATTGGATGAGAAACCACAAGTTTGATATGTAAAGATGAAGAGGCTACAACGCGAAATGTTGCAGATAGGTAGAGGCTGCAGTATGAGGTGTTGTAGATATGTAGAGGTTAAAATACAAGCCGTCGTACATATTTAGAGGCTATAGCGTGATATGTTGCAGATATGTAGAGGCTGCAGCATAAGGTGTTGTAGATAAGAAGAAGCTACAACGCAAGTCGTTATAAACATGTAGAGGTTACGACGTGAAATGTTGCAGATATGTAGAGACTGCAGCATGAGGTTATAGATATGTAGAGGCTACTAGACAAGTCGTCGTAGATATGTAAAGGCTACGATGTAAGATGTCGTAGATTTTTTTTCTGGTATATTTTTAGCTGCATCCGTGAACGGTCGTTAAAATATAGTCAATATTAGTGTTCAGTGAGTTTTTGAGTATTCAGTGAGCATTATACGTAGTGTTTTAGTGAGTGTTTAGTGAGTTTTATAGTGTATTTAATATACGTATTGATCAGTCTGCTTTTATTGGAGAAATAAGTTCACATTTTCTTTACATTTTACATTTTTTGCACTTTGTATATACCATGTTTGCCTACCTGTCTATCTGTCACTTATGTTTGTCTGTCATGTACTGTATGTCGTATCTGTCTGTATGTCTGTCATGAATGTCTACCATGTATGGCAAACATGGTCTTTATAATATAAATCCTATCCTTTGATCGACTTTTATAATCCGTATGGAAAGATAAGTAGTAGTAGGCGCATTCTACTTTAATTTCACACCCAGTGAAACAATTCAATAAAAGAAAATTAGAATTTGATAGGATAATAAAAGCCCTGTAGTGTTCTTATATTTCGTTATAATTTCTTAAATTAAAAATTTATTGTTTACTACCCGATAGACATACAATTCTGTCCGACTTTTGTATTTTCTTCAAAAAACTTCAAAAACTTGACATGTCACTTCCTATGTTATATTACTTTATTAATAAACTTAAAGCTTTCTGACTTATATGAACATCCGAAAAGTGATAGACTTGATAAAATAAGCCCGAAATGAGCCTTAAGCTTAAAATAAGGTTTACACGAATAAAAATTTTCTTGGAAAATACTAAATACAAGCAGTCGCGACTCGCGACCGGAATCTACATATTGAAATATTTATTTCAAGATTTAACTATGGCCTTTTAATTACTAATGTTACACTACTACTACTTATTGCATTGACCCTAAATACACTGATCCTCTAGTTTATTCATTTTAAATGTTCATACATGTATTTATTACATTTTTATATTCGTTTACTAACATTTTTCACAAGTCATCCGTATGAAATTGATGTTAGAAAACGAAACAGATGTGAAATACTGCTAAAATCGATTCCAAACGATATATTTAGGAATCACGCGCCGGAGCGCGCGTGACCACGTTTCACTCGTCCTCAGCCCCTCACCCTTATCAATCAAACTGTGCTCGATAGAAACTATGCACAAATTCCATCACTCTGGACGTGATAGCACACAACGTGAGATCCCTTATAAGATGAAAGTTTAATGATTGAAACTAATTTAACTGAAATATTGATCTAAGCTTTTGTATGAACTAATTTATGAAACAATTTAGGTACTTAGTAATTTAGGTAATTAATTATTATTGAATAACGCCACGATGTGTAAATTTCAATTATTTACTTGTAATACACGGCGTTTAAAATTTAATTTTTATAATATACTAGCTTGTGGCTGCGACTGCCTCTGCGTGGTAGCGACTTACAACATATCGTAAAACCTTCTCCATGAAAAAATACACAATATACGCGCCAACTTTCATGGTGATCGGTCAAACGGTGTCGGAGTTTAGCGATTACATACATATGTACAAACGTCCATTTTTACATATACAAAAAGTATCCTTTTATTCTTCGGGTAGATCAAATTATCTGTGTTAATTATAATTATAATTTATAATACTTACCTATTACCTATGGTACTTTTATAACGCATTCCCTGCGATTTCCAAGAGTGTAAACCTAAGGTTACATATCTAACAACTTTATCAAGATGAGAAAAGTAAGTTTTAATGGAACAAAACTCTTTGTAACGGGTCTACAAAAGAGACAATAGAATAATGTCTTAAACATGTCTCAGAACAAGTAATAAACACTATGTTATGCTATCGTTAGCAAAAGTTTGGACACTTTTACTGTCTATTGAAATCCTTTCCGAGAAAAACACGACGCAATGGAGAGAGTTTCGCTGCGTTATCGCTAAATCTTGACAAACTACCGGCCAGACAAGGATAGATGTTTCAATATTTTGTTATTATTCCTCACCATACCTGCTTGTCCCCAGAAGCGCAGAAATTAAGAATCCTTCGCCGATTCAATTAATAAAGACAGATGAATATAGTAATTGACCTTACAACTAACCAGTTGAGAAATTTATCGTATACATTTAAGAAAATATACTTTTTTTTTATTTAATGAGCTACGTTGTAATTTAAAACCTACTACTATAATGCTATATTATTAAATAGATATAGTGATTTTGGCTGATTATGGTATAATATTTTCTTCCTCGTCTTCTTTTTCATTATCTTTCTCTGTTTCCCTAAAGGTACATACGTATAACACAGAGATACGTCACAAAATGTTACTAATTTGGAGTAATCGATATGTTAATCAAAAATTCTTGTGTTACGAGTTAAATTAGTGTATTATCCTTTTAATGTAGAATCAAAAGCAACATCCAAAATTAGAAACTTTAGAAATACTCGTAGTAAATTTACCAATTAACTCCATCAACGTGTCTAGACACGTAATAATTAAATATCGGAGTAAAATAGGAAGATGGAAAATTAGATATAAGGAATCAAAAATAAAACAAAAATAAACAAAGTCTCTGAAAACACATCGGAGGTGGAGGAGTAAAAAAAAAATTAAATATTGTAATATAAATGTATAAACATTGAAATTCTTTACCAATGTTCCTGCGTCAACACAGTTTACTATTAAACCTTTACAAACAGTGCAGTTTTATTTAAAAATCTATGTCGTCTTTTAGTAAAGGAGACTCAAATTTCAAACAGTATTTTTGTATAAGCAATAAAATCTTGTTATCTTGTAGCCTTGGCAAAATAACCATTATAGAGATAGAAACAATTCAAATTATAAAATATTGTGAGAACATACATACACACAAATGTCTCTGTCAATAATATCCTTATAGAAACATAAATTTATACATTCATACGAACTCATTTTTAACAATATAATTAACTATATTTTAAATAGTTCCTTATTCAAAAATCAAGCTCATCAATATCATTACAATTTTTTATCTGACAATATATGCGTAGAGCTCAGATTCCGTGTACGTACATTACAGAAGATGATTGATACGTTGCTGTATGATATATGGGTACTTTGAGATGATAAATAACACAAATAATGTAATTTGACAGAAATATAATACACAGCACACAGAGTGAAGTAAATAATAATAAAAGAAGACAAGCCATAGCACTTCTGCCACGAAAAGTAAATTAAGAATTCCTGTAACTGTAGTTTATCTCTTTGTTTGTTTATTACAATTCTATTCTTATAAAAATGAAAAATGTCATCTTCCTAAGAATGGAAATTACTAATTTTATATTAGTCCCTTCTATTTTAACTCTAATTCTACTGAACAGATTTTCCACTAATAAATTTAATGACGACGTCAACTACGTTGCATTTTTGTAAATACGGTTGAAAAAATTATTAATCCACTGACGTTTCTAACAGTAATACTATTACGATTATTAAATTTTCTACACAGTGTAGTCGTTCTTTGTAACGAGTACAATGACTTTTACAAATGTTTGTTGAAACTTTAAGTTCTATAAATGTGTAAAAAAAGAGACAAAGGATAAGTTTTTTATTAACGATTTCGCCATATAGCTCAAATATAATCGCCCATTACATATTGGTCGAGAAATTTACATATTACATTGTTATTACATGCATTGATTGAAAATACGTTTATTGCAACAATCACCACATTTATTGCTCGTTTTTTGTCATTTTGGTGAATTTCTTAACATTACCAATGCAATTTAGATGATATTCTATTATGATACCAATTCAAAAACATCCTCTTTCAACTAAAAAATAGCACGCTAAATCAAGAAGCTCGGAAAAAATCGATGTTCTTACGATTACAAAATTAAGAATTTGTAAATTAGTGACGTACTCGTATCGACCGCACCTCATATCGCAATCGACTTCAAACACACTTCACAGGACTTTTTAGATACGACTAAATTAAACTATTAAATCATATCACATGACCTCTAAAGATCGGCCGAGAGAACGAACCTAAAAGCATTACGGTCCTGACATACTTTTTTCGCTTCCCCAAATCTCGTCATTCTCCTCGCAGACTTTTAGATAGGTGTACTCTAGTGCTTGTTACACTTGCGTCTAATAGAATCTGGCCATTTGACTTCATATTCTTTTAACCTAAGACAACGCTTTAAAATATTACATATATAAATAAAATCACATCATTTTCCATTCAGGAAGAACAGAACATTACTACAACAAGCTCACATCATAACACAGTTGACAGTATTACAATCTTTAGATGGTCATTGGCCATAGCCCATCGTCGTTAAAAATAATATTTCCTTATAACGAGCCCTAAAGTAAAGTTCTTAGTCTTACTTTACGACTTGCGCGCAAGGTTAATCAGCTGGCACATTTAATATTTTTACCCGACTCGGCGAAAATTGCTGTCTAGATATGACTAGGTCCAGAAAAAGGAACAAGAGGTAAATGGCGAGGCAAAAAGGAAGGTTAAATGATTTAAGCAGTACATGTTTGTTACGTATTATAAGATAGGTTGTTTTCTGTCAAATTCAATATGACGTCCTTGGCGCAACACAAAATCAAGGACTAGAAAAGACATTGCATCGAACCCCATCGGGATGAGTCTTAAGAGCTTAAGAAGGCCGTTTCAATATATTATAACACGTGAGCCGAAAGTGTGACAGAGTATTATTATTCTTATTAAAAAAGTTTTAAAAAAAATCAAAGCTATGAAATTAAAACGCAACTATGTCTATATAAATAAAATTTAATGTTGTTCGTTGGTAAATGCATCACTAGAGAACGGCTAGACTAATTTGACTATTTTATTAAATGTTCGTAATAGTCTTTTCTTTTCTAGTTCATAAGGCTTTTCAGGGAAAGAAAAGTTGGAAAACCGAAAAGACTGCGTCTATCGTATCAGCTAGTATTTTATTAGTACTAGCCTAATGTGACTAGTCCGAATAAGGTTTTTAAGGAAAGAAAATTGGAAAAGTTACTCGGTAAATTGGAAAATTTGGGGGAAAATCGGAAGTACTTTTTTCTATGGGATTTTTGTTTTAAATTTGAACAGGACAGCGTCGCCGGATCAGCTAGTATTTAATAAAAAGTGGCCAACACGATGAAGTAACTGTATTGTCTTCAATTCATTGCCGTAGTCAGAGGCCATAAACAAGGGAAAGTACAACTAGGCCTAGGACAATAAATACAAGAAATTATTATACAATTATTTCATCTAGTTTTCTTGTTAAATGAATACATAGGCGAACTTTTATTTTCTATCACAGACAAGCATTAAAGAAAATTTTATGGGCTTCGTGTAAATTTTTATTTATAAACACAATTTTAAATACAGCTAATGATGATACAAACCATTTCTAAATAATTAGCAATTTTTTGAAAGCTAATATCGAGTTACTTAAGCATTCAATTAGGTCAAGGTAATAAAAAATATGCTGCGATCGGTCGTAATGTGATATCGCAGCAACCTGCTTCTATCGTAAAATTTATAAAATATGCTGTAAGGAACGAAAATAGCTGATTAAACTCTTTCAGTTGTGCAGTTTTATTTTATTAGATTACCACCAAATCACGAACTTCTAAATTGTAAATTTTATTTTTATTGTCACTTCATAAAATTGCAACAAAAAAACAATTTCTCGTTGACACTACTATCGTTGACACGGTAGTATCGCGGTCCTTGATACTTCTTTCATCATTTCTAATCTCATTGTTCTCCTCGCACACTTTCAGACAGGTAAGCGAGTGCTTTTGGAACTGCCATCAGCTAACACTCTCACTATTTGATCTTCATAAGTCAGCCTAAATCTTCCTTGACTTCTACTACCGCTCACTAAAGGTTTGTAAGTTTTCTTCGTCAATCATCTTAGCATTCCTTACTTTATTTTTATAATAACGCTGTCATCCAACTTTATCATACTCCGTATCTCTTCATTGCTTCTCTTGTCCGCAAGGGTGACACCGCGCATATTTCTGAGCATTCGCATTTCTATGGCATTTATCTTTCTTTCACTTGATTTCGGGCATATCCAGGTCTCCCTACCGTACAATAAAGTTGACACCAACACCGCATTGTGGATGGCCATTTTTGCAGTGTTAGATATATTCACACTATGTACTAATGCGAACAGAGCACCGTTCACTTTATATAGCTGCTACCCGTCTCTCCACATCCAACTCACATCTTCCATCCCTCGAAAACACACTCCCCAGATACACAATTTCATTCACTTCAACACCGCATAGTGGATGACCATTTCGGCAGATTTAGACATATTCGCACTGCTTACTATGCAGATAGAGCACCGTTACAAAATGAAACAAATAAAATAAATATCATTCACTATGGGCAAATTATTTTTATTACTTACTATCATAATAATAACTCATTTATTTTATTTGCATCCAAATATTATTTTATATTTCCTCCAAAAAAGTATGTCCGACATAGATGAAATGCGAAAAATTCGTTATATCTTTTAGATGGGACATCTTCGCTCTGATTTAGCTACTTTGTAATCATACCCTTGTAATTAGCGTTAGAATTTTACGTTCGCCGGGAAACCCAATGAGTTTGGGATCTTGTTATGAAAACAGGCAGATTATTCTCACTTATATAGACATATCTAATATGATTTTTATTTTGTTTTTGGGTAAATTACATTTGCGCTTTTTAGTGGCTGAAAAACATCTTGATTACCTCTTATTTAGTACTAACACATTTAGATATATTTTTCGCTATTGGCATATGGGATACTCGAATTCGAAAATAGTGAATGCCTCATTACTATTTATTTATTTAAATGCTTTTTTTTATTTCGTATTTTGTATATAGTTTATGTTTGTATATTTTTGTATCTATTTATATGTAGTACATATGTTGCGGGTGTCCATGGGCGGCGGTGATCACTTTCCATCAGGTGTCTCGCTTGCTCGATACCCGTCCTTCATAAAAAAAAAGCATAATCTCATTAGCAGTAGATAACTTGGTCAAATACTTTTCCACTCCACCCAAAAGTTGACTGGTAGAGACTGTTACTTGGCATTAAGACTGCCATGTGTACTAAATGTTTAGTGCAGAAATAATATTGACCCATAGAATTTTAATAATTTTGGAGAATATGTTTCAGAGTTAACAGAAAAAACCGGCCAAACGCGTGTCGGATCACTCGCTGTGTAAAATAGGGTTCCGTAGCGGGATGCATAATAAATTTGTATTTTATAGTGTTTCTCAATGACGATGTGAAAAGCGAAATTATTTTTCCTGTCGCTGAGCATGTAACCAAAAATAGCCCATGTCTCAAAAACTCATGGAGCATGCAACCTATGGAGTGGCAATGTCATTTATTTTGTATGAAAACAATTTACGTCTAAACACTTGCGATTACTGCTTTCTGTTTTATAGTTTGATTTTTTCACTGTTTTTGTCACACCTCCGAATAGAACAATAAGCCATTACACAAATATTTAAATATCTGTCGGAATATTATAAATAAATTTTTACAAACTTACAACTACACATTATCTTAAATAATAAACTTCCTCAAAGTTGCCGCTTAGAAAGCTGTCATTGCTCAAGGTACCTAGCAGACTGGCAGCATTGCCTCTTTGAATAGCCAAACTGATTCGTTGGCGGAAGAAGCTGCCAGCCCGGCGGTCTCCCGAAGCCTCGACCAGTCTCTTACAAATATCAGAAACCAGTCGATGGGCTTCGGGGCCCCAGGGACCCAAAGTTTCGACTGCAAAGGGCGTAAATATGAAACTCTCAGAGAGAGTCGCATACTTACGCCGCTTCAAGTTCTCGGCAGTGCTGGCCGCGGCACCTGCTGACTTGGAAGTCGCCGGCACATGGGAAACAGCAAGTGTATCGACACAAGTGGCATCCCATACCAGCGATCTTCCAAGTTTCCAAGGAATGAGCGTCAAACCATCCGGTCTCCTGCCGTCGCTGCGCACAATACCTGCAGGCTCTAAGACTGCAGGAACGTCAGCGGCGACAAGAGCCCGCCGAATGACGTCATTCAAGGCAGCATGTCGTGACATGCGGCCCGCACTACATAAACAGGATAAACCGTGGTGACCTAGTACATCGAATAATCAAGTAATAAATAAATTTAAAAAAATATACAGAGATATACACATAGGTCCAGTATTGATTCTGTACTGCTTAATGCGAGCGAGAGTTGATATTTGTTAGTGTAAATAAACTGTGCGGGTTGAGTCCTCCTCCATGCAAAAACTACATAACATATTTCAACATATTTCTAACCAATTTTCGTTGAAAGTTTTTTTCATGTCGGATATCCATTTAAGTATTATACTACTTATATACTATTTTTTCATAGTAGGAAAAGCACATGCTATTACAACCTTGTGAAGAATTTTTTTGTAGTTTTTTCGACTGAGCTTTATGCACTTTTGTAAAAAAAGATATCTAAAATTGATCAAAACTTTTGAACCGTCAAGATGGAACCAGTATTATAATTGTGTTAAAATGTTTTGATAATGGACTCACTTTTTTTCTTCTGTACGATTTGATCCATACTCTTATAATGTATTTAGAACTATTTGAATATTAAAACAATGCCATCAAATAAACATTATATGTTCACATATTTATACTTATTATGATTTTTTACCCCTATTTATATTTTCACGAAAATCCATAATAGTGCCGACAGAGAAAGTGAAACCGTTAGGTACTTATTATTATAATCCTAATGTATCATTCAGTTCCTCAAAACCCATCGTTCTAGTTACATAGTTACTCTGAAGAATGCTGGGAGTGTTAATGTGGATATATTTACAGAGTAGATTCAAAAAATATGAAAACGCTTAAATTAAAAATTCCAACGAGTTTTATTTATTCAATACTTTATTTTCATGACAAATGTTCATAAACATCGAATATACGTAGCCGTGTGAAGCTAACCTTATTTAGGAGCAATTAGAACACTACAAACGGGTTAATTAAGGTCAGTTTCCTCATCCGGTGTAAAAAGCTGTTGTTGTTGAAGTCAACATCAAAACAGTAGAGAGAAATAGAAAGTTTACAGTAGTTTACAAATAGAAGGAAGATGAGACCATTCCTCTAGTGTCCAAATATAAAAATATAGATTGAAAGTAAATAGAACAAGGTTGATTTATAAAAATCAAAGAGGCCCATATTAGCTGATGGAAACGAAATAACAAAGCTCTCGCGTACGTTGGTAGAAGTGTTCGAGGAAAATGATATGGCTAGAAGAAACTACAGAGGTACATGAACACCGTGACACTTGGCGTTTCGTTTTCTGATCCCTGTAAATAATTGTAAATAATTACGTAAGTACCAACACATATTGCTTAGTTTACCAGAATGTCATACATCCATATTATATTCAACTTTAGGTTCATATTAAACTTAGTTTTAACATAATCCTAATACAATACAATAACAATTTTGTTGCATGAGTAACATACAGTAATATTGTGATTAAAATTATGTAAATGAAATATACCCTACTAAAATAATATTCGTAAAAAAAAGTAGCTGATTGTGATATTCCAAAATAAGAAACAATAAATAATTAATTAAATAAACAATGAAAAAAAAAATTAAAAAAAAATATTTTATTGCGTTTTCTATCAACCATCAACACCCAAACTCGTTACTGCTTTTTCTAAAGATTGTCACCAGATCTGCAGACCTTGCACTGGACGTATCAATTTCCTTTCAGCCACCAACAATATTATCAACTTAACAGATAAAAACATCTTTTAACATACATATAACTCTACTAAATAATGATATTTGATGAGGCGAAAGAAGTATTTAATAGATTATATCTAAAACGGGAAATTTAACGCGATTACCTTTTTATTTTGGCTTGACGTTTCGACCGAGTTGCATCGGCCGTGGTCTCAAGCAAAAATTTTGCTTTTCTTGAGTTTGCTTGAGACCACGGCCGATGCAACTCGGTCGAAACGTCAAGCCAAAATAAAAAGGTAATCGGGATAAATTTCCTGTTTTAGATAATTTATAATGCAACGCGAAAATTTAAAAGTTTATATTTAATAGGTCCCCGTCCTCTGTCTGACCCATTAGGGATACAGCGCGACCATATGTTATGTATCTCTACTATCCCTACGGTATTTATCTACTTACCATACATCTATAAATCAACGCACAGCTCCAATCGCTAGATCCAGAAACTCAAAATTTGGCGCAAAGATTTCTTAAAGTGTAGGAAAGAACCGATTATAATAGCGGATTTTTGGAAATTTGGGAAAGAGGTGTCAAATTAGGATGGAAAATAATTTAAAATTTAGTTAAAAAGTTTATCAAATAAACATTTAAATATGTACATACATACATATCTCACGCTGTATCCCTAACGGGGTAATCATAGAGGACGAAACGCCAAGTATCACGCTTCTTACATACTTCTTTCGTCTCCTCTATTCCTCCCTCATTATTCTTCTTATACACTTTCACTTAAGTCTGCGAGTGATTTTGACATTTTTGTCAGCTAATACTCTAGCTATTTGACCTTTATAAGTCAGCCTTGGTCTTCTTTGGCGAAGCAACCACTCATTTTTGCCCTATAGTTTTTCTTTGACAGTCATTCATCACTCATTCTTTCTATGGGCCCGAACCATCAAGCATCTCTTTCTTTATTTTTACCATAATAATGTCGTCCAAGTCTGTCAGACTATCACGTATCTTTTCATCGTTTATTTTGTCTCTTAGGGTAACGCCGCACATATTTCTAAGAGATCGCATTTCTACTGCATTTATCTTACTTACACCTGATTTCGGACATATCCAGGCTTCAGTACCATCAATAAGTTAGCACCAATAATGTAAATAATAATTATGTAATCACTTCCCTTTTAACTCTTATATTGCAGTGGTGCTTTAGTATTTGATACTATAAGATTAAGTAAAGTTTGCTTAATATACATGAGTAATAATCTACTGGTGTGACATAAATGAAGTGTGCAACTTTTTGGCTATCCCGCTAGCGTGGCAGTAGCTCATCTTACCCCCAAGCTGAGACCCCCGATTCGATTTCCGATCAGATCAATTTAGGAAAAGAACTTTCGCCCAGTTTGTTGTGTAGTATTAATAATATTAGTGTTGTGTAGTATTAATAGCATTAGTACAAGCCTAGAGCTTACTTTGTAGTCACGCAGTTGGCGTAATTGTCTGGAATATTTATTTATTAATCCATATCGAACCTCTCCGTACTATGGAAAGCATGTGCCTTTCAAAAGCCGTGTAACACGCCACAGATTCCTGCTACTGCTATATGGAAATAATTGTTAATGTTAAGTAAGATCAAAAGCCTTTTGGCAAATTAGCCATTAGCCCCTAGTGTTGGTACCTCCACCAATCGCCACCTGACCTGTGTTGTGTTGTGTTACAGTAAAGTTTTTTCGTAGCGAGATCCCACAAGGGTGAGATTCCAGATTAACAATAAATAATAAATAGCTTCTAATCATTTATTCATAGTTCTTTAACGTAACAAGTGATCAACTACCACCGATTAAGGCCATATCCATGTCCGAGATAATTTATAAACAAAAATGTTTTACCATGTAACCCATCGGGAAATAAACTATCACAGTTATAGCACCAAACATCACACATTACATCACAGTTATAGCACCGAAGAACGAAATGGAAATCTGCCTTGTTAGTTTCAAGACATAATGGAAATTCTATATGAAAATCTCAGGAAAAATTTAAGTAGTATAGATATGGATGTAATATGGATTTAAAACTTTATGACTTGCTTAAATAATTAGAAAACGAAGAAGCACCTAGATATAATAATATTTTTTCTCATACTCTGAAGCATATTAAAAAAATATCAATTTCGAAAAACAATATACAACAAAATAAAATCTAATATTTATCTACTCAAATAAAAAAAAAATGCAAACTGACACTTGTAAGCACATACAATTAAATTAATATATCGTGCCTTTCCCAATCAGATCTCACAAAAAGATGGTAATAATAGAGATAATAAAAAGAAGGCAATAAAATAAATGTATGTACAAAATCGGGTTTCCATTAGGTAATTAAGCATACTATACCTACTCTTGATTTTCAATCCTTTAATGTGACACAACTGTCACACAAAATAATTTGTCTTCTAAATTGATCTAACTTAGAATCGATTACTTAAACATTAATGAATGCTTATAACATTACATTTTAACGTAACTAATGCAAACAAAATGAACCTCAACCTCGTAACTAAAGGTGCTCTACATGACCAAAACAAACCTAGTCTCACCGAGAGATTTAATTTTACAGCAACGAAAATAGATAAAGTGTATAATAATTTTCATACAAAGCAAAGCAGTTGCTTACAAAAATCAGCGAGAAGTTTCAAAACCGTTCAAAACTAATTTCATCAAAAACCAAACAGCCAAAACTCCCATACCAGTTAATGTCGCTTATCTGATTCAGCTAGGATCATTCCTACTTTCACCAAACTTAAACAGCAATATCCACGTGAGCTTTTAGTACATATATGCGTCACTTAATTGAATTATATAGCATACAGTGGAGGCCGCAAGGTGGCGGTGAGTGCACGGAACGACCTTGCGAAGCAATACGAGCGGCGTTCGCTCGCGACGGCGGAGCACTAGGCACTGGGTTTCCGCGCCCCGCGCCATCGCAACCCTCCGCTTCAACCTCGCTAAGGTTCTTCACGCCCGCACCGTCAACCTGCACATTTCGGCCCGACAAAACTGCTGACTCTTCTGTGGCTAAGCACCTTCTTATTAGCATAAAATAAATGAATTGACTCGCTTAAAGATGCACCGTCTCTGTGTTGCAAAAATGTTTTGGGAAATGAAAATTCATTATAGTTACTTCAATATGTACTACACTACTTTGAGAATGTTACGAAAATTTGTGAGGAGAATGATGAGATTTGAGGAAGAGAAAGAAGTATGTAAGGACCGCGGCGCTTGACGCTCGGTCCACCCTGACTACCCCGTTAGGGATACAGCGTGAAGATATATGTATGTATTTTACGAATTAATTATAATTTTTTCCATATAGTTTTTACGTACGTGGTGTCCGATTATAATAATAATAAATACATTTCATCTTAAACATTAACTTAATTTATATTCAACAATTATACTTCGTATTTACATATCTTCACGCTGTAGGTATTCCTAATGGGGTAGTCAGAGAGGACGGAACGCAAAACTTCGTTTCTATATTTCGTAACGAGTAAAGGATTATTTTGTAAGTTTAAAATTAACATTTAGGCATAAATATTATCCTATATTTAATTTCTTTGTAGATACTGAATTGTAATAAAAAGCACATTTATTCATACGCCCTACCCGCTACGCTGCGTGCGCGCTCGCCCACCCATTTAATGAACTGGCTTTGTAATCTAATCCTTTACTCCAGCAAATTGTTTTTGAAATCTCTGATGTTCGGAATCGAAGTTTTAATAGTTTAATTAAAAGAGTTGTTCCAAAGTCGGTTTCAATATTTCAGTAAACAATCAGGTTAAATTATTATATTACCATTCAACAAATACAGAATTTAATATAATGTTTCGAAAATAGTTATATACTACATTATAAAGCACTAGCAAACCCGGCCCGTTTCACTGGGGCGTTAGTTGAAGTTAAAATAAATTAAACAGGTTTAAAAAAAAAATTCTACTGATCCGATCGGTACCAAACTTTACAGAAACACCCGCTAGGGCAATCTGAAGATTCCCTGAAAATTTCATCGATATCGGTCCAGCCGTTTCGGAGTCCATAAGGAACATACATACATACATACATACATCGCCTTTTATATATATAGATTACATTTAGGTCGAACGGTAAAAGAACTTAATGATTAAACGAAATGCGTGACCGCGCTATGTGCGTATAGACATTATAGAGTATAGACGATGTGACATCGTAAAGCAGTTAGCTAGGTCGAAGCGTCTTCACGAAAACTTAAAAACTTTATCATGTATCATACTAATTTTTGCTAACCAATGACAATTATACACCTTGCTGAATAAAAAATCTTAATAGTACCTATTTCAACTTTGTTTCAATGTTAATTCTCGTTTTTTCCATATGTAATATGTAAATTTATAAAAATTTACAAAGATGCACAATACCAGTTTAACTACCCCGACATTTACGTTACCAATTAAATGGAAATTCACTAAATATAAAACAAAGCCGACCAAAACCAAATCGTCCTTGTTAAAGTACATGTAGGTACTTACAACGTGTACTCACACAATGTACGACATTTGACGTACATATATTTTATATTTTATTTAAAAGAACATTTCATTTCGATGCTAACCGGTAATAATATTCCAAGTCACAAAATTCTAAGAGAATTTTATTGAGTAGCTTTATAAATTTTTACGACAATTTTTATAGCGTTTCGCACAATGAAACATTACCTTGGGAGCAACGTCGAGGATTGTTGTTACAGTTTTATGTGCATCTATTGTTTATTTATTTTGTACCACTTTGCAGATATGAAAACAGAATATCTATCGCGATCTACTAAAAGAGAGAAAACGCGATGTGCGCATGTCGTCATATAACGCGTTTAGGAACTTAACAGTACCGCAGTCCCAAGGGATATAGTGAAGTTTTATGTAAATTACGTGTGATTAACAATTATCACTACTCAAAAGAAATCGGTTAAGCGTGTGTCGAACACGCATTGACTTAGGGTTCCGAACAAATCAGAAGTTCAATAAAAATTTAAGTTCATAATATCCTTTGTTTAATGGTCTACTTCTCATTTCCAGTAGCCAAATCGCAGCTTAAGTCAAATAGCAGCAGCGTACGGACACATAGAAAGATATACACACACACAGTCATGGTGAAAGCATATGGCATTTAGATATTTTGGATAACCCTAAAAAACATCTACTTAATGCTTAAATGGTTTGGGCTCATATAAAGAATGAGAAAACAAAGACTGACGAAGAAAATTTACAGAGCGAAATTGAATGATAGCAGAAACCAAGGAAAACCAAGGCCAAGAAGATCACTTTTCAAAGTGTTAACTGACGGAAATATCAAAAGCATTCGCACACCTAGCCAAAAGTTTGTGAGGAGAATGACGATATATGAAGAGGCGAAACAAGTACGTGGCAGGACTGCGATACTTGGTGCAAGAGGATGCTCTTTGATTACCCCATTGGGGATATAGCGTGACAATATCATGCCGGATCTAAAAAACATGTTAAAACTTATCTACAGTATTTTAACTTCTCTCGATTTACCGTATAATTAAACGCAATAATTAATCAATATAAGTTTCCTAAAAGAAATAACAGCAAAGAATGTCTTTCCCGAATCTACAATTGAATACCTAAATTTATATAGCTAAATGGTGCATATTAAGTAAATCATAAGCATAACCTACTAACTAAAACGTGAAACAATTGAATGGATATAAATAGTAAATCGAAATTGTTTTCGGATTTGTAATTCATTTTGAACCGATAGTATAGTAATTTCGTTATACAAAATACGTTATTATACAATTAAATACTAAAATTATTGTTTAATATAATATTTAACTAGGTACTACGAAAAATATAACAGGACAAAGCTTCGTTTCAAAGTTACTTTTGCGCTGCGTATTCAACAAATTGTAACAAACTTCGCAGACAAAGCACGCGTGCACGTCATCCATGCCGAAACGCAAACCGTGTCACTTCTAACGTCACGTCACATCAGGTAAATAAACTAATTAAATACTGCACGCGAACACTAGTTTTTGCCCACGGCATCACTTAAATTCAAAATATAGCTACTTTTCGATAACTCTATCATTAATTCTGAAGAACCAAGAACCGGCATGAAAGTCAAACAGTTAACATTACCGATACCGACCCCCGGTAAATATTTATGTCGACATAATTAAATCACTGCACTGAATCAAATAAACGAAAGAAAAAAGGAAAAATACGTATCCCAAAAAAATAATGTATAAACAAATTCTAAATTCACATGTAACATTCAAAATAAGGTTGTCCTATAATGTAGGGAAACGCTTTGACAGGTACTTGTGGCCCTTCTTCGCTCGCCCCAAAGGTCGGAAGCCGCGATTAGCCTGCGTTTGAAGTCTTTATGGCCAGTCATTTTCAGAGTAATGTGCCGCCCAAATTCAAATTTCAAAGAGAGGGTTTTACTTAATGTCTTTGCCTTGTGTATTACTTACTTCTAAATACTCTAAACGCATGAAACGTTCCCTTCGAATTACCTTTTAACATCTTCAAATGAAAGTTTAACCTTGAACTTAAGGCAAATACAAGATTGTACACATTAATGACAAAAATAACTCTGACAAAACTTTCATAATAGTGCTGCTCGTAACTGCATCTGCATGGTTTTCGAAAAAACTTCACTTCTTATTGTTGAGTTTATTATTTATTATATACTAAACAATGTCATATTATTACCAAGAACGCAGATGTAAAGCTTTGAGCGATCGGTCACCATCGAACATAATATGACATCAACATAATATGGAGACTGTGAGAAAAACACTTCGATTGAATATTATCAACGCCCACAATCTCACCGTATTATACTTACTTTGTTGATAAGTAGTCGAAGTAAAAAACTACTAGTTACTGTAGAAACTTCGACGAGTTACAGACACGAGTAATGCAAGGAATAAAATTTAAAGATTCCTATTTGCAATTTTTAAAATTGTATCAATAATCACTCGTAAACTACATTTGTCGTCGATATAATATGATACATAACGAAGATTGCGATTTCATTACTCCCTTACTTCCGCGACGCTACTTTATCAATATCTCACCATTCTGAAGCTTGTAACCATTCTCTGCAACTACACGTAACGTTGAACTCAAAAACGTGACTAACAACTTACAACTTCAGCCATTTTCTTTTATAGGATTGACAGTAATGTTCATATTTCGATATTTTAGAAATTATCTTCTATTATTATTTCTAAATCATTATTATAATTATTTAGATACGATTTTCAAATATTAATTATTTTTTGTGACATTTAATATATTTTTAATTTTCATATTTTAATATTTCTTTAATAAAAAAAGAAATATAATAATAACTTTCATTTCGATTGATATGAGTTATATGTAGACAATCATTCTCGTTAATTACTAATATTGTGTGGTAAATTTAGTGTCCGGAATAAACGGAGTTTTCGCTTCTCATCTCCCCTGAACTAGGTCGCAGGAAGCATCTTTATACTCCTAAACGGCTGGACCGATTTTGATGAAATTTTTTGTGTTCGAGTTGGTCCCTGGATGGTTTTTTATTTCAAGCAGGATAACGCCTGTCGGATCCGCTACTATATAATATAATAATCCAAAATCATTGCCTGGCACTTCCTAATAATGAGCAACTAGCAACACGTTGAGCCTTTTACCATTTTTAACATATAAAACCGAAGGGAATTGCTTTTGCTTTAGTGACGTCTAGATATATATCATACAACTCAAGACCAACACATTTCTGAATTTTTAACCTACTGAAAATAATATATTAGTTATAACTGCATACTATAGAATAGAACTATATTATCAATAGTTAAGATTTGCGGGTCACTTGATATATATACATTCCTACCTTAATAACAGTTGGCTACATTTTTGAGTAAATAATAATTTATGGTATGATTTCAAAAATTATGAATTTTAATGAACATAGTAGATTTTTAATTCACTATCACTCTCCCGTAATTTTAATTTGTATAATTTACTGAAACATTATTGTTTACTACATTTACTACTTTACTGCATATAAAGATTTGACTAGTACTTTCTGTACAAACGATATCGTAAAAACATTTTTACTGTATTTATTTATGTTATAAATAGACAATTATCGCTCGTAATATATTAGCTACAATACTATGCCACATCGCATTGCATCTGTGAAAACCCGTATGGAACAATCTCGAGACGGCCCAAGTAAATGATTTACAAAAAATGTAAATTACTTGTAAAAACACTGTACTGTATATAGTGTTGAAATAATATCCGTTACCTATGTTTTTCATTTGTAGTACTTTAGTATTGGACAGGTGTAATATTTTAAAAGAAAGGGGTTCAGATATGCATCCAACTCCCCAGAACCACATACAGATTTCGTGTCCACAGGCCTATATGGATATGAAGGACAAAAGAATAGATTATTGTAACTTCTGATGTGCGATATCGGTGTCGCGAGTTAATTCACATATATTCCATTCCGCTGCGCGATGAATTTTTTTGTAATGTAGGAGAACCTTTAAAGGGTTATGTGGGACACGTAGCCATCTCTATCTATCCATCTCTAGGCTACCGTAAAATGTCCACCTGTACGTGTAGTTATTTAAATGTAATGAAACGTTAAACGCTATGCTTGTGAGTTATTGACGTTGAGTTATTGACATATAGGTTTATTGCACCTGGGTCAATCCAGCATCAAACATTTGACACGATATTTCAATATTACTTTGGTGACAGCAACGCACACTAGCACAAACGGCCAGAAGCCGCTCGCTACGGTCCTGTATTTGATATTTTTATGGCCTCTCCATATTATCATGAGTTATTGCAGAGCAATTTAAATATGAATGGAGGTTTGACACTTTCATGTCGCCTATAGATGAAAGAAAAAGCAATGTTAGATTAAAGAAAAAGTCACACTGTAAAATACATGTTCAGAATATTTCTATACATTTATTAGTATATTCGTTCAATAAATACATATTAGGATCAATTGTTTATATAGCTATACATTTTATGTAATTCATACAACGATTAAAACACATCTGTCATTCACTTAAACTTCTTATAAAAAAAATATAAAATATACTCCAGACAATACATCAATGTGTAAACTCAATCAATGTGTAACCATAAGCAATAGCCTTGTATGTAGGTATCAAGCAACAAACTGAGGGAATACTCAGTAATACCCAAATTCCAAAACAATTTAGATAAGTTAGTTCAGTAAATGGATCTGGTGGAAAATCAAACCTACGACTTGAGAGCAAGTGCACCGACTACCCCGCTAACACGCTTTTACAGCACCTTCATTTTTGTTTATCTGCCCTTACAATATCTGGCTGTAGAATGTACATACCTGCATATTTTGATAAATACCTATTACCTCTACCTAAGAATACAACATAAATTTTGGCATAAATACTGTGCGTTCCAGACATATGTACTTAAACATAAGGAAAATAATATATTAACCAATGTTTTTTTATAAATAACGTACTAATTATATACACATATTATCTTGCTAGCTAATGTTAATATAAAATATGCCAAATTCGCATCTTGATACACGTACGCTAATTTTCACCATCATGCAAACACACAACTTACATCATTTACCCGCGAAACTTCTCTGAAGCCGACAAATTCTTCGTGTCAAATTTTGTTCTGTGAAATATTTGAGGCAACCCATCATGATTATGAATTTCGAACAACGTGCGTAACATTCAAATACGATAACAGCAACGAGATATCGAAAATTTATTTAGATGACAATAAACGCAATTCCTTATTACAAATTAAAAAATTATAAAAGTGTACTGTTAATAATTATTTTGAAATCATCTGCGTAATTCATTTCAAAATTCTTTCAGTCTGTACGTTATGCACGGTCTCTACATAAATGATGATACAATAATATAGGTACATCACTATTGTAAATGATTCTGTGATTTGCCTAAAATATATATATATTAAACATTTCAATCAATATAATAACAATCAATTTATTTAAATAAACACGGTTTGGAAGATGTTTGGACGTTTCAATCAATTTCCGAAAATAGCTGACAAATAACTATCATTAAATTTATTTATAAACGAGAAAATTTTATGTAAAATTGTATGCAATATTATGCCTAACTTTTAATGATGCCTAAGCTTTTTCACTACAATAAATTCCTTATTTTAATCAATCCGTGAAAATCGACAATACTACAGAAGTTTTTAATCAAATATGTCAATATAGTATCAGATACGAAATGAGAATCTTATCTGCTACCAATAATATGAAAAATGACCCTATAAATGACGTCATTTATTGTATTGGACACAACATAATTGCAGTCCTAAACACCTAACATTTCCTTTTAAATAATACTTTATCGTGTTGACATTTCCCAAGCACGGCGCACGGTAACGACGAGCGGTCAAAGTTGTTAAGCCGAAAGGGTTCGTACATTATGATTGTTATAGGCAAAAGGTTCACTTTATTGTCCTAATGTTGTGCCTTTTACGTGATCATCATTTAAGACTGAGTACGGCTAGCCAACACTCGAATCCCTATTAAAGTTTGAAATACTATTTCAGCTCTGTATTTGTACTTATGTAGAAGAACAGAATTGTTTTTTCGCAGAATATATAATATTAAATAATAGTATCTCTAATGTTAAAACTTTAGTACATACATGCATATCTTCATGCTGTATCCCTAACGGGTTAAGTAGAGAGAACAGAGTGCCAAGCATCACAGTCTTTATACACATGTAAAATAAAATATGAAAAAGACCAGCTGAGAACGTATCGCACACACAAACTTGGATTTCGCAGAAAATTTTGGACCACTATAACTTGTGTCAAACCTTCAAACATCTTAGTGTGAAAGCAAAAATCAATTAACTTTAACGTTTAAGTTAGAGTTAAAAGTTAACCTAATCAATTTTCGTTTAATGTACTTATTTAGGATAAGCATTTGTTATTTTTTGAGTTTTTAGGGTTCCGTAGTAAAACAAGGAACCCTTATACTTTCGCCAAGCTAGCTGGGCATGGTTATACATATCAATTACGCCTAAAAATTTGTGAAATAAAGTCTCGAAAAAATATTTTCCTAAGTACCTCCCTTACACGTAGAGACGGGTGATTTTTATTTTACTCGTCTATTCTGTTGTGTGGGATGTCGTTGGATAGCTCATTCAAAATATTGGGAGTACGTAATGAGCATTTTTTCGATTCTAGGCTTGTGGTCATTTTTTTATAGTCTCGTGTCCTCCTTCTCCCGTCTCCCGTCCCCCTACCCGCTAAACCATTAATTACTTTTGGATATGTGAAAAGTATTCACGATAGTAATATATGTATATAATACAACGGTTTTAAAAAGAAAACTATCACAACTGAGTAGGCTCTACGTGTTATTATAACGAGTACCTAATAGTCATCCAAATAATAAAATGTACTTGGATGTTTAAAATTTCGTAAAAATTCCATAGAAAATAACTTACATGACGTTTACCCAATAAGTTAAAACAAGGTGCATTATAATTTTGTAATGTTATTTGCCTTTACAAACTTACATTTGCAGTTGGAGAACATGGGAGAACGCGTCTCTCAACTGCAAAGATAAGTTTATTTTTGAATCAAATTTTTGTTAAATACATAACAGTAATAGGTATACTGTATGAGAGGGGTCTCTAGATGTGATCATTTAATTTTTTATTTCTCATTTTGGGTTTTTTCCTTTCCGTTGATTTCAAATTGATAATGTTTCTGTCTTTTCACAGAAGCCGTAGACGGGCCGCTGTTCTGCGAACTGGATACAACAAAAACGACCGGCCTAAATATTCACGTGATATACTCACGTATTGTATTATTGACATATTCACATTAGACGTAAAAACAAAGCTAGATACAACGTTTAAATATACATTTTGTTGGATTTGTGTTAGCTAGTAAGAACTTACTGGCAGACGACGCGTCACTATAGATTATTGAAGTAATCATTCTATTGCGGTATAACCATGCACGAGCTTGATCAATGGTCAGGAGCTCGGCCTGGTATAGGCTACAGGATGGATGTAATTTATATTTCTTGGTTACTTTTTGTCCGTTCACTTTATTTGCTACAAAGGTCGCTTCAACAGCCCACTGTCTAATTAACCTGTGAACACTTTGGTCATTCCGGTATCAAAATACCAGGAAAGGTTGTTCTCTATACTAAACAGCTCAGTATATGTAAAGATGACGGATTAAATCGACTGTAAAATACAGACTGACATACCGAAATTGTAGAGTTACCATTTTAGCCAAACTGTTTTAGCTAAATTTTTCACCATATATTAGTATATTTTCTTCACGAAATTCTTTCATCATTTTATAAAATAACGATTTGTACAATAAAGCCACATAACAAAGGATATAACATTATCAGATGACACAACCCTAGGGACTGTAAATATCCGTGAATACCGCGATTAGCTGAAACTCGTGGCCTACGGCATACAACATGGCGAAATATTGCCATTCGGTGCACACAGTAGCAACCTTGATATACAAGTACAATTGAAAAATTCAATAAGAAATGTTGATATAGCTCGGCTACTGTCCCACGCCGCTTAAATCCAAATCCATTTTCTATTAAACTTTGCTGCGAGATATCGTTGTAATGTAGAATAGATGGACGTTATCGAGAACACAATGATTTTTCCATGTCCTTTGGGGCAACAAGTTGATGAAATATTTGTTCAGTCGCGTGTGTAACATAGTTTCATTTATTTCACTTCACCCTGGTCAGTCGACTGAAATAACAACAATACACCGGACGTGAATCAGCAATAAATTTCAATGGAAATACTACATGCTTCGTTCTTGACCAGAAATTCGATAGAGAATTTTCATTTACTGTAGCGGCTAAACGTCATATTTCCTTCACAGCTTTAAATTTTCGCATTTTATTTGTCGTTGCCTGGTAAACTTCACGTAGTTAATATATTTTCATGCGATCAATTACAGAAACTTGAGACAATATTAATTATAATGTGCCGTCTAACAAATTTCAATATTAACACAGTTGTCATGGGAAACATCGCGAAATAGGAAACTAAGTGTCACTAGACCAAGCGCATCGGAGGAGCGAAATTAGCATCAACGCAGTCGCCTCTATTCACCAACAGGAACAAGTCATTAATCTTGTCCAATGTGATTGCGGTCCAAATTCCTCATCATTATTCAATCGCCCGACAGCGCACGATTGAAGCTTTTTGTGCTTTAATGATCATGTTACCGAAAATAAAATGTTTTGGCAAAACAAACAAAACGCCACGTGACGTGCCTCTAATATCCTGAATTCAATCTATATGTATAAAAATGCAACTTCCGTAAATTTGTGGTCGTAAAATTCAAGAAGTAGTCGGAAGAGTGAGTTGAAATTTTGACATGACGTTGCACGAAAATACGTGCGTGTTTTTATGTACTAATACTTACCTATATAAATAAAAATATAAATGATCGGTTGTTCAAAGCGCGCCACAGCAACACTTGGCGGGAAAAATCTAGTATTTATACATTCATTTTAACGTAGATTTTCGTCGATGTTGTCCTTTTATTAATCATATCGATAATAATTAATAATTATTACTAAGATTTCTATACTCCAAAAGTTCACCTAATCATGCCCAATTTGTTGTCATTATGAATTTAATATCCACCATCTAACTAAAATCAAAGATCACACGATTTTAAATCTCACAAAGGCATGCCACTGAGGCACAGACAAACTACCCTAGAGACCTGAAATGTTTACGAATTTCTAAGCAAACTATTCTGTCAAGGTTAGAGGAATGAGACGTAAGCGGGCGGCACGGTAACGTCACGTACTAGCTAGACGAAAAAGTGATGTACTCGTGGATATTGTACGTATCGATAAGTGCAAGAATTATTCTCATAAGCTTATTTTAAAAATAGAAATAATATAATACATATATAATCGAAATAAGATTCTTTATTGTGAAATAATAATACAAAAAAATCAAAAATTTGGAATAGAAATACAAATCAAATTCGTTTGGATAGTATGTGTTTCCTAATGTAAAACTTTTTAACAAAAAAATGAATTGACAAATTACAGGGTATAGCACCCACTCCCAGACATGAGAAAAATATTCCGAAAGCGAGCAACTGTGATCAGCACTCAGTACCTACTACTTTGAATTAAAATGAAAATTTGATCATTTTATTAGTATTATTATTAACTTGAAGAAATCTAAGAAATGTTTATTATGGTAAATCGACACCCCCGAGTCGTAGAAAAAGAGCACACAATCTATATACCCACTGATTTATATAACAGTTTTATAGGTACAGGCATTCGTTTGCAAATTTTACTACGCCGTTGTATAGCGGGTTATACTCGTATTATACACCTAATCCACTTCTGTATAATATAGTGGCAGTACTCTCCGACTGACGTGGCTGTAACTTGCTGATCGACAGATTGATCAGGATGAAATTACAAGGGTCCGTTTTTGTCGTTTCGCTACTGAACCCTAAAATGTGCGCCTATATTTATTTTAACTATATTTTTTGTAGACTAATTTATTATATGGTAGCCGTACTCACGACTTCGTTGGCGTGGAAAATGTTACCGTGACTTTACCGGGTTAGTGTTTCCCTTTCTCGCCCTTAGGCGTAGATTTTACATAAAAAGTAGCCTTTATCTTTTTGTTACTTCATACCATGGAGAATCCGCCATATTGGATTTATGACGATGCCACATACACAGATACCTTAGCCTCCTTATTGCATTTCATTTGACACCCATATTGCTGAAAGTCTTGAAAAAGCTACGTCCTATTACGGAGAATCCGCCATATTGGATTGATGATGATCTCATATATACAGAAACTTTAGCCTGCTTATTCCATTTCATTTGATACCTATATTGCTGGTTTGAACAGAAAACTTACTTCCTACCATGGAGCACCCGCCATATTGGATTTATGAAGATGACACATATATAAAAACCTTCCCTTGCTTATTCCATTTCGTTTGACACCCATATTGCTGGAAGTCTTGAAAAAGTTACGTCTTATTATGGAGCATTCATCATATTGGATTTATGATGACGTCACATGTACAGAAACCTCCCAGGCGTGCGCTCAACAACTCACTAAAATTTAATCGCAATCAGACAAATGGTATAGGAACGCATAGAAAACAAACGTACGAAGAAACATTCATTTGTAAAGAAACAGACAGACAGACTTTCGCATTTTTGAAAAAAAAGAAACATTTGTCATTAGATAAACAGACAGACAAACTTTCGCATTTGTAAAATTAGTACTGGTATCCTCTTTTATTTATTTGTATTGGTTTAAAATATTAAATCATTAAATTTTTAATTTAAAAATGTACGTAATAAATATTTTAATTACCTAATTAAGTTTGTAACAATAGTAGAAAAGAAACAAGATGTTATAATATGGAACTAGGTATATCATTTCAAAGAGTGGTAGTCATTATAAATTCTCAAAATTAATGGAAAAGATATTGACATATCGTTACGTTTTTCGCATCCCTACTTACACGTGCCATATAAAAGTGAGGACGCAACATGTAATTACAGCTTGCTAGACAAGGACAAACGCTTACTCAAAGCTACCAGCAACCAGTATCACTAGAGCAAAATTTTTTGTTATAAATTTTTATTATTAATTTTATACTTACCGATGAAACGTGATATTGTCCTTTTTGGAACTATTTTTACGACTGTCACTACCACACCACTTTACAGCGCAATTTGGCATTGTTTACGTATTTTATTCTAAATTTTTTAAAACGATTAGACACAGATCACGGATCTACTTCCTGGTTAATACTAAAGCAGCGCGCGTTTGTTTGAACTTATATGAACATTTGTGCACATCGATGCCAGAAAACGGTGCCTTTTCATTTCCTGTCATTAGGCTAATGTGTCTGTGCACTGAGCCTAGGGTATTGTAAGTTAATATTAATAATAATTAACCGTTTAATTTTATTGAACAATTTTCATCTTAATCTAATTAATTTTTAAACTATCCCACAAATACCTATAAAGATTACCCCAGCGATTTAGTGAAAGAATAAGAAAAACCGGTCGTGTAGTGTCCGAAAAAATCGCGCCCATGAAAACATGTGAGGAAAATAGAGGAACTTTTTTTCTGCATCGGTAAAAAATAATAATTAGAAATCGTGAACACTCCAAACATAGTTTAAAACTACACCCTCAACATGTTAACGTTATTGCAAGAAAATATTAATAGCGACTGACATACACAGAGCTGCTAAGGCTTCGGAGATTTTAAGCAAGCCTCACAGCTAGGGTATCAGTCTTTTGACAATACATCATGCATAAACATCGCACTTCCACCGAGCTGCAGAAAGTTATGAGCGCCGAGAGCTCTTCATATCTTGAGCATCCATCCACTTAGAGAGTGCTGTCATAACACAATGCTGTCTACAACTTATTTTATCGAATAACATAGTGATAAAACTTAGACCATAAAAACATAGTGAAATCGCTCGAGCCGTTTTCAAGAATGCGATATTAAATATATATATAGAGGTATATAATATATGTATACATATATGTATTATATGTAAATATATATATATATATATGATATACCTCTACAAATATTGCTCTTTTAATATAATAGTGCATAATCGTTTTATGAAAATGTTTGAAAAATGAAAATAATGTAAAAAATACTATAGCGTTAATATTCAGTTCAAAAAATCTAGACTAAAAAAATATAATGCTGTGCTCAATATTCAGATTCAACCACTATGTCTGTGGTTAAATGTAAGTTTCTGAACTGAACTGGAGCATAAACAGTGCATACTTGAAAAGTGCATGAGCGCGAAGCAGTTGAAGCGTGGAGAGCTCTCTAACTGTAAAGTCGTTAGAGGCCGTACTGCTGGATGTAACTCTGTCAAATTATTTAGTTAAACATACTTCTCTCTATTTTTAATAAAATCTTTATAAATTTTAAGCAATAAAGTGTTTAATTCTTATTTTAAACGTTTTTTTTTTTCACTTCTGTATTACTTTTTTTTTCAAAAAACATATATATATATATATAAGCAATTGTATAAAATCGTTAGCGGGTTTACATTTCATGTGGATTTTTAATTTTAATTTTCTGTAGTTTCGAATTTTAAAGTACAACAGTGGCGGTATGTTTTTCGTATCAAAGTTTACTTTTATGTGTTCTGGAATCGAAAAATTACGTTAAAAGTGCACACTTTAACTTTTTTTGTTTCCGAAAAGTGAAAAAATCCCCACGGACACTCAGCCGGGCTCTACGCCGACTGAGTAGTATTGGACTGGAATCAACTACAACAGGGTCCCTTCAACCGAGCGATACCTCGTATGAAGGACGACCCTCGGCAAAGGGCATCGCCAGGGAAATCCGTACTCCCAGTGTGTATATTAGTGACTTCCAATTCGAGGGTTTCATATTTGCACTCTTACAAGAAACATCGCTCTACTAAATTCTACTATCAGTTTATTGGAAAAATAGTTGTGTATGTATATATATCTAATATGCAATGAGATTAAAGTCTGTTGTGGATTGTAAATTGTAAATCGTCGGTGCAAGAGAGATGTCAAATCCTTAAATCGAGTTTAATTAGTTGGTGAAAGCCACCCTAAATGTCTTTTATTTTGAATAGTGCTTCATGAAGGTGCACAATTAAAACTCTTCGTTTACTATGAAGTCATACAACAAAAGAAATGCTTGTTACTGCACCACTAAATATGCCATAAAACATGAGTAAACAATAAGAGTAAAATTTAGGTGGCCTTATCGCTGAAGCGATCTCTTCCAGGAAACCTTTAATCAGTGTACATTAAAACATCTTGAACATTATTTTTGTTACATATTGTACCTATTGAACCTATTATAAAATAATGTTGGTAATGCGATATCTGACTTTATTTTTCTGAGTGTGCAGGATTTCTAATCGAACTGAAGGTAGATTTGACATTGAAAAACATTTTGCAATTGGGTTTTACTTAAATAAATTTATTTGACTTTGACTTTGAAAATCTTGACATACGATGTAAATACTTTTGTAAATATTATTTTGTGTATTGTTATGTAGTGTTTCACTGCTATGTGTTGTAAGAATACCTTAAACCATTTAATTATTAAAACCGATTAAGTTAATAGCTGAAAGTAACGAGCCCGTGTCATTATGTTTCACTAATCTGTTATTCAGTGTTCTCATTGTGAAACAAGAAGACTGCGAAAAAGCGCAATTTAATCTCAGTGTTGCCCATTGTTCTTCATCAATTTAATGGTAAAGAAAATTTATTAGATATGTACTATAATATATTTTTCTATACCGTTTTTTGTGTTTATAATAATCTCGTTCTAGGTATTCCTTGTTAATATTCACAAATACCAAACAAATATCGTTAATAATCACAAAACATGTAAAATTGTTTCAATTTCGTTGCCGAATATGTTGTAAGGGATGTAAAGAATATTGTAAGGGATGCTGCGAAACATTGTTTTTCGGTTGACACGTAATTATTATTTATTTTAGAGAAAAGAAAACACTAAAACTAACTCGCAAAGAAGGATTCTAGCGAATATCTTGACTTTAGTTTATTTTGAATACACTACTATATCACTAACTATGTACTATGTTGTACTATGTTACAAACTATGTAAATAAATTACAAACGTTAATCGATGACTTAGAATCATAAAAGTAACTTTTATTTTAATTAAACGAACAAGACAATGAGAACAAAATATTTTTCTGGATCGAATTAAAAATCCGATTATAATTATTCCATGTAGAACACATCATGATCACTGTATCAAATGTATTGAAAACAATATTCGGTCGTGTATCGGTTGTAATTGGTTGGAAGTGGGCGGATCGATTGCTCGATGTGACACAAATACCTCGATCGTTCCGTGACGCAATCACCCTCGATGGGAACGCAATACACTATCGACCTAATTGTTACTTCTAATGACAGTTCTACAAAAGCAATTTCCAGACGGCTTTACTTAACTGTCTTTAATATATGAACAGCCAGGTGGAGATATATATGAGAAAATTATTTATTTCTAAATACTTACATATAAAGCGAAATACCACTCACTCGCTGCCTGACTCATTGAACACGAGATCTTAAAAACGGTTATAGCTAAGTCTGATGATAGTTTGTGTAATAAAGGATTTTTGGAAACTTACATTTTAAGAGGAAAAAAGGTGGGGTTCAACTTCGTATGTAACTTTTATATGGAACGGAATACGGCTGCGAAATTGAGTACAAATACTGCTTATTAAAAATAATGAGATACATTTTTGTAAAGTTCCACTCGCAAAATTGGAAGAAATTGAAATTTATATGAAAGTTCATAAAACATAACAGTTACAGTAAAAAAAAATACATTAAATCATTATTTAGGGAGTAATTTACAGCGTCATCCAAAACTTTTCTGTATCTCCAGTCAAGTCGTGGGTAGCAACTATAATATTATAAAAAATGCGAAAATGTCTCTGTCTGTTTGTCTGTTACGTTTTCACGGCTAAACTGTTGGACCGAATTAAGCCTTGGGAAAAGACAGTCTACTTTTTTTAATTCCACGTGGAGCAAGTCGCTAGTGGTTTCATATTAAATTCTAATTCTGATAAGAATTTGATTCAAAAATGAAATAATGTTGACCACAATAACAGCAAAAAATATTGTTAATAACATAATATCATCGTTATAAATATTTAGAACAAAGTGAAACGAGTGATGTATACACTCCAAATGGCTTACTTTATCCCGTTGCCTCGAAGCAATCTCTAGGATTGCTCTTGACCTGCAGTGTAAAGCGCCCAACAAAAGCTTCCCCAGCTCAGAAAAATGCGGAACCCTCTAATCTGAACCATCCAGAAGCTTCGTCTCGTGTATAAGTATGATAAATATGCAAGTAGTGTTACTGAAGAGTCGCTCGCAGACAGAAATGTTACAACCATCACATTCGTACATCTTTTTTGTTACGTATATGTGTAACAAAATATATTATGTATATTGACAAAATTCTTCACCTACTTACAACAATAAATTGTACGTCATTCACTTTAGTAAGCATCAAGAACCATAAGTTTGTCTGTGTGTAGACGTAATTAGATATTTTTCAACTGATCAGCCACTGCAGGTTTCGATTTCAATAAATGCGATGATTTTTTAATAATTCTTATGTACATACATACATACATACTTTCCATTCCTATATAGAGCAGCACTCCCCAGATATACATTTCATTTACTTGTTCTAAACATTTTCCTTTGACGCATATTTCACACTTTGTCTGTACATCTTCCCTTTCAAACACTACAACCTTAGTTTTGTTCACATTCATATTCAATCCTTTCACTTCAGTCTTCTTTCATGCACGTAACTAGTGTCTGCAACTTCACTTCTGATAATTCTTATATGATTTTAAAAATTATATATTTCTTAAAAAAAAATTCTTTATTTACAGATGTGTAAAATGATGAAAGAGTAACATATCTGCACAATTTGATCAATACCTTTAGATTGGATTGTTCTGTAGGGCGCAAAAGAGCGAGCGAGTCACTGTGCGCCAGTCGTAAACATTGCTCAGTGCTCCACTGAAAAGTTATGTTTTCTGTGGGCCGTGTGGGCTATGTATTATTGAAAATCTTTCCATAATACTCCACTATGTTTCCGCGCCATCTTTGCGTCTTACAAAAATGTACCAAATACCTCTACATCTACTACCTATTACATTATTACATTATATTGGTAAATATATATACCTATAGCATACTAGCTGTTGCCAGCGACTTCGTCCATGGAATTAAAAAAGTAGCCTATGTCATTTCCAGGGTCTTAATCAATCTCCACTCTAAATTTCATCAAAATCGGTCAAACCATTTAATAGGAGAAGAATTACGAACACATGCACACCGGCATTTTATATATAACACATAATTATATATTTTATATATAACGTTACATACAATATTCACATAATTAAAGTAATACTCTTCGATAAAATGTATAGGTAAGTATTTAATTTGTACATAAGTAAATAGATGGTTATCATAACATTTGAATAAAATAATTATGATCTATATGTTATTGTCGATTTAATTGAATATACTGCAGTCACGTTTTAGCGTAAAAACAGAGAAGACACAAGCTGGTCGGAGTAAATCGCCCCATTAGGCAGTTAAAAGCTCGTCGCTATCGTCGGGACATAACTCAGGCACCCGTCTCCGCGCGGCCCTATAAATTACGCCTTTGTGCGAACAGGGCGTGCCCGCTTAAAATATGTACGACATTGTCTTCCCGACGCACCTCCCCGTTCTCATATCTGCCACTGAAATCCACTGAAGGTCGCCTTCCAGTACTTCTAGTAAATTATCTATTCCTGCGGTTTGTCACTCGGCTGGCCTCCGATATAATCCAAAAATTTTATGTAGGTCGTGCTCCTGTCGTACTTTCGCTATATGCGAAAGGGGTAACGGCGATCAGTAACACTTTCAGGCGCCCGTAGATTCATTTTAGGCTGTTCCGTTAAAGAGGGCATGAATCGAATGATATTACCGCACCATACCATGGCATACTATTCATACTTTATACGTTCATGGAGATTATATTATAGTTTGTTTTAAAGCAATTTTTTTGTTGTTTTTTATACCAACGCAATATTTTTTTAGTACACACAGAACCCATAACTTATCTGCCTATAGCATTTTCATGAGTTAGCGTATAAAATGATAAAGGATCGAAATAACACATAATTCAAATAAGTAACGCCTCTACTCTCATACACACCTAAACCGCGTACCACGGTGACATATTATGTGACATCTGCATTTGATAACATTATAATATTTGGAACACTTCTGTTAAATAATTCCATTTACATACCTACAGTATGTGCTATTACTGAAGTAGACATCACTTCATCACCTACAGTCAGTCATTAATCATTATGCGTCATACATATAGGTATATATGGTATATATACCTATATATTACCTTACATAGATATAAACTGGAACTTTTTCTATTCCATTGTTTGGCATGTTTGTTCTATGAAGATAAATTTTACTTAAGTAACAGCTAACAGGTATAGGTAAATTCGCTTGGAATTCCATCGGAACAAGTCCTGTCACAAAGAGTTATATATCTCGAGGGATCAAACGAAGGAAACTTTGTATTATAAAGAGGCGTATAAGAAAGTTTCGTATCTATATTGAATAAAATACAGACAGATCTGTAAATAAATAGGCATTATGCGTGATATTTAGCTATACATAAGACACAAATTACGATAAAACTTGTATGAAGAAACATACAGATATACGGCATTGTCTTCAATCACAATCAGGTCAATCTGAGTGAGCGATAAATCTTCAAAATGTTTTGTTTATCCCGTCACGAACATCTGAAACTAACTGGAATATATCTACGAATATTCGTGAAATAAATCCAATATACGAACTCGTACATACTCGTATGTTGTACATACATATCTTTATAAATCTTTATAAAGTTTTAATCTTTATAAATATCCCGAGAAATATCGTGCGTGAACAATTTAAAATACATTTAATTAAAATCTTTCAAAATATATTTATTATAAACGTACTTTCCAATTAAGTAAGTTACAATAGCAAACAGGAAATAATAACTATTAAGCTAGGTATAATATTATATTATATACATACATAGTAATATTCTGCACGCAGCTGAAAGCTGAATGGCTACTACAGGTTAAAATAAAGCGTAGCCAATATTGGTTAGAAGTTAAGACTTCATGTACAATAACTAGCTCTAAGTCTCCGTAATTGGCAACAAAAAATCTTAACCTATTTGAATGTTAGCTAAACATCTGCGATGAATTGGGTGCAATTAACATTTACTTCTAATCGACGATACAACTTCTAGCAATAGCATATAATATACATAATAGGTACCTAGACATATGTTACAAAAGAATTTATCTTTATTAAATAACACTTCACATTAAAAGCTTTTCAACCGAACGGAGTTCTATAAGTAAATAATATCTCAAATTACGCAAACCACATTAAACTAGAATCTTGTTGTGTTATTGACATCTAAGCAAAAAAAAAATAAAGAATAAATATGATAAAAATCTCTCAATTAGTTTAAAATACATGAACGCACATGAAAGCGCGCATGGTATTGAACTACTAATAGCTCAGTCTCAAGTAAGTAGACCACGTGTAAGTTTTGTCAGAATAACAAATCACCTGAGAGATTTCATTTGAAGAGTCATCGCTTGCTTGAAGGGTATAAATAAGTGGACATTTCTGTTAATCCCATGTCATTAAGCCATAACAAGGCTTTCGAAGTCGTCGAAGCAATGATCGAAGCTCGGTCAAGCGCGAGAGATAATACCGCTGCCCCTCCTGTGATAACCACCCTCTAGAATTGGACCTCGATTCCGACATCGCTTTACAATACAGTATGAAAGAATGTTATCATTTCTTTGGTAAAACTAATTTCATAAAAATAACTTTTACACTTTTTATACCAAGCAACGATTAGGTACCTATTACCTACTTAATTCAGTAGTTTAAGATTTATGACTAACCATAGCCTAAACGCTTCAATCAAATAGACTGTAAGATATTTTTGCATATTGGCTCGAATGAACTATGAAAAGGACTAAATGAACACGTTTTTTTTCATAGAAGCTGAACTCCAAGTCGTATGCGCACGTTTGTTCGTTTGTATGACTGCGCTAATCTTGTTAAGTTTGCACGCAATATGCAACTGTTATGGAATATTTAGTGTATTCACAACTATACACAATACACTAAATATTCCCACTAAATATAATATACACTCTAAAAACTAGAATGTACGCAGGCGATACTGGATTGGGTCGCTAGTGTGTAGTGTGTAGTCGCCAGCAATTTACGCATTACATTACACTAGAAATAGTAACGTTGTATGTATGTTGTTGTATGTTTGTAGAGTACTAGTCCATTGAAATGTTACATTTTTTTGGGCTTAGCGTGCAACAGAATGAAGTGGCGTCATTGTTGGCAGTTCATCTTTAAAATCGTTCTCCTTGATCAATTTTGATTTCTCCATTATGTTGCTGCAGGTCTCCCCAGAAAAATTCAGGCACACTGCGGAACATTTGAGGCCTGCCTTCTGACATCCAAACATTGCTTCACAATGAGAAAATCATTAATCTTTATTGCCACCACATAAAGAGATGAAAAATGTAATTCTTTTGTAAAATTACCAGAAAAAAGTTATAACGACCAAATGAAAATTTGTTCCCAATTTTTTATCTATTGTCATTAATAACTTTATACGTATACGACTAAAAGTTACAGAACCAAAGTTGTAGAGAATTTAATTTACAACAAAAAATGTTCTCACAAATTTCTTGTGCGACGAATAGTTTGCCCAATATAGCATAAAAACTATTCGCAGCCTTTTTACAAGACTCCGGCCGCGGGACAAGGGTTGCGACCCCACAAACAAGGATTTAACTTTACACTAACCCCCTCTTGACATTTAAAAAATAAAATTGCGTGCTCTGACTTTTGCAGCCCCAAATGTAACTTTCAATGGACTATACGTCTCACACGTAATTATGTAATTTAAATATACAAAATATACATAACGTAATAAATACAAAATACTTAATTAAAAACTGATAAAATGGTACATTAATAACATAACTTACGAATGGCAAAAACAATGATAAAACTGCATTGCTTTCATTTCCTGTCGCAAGGTGCACAGCGAGGTAGGTGGCGGTCCGCAACGCCAAATTGCACCCTGCTCATACCAGTGGGAATGAACTAACATTATGCACTCTGAAACATAAACCTGTTTCGCATGGTGTGCGCAAATGAGGAATTGCAGCCCTAAAAAGGACTGGCAGGGTCGCGACGACCACGCTTCCTGAATTAACTCCCCTTAAATGTGATTGAGAATAATGATGAGATATGAGGAGGCAAAAGAAGTATGTAAGGACTTCAACACTTAAACACTTGGCACTCCAGCTTCTTCGACTACCCTGTTAGGGATATAAAGTGATGATATTAATGTAAATATATTTAATTTAAAGGCATTTTATAGTAATATGTGTTATTAAATATATCGTATATTTAACGTCGATAAATGATACAATGAAACTTTCCTTAGAACCAAGTTTCTGTTAAGTTAAACACCGAAAGCATTCGAATGAACACATTAATGTAATTTACTTGTCAAACTGTGAATTGTGCCAAAGCGGAGACAAACCGAAACGTGGCGAAGTTTCCTCTCAATATCCTAAACACTTAGCACGTGGTTCGAATCACAATTAGTTCAACGATTATATATATATATATATACAGGGAGTACATACAAACGGGACATATTTTTGAATATGCTATAGTATATCGAGAATTCATCTTGATTACGATTTAATAAAGTATTATTATGCAATAATAACAAAGATACAGGTTAAAACACAATTTATTTCACTTGTGCTTCCCCTTAACACAAATAAAAGACACCGAAATTTAATTTTTACCTAATTTCACAAATCCACAGAACGTCTTTTATTTATGTAACAATAAGGTTGATATTCCTGTGTATGTGGAAAAAACGTATCTTTAAATTAGATTAGAATGATAGGTAGGTAGTGTGCCTTTGTCGCCACGTTCTCGTCGCAATGATTCTGACCTCTCACTGCGGACGTACAAATGGTTATGAAAGAAATCGATAAAAAAAACAAAAGATAGACTCTGACCTTGTATTCAGGCTGCAAATTACCAATGTGGGTAAATCACAAAATGTCGCACGATAACACTGCTACAATTTGATACTTTTTCACGTCACTTTTTTTTCCATATGTATTGAGGTCCGTAGTAATTACACATTCACAAGTTCACAAACGTAAATGTTCAAAATTGCGGCCTTGCGCTTCTATGCATGCACGTGCACGCCGCGCTATCTCACTATGCACACGATGCAATACGTTTGACGTTTCTCGTTGTAATTTATTAAAGGTATCGATGATTTTGTGCTTCATAACCTCTTCTGTATCAGATTAGGTTAAAAGGATGGCGTAGTTCTTCCTTCAGCTCTTTATGGACCGTACTGTGGGGCATCTGTAGTAATCTTCCGGCCGACCTTGTACTATCATCGGGATGTTCATCAAAATGATTAAGAATGAGATCGCGGATGCCTTGGTTAGCATTGCCGCCAGCATCTGTATTGCGCGGTGTAAGGCTGCCATAATCCCTTAACCGTTGCACCACACGCGTCAGTATTCTACCGCTCGAAGGCACGTGCTCATCATTACGATGTCCAAAATGGTCCAAATACAAACACAAAGCTTCACTAGAATTACCACTAGCCATACCATAAGCCAAAACCATATCGGTGTATTGCAGATTACAGATAAAACGGCATGATTTAAACAAGAAAATAATTCGTAAGTAGTTAAAAACGAATTGACGATGTACACAATGAATACGTCTCACAGAGATCGTAACCCGAATGCAACTAAATAAATTTAATTTGAACAGCTGTTCAATATGACGGATTGGCGGTGTTACATCAAAGAAAGCCACCGTAAATCACACGTCGGCAAAGTCAAATGCAGAAAGTCACAAAGATCTTACACACTCGGGGCGACGTCTCGTCCATATGGGTTGGAGTGCGGAATGAGGCAAGGAGGTCTGAGCTCTCCTACGCTCTTCAGCCTGTTCAGCACTAGAGTGGGTTGTCATATTGATGATGTGTGCACCAACAATTTGAGCTATGCCGATGACATGGTGCTGCTGAGTGCTTCGCCCTGTGGTCTAAGAAAGCTTATAGCCATCTGTGAAGCCTATGCAGAGCGGAACGGTTTGGTCTATAATGCTAAATCATGTAATCATGAAAAGTCAAATCATGGTCTTTGAGTCTGGTAGTCAAAAAGTAGATAGAGTGCTGCCTCTCTATCTAAGAGGGGTTGCACTGCAAAGAGTGTACAAATTTAAGTATCTGGGACTCCTGTTGGCCGCTGGACTCAAGAACGATGAGGACATTGAACGGAAGCGGAGAGCGTTGTCGGTAAAAGTGAATATGGTGGCGCGCAGATTTGCACGTTGCTTGAGGGAAGTAAAAATTACATTATTCTGAGCATATTGCACCTCATTCTACACGCGCAGTCTGTGGGCCGCCTACACTCAGAAGTCGTACGGTGCTCTCCGCGTCCAGTACAACGACGCGTTCAGGGTGCTGGTGGGGCTGCCTCGCTTCTGCAGTGCATCAGGAATGTTCGCAGAGGCTCGCATTGACTGCTTTTATGCTACAATGCGTAAAAGATGCACATCTCTGGTAGGCAGAGTGCGGGGCAGCGCTAACAGCATCCTAAACATGATTGCGAACAGGTTTGATTGCAAATATAAGAGTCATTGTCTATCCATCTCACACATCTCACACAATGACTCACATTCTAGAATAATAATAATGTCACTTATTTTAATATGTTTTGTGTTACTAACATAGCTTGTATTTTGTTATTAACAAAAATTGATTGTCTTTGTTACCTGGTAAAATAAATAAATAATAAAATAATCATTATCATAACCATAATATAGTATAATGCACTAAAATTTGCATTGTACTATATTATGATTACGAAAAATGAACGATTACGAAAAAGACTTAAGGCTCTTTGTACCGCTAAAGTACGAGGATATGGGATTTTGCTGAGTTTTGGGTAGAGTTTTTGGGTTAACTAAGTAAATTATACAAAAACTGCAAGTTGAAATAAGTAGGCCATTCTTTCATCTATAATCGTATGGATTTAAATTTTTAAAACTCATAGTAGAACATACTAAAATTTTTTTTTTTCTCAAAGAAGATTTTTCGCATTTACGCAGTACGCGAATTTATTGATTTTCAAGGAGTCCGCAAGGGCTTTTTAATCAAATTACACACAAAATTTAAGTTGAAGTATATAGTTAGTTGTTTCGACTACAATTTGATAAGAAAAATTTTTTAAAATTAATAGAAAAACACAGAGAAATAAATTTTTTTCTCTGAGATGAATCACCAAAGAACAAGAAATTACTAACTTTTGAGTGTTATGTTCGGGCTTAATAAGCAAAGTATACACAAACTAAAAATAACAGTAAATAGACCATTCTTTCGTCTATAGCCAGATATGTAGAAAGTTTTAAAATTCATAGCAGAACATAATGAAATTATTTTTTTTTTCTGACAAGAATCGCTACAGTACGATAATTTGCTGATTTTTGGGTACTACTTACGGGCTAACTAAGCAAATTGCACCCAATCTGTAAGTCAAAATAAATTGTTCAGTCTTTTGTCTACAATCTTATGGATTTCAAATATTGAATATCATAGCGGAACATACGAATTTATTTTTTTTCTGAGAAGTATCGCCCGGTCATGGTAATTTTACTCGTAACTTTAGAGGACAAGCCAGCTATAATGAAAGAACAGAAAAGTTTTCTATTATCACTAATAATAAGTTTATTGTTATAACAACCATAAAAAAAAAATATTTTTTTCACATTCAATAAGAAAAGTAAAAAAAACAGGATTCATTGACTCGAATACTTTATGTAAAAGTTGATGTCACCGATGTGGCGCTTCAGTCGGGCTACGAGCCCAGTAGGGAGTGGTTGTATATACCAATTTTATTCATAAAACGTGTTGCCAGTGAAAAAAATAAATGTAATATTGATATATTACTTCATGTGTCCAAAATTTTAATAATCGGTTAGTATTCAATTTAAGTATGACATAATGTAACTCATTTACTGTAATATAACGTAAATTGTCATAATTATGTCATTTAGAAAGAAAACGAATGCCTAAAAGTATATTAAAGTTAATGTAATGGCAATATGCCAATTTTATGTCAGTAAGTAAGTGTCAGTAAGTACCTAGTTATAATTATATCTATAATTTATATTTTTACCAAATTTTTGGCGGGATTTTATGGGAGCGGTTGGGCGTTTATTTTAATTATTTGCAAATTGTTTACTAGTAAATATCGTGATGTAAAATTGATATAGTTTTGCGTCCCAAGTATCTACGCTGTTATGCATTATGCGAAATTGTTGAAATAAGTACTTATTCTGTAGTGTGATGTTGGGATTTTTTTAGTGGTTTAGTCGGCTAAAGTCGATCCTACTATAAAGATTGCTTCGATATATTTGTCGCCAGAGAATGTAATGAACATTAAAATGTATTATGTCGACATTTGATATTTTAAGAAGAATATTTCATTTCATACTAAAGACGTCGGCTGTTATATATGCATAGATTCCTTTGCCTTCCCTCTCAAGGCATAATTGTACAAAAAATATTTATATTTTTACCGCGCTTTCAAAATTTTTCTATCAATTTTGCAATTTTCTCAACTGCAAATACATAGTTATCATAATTTTTTCACTAATCGCTATTTATCATTAATTATACACATAAAAAATCTCTCTTTATTTATGTTCAATTATTCTTCTGTAAAGATATGTATTCGTAAAAGTGATTGTTTAAAAACAATAACTTTGTATATTTCAGATGGGGAAAGTAAGGCAACTTAACAAAATTACCAAAAAGAGGCGTTTGCGAAAATACACGCAATACAAAACGAAAACACCATTCAGAAAGGTAGGTAATTATTATGTTACAGAAAAAAAAGTATGCTAGTTACTAGTTAGGTATGAAACTGTTATAGTAAGTTTGAACCCATTGAACGTTTATAATTTATACTTGCCTATTTGAACTAACGAGAGCATCGATTATAACTTGTATAACATAGTGATATTTAATTAATATTCATTTCAGACATTTCTCATAAGTCACAATTTAAACTTTAATTAATAATTCCTAATGCATTAATGGTATTTTAGTGATTTTGTAAATGTCTCAGATCACCACTTATGTTACCACTGATTTATACTTATACCATTTGTGTGACCCCAAAATAAGCATACTTCATACTATGATAATGCACTCAGGCTACAAACTGGTAACAGGTAGTCTGGATGTTACTAGATACTCTTCCAGTAAGTAGACTCACAGTTTAACTCGTTTCATGAACAGAATTAACCTGAGCAGGACATTGAAAGAACAAATTAAGTGATCGGACTGGGAATCAAATAATTCGGATCCTAGGACCTCGGAATGAACACAGCTTTATATTCATGTATATGTATATTACATTAAGAACCATAAAAAACGCATAAGGCCTATTTATAGAAAAACTAATACATCCGAGAATCTGGTAGTAACCTAGTATCAGTAACAAATAATTATAACGTAAAGCTGTTGTTCTATGAAATTTCTATGTAGGTACTTCATTAAAAATCACATTTATGACTTCATAAGTAAAGTTAACTATCCCTAATTTATAATATGTAAACTAGGTGCCTAAATGAAAATTTATCAGAAATTGTATGCGAAGAGGACATAAAGTATAGTTTTAAATTTAAAAAATAGTAATCAAATCAATTCAATTTTTAAAAAATTGACAAATTTATATTATGTAAGTGAAAATTGTAATAAATATATTAATTTTATGTAACAATAACAAATAATTATAATGAAAAACTTGTTCCATGAGATATTTCTATGGAGGTATTTAATTAACAAATCATATTTGTTATAAATGAAATTAACTATTCCTAATTTATAATTTGTAAAGTACTTAAGTGAGAATTTATAAGATATTGTATGCGGAGAGGATATAAAGTATAAAGTTTTAAATTATAAAAATAGTTAATTATTATTAATGATTCAATTTTTAATAAATTGTTAAATTTATGTTATGTAAGTGAAAATTGTAATAAAGCCCATATATTAATTTTATGTATAGCAGTTCTATCAACCAGCATCTAACAAGTGGAATTGATCATTTCGAGTGCAACAGATTGAGACTGTATCTACAATAAGTACTACTTTATGTAACGTGTAGAATTTTGAAAATTTATTACCTATGCCTACCCTAATATGATAGTTACCTATATGACAGTATTTGCCTAATACTTACCTAATATTTTTAATATTACAATAATGGGTTTTTTAACAAAAATATTATAATTAGTTTGCAATGTAAAGAAATGTAGTCTATTCGAGGACGATGTAACCCAGTCTATTACATGAGTAATAGTAACCATTGTCCACTGTTACTATTACTACATGATATGTGAAAGAAGAAATAAAAAATAATTATGTTTACATAGACATGTTATCTGTAGTAAATACAATTAATATGAATAAATATATTATATAGTAGGTATGTATAAAAGAGCAATAAATAATGAGAAATTGCTTGCTTCTTTGAAGCCAATTGGCAGCAACTCATTTAGTCAATCACCAGCAAATGACATAACACGTCTGATTCGTAAAGTAAACATTTCAAAATCTCATGAAATTTTAAATAAAACATATTTATAATTTAATTGCTTATTTTAGTTATGATGTGCAGTGTTTGTCGCCCAGTAATTAGGTAATAATTAGGTAGTAATTAGGACATTACTATTATTTATATAATAGTAACGTCCTAATTACTGAGGCTGGATGATACTAGATAATTAATAGTTTTTCTGGCCAGTATTTAGGATTAAACACTTTTAGTAGCTAGTGCCCGTGGAAAAAACTGGACATGAAAAGTGGTATGTTACATTCACAAATGAATTGATCTCGGATTTCATTCACTTCAATGATGATATTCACTGCTAGTTGGCAACATTTGCATTGCAATTTCGATATGAGATTATAGATACGTTCCGTAAAAAATTTCATAATTATTTCTTCCAATTGGAAAAAACATATAACGTTTGATTTTAAATGACGGTCACAAAGTCACACTTGACTAAAAAGTAACAATTGAACTATGAAGTCTTATTCTTGTGTACAAAAAAGTTATGATTGAAACTCATTTGAACTAGATTTATCTATACTATTCCAATGTTCCAAATAAAATTACCATATTTAGTAAGTGATGTAGGGTGACCAACGTACAATGATGAATAATGGAAACTTTCTCTAATGTTATTACTGAAAGCAATCAATACTAATTTGTGTCGTTTTCCATATGGTAGTTACGGGAAAAATTTCTAAGCTTGTTTCTTATTGTTACAACTAATGTAAATTCTTTCTTAATGATCCGTTTCGAATCCATAACTTATTCAGAAATATATTTTATAGTAATAACAAATAGAATTGGTATTTCCATTACATTAATCCGTCTATTAATTAACTAATGTAAATTCTTTCTTAATGATCCGTTTCGAATCCATAACTTATTCAGAAATATATTTTATAGTAATAACAAATAGAATTGGTATTTCCATTACATTAATCCGTCTATTAATGAAATAACGTGAGCGCATCTTTCATAAGTATTTAACTGTTAGTATCCATAACAGAACTTTTATCTTGAAAATACTGAATATTGCATCAATTTGTCTCACAGTTATTTCGAATAGTCAGATATATTTGTTTTTTAATTTCAGAGTTTGCCAGTAAGCAAAAACAAATGCTTGTTAAAAGGCAAAAAGAATTGTAGACATAGATTATTTTTTTCAACAAATTCAGGAAATTGCAGATCATGAATCTCTTCATGACTGTAAGTTTTGTTATTTAAATATTAATAGAGAAGTTAAATTGGGTCTTTACTCAAAATTTTATGTTAATTGTAAATTGTGCAACAAGGAGTTTAATTTGGAGACGTCTCGTAATTTAAAAGAAAAAGCGACTATTAACCATGAAGCAGTAGCTGGAATAATTTCTATTGGATATGGTTTCTCTCATTTAAGATATTTTCTGGCAACCTTGGACATCCCATTTTTCACTGTGAAATTATATCGTTCTCACCATGACACCATGATCACCTGGTGGGAACAGACAGCTGCACACAGCATGGCTCAAGCTGCTCGTGAGGAAGCTGAGTACGAGCACCGAAGTTAATTGGCAATGTCAATGAAAAGGGAATTAGACATATAGAAGACAGCGTAAATTCAGGCCGGAGGAATGGGATCTGCGTGTCATGAAGCGTTACTATCAATAACGCTGTACTGTGTTATTAAAAAGGTATTCGTAATTTATAATGCGTTAACTTTTATCATTTATTTTTGCTTTTATCTTCCATAAAATTTTTACAATGTTCATTCCGTTAAATGATTATAATGTTTATTAGTATTGGTTTTTATTTTATAATAAACTTTTATGATTTTCTGATCTTCCTTTATACCATGTATTTCCAGCATATAGCAGACACCAGACTCCCCCGATGACAATTTGGTGGTGGTTTGAATGATATGTACATTGTATTAATAGAGAGTAAATGTTATAAATAAATGAATATTATCTCTTCATACTATGTTTTATCTCATAGTAATATGTACTATAGAACAAGTAAAGAGACAAATGGAAGAAGGAGTACCTTCATGCCAGGGTATTATAATGTTCGTTATTACATCTTTTTATTTTATATTATATTAACTTTTATCTTTTATAATTTTTGATCTTCCTTTATTTTTTCCAGTATATTGTGCCCCTTCATACTATGTTTCATCTTCTACTAGCATGTAGTATGGAACTAGTGAAGAGAAGAAGAGGGAAGAAAGAAGAGGGAGTACATTAAAGTCAGAGGAGAGGAAGAGGATGTGAGGGTCATGAAGCATTATCATCAATAACGCTTGTTATTATATATATCATCAATACTTATGAATAATGGCAAACGGTATTATTATTATATAATGTATTAACTTTTATCTTTAATGATTTTTAAATCTTTCTTTATATTTTTCCAGCATATTATGTCCCTTCACTCTGTTTTTATCTTCTTAATACACAGTTTTGGAGAAGAGGTGATGTATTTAGTCTCTTCAGAAGAGAGAAAGAAAATCGGTGGGTCATGAAATCTTGGTAATGAACGGGTCCTTAGCAAGACTAATAACGTTAAACTGTGTAAATACTTGTATAATAAGATGCTAATCGATGTTAGTATTATATATCAACTTCATCTCTTATTGTTTCCTATTATTTTAAACCCAACCCAAAAAGAGGGGTGTTATAAGTTTGAAGTGTGTCTGTTTGTGGCATCGTAGGGCCTAAACGGATGAACCGATTTTGATTTAATTTTTTTTGTTTGAAAGGTGACGTGATCGCGTGTCCTTGGCTATGATTTAAGAAAATCTGTTCAGCCGTTTGACGAGTATTAGCTCTTTTTTAGTTTTTGAAGAGACGCGAGCATCTTCTACTAGTCTTCGATATGAAATTTAGTATCTTATGACTTCAATAATGTCACAATGACATGGTAAACTTGACCTGATGCTGCATCATCGTCTGAAGTCAGCAGGATTCCCAACTCCTCGCCACTTATAGTAGAGATATCATGTTTAGGCTCATTGAAATGGTCTCTATGAATAGGGTATAGATAGATAGATAGATCAGGGTCTGATGATAGATCACACAACTATTGTCAGAATATTCAGATTTTGGCGAGGCACGATCCCATGTCGCAATTTCGTGTATCGTCCCGGGAAGTATTTGCGTGAATGTAGATCGTAGTAATAGTGTAGATTGTAGTGTTTAAAAATCATGAAATAAAACAAATTTAAAATTTAAAAACCCCTGATTCAATAAAGAAACTCCAAAAAGTAAAATAATAATATGTACCTCATGGCCCTTATAATTTGTGATAAGTTTCGATATAAATAGTAGTAGTAATATATCCAAGCGTTGTCGCGTCGGGGAACCACTAAATAAATAAAGTAAAAACAATACAGCTAAAAACGATAAAACTAGGTATAAAATTTAAATACAAGTAAACTTAGCAGTCAGACGTGAAGACGCTTGGACATATTACTACTTCTATTTATATCGAAACTTATCATAAACCTAAAGGGCATTGAGGTACATATTATTTTCTTACTTTTTAAAGGTTTATTTTTGTCGGGAGTTTTTTATGTTTTTGATTTTCGTGTCCTTCATACAGTATAGTGAGTTGTAAAGGACAGATACATTATAGACTAAATAGGAGTGGAAATAACTTATAACTCTTCGATATTATCAATACTTTATTTTGTTTTGTTAAGTTTATTGTTTTTTATATAGACAGAGTGAAGAGACGAAAAATGGAAGCAGAATTATCTTCGATTACAGTGAAGAGGTCCTGCAAGATGCGAAACGCCACTAACAGTAGAAACTTGAAATAAAATACAGAAGAATCCGTAATGAGTAAAATAATAATGGACACCCTACTATTATTGATGTATAATTTAGTCAAAAGTGTACTAAGTTTTAACAAAATATTTTAAATAAAAACTAAGTTATAAACCTTATATTATTTGCGTTACATGTAATTATATAAGTGCAGTTTCCTCTTTACTTGTACATGCAATTGTCATACATACTTTCCTGTATTTAATACCTAAATTATAAAAAATATAAGAAACCGATTATAATCTAGTATTTTTTTCTCAAATTAAATTAATAGTACTATAGATCCAACTGAGGTTGACCTTCCCTAATCGAGTTTCCTAATAAAATAAATATTTTATTCAATATAATGTATAATAAACAAAACGAGCTGGGGTTGCCAACCCACATCCCTGCATTTTGAATTAAAAATTATTGAATTAATTTTTTTCAATAATTATTGTTATGCAGTTTCTAACGAGTAAAAGATGTAAATAAAACTCCAAACTAGGGTTGCAAACAAAGATAACCCTATACCATCGTGTTCCTAATATTATTATCTACATTTTCACATATAATTTTCATAGAGAGTAAATTACTAATACACACTTACCTATTTACACTTATCAACCTTTGATTATTGCTTAGAAAAAGGTAGGCAACCCTACTTTAGCGTTTTATTTACATCTTTTACTTGTTAGAAACTGCATAACAATAATTATTGAAAAAAATTAATTAAACAATTTTTAATTCAAAATAGCTATGCAGGTATGCGGGGTGGCAACCCTAGCACGTTTTGTTTAATTATACATTATATTGTATGAAATATTTATTTTATTAGGAAACTCGATTAGGGAAGGTCAACCTCAGTCGGATCTTGGACTAATTGAATAATTATTACAGAATCAGAAATTACCGTAGAAGTGACCTTCTTTTTTTACTAGGAAGTCGGATTTTAACTAGCTGCAAGTGTATACAGTTGAAATCAACCTTGGTACACGTCTAGTTCAAGTTTAAATTACTAGCTAGCTTACATAGATCTGCATGGATGGATGACCGAAACCTCACTCCGTTCGCTCGCGACCCCAAAGGCCGGCCTCTTGTCCTTAGAATACCGTAGCCAAATTCTCTGGCCCAAGCCACAAGGTAGGTGTTCTTGTTATTGCCGCTGACTCCAAAACCATACTCTTACTCATACTAATAGAAACCTTGGTATTCACCATTATACCTACATGTCAATACCAAATAAGCCGAAGTCGAAATGGTCTGTAGGTACTAGACGGTGAATTGTTAACTCCACGGTATCATAAGGCTGTTGGTTATCATCCATTACCAAAGAACTTGTCGAAATCAGTAGAATGAGTTGCATTTCAATGGGTTTATTATGAGTCATCTGACTAGGAGTACTTGGGTTTCGTTATCTACTGCATCACACTCAGATCTCTGAATCACATCATCAAGTACAGTGCAGTACATAGAATATAATATAAGTATATCCTTGCGCATCATCTGATCCTGGCCCTAGTCTCGTGACAGCAAACAGGTCAAAAAATCTTTACGATATAAGTAGGTATAACGCATTATTTTTTATTTTATTATATACAAATGAACACCTAATATAATATATGAGAATATGTGTAATATTTTTCAAACTACGTTTAATATGTTTATTTCTAAACTAAATACGATTTCATCTCATAAATATTTCTGAACGTAATGCTTACGAAACATTCAATAGTATTATAACTTTATTTGCATGTGTGGCCTACGGGAATGGCGCGTGTGTGAGTGTGGGAGAAATCTGTGAAATTAGGTACTATGAACACGTTCGATAAGCAAACGCCATCTAGCGTACGAATGTTTCCCCTAAAAGGAGAGCCACAAGGCCTTAAGAAAGGTTGATATTAGTAAGAGTATATACAGGTTGTATATGAAAACGGGACAGTTACTTTAATGGATGAAAGGGCATAATTTTAGTATGTAGTTATAAAAAGAATTATCGAATAAAATGTAGCCGTTTAAAAGTTATGACCATTTAAATTTTCAGGTGTTAACACCATTATTTCTCGTAGAAGTTTCTGGAACGTGTAAAGTTACAGATTTTAAATCGAACATATTTTTTTTATTTTGTAACAATTTCATCCGTTATTGAAATAAGGCATAAAAACCAACTTCAATAATAATGCATATGCCCCTTAACAATTGTTTACAACTCGCTACGATCATGAACTAATTTAAAAATACATTATTTTCACATACACAGGAATATCAACCTTATCTTTATATAAATAAAGGAAATTTCTGTGGATTTGTAAAATATTGTAAATATTAAATTTCGGTGTGGGAAATAAACAACTTGTCGTGTTAAGGGGAAGCACAACTGAAGTTATTGTGATTTGACCTGTATCATTGTTTTTATTACACAATAATACTTTATTGACGCGTAATTAAGATGCATTCTCTATCACTATAGCATGTTCCAGAAGGTGTTCCATTTTCATATACACCCTGTATAGTAAGAGTATTTACAATACTCGTCGTAAAAACTGTCAATATTCGTCGATCGCTTTATGACATTATGACTCATAATTAATTTGACTAATTTGAGATACAAACATATTTAGCATTGAGGCAAATGTTTTGTGATTTACTTATGAGTAGGTAAGTACTTAGTAGGTACATTATTCCTATCCGTGATCCCTGTCGTTGTCAACATAAGACGACACTAAACGTGGAAGTACATGTAATACTTACAATAAATACCTACCTACTATGGATATCAATTGTAATTATTATTGCTAAATTATAGTTTTCATAACGTCGAAACCAATTAGTTTTTTAGCAAAAGGTTCTCATTCGTAAAATCGTATTCGTAAATTTGGTGAAATCATACTCGTAAAATTTTACTCATTCGTACAATTTTGCTTTGCAAAACACATACATACATACGTATCTTCACGCTGTATCTCCAACGGGGTAGTCAGAGGACAGAGCGCCAAGCGTCGCGGTCCTTACATACCTCTTTCGCTTCCTCAAATCTCATCATTCTCCTCACACATTTTCGCCTGGGTATGCGAGTACTTTTGACATTTCCGTCTGCTAACACTGGCTATCAAATTGCAAAACAATTTACATAAGTACAGAAATCCTAATAGTAAAATATTTGAAAGAAAGACCACGAACGCATAGAATACAGGCTTCCATAAAATTTCCATAACTGTTCAGTGGACTTTGTATTGTCGCGTTATGAGCTACTTCGCCATAACAAAACATACTTCCAATAAAAGTTATTTCTTAGTCCGAAAGTATTTCTGTTACAGTGTTTATTATTATGTTCACTTTTATGTAAAGCATACCGGCATTTAAAACATTTTACGGAATAATCACATTGAAGCTTCATAAAAGTGGCAGGACCAACCAAAAAGAATGTAATATTCTTCGATCATAAATAAAGAAATATTTGTCCGGAACAACGGTAACAATTTTGAAAGTAAATATCACGTGACGGAAATGGTTAAAATCGATTAGTCCAGAATATCTTGTCTTCAAAAAAAGGAGGAGGTTCCGGAATTAGAAAGAAGTTAATTGCAGACCTGCCCTAGACATTTATTTAGGTCAAGATCACTTAAAAAGGAGAAATAAAAAAAATTTATAAAAAAAATTAAACCGCCTTCAAAAAAAAACACTGAAAAGTACAAAATAACTATCCTTTACTAACCGAAACTCGAAACTCGAAACTGAAAAAATAACTTTATATATACGATACACATACCTATACAATTAAATTTGACAGTTATTGAAGAAGAGAACCTTTCTCTTTATAGAGAGGTACTATGACTGTGGTGCGCCAGTCCTCTGGAACCTCCCCCTTCTGCAAACAAAGGTTGCAGAGTGCACAGAAGATATCTCAGACATATTTTTATAGAAATTAAAAAAAAATCGTAAAGGATACACATGGCGCTATACAACGGAGTATACGATAAAACAGGTACTTAGGTGAGAATGCCTATTTTAGCGCACATTCTGTTGTATGGTGCGTAATTTTTAACTTTCGAACGATGTATAGGGACAGGCTTCGTAAATGCATTTTTTGAGCAAACGTGTTGCAAAACCTTTTTAGAGAATTTTTGCTAAAAAAAATTTATTGTAGTCGGCTGACGGAATAAGCGAAGGAAAGTTTTTAAGCATATATTTCTCTTTGTGGTAGAGGGGTCCAAAAATATATCATTTATCCATAAATGTCGTAATTTCGGTTTTTGAGTTATCAATTCACGTATCATATATCAAATTAACTACATAAATAAGAGCGAACAGGTGTGACATACAAATAAACAGGTGGAAAGAGAGATAGCCGAACCAAAACTGGGTAGGTATAAAAAACCATAATCGACTATGAGACCCTACAAATAGAATAACAAATTAATTCTTATTTGAGTTAGTATTTTTTTATTTTATGTATAAAGTGCTCACGCTAAATATTGAACAAGAACTCACACCTATATGAAATTGATAATCGTAAATTAATTTAAATTGATACTTTGATTAATTTTAAATTTCTAGTTTACTGTCACAATTCCACAATCAATTATTACATGGAAGGACTTTTTGGCGCGAACGGGAGAATTGAGGTTGTTATTTTATTTAGGATTTCTATTTTTTTACATTTTTGAGAATTTTAAAGTACAAAAGTAATAGCATATTATGTTTTAAAGTTCTGTGTAAGTGAAAAGAATGGAGTAGGTCTAAATAAACATGCGTAGCTGAAGTTCACGCGCTCTTCCAAAAAGTCCTTTATAACTTCAGTAAAGCCTACTATCACTTAGCTGTGGAAGTTTTACGATAAGAAAAAACTAATTTACTTGTAATTCTATTTATTAATACGTGAAATTGGCAAATGAGCTAATCTGTGCGCCATGCGATAAAGAAAAAAAAATTACATGGACATTTGATATGATAAATAAAATAAAATCTTTCAACATGGACTAGTAGTAATCGCATGAGTATTGTTTCCGAAGTTTCTTCTTGTTACTTATAGTTATGTGACGAGCATACTGTGGTGTACGCTTATGTTTTAACACCATTGTGTATGTATAACTAACTATAGACAATGTTATTATTTTTTTATTTTCAGCATATATGAAGTACACGTACAACACGTACACGTATCAAGTACGTTTAAGAGTATCGCCGCAATTGAGGATTATTATTTTAACTTTTATGGATCGTTATTGATTATTTTTAGTGATTTTCACTATTTGAATAAAGAATTTTCTTTAAATTTTGATTAAAAATAGAAAATCAACTGTCAATCAGGATTCCTATAAAGGTGTAATAGTGCTTTTACAAAATCATTACAATTTCTGCATCGGAACTAAAAAAAATTGCATCGATATGGAGCGATGACATCATTTGACACGAGACGAGATCATGAGAGCCATTGGAATGTTGCAAGCTGGTTCCAGGCAACGTACTGTACGTAAACGCAACGTTTGGCACTACACAGAGCGTCATAAGCCGTCTCTGGACACGCTATCGTATCACGGGCAGCGTGGCCGAACGACATGGAGGACGATCTGGCATCACCACTCGCAGACAGCACCGGTACACTCAAAATACTGCTCGACGGAATCGTACCATGACCGCCATGATGTTGGCTACGAGGCTCCACAGCTCTTCAGGGTTGCTCATAAGCGACCAAACCATCCAAAATCGTTTACGTGAAGTGGGTCTGCGTTCCCGAACGCCGCTGAGAGTTCCGCCTATAGCACCCTGCAATCGTAAGGCCCGTTTACAATGGACTCGCGAACATAGAAATTGGGAGGAAGAAGACTGGCGTTGTGTTTGCTTTTCCGATTAATCTCGTTTCGGTATGAGGCAGGATTAAAGACGTACTCGAGTTTATAGGACCTTTGGACGTCAAGAAAGTTTGAAATTTTGTAAGGAAATTCATCCATATGATGGGGGAACAACAATGGTTTGGGCCGATATTTTGATCGGCGAAAGAACCGATCTCATTTGGATCAGGGGCAACCTCAATACTTAGATTTATGCGGAGAGGATTGCTTCAGACGTGATCATCCCTTTGCGAAGCCGGTTGAATGATTCGTTTCGACTAATGCACAACAATGCACGTCGGCTAGAGTCGTAACACGCACTCTTGCTGATGCTCGCATCAACGATCTGCCGTGGCCTGCTCAATCGCCAGACCTCAACCCAATTGAGCAAGGATAAGATGTGCTCCATAGAAGAGCTCTGCCGAGTATGGATGCCGTGCATACCCCACAACAACTTTTTGACTTGTTAGAAAGAACGTGGGCAGCCATTCCTCAAAGTAATTTTAATGAACTGATTTTAAACATGCATAAAATATGTACAATTATAAAAAATTTAAAAAATACAAAAAGAGCACTGGTTTTAATGACATCCACAAAAGTAATAAAATAGGCCAGTAGCGTCATATCTCCTGTACTATGTCATATTTTTAACCGACTTCCAAAAAAGGAGAAGGTTCTCAATTCGGTTGTATGTTTTTTTTTATGTTTGTTACCTCATAACTCCGTCATTTATGAACCGATTTGGAAAATTATGTTTTTGTTTGAAAGAATACACTTCCAGATTGGTTCCATTGAAATTTTACTGAGATTGAAGCTTTGGTTTGGAAGATACACCAAATAACATGACCTGATTATAACCTTTATTCATTTATATTGATAATTCTCTTGTATGTATGTCATTTGTTAACTATCGTTGTCCCCACGTGGTATAATGGTAGTAGTGAGAAGATATAAATTGCCTGTGATATTATAAATTCAGTCAGTAGAGTCAGTCGCATCTTATATTGTGAAAGCTCACGGTTTGTGCTCTTCAATAGAATTGAAGTTAACACATTGCGCCCCAGAATTAGAAAATAAATTAATTGTAGACCTGCCCTAGATATTAATTTAGGCCAAAATCACTGAAAAGGGCGAAATAAAAAAAATTAATAAACTGACTTCAAAAAAGAACACTGAAAATATGAAATAACTATCCTTTACTAATCAAAACTTAAGTACAAAAATAACTTTATAAATACGTTACAAATACCATATAATTAAATCTGACAGTTATTGAAATCGGTGCCAAAGTGGTGCCAAATCAATTTTCGACAACAGAAAGTAGTAGTTTAGTAGGTTTGGCACCGACTTCAATAACTGTCAAATTTAATTATATGAGTATTTGTATCGTATTTATTAAGTTATTTTTGTACTTAAGTTTTGATTAGTAAAGGATAGTTATTTCATACTTTTCAGTGTTCTTAGTCGGTTTAATTTTTTTATTAAATTTTTTTTATAACTTATTTTCATATTTTATATTTTAAATTATTTCATTATGTTTCGGAAAGTATGTACAAACGCTAGATCTAATTTTGTGTTTTATCTGTGATAATGGGGTTGACGTTTTTTGTTTCTAATCTGGCATCGGTTGTGTGTTCGCTACTCTCGGGAGTTTGTTTACATTGTAGTGCGAGGTTTTGTGGTAAATGAAATTTACTCGACGCGTATTTCCCACTTTTCAGGTAAACGTGTCCTGCTTACCACCCGATAAGAGGAATTTCGTATTCGTTTGACAGCCGCAGTGGGGTGTTCTTTTCGACCACGACCTGCGTCGGAGTGACTGCGAGAGTTTATTTGGAGTCAAATTGATAACGGTTGTGCAAGTGTTTGGTGTCTTAAATATATGATGGTGACCCTGGAGTTGACAGCGGGCCCTAGACATTCCAGGCTCGGCCCATTTTCCTCCCGAGATAGTTGGTGGTGTGGTGGCTGTATTATATGTTATAAATTTAATTAATGATTTTCCTGGACAATGGGTATTTTATCAAACGTTATCATATCAGAAATTAACATTCGTCTGATAATAATAATATTTTATTTGCCATAATGCGAGTAGGTATAGTTACTTAAAACACAAATGGATGCAAGTAAAAGGATGGATACAAGTAAATTTTCCTTTACGCATTCTAGTACGACGTAACATGCTCAAACTAATAGATATAATAATTATGTTATGGTATTTAATACTCGAACTAGTATACGTTATAGTATTTTACAAAATACACTCATTTTATTCCCATTTACTTAGTTATGTCAGTGTAATATTATGTCAAAGATAATAACCAAATGTAGATTTCAAAAAAAAGTCAATAATAATAAATAAGTAACCCTTCAATTCAAATAACATCAGATGTCAAATACTATTAAATGAAAATCAAACCGTACTTTTGCAGAAAAAGTACAAATAGAAATTGACTGGCCCGTTGGCGCAGTGGCATATGCGTCTGCTTTCCAAGCTAGGGTCCTGGATTCGATTCCCGGTCAGGTCAATTTAGGAAACGAACTTTTCTAAATTGTCTTGTAGTCTGGGTGTTACTGGGAACTCCCCCAGAGTTCGTTGTGTGGTACCCATAGCTACAAGCTTACTGCTTAATTTGGGCTCACACAATCTGTGTAATTGTCTGGAGTATTTATTATTATTATTTATTATTATTTATACATTATTTATAATGTATAAATTATATATTTAAAAATCACAAATAAAAAACTAGATACACAATCAATTGTGCATCTAGTTTTTATTTGTGATCGACACTCCAAAAATGTACGAACCAAATGTGCTCTCAAATGAGTATTTGAGTGCACTTCTGTTTTACTAGTATGCAAAAACATTAACAGCGAACGTGTCAAAATGCTCGTTCAAAAATTGTAAATTCAACACATCTAGAACGCTAAAAAAAGACGGAGATTCTTATTTTCGGTTAATAAATTAAATAATATTATTTATGTGTTCATTATTTCGTTATAGTAATAATGTTACATAGCTCTTTTCTATTTCATAATTTTACTCAATGATAAGTCGAATGAATCAGAGAGAACAATACATTTGTCGATATTTGAAGCTAAATGCTTAGCCGCATGATGATCTGCTGGCCACAAAGAAAAACAATATTGTATTTCATACCGTTAGTGGCGCTGCCTACGTGCCCTGTGGTAGGCTGCATCAAAAATGCAAATGCCCAGGCAAATCATGATCTTCCCAATACCATATTATCTAATCTGTGCCAATACTACGAGCATACGACGACATATTATGTATATTAATTAGTACGTAATACATACGTTTGCTTATACGCATAAAAAGATATACCATAATTGATAGGTATACCTACCTATGTACATAGTACATCATTTGCATTTTCAATAAAAACATATACCTATTAACAACGATTGATTAAAGTCTGCATATTAGTGTGAAGTTATTTATTTTAATTGAGTTAGGTAAATGTAATATTGGGTTCTTACATATGAAATTAGCGTTTTGTCGTACTGACCACTTTGATCTGAAATATCTCTTCTTTGGTTAAGAATCCCAAATTCAAATTTATAAATTCATTTAGCTGGTACATTTGAGTTTTGAAAACAGTCATTCATTTGTTTTTTCCTCATTATTTTTTTCTTTGGCGTCGCTTATTACCGCACAATGGAAAACATGAAATATCGGTATATTTACGAGTACGAGTTCTACCGTGGCACCAGTGCTGCAGAAACAGCTCGAAGGATTAATGATGTGTACGGCGTTGGTGTCGCAAAAGAAAGCACGGTAAGTTTTTGGTTTCAACGTTTTCGTTCTGGAAATTTCGACCTTCAGAACCAACCCCGTGGACGGCCGGAGACCAAAGTGGAAAATGAAGAATTAAAGGCTATTGTGGAAGCGGATCCATCACAAAGCACTTCAGAGATAGCTGCAGGCTTCGGGGTAAGTGACAAAACTGTATTAATCCACTTGAAGCAAATGGAGAAAGTAAAACAACTTGAACGATGGGTACCTCATGAATTGAGTGAATCGAACTTGCAAACACGCGTCGACTGCTGTGTTACTTTGCTCAACCGACACAATAATGAAGGGATTTCAAATCGAATCATTACTTGTGATGAAAAGTGGATACTGTACGATAATCTGAAGCGCTCGTCGCAATGGCTGAGCCCTGGAGACCCAGCCAAATCCTGCCCTAAACGAAAATTGACTCAGAAAAAGTTACTTGTGAGTGTTTGGTGGACTAGCGCCGGTGTAATTCACTACAGCTTTCTAAAATCTGGCCAGACGATTACGGCAGATATCTATTGTCAGCAACTACAAACCATGAAAGAAGAACTAGCTGCTAAACAACCGAGATTGGTCAATCGCTCTAGGCCACTGCTGCTTCACGACAACGCAAGACCACACACTGCACAACAAACAACCACTAAGTTAGGTGAGCTACAATTGGAATGTCTGCGACATCCACCGTACTCTCCGGACCTTGCTCCAACAGATTACCATTTTTTCCGGAATTTGGACAACTTCTTACAAGGAAAAAAATTCAACTCCGATGCGGCAGTCCAAACCGCCTTCAAAGAGTTTATTGATTCTCACCCCCATGGTTTTTTTAGTAAAGGGATCAATGAACTACCTATGAGATGGCAAAAGTGCATAGATAACAACGGTGCATACTTTGATTAATTAACTATATTTTCCAAAAAAAAATTGACTTTATATTCCTCCCGTACAAAACGCCAATTTCATATGTAAGGACCCAATATAAAAAACAAAAGAAAACTGGGAACTCCCCTTTAGTTCATCATGTAATACTGGTAACTTATAGATTACAGTCCAAGTCTAGTTCACACACCATTCAAATTGTCCGAAACGTTTATTTATTTATCGTTTATTTAAAAATACTAATATGAGATTATTTACGTTCAAGGTATTTACAGAATACAGGTAATTAAGCCCTGACAAAGCTCGCGTGTATAAAAAGTACCCACGTCAGTACTGCGTTCATCCTGGATGAGCAATGTCGTAAAACGCCCAACATATAACTCAACTGGCCGTCTTCCATTCCCCCTATAAATTATGCCTTACCAAGTAGGTATGCCGGTGGCTCGCACCCATTTGCTCACCGACATACAATCCTCTTATTTTTTACTCAACGGACAACTGCCACATGTAAACGTTTATCTTTATTTACTATTAAACAGTAGTATGATTCAAAGCAAAAGAGTATCATCACTAAAAGATTTCAAATTACGGTTACAAAAAATATGAATGAAGTACCACTAAACCTACTCCACACATTTCATTTTTTGCATTAAAACAAAATAATATGTCGATATTTAAGTTTAAAAATAAACCTTTTACAAAATATTTTTATATGTAGGTAATATTAATATCAGACTGAATGTTATATGATTACTTGTACAATATAAGGTGAACAGTATTGAAGTCACAATAAGTCATTTTCAATGTGGGCGACAACAAGCAGTATAAATTAAGTTTTCAAATTCTAGGTTCGTCAAGTGAAAGTGGCGTAATCAGGTGAAACCGCGCGACGGACTAGAGCCGGATATTATAAATATTTTATTAAAGTACATACATTTTATGTATTAATTGAGGCAGGCTAATTATAGTAATAAATCTTAGCTGTAAAATATAATATGTGTCTTTGCAGTTTACTTCAATGGCAGCAACACAATTCTAAAATCTATATTCAATTAATTATTGTAGCTAAATAATTGCAAACCACCAATTCTGATATAAATTCCACTTAAATAGATTACAATAACAATTAATTTACACAGTAGGTAAAAGCTGAATGCGGTATGGGTTTAATTCCATTATGTGACCGCACGTCTCTGGACATCGATTAGTCCAAGTGGTTCGTTTTCTTTCGCAAGGGACTATTGCAAAGTCAGATCATTAAGAACGTTAGTAGAAAAACAACAAACTTTATCCTATCCTTACTTTCTACTTTTATAACGTATTATCTGTACGCATAACTTTGTGCACGTGGAAATTTTTTCCGTGGCTTTCCCGGATTAGGTTAGGTTACATGTACAATGTATATGTGTACAAAAGTTATTTTGAATAAAAGTCTACGTCTGTCTCCGGGCACGTAATATCTCTATACCAAATTTCATCACAAGTTAAGCGATTTATCATCAGTGATCGGATAATTGGGCGCTAATATACCTAAACTTCATTTTTATGCCTACGAAAGAATGATATGGACATGCCTTTTAGAATCCCGGATCCCGGAATCGTTTGAAATTCCTGATTGCTAAGAATGTTACCTGCATACAAAATAGTTAGAACTCGTTGTGAAAACGATATATTTTCTTTGAATAATGCTTACATACCCTCTCGTACTTTCTCGCTGTTCCTTGTTAAACTCTCATTGTAATTTTATTTAGATTTAAAAAGCCGATTCTAATGGAACTTTTAATTTACAATGAAAGTTTTTATGAAAACTGGATTTGTAACAGGCCAGCAATCTAAACTATGTATGGAATTGAAACAATTGTGATTTTATGTGTAGCACCATTTATTTTCGTACAAAAGCAAATTATAAAATTATAAAATCTTTCACAAAAAGTATTAAAAATTAAAAATGTACTTAAAAATTATACTACACAGAGTATAAGGAACAGTTATCCTTATTATTATTGTCTGATAGTTACAAGGGTGGTCTGAATTCATTTTAAAAATAGCTGTTCCTTACACCTGTTAATTAATTTGATCGTACGTTTCACGAAGTTAGCATTTCTGTGTCAGGCTTTTGTGAACATGAGGCAGAGACGTTAATGTCGTCATCGTCTGATTCTACTTGCTTCGAAGTACTCTCACTTAGGACATTCATTGAGGTAAAATAAATAATCATAATTTTCTCTAGATTTTTAATTTTTAACCTATTTCTCTTAACATTTACAATCCACTTATATGTTGAAAACGACCTTTCAACATCCACGGAAGTAAGTGGCGCAAACTTGTAAAGATTAGCGTCACTTACTTCCATAGAGTTTAGGGATATTTCCCTGACTACGTCAAAATCGGGATTTCTATCCATGAGTTGTTCTAACTTATCTGTCAATTCATTATTTGATGTCCACTCAATTAGCGTTCTTACCTCGTCAAATATTTCGAATGCCTGGGATATGGACAAATCATATGTTTCCAACTTTTTTATAGCAATCTGAATAATTTTAAAATGCTCATCTATAAATTTTAGATCGGGTAACAAGTTTTTTTTAGTTAATACATTTTTAACATGTTTGATGGAAATAGCTTCATTGCTATTTAACGAAAACATAACGTTAGAGATTTCATTAAAATATTTTGCATAATAAAATGCCGCCTTCAACCAAGTACCCCATCTAGTAATAACGGGTTGTGGAGGCATCGGTAAATCTGGATACATGTTCCTTAAAATTTTTACTCTATTGGGAGATTTCAGAAACACTTTTTTTACATTTGATATAAGCGTATCCACGTCCTCGTAATCTAAACGTATTTTTTCTGTTAACCTATGCAATGCGTGAGCTAAACAAGTAAAATGCTTCATGTTAGGGAAAGTTTTGTTCAATATTTTGCCAGCAAGCATCATGTATGCTACACTATCGGTGCACATCATAAGCAAGTTTTGAACTTTAGATTCAAATAAGTCTCCCCACAAATTCTTCAAGCATTCAATGACAAATTGGAATATTGATTGTCCATTCACAGCGTCTAGAGTCTTAGAGGCCAACATACGAGTCTGTTTAGGTTCATCTTCAATTAATGGTTTTACTAAAAAATGCACCACATTTCGACCCATAAAATCTGAAGTTTCATCTAATGAAATCCATAATTTACAATTATTTACATCATCATGAATACTTTTCATTTTAGCCTGGAAACACGATTTAAATATGTTTTTCTCAATAAAGATTCACTAGGAATTCACGATTTTGTTTGCAGTTACAAATATATTTTTGAAAAATGTTTCGAAATGTGGAATTTTCTAGCTTTGACCAAGGTATGTTGCAGATTATCAGAAAATCTACAAAATAAAAATCATCTGTTTGAAGATTTCGATGTTTCTGCGACTTTATGTGCCGATCAACATTTGTCTTCTTTGCCTTCATAGTAGTTTCACACTTACAGCAAAATATAGTTTTACTTGCTGCGTCGTGAATCATCTCAGGAATATACCTTATCCATGACTGGGCAATGTCTTCGACTGGAATCGGGTCTGCCATTTTAATTTTACAAAAAGGATCGAGGACATAGCCAACCAAGATGCAGTAATCGCAGACTGAAATAAAAAAGGAATTCAAAATAACAAATCAAACAAAATCAAAATAACAAATTAGTTACGCATTATTCTAGATTATTTAGTGCAAATGGTAAACCATCGAACTACAGGGTTAACTGAAAAACAACCGAATGGTAATATTCTGTATTTAAATAAGTATATTTTCTTTTGCCTTACAACTTTGGTGACACTGCAATTGCACCGTAGAAAATAAGAAGTAAACATTTCTTACCTTGTAAAAAAACAAATAATTCAAACCAGGTCGCAGAGAGTGACGGATTCCGTGATTCGTAGCATAAAGTTGTCGTTACAAGCTAAACAGATATCCAGATAACTATGCAAATTAAAAACCGTGGGAACGCCAAGTCGTTAGATAAAGGAGCAAAACACAACACAACACCCGAACGCATGAATAGACAGACAAGCGACGAATGAACCTAAATATGCGCCGGCGAAGGGTCGAACACCCGCCCCCTCCCTACTTCAGTCCCCGCTCATCCCTTCGTAGCGTTATCGCAGCCGCATTTTTGCTCTAATTGCGTCATTTCTGTTGGCCGTTTAATTATGTTAGCCAGGTAATATTATTTGCTGTCTCACTCATTTACTTGCACTTTGCATTTGAACGAATAGATTTTGATAAAGTCATCTACTCATATGTAGACTAATGTTTTTGTGTTGCTTGCTTAGAAATATCAATAATTGAAAAATACAACTGCGAACTTTTTTAGCAGTCGGATGACAGTTTTTTTAGTTAGAAAAAGTTTGCAACTTTTTTACGGTGGTTTCGGACAGTTCAGGTATTCTATGTCACTCGGGATGACCTAAGGATTCTAGCAATACCACACACTTTTAAATCGGTTCAGGCATTTAGAAGTTATAGTAAAATAAACAAACGGACAAACATACGTGTACATAAAAAATATTACAATCCTTTTTTTTGGCAGTCGTGTAATAACTACAAGTAATATTTTTTAGTCTTCTATACATATAAAATACAATAAATTAGTCGATTCGATCACTAAACTGTTAGATAAATGAATCAATTTCCACTACTTGACCACATTGTGCACATTATCATTTTTTATTGAAATTCCATTTATTTTGAGTAAAATAAAGATACTAAATCAAAATAACCATTGCTATAATTTCATTAAGTTACTTATAGTTGTTTTTACAAAATTGTTTAATCCCGGGAATCCGGGATTACTTAGTAATTCAGGAAGGAATATCAATATTATTCTTTCAAGAAAAGAAGTTTAGGTATATAAGCGCCCGATTATCCGATCACTGTTTATCATTTACCATTTAAAGTTTCATCCGCCTTTTCACCTCCTTAAGAGTAGGTTTTTAATTAAAAAATAGCTTATGTCCGTTCCCAGCTGTCGAACTGTCTCCATCTCACATCATAATCGGTTCAGCGGTTTAGCATTTCCCATACAAAGTTTCATCCTCTTCTTCACCATCTTAAGGGTAGATTTTTGATAAAAATAGTAGCCTATGTCCGTTCCCAGGCGTCTAACTATATCCATGCGACATCTTAATCAGTTCAGCGGTTTAGGATTTCCTGTACAAAGTTTCGTCCCGCTCCCTCCCGTCCCCCTTCTCACAGATGTTTGATAAAAAAGTTACATAGGCTACTTTTGACAAAAAAAAGTCATCATTGCATCAAATTTTATCATTACCAAGATTTAGCGTTTCCCATACAAAGTTTCATCTACCTTTTCACCAAAAATAATAAGAAAAAAAAAATTGTAATTTTCTTGTGTACTATTTATTAAAATAATATGATTACAGACTCATAGAATTAAAATTAAACATTAATAACGTACGGTAACTTCAACAATGCAAATCAACAATAAAAAAAAAGTCATAATTTTAATGGGAGGGATGTACTTAATGGATTAACAGCAAATTATCGATATTTGGCTTTAGTTTTATAAGGAATAACCGCAAATCTCCCCGTTCTGTGATGTTCAATTTTTTTTTTTTGTTAATGTGTTTTACTAAAACTTTTTTCAACAAGGTATGACGAGGGAAATGCTATCAAAAGTTTTCTCGAAATTTCCCACAGCCCAGGATATTTTTTGGGTATTTCTGCCTGCAGCCAAAATGTTTGAGAGCCTTTTTCAAATTTCACCTTCAGCTCCTTATTGGTGCTAGGCTCGAGTAGCTCCTCTTGTAATACCACATTCGCCACTTCCGTTTCATCAAATGGATTTATGATCCATGGTGGTATTTCCATCGTCAGAATATCTTCAAATCTATTTTTGAAGTCATCATGCAGGACATTTAAATGATGAACGTATGTCTGAATATCCTCATCAAGACATTCTGCCTGTGACGAGTTTGGAAACTGGGAGAATTCGCGCCGACTAATATTTTGCTTCATAATTTAGATTCTCCAAGAAAAGCGAAAAATACACCCTTTGTTTTTATTAAATTTAGGCTGTCTGTCCCCTTGTACTTTAAACATGCACCTTTCCGCAACCAGCGTACTTCTGTATGTAAGAGCAATCGTTGGAAGTCTTCATCATTTTCGTCACACAATTGTGCAGATAAACGGGTATTCAACGCATTGCTTCTTTTTTTTTAACTGCTTTAATCACAAATTGAACCGATTGGTGCAATCTATCACTCAAATTTTTCGCTACCAGGTGTTGGCGGTGGATGACACAGTGAATTGCAGTTACTCCTGGTATAATTCTTTTAAGATGGCTTATAAACCCACGATATCGCCCGAACATGGCAGGAGCTCCATTAGCTGCCACCGAAATAATGTTTGTAAATGAAATCGATTTTTCCTAAGAAAATCACTCAGGACGTTAAATATTGATTCGCCTTTAGCGTATGTCTCCAAAGTTTTCGCAAATATCAGCTCTTCATGAATTTCTTCGTCCATAACTAATCGAACATATGCCAATAATAATTCTTCATTACCAGGTAAAGTTGACTCATCCAGTTATAGAAAAATGAGTTGTTTGCAGATAATTACACAAGAAGCTTTCAATATCAGAGCTCAATTCATCAATACGTCATTGTACAGTGTTGTTACTCAAGGGAATGAGTACGTCAAATGGAGGTTTGAGCAGAACAGTTTTTAAAACCTCTTCATCAGCGGGTAAAATTAACTGTTCTCCGATAGTATGCGGTTTTACAGATTTCGCTATACCTAAGCAATAAGATATTGTAAGGTGCCTGCAAGCCATCATCGTTACTTTGAGACGTTGAAGCGAACATACTGTGCACGGTGGGTCTCTGTTCATATTTTTGCTTCACTGTTTAAAAATATTTTAAATCTTTACCTATTTTATCAGGATGACACTTTCTTAGATGATCTTCGAGCTTCGAGCTTCAATGGTTTCATAGAGTCATTGCTCAAAACTATGCTGCATAAAAGGCATATGGGCCTTATGTCTGCCTTTTATGGAAGAAAACCAAATTTCAAATAATCAACACTGTACTGTCGACATTTCTTCTTAGAAAAAAACAAAATTCCAACGGCAAAACTGATTTTAATTATTTAAAGCAATAAACTGTTAAGACCCATATAGAGGTTTTCACAAAACGGCTGAACTTATTTTAATATAATATAAAACATTGTTTGATTAATTATATTTTAATACATTTCTGTAAAATACTTTTAAAGAATATTTTGACATCAAAACTCCGCGATTTTAATGATTTATTTATTCTTATTATTATTAAGCCACGTACAATTTATGAAAATTTATTTTTACTCATTAATTAGCAACTTCGAGGGCACTGAAATATGTATAAAAATGCAGGTCAATCATATATTTCTCCTTTATTGAATCACCACAGTCGGGTAAATAAATCATTTTGTAATAAAAAGTACTAAAAGTTCAATCTTTCTCGGCTTTCTGTTCTTTTATAGAAGTATAGAATAATGGCCCTGTTCAGTATTTAATTTCTATTACGAACCTGCTACATGCAAACGTAACAAATATAATATTATTACAATATAAAATAAAAATATGTATAACAAATAGGCAGGTAGGTACTTACTTTTTCCGGCACTGGCAAACACTGACATCGATTCACTCACACTTTTCTTTTCCAAATTCCGGAAACAAATGAGTAACGTTTGTCCTTGGCATTCGTATTTATATTGATGAAGAATCAAACAAGTTTATGAAAGATTGCAAGTACAGCACAACTCGTATTTCGTCCCTTTGCACGTCTGAACAAGCGTATGCGGGCGGGCGGCGCTTTGAAAGTCTCGACACGCGTTGTACTGAATATCGAATATGCAAGTTTTTACAAGTAACAGTCGCTGACTTGACATTGATAGGTAAAACTTTTTTGTTCTTTACTATCGAAACCAGATACATTTTCGTGGACCCCCCACTTACAACTTGTAAACCCCCTTTTTTTGCCAGGCAACGTCGACCCCCGTCGAGTCTCCCGTGGACCCCTGAGGGTCCACCTGGACCACTTTGAGAATCACCGGTCTAGATTGACCTTAATGAGCGTTCATCATGATGTCGAGATCAATCCAGAAATCGCTCTCGCGCTTTATTTCTGATGATCATCCATATCAGTTACCTTATGATTAAATTTTTATATTCGTAACATTATATGCTTAGTTAAAATAAAAATGTTATTTATTGTCTTTTGTACAGAGCTCGATCCCCTCCGAAGTATGAATTCCTAGCTACGTATAACTATATTCGCATGGATACCTACTAGTACCTACTTATTTAATGCACATAGCACATAACATAAATGATACCGCATTAGATGTCTTCGGTAATACTTCGGTTTGGCCGTACTAATGGAAGTGAACCGCAGGCTCAGCGCCATATCCTACAAACAGTGCCATCCGTTAAGGCGCGTAGTGCCGCAAACAGGCCTTATTTCGCTGAATTTTTAGCAATAACCACGCAATCAGTTATTGAAAAAAAAAATTTGAATCTACATCATATTTATAATTCATCCGATTCAAAAAATGGCATTTAAAGTAAATTTTCTTGATAAAAAAATCCCAAAGTAACCTCTGAATAGAATTTATCAGGATAAAAGCTGTTTTCGTTGTTCACATATTTTTATAAAATTCGGCAAATATATGTCTTTTATGAATATAAACACATTGGATTAGTCAAATTTTCGATAAAATTAATAGTTTAGAAGAAAATACATGGTTTATGGTTTTTTTCTCAAGCCATTCTATTTTAAGCGATGTCGCGTTGTTCCTTCTCTTTCACTTCTATGCGACTCGACAGTGATCGCTGAGGCGTGTTGCTAAACAGATTTGTGTCACTTGTTCCTCTTGAATTTTGAAATTGTAATTGTCCGAATTATGTAATGTTACGTAGGCCTCGTGTGTTGTTGCTCACAACGCTTTAAATACAAAATTTTGGCACCTTTTGTCCATATGTATTTAGCTCATTTGTTTACTGTTTGGTGTTATTTTCGAAAATCATTATTATGTTGTGAGTTCAAATCTCGACTCGGTCACCACATTTTTTTTTCAATTTTAATTTCAAAACAGTTTTTTTATCGGCCGTTGATAATGTTCTAAATCCATACTTTATATTACAAATGCGAAAGTCTGTTTGTATGTCTGTCTGTCTGGTACGTTTTGATTTAGGCGTCGGACCGATTTTTATGAAATTTGACATGGCGATAGTTTGACACTAAGGAATGGACATAGCCTACTTTTTTTCAAAAATCTACCCCTAAAGGGGTGAAAAGGGGGATGTAACTTTGTATGGGAAATTCTAAACCGCTGAACTGATTAAGATGAAATTTGGTACAGAGATAAATCTTTTCAATTAAAAAACATAAGACTTCGTTATTATCAAAAATCTACCCGGAAAGGGATGAAAAGGGGGATGAAACTTCATAAGAGAATTACTAAATCGCTAAACCGATTGTGATCAAATTTGGTACAGAGATAGTATGTAGCCAAAAATAAATGTAGGCTAATTTGTTTTTTAAAAATAACGTGGTTTTTATGTATGTGACGTCATCATATATCCAAAATAGCGGATGTTTCTCAATAGGAAACAAATTTTTTGTTCATCACCAAAAATATGGGTATCAAATGAAATGGAATACGCAGACAAAGGTTTTTGTATATGTGACGTCATCATAAATCCAATATGGCGAAAGGTCCATTATAGGAAATAACTTTTGAAGTAAAACTTCTTTGTCGACGTATGAGAAAAATTTTATAGCAATTTAAAAAAAAAATCGTCAGGTTTTTCTGCTACGCGCCATCTTTATTTTCTAATACATCCAAAACGTGGGCGTGATTATGGTATTTATTTTTCGGGGTTATTTCAGGTTAACCTCTGTTTTTTTTTTGATAAATCGATGTGGGTATCAAATTCTAGGTTTTTCGGGGTGTTGATTACGAAAATGACGTTCATTTTCAAATCTAAGATGGCGAATGTAACTTTTTTTGGATAAATCGATATGGATATCAAATTCTAGGTTTTTCGGGGTGCTTATTACGAAAATGACATTCATTTTCAAATCTAAGATGGCGAATATTACTTTTTTTGGATAAATCGATATGGGTATCAAATTCTAGGTTTTCCGGGGTGCTGATTACGAAAATGACGTTCATTTCCAAATCCAAGATGGCGAATATTACTTTTTTTGGATAAATCGTTATGGGTATCAAATTCTTTTTCGGGTTGCTGATTACGAAAATTACGTTCATTTTCAAATCAATGGCAAAAATGACTTTTTTGGATAAATCAATATGAGTGTCACATTATAGCTTTCTCGGAGTGCTGATTACGAAAATTATGTTTATTTTCGAATCCAAGATGGCGATTGTTATTTTTGCTTAAGCTTTATCTAATTTAGATTTTTTAGCTTTATTGAGGATGCTTCGTTGAGAGGCGAAACACGTGTCGATTGGTAGTTTCTGGAGTTTGAGCGGAAAATGACTAAAGATTTTATGAATTCATCACATGAAATGGGTTTCTGCAAAGTAAAACCTGAGTCTATAAAATAGTGGGAACAATAATATAATTTAGTAAATCAGTCTACAATAAAATCTATTTTATATTTAAAAGTAATAGTTTTCACACATTGAATAGAATGGCAGCTCTGGTTTTGTTTTAATTACGGAGTGCGTGTAAGAGAAAGTATAAACAATTTATAAAGCACACACAATAGTTTATTTTCAATCGATTAGTTATTTTTTTTTAAATAATGAAAAAGATGATGTTACATTTACAGTAAAATCAAAATACCCATATTGTTGGTGTCGAACAAAAAAGTTATTTCTTATTATAGAACAGCCGCCATATTGGATTTATGGTGACGTCACATGTCCAGAAACCTTCCCCTGCGTATTCCATTTCATTTGATATCCATATTGTTGGTGATGAACGAAAAAGTAATTTTCTATAATGGAACATCCGCCATATTGGATTTATGATGACGTCACATGTCCAGAAACCTTCCCCTACGTATTCCATTCCATTTAATACCCATATTGTTGATGTTGAACAAAAAAGTTATTTCCTATTATGGAACATCCGCCATATTGGATTTATGATGACGTCACATTTACAAAAACCTTCCCCTGCGTATTCCATTTCATTTCATACCCATATTGCTGATGTTGAACAAAAAAATTATTTCCTATTATGGAACATCCGCCATATTGGATTTATGATTACGTCACATTTACAGAAACCTTCCCCTGCGTATTCCATTTCATTTGATACCCATATTGTTGGTGTTGAGCGAAAAAGTTATTTGCCATTATGGAACATCCGCCATATTGGATTTATGATGACGACACATACATAGAAACCTTCCCCTGCGTATTCCATTTCATTTGTTACCCATATTGTTGGTGTTGAACAAAAAAGTTATTTCCTGCTATGGAACATCCGCCATATTGGATTTATGATGACGTCACGTATACAGAAACCTTCCCCTGCGTATTCCATTTCATTTGATACACAAATTGTTAGGGTTTAGCATTATCAAGTTCCCCTATAAAGTTTCATCCCCTTTTTCACCCCTTTAGGGGTAGACTTTTGATAAAAAAGAAAACTATGTTTTTTTAATAGAAAAGATGTATCTCTGTACCAAATTATATCATAATCGGTTCAGCGGTTATTAATTTCCCATACAAAGTTTCATCTCCCTTTTCACCCCTTTAGGGGTGGGTTTTTAAAAAATAAAGTAAAACTATCTCCATGCCAAATTTTATCAAAATCTGTCCGGTGGTTTAGCCGTGAAAACCAAGCAGACAGACAGACAGACAGACAGACAGAGAGACTTTCGCATTTATAATATTATATTAGTATGGAATATGGATATTAGTATGGATTTAGAACATTATCAACGGCTGGTAATAAAACTGTCTTGAAAACAAAGTTGAAAAAAAAATTTGTGGAGCGACCAAGTCGAGATTTGAACTTAAAACCTAAGAATGATTCTCGAAAAAAAGAGAAAATTTTCGTGCTATGATTTATTACGATTTTCGGCGAGGGCTAACTCAGAAACAGTGCATCGATCAACTCACTTCGACTTTTGGAGACGAAGCACCATCGAAAACTACTGTGTATCACCGGTTTAGTGAGTTTAATCGTGGGTGGTCTGTGCTCACGGACGAAGTTAAAGAAGGTCGCCCTAAATCGGTTGTTGTACCTCAAAATATTGATGCTGTGCGGGAACTAATAATGCAGGATCGTCATGTTACATATTGCGAGATAGAGGCGTCTCTGGGTATAAGTATGACGAGTATATATAAAATATTACACGAACATTTAGCTGTAAAAAAAATTTGTTCACGTTGGATTCCGCAGAACTTGAGAATTGACTAAAAACGGGCGCGTGTCGATTGGTGTGAAAAAATGTTACAAAAATACAATTAGGGTGCGTCAAAAGCTGTTATGGATCGAAGTTCAATTTTTTGTTTTTTTTGTTGTTGTTAGATTGGCACAACTGTTTTCCATTTTGGCGCGGAGTTTGACTTGCATCTGTTATTTAGATTAAATACAGTGCTGTTTTTAGTTATACCACTCTAGTGTATATTGCGAATTTCATAATGGACAAAAACATCGAACAAAGAGTTTGTCTTAAATTTTGCATCGCCAATGGAATTTCGTGTTCGGAGTCACTGAAAATGTTACAGAAGGCTTATGATAATATATGACTTTTGATTTTTGATAAAGTCGATTCATCGACTTTATCAAAAACACGTGCTTATGAGTGGTAAAAAGCGTTCAAAAACGGTCGAGTGTGATGGAAGATTGGCCTCGCTCTGGTAGGCCATCAACGTTTTCAACTGAAGTTAACATCGCAAAAGTGTAGGAAATAGTGACTGACAATCCTCATTCAAGTTTGAGAGAGATATCCGCCGAACTTTCTGTGTCTCACGAATCGATCTGTACCATTTTAAATAATCACTTGGGTATGAAACATGTTGCCGCTCGGCTAGTCCCAAAAAACCTGAATTTTCTCCAAAAACTCAATAGCATAAGAGTCGCTGAGGACATGCTAGAACGAATCAATTCCGATCCAACATTCATGAAACGCATTGTTACTGGTGACAAGACGTCGGTTTACGAGCTTGACATGCAAACTAGTCAACAAGCTTCGGAGTGGCGCCTTCCAACTGAACCGAAACCGAAAAAACCACGCCAAATTCGATCAAAAGTCAAAGTCATGTTGACTGTTTTCTTTAACTATCACGGTGTTGTGCACTCGGAATTCTTGCCGGTAGGTCAAACGGTAAATAAAGAATATTATTTAGGCGTTATGCGGCGTTTAAGAGAGCAAATTCGACGAAAAAGGCCAGATTTGTGGAAAGAAAATTCTTGGATTTTGCACCACGATAATGCGCCTTCGCACAAGGCCATCATTGTGAACGAATTTTTGACCAAAAACTCAACAAATACCATCGAGCAACAACCTTATTCACCAGATATAGCTCCAGCCGACTTCTTTCTTTCTCCTAAACTCAAATTACCACTTCGTGGCACCCGTTTTCATTCGGTAGAAGACATAAAGGAGAATTCACGGCGAGCACTGCACTCAATTCCGGAAAAAGCGTTTAAAAAATGTTTTGATGATTGGATTATTCGTTGGCGTAAGTGTATCGTTTCTGAAGGAGCATACTTTGAAGGTGATAAAATAAATTTGGATGAATAACTAACATTTTGTGTATTATTGATCTTTTCCCGGTACTTTCTTGACAGAGTAGTATCTACACAGGTGATGAATCTTGGATATATGCTTATGATCCTGAGACTAAACAACAATCAACGGTTTGGGTGTTCCAAGATGAGCCGAACCCAACAAAAGTCATTCGTTCAAAAAGCACTTTGAAGCAAATGGTCACCTGTTTTTTTGGTATAAATGGACATGTAGCTACAGTTCCACTAGAGGATCGTAAAATGATTAATTCTGAATGGTACACGACCATTTGTTTGCCAGAAGTATTTGAAGAAATAAGAAAGAACAACCGACAACGCAGAATCCTTCTTCATCATGACAATGCTAGCTGCCACACATCGGCCGAAACAACTCGGTATTTGGAAGATCAAAGGATCGAATTAACGGGTCATCCGCCGTACAGCCCCGACTTGGCCCCCAACGACATCTATTTATTCTCAACCGTGAAGAATAAATTACGTGGTCAACGTTTTTCGAGCCGTGAAGAGTCTGTTGATGCGTTCAAAATGCACGTTTTGGAGATACCTCAATCCGAATGGAAAAAGTGCTACGAAAATTGGTTTCAACGCATGCAAAAGTGCATCAATCATCATGGTGAATATTTTGAAAATTAATAAAATTATAATAAATACTATATGTTTGTTTCACTTTGTTATTCCGGATACATAAATAGAAGCCCTCGTATGAGTAAGGTTCCCTGTAATGGTTTGATACGGAGAACTCACGATATGTCGTGGGTTTAAAACTAGAATGGTTCTTACCAAGTCATGAATTGCATTTTTGTTACTAATAATATAATATTTATAATTGCATCCGTTTATAAACATGTTTTATTTTATTCGTATTTAACAATGTATTTTTTTGTATTTGACAACTAAATTTCACAAATTGTAATTTTATGAGGCTTATAAAAATGTCAATAAATGTCAATGTCAAAAATTGCGATTGCGGCGATTCATGCACGCGCTGTTTTATTGTGGAATGTCGCGTCGCGGAATTCGTTGCAAAAAGTATTTGGCCACGCCCCCTCAGCTCGATTCCCGCGCGATGCTCAAGGTCTTTGACGACTACACGCGCCTTAAGTACGCGCTAACCAAATGATAGCTGAATGCCGTTAACAATATGTCTACCATTATATCCATGTATTAAAGCTGTCTCGCTCACATAAAACCCAGCTAGGTTTAATTTTACTCTCTAAAATACACATATGTCACATAACCATTAAAGAATTAATTTTTATTAATTACAGTTTATTTAGATGTAGAACGTATAAATTACATTAAAATATATCATTATGATTGAAATTGAATTTAAAATTATTTACAGAAGATAAACACTGCTTACATTATTTGCTTACATTACGACGATGCATGCACGTCGACGAGAATGCACGACGGGGAGAATAGAATATATTTAATTCACACATATTTATATACCTACACATATAGTACTATATATTTATATATTTACTATATTATTTTCACACTAGCGGCCCGTCCCGACTTCACCCAGGATGAATATTTACATACCAAATGCAAACTTATGTCGCATTTGGAATAATGTACCTTTTAAATGGTGAAAGAATTATTGAAATAGGTGCAGTGGTTCCGGAGATAACATAACATATAACATAACTTCACGCTGTATCCCCAACGGGGTAGCCAGAGAGGACGGAGCGCCAGGAGTCGCGGTCCTTACACACCTCTTTCGCTTCCTCAAATCTCATCATTCTCCTCACACATTTTCGCCTAGGTATGCGAGTGCTTTTGACATTTCCGTCTGCTAACACTCTGGCTATTTGATCTTCATAAGTCAGCCTTGGTCTTCCTTGGCTTCTTTTACCACTCACTTTCGCTCTGTATATTTTCTTCGTCAGTCTTTCATCACTCATTCTTTCCATGTGCCCGAACCATCTAAGCCAACCATCCATCCATCTGGTTCCGGAGATTACCCTCCATATATAAACAAACTTACAAAATGCGCCCTCTTTCTTTATAATATTAGTATAGATTAGATAGCACTCCATTGTGATTGAATAAATAAAACTTTAATTATTTCACTATTAATATTTCTTGTATGAACAAATCATACAAAATTAATAAGAATAAAAAAAGTAAATACAGAAAAAAACACTAAAAGGCGCTTAAATCAGCCTATTGCAATCAACACCATTGCTTGAAACTCATTTCCTCCCACTCTAAGAAGAACGTCCATCCTCCGTCTCAGTTATCAGATCTTCGTTAGATTCGAAGTACGATTTACAAAACCCCTAGGATTTAGATCAGCCATTTATTACTTTTCTATTTAGTACGAATAAAACTTAAATGATAAAAAAATAAATGATGTGCGTTACACCCAATAAATAATAATATTATAGTATGTAAGTAGCTGGATAACCAAGAGTCCAGCGTAAAATTATTTAGGAGCGATATTATTATAAAACATTAAATACTCCAGACAATAGGAAGCAAACTGTAAAAAAGATGTACATCCGTCATAGAGTGATTAAACCAGTAAATCGCACGTCTCCCAAATATATCTTACCTATCGTATCCTATTCGTATATTATTACCTATTGTACCTACAAAAGTTATCCGAAAAAACAAAAACTAAAAAAGGAATTTTAAGGTGGTTCGTTTTCCATTCAAAAAGTAATCGTAATATACTGTTCCATTGAATAGTTAATATGCTTAGCTTATCAATACTAATTCAGGTATTCGTTTATGCGAAATTAATAAAAAGTAGGGTAAGTTGGGGAAGATCATAAGCGGGATAACGTCGTATAAATCGTATACTTCCTAATAATGTATCATTTTTACATTGAAAATGTAAAATCGTAGGCGGGGTAACATCATATAAATAGTACTACTTCCTAATAATGTATCATTTTTATTTTTTAAATTCATTTATATAAATAATATTCATCGGCACGTCTTTCCACCAATGGTCCTTAAGAATGTCCATTCATTTATGTCTTAATACTACTCTGTCAAGAAAGTACCGGGAAAAGATCAATAATACACGAAATAGATACGAAATAAATAGTTATTCATCCAAATTTATTTTATCACCTTCAAAGTATGCTCTTTCAGAAACGATACACTTACGCCAACGAATAATCCAATCATCAAAACATTTTTTAAACGCTGTTTCCGGAATTGAGTTCAGTTCAATTTTATCAGCTTACCGATTGGATTTTTGTTTGTTCTACCGGTTCTCCCATCAAGTTATAGGTAGGTGGTACTACTTATTATTATTAGTGCTGTATATTTTGTTCAAATGACGAAAATATTTAGAATCGTTCTGATTATGACGATTAAAAAACTATACTGGCGCCATAAAAGACATGAATTCACAAAAACACATGAATACAGTGATTTCTTTTAGTAATTTGGATAAACAACAAATTGAGACACATTAAAATATGTTAGGAACTGATGAGATAAAATTGAAGCCTGTACATTTTTAACAGAAAAATATTATAAAAATAATTTTGCAGAAAGATAACGCGGGGAGCGATCTCCTTCCTCTTTTCATGTCCACCGGTTGTGCTGAAATCATGATTAATTAATAATCTATAATATTTTAGCCTTGCCTTTACTTTTACAAAAACAATGAAGAACATGTATGTCGGGCCTGCCCTATCCTGAAGCCCTAGGCAAGCCACTGATGAATGGTATGATATGTGATTGCACAGTGGTAAACTGTCTTTTATATGCTGACGATGCTGTGCTTATAGAAACATCAGAAGCAGAATTGCAGACACTAGTTACGTGCATGAAAGAAAAATGTGAAGTGAGAGGACTAAATATGAATGCGAACGAAACTAAGGTTCTGGTGTTTGAAACAAAGATGCGTACAACCGAAGTGTGAAATATGGGTAAATGTTAAATGTTTAGAACAAGTAAATTAAATTGTATATATCGTGGAGTGACAAAAAAGTCACTATGTACAGTTTTTCTGAAAAATCATTTTTTCCACTTAGTTTATTATTTTTGCTCGGCTATTTGTTTGAAAAAGTCACTAAGAACATACTTGGCCATTGTAGCCATTTTAAAAATGGAACACCTCATCATTTCCTGGTTTTAATAAAATTATCGGCAAGTAAAAGTCATTACTATATTTATTGACTCTGTGCTTACTTATTTAAATTTAATTCTTACTTCATCATTTTTAGTTGTATTCTGTTTTTACTTTATTTAATTAGTGGTCCCCTAACGCGACGACACTTGGATGGCGCGTTTCGCGACTCTAGTTGCCAAAAGCATTTCGTCAATAATGCTTATTGTTAGCTACGATAACATTAAATAGTAAGTTAGATACTTACAGCAATGAAACACCCCAAACTTTACTTAAATTATTGATTAATCAATTAATATCAGTATTGCATATCAATTAATAATTAATTAATTTGTATTCGAACACTTCGTGCCGCAGTCGTGAAAGTAGAAAGCAATAGAGAGACGTGGAGCGCTCGAGTTTTGACTTATATAATCTCGAGCGGTAGTGGGGAACAAGCCGTCAGCCGACAGAAGTCACGAAAACCGTCGCGCTCTGCTAGAGGGCGCCAGTGTTCCCCTTTATGTTTATTCGTCGGTGTTGTTAACATTTATGGCCATGCGCGTGCATCAGCATGCATTGCATTAATTATTCTGCTGATTCCAGATGATGCACCAGCATCAGGTCAAGGTTTTGCCATGTTATTGTTATTATATCCTTGAAGTCACAAGATACAAAATTTTGAATCGACCAGACCAGTAGAAGTTGCTCATATCCCTTCAACAACTAGAAAAGAGCTAATCTTCAAACGGCTGAACGGATTTTCTTGAATCATAACTAAGAAAAATCTCGATCCAGTCACCTTTCAAATGTAAAAGACCAAATCGAAATCGGTTTATCCGTTTATGAACTACGCTGCCACAGACAGGCACAGATACACACGTAAAACTTGTAATACGAGGGGTGTTATGTGATTTTTGCGTAGGGGGTTAAAAATATTCGTAAATCTTAACCGTCTTACTACAAAAAAGATAGACACGGCGTAGACTATGTTTATATGTAAACACAAGCTGGAGCTAATTTAACGTGTGACTAAAAGCACTGAAACGCTGTAATATATTGACACTAGCCTTTGCTAACGTCATTTTTTACATGTTTTTAAAATATATCAAAGTCAAAGTCAAATCAATTTATTCAAGTAAACCCAAATGCAAGGTATTTTTGAACGTCAAATCTACTTTAGTTCGGTTCGAAAAGAAAACCTGAATACTGAGAAGAACCGACAAGAAACTCAGTCAGGTATCATTTTTTCACCATCATTGTATAATAGTTATTTAAAAATACAATATCTATAAAGCCAGTAAATGCATACGCAGAGAGGATCACTTCCAGTTTATTGTTGTGTCTTCAATGAAATCGCTAATTTTGTAGTATGCTTTTCCAATCAGTGTGCGTTTAATGACAAGTTTAAATCTGTTTTCCGTTAATTGAGTAATTTCTTGAGGAATTTTATTATAAAAACGAACACAGTTACCCAAAAATGAACCACTTGACTTTTGTAATTTAAATTTAGGAATAACTAGCTGATCACGACCACGAGTTTCCACACCACTAACAACGCCTTTCTTTTGAAATAGATCTAAATTTTTTTTTAGTGTACATTATGTTTTCATAGATGTATAACGAGGGTAAGGTGAGTACATCAATGTCTTTAAAATGATCTCTCAGCGACTCACGTGCGTTCATACTGTAGATGGTACGTATTGCCCTCTTTTGTAAAATAAAGATAGATTTCATATGCGCCGCTGATCCCCACAGTAGCAGACCATAAGACATAAGGCTATGGAAATATGCGAAATACACCAGCCTAGCCGTAGCTACATCTGTCAACTGTCTAATGCGCCTAATAGCATATATTGCCGAACTGAGCTTATTAGATAAAGTCCCGATATGGTCCGCCTACTGTAACTTATTGTCTACTGTTAAACCAAGAAAAGTAGCTGATTTCATTAATTCTAATTCTTTCCCATCCAGTTTCAGTCCATTATGAATTTTGGGTACATTGGATAGGGAAAACTTAACACAATTGGTTTTTTGTGCATTCAGTAGTAAATTATTGGCAGCGAACCATCTCGAGACATCCGCCAAGGTCCTATTCTGTCCGCTAATATCTATGTCTTTTCTGTTAACTTTAAATAATAATGATGTGTCATCAGCAAATAATATTATTTCACAAAGGTCTTTAAGCATAAATGGAAGATCATTAATGTAAACCAAAAATAGGAACGGTCCCAAAATTGATCCTTGAGGAACGCCCATCATTAATTTAGAACCGACAGATGTAACCCCATTTACATTCACTTTTTGTTCTCGGTCAGCCAGATATGAAATCACGAGATCGAGAGCTTTATCACGTATTCCATAGTACTTCAGCTTGTAAATTAAAGTTTTGTGACAAACACAATCAAAAGCCTTAGAAAGATCACAAAACACGCCAATCGCATCTCGTGACCCTTCCCAAGCCTCTAGTATATTTTTGACCAAGCTTGCTCCCGCATGTGTTGTTGACCGCCCTCTCGTGAAACCGTACTGTTGACCATGAAACATCCTGCAAATGTTAAAATGTGCCAGCATTTGGTTGAGCATTATTTTTTCGAATATTTTACTCAACGCTGGCAATATCGACACTGGGCGGTAGTTCTCTGACTTACAACCCGATTTAAATATTGGTATAATTTTACTATGCTTCATCAAATCGGAAAACACACCTTGATCGACACATTTATTAAATATATTTACTAAAATCGGTGTTACTATTGGCATTATATTAGCCAGTACATGAACAGATAATCCCCACAAATCTTCACTTTTCTTTTTTTTTAATTCTTTGAAAGTTTTCTCTATCTCAAATGAAAACGTGTGCCTAAACTGAAAACTAGGGAACCACTTTCCTATATTTTGGCTTAATAGTGCCCGTGCTGTATGTGCAGAGGATGCTAGACCACTAGTAATGTGTACAGGTGCATTTGAAAAAAATTTAGCAAAACCATCAGCAACCTGTTTTTTATTAGTAGCGATTCTATTATTAATGTATATTGAGAGATCTTCGTTTTTCTTATTTTGTTTCCCTACTTCTGTGTTAATAGTGTTCCATATCGCTTTTACTGTGTTATCTGCCTTACTAATTTTATTGGCGATATGAATTGATTTCGCGTGCTTTGATACCTTTTTAAATATTTTTGAGTAATTGCGGACATAGCTATGAAAGTTTTCATCCGATGTGTATGATTTTTCATCATACAACTCATAAAGTCTGTCCCTACTTTTTCTAATACCTTTTGTCGCCCAATCAGAGAAATGTAACTTGTTGTCAGTAATTATTTTTTTCTTCTTTGGGCAGTTTTTATTAAATATGTAGGTTAAATTTTTCAAAAAACTCTTATACATGATATTTGGATCGCCAACAGAGGGAACGATGTTTGTTAATTTTGTTACTTCGTTGGTAAAACGTTTTAACTGATTCCCGCCTAATGGTCTAAACTCAATTATTCTTTCTAATTTATTTTTCATGCAATCTATTTTAATTAATTGAGCTTTATGATCTGATCGAATACCACTAATAATTTTGTGCTCTCTAATCCTGCTCTTATTCATAAAAACATTATCAATGCACGTCGCCGAATGGTATGTAACCCTGGTCGGTTCATCAAAAATGTGCACAAGATCAAATGAAAGAAAGAGTGAGATTAGCATCTCCCTTTCCTTAGAGCTATTTCTTATGTCCACATTGAAGTCACCACATGCTATGATTGATTTGTTACATTTGCTAAGCATGGTAAGACTCTCCTCTACAGAAATTAAAAATTGAGAATAATCGGACGAGGGAGGTCTGTAAACACATAAGAATATGTAATGATCCGTCTCCGCACACGATATTTCACATACACGTTCAACCGAGCGAGCAACTATGTCTTTGCGATTTTTTATTTTGAGAGAATTTTTAACCAAAATCATACTACCGCCGCCATCTGTCGACGCTCGATTGAACACACTGGCCACCTTAAAATTATTTACATTAAAAGACATCTTATCAGCCCTCAACCACGTCTCGGTGAGGCACAAGATGTCTATATTATATTTGTCTACTAATAATTCGGTATCTAATATTTTGCCAGAGAAACTATTAATATTTTGGTGTGCTAACATAATAAAATCTATCTCTAAAACTGTGTTTACCTAAACACGTGTTAGACCAATGTTTAAAATATGTTTTGTAGTAAGACGATAAGTGTTAGCTACGAGTATTCATAAAAATAAATATACATATATCAGGTTCAACTGTGTACCATTGTACTGTGACCCTTCCCTACCTAACAAACATTTTTTGGTCGAGACGACGTTATGGTGACAACTTTATGTTATATAATATGATCGTGTAAGTGCTGTAAGGACGTTTACTCGATGGCAAAAGGGCCCATTTAATATAACTTAACGTTGTAAGAGTCTCGTGTAACAGTCATATAAAGACCTATTTGGTCGCTAAGTAATTGTATAAAAGTTGCCGGTTTGACTACTCGTCGTGTAATAATAGCCGCTTCAATGTGTATTCGGCTTCATGTCTAGTAGTGATGTACAATGTTATATTTACATAACATATGGTGGTTATGTTATCGTCGCATATATGTCATATAAAGTAATGACTGTTGTATAATCTTCTTTAAAATTTCACATATATCTTTACTTAACAGTGATGAAGTGAAACAAAAAATTATCACAAGAAGCGACAGCCATTTTCTTGATTTTTAGTTTGATTTTAAAATAACCGAACAATAGCATATTAGTCAGGTGAAGTCAATGAGGAATTTAAGTTTATTGATTAATGTGAGGTAGTTTATAACTAATTTTTTATGTGCTTCCAAAAAATTAAGTATTATTCCATTTTGATTACATATTTTATTCGGTAACTGTATTATATGATTTTTATATAACTTCCTGACTTATAGTCTGTTCGAAACTGATTCGCCATAACAGAATTAGGGTTCATAAAAAAAAATATAAAACGATATCATTTTAGTCATTATCTTTATTATCTCATTTCACTTGCACCACATTTGTAATAGGTTTATATTTATTGAATTTCTCTCGGTTATGTCTAATATTTTTACGTTTTGAAGGTAACTCCCGAAAGTACAATAAAATGATTAATTATTATATGGATATTGATAAATTTTTAACAAAGGCAGATCTCATCGGAATGATTCACGTACATTTAAAGTGGCCATGGTCATTTATCCATTTCATCCTTTCTTCTCATTGTTATGGATGTGGTGTCCTGATTGTATTGGCTTTATAATATTATAATATTCTCTTATTTCTAAATCTATATCTACTTGATCCCTATTATATATGCTTTTTAAACTAATTAACATTTTATTTAGTACATCCGTACTTAACATTGAATGATGAGTGCTCGATGCACTAATAAAAGACAACATATTCTCTATTCTAATAATTTCTTGCAATATGTCATCTACATTTTCTGTTATGATAGTTAGTAACTGAGCGAATTTAGCATATCTCGATAAATTATTTTCTTTGTGTAATTCGTCCTGAAGTATAATTTCTAATGTCGAATTTATCCTATTCTGATTATCTACTAACTGAGAAATGACGTCACTATATTTAGACATCTATTCCTTACTTAAACTAATATGCGAATTAATTTCGGGTACGATTTCGTTTTGATTCCTCGACAAAACTTTAATGACATTGTCATATCTAAGAGCATCTGTATGATCTAAATTTCCAGTAATACTTTTTATTACGGAGCCTAGACCATCTATAAGACCTCTCTTAACGCGTTTGGGTTGTAAGCTGTTCAGTTGAATAAACAACTTATCTAACTTGGTAGTGAGATATTGAATCTGTAATTCATATAAATCGTATGTTTGGTTGCTAAGACACACTTTGAAGTTTTGTAATTGTACCTGTAGTTGGTTGATTTTATCGTCAATCTCGTCCAGTTGTATGTATTGTATAAAACTATGATAATGAGTTATCAGTCTTGTTGGTCTCAACTTAAAGGGCAGTAATCCAGGTCCATTGTCGAGACTCTCAAGTCGTATCTCTTGGGCCAAGGTCAGTCGAAGTATGAGGGTTAGTAGCGTCCTGTAACAATTTAGCGCTTTTAGGAGTTCGTTTCAAGCGAGACTTAGCTATTCGTCCGCGCTTTTTACTTGTATATATGTGTCCAGGTAAGTTTTCTAATACAGTGTCGTGAGTGTATCGCGGTGCCAATTTTTGTCTACTAGCAGCGGGATTGCTAATGAATACTTGTTGCTGGGGCTGATAATTTATTTCTTGTTCCCTATTTTTATTCCTATTGTCTATAATAGCTGTTGGTTCAGTTAAAGAGAATGCATTAATAATATTATATACGGTATACTTTTTTTCCCGATGAGTGTATATATTGCTGCAATAATCGTGCTGTCAGATCTATAGGGTCCCTAGGGTCAAAGTGGCCTAGTATCAAGTCATAAGGTCTACATTTTGTGAAACTATGAACTGAACTATTGTAAACTGTAATAGCGTAGGGCATGAAATTAATGACATTTCCGTTTTTCTGTCGCAAACGTAAAATCCGTAAGTGTTCTAAGAGTGTCGAATGGAAGCGCTCGATATTGCCATTGTCATTTGGAGTGTGGGCTAATGTCGTATGATGGGTAATTTTATGAACTCTCATGAATTCTGCAAACATTTGATTAGTGAATTCAGTACCTTGATCCGTGATTATCGTTAAAGGGAAGCCATTATGCGTACTGAAATTCAGTAAGGCTTTTATTATACTTAAACCAGTACCGTCTCTAAGAGGGTAAACTTGTGCATATTTAGAGAACACATCGATAAACGTAAGGTATTTTTCATTATCGACAGTAAAGAGACCCATATGTATAATTTCAAACGGTTTAGTGGCGGGTGGTACTAAATTAAACTGTTGCTTAATAGGGTTACGATCATATTTAGCCTGTCCACATATAGTGCATTCGTTAATAAATTTAGTAACGTTCTCCTTCATTTTTGGCCAATAGTATCTACGCGACAATGCTAAATAACATTCGTTAATTCTACGATGATTAGTTTTGCCATCGTGATAGTTTCGAATGATATCTTGTTGGGTGAGATATTCTTTTACATTCTGAAGTTCATGTATAGTCAATACTAAATTCATGGCTGAATTTTTGAAATTATTCTGTAAAATTGGTACGATGGAATACATGGCAAGTGGTGGAATAATCATTAAAGCAGTTTTGATCTTAGGGTCTACATATTCTTTAATTATGTGGATAACGTCCTTTTCTAAACTAGATTCAGATATTTGAGCAGATATGCGCGTGTGCGTACTAAAAGGCTTACTAATAGTCGGTCGGCTTTTTAAGTCTTTCACTACAGTCAAGGTTCATCAGTTATGGGCACTTCAAGAATTGGATTTTCTTGGTCTGTATGAACTGAAGCGGTGTAGGAGTTTGTTATTACGATTACAGGGATTTCTTCGTCTGTATGAGCTGTGTCAGTAGAAGAATTTGTTAACGAGGGTGCCTTTTCTGTCGGGTTCACTACAATTGAACTGATCTCTTCGTTGTGCAATTCTATACGAGACAGAGCGTCAGCGTTAGTATTACATTTGCCTTTTTTGTAAATTACGGTGAAATCATATTCGCTTAATTTTAGACGCCATCTAGTTAGCCGTGAATTAGGTTCTTTTAGACTCATAATCCACTGTAAAGGTTTATGATCAGTCAAAATTTTAAATTTACGTCCGAATAAGTAGGATTTAAAATATTTTGTTGCTCAGACTGTAGCAAGGAGTTCTTTTTCTATTGTGCTGTAATTACTTTCGCTAGCGTTCAAGGTTCGAGATGCATAAGATATAGGTTTATCGGATCCAATAGTTCTTTGTGACAGTACAGCTCCTATTGCTACATTAGATGCATCGGTTGTAAGGATAAACTCTTTGTTAAAGTCAGGGTATTGTAAAATGGGGTCGTTGGTCAGGACTAATTTACATTTTTCGAAGCATTTTAGATATTCTGTATCTAGAGTAATTTTGTATCCTTTCTTTAAGCACTGAGTCATTGGTTTAGTAATACGTGCAAAATCTGGTATAAATTTACGATATTAACCAAGAAGTCCTAAAAATTGTTTTAATTTCTTTAGTAGTTTTTGGCACGGGATATTTTTTTATGGCTGATATCTTATCGGGATTCGATCTGACTCCTTTATTACTAATTGTGTGACCTAAGTACGCCGTTTCTAATTTCAAGAATTCTGACTTATCCATCTGGATTTTGAAGTTAGATTCACGTAGACTCTGAAAAACCTTCTCTAAATTGATCATATGTTCCTGTAATGATGTGCTAAATACGATAATATCATCTAGATAGACCAGACAGATAGAATTTTGAAGACCTTTCAGCACATTGTCCATAACTCTTTGAAAAGTGGAAGGAGAATTTTTTAAACCCATTGGCATGCGTAAAAATTCAAAGTGACCGCGTTCAACGTTGAATGCTGTTTTAGGAATGTCCTCTGGGTTGATATCCACTTGGTGAAATCCGGATGCTAAATCTAAAGTTGTAAAATACTAACACCTACCTAGTTTGTCAAGTACATCCGTAATATTGGGTATAGGATATTTTTCGTCAATAGTTTTTTCGTTGAACTTACGAAAATCTACAACTGATATCCATTTCTGTTTGCCAGATGCATCAAACTTCTTTGGAACTACTCAAATAGGCGAGCTCCAAGCTGAATCTGAGGTTCTAATTATTCCCTGTTCTAACATTTTTGAAATTTGGTCCCTAACTTCTTGTCGATATATGAACGGATAACGGTAGCTCTTTGTGTAGATAGGTTTATCGTCCGTTAATTTAATAGTGTTTGATTCTATTTGTGAAAGTTAGCGGTTCTCCTTCAATATATAAATGTGTCTGAGTGTTCACGCCATATATATATTTTATTTTGCCGCTAATACATTCGGCTTTCTTCGTTGGTTTTCGTCGCTGTTCGTGTGCTAATCACGAAAAGTGATTTACTTACCGTCATATAGAGAGAGAATTTATATCTTACCGCTTCTTTTTCGCTCCCTTAATCGCTTTTCCGTAATATAAATTTATTTCTTTTAATACGCTATTACTCTTCGTTAAACCTATTCCCACGCTTTCCTTGACCCTGTGGTCCATGTGTTGTCACCGGACTGTGAATTGTGTGTGAGTTAGACCAAAAACCCCGAGAAGAGGCGCCACCAGGGGACTTGTGCACGGATCACAGAACGGACGCAGGGGCCTGGTATACCTGTGTTATTATCCATCCATAATCCAGGTTAGTCCTAGCTTCCATTTTCATTAAAATTGCATATGAACCAGCATTTATTTATATAATTTAAAATACGCTTTAGAGAGCGTCGTCATATATATCTTTATAAGAATATTGGCGTGCTCACATTTTAATGGTCCTTTTCGAGCGGATTATTTCGCTTTCATGTGTCTGTTTCAATTTTTTTCGTCATTTATTGTAATATTTTAGTTATTATATATTTTGTTTCATTTGAGGGTTGTCATTAAAAAATATTTGTTATACTACCGCTGACACGTAATGTCATTTTATGTTGATGTCGCAGTCAGTAACGCTTCGTAAGACATTTTGAGTAATTCCTAAACTTTAACTTTTATAAAACGAAAATGGCTAAAATTTCGGCTTCAGAATTAGAACAAAAGGTTCTTATTGGTAAGCGAGATGTACTTTATTCGCGTTTGCAACTTGTACACGAATATTCAAAAAAGGCTTTTGATAATGATGCTTCTAGAGAGTTATTTTTGAGTAGTACTGATTCCATAGAATCTATGCGCTTAGAATTCACTGTAATACTTGACAGAATAAATACATTGGAATTAAAAATATACCCGGATAATAAGCCTAATTATCAGTCATGGGCATCTTTTGAAGACATTTATTGTCGTATTAAGAGAGTGATAGCTCTAATAAAAGAAAAAACAATGCAGTCGCATGTCGAGCCAAAACAATTAGGAAAATTGCCGAAACTCGATTTGTTGGGTTTTTCTGGAGATCCGTTGCAATGGCCAATGTTTTATGAAAATTTTAAAAGCACCATACATTCTAACCCGACTTTAAGTAATAATGAACGAATTCAATATTTAATGGGTAAATTATCGGGACGCGCATTGTTAGTTTGTGCTGGTATAGTACCTATAGCTGAAAATTATGACTTAATGTGGCAAACATTGGTTGATAAGTTTGAAGACAAACGATCGCTTGGTAATGCATATTTATGTCAATTATTAGAATTTAAAGGATTTAACGTATCTTCCGCAAAAAACATTGACTTATTTTTGGATAAATTTTGTGCCGCTGTGTCAAACTTGAAACAATTGAAAATTCCAGATTTGACCGATTTTATATTACTACATGTAGCATTGAAGAAATTAGACGCAGACACCGCTCGTTCATTCGAGATGTTAAAACGTGATGTAAGTATACCCACTTATGAAAGTTTAATTTTATTTTTACGCGAACAAACTAAAATTTTAGAACGTACTTCAAACGAACGTACTCATATACCTTATATGAAAAGGTCTTCTGAAAACAAATCATATAATTTACCTTCGGCTACTACATCTAAGTTCACACATGCATTAGTTTCTTCGACTAATCACTGTATTTGTTGCGGACAGAACACGCATGAACATTTGTACAAGTGCCCCGCATTTCATAAATTATCAGTAGATGAACGCATTAATTTCATTAAAAAACGCAATGCTTGTACGAATTGCCTTAGTTTAAAACATAATTATTTTAATTGTCAATCATTAGTTGTGTGTAGACATTGTACCAATAAGCATCATTCTATGTTATGTCGCAAAATAGGTGGATATCTCAATAATGCGCAAAACAATAATAATGACTCGTCTGTCGCTTATAAAAGTTTTGACCGTTCTACACAACTGCAACGTCCAGTGCACGTGAACTCGCGTAATGTGGTAATTACAAGCCCTCAGGGGTCTCATTCTACTTGCAATGTAAAACCGGTTTCAGAGCCGACTTCTTTAACGCAAACCGAACGAAATAGTAATACGCGTACTGAAAACGTTTCATTATGCAATATTCAACCGTTTGACAAGCGCGTAAATACCTGTTTATTAGGTACGGTGCAGGTAAACACATGTGATTCGTTAGGTAATACACATTGTATTAGAGGTTTAGTGGACACTGGTTCTCAAAATAATTTTATAACTTTTGATTGTTGTAAAAAATTTAAATTAACATTTAAGAAATTGCCGCTTTCTGTTGTAAAAGGTATAGGAGGTGTTACCAATCCCATTAGGGGTGTCACTTCTCTAAAATTGTATTCTCGTTTTAACAAAAATATTTACATTCATATTAAGGCTTATATTATTGACAAAAGAACTGATCCATTACCCGCTGCTCGTGTAAATACTTTCACACTTTCCTATTTACAAGGTCTTAAACTCGCTGATGAATTATTTTATGTGCCAAGTGGCATAGACTTATTGTTAGGAGGGTCTTTATTCGCTGATATTTTATTGTCTGAAAGGGTGTCTGGACCATCAGGCACACCAACCGCGTTTGAAACCATATTTGGTTACATGATAATAGGAAACATCCCTGTTGATTATCGTGATACACAAGTTTCATATTCTTATTGTTCTGTTAATGAGTCTATTGAGTCCATCGTACAAAAATTTTGGCAGTTAGAGGAAATTCCATGTCATCCTATTTTGAGCCCAGAAGATAAAGAATGTGAAATGATTTTTCAAAATAGTTTTTCGCGTGACGTATCTGGTCATTTTAAAGTCGCTTTGCCTTTCGCGCTTAATCCCGACCTACTTGGTGATTCTTACCAAAAAGCAGAGAAACGTTTTTTTTCACTCGAAAGAAAACTTAATACTTGTTCAGATTTACGTACAAAATATAATGAGATTATTAGAGACTATTTACAGAAAGGTTATATTTCGTTAATTTCTAATGATAACCATAACGACGGTTATTATATTCCGCATCATCCTGTATTGCGCTCGGAAAAATGTTCTACACCGGTCCGAATACTTCTTGGTGCTAGTGCACTAACGGATACAGGTATTTCTTTAAATGATTTATTATATGTAGGTAAAAATTTACAAAACGAACTATTTACAATTTTATTAGATTTTCGATTTTATACCGTAGCATTTTCGGCAGATATAAAACAAATGTATTTAAGAATATTGGTTAAAGAAGAAGATCGCAAATATTTAAAGGTTTTATATCGTTTCGAACCAACAGAACCGCTTCAAACATATCAATTTAATCGTGTCTGTTTCGGGCTCCGCAGTAGTCCTTATCTTGCTATGAGAGTCGTGAGACAGTTAGCAGCGGAGGAGCAAGAACGTTATCCGCGAGCGGCTCAAGTAGTTATGCATAACATTTATATGGATGACGTATGTTATTCCGTACCCACGGATTGTGACGCCATACAACTCAAAAATGAGTTGTTGGAATTGTTCACGGCCGGGGGCTTTGAGTTGATAAAATGGTCCAGTAATTCACGGGAATTATTGGATTCATTACCTAGTTCGCATCGTTATTCTACGAATATCGATTTCGATAAAGATCAACATCTTAAAATATTAGGCTTGAAATGGTCTTCCATTACTGATGAATTCAGGTTTACCGTTTCGATCGAAAATTTGCCTTGTACAAAGAGAAGTATTTTATCTGTTGTTGCTCGTCAGTTTGATGTGATTGGTTTTCTTGCGCCAGTCATACTTTACGCTAAGTTATTAATCCAAAAATTGTGGACCTTAAAGTTGGATTGGGACGAGACTCCACCTTCGGATATTGCAAAGAAATGGAAAACATATCTAGCTGAACTACCTTTACTTGAAACTCTTAGATTACCCCGCCATTTAGGTGTTTTAATAAATTCTAAAATTTCTATTATTGCATTTTCAGACGCCAGTGAAAAGGCGTATGGAGCTGTTGTATATATAAGGGTAGAAAATACAGCTCAACCACCTATTGTTCGTAGTTTGTGCGAAATCAAAGGTCGCTCCGCTTAAGATTGTGTCTGTAGCACGCTTGGAGTTATGTGCCGCTCTTCTTATGGTCAGATTAGTTCGTCGCGTTGTTGATACTTACCAACGACGTCACGTTATTAATGAAATATATTGTTTTACAGACTCCATGGTAACCCTGGGTTGGATTTATTCTTCTCCGCATAAATTTAAAGTATTTGTCGCTACACGAGTTACTAAAATTCAGGAACTCCTTCCATCAAAGCATTTTTATCATATATCAGGAATGGAGAATCCCGCAGATTGCTTATCAAGAGGACTTATGCCTTCTCGTTTAAGTGGTCATCCACTTTGGTTAAACGGTCCCTCGTGGTTGCAATTAGAAACATCTGAATGGTCTAACAAATGTTCGCAAACATTATGTAATACTGATTTACCTGAGAGTAAAATTATTACGCTTAACACTAATTGATAGCGAGCCTCATCCTCTTTATGCGCTCTCAACTCGCGTTTCTTCTTGGAATGTTTTATTACGCTCGATTATTTTAGCGTATCGCTTTATAAAAAAACTAACAGTTTACAAACATATAACTGCAGCTGACTTACATTTTGCTGAAATACAAATTTTGAAGGTTATTCAACAAACTTATTTTTCGGAAGACATTAAACGGTTGCAAAGTAACAAATTGTGCTCTCTTGCTATGCGAAAACTTGCTGTTTTTAAAGATAAAGACGGTCTACTTCGTGTAGGTGGACGTCTTCGCAATTCTGACATTACTTATGATCAACAACATCCAATATTGTTACCGCGTAAAGATCATGTAGTTGAATTAATCGTAACTCATTATCATCGCAAACATTGTCATACCGGTCCTCAATTGCTGATGTCTATTTTACGACAGAAATTTTGGATAATATCTTGCAGAAATATAGTACGTCATATTGTTCATAAATGTAACTTTTGTTTTAAAGCTAAACCAAAGCAATTGTTTCCGATCATGGGTGATTTGCCGTCTTGTCGTGTACAATTTTCTAAGGCTTTCAGTCACACTGCAGTAGATTATGCGGGACCCATAAGTATAATACCTTATCGTAAACGTGGTATTCATTCTATTAAAAGTTATTTGAGTATATTCGTATGTTTGGTAACACGTGCCGTACATGTTGAAATTTGCACTGATTTGTCTACGCCTACTTTCATTTCGGCCTTTAAAAGATTTCTAGCGAGACGTGGCAGTGTATCATGCATGTACTCGGATAATGGTACTACGTTCATTGGTGCTAAGAATTATTTAAAAGATTTGTATCAGTTATTACAATCGGATAATTTTAATACTGCTCTCGTTAATGAATTAGCAGAGAACCGAATACAGTGGAAAATGAATCCACCGCTCAGCCCACATTTTGGTGGACACTATGAAGTGTATGTAAAAGCTTTTAAGTCGCATTTATATAGAGTCATTGGAACTCAGTTGCTTACGTATGAGGAATTACTGACTGTGCTCACTCAAATTGAGTGTGTCATAAATTCGCGACCACTTACACTGCTAAGCTCAGATCCCTCCGATCTAGCTGCATTAACGCCTGCTCATTTTCTTATGAGTACACCTTTAAAGGAACTACCGGCTGCTGACCTCTCAAATGAATCTCCAAATTTACTTAAACGCTATGCTTTATTAGATCGAATGGTACAATCGTTTTCCAAACGGTGGAAAATGGACTACCTTCATTTGTTACAGACACGTGAAAAGTGGACTTCTCCATCTAATTCAATTAAAATTGGAACAGTAGTTATTATTATTAATGATAATTCACCTCCACTTCATTGGCCTTTGGGTATAGTTGTTGCAACTTATCCTGGCAAAGATGGTGTTGTAAGAGTAGCTTCAGTTAAAACTACCACTGGCACTTATAAGCGGCCTGTGGTACGTCTCTGTCCACTCCCTTCACAATAATCCATTAATATATTATGTGCCCTTTTTTTTTTTGTTTTTATTTATTAATTTATTTGTTTTTTTTCTCATTTAGTATTCTTGAAGCCGGTGCTTCAAGGGCCGGGGGCATATGTTCACGCCATATATATATTTTATTTTGCCGCTAATACATTCGGCTTTCTTCGTTGGTTTTCGTCGCTGTTCGTGTGCTAATCACGAAAAGTGATTTACTTACCGTCATATAGAGAGAGAATTTATATCTTACCGCTTCTTTTTCGCTCCCTTAATCGCTTTTCCGTAATATAAATTTATTTCTTTTAATACGCTATTACTCTTCGTTAAACCTATTCCCACGCTTTCCTTGACCCTGTGGTCCATGTGTTGTCACCGGACTGTGAATTGTGTGTGAGTTAGACCAAAAACCCCGAGAAGAGGCGCCACCAGGGGACTTGTGCACGGATCACAGAACGGACGCAGGGGCCTGGTATACCTGTGTTATTATCCATCCATAATCCAGGTTAGTCCTAGCTTCCATTTTCATTAAAATTGCATATGAACCAGCATTTATTTATATAATTTAAAATACGCTTTAGAGAGCGTCGTCATATATATCTTTATAAGAATATTGGCGTGCTCACTGAGTATTGTGAGCATAAAGAGACTAAGTTAGCCTTTTCCTCATCATTAAGGTGGTCCACACGAAGTCGTGATATAACGTCTTTAATTCGAGTCGAGTCTTGTTTAGTACGTGTGCATTCAATATTCTATAGTTCAGACTGTGCGGGACGATCTAACGACAATATAATATCATTATCAGTAGGGTTTTCGATTTCGACGATACCACGGTTATTACTTACGGCAGTTATGCACTCATGGATTACACAGTTACAAATAAATTGTTCATTAATTAGTACATCTCCATCAGGAGCGTGGATGGGTATTCTTATCAATTTTGAAGAGTTAGCCGAAATTATATCTTAACATAAGTTAACGTTCCGCGTGTTAAACATTTTAATAGGATTGATTGGGAATTTAGTCTTTAGTATCTGATCCTTAAGATCTATTTTCGCTTCCCACTCGGTAAGCAAATCCAAACCTATGAGTCCGTCGAAGTAATCGTGGAACTTATAGACAAACAGCTTAATATTATCTGCAACATTAAATTCATCAAAGCAAGGTAAAGTGATGGAATAATTATCTCTGCTAGTCGCATGCACATTAGTTACCTCGAATGGATCGTAATTTAACGGAATATGTGAGTAATACTTCTGTACAGCTTCTGGACTAATAAATGATTGATTTGCACCTGTATCAATCAAAAAATTTAGTGATGGGTTTGATATATGTATATACGGTAACTGGCTTTGGGTTTGGAGATTCAGTTCTATTTTGGCTTTTTTGATAAATTGGCCTTCTGAAAATCCTCACTTTTATTGCTTGAACACCCTGGCTGATCGTTATTTTCGCTATCACAGGCAATCTCGTTCGTCTGTTCTTGTAAATTATCACTAGTATAGTAATCATAGTAGTTATAATCACAGTCAGGTTCATAGTTTTCGTAGTAGTCATTGTGATAGTTATAATAATTATAATAATCGTCATAGCTAGCGCACTCATTTAAATTTACGTCTTTTGTTCTAAAATAATTTTATGCGGGCGGATTGCCTAATTTACACCAATCATGACCTGACGGCGGTAGCGTCTTAGGGGTGAAATGTTGTATACCGCTCATAGGCCTTGGTGTCGTCTGTTGGTTTGTACCAAAGTTTCTAGGTGGTAATCTAAATACATTACTGTGTGGATTGTAATTAGGTGGAAGTGCACGGAACATATATTGCGTGCGCGTAGGCATGCGGCATGGCGACTGAATATGCATAGGGCTCCTGAAACCTTGCGGTTGTTGCATGCCGAATTTAAAACTTTGAACTTGTAGTGGCATTGGTCTCTGAATTGCAGGGGCTGGCCAGTAAGGTACAGGAGGTAAATCAGTATATTCTGGTACCGATATGTGAGTCGGCGAGGAGACCTTAGGGGTCTGCTGAGATTTTATATTATTTGGCTCATTACGTTGTATATGCAACAAGACGAACGAACACGACGCTCGTGTCTCGCTGCCCGCCCACGTCACTGTCGCCGCCGCTCGCTTGCGTCCAGTCAAGGTTTCGGGCCGATGTCGATTGCGGGAATTCTACTCACTAAATGTCTACTCACTCTCGCTCGCCCACATTTGGTCAGTCAGCTCGATTGCTCAGCTATTGCGCATCTCTCAGTTTTCAATCAAATTTAGTAGAAACCCAAAGTTACAACCAAAATTGTATGGTATAATAATATTAGGTACTACATGAATTTGAATTTTATTATAATTATATGTACGTATTGAACTGTTAAATTTAGTTCCGTAATAACCTAATTGCTCGTTTTTTTAGCAAAATGCCCTTTGAGATAGTACAGACCGCAAAAGACCGTAGTAAACATCTATTAACGACTATACCAGCGCAATGGAAAAAACATGGAACATTGTATCGGCCGCAAAAGAACGAGTCCAATTTGAAAATATCTGAATATTCTGTGCCAGAAAATAATTGAGAAATAATGCAATGCATCAAGAAGCAAAGCAATACCTATTTCCAATTATGAAACTGCAGAACAGCTATATATATTACTGCGTACAATATTACTGCGTACATGCGTAGCATTTGCATATTTGAAACGCGTTACGGAACCATTCTTTTTTACGTCAATATCACCTTCACTGCGTGCTTTATTACTATGTGTATCAATAAAGGCAGGTGCTGGAAGCGCATGATAAGTATTTATACCTCCTTTTAAAGGCACCACTTCTTTTGGTATTCTTCCACTTGCATGGATCCATTTTACGAATAAAAAATGTGAAATGACAATACAGTTATTATAAAATGATGCAAGTTATAAACAAGTTTATTTCAAAACGTCTATATGATTATTCATCAAATAGCGGTCGTATTACTATATGTGTGTTCCCTGAGAACGTATATAGGTTGCATTCGTAACATTTATTCGATTATTATATGATGATTTCTATTACGACGTTTAAACAACCACTGTACCTTTAATAGTTATTTAGAAGGTAATTACATAACAAAATTGACACAAATGTGACTTAAATACGACAATAACTCTTATACGACTAAAAAGTTACATGAGCTAGTTATATAGACATCGCCGTGAACACCACTATATAACTGTTTTATAAAATAGTTGAAAGAACGTCTGTATGACAATATTTTATCACAAGAAATTTATATAACAAATCAGACGCATAGTGCACCAGTACATGACGAACAGTAACAAAAATTACTGTAATATAATTTTTATAAACTCAATAGTTATATAAATGTTTCGTTACATGACCAAAATGTTTGTTGGGTAGTCACGCACGTTAGTAAAAGTCTAGAAACTATAACAAGGTTAACAAAAAACGGACACGCTTTTTGAGCAAAAACTCCATCAATTTTGAATATTGGTCCAAGATGTAGACAGTTAATGACAATGACAATAGGGTAAAAACATGGCATTGGCAATAAATGGCATTTTTCAGAACAATATTGTTTGTCATTTCATTAAATACCTGTATATTACGGGCAAAGGTGGGCATTAACTCGTTAACAATTTGCTTAACGGATTAACTTTTAAGTTAAAATATACCATATTAATATTAAGTAGCAATTATAATTGTAACAGTTAATTAAGAATAATGACAATAACTAACGCGCGGAAAAGGTGGTCTACCTTTTCCGCGTGTTAGTTATTATCTCGGAGATGGGTGGATGGTATCTTACAACAGACAGACATGAACTGCCCTTACCTTATTATTTATCTTAAAGCTAAATAAATGTGTATTTAATTTTTCATTCTTCATTATCTGTAATAATTAATATACCCACTTCTTTTTGTCTTATTTACCCATGTATTCCAGCCCCAAAGCAGTATTAGTTTTGGATGGTTAACTTTTAACGATTAAGTTTAACTTGCGTTAAATTTTAACTATTTAATTAAGGAATTAACCATTAACTAACTTTTGGATTAACTGTGCTCACCTATGCCTACGGGCAGGTAAAACTCCTAAGTACATTTCTATTAATTACTAAGAGATTTTTTAATTTTATTAAGTAATTTGTATTTAAGTAAGATACTCTTATTCATTCTGATTGTGACCATAAATTCAAAAAGTTAGATGTCACGCCTGATTTTAAGGGTAGCTTGCACCCATTATTAAGGGTGGCTAGCACCCACTATTTAAACTCGATTTAAGGAACTGACTTCTCGCTTGCACCTTGCGCCTTGCATGTTTAAATACAGTCATCAAAAGTGTCTAAGCATTAAGTACATTTTAGAGTATCGCCGCAATTGAGGATTATTATTTTAACTTTTTTGGATTGTTATTGGTTCTTTTTAGTGATTTTCACTATTTGAATAAAGAATTTTCTTTCAATTTTGATTAAAAATAGAAAATTAACTGTCAATCAAGATTCCTATAAAAGTGTGTAATAGCGTTTTTACAAAACCATTACAATTTCTGCATGGGAACTGAAAAAAATTGCATCGATATGGAGCGACGACATCATTTGACACGAGAAGAGATCATGAGAGCCGTCGGAATGTTGCAACCTGGTTCCAGGCAACGTACTGTGGCTGTCGCTCTTGGCACTACACAGAGCGTCATAAGCCGTATCTGGATACGCTATCGTATCACGGGCAGCGTGGCCAAGCGACATAGAGGACGATCTCGCATCACCACTCGCAGACAGGACCGGTACATCCAAAATATTGCTTGACGGAATCGTAGTACTCGTTTCGGTATGAGGCCGAATACAAGACGTACTCGAGTTTGGAGGACCTCTGGACGTCAAGAACGTTTGAAATGTTGTCAAGAAGTTCATCCATATGGAGGGGGAACAATAATGGTTTGGGCCGGTATTTGGATCGGTGGAAGAACCGATCTCATTTGGATCGGGGGCAACCTCAATGCTCAGATTTATGGGGAGAGGATTGTTTCAGACGTGATCATTCCTCAGTGAAGCCGGTTGGATGATTCGTTTCGACTAATGGACGACAATGCACGTCCACACACGGCTAGAGTCGTAACACGCGCTCTAGCCGACGCTTACATCAACGTTTTGCCGTGGCCTGCTCAATCGCCAGACCTCAACCCAATTGAGCACGCATGGGATATGCTTCAAAGAAGAGTTCTGCTGTATGGATGCCGTGCATACCCCACAACAACTTTTTGACTTGATAGAAAGAATGTGGGCGGCCATTCCTCAAAGTGATTTTAATGAAATGATTTTAAGCATGCGAAATCGCTGTGATTGTGTAATTCGTGTCAATGGTGGAAAGACAGATTATTAATTTTTTTATCTTTACAATAAAAATTTAAAAAATCCTCATTTTTGCCTTTTTTGCCATTTAATTGATGACATTAACTTAGGTTAATTTCCCACAATTTGCAAAAATTGTAATTTTTCTTAATTTTTACAAAATATAGGGATAAGTTGTTAACTTAAACATAAGAATTAAAGTAAGAAGTCAGTCTGGAAGACTAGATTTGATAAAAATATTAATTGGATAATTTTCTATAGTTAAAAATGTACTTGATCCCTAGACTTTTGATGTGTGTAGTTGGTGCAAGCCACCCTTAAACTCGATTTAAGGAACTGACAGCTTGCTTGCACTAACTTGCACCAACTATAAAATAGTTGGTGCAAGTTTAAATTTAAACTAATTAAAATTAACGAGTTTAAATAGTTGGTGCAAGCCACCCTTAAAGACAAAATATATTTAAAACCTCATTATCTCTAATCTTTTCCTAATGCAATTAATAACGTTCGTTCGTTACGGCGCCTCCTCTTCGTTTTTACTTCGTGGAGTAAGTTTTCTAGGGATAGATGTGAGTTGGATGTGAAGAGACGGGTAGCAGCTGGCAATGAAGTGAACGGTGCTCTGTCCGCATTAGTAGGTAGTGTGTTATTTGGCAGTGTGTTATTTGTATGGAGGCGCGCCGCCGATTTTTAGTCTCGTCGCTTTTATGTACGCTTTTATGTGTGTGAACAGAACAAAAGAATCTGTATTGAAATGGTTGTACAAAGTTTTTTCCGGGAATTGGCTGTATTAGCACCACTCAAGACGAATCTTACTATTAGTTAAACTGCGTTGTCTCTGTCTTGCACAAGGGCCGCGCTGTACTTTGTAAACATAAAATATTGCTGATATTGCGTACATTTATTTTATGAATAAGACAAGATTTTTTAAAATACATTAGTACATGAAATACTTATTTCTTGTAGAGTTCCAGTCCTTATCCAAATTTAATACGTTTAGTTGTTTTTGATGCCTTGCGAAATTTAAATTTAATCGACTTGACTCTTGAATACATTACTTACAGTTATTTTCAAAGAATGACATTTAAAAAAAGGCATTGGCGTAAGTATTTTATGGATAACTACTATTAAAAGTACTTATAAAACAAAAGCTTGAAATAATTGTAAATCAAATTATTTTTCGTTTTTATCCTTAAATTGAAATAGGTACATTTTAGAATTTTTTATATATCTGCGAAAACAGAAATTTAAATCGCATAAATTTAAAAGAATAATTTTAATTCGTTTAAAAACCGCTTCAATAACTTTTAAATATAAAAACTAAGAAATAAATTAAATACAAGGGGGCCCTTTGGGCACTGGCTACTTACTATAAATGTTATAAATGTAAAATGTTAAAAACTAACATAAAAACCTGATATGTACATTCAGAAACCAAAATATTTATTAATTCTTTGTATTTTATAATTTAGTTCTTCATTCTAAGTACTCGAAACGTTTTCCATCAAATCTCATCGAAATCTCAAATTTTATCGCAAAATGTATGAAGACAGTTTCTATTTGTATATTTAAGAGATGTGGTCCTGGGCGAACCTTCCCAGAGGCACATGCCCTGTGCCGCCACACGCATCGCAGGTTGCGGATCGCGAAACGGCTTCCAAATATGGTAGCCAGCTGTCTTGCACAGCCGCGGACAATTGGGCGGTCCATGCAGAGGGGTGCTGGGGTTGCCCATGGCGGGGCTACTCCTATAAAATGGCGCTAAACCCAATGAAGCACGGACGACAGTGGCGAGCAGGAGCCGCCACTCTAAATAAAGCTCTGACCCGGGGGACCAACCTCGTCAGCCTTGGTTGGCAGTTGGCCTAGGAGAAGGCACTCCGAATAACAAATCAAATGTGCTGCCTTGCACATAGGTGTTGGCTCATCAAAGGCTAGGACGCACGCCCGATAAGAACGCCGAAACAAAAATGAAAGCAGGATTACAAAACGAATTACCCCAGGAAGGTACCAGTCAAGCTGGAGAATCCTTCTCTGAGAAGAACCCACAGGGTAACTCAGACAGTCCCACCGTGTCTGGAGGGGCAAAATTTTGCTTACGTCTAGCAGCAGTAGCAGCAGCAGTAACAAGAAAAAAAAAACCTTTCCCAACAAGCATTCCACCCTGGCTTGTTTATGAGATCGAGATCCAACTCTCTAGGAAACCCTTCTTCAGTAATTCCTGATCACACCGACCAACTCAAAACAAATCCGACATGGCAAAGGGTCCCTCAAATAAGGCAAAATAAAAAAAGGAAAATAAATACATCACCGCAACATACTGACAACATTAACATCCACAACAGCTTTGATGATCTGGATACTGATACCACAGGAGACAACGAACAACCAAAAAGGAAAAACAAACCTCCAAAGGTAATCCTATATGGCATAGAAGACATCAACAAACTTAAAGAACTGATAGAAACAACCTTAACTAAAAGTGACTACGTCATCAAAATTATAAACAAAAATAAATTAAGAATAGTGTGCGAGAGTCCAGAAGCCTATAAGAAACTAATGACACTAGTTAAACTACATGGTCTTATAGGACACATTCACAAGGAAAGAAGAAAGGTGCTATAGAATCGTCATCAAAAACCTACATCATACACCCCCCCACTCTGAAATTATAGCAGAAATAGAGAAAACAGGTAACAAAGTGGCAGGAGAAATAATCAATGCTACATTTGGGCCAGATAAAATATCTACATCTACCTTTTTTTGTTAACATAGAACCAGGACCCTGCAACAAAGAGGTCAAAAAAATACGATACATAGCCAATACTGTTGTTAAAATTGAAGATCCCAAAAAACGAAAAACTGTTGTACAATGCACAAAATGCCAACAATATGGGCACACTAAAAATAACTGCTTACGTCCCTCTCGATGTGTCAAATGTGCAGAGGCGCATAAAACATCAGATTGTCCGAAAAAAGACTGCAATACCCCTGCAAAATGTGTCTTATGCCTTGGAGACCATCCAGCTAATTACAAGGGGTGCCAAATCTACCTGGAAATTGTAAAGAGAAAAAACAGCACACAAAGACAAAACACAACCAAACCAAGGATAGAATCACCCTCAACAATCGAAATGACAAAAGCAGAAGGAAAAACGAATCACACACCCAAAATAAGAAGCAGGAAGGGCCCAACCACAACAAGAGGTACTACTCCGTAGTCCTCAAAGATAATCCACAACGAAACGCTGAGCCAACACAGGTCATATTATATGACCTAATGATTAAGCAAACTGAAAAATTTGATATGCTACTTCAACAAATAGGTACCCTTATGGGACTTATTATCAAACTTGTTGAAAAAAGATATGCTACTTCAACAAATAGGTACCCTTATGGGATTTATTATCAAACTTGTTGAAAAAATACAGAACTGCACTGAAAATTGCTGCCTGGAACATCGACGGTTTGGCGCCAAATATTCATGAAGTGGAAACCCTTATTGGCATCCATAATCTGGATATTGTATTAATTTCAGAGACACACTTCACAGCCAAAAGCCAGGTTAAAATACGAAATTATAACATTTACTGTACCAATCACCCAGACGGAACAGGCCATGCTGGAGCTGATGTTGCAATAAAATCAAATATAAGGCACCACCTAATTCCTCAATTTAGAACTGCGGAAATACAAGCATCCAACGTAGCAATCGAAAGTAAATTTGGAACCTTCAATGTGTCCGCTGTGTATTGCCCACCAAATAAGAAAATCACAGATTCCATATTGAACGAATACTTTAAAAACCTAGGAGGGAGATTCATTGCAGGTGGAGACTGGAATGCCAAGCACACCCACTGGGGTTCTAGACTAATATCGACAAGAGGTAGAATTTTAAAAAGGTCAATAGATGAAAACAATCTGAAGCATCACTCAACCTCGGAGCCAACCAACTGGCCATCGGATCCCAATAGGCTTCCAGATCTGATTGACTTCTTCATATCAGGACTGCCGAAAAACTTAATGATCACAACTGAATCTTGTTTGGACGGCTCGTCAAACCACACACCTGTCATACTGACAACCAATGCTGCCGTGTCACGACGTGAGGCTCCCCTTAGGTTGCACAACAAGAAGACTGACTGGGATTCGTTTAGAGAACTGGTCGATAAACGCATCAATCTGAATATGCCACTAAAAACATCCGAAGATATTGATAACGCTGTTAAAAACTTTACAGAAGCTATACAAAATTCTTGCTGGGAATGTAACCCAGAAATATCTCAGCCATTGACAAAAAAAGCAACAATGTCTTTGGATATTCGTAACAAAATCCAAGAGAAACGAAGACTGCGACGCATCTGGCAAATCAGCAGAATGGCAGCTGACCGAACCGCTTTTCGCAGAGCAGCACTTGAATTAAAACTTATAATTAAAGAAGCTGACGATGAAGCCATGCGAATCAAGTTAGAATCGCTGACCCCGACATTGGCAACCAACTACTCCCTGTGGAAGGCGACCAGAGGCCTAGATCAACCTCAAGTTCCCAAGCCTCCCTTAAAAAGTAGAACAGGAAAATGGGCCAGGACAAGCCAGGAAAAAGCTGAACTGTTTGCTAGTCACCTGCGGGGGCTCTTTGTCCCTAACCCAAGAGACCAAAATACAGATGAAGGCGACATAGATCATGTCTTGGAGGAAGACTTTCAACTTGATTTGCCTATCAAACCATTTAGTCCGAAGGAGGTGGGCAGACAGATTGTGCAACTGAAAAATAAAAAAGCACCAGGGTTTGACCTAATAACAAAAGAAGACCTTAAAGAGCTGACAAAAAAAGCAATTGTATGTCTAACTACCATCTTTAATGGTATTCTAAGAGTTGGATATTTCCCCATGCTGTGGAAAGTAGCACAGATTATAATTATATACAAGGAGGGAAAACCTATTTATGACGTGGCTTCATACAGACCAATCAGCCTGTTACCGATTCCATCAAAAATATTCGAAGGGCTCTTACTTGGTAGAATGGCTCCTATTCTGAAAAAAAATTGTATAATACCAAACCACCAATTTGGATTCAGACAAAATCATGGTACCGTGGAACAGGTGCATAGTCTGCGACTCCATTAGAAGCGCACTGGAAAGAAAGGAATATTGCTCTTCTGTATTCCTGGATGTGCAACAAGCATTTGACAAGGTATGGCACAAAGGACTATTAACTAAAATTTAAACACACCTCCCACACCCATTCTATGGGGTACTGGACTCGTACCTGTCTGACAGAACTTTCCAGGTCATGGAGGGCGACTCTCCGTCATCATTCCACGATATATCTGCGGGAGTACCTCAGGGCTCAGTCCTCGGACCTACTTTGTATGCCATCTTTACATCTGACTTACTTCAAATGCAAAACGTGACTACGGCAACATACGCAGACGACACTGCAATACTGGCAGTCAGTAATAATCCTGCAACAGCATCACAAATTTTGCAGAAGAGCCTAGACAGAGTGAATAAATGGTTGCAAAAGTGGCGAATAAAGTCAAGTGCAACAAAATCAGTGCACGTCACATTTATACTGAGAAGAGAAGATTGCCCCCCAGTAAGGCTGGATGCTGAATACCTACCTCAAAGCAACTCAGTGAAATACCTGGGAATGCACCTGGACAGAAGGCTTAATTGGAGGAAACATCTGGAATCCAAACGACAACAATTAAAATCGAAATACAGTAGCCTATACTGGCTCCTTGGAAGAAACTCTAAGCTCTCAGTGCACAACAAACTCCTGATCTATGAAACCATACTGAAACCGATTTGGACCTACGGCATCCAACTATGGGGTGTGGCTTGTGGCTCAAATATAAACCTAATACAAAGGATGCAGAATTGCATATTAAAAAACATAAGAAACGCTCCCTGGTACTTACGTAATGATGAAGTGCACGAAATCCATCAAGTCACACTGTAAGAGAGGAAATCAAACTGTTCGCCAGAAGATATGAGCCGAGATTAAGGGCACACCCTAACGAACTGGCGACCCAACTGACAATGCCCACATATATAAGGCGTCTCAAAAGGCGCGACTTCATGGAACTTGGCCGCCCGGACTGATTCGGCCTGTAAAGAGAAGAGACTAGCCTCTTGATGGAGAGACTCGTCCACAAGTCAACTACACTTCAAAACATTCGCTTATAGTCACGAGGAGACTGATTGCAAATATTGAATTCAATACAAAAAAAAAAATATTTAAGAGAATTCATTTGCAACACCACATTTACGATGTCTAGAAATTAAATTGGGGCACCCGTAAATCCGTTTTTGGGACCCGATTTAGCAACTCTTATATCATTTTCGCATCATTCACCATCATTCCGCAAATGAAGTTTATGTATTTCTGCTACCTTATTACCAATCTCTCCTTATAAATATATACTAGCAAACTCGGCCCGTTTCACTGGGCGTTAGTTTCACTGGGCGTAAAAAACAAACAAAAAATTCTACTGATCCGATTGCTATCAAACTTTACAGGATCACCCGTCAGGCCAATCTGAAGATTCCCTGAAAATTTCATCGAAATCGGTCCAGTCGTTTCGGAGTCCATAAGGAACATACATACATACATCGCCTTTTATATATATAGACGAAGGTTATACGGTGTCACCCTTATGGACAAAATAAGCAATGAAGAGATACGCAGTATGACAGGATTGTACGACAGTGTTATTGTAAAAATAAAGAAAGAAATGCTTAGATGGTTCGAGCACAAGAGCCTTACGAACAAAATCTAGAGCGAAAGTGAGTGGTAGCAGAAGCTAAGGAAGACCAAGGCGAAGATCATTACGAAGATCAAAATGTTAGTGATAGCTGACGGAAATATTAAATGCACTCGCATACGTAGGCGAAAATGTGTGAGGGGAGAATGATGAGAATTGAGGAAGCGAAAGAAGTATGTAAAAACCGCGAAGCTATATAGCGTGAATATAGATATGATAGAAGATAGTAATGCTAGACATCTACTTCTTTAAGACTTGTAATAAGAAAATTGTTTGAGAAAGGAAACAATGAATATGTTAAAAGTATTTATTCTTGGCTAGCATCAACATTCTCCGTCTGCAAACCCTTGATAGATGCAACAGGAACATATGTCACTAATGTGAACAATTTATGTGCTGAATCTTCATCATCGTTGCGCCTGCGTGAAAGCCTCACACGGACACGGAATGGTACATTTCTGAAATCAAAAAACAATAAACAATTAAAACGTCGTTATTTTTTATTTTCTTTAATGTCTCTTCAGATAGGATATTCTCTGGACAAGGAAGTCAAATACGTCACGTAACGGTGTTCTGCCCGCGCTGCAGTTGTTCTTGACCCTTAATCCTCTCATCTTACTTGTTTTGTTCATTATTAGAATCCTTCAAAAGAGACATTGGCGAAATTCTTACCAGCTGAAGCTGATATGGATATGGTTATTATTTTCTTATTTATACATTTATACTGTGAAAATGCTTAATGTGTTTGCATGTATGTATATTATGTGCATGAGTGTATGTGTGGATATATGTATGTTTAATTTCTTTCTTTCCTATATATTTAATAACCCATCATTTATCTATGTTTATTATTTTTTTGTTCCTGTTCATTTATATATTATTGCTATCTCAGATTATACATGTGTGCATATTTGTGACTTGTGACTGTCTTATAAAGTAATTACATGTAATTTTAGATTACATATAATGTTTTTCACATTCACAAAGTGTTAAATCTTAAGGAATGAAGTTTCGAAATTTGAGAACTTAGTGGAAATGCCTTTTTATTAACTGTGTTGTTTAATTATTCATTAGCAGTCAATCTAAAATGTAAGCAATTTTATGTATTTTTTAAAAATGTTTTAAAACCAAAGCATTGATTTTCGTAATTTGGCTTCTTTATCAGAATGTTAATTACTTATTTTCCTATGTTCCTACACCTCCCCAATCTTCATTTAAATCGGAAGCAGAATGAAGCACTTCCAAAGAAACGCATGATTTGTATGAATATAATTGATTCCAGTTGGCTTGTAAAATTTTAATAATTGTAAATAGGTACCTGTTTAAAATTAAAGTACAATTTTAATGAAACATAGTATATTTATCATGAAAACCTCTGTAATAAAGAAATATTTTCAAAACTTTCAATGAAAAATCACAGCTTGTTTAAATTATTTACTATTTTGATAGGACAATGATATACTTGTAACAGAAGGCACTCACTATAAGTCCAGATTCAAATTTTCACTCCATTAAACCATTTCTACCTAGAGACGGCAGTCAGGTTATAAGTTATGTTAATTAGGGGACATTGAGGAAGCGTACTCATCGCGACTCCTGCCAGCCCTTTTCAGGTCTGCAATTCCTCTACTGTGCACACTATGCGAGACAACATATGCGAAAGAGTTAGGGCGTCCCCTGAAAGAGACGTACACCGGTTTGTCCCCGCTGATGTGAGCAGAGTGCAGTTCGGCGTTGGGGACCGCCACCCAACACGCTGTGCACCTAGCGGCGAGAAGTGGATGGAGGAGTGCAGAATAGCTGCGTGGAATGTTAGAGGCGGGATTGAAGAGAAGATGAATCTAGTGATTGATATTATGGAAGAAAGGAGATTTGATGTGTTATGTCTGAGTGAAACCGAGCCAAAGGGCAGTGAACTTGCCGACTTGTCTGGAGGGGGCATCGCTTTGTGGTCAGGAGTACCACAAGAAGAAAGAGGATGCCAAGGAGTAGGCGTCTTGCTGTCCTCTCGTTTGATTAATTGTGTAACTGAGTATATGTGTGTAAACCCAAGACCGCTCTGGGTGCATCTCAAGACAGGGTTGACGACGATATTTGTTTTAATGGTGTATGCCCCAGTGTCCTCCATCAGCTTGGGCGAGCTAGAACAGTTTTGGGAGAATGTTAGGGAAGTTCTAGCGACGGTTAAAGATAATGAGAGAATTATAGTGTGTGGAGACATAAATGGATGGGTCGGGACAGCTCAAACAGGATTTGAGTCTGTCCTAGGCAAGTATGGAGATAAGAGAGTGAATGATGCTGGTAGGATTGTGTTAGGACTGTGTATGGAAAAGGATCTTTATGTTGCTAATACCTTATTTAATCACAAAATGATTCATCAGTACATGTGGGAAAGGAAGGATGAAAAAGTATGATTGATTTATTCCTGGTGGACAGCTGGCTCAAAAAGAAGGTTATGGGCACGAGAGCACACAGAGGAGCCGATCTGGGAACAGACCACTTTCTAGTGGTAACTAGACTAAGGGGTATGAGAAAGTGATAAAACGTTTGAAATGTGGAAAGGCTGCGGGAGTTGATGAGGTGACTACTGAGATGGTCCAAGTATGATGGTCCTAGGGTCTGGGATACCTTCTGTGCACTGTGCAACCTTTGTTGGCAGAAAGGGAGGTTCCAGAGGACTGTCACACTGCAGTCATAGTAGTTCTATATAAAGAGAAAGGTTCATATCTAGACTGTGCGTGCTATAGGGCCATCAGCTTGGTCAGCTTAGCAAATAAAGTCTATACTAAGGTATTGACTGAACATATGAAAGGCATTTCAGAAAGATATTGGTGGGAGGCACAAGGTGGTTTTAGGAATGGTAGGGGTTGTATGGATCAGATTTTCTCACTTTGCATCATCGTGGAGAAGTTTCTGGCCATAGGTCAGAAAGTTTTCTGCGCTTTCGTGTACCTTTAAAAAGCATTCGATATGAGTAGCGGTAAAGAAACTGTGAAGTCTTCTGTCTGGATATGGCGTGGAGAGCCCCTTACTGCAGGCTGTGAAGTCATTATATTGAGGCCACAGAGCCTGTGTAAAGATAGATGGTGGCATGTCGCCCTGGGTCAATGTCTATTCAGGCATCAGACAGGGCTGTGTGACGTCTGCCTGGCTATTTGTTCTGTATTTGGACAGTTGCCTCTAGATATTGAAAGGTAGTATGAGTGGTATGATATCTGATGTTAGAGTGGTAAACTGCCTATTGTACGCTGATGATACTGTGCTTATAGCACCATCAGAAGCGGAGTTAAAGACACTAGTTTCGTCCATGAAAGCAGACTGTGAAGTGAAAGGATTGAATATGAATGTGAACAAAACTAAGGTTCTGGTGTTTGAAAGAGAAGATGTACAGATGAAGTGTGATATATGGCTAAATGGAAAATGTCTCGAACAAGCAAATGAAATTGTATATCTGGGGAGTGCGTTTTCGAGGGATTGAAGATGTGAGCTGGATATGGAGAGACAGGTAGTAGCTGGCTATAAAGTGACTGGCCATACACAACGCAGTGTTGGTGCCAACTTGCCTGGATATGCCCGAAATCAAGTGAAAGTAAGATAAATGCAGTAGAAATGCGATTTCTTAGAAGTATGTGGTATCACCCTTACAGACATAATAAGCAATGAAGAGATATGCAGTATGACAGGGTTGCATGACAGTGTTATTGTAAAAATGAAGAAAGGAATGCTAAGATGGTTCGGGCACATGGAAGGAATCAGTGATGAAAAACTGACGAAGAAAATCTATAGAGCAAAAGTGAGTGGTAAAAGAAGCGAAGGAAGACCAAGGCTGACTTATGAAAATGAAATAGCTAGTGTTAGCCGACGGAAAAGTCAAAAGCACTCGCATACCTAGGCGAAAATGTGTGAGGAGAATGATGAGATTTGAGGAAGCGAAAGAAGTATGTAAGAACCGCGACGCTTGGCGCTCCGTCCTCTCTGACTAGCCCGTTAGGGATACGGCGTGAAGATATATATGTATGTAGGTTAGAAGTATGTTAATATTGACGCCTTAATGTTAATATCCCATCGCATTACCAATAGCACTAAAATATCAAAAAAAATCTTACCTAACACCCTTAGACCAAAGGTACTTGTTCAAGCGAGTGTCCACTCGAACATCGGGTGTTCCCATTTGTTTCTCGGCGAACTTCCTTATTTCCTTAATAGCGCGAGGGGCCCGTTTCTTAAAACCAACTCCATGAAGCCTTTTGTGTAAATTAACTGTATATTCACGAGTAACCACTTCATTGATTGCTGATTTACCTTTTCTTTCCCCTTTAGGTTTAGCCATTGTGATCTGAAATTTAATACAAATATGATTTAAAATAAGCTTATTTTTTAAGACTTCTTATTACAGACAAACAATAATCAGACAAAAATCTTAAATTGCACTTTTCATTGATAAGATTAATATAGATTTCCAAAAGAAAACAACACACCTTACAATTCTGCAATAAAATACACAAGAAAAAGAAATATAAAACGTCAGTGTCAACTGTCAAACATTACAAAACGTCATTACGTTTTTTTTTTAAATTTATAAGGCATTGGTAACAAGGCCATCACCCTAATCACGTAACTTCTGGAGAAACACTTGTTATTATAAATTATGAGCGTGCGGAAACCATAATCGCTATTTTAAGCGGTGTTACAATAACAATATGAACAGCAAGGTACATTACTATTGTTTTATGCGTACATCTTTAATTTATAAAAGAATTGCATAAAATATAAGTTCAAAAAAGCGAAGTTATAAATTTTATTTATTTATTAAGCGGGTAAAGGATATAATTTGATAACTGGGCGCTTATAATTACCATTACTAGATTTAACTGTGGCAACTTGAACTACTCCATCTGAGCCAAGAAAAATTTCAATTATTACGTTTAATTGCCAACATAAAGGTGGTACAGTGCGCGTCACTAATCATGGAACTGCGCAGTAAACAATAAATAGGTGTCAGTTGAAGTGGAGTTAAGGGCCGGGAAGCGTAACTGTAACAACGATGCACGCGTTACCCCCACATGGATGTCGGAATCACCGAAAAGTATCGATACGTTTCGTATCGATATTTTTTTAAATATTAAAATCGTTATTGATGTATCGTAAAAGTAATATCGATATATCGGTAAGATTTCATAACCATTTGAACGTTTTATTAAATGTTGAAATAAAACGCATTTAGTATTAATTGCATGTTAAAATTATATTATGCAGTGTTTACATGCCGTATTTCAAGATGTTCATATTTCATTTAATTCGTATTTTGCAATAAAATTGTATTTAGTAATTAAAGTCCTACTCATAGATTAAAAAAATATCGTATTTCAGACGTTTTCGTTACTTGATATTTTACATCGATATATCGAATTACAATGTATCTTCTGATAGAATCGATATATCAAAAAATAAATATTTTATTATTTATTTAATTATTTATGTACATAGACACACGTTTAAGAAATACACGAAATGAAATTTATGTACAAAGGTACTGCTTATTTCATCATGAAATTTATTCCAGCAGACCTGTGATATAAAAGCCGTTACGAAAGCAAAATCTAATGTGTATGAATCGCAAAAAAAAGTATACAAAATATAATACACACTATATGAGTGATACATACATCATACATACATATTTGGATTATACAACATAATATAAATAAATTATAACTACATTTAAAATATATATCAAATACGCAACTACACGTACTAAGGTAATGATTATATAAATATTACACATATACATACAATATAGTTTATGGTGGTAAGGAGAAATAATATTTTTTAAATCGTCTTAATAACGTATACATAATTACTGTATCTAATACGAGGCGGAAGTGAATTCCACAATCTTACCGCGTGAACGGTGAAGGAATAGGAATAGAAATCAGTTTTATGGAATGGGATATTAAGAAGTGTTTTCACATATTGTCTACAGGGAGTGTCTGACGGTCGATCATAGGAGAAACTAATTTTTAAGTAGGAGGTAGATGGTGGGTTATGCAGTATGTTGAAGAGGAGGCATAGTATTCGAGTGTTCCTGCGAGAGCGAATGGGGAGCCACTTCAGTGTTTTGCGCAAATGAGAAACACGGTCGAATTTTCTAAGACCAAAGACGAACCGTATACAAAGGTTTTGCAAGCGCTCAAGCTTATTTAGAAGCTCTTCAGTCAGGTCCAGCTAGCAGACATCAACGTAATCTATTATCGGCTGGATAAGTGTTTGTGCTAGGGAAATTTTAGTCTTTAAAGGTAAAAAATTTTGAAGATGTTTCAGTGAAGTAATGAGAAATGAACTTTTCTGCTAACTTCACAAATATGAGCACTCCATGAAAGTTGAGAGTCAAATATAACACCCAAGTTTTCCCAAGAATCTGAGTGCCATCTAAACTCACTGGAGATAGGGATGAAAAGAAATATCGATATATCGATATTTTTTCAGCAACCCTATGGCCCTACACAGTGATTGCCTACTTCCCGTCGCCCGCGCACCCCCGTTGAGCCGGCGATTGCACAAGTATTACATAACTTTACGATATATCTAAAATATGTTTATTAGTTTTTAAGTGTTCATTAGTTTTTAATTTCTCTTTGGCAGGTATACTAGTTAGTAGATTGAAAAAAGTGTAGACATTTTTGAGTAGTGATTTTAATCATTTTGCGCACTTTTGAATATTAGTTATACTTCTTTAGTATGCCTCCGGAAAAGAGTAAATATAAACGTACGCGCTATCGGGTCAAGATATGGTTTACCCAAGTAGACAACATTTTGACATTAATATAAAAGATGTCGCGCCGTTGAGTGACAGCGATTAAATTTTTATTTTAATAATAAATAATTTCATTTCACGTAACCACTTAATTTGATATTGTATCTAAGAATCTGACAATCTAGAGCCTTTGATAGCTAGTTAATCTCGAGACCTGTCCTATTATGAATATCACCCACCCTTCGGAACCTGTGTAAATTCCTACGGACATACATAATATTCTCGAAGATATACTAACTATAGACTGTAAGAATATTAATATCTTTAAACTTTTCTTTTAACGAAACTCGAGATTCTAAACAATAAATAGATCGTACCGCTCTTTTTTGTAAAACAAATATAGTTTGCATATCGGCTGCGTGACCCCAGAGTAATATCTCATATGACATTATACTGTGAAGATAGCTGAAATACACAGTTCTAACCGTAGCTACATCAGTTAGTTGTCTTATTTAACGCACAGCAAATGCTGCCGAGCTGTCTTCTAGCCAATAATTCAATACGAGGACCCCATTGTACTCTGTTGTCTATAGTAATGCCTAGAAATTTAACAGAAACTACAAAGTTTAGTATTTTATCGTCCAAAACATTATTAATGTTAGAATCATTGTAACATTGGGTAAAATAAATTTAATCCATTGAATTTTGGCAGAATTCAAAAGTAAATTATTTACGGTGAACCATTCCAAAACTTTACGTGGTATGATTTCCACTTCATCATAATTATAGTGACGGTATAATACGCTGTGAACTACATGCTTGGCCTAGCCACTGATTTATAGGCCTAGCATGTTAGGCCACACTCATTAGAAAAACATGAAAACGGGGCTCAGCGGATTCAGCTCAATCTGCGTGCTATCAGCTTTTCATTTATTTATTTATTTAGCCATTTTGTGAGACATAGGTATAAATATGGTGTTAGTGTTACAATATATTATAAGAATCTCTGAGCTCCGTCTCATGCATGGCGTTACAAACATTTACAACAAAACAACAACTCATATAAAAATGTTAAATGTTATTATTATAGTCATTAAAATTGGAATTAAATTTATGTCATTAAATTGGATTTAAAATGTTATTAATTATTATATAGTTATTACTAATAACATTGCAATCAACATTATATACGTGTCAATATAAAAAAATAAATATAAAAATAAAAAAGTTTTTCTAAATATCGTCATTAAAAAAATTGTCAATGGAGTAATGTCCTTTCTAGTAGAAATTTCTTTAATTGTTTTTTGTAAGTATTGAAATTAGTGCTATCTTTTATAAAGTTTGGTAATTTATTATATAATTTAGGTGCCAGAGCAAATATTGTATTGTTGGATTTCATAAAAATAAGTACTTCATAGATATACATACACGGAAGCAACATTATTTTTAATTCGTTGAAATGTTTTTTACAGCTGTCTCTTTGCTTTAAATGACAAATCGATCGTATGCATATTTTTTGTGCTCTGAATACTAATTCTTTTCCTTTTTCATTCAAGAATACATGGTTAAATTTTATGTTGAAGTTCTTATTTATTTATTTAAATATTCTATTATAGGTTGCAAAGACTATTTAAGGTGTAGGAAAAATGTTGTTCTTTGAAAATAATTCTCTTGGCAACAAAAGTTTTAAGTCATATACTTTTTTAGTTTTTACTTTAGTTTTAACCAGTAATATTTGCCATCTTGGATTTGAAAATGAACGTCATTTTTGTAATCAGTACCCCGAGAAACCTAGAACATGACACCCATGTAGATTTTAAAAAAATAATAATATTCGCTGTCTTGGATTACAAAATGAACGTCATTTTCGTAATCGGCACCCCGAGATACTTAGAATTTGACAACCATATCGATTTATTCAAAAAAGTAATATTCGCCATCTTGGATTTGAAAATGAACATCATTTTCGTAATTAGCACCCCGAAAAACCTAGAATATGATACCTATGTCGATTTATCCAAAAAAATAATAATCGCCACCTTGGATTCGAAAATGAACGTCATTTTCGTAATCAGCACCCCGAAAAGCCTAGAATTTGATATCTATGTCAATTTATCCAAAAAAATAATAATCACCATCTTGGATTCGAAAATAAACATAATTTTCGTAATCAGCACCCCGAGAAACCTAAAAATGTGACACTCATATCGATTTATCCAAAAAAGTAATATTCGCCATCTTAGATTTGAAAGTGAAAGTCACTTTCGTAATCAGCACCCCGAGCAACCTAGAATTTTATACCTGTATCGATTTATCCAAAAAAAATCATATTCGCCATCTTAGATTTGAAAATGAACATCGTTTTCGTAATCAGCACCCCGAGAAACCTAGATATATATATCATTTGAAGACGTTGTAGAGTATATATTATATACTTATACAGGGTGTACATACAAACGGGACATATTTTTGAATATGCTATAGTATATCGAGAATTCATCTTGATTACGATTTAATAAAGTATTATTATGCAATAATAACAAAGATACAGGTTAAAACACAATTTATTTCACTTGTGCTTCCCCTTAACACAAGTAAAAGCCACCGAAATTTAATTTTTACCTAATTTCACAAATCCACAGAACCTCTTTTATTTATCTAACAATAAGGTTGATATTCCTGTGTATGTGGAAAAAACGTATTTTTAAATTAGATTAGAATGATAGGTAGGTAGTGTGCCTTTGTCGCCACGTTCTCGTCGCAATGATTCTCACCTCTCACTGCGGACGTACAAATGGTTATGAAAGAAATCGATAAAAAAACAAAAGATAGACTCTGACCTTGTATTCAGGCTGCAAATTACCAATGTGGGTAAATCACAAAATGTCGCACGATAACACTGCTACAATTTGATACTTTTTCACATCACTTTTTTTCCATATGTATTGAGGTCCGTAGTAATTACACATTCACAAGTTCACAAACGTAAATGTTCAAAATTGCGGCCTTGCGCTTCTATGCATGCACGTGCACGCCGCGCTATCTCACTATGCACACGATGCAATACGTTTGACGTTTCTCGTTGTAATTTATTAAAGGCATCGATGATTTTGTGCTTCATAACCTCTTCTGTATCAGATTAGGTTAAAAGGATGGCGCAGGTCTTCCTTCAGCACTTTATGGACCGTACTGTGGGACACCTGTAGTAACCTTCCAGCCGACCTTGTACTATCATTGGGATGTTCATCAAAATGATTAAGAATGAAATCGCGGATGCCTTGGTTAGCATTGCCGCCGGAATCTGTATTGCGCGGTGTAAAGCTGCCATAATCCCTTAACCGTTGCACCACTCGCGTCAGTATTCTACCACTCGAAGGCACGTGCTCATCATTACGATGTCCAAAATGGTCCAAATACAAACACAAAGCTTCACTAGAATTACCACTAGCCATACCATAAGCCAAAACCATATCGGTGTATTGTAGATTACTATACAGAGAAAACGGCATGATTTAAACAAGAAAATAATTCGTAAGTAGTTAAAAACGAATTGACGATGTACACAATGAATACGTCTCACAGAGATCGTAACCCGAATGCAACTAAATAAATTTAATTTGAACAGCTGTTCAATATGACGGATTGGCGGTGTTACATATCGTAACCCGAATGCAACTGAAAAAATTTAATAATTTTTGAAAAAAATCCTTATTATTCATAGGTAGATAAATGTCGGATCACAATAGCTAGGGATAAACAATCATGAACCGTTTTTATTTCTTTGTAACATTCGATCGATTTAGGTACTGTTTTTAGTGATTTCATTATTTTATCTGCTTAAAATTACTTATTAACTTATTAATATTAAATTAGCTTTTTATTAATAAGAAAATAGGAAATTATTGTTTTTAATTACTTACGAACACAGTTCATGACCTTAGCGATTTGTAAACATTGTTAAGGGGTATACGAGGGGTATACTACGCATTATTTTCGAAAATGGTTTTCAGGCTGTATTTCAGTAACGGATGAAATTATTACAAAATAAAAAAATACGCAAGATTTAAAATCTGTAACTGTACACGATCAACCCAATTTTACGAGAAATGGTGGGGATAACACTTGAAAATTAAAACGGTCACAACTCTTAAACGGATACGTTTTTTTCGATAATTCTTTTTGTAACTACATACTAAAGTTATGTCTTTCATCCATTAAAGTAACTGTCCCGTTTTCATATACACCCTGTATATTTTATATAGAAATTCCATGTATGTCTTAATACTCACGACTGAAAAGTGAAAGTGAAACAATAGGTTGCGCACAAAAAACATAACGCTGTCATTCGATGAATAGATTTTACTCCTCATATTTTTTTAATACCGGGGGCCTTATATGTAAATCGATTCTTAAAGAGTAAACTCCAATATGAGGAGTAAAATCTACTCATCGAATGACCTCATTATGTTTTTGTGCGCAACCTATTGTCACCTTTCACTTTTCAATCGTGAGTATTAAGACGTACATAGGGTATGCTGTGGGGCAGCTTACGCATGTAAGTATTATATGTATATAACATACCTATATGTTATTTCTATATAAAATATATAGGTATATAATATATTATACTCTACAGCGTCTTCAAAGGCTGAATATATACATACATACATATATATATATATATATATACAAACGAAAAAGTTATTCTCTGTAATGGTACTTCCGCCATATCAGAGTTATGATGACGTGACATGTCCAAAAACCTTCCCTTCCTTATTATTCCATTTCATTTGATTCCCATATTGTTGGTGTTGAACGAAAAAGTTATTTCCTGCTATGGAACATCTGCCATATTGGATTTATGATGACGTCGCATATACAAAAACCTTCCCCTGCGTATTCCATTTCATTTGATACCCATATTGTTAGTGTTGGATAATAAAGTTATTTCCTATTATGGAACATCCGCCATATTGGATTTATGATGACGTTACATACATAGAAACCTTCCCCTGTGCATTCCATTTCATTTGATACTCATATTGTTGGTGTTGAACTAAAAAGTTATTTCCTGCTGTAGAACGTCCGCCATATTGTATTTATGATGACGTCACGTATACAGAAACCTTCCCCTGCGTATTCCATTTCATTTGATACCCATATTGTTGGTGTCGAACGAAAACTTATTTCCTATTATGGAACATCCGCCATATTGGATTTATGATGACATCACATATGTATCTACCTTCCCCGGCGCATTCTATTTCATTTGATACCCATGTTGTTGGTATCGAACGAAAAAGTTATTTCCCATTATGGAACATCCGCCGTATTGGATTTATGAAGACGTCACATACATAAAAACCTTCACCTGCGTATTCCATTTAATTTGATACTCACATTGTTGGTATCGAACGAAAAAGTTATTTCCCATTACGGAACATCCGCCATATTGGATTTATTATGACGTCACATACATAGAAACCTTCCCCTGCGTACTCCATTTCATTTGATACCCCTGTTGTTAGGGTTTAGCATTATCAAGCTCCCCTAAGTTTCATTCCCTTTTTCACCCCTTTAGGGGTATATTTTTGATAAAAAAGAAAACTATATTTTTTTATTAGAAAAGGTGTATTTCTGTATCAAATTACATCTCAATCTGTTCAGCGGTTTAAAATTTCCCATACAAAGTTTCATCCCCTTTTTCACCACTTTAAGGGTAGAGTTTTGATAAAAAACAGATAACTATGTTTTTTTAATAGAAAAAGTGTATCTCTGTACCAAATTACATCTTAATCGGTTCAGCGGTTAAAAATTCCCATATAAAGTTTCATCCCCCTTTTCACCGCTTTAGGGGTAGATTTTTGAAAAATAAAGTATCCTATGTTCACCCCCTGGTGTCAAACTATCTCGATGTTAAACGATGCTAAACGATGTTATCAAAATCCGCCGCCTCCGCCGTCGGACCGATTTTATCAAAATCGGTCCGGGGGTTTAGCCGTGAAAACCAAGCAGACAGACAGACAGAGAGACTTCCACATTTATAATATTAGTATAGATATTTAGGTTTCTCGGGGTGCTGATTACGAAAATGATGTTCAATTTCAAATCCAAGATGGCGAATATTACTTTTTTGGATAAATCGATATGGGTGTCACATTATAGGTTTCTCGAGGTGCTGATTACGAAAATTATGTTTATTTTCGAATCCAAGGTGGCGATTATTATTTTTTTGGATAAATCGACATAGGTATCATATTCTAGGTTTCTCGGGGTGCTAATTACGAAAATGATGTTTCTTTTTAAATCCAAGTTGGAGAATATTACTTTTTTGGATAAATCGATATGGCTGTCAAATTCTAAGTACCTCGGGGTGCTGATTACGAAAATGACGTTCATTTTGTACTCCAAGATGGCGAATATAATTTTTTTTGATAGATCTCCATGGGTGTCATGTTCTAGGTTTCTCGAGGTACTGATTACGAAAATGACGTTCATTTTCAAATCTAAAATGGCAAATGCTACTTTTTTTATACCTATTAATATTGATATTTAATATTATTGTATACAGTGAAGTGAATAAAAGTATATAAAATATGGAAAGAAACCAATAAACTCCAGTCGTGCGTCGGATTCTTAATTTTATTCTATGATTCTTACACACAGAATCATAGAGAACACACTTCTTAGTATAACAGAGTAGAAACATGCAAAGAGGATACAAATTACACCACAGACTATAATAGACATTAGTAATTACAGCCTATAACTCTATTCTCAACACAGACAAACATTAACCAAGCATTTTGAGCATCAATCAAGCACGGCACCGCAACCGATCCTAGAGAAGGGCGAATAACAGATAGGAAAAGGTTTTCCGTGCTGTAGGCTGACGAAAGAAAAGCAGGCAGTGACACACTCGAGATTTTGTATATGCCCAGGCCTCCATAACAGATAGGAAGTTAGGCTTAATTCCGACCCTGTCATCAACAAAGGAGCAATTTAATATTTTAGATAACATATTTTTGAGAATATTGTCTACAGATATTGAAGGGTTTGAAATTTAAAAAGCTGAGATCAGCGAAGAGCATATGTAAATTTTGGAACGTGAGGAGACAATGAGGAGAGCCATGTGGGAATGAATTTTGAAAAGTTTGTCTGAAGACTAGCTAAATATTTGCATTTGGTCATCGATAAAGCAGCCATCTAAAACGGAATCACCTAGGACGTAAAGCGATTTTTTTGACATAACTTTAATATTTGGTGCCAGTTTGTTAAAGAAGAAGGGTCATCTGTGACGCAAGCCCGGCGCATTTGCAACATATCTCAGTTATTATGTTATTTTACGAACATCAATCACCAAATTTTTTTTTTTTTCGATTTCAGTGGCTACTGAACTGCGGCGTCCTTGAGCGGGGTAGCGTAACACCGCTGCGCTGCCCGCCGCGCTGCTCGCCACGCTGCCCGCCGCTCTGCACGCCGCTCTGCCCGCCGCCGCCGCGTAGGCGAAGAGCATAACGAAACCGGCTCGCTAGTACTACCTTTCTCACATCATTAAAAACGCCAAGATGTGTTTCAGCACCCTGCATTAGGTGTGGACAGTGTATTAATCGATTACGATATGCTTTAAAAATGTTAATAAATAATAGTTATATGCACAAAAATATGGTTTTATTAAAATAACTCCTTTTCAGGCACACGTATTTTTAAATAGTTAATTGGCCATTACTGATGTTATAATATATATTCTACTATTAGTAGTTCACCTCTATAAGAAATGGAAGTTAAAAAACTATATAGCCATCATATAGTACTTAATTAAAAAGGATATATTTTGCCTTCCAAAGCTAATTCAAATAAGTTAGACACCGAAATCCAAAAATATTATATCTGATAATTTATGTACATAAAATAAGAAAAAATTAAGATATATTTCGGTTGCGCCGGGCTTGGGTTAATTTTGTATGGATCATGACCCTTCTTCTTTATTAATTAATTAATATACATATTATATATAATATTATTATAAATATTATATTAAATGGGTATCCGTTAAAAAATAAAACCCTATATTTTACAGCTCTACCAGCTGTTGAAATGGATTATAACTAGAGCAGAGTAAGACATTTCGACCACACTTATTTTAAAGAAGTTAACGCTTTCTGTGCCAAGGATTCGCCTCATGAGTTTAAAAGTCAAGACACATCTCAGCCAGAATGTTAATCCTACATTGTTGGATAAGTCTTCTGCTTCTGTAGGCAGGATTGAAATTCCCTCACAAATTGTTACAGGTGTTATTATAATATTTTTTAACTTTACCTAATTAGAAGTATATTGTATTAGTTTACTGCAGTCTGATCTGACAGTTTATTAATAAGATATAACGTACATGTATTTATTTCTTATAGGCAACATTTCATTCCCTGTTGAGCATGACATTACATCACCAACTATGCCAAAAGCAAAAAAATCATGTCGGAGAACAATAATCTAGAAACTAAATAAACTTACTCTCGCATATATTATTTTTTTCACGGAATGATTTACTGCTCTGTCAAGAAAGTACCGAGAAAAGATCAATAATACACGAAACGCTATTCTTCCAAATTTATTTTATCACCTTCAAAGTATGCTCCTTCAGAAACAATACACAGACGCCAACGAATAATCCAATCATCAAAATATTTTTTAAACACTTTCCGTAATTGAGTTCAGTGCTCGCCGCGAATTCTCCTTTATGTCTTCTACCGAATGAGAACGGGTGCCACGAAATGGTAATTTGAATTTACGAAAAAGAAAGAAGTCAGCTGGAGCCATATCTGGTGAATAAGGTGGTTGCTCGATGGTATTTGTTAAGTTTTTGGTCAAAAACTCGTTCACAATGATAGCCTTGTGCGAAGGCGCATTATCGTGGTGCAAAATCCAAGAATTTTCTTTCCATAAATCTGGCTTTTTTAGTCGAATTTGCTCTCTTAAACGCCGCATAATGCCCAAATAATATTCTTTATTTACCGTTTGACCTTCCGGCAAGAACTCCGAGTGCACAACACCGCGATAGTTAAAGAAAAAAGTCAACATGGCTTTGACTTTTGATCGACTTTGGCGTGGTTTTTTCGGTTTCGGTTCAGTTGGAAGGCGCCACTCCGAAGCTTGTTGACAAGTTTGCATGTCAAACTCATAAACCCACATCTCATCACCAGTAACAATGCGTTTCATGAATGTTGGGTCGAAATTGACTCGTTCTAGCATGTCCTCAGCGACTCTTATGCGATTGTGTTTTTTAAGAAAATTCAGGTCTTTTGGGACTAGCCGAGCGGTAACATGTTTCATACCCAAGTGATTATTTAAAATGGTACGGATCGACTCGTAAGACACAGAAAGTTCGGCGGCTATTTCTCTCAAACTTGAATGAGGATTTTCAGTCACTATTTCCTTCACTTTTGCGATGTTAACTTCAGTTACAGACGTTGATTGCCTACCAGAGCGAGGCAAATCTTCCATCACATCTCGACCGCTTTTGAACGCTTTGTTCCACTCATAAGCACTTGTTTTTGATAAAGTCGATTCACTGTAAGCCTTCTGTAACATTTTCAGTGACTCCGAACACGAAATTTCATTGGCGATGCAAAATTTAAGACAAACTCTTTGTTCGATGTTTTTGTCCATTATGACATTCGCAATATACACTAGAATGATGTAACTAAAAACAGCACCGTATTTAATCTAAATAACAGATGCAACTCAAACTCCGCGCCAAAATGGAAAACAGTTGTGCCAATCTAACAACAAAGAAAAACAAAAAATTTAATTTGGAACGATAAACAAATCATCCATTCCCGATACTTTTTTGACTAAATATTGGGTCTTTACATATGAAATTGGCGTTTTGTACGGGAGGAATATAAAGTCAATTTTTTTTTGTAAAATATATTTAATTAATCAAAGTATGCACCGTTGTTATCTATGCACTTTTGCCATCTCATAGGTAGTTCATTGATCCCTTTACTAAAAAAATCATGGGGGCGAGAATCAATAAACTCTTTGAAGGCGGTTTGGACTGCCGCATCGGAGTTGAATTTTTTTCCTTGTAAGAAGTTGTCCAAATTCCGGAAAAAATGGTAATCTGTTGGAGCAAGGTCCGGAGAGTACGGTGGATGTCGCAGACATTCCAATTGTAGCTCATCTAACTTAGTGGTTGTTTGTTCTGCAGTGTGTGGTCTTGCGTTGTCGTGAAGCAGCAGTGGCCTAGAGCGATTGACCAATCTCGGTTGTTTAGCAGCTAGTTCTTCCTTCATGGTTTGCAGTTGCTAACAATAGATATCTGCCGTAATCGTTTGGCCAGATTTTAGAAAGCTGTAGTGAACGACACCGGCACTAGTCCACCAAACACTCACAAGTAATTTTTTCTGAGTCAATTTTCGTTGAGGGCAGGATTTGGCTGGGTCTCCAGGGTTCAGCCATTGCGACGAGCGCTTCCGATTATCGTACAGTATCCACTTTTCATCACAAGTAATGATTCTATTTAAAATCCCTTCTTTATTGTGTCAGTTGAGCAAAGTAACACAGCAGTCGACGCGTGTTTGCAAGTTCGATTCACTCAATTCATGAGGTACCCATCGTTCAAGTTTTTTTACTTTCCCGATTTGCTTCAAGTGGATTAATACAGTTTTGTCACTTACCCCGAAGGCTGCAGCTATCTCTGAAGTGGTTTGTGATGGATCCGCTTCCACAATAGCCTTTAATTCTTCATTTTCCACTTTGGTCTCCGGCCGACCACGGGGTTGGTTCTGAAGGTCGAAATTTCCAGAACGAAAACGTTGAAACCAAAACGTACCGTGCTTTCTTTTGCGACACCAGCGCCGTACACATCATTAATCCTTCGAGCTGTTTCTGCAGCACTGGTGCCACGGTAGAACTCGTACTCGTAAATATACCGATATTTCATGTTTTCCATTGTGCGGTAATAAGCGACGCCAAAGAAAAAAATAATGAGGAAAAAAACAAATGAATGACTGTTTTCAAAACTCAAATGTCCCAGCTAAATGAGTTTATAAATTTGAATTTGGAATTCTTAACCAAAGAGGAGATATTTCAGATCAAAATGGTCAGTACGACAAAATGCTAATTTCATATGTCCGACCCAATATATAACTTTGATTATAATAATACTATAACACAATATATGTACATATATTTTGATTATAATATTACTATATAACGCAATAACCAATAAAATATTTGTAAATGTCTCTTTTACAGGTGAAAATGTGTGTATACGCATTGAGCAAGATGGTGCTCCTGCCCTTTTTGTGAACCAGCCCTCGAGGGGAGTTATTATTTATCCTGGAAGTGATGGCGACCAGCTGGTATGAATAAAACGCAGAGTTACTTTAATACTGAATTAACAGTTTATAATAACCAGTGATCGGATAATTGGGCGCTAATATACCTAAACTTCATTTTTATGCCTACGAAAGAATAATATGGACATGCCTCTTAGAATCCCGGATCCCGGAATCGTTTGAAATTCCTGATTGCTAAAAATGTTACCTGCATACAAAATAGTTAGAACTCGTTGTGAAAACGATATATTTTCTTTGAATAATGCTTACATACCCTCTCGTACTTTCAAGGCGGCTGTTCCTTGTTAAACTCTCATTGTAATTTTATTTAGATTTAAAAAGCCGATTCTAATGGAACTTTTAATTTACAATAAAAGTTTTTATGAAAACTGGATTTGTAACAGGCCAGCAATCTAAACTATGTATGGAATTGAAACAATTGTGATTTTATGTGTAGCACCATTTATTTTCGTACAAAAGCAAATTATAAAATTATAAAATCTTTCACAAAAAGTATTAAAAATTAAAAATGTACTTAAAAATTATACTACACAGAGTATAAGGAACGGTTATCCTTATTATTATTGTCTGATAGTTACAAGGGTGGTCTGAATTCATTTTAAAAATAGCTGTTCCTTACACCTGTTAATTAATTTGATCGTACGTTTCACGAAGTTAGCATTTCTGTGTCAGGCTTTTGTGAACATGAGGCAGAGACGTTAATGTCGTCATCGTCTGATTCTACTTGCTTCGAAGTACTCTCACTTAGGACATTCATTGAGGTAAAATAAATAATCATAATTTTCTCTAGATTTTTAATTTTTAACCTATTTCTCTTAACATTTAAAATCCACTTATATGTTGAAAACGACCTTTCAACATCCACGGAAGTAAGTGGCGCAAACTTGTAAAGATTAGCGTCACTTACTTCCATAGAGTTTAGGGATATTTCCCTGACTACGTCAAAATCGGGATTTCTATCCATGAGTTGTTCTAACTTATCTGTCAATTCATTATTTGATGTCCACTCAATTAGCGTTCTTACCTCGTCAAATATTTCGAATGCCTGGGATATGGACAAATCATATGTTTCCAACTTTTTTATAGCAATCTGAATAATTTTAAAATGCTCATCTATAAATTTTAGATCGGGTAACAAGTTTTTTTTAGTTAATACATTTTTAACATGTTTGATGGCTTTGATGGAAAATAGCTTCATTGCTATTTAACGAAGACATAACGTTAGAGATTTCATTAAAATATTTTGCATAATAAAATGCCGCCTCCAACCAAGTACCCCATCTAGTAATAACGGGTTGTGGAGGTATCGGTAAATCTGGATACATGTTCCTTAAAATTTTTACTCTATTGGGAGATTTCAGAAACACTTTTTTTACATTTGATATAAGCGTATCCACGTCCTCGTAATCTAAACGTATTTTTTCTGTTAACCTATGCAATGCGTGAGCTAAACAAGTAAAATGCTTCATGTTAGGGAAAGTTTTGTTCAATATTTTGCCAGCAAGCATCATGTATGCTACACTATCGGTGCACATCATAAGCAAGTTTTGAACTTTAGATTCAAATAAGTCTCCCCACAAATTCTTCAAGCATTCAATGACAAATTGGAATATTGATTGTCAATTCACAGCGTCTAGAGTCTTAGAGGCCAACATACGAGTCTGTTTAGGTTCATCTTCAATTAATGGTTTTACTAAAAAATGCACCACATTTCGACCCATAAAATCTGAAGTTTCATCTAATGAAATCCATAATTTACAATTATTTACATCATCATGAATACTTTTCATTTTAGCCTGGAAAACACGATTTAAATATGTTTTTCTCAATAAAGATTCACTAGGAATAGTACGATTTTGTTTGCAGTTACAAATATATTTTTGAAAAAAGTTTCGAAATGTGGAATTTTCTAGCTTTGACCAAGGTATGTTGCAGATTATCAGAAAATCTACAAAATAAAAATCATCTGTTTGAAGATTTCAATGTTTCTGCGACTTTTTGTGCCGATCAACATTTGTCTTCTTTGCCTTCATAGTAGTTTCACACTTACAGCAAAATATAGTTTTACTTGCTGCGTCGTGAATCATCTCAGGAATATCCCTTATCCATGACTGGGCAATGTCTTCGACTGGAATCGGGTCTGCCATTTTAATTTCACAAAAAGGATCGAGGACACAGCCAACCAAGATGCAGTAATCGCAGACTGAAATAAAAAAGGAATTCAAAATAACAAATCAAACAAAATCAAAATAACAAATTTAGTGTGTATGTAATAATGTAATATGTGTGTTATTATCAGTGATCTGATAATCGGGCGCTTATATACCTAAACTTCTTTTCTTGAAAGAATAATATTGATATTCCTTCCTGAATTACTAAGTAATCCCGGATTCCCGGGATTAAACAATTTTGTAAAAACAACTATAAGTAACTTAATGAAATTATAGCAATGGTTATTTTGATTTAGTATCTTTATTTTACTCAAAATAAATGGAATTTCAATAAAAAATGATAATGTGCACAATGTGGTCAAGTAGTGGAAATTGATTCATTTATCTAACAGTTTAGTGATCGAATCGACTAATTTATTGTATTTTATATGTATAGAAGACTAAAAAATATTACTTGTAGTTATTACACGACTGCCAAAAAAAAGGATTGTAATATTTTTTATGTACACGTATGTTTGTCCGTTTGTTTATTTTACTATAACTTCTAAATGCCTGAACCGATATGCCTGAACCGATTTAAAAGTGTGTGGTATTGCTAGAATCCTTAGGTCATCCCGAGTGACATAGAGTACCTGAACTGTCCGAAACCACCGTAAAAAAATTGCAAACTTTTTCTAACTAAAAAAACTGTCATCCGACTGCTAAAAAAGTTCGCAGTTGTATTTTTCAATTATTGATATTTCTAAGCAAGCAACACAAAAACATTAGTCTACATATGAGTAGATGACTTTATCAAAATCTATTCGTTCAAATGCAAAGTGCAAGTAAATGAGTGAGACAGCAAATAATATTACCTGGCTAACATAATTAGACGACCAACAGAAATGACGCAATTAGAGCAAAAATGCGGCTGCGATAACGCTACGAAGGGATGAGCGGGGACTGAAGTAGGGAGGGGGCGGGTGTTCGACCCTGCGCCGGCGCATATTTAGGTTCATTCGTCGCTTGTCTGTCTATTCATGCGTTCGGGTGTTGTGTTGTGTTTTGCTCCTTTATCTAACGACTTGGCGTTCCCACGGTTTTTAATTTGCATAGTTATCTGGATATCTGTTTAGCTTGGAACGACAACTTTATGCTACGAATCACGGAATCCGTCACTCTCTGCGACCTGGCTTGAATTATTTGTTTTTGTACAAGGTAAGAAATGTTTACTTCTTATTTTCTACGGTGCAATTGCAGTGTCACCAAAGTTGTAAAGCAAAAGAAAATATACTTATTTAAATACAGAATATTACCATTCGGTTGTTTTTCAGTTAACCCTGTAGTTCGATGGTTTACCATTTGCACTAAATAATCTAGAATAATGTAATAATAATAAATAATCTAAAATAATCTTTACAAGTTTACGCCACTTACTTCCGTGGATGTTGAAAGGTCGTTTTCAACATATAAGTGGATTTTAAATGTTAAGAGAAATAGGTTAAAAATTAAAAATCTAGAGAAAATTATGATTATTTATTTTACCTCAATGAATGTCCTAAGTGAGAGTACTTCGAAGCAAGTAGAATCAGACGATGACGACGTTAACGTTTCTGCCTCATGTTCACAAAAGCCTGACACAGAAATGCTAACTTCGTGAAACGTACGATCAAATTAATTAACAGGTGTAAGGAACAGCTATTTTTAAAATGAATTCAGACCACCCTTGTAACTATCAGACAATAATAATAAGGATAACCGTTCCTTATACTCTGTGTAGTATAATTTTTAAGTACATTTTTAATTTTTAATACTTTTTGTGAAAGATTTTATAATTTTATAATTTGCTTTTGTACGAAAATAAATGGTGCTACACATAAAATCACAATTGTTTCAATTCCATACATAGTTTAGATTGCTGGCCTGTTACAAATCCAGTTTTCATAAAAACTTTTATTGTAAATTAAAAGTTCCATTAGAATCGGCTTTTTAAATCTAAATAAAATTACAATGAGAGTTTAACAAGGAACAGCCGCCTTGAAAGTACGAGAGGGTATGTAAGCATTATTCAAAGAAAATATATCGTTTTCACAACGAGTTCTAACTATTTTGTATGCAGGTAACATTTTTAGCAATCAGGAATTTCAAACGATTCCGGGATCCGGGATTCTAAGAGGCATGTCCATATTATTCTTTCGTAGGCATAAAAATGAAGTTTAGGTATATTAGCGCCCAATTATCCGATCACTGTAATAACACACATATACACACGAGGTTACAAAGCGTCATAGACTACAACACACTACAGAGTATACCAATAACATAGAGTATAACATAGGATTACTCATCTAATACAATATTTCACACTTTTTTATACTTCTCAATTTGTTAATGTTCAACAGTAAATAGAGTTATCATTATCATTTGTAACCTAGTGCAAAATATGTATATTCAATAATCAAGTTATAATATTAAAAAATTTGACGACACGTAAATGGTCATTATTAAAATATCATTACGCTATATAATTATTATACAGAGAAGTTAATTGTAAAATTCATTAACAACTAACGTTGAGAGATGTTTATGTAGTTGTCTCTTTCTGTTACAGCTACATAATATTGTGTTGATGGTACTGCTGTGAGCAGCACGTTGAAGAATATTGCAATCAAAAGTGATATTCGAAAATTGGCATTTAAAAAATTTAATAAAGTAGTTACCAACAAATCTTATCAAATGATTATGTACTGATTTTGTTATTTCCTAATCCCCTTAAAATTAGTCTAAAATTATGCAAGTGACTGGTTATGTACAGGCAGGCTGTCATGGCTGTATATTAGTTTCCCTATGCCAAACAGTTTCTTTTAAAAAAATGTCATTTGACATCGGTTTTATGGATAAATCACAGACTTTTGGATAAATTGGTTATATGCTTCGGTGAAATTCTTTGTTCGAGTCGGTAGTCTGATACACTTATCTATGTCGCGAATCACTACTAATAGTCTGTGATCGCGATGTCAGATTGTGTGAATCTCTTTCTCTCGTTCACACCTCGGAAGGGAGAATCGTACCAAATCGTACAAGTGATCTGTGATCGTACTTGAATACTTGCATTAAGACTTGCATCGTACAAAAGTAACTATTTTGTAGATTTGTGGACTAAATTAGTATTCTGTGTTTGTGGATGTCAGTGGTTCAGTGGTTTTGTTTCTTGTAGTCATTGATCATCAGTTCATCACATGGAAATGATGGAATGTTGAACAAAAACAATATATTCTTAAGTTATACACATAAAATTTTTAAAACTAATAAGAATGGCTGAAGTATATAAGTTAGTAAATGATATTAATATATTGCTAAACACATGTACATAATATCTCTTAACTAATTTTGTTTTATATTTTAATTTTAGACTGATACATCCACTTAAATATTTTAATGATTATATATCCCGAAATATTCGTCCCGATGGTAGACAATTTCATGAGCAGCGAAACATAAAATTAAATGTGGACTCACTAAAAACAGCAGATGCTTCAGCAGTTGTTAAATGTGGAAACACAACTGTTGTTTGTGGCGTTAAATTGGTATGGATGTATTTTGCATGACAACAAAAAACAAACATTATTGAATCAAAAGTAGCTTTTGATTCTATTGGCATCTCATGACTACCTCATTTTTTTCAATTTCTAGAATCTACCTACACCTTACATATGCACTTAAAAAGATTGTCGATGATAGAATTTGTTTTTCAATATGACCTAAATAGTTAAAAAAAAACTTATACGAAAGTTTTACATTTCTAACCTAACTGCTAGAAGTTTTTGTAAAGAACATTGGCTAAAGTTTAGATTATTTACTGTATTGGTAGCACAATGATATATTTGTAGTAGAAAGTACTTACTTCACTCAATGAAGCCTTTTCTACCTAATGGTGACTTCTTTCAATTAGATTAGGCTTCAATGTAACTATTCAAAAACATTTCAGTTTTTTTAATAATTTGCAAGCTTTTTATCATTAATACCTTCATGAATGTCAATATCATAACATTCATCACTTGCTAATTATAATTTTATTAAGCATGACTAATATGACAATAATTTTAACAGGAATTTGCTGCTCCTAAAGCTGACGACCCTGATGTGGGATACTTAGTAACAAATGTTGAGCTTCCCCCTTTGTGTTCCTCAAAATACAGACCAGGACCACCTTCAGATCATGCACAGTTAACCAGTCACTTAGTGCGTGATATAATTGTAAACTCGAAATGTTTAGATTTAAAAGATTTGTGCATAGTAAAAGATAAACTAGCATGGGTCGTCTATTGTGACATGGTTTGTTTAGATAATGATGGAAGTTTGGTTGATGCGTGTATCATGACATTAATGGCAAGCCTTAAATCCTGTAAGTATTATAAAATTGTGAAGGGTAAAAATAACTAAATGGTTGATTCTAAATATTTATAATGTTGCTTTTTTCAGTAAGTCTTCCAAAAGTATCTTATGATCCTGAAACTGAGGAGATTACGGTGGATATTAATGTAAAAACACCATTAAAAATATATGGAATGCCTGTAGCAACCAGTTTTGCAATCTACAAACAAACTCTAAGGTATTAACTGTACAGGTGTCACAAGGAATGGTTTATTGTAGGCAAAGTTATAGGAGACCTGAATTGCTATTGATTAGACGTAGATATTCTACATACTGTAGAACGTTCAATGGCTACAAAGTTATTTAGATTTTTATAATATTGTAGTAAATATTTAACTGGAAATGATACCTCACAGGTGTAGTTAAGTTATTGTCTATTCATTTCATATCTGCATTTATATCCAAAACATTTACACATTTCTCGCATATCTTACCCGCTACCAACTTTCAGATATTTTTAAAATTGGAGCATACTACTAGTTACATTCCGTGTGTATATAATATGCCTACTTATAAGTTATGGTATTTTATAATTAGTTGGGGTAAAATTGTAAGCGGGGTAACATCATATAAATCATATACTTCCTAATAATGTATCATTTTTACATTGAAAATGTCAGATCATAGGCAAGATAACATCATATAAATAGTAATATTTCCTAATAATGTTTCATATCTACATTGAAAATGAAAAATTATACATTATTAGGAAGTATTACGTTTATTATCCCCCTTACGATCTTACCTCAACTTATATTGATTATTGTGTATATATTTATTTTTGTTTTGTTTTCAGTAATGTTATTTTAATAGACCCAACAGTTTATGAAGAGGAAATGTGTGGAGGTATTGGTGCCAATTTATTAGTCTGTTGCAATAAAGGATTTCTTTGTGGAACACTTAAGTTTGGTGGAAGTAATCTTACAATAGATGATGAAAACGAAGCTTTGAAAATAGCTAAACAAAGAGCAGTACTTGTTGAGGATGTTATTAACACGTGTATACAAAATTTAAAGGCAATAAATTATGGCTAAATGTCTCATTTTATTAACATTATTGTTAATTTCGGATTAAATTTACACAATAATTATTGTAAATTTGGAGTTTCTTCATATACATACATTTTTCAAAGACTGATGTTACAATATACTCCAAAGCATGAAGGATAGTTTTCAATCTAAGGGTTTTCATTTCAAAATCATGTACTTACTGAAAACTTAGAATAATAATTTATTTTTCTAAGACTGAAGCCATTCCATAGAACTGTTCTCGTGAAACGGTTGGTTTTATTTTTATTAATAGTATATTGTAATAGAACCACAGACAAATTAGCCTAAAGACAGGAAATGAAAGGGCACCGTTTTCTGCCATCGATGATCGATGCGCACAAATGCTCATATAACTTCAAACACAAACGCGCGCTCCTTTAGTATTAACCAGAAAGCAGATCCGTGACCTGTGTCTAATTGTTTTAAAAAATATAGTATAAATTACGTAAACAATGCCAAATAGCGCTGTAAAGTGGTGTGGTAGTGACAGTCGTAAAAATAGTTTCAAAAAGGTTAATATCACCTTTCATCGGTAAGTATAAATTTAATAATAAAAATTTATATCAAAAAAATGCAGAGCTCTCACTATACTGGTCGCTGGTAGCTTTGAGTCAGCGTTTATCCTTGTCTAGCAAGCTATAATTACATGTTGCGTCTTCACTCTTGCAAGATGGCACGTGTAAGTAGGGACGCAAAAAAACGTATCGATATATCAATATATTTACCATTAATTTTGAGAATTTATAATGACTACCACTCTTTGAAATTATATACCTAGTTCCATCCATACTATATAATAATATAATATATACAGGGTGTATATGAAAACGGGACAGTTACTTTAATGGATGAAAGGGCATAACTTTAGTATGTAGTTACAAAAAGAATTATCGAAAAAAACGTATCCGTTTAAGAGTTATGACCGTTTTAATTTTCAAGTGTTATCCCCACCATTTCTCGTAAAATTGGGTTGATCGTGTACAGTTACAGATTTTAAATCTTACGTTTTTTTTTATTTTGTAATACATCCGTTACTGAAATACAGCCTGAAAACCCCCATTGGGGTATACGTATTATTTTCGAAAATGGTTTTCAGGCTGTATTTCAGTAACGGATGAAATTATTACAAAATAAAAAAAAACGTAAGATTTAAAATCTGTAACTGTACACGATCAACCCAATTTTACGAGAAATGGTGGAGATAACACTTGAAAATTAAAACGGTCATAACTCTTAAACGGATACGTTTTTTTCGATAATTCTTTTTGTAACTACATACTAAAGTTATGCCCTTTCATCCATTAAAGTAACTGTCCCGTTTTCATATACACCCTGTATAACATATAATTATATAATATAATATAAAATAATATATTAATATATAATATAATATATATAATTATATAATATTCCTTAACCATACTATACATATCCATACTAATATTATAAATGCGAGTCTCTCTGTCTGTCCGTCTGTCTGCTTGGTTTTCACGGCTAAACCGCTGTACCGATTTTAATAAAATTTAGCATGGACATAGTTTGACACCAGGGGGTAAACATATGCTACTATATTTTTCAAAAATCTACCCCTAAAGGGGTAAATAAGGGGATGAAACTTTGTATGGGATATTTTTAACCCCTGAACCGATTAAGACGAAATTTAGTATAGTACATAGATAAAACCTTTTCTATTAAAAAACATACTTCTTTTTCTCAAAAATCTACCCCTAAAGGAGTGAAAAGGGGATGAAACTTTGTATGGGAAATTTTTAACCGCTGAACGGATTAAGATGTAATTTGGTACACAGATACAACTTTTCTATTAAAAACACAGTTATCATTAAAAAGATGTCACCGTTCTTTTTTCAACCGATGAAAAAATGATGGAGGTTCTCCAAGTCGGTGCATATTTTTTTTTGTATACGACCATGCGTAGCTTTTTACGGAGTAGTCTGATTTTGATGGATATTGGATATCTCTCTGCACTCTTTTCTCTTCTCTCTTTTATTGGATAGAGTATATCTCGAGTTTTGGGTTCAATTTAATTCGGAAAAAATTTAAGAATACAATTTAACCGACTTAAAAAAAACACTGAAAAGTACAAAATAACTATTCTTTACTAATCAAAACTCAAATACAAAAAAAAACTTTATACATACGATACAAATACCTATATAATTAAATTCGACAGTTACTGAAATCGATGCAAGCCTCCCAAACTAATAGACTTTCTGTTGTGGCACATGTGGAACCACTTTAATAACAGTCAAATTTAATTATGTACATACATACATACAATCTTCACACCATATCCCTAACGGGGTAGTAAAAGGGACGGAGCGCCAAGCGTCGCGGTCCTTACATACTTCTTTCGCTTCTTCAAATCTCATCATTCTCCTCATACATTTTTGCTTAGGTATGCGAGTGTTTTTGACATTTCCGTCGGCTAACACTCTAGCAAATTTAATTATATACCTATTTATATCGTATGTATAAAGTATTTTTTTATATTTGAGTTATAATTAATAAAGGATAGTTATTTTATACTTTTCAGTGTTTATTTCTAGTAGGTTTAAATTTTTTCTTATTTTTTTTCATTTCTCCCATTTTAATGACCTTGGTCTAAATAAATATATAGAATGGGTCTACAACTAACTAATTTTCTAATTATAGAACGAAATGATATAAAAATGTATCATCAATATAAATAAAGCTTATAATTAGTAATTATTATTTCGTGTATCTTCAAAGGCCAAGTTCAATACCAGTGCAATTTAAATAGGACCACCTCGGAAGTATATCCAACAAAAAAAAAATTTTTGAATCGGTACACAATTGATGAGGTTATCGGTGAACATACATAAAAAAACATACAGACGCACATAGAATCTCCTTCTTTTTAAAGTTGGTTAAAAAAATACATACAGACGAAAAGGTTGGGGGGTTCTACCACCAAAGCTTTTCAGTTTCGTTTTTTGTCAAAAAGTTTTACGTTAGGAGAAACACGTACTACACAAACGAATTTGATTTGCATTTCTATTCCAAATTATTGATTTTTTTGTTTCGAAATAAAGAATCTTGTTTTGATTATATATACATATTTTATTATTTCTATTTTTAAAATAAGCTTATGAAAATAATTCTTGTATTTATCGATATATACAATATCTACGAGTACATCACTATTTCGTTTAGTACGTGTCGTTACCTTGCCGCCCGCTTACGTCATTCCTCTAACCTTGACAGAACATTTCAGGTCTCTAGGGTAGTTTGTCTTGTGTCTTCAGCAAAGCACAGTGCCAATAGCTGACTCGCTAGATGCTTATCCACTTGTTAGTGTTGAAGAAAGTCTCGCTATTCCGTGGTCCGAGGACAATATCCATTGAATATATTCATGTACCAGTATTTAATTAAATGTTTTACACATCAATACACATTTTCTTTATTATTTTTATGCCAGTTAGAAATAAACTGCAACCTTAATGTCTATTTGAACATTTTTATCACGGTGCTTAATTTTCCAGAAGTAAATTAGTTTATATCTGTATTTAAAGATAATATTCTGAAATTTTTTAAATATTTTGTACCAAAAAAATACACGTGATTTTGTGTAGGGGGAGGGGTAGTCTAAAACCTCACCATGTATCACCAGGAGTGGGGGGGGGGGTTTAGAAAGATGCTAAAAACATCACATGATTAATGGACGATCCCTTAGCGCATTTGCCAATTTCACGTATTAATGATGTTTGAAGTAAATTCGTTTCTTCTTATCATAAAACTCCTCCAGTAAAATGATAATAGACTTTACTGAAGTTATAAAGGACTTCTTGGAAGAGTGCGAGAACTTCAGCTACACATGTTTATTTAGACCTAGTCCATCCTTTTGACTTATACAGAACTTTAAAATACAAAAGACTATCACTTTTGCACTTTGAAACTCCCAAAAATGTAAAAAATAAGAAATTTATTTAAAATGACTACTTCCCTTCTCGCATTCCCTACAAAAAGTCTAGTTTGTCTGTGTTTCATTATCACAAGAAAGAGGACAAAGCTAAAGCCAAGGGCTAGTATGTCCAAAGAAAAACTACATAACGCTATGAAAATATTTTTAGTCTGTGAGTCCGATACACTAAAATTGTAATTTTGTTTGTAACGCGTCTAATTTTAAATGTTACCTAAAAATAGCAAGCAAGTCCCTTCAATCGAGCTTAAACAGATGGTGCAAGCCACTCTTAGCGTGCATTAGGCTCATCTATTATCTAGGAGTTTTTGGAGATATTTTATCGAGAGTGGTTGGCGTTCATTTTAATTATTCGCAAATTGTTTCTAGTGTATTTTGTGATGTAAAATTGGCGTAGTTTTCCTTCCCAAAGTGTTTATGCTGTTGTGCATTATGTGGAATTGTTGTATAGTTGTGATGTTGAGATTTTTTTAGTGGCTTAGCCTCAGCAGATCCTATTAGATAGACTGCCTCAATATATTTGTCGCCAGAAACTCCAAGAAACATCTAAAATGTATTATGTCGACATTTCGATAAAATGATTTGAAGTATTTAGCTTTTCATTACTGATGTACAACCGTCTGGTGTCAGGTCAACTTCTGTGTACTAGGAATGTCGTTTTTACAGGAACATTAAAACGTCCTTTCCACTGCAGTTATGTATTTTTTTGCAATAACACAAAGCCCAATGGCTTTACCAAACAAAACACGATGACACCACGATATATAAAAACGAAAAATCGATTTTATACCATCTAGGCATACTAATTCTAAAATATCTTTTTTATTGTACCCAATTCTACATTTTCCGCCCACTAAGGACATATCGCTATTTGTCCTTACAAAAAAAAAGAAAACAAATAATGAGAAACTCGTCCACCAAGCCAAATATTATCATTGGCGAACTTACCAATAAAGGTACATACAAAATGAAGTAACATATAAAAAAAGAAACAAAAAACTTAAATTTAAAAGTATAATAAAACTGCATACGAAAAAAAAGAACCGCTAACTTCAGTCGATGACAGGAAGTATACAAATCTTTGAAGTGGGTCTCTTAATTACGGAATTTTTAGGTTTAACCGTAACCATTCGAGTAATTCCATCTTTATCAGGATGCTCCTCAATTATGAAGCCGTAAAGCCATCGACAAGGAGGAAGCCCGTCCACTTTTATTAAAACCACGTCACCGACTTTTGGTTGGTAATTTGAACTTGACCAACTATATCTACGAAAAAATTGAGTCAGATATTCCTGAGACCATATACGGCAAAAATCTTGCAACAATCGTTGTATGTACTGCCATCGTCTAAGTGAACTTATTTTCGAGGTTGCGAAATTGCGATCAGGTGCCGTTATGAGAGCTTTTCCAACAAGAAAATATTCAGGAGTGAGAATTTCGGTGCATTCTGGTTCATTAATCAACCTCGAGAACGGCCTAGAGTTCAAACAATCTGAGCAAGCACAGTTTCCATTTCCTCGTAGGTCAGCGTTGCAATGCCACTTTTCAACCGACTTCCAAAAAAAGGAGGAGGTTCTCAATTCGGTTGTATGTTTTTTTTTTATGTTTGTTACCTCATAACTCCGTCATTTATGAACCGATTTGGAAAATTCTTTTTTTGTTCGAAAGGATACACTTCCAGATTGGTCCCATTGAAATTTCACTGGTATTGAAGCTTTGGTTTCGAAGATACACCAAATAACGCGACCTGGTTAATCATATTGACGATTCTCTTGTATATCATTTGTTAACTAATCGTTGTCCCCACATGGTTTAATGGTAGTATGGTATAATGGTAAAGTAGGGAGAAAATATAAATTGGCTGTAATATAATAAATTCAGTCAGTAGAGTCAGTCTTGTGGCGGACAGAGAATACGGCTGGTGGCTGTCGTCTTCGGATTGTAAGAATACTGCTAGGGTGTAATTATGATGCAACCTTTACACTGATCTTTTATAACTGATTGATATTGATATGATATTATATTGATGATATTGATAATGGCCATAATGGGCAATAATATCCCATGTTCGATCTGTTCGCATCCTTTATTGTGAAAGCTCACGGTTTGTGCTTCTCAATAGAATGAAAGTTAACACATTGCGCTCCAGAATTAGAAAATAAACTAATTGTAGACCTGCTCTAGATATTTATTTAGGCCAAGGTCACTCAAAAGGGAGAAATAAAAAAACTTAAAAAAAAATTAAACCGACTTCAAAAAAGAACACTGAAAAGTATGAAATAACCATCCCTTACGGATCGAAACTTAAGTACAAAAATAACTTTATAAAAATACGATACAAATACCCATATAATTAAATTTGACAGTTATTGAAGTCGGTGCCAAATCAATATTCAACAACGGAAAGTCCATTAGTTTAGTAGGCTTGGCACCGATGACTCTAGACTCACCATGTTTACAATTTGGATCTTCATCCTTAAGAGGAAGTCGTACTATATACCTGCCTTCTTGATCTCTAGTCTTTGTACGGACATAGAATTGTTCACAATGTTGTTCCTCTTCTGTAAATAGTTGATCTTTTCCTATATTGACGTCAGATTCCAATTCCCAAAAGTTTTTCAACAATTTCTCTTCTTTCTGTAATTGACAATGTAATGCAAATAGCCTATCACTTTGGTTAATTGATGTGTCAACAATTCCAGACAAAATTCAACCTATACTGGTAGATTGCGCATCGACTGAACCATTTGGTCCCTTTTTTGTGCTGTCCTGAATAACTTGACTAAACACATCAACTCCCAATAAAAGGTCAATTTTATTAGGTCGATAGTATTTTCGATAAGCAAGTCCAATTTCTTCCAGTTCGGGTCACTCCAATACTTCTACTTTCTTCAATGGAAGGAAAGTAGTGATAGATTTGGGAACATAGGCATTCACTGAGACTACAACAAAAGAATTCAATCTTGATTTGATTTTTATGATTGTCATTGAATTTGAAATTACTTCTCTATCTCCACCTATGCCTGAAATTTTAGTCTTTACAGGAATCTTTTTTAATTTCAGAGCCTGTGCAACAGTTTCAGTTACGAAGTTTGCTTGAGAACCTTGATCCAGCATCGCTCTCAAGATATAATTGCTCCCGTTTTTCGACTCGGCTTTGACTAATGCAGTAGTTAGCAAAACCTGTCTCGAAACTTTACCTGCCGATAAACAAGAAACTAATGATGCCGAATTTACAGCATCATCACCTGCCTTTAGAAGGCCCTGACTCATTTGTCGAGCTATTCCTATACCCCTGTTCTACCTTGACAAATAAAGTGTGGTGACGACGAAGACATAGCTTACATTTGACATTACTTAATTTTAATAAAATCACGACGTTGGTCTACTGTTTGTTTTACAAATTTTTTACATGCACTTAATTTATGTGCTCCGAACAAAAAGAGCATTGAATTTTAAGTGTGTAAAGTTTTACGTTTAGAAGTAGCCATATTATTTATATTTTGATTTACGAGTACATTGGGATTTTGACTTCTATTTCTTGAAGACTTAGTATCCTGAAATGCCAGTGTTCGATAATGATTTGTAAGAAATTCCTTAAATTGTACATAAGTAGGTAATTCTTCTGTCGAGTTGGTACTTATAACTGTAAATTCACATTATTTTCTGGAATCCGAGTCAAGTTTCAGGGTAAGAATATGAATAATAATAATATCCCAGTTATCCACATTAATACCAAGATTAGACAAACCAAATAAACAATCATTGGTAGTTTCCATAAGTTCATTTAAACTATTACCTGATTCTACTGTTATATTTCTTTGATTAAGCAATCTCTTTAGAATATAATGTGACAAGTATCCTATATAAACGTACCTAGATTTAAGCCGTGCCCAACATCTTTCATAATTTGCCTCTGAAATGAGCATTTGTCTAAGTAGTTGTTCTGATTCACCAGATAAATAACCTTTTAAATAATGTATTTTTTGAACGCTATCTAAATTATCATCGTTGTGAATAAATGAAACAAAAAGATCTCTAAAGGTTATCCATTCGGTGTATTTACCAGAAAAATTGGTATTATAGGTATATTACAATTCTTTATTTACATTTCTTTATTAATATATAGTACACTTGTTGGTAGATTGTACAACTGGGGTCGCACATCGGTCGTCTCGCGACTACCGCTGTATCGTAACACACGAAATTTTGGCATGTATACATCAAGCGGCGGCTGGTTGCGGACTGGCGAAGCGAGCCGGGGGACGGCGGGTGCGCGGAGGGCGCGTACGCCGCGTTGAGATACCCGGGGTTGAGCATTGAGCATTGAGAACATTGAGCTACAGTAATACAATTTTTGGCAGCTTTATTTGTTTGTGTTTTGAGGCTTTACATGGACTTTCAGAAACCGAGAACTCGTTTTTTCTTTCCTTTGTTACTTCTACTAGCTCAGTTTATTATGCAATGTAGGCTTCCTCAGGTTGATCAAAAATATCTTCTTCCATATATTTATCCTCATATAACTGAGTACTAAATCGTTGTTTGAGAGATTTGTGTGTTGAGACCAATTCACTCCACAAATTCTCAAGTGATTCTAATCTAACCTGTACATATTGTTACGAGCTGAGGGTAACAAGATGCCTGTTACGGGTGGAAAGAGTTTATTTTGCTTCGTACAAGCAGATGTCAAGAACACGCGAACTTAATTACGGCGGTTCCTAGTCTTTGTAGTCGCCCTCGAAGTAGGTACTCGCGTAGTAGTCACCGAACGTACACGCTTCACTCAATATCAACGTTTCCGAATCGCAGAGTTCTTCTATCCAAGGTCGTCGCATTAGTCATCGTAGTGGTCGCCTTGTTCGCCTTGATGTCGCCTCGATATATCACTTCGATCGATAGTTGAAAAACTCTCTCAACGGCGGACACGGAGCTCTATTTGTAGTCCGATAAAAATGAGGGTGGAAACTTCTAGGGTAAACCCGAATGGTAGTAATAATAATTCATAGAAATAAAGAGGGTGGAACTTTCTAGTTAATTACGCTCGGTAACAATCATTCGACATTGTTCTCGTCGCCACCTGTTTGCATGAGTCTTAGGTATATGACACGTCATTGCTCCGGAATTTTCGAGGTGCAACTTTGTTCTTCTTTCTTAATTTTACTTATGCCCTTCGATAGTAGACCTTAAACTTAGCAATGCGTTTTTAGATCATAACTGCAAAGCCTAGGTCTCGAGATATAATCATAAAAGTTACGTTTCTAGTTCCTTTAAAAATCGACCTTATTCCTTAGCATAAGGTCCAACCGTAACAATATGTTTTAGTAACACATTCTTGAGGTGACTTTTTGAAATTTCTCCCAGCTTTTACAATATTGTTAAAATTATTCGTCTAATCTAAAGCATTAATATTGACTCAATTTTTTAGTTACAAGTAAATTCAATTTCAAATAAAATTTCAATTTCAAATAAAAATAAGAATACAACTTGTATGTAGTACATGTCCTTAAACAAATAAAGTTACGTAACACAAAAAAACAACAATTTTAACATGTCCCAAATAAATTTGTTAAAATTTTACAACTGTTTTTTACTTTTGGTTGAAATTGGACATAGATTCCCCGTCTCAACCACTTTTCTTAAAAGTTAAATTATTCTAAGTTAATATTTACTACAAACTAAATAATTACAAGTCCAATTTTTCTTAGTTAAATTTAAGAAAAATTGGACTTGTAATTATTTATAGTTAAGACATAACAACATTATAAAAAATACATATTACTTTTTATGAATAGAAAAAAGTATTTATTTCTACCTATATAATCTTTATTAATAAAAAGTACATACATATGTTAATATTTACAAACTTAAAACTACACATTATACACACTACACATTTATAGTTTAGTTTAGACAGTTTAATTTAAGTCTCGAATTGAAATTATTATATTCGTAAGTTAAAAAAGTTATTTTCTTTTTTCAAGTAAGTGCAAGTTGAATTGCACAGAGAAATAAAGTTCAAAATTCTTCAATAAAACGGAATCAGCACTCACGACTGGTCTGAGTACTGACGATGCTGCTCGCCTTGCTTTCACCGTTCCGAAGATGGTAGATCGGATTCACCACCAAGTCTTGCTTCAACCTTCACGAAGTTTGCAGACCAGATTCACCACCAAGCCTTGCACTTTGTAGCAGGTCCTCACCATTTACCAGTTGCCAGCCTGTCCCTTAGAGGACTAGGGAACAGTCCCCGAGAACAGCACAAAAATTCACCTCTGGCAGTAGGAATGTGTGAACGAGAACGAGATGAATGCTATTATCTCAACATAAACGATTCCCCTGCTCGCATTTTGTGAAGGTAGTACCTTGGATAAGAGTGAGAGAGGAACACATTCTTGCAATAAACAATACCCCATTGCGGATTTCGACCATAGAGTAAGATTATATATTACGAATAAAACATTTTCGTGTTCATAATTCAATATTTTTTGCCAGTTAGATAGAAAAATAACTCAATATTAAAGTAACAATCAAAATGTACTATTATTTTCGTGAAATTCCAAATACTACTCTTTTCCGACTGTAAACTTCCAACCCTGGATTTGAGTGACATCATTGTGGGCATGGGAGTTTTTGGCGGGATTTTGTGGGGAGTGGTTGGGCGTTTATTTAAATTATATGCAAATGGTTTCTAGTAGATATTGTGATGTAAAATTGGCGTAGTTTTGCGTCCCAAGTATCTATGCTGTTGTGCTGTTATGTAAAATTTTTGAAATAAGTGCTTATTTAGTAAGTGATGTTGAGATTTTTTTTAGGTGGTTTAGTCTGCCTCAGTGGATCGTATTAGAAAAATTGCCTCAATTTTTTGTCGCCAGAAAATTCAAGAAACATTTTAAATGTATTACGTCGACGTTTTGATAAAATGATATGAAGAATTTATCTGTATATCACTGATGACATCGACCTATGGGCTCAGATCCCTTTACCTTCCCTCCAAGGCTAGTTCAGATTACGCTAATATTTTAGTCGAGTGGCGAGTATTTTAGTAGCTAAAATACTTGCTACTGCGCAAAAATCGTTCGCACTTCGGTCGAGTATAGTTCATAAATGAGTGTTGTTTTTCGAGATGAACGCAACGCAATAAAGATAATAAGCTGATTAAACTTAATTTTCATTTCATCTCCTTTTCACCAAATCCGTGTATATTCATTGTATTTTCCAAATCCGAGTATTCTGATTGCTTTAATTGTTTATTTTTATAATATGGGGACTTAATATTCCACAAGCACTCATGTTCTACATATTAAGAAACAAATTTTAAAGTTGTTTCTTTGCTCCAGCGAAACAATGAACTCTACTAAAACAACAGGTTCAGACTTGTTTATCCGGTAAACCAGTGAGCAGTGACGCGTGTTGGGAGCTGCTACTTGCCAGATAAAAATTTAATGAAATGGATCGACTATATTAAATTACTTACTAAACTGGTCGACTAAATTTTCGTAGAATCCACAGACAAACTACCCTACGAGACCTGAAATGTTTACGAATTTCTAAGTAAACTTTTCTGTCAAGGTTAGAGGAATGGGACGTAAGCGGGCGGAACGGTAGCGTCACGTACTAGACGAAAAACTGATGTACTCGTAGATATTGTATATATCGATAAGTCCAAAAAATATATTTTTAAGCAATTTTGTTATTTTTTTAATTTTATTTTTATGTGAATTATACATAAAATGTTGTACATAAGATTTAAATTTGAATTTAAAAAAAAATACGAACAGGAGACAAGTTCTGGCATATGTTGTGCTTTTATTGTCCGACGATTACATCCAAAACAGATTTTTTAAATTTTTGGCATGACAGCGATGATATATCTAATTCATGATAATACTTATTATAATTATACATTATGCGGCGCAAGGGCATGCGCCATCCGGCATTCGTACGGCTAGTGCTAGTAGCAAACAACCGGCCAGCAGACGCCTCCCGCCGATGAAAAGTTCTAGGTACAGTATAAGACAGACCATTACACAATTCAATACAGTCGTACCTGACATAACGTAAGCTATGTAAAAACATCATCTGATGTAGCATAGGCCTTAACTCAAGTGGTGGCATATTATATCTAGTATAGGGTTGGTTATGTGGTAAATATTTATGGAAGCATTTTAATGCATAGTGCGTAAAAAAACTTTCTGAACATTTTCAATAGTATTTTTGATAATATGGAACCCAGACAACAGAAGCATATTCGAGGTGGAGACGAATCAAGGCCTTATATAGACATAAATATGTGGTCGGTTTATTAAACTAAGCTCTAAAAACAAATTCATACATCTGGAAGGCTTTATTAACTATTTTATTTATATGTTGATTTAAGTGAAGATTATTGTTTAAAGTCACACAAATCACGCAAAGTATTTACTTTCACTAGAGCAGTATCACATAGAAGATAGTTATAAGTTCTTTTATTTTTTGTAATATTAATATAATTACATTTAGAAATGTTTAGTTTAAGGTTATTTGTTCCACAATACGTTGTTAACCAATTCAAATCTTGTTAGAGGAGCATAAAATCATTACCATTATTAACAGCTTCAAATATTTTTAAATCATCTGCGTATAACAAAAATTTAGAATTAATAAAACAAGATTGTATATCATGACTCATTTAATACTATTATACATTTAATAATTTAATTAATTAAATATAAATAAAAGAAATTTACTGAAATTTTGCTTAAAAATAAGATGAGCAAATAGTGAGCAATTTATTAGATAAAAAAGTTATAAGAAAAGTTAAATGCTCACCCGTAAATAAGAAAAAACATTTTGTATTTTCATTTGTTAATAACTAATTAAATAATTAATTAATACTGTGAGCAATTGCGGATTTTAATTGAGCAATTGATGAGCAATTAGGAGCATTTAAGAAATATTGGCAATTATTACAGTTCCATGCCAACTTTTTTGGAGTGAAAGCGGTGCCTTTCTATTTCCTGTCTTTAGGCTAGTTTGTCTGTGGTAGACTCGAATTACCTACTACTCATGGACTTTTTGGCGGGAATGAGAGAAGTGAGGTTGTCATTTTACTTAGATTTTCTATTTCTTGCATTTTTGGGAGTTCTAAAGTACAAAAATTATAGTATAATGTGTTTTAAAGTTCTGTGTAAGTGAAAAGAATGGAGTAGGTCTAAATATGTGTAGCTAAAGTTCTCGCACTCTTTCAAGAAGTCCTACAAAACTTCAGTAAAGCCTATTAACACTTTACTGAATGAGTTTTACGATAAAAATTCTACATACTAATACAATACGTGACATTGGCAAATGCGCTAATCTGTGCGCCATGCTATGAAGAAAAAAAAAACCTACTACTCATTGTAGAGTGTGGACTACTTTAAGTGGACATGGTGGACTTGTTTATGACAGTGTGGTCATCCTAAACGTAGTGGTTATATTCATAGATAAGAGTGGTTATATTCTCTTTGGACATCATGATAGTCTATCAATGACTTTTTGGCGGGAACGGGAGAAGTGAGGTTGTCATTTTATTTAGAATTTCTATTTTTTACATTTTTAGGAGTTTTAAAGTATAACAGTGATAGTATGTTGTGTTTTAAAGTTCTGTGTAAGTGAAAAGAATGGAGGAGATCTTAATAAATATGTGTAGCTGAAGTTTTCGCGCTCTTCCAAGAAGTCCTTTTTAACTTCATTATGAGTACTATCACTTTACTGGAAGTGTTAGGGACAGTTAATGTTTCTCCAGAAGTTGTCATTAGGCTGATGGTCTTGTTACCAATGCCTTAAGAAATATAAATAAAAATAAGTCTGAATTTAGAATTTGATTATTTTTATTTGATCTTGATTTCCTAGCTTTGGAGGTTTTATTATATTGAAATTGTTGAAATTTTCATATCCAAAATACCTATTTCAATACATACAACTGTACATAAGTATAGTGGATTTGAGTAAAACGAAATATGTATCATATTTGATTTAATAGATTTGTTCAATCGTCATTATATCACAAAAATGTTTATGTTGCCTTCGGTGGTTTCTAAGTGTTATAGGAAAATAGGAATCCGCTCCACGGAATTAAAATATTTACACTCATTATGCTTTGGAATTCCTATTCCTTCTGCTATGAACCGCGATGCTATATTATCTTTACATATTATGAATGGACGTAGGCGATTCTTCTACACTTCTATACAATGTAGCGACAAAAGTGAGGCTAAGGATGCCAAAGATTATCCAGAGAAAGTAGAGAATGGTAAAAATATACTAAAAAATGTTAGCCAGAAGTTAGCTGAAAATATCACAGTGAAAACTGAAACTAATAATCAAAATATTGTGACTAGAGTTACAATTGAGAAGCCTCAAAGTTCTGCAACTGCACATAAACAAACAAAAAATGAACCGCCTCCCAGTAAGTTCAGTTTTATTTAATTTAAAAAGTAGCAAAAACGCGCTTGTAACAAAAATAAAGCTTTGCTTGTTACATTTTCAATTTAGGCCCTTTTATAATGTTACATATTATATTTTCTGTAACAAGTTACATGGAACTTAGACTTAGGGCTGCCTATCTCCCCGTAATGCTGTAGTTGTACCCCTGGCCCACCCCTAACACTGAACTTGATTGAAAACTTTTTACTCTCAATTTTTTCTTATGTAGTAAGCAATACTGTTGAAATGTTATTTAATACTGCTATATTTCTAACTTATTTAAAAAATGTCATTAAAACTATTTAACTGGCAATGGAATTTGGCCCCTCTGTTTAGAAAGTAGACTTGCTAGCCAGTGGAAGAGTAAACAATTTTTGTTTTCTGTTACAGCTAAAAAAAGACTTCTAATAGACTTCTCAGCTTCATATACAGAGCGTAATTTTATTACACCAATGCGAGCAATGACAGAGTATTTACTAAAGCAGACTGATTTGGAAACCTTGCCCAAAGTGCTGCGGAGGTCACCATATGAATCAGAGCCACCAATTACAGTACATTATAGGAAGGATGTAGAAGCTAAGGCTATCGAGGTCTGTACAATAATATGTATATTATATAGCAATGTGTAGAATTCATTAGCACTTGACTGTAGAAATTGTAGAATTGTAAAATATGTAAAATATATTCTCAGTTCAACTCTAAATGAAACAAAAGTCGGCCAAAATTTTTAGTGAATTAATTATTCCAGTGATAACTTGGAAAAAGAATAATATGTTAGCCAGCTGTCTGCACTTAATTAACCTACATAACTTATATTAGCATTAAATATCCATACTCCAGTATGGGCCTGACAAATGCTGAAATAAGATGTATCAATGTTTTTACATCCCTGAATTCTTTGCTTGCTCTACAAATAAAACCATAGCTCTGAAAGGCACAAAGTGTTATGCTCTTAATATGTGGGTAGTTAGTGAATGTTAACTCATCATCAAGGTCTTTTATTGTTTCTGCTGTTTGGATAACTTATTCATCAAGTAGTTAAATTGTGGGCAGTTTGTTGTGAGCTTGTGAGAAAGAGATCACTGCACATTTTTTTATGTTTAATGGCAACTTATTCTTCATACACCAATTCTCAATTTGGCATATGTCATGCCATTAATTATCTCTTTATATATTTTCATGTCATTGACACATAACTTCCTAAACATTAAAAAATTTTATTCCTCTCCCCACCAATTTTAATTTCCTCCTAACATTCATTAATACCCCATTTCTTGAAATTCTTATAAAGTTTATTGCTGAAAATAATATCCGTCTGTAACATTCTCCATATTTCTACTACTAATGTTAAATAAATAATGTGTACATTAACACCCTGTCTTTGTGTAGATATGTAAATGTCAGTGACTTGTTTTTTTGTAGTTTGAAGAATTGTATGTCCAATGTTGTGTCGTATCCCATCTTTGTGTAGATATGTAAATATTAATGTCTTGTTTTTTGTAGTTAGGAGAATTTTATGTCCAATGTTGTGTCGTATGTCTGTTTTAGGTTCTCAATGAAATCGTCACTCATAAATATTCCGTGTTCATAACATACCGTACAATGTCTTTTTCAAACAAGTCGTTGGCAAAATTATCTACGGGTAGTTGCCATTAATTTAAAAAAAAAACATTAAAAAAATCGATGTAGTACTGATTTCTAAAACAAGGTTCACGACAAAGACATATATCTATAAAGAACTTCGAAATCTACACAACAAATCACCCTTCTGGCAACTATCACGGAGGCATGGCTGTCATAATAAAAAAAAACATCAAGCACCACCCTATTGAACCCTATTGTACCACCAAAATACAAGCAACCACTATAAAAGTATAAGACGGAAATGTAGAAACTGCACTATCTTCAGTCTATTGTCCACCCAAACACGTGATCTCATCAAATGAGTTCGAGAGATATTTTTCAATGCTAGGTTCCAGATATATAAGTGGAGGTGACTGGAATGCCAAACATCAGCTATGGGGATCAAGGCTCATTACACCAAGAGGCCGACATCTGCTCAAAGCCATCCAAGATGCATCTAAATCATCTGTCGCATGGGAAGCCAACTTACTGGCCTAACGACCCTCACAAGATACCAGATCTCCTTGACTTCTATGTAGTAATAAATGTAGGTCTTAATTATGTGATGGTAGAAGAATGTACAGACCTATCATCAGCTCAATAAGTGCTGCTTATACAGCTAAAGAAATGAAAGAAAAACATATTTTCTTATTTTCCAGTACTGCAAACTGCTAACTTGACAGAGTAAGCAAGCTGTGACTAAGATAACAGCTCCTGCGTATTGGAATGATCAAAATGGGGCGAATAACTATTAAGTGTTCAATAAGTGCTGCTTATACAGCAGTGAAACTTAGTTGATAATAAATATTTTTTTATTTTCCAATACTGCAGACTGCTAACTTGCATTTTTTTGCATTTTTTTAGCTATTTAGGCAGCACTTATTGAGCACTTAATAGTTACTCACTCCATTTTTTTCGTTCCAATACGCAGGAGCTGGTTTCTTAATGACAGCTTGCGTACTCTATCAAGTTAGCAGTCTGCAGTATTGCAAAATAAAAAAATATCTATTTTCAACTAAGTTTCTCTGCTGTATAAGCAGCACTTATTGAGCACTTAATAGTTATTCGCCCCATTTTCATCATTCCAATACGCAGGAGCTGTTATTTTAGTCACAGCTTGCTTACGCCATCAAGTTAGCAGTTTGCAGTATTGAAAAATAAAAAAATATTTTTCTGTATCATTTTTCGCTTCGTTTATTACTTCTGGGCTCAGATGTAGTGTTCTAATATCTATCTGTTCTTCGAAGTCTACATTTGTGTGACAGAAACTCCTTCTCTAGTAGAACTGAGAACACTATCAGCGGTATGCAAACGTTGTGTCATCTTGCGAAACATTTCCAAAAACATAGAAGCAGCCTCCCATCTGCTTCTGATTTGTTGAGGCAAAACCGATATTCGTCAATTCGACAAGCGGCACACAAGTTTCCTTTAATGGCTCCGAGCACAGCATCATGTCATAGTAGTCTCCTTTAGTACTATCACATTTTCACTCACAATTAAAATAAATAAAAATTAGATGTTTACGTAAACAGCTCAGAGCTCTGACTAAAATAATAAGTTCCGCCTTCCGGCAGTCAAAGGTGCCGACAAACAGTTGCGATTGGTCGAAGCAAACCAATGAAATTATTCCACATTTTGTGTGCAATTTGGTATTACAGTTTTTATGTATTATAAGAAAGGGGAGAACTAAACATTTTTAGGGCCCCGTTTTAAATTTTTATAATTTAATTACATTCGATTTCGTAATAGGCGTTCGGAACTAGAATTTCAATGATTAAAAACAGTAATGTAAAATTAACACGATGAGTACCATGACCCCGTTATAACCGTATTAACAATGGAACTACACATTTTAAAAATCTTTTGGAAAAACAAAATTTTTGCCGTTTTAGAGTTAAGAAACTGATTTTTTAAATACGATACAATACCTAAAAAACTCGATACAATATTTTTTTTAAAATAGAATCTCCAAAGATTCAAATTCATATTTCGTATCGAGTGCTTCATTTTTTTTTATTTGAAAGCAACCATTGTACGTCTTTTTAATGTACACTAATATGATAAAGAGGTCAACTTTGTTTATTTGTATGTTATTAATGGATAAACTCAAAAACTACTAAACCGATTTCAAAAATTCTTTCACCTTAGAAGGCTACATTATCAGCGAGTAATAGAAGGCTACATTATCAGCGAGTAACATGGGCTGTATTTTATTTTTTTAATTCTACCCATGCAAAGCCGGGGCGGGTCGCTAGATGTAAATAAAAGCGACGAGAACAAATCATAAGTAAATAATAGCCATGAATAAACAGTCATCTATGAAAGAAAAATTTTACGTCTTTTTAATTGTAAATAAAAGTAACGAGAAGAAATCATAAGTAAATATTATAAATAAATAATGTATAAAATCAACATTATTTTAAAAATGTAATTATCAGGGTAATTACGATTCGAAACTAAATGAACAATACTTATTAAAAATCATGCGAAAGTACGGAATCCTTAAAATTAATTTAGGAAGCCAAACACCAGGAGAGCATACAATTTAGCTGTGCGCTGTGGATGTAGCTGTTGACGAGGCGGAATATCGAACCCTCCATAATACTATTAGGGTCCCGTTTTCAAATAATTTTAATGCGAAATGAATTTATTAATTTTAAAACAGTAAAGTAAGGGATATGTAAAAAAGAATATAATTGCTTTGTATCACTTTCGAAAATCAATGAAGGAAAGTTTTAATTCACTACATAAACAGACAAACCACCTACACCAAAAACGGTAGGTACATTTCTAAGTAATTAAAAATTAGAGGAGAGGTTCAAAGTGTCGTCCTTTGTCTTTTACACACAACCTCGCCTGTCGAAAAATGGCTGCGTTGCTGCGTTTGGTAGGTATTCACTATTCACTACTCTACTCACATTCAAGAAAACAACTACAACAACGGTATTTCTATCGTAAGCTAATAAGATACGATAAATATTTTAACCGAAATGAAATCAAAACTATTGTCTTCCGAAATTCGATATTGATGCGTTTGATTGATATGAAAGTGAAATTTAAAAATGTCACAAAGTATCCTGCAATGTAACTTGGATGCCTAATTGATGTTGCTGAGCAAAGAGAGTTCAATTACTTATTTGCATTGTTTATTTTGTTTTTCGTAAACTGTAAAGGAAGTTCCTGGTAAACATCTTCTGGTCTAGTGAACGAAGTTCCATATCAAGCAAACCATTGTATCATATTTTAATTATTATACGGAACCCATGTAGAAAAAATAAAAAGCTTTGAAGAAATAGCGCCAAATTCTAATTGCTTGGTATTTACAAAGATTAAACTACAGGAGATGGGTCTGTGTGAAACAGCTAGATAATACGCATTCCTATGGAATAAGTGCGGTATCGTTAAAAGCCGAAGCGTAACAATCCGTACTTTAATTTTCATATTCTAAATGTAATTAAGATCATGTGTTGAAAAAACTTTAATTACATCTTTTAGTGTTAGGTGTTCGTTTATTAGCCTTGCAACGCAAACGACACAGACATAACATCACATACAGACACTAAAAAAGTCAAAATAGTTTGTTCAATACAAATAGCGCAATTACATCTTTCACACGAAAGCTTAGGCAGAAATTACTTACAAATGTCCCCAGTTTGAAAAAATATAATCTATGATTTTGAGGTTGATGACCTTGAACTTGACGAACAGCTGATCACTAGGGATGGGATTCTTAAGAAATTATGTCGATTGTTTTGTAAAACTTCGATAGAAATTATTTCAGAAATTCTAACAGTTAAAACAAAAATAATCGCACTTTTCATTTCAGTGTTTGTAACATTCTATCGCGCTTTAAGCATTACCCGAACTCGTGTAACACCTTGTATAATAAAAAAAAAATGAAAAAAAAATTTACACAACTGATATTCTGATATACTACTACTTTCTTAAAAAAAAAATCCTTCCCTATTAAAAATCCTTATTTCACTTTTGCTTTTGAGGTGCGTCGACCCCCACCCCCTTTTGACGAATCCAAAGAATAACCACGCGAGAATTATGTGCTAATTATGTGCCGAAAAAAAATTTTTTTAGCTCCAAAAATATGTGCTTTTTTAAAACATTCAAAATGGGGGGGTGTAGCTCGACGACGAGTTACACCCCCTCAAACTGTGGGCAACGAAAACATTTTTTCTTCAAACGAGAATTATGTGCTTATAATGTGCTTTAAGAATATGCGAAAAAGAAGTTTGTAAACCGAACTGTAAAGAAGATAAATCTACGTTTTCCAAAAGTGCAAATTTGAAAAATTACTTAGCATGCATTGAATTCAATTAAAACGCGTAACCAAAGTCTTTTCTCAGCAGCACATAATTAGCACTGTATAATTCCTGCGTCGATTTTAGTAATTTGAGTAATTGCTAATTAAAAAAAACGCGATTTCGAGCTGCACCCCCCCTACGAATAATATAAAACAAATTTTGCTTGGTACACGCAAATTCACGATTTAAAAAGAATGTAAAATGAATATCTAAAAAAAACACAATCGATTTTAGTACCCACATCATATCAGTGTGAAAGATAAAGAAAATCTTGATTTCGAAGGTTTAGATTAATATAATAATAAATAATAATAAAGTTATTCCTTTCTATAATTTTTCTTTGTACCGAAATAATCTCCGCATTAGTAATAAAAATAGTATCTGCAACTCGGGCGGTGTTGTCGATTGCCTACTCGAGCGAATGAGCGCACGAGCGAGGCGAGCACATATTTAGCTCGTGCGCTCAACTTCGTTCGAGTAAGGAATCGACAACTTACCGCACTTGTTGCACAATATACTAATCATAAACATAGCTCGCTTCGATATATATATTTCAATTAATCGATACATATTTTAATAAAATAAATATGATTTAAATGTGAACTGTAAACACAGTTATAGTAATACTAGCTGTACCCGCGAGTTCGTCTGCGCGGAAAATTTTTTCTTAGCTATCCCGGATTAGGTTAGATTATATGTACATGGGCATAGTATGTTTAGATTGTTTTTGAAAAAGTCTACGTCTAGCCTGCGTCTGTCTCCGGGAACATACTATCTCTGTACCAAACATCATAATCGCTTTGGCGGTTCAGCATTTCTCACTCAGTTTCATCCTCCTTTTCCCCCCATTAATTTTTAAAGTAAGTTTAGCCTATGTGCGTTCCCAGGTGTCAAACTATATCCATACATACATATCTTCACGCTGTATCCCTAACGGGGTAGTCAGAGAGGACGGAGCGCCAAGCGTTGCGGTCCTTACATACTTCTTTCGCTTCCTCAAATCTAATCATTTTTAGACGACCTCCGTGGCGCAATGGTTTAATGCGTCGGAAAGTAAACGGGGGTTGCGGGTTCGATTCCCGTCCCGAGTCCCGAGTGGGTGTTTATGTATAATATGTATTTATTTACAAAAAAAAAAGTATATAAGTAGTATATCAGTTGTCTAGTACCCATAACACAAGCGCTGTGCTGCTTACTTTGGGACTAGATGGCGCTGTGTGAAATGTCGGAGTTTATTATTAAAAAAAAAAATCATTATCCTCACACATTTTCGCCTAGATATGCGAGTGCTTTTGACATTTCCGTCGGCTAATACTCTGGGTATTTGATCTTCATAAGTCAGCCTTGATCTTCAGTCTTTCATCACTCATTCTTTCTATGTGCCCGAACGATCCATTCCTTTCTTCATTTTTACAACAACACTAACTATAACCATAACTAACAATAACTATATCCATGGTACATCATACCATGTTTTTCCTGGAAAGGAAAGACACTCAATGACATTCATTGAGCGTCGTGTAAAAAAAAAAAGTTCAGCGGTTTAGCATTTCCCGTACAAAGTTTCGTCCCTCCTCCCTCCCTTCACAGATTATTGATAAAAAAGTAGCCTATGTTTAGATATTTTGATAAAAAAGTCATCACCGCACCCCTTACTACCAAGATTTAGCGTTTCCTATATGGAGGGGTGCGATTATGCAATGCTGGTTCTTTAATAAATGCTTCGATATCTCGAGATAATAAGTGGACTGTATTTTTGCGGTGAACTTATAAAACCATAGCTGCTTATAATAGATATATAAAAACTGTTTCCGAGCACTTGTAAATCACGTACAGCTGCACAGGCATGGAAACAGAACTGCAAAGGGCTAATATTTAGAAAGGAAAAACAGTTCTGTAAGGATAGAAATAATGCACACTTACTTATTCGTAATCCGGTGCTTGCAGCCTTTGTGATCCAGTCCCCGGTCAGGCTCAATTGCCTGCAGTTCTATATAATATATAATTTGCTTGCAAAAACAAAAACAACACACAACGTAGTCACTTGCGATTAAAACAAACAGTTTACACAAATAATAAAGTCAGGAAGTACGTGCTGTCGTTACTAGCGGCGCGGTAGTTATTTTACACGAGTTAACTTGATGAGTTAAAGTTCAAGATTGGGTAGATCACATATAGCACTCGCGTATTATAATATATGCACGGACAGAGGGCATTGTAGGAAAGGGATAGATGCGGAATGGGAAGTGCAGTACCGATTTACAAGTGCATTACGTGTCGAATATAAAATGATTCACTTTTAAATCCACCACTATACAAAGTTTCATTCCCCTTTTCACCATCTTAGGGATAGGTTTTTGATAAAAAAAAATGCCTATGTCCGCAGGAATTATGTGCTAATTATGTGCTGCTGAGAAAAGACTTTGGTTACGCGTTTTAATTGAATTAAATGCATGCCAAGTAATTTTTCAAATTTGCTCTTTTGGAAAACGTAGATTATCTTCTTTGCAGCTCGGTTTACAAACTTCTTTTTCGCATATTCTTAAAGCACATTAAAAGCACATAATTCTAGTGTGAAGAAAAAATGTTTTCGTTGCCTACAATTTGAGAGGGGTGTAACTCGTCGACGAGCTACACCCACCATTTTGAATGTTTTAAAAAAGCACATATTTTTGGAGCTAAAAAAATTTTTTTTCGGCACATAATTAGCACATAATTCTCGCGTGGTCATTCTTTGGATTTGTCAAAAGGGGGTGGGGGTCGACGCACCTTTGCTTTTGGCCATTTTGAAACATATTTTCTATTTATTTGATCATAAAGCTGTTTCTTCCCATTTTACGTATAATTGATGACTTTCCTTTTAATTTATTCAGCAGAATTTATCTTTGGTAAGTTTAATTTTTTGCAGCAGTAACTATCTGTACACCTCGCTTGCATTCTTGTATGGCTGCTTCCATGAAAACTTCGGAATAAGGAAACTTTCTGTTCTTTTTTGGCTGCATCTTAATCAAACATAAAATCTTGAACCTACGAACTAATAGTTGACATTCTGTACACTAATAATTGACACCCTCTCTATTGTATTTTTCGACACAATAATGCTAAACTAGTAAAATTTAAACAGCATTTTATTTACAGGAAATGTATAATGTAATTATAATAATATAATATTATACTATGTATACATATATATTATTGTTTTTATTTATTTTTATTAATTATATGTATTAGTACTAGCTGTACCTGCGACTTCGTCTGCGCGGAAAATTTTTTCGTGGCTTTCCCGGATTAGATTATTATATGTACATGTGCATAGTATGTTTAAAGATTGTTTTTGAAAAGAAGTCTACGTCTAACCTACGTCTGTCTCCTGGCACATACTATCTCTGTACCAAACATCATAATTGATTCGGCGGTTCAGCATTTCCCATTCAAAGTTTCATCCCCTTTTTCACCCCATTAGGGGTAGTTTTTTGATAAAAAAACTAGCCTGTGTCCGTTCCCAGGTGTCCAACTATATACATGCTACAACATAATCAGTTTAGCAGTTGAGCATTTTCTGTACAAAGTTTCGTCCCCCTCCCTCCCGTCACCATTTTAACTGATTTTTGATAAAAAAAAGTAGCCTTTGTTTTTTGATAAAAAAAAGTCTTATCACCACACGAAATTGCATAATTACTTAGTTTTAGCATTTCCCACACAAAGTTTCATCCCCATTTTCACCCTCTTAGGGGTCGATTTTTTATAAAAAGTAACCTGTCCATTTTTTGATGTCGAACTATCTTCTTGCCAAATTTCATCATAATCGGTTCAGCGGTTTACCATTTCCCATACAAAGTTTCATCCCCCTTTTCACCCTTTTAAGGGCAAATTTAAAAAAAAATAAGCAGCCTATCATGAACACATTCACATGTTTTTACTACATATCAATTTTTATCAAGATCGGTTGAGCCGTTCTTCGGTTATAAAAGGACATACAGACAGACAGGCAAAAATTTTAAAAATTGTAGAATCGAAGTCAGTGAGTTACAAAACGACTATTTATCACAAAATTTGACAAAAAAAATGAAATTACAGACAGACGCTAGAGATTTATATGGTAGTATAGATAATATATTATAATATTATAAAGAGAAAGTTATATGATTATGTATTCAACTCAGGCGAACTTGGTACGGGCCGCCGGTAAAGAGATAAAAGTATTAAGAAGGGCTCAGAAGTTGTTTGATGTGACTACAATAGATGACATCATTACACATGTGTCATCTTTTAGATTTTGAACAATTTTTGGCTCTAATAGTAGACACATGTTAAATTGTTAGAAAATCGAAACTAAATAAATCTGTTTCTTTACATTGATCATTTCAACTGAGAAAATTTTGAATTAGCATAATTAAGTGGGTGTAAGGTTTTGTACACAAATCATGTGGCACTAGGTATCACTTACGTCTCATCTTAACTTAAATTAACATACAACATGCCTAAAAAGCAGGTGTACATTAGAAACAATAAAAGTCAAACAAAAATTATAGATGTAGTAACAAAGTAAAGCAATTCAAATGACACCAGATGATGATGAGAGATGCAACAGAAAAATGGATATTGAAAGTAACAGAATGGTATCCAAGAGATAGGAAAATATAAAGAGGAAGACAGCTGAAAATGTCGAGCATTAGTGCTTTTACCTTATATATAACAAATAGTTTCTTATTTGCTAGTTACTATTACTATTTAATTTAGCAATTACATTACATTTCCTTATTATATTCAGATGTGGGGTTCAAAAGAAGCTCTCGAAAAAGAACTGTTGCGGAGAGAATTGGACAGGAGAAGATATGAACAAGGTTTGATAAACATTTTATTATACCAAAAAGAATTCCTTAATCTATCATACTAAACGTATATGTCATATAACATTAAATTTAGGAGAATTTCCACATTTATAGATGTGTTTACTGTGAAGAGAAGATTGAGAAATTATAGAAGAGAGATGAGTCATAAACCCGTTGTTTCTGGCTCAGAAGAAATAGGCTTAAAAACAAGATCTGGTCGTGTAGTACTTACTGCAGTGGGAATGTAAGTCATAAGCGATAATACATATATAAAATGAGTTTATTTCTTGAAATACCTACTATTATACAATTTTATACAAAGATGAATTAGTAATTTTATTTTTTCAGAAATGGTTGTAACTTTCTTTTCAAACTTTGTGCTTGGTTTTATACTGGATCACATAGCTTATTCTCAGAATGTATCCATTCTCTTGCTGACACTGTAAATCAAATAATTCTTGCTTATGGTATACATAAATCAGTTCAGGTAAATATGATATTTCAGTGCATTTACGTTGTAAGAACCATGCTAATATACATATACAAATAAATGTATATATATACTAATATAAAATCATTTTAGGTGGCAGATCCTGATCACCCATATGGGTATACGAATATGAGATATGTATCATCTCTAATATCTGGAGTGGGTATATTTTGTGTAGGATGTGGATTGTCTTTTTATCATGGAGTAACTGGTATTCTTGATCCACAGCCACTGCATGATTTTTTTTGGGTATGTAAAATAGATATTTTTAATGTTTCCATTTATGCATGTGAATTCCGCCAGTGATAAATTACTATTCTACTACTTATTGCTAAAATTATAAGCAGATAACTCGCATCTAGTAATAATTCATACTCTATATGTACAATTGACCAACTTGAATTGTGACCTACCTTAAGCTTATTTTCTTACAGTCAATTACATACAAGTAGGTCGAAATTCGCTTAAACATGTATTTCTTTCGAAACGTTCGTTATTATTTTATTAAACACTGACAGTTACTGACAAATCGGTCAAAGTCGAATATACTCATTCATTACAAAGAGAAGTGCTATTACTATATTTCTTTTACATATATATAAGTTGCCAGTCGACACAAGGCTAATAAGTTAATATAAGCTTGGTGTAAGCAACCTTTGATATCAAGTAGTATTTTCTGCTAATAATCCAATAATATGCCAGCAGTTATAGTAATTTAGTAAATACTTCACAGTAACTGACAAGCTGCTTCGCATAACAAAGAAAGAAATAATATTTCTCGGTTTCATGTACGAGTATATCCGTCTTCATCCGATTTATCAACTAACCCGAATTATGAATGTTAGCAAGTGGCGCAAAATTTTCGTGACGTGACATTATCGTCTTTGAAGTTCGGAACCACAGCAATAAGAAATAGGATAAATATACAATAAAATACTAGAAATTATAACGATAATAATATTTAATAAATAACACTACTTATATCTATCTACCTAAGACCGAGTGCAAGCACCATTGCTTTCAATAACGTCTAATAGCCGGGAACGCATAGACCTAATTAGGCGACCGCATATGTCAGTTCTCCTCATGTGATCCCAAATTTCTTTACAATATTGCTCAATTGCTTGCTTCATGCTTTCGTTTCTATTATCCCACATTTGGACCATCAACCCCTACAAATTTTCTATTGGGTAAAATTAATACCTTCCTCAACCTCAACAATACCTCAACTACCTTCAATAAAATGTTAAACAACATTAACTAATTAAACAGGCTTAACTAATTTTGTTATAGGTATATTATTTTATTTTCAGGCCTATTTTGTCCTTGGTGGAGCTGTAGTTTCAGAGGGTGCTACCTTGATGGTTGCACTGAATGCAATACGAAAAGGCGCCAAAGAAGCTAACATGTCTTTGTCTGAATATGGTAATGAATATGCTTTAAAACGCAGTAACTTTATCGACTTAATAAATTGGAATATTTTATAATTTATAATTGACGTAATTTAAATATTTGTCTGATTTAATTGCTCTCTATACATATAAAGTACTTAACAAAGTAAAAACGTAAAGTGCTTTTTTTCCGTCTTGATTTACAAAAGACTGTCGAACTAAAAATTTATCTTTTTTTTTTCTTTAAGGCATGGCGCACAGTTTAGCGCATTTGCCAATGTCACGTATTAATAAGTAGAATCACAAGTAAATTAGTTTTTTCTTATCGTAAAAATCCTCCAGTAAAGTGGTAGTAGGCTTTACTGAAGTTATAAAGGACTTCTTGGAAGAGCGCGAGAATTTCAGCTACACATGTTTATTTAGACTTACTCCATTCTTTTCAATTATACAAAACTTTAAATCGCAATATACTATCACTTTTGTACTTTAAAACTCCCAAAAATGTAAAAAATAAAAAATCTAAGTAAAATGACAACTTCACTTCTTCCGTTCCCGCCAAAAAGTCCATTTATCCTTATTTAAAATAAAATATAACTTCGTTAATAACCAAGGCATAATGTTATAGCTTTCTTTTAGCGAAATATTTTTAGAATAGCTTCAGTACTTCCAGAGTTAATCCCTTTCATACAAACAAACAAATATCTCTAATATTATTATGGTGTAAATTAATTAACTATAGAAAGAGAAAATAATTGAAAATATATATGTAGATACTGGAAACAGATTAATAGTCTTCATTTACTCAGGTGCCTTTAGTCCACAAAAACAGACACTTGTTTTACCTCCATAAGAATTGTATTTGAACAAAATTCGCTTTGTGTCTAGCGAATATTGAAATAAAAATAAAAGCGGCTATTCACATGTTTCCAGTTTCGGAAGTTCCAACTAAGTACCGTTTCACAATATTTTAAGCTCAGGACATTTCACAATATTTTGAGCTTGCTTAGTGAAAAGACTGGGAAAAGCTAAAAAATAATTAGTTAGGTCCTAAGTACCAGTCATCACACCTTTCTCCTCATCCATTTAGGGCATTGATCAGACTAATAAAATCGTTTAAAAAATTGTGGGACATGTGAAATTTTATTTTTAAACGGTTAATTAGTCTGACCAATGCCCTAGATTGAAGAGGAGAGTGGTGTGATGACTGGCATCTTGGACGTACCTAATTATTTTTTAGCTTTTAGTACATTATCTACATCATTATTATATTTCTTTTCAATAAAACCGTTTAATTTAAAAATTTTTTTTACTTATTGTTTTATTTTCAAGTTTTTAGTTTTATAATCGTTACTTAATATTTCTCATTGTATTTCGTGTATAGACTGTCTTAAACTCTATGATCCGCCATGCAATATGTTCTACTTAAAAAGCCATTTCATACAAATATGAAATCCGCCATTTTGTACCGGGGGCCATCTTAGATTTGGAATTTTCCGTATTCTACTAGTCAAGTCCTTTCATTTGATACCCATATTGACGGAGTTGTGAAAAAATATGTAATCCGCCATTTTGTGGGGGCGCCCTCTTGGATTTACAATTGAATATATAAATGTATTGCCATCAGAACTAAAGGTGTGTACCAAATTTCAGATCAATCGGTTAACAGGAAAAATTTCAATTACTAGATTTGACCCAACAAACAGGGCAAGCAAATAAAACCGTTAAAAATGCCATTGTTGTATAAAAAATGTGCTAGTATGTTACCAATTTTCTCTGCAGTACAATAAAAATTAAGACTGAGACACATCGAGACTTTTTGGCGGGAGCGGGAGAAGTGAGGTCATTTTATTTAGATTTTATATTTTTAGGAGTTTTAAAGTACAATAGTGATAGTATATTGTGTTTTAAAGTTCCGTGTAAGTAAAAAGAATGGAGTAGATCTAAATAAACATGTGTAGCTGAAGTTCTCGCGCTCTTCCAAGAAGTCCTTTAAAACTTCAGTAAAGCCTACTTACTATCACTTTACTGGAGGAATTTTACGATAAGAAAAAACGAATTTACTTGTGATTCTACTTATTAATACGTGACATTGGCAAATGCGATAATCTACGCGCCATGCCATGAAGGAAGAAAGAAGAGTCACAACGAATATAGGTAGATGCAATGCGCGTACAAGTCTGTCTAACATGATAAAAGACTGATAAGAAACTGCATTGCAATTACAACACGTGTACTCGTATGTTGCGACTCCATTGCATACAATGTGACGTCTCACGTAGGTTCATAGATTACAACTCCCGCTTGCTGTACGGACTACACGCGTACTGCACCCATATACAATGTGGCTTTGCCTTTTAAAGAAAATGTTTTTAAAAATTATTAAACATTTCAGTGTTGCGCAGTTCAGATCCCTCTGTTAATGTGGTGTTACTCGAAGACACTGCGGCTGTAGCAGGGGTTGTAGTTGCATCAACTTGCATGGCTATCGCTCAGTACACAGGGAATCCTCTTCCAGATGCTATAGGCAGCATTTTAGTGGGCACAATTTTAGGAGGTGTCGCATCATTTATTATATTAAGTAATGTTGGCGCATTAGTGGGCAGGTAAGATATGATTTATCGATAATATTGCGAACTTTTAATTATGTAACTTTATAAAAAATATCTTTAACAAAAATATAAACGCTAATAGTCTTGAGCCATATTGGAAACATTTAAAAAAATTCTCAACCATCTGAAATGAAAATTCACGACGAAACTGCTTAAGTTGAGATGATTTAAAAATTGTAAATCTACTAACTAATACTATTTATACATGAGTAACTATTAATCTGTGCTACTATTACTAAATCTAATATCTATTAAAAATTTTGTTTTAATTTTTACAAACTATATTGTGGTGAGGTTATTTTAAAAATAATGTTTTCAATATATATAGTTTATAGTTTTTAAATCTTCTATCTTTTTACATATAAAAATGAATGTTTCTTTGTTTTGTTTGTTCTTTATGCATTGCTATACCATTCATCCGATTGTGATGAAATTTTGGTGAGTCGGTCTCCGTACGCCCGCGAAGGTTTATGAATTAAGTATTTAACTTTGTAAATAAAAGACTACGCGAACGAAGTCGCGGGCAATAGCTAGTTATATATAAATTATAATTTGAAACAAAAGTAGATGACTCGACTTCATTGAATACTTTTTTTTAGATCTATTCCTCAAGAGCAACTAGATGAAATAAATAGTGTATTGGAAAGAGATTTTATGATTCGAGCCATACATGATGTCAAGGGTATAGACATAGGAAGTAACTTCATAAGGTATAAGGTTGGTATCAAAGTTTTGTTACAAATTGTAAATGTAATCCTAATTCAATAACTTACTTGTAACTTTTCAGGCTGAAGTAGATTTTGATGGCAGAGCACTTACTAGATCATATTTAGAAAAACACGATTTAAATGCATTGTTACAAGTGAGTAAACTCTTTATTTAGTTAAAAGACACCTTGTTATTGTCCTTTTCCCGTAATCCAAAACAATACTCAAGTGTGAATTGCTGCTCAAGAGTACTTATAATAGAAAGTAAAGCCGCTATTCATCGCATATGACGATATCCCTTTCTAACGGTGCTTAATCTGAGATTCACACTTTAGTATCATTCTGGCATGTAGGCCTCTCACTGTCAAGTACACAGATACTTAATACCCATCATAACTTTTCAGGACATAAAAAAAATAGAAACTATTGACGATGTTGAAGCATTCCTATTGAAGCATGGCGAGAATATCGTGGATATGTTAGGCGGTGAAATTGATAGAATAGAGCTAAAATTGAGGGTAAGAATTACTCTAATTAATTAATAATTATTTTCATTAAGTTATATTTACAAATTAATATTAATATTTCTTTTTTTTTAGAAAAAGTTTCCCCAAATTCGACATTGTGATTTGGAAATTCTCTAAATACCAGGAAATTAAAACAATGTCATCGTACCTATATTATGGCAGGTACATACTTGAGTTATGAACACAGCTAGTCAAATTAAATTCGGCAAATAAATCCCCTCTTCTGTGACAACAGTTATGATCACAAAATAATGCATGAAGACATAAGATATCAGTGATTTTGTGTATACACGATATGAATGCTTCCTTTTTAATAATAAAAATAATTTGTAAGGGTAAAATGATATTATTGTATAGCGTAGGTCATTGAAGAAATTTGTTATTTATTGTAACTTGCATATTTACAGTTTTTCGTCTATCTGAGAAATGGAAAAATTGTAAAACAAAGGAAGCACCGTATTTTCTTTGGTAGCCTTTGTCTTTTTAATTATAGGTCAAGCGTGAATTTACTGTAATTCTTTTTTTTTTTAACTTTGAAAACATTTATGCTTTCTTTTGAAAAGTGATTTTACATACATTTTTCGTTTAACTTCAATTCAAATACAAGCTTTGTTAACAACCTTTCAAAGGTAATCCAAAAGATCTTCTGCTGTGATTTAGTTTATAATATTATATGTATATCTTTCTATTAACATTAAGTAAACACCTACATGTTAAATTTATTTTGTAAATTTGCAAAATTGAATAAATTGTTACAATTTATTTTTCTTTACGCCTACTTTTTGTAATAACATACTAATGGAATATTATGCAAACAAAATGTGATTAATTTGTTATTAAGTGTAATATACATAAATGTATTTAATAAGAGATATATAAGAGGTCTCTCGTAACGAGCAAATCGTCGTCCTGGGGGTGATATTCGTAGCTGGGTCATTTCCTGTCTAAATAATACGGTATCAGCACAGTTCCTCTGGTAATATTTTTAAACTTTCACGTCTACTACTTGTAGACGTTGTCGCGTTTATACTTTAAGGCTAAATACCTCTTTTATCCCGACGTTTCGACCGGATTGCACCGATCGTAGCCGAAGTGTAGTGTACTAATGTGTCGAAATACCGACAGTGACGATAATAAAAATTCAAAAAATGTGATGAGTGTGGGTAGTTGCCAGAAACCGCACACTACAAAGACGACACTCATCCTCATGAGTTCCTCTGGTACCAATATCACCGCTTTTATTGAAACAATTTTTCTAATTCCTTGAAAACCACCACCTATCATTTTTGTCATATTTTTAATGGATAGCTTCAAGTACTTAGTTACTCTAACGTATCGTTATCTCCAATACCAACTAAAAGAGTCCTAGACAAGATATTTGGATTATTTGGTTTTGACTGACCTGTTGGCGCGGCCGTGACTAAATGTGTGCTATCCAAGCTGGAGTCCCGGGTTCGATCCTCAATTTAGGAACGGAACTTTTTCTAAATTTACTTGTAGTCTGGGTGTTACTGGGAGCTCCTCCGGTTCATTGTCTGATACTCATTATAGGCCTAGTGCTTTAGCGCTTAGTTGGAGTTCACACAATTGGTGCAATTGTATGAAGAATTATTGTTATTACTGTGTCAAAAACACTTCACCGTCGCTTAATCTCTTGTAATTTAATAAATTTTATTTATTTAAGAAAATATTATAAAAATGGACACAAAATACTGCTTCTCACACTAGGATACCCTGTTGTGAGTAGCCAGTTCCTTCCCATAAACTATATATTTATTTTACATAAGAATTACTATAAAATTTCATTAACAAGAATGCTACTTCGTAACTTATAATTATACATACATATACAATAAGAGCAATTACAAAGAAATATAAGTAGATACTTGTATTTTGTTAAAATGTTATGAATGCACGTGTTCGAGTATGTATATATATACTATATATGCAGCGTTAGTTGTATTTGTGAGTGAAAGTGTGTGTGTGTGTGTATGTGCATGGGCGTGTTTGTGTGTATTCAATAGGTGATTAGTTTGTTATATTCAAGAGATTTTCTTTTTCAGTATAATTAATAGATAAAAGCCATTTTGTTATTATATTTTTGCAATTATTACTTCCCAATTTATGAATGTCCAATAATTTATTAATTTTGTTATAAATATAAGGTCTAAGAAAATAAAAGGATCGTTGTGCCTTATTAGTTTTTGTTTCTGAAGTGCTCCAACTTATACATCATTGACTTATAGATGATTTGCATACATTATCAGGGGCTTTTTTATGATAGGAAATGATGTCTGCGAATAAAAAGTTGCCGAACACTGAGCACTTTGCAATCAGCATATAAGATATTGGTAGGAAATCTAAATGGTTTACCGAAAGTCACCTTCAAAATAGCGCGTTGCGAACGCTCTAATTTTAAAAGAAGAGACTGAATCTGCACCCCACGTAATAATGCAATAATTTAGAACATATTGACAGAGCGCCATATATATTTGTTTTTAGTGAGCACATTTAATACATTTCTAATACGCCTAAAAATATGTAAGTGTTCAAACGACAGTGGAGTAATTCCAGTTGATAAATCCATGTAAGACGCATCAATAACCACACCTAGCTAATTTATTTGTGTTTCTTGATCCAAAAAAGGATAAGCGCATTGGGGATCATTCAATGTGCCACACTGATCGATACAAATAGAGTCGAATATAATAGAATCGATACAAAAAAGGAATTTTAGGTGCCGAACGCTGATTGAAACTGAAGGGAAGAAATTATGTTTTTGTTACATTTAACGTTAAAAGGTTGTTTTGCAACCGTTCAGACACTCTGCGCAGACCAAGATGTGTTAATTCCACAACTTTTTCCCAAGTGTCACCAAAGAAGACTATGGCGGTATCATCTGCAAATGCTTGTATCTGAGCATTCTTAAGATCAAGCAAACACAACAAGCTATTTACGTATATTAAAAACAATGTTGGACCCAGAACACTGCCTTGGGGAATTCCAAAAGTAATGTTTGCATAGTCACTGTACTGTTTATCGACTACAATACGCTGTTTCCGGTTATCGAGATATGAGAAAAACCATTTTAGTGCTACACCGCGTATACCAAGTAGTTCCATTTTACGTAACAATATTGGACGTGAAACAGTGTCAAAAGCCTTTGCTAAGTCTAAAAACACCCCAATACATTTTTGTCCCAAGTCCAGTTTGCTCGTTACAAAATCGCACAAATGAGATACAGCATCTTTAGTGGACCCGTTATTACGAAACGAAAATTGATTCAGCCAGCAATTTTTCCTTTTCAAAAAATGCAAGCAATCATCCATTAACCACTTTGTCTAATATTTTTGAAAAACTTGTTAATATCGAAATGGGTCTGTAATTGGTAATTTTGAAAGAAACGCCGCCTTTGAAAATGAAATGATGATGTAATGAAAAGCAATATGGTGCACTAAACTGGCATACTGCTGTAGAAACTGGAATTCCTTTGATTAAAAACCGGCCAAATGGAAGCCGTACCTACACATGAAATTTGTGGTAAAGCTTTTCATACAAAAAAGTGTCTTATCTATACTATTATATAAATCTCTAGCGTCTGTCTGTAATTATAGTTTTACTGTCAATATTTTGTGATAGATAGCCATTTTATGAGTCACTGACTTCGATTCTACCATTTTTTAAATTCTTGTCGGTCTGTCTGTGTCATTTTATAACTGAAGAACGGCTTGACCGATCTTGATGAAAATCAGTAAGTAGTAAGAATATGTGATTGCGCTCATGATAGGCTACTTATTTTTTAGAAAATTACCCCTAAGAGTGAAAAGGGGGATGAAATTTTGTATGGGAAATGATAAACCGCTGAACCGATTATGATGAAATTTGGCAAGAAGATAGTTTGACATCAGAAAACGGACATAGGCTACTTTTTATGAAAATCTACCCCTAAGGTGGTGAAAAGGGGGATGAAACTTTGTATGGGGAACGGTAAATCTAGGTAATGATAACATTTGGTGCGGTGATAAGACATTATTTATCAAAAATACATACTTTTTTTCATCAAAAATCTGTAAAATGGGGAACGGAAGGAACTGAACTGATTATGATGTAGCATGGATATAGTTTGACAAGTGGGAATGGACATATAGGCTACTCTTTATAAAAAATGAATATAGTTGGACACCTGTAAATGGACACTGGCTACTTTTTTATCAAAAAACTACCCCTAAGAGAGTGAAAACTTTGAATGGGAAATGCTGAGCCGCCGAACGAATTATGATGTTTAGTACAGACATACTATGTGCCCGGAGACAGACGTAGGCTAGACGTAGACTTTTCAAAAACAATCTTTAAACAACTATGTACATATATATATAATCCAACATTAACCAGGAAAGCCACGAAAAAATTTTCCACGCCGACGAAGTCGCGGGTACAGCTAGTATAATATAATCCTTTCAGTTTTATGGCGTAAGGGGGCAAGTGAACAACACGCGAGTCACCTGATGGAAAGTGATCACCGCCGCCCATGGACACCCGCGACGTCCGGGGAATCACGGGTGCGTTGCCAGGCTTTAAGACCGCCCTTGACATTATACCCTTACAAATAAAAATAGAATCATCAAAATCAGTCCACGTGGTAAAGAATTATCCATTAACATACCTACATAAAGAAGATTCCGACGAAGTGGGAACTTTCTCCTTTTTTAAAGTCGGTTAAAAACGACCCAGCTATTTACGAATCAGCCTTTAGTACCAGGATTTAATCAATATGGGATAAATCCAAGGAAAAAATACCTACATAATGTACTTACTGTATACACTATAAGTATTTTTACTTTTGCGTTATGACAGTGAAATTAAGCTATATACCATAACTGCATTGTGTCCTGTAATTAGAAAAGAAAAAGCTTATGGATTTTTTTTTCTACATGGATTTATATGAAATCATCACGTCAAAACTCCCCGATCTAAAGCCGATTTTTGCGTAGGTTGCTGTGATACACGAGTAATAAATCGTTAAAAAAGTAGCTACCTACGAATTGATACCACAAGATCTTTACACAGGATAACACCTGTTTGTTGACACTATATTTGACGCTATACCTATAGTATCGACAATTTTGATGGAGATATTTAATAAATATATCGCTCAAGGGTTATTTCCCAATTTAATGAATCACAGTTGAATTATTCCATTATTTAAATAAGGTTGTACCTATGTTAAATCCAACAAATTATCGCCCGGTGTCAATATTACTAGCGTTGAGTAAAATATTCGAAAAAATAATTCTCGCAAATGTAATAATAATAAATAGTAGAATAATAATAAATGCTGGCACATTTTAACATTCACTGGGTGTTTCGCGTTCAACAGTACGACTTCACGAGAGGGTGGTCAACAACTCATGCGAGAGCAAGCTTGATCAGTAGGTACTGTACTTCAGGCTTGGGAGGGATCCTAGGGTGCCATTGGTGTTTTTTGTGATCTTTCCAAGGCTTTTGATTGTGTTTGTCACGAAACTGATTTGTAATCTTAAATACTTGGAATTCGTGGTAACGCTCTCGATCTCGTGGTCTCCTATTTGTCTGGCCGGGAGCAAAGATTGAGTGTGAATGGGGTTTGTCAATTGGTTCGAAATTAAAAATGGGTATTCCCCATGTAAAAATGGGTAGTATCAATTTTCGGGCCTTTCCTACTGTTTCTAGTCCACATTAATGATCTCCCATTTATGCTCAGGGATTTATACGAAATAGTATTTATTATTTGCTGTTGGCACTTCATTGATATTTAAACTGACCGGACGGACCTAGATATTACCTTAGTGAACAGGATCCTAACCACAAAAAACCAAATCATAAAATTTTCCCTTTCTAATGTATCCAGAATCCATGATAAAATAGAACTGGGTGGGAAACAATTAGAATTAGTTAAGTTTGCCAGTTTTCTTGGTTTAACGGTAGATAATAAATTGAAGTGGAGGGATCATATCGGGGCATTGGCTAGTAAGCTCGGTTCCGCGATATATGCGATTAGACGCATGAGGCAATTGACGGATTTGGATACGGCTAGGTACCATAGGTGTCCGCCGGGGTTGCGGAAGAAACGCCAACGCGCTCCCGTTGCCCCGGCATCAAGGCTCTCGAGGAACACCGTCAGGTTTTAGTGAGTAGCCCGGCATGGCACTCTTTACAGCCGTGGAGTCCCACATATCCCCCCGCCTCCCACAGGCGGGAGGGAATGCATAAAGCATTTCCTGACGCAAAAAAAAAAGGTACCATAGGTGTACTTCGCATATTTTCATAGCCTGATGTCCTATGGCCTTTTGTTGTGGGGATCAGGAGCCCATATTAACTCCATTTTTATTTTACAAAAAAGAGCGATACGTGCCATCTACCTACAGTATGAAAGATCGTTTTAAGGATATTGATATAAGTACTCACCTTGCCGTCCTTGTACATCTTTGAAATTATTATCCATACGAGGAAAAATATAGATATATTTATAAAGAACGGCGATATTGGTGGTATGGAAACCCGAGGTCGTGATAAATTGGTTATTCCAAAATTTAAATAACAAGTCAAATGTTTCATTTTTGGGTAACTGCGTTAGTTTTTATAATAAAGTATCTCAAGAAGTCACTCAATTAAAATTAACAGAAAATAGATTTAGATTAGTTATGAAACGTACATCGATTAGACAATCATAGGTACTATAAACTAAACGATTACGTTTTAATTATTGAAGATAAAACAATAGTCTGGAAATGATCTTCTCTACACACTCATTTACTGGCTTTCTGAATACCTATTGTATTTTAAGAATACGCCTATGCAGACTTTGGCATGTTTGGTTATATATGGTATCGATATCAGACTAATGAACGAATTCGGTTTCGCTGGGCTGCATAGGCGGACTCTTAATAAACATTTTGTAAAATGATGTTGAAAAAATGATATTAAACTTTCGCGTTGCATTATAAATTATATCTAAAATGGGAAATTTAACGCGATTACCTTTTTATTCTGGCTTGACGTTTCGACCGAGTTTCCGATATCTGACTGAGTTTCTTGTCGGGTCTTCTGTGTCCAGGTTTTCTCTATGAACCGAACTAAAGTACTTTGACGCTCAAAAATACCTTGTAATTGGGTTTACTTGAATAAATTGATTTGACTTTGACAGTCTTTAGAAGTGGCATACCGGGCCTAGACCCAGGGACGTATTCGTCAAGGGGCTCTCAACTCAGCCCAGAAGCAATTCAAGTTATAAGCAGACGTTATATTTCAAATAAAATAATGCAGATACGGTTATTAGATGTTTCATTAGTAAATAAAATTCAGTCTACTTATTTTGACATTTCAAAATTTATGGTTCAATGATCGTTTTTAATGAATTTTAAACCTTTTCAAGTACAAGTACTTTTCAATTTCAAGTACTTTTCAAGTATTTACCTATTTGTAAATTTAGAGTATTCAACTTCTATTATAGGGAGTCCCATTAATTAGTAATGACCTTGAGTCCACAGCATTGATTATAACAATTTAATACAGCATCATCCACTTCTTCACTTGTTTAGAACTTAATGAAAAACAATAATTTCTTATTTATGAAATAAGTGTATAAAGTATAATATATAATGTTACGGTTGGACCTTATGTCCAAGCTATAAGGTCGATTTTTAAAAGACACGAGACAAGCATCTTTATACTTCTTATACCTCGAAGACCTAGGCTTTGCGCTAGCTATATTGCTAGGTTTAAAGTCTACTATCGAATGATATAAGCCAAACTAAGAAACAAGAACAGTTGTACTTCGAAAATTTCGGACCTACTCATGCGAACAGGCGGCGTCGAGATCAATGTCGAGTTATTGTTCGCGAGCGTAATTGACTAGAAAGTTCCACCCTCTCATTTTTATGCGTTATTATTACTAGCATTCGGAGTTGCTCTAGTTTCCACCCTCTTTTTATTGGACTATAAATCTACATGTCCGGCACTGAGTCAGTTTTTCAACTACCGATCCAAGCGGTGTATCAAGATGATATCGAGGCGAACTACGAAGACTACTGCGACGATTTAGAACTACGCGAGTAGCTACTTTGAGAGGCGACGATGAAGACTAGAAACCGCTGTAATTAAGTTGGCGTGTTCTTGACATCTGTTTGTACGAAGTAAAATAAACGCATCTCGTAACAATATATAAGTGTATTATCTACCACAGGGCGGACTAGTGATTAGTGAGCGATGAGATTGTATGATATGAAGAATAAGTCTGTGATTTCATGGTATCACTAGTAAACTAGTAATGTTTGTTTATGCATTAGGTGTTTCAGAGTATACTGTTATACTACATGCACTTCAAGGCCAAGGCGTTTTCATAAAAATTGCCTTTTTGCAATGAAGCACAACAAAGCTCTAGGATGTTTATAGGTATTCTTTTGTTATATATTTATGGAGTTACATTTTTGTATAGTGTTTAGAAAGTGTTTACTTTGTGCAATATAAGATAGAAAAAGTGTGTGATAATATGATCTAATAAAGCTTAATAGCGGTCTGAGTAGGCAAAAAATGAAAAAAGCACACTATGTAATCATAATTTAATTGGTACAAAATATAACAATTCCTTCAACTTACATGCTCCTAGTATTTTGTCATAGTAATAAAAATACAAAAACTCGAACTGAATAAGGAATTTATATTTCAATATTTGTATTCACTTTTGTTGACGAGATAAAAAAGATTGGAATATAATAAAAAAATTAAACTAAGCTAAATGCATAATTATCAATATTTATGACGTTAAAATCGTGTAATAAGCTATAATTTGACTTACGGAACTAATATTTAATATGTATATAAATATATGAAATATTAATTCCGTGTTATGATGTTTACAATACTACGACGTCATTAATATATCTATAATTTGATTGATTAATAGATACAACAAATATACGTGTATATGTAATGATTATATCTACTAATCAATAAAAATTATAAAGTGCATGTATCATCATCATTTTACATAATAAATAGTATACCCTAGTGACTAGTAAAGTCACTTTTTTCCAATGATGTATTAATTTCATCAATCTTTAAAGCAAACACAAAGCGACACTTCTACACTAAATTTAAAAATCAATGCATGCTGGTTACCTGGTAATTTTTTTATCGTTTTAAATAAGGACTTATTCAAACTACAAATTTATACTGTTTCGTTATAAAAAATTATAAGGGATTCCTCGGAGAAAAATAAAAAAAACACTAACTTAACAACACCATTTCAAACAAAAATATGTACGCAGTACTCGATACAAATAGTAATTTTGCACGCAACCCTAGACGTTATAAGAAAATATTATCTCATTATTGTTAAAATTGAAATAAAATGAATCTGCGGGTTATTCACAAACGTCGGAAATTCAACTTTCCGTATCCGACAGGAAACTTTTCGATGATTTCGTCTATACGCGATTCACAAATCCGAAAACGTATTACATTTATATTATATATATATCATATTATATACAGTCGTATTCACAGATCCAAGCCGTCGGATTGAATTTATGGTTTTTGACGATCGGCCTTTCCGGCACGGAAAAATTCCGACGTTTGTGAATAACCCCCCAGGTTACTGATAACCAAAATCAAGCCAAAATCTTTGAACACCAAAATTCAGAGAGAAAATGAAAATTTACTGAAATGGACAAACGAAAAAGGTGTCTATACACCTTTTCCTTTGCCTTTGTCGTGGTCGGAGAGCGTACTTTTAGATGATTTTTATCTGATTTCAATAAATTTTTTTATTGTTGTCTATTTTTTCCTAAATAGTTGAAAGAAAAGTAGAGTATGCATGCGCTCTGTGCAACAATGTGCTGTTACTAATTATTAGAAAATGTCAAACAGTTAGCTTATGGAAAGTCCAAATAAAAATATATATAAATAATACATGTAAACTGATGACAATACATGAAGTACAAATCATTCAACAACCCCATAAAGCTGACCAGTCTTGAATGTGATTTTTCTTTCTCAACCTATACCATTAAAGATAAATATAAAACTTAGAATAGACTACAACCACAGTCTTAATATCAATGCAGAGAGAATTTTACAACAATTCTATTGACAAACAAGAAAATAATTAATACATGCGAGCGGAAACACAACCCGTTTAATCTTTAAATTAAACTGTATTATGATAAAGACTAAAATGACGTGATATATAGTATCTACTTTTGTTTTATTAAAAGATACTCAAATGCAAGTATGGAATAAAGAGGCTACAGGAGCCAATTATCACAGTTCAATATTTATATGTGAACAGCAAACAATGCAAATACTATTAAAGCCGAGAAGATTAAGGTAAATCAAAAGGTTAGATTTAATTATTCTTGAATTGTAATTCTGCAATAAATTATTTATTCTTTGAGTTCTAAACAGCTGGTTTAGTTTGTGGCAAACAGAGATTATAGTGAGCAGTTTTGTTCCAAAAGTCTGAATTCTTCCAACCACACCAACCCTTGCTGATAACTGTGCTCAAGTCTTCAGGACCAGTATAATGAGGATCCAAGATAAGATAACGAGTTCCGTTTGTTGCTGTGTTATATTCAACGCCTAAAATTGTGTGCGCTAAAACTCCTCCGCCTAAAATTGGAAATATTATATTATAAATAAATTGCTACATATGCCATACTACCAAGATGGGCGCGAAGACAGTACAAAAACATACAAATTCATCTCTACTAGCATAAATATAAAAGTAACTACAAAATATACCAGAATATAGTATTTGATTGAGTTCAAATTAATAAATCTTTTATAAAAAAAACACTGTCAAAGAAACATTTCTTACCAATCATAATAGGGCTACCATTTTTCTGGAAATGATGTATAAGTTCAGGAGTATAACTCTGCAATTCCGTTCCAGTGTTAGCAAATATAATTCTAGATTGTACACCAAGAAGAGTTTCTAAACAAAACATGACTTCCGTAGATCCTATCCATTGTTTAGAACCTAAAAATGAAGATGGCTTATCTCCAATTTTAACAAGGCACTGTTGTATTTCTCTATGAGTTGGTATCGCAACAGTAGTATACCCTTGAAACCTGAAACAATTAATTAAACAATAAATTTAATACTATCCGTCATGTTTAAAGCTAGTTAAAAATAACAGGGTAAATTTGAAATCATTGGCATCTACAGAATTTTTATTCTAGAAATCTACATACATGTACATTGCAATTCAAATTCTCGTAGAGGACGGTGTGAACGCGAGTGACGACAACCATCAATGCGGACTTTTTGGCGAGAACGGGAAAAGTGAAGTGAAGTCACATTTTATTTAAATTTTCTATTTTTTGTGTCTAAGGGAGTTTTAAGGTACAAAAGTGATAGTATATTGTGCTTTAAAGTTCTGTACAAGTGTTAAGAATTGAGAAGTTTGAATAAATATGTGCAACTTCAGTTTTCGCATTCTTCCAAATAGGACTTTTTTACTCCAGTACGATAGTAGACTTTATAAATAGTGTTAGGGACTACTAAGTAACAAGAAGATAGACATTTAAAGTTAGAGATACACCTATTTTTTACGTGAAAATGGCCGAAATGTTTCTAATAAATATTTTAAATGAGTTGCCAGCATAATAAAAGAGAAGCAGTAGAACCATCAACGCAACTGGATAACATGAGTGGATGCGAGATGCTTTTCAAGCAACTTTTTTTCATGATCATAGAACGAATTCGACTTGAAGAGTCCAAAATTCTTACGATCTTTATTTATATTTACGTATTTTTAATGATTAACAATGTAATCTGTATCTTTCCGTCTTGGTAAAGACAATGATTTCAAAGTCACCTCTATAATTACCTAAACCAAGAAAATATAGTTTGCATTGAACGATAAGCACAACCCCAACCATCGTCATTAATATCTTGCATGTAGTGATAGTAACTGTATCGTCCACGAACTAAAGCTACTTCCATGTCTGGCTTCTTAGGTTGTGGAGCTATGGCTTCATGTGGGTTAATCAAACGCCCATCGCTTTTGTCTGTGTATGCATTTCCTCTTCGGAAAACAGGTTTATCTAAGGCAAGTGCCAATTGTTCATGTAGCAAACGTCTATCTTTTTCTGAAATATTAACAAAGACAATAATAACAAATATATGGATAAATAGGAATCTATTTCACGCACGTGCTCGATATGGCAGTCCCGATGCCATTTCGAGCACGATATACCATCAGGAATGCCATATCAAGCAAAATTTTATTTGTGTGTAACATAAGTGATAGCGACTCAATTTTGAAGTCGAGACTAGGAAATTCGTTTCTGAATGGGGATTTGAACATGTAACATCATCTGCCGATTATGCACAATCAAATGAAAAAAGTGAACGGCCTGTGCAAACTGTAAAGAAAATTCTCATTACATCTTTGGCATTATTTCAATAAATAGTATAACACCGATTTCTTTCTAAATCTTTTGAGTTATAGAAATGTACCACAAGATAATTTAAATTCGCCTGGACAGTTATTAATGGGTCGTAGATTAAATTGTAGACTTCCAGTACACCCAGAGCTATTAAAACCAAAAAAATATAGATCACGAACAGCAATATCAATACACAGCAATAAGTGAAATACTGGTATTGCGATAATTACACTATTCACATTCGTCTTCTGGATAATGATTGTAGATAGTCTAATATAGGCAATATGAGCACCAGAACAAACTATAATATTATAATAAATTCTTCACATTCTTGTCACTTACAACAAAATGTGATGGTCTACTTTCTAGGTTCCCAAACTTATTTTGTCTACTGAGTCGAGAGCTCATGCAGTCGTTGTCTAAGATGCCTCCTAGCTAAATGAAATTACAAATCACCCCCCAGGCCTCTACACAACGCCCCCATTTTTTTTCTGGGTCTCTTACCGCCTCCCTTTAGGCCGGCAGCGCCCACAGGGGGACGTTATCGCCAACTTTGGGAATGGGTGTCTACTTGCATGTACAATCAGGAAACCACATCCATAACAATGAGAAGAAAGGATGAAAAGGGTAAATGACCATGGCCACTTTAAATGTAGGTAAGTGAATCATTCCGATGATATCCGCCTTTGTTAAAAATTTATGATTATCCATACAATAATTAATCATTTTATTGTACTTTCGCGAGTTACCTTCAAAACGTAAAAATATTAGACATAACCGAGAGAAATTAAATAAATATTTAGTATTACAAATGTGTTTTTTTAGTATTACAAATGTGGTGCAAGTGAAGTGAAATAATAAAGATAATGACTAAAATGATATCGTTTTATTTATTTTTTTATGAACCCTAATTCTGTTATGGCGAATCAGTTTCGAACAGACTATAAGTCGGGAAGTTATATAAAAATCATATAATACAGTTACCGAATAAAATATGTAATCAAAATGGAATAATATCTAATATTTAGGAAGCGCATAAAAAATTAGTTATAAACTACCCCACATTAATCAATAAACTTAAATTCCCAATTGACTTCAGCTGACTAATATGCTATTGTTCGGTTATTTTAAAATCTAACTAAAAATTAAGAAAATGGCTGTCGCTTCTTGTGATAATTTTTTGTTTCACTTCATCACTGTTAAGTAAAAATACTATGTGAAATTTTAACGAAGATTATACAACAGTAATTACTTTATATGACATATATGCGACGATAACATAACCACCATATGTTATATAAATAAAATATTATGCACCACTACTAGACATGAAGCCGAATACACATTGCAGCGACTATTATTACACGACGAGTAGTCAAACCGGCAACGTTTAGCGCGTCGAAAAGTAAAACGGGGGTTGCGGGTTCGATTCCCGTCCCGAGTCTGGGTGTTTATGTATAATATGTATTTATTTACAAAAGAAAAGTATATAAGTAGTATATCAGTTGTCTAGTACCCATAACACAAGCGCTATGCAGCTTACTTTGGGACTAGATGGCGCTGTGTGAAATGTCCGAGTATTATTATTATTATAATCACTAAGCGACCAAATAGGTTTATATGACTGTTACACGAGACTCTTACGACGTTAAGTTATATTAAATGGGCCCTTTTGCCGTCGAGTAAACGTCCTTACAGCACTTACACGATTATATTATATAACATAAAGTTGTCACTATAACGTCCTGTCGACCAAAAAATGTTTGTTGGGTAGTCATTTTATGACTCACTGACTTCGATTCTACCATTTTTAAAATTTTTGTCTGTCTGTCTGTCTGTCTCTATGTCCTTTTATAACTGAAGAACGGCTTGACCGATCTTAATGGAAATCAGTACGTAGTAAGAATATGTGATTGCGCTCATCATAGACTAATTATTATTTTTAAATCTCCCCCTAAAGGGATAAAAAAGGGAAAGAAACTTTGTATGGGAAATGGTAAACCGCTGAACCGATTATGATGAAATTTGGCTAAGAGATAGTTTGACATCACAAAACGGACATAGGCAGTTTTTTTTATCAAAAACATATCCCTAAGATGGTGAAAATGGCGATGAAACTTTGTATGGGAAACGCTAAATCTTGGTAAATAGTGAGAGGAGCGGTGTTAAGACTTTCTTTTATCAAAAATACATATACTACTTTTTTTTAACAAAAATCTGTAAACAGGATGGGGACAGGGACGGGAGGGAGGGGGGACGAAACTTAGTATGGGAAATGTTAAACCACTGAACTGATTTTGATGTAGCATGAATATAGTTATTGTTATTATTAGTTATAGTTAGTGTTATCGTAAAAATGAAGAAAGGAATGCTTGGATGGTTAGGGCACATAGAAAGAATGAGTGATGAAAGACTGACGACGAAAATCTACAGAGCGAAAGTAAGTGGTAAAAGAAGCCTAGGAAGATCAAGACTGACTTATGAAGATCAAATAGCCAGTGTTAGCCGACGGAAATGTCAAAAGCACTCGCATATCTAGACGAAAATGTGTGAGGACAATGGTTAGATTTGAGGAAGCGAAAGAAGTATGTAGGGACCGCGACGCTTGGCACTCCGTCCGCTCTGACTACCACGTTAGGGATACAGCGTAAGGATATGAATGTATGTATGTATGGATATAGTTTGACACCTGGGAACGCACATAGATTAACTACCCTTAAAGGGGTGAACAGGGGGATGAAGCTTTGAGTGAGAATGCTGAACCGCCGCTGTGAACCGCTGTTTGGTACAGACGTAGGTTAGACGTAGACTTATTCAAAAACAATCTTTAACCATACTATGCATATGTACATATAATTTAACCCAATCCGGGAAAGCCACAAATAAATTTTTCGCGCAGACGAAGTCGCGGGTACAGCTAGTATTAAATATAAAAGAGGTGCAAAATACAGACGTAATCGCCAGCATTTAAAAAAATGCGAGTCAAATTAACAAAAGTGATGAGGAGTCTGGTATGGGTCTTCGAACACAGTAATGAGAGTTGTGGTGTGAAGAATGGAGATAGCTATGAAGAGTAGTGACACCGCAAATACCACTGAATTGGTGGGCAACTATCTAACCAATAAAAAAAATCAAATAAAAAGAAATGCTAATGGCCTTTCTTAGGAAAATTTGTTCATAAATTTACATTTTTTACTAAATTTACATTATATATTGGGTCCTTACATATGAAATTGGCGTTTTGTACGAGAGGAATATAAAGTCAATTTTTTTTTTGTAAAATATATTTAATTAATCAAAGTATGCACCGTTGTTATCTATGCACTTTTGCCATCTCATAGGTAGTCCATTGATCCCTTTACTAAAAAAACCATGGGGGCGAGAATCAATAAACTCTTTGAAGGCGGTTTGGACTGCCGCATCGGAGTTGAATTTTTTTCCTTGTAAGAAGTTGTCCAAATTCCGGAAAAAATGGTAATCTGTTGGAGCAAGGTCCGGGGAGTACGGTGGATGTCACAGACATTCCAATTTTAGCTCATCTAACTTAGTGGTTGTTTGTTGTGCAGTGTGTGGTCTTGCGTTGTCGTGAAGCAGCAGTGGCCTAAAGCGATTGACCAATCTCCGTTGTTTAGCAGCTAGTTCTTCCTTCATGGTTTGCAGTTGCTGACAATAGATATCTGCCGTAATCGTTTGGCCAGATTTTAGAAAGTTGTAGTGAACGACACCGGCGCTAGTCCACCAAACACACACAAGTAACTTTTTCTGAGTCAATTTTCGTTTAGGGCAGGATTTGGCTGGGTTTCCAGGGTTCAGCCATTGCAACGAGCGCTTCCGATTATCGTACAATATCAACTTTTCATCACAAGTAATGATTCCATTTAAAATCCCTTCATTATTGTGTCGGTTGAGCAAAGTAACACAGCAGTCGACGCGTGTTTGCAAGTTCGATTCACTCAATTCATGAGGTACCCATCGTTCAAGTTTTTTTACTTTCCCGATTTGCTTCAAGTGGATTAATACAGTTTTGTCACTTACCCCGAAGCCTGCAGCTATCTCTGAAGTGCTTTGTGATGGATCCGCTTCCACAATAGCCTTTAATTCTTCATTTTCTACTTTGGTCTCCGGCCGTCCACGGGGTTGATTCTGTAGGTCGAAATTTCTAGAAGGAAAACGTTGAAACCAAAAACGTACCGTGCTTTCTTTTGCGACACAAGCGCCGTACACATCATTAATCCTTCGAGCTGTTTCTGCAGCACTGGTGCCACGGTAGAACTCGTACTCGTAAATATACCGATATTTCATGTTTTCCATTGTGTGGTAATAAGCGACGCCAAAGAAAAAAATTATGGGGAAAAAACAAATGAATGACTGTTTTCAAAACTCAAATGTACCAGCTAAATGAATTTATAAATTTGAATTTGGAATTCTGAACCAAAGAGGAGATATTTCAGATCAAAGTGGTCAGTACGACAAAACGCTAATTTCATATGTAAGGACCCAATATTACTTATTACTATAATAATTCTATTTATTTTTATGGATAAGGTGTTGTGGGTATTTCTCCTAAATTACTTGAGTAAGTTACATAAAATTGCGGCTAACAGGAAGACAATACAGTTTACTAAATGCTGGCTGAAGGATATTGGGTATTTCATAAAATAGTTTGAGTCCACGTCAAGCATATGAATAAAGATTTTGTTAACAAAGCGATGTTTTAATTTAATACATAACAAGAATCTTAGAATTCTAAAATCCTTTGCAGTCGAATAGTTGCCATTAAAATCTCCATCTCCATATTCCGTTCCCTATAAATAGTTCTTTTTGTATAAAGTTGCGTATGGCATGAAACATAAAACTTTTACAAAAATGATTCATAGAAGAAAAGGGTTTGCATTTGTTAAAAAGACAGTTGAAGTTAACTATTAACTATTTCAGTTCTTTATTATTCCTTAAAAGTGCGCATATTTTTACAATAGTGTACTATTTTCGCATAAGTATATCAAGATTCTTGCATATATTCAAATCCTTTTTTTGTCACCGCTTGCCTAATGGCCACGTTGAAAATTTTTATCGCCACGATTTTACCGTCCACGGTACAATAGGTAAGCAAAATGCTTCTCTATAGGAGCAATATGTAATGGAAATGCTTACCTTTTGTGCGGTGGAAAAAGACGCTTTTTCAACATCCATGACATGACGTTATCGTGGACGGAAATTTAGAAGCGTCTTCATACAATTGCATATATTTTGCTTCCCTTTTGTATCGTGAACGGTAAAATCATGGCGATAAAAACGTTTAAAGATAAATTATAAAGTCACCCAATGAAGCAGACGAGCACGTTTTTCTTCAGAGTTATGCGCGCGTAACGTGGCGTGCGAGTCGCACATTAAAATAGACACAACCGTCTTTTTTATTTGTCAACCGATTAATATGAAAGAAACACTTAATGTTAGACCAAGCTTATCTCAATACATCACTGAAAACCACATCCATATTGGGTCAGCCATTGTGAAGTAGCGTGCACAAACGCACAGACAGACAGTCTGTTTACGATTTTATTGTATTTATAGGAATTTACATACATTTTTTTGTTTATAGGTTAATTTCTGAGTACGCTATGATCTTAAATAATAAAATTAAAGTAGCAAGAAAACTATAATTACATACCCATACTTTCGTCTGGTATCCCTTTAGGTACAATTCTTGTTATGAAGTGTCCTAATTCGGGGGGTAAAAAGTGAAAAGTCTCTGGTAGACGCAATCCAGCACCATCACCAATACCTTCTTGACCTGTGCAAACATAATTTCTCTAACAACAGACAGTTACCTCTCGCTGGTATATACTTGTAAATTGTCTTTTTACATATGAACACATTATTCTAAACTGCAATAATAAATTAAATGCCACATTATCATAAAATAAATATGTAACTTCTGAGCATGAAAAACAAACAGACCTCACAACAAAAATTGGTTATGGCCCATGATTACTCTAATTTCCATGTGGTAAGTCCCTAGTACAATACAATACTACTAGATGTAAATCTTGTAGTAGTATACTCATATTGTATTATAGAAAGTAACATGATACCTGAGTACATTTGCAACATTTATTAACACAAAAATGTATGATTATACTTACTTAGTTTTAAAACTACTGCTATTTTTTAATAGAGGTAATACAAGTAATTATATTTTTATATTGTTGCCAGGTTTGAATGCAAAATCTTACAATGAAAATGAATTATTTTAATTAAACCATAAAAAAATCTTAATATTTCATTAGTGCTTTACCAACCTAATTGTTCAAGCAGCACATTTTCCAATAGTTTGAGTGAGCGGCAGGCTGCTTCTACTAACACATTGTACAACTCCAGTAATTTTGTGTTACGATGTATTACAGCCAACGTGTCTACTCTCAAAGGCATGCTGATGCAAAATGCAGCTAAAAGATGATGTTTATATAAATGTCCAAAATATGAATAGTGTGAAAATAACTTAAATTTTTAAATAATCACTTTTAAATACTATTATTTTATTTTTACAAAATAAATTATACGTACATATCTTCACGGTGTATCCCCAAGGGGTAGTAGTCACGAGAGGACGGAGCGCCAAGCGTCACAGTCCTTACTTACGAAATAAATTATACATACATACACATACACATTTTCATACTGTATCCCTAAAAGGGTAGTCAGAAAGGACGGAGCACCAAGCGACGCGGTCCTTACATACCTCTATTATAGATACATATTCTCACGCTGTATCCCTAACGGGGTAGTCAGAGAGCACGGAGCGCTAAGCGTCGCGGTTCTTACATACTTCTTTCGCTTCTCCTCACACATTTTCGCCTAGCTATGCGAGTGCTTTACCTTTATTATACTATGTATAATGTACTTTATTAAGTTTATAAGAATTTAAACTACCATTCTCTTCTGCAACTTACGTTTTCTCTGTGTTGTCATCATTTTAACAGCAGTTTTGACAAGCTTATCTGATAACATATCTTTTGTTGCTTTGAGTACTAAATTTACAGGTATTATTTCCTGAAAACAACAAGAGTAATAGATATTATTTGGTGGCGGTACCTTCATACAAGCCCAAAAAAGCCCGGCTAACTTTACTAAAATGCTTAGTCAAGATTGAGTAATAAACATTACTTCATTACTAATAAACATAACTTCGAAACATATCAAACCGTTTTAAAATTTCCCATGAATTACATTACAGAATCACATACTTGTGGCGGACGGCGAGAGGAAATCATGTAAATAATATTAGAATAGCGTGTAAATATATATTTTTGTATACATAGATTATTTCCCTTATTTTTATTGCTTTATGTCATAGTTTTTTGTTAGTTATATAAATAGTTACGTAAGGGAAATGTTAATTGTCTTATTTACACGCTTTGTTTTGTATTGTACGTTAGTAACTATCTAATGTGTGGTTTTATATTTGTAATTAGCCGTAAATTTATATTGGTGGTAAGACTATCATTGTAATAGTTTAATAAGCGAGAAATAATAGTTTTAATACAAATGTATAAATAAATAATGAGAGAGATGAGAGAGAGACATATTGAAGTCTCGGATGCAGAGGTCCGCGGCTCGGGTAATGCGCGCTTGTAATTGGGTAATTAAGCGAGCAGTGTATTGTTTCAACTCTAATCGTGCATTACGCGTCACAGATAAAAGCGATCCGCCGCCGACCTCTGGGACCATCCGACCCATTTTCACCTACGCAGGCGTAGTGTTCGCACACGCCGCTAGGACCCATCTCCGGCGGCTCCAGGTCCTTCAGAATAGATTCATGCGCACCGCCACCGAAGCCCCTTGGTACGTGCGCAACGTAGATCTCCACCGCGATGTAGATCTACCCACCGTTAATAACCGCCTCAAGGAGGCGTCAAAGCGCTATTTCGAGGTTGCTTCTCGCCACGTGAACGCTCTTATAGCGAACGCCGCGGACTACTCCCCCTCAGTGAACTCCCGACTCCATCGTAAACGTCCTAGGGACATTTTGACGGACCCGGACGACCACATAACAGTGGCGAACGACGCCCTGTTAAACAATACAAACAACGCTGCGACATCACACCGCCCCCTTCGGAGGGGGCGTCGACGTCTTGCGCGCTAGCACCAGAGCCTCTCATGTAGGTTCTCTCCGACGATCATATCACACATACTCAGATAGGATCTCACTTGAGCGCGGGCCTTCCTCCCGCGCTGAGTCACACGTTAGGCACCCACCATTTCGGGCCTGCAGCCGATTGTACGCCGGCCGGTTAAAACCACTCTGGAACCGGCCCTCACCCGTATAGGTTTCTCGACGGCACGCAGGTGCATATTTTCCCGTCGACAACCTGAGCCGAGGTTCCGTCCTCCGTCCCGGGTACCCCCCGGACGGAAGAGCCTACAGGCTTTATCGACCTCTCTTGGGGGAGCGCCCTCCGCGATTCCCCGCTACGCGTCCGGCTCGCTACGACGGCCTGTAGGGTCAAGTGGCGGTGGAGGGTAGTTTTAGCCGGCTCGAGCCCGGCACTACCCGGTCGCGCCCGACGTTCTCTCGTGAGGCGTCGGGGGCGGTTGGGTGCTCGTGCGGAGTTTCTTCCCTTCCGATAAACAAAAAAAAACCTCTGGGACCAGTCGGGTAAGGCCCTTTCAAGAGAGAAGACTACAGAGAAAACTACTAAGAAGACTACAGAGAAGACTACTTAGAAGCAACGAAGAATTCAAAGAGGAATTCATAGAAGACTTCGAATAAGGGCTCAACCAACTCGCGCCACATATATTTGTAAAGTGACAAAATATATGTAAACTGGTCCCGTTGGAATACAAGAATATTATTCTGGGTTCTCGTATTTTCATTTACGATACAGTCCACTACTCTTAGTGAAGTTGGGGCACCGGCGAGGAGGAAGACTATCGAAGGCTCGGCCCCCAACAATACTTCTCAAACAAAAACAGAGAAATAAAACAGTTTTTAACCCGAACTCGCGACCAATCAGTGCGTCATTCAATCGACACTAACGACCTCTCAAGGCATAATCAGAGTAATCAATCGTGGTCGCTCTCTTGCGTTGGCTTGCAACCTCTCTTTCTCTCTAATGGCAAAATTTATTATAGCTATAAGTTGTTTCATAAGGTTGATACAGCAATTATTATGAAGCGAAAAGCCCAGCTTTCATAGTGAACTTCGTACAGATTCATATAAGATATAAGTGAAATGCACTGAGTATGTAAGAGTGAAATGGGAATAGATCGCAATATAATTCAACTTCATTGTTTATACCTAGTATTTATTTGTTCGACAGTGAAAAAGTAGTAAACATTTTTTTATTTCCATCATAAGTAAGCTAATTTGTAATAAAAAAAATGCAATAAGTTGTCCATTTAAAGTGTACATACAAGTTTTAATCAGCGAAGAAAAGATAAAATCTTCAAACTTTGTACAGAAAAAATAACTTATTGCTTCGTCAAAACCTACACTTGATTTGTGTATTTCTCAAGTAGGGAATCCCATAAAAGACAATAAATTAGTAAACACAAAACTAATTGAACGTGTGTTTCTCAGATAAGTAAATAAAATTAGAAGACGCTTTAATAGATCAGTTTATTAAACTTTTTGGATTGTTACTTGTTCACCCACCAAATTACAGATAGGTACCTTACTTATTATTTGTGCTGTATAATTTATTCAAATAACGAAAATATTTTGATGACTTTAAATATGGATGTAACAATACCCTTGTACAAATTGTTAGATTTGTGGAGTTGTAATATAGATGGTGCAATGCATTCCTACATTCCGTCATCGTACATGTATCGATTATTGTTTTAAACATTTTATACATTTAATAAAAAAAAGTTTTTTCTTGGAAATGATTTGTTCATTTTCCTTCGGCCGCGATCAGGAAGTACTAAGTGCTAGTAAGTGAGAAATAGTGAACTTTGAAAATTTTAACGTTTGTATCGAAGTACAGACTTAGAAAAAATAAGTAAAATAATTTACACTTGTAAAATTTTAAATAGTAGTGGTTTATATTCATCCTCGGACTTAGAAAATCGGACGCTAAAAACACTTAGAAAAATTCACTCTTGTAAAACACTTAGAAAAATTTACTCTTGTGGACACAGAAAAATTTACTCTTGTGGACACAGAAAATTCTACAACTACAAACACTTAGAAATTTCTACTTCTTCAAACACTTAGAAAATTTCGATATATAGTGACTTGTAATATTTTTGTCAATATTTTGACTTGAGACAATGGCGACAGCATCAAAAAAGGGAGATATGAGTTCGGATAAAGGAAAGCAAAAAGAAATTGAAGGGAATAAAAATGTTTTACAACTACAAACCGAATTATTTGAACAGATTAACAGACTTCACACTAATTTCAAAAAAACGTCTAAATCTCGTTACACGGATAGCTATCTGGACACTCGAAAGGAATTATTGGATGATTATTGGTTACAATTTGGAACAGAACATAGAAGAATAATGAAGGAAGAAAGGCTTGGTAGTGAAGAAAATGAAATTTTAAGAAATTTATATGATCAAACTGAAGATTTGTATTTGGAATTTAAAACCACATTGAAGGAAGTAATGGCTGCAAATTCAAACACTTTGACTCGAAATTCATTAAATGCTGCTGGCGTTCCTGCTATACACACTAAACTACCACCGATCAGTCTTCCGGTTTTTTCTGGCAATTATCGAGATTGGATGCAATTCAAAAATTTATTTATGTCCTTAATAGATAATGACACATGTTTAAGTGACATCCAGAACCACCATTATTTAAGATCTAGTTTAAACGGTGAGGCCGAACAGCTTCTTCGTCATTTTGATGTAACTGCGGCTAATTACAAGAAAGCTTGGGAAACTCTAGTGAACAGACACAGTAACAAGAGAATTATTGTAAACACGGTGTTGAATCGTCTTCTCAACCAAAAGATAATCGCAAACGAATGTCCCAAGCGTCTAAAAGAACTTCTCGACACTACAAATGAATGCTTGAATAGTCTCTCTAATTTAGGATTGGATATTTCTACCTGGGACCCTTTCATAGTGCATATCGTGGTATCTAAACTGGATATGGAAACCCATAAAACCTGGGAGCAGTCACTGGGTTGTTCCACAGATTTACCTTTATATAATAAATTAACATCTTTCTTAGAAGGACGATTTAGAGCTATGGAAATGGTACTGACAAGCCACACAACACAAAAGAAAGAGAAACGAGAAATTTCACAACCGACATCATCACTTCCTCCAAAATTAAAGAATATTAAGTCTTATTCCACGGAACTAAACACTGAATGTACGTATTGTAACGGGAATCACTATATATGTCACTGCACTGATTTTACACAACTAGACGTGGATCAACGTAAAAGTTTCGCTAAAAATAATGGATTGTGCTTCAACTGTTTAGTTAAAGGACATTCAATCAAAAATTGTAGACAAACCACAACGTGCCGTACTTGCTATAAAAGGCATCATACTCTTTTGCATTACAAACATATCACTGCCAAACCAGCTGTAACTGACACATCAGACGATCTTACTAATAGAACAGACGCTACACCAATTGCAAGTCTGAAATTATCTACCAACGACAACCAAGTCGTATTAGCTACAGCTCGAATTGGAGTTAAAGATAAGCATGGTACTCTCACTCATTTACGGGCGCTAGTTGATCAAGGATCACAAGCTACCTTTGTAACGGAGTCCATAGTTCAACTTCTAGGTTTAAAAAAGATACCATTAGAGGCCAATGTCACCGGCATAGGAAACAACGTTGTTAGATCACGACACATAGTTCATTTGGATATTTATTCACTACTAGATTCGAAACACGTGATAAGAATTGACGCTCACGTGCTCACAAAGTTGACACCACGACTACCCACCAAAGAAATAGATCCAATGAAATGGTCACAGTTTACACAATTCAAGTTATCGGATCCTCGCATGCATAGACCAGGACCAATTGATGTTTTATTGGGCGCTGAAGTATATGCTTGCATATTACTCAAAGGACTACACAAATCGGGATCACTTATAGCACAGAACTCAAAGTTGGGATGGTTAATCTCTGGTTCTACCAAATCACAAATTGATCTATGCACACACAACATTGTAGTTTCAACGACACTAGTAGAGATAGATCAATTATTAAGAAAGTTTTGGGAGACTGAGGAATATCAACCAAACGAGAAACCCATGACGTTATTTGACAAACAATGCGAAGACCATTATCAAGAAACACACACTAGAAATGAAGATGGACGTTATGTTGTAAGATTACCCTTTAAAAGTTCACACAAAGATAATTTAGGAAATTCACTACAGATAGCAATTAACAGACTACAACATATGGAAAAGAGATTTTCGAAAAAACCTAAATTCAAGCAACACTATGTTAATTTCATAGAGGAATGCCAGAATTTGAATCACATGGAAGATGTTGACCTTAGCATCAAACCGAATCGCAAAATTTATTATTTGCCGCACCATGCTATACTAAGAAAAAACAGCACAACGACAAAGCTTAGAGTAGTCTTTGACGGTAGTGCACAGCCTCCTGATGGATCTTCTTTGAATGACGAGTTACTAGTTGGTCCTCCACTGCAACAAGATCTGAGAGATTTGATAATTCGATGGCGCACTCATAAAATTTGTTTATTAGCGGATGTAAAGCAAATGTACCGTCAAATATAAGTCTGTAAAGAAGATGTCGATTATCAACGCATTTTATGGCGATCTTCCAGTCAAGATCAAATAGCCGAGAAACGACTACTCATTGTTACGTATGGTACTTCATGTGCACCGTTCCTAGCCATTCGCACTCTTAAGCAACTCGCGGAAGATGAAAAGACTGAATTTCCAGATGTAGTTGACATAATCAAAAACGACTTTTATATGGATGACCTCCTTACCGGTGCGAATGACGAGGAGCAGACTTTAATTTTACAAAGGCGAATTACTGGAGCAATGTCAAAAGGGAAATTTGAAATGCACAAATGGGCATCTAACAGTCCTGTAGTTTTGGCAGAAATTCCACATAAAGATAAAATCACGAATGAAAATATAGATATTACTTTGGATGACACTATTAAAGCTTTGGGGATTCGTTGGAACTCTCGATATGATGTTTTTGTGCTAAAGATTAATATTGAAGAGAACACAAAGCCATTTACTAAAACTACCGTACTGTCAGATATTGCTAGAGCATTTGATCCCTTAGGTTTTTTGGGGCCGGTAATAGTTGTTGCTAAGATGTTTTTACAAAAATTGTGGCTAAATGGCATTAGTTGGACCGATGAACTCCCCTCTGATCTAGCATTAGAATGGTCTGAGTACAGAAATGAATTATTACACATGAAAGCTTTATCTTTGAATCGATGGGTCTATATAAAATTTGATAGTTTTGAGCGAGTGGAGATTCATGGGTTCAGCGATGCTTCAATTTCGGCTTATGCGGCTGTGGTGTATCTGAGAGTCATCACTTCACATAAAATATATGTTTCGATTGTGCTTGCAAAAACTAAAGTCGCTCCCGTGAAACAAGTTTCGTTGCCGAGATTAGAACTTTGCGCAGCGGTTCTATTGTCCAAATTAATAAAAGATGTACAAACGAGTCTTAAGCTTAAGGATGAATTTGTTTTTGCATGGACCGATTCTATGATCGTCTTAGCTTGGTTAAGGAAAAATCCTAAGGTTTAGAAAACCTATGTAGCCAATCGTACCACTGAAATTTTAAATCTTATTGGTAGTAGTCAGTGGCATCACATTTCTTCAGCACTAAATCCTGTGGATTGTGCGTCAAGGGGTATTAGACCAGCATTATTGGAATCCCATGACCTGTGGTGGCACGGACCTACATTCTTACAAGAACCGAGCGAACCTAGTAATTTCTTGTCCCGGTCTAAAGATGTGCCTGATACTAAATTAGAAAGTAAAGATAAAACTAGAGTTGAAGTGAAATTGTCATTACATACTAATATATCCTCAGAAGCGGGTGTTTCATATTTGACTAGATATTCTAAATTTCAAAAACTAATTCGTGTAACGGCGATTATATTAAAATTTGTTAAAATACGTAAAACTAAAATAGAAACTAAAAAAAAACTGCACACAGCCCACATCTTTTCCTCAGTACTTGACAGTTGAAGAGTTACGACAAGCTATCGATGTTTGTATTCGTCTTTCACGAAGATGATATTTTCACAATGAATTACAGTTACTGATGAAAGGAGACAGGTTGCCTAGATCAAGTAAATTATATTTTCTTGTGCTTTTATCGATGAAAATAATATTCTACGTGTTTCTGGTCGCCTGCGTAATGCACCTATAAATTTTAACAAAAAGTCACCAATATTGCTGTCTTCTAAATGTCATTTAGCTCATTTAATCGTAAAGGACACACACATGCACTGCATGGTGGTCCTCAACTTACTTTAAATTTAATTCGTAACAAATATTGGATTATTGGTGCAAGGAACTTGGTAAAAAAGATAATTCATAAATGCATTACGTGCTTTAAAGACAGCTCCAAACCTATTAACCAGTTAATGGGTCAGTTACCGTCATCTCGTGTTACACCTAGTAAACCGTTCCGAAATAGCGGAATGCATTATGCAGGTCCAGTAATTTTAAAACTATATCCAAGAAGATGTCAGCGAACCACTAAAGCTTATATATGTTTGTTTGTGTGTACAGTCACTAAAGCGATTCACTTAGAATTGGTTAGTGACCTTTCCACAAAAGCTTTTTTAGCTGCTTTTCGGCGATTTACATTAAGACGCGGTCACTGTAGCGATCTCTGGAGTGACTGTGCCACTAATTTTGTAGGTGCCTCAAATGGACTGGATTGTATGTTTAAAAATAAGAAGTCTCGTAAGGCTGGAGAGATGGCAGAATTACTTGCTAACGATCACACAACATGGCATTTTATACCACCCGGTTCACCACATTTTGGTGGATTATGGGAAGCCGGGGTGAAATCTGTAAAGATACATCTTAAACGTGTCATTGGACAAACATGTCTGACATTCGAAGAATATGCTACATTGTTAAGTCAGGTAGAAGCTTGTGTGAATTCACGACCATTGACTCCGCTAAGTACCTCTATTGATGATATTTCTCCAATTACACCGGGACACTTCTTGATAGGAGAAGCGCCTATCACGGTACCAGAGGACCATTTGGAGGATATCTCTTGTTCGTATTTAAATAGATGGCAAATTATACAAAAAAATTTACCAAACTTGTGGAAACGTTGGAGTTCGGAATATTTAACGACTTTACAGAATAGATATAAATGGGCCGATAAAAATTTTAAACCTGAAATTGGAACAGTTGTATTGGTCAAGGATGAGAGACTTCCTCCTGGAAAGTGGCTCCTGGGTCGTATCGTTGCTAAGCATCCGGGTAAAGATGGCTTAACTAGAGTCGTAACATTAAAATATAAAAACAATCTCTTCAAACGACCGATTACTAAAATATGTCCACTGCCTGAGGATTCTTAACAATTTTCTAATGATTAATATGGTTGTGTTATACTTTTAATATTTAGCATTAATTTCTTTTTTTTCATTGTTTTTCTTATTAAGGACTAGTCGTCCTTGGGGGCCGAAATGTACAAATTGTTAGATTTGTGGAGTTGTAATATAGATGGTGCAATGCATTCCTACATTCCGTCATCGTAGATGTATCGAATAAAAAATTAAGATACACTAACTTTGCCGATACGATAATATTACTGTAGTAAAAAATCGGCGATACTGATATCGATAGCTAAGTAGATAATAAATGAAATAATTCATATAAGATATAACAAAAATCAACCTCGAGTGTAAAAATAAATAAAAATATATCAAATCAAATTCAAAGAAAATATTGTTTATTAAAATAAAAAATTAAGAATTTGGTCATTCCATTTCATACGCCACAATATCCTACATTTTAAAGTTTTATATTTTAACACAATTATTCGTGTAAATAAATCTATAAACATTACATAACGCAAGTTCCATTAAAAAAATGCACAAAAATAATGTTATGTAGGTATATTGGCTAAAATGACATGTGATCAAATCACTTGCTCCGTAATCGATTTTTTGACGGTAAAATGTTAAAAAACTAAACAACTAAAACGCTAAAACATAAAAAAATGTTTAAATTTAACAGCTAACTTTGCGCTATTACTGAACCTGCATATGACTTTTATATTTTGTGATCATTTGAGTGTTCTCTAGCGAATTATAAAAGTTAGAAGGTGCGACAGCGATTTCGGAAAATTTCAACAAAGCGGGTCACATTCTATACTAAAATCTTCAAACCCCTTTTGAAATTTGTTTTTTTAATGCGCGTGCGCATTTATATCGTCAATCTAGCAGAGCTTTTAACTCAGACTGACAAAACAGACAGGCGCATGAGACGTAGTAGTAAAAGCAGAATAGAATTTTTGTTTCAAAATAACGCTTAGTAAACTCTGCCGTGTTGCCAAGTCATTGCAAAGCGTGTGCGGCTCCGACGGATCGGCAAAGTCGCGCGTTTGATATCGGTAGACAAATTCGGCAATGGACATATATCGGCCTACTGATTATATCGGCCGATGTATCGGTATATATCAATATTGGAATCGGAATCGTTACATACCTAATTTTAAACACCTAAACTGGCGTAATAAAATACGGACGAATTCGCAAGAACACATGAATGCAGTGATTTGTTTTAATAACATGTGTAAACGACGAAATCAGACATATTATTAAGTTAAGAACTGATAAAACTATGCTCGCGCATTTTTAATAGTAAATTATCATCGAAATTGGACTATTGAAACATATCTGGGAGAACTCTCTCTTCTCTATTCTTGTCCCACCAGATGTGCCAAAGTTGTCTAATTCAGAAACCTATAAATATTTTAGATTTACTTTGATTTTTAGAAAGAAGTTTACAGAATATGCAGGCTTGCCCTATTCTGAATCCCTAGAAACATCACTGATATTACTATAAAACGTGTTCGGAGTCACTGAAAATGTTACAGAAGGCTTACGGTGAATTGACTTTATCAAAAACACGTGCTTATGAGTGGTACAAAGCGTTCAAAAGCGGTCGAGATGTGATGGAAGATTTGCCTCGCTCTGGTAGGCCATCAACGTCTGCAACTGAAGTTAACGTCGCAAAAGTGAAGGAAATAGTGACTGAAAATCCTCATTCAAGTTTGAGAGTTTTGTGTCTCACGAGTCGATCCGTACCATTTTAAATAATCACTTGGGTATGAAACATGTTGCCGCTCGGCTAGTCCCAAAAGACCTGAATTTTCTTCAAAAACTCAATCGCATAAGAGTCGCTGAGGACATGCTAGAACGAGTCAATTCCGATCCAACATTCATGAAACGCATTGTTACTGGTGACGAGACGTGGGTTTACGAGTTTGACATGTAAACTAGTCAACAAGCTTCGGAGTGTGCCTTCCAACTGAACCGAAACCGAAAAAACCACGCCAAAGTCGATCAAAAGTCAAAGTCATGTTGACCGTTTTCTTTTACTATCGCGGTGTAGTGCACTCGGAATTCTTGCTGGAAGGTCAAATGGTAAATAAAGAATATTATTTGGGCGTTATGCGGCGTTTAAGAAAGCAAATTCGACGAAAAAGGCCAGATTTGTGGAAAGAAAATTCTTGGATTTTGCACCACGATAATGCGCCTTCGCACAAGGCCATCATTGTGAACGAATTTTTGACCAAAAACTCAACAAATACCATCGAGCAACCACCTTATTCACCAGATATGGCTACAGCTGACTTCTTTCTTTTTCCTAAACACAAATTACCACTTCGTGGCACCTTTCATTCGGTAGAAGACATAAAGGAGAATTCGCGGCGAGCACTGAACTTAATTCCGGAAAAAGCGTTTAAAAAATGTCTTGATGATTGGATTATTCGTTGGCGTAAGTGTATCGTTTCTGAAGGAGCATACTTTGAAGGTCATAAAATAATTTTGGATGAATAACTAACATTTCGTGTATTATTGATCTTTTCCCGGTACTTTCTTGACAAAGTAGTATATTAACACAAATTAAGCGTAACTATGTTTTGTAATATTGTGAATGTCTGTGTCTGCTGTCTCTTATAAATTCCTTTTGCTTTTGGTACCTAAAGTGTGAAAAACAGAAAATCACTTTTGGCACCTAAAAATATTAAACGTTTAGTTCTGTCCCGCACGATGTGCACAGAAGGAAAAGAGGAATTGCATGAGAGGTTAACTTACCACATTGTTAGTAATATGTTTCTTCTTTTTAGATGGTTGCTCAGGACTCATAGAATCCACTAGTTCACCTATTGCAGCCTCTGCACTTGTGCCAGTCAATCCTACATCTGATGCTACACCAAATAAGTACACAGATGTTCCATCAATGTGGAATGACACTTGTCCAGATGCTATCTGTCACATAAAGAAAAATATTTATCAGAACAAAAAACATTACAAAAGGCTCTAGCAGGTTAAGCATATGAAAACTCCACTCGCGTCTGATGAAGGGTTCTTTACCATGTTTTTGTTGTTCTTGATCTAAAATAGCAACACAATTAATCACATATCTCTAACCCCTATACTAAGGGAATAATGGGGGTGACAACCCTTATCGTAAAAAATTTTTTTTCAGTACCTATTGAAGATATCTTTATGAAACTCAAACTGCACATGACTATTCATAAACTAATTATAATATATATTTTTTAGAATTTTTGCGATATTGGAAACTGTAAAAAACGAGAAGTATATTTTTTAGGGGTGGTTTTTTACACTAACCCCCAAAATGACACCTACCAAAAAAATATATCTTATTTGTTCATTAATTAGCTATTACATGTGAAAATTACAAGTGTCGAATTGGTGGAACATAGCTAAAAAAAATAAAAACCAATTATGGATACGTGCATATAACAGTAACAGCATCAACAATAGATGTAGAAGCAAATGCATCACGATTTGTAACAACAGTACGTTGGCCTGTTTACAGTTTACAGTTTCCAATATCGCAAAAATTCTAAAAAAAATATATTATAATTAGTTTATAAATAGTCATGTGCAGTTTGAGTTTCATAAAGATATCTTCAATAGGTACTGAAAAAAAAATTTTTAAGTTAAGGGTTGTCACCCTCATTATTCCCTTACTATAGGAGTTAGAGATATGAGATTAACTGTATTGCTATTTTAGATGAAGAACAACAAAAACGAGGTAAGAACCTTTCATCAGACGCGAGTGCAGTTTTCATATGCTTAACCTGCTAGAGCCTTTATTTATTTTTATTTATTTAATTTATATACTCAGACATTTCACACAGTGCCATCTAGTCCCAAAGTAAGCAGCACAGCGCTTGTGTTATGGGTACTAGACAACTGATATACTACTTATATACTTTTCTTTTGTAAATAAATACATATTATACATAAACACCCAAACTCGAGACGGGAATCGAACCCGCAACCCCCGTTTACTTTCCGACGCGCTAAGCCATTGCGCCACGGAGGTCGTCATTGTGCTTAAAGCGCGATAGAATGTTAAAAACACTGAAACGAAAGGTGCGGTTATTTTTGTTTTAACTGTTAGGATTTCTGAAATAATTACTATCGAAGTTTTACAAAACAATCGATATAATTTCTAAAGAATCCCGTCCCTAGTGATTAGCTGTTCATCAAGTTCAAGGTCATCAACTTCAAAATCATAGATTACATTTTTTCAGACTGGGGACATTTGTAAGTAATTTCTGCCTAAGCTTTCGTGTGCAAGATGTAATTGTGCTATTTGTATTGAACAAACTATTTTAACTTTTTTTAGTGTGGGTATGTGATTTTATGTCTGTGTCTTTCGCGTTGTAAGCGTCTCACACAGCTAATAAACGAACGCCTAACACTAAAAGATGTAATTAAAGTTTTTTCGGCAAATTATCTTAATTAGATTTAGAAAATGAAAATTAAAGTACGGATTGTTACCTTTCGGCTTTTAACGATACCACACTTATTCCATAGGAACGCGTATTATCCAGCTGTCTCACACAGATCCTCGCCTGTAGTTTAATCTTTGTAAATGCCAGGCAATTAGAATTTGGCGCTATTTTTTCTACATGGGTTTCGTATAATAATTAAAATAGATACAATGGTTTGCTTGATATGGAACTTCGTTCACTAGACCAGAAGATTTTTACCAGCAAAGACCTTTACAGTTTACTTAGAACAAAATAAATGCAAATAAATAATTGAACTCTCTTTGCTCAGCAATATCAATTAAGCATCCAAGTTACATTGCATTGTGACATTTTTAAATTTCACTTTCATATCAATCAAACGCATCAGTATTGAATTTCGGAAGACAATAGTTTTTATTTCATTTCGGTTAAAATATTTATTGTATCTTTCTCGTATTAGCTTACGATAGAAATACCGTTGTTGTAGTTGTTTTCTTGAATGTGAGTAGAGTAGTGAATAGTGAATACCTACCAAACGCAGCAACGTAGCCATTTTCGACAGGCGAGGTTGTGCGTAAAGGACAAAGGACGACAATTTGAACCTTTCCTCTAATTTTGAATTACTTAGAAATGTACCTACCGTTTTTGGTGTAGGTGCTTTGTCTGTTTATGTAGTGAATTAAAACTTTCCTTCATTGATTTTCGAAAGTGATACAAAGCAATTATATTCTTTTTTACATATCCCTTACTTTACTGTTTTAAAATTAATAAATTCATTTCGCATTAAAATTATTTGAAAACGGGACTCTAATAGTATTATGGAGGGTTCGATATTCCGGCCTCGTCAACAGCTACATCCACAGCGCACAGCTAAATTGTATGCTCTCCTGGTGTTTGGCTTACTAAATTAATTTTAAGGGTTCCGTACTTTCGCATGATTTTTAATAAGTATTGTTCATTTAGTTTCGAATCGTAATTACCCTGATAATTACATTTTTAAAATAATGTTGATTGTATACATTATTTATTTATAATATTTACTTATGATTTCTTCTCGTTACTTTTATTTACAATTAAAAAGACGTACAATTTTTTCTTTCATAGATGACTGTTTATTCATGGCTATTATTTATTTCTAATATTTACTTATGATTTGTTCTCGTCGCTTTTATTTACATCTAGCGACCCGACCCGGCTTTGCACGGGTCGAATTTAAAAATAAATACAGTCCATGTTACTCGCTGATAATGTAGCCTTCTAAGGTGAAAGAATTTTTGAAATCGGTTTAGTAGTTTTTGAGTTTATCCATTAACATACAAAGAAACAAAGTTAACCTCTTTATAATATTAGTGTAAATTAAAAAGACGTACAATGGTTGCTTTCAAATAATAAAAAAATGAAGCACTCGATACGAAATATGAGTTTGAATCTTTGAAGATTCTGTTTTTTTTTTTTAAATATTGTATCGAGTTTTTTAGTATTCGAGTTTTTTAGGTATTGTATCATATTTAAAAAATCAGTTTCTTAACTCTAAAATGGCAAAATTTTGGTTTTCCAAAAAGTTTTTAAAATGTGTAGTTCCATTGCTAATAACGGTTATAATGGGGTCATGGTACTCATCGTGTTAATTTTACATTACTGTTTTTAATTATTTAAATTCTAGTTCCGAACGCCTACTACGAAATCGAATGTTATTAAATTATTAAAATTTAAAATGGGACCCTAAAAATGACTAGTTCTCCCCTTTCTTATAATACATAAAAACTATAATACCAAAATAGCACACAAAATATGCAATAATTTCATTGGCTTGCTTGGACCAATGCAACTGCTTATTAGGTTTGTCGGCACCTTTAACTGCCGGAAGGCGGAACTTATTATTTCAGTTAGAGCTCTGAACTGTTTACGTAAACATCTAATTTTTATTTATTTTAAGTGAGTGAAAATCTGATTGTACGAAAGGAGACTATTATGACATGATGCTGTGCTCGAAGCCATTAATGGAAACTTGTGTGCCGCTTGTCGAATTTACGAATATCGGTTTTGCCTCAACAAACCAGAAGCAGATGGGAGGCTAGGCTTCTATGTTTTTTGGAAATGTTTCGCAAGTTGACACAACGTTCGCATACCACTGGTAGTGTTCTCAGTTCTATTAGCGAAGGACTTTCTGTCACACAAATGTAGACTTCGAAGAACCGATAGATATTAGAACACTGAGCCCTGAAGTAGTAAATGAAGCGCTGCCGCCATCCTCAGTACGAATCATACGACCGTATGGCGGATTCTAAACATTGGTGGTCAGTACCATCAAAGTACCATTTCCATTTTCAACGTATATTGGTACGAACCGCTTTGTTTCTAACGGCGAGAGAGACAGCTTTTGTGACTTAAAGAGTGCGTGTATTATTGTTCATCTTAGTGCGATTATTCGAACGGCAACTTATGTGTTCTTTCGAAAGGATGCCTAATTCCCTTGGAGGTGCTCAAAGCGGCTGCATTGTGAGTCATGTGGGGTTTACACGGATGACTATAGCCACACGATTTTTGCCGCGCGGCGAAAATCGACCGTCTAAATGGCAATTCGGCTAGGTCGCAAGTGACTTAAGCCGCAAGCCCCAAAGTTGGGTAGCATCCGACTTTGGCCGCACGGCGACTGGCCGCATGCGGCTGGTGACTAAAATCGACAGTACGAAAAAAAAAATTAGACAGTAAAATCGACGAAAAGTATTCCACTACCGCGATTCTACGTACGGATCGTTTGGTAAAACAACCATGAATAAAAATAATACCATACAGGTTTTGAAATCCATCCACGCACCCAAAATTTACGTTTTATTTTTTCCTTTTGTTTCTTCTTCTCTCTTTGTTCTTCAAGCAATTCTTGAATAATTGAATAACTATTTCAATTCCGGCACGAACACCTATTCTGCTCAACATTTTCGAAGGAAATGACCGAGCCGCATGCGACTTTAGTCTCCTGTGTAAATGGGCTAGCGATGTAGGCAATGGGGCAATATTATGGAGGATAAAAAATATGAACGCCGAGAGCATGAAGCGTTACACTTTGGAAGTCTTTGCCTCTGCCTCGATGACGATTGTAATAAGAACGGTTCTAATATCAATGTATAAAACTTCACAAGCCCTCGACAGCACAATAACTAAATCAAACTTTTAAACACAGTAATAATTATTTATTTTAACAAAAATAATATTTAATTAAAACATAACCTGCGGGGATTTTTTGTAAAACTTTCAACCACTTTATCATTAAAATTATTTAGGTTTTTATTTATTATAGCTCTGTGTACACTCATCATGGCCAGACCATTAAGGCGATCTTCTGCCATGGTGCTTCTTAGCCATGTTTTTAGTCTTCTGAGGCTGCTAAAGGATCGCTCTACTGTACAGGTCGTGCATGGTAAAGCGATCAAAATTTTCAATGCTTTTTTCGTTTCGGGAAAGAGGGAATTTGTTTCTTTTAGGACATCAACAACTGTTAGATTTGTTAGATTAAGCCTATCGTGCCACAATTGCTGCCAAAGTTCGATTTCATTCTTTATGTTCGGTAAATCATAAAACTAGGCAATAGATTCACAAGTTTGTTTCAGATTTTCAGTTTTTCATCTTTTGCATCTGCGCCGGGTGTAACTTAGATAATGTGAATGATGGCGTGTTTTCTTCAGCAAAACGTACTTCAAGGGAGGTGATAATTTAATCCAAGTATGATATTACTAAAGACCTCTTCCAGTATTCTGAAGGGCTTTCTGCTGGATGATTGCTTCTATGACGTTGTTTCCCCGTAATACGCAGCATTGATGTAATGTCCTCCTCCAGTCCGACTTTCTCCGCAACAGCAGTAGCTTCCTTTATAATTTCGTCTGTCACTTTTTCCGGATTTTCACGGTGGTTTTTAATTAAAAGTAAAATCCTTTTAACGTGTTCCGAGGCTTTGACCACGTCCAAAGCTACAGATTGGAGTACAGTGACAACGGGTTCCATCAAAGCCGAGGCTACCAACATAATACCGAGAATGAAAGAAATTCTGGAAGTAGCCGCATGCAGTTGGAAGGCACTTTTCCGAGTTGCACTATTTCCTTCCTGAGATAATGTTTGTAAGGCTTCCAGAATTACTGGAAGATTTTCTTTAAAAACTCTGATGGTTTTGTGTTTCTCACTCCATCTTGTCTCGCAAAGTCTGGAAATATTAGGTATCAACTTCCTCCTCAAAACTGATTCCTGAAAAAAGTTTATAGTATCTTTGGTAGTTCCCATGGCATTTCTAATTTCAGGAAGTGAATTTAGATCATTGATAACTAGATTCAGTTTGTGGGACGAGCAATGAAAGTAGAGGGTTTTGGTGTACTTTTTGCGTAAGATCGCTTGTACCCCTCCGTCTTTTCCTGACATCGTTGAACAACCATCAAAACCAAAACCAACGCATTTATTTATATTCAGATCTTCTTTTGTCAAAAACTCATCTATGCTATGTGCAATCGATTTCGCATCCAAATCTTTTAGCTCAATGAATCCGACAAACATTTCTTGGACTTCCTGTGTTTCTTCATCAAAATATCGCATCCCAATCGATAGTTGTTCAGTGCTAGAAATATCAGCTGTTTCGTCTGCTAGCACACTATATGCTGCTGCTTCTTTCACTTTTTTCATAATATCAGCCTTAATAACACTTCCACAAATACCAATAATTTCATTTTGAATGTCCACTAAACGATAGCTTGCATTCTTTTTCCCTTGCTCAATGTGTTTCTTTAAAATCAAATCTCCCACGTCAATTTGCAGCCTGTATAAATCCTCGGGAATACCTTCACCATAATGTTTACCTCTCAGTGCTAAGTCGTGTGACCCGCAAAACGTAATGCAGGAAATAATAGATTTTATAATTTTGCGATTTTCCTTGTATAATTCCCTGGATTATTCCCTGCGAATAATTCCCTGGGAATATTTGTTCAGTTGCAAATCGACAGGCACACCTTCGAGAAAAGATTTAGCAGCTTTCAATGCCTTCTTATGGAAGTGGGTTTCAATGTGTTTTTTGCACTGCTCGTGAATATCTTTGAACTTACAAAAGGGCCTTATGGTAAATGATCCCAATATGCCTCTAAATGAATTTGGATTTGGTGGGACCAACGTACAATATTTACAAAATGCTCCTTTTTGGCGCCTGGAATATACCAACCATGGAGAGTATGTTTCCAACCAAGAATAATAAAATTTTCTGTTTAAATGTTTTGCATCTTCCGCAAAGTTATAGGTCGCGGAAGGAGACCAACAGTTTTCAATCAATTCCTTCTTCTTTTCGGTTGATAACACATGTGTGCCCGTCCAACATATCGCCCGATATCATTTTCATTGCAGTCATCCATCAATGAATCAGGATTCGGCGCCAGATATCTAGAGGAACTTGGTCTAGGTAGTTCCTGTGGCTGAATATAACCTGTTGTGGTTGTGGTGACCGATGAAGACACATGCGATATTGTCGTTACTTTGTCCTGTTCATCGCTGTCACTACTTGATCCATCAGTTTTTTTTTGTTTTAAACTTCCTGCAAAACAAAACGCTTTGATAAAACTTTATGTAATTAATTAAATTTTTACGGGAGAGCAGTTTTGTTCAATTACTAATAAATATTAAAATAAATACTCAGTTGTATTTTTTAGCTTTATTTATATCAAGGATCTGTTTTAATTTGTATTTAATTAAACCACAAATATAATTTATGTTTTGTTTTCATAGTTAATTACTGAAAACGAAACCACTGTTTAGTTAACGTTAAATTCATAGAGATTGAATCAATAAACTCGTTTTTAATAAAATAATAGTTTTTTTTAACATTTCCCTTCCACACAATCGATCCTTTCTTTCCACATCAAAAATATGCCAGATGAAATTAAAAATGATATTCTTAACGATTATTATACGTCTCTAGCTAGTATATCCGATACCAAAGCTATTAGCTAAGAGAAATAAAATAAAAATACTAGCTCCAAGTCCAAGATTAAAGCAGTACATAACTTACCAAAAAACTTTCTGATGTCCATTTTGATAAGATGATGAATGGAGACACACTCAGAAACTTCACAACCAACACAGATCTTATTATTTAATAAATATAAATCAATATTGACTAACACAGGCAAGCCGGTAGTCTTATATTCGCTTTCCAATTCGCTTGTTTAGCTTGTTTCGTTGATCGCCTTCCAATTAAAAAGTGACTCGCTCGCAGCTGCTCACGTCTTTATATACCCAAACGAACATCATACTAGAATGTACAGTAACATTCTACCTGGTCTAGTAACTGCTACCAAATTCCAGAGAGTTCATTGAACAAGTCGTAGAAAGAAATGCAATGCACACACACACCATACCTACCTACATATTTTTACACTGTTTAATGGCCTTGCGTTTTGGCAAATCTGATATAGTCTGATGAAAATGGCGGCGATTTTAAAAATTTCTACAATATACATTAAATCTTGTGAATTTATTTACGTTTTGTCATGCGATGCCGATTTTATTAATAGGTAAGGAAGTCAATTGCTCGCACTTTGGTCGCTTTGCGGCTAGCTACATTTGATCTCTAGGGGAGGGCAACTGCCCCCCCTTGGCGACGCCCTTGTTTTCACCTGTATCCCTAACGGGGTGGTCAGAGAGGAGGGAGCACCAAGCTTTTCGATTCTTACATACTTCTTTTTCGCTTCCTCTAATCTCATCATTCTCCTCACACATTTTCCCTTGGGTATGCGCATACCTAGGCGAAGTATCTTTTATTTTTTTTTGTTTGTTAAGTAACGTGCGATTTAATTGCTTACAGTAGGCCTAAATGTAGCGGCCGCGAGCCGCTTGCCGATGGCACATTGCATTTAACAATAGATATAGCTATCCCTATCTAGCTGTGGGCGTGGTCCGCTGGTAGCCTGGTAGATGCCTAGCAAAGGAGGTAGTTAGCTGGTAATTCACTACTCCCTGGGGTTGTATATGGGTCATGAACTCAAAATAGTGATGCCGGCAGTTTAGTCGATATTTTTATTTATTATTAAAATTATTTAAATTTTGTCAAAATAAAAATATCACAGGACTTTTGTAACCTCATAGGTGCTCTCTACTTGACATGCTACAATACCTTTCAGGGATTTGGTGGACGTTTCTAACACTTGGTATATATGTCCACCTTTACTACCACCAAAAACAATTTACCTTTTTCCTTTTATTTTGCATTATATTTTTCACACCAGTTATTGTAGCTTCACAAGTAAGTGGTAATGTTGTATTTAAACGCACATAAATAAACTGTTTCCATAATTCTTCTATAGCTAATATCTCATATTTAGTTTCTTCGAACTTATCATGTACCAGAAAATATGCTTTCATATCTTTATTCTCATTTATTGATATGACAAGGGGATTATCTGTGATATCCACATCCTAGAATTAAACAAGAAATTATTCGTAACATTGGATAATCTTTTGGTATCTAAAAATTAAAATAGAAAATTCAATGAAGGAAAAAAAGATAGATCACCTGTAATATTTCTTTAAGTCTAGACTCCGTCGTAAGTATTCTTCCAAACTTTATAACTCCACATAATTCTACTTCAGCAGGAAAATTAAGAAGCAGATGGCTGTACGTATTTTTGTCATTATCAAACAACTCTAAACTCAATCCTACGACGAGTAAAGTGCCATCGTACATAAGCCCGTACAAGCATCCTGTGGGCTCATTCGTTATGATATTAGATAATCTCTGCAATTGTAAGTATTTTGATTGATTTAAATTAAAAAAATCAGGTAAAAAACATATAGTAGGTACGTAATAAGAGGTCATTCATCTGAAAGATTTTGCAAATATGTGACGACGTAGAAGGTTAAAATGGTTAAAGTATTCACAAGTTATTAATGTGGCAATAAATTATGAAAATATTAGAATGAGTAAATTCTTTAGATCTTATATACAGTGATGAATTATTTTCAAAATGTAATATAAATTACAAGAAAAAGTTTACCTCAATAACATAACTTGATATTTTGAGACGTGGTGACATTTTAACACAATGTTGGCATATCTGAAAAGAAAAACTAGAATAAGGTTATAAAATGTAAAAGGCTCTGTATACATTGGGCTTGGGTCGTAGATAAAACGTAGTGATTACTTACTCAGTGGTTATCTATGCTCAGTGGCCGTAGAAGACCCGTAGAGTCGGTAGACTAGAATACTTAGGTCGTGGCAGGATTTCCAGATTTTAAAAACAAAATTGAGTGATTAGGGCCGTTAAATTGTAGCGTAGGTCTGAAAATTATAGTACGCCATACAAAAATTGAAATCATGAGTTTCTGGATCCATAACAAAAAAAACATTGTTACAAAATTAAAATTTTGTAAAATTAATGAAGCTAATATGTCATTATTTTGGAAACCGTAGAAATAAGTTTCCACGGCAGTTTCTCTTCATTTATTTTATACTGTAAGGGCGAAAGTGGCATTAAAAAGCTGGTAACGCCAATATGATGAGATTATTTAGCTTTGTCTCTGTGTTGTATAACACACATACACACAGACTTAGGCGGGAACGGAAGAAGTGAGGTTGTCATTTCATTTAAATTTTCTATTTTTTACATTTTTGGGAGTTTTAAAGTACAATAGTGATAGTATATTGTGTTTTAAAGTTCTGTATAAGTGAAAAGAATGGAGTAGTTCTAAAGAAAAAAAAGAAGAAAAAAACCACAAACTCTTTCTTTTATACGCTAGGGATGTCGGAAGAGAAAAAAAATATCGATATGTCGATGTATCAATATTTATTAAAATATCAATATCGACGTCGATATCTCAAGAGAAAAATATCGATATATCGGACAAATTTAAAAAAAAAATTGCGGTTTTAAAATAATAATGTATTTAGTTCAGCCTGGTTCAATAATATCAATAGTAATTTTTATACAAAATGTATATTATTTTAAAGTACAAAAATCTCAATAAAAACGAAGGTATTTTTATCAGTATTCCTTTTCATTAGGCAAAATTACAAAAATATCAAAAAATGAAAAGCTATCCTCTAACTAATATTTTTAAGATCTATTTATTATATCAAGCAAACCAGTATTTGTCCTGTAGCGAAAGCAGAAAAACTCTATTCTTTACATGTTCCGCTGTCAGCCGGCTTCTATTGTTAGGAACCGCCAGATTTACGGCAGAAGCCACCCTCTCTTAAGGTACAGAGGAAGCCGTAGGTGTCAAGTATTTATGTGCCAGATTCGAAAGAACTGGGGTAAAATGTCTCGCGTCTATCCGATTATAATTTTCGATTATGATATGTAAGAAATAAAGTGTGTTAGATGTGTGAATGAGATGTAATGTGTGAACAAGAGGTTGAATAGTGTGAAAGAGATAGAATGATGCGAGAGATAGAAAAAAAAACGGAGGATGGTACGGTATGTTAATGTAAGGTGGATAGTCAAAGAAATAAAATAAATAAAGTGAAGTACAGTGATTCCCGACCGTTTGTTTTCTTACCCAGAACCTATCCCATACAAATTTATTTACTGACGCTGATTTCTGCTATCAATCATGAAGTCGCTCCTTATTATCGCAGCGATTTGTCACTGGATTTTTTCAAGCCACGGGAAATTTAAAATATTTTCACACGACTTAATTTATCGCCGAAAACGAGCGTCGAGCGACTGCATGAGACCGCACCTTAACACAAAGTATCTTCAAAAGAACTCACGAATGAAAGTGACGGATGACTGCCGCACACACACACGCACACACACGTACACGCAACGCAACAAAGCATATTAGTCAATAGTCATAGACAATACAGTTATTTTTTTTTATTCGTTCCTATCTCTTACGATTTTGGATTCTAGTGACTTTAGTAACATAAATAAAATAAAAATATATATCGTTTTTACAATTTTCGATATTAGATATTTTGTATCGATATATCGGATCAAAATATATCGGCTAAAAATGTCGATATATCGAATTAAAAATATCGATACATTGATTTATCGATACTTTTTCGACAAGCCTATTATACGCAGTGGTCTCGAACCTACCGATTTTTCGGTATTTCTACCGATATGGGCTTTGTTCTACCGAAATACCGAAATGCAACGATTTTTCCACGATTTCCGAGTATACATGAAAATTCTCCCGATTTTTCCACCGATTTTACACTTTAAGTGGCAACCCTTGATACAGAATGGCGCATTTTAATAACCTTTTGAAAACAAAACAGCGAAATGTCTACTCAATCAATCACTGGCCTATTACATTCAAAAAGACTTTTTTATGAAGCTAATTGTTTTGATTGTGAAATTACTTCGAAGATGACCGAGGCTATGCCCAAAGAATATTGGTATAAAACATAATTATATTTGAGTGTGATTGTTATAAATATTAGTCTGTAAGTTTTATTTTCAATAAATAAAAACGAATTTGATTGTATAATGTATTTTTTTTGTACTACCGATTTTGGGTACAAATATACCGATTTCAGCTGGCAACTCTACCGATATCGCTCTTTGACGTTCGATGCCACTAAGCTAGATTAGTACTCTACTCTGTTTGTACCACGGTGTATTCACTTCTATACTTTAATTTTTTATATGAAATTTTTTAACTTGTCACATGACCAATAGAGAGCGTTTGTTATTTATTGTTATTACATTTATGTCAATATTTATTATGTATTATACATATTTATTGCTTATTTATTATATATTATATATTTTATGTTATATATACATATTTCAATATTGTTTATTTATTATTTTCATATTTCTAATTACCATTTAACCTTCCTAGAACAGAACTCTTTTGACATGGCAACCATGGCGGCTAATGGCGGCTATGTTTGACAATTAAAAATATTCAGTTTTTTTTTAAAATTGCTTGAAGAAAAGTTACAGGTTTAAAACATTTTGTGCAAAAGAAAAACAATTTGGAGAAATTCAAGACATTGCATTCTGCAAACTTTGTTTCGGAAACAATTAGCGATTTTTTTCTCTGAGCTTTGAAATTGAATATGTTCTTTGCTGCTTTTGCGTTGCATTTGCGTTTATTGACCCTTGTTTTAAGTACTAGCTGGACTCCGATTACTCCTGCTACCACATTTGATGTTGGCTTGTACCTACATTTGAATTGGATCACGCCGCTTACATATCAACCATTGCACTATTGCACTCGTATTTGGACTTTGATTTTCTCATCGATTTGCATATGGACGCTGTTGAAATGCCGTGATAGGAAGTGTTGTGTACCTAATTGCAACAGAATTGATAGGCATTCTTAAAGTAAGTAACAAACTCGAATCGCCAACCAGTTTAGTTTCTTTATGTAACATCGTGTTATTGTGTTACAAGTTTACATTGACGTAAATAGTTCATGTTTAAATTTTAGGTGACGCCAGTACTATACCTAATTCTGACAAAGATGCGGAAAGATTTAAGACTTGGATTTATGCTGTTGGAGGCAGTATATTAGCTTCAGACAACCAATATATATGTCGAAGCAGATACACCAGAAGATTTAAAAATATGTGTGACGTCAGCATTACTGACATCACTAGTATTTCCTTTTGAATTCATTACAAAAATTACTCAATCACAATAACTCACAACAATTTATTTAAAACTGTATTTGCAATCGTTACTCACTATCACTATCTATAATCTATGAACTATAAACTAAATATCACCGTGTACAGGAGAGATGTCTAAGTTGTCACCACACGTCCGCACTGGTCGAGAGCTGGAGCACAAGAGATCTCTTCTTTTTACTCGTCGGTACAAGAGAACGCAATCACCCTCATGTTTCTATTATTAAAAGCAGTTGTCAAGCAAATGACACTTTATAGTTCATTTACCCTCAATTACCTATTTCTTGCTCTGACGTCACAAAATTAACACGAGTCTAGTTTATTTTACAATTAGAAATTACATACCTTCGATAGTTCATTAATTAATGCATTAATTAAATATTGACAGTGAATTTCATCTTATAATTTTATTTTGCTTCAACGCAAGATATTCTTGCGCCGATATATATATATATAAATATCAAAAAGTGTGCTATAATTATTTCGAAATAAAATATAAGACTTGAGGCAAAACGCTGAGTGCTAATGGCGTTCCTACTTTGAGTTTACAAGGTAACTTACTTGCTACTTATTTTATAACCATTTTAATAAAACACGTAAAGTGTATTTACAAAAGGGCAACCTGAAGGTTTCTGAAATTATATCTGCAATATACACCAATGTATTATTTATTAGCTGTTGTCTGAATTTTGTTATAATAATAAAGAATTAAAAAAATAACTTAATTGACAATCTGTGAAAACATAATAAGGAACATATTTATCAAAATATATTTTTGTTAGTTTATGTAGATGTAGAATCTATGTAGGATCATCTCTAAACCCTTAAAACCCTTGAAATTCAAGATTAACAAACTCGAATTCATACTTGAAACTATATGGCATCTATAGTAAAAAATCAAAATCTCTGTAAAAACCTTTAACGACTATTGTTGTGTGACATATTCGTAAAAGTAGTTAACATTTCAATTTGTAATTTACCTTTTTTTTTACGAAAATAAATAATTTCTGACTACACGTCGGGAATATAGCGTGAAGATATCTAACTTTTCAAATTTGTAATTGTTACCTTCTTTTTGTGAAAATAAATAATAACTCACTATCCCACCAGGAATATAGCGTGGAGATATGTAATTTGAATTGTTATATTCTTTTTAAGAAAATAATTAATAACTGACTTCCCCGTCGGGGACATAGCGTGAAGATATTTAACTTTTCAAATTTGTAATTGTTTCCTTCTTTTTGTGAAAATAAATAAACACTGACTGCCTTGTCGGGGATATAGCGTGAAGAATCGTAATATTCAAAACAGTATTCATTATCTTCCTTTTATGAAAATATATCATTATTGACTACCCCGTCAGGGACATATCGTAAAATTATGTCGTTTCCTTTTTTTAATTTATGGCATATTTTTGAGAAAGTAAATTATAAATGCGTGTTTTCATGTAATAACGTTTGTTTACGATAATAAATTAAAATAACACTAAAATACAAATTAGTACACATATATTATTCTCGTACAAAAGTTACAAAACGATAGCGTAGATTAGCGTGTTCATACACGGTTTCTACTGATTTATTATATTTAATGTAATAGGGGGTCAACTGAGGAAGCGTGCTCGTCGCGACCCCTGCCAGCCTTTCTCAGGGCTGCAATTCCTCTTCTGTGCATACCATGCGGGACAACGGCAATGATAATGTTAGGGCGTCCCCGTACACCGGTCTCTCCCTGCTGGTGTGTGCAGAGTGCAGTTCGGCGTTGGGGACCGCCACCCAACACGCTGTGCATCTCGCGGCGGGAAGTGGAGGGAGGAGTGCAGAGTAGCTGCATGGAATGTGAGAGGTGGGATTGAGGAGAAGATGAATGAAGTGATTGATATTATGGAAGAGAAAAGATTGGATGTGCTATGTTTGAGTGAAACCAAGCGAGGCGGCAGTGAACTTGCCGACTTGCCCGGAGGAGGCATCGCTTTGTGGTCAGGGGTACCACAAGGAGATAGGGGATGCCAAGGGGTAGGCGTTTTACTGTCCTCTCGTATGGTTAATTGTATGTGAGTATGAATGTGTAAATCCCAGACTGCTCTGGGTACGCCTCAAGATTGGGTTGACAAGAATTTTTGTTTTGGCAGTATATGCCCGAGTGTCCTCTGTCGGTTTGGCTGAACTGGAGCAGTTCTGGGAGAATGTTAGAGAAGTTCTAGCGACGGTTGAAGAGAACGAAAGAATTGTTGTGTGTGGAGACATGAATGGATGGGTCGGAACAGCTCGAACAGGATTTGAGTCTGTCCTAGGCAAATATGGAGATAAGAGAGTGAATGATGCTGGCAAGATTGTTAGGACTGTGTATGGAAAAGGATCTTTTTGTGGCTAATACCATGTTTGGGCAGAAAAGGATCCATCAGTACATGTGGGAAAGAAAGGGTGCGAGAAGTATGATTGATTTATTCCTGGTGGATAGCAGACTTAAGAAGCAGGTAATGGACACAAGAGCGTATAGAGAAGCCGACCTCGGGATGGACCACTTTCTGGTGATAACCGGAATAAGGGGTCTGTTCGCAGTATGGCGACATCGCGTAGTGTCCAAACCTGCAGCGGTTAGCCGCATTAAAAGCTGGAGACTGCAGGATGCGACCACCAGGAATGAATATGAAAGGGTATTACCCAGTAAGCTTGATGATAGATTGAAAGTGATGAGCGATGATGTTGAAGAATGCTGGCAGAACCTTAGAGATAGTATGATTGAGGCTGCGAAAGAAGTGTGTGGAATGAATAAGATTGGGAACAGCAAAAAGCGTGATGTGTGGTGGGATGATGAGGTGAAAGTGGCTGTGTATAAGAAAAAGAAAGCATGGCGAGACTACCTTGCTACTAATGACTGTGGTATGAAAAATTTGATGAAAGACAGGTATAAGCTGCAGAAAGCAGAAACGAAGGCACTAGTGAAAGAGAAGCGTGAAAGGTGTAGGGTGTTAGATGAAAACAAGATGTCGGACAACTTCGAGGAAAATTCCAAATTATTTTGGAAAGAAGTACGTAAGTACGGAAGTGGCCCGGCACCTTGCAGAATGAATAAAGTGCGTTCGAAAGAAAACAAACTGCTTACAAATAAAAAGGATGTTCTGCAGCGATGGAGTGAATACTATGAAGAACTGTATGAGAGTGGCGACTCCGTCTCTGATACTGAGAGCGATTCTAATGAATTGCCACACTCGGGCCAGGGACTGGAGGATGCCATTAGTATGAAAGAGATTGAGAAAGTGATAAGAAGTTTGAAATGTGGAAAGGCTGCGGGAATTGATGAGGTGACTGCTGAGATGATCAAGTATGGTGGTCCTAGGGTCTGGGATGCCTTCTGTGCACTCTGCAACCTTTGTTCGCAGAAGGGGGAGGTTCCAGAGAACTGGCGCACGGCAGTCATAGTACCTCTATATAAAGGGAAAGGTTCCTACCTAGACTGTGCGTGCTATAGGGCCATCAGCTTGGTCAGCTTAGCGAGTAAAGTCTATACTAAAGTATTGACTAAACGTATGAAAGGCCTTTCAGAAATATATTTGTGGGAGGCGCAAGGTGGATTCAGGAACGGTAGGGGTTGTATGGATCAGATTTTCTCGCTTCGCGTTATCGTGGGGAGGTTTCTGGCTTTAGGTCGGAAAGTTTTCTGCGCTTTCGTGGATCTAGAAAAAGCATTCAATAGAGTAGTGCGGAAGAAATTGTGGAGTCTTCTGCCTGAATATGGCGTGGAGGGCTCCTTACTGCAAGCTGTGAGGTCATTATATCGAGACTACAGAGCCTGTGTAAGGATAGACGGGAACATGTCACCCTGGTTTGAAGTCTGTTCTGGTGTCAGACAGGGCTGCGTGATGTCTGCCTGGCTATTCGTGCTGTATTTGGACAGATGCCTCCAGAAATTGAAAGGTAATATGAGTGGTATGGGATGTGGTGACACAGTGGAAAACTGCCTATTGTACGCTGACGATGCTGTGCTAATAGCACCATCAGAAGCAGAGTTGCAGACACTAGTCACGTGCATGAAAGAAGATTGTGAAGTAAAAAGATTGAAAATGAATGTGAACAAAACTAAGGTTCTGGTGTTTGAAAGAGAAGCGGTACAAACGAAATGTGTGATTTGTGTAAATGGAAAATGTCTCGAACAGGTGAATGAAATTGTGTACCTGAGGAGTGCGTTTTCGAGTGATGGAAGTTGTGAGTTGGATGTGGAGAGACGGGTAGCAGCTGGCAATAAAGTGAACGGTGCTCTGTCCGCATTAGTGGGTAGTGTGAATATATTTAACATTGTTAAAATGGCCATCCACAATGTGGTGTTGGTGCCAACTTTGTTGTACGGTAGTGAGGCCTGGATATGCCCAAAATCGAGTGAAAGTATGTTAAATGCTGTGGAGATGCGGTCTCTCAGAAATATGTGCGGTGTCACGCTTGCTGACAGGATAAGCAATGATGAGATATGCAGTATGACAGGGTTGCACAACAGTGTTATTGTAAAAATGAAGAAAGGAATGCTTAGATGGTTTGGGCACATGGAAAGAATGAGTCATGAAAGACTGACGAAGAAAATATACAGAGCGAAAGTGAGTGGTAAAAGAAGCCAAGGAAGACCAAGGCTGACTTATGAAGATCAAATAGCCAGAGTGTTAGCAGACGGAAATGTCAAAAGCACTCGCATACCTAGGCGAAAATGTGTGAGGAGAATGATGAGATTTGAGGAAGCGAAAGAGGTGTGTAAGGACCGCGACTCCTGGCGCTCGTCCTCTCTGACTACCCCGTTGGGGATACAGCGTGAAGATATGTTATGTTATGTTATTACATTTAAATTATCTTTAAAGAACGATAACTTTTTTCAGTGTCATCCGAATTCAATGAAACAAAGCCTAGATTGTTGTTAATCTACCTGTGAAACTTGGTAATTGAAAAGAACGCATTTTATTTATTCAATGAAGAAGTTGGCGATACAATATCATACTGATATAGATTTCGAAGATTGCAATATTGAAATTGACAATAATAATTATGAACTTAAAAAAAGGGATCCTAGGATTATGGCTTTAATAACATACGTAACTGGTTACATGTTAAGGTATGCAAAGAAAAGTGATTAAAAAAATCGTAATAATTGTAAAACAAATCTCTATGATTACGAAAAGAGGGATGAATATGTATAGAAAACGGAGACAGTATAAAAGTAAAGGTTGTCTTACCTTCCCTTCAGAAAAATTGGTCATAATATTTTCACATATGCAGGATGTAATACAAGTTACTGGTTAAGAAAAGACATACCTACAACACTAAAAATCATATGAAATCCTATATGATATTAATGTCATAGAATTATATAAAATTATATGAAAAATGATATGAAAACATGTAAATGAACTTTTTGTTTATAAAATGTGACGATCACAGAATAAGTTAATTGATTTCCACTAAGAATAAATCTGTAGATTTTTTATTTATAACTGCCATGACATCAATAAAATATTAAAAGGAATTAGATCACATTGCAATGGAACGATGATGTGAAGAAATTGGCACTCAATTATTATTTTAAACATAGAACATAAACACGCAATGTTCAGAGTAACAAGAACGATCTGCCACCAATAGATGAAACAGAAATGACCAAACATATTCAGAATACGAAACCGGAAAAAAGCCCTGGACCAGACGGCATACAAAATAAAGCTCTTAAAATTGTAGTTATCTTAGTGCATGGCCTACTGTCTGTATCGAATTTGGCACTAAATACAAGCAAGGTACCAGAACCAGTGGAAGTGATTAAGAAACTGATAAAAAAAAGTCATACCCACAACATTAAAAATTATATGAAAACCTAATTACATTACTGTACAAATGTAACTTAATTGGCAATCTGAAAACCATGTAAGGACCATAATTTTTGTTATATCATAGAATACAATGTTTTTTGGATTTGAAAGAACATCCATAATGATTTATAAACTCTGTTTCAGATTACATTTGCGCTTGAAAGATCTTCAGTACCAAAATCCCTCACTATGTTATTGAAACAACTAGCTGTTACGATAAAAAAATCGGGTGCTCCGATTAAAAGGTAAGTTGTTACCATGGTTTTACAAGTATCTGTGTAATTAAATTCATGTTTTAGAAAAAAATCATGTCGGCCTTGCTAATTTAGTGTGCTTCTTACAAAATAAAAATCCGTGACAGTTTAGTAGTTTCAATGGCTGTACAATAGGTTGGTATTCATGGGACACTATTGGTGTGTGTCGTCTGGCACAATAATAATGCGCCAGACGATACACACCAATGATCTGATCTCAAACTAGGGTATTCACTGTGCTATGAGAACCAGACGACGACTACTGGGAGCGTCTCCCAGTACACCCAGATCCGAGACAATCTAAAAAAGTTCATTTCCTAAATTGACCCGACTGGTAATCGAACACGGAACCTTCCGCGCTTGGTGCAAAGTCTAAACCACTGCGCTATCGAGGTCATCAATATTTACTTAGCTTTCATGTGATACTAATTTTAAATACCTAAAAGAAAACAAACTAGTCATCGAATAACGGATGTCGACTTTACTTCCGTACATTTGTATATGATAATGAGTTCATTGTAATTTCATAACATGCATTCAGAGTCAAGCAGTTATTAATATCGTTTTCTTTTTATTACAGCAATTACAACGGAGCGGCACTATAAAGTATATCTGAGAGAATAATATATGGGCAGATGGAAGAAATTAGTCTCTTGACGCCATCTTAGATTTGAGGACGACATTTATCCTTTCGCTGGACAAGTAAGAAACTAGAAGCAATGATATTCTAAGGGAAAAAAGTGAAAACGTAGGTCTTATAATGAATTAGAATAAAACCAAATAAATGACCCGTACTAAAACAAAAACTATCATCTTAAATGGAAGACCTTTGGAATATTATGTGAGTAGGTACATTTAGCTGAGAATGAAATATCATAAGACGACAAAAATGCGAGGAAATAGAATGTCGCGCAGCCTTGAACTGGGAAAAATCTAAGCTAAAAGATATCCTAAAAAAAATATTGTAGTGGACTCCTCCTGTATTCTACCGACCCTTACATACGAATGTCAAACATAGATCTAGCACGAAGACAAAATCCAAGTTGGTCACATACCAGAGAGCAATGGAAAGAAGCATACTGAAAATAAGAAAAATACACAAAGTAAGAACTGAACTTAAAAGTCATAAGACAGAGAACAAAGCTAACAGGTGCTTTAGAAAGAGATGATTATTATATGCACAAACATAAAACTATGTTAAAAATATATCGAAAAACATATCTGGGTGGATAGTGTTTTATTTATTACTTCCCTGTTGTTTTAACAGGCTTTGTTCATCTACGAAGCGTAGGCGATCTTGCGCTTTGTAGACGAACAAAGCTTTGATTATTTTTAGTTTAAAATGTTAGTATAGGAGGGTATGCGTACGTTTGTACAGGGTATTCAAATTGATAATAGATGGCTCTCATCGTTTAAAACGACTGATTTCTCTATTCTCAGTATATATAATTTTCTCTATGGTTTGTACTTATTATTACATTCTCTTTGATCGAGTGTTTACTGGTTTACTTCATAGAGCAAATTATATGTACTGAGTTACTTGTTTCTTTGGAATAGTTTGTACTTGCAACTAGTAATAATCTAATCCTGTTTTAATATCAAGTTTATTCGCAACATATTTTAAATATAAAAGTAAAAATGCCGGCCAGCAGCTTCGATTTCTACCATATGCAAGACGCTAGAAATAATTTTGATGCCATGCGGCCAGCTCCAATTTGCACAGATGGCAACCAAAAAATGATGGCTCATTGTCCAAAGATACACATATCGACAAATTTTTACTACGGCTATCATAATTTAAAAAGGTCGGAAAACTTGCAAATTCCCAGCGATTGCGAAATGTTAGAAGTTCACAGTAGTAATGAGATCACGTCACCGCAAAGCAATTCCAGAAAACGCAGCGCCGAGGACGCTGAATACCCACAAACCAAGCGCGTTCGTGAAGGTAAGAATATTTTTAGTTTTGCGTATAAAATCTCATTGAATCATGAAGTGGAAATTTGTTTATTTAACATTAGATTTGTAAGACATGCTTGCTAAATAGCAAATCTTACCTTTAGATTTAATGAGGTTTTACGAATCAATATATTTACGGTTTATCATTTTTAATATTTGAATTTTCTAGACTAAAGTTGAATTTATTCTTGTATAGTAAGCAAGTTATTTGCAGTGAATGAATTATTGTTAACACGTTAGTTTATCCACATTGTGGGAAGTCTCACACTGTAAGTAAGATTGATTCCAAATGTAGGTGGTACCTCCCATCTCTATTTGTAAGAATATGTTGTATTGTCAGCAGTTTTGTTGCGGTTTCTAATTAAAATTTATAATTATCGATGATTGTAGTTCTACTTATTTTAATAAGTGATAAATAATTTGTGATTTAATTAGTATAGAATTTGACTGTAAAATCTAGTTGACATTTTAAAAACAACATTTTTGATCAGTTTAATTTTCTATGAAGATATACATTTTTCAGAATATAATTAGATTTTAAGTATTTTCATAATATCGCTGAAGTTATTATTGTATATTATTTTAAATATTAAAATGTCGACTAAGATTATTTAACAATTTTTTTATTAATAATAAAAAAATAATTATAATAAAAAGGAGTCTTACGCAGCATCCCCATTAGGGCTGTGCGGCTCTGTGAGGCCAAGCCATTTGCAAGTACACATTACTGCATAGCTTGACATCACAGAGCCGTGTGACCTTAGTGGTGATGCGGCTTAATAGATTAATAGCTATCTTTATGGTTTTTATAGTATTTTAAAATATATCTCCTTACAACAAGTTATACTACATATAATAGTTTAATAATGCCTGTGATAAATGATATTACTATTTATAATACATTATACTGTCTTTAGTTATATTATCTTAAATATTATATACATACATAAGGTTAATATTTATTTTTTGTTACAAGTGCAAATATTTTCACAATTATTGTATTGTATATTTTTTTCATTATGATAACAATTCGGAACGGAACGAAACGGATTCTGATCAACTTCAGTTGCAAACACTACTACTACATTTGGGTTTAATAGTAGAATTTTTATATTGTTTATAAAAATGTACTTATATATTACTCATTTATTATTTTAAAATTATCAAATCAATAAGCAAATATACTGCCATTGATAAAATGTGTGATTAACATCTTTTGATTTTCATTAAATGATATAGTTAATTGGTAATCAATAAAAAAAAACGTTTCAAGTTTATTTTACACCAGCCATGTCCCGCAGTTTCACCTGCGTTAAATTTGGTGTTTTTGATATAAAAAGTAAACTTGATTAATCTTTAAAAAAGCCTCGACTTGCTAATAAAAGTCCCCTCAAAATCAGTTCTTTGGAGAATAAGCTGAACAAAGAAAAATAAACTTAAAAATTTAAAAAACATGTGCTGGGGTTTTGGTAATGTGTAAATAACTACATGAGCATATTTAAAAGTCTTTTTTGTAATCACAGACACTTTAATTTTATTTATATGTGTAAATTTAGATAAATATGGGCAAATTTAAGAGGGCGCTTGTGGGAGCTAAGCCTAATAAAAACAGAATTCCCCCAAATCCATTACTCAACTCGTCAGTGGAAAAGAGTTTTAAATATTAATCAAAAGTAATATTATAACGATGTAAAGTTTGTAAGTTTGGATGTAGGAGGTAATCTCTGTAACTACTCATCCAAATTAAAAAATTCGAATTTTATTCTGTCACCAATATTTAGAATGGATCTCCAAGAGTGGACGTAGGCTGTATATTATACCATAAAATTCTATGTGGCCAAAGTCGCGGGCAGCAGCTAGTTGTTTAAAATAAAACAGTTTAATCTATTTTCTCAGTAACTATGTAATTAAGGAAAAATTATACAACAGTGTTTTACAATTGCAGTTATGTTTTTTGAACGCTCAATATGTCCGGGCTTCAAACTAACAACTTCGTACAGTTTTAAAACACTTTGTATGTATTGGGTGCAACATCTACTATTACAGCCATAGTCCATAGTCTTTTGGAGTTGTTTAAATATTGATAACATGTTATGACTGTTATCTTCTATCTAAATGAAAATTTGAAAATATAAAAAACATAATTGGAACTGCCCTTGAATATTAAAATAATGATGTTCATGTGATTGAACATTTCATTCTATATACATATTGTGTAATGAGAAGTGAGCAATTTTAAGAATAGGATGAACACTAAATATATATTTTACATGGAAATATTACATATTGCATCATGAAATGAATAACACTTGCAAGCATACAGAAATAACTAAGACATCATAACTACATATAAAAATAGCCACAAAATGAAGTTTTAAGAAAAGAAACGATGGTGGTCTGGGCTGTTAGTCGAAATATCACCTAGGTGTTTTGTATTGTATTAATAATCAATAATAAACTTAGCATCATAACATGTAACTAAGTAAATTATACACAGACATTGAATATAAAGATTGTAGAAATCAAGTAGAAGTTAAAATGTATATTCTTATTAATTGAAAACTTCTTAAGTCATTAATAGAAAATTATGAATATTGTCTTACTTATAATGTAAATATTAATGAAAAAACAATAGAAAGATTTGTAGAAAGAGATTCAAGTCTTAGCAATCAGGTATGGTTGAGGACTTAAATACAAAATCTGTTTACTAGCGGAATTGTATACTTTAATGTTTTTGTGTTATTCATATATCTTTACGCTGTATGCCTAAGGGGTAGTCATATTTTATGAACATGTCATTCATAGATCTATAATAATAAATTCAGAGTTAATAAAGTATTTTATAAATAATTTACAGATGATTTCAATAGTAGATGTTTGCACGCATTAGCTATAGTCACTTTAATCCTCATAGATATAACAAAAATGTTACAATAATCATATTAAAAAAGATTGATTAATAGCATCTTACTTGTTAAATATCCTTTGAAGTCATCTCATTTAAGACTGAAGCCGAAACAAAGCTTGAGTTAGAGACTTCCCACTGTGACGTCTGAGGCACAGTGTGATGAAGTTCGACTTTATTTCAGAGGGTATGGTGCCATCAACTTCCAACTACAACCCCTGTTTACTACGTCCAACTCACAACAATCCAGATATATCTCGTTGTCTCATGGTCCATATGATATAATATTAAAGTCTCAATAACGAAACAGTATAGATCTAATTCCGCAATGTCCATTTTATCTACAGAAGTACAAAGAGAGAAAAACATAGAACCTGAGACTAACGAGGACATAGTAAACAAGAAACCAGACACAAGCACAGATGATATAATGGAATCACTTTACTGGAACATCCATGGAGGGAACATTTATCATTTATTACAGTGTTTGTGATGTGTATGATTATATGACAGATAAAAATGTGTGATATTTTTATGTAGCTTTTATGTAAAAAGTGGTTGGGACATTAAGGTGTAAAAGTTAAAATATTTTATGGAAAGTATTTCTCCACTTTTTCTCCATTTCTTAATAAAACTAAAATAGGAAAAGGGTCTTTTCATTTACATTCAGTAATACTCAAATATATATTATATATTTATTTATTATCATAAATAAAATTACATATACTATTATGAAATTATGTAAGATTAACAAAAACATTGAAAGAATTAGATACACATTTTTATTAATATCAAACAGAGATGTAATTTAAACTCATATTGGAATAGGTAACTTCTCAAGATTCATCCTGAAAAAGAAGAAATCGCAATTAATTTCTATTTATTTTGCTTTTTCTGTTTCAGATGGAGATAAAGAAGATCTAATTGTTATATTTCCTTTCAGGTGTCACTCAAACTGAAAGTGAACCAGGTGGTTTAAAAGTTTGAGTGTTTGCTCCGTTTTTGCATAGTATTAACATCACCTTTCTATTTTTCAGATGATTCTTCTGTGTGCAGCCTTGTTGGCACACGATCAAGCCCGAGCCATTCTGCTTCCGCCTTTAATGTAAATATATCAAAAGTTTATGTGTTAATCTGGAGAATGTGTATTATGTAATTTTAAACAATATTCCATATCTTCAACTTGACTGTGATATTTTGTACCTGGTTTTTATAATGTAATTGCATTGTAATAAAACTACATTTAACACAACATAGTTTAATTTCATAAAATATAGGTAATTGAAGTTACAATTTAATTAAATTATTTTTTCTCCTCAATTTATAAAAAGTATTTTTTTTTGTTAAGGAATGGAAAAATACTGTATGAAATAATATGTAATTAAAGATAGAGTTTAGATAAGGTTAATTTATACCCCAAGATTTTTTCTCCTCAATTTATAAAAAGTATATTTAATTTTGTTAAGGAATGGAAAAATACTATATGAAATAATATGTAATTGAAAATGCAGTTTAGATAAGGTTAATTTATTATTACCCCAAGATTACATGAAAAGATGATCTGATTAAATAGTACATATTGGAAGATATAAGTATCAGTTTAAAAAACAGTAATAATATCAAACTAAAAAAAAAATTACACAGGTGTAACCATATATGAGAGCGGGACACCTGTTATACAGCTCAAAAGACAATTTACTTCAATTGTGCTTCCCCTTAACACAACAAGTAGTTTATGTCCGTCCGTCCGTTTACTGTATTAGTTTCCTTAAAAATGCCGACACCAAAATTTAATTTTTACCTAATTTTACAAATCCACAGAAATCTCCTTTATTTATGTAACGACAAGGTTGAACGTATTTTTAAATTATCCCAGCGATTTGTAAACAATTGTTAAGCGGCATATGCATTATCTTTAAAGTTAGTTTACCGGTAAAGTCATTACAAAATAAAAAAATATGTTCGATTTAAAATCTGTAACTTTACACGTTCCAGCCGCTTTTATGAGAGATTGTGGCGATTTCAATTTGCCATAACTCTTAAACGTATACGTTTTTTTCGAAAATTCTTTTTGTAACTACATACTAAAGTTATGCCATTTCATCCATTAAAGTAACTGTCCCGTTTTCATATACACCTGTATAAAATAGTTTACATAGAAGAGTAAATTTGGTATTATGTATATAAAATTTTAATAGAAATATACAATTAATTATTCCTCAGGGTTAGTACAATTTATTAAAGGAAGACATCTACAGTACAACACATGTTGCATTACCTCAGTAGGTGTGGCTTCTTCGGTGTCGACTACGTCGGGTAGCGCCTCAGTGTTGGCACCTGCTTCGTTTTGACTTTGTTGATTTTGTTCAGCATCACTTACATCGGGATGACAAGTTTGATCAGCTTCCGCTAAATCCCCATTATGCATATCAGAGCAATTTATAAGATCAACTTTGTCATCTTGGTTCGAATGTACGCCATTATTATCATCAATTTCGACGTTATCCATATTGACATGAACATGTGGCGGCCAAATTTCGTATGGACACTGGTGTAATTGGGTATCACTTGAACTAAATAAATTTAATGATCCTGCCACATCTTGTAGAATAGAAGATTCTGATAGTTCACTAGTAAGCTGCGTAGATTCGTCATCTTCATGATTTGTGGAGATTATTACAGCCAAATTTTCAATGATATCACTTGACACGTCACACACTCTCATACCCTCATATTTAGAAAGATTATCAAGAAGTCTCTTTTTAGCCTGCTGTGATAGTTTGCCTTCAGCACTGTTAAGAATGTGGGATACTAATGTATCTAAAAATTCAAAAGTGCATATTTCTTCGCTTTTTAACAGCAAAAAACGAACAATGCTGTTGTCAATTTGCAGTGTATTTGAACATGTGTTTTGTGTAGATCGAGAATTTAATTCATGGTAATTGTTTGTTTCACTGTTAATTCCTGTGGTTTCTGTTTCTCTTTGTTCAGCATCTTCTGCCACTCTCTGCAGAGTAATTTCAACGTTCTGATTATCGGTACAATTGTAATGAGATAATAAATTACGTATAGATTGTAATACTCTCTGCCTAAGAGGATCAGAGCTAATCAATTGAAGCTCTCTAAATAATTGTATCAAAAAATCCGGATGGGATTCGTTTACACCAATCAATGCTGTTACTTCAGAATAAACGTTTTCTCTCAAAAGATCAAATAATTTTGAAGTTGCTTTGTCATTCACGTCACTACTTGTCGATGCTAGGTTGGGATTAGGTACCTCTGAAGTGCTTGCAATATTCACATTACTAGTCTGAGAATAATCTAAAGAGTAGTTCCTTCTATTAGTTGCGTTCTTAGCAGGAAGCTTCGAAGAGGATTTCTTTTTGGTATTTGTTGAGCTGTTGAGATTATTGGAATGTGACTGTATAATTTCCGGTATTGGATTGGCAATATTTAGGTTTCTGAAAGGGTTGGAAGTAGATTCTTGACGATTTATGTTAACATTGGAAATGGTTGCAACATTAGTTTCATCAAAGTTTCTAGAATGTGAAGCATTAATCGCTTCCGCATCTATATTTTGGTTTACATTTAAAACATCAGGTGCTGAGGAAAAAGAAAGCGATCTTTCGTAAGCGACGTTACGTCGCGCGTGTCTGTTAGGAAATTCCTCGTTGTTGATTGTTTGTGGTGGATTTAAACCAACATTTTGTGAAGAACTAACTGCATTCGTATTCCTTTTTGGAGTGTTGTATGGAGGAGTGGACGATGTATGATGTAATGTATTGTGAGACCTCTCCACTAATGGATGCGGATTATGGGCTGGCCCTATACCCAAATGACCGTCTGCGTTAGTTTTACTATTAGCTGAGAGAAGATTTTGACGCGAATAACTGAAAACAATAAAAAAATTAATAACATTTTGTAAAATATTGTTTTAAGTTAGTAGGAAAAAAAACCAAAATCTCTTTAATAGCACTATGTTCCAACACACAATATTAATGCTAAATAAAAACACACCAAGGAATATTTTGTGGCAAAGCCAAGGTAAATTATAAGGCTAGTAATCACTCTCACCCTTGAGACATATAATATTATGCAACTAATATTTTAAGTTGAATTAAATAGAAAAGTTATAATATTCGTATTTACATATACATAATATAAGTACTTAGCATAATAATTCTTAGTATCTGAAAATAGAAAATAAGGTGGTTATAATTAATTATATTTATCGCATATATTACAAATTACAATGAATGTGTATGTAATGTTCTCAGACCAATTAAGAAATATAAACAACATTTTTGGCACTATATAAAGTGAGTCCAATAATACGAATACGGTTAGGCCAAACTACGATCTTTTATTGTTAGTCCGCCGTATGAAGACAAAGTCTAAACACATAATTTATTGTAAAGGAAAAAAAAACTAAATAATATTTTATCCCTGGCATGTAAACTGGTACAAAAAAAGTTCTAATTTAATTATTAAAGAAGACTCGACGGCAATACCTTTCATAACAATTTTTTTTAATTACCTACATATTTTAAGAACATTGATGAAATAATATTTTAATACCTAAATTATTTTGAATGAAGAAATTTCGACTCGAGTTACAAGTGTGCCCAGTAAATTGCATTATTTTCTTCCAAATATTAGGCTACTTTGTAGAATCTAGTAATAATGTATGATAAATTATTTATTGTTATATATTATTAGAAAAACTTTACAGTAAAATTAACGCGACGTAAAAAGATGACTGAACGAGTTAAATATTTGTTATTTGTAAAAAAACTGTATACCTAATTCAATTTTATGATGAAAAGCCAATAAACATTGTTGACGTTGACGTTATGTTTTTCAATCCGATAGATACAACATTATAAGTGCAATATTTGGTGCTTTCTTTCGCAACTAACTAGAGTTGGGCAGCACGCACTTTAAAAATGAGTATCGTGCGAGGGCCTCTTTTTGCAAACGTGCTAGCACAGTGTGTTAGCACGTTTGTGCGAGGCTGGAATAACTGTGTTAGAGAAGTGGGGAGGTGTCCGTTGAGTGTTGAATGCACGGTGTACGTCGTACGCACTGTGCGAGTGTGCCTGAGGCGACGACTCGTGAGTAGGGATGTGACATTGAATGAAAAAAATCAATTAATTAAAAATCGATTGTTTTCTTTTCAGTATTAATCGATTTGAGAAAATCGATTTTAATTACAAGAAATAATCGATTTTTTAGTATTAAAAAAAAGGCAGCTTTTCTATATAGTAATAAAACTAAGAGATTAGTATAGGATTAACAATTTATCAGAATAAAAATAATATAAAATGATAAGTACGAAAAATAACCAAAACGACAATCTGGTTTCAAAACAAATTTTTCTGAAAACTTTCTAAGTTTAAACAATGAAAAAAAATTAAAAATAATTATTTCCACATTAGCTTAGACTGTGCCGGCACATCATTTTTGCTGTTTTGAGTTATTTACATCAGCCGATATCCTGAATATCATCTTCACGGGAGTTCTACGGCAAAAAATCAATTAAAAGATATGACCCGTTAGTTTTAAAATAATACAATACTTATCCCTAAAAGCAAGCAAGGTTCAGGAAAAGAAAATACTTTAGTTAATAAGTGTTTGAGCAGATGGTCTCGATGGTTAACTAAAAACTTCCTGTGCTTTTAATTTTAATGTTGACTTTTTGGCGGGAACGGGAGAAGTGAGGTTATCATTTTATTTAAACTTTATATTTTTTACATTTGTGGGAGTTATAAAGTACAAAAGTGATAGTATATTGTGTTTTAAAGTTCTGCGTAAGCGAAAAAAATTGAGTTGATCTAAATAAACATGTGTAGCTGAAGCGCCCTCTTCCAAGAACTCCTATAAAACTTCAGTCAAGTGTACTACCAGTATCACTTTACTAGAGGAGTTTTACGATAACGATCTAGAATCTAGATAACGATTCTTCTAGATTTAATACAATACTTGACATTGGCAAATGTGCTGATCTGTGCGCCATTCCATGAAGAAAGAAAAAAAAATTTAAATGTTGAGATTATAAAACGCATGACTCGCTTGACAGATATTATTAGTCATAACTGACATAAGGACCATAATTATAATAAAATATAATAATTTATGCTACCTGGTTAGTCTGTAGGACTTGTTGCTTGCTTTGCTTTGTTGCTGTTGCTTTAAATTTGTAATATTACTACATGTTTTCAATTCTTTCGGGTAATATTTGCATTGTGCTGTGGTATTATCCTTCTTCATGAAAAAATACTTCCGCCAGTCGCTTTTAGGTGTTTTACCGTTAGACGTTTTTTTAAATTATTTACCATCGAAAGAAAGGAAACTGTTGAACAAATACGAAACTGTTTTACGTACATACATACAGATGGCGCCGTCTTTTGATCGACTTGTTCATGGTAGTGAACTTACTTCGCATTTTTTCGAATTAGAAATAATAATCGATTAAAATGAAAATCGATTATTTTTTCACATCCCTACTCGTGAGTAGCGAGCACAATCAAAAGAGGAAAATAAATTTTATACGTCCCCTCGCTCACACGCAACAAGTATGAAACAAACGTATATAAAATATTATCTAAGTATACCTACATTCACCAGCTTAAATTATCTATTCGTACGAAATTAATCATTATGTCGTTAGCCATAGATAATAAAAGTTAGAATGATCATTCAACTCGCGCCTCACAACATCGCGGTTCGCGGCCGGTTCGATTGTGTAACTGTGCTATTGTGATACCGCAGTTTTATTCTACGAGGACCTCCCTCTTTTCCAAAATTGTGCTTACTCGCGTGCTGCTTACCCAACGCTACAACTAACCTATAAAAGTATTACATTACAGAAATATTACCCATAATAACATTATTTTTTCACAGTAGACATGTTGTATATTTTTTTTAAACACTTATGGGATGGTAACCTGTGGTAGCAACTATTTAATATAACTTGTGCCTGGTTTACACGTTATGAGTTGGTATATGTCAATAAGTAACGAGTTAACAGTAAATAGTGAGTCAACTAACCAAATAAAACGGCAACGTACGACTTGCGAATTAACAAGTTGTTTACACGTGAAACTTATAACGTGTAAACCAGGCATTACCCCTGACTTTCAGTTTATTAGCTGGTGAGTTGACAAGTCAAGCAAGCCTTGGTCGTTGAGTAAACTCACTATTTATAGATCCGTTTATACTTGGTAATTTAGTTACTTACTTCTAAACTCGCTATTTATCGACTTACTAACCAATATCGTATAAACCAGGCATGGGTTCTAGTGGTCAATAGTAATTATCGGGAATCTCAATAAAACTGCTGAACAACTGAGAACATTATTCCCCAGCACACGCGTAAAGCTTGCTTTTCTAACGCAGAGCAGCGTCGATATATAAGAGCATAGCATAAACGCATTGAAAACCGGTCTCATTAAAGTAGCTTTTGTGCATTAAAACTTTTGTCTTCATTTCTTAATTGATCTAGATTTTAACACATAATATTCCTAGGAAATGTATATAACCAGTGGCGGTGTCGAGCGTCGGCGACCGAGATCGCAAAAAAGTTTTTCGTGATGTTAAAAATGTAGTTATTTCGTTATCCGTTTGTATTTTCCTACAAGTGTAGTAGTATGCTCATAAAATTAGTGTCTCTATAACTATTATTAGTGTATAATTCAGATCGTTTAATTTAACATTTTCTTTCTGACTGGAATATGAAAGAGGCCTCGCAAAGCTGATGTTGCCGACATCCACGTTTCATCTAGCGCCGCTCCACTGTATATTACCTAAAACTACAATACGAAACACGACTTCAATTTTTAACAGCCTCATAACTCATAATATTACATACCTACATTATTTTAAAAGAATATAGTTTCGAGAGAATATAATTTCGAGTAAATTGAAAAAATCAATGAATTCTGAGGAGCCTAGAAAACTAAATTACCCCTGATTTTTGATCTAGCTATTCAAGTACATACTAATTCTAAACATTTTGAAGAAAAATAAATAAAGAAGAAAATGTACTATTATATACTATAAATTATTATAAATATTTTTGTATTGGATGCCGAGTATATTATATTCTGTTATTACATTTATTATTATTGGTATATTAACCTATTACCTTACGTTAGTAACTAATTAATCTGTGCTATTACTATTAGTTCCCTTTACCATGATTATTACCAACATTACTACAGTTGGCATGGACAGGTGTTGTCCGATTTGTCAGACCAGGTCTTGGCGCTCGGAGGTCTACACGGAACATTCCTCTAGCATGAAAAGTATTTTGATAAAGTACTTATGTATAAGTATCCCCTAGGGATAATGGACTCAACCAAACGGTCAAAATGCTCCTCGAAGCCCCAGCGACTGACCAGGATGAGGTTTATGTACTACGTGTACACTCCACATAAACTGGCGTGTCACCAATGAGACAGGGAAAACTGGGTGGCTCCCTCCATCGCGGATATTTTTAGAACCATAGCGCCTTAATTTTCAAAGATGCTACCTGAAGGCCCAGTTCTTTTATTTTGCCGACAACACAAGTTGGCGAACCGATTGGCCGCGTCGAATTTATCCCTCTCGGTGAACGGTACGGTGTTGTCCAGATATCAGTCGTCGTGAAAATGCTGTGTGGATGATGGAGTGAATTAGCAGGGAAATCAAACTCACTTGATCTAACATTTCTTTTACCCATTCACTCAACTTATTAGTATGTAAATAGCTAAATAGATTTTACAATTCTAACTACCGGGTCTATATTTTTTATTTTTATTACCGTCATTGTCGGCCGAAGTACCAACGGTGACGCTCATTAGTCTGCTCGTAACGTCAGGAAAAAAAAGTATAAGCCTTATACTATTAACACAACATGTAATTGTGAAATTGTAAGATGTGTAAGAGTTGTGAAAGTTTAAAAATATTAATAGGTAGCTAAATAGATTACCTAATAGTGAAGAGTCTGCACACTAAAACTGAAGTAATAAAACTTTCGAGTGATATATATTTCCTAGGAAAAAATGTATCCAGTGAATCTTAATCTTAATGATAAACCTTTGACCAACTAAAACAAGAATAACGCGTCAGCTCATCAGTAGCGGTACAACTAGGGCGTGTATATACCACCGCGTACGTAGTTTAATACGTATCCAAGACACTTCAAAAGCGGACGTAATATAGTTTATTTTGTGTATTTATTTTATTATCCCGCATTAAATCTAATTTTAATCAAAGAATTGTCATTAAATCTAATAGTTCCAAGTTTTCGTGTTATTGTACTGTGGCATGAGATATCAATGTTTTTGTTATCAAAGATTTATTATAAGGCATATAATGTATACAGGATTTTGCTAGGAATTATATAGAATTCCTGAATTTTACATATTTCTGTTGACATACACAAATTGATAAGCAAATATTTTTTTAGTATTTACAAAAAATATGTTACCTTCTAAAATTATCCCAATAATTATTAGCACGATTTCCAGGAGGAACTTGGTTGTTAAGAGTATGAGACGCCGTTTCGGTACGCCAACGTTCTTCCAACTGAAATAATGATGAGATATTTGATGTTAGTAAGCGAATTAAAATTATTGATCTTGACACAGGATTCCTATTAGTAACAACCGCACGGCGCACCTAACGGATCAAGTATTTAAGTTTACATATGAATTCAATTGCATTTAAGTTACATATTACAATGGCATTAAAATAATTACGTGGTTAAGTTGATCTCGAAGTTGGTGTATTTCTCGCTGTTGCATGACGATTTGCTGCCAGCACCACGCGCCCCAGAATCCGCAACCACAAGCACAACCACTCATCATACCTATAAAAAAGATTAACCAAACATGTAATAGAGGTTCCTAACAGCAAAATGTTTTCAACAATATAATAATATGTATACAATATTATATCATTGAAAACCAATGACATCTAACTGAGTAAAGTCGTAAAAGGTGGGACAAAAAATATTTGATTTTTCTGTAAGAAACCTCCCACACCACAGTCAGAATACTTGATTATCTTTCAAAAGATTTAAAATACTTTCACAAGATTCAAAGCCGTTTAACGTAAATTAAATTTGCCGTTAATAACAAAAGAAAGTCGATTTTTTACGATAGTTTCACAGACACATTGTTGTATCTGTTTCAAATTATAACAAAATGTTGAGTAGCTTGTATGAGATCTAGAAAAAGTAATATAGATTAAAATATCAGAGCAAAGTATGTGTCTACAATTACAATCAGTAGATAAAACAAAGAATATACCTACCTACCTCTACCAGGTAACCTGAAATGCCTGGCTTTCTGTGACCACTGGGTTACTAAGATTTAGGTTTAAATTCTTAGAATTTGGATTATATTTTTCTGTTACAGTTACTGTTATTCAAGTGTGAACTACGACATTTTATAATTTATGGTTAAAACTGAAAACATCTGAAATTTAATTTTCAAAAATAATCGCTAATGAATATGTTTTGATGATATTAAGTAATAAATAATAGATTTTCTCACCATAAGGCATCATCATGTTGAAAGGCATAGACGGCGGGAATGACATTTGTGGAGTACCCAACAAGCGTTCCATAGTTTGAGAATGACTATTCTGTGTGAACTGATTTGTACGTATATCCTGTAATAATTTAAAAAATATAATTACATTGTTACTGTATGTCTTTTAATAGTTACAACTTATGAATAAAGATGAAGAATATCATATTCCATGAGGCATTTATACTATACCAAGGAGTGTTAGAAAAAACTTAATTGAAGACTCATAGAATTTCATCTATTATTATTTCTCCTCATCAGCCGAAGATTCAATCGAGGAGGTTAGGGCGATAAAGATTAATACCTTAACAAAGTAAATGGAGTGTTATGAAACTTATGAAGTCGTGACCTCTTCCGATAATTCATCTTCGAGAGAAGTGAGGGTGAGGATTAAATCATTCACAGAAGAGCAAAATAATCGCAAATGCGGCTAACGTTGACACTCGTACTTTATGATAAAGTATTGTACGTTATTTTCGACCAAATGCACTTTTTACGATCGAATCTATAAACGTTACTGAGCACAGATTCCGTTTTTCAACGCAACCTAAAATGTCAATATCATTCACCATGACAAAAGTGGTAAACAATTTTTCAAAGTAAAAGATGCGTTAAAATGTGCGGTGCAGCAAGTTCTTGATTTGGTAAATTGTAGTTTATTTATTGAAGAATAGAAATGTTGATATGAGTCTATTAAATCGAACCTGAAAAAAGTTAAGGACTTTTACAAAAGTATGCGTCTTTAAGACGCAGAAAGCAGTTTGCCATTTTTTCACCATCTTTTGCATCGTTTGTTTGAAACTTATACTAAAATAATGTAATACATTATATTAGTATAAACTTACAGTTTATAGTAAAATAATGTATTAAATTAATTTATAATATGTAAGTTCTAATTTTGGAAAAAAGTGGATTTTTCAACTAATGAGATCCGATTATTATTATTTTTTTATTATATTAGATTACCTGATTAGACTTTGTACTGTTCCAGCAAGGCGGCGGTGGATGAGGATAAGGCATATTGGTACTGTTGTTATCACCTGCAAAGAATATCACTGTATATAAAACGTTATTCTCAAGCAACTTCATTAAAAAAAAATAGAAAAACTTACTATTTTGTGCACTAGGCGGAACCATATTAACGTTTGGCAAATCAGGTCTGGGTTCGTGTCGCATATTGTGGTTAGAAGTTGATTGCGACATCTAGAATAGAAGTAGGTGTAGTTATTAAGAATATTTAAAGAAAACCAAGCGAGCTCAATTGGTATTTACATTGTTATCATCAGACTGCCGATCCAAAGGCTGCCTGCGTCGCACTCTATTCCTTTGATTGGACTTGGTTTTTGAGGCACTGAAAGAATCAAAGAAAATTCAATAACTATTTGTCAATATTTGATATGATGATAATGCAGCCATTTCCATGAAAATTACCTGTCGCTATCACTCCCGTACGCACTGCCCAACTGCCCAATTGAAGGCAACGTAATAACAGATCTTGCTCCTAATGCACTGTCACCACCACCCTGCATATACGAAGACATTAATTATGATAATCAGTACTTAAATTTTTTTATTTCACTTATCTATTGGTAATATAATAATAATTATCGAAAAAATTTTTTGATCATTGACAGGAAAAAGTTATGAGTAAGGTAAATCATGTGAAGAAATTTCTTATTAGAATTTACCATAGGACAAATAGAATAATATGGAATCCTTATAAGATTTTCTAACGCGTATGTCCGCCTGATTTCTTTTGTCTGTCACTGTTGATATTCTTAGAATCCATTGTCATAGATATCACATAGAACTTATTAGGCTTAAGAATGCATCTTATTATCCCGCATATTTTGCACCAAACGTAGCTTGTCCAGAAGTGCCAGAATCGGCCTGCGGTATTGCGGAGAAATGGGAGACGGGAGAACGGAACAGTAACACTTATACGTAAAAATTTTTCCTGAGATCACTTAAGATTTCTAACGTATTTACCTTATTCAAAATCAAATCAATTTATTGAAGGAAACCCAGTTATAAACAACTTAAAAGTCAAATCAACCATCGGCTCGAAAAAACCCTGTACTGAGAAGAACTAACAATAAATTCAGTAAGGTATAATTTTTTCAAAATCGTTTTAAAAAGTTTAAATACAATAATATTCATAAAGTAAATGCATAAAGTAATGTAAGTAAATGTATGTGCAGAGAGAATTATTCCCAGATCATGGTTCTGTCTTCAATGAAATCGCTTCACTCATCTTGAGATATTTTGCCTCGTAGTTTAACATAGAACGCGCGGTAGAAATAATATGTGTCGACACATCCAGTGGGTTTCCTTGACCTAGTCGCGCTTTCCCTCCCCGCCTACGTCAGGGTGATTTGAGGTGAAATATTAATGACATGATGTGCATAACAAGTAATAACCTATTAATCACAGCGTTATAATATTTTTTTCTTCTTTCTTCGTAACTCGATATAAAATATATATCAAAACACACAAAATACTGCATCAAATAGTTGAAAATGATTTGTTAGGGTTGATTTATCAGGAAGACAAAGAAAACATCGTGTTATGGGGTTGCGAATGGATGCGGTCAGGCGGGTGTTTCCCTTCTCTGGTTTATACTGTCTGTCATTAATTTAAAGATGCGTGAATTTCTGAAAAGTTGCCATCTAAGAATGATTTTGTTAATTTGTTCATTATTCTACCGGGTCTCATTTGGCTCTTTTGGCAGCTAATTAGCAGTTAACATTTAGACAACTCGTCATAGATCTAAAAACTTGATACGATAATAATTAACAGCGATATTGGACGATCCAATATGTGAAGCCTATAAAGTTCATAAGTCAATATAATTGATGAGCTATTTACGCCAAGCTTCCCGAGAAAACAACATGTAGATATGCCTCTAACTTCTGTCGACGACATTTCTTTATTGAAGGTATTCGTAATTTCTGGCAACACTTATAATTACACTATGTTATATCTTTCAGTGTGATTATTCATTACAATACATAATTTTGAAGTACTAACCATAAAGTTTTCATTTTCTCTTGAGTTCTGTGAATCCAGAAGTATTTGTTCTGAACGAGAATCAGGTTCTTCATGTTCACTGCAGAAAAAAAATTTATGAAATTAACCTTTTTTAAATATCATTTCCACATAAGTATTTTCATTTAAATGCTTAAAATAAACAATTTGTATCTGTTTGGTTTAGATAAGATAAAATTTTCTTAATATTTTTCTCTTTTTCTTTAATCAATTAGGTATAACGACTTATGCAGTTTGTATAGAAGTAAAAACTGCATGTGGCAATAATTAAAAAAATCCTATGTCAATATTATACAAACACTACTTTTACGACGTGGCACGATATTTATGGTACATTCAAACTAGAAGTAAAATTGCTCTTGATCTTGACATTAGGTAGAAAAGTGCACGCATTATGCTTAATATGCATTATGCTTGACGACCTCCGTGGCGCAATGGCTTAGCGCGTCGGAAAGTAAACGGGGGTTGCGGATTCGATTCCCGTCTCGAGTCTGGGTGTTTATGTATAATATGTATTTATTTACAAAAGAAAAGTATATAAGTAGTATATCAGTTGTCTAGTACCCATAACACAAGCGCTGTGCTGCTTACTTTGGGACTAGATGGCTCTGTGTGAAATGTCTGAGTATATTATTATTATTATTATATGCACGAGCAGACGCATGAATGTTCACACAGACTGCGCGTCGCCTCTTGCAGTCTTAGGCCCTCCGTACACGCAACGACTCGTCTTCGACTTATTTCATGCGCGACTGCAACTCTACTTCGTGTATGCTACTTGTTCTTGACCAACACTCGTACACGCGTCGACTATTATTTTACGACTTTTTCGTTGTCTAGGATGTCTAGTGATTCAGAAGAGAAAATGTTATTATTTTAGGGCAGACGCAGCCGAGGGACTATTATCCGTAGAGGACAAAGTTCGCAAAGCGTGGAAAAATCTCCCAAACGCTCAACGCGTACTAAAATCCGCCGTGTGTCTTGATGCGTTCTGGCACTTTAGTTCTATTCTTTCGAGGATTCCCGGATACTTTTGTGCCGGTCTCTCAGTGTGCGCAATTTTTAAAGGACTTGTACGCGGAACTTTTAATCCGTCGTAACATTCGTTATAAGACGCAGTTCTAGGTGATATATTTGTAGCTGAAGCTTTTTGTAAATGTGACGTCATCACAAATCCAATATGGCGGATGTTCCATAGCGGCGAGTAAAGGTCAGCTAAGAATGGATTTTACTATATTCCACCCGCAAAGGGGGTTGCGGGGGCGTTATATGAAATAACTTATTTATCCAACACTAACAATATGGGTATCAATGAAATGGAATACGCAAGGGAAGGTTTTTGTAAATGTGACGTCATCATAAATCCAATATGGCGGATGTTCCATAGCAGGAAATAACTTTTTCGTTCAACACCAACAATGTGGGTATCAAATGAAATTGAATACGCGGGGGAAGGTTTCTAGACATGTGACGTCATCTTAAATCCAATATGGCGGATGTTCCATAATAGGAAATAACTTTTCGTTCGACACCAACAATATGGGTATCAAATGAAATGGAATAAGCAAGAGAAGGTTTTTGTAAATGTGACGTCATCATCAATCCAATATGGCGGATGTTCCATAGCAGGAAATAACTTTTTAGTTCAACACAAACATTATGGGTATCAAATGAAATATAATACGCAGGGGAACGTTTCTGGACATGTGACGTCATCATAAATCCAATATGGTGGATGTTCCATAGCAGGAAATAACTTTTTCGTTCAACACCAACAATATGGGTATCAAATGAAATTTAATACGCGGGGGAAGGTTTTTAGACATGTGACGTCAAATTAAATCCAATATGGCGGATATTCCATAATAGGAAATAACTTTTTCGTTCGACACCAACAATATGGGTATCAAATGAAATGGAATGTGCATGAGAAGGTTTTTGTATATGTGACGTCATTATAAATCTAATATGGCGGATGTTCCATTACAGAGAATAACTTTTTTGTTTAACACCAACAATATGAGTACCTCGAGTAACCTCAGTAATCTAGAGGTCAAGGAAAATTTTTCCACGTGGATGAAGTCGCGGGTACGGCTAGTTTCTTATAAAAGGGCTATAAAACGAAAGAAAAGAAGAACATTTTGGATCATCTATATTAAAAGAAACTTAAATCGACGAGCATTTGTGCCGTGGCTACGAAGGAACCATACAAAAAGATTATAATTTTTTGTTATTCTGCAGTCTAGGTTCCCAAACTTATTTTGTCTACTGAGTCGAGAGCTCATGCAGTCGTTGTCTAAGATGCCTCCTAGCTAAATGAAATTACAAATCACCCCCCAGGCCTCTACACAACGCCTCCATTTTTTTTCTGGGTCTCTTACCGCACCCCTTTAGGCCTGCAGCGACCACATGGGGGCGTTATCGCCCACTTTGGGAATGGGTGCAGTACAGAATGTCAAAAAAACTTTGGTCTCTTTGGTGCAATTAGTTCATGCGCCGTGTTTGGTATACCGCTCACAATTCGTATGATACCCAAGTCGCATGCGACTACCATGCCGAGTCGTGCGGAACTGGTATCCGATGCGTCGCGTCGAGAACGCGTCCTGTCGACGCGTGTACGAATGTAATCGAAATTATGTGGCGGAAACTTTCGAGCGACACGTATGCTATCCGTATCATACTGGAAACGTAAATAAGTCGACGCGTGTACGAAGGGCCTTAGTGTTACCACTTTATCAGTAGAGAGAGCAAGCACCGCATATTTGGCAATGTCTAAACGCGCGCTAAGCCTGTGTTGTTGGTGATTGATGCAGTCATTTGATTACAATCAATTCAATCATTCGACAGACTGAATCCTGAATCGATCGTGTATGGTGTGTGTAGTTGTACTTCAAACAACTTTACAAGTTAAACTAACACATATACCTACTATATTATACTAACTTATTAATTTTGACATTGCATTTCAAAAATAAACACTAAAATTTTAGAAATGCAACAGGGTTATTGTTTGACTGAATTTTTTAACATATCAATACTTCAACGATTGAGTATCTGAAAATGAATGATTAACATGGGGCAAGTGCGAACTCGACTGCTCACGTAGTCGCAAAGACCAAGGAGCGTGCGAAAGCACAGGCTACTGTTCGCTAGAGTAAATTATCTCTTGCGTACTATTTGCAACTCTATTGAAATTGATTAAGGGCGATATTTAATGATTAGTTTAAAATGCGCGAGTATTTAGTTGACTCTTAATTGTTATCGTGTGTCGGTTAAATGCGTTTGAAGTAAACATGTTTTTCCTAATCCATTATGTAGTAAAAAATTAGGATTACTTTAAATAATAATTTAAATGAAGTGATAAGGCAATATTCATTTACATACCGTTAAACATACATACTATTAAAATACCTGTTATAAGATCTGTTAACAACAGAAGCAGCACAAGAATCAGATTTGATTTTTTGAGTTTCGGAACCCGAACATAATATCTTCTGGAACAAAATGATTTTTTAAATACACTGTTACTGTTAGTAAAGAATATGGTAAAGAAGTAAAACGGGAATTCTGTCTAATGAAATAATAATATCGCACAAAAATGCAAGATAAATTCATAGTATCATAATAGGTGCCAACAATGGGAACGTCATCTAAAATGTTCAATCACATACCTACAATACAATACTCTTTTATTGCATCATTAAAAGTATACAAATATATGAATAAAAAATAAGAGTTGTACAATTTGAGCGACCTTATCGCTAAAGCGATCTCTTCCAGGCAACCTTTGGCTAACAGAAAGCTTTAGAGTTTATGTTTATTTACGATAGGCGGTGCAAAATTGATATTGACATGAATTCATACATATATTTAAAAATAATAATAGTAATAATAATAATAATAAAATACAAATAAATAAGTAATAAAAAATACACATACTACTCATAATAATGTATAATATATAATGCACTCTCTACATACCTACATATTATATAACACATGTTATACATTTACATAATATACACATGGACACATACACAGTGAAATGAAAAATAAAATAAATAAATAAAATAATAGCTAGTAGGGAAGATAATAAATTTTAAGTTGACGTTTAAAACTGAAAAAGATGTTGGCACGTCTTACAGTAATAAGCAGGAAGATTCATAACCGAACAGCTTGTACTGAGAATGATCGAGAAAAGAACTGGGAAGTGTGCAAAGGAGTTCCAAGACGAAGAGTTTCACTACTTCTCAAACTACGTTCTTCATCGCTGCGGAACTAGAAATTATCTTTTAAATATGTCGGTGTCGTGGGCTTAAATAACACAGAATAAAGGAGGAAAAGAATGTGTGTGTGTTCCGGCGAAGACGAATAGGGAGCCACTTGAGTTGTGCACGAAATTCAGAAACATGATCATATTTGCGAAGACCAAATATGAAACGTATACAGAAATTCTGAAGTGGCTCAAGTTTATTAAACTGCTCCTCGATGAGATCAAGATAGCTGACGTCTGCATAGTCGAGAATAGGTAACAGGACAAAGTGCGATCGATATAAATGCCAAGGTTTTTTACCTGATCGCTATATGTAATACGTTTCCGTCAAAGAAAACTAAAGGAAGCGATTTCCTGTCTAAATCATACTGGTGCTGCCAACAATAATGACCTGGGTCTTAGAGGGATTTACCTTTAAATCGTAAGACTTACTCCATTGAGATATTTTATTTAAGTCCTCGTTGATGGAAGCTACAGCACTGTGAAGGTTTTCTAATGTGGTATGTGTGTAAATTTGAAGATCGTCTGCATAAAGATAAAGAAGATATGCGAAGAGTAATAGGGTTGATGAAAATAGCAAACAGAAGAGGAGACAACACGCCACCTTGTGGGACACCCGGCAGTCATATGATGTCCAGAAGAAAATGAGTCATCTATACGAATGTGTTGCCGTCGTCCATACAAGTAACTATGAAACCAGTCAATTGCCGTTGGAGATATTATGTTAAGAGAGTGTAGCAGAATTAGCAAAATGTCAAAATCCACAGTATTAAAAGCATTACTAAAATCTAACAATGTTAACACTGTGACTTGTCTACTTTCCATTGCCAATCTTATGTCATCAGTAATTTTGATGAGAGCAGTAGCCGTACTATGACCGGGACGAAAACCAGACTAGAAAGGATTTAAAATGTTGTTATATCTAAGAAAGTAGCTTGACTGTTGAAAAACAAGATACTCAAATACTTAAGAAAGGAACGGTAATATTGAGATTGGTCGATAATCGGTGAAAGCAGTGGGTTTTGGTCTTTTAGGAAGAGGAATAACTTTAGCACTTTTCCAAGCAGAAGGGAAAACACCAGAGGAAATTGATGTATTCAATACATGTGTTATAGTAGGAATAATTCTATCCAGGATGGGAATAATCATATGACGGCTAATACTGTCACAACCGACCGCATTAGATGCGATAGACATAATGCTCTTCTTAACGTCACAAGCTGAAAACTGATTAAAAGTAAAAGTTGGAAACCTAGGAGAGGGAAGAGATGAAACGTAGTTTAAAGTACTTCTCATGTACCTACCTACATGAGAAGCGCTAAGAAGTTAGGATTAGAAAGGAGACGAGCTAAATAATTTAAGTATTAAATAATTTAAGATTTTGTTATATACAGTAATTCGTCTTTCAAGAATATTTTGATTCCATGTTAGTTTTGGAGAGAACAAAAATATACAATGTGCTCTAGCTAGCTGCTTATCTTCCCGCGCAGACAGTAAAATTCGGTCAAGAGACAGAGCTCATTATATGGAATGTACGCAATGAACAACCTAGCTGTCACTATACGATTCCTGATTGTTATTTGTATTTGTATACAATGAAGTAGATAAAGATTAAAATAATTAATTTTTCAGAAGAATCAAAAACCTGACTTTTTGACGGGAGCGGGAGAAGTGAAGTTAACATTTTATTTGTATTGTCAATTTTTTTCGTTTTTGGGAGTAAAAGGTAAAAAAGTGATAGTATACCTATTATGCGTTAAGGTTCTGTACAAGTGTTTAGAATTGGAAAGTTTGGATAAATATGTGTAACTGAAGTTTTCGCTCTCGTATAAATAGTCCTTTTTGACTCCAGTAAAGCCTACTATCGTTTTACTGGGAAGTGTTAGGGACTTAGAAATAAGGAGACAAACATTTTACTTATGAGGGACTCCACCTTTTTACTTGAGAATGGCAGAAATGTTTTTAATAAATATGAAACGAGTTGCCAATATTTAAAAGAGAAGAGTCGAAAACCTCTTTGTTTAGCAGCGCTTCCAGTTCTCGCTGCTTGTCAGCCAGAAGTGCCCGTAGTTGCATCTGCCGCCGCTCGGCGGGGCCCGGCACGCCGCTCGGCCCGGGGCGGACCTCCTCATTCACCTTTTTTTGTTTGCGGCTCACTTCTGCAAAAAATAAAACTGTAGCGGAGCCTTTGCAACATAGGAACAGTGCCCGCTACAAAATTTGAATTATCATGCCGAGCGCGCATGTACACGGAAAATAAGTTTCATTCAATTTAGATTTTTGAATTTCTTTTTTAATAATTGTGAAAATTATGAACTGTCAACTCAACGGTTAACACAATGATACTGCCGCGCCGTGTATAATAGTACAGATTAATTAGTTTACTAATGTAAAATAATAGATAGTATCATTTATTTATACTCCATTTCCCGCCACTATCCATATCCATATTATTCAAAAAATATATGATATAATTATCTTTTAACAGCATAGTTCAGATTCCTGATGAGATCATTAAAACTGTAAACTATGCCATAGTGCAACAGTGAATCCATGCAATGTGCATAGTGGGATAAATTACAAAGAAAAAAAATATTTTATATTCGTAATTTAGCATTTTTTTCCGTAAAAAAGATAAAATTACATTTATAGTGACTTCAGAATCCGCCTATGCAGACTTAAGTGTGTTTGGTGACCTGAAGAAGACTACGAGTTAGATATTTGGATGCATACAAATTCAATTCTTAATCTTAAAATGCTCAAATGTGTAAATAGTATTGAAGAAAAAAAATCTCAATAAAAAATTCATTAAAAGCCCTGATTTGCACAAAAATTCAGTTGGATCTTTAAAATTCTACAGAATTTCAAAATTATTTTTACTAAAATATATAGGGTATAAGATACATACTAAATGTATCTATGAAACCAATTTTTTAATTGGTAAATAATTTTCTTGTAAATTACAATTAGGTATGTTTGTACAAAAATGTTTGAAACTTCTCCGCGTTAAAATATATTACGGTTATAAAACCGTAACTGCGAAAATTCACCTTATTGCTGTTGCTACAAGGTGCGAGGGTAAAGAAGGAATTCGTTTGCGATGGGCTACCTAAGCAGGCTCTTAAAATAATTTGTGGTCAAGTGATTCCAGAGCATCGACAAGTTTATATGTGTGTATATGTGTTTGAGCATAAAAAATAAAGTGGTATAAAACTAATTCCATAACAAGTAGTGTTGAGTTTTTAACGTTAATTATAGTATAGACTGCCATTTTTTTACCTTTATTGGAAATCATATCCTTGATACGAGCGCGTTCACCCATTATTTTTTCAGTCTCCATACGTAGCTCTTGTGCTAATTCTTGCAATGTCGCTAAATTTGCTTCATGACCTATATGTGTGAGATGTACATATTATACATTATAAGTAAAATTCATTTGCTTGATACATCGATAAATATGATGTTGTCCATTTAACTACACAGTACAATCAAATTTTATTATATACATATATTTAAGTTGTATTTGTACAAGGTTAAATGGGATCTTGATAAAATAAATGACGGCTCAAAATTAAAGTGGAGATACGGGAGGTCCATTCATTTTCATTATCATCACGATTGTGTGTAAATTATTGAAATTTGTTAATTCATAAATGTAAGTGACTTCTTTAGTCAGTTGACAAATTAATCTTCAAAAAATATATAGACGATATATTTTTTAATATTTTATGTAGTAAAGGATATTCTTTCCAACAAAATTATTTTCTTAAAAAATGTAAGCATATACAAATGACAACATTCAACACTTCAGAGGTAATTATTCACTTTTTACAGAAACATGTGACGCTTTAAAAAAATTATTCTGAGAAAGTCGATCTGCACAAATGCTAGGACCAATTTAAACATAGTATAATGACGTATAGGGAAGATTTAATGCAAAATATATTAAATTAGGCAATTACTCTCAAAGATTTAGTTGTCAAATTTGAGAATATTTATTTAATATTTTCATGTAATTTAATGAACTAAACCATTTAATAAAAAACACATATTATAGTTAAAATATGTTAATTTAACTACTTAAACATAATTACTTATTAAATTGAACATCTTCAATGTAATCAATCATAAGTTTATAACGATTACAAGGCGTTATTGATGTACATTATTTGTTTACCTGGAATAGTTGTTACAATCTTAGAAAATACATATATTTAGCGCTAACTGCCTAGTACTAGTCTGCTAAAACTAAATATATGTTTTTTAGAGGTATCAAAGTGATTATTATGGCAAAGAAAATAAAATGGGTTTAAGAACCCAATACTTTATTTATAGGATCTGTCAAATAATAATTGAACACATATTTGGATAATTATGAAAGATTAACCTAATAAGGTAAAAAGAAATGTCAAAGTAACAGCAAATAATTAAATTCCAGTGTAGTGCGCAACAGTCTCTCGACAGGCGTTGTTGGATAGCTTGGTTCTTCGTCAACATTTTAGGCTACTACATATGTATCCAATCGTGAGAAATCGAGGCGGGTCGATAGTAAGTAACATATAAAAACAAATTATAATAATTTTCAGAATTAAAATTTTTTAAGGAAGAAAACTAAAAGGCATTTTAAATTAAACTTAGCACTGGCATTTTTTAATTGTTAATAACTCACTTTGAAGACTTTTTGGCGGGAATGGGAGAAGTGAGGTTGACATTTTGTTTAGAATTTCTATTTTTTAAATTGTTGAGTGTTTTAAAGTACAAAAGTGATAGTATATTGTGTTTTAAAGTTCTGTATAAGTGAAAAAAATGGAATAGGTCTAAATAAACATGTGTAGCTGAAGTTCTCGCGCTCTTCCAAGAAATCCTTTATAACTTCAGTAAAGCCTACTATCACTTTACTGGAGGAGTTTTACGATAAGAATAAACAAAGGAGACGTTTCACGAATGTATGGAGCGCCGGCTTGCACTTTGTACACTTATAATTTAGAAACTTTAATATTAAATAAAAGTGTTTGAACTATGGTTTCGGTATATTATTAGCCTAGTTCTTTCATACAAAAGTATTATATGCACATATCATAGGCAACACCTTACCTAAACAAGATGATGGCGTCAATGACATATTTGACGTATTTCACTTTTAATAGTTAATTAATAGTACTCTTTATAACAAATTATATTGCATGTCTTAACTGTTGAAACCTATTTAAAATCTCAAACAGTGGTCTGTTCACAGTTTGAACATATCCACACTGCAGTTTAGAGTATAAAAAAATTAACAGGAAATGAAATATTTGACGCCTCTGAAAATAGATCAACAAACTCAACTTTTCTTTTGAGAAATGCAACATAGCCACAACAAATGTTAAGTCAACAGATTAAATAAGTTCTATTTTATTAATCTTGGTAAATAATATGGGTAAAGTATAAGTATTTAATAAAAAAATAACCCCGTTTGAGGAACAGGTCAAAGTTAAGCGAAATTAGAAATAAACACGCCTTTTTTGATATATGCAATTCTAGTGTGAATTGTAGACATTTTTAGTCAGCACATCAAAGATGGTATTGTATTTTATCAAGCTTGGTAATATCAATAAAGTTATAAAAAAAATAACCTGAACATTTAAGTAGGCGATAGTAGCGCCAAAACGAAATACATAACAATTACGGTAAAGCGACTGTCGCATCTGTAGCTTGCTACAAATACTTAATCTGTGCTCCATAGTTTTTGACAGTGTTTTGACCGCTTTGACCCGTGACGTGCGCGACGTTCAAAGTATATTCATACGTCACAACTCGAAGACATTTTCAACTACACATGTTTTCAACAAAATAAATATAGTTGATAAATTAGGATGAGATTTTTTATCATTACTTTGTTAATAATATACCTACATATCACATGAGTTTGATAGTAAATTGAATACTTCGTATTTAGTTTTGGAACGAACTCGTTATGGCGTACTTGTAGGTATAGCCCTGTTAAATAATAAAATATTGCTCTTGTACTAAAAATATGTAATAAAAATTGCAATTTCACTATTTTTCTAACAATCTTTAGATATTTCCTCGATTTTCTAAATAGCGTACAAAACGCGAGCCGAAAATCTAACATTTCCTTTAATACGTGTGATTCTATTTATCAATACTTGACATTGGCAAATGCACTAAACTGTGCGCCATGTCATAAAGAAAGAAAAAAAAATCTCACTTTGCTGTTGCTGTTGAGAATGCTGCTCATTAGTGAACTTGTGTCGCTGAGGCAGCGAATTGCGTACACGACATACGCTGCCTTCATTGGACCATCCGCTCATACTGCCACCACCTTCCGACTTACTGTCGAAATGTAACGAAATATTTAAACACAATAACAAAACCATGATAAAAAGATAGGAAGGATATTACTTTACTCTTACTTGTCGTGTATATTCGTGTGGCCTGAATAGGGCTCTTCTTGAATACCGGATAGATGTTCCACCTCGTAATTCTCAACAGATCGCATAAGATCTAAACATTTAGAATATTATTGTGAAAAAGGAATATTTGTTTGCATAAAACTAAATTAGGTAGGTTATACCTACCTAATTTAGTTTTATGCACACATAACTTTAAATACATATTTAAAAATAATAACAACAATACAACAATATTTTTAGAATATTTGACCTTTAGTTTTCTGAAGAGCTGTCTTAATAGCTTTAATTTCCAAGAGTTTGAATGGGTCTTCATTCTTGTTGTTTGTCCCAGATTTGTTACCTGTAACAAAAATTTTATCAATGAGAAACATTTTTTAATCCAATACAATTTATTTTACTAAATAATTACATTTACGTGACGGTTCATCATCACCACTATCCTCTCCGGAACTTGAATAAGTATTATGAGAACTTCCTAAGCGAGTTGCCAATTGCAGCTTCTGAAATTCCTGTACCTGAAACATTTTATTCAACCATAGCAGGATTCATTTTAATATGTTTAAAATATATCCTATATCCTTTACTATTATACGAGCAACATTTGTATATATATATTTGTAATCGCGTTCTCGAAAACGACTCTAACGATTTCGATGAAATTTACAATATAGAGGTTTACGGAGGTGAAAAATCGATCTAGCTGGGTCTCGATTCTGGATTCTGTTTTCACACACTTAAAACTTGTACGCGAAAAATAATTGGTAATGTCGCAAATTACAATTTACAATAGCACAACACTCTTCTCAATAGCTCAGTGGCTAGAGCGTAGGTCTACCACGCCGAAGTGCACGGGTTCGAATCCTGCAATGCGGTCAGACTTTTTTTGGAACGTAGTTCCTTAACGCGACTTGCGGGAAGTGTGAGTTGGTAGAAATCGTCATGTAACGAAAAATCGTCAAAAACCATAAATCGTGCCCCCCTTCGACTCTCAGTAACTCTCTATCTCTTCCTAACACACGGTAGTTAATTGAACAATGTGGAGCGGGACCAGCGCACTTCTTATACATAGATTCAGTGATCTTTCTATCTCTTTCTATGATATATGAATGTGTGTGTGCATGCGAGTATCGAGATTCGAGCAGACTAACAGCGTGCGTGGCCAGCTGTATAACGTTTACACGAGGTTTAGTTAAAACTAAAATGTTTTTGTTTTAAATCATAATATGTGTTTTATTGTCTCGTTATTACAATTAGGTTTTGACAAATGAAACTGCAGCTAAGGAACTTCATTCCTGAAGGGGGTTCGCCGACCACATAAGTTTTTGTACATACAATCTACGAGGAAAGCTGGGTCACCCAGGTACTAATATCTAATGTATCTGTACGTATTTAAAATTATACCAAGGCCTCCATATGTTGTTTTTTGAGTTGTAGTTCTCTTAGTTTTATCTGAAGCATACGTCCGCGTTCGTTTAGTACGCCCTCGTCATCTTCGACTTCACTGTATCTTGCGCCGCCAGCTGCTTCCTGAAATTAGAGTAATAGCGAATCAAACCTTGATCACAGATTAATTAATTACTAATTTAAAATTAAATTTAATTAATTCCAATTGTTATTATGTTCCCTTTTTGATGTGGGTTCATTAAAAATCTGTCTTTCTCCTCTTTGATCCTCGTAACTTCATAGCAGATTATTATGCCTTGCTTGTATGTAAGAATGATAGACACCCTAATGTGATATGTACTAAAACCGTCACAGAAATATGTAACAGATTACATCAGTCAAAGCATCAAAAATAGGTTTATCGGTAAATGAATATCTACCTATAATTAAATACCTACATACACACATACATACTAGATATATACACAAGTAATATTCTCATATATCGTCTATTATAAAGGACGTTTAGGCGGTCTAAACGTCCTTTATAAGAGATAATCTTGTATAAATGTTGATAAAGATTTAGGTGAAAAATGAAGTGAAAACTAGTGCAGAAGCAGCAACTAACTTTGATTAACATACAAAAGTAAATAATAAGTATGGACTTTTTATCTATTAGAACTTTTTACGAATTGGTAACAACAGAATTTTGAACATTAATTTTAAATAATATCACTTTACCAAGCAGGCACTGAAATGTAGTAGAACTGTCATGAAGAATTGATGATTGTTTTTCTTATTATTTAACTCTGCGACATTTTAAATCACTGATTTATACTTTAAATAGAATTGCACAGAACAGTAGGGAACTTCATAATATTAAATACAATCAATATAACAATCAGACTTTAATTTTAATTAATAATTTTGATTTAAGCATTTAAGTGAAACTACAATATTATTTATACATATGTAATTTAATTAAATCACCTTTTTCTTTATCTTAAAATTCTCAAACGTGGAGACACGATGGAAGAAAATAATTTCAATAAAAAATTTCGAAAAAACCTTGTTTCGTACTAAAATTCAGATAGATCTCTGAAATTCTACAGAATTTGAAAATGGTTTTTAGCAAAATGGCATTTTACTATTAAAAAAAATATAATATCCCAAATGTTTAAATGGTAAATTAAGTGTTCTTGCAAGTTACAAATATGTACAAAAACAAATGTGGAGACTTCTCTGCTCTAAAATATGATTAAACCGCAAATACGAAAATCAACCTTACTGCTGCTACCACATGGCGGGGCGTTAAAGAAAGAATTCGGTTGCGCTCGGGTGCATAGACAGACTTTTAATGCTGGACATGTAGTTGGTCGAACAATAGACCCATTTGGCTGCGATATAATATTAAATGCGATATAATATTGTATCATTATGTGTATCTATTTTGAAACAACTATATTTTTTACTTACTTCACTACTGCCATTAGCGATATTAGCTTCTCGATGTGAGAATCTATCGTCTTGACTGTGAGAAGAATGGCCAGAATGTCCTTGTTCATTATCTATATTATTAGACATATTCTGCTGTCCATGCATGGCATCTGATGAATGAGGAAGAGTTGTGGCGACGCCTATTTGATTAGACGCATACAAGCGGTTTGGATTATGGTAATTTCCACTATACGATTGATTCTAAAAATTTTCATAAATTTTTAATAAACGAAATGTTACATAGAATTACATAATTTCAATTAGAAAAAACACCGAGGCATAACAAAAAGACATCATGCCACCATTTTGATTAATATTTATTTTTATTATACACAAAAATTTAAAAAGATTTTACATCAGTTTACCTGCAAACTACCAAAATTGTCATGTGAAGTTGATGGATGTATTTCTTGAGAATGTCTTTCTCTATTTATCTCATCCAATTGTTGCTTTGCTTCTTCCTATTATAAAAATAACATAATTGCATCTCATGTTAGTGGAATAAAATTTTTGCAAGTACAGATCGCGCTACGAAAGATGAGATCTGATGAGGGGTAGTAGTTGGGAGTCCCCGCAAGTACAGTTACTTACGAAACAGTTTTAAGTATATTTAATAAAGACCTACATTGTCTTCGCACAGGTGGATACATAATTATGTAGCCTAAAACAATATAGTAGGTAGCATGGTCTTGTTGGCGGTAGATCCACAACTATCAACCTGTATAAGAATGTTAACTATATATGTACTTAATTCGCTGGACAGAAGGGAAAGGTAGTACGCGGCCGAATGGGGGCTCCGGTCGTCTGTCCATGCGATCGCGAGGGGGACGACAGTGCGTGTGGTCCGCGTTGTCGTGGCAATGTGAGGGCGTCAGGGGGCTCTGTGGTTGCTCCCCGAGAAGTGCTTCGGCACAGCACAAGAGGGGCTCTGGCGCGTTCTGTAGGAGTTACCGGAGCTCTTCGACAGAGCGCCGAGAACGATCACCGCAGGAATTTTGGTGGGTAAAAGCCCCACATAACCCCCAGTCTCTCCCCCAGCGGTCTGGGTATCTGTGTGCAGAGTTCTCCTGCGTAACCAAAAAAAAAAGGGGAAGAGTAGTACATGCGCTTTACACAGACTTTAGTAAGGCGTTTGTCATGGTATACCATGAAATCCAGGTAAAAAACTGAATCTCTATGGTGTAAGATCTAAAGCTCCGAGTTGATTGCGTTCATACCTATCCAAGAGGCGTTTGTGAGTACGAGTAAATGATTACCTATCAAATGAATTTCCTATTACATTTAGAGTCACACAGGGTTCACATCTTGGTCCGATCCTATTCATATAGTCTTTGTGAATGACATTGGTGATGGCAAACCGCGCGAGACGACGACTAGTGCCATCTTTTGGTATCAAGAGACAATAAGAACTATAGAATGTTTTATTCCTAACAGTTACCGCCGTCCCGGACAATGGGACTTTGTCCGAAGTAGCCCATCGATCCAAACAAAGAAATCGGCAGCCGAGAAAGCGTTACCACCGCTTCCTTCAACACCGAATCGACCACCGGAACCTAAGGGGTTCTAGGGGTACTATCGGCACCACGATACGAATTAATGATGCGCCCCCGACGCCAATGCAATGGCATTAAGTTAGCATCCTTAACCAAAACGAGATCTCCAATATTGGGTGGGTCCGAACTGTTCGTCCACTTAACCCTCTGTTGCAACAAATGCAGGTATTCTAAATGCCACCTGCGCCAAAAACTTTGTGATAGCTACTGCAATAATTGAAAACGCGATAGCTTAGACTTACTTTCACCTGATTTCGGGTATATCCAGCCCGCACTATCCTAAAATAAATACGACACCAACACCGCATTGTGGATGGCGATTTTGTCTGAATTATACATATTCATGCTGCTTTATTTATTGCCAGTTGCTACTTCACTGTCCACATCGACTCGCATTTTCTATCCTATCTTCCATCCCTAGAAAGCGTATTACCCAGATATACAATTTCGTTCTTTGTTCTAGACATTTTCCATTTATCTATATTTCACACCTCGTGTACCAGGTACATCTTCTCTTTTAAACACCAAAACTTTAGTTTTGTTCACGATCATATTCAATCTTTTCACTTCACATTCTTCTTTCATGTACTTGACCAGTGCTCGCAATTCCACTTCTGATGATCAAAGTCAAATCAATTTATTCAAGTAAACCCAATTACAAGGTATTTTTGAACGTCAAATCTACTTTAGTTCGGTTCAAATAGAAAACCTGGACACAGAGAAGAATCGACAAGAAACTCAGTCAGGTATCATTTTTTCAACTTTATTTTACAGAAGGTTTATTAAAGTACAATATTTCCATTAAGCCAGTAAATGTATGTGCAGAGAAGATCATTTCCAGACTATTGTTTTATTTTCAATGAAATCGTTTATTTTATAGTATGATTGTCTAATCAATATACGTTTTATAACCAATCTAAATTTATTCTTTGTTAATTGAGTAATTTCCAGAGGAACTTTGTTATAAAAACGAATGCAGTTACCCAAAAATGAAACATTTGACTTATGTAATTTAAATTTTGGAATAACCAATTTATCACGACCTCGGGTTTCTATACCATTAATATCGCCTTTCTTTTTAAACAGATCTATATTTTTCCTCGTATACATAATAATTTCAAAAATGTATAAAGACGGCAAGGTGAGGATAGATGTCTTTGAAACGATCTTTAAGTGATTCTCGTGCATTCATACTGTAGATGACATGTATTGCTCTTTTTTGTAGAATAAAAATTGAGTTAATATGCGCCACTGATCCCCACAGCAGAAGGCCGTAGGACATTATACTGTGAATACATGCAAAGTACACCAGCCTTGCCGTATCCTATCCACATCCGTCTTTGCCTTATGCGTCTAATTGCATATACTGATGATGCTATCAAGACACCATCGTCAGCTTATGAAAGACAGTTTAGAATTTCCATCCCATCCCAACTTCCTTCCATATGAGCGGTATGATACCCATCGCATATCATACCGCTCTACCACCTTTCAATGTATGGAATCAAATGTCCATATACAGCACGAATTGACAGGCAGACATCACGTAGCCCTATCTAACGACTGAACAGACTGCGGTGAATCAGGGCAACATGTTACCGTCTATCCTTAGATTTGTGGTTCTGTGGTCACATTATAATAACCGTACAGCGCGCAGCAAGGGCCCCCCACGCCACGCCACGCCATCAGCCTATAGGGAATAGGCAGGCATATTCAGTTAATTAAATACAAGTTCCTGATTCCAGACAAATCTACTGAAATATTTGTTTTATAAGCGTATTTTATTTTTAATTACATAATAAAATATTCCACTACTAGCAATTCCATTCTCTGTATATTCAGCCGTTCAGTCAGGTTTTCACGTCGTTTTAATTTTCGTTCGATAAAGTGATGTGGGTGATGTGTACATTTATTTATTGTCTAACATTACAATCTGTATATGTCTTATCCTTGTCACGTTTATGTAACAAATCAAAATAAAGTAAATAGCGATGCGAATGTATTACGTAATTTATACTTTAAGCACGAAGTATAAGATTGTATTTCATTTTTTCTTTATTTAACAAACTTCGTTTTAATGCCGTGCAATAGTCTTTTAGCCGCTTTTCCAAACTCATGCTTTGACAGTAAGGTCTACTTTAAGTTAACACAATATTACCGATAATACTATACGATGTTGGAAATATTTATGTCAATTCCGTCAGTAATTTATTTACATTTGACAAAAGAGTTTAATCTAGTTTTTTATTTCTAATCTAATAAAATTATTTATAAATTCAAATTTATCAATCATATTCAAAATTTGAAGTCCGATCAGTAGGCTTTTAAGTAATAATGCTTTGTTAATTGCGTGAGTCGCGACCTAGGAACGTCGAGTACAGGTCCGGCGTAATTACTTCCTAACGGAGTGAATAGAGATACAAAGATTGCGAGCGTACCAGGATTAAACGACGTAAGTGCATAATTTAAAATATCGATTTACAACAAAACTACATATTTTAATTAAATTCTCCCCATGAGAAACTTTTACAAAGGAAAAATATCTTGATTGCTACTAAGTTTCACTGTTTATGAAACCACCGTTTACCTATAGCGGATAAAAAAGGAAAATTAAAGAGGCTATTTTGGAATTATTTTCTATCGAGAAAATATTAAGCAAATATGTTTTGACATTAGACAAAAGTTAAAATTTAAAATATAGGAATTGAGAGAAGCGTCTGGAAAAAATCGTTTTCTTCGTCTTTCACACACTTAAATCTTCTAAACTTTTTAATATTTTATTTTGCAGCAGTTTATCTTCTCAATAGCACAATGGCTAAGTGTAGATCTACCACGCCGAAGTGCGCGGGTTCAAATCCTGCAATGTGGTCAGACCTTTTTGTTTTTTTTTTTAATATTTTGAAATAATGTCTAAATTCAGTTTACAACAAGTACCTATTAAAAACACATATCGCTTTAATAATGCACCAAACTTGTGTCTTCTTCTAAACAAACTTCTAATAAGGAAATAAAATGAAACATAATGATAAAAGCATAGACTTCCTAACTTAAGACAGCCTGTCCCGTAATATGAAGTGATGCAAATAACATCAGATAAAATATAAATATGTGGGTGCTGTTTTCTCCCTAAATGGCGACCGATCTGCTTATCTGATAATAAACGTGTGTATAGATGAGTCAGGTTACGCCGTGTCCGAGCAGCAAAGTCTATGGCTAAAAGTCGCGGACAGAAGTCTGTTATTCATTCATTTCCTGAAGAGTGAATGAATGTAATACTTCATGGGCTTCCTGTAATGTTATACTATGTTATTTAGAAGAAAAGTATTATAAAGAGTAATGTTATACGAGCAATATTTGTATGTTTGTAATTGCATTCTCGGAAACGGCTATAACGATTTCAATGAAATTTACAATATAAGGATTGACGGGGGCGAGACATTGCTCTAGCTAGATCTCAATTCTGGGAAAATACGTTTTCTCTGTTTTCACACGTTTAAAACTTCTAAACTCTTCAGATTTCGCAACAGAGTTTACCTTCTCAATAGTACAATGGCTAGAGCGTAGGTCTATCAAGCTGAAATGCATGGGTTCGAATCTTGCAATGTGGTCAGACATTTTTTGTTATTTTTTTTATAAGACACTAAGTAAAGCGCGGGCGCCCAGGTACTAATACTAAAGAGACCAAATAATCGTCTAGTGCTCAAGTAAGATCACGTGATGCCTCAGATCTCATCTTTCGTGGCACGTATTACAACAAATGAAGTGTAAATATCTAAAGTACTAGCCTGATACTTGAGAAGTCTTTTCTGTTGCTGTTTCAATGCAGTTAGTCGAAGTTGTGACAATTCCATTTTGTTTTTAATCTCATTTTGCCATAGTTCATTTTCACTGTATTGTGAGCCATCATTACTTTGCACAGATAGTGGTCGCACTACTACGTCCTGTTGGATAGAAAACAATAGTTTAGTGTTTTAAGCATGAATGTATAAAGGAGCACAACGAAAAATGGTATCTGTTAATTCATAGAGTAAAATTAAACCTAAAAACAATACACACTGAAAGCTTAGTGGTTTCATAACCGCTAGGTACTTTGTACAAGTGACAATCGTTCAGTAGTAGTTCATAAAAAATAAATTATACGAAACATAAGTACGTAATATATAAGAAGTGGTAACGTCACAATAACACGGTGCAGTGGCAGCACCAGTATTTCTAAAATTAATATTTTATCAGTTTTGTAATACCAATTGACTCCTTCCCTTCACATTTATTTTGTAGTAAGACCAACACAACTTTGGGTTTGCATTTGGCGGAAAAATACGAAACAAAACAAAGAAACAAGTAATAAGTGACAGTATGGAACATAAATTGCACAAGTGTGACTTGCAATTGCAGTTTGTATGCCAATTTTATATTCTGCATAATATTTCTTTTTATCTGATCTTAAGAAAGACACTATCCAAGTAAGAAATATTTTGTGGATACAAAACCACTAAGATTCAGTGTGTATAAGCACGATGTCGTTTTTAGTAGTTTTTCGTTTTAGTGTGAAACAAGCCTAAACATTCTGTTAAAACGAAAGTAAATCCACATTGATGACTGTGTCAGATAATATTAGTATTACTGTCTAATTAAATTTGTACATTCATGGAAAATGGCATGCTAATGGAGTGAAGGATCTGTCTGAATAACAGCAGGGGTAACACACTACATAGCATACTACATTAACAGACAGAAACCTGATCTTCTTTGTTATTACAATCTTTGTTTTTGTTTTTCATTTCTTCAATTCTTGCTACTTTTTCTACACAAGAGAGAATATTCTTTCGTAATACCGCATTAAGATGTCCATCATCTTTTTTTATTTCTAGTGTAGTACAAGGAATAGACTCAATTTCTTTAATTTCAACTGAACAATTGCCAGATTCTTCTTTTTTTTCTTCGATTTTGTTCAAACGCTCTACATGGTCTTGATCACTATTGATAGAAGAAATGTTTTCATTGGGTACTGTTTTTTCTTGAGAAACTTGCATTTCGTTAACATGTAAATTTTTATTTAATTGTTCATTTTCTATGTTTGTGACTTTTTTAAGACTGTTATTGGTAGCAGTATCGTCATTGTTGGATCTAATGTTGCATGTTTTATTTTCGTTACTATTTATTTGAGAATGTTCATCACTCTTACTTTCTGTGTTGTTACTTTCTTCTATGACAGATGTTCCTACTTCAGACTTGTTCGTCTCTTCAGCAGGCACCTCTATATTATCAGGTGTCTTTTCAAGCAATATTTTTTCTAATTTACTTTCGCTTTCTTTGAGTTTCATTACCATTTCTACCAATTCATCATATTCTTCTTTAGTATGTTCAATAAAAGCCTAAATATATTCAAATAAGTCATTAAAACTAATAACCTTTACTTCAATTTTACTTATTAATTTAAAACTTTTCACATACACTTTTCATAATATTATCGTAATAAAACTATAATAATACTAACCTCATCTTCAGAGTTACGCATAGTATCCACGAGAGATGATGTCACGCGTATGTATTCACGAATTTGGCCTAAACGGCGTTCTACAGCAGCTGCATCTGGGCAAGTAGCAACCATCGCTTCACCTAGAGCTCTTGCAGACTCCCTATGAACCTGCACAGAATTTGTAAAGAATATATAACAATATTTAAAAATTAGTTTTATTGATATTTTACATAATATAAAATAAAACCAACATGACTATCGCTCAGATTATTGAAAGTGCCTTGTCCTTGATCATACATATTGTTAATCAAGTTGACAGCTTTTGTTCCAGTTCTAGAATTAGAATGAGATGATGGAGTAGAATTATTGTTGTTCGAATTAGTATTTCCTTCAAAATTGTTGCGCGCGGTATTTATATTCCTTGTTAAATTGTTTCTATTCTGATGATTTGCCTAAAAGAAACCAAAACAACATATTAGACCACGTATTATGAAATAAGTACTCATGTCACCATTAGTTAAATAACAAATAAGCAACCAACGGGTATAAACAAACTTACGTTAAATGGTTGTGACATATTTCCAGTAACAGCATTAGGTGTTGTAGGATTAACAATCATAACAGCAGCAGCAGTATGATTTGAATGGGGAATTAGACCTAGAACATTTTAAAAATAAATGGCAGTGTGGTATTTAGCCAAACTTACAATCTTAAGTATTTATAAAAGAGCTATTTTATCTGTTTGTTCTCTAGAAATAGATGTTAAAATTTTAGAAATTAGAGGATTTAAAACATTAAAACTTTTTGATGAACATCATGCAACTATAAATTATAATCAAGTAAATTGAGATCGGGACTAGATGACGGCCAGTCCTCAGCTCTGATGAAGTCAGAAACATTCCTTTTCAGCCACGCTTGTGTGGATCAAGCTTTATGACCCGGTGCTGATTCTTGCTGAAAGGACCATTCTTAGTTATGGAACATGATGTTGTTAAGAGGCTTAGCTTCCTTCTCAAGAATCGTATCTTAATACACGTGGGCCGATATTTTGATATCTTTTACACAAAAATATAGGTCGGTAAATCTTTGATAGCTAACACCCAACCAAAGCATCGCTGAAGACGGCTAATGGCCACATTATACTTTACTGACCAATTGAGAAGCTTCTCTAGAGCTTTGAGCATAAACTTGATCGATCTGCTAATTAAAATGTTGTTCGATAGTAAAAAATTTATCGTCAATAAATAAAATTTTTCTGTGACCTCCCTTTGCGTACCGCCTAAGAAATTGTTTTGATTTTACCACTCTATTCTTTTTTAAATTATCGGTAAGTAATAACCAGTGCGTCTCTTACAAGCTGCAAGTCTTAAATAACCTTTTAAAATACGCAACATGGTTCTGGTGGGTGCTGTATTCATTTCCCTAGATAAATTCTTTTGCTTTTGGACAGGATTTCTTCGGATTCTTTCACTTACTGACTTTTTAGTGCGAAAACTACGTGGACAGCCAGATCTTTTTGCAAAGATCTGGCCGTCCACGAAGCAATTTGTAGTGGTAAAGCCATGCTGCAATGCAGCACGAATGGGACGGGTCGCTCGGTGAAATACCATCCTCTCACAGAATATCGATGTGAATAACAGTGTCTATTGCTGTTATGTTTCGTTCGGTGAGTGAGAGTTCCAGTAGCCCATTTCCCCCCTCTCCTTCTCTTGGCATGGCTGCGGTTTTAAATTTGAAATTATCCCAGGGGGGTACCGACACATCCTGCGTAGGAAAATTCCCCCCCTGAGCGTCAGCGCTCAGGCTATCCTGAGTTTTCTGGGAAGGGCAAAAATCTGATAGAAAAACATTGTGCCAGAGGCAGGAGAAAGCTAATACTTTCAATACCCTCTCCTACGTTTCGCGTAGATTTTTGCAGCGTCAGAGACGTCGATTCCAACCTAAAAGCCGTCCACCATCATCTTGAGACGGAAAAGCCGGCCTTACTTTTCCTTACCGAAACGCAGATATCCCCTCCTGACATCTACTACTTGCGCTACCCGGGATATAATCTGAACATTCATTTGTTTCATGTGCCGGTGTTTCTGCTTATGTAAGGGAAGACACGTTTGTCCGCCGCGTCAACAATCTTGAAGTCAGGGACCTTTCCATCCTGTGGCTACGCGTCGATTGCGATTCTCTCTTCCAACGGATCCCCTTTGTCGAAATTGTGATTTTGGGTGACTTTAATGACTACCATATCGAATGGCTTGGGTCGCGTACAACTGACCATGAGGGAAGGTCCATCCGTGACTTCACTTTGGCCTATGGTATGGATGATCCAGATGTCTCCGCCAACTCCATCCCTGATGTCATACTGCAGGGAATGGAACTTTTCAGTCCAAACTCTGGGGTTCCCCTAAGTGGTAAATCTTGGCCTTGGTTTGGTCGCTCTTGCAATATGACATCCCGACAGAAGCGTGGGCGCTACCAGGCTTGGGCTAAGGTGGTGGCATCTAAGGAACCAAACACCTGAGCGTTCAGAAAAAAGTACAACTATGCCGCCATGCCGCTTTAAGAAAGACATTGTCAAAGCGAAGTCGTCGTTCATAGGCAAAATTGGCGAAAGACTAATTCGTTTTCGTTCGGGGACACGTCCGTTTTGGTCTCTCGTCAAAGCTGTCCTTAGGAATTTCTGTCAGCCGCTTCTTCCATCATTGCACAAGACCAATGACTCCCTGGCTCACACTGCAAAGAAGAAAGCCGGTCTTTTAGGCACTCTGCATCAAACTTGACACTGGATGACGGGGAAGAGTCACCACCAACCATACCGCATTGCGAAAGTTCTATGCCAAACGTTTGGTTCCTACAGAGTTCAGTTCGTAAGGCCATTTTTTCCCTCGATACAAGTAGAGTAAGCCAGACGTAATTCCGTCAACTGTGCTACATATGCATATGAGTTGGCACCAGTTATGACGCGCCTTTTCCGGCTTTCTTACACCACCGGCGTTGTCCCGAGTTCTTGGAGGATAGCCCTCGTGCACCCAATCTCCAAAAAGGCGATGGCTCAGATCCGTCCAACTACAGGCCCATTCCCATTACTTGTTTACTCTCCAAAGTAATGGAATCTATCATAAACTGACAGTTCCTCGGGTACCTAGAGGAGCATCAGCTGATTAGTGATCGCCAGTATGGTTTCCGCTCGTTCAACTGGTGATCTTTTAGTCTATCTTACGTATTGCTGGGTGGAGGCAGTCGAGAGTAAAGGGGAAGCCCTGGCAGTAAATCTGGGCATAGCGAAAGCCTCTAACAGGGTGTGGCACGGGGCTCTATTTTCCGAGCTTCCATCTTACGGGCTTCCCGAGAAGTTATGACTGGGCATAGGATAAAAGTCGTAGCAGACGGTTTATGCTTTGACTTGAAACCCATGAACGCTGGTGTCTCGCAGGGGTGTGTGCTATCTCCTACTCTTTTTCTTTTGCATAGCAATGACGAAACAATACGAAACATTCGTTGCTGTGCGGATTTAACGGCAGCGGCATTCGTTGCTATGCGGATACTAGTACTGGGGATGCACTTTATACTGGACGTGCTTTTCTTTGGTAAACGTTATTGAGAATCGGAACAATCTTGTGAATGATTGAGAACATGTTAAGTCATGTCTCAAGTTTGGGCAAATTAAACTTAGTCCAATTCAACCCCTCTAAGACACAAGTTTACACGTTAAACGCAAAAAAAGTCCCTTCGTCGTATTCCTCAATTTCGAAATTGCAGGAAGCCCTTGGCGTCGATGTCTCGAGCGACGTTCAGTTTCGCGGTCATCTGGTAAAACTAAATTAGCTTCGAAAAAGCTGGGCGTGCTCAGAGCAGTACAGAATTTCGCATCGACACATCGCCTACAACTTTACAAGGCACAGGTTAGGCCTCACAATGGAACGCTGTTCCCATCTCTGGGCTGGAGCGCACCAATATCAACTACTTCTTGCTGGACCGTATACACTGTAGAGCGATTCGGGTTATCAGCGATCTGAAACTCCCTGATCGGCTCGACTCCCTGCCCCTGCGGAGGGACGTTGCGTCTTTCAGCATATTTTACCGCATTTATCAGGGGGAATGTTCTGAGGAATTATTCGAAGTACTGCCCGCTGCTGAATTCCATTATCGTACGTATCGCAATCAACTGTCCTTCCATACCCATCACCTTGATGGATGGCGGTCTACAACTGTGCGTTTTTTACGACATTTCCTTCCATGTACGACAATTTTATGTAAACAGCTTATAGCGGTGGTATTCCTGAACAGTTACGACTTAGAGACCTTTAAGAAACGAATCTGCTTTTTCCTTAAAGGCCGGCAACGCAGCCGTGACTCCCCGGACGTTGCGGGTGTCTTTTTTATGTAGGTATGTAAAGCGATATTTTTTTACCATGTGGACTGAGTTTGATGATTCTATTTTTATTTGTAAAGATATTATGTCAAGAGCGATCTTCAAGGCTGGCAACGCACTCGTGATTCCCAGGACGTTGCGGGTGTCCATGGGCGGCGATGATCACTTTCCATCACTTCAACTTTCCTACCTCCGCCAAAAAAAAATTTAAATAAAACTGAAGTAATTTTAACCTCTCCTCCTGTTCCTCGATGAAGTATCTATTACTAAACAAATAAAAACTTTTTCTCATTTAATTGTGCTTACCTCATTCTCAATTTCTAAACTGACATAACCTAACTTTTACGAAAATGAAACTAGTTTCTCTAGACTTATAAGAAAACTAGCTGTTGCCCGCGACTCCATCCGCGTGGAACTAAAAAAAGTAACCTATGTCCTCTCTTAAGGCATAATCCCATTCTAAATTTCATCAAAATCAGTCAAGCCCTTTAGGAGGAGAAGAACTACGACTACATACACCAGAATTTTTGGTTTAATTATACATTCTAATTTCACATTTTACAATCAAGGGTTAATAAAAAGGGGACTACGTAGGCTGGTCCACATCAGAACAAAAGTAATTCATTTATTAAAGATAATATGTATATACAATAAACTAAAGAAATTTTTCTAACACATGAATGACTAATAAAGAATTGGCTTTTGGCATCTATGGATCATGAGTGATTCCTAACTAAGCTAATTATACTAATAACATTATTTGCAATAAATTCTAACTGTTAATTACACTGAATTATAACTACTGACACCGCCTACATACTTAATAAACGGCCAAGTGTGAGTCAGGGCTCACAGAGGGTTTTTCAAAAATTTTCTTTTACATGATATAACTATAAATTGACGATTTTTTCCATTCTTGTGCTTCAAGACCTTGCTGCTTCCCAAATTTAAAGAATCTTGGTTGATAGGAAGTTTCGAAAAGGAGTTTAAGAGTGTCAAGATATTATGAAATGGGCATCTTCCCAGAAAAAAATCTTTGCTATGCTTTTTGTTATAACAAAGATCACTTAACAGTTATAAATAAACAAAATTTTTATATATTTAGATTCATGTGCACGCTTAATATTATGTTAATAAAAAATCAAAAATAAATTGAGATTTGAAATGGTTCCCAGAACTTAGATCTCCAATTGTAATTTAATATTAAAAGTTACAAAGCTAAAATAATAATTCACATGAAACAAAAAAGCAACAGATTTGACATTTTAAAAATACCTAGTAACAAAATATTTCAATATGAAATTAATGTTAATTATAACAATAATATAGCATTACCATTCTGCATTTGATGCACATAAGGATGTAAGGTATGACCAGAATGTGAAGATCCAGTACCATCATCCTGTTGTTCTGATAAATTGTCACGATTTTGCACATTCAATGGTAAAGCACGTGGTTGAGGACGCACTGGTACAAATCTTCCAAATCCACTTTCAAATGATACTGAATTATCTAAAATAATTGTCATTGTCATCATCATTTTTTTGATGGAAGTTTACGCAATTAGTGTACATGACTTAAATTGTTTAAAGTTTCAAGAGTGACTTAGTTACTGTACCATTAATTTTAGTGACTTACCTAAATCAGTCAATTCATGATCAGAAGTATTATTAGTGGGTTTTCTTGTTTGATTATAATTTGCTCTTGTATTATATTCAGACACTGGTACCCAGTCAAGAGAAGTCTAAAAATGTAAAATTGTATTAGAATGATATACTGTACTACAAATATCACATGTTTTCACTCTCACACCTTCTTCAGACTAAGTTTGGAAAAGCAAGCTCCCATAAGGGAAAATAAGAAAATAATTCAACTATATATTACAACAATTTAAAACCTTATTTTACTAAAAATGAATTAAAATTTGTACAATTGGTGTCACATCTAACTAGTATCAAGTTGGCATATGTCCAAAATACATTCTGCTCCTGAGTGTCTAAAAATAAGAAATTACATGTGGTCTCAACAGACTTCACTGTATAGGTTTATGAAACATGCACACATGGCAAGTCTATATCAATAACCGTTAGAAAATTGTTTTCGAACAGCAATTTTAATATTTAAATATACACAACAAAATATAGCAAGGAACATACCCACAAATGTAAATAGTAAACAATTGTTCTTACCGACACTAAATTTGAAGTCATGTCTCTTCTTGTAGGAGTGACAGCTTCCTGCGGTACATTGCAATTGTTCCTTGTTTTAGTCTTCGGAATGGTGCCTGTATGACCTGGATGGCGTTCGTTGTGTCGCTCGTTCTTACCAGGAGCCATAACCCTCGGTAAATTAACTTACATAAGTAGTTTATGGGAATCTAACAAAATTTCGAAATTGTTAGATGCATACGGATATAATGCATATGTTTGTCTACATTTTCTACTAGAACTTTTGTATAATTAGCATACCTAATGATTTATTTTATTATTTAGTACTTAGATTGGATTTTTCAAGGTTTTGTAAGTAAAATTGATGTAATTATTGAGAATAGTATAAAGAAATGTCGCGTCTATATAATTTAATTTCTAAGAAGCAGAACAAACGTATAGTAGAACAAATGACATTACACGAGACGAGAATGGCACTGACAGCTGACGGTGAGTGACGGCGACGGTGACACTGACAACCACACTGACAATACCATACTTTATTTAGGGCTGCCAAGCAAAATAAAGCTACCAAACGTGTCTATGAATGGCTTGCACCACAGACTTTTAAATGGAAGCAGGCTATACCTATCGATACTAATGCATGGCAAATTCACACTAACAAATATTACTCACACACATGCAGAACTCAGGCCCGGATTAAGGAGTGCTTACCCCATACCCCAAACCCCAGTATTGTGCCGGTCCCAAGCCCGGATAAAGGAGGAGGGCACAGGGGATGATATCGGAATTTCGGCTTTAGATATTGTCCTCACAGCTGTGCATCACATGCGGAGGAAAACCCGTATGTAATGTACAAAATCCCCCTCCCTAGCACCTTCCTTAATCCAATCCAAACCATCCTACCACATCCTCATCCTGTCCCTACATCCGCCACTAAAGCGAGGAGGTGGTGGATGTGTAATTCAACATCCTCGCACCCCCTGGGGTCACGGTTGGAGAGCTCGTGCCAACGATCCCGCGGCTCGAGAGCTGGCCTATCCAGCTCACGAGCCGTTTCGTAGACGGGGGTCGTGAGTGCTGGATTCGTCAACGGGGATGGGAAGCGACTCGGAGGGAGACATCTGGAGAAAGGTAGGGAAAGTAGAGGAGGCCATAAGAGGTATTACTTATCCGGTACCTACTGATTATCCAGAGAGTCAAACTCGCCGAGTAACTCTCCAGACCCGGGGAGGAACCCAGCACTCATAACGTCTGCGTCGTACGAGACTGAGTACAGGGGAGCGGCGCCCCCTGTATCCGCGAAAATGTAGCCGGCACCTGGGCAAGGGAGCTCTGCCGGGGTGCCTTACTTTATTTCTCACCATTAAAACCCAAATTGTATGGATAACTTAAATAAAAACAATATAATGGAGAGGAAGCCTGAAGGTAACACTGAGGGAGTACCTCCTAAAGAACTGACAGAATCAAAGCCAAGTACAGTTGAGGTTGAGGATGCACTTTCCCTTGCCAATCTGCACTTAGAAGAGGAGACACTTCTGAAAAGCCCCATTTCCACAGGTAACACTATGGAGGAGGGAGAATCTTTCAGTCGAGTTCCCACCAAGGAGGAAAAGAAAATAGAGAAAGCACGGCGTCGGAGGAAGGTACGAGCCGAAAGGAACAGAGATGCGGAGCTAACAGCACCATCTCATCTTCCTCTGCCCCCCAGAGACCTATGAAGATGAAAAGACAGAGCACGGACCCGGAGCTGAGGCCACCGCCGAAGCGAGTAAACTGGGGAGCTGCCGAGAACGATGACGGACCGCGCGGCCTATCGCGAAGACAGACGGGACTCGCCATCGCAATAGGAAGGACAGACGGGAAACCAGTAGATGAAGCCCTGGCCTCTATCATACGACAAAAACTCGGCGAAATGATAGAGAAGGCGGTGGAGGAAGAGGATGCAGACACGACGAGGGTCTCATTTGCCACCTCGGGGTTGGTGTCAGAAGGTCATTACTTTGTGACACCAATGAACGAGGGGGCGAGGGACTGGCTCTTGGCATGCTCCTTCGGAGACCACGACGGCGTCTCTATCATTGCGCGGAGAGTCGATAGGGCCAAGGCTATGGTGTGGATACCAGGTCCAAAAGAACACCTCCCCAAGGACCCATTCAGGCTCTTGGTGAGACAAAACAGACACCTGACAGATACGAGGACATGCGACTGCACTGAGATCTCAAAGGAGCTACTGCCTTTGGGAACTCGACTCATAGTGGGTATTCCTCACGAAGATGCAGAAAGCTGGAAGGACTACCATCGTTGGCTTAGCTTTCAGGCAACCCAAGTCCAGGTGAGACTACTCAGGTCAAGCCTGAGAGGAGGTGAGCTTCCGGCGGCCAAAGGTGTAGTAGTCAAGAAGGCAGGATGCAAATGCTGTACATGCGTATGCAAGTGCGTGCACAGGTGCGCGCCCTCAAATGTGGGTGAGACATCTACGAGTGGGGGTGAGCACCAGTTCACGCGGGTGCAGGAGGATGTCAGCATCAGGACCTTAAGTACTCCGACTGGACCGAGACAGGCGGACAAAGGACAGAGGAAACCGGCGGGGAGTGGGTGCTTCTCTGGGGGTGCTGGCCGTGCCAAGACTGGCGGAGGCAGTGCGTCAGGGGGGGGTCCGACTTCTAGGACGGTACCAAAGACGAAAAACAAAAATGGACAAACACGCAAACAGTAACACTACGCATACACATAACACACAGAATAGCACACACAACACACAGTATAGCACACAGAACACACAACCCACGACACGCAATACACAACACAAAACACAAAGATCAATAAGAATATGTCAAATAAATCTTCACCATTGCAAAGAGGCGATGCACCTCTGCAAAACCATCATCGAGAAGAAAATTGACATAGCTCTCTTACAAGAACCATACACGTACAACAACCGGGTAGTGGGAGTCGGTTCTCTGGGGGGTAAAATCATCTACCACACGGAAGGTGAGCTCCCTCCCAGAGCATGTATATATATTGGTAAGAACATAAAGAACGTAGGCTATACGGCCATTATGTGTTACAGAGATCTAGTGGCTGTAGAAGTCCCTACGAAAACTGAAGAAGGCAGAACCATGAGCATCGGCGTAGCCTCAAGTTACACTCCTAGTGAAAGAGACTTCGACCCACCCGCAGCGAAGGTACAAGAACTGATGAACAGATGCAAAGGTAAGAATGTTCCTATTCTAGTAGGGTGCGATGCTAATGCTCATAACACTGTTTGGGGTAGCACAGACACAAACTGGAAAGGCGAGAGATATTTAGACTTCATTTTAGTTAATGAATTAGACGTCCTAAACATTGGCAACGAACCTACCTTCGTTACCAAAAACAGAAAAGAAGTACTAGACATTACCTATAGCTCAAAACAGATTAGTTCGCTTGTGAAGGGATGGAAAGTGGACACAAACTATGCCTTCTCAGACCATAGAAGAATCTTTTTTGAGTTAGATAGTAAAGTAGAAATAAAGAAAATAAGAATCCCCAAAAAAACGGACTGGGATAAATTTGATTCAATCATCAACGGTTGGATACCCAAGACCACAGGATTTGGGAGTATTCAGGACCTTGAAAGAGGAGCTGAGGAACTTAAAGAACTAATAAAGCAAGCCTATCACGAATCATGTCCACTACGAGAAATTAAAGTAGGGAAAGGACAACCATGGTGGACAAAAGAACTTAGCAAGCTAAGGAAGAAAACGCGAAAAGCTCTGAGGATAGCTCTTCATAAGGGTGACGAAAACAGCTGGAGCGTATATAGGAATGAAAGAAACAGTTTTAAAAAGAAATGCTCAGAAGAAAGTAGGAGAGGATGGAGGACATATTGCGAGAGCATCTCCACACACTTTGAAGCCTCTAGAATAATGAAAATGCTAGCGGGCAACACAGCATGCACATTGAGCAGCATTAAGGATGGCGACCGTCTTATCACGGAACCAAAAGAAGTTCTAAAGAAAATGATTGAAACACATTTCCCAGATAGTGCAGAATACACTGCCGAAGGAACAATGTGTGAACAGTATGAAGAACCAGCTGGGGCAGTAGCAGAGGAGATGATTACAGAACAAGGGATAGAATGGGCAGTGATGTCGTTCATGCCATTCAAAGCGGCAGGACCAGACGAAATTTTCCCCAAAATTCTACAGAGAAGCTTGAAGAAAATTATGCCCATACTAAAGAACCTATACACACAAAGTATAGCATTGAGATACATTCCAGCTACATGGAGACAATTGAGAGTTGTCTTCATTCCGAAACCTGGAAAAAAGACATATCAAGAAGTGAAAGCGTATAGATGTATCAGTCTATCATCTTTTGTGTTAAAAACACTAGAAAAAATAATAGACAATCACATTAGAACACTACTTGAAGCAAGCAACTTCCCAATTCACAAGCATCAACATGCTTACATGACGGGGAAATCAACAGAAACAGCACTGCACACTCTAACTGTAAAAATAGACAGAGCAATAAGTAACGACAAAGAATATGCAGTAGCATGCTTTTTCGATATTGAGGGAGTTTTTGATAGAGCAACCTTTGAATCGATTGGAAGATCGATGAAGAGGAAAGGCATACCGGACTGCATAGCAGAATGGATAATAAAAATGATTAAAAACAGAATAATCACCGCACAGTTAGGAAACACGACATATACTGCGGAGGCAAGGAGAGGTTTCCCGCAGGGAGGATGTCTGTCTCCACTACTATGGTGCTTACTGCTAGACTCACTGGTGAAAAAGAGTAACGAGATGCACATATATATGCAAGCATACTAGGATGACGGAGTAATACTAGTGACGGGAAAATCTCTGAACGGTATTAGAGAAGTAATAACAGAAGGAATAAAAACTATTCTAGAATGGTGTCTGGATAAGGGTCTGGGGATACACCCGCACAAAACCAAACTGGTAGTATTTACGAAGAAAAGGAAAATAATGATAATGCCAGACATAGTGCTATCAGGAAAAGAACTAGAAATAGTCAAAGAAATTAAATACTTAGGTATAAATCTAGACGACAAGCTAAGATTCTGCAGTCATATTAAAGAAGTAAGTACTAGAGCTAAAACAGCCCTAATACAATGTCAAAGAGCGGTGGGTAAAAGCTGGGGTATAAAGCCTCACATGACACACTGGATATACAGAACCATAATACTACCAAGACTAACCTATAGCGCGGTGGTATGGTGGCACAAAGCACAAATCAAGAGCAATAAGAAGGAACTAGATAGAATACAGAGAATGGCCTGCCTGATGATGACAGGAGCGCTAAGGTCGACACCAACGGCAGCTCTTGAAATTATCCTAGGCATGAATCCACTCGAAATAGAAATTAAAAAGAAAGCAATAGAACAATGGTATGTCATGAAAACATATAAGGAATGGAAAGCAAATCATCTAGATACAGGACATACACAAATAGATACCATATATGCGGGAAAACTGTCAATGGTATTACAAAACAATGACCTAATAAAGAAACTAAGAATTTTTGACAAGAAATACACATCGGCGAAAGAGACGATTGGGAAATAAGAAACAATACAAGAACATGTATAGGGTATACAGATGGCTCTCGCAGAGAGAGCACAAAACTCTCGGGAAAGGGCATTTACACACCCAAGTCAAAACAAAAGGAAATGAGCATATCGTTAGGTCTATATACTAGCGTGTTCCAAGCTGAGGTATACGCAGTATTGACATGTGCTCAAAAGATGCTAGAAGAAGACAATAGCATGTACACAGATGTGGTAATCTACACGGATAGTCAAGCCACATTAAAGGCATTGAATAGACCTAGCACCAAATCAGCCTTGGTACTAGAATGTAAAAGAACGTTAAATCGGTTAGCATTCTCGATAGAAACAACCATTGCCTGGATCCCAGGTCACCAAGGGAATGAGGGCAATGAGAAGGCGGACGAACTTGCAAGAGAGGGAGCGGAAAGGAGGTTCACCGGACCTGAACCAGTTCTCCCAATATCAGAAAGAATAATAAAAGGAATCATCAGAACCATAGCTATGAAAGAAACAATCAAAGCATGGAAGAATAAAGTAGGCTGTAGACAGTCAAAGATGTTCCTAAAGGAAATAGATAAGAAGAAGGTACAAAAGATCCTAAGAATGAGCAAAACAAACATTAGGACGATCACAGGAATAATAACAGGACACAACTTACTAAATAGACACAAGGCTCTAATTAGTAAGGGAAGTGAAAGTGCACAGTGCCCGCACTGTGACAAAGAGGAAACTAGCAAACACTTCATAGTGGAATGTGTAACGTATTCGAGGATAAGATGGGAGATTTTCGGAACGGACCTACTTGGGGAGGAGGAACTGAAGTCTCTCAGCTACGAGGACATAATAGAATTTTGTAGGCGTACAAGAAGGTTTGATGGGGAACGTTTTCTAGGCCATCAGTAGACCATACTCCACGTAAGGGAAATGGGTGAAATGGTCCAAAAGAGGACTGATCACCCGTCTGGGCCTGGCAGACGTCCCTCATCAACAATAATAATAATAATAAGGAGTGCTTTGTGAGTTGATTAAGGAGTGAATCTTCGAGCGCGACTATTTGGGACACCCCAAATTATATTTTTCATGTGATAAAATAAGAATTAAATTAACTGAGTAATGTACTAGTGTTAGAGATTATTACTTTATCATATTCCTTCTTTTTGTAAACTGTTTTTGTCACATGAAGGATGTAATTTGGAGTGTTCCCAATGGCTCCACGATACAATATTATGATTGTTCGTTCGATACATGAGGCCTGACGGCTGTGCGCTGCTGGTCTTGGGCCGCATGTACATTGTGATGACCTTGCTTGTGGTTCGATTTATGTGGGTACATGAAGTTTAATGACATAAACGATATATTTTTAAAAGTCGGGAAAGTTGATAATCAGGCAAGTGAAAGTTTTGAATTTAGACTTTTTGGCGTGAACAAAAGAAGCGTGGTTGGCATTTTATTCAAAATTCAGATTTGCTATTTTTTTGTGCTTTTGGGAGTTTTAAGTGCAAAAATTATAGTATATTGTACGTTAAAGTTGTGTGCAAGTGAGAGGAGTTGGAAGAATTTCGTTTAACAGTCCTTTGTAACTCCAATAAAGCCTACTTACCATAGCATTACTGTAAGTGTTAGAGACTTGTTGGTTATGAGAAAATAGAACAAGTTTTATATCAGACGAGCGTTATCGTTAACTATTTTTCTAAGGAGATAAGCGTCAGTGAATGTTTTATAAAATTATTAAATAACTCTTCATCGCTATGCTTTGTCCTTTGAAACTACGCATAAAACTCAAAAATTAAAAGAAATCGGGAGATAGTCGATGGGTGATCGATCACATTGAGAATAAAAACTAAAATAGCTTACACAATAAAACAAAGAATGTTTTCAGTCTCTTATTTATTAATTGGATTGGTTTCTTATTACATTATCTAAGAACTCATTATAGATGTGCATCAAACATATCATTTCACTGTTTTTCAATGTGTGCCAGAAGTAACTAGTGCAGAATGTCAGATATGCTAAGGATTACCATTGCAAGTAATCGTAGGTATTATTTGTCATTATTCGCCTCGCGATATCCATATTCGTTTTCACCACTTTTACATGTGAACACACAATTTATCGATAATAAAGTCCATTTTCGATTACCTGAAGCAAGAAAGTTGTATTATTTTATAAATAAATTAAAAATAATTTGTAATTATGAAGCATGGCTTCCAGCACTGGCTTTTTTCTAAACAACACTGGCCTAGGTTCAGCCCAGCATAGTGACTAGAGATTAATTTGGCGATAGCATGTTCGTTTTTAATAGGTATGTTAAATTTCATGGTCAAATAAGAACAGGGTTTTACAGGTATCTCTTTAACATAATAAATGGAGTTCAAAATGTTTTGAGCACAAAACACCGCCAGAAATGGGCTGCCAGTTTGTTCTATGTAGCCTTTCTTATGTAGTTCTTTACTAAAAAATTTGAAGATTTTCATCCTTTAGAAACAAGACATTAACAAGGTATACATCAAAATCAAAAGATAGTTGCAAAAAATAGATAGTTGTTTAACCTTAGGTACCTGTCCGTTAATATTTAATTTTATTACGAAACTCAGTTTTCTCTGAATTCGGCCCTCTTTAAGGTGCAAGTACTAATAATGTCAAAATTGGTTAGGTACTTGGTACAAAAATATAAAAATCCTATAAAAAAAACCTTATACAATATAAGGAAACTTTAATTTTAATAGCTTGCAACATATTTAAGTGTCGGAGCCACGAAATACAAAAATATCAGCTGAATGCAGTAATCAAACAATTTGCAACATCAGGTTTACTCACCGATGGAACGTAATTTTCGGGGCTTTTCTGTATGAGGCGTTGCAACTATTGTGGGTACAACACTTTTGTACCATATTTTGCACTTTAAATAACCAAAATAATGTTTATACACCAAGAAATATTTGATAATCGGACATGTGACGTACGACACAAGTAAACAGACGCCATACTCCGCTTATTTTGACTTAAGCGGAAGATGGCGAATGCCACGTTTTTGGAATTGTCTATGTGTACCATTGTGTTGCAACAAATGAAAGAAAAGGATAAAGATAAAGAAAAGGAGAAAGAAAGAAGGAAAAGAACTTTAAACTACAATGAAAGTGACAGTGTTATTACTTACACGGTATCTATGTGTGAGTGAATTATATTTGATCTGCTTCCATTTATAAATCTGTGGCTTGCACCAACTATTTAAAAAATATAATGTTACAAAAAAAAATGTTACTCCTTCATTACAAAGATATTAGCATAAAAAATAAGTGATTCTATAAAATATTTATAGAACATGAATAGCAGCAAAACAGAGAAAACCATTAATATTAAAAATTGTGAATTAGAATTGCTAAATTTATAGCTCCATTAGATATATCTCAATTAGAAACTGCATGTTTTTAATCCAAACACTTATAGGTAACCATTTAAAACAGCGAAATTGCAATCAATGGTGCCAACATGAAGAAATCAACTACAGTATAATTCTAATAAACGTATCTACCTAAGCCATCTAAGATGTGCAAAATAAACTTTATGCCTCACTTTATAATACATAAAGGCTTTTCACGAACTATGTTACCATAATAAAAATCAACTATTAATTAAAGCGCATGGCTACACTGTTAGAGCAGCTACCAGCTACAGAGAGAGGTAGTGTGCTGAATTCTACTCATTAGTGTTGTACATTGTACCTGACTTGTTTTTTATAGTTTTCTGAATAGTTCACGTTTGTTTTATAATCACATTTTTTGTTTAAATGTTTATAAAAATAGTGAACTTATAATTGTGAGATTATTTGGACATTGCAAAGTTCTCAAAAAGAGGGTTCGTATTTCTTTTTCGTTTCTATGTAAATACACAGTTGACAGTTTTCTAAAAAAAGTGTTGTTACATGTACGTAAGTATATGAATTAAAAAGAAGTAATTAATTATAATTGTAAAAGAGCCTACTCATTTTTTTATAGTTAACTCAGCATTTAATCTTTTCATTCTGTGATAATTGATAACTCAAAAAAGTTAAAAAATTATATTACATTTTACATATGTGCGGCGCACGTAAATAAATGTTCCAACTTTTAAACTGAGCCTTTATTCGTATGGTTTATTTGTTTATATTTTTAGTTATAATTTTTTTTACGCAAATACTACGAAACTAGACATTTTTGAAGAATTATGTATTACTGCATTTATTATTTTTTTGTACGTGCAATTCGTTCCGAAGCGCGTAAACCCTATGTACATTTTTACATTTTTTAAATTATTTTTTGTTTAAACGTGTATGTTTTTTGTCATGTACCTATATATTACAACAAACCTTATAAAAAATATACACGTACATAATATTTTGCCTTCGGTGTCATTGCCATGGAGACGGACTGATTCCCGCCGGTCTCGCGCCAGCCGGCTGTTACCTACTTGTAACTGACTCGCATTAAAAGTAGCATAGTCTCTAAATATGTATATGTACCTATAAAGAATAAAAATATTAGAAAAAAATAACAATTACACATTCAAATAAAACCATTTTAGAGTAAATTGTACTTTTAATTCATCAATACTAAGTTCTGCGTGGATAGAACATTAATTAAATTTCATTCTTACCAATGACTAGTTAAAATTTTTCAAGTTGATTGAAATTCTGGCACGGTATGTATATAAGTATTATGTATAATACATATTATGTATAATATACATAATTGTATGTATCATGTATGTTCATTGTTTACGTGTCGTTCATGCATAAAGCCGAACCCACTCAACGTATGAGGTATCATGAGATTCGTCATAAATTCGTCTGAACTCCGATGTTTTTCGAAAAATCCAAATAGTATAACAAAAAGCTAGGACATAAAGTTATGGAACTCGGATGCCATGCCATCATGGGTATCAAAATCGAGTTTATAAAGATAATTTCAAAATTGACTTATAGGTAATCGTAATTTATAACACATGGAAGAAAAACTGACTTAGAGCAATGTTTTTCATATTAAAAATGCAAAATTAGGTAGGTACCTAGATTAGGTACCTAATGTATACATTAAATGTATACATTAGGTACCCAATCAGTACTTACGCTTACGAAGGGTTTAGGTACCCCTAACGGGGTAGTTACTGATAATAAAAATAAAAGTTATCAATCTAAAATCCGACCACATAATATTTAATATAAACACTTGTAAAGAAGATAAAATATATGTAATTTTCTGAATTCTTGCATTAGTCGGAAGCCATAAGCAAAGAGAAGTAGGTATGTAAGTAACATAATTAGGTCTCCGATTCCAACAAGAAATTACCGAAATTACAGTTATGTTTTTTCATTTCGTTCGCTAGTTTTGTAATATATTTTTGTAATATAATTAACGTAATCGGGTTTTAGTTTAATTATTTTTTATTAATTAAATTAATATCTAAGCTAATATCCGCTTAATTTTATGCAATAATATTAAGTACGCGAGCTATTACCTATTAGTATGTGTATTACCTATTACATGTATATTTGTATCATAGAAGCGTGCGCGAGGGTAGGTGATCATCGTGTATTCACCAAGGGTATTCGCGCTACCTAGCCTTCTATGGGTGTGCCGACCTAAATACAAAATTTGTGTCGACAGTATAATTAATAAAAATTCGTCTGTCGGACACCGCCCTTAATAACGTCATCCGCTTAAATCGATAGATATTATATCCTATTTAGCTACCTGTGTATGAAAATGGAGTTTATTTAAAGCACTACTTATTAATCATTATTCATGATATTTTGTTGATAAATACGTGTAATTACAATAGGTCATGTTAGGTATTTAGGTATCACTCATGCAATAGGTTGTTTCAAGGAATATAAAGATTCGCTAAATTGAATATCGAAGACAAGGCCTTTCTAATAATTTCATTAACGTCTCATAATAACTTCAGAACTAAGTTGTAACGTGAAACACATCTGTGTGTATCTAAACACTGATAAGCAATGATGTTATATTTAGAAATTTGTAAATATAACATAATTGCTGATTAGTATAAATCTAGGTAAATTATATTTAAGGGTCTCTAAAAACACGGGAAATTAATTACCTTTTATTTGGCTTGACGTTTCAGCTGAGTTGCATCGGCCGTGTTTGAAGTAAACTCACAGAGTACATTATATAAGTAAACTGTCGCAGCAAGCGTAATTCAGCGTCCTAGGCAGATTTTATATCATCTACCCCCGATATTTATAAATAATTATTAAGGTTTCTATACACTACACTTACAGTGTTCACAAATTTAATCGGATGTGCAAGATGAGCCAATCGAAGAAAATGAGAGAAACGATTCAAGCCATATAAAAGTTAATCGCGTTAATTTACCGATAATTTATAATGTAACGCGAAAGTTTAACAGTTTATATTACAATAGTCGTCGACAAAACATTTTTTAAATTAACGTTTAAAAAGTGTAACCCATAGAACCAGACGTTAACGGATTGTTTGCCCCATTGCCTATATAGGTTCCCCATAACAAGCCCTATCCCTTGGCTGAATATACTTACATGTATAAGTTATAAAGGATATGAAGTGGCAGTGCATGCGGCGCGCGCTTTCTTGATGCATGATGGAGGTGGATACTCTTCAAAGTAGACATGAAAAATGCATTTAATTACATCCCTACCTCGGCAATCTTACAGCAGTTCTTCAAAATTAATAAATGAAGATGATTTAGACATAGACATATATTTATTTGCAACTTTTATAAAGCTGATTTATTACATTCCGAAGTTGGCCGTTTACAAGGTGATCCTCTCGGACCAGCTATCTTCAGTTTGGGTATCCATCCTGCCATTTGTAATCTAAATTACAAATTTAATATATTGTATGGACTCAGGTGTTACTTTGCGGAAATCCATTTCATGTGATGAATTCCTAAAATCTTTAGCTATTTTCCACTCAAACTCCAAAAACCACCAATCGATACGTGTTCCGCAGGATATTCCAGAGATCAAACTCGGTCAGCTAACCAGCACCGACCTTAGCTTAGGTTAGCTGACCTAGCTTTAATGTATGGTATCTTGACGACGGAACAATAGGAGGTAAAGCAATTATTACTGTGTCAGATGACCTTAAAACCCTCACTCTAAGGTTCAAAGATATTGGCTTAAAATTAAATTTGTGAACTTTGTTTCCGATGCTGTTCCGATTATTAAAAAAAATGAAATAATTAATAAATTTATCAATCTGGCACCAAATATTAAAGTCTTGTCAAAACAATCGATGTACCTCCTAGGCGCTCCCGTTTTAATTGACTCCATACCCTGCTTTATCAATGATCAAATACAAAAATTTAGCCAGTCTTCAGACAAACTTTTCAAAATTAATTTCCACATGGCTCTCCTCATTGTCCGCTTTTGCCTTTTCGTTCCGAAATTTACATGTGCTCTTGTCTGTTCTAAGCTTTTTAAATTACAGTTGTAATATAATATTCTCAATATACATTATCTAAAATATTAAATTGCTTCTTTGCTGATGACAGGGTCTGGAATCGAGCCTCACTTGCTACCCGTTATGGAAGCCTCGGCGTACCCAAAATCTCGAGTGTGTCACTACCTGCTTTTCTTTCGTCAGCCTACAGCATTGAAAACCTTTTTCTATCTGTTGTTCGCCCTTCCTTAGGATTGGTTGAGGTGCTGTGCTTGACTGACGCTCGAAAGGCCTGGTTAAGTGTTTGTCCGAGTACTAACCTGCCTACCTCGAAACACTTCTATGCAAAAATGTTAATTTACAACTTTTAGATTCTTGTAGTAGTATATTATGTCCAGGGTGGTTCTATAGAGATAAAGATCTTACGATGAAGAGTACTTCAACTAGTAAATAGTTAAATAAAAGAACTCAACTATTTATATTCATATATTTTATTTAATGTTCTATTTTAAAATTTTAAAAACTGAATACTTATAGTCACCACGGTGTCCGTCCGTCTGTATATCTGTCTGTCTGTCGCAACAGTTTGTCTCGGAGAATATGTGATGTAGACAACTGAAGTTGGAACAGTTGTTGTAAGTTGTGGACTGGTGGTTGTACGTAAACTTTATAAGTTGAGTTTAGATTTTTGGTAGATTAGATTAGCTTATGATCAAAGCAACAGTTTGTCTCGGAGAATATGTGATGTAGACAACTGAAGTTGGAACAGTTGTTGTAAGTTGTGGACTGGTGGTTGTACGTAAACTTTATAAGTTGAGTTTAGATTTTTGGTAGATTAGATTAGCTTTGATCATTTAAATAGACAAATATAGAAAACCTATTCTTTTGGGTTCGTCGTATTCAATCATGAATTATTCTAAAATGTATAAAACGGTAGGTACTTCGTGTTACTTCATTTCAACACTATCGAAATTACACTTAGTAGTGAACATTGAGAGTAAAGTGTAGGTCAGTATTATACATTAAAGCAAAATTGGCAAGATGGCATTATGTTAAGGTAGATTATTTTCTACATAGAAAGAAAACTCTGCGACAAACTTTGTTTTGCTATTGGCGCTTCGATTGATAACCAACAGTAGTACAGAATACTAATCGCGTATGACTACGCAAAGTATCAAATTAAGTATAAAAAAAAATAAAACCGACTTCAAAATAAAAACACTGAAAAGTAAAAATAATTACCCCTTAGGCCCTTACTAATCAAAACAAGTACAAAAATAACTTCATAAATACCACGATAAAAATATCTATACCTATATTAAATTTGATAGTTTTTGGAGTCGGTACTTTCAAAACAATAACAACAGAAAGTTTAAGTACCACTGTTTCTAAAGATCTTAATTGTTTTGTGTTTCCATTATATAGAACCTAATAACATCCCTAGAAAGCTTTTTATATCTTTTAAAATAATTATTTAAATATTTTTCAACATACCTCACGCCGTTTCAATTTACTTAAGTGTACAAAATGGTCCCTCTAGGTATAATGATTTCTAAGTGTTTCTGGTATATTGTAGTACATAGTTAGTAGAAGTACATGGTGGTAGACTGTGTTAGTACATCATCTATCTAGGTTTATGGATAAAAGTCACCCCTTTATCCCCGCCCCAATTGTCCATTGCAGCAATAAGGCAGTAAACTTTTAGCAAGCAGAATTTAATAACGAGATGAATTAATTAAAGAGATGAATTAAATAAATGTGTTTATATAATATAGAAGAACTAAGAAGACTTTAACTGTAAAATAAGAAAGTTATCAACAATAATCTGAACTGTGCCTTATCACCGAAATACGAAAGAGATTGGCGTTGGAGTCTGGAGCTTAAAAATATTTAATTGACGATGAGGAGCGGTGCTGTTACCAACAAGTAATATAAAATGCTGTTAGACTGATTTTATAGTCATGTTCATGTAGGCCAGGACTAACCTTCCGCACCGTTGCCACTGTAGTGAGCTTGTTGATGTACTGGGTCACCACAGTTTATCCCGTTTACGTAGTGCGGGCCGCATGTCAACGTCATGCTGCCTTCAATGACGTAATTCGGCGGGCTCTTGTCGTTGCTGGAGTTCCTGCAGTCTTAGAGCCTGTAGGTATTGCGCGCAGCGACGGCAGGAGACCGGATGGTATGACGCTCATTCCTTGGAAACTTGGAAAATCACTGGTGTGGGACACCACTTGTGTCGATACAATTGCTGTTTTCCATGTACTGGCGACTTCCAAGTCAGCAAGTGTAGCGGTCAGCACTGCAGACAATTTGAAGTGGTGCAAGTATATGACTCTCTCCGAGATTTTCATATTTACACCCTTTGCAGTCGAAACTTTGGGCTCCTGGGGCCCCAAAACCCATCGATTGGTTTCTGATATTTGTAAGTGACTGGTCAAGGCTTCGGTAGATCGCCGGACTTCTTCTGCCAATGAATTAGTTCGGTTATTCAAAGAAGTAATGCTGCCAGTCTGCTGGGCACTCTAAGCAAGGACTGCTTTCTAAGCGGCAATTTTGAGGAAGTCTATTATTTAAGATAATGCATAGTTTTAAGTTTGTAAATATTAACATTAGGATATGTACTTAACTTACGTACTTTTTTGTTATTAACAATTATGTAATAAATAGATTAATTACTATGTACCTATTTAGTGTTTTGTCGATGATGTCAGTAGTGACGTCATCCTTGTAGTATAACTTTAAACCTGTTTCACCACTACACCGGCCTCCAATTATGCTAATATGGTTCCACTTCTTCTAACTCGACAAAATAAAACGTTTGTATACTGCCATATGCATATAAACTGCGTCTGATGGGTGATGGCTACGTACCTACAGCGTAGGTAACTGATACATGAGCATGATTGTCTTGAGAATAATAAGACTTCAAAATATAAAAAGAAATTCTGAGCTTCATATTACAAAGTCTTCATACGTTCTTTATAGATAAATAGACGTTATATTAACGTCTATGAGTTTTTAAATTTCTTACAAATTTTATTCTCAATTTTATCATAGACCAGCGACCCGCCCCGGTATTGCATGCGTAGATTTTTTTTTAATAAAATACAGCCCGTCATTCGCTGATAATGTAGCTTTCTATAGGTGAAATTATTTATGAAATCGGTTGAGTAGTTTTTGAGTTTATCCGTTACATACAAACAAACAAAATTTACTTCTTTACAATATTAGTATAGATATAGATTCTCCACATTCGATCACCGGTCTCATCAATTTAGTTATCCATAGTACGATACTCTGTAGTCTAGTGCTTAGTTTGAGATCACACAATCTCAGACTAAATAAAACACAATTTGTGTAATTGTTGGGTGTATTAATATAAAAAAATGCACAATGCCATATAGAACGTAAAGATACAAAACGTAGTTATATCGCAAATTGCAATGAGAATTCTGTACTTTATATAGGGCTGGTTTTAACAATATGATTTTAACAATAATATCACCTCTTTGCTCTTTATGTGAGATATTTTTTTTTCCAAGTACTTGCTTGGAAAAAGGGGAAAAAAATGCATGTAAAATGTTTGTACGATAGTCGAGAAGATGCATATTTAAAAAATGTATGATACACAGAGCAGAAGCCAAGGTAAACTAAGGCTGACTTACGAAGGTCAAATAGCCAGAGTGATAGCTGATAGAAATTTTAAAAGCACTCGCATACCTAGGTGAAAGTGTGTGAGGAGAAAAGAAGTATGTAAGGACCGCGATGGTTGGCGCTCCATTCTCTAAGACTACCCCGTTGTAGAAACGGCGTGAGCATATTATGTTATACCTATTATCGATATCTTTGGGTTCAATTGTCGTAAAATCCAAAACACGACTTATCAGGAAAGTAGATAAAGTTTTCATTTATTTTTATTTAATTCATAACTTTTCTGTTTTAGAACCTATAAGAAAATGTCCAAGGTAAAAGTTTATTATAATTTAGAGATAGAAAAGAATAAAATAACAACATATGTCAGTCTCCTCTAGTTTTAAAGATAGGGTTGGTTTACGCCAAAAAAAAGGTTGCATGGTGTAAACAGCGACGGAAAATCTGCTTGAAACAATCCTTTAGTGCAGGCATGGCGAACCTTTATTTATTTAGGTGCCATTTTTCTTAAGGAGTATTTAACAAGGCAATGACGGTTAATGGAAAAAATAACAAAGATACCTAAATCCTTTACATTACATTATTACAGCCTTGCCTCAATTATTTTTTAACTTATGATTGAAATTATTGCTGTAAAGACCCTAATTATTTTTTTTTAACGTTAAAACGATTGATATGTCTAACTCATTGTAGAAAAGACCCATTAATATCGACAATTTTGTATCTCTCTATAAAATACAGAAATCAAAACATTCTAAATCTAATGTGTTAATATATCTCATATCTCATGTCTTATATCTTATCTTTTCTAATATATTAAAATCAATGTTCGTTTGTTAGTTTATTTCTTTGTATTTTATTGAAATAGCGGACATCAGCTAGTATATGAATAAAAATCAATTGCCACATGTGTGACGGAGCATCACTTGAGAACGGTTCGACCCATTTGGCTGATTTCTTTTTTGTTGTTCGTAATTCTCAGGTCAAGGTTTTTATGAAAGAAAATTTATAATAAATCAACGGAAATGTCTGAAATTTAGATGACATTTTTGTATGAAAATCTTAATAAAAGCAAATTTGGTAGGTTGCAAATATTCGACATCCACCCGAGGCGAAGCCGGGGCGGTTCGCTAGTAGATTATAAATACATAATAATACTAGTTGAATACGGAAATAACTAATAACTTTTACCATGCCACGAAGATGCAACGATTAAATAATAATGTAGATCTTTCTTTACAGTCTAATATAAAAAGTCAATTTTTATTAACAAAAACCCCTTTTTTCTATAAATTATTGTACTTATTTATTTAATAGAAACATAAATCACAAGATTCAACAAAATCAGTTTTACTGTAATACATCGAATTCGATAACATTTTACATGATATTCATTTATAACATTTCGATTACCTGTAATTCTTAAGAGGGCGTACAAAGGTCTAGCGCCACTCCTTTAAAAAAATATTATCTCGTGACTGAGAAGAAATTATGAATAACGTCTTAATAAGGACCCTCGGTAAGTGTGTCTAGAATTTTCTAATACCTTTTCCAAAGTTTCATATTGAGACACGAAGCAACAAAATAGGATCTAGAGGAATGTGGCCGCTTTTCTTTAGATCGAATTTTGTTGGTTCGTGTCTCAATATGAAACTTTATAAAAGGTATCAGAAAATTCTAGACACACTTACCGAGGGTCCTTATTGAGACATTATTCATAATTCCTTCTCAGTCACGAGATAATATTTTTTTAAAGGAGTGGCGCTAGTGTACCTTTGTACGCCCTCTTAAATAAAAACTTTTATTTTTACATTTGGTGGAAACGCAAGGGTTACTTTTCGTTTTCCTCTCCTGTACAATTTTTCTCACTTTCATATTATTTCCTGCTTCTCTGCCTTTTGAACCCTTGATTTTAAACATAATTACGTATAGAGAAATCAAATAAAACGCAAATAATAAATAATCTAGTACTTTTCGTCTATTTATTTTCGAAGCGCAAAAATATTCTGATGCCAGTATTTTTAAGAGAAGAGAAATGCTATTGTGGGTATAAGTAGAACATTGTAGTAAATCACAATTAGTAACGTGGGTACTGGGCTACTGGGCAGGTAGGTTTTATGTCAATATAATTTTTGACAAATGTACTTACCACCTAAAAAAAAAATAATTTAAAATTAATACTTTCATAAATACTGTGACTTATATTATCACCCTTCTATTATAATACGAGATTTTATATCTTGACTAGAAGAGAATTATGGTGATTACGTTACCAACTTACCACGAAATACTAAATTCGTTTTGTCTGTTGCATCATTATTATCCATTCTATCTATTTTTATCCAAAACATAATGGGTCGTATACAGCTTTTTTTTGCGATTTCGACATGTCGGATACGACAGAGAAAAAAAAATTAAAAGAAAAACTGTATTTAGCTCATTTTGGACATAATGGCTTTTACGCCAATTTAACCAAAAGATATTGTATATTATATTGTTATAGCCGGGAAGTGAATTCTTTATCATAATAAATACTAGATTATATATGTACTTACAATAAATAAAAGAAATAGCTTAGGCCGCCATAAAGATCTATGAGGACTTTTTGGTAGGAACGGGAAAAGTGAAGTTGACATTTTATTTAGATTTTCTGTTTTTTGCGTTTTTGGGAATATTATGGATTATAGTACAAGAGCGATAGTACATTGTTCGTTAAAGTTCTGTGTAATTATTAAGAATTGGAAAGTTAAGAAGTCTTTTTTAACTCCAGTTAATTCTACTTTACTGGAGAGAGTTAGGTAGGGACATAGTGATAAGAAAACAGACATTTCACATAGATATATAGATCACATAGATCAGAGAATAATTCATTCAATCAATTCTTCATCAACATCAATTTTTTACACGAGATTCTCAGAAATGTTTCTAGTAAATATGGAATAAACTGCCAGTTATAAAAGGGAAAAAGCACAAACCTACCACTAGGGAAAAATATTATTTATGACACTGCAGTCCCCCACTGCATCTTATGATGCCCTGCAACACGGACACATGTATCAGAAGGTAAAAAGGTAGTGGAACTAAAAAATTCTTCAACAGTATGATGTACACTACTATGTGTACATAGTACACCGTACCGAAATATAGTATAATTGGTTTTTCTTTGCTAAATATTTAAGTAGTCTTGAAAAACTACATTACAATTATGTTTTTGACGGATAAGTAAGGAATAAGTCTGTAAGCGTTCTATATAATTTTTTTTTACTGAATCGTAAGAAAATGTTATTAATACCTACTCACTAGTTACTACTCATATATGTATACATGTATATATACACTATATTAGGTACTAGGTACTCATTTGATGGCATTGTAATAAAACAATGCGGACGCTGGACGGCCCAGTTGCTCGTGGCGTAACGACCCGGGAGTTCTCTTATCGGTGCATGGTAAGACGCGCCCACCTCCACTCTCCCCAGCCCTACCTTGCGTATTCGTATTGTAACAGTCGCGGAGCCATCGCTCGCGCCTTGGACTCGACCGATCACGACAGCGAGAAAGTTCAATGACCTACTGTACTGCCAATTCAAGTAGTTAAACAGTAAAATATAAGCAACATGCTCACAATATCATTTTTTAAATTCTATTTTTGGCTTTGCGACATCTGGTTGCGAATACATTAACTCAGGTCCTAAGATGTAACAATATACAATAGATACTTTGAACTAAAAGAGAATAGTGAAGAAAGTTCATACTTCGTACACGTAAATTGTATAAGCACTGTAATATGCATATTGTATACTAGAGGTAAGTATAATATTTATTGTGCGATTAGAGAAGTAAGCGAAGCTTTTCTTTGTTCATTATTTAAATACATAATATTACGCATTTGACACCTTGACATAATGCCATTAATAATATTGTGTGCTATTATGTCATGCGTAGGGAAGGGCCGGTATTTAAAATTGTATTAAATAACCCGATTTAAAAGAAGTTTATTTCGCATTTTAATTGGACGTCATGGTGCTACCGGTCACCATGCCGCGTGTTACTATAACTCTACCTTCTTAATAATTATCCACTCCCTTCAATGAATCTTCCTTCAAACGACCCCAAGGAGGACGACAGCATGTGTGGTCCATACTGCTGTGGTACTGCGACAGTGCAGAGGGGTTCTGTACTGCACCTCGAGTGGTGCTTCAGCACAATGGGACAGGGATTCCATACAAGATGCCGTAGCCCCTAGAATGCGATAGTAAATAAGTAATCTGTGCTCTCGACAACACGCCTAATAGTGTGCCTAGGCTAGTAAGCTCGGTTCCGCGATATATGCCATTAGACGCATTCGGTAATTAACGAATACGGCTAGGTTGGTGTACTTCGCATATTTTCATAGCCTAATGTCCTATGGCCTTTTGCTGTGGAGATCAGCGGCGCATATTAACTTCATTTTTATTTTACAAAAAAGATCGATACGTGCCATCTACAGTATGAATGCACGAGAACCACTAAGAGATTGTTATAAAGACATTTATGTACTCACCTTTCCGTCCTTATACATATTTGAAATTATTATGTATACGAGGAAAAATATAGATTTATCTATAAAGAAAGGCGATATTGGTGGTATGGAAACCCGAGGTCGTGATAAATTGGTTATTCCAAAATTTAAATTACATAAGACAAATGTTTCATTTTTGGGTAACTGCATTCGTTATTACAAAAAAGTTCCTCAAGAAGTCACTCAATTAACAGAAAATAGATTTAGATTAGTTATAAAACGTATATTGATTAGATAACCATACTATAAAATAAACGATTTCGTTGAAGATAAAACAATAGTCTGATAATGATCTTCTCTGCACATGCATTTACTGGCTCGCGGAATATAGTATTTTAATAAACCTTTTGTAAAATGATGTTGAAAAAATTATACCTGGCTGAATTTCATATCGGTTCTTCTCAGTGTCTAGGTTTTCTTTTCTCTTCTCTTTGAACCGAACTAAAGTAAATTCGACGTTCAAAAATACTTTTTCAAAGTCAAAGTCAAATCAATTTATTCAAGTAAACCCAATCACAAGGTATTTTTGAACGTCAAATCTACTTTAGTTCGGTTCAAAGAGAAGAGAAAAGAAAACCTGGACACTGAGAAGAACCGACAAGAAACTCAGTCAGGTATAATTTTTTCAACATCCTTTTACAAAAGGTTTATTAAAATACAATATTCAGAGAGCCAGTAAATGTATGTGCAGAGAAAATCATTTCCAGACAATTGTTTTATCTTCAACGAAATCGTTTATGTTATAATATGAGTGTCTAATCAATGTACGTTTTATAACTAATCTAAATCTATTTTCTGTTAATTGAGTGACTTCTTGAGGAACTTTTTTGTAATAACGAATGCAGTTACCCAAAAATGAAACATTTGTCTTATGTAATTTAAATTTTGGAATAACCAATTTATCACGACCTCGGGTTTCCATACCACCAATATCGCCTTTCTTTATAGATAAATCTATATTTTTCCTCGTATACATAATAATTTCAAATATGTATAAGGACGGAAAGGTGAGTACATAAATGTCTTTATAACAATCTCTTAGTGGTTCTCGTGCATTCATACTGTAGATGGCACGTATCGATCTTTTTTGTAAAATAAAAATGAAGTTAATATGCGCCGCTGATCTCCACAGCAAAAGGCCATAGGACATTAGGCTATGAAAATATGCGAAGTACACCAACCTAGCCGTATTCGTTAATTACCGAATGCGTCTAATGGCATATATCGCGGAACCGAGCTTACTAGCCAATGCCCCGATATGATCCGCCCATTGCAATTTACTATCTACTGTTAAACCAAGAAAACTGGCAGACCTAACTAATTCTAACTGTTTCCCACCCACTTGTAACTTTGTAATTGGGTTTACTTGAATAAATTGATTTGACTTTGACTTTGACGCCGACTTTGATATCGTCGTGATATCACGATAGCTGGAATTTTAATTGTTAAAAGCACCATATAACCCAGTCTCACCCTCAGGAGGCTGGGTGGGTGCCTAATTCTTGTGTTCAGGAGATATTAGATATTAAAGACAGCACTAATTGAGCACTCAGTAGTCACTCTTTTTAATCTCCCGATTCTCATTTTCATGAGCTGGTATTCGAGCCATAGCCTGCTATGGCTGTCAAGTTAGCAGTTTTCAGTATTGGAAAATAAAAATAAATATTTTTTTTACTTATTTTTCCTGCTAGATAGGCTGCTAATTGAGCACTATAAATAGTCACTCTTTTTAATTTCACAATTTCCATCTTTATGAGCTGCTATTCGAGCCATAGTTTGCTATGGCTGTCAAGTTAGCAATTTTCAGTATACAATTAAAAAAAATTTTTTTTTTACTTATTTTTAATGCTAAAAATTTTTAAATTTTTTTCTGCTGTATAGGCAACTCTAATTGAGCATTAAATTCCTAGTATTAAAACTCTCTGCTACATCGTTCCGATGCCTAAGATTGCGGAAGTACACTGCTATCTTAATTATAAGCTGGCAGTATTCCCATTTTTTGGTTATCTTTTAGAGCGTCAAATTTTATTTTTTGACACTAAATTTGCACTAAAATACCACTAAATTATGAGCTAAAAATTAGTGATTCTGCCCATCTGACCCTGCTAGCTTTACAGACGTGTTAATTACTGAGAATCTAGTCTTTTGGTTGTTCTGATCACATAGTCAAAAATTGGATTTTTTGGCCCTCCGTCCCGAAATTCATACTGGACTGGATGAAGTAAATGAAGTAGATACTTGAAGTACAGTTCGAAAACCTATCGTTCGAATCATGATGTAAAGTTTGAAGTCGAAACGTAATTTTCTAACGTATCTTCCGTCAGTGGTAACTGGTAACGTTTTAGGGTTTCTTAGCAAAACTAGGAATCACTATAGTTTTGGCCTATTCGTCCCTCCGTCGGTCTGTCTTTATGTCACGGCTTACAGGTGTCCCTTTGATATAAGTAAAGACGGATTTAGGAGTCTTTCGGAAGCAAGCATAAATTCAAAGTGAAATAGCTTTTATTGCAAGAGAATAAGGTTCAATGAATGGTTACAGAACGGTGCATGTGTGAACATGCTCAACACACCTTTGGCCGCTTTATTTTTGTAAAGTTGTGAATGCATATTTAGGAGTAAAACAAAACAAATTAGCAGTAGGGAGAGTGACTAATATATCGCTTGCTTGGATGAACAGGGTAGTAACTAAAAAAATGTGATTTTGAGATAATACTATACCTTTACTTAAAAATTTAAGATCTTTCGGATGAATTTGTGTCGCATAATTATCCGACGCGAGGGGGTTCTACGGGCAGGGTAGTATCTCCGTCCTTTTTGCACTTTTTCGCCGCCCCATTGGATGTACATAGTCATATTTAGTTTTGCCCCTTTTTTCTCGTAAATTGTATAATTTGTAGGTAGCGACAGAACGTCAGTTTTTGTTGAACAAAGTATTAAACTAAAATAATGCTGTATTCATCAAAAGGTAAGTTACATTTGAATATCACATATTTGTGAAATTCGGCAGTATCTTAAAATAATACCTTTTTTGAGATAAATTGTTACATATAAGTTGTTGACCATTTTATACAGAAGTGAGTATTATGTATCTCTCTTCAGTAATATCTTATTATTTCGTGTATTACGAACTTCTCCAAAATATGAAGTAGGCTGGAACCTTACCAAGGGAGTAACTTTCATAAAAAAATAGGTATGGTTAACCGATCTAATACAGAAAAGCTGGAATATCACAATAAAAACTTAAAATTGCTCTCCTGGAAAATAGACTTTTTTGAGTTAATACCGAGTTCATACAAGCAAGCGATTTTATTATGAGACACAGCAAAATGACGACACCGACTGCGTTCGTGGCGCCCGCGCCCGCCTATCTATTTAGCAAGTTGAAATGTTAATAATAGGTACATTTAATTTGAATAATATATGTTTTTTTTTAATTAATATGTAATACTATTAAATAAAATGCTATATTATTGCATAATTAAGCAATATAACGTATAGACAGCATTAAGTATTTAGGAGTAATAACAGTGTTACGAGCTGTAGGTAATAAGATGCCGGTTAAGGGTGCAAAGAGTTTATTTTCCTTCGTACAAACTGATGTCAAAAACATGCGAACTTAATTACGGTCGTTCCTAGTCCTTCTAATCACCCCTCGAAGTAAGTACTCGCGTACTAGTTATCGAAGGTACACGCTTCACAAACAAACAACGTTCCCGAATCGCAGCAGTCTTCAATCCAGAGAGAGAAGGTCTTCGTAATTCGCCTTGATTTCGCCTGGATATATCGCTCAAATCGATAGTAGAAAAACTGACTTAGCGGCGGACACGGAGCTCTGTTTATAGTCTGATAAAATGAGGGTGGAAACTTCTAGAGCAAACCCGAATGCTAGTAATAATATAATAATAATAATAAAGCCTTTATTACTGTTTGTCTTAATTTTTACATAAATAATTATAAAGTATGCCTAAAACTTAACTAACTAAATTCATAATATTTAAAAGAAAAATAAATATCGGCAAACGGTCGTTATTCTGATACAGCTTGTCTTCCGACAAAGGCCTCTTCCAAGGATTTCCATATAGTCCTTTCTTTTGCTGTACGACTCCATATTGGACCCGCTATTTTCCTAATATCATCTTCCCATCTCCTAATCTGTCTTCCTGTGTTCCTTTTGCTGTCACGTGGATACCACTCTGTTATTGTACTCGTCCATTTCTCATTCCTCTCTCTTATCATATGCCCTAGTAATAATAACGCATAGAAATAAAGAGGGTGGAAATTTCTAGTTAATTACGCTCGCTAACAATAATTAGACATAGTTCTCGACGCTGTCTGTTTGCTCGAATCGTATGACACGTCATCGCTCCGGAATTTTCGAGTTCAACTTTGTTCTTCTTTCTTAATTTTGCTTAAACCTAGCAATGCGTTTTTAGGTCATAACTGCAAAATCTAAGTCTCAAGATTTAAGAACTAAAAGTCATAAAAACTAAATGTGTATGTAAAATTTCAGCTCATTCGGCTGGGAATAACTGTTTTAAAATTCAGTTGCAAGGTTTGACCCATACTAACATGGCAAGTTAAATAAAAGCTTATAAAACGAAATGAGTACTTAAGTTTATGAAATTATTTAATAGTGCCCTAAATTACTAAATACAGATTTGAACTTTTCAGTTGTCCGCTTGCATTTGCTGTTCTGATGATTATTTATGTTCTGTTATGTTCTATTGCTTTTTTCCTTGGCCTCTTTTGAAAGTATTATATTATAGTCAATCTATTATAAATATATCCAAGAAAGTAGATATTCTGGCCATCATAAAGATTGTGTTTGATTGGAAAGATGATCTTTTTTCAATGTGATATCTTTTTTACATTTTTATGTTTTGTAAACGTAATCGGACGACACGAATATGCGATTATATATTCTCAAGTTTTTTATAATCGTAAACGTGTCTAAGCCGATATAAATAGTTTTAAATAGAATAAATAGAAAATGTTATCAAAAGATGAGTTTTGAGTTTGACACTAGTTTCAGTAGTTTAATATTATAAATTATGATTATGTATAGAAAATTAAAAAAAAATGGGGTCTATAGTGTTATTCTTTAATTCTTAATCCACAAGTTAAAATAATAATTTTTTGAAGAAACTTAACCTGTCCCCTATTATCTCCAGAAGTGGGTATCACTAACAAAAATCTGAAACAGTCATGAATAGGTACTGAGAAGAAGGTGCACACTGTACATTGTAGAAAAGTTATCAAGATAGCTGGATTTGTGGATGATTTCTTTTTTTGATTGAAGTTCTATGACAAACTTAGCTTTGTGGATGACAGTTGACTATTAAAGTCGTAACTAACAGTACGGAACGTGACGGAACACTAATTGCCCATATAGAATACACTGTGTCAGTTATTTTTCCTATAAAAACATTATACTGTACAGTTTCGTGTAGGAGTACATATGGGAATTCGCGTGTATAAGTTATTGCATTGGCAGTGATTAATTCATTTTTCAATGTATTAAACACTGTTAGTGAGTTCTTGGAAGATTTATTGATGCTTCGCGACAGTATCGGCATGGCCAAATATATAATACCTAACACGTGACTTGAGCTTCAATATCAACATACCATTCATTGATTTCGTTAATGTATTATTCATTATGATCGATACCTTCTTAAATACCTTGTCCGGTATCGGTGTGCTAACTAATATAATCGTGCTTAGCTTCCATTTATCAAAATTTTCAACTCTCTATTATTTACTATTTCGCTTTAGGTCTTCAGTTTCACGTTCCTATTTAGTATACTTAATATTTTAGAAAACCACTCATTGTCAATGCGTTTATTATTGTTTGTAGGTATTTCGATATTTCGACCACGTAGTATTCTAAAACGGCGGTTTTCATCATTCTTTATTGAGTTTATTATTGCGATGATATCTGTTAGACGACGAATCGCGCAGGCGTCGGTCACGGGTCGGCGACAGACCTTCGTCGATTATAGCGGTGACGACATCGGCACACTCCCGCCGCAATGTGATTCCACTCCTTGCTCGCTCAGGGTCAGTTTGCTTTGCTTCCCCTTAAACCAGTTTTTCGCTCTGTTTGTCCGATCAAAAGTTTTGTGTCTTTCGGATTATCGATTATATATGTACTTACTCTTTTTTACGGAGTACATACATACATATTTCTTTTGAAAGCTTGTAATAAAAACATGGAGTTTTATACCTAGCTCTATCATGTCCATGATTTATTATATTTTAAATATTATACCTACGATTATACATAAATGGACAACCAGATGTTTTTTTAATTTTTATTAGCAAGGAAACACATGGTAATTATGCCTAAATATTTATCTCTTCATCTATCTACCTGTCCACCTACTTTAAGTTTACGTCAGTGTTATGTTCGTACAGTTTAATCAATATATCTCTGTTTCATTCAGCGTTTATTGATTTGTTTCACTTTAGACGCATATATTTAAATCCAACAAATTCATAAAACGTAAAATTCGTTTAAATCGTCGTCATCATACATTGAAATTCGCAACAATATTGAAATAATTTTTTTGGGAACTTATGGACTTATTTAATTCAACTACGAAACATCGATGTATTAAAAAAAAATAGGTAGGTAACTATGTATGTATATGTAGATACCTGAACACGAACCTGATATTACCAAAAAGGAAGTTACGGAATGAGCGCCGGGCGTATGAACCTTTTATAAGATCTTGCCTCATCGTCAGGCGGGCTAGGACCTTTGTCCGGGGAGGTTCACGCGGGGCACTCAAACGTATGTACAGTGTTGCCCTAGGCCCCGCCGCCATAGTGACACCGTGCCGTCTGTTTCTAATCGATCCGATGCAAATACTGACCGAAGCAGCCGTGTCCGGTCAGTACCTGTGTCAGACGGTATGTGACAAGCTATTCTCTCTGAAGCCAGGCTTCGGAGTTTGGCAGGATTGCGTCGACAGCGCATTGACGCGAGCTTCACGACTTTTCTAGTGGATCGCACCATTTCACCACTGTGCATCGGCGCTCCTACCGGTCCACTTCTCTCGCTGTCGCGGATGCGATCCCCATATGCAAAGATGGATGTATACCCTCGTGTTCATCTTCGCTAGAATGTCTATAGAGGCGCAAACCGCGCCAAAATCAACGCCGCCGTAGGGATTATCATCGTTCGATACCATCGTACTACCCAAACGGTCAGTGTGTGTACCTATACTTGATGTATCTTTTTGACATGCCATATCTAGCTTTTTATTTAACCCAAACCTATGCATGCACACATACATACTTTTTTAAACTTATAGTAATTAATTGATTAATGATTGTTTTAAAAGTAGTACGACTGACGTCGTAGGAGTAAAGAATAAAACAATGAATTAGAAACGGTATTATGCTTTATTTCGTTGGAATTTGAGAAACACAAAGTGCATGACTTCAATTACCATAGATATTATACAATATACAAAACACAGACGTATTTTGTATGGTCAGACCTGGGATCAGATAGACTGAATAGATAAATATTTTTTGTACAAAGGATGCTAACTAAAATTACGAAAATAGAACTAAGTGTGAACAATTTCATCACCTAAATTGATATCGTTTTAATGTGACTACATTTAATTTTATTTTAAAGTTATATTAGGTATTTGATTTTTCAAAAGGGGTTATTAAATTCAATCCCACCTTTGACTTTCGAATACACAGTTGTAAAAATTACTGCAGAGATGCGGAAATAAAAAAAGGTTTTTATAGTGTCCGTTCCTCCTTTTTGTTATTCGATCAGATGTAACAATGGCATATGTGTCGTTGTCCGATCATAGAATTGGGCAAGTCATGATGTGCCTGATGCTGCAAATGAAGTCGGGTGGGTAAATGAGAGTAATACTTTTGTTGATATTCGAGGCTAGATGCTTCTCCACATTGTAGTTTGGCTAGGTATAATCTAAAACAATTGCATTTGACACCGATATTGCCACTGTCCACGCTGCCCGCTTTAAGCATCTCTAATACATTCTCGGCAAAACTCGCGGAATTACGACTGTATTCGCTATTCTGTCTGTCTCGTGCTCGTCTGTATTCGTGTGGTCTCTGCTCAGTTTAGGTATTTTGTGGTCAAATCAAAGAGCTCTTGTGTAGTTTTGGTCCGCGAGGCCCTCCATTTACATTATTGGTACCGTCAGTTTAGTAGTAACAGCACCGAGCATACTTTAGTCTATAGAATGTTACTAATCTGTTGAGCTCGTCGTATTATTGTTATTCGCGAAAATTGGTATAAACTGTACACATGATTTAGAACTTATGTATCTGGAAATTTTTCAATTTTATCCTATAAGAGACCCTAAACGTATACATTTACGAGATGTAATGTTGTTATCCACCATCATCGCGTCTTTTGACCTTTATTTTTTTCACGAATAAGCAAGTAATTGTAATAAACTCTCAGATCAAATAATCTGAGAACACTACAGTAGACAAATCAGACGTTTTTAATACGTTCGTATTAAATTCAATAAATCAAAATATGCAACTATACCGCAGAACCGCCAGTAGGTAGAGCCAACTTATTTTATAACATCGGGTCCCTGAAATTATACAAAATTTAATCTTATATGTACAAACCAACGAAATAAAACTGTTGAGAAATAATCTGAAAAAATACATAAGCCGCGTAATTTACACAATACTTAGCAGAATTATGTTTTTTAGTTTATTTGTAAACCGAAACAGTTCACTTTTTAACCGACTTTAAAAAAAGGAGGAGGTTCTATGTTCACCAGTATGTGCATTTTTTTAGCGCGTTAGTAGCGATAAAGAGCTGATGATGAAGTAGCTTTACACCTGTATAGTATTTTTATGTATTTATATTTTTTCTTATGGATAAAAATGAATGTATGTTTGTCCCCTATGCGTTCCATAACCATTCATCCGATTGTGATGAAACTTTGGTGAATTCCGGTGCTCTTGGTTACATAGAAGCTACCACTGCCACTGGGGCGGAGGGATAGCAATGTAAAAGCGATGTTATGATTCTCACAAAGTTTATTTTATCAATTATATAAGGCAATCTACTATACGAACAGGATATATATATATTGTACACATTTTCACGATTTTTACATTTTCACATTCACGATCTGGCAGCCCTGCTGTGCTGAAGGCTCAGTCTCGGCAAATATGATGCTCTTCGAAACTTCTGGTCGAAAATGAGGAACGCGCTGCGAGTTGGCTACGTCAATACTAATTTTATATTGTAAAAAATTTTTAGTAAAGAAGTAATTAGACAAGAAAGATATTATTATGTCTTGTTCCACATTGCATTAGTAAACAATTTAAATTATTTACATGAGAATTAAAGAATTAAAGGGACAAAGTAGGGTCTTAATGAAACTATAGAACCTATACATAGAATTTTGAGAATACAACGAAAGACTTAGGTCTTATAGATATCGTATATCGTAAGGAAACCTTTGTGCGTAAATCAAACTCGCGCTTAAGCAATTTTTCCAATTTAAGAACAGTATAAAAAATTATGCTTAGAATGTTAGTCGCCTCGTAATTATGACATCCACTATAGGTCACTCATATCATAATTCATAATATACCTACATAATATAGCAACGTGATACATAACTAGTGAAGTTCATTACCCTTAACTTTCGCCTCGCCGTAGTCGGGTAATAATGAACGTATAAAAATATCTCGCATTTCTTTCGTTACGGTAAAGTTGAATATCTTTGGTTACGGTAGATGACTACTGTACATTTTGTATACATCACAGTATAATTTTTTTTTTAAGCACCTAATTGTAATAGGCATGTGAATACAAAAATATGCCTATTACCTACCTATCTTTGTATATAAAATCTTTCATAGTATCTTGGTTCTATACTTAGTATACAACTACCAAAATTCATAACGTTGTGTTTGCTTATATTCAGAATATTCGTGTAATTTGAATTTATTTATGTCAAGAGTTTTTACACCAGAAATATCAATTTTTACATCTACAACCTCAGATTAAAAGTGCAACATGCGTTTAATTTGTAGGACATGGACTAATACAACATGGATAATACCTATATTTGTACAGAAATCATCAATTAACGGAAATCAAATTTAATACCTAATGACTATAATAATTGAAAAGTGTGCTGCTATAGAAAACCGAATTTGTTATTATTTGTTATATTTACGAGCGTTAGGTGCATTAAAACCAATTTTATAAAACAATTCAAACAATTAAATTCACAATCAATTAAATTTCTAATGATTTTTATAAGGAAATTTGATCAGTCCTCAACGGTTTTCTAAGGTTTTGAATTTTTAAAGAAGAATACATTCATAACAGGAACGTGGCGGGAACGAAGCGTTGACAGTTACTTACATAACGTCTTGCGAGTTCGTCATTCTACCTTTAGCTTTATTGATGTTGCGTTTAATTTACCAAATAACCCGTTGACACGCAAACTGGCAATAAGTAGGTAACTGTAGTTTTATTAACAGACAAAACTTTGTAGCTCAATATTTTTTTATTGTAGGTACTATTATACGTAATATGTACGGTAGTTTATGATATTTCTACTAATAAACTTTTGTCAATTCTGGTGTTTTCTTGTGAAATTCAATATATTGATATGTCTAAATATAGAACGAACCTAATACGCATATATAAAATGTTTTTGCCTTACTGGTGATCAAAAGACGTTTTGTACCTAAGTAATACCTACCTAGTTATAAAAAAAAAAATTTAAATCGAAGTACCATGTTGCGCAGCAACTTTGCAGGGCTGGTACCGGCCTCAAAAAAATAGACTTAGGTAGACACCCACTTTTGATTTTTATTTTCGATTTTTTTTATAATTTAGTATAAGATAAAACTTATTATTTTTCACTTTTCATTTATTCTTTATTTCGTTTGTATTCTGAAGTCGATTTGATTTTTTTAAATTACTTTTTTATTTCCTCGATTTTTTAGGTAGGTAGATAGGTATTTACAAGTAATTAATTTTTAGGTAGATAGGTATTTATAAGTACCTACTTAGGTTCCAGATTTTTCTTATTAACTTAGGTTTTAGCTATAGTTAAGATTTTTAGTTAGTGTTTTGTTAGTGTTTTAGTTAGTGACGTGTTTTTCAGTGATTGGTCCATATTTAACAGTCCATACCTTGAAAACTATTACGTGAACCGATTTTGATAAAATTTGCACTGGTTTCTAAGTTGAAAGGTACTTAATCCATAAAAAAAGAATTATTGCAATTTGATTTATACTTTCTGAGAAATACGTGAACAAACATACATACACTTATGAAATTTGGGACACCAGTTTTGAAGCCCAAATACACTAATATATACGAATATTGTGCTATTTTAACAATATTACATATTTACATACGGGTCGAATTAATAACTTTCTTTTATTTAAGTCGGTTAAAAACGTAAGGGCTACCTACTACCTATAACTTTAGTCTACTACATGACTATTGCGACGATATATTTAACATGTTAAACTTAATTATAAATCGGTGTTCAGTAACTGGCTGTTTGCCACATCTGTCATGATATTTATGAGAAAGTTAGCATAGTATTTTGTTCAATGTTTATGTTTATAAGAACGTAACCCAGATATAGTCGGCGATACTCTTTATTAAAGAACTGCCGACATTAACGTAATTGTAGGTACCTAAGAGTACATGCATATAATAGTTTCGTTGACTGTAGTGACTAGTGACCCAAAATAAAAACATCTTATATACTTACTATGTTGTAATAAGACGAGTTATCATTTTATTAGGAATTTTTGTACTTATCTCTACATGTTTCATTCAATTATTTAAGTATTAAGTATACTAAGTAAGTATAAAAACTGAGATACATACTGCCTTGGTACTGCATTGAATCGAACAAATGTATTTTTTGCTTTATTTTGGTTTAAATAAGTTACAGTATGCAGAAATTGGGTCAAGAGGCTGTACAAAATTACTATAAGTTTCATACATTTATTATGAAGGCTTGTTGGCGTGATGGTTAGTGCATGTGCGTTCCACGCCGCGAAGGTCATGGATTTGATTTCCGATAATGTAAATTAAGTAATGTAAGATATAGACTAAATGGTGTTGAAGTGTGGATGTTACTTCTGGATACTTTTCTAACTCTTAATGTGGTATGGTGCGGTCGAATCACAGTCTTTTCTCTACACTACATGAACACCTTACGTAATAGCTATGTTTATAGTTTGAGTTTACCGTGAACACTGATCAACTAATAAAATTTAAATGAAAATAAACTAGCAACAGTCTGCAGCCGGCATTGAATTACGGCTTTCATGTAAAAAATTTATTACTTCCTCCTGTTAGCTTTTACAGTGATAAAGTTGCTTAGTTATTACACATACCATGTAACAATAACCTTGTTATACCCAAAGGTTGCACTCGAGCTTCCATGCTGATCTTCGCGTAAGAAAAACTAAATTACTCAAGTGCGACTTCGATTCGCGCAGAGGGTTCCAGACATTTATAAATAGGCAAATTCTATAAAATCATAAGATTTCCCTTACATTTTTCAATGCTTTTTGCAATGCAAGCGTCGCGGTTCTTACATAGGTACTTCTTTCGCTTCCTCAAATCTCATCATTCTCCTCACACATTTTCGCCTAGGTATGCGAGAGCTTTTGACATTTCCATTTGCTAGCACTCTGGCTATTTGATCTTCATATTGAAATTTGTAAAATTCAAAATTCAATAATTTCGAAGATGGACGGATGATCTAGTGCAAATGCAACGTATTATATGGATTAATCACATTGAAAACATTAATCAAATGCCTTCAAAGATGTACGTCGCATAGTTTTTGAGAAATTCGGTTGCGGCAGACAGACAGAGGGAGGGACGCATATACGTAAGTGATCTTAGATCTTATCAGTAATGAAAACCTTATGAGTTCCGATTTTCCTTTTAAAATACACGACCATAATGAAACCAGTGAGCTATATATTTGTCTTTACGCGCTGGTCGTAAACGTCAGTCAAGAAAAAAGCTATCTAATGCCCGGTTTCTATAAACAAAAACATTTTCTTTTTCATTTTACTCTACCAACAGTGATATTAGTAAGTAGTAATCAACTGCAACAAAAACTGTTCCTATAATCTACTCTCCGTACGTAGAACTTTAGGAACAGCGAGCGGATGGAGAGTAACTATTGACTATTGATAGGCCGATTGTATGGAGACGAACTTGTTCCTACATTACTTTGAGCATGGCAAAACTACTAGTGCAGCGATTCCTAAAGCGAGTTCCGCGTAGGGTTGCCAACATTTCTCTGCTGATTATAGTATTTTTCAGAAAAAGCTATAAAAAATATAGTATACTTCGAAAAGAGAGGATCCATCCAACACTAAAATTTGCAATCGGCCGAATTTGGACGGTTAATGACACTGTGTTATAATGTACTACGGTTAACGACTTGTTTTTGTGTCTTTTGTATCTTTTTCTAGAATATTTTGGGAATGTTCAGTTCAAAGTTATTCGAAAATTTTATTTGCCTTGTTTTACTGGAGTGATTGTTATTCAGAAACCGATAAAGATCTAAGGCAGCATAAAATAGAAACGATACTGCCATTTTAAATAATAATGCTTTTCAAGTAAGATCTCATTATAAATACAACTTTGTTGAATCATTATTGCTTTAAATACAATGTAAATTAAAATATACATTTTGTGCACTATTCACAATTTTTAAAACTTTTATTTTGGCTACCCTCAAATGTCATTGTTGCGACCCATGTTTTCATTGGTATTTTGCGGCCTGATTAAACCCTATGTCTGCACCATGTGCGTTTATATGCGCCATTAAAGAAAAAAAATGAGATCTCGGTCGTTCAACGGCGAACAGACTCTCATCAACGGGTGTAGCTATAAGGTCATCGGTATCTTGCGTAAAAGCATTGTAGAACACCGAGCTACGCCCCGTCACGCGTCATAGCTAAAAAACGAGAAGTCGTTATAAATGGTTACGATCAGTAGATTATAGGAACCCAGCACATAATGTATAAACAGGTCGCAAAATCAGTCAAGAATTAGGCAACCGGCTAGCAACCTACTGTCACTGTATATTTAGTACTGCTTAGTGCTTACCGTTTAAACATAAGTACTAGATACATATATATAGCACTTATGTTTAAATGTGTGAGCAGAATGATAAGATTTGAGGAAGCGAAAGAAGTATTAAGGAACGCGACGCTTGGCACTCCATCCTCTCTGACTACCCCGTTAGAGATATACAGCATGAAGATAACAGTAAGCACTATACACTATCTAGGAAAAAGAAGGAAAGACTGCCCCGTTGGCGCAGTGGCATATGCATCTGTTTTCCAATCTAGGGTCCCGGGTTCGATCCCCGGTCAGGTCAATTTAGGAAACGAACTTTTCTAAATTGGTTTGGAGTCCCCCAGAGTTCGTTGTGTGGTACTCATAGTACAAGCTTACTGCTTAGTTTGGGATCACACAATCTGTGTAATTGTCTGGAGTATATAAAAAAAAAGGATGTGAAGAGAGCGATGAGATATAAGGAAGCGAAAGAAGTATACATTACATATAAGGATATCAATGCTCGGCGCTCCATCTTTTCTGATGCCTTTAGGGACATAGTGTAAGGATATGTATGTATTATCTATATTTATACTTACCAATACTATAATGCCAAAGTGTGACTGTTACGTTTTTACAGCTAAACCATTGGACCCATAAATATTTTATCAAATAGTATTCTGCACTCTGAGATTGGACCTACACTTTGGACTGGACCGATTTTGATGAGATTTATAGATATATTGAACCATGAAGAAGGACATAGGCTACTTATTTTTAATTCCACGCGAATGAAGTCACGAGCAACAGTTAGTATTTTATAAGTTCAAAATGGCTATGGCTATATGTGACGTCAACGCCGTGGCGTAATTTGTTGCGTCTTCTCTGTAAACGTTCTGTCATCCCAAAAGAGAAATGGCGTCAAAGTAATAGTAGGTATAGGTTATGTCGTTGCATACCCAAAGAGAAGGACTTTTAATGCTAATTTAGGCTATGATTTAAATGATAATTATTTTGGACTATATTTGTTTGAGGTTTCTTGGTCAAATTGACAAAATCTCTTATATCTATTCCCTTACATCTGTCATATGTGTCTATCTGTATGTCTGTCCGTATTTATAATATCACAGATCCACACCACACCAGATCAATGTCCTTGGTCCACAGTTGATTTATTCCGTCATCTTGCTGAATTGATATTTGACACAGAGACGTAAATTCGTAAAGCCGATTAAACAATGAGAAACAAAAAATAATGAGTAGTATTTTGGAACCAATATGTTTTTTAAGACATATAAATCATTTTGTGATACTGAAATTATTGAATATTTTTAAGGAATTTCTAGTGCAAAACCTGTACTGCATACATTAAAATAAATAAATTGATTTAAATTAATCAATTTATTTACTTAAATTTGTTTATTAATTTTAAATAAATTAAATTTTAAAATAAAATATATCTAAATATACTTTTCCAGTATTTATACAACTACATGATTTCAGAAATGTTTAAGGACAACAATGTCAATACATAAATTTATACTAATATTATAGTAAGAGCGAATTATGTAAGTTTGTTCATAATATGTGTAGGGTAATCTCCGGAACCACTAGGTATACCTATTTAAAAAATGTTTTCACCATTTGACAGGTACGTTATTCCACATTAGGCTATATATTATGTATTCAGCCCTTACGAAGTCGGGATAGGCCGCTAATCTTTATGTACTTAACATGATTAACAACCTTTTAATTACTTCTGATCCAAATAATTGACACGTATTGCATTTATTTGTAAATTTATAAAATGTCTATAACAAGACTAAGGTTATAAAAATATGGTATATTCTCCAAACTAGAGGTTAGAGAAGTATATTAATCTAAGCCGTATATCCACGTCGATCAACTGTCAGACGTACCTGTTTATCTATGTGTTTAACTGAGATACCTCTCTACGTACATACTACATACATATTACCCCTAGTAAATTTAGACATCTGCCAAAATTCTGCTTTATATCCCAATAACCAATATCAGTGCTAAAACCACTTAATTTAAGCAATAATGAAGAGACATCCAAATAGCATCATTTTTGAGCATAGTTAGAAGACATCGATCCTTGTAAAACACCCATATTTGTTGTAGATTGCGCTCGACTCTCACCTTTACTTTACCTGTCGAACATACTTATCTAAGGCTTCTTAGCGTGTAGTTTATCACTACTTAATAAGTTACATAATGTAGGAGCGAAATAGGCACTACATTACTGTATGTTAAATGTTTTTTATTTGGTCGCTACCAATATCCGTCACCGTATTTTTTTTAAAGAGAATAAAAAGCCAACCTATAAAGTGAATTGCTCGTCTATCTTACTATCGAACGAAGGACAATAAATATCAAATACATATTCTTGTGTCATTTAACGGCGTCTATTTTAATGTTGGTGGTATAGTAATAGAGTCATACTACATCATAGTGTCATACGTAGGCGTGTAAGTAAATGGCCATGGCCCAGATTTACGAAACGCATCGTTTTTAGTCTATTTAATTTTTACCATTGGCACTGTATGACATAGTAAACTATTACAATTAATATGAGTACAACATGAACTTTTTCTTATGTTTGTATGTTTGTGTATGAACATTGAACATTATATTATATGCACCTATTGTTCAATCGCTGTATTCCTACGTTACAACCTATGGTTACAACTTGTGGAGTAGTAGGAAAGAATCAAGAGCTTCCGAAATAGTCGTGTTTCGTGCTTAAAATATTAGGTATTTTGTTAAAATAATGCAGACTTTGTAGTGAAGTTTTTGCACTCTTTAAAAAATTATTCAATAATTTCAGTATCACAAAATGATGTAATAACTAGAGTACCCGTGCTGTTCTGCAGCATTGTGATGTTAATATAATTCAAAAATAACGTTCTTATATGATGAGTAATTGTAACCAAAGTTGAATACAAAAATTTAAAGTCAAGTTGAATGGTCACATCTAGCTTCGCTCCAACTCAACCAATTTAAGTGGGCAAAAGTTCAAATGAAAGAGCTCGTTTCAGTGAATGTTTTTAGACCAAAACGAAACGCGTACCTCAATTAGAACCGGAGATATAGAGAAAGCTATGAAAACATAAGAAATGTACAGGAGCAAATCGCGTTTGAGTAGATATGACTTGAGAAGGATGAAAGTTAGGTGATTTCCAGTGGTTGATGACAAATCTGTGCATCAACACATACATATCTTCACGCTGTATCCCAAACAGAGTAGTCAGAGAGGACGGAGCGTCAAGCGTCTGAGCATCAATACTTTTCATCAAAAAAAAAATCGGTTGGATAGAACGGCCGGACGGACTCGTAATTTTTTTAATACATAGATTGATTGCTCTTTTTCATTTTAACGTAAATATCATACATTCCTCTTAGTGTATAACTTACATGATATTTGAGAAAGTAACGCCAGAAAAATCAGAAATGATAATGTGGCCAATGAAAAATTTTTTTATTTATCTTTCACTAAATTTAATAATAAAACACTACGTAATAATGGTTTAAAAAACAATAGTTGTTGTGATAAGATGTTTTTGTTTCAGGTACAAGATGTTTGCATGCAGTTTCACGATACGATAAACGGATCGATTTTTTGAAAAATTATTTAATTCATAAGAGAAAATGAAGCAACTAGTCAATAAGAACCTTATTACTTTAAAATGTGTGCTCTTCTGTTTCCTCTCAGGTGAGTGAGATTTCACTAATATATTTGTTGAGATAAAGAGTTACAAATTTTATTAGTTTTCTTGAAAAAGTGTTTAAAAAAGTGAACAAAGTTAAGCATATTTTAATTACAGTGAGCCAAAAAAAATATTGTTTTTATTTTCTATTAAAGCCCTATATCCCCAAAAGAAAAAGTCATCTTTTGAAGTTCACATGTGTTTTGGCCACTACTTTCTACTTACTGCAACTGCTGTTCTAAACCAGCCATTCCCAAAGTGGGCGATAACGCCCCCTTGTGGGCGCTGCAGCCCTAAAGGGGGGCGGTAAGAGACCCAGAAAAAAAATGGGGGCGTTGTGTAGAGGCCTGGGGGGTGATTTGTAATTTCATTTAGCTAGGAGGCATCTTAGACAACGACTGCATGAGCTCTCGACTCAGTAGACAAAATAAGTTTGGGAACCAGTGTTCTAAACAGTTATTTTTATGTAACAGAAAGGCATCGAATGAGGTGATTTCATAAGTAAGAACGTTAAAAATTCTCTTCAAGTAGGTATAGTGAAATATGAATCCAGAGAATGACTTCTTGAGTGTTTCCTGTTATAATCGGTCCTTCAACCCCTTAATTATATTACTGCCGATATAAAAATCTGAAAAAATATGCAAACGTAGCTTATAATTAAGTGAGCACATACTATGTACTTAACTTGACCGACAATAATAATGAACGTTGCCTGTACGTTTTTTGAGGCTTAGCAATCTATGATAGGTATAGGTAATGATTTATTCCCAGTTAGATACTTATATCTTATCATGATATTCCAAGTTGTTGGGTAGTAAAAGTCCGGTTTACTATTATAGCATAGTATAATCATATAAACAGAAAGCGAACAAAATTACGAAATGAATGAATAAATTGTGCGAAGTCCTAAAATAGATGGTGACAAATTCTAAGAAAAACGCCCAGCCTCGTTATTACTTCCGTTGAAGTTCTTATAGTATATCACTACGTAGATTTGTTTGTAAATCATTTCATATAAGCAATGTGAATATACACAAACTTTCATTTTTATAATTATCTTTTAGCGAAGTAAGTCATGGTACTTTGCTCTTGATTGTACTTGTACGTGGTTGTACTTGTCGTAATAAAAAGTAGTTGACAATCAAGTTTAGCTCGGCGCTCGGTCATAATATTAGATCAATGATGCAGCTGTGTGCTGTGTTCTTCCTTCTAAGGAAAGTCGACCTTCGCTTTAATATTTACTCACAATTTAGGGATTATTCACCTCTCTGCTTCTGTAATGTATCCACTGTGCGACCTAAATGGTCTTCGTAATTATAACAACCCACTGAGTGTTTTAATTGCAATATGGAATGCAATATGATCTCTGTAACGGCGTTTAGTAGGAGCCGTCCATAATATTACGACGTCTTTATTGTTTAACTTGAACTAAATATTGATAAAGAAAACGTTACGTCGAAAATGAAAATTGATTTTGTTTACAAATAATTCTACAATAAAACGTGATTACTATGAAGTAGACTGCAGTTTTTACATGCTTTGTATTATGGTTTACTTATTTGTTGTTACAGGTGTGGGATGTATATTTCCTTTCCTTCCCTTGCACATGCTGTCTAGAGGACTAGACAGAGGAGAAGCACGTCTAATATCAGCCGTTGCGCCATGCATAGCCCTACTTGGTCCAGCTTTGTTTGGACCTCTTATAGACAAGTTAGTGTATCCTGGATTCAGTATGACAATAGAGACGTTTTTATTTAAATTCATAAAATTAATTGCTGACTATTCGTGCTTATATAGTGCCATTAGAAGCGGAACTGCAGACTAATTACGCAAGAAGAAATTATGAATTGAGAGGATTTACATAATACGAATGTAAACGAAACTATGGTACTGTATTCTGATGATTGAAAGAGAAGCCGTGCATACGAAGTGTGAAATATGCATAAATGGAATATGTCTTGAACATAATACAATGTAGGTGTGAAATGCCAACTAAGTATATTGTAGGCCTGGAATTCCCTGAAATCGACTGAAAGCAAATAAATGCAGTGAAAACACGATCTCTCAGATATATATTATGTTTATATGCTACGGTAACCGCTCACCAGGGGGCTCACCAGCCGTATGCTTGTTTGCCTTTTTTATACCTTTTTGGTATAAAAATTTGTTTGCCTTTTTTATACCTTTTTGGTATAAAAATAAAATACAAGGTAAGCAAAGAGGAACTACGCAGTATCGCAGGGTCGCACAATAGTGTTATTGGTAAAATGAAGAAAGGAATGTTCAAATCGTGGTTCAAATGGTCCGGGTACATAAAAAGAATGAATGATGAACTATTGACGAAGAAAATCGAGTGGTAGCAAGCCAAAGAAGACTGTTGACGGAAATGTCAAAAGTCCTCGTATGCCTCTGCGAAAGTTGTAAAGAGAATGATTAAATTAGTAGTAGGTGAAAGAAATATGTAAGGATCGCAATGTTTGGCACTCTGACTGTCTTATTATTTCAGGGATACAGCATGACGATATTTATGTATGGTACATATGTATGTAAAATGAATTGCAGACAAATTTAAATATTTAATACTATTTTAAAATGTTAAATGTCTGTTGAGACCAGTAAAAAACAATTTCATTAGTTAGTTAATTCATACATTCTCAGAGTAACTTTCATTCAGGTTGTCAGTGGGTCGCGGCACGACGGGCGGAGGTTCTAGTCCCAGCGGGTCCGGTAAATTGCTACGGGTTGTCACGGCGATCTGCTTCATATTGAGTGCTGTATTCTACTCTCTTCTGTTAGCCATACCTTACACTGAACGAAATGAGGTACATGTGATAAAATTACTCTATAATAATTTCTAACTAGTTTGCTCCTACCTTGCTCTATAACACACCGAATGTTTAACCTACAATACTTGAATAAGTATTCCTGTAGATTGCCCCGAACAATAAAAAGCAAAATTAAAAATTTAGAAAAATTCCACGACGGTTGTTAAAACGTAATCGAAAAAGGATTAAATAACTTTTTTTAAAGTCCCCCGATTAGAGAGAAATGATTTACACATTATGTTGGTGCCAGACTTGCCTACCAGTACGGGCTGTCCACAAAACACGCCTGGTTCGCTGTATGAAAATGATATTACACATTTCCTATAATCTTTCTTTTAAAACTTGGTCTGCTGCAAGTGAAGAAAAAAAGAGATTGAAGAAGGACAAGAAAGAACTTGTTCAAAAACGTTTCAGGGAGGAGTTAGGATTGATAGTAGATAAACCTCGGCAAGTTAGTGGGAATACTAACGATGGGAAGATTTTTCTATAACAGCATATGCTCTGCGGAAATTGCAGATGTGGATGAAAAGTTAATTAAACACTACATTATTTTACAAGTTCTTTCTTCAGGAATGATGATCGATTCCGAAAAATTTGATGAATACGCAATGGAAATTGCAAGAATATATGTGGGTAAATATAATTGGTATTACATGCCATCTTCAATTCACAAGATACTTTTACACGGAGAAAACATTATCAAATATTTCACAGTACTTCCTATTGGAAAGCTATCGGAAGACGCACAAGAGTCGCGCAACAAAGACTACAGAAACATGTGACTTCATCATGCCAGAAAATGTGCCGGAGCAGCTACAAATGAAGATGTCTTTGAAACTCTATTGTACACGTCAGATCCGTATATAACAAGTTTAAGAAAACCGTACATAAAAAATGTAAAAGATCTTGAGGAAGAGGCACTAATCTAAAAGTAGCACCACTTGCAACTGACCCTGAAATATGTGTAGAGCCTAAGTAGATGGCGATTTGTTATTCCAATGTATTCACTCTTAAATTTTTATCATTACTTTTCACCTTTTTACAGTACAGTACCGCAAAATATAAGGTAAATAAAGATAAAAGTAATAATTTTTTTAGAAAAAATTCTTTTGCCATGGCTTCTTGTAATTAACTTTTTTAGTAATTATAACCTTGTATTTCACTTTAAATAAATTATTTCATAATTTTTTTTCGTGCATTCCCGTGTATTTTCTTTTTATGTTATATTACCCAAAAAGATTTAAAAAATTTTTATTTGTTAGAGAGTACATTAACTACTTTACTATCTACATCCCACTAACATTATAAATGTCAAAATATTTGTTTTATTTGTGCGTAGATATATATCTATGTATGTATGTTTGTTAATTTTTTATAAGAAGCCTTTAAGCACCGACTATCCTGGCTGCTGCAGCGCCCCCTGGTGGTCTACAGTCGTAAAACATGTTTAAGAATCTCCTCTAAAATATCTTCAAAACGCAAAAAACCGTATCGAAATTGGTCCAGTAGTTTTCGAGAAAAATGGTAACAGACATACATTCACACCACACACACAAAAACAACCTCTAACCCCAAACGCATATACCGCCTTCGTTCTGTTCTGTCCGTCGTGGGCAATGAAACGTTCCATCTGTATGTAGCTACCTATAATTGTTTAAAAGTTTGCTAAAGTAGATAATCGCGGTTGTATTGTGTGGGTTCTATTGTGGAGTGTTTCGAAGATTGAAGTAGCTGTATTTACTTATCAGTTATTTATTGAAAACTATGTTATGTGGGTATCTATGTTTATGAATAAATCTTTGTAATGGGTACAACACATTCTTGTGAATATTACTTAAGAATACTTTTTAAAAATAATTTTAAGATAGGTACAATTTAAATAATGATAACGAATAAAACTTAATATTGTATCACTATTGTATCCATGGCATCCGCCATGTTGAATAAAAATGTTCAATTTGTTGATGACATAATGATACTAATACCACAGATTAATTAGTTTACTACCGTAAATACTGTAATAAATACTTATAGTATACTAGCTGAACCCAGCTACGCTTCGCTGTGGCTCAGTCAGTTTTCGAGTTTTGCGGACACAAACATACGGAAGCTAAATTTTCATATATAAATACTCTCGGCTAGTTTTTGAGTTTTGTGGACACAAACATACGGAAGCTAAATTTTTATATACGTAAATATTTAATTTCTATAATTTAGGTTTCAAAATGCATAACGCTTTTATTAACTAATATGTTACTAGAAATTAGCAACGCAGTTAATTGAAAGAAGTTTGTAAGTAGAGATAATAATATTACTTATAGTATTTATTAACTATGAATTCGAATATTAAATAATCATTGACGTACTTTCAAATTTTGCTTACTTATAGTGTACACTAGTCACTGGCAACTAATTAATCTATACTTATAGGTAATCAGTAATCATAATTCTAATCCCAAAGTTAATGCAGTTGTAGGCCTGTCCTCTCAAACCGGTTGCGCAGGGCACTTGCCTTTTTTCCTTAGAAAAATACTGGTCTAATAATTTGTATACCTACACGCACTTACAATAGGTATATTCCTAGAAATTTAACAATATTTAATTCGACAGCCTCGTCGCCCAGCCGTTATGTTCATGTGCGATGCAGACGGAGCATATGTTATGCAAGAAGTTTGCACAGAGAATATGCGCTGCAATCGCTGGGATGGAGAAAAGGTTTGTACCCTATTGGTATTGGTAGTAAAGCGAATAAGATTTTGATGTGGCAGACAGGTTTGATGTATTTTGGATAATTCTAAATTTATTATTATTATTAATGAGATTCAAAATAATTAAAAACAAATGACAATTATAATTAAACAAACACTGCGACTACCGGATCACATACAATATTGCTTGCAGTAAATAAAAAGACTTGTATAAATCTATATGAGATGTCACATGGAATACAACGTTATTGCAGTTTGCAACAAGTGTACAGTACGATTGCACTAGATTCGATGTGGCGTATCTCTCTTCTTCTCTTGCTTCTTCTTATATACGTATACCTAGTATGAGTAGGTACATACATTACAAATGCATTCGGTGTGGCTCACCATAAGAGTTTAATAAAAATTGTAAACCGTGAGACTATGTAGATCACCGTGATCACAAGTGAGGATACCTATAAAATATTTAGGAATATATCAGGTGAGATATACTCTATTGTAACATTTCGAATGAATTTTAGGGTTTCCTACAATTCAAAATAGTTGAAAAAAGGAACAGCTTTAATGAAAATTATAATGGATTGATATTTTTCAGACGGGTGTTTTAGCAGTCGGTACTTGTGAATATGGTTGTGCTGATAAGAATATGTCGTGGGTTATGAAATCATTCGTTACTACCTCCACTACTACGACGCTCAGCCCCATGTACAACAGTATTTTCAACATTACGGTGAATATTCAATCTATTGTTTTGTAAGCAATTCTTATTATTTTTCTACACCAATTTGTACAACAATTTTTAGTGCTATTCGGCCTATAACGACATTTTTTTGTGTGTTTCTTACTCATGTATTTTTTTCTGAATGGTTGTACGATTGACCTCTGTCTCGCTTCACTACATTTCTACAATGGAGCTTTTGATCAGTGACTTTCGAAGAGTGGGTTGCTTTTTTTATTATAAGGTACATTCTGTGTACTAATACTAACTTACTAACTCGGGTAGTTAGGAGCAAACTACCAGATTATCAAAGGCAGAAAATCAAAAGAAACATTTCCATAGCCGTTCATTGAACTTTATCGTGCCATTGTAAGTTCTCTTTACCTTGATGGTATGCTTCGCTTACATGTTTTTATTTCTAAATCCGGAAATGACGTTTGTTAAGATTTTGTTTATTTTCATTGAGTTATTAAATAAAAATAGTAAACTAAAGGCTACAAATTACAATTTAGAAATAGGTATTTTCATAATGTTTGTTTTGATAACTTAAAAATTGGTAAAAGGAGATACGCAGTTAATGAATTTAAAATAAATTATACATCAAAAGGTCCAAAAAAGCTTTTATTGTGTTATAGATCGAAGTATCTTCTTAAAAAAATGAAGGCACCTCACTCGATCGGTATGTTCAGTGAAAGATGTTTTTGTTTAGGTTATCTACGTTTTTCATTGTGGGAGGAAGGTTAAGGCGACGGATTGATAAACAATAATTTAATCTAAAATAGACCTTCTACTCTATGTAAAAGTGCGCGCGCTAGCTTACGAATACTAGGAAAAAACAGCTGAATTCGTTTATTTTAAAAACTATAATTAATTTTAAAAAAACCAGCTGGCATTTTGAAGAATATGTTTAAATTAAACTATATAGAAAATTTGGAAAATAAATGGGTCCGTTACCCCGAAAAATGTAAATCTCTGTTTTAAAAGATATTATTTTTTGTGTTACAAAAGTTAACCAATCGTGTATCGCAATTGGCAAAATGAAGTCAATGAAATGAAGAATCAGGTTACCAAATATCACTTTCATACGTTTTGTAGTCACTTAGAAAAATTGAGATCCCCGCCGTCAAAATAATTTCCAATGCGTCGCGCGTCGCCTTAAAGAACAATGTTTTTATATTCTGTATATAGATTATAGAACAATAATAGCTTCATAGCTTGGAAGAGAATATTATCTAATTATTAGGCACTTATAGATATTCGAAATACCCAGTGAATCAAAGGTGCCGTCAAAAGAAAATTCCGTACTAAAAAAGAAAATTAAAGGTTTATAAATAGACATATCAACATTACTTTTTTTATGAAATAGTGTTATTGAATACTGTTATATTTGTATTTTCTCTATAAACGATTGAGAATAACTATGAATGTTTCCTTTATAAATATAACCAAGTATAATTCAATAATACTTGAACATATTTTATAGGTTGAGATGTTACTATGCTGAAATTAATTATTAATTAAATTATTTTTAATCGCTTATTAATTCATATGTATATTTTTTCACGTAATTTACCTCGAAACACGTGTCGACCATTAAGAGTTTGAAACTGTGCGGAAGATAGCTAAAAAATAATACGTAGGTAAAATGATTATACTAGAAATGTATTGGTGTCTTTATGGAGACTGCATTTCGTTATTTGATCAGCATTGACTCTGAGTGGTTCTCAAACTAATATTAATTTTGGATAAGACGCACATATCTATACGTCACATTTATAAGCAACTAACTGTTGCCCGCGACTTCGTTCGCGTAGTCTTTTATTTACTAAATTAAATAATTCAGAAATCGTACAACTCGCCAAAGTTTCATCACATCGGATGATTGGTTTATGAAAGCATAGAGGACAAACATAGAGAGAAACATTCACTTTTATATAAGTACTAGTTGATGCTCGCGACTTCAAACATGGATTTTTATATATTAGATACTAGCTGATGCTCGTGCCTTCGTCCGCGTTTTGTCATTTTTAAAATAGCCTATGTCTTTCTCAGCATTGAAGCTATCTCCGTACTAAATTTCATCGCAATCGGATGAATGCTATGGCATGCCATAAAATACGAACAAACAAACAAACATTGATTTTTATATATTAGATAAAAAGATTAATTAGATAGTTCAACTTTGTTTAAATCTCGTATTTAGGGTGCTGGTACGGAGGACGAAGAGGGTGACGAATTCGAAGTACTTCCTCCGCATTTGTGCTATAATGGACAGTGCCAAGTGTACATGCAGCACGCAGCGCGTATGCGGGTCCCGCTATCACTCGTCGCGCCCGCTCCGCCCGCTGACGATGAGCAGACAGAAAACAGATGGTGCACATATCGCACGGGTACTTGCATTGTCATATCCGAGTTATCTTGCGGCCTAATCTCACTATCTATTATTGCAAATTCAATAGACACCCACGTTATTGTAACCTACGTCGGTATTGTTTGGCTTGCTGTTTTTTATAATACATAAACGAAATTTGTTTATAGAATATATCTATATCGGGAAATTTAAAGCGATTACCTTTTTATTCTGGCTTGTCGTTTCTACCGAGTTGCATCGGCCGTGGTCTCAAGCAAATATAGCTACAATGCAACGCAAAAGTTTAAAAAAAAGTTTATATTGAAATTTGTTTATACCAGCCATACTCAACTTGAGCTTTAACTATGTGAGTAGCCTGACCGGCCAAGTGCGTTTCGGACCACGCACAGTGAAAAGTTCCGTGGTCGCGATGCACAATATTAATATTCGATAGAAAAATGAGTTTGTATTTCATAGCGTTTCTTAATAACACTGTAAAATAAAGTTATTTCTGCGGTCGCTAAATCCGGAATTGAAAATACCCCATGTCTCAAAAACTTATTCAAATGAATTTTTGTTAAAACTGCTTTTAATTTATAATATCTTAAATTATTTCAGAATGTCCACCCTATATGTGACAAGTTAGAGAGTAGGAGGAGAGGACACAATTTTTACGACTTTAGAAGCTCATATCTCAGCAACTATTGATTTATGTGAAAGAGTCACTTTGAAACTTCATTTTTAATACGACTTTTTGAAGATACCCCACACACTTATATGCGTTGAATTTTTTTTATCCCTTAGTTACATGTATGGAGTAACACCTGAGAGTGCCACCCCAATTGTCTATTCTATTTCCACCTATTTCTGTTACGTACCGTTATGTGCCAATAATCTCCCAAGAAAAAATGGCCTAGGCATATAGACAAACAGACGGCAGGACGAAATTATAAGGGTTCCGTTATTAAGTGTGTAATGCCCAAATCTTCACATTGTTTGCATCAACGTATGTTCGAGTAGGTATATCGTCTTCGTGAATTATCCGACTTACCTACTTCCTCTATTTATTGACGAAGAAGTAGTACGTACCTTGAACCCGTTACAAATGAATAGTTAAAAAAATATTAGCTTTTCGGTTTTCGATTATTATTTACTAGTTGCACCTCGCGGGTTCTGTCGCATTAAATTTGTTGTTTTTTCGAAATAAAAAGTAGCCTTGGTAACTCTCTGAAGTCCTTTGATGTCCTTTGTCCTAATGAAAGTCACAACAGTCAGTTTAAAGTTTCAGAGATTAACTTTGCACGAACAAACAGACAGACAAAAATATTAAAAACGCGTGTTTAGATTTTGATAACATGCAAATAACCATATTTCCTTAATATTGAAATCACAGACAGTCACTTCAATTTTATTTGTTTGTGTAATTGTATGGATACAATTGAAATAGCAAGTAATATTCTGAGCAGTCGGAAATATGTATCATTTGTATGTGGTCCGTATTACGACGTTTATAAAATGATAGTTTTATTTAATTTATAAAAATCCGTAAGGCCTGGACGGGATATTCGTTGTATTTTTTCTGTAAGCTTCAGGTAAGGCTTTATGTTCCCTAACTTTCAAGGTTCTAGTAGTTTGGGAAATAAGCGAGCGAATTGTCGAGTTCGTGTATCTAATTTGACTAGTGCAAAATACGTGGGTTGATCTTTTATTTGTATTATGTATGTATATAAAATCGAAATACGTCAGTGACTCACTGACGTTTTTTACATGCCCTTTTTAAAGAATTCTATGATGTAGTCATTCTGGAAAAAAAACTCATTCCATCCCTATCTACATCCATATAAATACCTACTTTTTGTACTTCAATAGGGTACGTTCAATATTATAATTATTTATTATTATTACTTACATAGAGCGTCCATCGAAATGCCTCGTACCACCACAACGGCTCGCAGAAATCAATCAAGACTATGGCGACTGCAAGCCAGCCGTGAAATGCCAAGTTCTCGATCCGTATGACGAGCCTGATGGAGTATTAGCTGACGCTGAATGTCGCCTTATAAAAGGAGACCCTTCCTACACATTCTGGAGTTACTTCGTCGTTCGGTATGTGAGAGGTTATTTATAAATAATACATACATACATATCTACACGATGTATCCTAACGGGGTTGCCAGAGACGACAGATCGTCAAACTGACCGATCCATACAACTTCTTTTGCTTCCTCCAATCTCATCATTTTCTTCACGCATTTTCGCCTAGGTATGAGGGTGCTTTTGAAATTTCCATCATCTAACACTGGCTATTTGATTTTCATAAATAGCCTTGGTCTCCCTTGTCTTCTACTATCACTCACTTTCCCTCTGCAGATTTTCTTAGTCAGTCTTTCATGATTCATCGCTCATTCTTTCGATGTGTCCGAACCATCTAAGCATTCCTTTCTTCATTTAAACAACACTGTCGCGCTATCCTGCCATACAGCGTATCTTTTCATCGCTTATTTTGTCTACAAGGGTGACATCACATTTCTACGGCATTTATCTCACTTTCATTTGATTTCGGATATATGCAGACCTGACTACTGTACAATGAAGTTGACACCAACATCACATTTTGGATTGCCATTTTGACTGAGTTAGTTATATTCACACTGCCTAATAATGCGGCCAAAGCACCGTTTACTTTATTGCTAGCTGTTACCCATCTCCCCACATCCAACTCGCATCATCCATCCCTATAAAACGCACACCTCAGATGCACAATTTCATTCACGTGTTTTAGACATTTTCCATGTACCTATATCTCACATTTCGTCTTCTTTCACGCATGTGACTAGTGTCTGCAACTCTGCGTCTAATGTGTGCTATAAGCACAGCATTCTCAGTGTACAAAAGGCAGTTTACCACTGTTTCATCAGATATCATACCACTCATACTACTTTTCAGTGTAAGGAGGCAACTGTCCAAATACAAAAGGAATAGCCAGACAGACATCATGCAGCCCTGTCTACCGCCTCAACAAACTTCGCTCCAGGGCGACGTGTATCTATCTATCCTTACACAGGTTCTGCGGCCTCGATATAATGACTTGACAGTCTACAGTAAAGGGCCCCCTACTCCATATTCAGGCAGACTCCACAATTTCTTTCTACTCTATCGAATGCTTTTTCTAGATCCACGAAAGCGCAGAAACCTTTCTGACCTATTGCTAAAAACTTCCCCACGATAATACGGAGCGAGAAAATCTGATCCATGCAACCTCTACCGTTCCTAAAACCACCTTATGCGTCCCACAAATATCTTTCAGAAATGCCAGGATACGTTCAGTAAATATTTATTTATTTTCGATTTATTTATTTCATTGCAAACGAACAAAATTAAATATAAACAAAATGAGAAGCAGTAATCTACTAAAGGCTATGCTTATCTCTTTAAGAGATCTCTACCAGAACACCTGGTTAAAAAAGCAAATGTATCTAGGTAATGTGTGCTCATCAAAGAAAAGTATTAATATTAATATATAATAATAACCTTGTTACTAGACTTTACTTGCTAAACTGGCCAAACTGATGACTGTATAGCACGCACAGTCTAGATGAGAAACTTTCCCTTTATAGAGAGGTACTATGACTGCGGTGCGCCAGTCCTTCAAAAACTGCCGTCTGCCAACAAAGATTGCACAGTTTATAGAATATATCCCAGACCCTAGCCACCGAACTTCATCGTCTCAGCAGCTATCCCATCATTTCCCACAGTCTTTGCACATTTCAGACTTCTTATCGATTTTTCAATCTCTTTCATAGTAATGGCTTCCATACTAATGAATCCTTTTGTACTTAAATATAGAGTTAGAAACAAAAGGATCCTTTTCCATACACACTCCTAACACAATCCTACCAGCATCGTTCACAGTTTTATCTCCACACTCGACTAGGACAGATTCAAATCCTGTTTGACCTCTCCCGACCCATCCATTCGTGTCTCCACACACTATAATTCTTTCATTCTCTTCAACAGTCATTAGAATTTCCCTAATATTATTCTCCTAAAACTGTTTTAGCTCGCCCAAACCGACAGAGGACACTGGGACATATACCACTAACACAAAAGTTCACGTCAACCCTGTTTTGAGTCGCACCCAGAGCAATCTCATACTTAAGTTAACACACATACTCAGTGACACAATTAACCAAACGAGAGGACAGTAAGACGCCTACCCCTTGGCATCCCTTTTCTTCTTGTGATACCCCTGACCACAATGCGATACCTCCACAGGGCAGGTCTACAAGTTCACTGCCCTTTCGTTTGGTTCCACTCAAACACATCCAATCTTCTCTCTTTCATATTATCTATCAATTCATTCGTCTTCTCTTCAATCCTTCCCCTCACATTCCATGCAGCTATTCTGCACTCCTCCCTCCACTTCCCGCTGCGAGGTGCACAGCGTGTTGGGTGGTGGTCCCCAACGCCGAACTGCATTCTATACACACCAGTAGGGAAGAGTAGGTGTATGTCATTTTTGGGGGACGCTCTATCTTTATCGCTTACGCTGTCCCGCATGGTGTGCACAGAAGATGAATTGCAGCCCTGAAAAGGGTTTGCAGGGGTCGCGACGAGCACTCGTCATCAACTGACCACATCAAAACTGTTTACATGTACTGTTTTATATGTATGAAAAAACAAACATAATATTAGACAACAAATCGAATAAAGGTAACTTGTTGACACCTTCATAAAATTACCCAGTATGTCAACAATTTTTATAACGTCTGTGTCTTATGGTCAACAGTGTAAAAAACTGAGAAGTAACAACTGAAACTTTAGGAACCAATATCTACATAAGTTAAATAATGACATAAATGTGTATATCTACTTCTTTCGCCACCTTGGATCTCATAATTCTCCTCACATTTTACGAGTACTTGCAGAATTTTTGGGTAAAATATAATGATAGGTATGTAATTCAAGTCGAATAAATAAAATGATTGATCCATCTTCGTGCCACTTCGTGTGAATACATCGATGCCTCACGTCGCGTCGTAACCCTTACCTGTAGATATTACATCTAAAAATCGACTTACCACAACTTACGTGTGCACTACCTAAAATACTTTGATCGTACATAGGGTGATAGCAGACATCTGGCCTACTGCTGCACTGGCCCTGCTCGGTGCCGCGTGCGTTATAGCCACGAGGGAGACCTCTCTCGGGAGGGGCGACGTGGGCAGGCAGTTGGCTTTTGGGACTATCGGCCTTGCTGTCTTCCCGCCCTTGGCCGGCCTGGCGGCGCAAGAGATGCCAGAATCGCCTTACCTCGTGCCTTTCATTATGCATGCAGTATTTATGATAATTGGAGCGCTTATTTTACTCGTTGATAGGTAAGTAAAATACCGTTTGCTCTTTTATTATGTAAGTATATTATGTTAGTATTCTTTTTTCTGTTTAGTGTGCGTATAAATTTTAAATAAATATTATACATTCAGTCAAAAAAGTATCGGGAATGGATGATTTCTTTATGGTTCCAAATTCAATTTTTTAGTTTTCTTTGTTGTTGTTAGATTCGCAAAACTGTTTTTCATTTTGGCGCGGAGTTTAAGTTGCATCTGTTATTTAGATTAAATACAGTGCTGTTTTTAGTTATGTCATATCTAGTGTGTATTGCGAATTTCATAATGGACAAAAACATCGAACAAAGAGTTTATCTTAAATTTTGCATCGCCAATGGAATTTCGTGTTCGGAGTCACTAAAAATGTTACAGAAGGCTTACGGTGAATCGAATTTATCAAAAACACTTGCTTATGAGTGGTACAAAGCGTTCAAAAGCGGTCGAGATATGATGGAAGATTTGCCTCACTCTGGTAGGCCATCATTGTCTGCAACTGAAGTTAACATCGCAAAAGTGAAGGAAATAGTGACTGAAAAAGAGAGATAGCCGCCGAACTTTCTGTGTCTCACGAGTCGATCCGTACCATTTTAAATAATCACTTGGATATGAAACATGTTGGCATTCGGCTAGTCCCAAAAGACCTGAATTTTCTCCAAAAACTCAATCGCATAAGAGTCGCTGAGGACATGCTAGAACGAGTCAATTCCGACCCAACATTCATGAAACGCATTGTTACTGGTGACGAGACGTGGGTTTACGAGTTTGACATGTAAACTAGTCAACAAGCTTCGGAGTGGTGCCTTCCAACTGAACCGAAACCGAAAAAACCACGCCAAAGTCGATCAAAAGTCAAAGTCATGTTGACCGTTTTCTTTTACTATCGCGGTGTAGTGCACTCGGAATTCTTGCTGGAAGGTCAAATGGTAAATAAAGAATATTATTTGGGCGTTATACGGCGTTTAAGAAAGCAAATTCGACGAAAAAGGCCAGATTTGTGGAAAGAAAATTCTTGGATTTTGCACCACGATAATGCGTCTTCGCACAAGGCCATCATTGTGAACGAATTTTTGACCAAAAACTCAACAAATACCATCGAGCAACCACCTTATTCAACAGATATGGCTCCAGCAGACTTCTTTCTTTTTCCTAAACTCAAATTACCACTTTGTGGCACCCATTTTCATTCAGTAGAAGACATAAAGGAGAATTCGCGGCGAGCACTGAACTCAACTCCGGCTAAGGGGTTTAAAAATGTTTTGATGATTGGATTATTCGTTGGCGTAAGTGCATCTTTTCTGAAGGAGCATACTTTGAAGGTGATAAAATAAATTTGGATGAATAACTAACATTTCGTGTATTATTGATCTTTTTCCGGTACTTTCTTGACAGAGTAGTAAATAAATTTAGTAACGTTATTAGGTATCTGTAAATCTATATATATATATATATAATATATGATGAAAGTTTTATCTTTGACCGCGATAAAATACCATCGAGCAACCACCTTATTCACCAGATAGGGCTCCAGCCGACTTCTTTCTTTTTCCTAAACTAAAATAACTTTTCGTGGCACCCGTTTTCATTTGGTAGAAGACATAAAGGAGAATTCTTGGCGAGAACTGAACTCAATTCCGAAAAAGCGTTTAAAAAATGTTTTGATGAATGTATTATTTGTTGGCGTAAGTGTATCGTTTCTGAAGGAGCATACTTTGAAGGTGATAAAATAAATTTTTTATGTTAAAAATTTGAATTTAATAAAAAGTTATTGGAGTTTTGGCTTTTATACTTCAGTAGTGAGGACTGAGGAAGGAGTGATGATAGATAGAGAAAGTAGGCTTTACCGCACTGAGACATCACAAAGTCGTGGTATCATTATCCAGCGCCAGGAGTGAATGAGGGAGAACTTATCCTCATTCTGTGATTCTGTCTGTTTGAGCCAATGATGTTATAATACAAAAGGTTTGGGCTTAAAAACCAATAATTCTTATAATTTATATTAATTTTAAATCTTATAATTAATGTATATATATGTATAACTTTCGGACTGGTTTCTGGTTATGAATTATTCTGTACAATATTCATTTTTCTAAACGGTCAAATAGCCCCTTGCTTTCAATGTTTAATTTCGAAACAATATGTGCACTCAACATAGGTAGTTATCGTATACTTGTACGTAGCTCTACAGAAGTTCTCATTATTTTCGATGATAAAAAATGTGTATTACGCGTTACGCCATATGTTTTCCTGTCTTGATGATTTCAGTGGAACGTTTTTATGTTCGTAGAGCTAAATATTACGCTTCGCGCAAATATTTGTAAATCTGTCTTTTCGTAACACTATTACACTCGGTTAAAACCTGTTGAAATCTATTTATAAAATGCGTATTCTAGTATCTGTGTATTCGTAAGAAGAATAAACACTACGCGAAAAAACGTCTGGATATTTCGTACGTTTGTGCATTATTGACCAACAGAAATTATAATTATGCATATTATCCGATCAAAATGTTATCTTAATCACATTTGTCGTGCTTGAGTCCACGAATCGTCATCTACCTAAAGTTCGGCTACACTTTGCGTATCATACCAGCGAAGCCGCAGGCAACATTTAATAAGTATTGTACCTATAATACGACTAAGGTACGGCCTGACTGTTCGCTCTATTTGAGCGTACAGCACTGGCCGTCACGCAGGAGGCAAGAGACGTCACGCCATTGTGTTGATGTGGTCTAAGCAAGGGCCGGTGGTAGGGCGTGTTTCTCATGCATTTCACCACCACGTTGCCTCGCACCTCACGCTGTCACGCGTAATAGAATTTGCCTACTTTCAACCGGATACGTAGGGTTGTTGCGTTGAGTGTGAGATGGGAACAACTCATTTAGTTATACATATAGACATATAATAATAAAAACAATGCAATAAATACGTTTTACATGTTTCTTAAGTTTAATTTCTTGTAGTTATGTTGAAAAACGATAACGATGAATTCGCATACCTAAAATTGTTTATAGGCATCCAAGGGCATTACAACACATTCGTTCACGCGAATTAGACATTTTTCACTCGTTTGGACGATATGAAGGATTAATTAATGACAAACGGAAGCGGTGGCGTGTTTACGTCGCGTGCAAACCCTACTGGTGCTACACTAATCACCCATAATCACTGTGCGCGCCAGCGGCGGCTGAGCAATACAGCCGGTAACACCGACGCGCTTGGCGGGGTGAGGTGCTGGTTATAGTTATGATAAGAAAAGCGTACCTTCAAAAGTGCTGCACCAGACAACTACGACCGTTACCTCAGATGTTCGGAGGTGTGGATGACGCGTCCTGTCGTGATCCTGGGCCTGGCAGCGCTTCTTCTCGACCTTTCTTGTGCAGCGGTCTTCTTTATTAAGTGGATTGTATTTTGGCGTAATTAAATAAAGTGGAGCGACGCGGAACCCATACAATGTGGATGTGGTCAAAGGTGACCGGAGCGGTGCGGACGGTACTACGACCAACGCACGGCGACGTCAGAGGTCGATCGTAGACTACTAATAACAATTAGCAGGAAAGATGCAGCGGACAGAATGACATAACAAAATTATTGCGGGTAGGACAAAATAAGACATAAACTATTTGGCGTTTACAATCACCCTAAATGTTGCTGTTATATGCGTGCTACAGCGCGTGCGTATAAATACAAACCGCGTACGCTAGCTTTCTATCTTAGAATAACCTAGTCGTTGTTTATTTAGTAGGTAATCAACTGATTCTAAAACACATTAGGTAATTTTTCAACTACTAAACAAGTATATTGTTAAACAGCAAATCAAATCTTTGATGAAAAACTATCAACTATGTGAGTTCATTTATCGTTTCTTTTAAGGATAGATTAGATTACTTTCGTTGACGTTTCGTTAAATGCAACTAGTAGGACGAGTAAAACAGCTATAGCATGGCAACCTCGCACTGTGGATGTAATTCGTGTTAGCTCATGACTGACCTGACTTACAAAAGTGAAATAATTATTTGCAAATTACTTGTCAATCTTAAGTATTTTGGCTACTATTATTATTCACAAAAATAAAAATATGTCATGTTTAGCTATGTATTGTTGTACTGTGACTCTTCCCTAGTCACATTAGCAAAAGTCATTAGCAAAACTAAGTAAACAAAAAACATGCTCTTAGAGCAGAAACTCCGATCATTTTGATTCTTGATCCGAGAGTTTACTAGTAGCGTTTTACAACTAGGGTTTTTGAAAGAAAGAAAAAAGGGTTTACGTAGTCCGTTGAATCGACATTCAACTCCAGTGTAAGGTTAATGAGAGTGGCACGCTTATTACCTAACTTACAGTCAGCATGCGACAGCCAAATATCGAGCGATATCTGCTGTCGAAACGAGAATTTGTAGGTATAATGTAATGTGTATAGTGGCGCTAAATCTACCGCAAAAATTAAAAATTATGGTAATGGCGCAATAAACAAACAATCGTCAAACATGATGAGTACCTAGTTTTTATTACAATTAGTCACCGGTCGCACATTGATCGCATGGCTTTCGCTGTCTGCAAATTTTTAGGTAATAATCCATGGTAGAGCCATGCTGCATTGCAGCAAGAATTGGGCCGGCTCGCCCGGTGAAATACCACCCTCTCACAGAATATCGACGGGAAATAACAGCATCTATTGCTGTTGTGTTTCGTTGGGCCTATCTCCCCCCTCCCCTTCCTTTCCCTCCTATCCCTAAAGGCCGGTAACGCACCCGTGATTCTTCAGATGTTGCGGGTGTCCATGGGCAGCGGTGATAACTTTCCATCAGGTGACCCGCTTGTTGTCCCTTCTTTTATAAAAAAATAAATCAGCGGGAATTCGAGCCGTACGCATATATTGGACGTCACGCGTGGTATATGGTGTTGCAGCCGCATGCCGCTGTCGACGCCCGAATGGTGGTGGCACACGGCCACGGGCGTGCTGGCCGTGCCCATGAGCGCCGTGCGCCGCTACGGCGCCGAGACGGCCGCCGTGTGCGCGCTCGTGGCGCTGCTGGGCCTACTCTGGAGCGGCATCGACTCCTACTTGCCATGGTGAGTGCCTCTTTCAACTCGAATCACTCACTATTCTGTTTAGTAGGCTCTACTATATAAATTACAAGCAAACCCGGCCCGTTTCACTGGGCGTTAGTTGAAGTCAAAATAAATTAAACAGTTTTTATAATTATTTTGATGCTGCAAAAAAAAATCCAAAAAAATTCTACTGATCCGATCGCTACCAAATTTTACAGGAACACCCGCTAGGCCAATCTGAAGATTCCCTGAAAATTTCATCGAAATCGGTCCAGTCGTTTCGGAGTCCATAAGGAACATACATACATACATGCATCGCCTTTTATATATATAGATAGGTAGATAGATTATTACTATATAAATTATAATAGTTTAGGTTTTACTATATAAATTATACACTGAGGCAGACGTACCCTACGTATGAAAATCGCTACCGTTAAATACGAGTTCATTAATAGCAGTGCGTGCGAAACACATATCACACGGTCTTACAAGAAGTGTGGTTTAAAATTAGAAAAAGCTTAAATTTCTCTCTCTTTAGCTCTGTCTTCATATACATATATTGCTTTTGAATTGCACTTACGTGAAAATTGTGAATGTGTATAGCTCTATAGAAAGCAAAAAGTGGACAGAAACATTGAATTGTACATTTTAACGTTCGACGGCAAGGAGGGTACTATGCGTTTGATGTTGTTATCCGTCTGTTCGTTTGTCGATGGCATCGTAAATCTTGAATGGAGGAACCGATTTGAAATGGATGCGGTTTTTTTTTTGAAAAAAACGCAGATGGTGTTTCATAATATGTAAGAAAATCACACTAAATGACAATGAAATGATAATAAGAAACCTAAAAATGAAAAAAAAAAAAGTTATATATCACCTTCATCCAATCATGTGATCATTTCTTCTCTTCTCTAATCTCTAAATTGTATAAAATGAAGTCGCTGTCCGCGTCTGTCTGTTTCTCCGCTAACTTCTTCTAAACTACGCAACGGATTATTATGTAGTTTTTACCATCATTTAGAGAATTTCTTCCTTCAGGTTTTTGTATAGATCGTGCGAAGCCAAGGCGGGTCGCTTATATTTTACATTGTATTTTCAGGACAGTACTGGATGTGAACGGTACATTGACGGAAACAGGTCTCACGATGACGGCAGGCGCGCTGCCCGCCATACCCGCGCTGTGGTGGGCGGAAGCACTCGTCGACTATATCGGACACTCACACGTCTTCATTGCTGCTTTCATCTTCTATTGCTTGCGATATACTGGTATGACACATTATACATATTTTTTTAAAGTGTTTACAGCAATTTAGGTATCAGACTAGCCCGTTGGTGCAGTGGCATATGCATCTGCTTTCCAAGCTAGGGTCCCGGGTTCGATCCCCGGTCAGGTCAATTTAGGAAATGAACTTTTCTAAATTGGCTTGGAGTCTGGGTGTTACTGGGAACTACAGTTCATTGTGTGGTACCCATAGTACAAGCTTACTGCTTAGTTTGGGGTCACACAATCTGTGTAATTGTCTGGAGTATTATTATTATATCATTATACAGTTGACTTGAATAGCAGTTCTTTTTAAAGGGTAAAAACGGACAACAATCTTCGTTGTCGTTATGAAGAAAAGCCGGCTAAGCGCAAGTCGGACTCGCGCACCAGATTGCAGGTGAACAGGAAATATTCTGTAGGTTTTGATGCTCACTCATTGCATCGGTATACAAATACATGTTTGCAAGATTATATCTATATTGAATTGAGTAGAAACAAACTTGATTTTTACAAGATTAGGATATTGTAGATCTTAGTTTCAGCCATTCCTAAGACAAAAAGTCGTGACGAACAGACGGACAATAAAGGAGTGTTATAAGGGCTGTTTTTCCTTTGGAAGTAAATACTTATTCCCTAAGGAATAAAATTACAGTTTGTACCATTTAGAACGCATTATTACATACATATGTCATAATATAGACGGAGTTGCGAGCAAAACCTTCAAACTTTTTGTATTAGTTTCAAACAAATTATGTTTCTTTAGAAAATTCTTTTGTTTATTGGACACTGCTCTTTTACAGGTCTCGCTTATGGGACTGACTACTCGTGGATAGTAGTTAGTGAAGTCTTAGAAGTATTTACCTTGAGCTTAGTGTGGGTGACTGCGGTGCTGTATTTTAGACATCTCGTGCCTCGCAAATATACTGCTACTGGACAAGCTCTACCTGTTATCGCACACTTCTGCATTGGTAAATACATAATTTATATTTACGAAACTATCGCTAAACGCTTAAAAATAAGTTATAAGGTTATATAGCGCTGTGCTGCTTAGTATGGGACTAGATGGCGCTGTGTGAAATGTCTGAGTACATTATTATTATTATTAGGGAATAGTCTATGGTAAAATACCTGATTGCATTTACCCGAACGAACCAGCCCTGTAGCCTGGACCTGAGAATAAGGCTACAGTGTTCCTCGTCTGTGGAAGAGGCTACTAAGAGGGCCTTCAGTGTCGAGGTCAGCGCATGTGGCCGTGTGGTCCGTGCTGTATTGGCACTGCGAGGGTCCAGGGAGGACTCCGCAACTGCCCCCAAAGAAATGTTTTGATACAGCTCCGGTGCGTTCCGTAGAAGATCCCAGAGCCCCTCGACAACGCGCCGAAGACGACCACCGCAGAAGTTTTTATGAATAAAAGTGGCATAGCCCAGTCTCGCCACTTGGGCAAAAAAGACTTCGAGAACGAAATTAATATAATAACCCCGCCGGGCGTGTGTGCGTTTGTGTGTTTGCTATGCAACCGCATACACTTGAGACAAGTTTGAATTAGACTTTCTAGTAACACAAGACTGATTTAATGTTGACATTAATAATCAGTGTTATGTGCTGGAGTTATTTGGGTAAGACACTCCATCTTCGTACCAGAAGGCGATTGTACGTTAATACACAAAAGTAGGTACCAAAATAAATACAAAAATTTGATACCTTCTAAAAATTTATTGTCAAAAACTTTGTTGTCATATTTGACATACAACCTGCGCAGTTAAAGAATTGGATTGAAAATAGCGGCTGACTAAGTCTGTACCGGCAACAAAAAAGTTTACTTTAAAAGAAACTTTTATTGAATAAAGATGCTTTATAAAGAGTTCTCGCTCATTTAGTTATTTGTTAACAGCATTGTAATCGCTTTAATCACTAGCGGCTAGCTTCATATGAATTTTTTTTTGTTAACAGTACGCGTAGGTGCAAGTATAGACAGCGATAAGGCAGCCGCCATTTTCAATCCCATGCACGGGTTTAACTGCACGGGTTGTAGAAGATTTTAAATATTAAATGACAAAAATTTGCCTCGTTTGAATGACAGGACGTCACGCTGTGGAGAACGTTGTTGACTTCTTTCATTTTGCTTTAGCTTTCCCTGTATTATTTCTACTGTAGTTTTCAATAATGGTTCGTGTATGAATTGTTATTGTCGCCTATGAAATGAATCATTCATTTCATAGGCGACATTGACAAATTAAAAATCGACACGCGTCAATGAGCACTATGTTGGTATTTTTATTTATTTATTTATATTTTTTGGTATCAAGACAACAACAAACAAGACCATCAGTCTAATGACGTAACTTCTAGAGAAACATTAACTGTCCCTAAAACTCCTCCAGTAAAATGATAGTAGGCTTTACTGAAGTTAAAAAGGACTTCTTGGAAGAGCGCGAAAACTTCAGCTACACATGTTTATTTAGATCTCTTCCATTCTTTTCACTTACACAAAACTTTAAAATACAATATACTATCACTGTTGTACTTTAAAACTCCTAAAAATTTAAAATAGAAAATCTAAATGAAATGACAACCTGAAATTCTCTCGTTCCCGCCAAAAAGTCGCTCTATGTTGGTCTACACGCCAGTATATAGTAAGTGTATGACGTGTGACGTGTGACGTGCGTGTACGCGCGGCATGGCGGCAGGGCGGTGCCTGGGCGCGATCATAAGCGGGCTGGTGTCGCTGGAGACGGCGCTGGGCGCGGCGCGGGACGCGTACCGCGCGCTGGCCGTGCTGGCGCTGCTGGCCGCCGCCGCCTACCTGGCGCTCTACCACCTGCTGCTGGCGCCGCGCTGCGCCGCGCCCGCCGCCGCGCCGCCGCACCAGCTGCTGCAAGGTACTCTACTACTACTACTACTACTACCACCACCACCACTACTACCACCACTACTACCACCACTACTACTACCACTCGCGCACCCTTCTTTACTTTCAAATACTCGTAACTGGTTTCATATTCATTACAAACATTTCTGCAATTCTCATGTAAAAAGGGGTGTATGTATCTCTAATGTGAAATGTCTGTCTTATTATTAAGTCCCTATGCCCGATATCACCAAATTCCCGTATACTTAGCGAACCCTTAAAACCAAATAGAGGACCGCTAACGATGAAAATTCATCGAGCATAACACTCCAGTAAAGCGATAGCAGGCTTTACGGGAGCTAAAAAAACACTTCTTGGGAAAACGAAAAAACTTCAGTTGCACATCTTAATTTAAACTTCAATTCCCAGCACTTGCACAGAACTTTAACACATAATATATTATCGTTTTTGTACCTTAAAACTCCCAAAAACGCAAAAAATAGAAAATCTAAATAAAATGCTAAATTCACTTCTCCCGTTCCGCCAAATTCTTTACTCACACAGTTAGTGGCATATTTACTCTAGGGTTATGGGGGCCATGGTCCGAGCCGGCAGGCTGCAAGGGATGGTGAATTCCGAATAGCTATCCTTATTGACAGTGACGTAGTGATTACTTACTCAGTGTGACAATGTCATTGACGAATTTGTTTTGATGCAATTTAATAAATGGTGTTTATCTTTTGTATTGCCTTTTTTGCTTTTTTTCTTAATTTTCTTAATTTCTTAAGGGCGGCAAACCTTATAGGCTCTCTGTACCAAATCATAAAATAGGCCACTGACAGTTACATTACCGCATACTCCAGTAACTCGTTAGGTCTCACTGTTGACTGTTGTGTAAATAAAAGCCAGAGAAAGGAAACACCCGCCTGATTTTGACACTACGTACTTGACACATTTTTTTAACAGGCACAAAAATATGTTACCCAATCATAACGCACCACATTTACGCGCGAAAGAGTTATTGGTAATTGCGTACGCGCCCAACATTACATAAGTGTAACGTACGAGCGAGATAGCATGAATCTCCTGTTGTCGTGTTTGAAATCTAAACGTAAAGCAGTAAGGCCCGTATTTCATTGGTGTTTACAATCGTTTTTATTAGTACGTATATTATAGATTTTAGTACTTGTAGTACACATTATAAAGTAATCGTTAAAATATTGTCGATGCAACTAATATTTCGGTTATACTTACCACTTAATCTCACAGTACATACAAGTACTAAAGTGGCTACAATGTTTTATTTGATAGGTGTCTAGTGAATGTGAAACTTCCGTTGTTATTTTTAAAAATCTATTTGACGTAGTTTGTATTGTATTTGCTCTATCTTTTATATTTGATCTACGAAGAAACATAATATAGAATAGAGTATTATGCATAGGCTTTACATAGATCATATTATGCGACTCGACAAATGTGATTAATATGACTTTGGCAACTTATTATGCATAAACCAATTATATGATGCAAAAAAGCGGAACGTGCATTCAGCAGTCGATGCCACAAAGGCAAGGAATATATTTGCTCACGGCTAGGATGCCACTCACCTAATAAGCGAGCGGCTACATGCATCCGTTTGCCGACGACAACTACTAATTTTCTTTTCTCTGGTTTTGATTTTCTCTACATGAAGACGTCGCTAGTGAGGTATAGGAACTTTGCATGTGATTTAATCGACACTTACAGAATTGAATAATTTATGGATTCTGATTAGGGTTACACCTAAGTACTGGACTACGTTTAAGATTATTCTCCATTCCTCATAGAAAGTTATGTTACGTAAGGGCATAAAAAATAGTTGACATTAATTTTTCTAAATTATTGCTCGCTTTATTTTTTGCTGCCTGAGTTGTGGCTGTCGTGTATGTTGCTATGTCATAAAAGTAATTGTTACATAAGTCACAGAGGTAACAATTAATGTCCATTGTCAGTAAAACCTTAGAAAAATAACAAAGTAAAACCCTGTGACAACGCACAAAACTTCAAACAAAATGTCGTACAATACACATCATATTCACTTTTTAAGTTTTTAATAAATAGTTTCCGAAAAATTGAATCCAGAATACTTGTGAATTGCAAATTGATTGCAAACGAATTCAAATATTTTTTATCTGTGTAAAAAGTAGAAACTATAATTTCAAATAATTGTATTTCAAAGCTTGCACTGTGGATGGTCAGCTTAACGGCAAAGGTATGTGTGTAGGTCCTGTTGAGCATATGCAATTTCATTATAAACTTTAATTTTGTTTCCAATTTACCGCAGGTTTGAACGCAAATGGAGCAACGAACGGTACATACTCTCCAATGAGGGTGTACCATGAGGAGCGATCGAGAAAGGGTCACTTCCGCTATTGATCTACGATCTGATATAATAATAATTGATTATATTAAATTCTTAAAATAAATGTTATCATAAATTTAGATCTTGTCAATGTCTTTAGAAATTAAGACTTTGAAGTACAGATGTGATATACTAAGGGCTTGTTTACTAATAACGTTTTATATTTAATTCCAGCGATATTATATAATTTTTTTTTCTGTTAATTTTATAGTCTTATTGTTTGCATTTACATAACTGAAAATAAATAAAAGTTTTTATTGATAACAGACATGTTTTTTTCCCTAGAGAAATATAGTATATTGCCACAAATATGACTCCTCCCAATGTACTCCTACGCAGTAGACAAAAATAGCATGGAAAACTTCAAATGTTTCTTGATCATAAACTTCAATCTACAAATGACAAGTTGAGCATTTCTCGTGCTAAAATCTTGTGCTGTTAATGGGCGCTTTTACAATAGGTAAGCAAAATGCTTCCGTATTGTTTCGCGGAAAAGTTCCTTTTTCCGTTAACGACAACGTCATGCCATAGCGTTATCGTCGACGAAAATATAAAAACATCTTCATACAATTTACATTACATTACATTGTGCTTCCCTATTGTACCGTGGACGGTAAAATCGTTCGACGGTAAATTATAAAAGCAGCCAATCGATGGATTTTACGGTAAATCGTCATCTTGTTGTCGGCATCCGCCATCTTGTTCAATCAGATTTATGAATTCGTAGCAAACAACGCCTTGCTCTTGCAAATAACAGTTCGATATAAATTGTTATGCGTTAGACTACTCGAAAATCGGTTACGCTTCCCAGTGTGAACGAGAACTCTCGAAAGGGTATTTTGGCAAAATACTATCGATTGCTTTTATCAAGAACAAATCTCAGCATACATCTTCTCAGCGCGTAATAAGCTTATATAACTATAACAAAATGGATTTAATACAATCATATTAAGTTCGTAAGTTCTGTACGTTTATCTGATGTTTTGGAACGAAGTTCTTTAACGCGGCTTGCGGGATGTTTGAGTTGGGAGGAATCGTCACATAAGGAAAAAGGGTTACGTGGGGTGGGAACGCGCATCGCGCGGCGTTAGGTTCGTTGGCTCTATACATAGATTCACAGTATACATTTACTCGTAACGCTTTTGCTTTACGTGACGCACACATGTGCGTACGAGTATCGATTTTTTTTGTTTTTGTTTTAAATCATATGCGAGTTTTATTAGTTTCATTATTGCAATTAAGTTTTGAGAAATGGAAACTGCAGCTAAGGAATTTCGTTCCTAACGGCGATCCCCTGACCGCAAACGTTTTTTTCCCTTATAACTATTTGCAATATTGATGTACGTATTAGGAATGTTACAGAGGTGTATGTATATACCGAACCGGAGTTGGAGTGGAGGTTTTAAATTTGATTTATCGAAGTCAGAGTCGGAGTAGAATTTTACACTGCCGTATTCGTGTCAACTCCACTAAAGTAGTTCCAAATATATGAAGGCTCGAAACATCTAACACACAAATGACAAAACAAACTACTGAACAGGTAACGCGAGTGTGAGGCGATTCCCCGGGCAGAGTCAAGTCTTGTATGCTTGTAGGTACGCGTTTTGGCCGCGACCGTTCATCGAAATTTTTCAAAACATGGAAAAGGTTAAAAAACAATTGGGAACAATTTCGGAAATGGAAAAATATTTTCCAAGCTGTGTAATTGGTTACTACCACGGAACAAAAAAAAACGACTGGAATTAGCATAGCGAATTGATATTAGGAAAACCAGCGTAACTAGTTAAATACATGCTTAAACATTGTAATATTTTCACTATATAGAATGCTGATCAGCTATTTGTCACGCAACAAACATTCGTCAACAGAATAACAATAATTAAAAAAAAACCTTATTTCAAAGCCTTGTAGACATATTTGCAATGCTGTTTACAACAGTGCTGTTGTCTTTACATTAAACTTGCCAGGATAAAGAATTTTCATAAATATTGTGCGAAATCTATAATATTAGCATTAAATATACGCATTAATAAATACAATACTTTACAATTCTTTACATTAGTTTATATCAATGTGTATCTTTTTTTATAAGCATTATTCATTAAATATACATATGTAATTACTATTGGCCTAGTTAAAAAATTACTACACTTAAATATTGCATAATTTTGTCCAATCCAGTTTTGACATCACACTGTGGAATCAACTAGATATGTTCTCGTTTATCGATAAAAGCAATTTTATCGAAACAACAAAAAATATCAAATGTTTGAATTAATTATGCTTACCTATGCTTCAAGCACCAACAATTAGTGCTGTTATTAACCGACTTCGAAAAGAAGATTCTCAATACGTTATTACTTTGTTTTTACTCTTTATGGCCTTAATAAAAAGATAGAATTTCCGTAAGATTATTTTAATGCTTCGGATTCGATTCGGTATTCGGATTTGACTTGATTATTCTCAGTTTCCCTCTCTCCTACCTCCGGAATTACTGAATCGAGAATTTTAAAAATTTTGGGGAATGTAAAACCCTAACATTTAAAGGAAAAATGTAATTGATCGATTTTTAAATTTTACTTCTAAAGAATCGATTTTTATTATGTAGGCCGCGGTATGGAAATTTTATGGAGAGTAAATCAAGCGTTAACAAAAAGTGAAGCTTTACGTTTTACGTCATTTTCAAATCCAAGTCGGCGAATATTCGTTTTTTGAATAAATCTATATGGGTGTCATATTCTAGGTTTCTAGGGCTGCTGATTACGAAAATAACGTTTATTTTCAAATCCAAGATGGCGACACTCTTTTGGATAAATCGATATGGGTGTCGTATTCTTAGTTTTTGGCTCCCTGTTACTTCAATCCACTTTTCTTTCTTATGCGGAAATTTAAGAAAACTGAATAAAATAATATTCATATATAAATAAAAATTACCATAAACTATAATAGTTGTTATCATTTTCGATAACTAAATATATTATAATAATTATCAACAAATATATACCTATAATTTATGATTAGAAATGACTAGTATACATTTTTGTGTAATCGTAGTACTTACATTATTTTATTTTATCTTTAACTATTTATCGATATCCTTACCTAATTTATTTCACAGTGTTACATCACTAATTGAGCGACTGTGCAAACTTCGTGCAAGCTGCAGTGTCTGTGGTCGGAAACTTCCAAAACTACCTAATTAGATCGCTTGAAAGTTGATCTTATGCCTAATTGAAGATAGTTTCCATTTGCCGTCTTTCTGATGTTGAGCGTACTAAAATGCGCGTTTAACTGAAGTAAGCGGAGACTGAAGTGCGCAATATAGGGCTTACTAGTAGTACGCGGGATACGCCCACATGGGCTTTCTAGTGGTAGTTTCTGTTCTGAGGTAAACGCCCTACACACCTTCCAATTTGTTGAACAACTTTCCTAAGGATGGCGATACGAGATCGATTAATGTAAAATTGTCGATCGATCTGGACTAGAGAATCGATTTAGTGAATTGATTACGGACACCCAAAAATGGAGTTTCCATTATATTTGTATTGGTAAGAACGCAACTATAAAATAATGAGTTAGCGTGAAATTTTTTAATAAATTATACATACTCATATCGAACACTGCCGTCACCTTAGCGCTATTAGTCATCTAACTTTTATCTTTCCCATGCAAAATTTAAAAAAACCGTAGAACGATTTTTGAGTGTCTTGTTGACAGTTGTTACTGGTTTGGTTGTGATGACAACTGCATCCCGGTGTGCGCAGTTGCGGTATCACACTGCCACAAAGTACCACACTGCCCACTAATGCCTGTTAGTGTGAAGATATTAACAATTTGGAAGGTGCGTAGGGCATTGTAACTACGGGCATCTGTGACCTTGATGCTTGCTCAAAGTGTCGTTAAATGGCGTTATCGATCAAATTGCTATATTATCAAAAGCTTAATGTAGGTAAGAGAAACCAAATTATTAGCATTGCGATTCGTATAAAAGTGACTTGTAGGTATTTTGAACGTCTGTGTTCAGTACGGTTGATAAATATTAATGGCAGATGTAGAAAAAGCGCCGTTAATAAAATTAATTAGCAAATTATTCTTACGGTTAAATTATTATTCAAAGCAAATAGTGTGCAAGGGTATCTCTCGTTAATAATAGGGGAGTCCCCGCCGGCGTTCGAGTAGCAAAGCCGTCTAGACAGTCGAAAATGCAGCCCATATGTGTCACGAAATAAAAACGATATGTGCTTGAGCAAGAGGTCATCGTAATATAAGGCCAGTCTACCCAGTATCCAGTAACAAGTTAAAACTGATTTGGTGTTAGTGCATACTTACTGCGTTTGTGATAAAAATCTGTGTCAGCGGCACCACAGACTAAGAAGATCCTGTCAGCACGGAACTGTAAACGTAAATTTTTACGCCCTTACTTCCGGTGCATTTTTTGTACCGTTATTTTACATAAAAAGGTATAGCTTAAAATTGATGCCAATAATTAATATTCGTAAAGTTGTATAAAAAAGTTCGTGTGCCTTATTCGATCGTACTACAATGTTTTTGCATACCAATTATTTTCATTTTTTTTTGGCACGTATCGAGTATGGCTTTAAATTATGACTAAATGAAATACATGCCGTGCCACGTCAATGCCTATTGAAAGTACTTGGCTCACAACTTTCTTGAAAGAATTTCAGCATTCGATAATGTCATAATGTTGCAGTTGGACTTTACGTCTTAGAGTAGGTACAAGGTCATTTATGGAATAACACGTGACAAGCAACTTTCAGAGCTTCGCATTGTTAACATTAAGGCGTGAGTAGATGATGTCGTTGGCGTAAGTATTATTGATTGGTATCGATAGAATTAAAGACAAAAGGTAAATTGTAATTCGAAAATTCTAGTGACGTGTCACAGAATCAAGCAAATCATTCAATTAGCTAGCAACGTCGAGAAGAATGTTCTGTTATTATTAGTGATGATAATTTTCTAGAAGATTCTATGCCCTTTTTCTCAGGCTATACTTTATCACGCGTTATACATACATAATACATATATTATGTACCTATATTCTAATTCTCGAGATGTTCAACGACCTGTCACATCCGCAGCGCTAATGCTTTCCGCATATTAGTTACTCTCTTCAGACAGGATATTCTCTGGACGAGGAAATTAAATACTTCGGAGTTACACCTTTGACAGTGCCATGACCATCCATCCCACTGCGTTCTGACCGCGTTGTGGTCGTCGTCGACTGTCTTAGTTCTATTATCTACGTGAATAACGTTCCTCAGACATAAAGTAACTTTGTATATGACGTGAGTACGGCCCATCATGACGTACACCAGTGTAGTATTCGCTCACGTTGTGAGCTCTCATATGAATTCTCTCCAGATGATATATAGAATCGACTCATGTGCAAGGATTGCGACCGGTGTCCTTCCGTACGTGCGCAACGTAGACACTACACTGGGACTTACATATTGGTTGTTTACCATAATTCAAAGTATGAAACAAGCTTAAGAATCCTTCTCTCACCACTCCTTCCTTCAGCCGAACTCCTAATGGCTAAAGCGTCATCGACATCAAGCGACACTTCCAACTTCCGGTGGACCCATATATTTAATGACAGAGATGACAAAATTATATATATAACACGATTGTGTGCCATGTAGAAGCTCGTGGCTATTAAACGATGAACGTGTAGGCTAAACAGGTAACGGTGGAGATCTATTTCAATTAGTAAAACTCCGGTAATAGCTACATACATATCTTCACGCTATATCGCTCTAATGGGGTAGTCAGAGGACGAAGCGTTAAAGGTGGTAGTCCTCACATACTCCTTTCGTTTCTTCAAATCTCATCATTCTACTCACACACTTTCGCCTAGGTATGCGAGTGCTTTTGACGTATTCGTCAGCTAACACTCTGGTTATTTGATCTTCATAAGTCAGTCTTGGTCTTACTGGGCTCCTTTTACCACTCACTTTCGCTCTGTAGATATTTTTCGTCAGTCTTACATCACTCATTCTTTCTATTTGCCCGAACCCTCTAAACATTCTTTTTTTCATTTTTACAATAACACTGTCGTGCAACCCTGTCATACTGCGTATCTTTTCATTGCTTATTTTGTCCGCAAGAGTGACACCGCACATATTTCTAAGAGATCGCATTTCTACTGCATTTATCTTACTTTCACTCGATTTCCGGCATATCAAGGCCTTACTACCGTACAATAAAGTTGGCACCGATGTCGTATTGTGTATGGCCATTTTGGCTGAGTTAGATATATTCTCACTGCCTACTAATGCGGACAGAGCACCGTTCACTTTATTGCCAGCTGCTACCCGTCTCTCCACATCATATCTTCCATACCTCGAAAATGCACTCCCCAGATGCACAATTTCATTCACTTGTTCTAGACATTTTCCATGTACCCAAAATCTCACATTTCGTCTGTACCGCTTCTCTTTCAAATACGAGAACCTTAGTTTTATTCACATTCATATTCAATCCTTTCACTTCACATTCTTCTTTCATGCACGTGACTAGTGTCTGCAACTCTGCTTCTGATGGCTATAAACACAGCATCGTCAGCGTACAATAAGCAGTTTACCACTGTGTCATCACATCCCATACCACCCATATTACCTTTCAATCTCTGGAGGCAACTGTCCAAATACAGCACGAACAACCAGGCAGACATCACGCAGCCCTGTCTGACACCAGAACAGACTTCGAACCAGGGCGACATGTCACCGTGTATCCTTACACAGGCTCTGTGCTCTCGATATAATGACCTCACGGCCTGCAGTAAGGAGCCCTCCACACCATATTCAGGCAGAAGACTCCACAATGTCTTTTGTACTACTCTATCCAATGCTTTTTCAAGGTCCACGAAAGCGCAGAAAACTTTCCGACTTTTATGGCCAGAAACTTCCCCACGATACCGTGGAGCGAGAAACTCTGATCCATACAACCCCTACCGTTCCTAAAACCACCTTGTGCCTCCCACAAATATCTTGCAGAAATGACTTTCATACGTTCAGTTAATACCTTGGTACAGACTTTATTTGCTAAACTGACCAAGCTGATGGCCCTATAGCACGCGCAGTCTAAATGGAAACCTTTCCCTTTATAGAGGCATTGTGACTGCGGTACGACAGTCCTCCGGAACCTCTCTCATCCGATTAGGTAGTTTTAAAATGTTTCCATATAACAAACAATAAGTCTTGTTGAACGATAAGTACGTCTTAATGTTAACAATGCTTCCTTATGCTATAGCTCTGCATAGTTCACGAGATGTAAGCCCTAAATGTCGCGTATCAAGTGCCATTCAATAATCGACCTTCTTCATGTATGATAACAGATATAGAACTTTACTTTCAAGAAAACAAAATTGTGTGCCAGGTACTTTCAACACGCATTCACAAAAAAGGTTGGTATGTGCCTAAAAATTACATTATTATAATGCAATAACGGTGCAAAAAGTGCAATGGAAGGGCATAAAAAAAAGACAGTTATTAGTTTAGAAAAATATCGGAATATTAAAGGTAAAATATTTGAAAAATATGAAAAATTTTTGAAAAATTTCAACGACTCATCTCTAATTTAATACTCTGATGCAAAATGATCCGAGCCGAAGTCGAAGTCGGAGGTGTAAAATCAATCGGAAGTAACATCCCCAGTACGTAATGTCAAAATAAACTAATTAATCTGTGCTTATACGATCACATATACCTACTGTATTTGAAATTATAATTTATACAATTTTTTTTTATGTAGTATATAAGTACCTATTAATGTGGTCATAATATATATAAAAATGCGGCTTAAAATTATGTAGGTAATATTGTGTAGCTTCTACGAAGCGCTTGTAATAATGTAATAAATAATAGTATAATAAAACTGTTTTAGTTGTGATGACAACTGCATCCCGGTGCGCGCAGTTACAGTATCACACTGCCCACTATTGCTTGTTAGTGTGAAGATATTAAAAGGCCTTACTCACGGTGCAATCTGACTAGGAATTTGTTGATGCAATCTGTTCTTGTCTCTGCAAGGCAACCAATTCCATCGCAAATAGGCAGGTTGCAGGTCGCATGCAACTTATCTTACAATGCAATTTGTTGCCTTGCAACAGATTGCTAGCCAATATTCGAACATTCGCGTTTAAAATTTTACGGGGATCTACAAGTTTTCATACTAACTTTTTTATCATTTTGATAATTATGAAATTAAAATTAAAACATACGTAATGAAAAATTACATTAAGATTTATATATAAACACGTAATAAAAAAAATAGTTATGAATAGTTATGCATTAAGTAATTGTTTATAGGTACTCATGTACTTATTATGACTCTCCTTCATTTCACTTTTCTCCCTTAGCAAATAAAACGCTTCAAAACAAAAAAAAAAATCAAATAGTATCAAAAAACTATGTCCAATAAAATTTGATAATTCAAATTTTCACAAAATCTCTAAAAGTCTTAACGAATAAAAACTAAAAGAAAGTTACTAACGATAATATTTTGCATGTATAAAAATCGCAGTAAAATGTTATTCAGTTGTAGACCGTTGTACAACTTGTACAATCTAGAAAAAAGCTCCCATAAGTTCTTTTTTGGACTCTCTTTAACGTCACATTAACTTATAAAACATAGACCGACGGAACTAGCGAAAATACTTTTACATTTTTGTACACTGTATAAGAACATTTCGTCTGAAATTTTGCGAGTTGCACCGGTAAATTTTTTTATCCTTTCGATGTGTTAAAAAAATAGATTTTCCTCCTCGACAACTATTGTGGAGGAGGAGGAACGTCTATCTTCCTCCAAATGCCTTATAATTTATTTATTAATAATGGCGTATAATAAGTGAAGCTATTAAAACTGGGACGTCAATTTTTAATTTTGTTTTATTAAAAAAAACATTTTATATCCGTTCTGGCAAATGTAATAGGTAGGTACCTACTTATTTTCGATACTAGAGATTATAACACCGCACTGCGCGATTATGTGACACAGAATATGCGAACCGTCGAAATTCAGTCAAAGCGGTTGCATAAAAGATGTACCGTTACAATACATAATGCGGTGTGATAATCATAAAGGAAATAGCATATTAATATGTAAGGTATATTATATTCTATTCCAATAGAAAGTTCTTGTTTTATACAAACCTTCTACTGTACACTTTCAGTTTTTTCAATTAACAAGTATGTTTAAAATTTCACATGAATTTTACTATGCACATGAATATATTTGAATTTTCTTATGTGTACTTACATAAAATATTAAATCTTTGTTTTGCTTCCCACGAATTTACTATTAGAATAAAATATGAATATCATCTATGTAATTAATAAGCTTTATTACTATATTACTGCTTCTAATTCAGTACTATCTGAAGGAAAAAAATAACATTACTCCTCTCTTCACATAAAAATACTGCTTATAATATGTAATGAAGGTTATGTTTTGATCAAGTCGTAGCTAAACTATCAGCAAAACTGGTATTTACAAAATGTAAGATGTATATCAATGTCACCCTATAAAATAAAATAGTTTTAATGCAATGATGACACAATCTAGGCATATTTTTATATTAAACACAGTTTTAAAGAATTAGGAATACATTAACACTATCCATTTCCAAATACAGGTGAATATTAGGTTTCTATTTAATGAAAATGAAATATTTGGATATTTTAGTTTTATTTAACAAAAAAAACATTAATATAGAGATTCCAAAAAAACTAAAAAGTAGAGAATGTACTATATTGTTTTTTGTAACTTAGTGATTTATAATGTAGTTGTAACAGTGATGTATTTGTAATAAACACTGTCTATGATAAAGCTTCAAAAAATAGTCAAATACGACATCAAGAAAAAACTGCAAGCTGCAGGAAGAACACTTTCAATAAATCACAAATCACATGGATTGATGTAATCAAATAATTTTATTTACCCAATTACGGTGAAGCCTTATGGGAAAGTAATATACTTCGTATAAATTAGAAGAATGAATTTGACGCGGCGAAAGGTATGAAATACTCGTATGTCATTTCTTTAGAATAAAAAGTAGTGGCTTTCGAGACACATGTGAATCATACTTTTAAACCATCTGAAATATAAGTTTATAGGAAGACAAAATAATATTTACCAGTCATAGTTACAGGGCCATTAGTTATACCTTTATACCTCTAAATAAAAATGTAATAAGTCACAAAACATTTTATATTGTTTAACGCCTGACACAAAAAGGAAAAAAGTGTGTATTGTAAATGACCAGTAAATGTGGTCTCCGTATAAAAGCCGTCAAGAAATTTTTTTTTGTGAACATTGAAAGGTTATTTTAGCAATATATATTTATATATTTCTATTGTTTCGTTCTTGTGTTTGAAAATTGATTTACCACTTTCTAAAACTTTTGTGTCAGGGTTTTTTAAAAATGCTATTTCTTTGTGAGCGTATTATACAAATAAAGTTCAAAATATAGATTACTATTAATATATTATTCGGAAATAAATTGTGCTTAAAATACTATATCCATAATATTTTTATATGTAAATGATATTAGAATATCAATTGACTGCTTCTTACAAAACTGAAACATTGTGAGGAATGACATTTGTAGACAACATGTTCTTATACATTACGAAGCTACGGTTTGTCCTCCATACAATTATATTATCTATTATTATATGAATTATATAATACCTATTAGTATTTCAGTGTACATATAAAATCCTACACATATACTATGAAATATTACACATCCTCTGCTATATCTAAGTTATTTTTGTCGTTTAGATTATCATTATCGTTTCCTCCATCATCATCTTTTAACAGAGTTTCAATCAGTTCTTCACTCAATTCAGATTCCTGTGTCTTACTATCATTATCTTGACTATCATCTTTTAAATCAACTTTCTCATTTATTTTATCACATTCAATGTCTTCTTCAAGAAGCTGCTCTTTCTTGTGTTTATTTTCCACCGAATTATCGATACATGTATTTTCTTGGGTACCATTTACTTTAACTTGCTCGTCATTTTTAAATTCTGTATTTGTTCCCTCGGTATCACTACTTCTATGTTCTATCTTTTTTTCTGCATCATCTGCATCCCGATCATGTTCATTATTATTGGAATTTCTAATATTACCTTCATTACTGCTAAAATTAATTGTAGCGTTTGCAATGTTGCTGTTTTCATTTACAGGACTTTCGGTTTCGCTACCACTAAGGGGGTCTTTTTCAGTTGCTGGTGTAACATCTAGAGGATCCTCTTCGTTTGATTTAGGGAAACTATCATCTTTTTCTACCGATTTCTCGTAGCTTTCATTGTGATCACTGCTAACGGTACCTGTCAAATCTACTTCTTGTCCTTCATGACAATTTGTGTTTGATTCCATAGAATTCTCGTCTATAAATATTGGGTCATCGTTATCATCTGCATCTGGCAATATTTCAACATCGTCATCATCTTCATCACTAATGTTGCCATTGCCAGTTTTCTTTAAAAGATATCGCTTTAAACCTTTACCGAGATTATCTCTTATTTCGTCGAATCTACTTGATGATGTATGTAACAATCTGTCTAACATTCTATGTAGATTTCGCATTTCGTTCACAGTCCGGGTACGCAAATGCATTGTAGTTGCTTCTTTTTTGAGTTTATTTAATCGCGACAGAGAATATTCTAAAGCATCAACAGCATCTACTAAGTTATATCTATACCATTCCACGGGCACTTTCAAATCACATTCTCTTGTAGTTGTTGTAGCTGCACGTGTTACTTTAGGTGTTTTTGGTGTATTAATACGTTTGACCTGTGCACTACGAGAAATTGTGTTGTTAGGTGTTTTCACAGGCGGCGGTGTAGTAGATTTTCCAGTAGTAACGGCATTTAACTTAGCAGCATAAATTGCTCCTTTTGGAACTGTCATCTTTCCTGTAGAATTTTCAGTTACAGCTACTATTGTAGCAGAGTAACCACCAGGCATATTTGGATTAGCATTAATCGCAAAAATCCGGCCATCTGGTAAACGATACATTTTATTAGAAGAAAGAGTTTGTGGATCAACTCTAAATTTCAGTCCTCCAGTTGCTGTGTTTACAGTAACATCATTTTCAGTCATCTGAATTATATTATCGTTCGATAATTCATGTAAGACCGCCCCCGTACGTGGAACTAGGGGTGGTGGATTAGTAATCTTAGGAGCTGCTATAGGTCCAGGGGTAATACACTGTACGTCATCGTCGTTGTTGTCTTCAGTTACCTGTAAGTAATTAGAAACAAAATTATAAATGCAGTGATAATAAATAGTTATCTCTATTAAAATTAGTGAGAAACACTAACCTTATATTTTTATTCATGGACTAACAGGACATTATGTGTTTAATATCCACAAATTATCTTTAATTGCAGATGTTATTAATAGTGTTATATTAAATATGGGGATATATATAATGGAACTATAGAATTAGTGATTTTATCAATAAATCTCAATATTTAAAATTGACGGTTTTCTCTATAAATTTGCTACTCTTGATATAAATCACATCTTCTTTAAAATTAATGAATGGTCTTTGCTATAAAGAAATGGTAAACTTCAAAATAGACAGTTTCACAATAAAATTTTGGTTACAATTCAATCACTGAAACTTTAATGTGGTGTAATGGTGATAATGAATGCTTGGGAGGAAATCGTCAGGGGAATGCAGGTTAAGGTTTAGATTGTTTCACATTGGGTAAAATTATACAAATTTTTTTGTAACTTTATATAAACACAACTATATATTTGTAACACTTTTTTGGTTAGGTTAGGTCCTTTTACCACAACGCGCGAGCCGAGCGAGCGAGGCGAGCGTGGCGCGACAGCGGCCGGCGAAGCGCCAGATCAGAATCCGCTTTAAACATGGAACAGTATTGAAACAGGAGTCCACACTCTAAACCTCTAAAGAGATAGTTGCAGACGAGACATTTAATATCGAAACATCTCTATAATTTTCCATCTCTTTTCAACTTTTGCTGTTGGTATATCTTATAGCAATGTTATATATTTATGTATATAACATTGCTATATATAGATGTGGTGTATTTCTGACTTATTTTCAAGTGCAGTATTGAAACAGGAGTACGTACTCTAAAGAAATAGTTGAAGTCGAGAAATTTAATCTCGTAATATCTCTACAATACTACATCTCTTTTCATCTTTTGCTGTTGGTATATCTATATATAGCAATCTTATATAAACTAGTAGCCTACTAGTCTAGCCTACTACTAGTAGTAGGTGTATTTCTGAGTTATTTCCAGGGGCTGTATTGAAATAGGAGTCCGCATTCTAAGGAGATAGTTAAAGTCGATAAATTTAATCTTGAATCTCTATATCCCTCCATCTCTTTTCGTCTTTTGCTGTTGGTATATGCGTATATAGCAATCTTATATATACTAGTAGCTGCATTTCCAAATTATTTGCAGGAGTTAGGAAGAGACATTGCGCAATTGCACCAACTCCATCAAGGAATATAATACTCCTCTAACTCCATTCACTGCGCCGGATGTGCCGGCATTGTCAGGTTGACAGCTTGTCAAGTTTATTTATTTCGTTTATAGAAATTTAATGAAGGAGTAACATTTTATTATATGACATTATATTTTTAATTAGCAATTCATAACAATTTTGTCTATATTTTCACCAATTTTGAAGTGCCGTTAAATGCGTTCCTTAAATAATATGTAAAACGATTAAAAACAAAATTCTTTAAATTATTTGTTTGTTATTTATACTGTTACAATACTTCTTCTCGGGCTTCATGTTGGTAAATAATACTGCGGAATTTGGTAGATGGTATATAGGTACTGTGCGGCGTGTTAACGGCATAGAGCTGTCGTTTACATCTCATGTCTTATACTAATCATTACGACTATTCATATTACAGATGAATGTGACAACTTCTCCTGGGGATGCGGATTTTTCATACAGATTTAATTTGTAGATCGCGCACAAAGTCACGATTTGCTGTGTCAGAGTAATATCTAACACATACTTTAACCTGATTAGTGCCGTGGTCCGATAATGCAAATACCTCTAACCACGTAGTAAAAAAAAAGAGAAAATGGTTCAACACCTACCAGCGATCTGTTCAAGTCGAAAGCGTAGGAGCGTGTATCGTCGGCTGGACTTATTTCAGTTTAATTCCGACAAGCGTTTGAAAAATGAATCGGTGTGGTAGTTCACGAATCACGTTCAGAAGAACGCTGTGATTCTCAAAAAAACTCACATTTCACTTTTAAGTATCTAATGACAAAATTTTGAATCACTAGATGGAAGCAGAAACGCAACGTCCCCCTCACTTAAGAGTGGTGACATTAATTTGTACAGGAGAAGCCGTTACGTCATTTAAAAATATTTAATCATAAAAAAGAAAATGCGACAGGTAATACCCCAGTTACCAAATGCGACAGAGAGCAATATATTATCTTTGATCATGCCGACCGACGAAGAATATAAAAAGTAATTTTACAAAACCGTCAATGTCTATTATACATATAATGTATATTATACGTCAGCGCCTATTATACATTTGTTTACGTTTATTTAGTTGGTATATAAAATATAGGTATTTTTTTTAATTTATCAGAAGTTTTAGCAGGGATTTTAATACAATAATTTCAGAGAATGGATTACATTAAAATTTAAAAAAATACTGTAATGTAGGACAAGTTGCAGTTGTTGTAATCATCGTATACATTTATTAAAAGCAATCATAGAAAAATACGTCAATGTACGACTTCATTCTTGCACATAAAAATAGCCCCGACTTGAAAAAAAATATCAAAAAGGCAAAAAAGAAACAAAATGAATTTCTTCGAAGGTAATTAGATCGAAGTGTCGTGATATTTTTCCTTCATAGTAAATTATGTACAATAAAAAATATTTTACATGACAATACTTAGTTGTTTCATTTTTATCATTTTAAAATTTATAACAAAATCGTTTTATACATCTATATAATTAAATAAATCTATTCCACAATGTACATGACTCAAGAAAAAAAACAAACAGATTCTTTTTTACTGTCTAAACCCGTTAAGCATCAGTCATATTTTGCAAAAATGTCTGTTCTGTGGCATTAATTACTAATATTCTATGAATTAGTCACGGATTCGCTTAAAATGTTGTAAGAAATTGAAATTGAGCAATCACAATGGTTTTATTTTTCTACACCGTTGGGGATACAGCGTGAAGATATGTATGTGTGTATGTATGTATGTACAATGGTTTTAGAGAGCCATGTGATTTGTTAGTTTGAAATGCAATTTAAGTTTTACATTGTATAGCGACACAGTGCAATGTATATTTGTCTCACTTTGCCAATGGTAATTGTCATGCTATCTTGTTTACACTTCATCGTTTTATTAGTGTGCATAAACAAAGTGTACGGCTTACGTTTGTGCGTAACGGGGACAATATTTTACTTGTATTAGTACTAAAGTAACATATCTACCTCTTTTTTAAATATAACATCATTGCTTATATAAATTTTGTCAGTTACTGAAGTGTCGGTACCAAGCTGCCAAGCCTACCAAACTAATAAATTATCTGTTTTTTGTTGCACATTGATTTGGCACCGACTTCAATAACTGTCAAATATAACTATATAGATATGTGTATCGTACTTATAAAATTATTTTTATTGTACTTAAGTTTTGATTAGTAAAGGAAAGTTATTTTGTACTTTTCAGTGTTTTTTTTTTTTGAAGGCGGTTTTCCTTTTTTCCTTAAAATTTTTTTATTTCTCCCTTTTGAGTAACCTTGGCCTAAATAAATATCTAGGGCAGGTCTACAATTAACTTCTTTCTAATTCTGGAGTGCAACAATATACAAGAGAATAATCAATATAAATAAAGGTTATGATCAACCAGGTTGAGTTAATTGGTATTATTTGGTATATCTTCGAAGTTTAAACTCCAATCACGCTGAAATTGAAATGGGACCACCTCGAAAGTATGCCCTTTCAAACAAAAACAAAATTTCGAAATCAGTCCGTCCACAATTGACGAAGTTATCGGTGAACATACTTAAAAAAAAAGTAAAAGAAAAAATACATACAGACGAACATAAAACCTCTTTTTTTTGAAGTTGCTTAAAAAGTAAATTTTCCTGTTTAGGTTTAAGCAAAACGTCACATTTCCATAGTGTTCTGACAAACTGTGACTTTGTTTTTTTCTTTACAATGTTTTATTTATTTTATTTAATAATTTATTGCGCCCAACAATATATACAAAGAGATACCTACAGAAAAAAGAGCAAAAGGTACCGCTTATTTCTATAAGAAATTTCTCCCAGCGGATCCGCGAAAGAGAAATTTTACAAAAAAAAGAAAGAAAGATAGACACTGTGTGTAATACAATATTATTATTTATTATACTAAATATAAATAATAATGAATACGTAATACGATAACAAAAACACATACAATCAATATACCAATACATATAAATATATAAATTTTACATATCCCTAACGAGGTAGTCCGAAAGGACGGGGCGCCAAGCGTCGCGGTCCTTACATACCTCTTTCGCTTCCTCAAATCTCATCATTCTCCTCACACATTTTCGCCTAGGTATGCGAGTTTTACATATATATAAATACAAATATATATACATACATCCAATAACGATTTACAGGGTTAATTGAAAAATACTAATAACCTCAGTGCAAAATTCCTTTCATAATACCTAACAACTTTTGTTCTGCGACTTTTTTCAAACCTTAATAATACGTTTGTCAAAAAATATTTACTTAAGAAATTTAAGAAACTTACAAACTTAATATATATAAGTTTTGTTGTACTGTCTGAAATGTAATTACTCTGTGTACGCATTCCAATGGTACAGTGCAAGCGCACCGACGCGCTTATTACGTAACTTGCAGACAGCATGCGACAGCCAATATCGCGCGATATCAAAACAAGAATTTGTGTAATATAATTTGTACAGTGGCGCTAAATCTACCGCGAAAAGTGCATTTTACGGTCATAAAATAAACAGATCGTCACACGTGATACCAATTTTTTATTACAATTAATCACCGGTCAACCACCAACATTCAAAAACAACAATAATGTAGAGCATAGTTTGAGCCAACCATCAACATCCAATAATCACCAAAATTATTGTAAAAAAACATAACCTAATGATTTTTTGTTGATTTCGAATACTAGTAAGTTGATTTATGTTTAATTAAAAAATGAAGATTCCCAATAAATGCCAAAAAATATTGATAGATATTTACTAACATAAACAAAAATAAGTATTTAAACTATGTTACGATAATTACTAAGTACAAAGAAATATGGAAATTTCTAATAATGTTTTAAGACGAATTACCAATGTTGGTAAAATTGTTTAATATTTATGGTAGATGCAAGTAGGTAGTGTTTGTGTAATTTCTGTGTTTTGTTTCTATTGCTAATTAAGGAATATCAACGATAATGTACTCATATAATACGAATTCGAACTTCTTGTAGAGCCGAAAAAAGTATTGTCAAAAAAATACATATAGATGATTATTTTGTGCTCTTTTCGAAATGCTCTATTCAACAATACTCCACATGTATGGATGGGTTTAGTAAAAATATGTTCACCCCTGTAAGAAATAATTTTCTGGACCTTTGTAACTTTTTATACTTAATCATTTATGTTTTAAAAAAAAGGATTCACCTTATTTCGTTTGAAATTAAAAGCTTCTGACAGAATAACAAACTAGTGGACAGAATGACAGACATATAGATTGTCATCGTCACCGTCGTTGATTAATGTCGTTCGAATTCATATTGGGTACATACAAAAACAGAAAAATGATTAGAAGATATTGCTAGAATATGACTTGTCAGATTAAGGCTGATTTTTAAATCAAAAATGTTTGGCGATAAATCATATAAAGCAAATGTAAGTTGATTTTGTTAGATTGTTTTTGTAATGTTTATTATTTTTTAATAAGAAAAGCTGATTACAAATTATTAATTCAATTTTTATCATTACCCGCAACACCTTATCATTTACCTCATCATGGTATATCATGCATCGCAACACAATATCATTCACCTCACACGAAATTTCTTTTATTTTGGATTTACACAAAAAATCATCATTTAAATAAAGTTTTAAATATATGTACGAGTTAGTTTTTCAAATAGGAGCGTAATTTATTAGGTGTTTTTTATGTTTTCAAGTAAAATAATAAATAACGTAAAATTTGCCATATTTAATCACAAAATGAAAATCCACCCAGTGAAGGAATGAGAATAAAAGTTTGTAGAATGGGAGGGTGTTTGAACAGAACAGAAGTAGATAAATGAATACGACTTGAAGTTCCAGGTAAACGTAAAAAATGAATACGCTCCTTAAGATAAGATGGCGACGATGGAGAATGCAAAATATTATAATGTGAGGAAAGAATATGCATATTCCTACGTAAACGGATGGAAAGCCACTTTAAACGCGTCCTAAATTCGGAGATATGGTCGAACTTACGTAAGAAAAATATAACAAATACATGAATTTTGAAGTCTCTAATATGTTCATCAACTATTCGGTAGCATCGAGGAAACAAATGTCAGCATAGTTGACGATAGACATGGTTAAAGCTTGAACTAAATATATTTGCTATGCAAAAGCAAAACGTATTGGAGACGTTTCTTTGTCTTTGAAACTAAAATCTAAAAATGTATCCTAATGTGCACAACTATTACAATTTTTTTAAATAAATAAAAAGATACGTTCCTCTTATAATTTAAAAGAAATTCAGTTTTTACGTCATACTGTAAAAAAATAAAAAAAGAAAATATTACGTTTTGATCCGTTGCTCCTAAAATACTGTTGTCATGTGATAGAACTGAGTCGATATTGATTCAACTAAACCGATCGACTATCCGCCGCCGACCTCTGGGACCAGTTAGGTGAAACCCTCTTCTGAGAAGAAAGAAGAATACGAAAAGAAGCAAAGAAGAATTCTACTAGTGAAAAAGAGTTCACCCACCTCGAGACACATGTATCATAGAGATATTATGTAAACTGGTCAACAAGAAAATAAATAATTTGCTTTACTGTTTCGCATATCTTTCATTTGAAGATATAATCCACCCTAAGTGAAGTGGAGTTCCATTAAGTAGGACGTCGAAGGTGGGACCCCATCAATTGTCTGGTCCATCGCAGTCGGATTGAAAAGTGCCGATCGAAAAGTGAAGCAGTTGGAAATTGCCGATCGAAAAGTGCAGCAGTTGGAAGGTGCCGATCGAAATGTGAAGCAGTTGGAAGGTGCCGATCAAAAAGTGAAGCAGTTGGAAGGCGCCGATTGCAGAGTAAAGCCCACCGACGAAGAGCGGAACCCCGGGCTGCCGATTGAGGCGCAGCGCAGGTTATGAGCGCCGAAGCGTCGTGCGTCGAGCGCCGAGCGCCGTCGAAGCAAAAGCGGTTTGTCCGAGGCTTTGCACTCCGGCCACCTAACGGTGTCAAACGGCCGGAGTGTGGAGTTAACGCCGTTAGAGGCGGTGTGGTGTGTGTGCGACACCACCGGTGGGTACGCTCACCGAACGCCGGTACGGGTGTAAGTGGTGCGGGGGCCTAACTGTAGACACTGCTGACGTGGTCGGACATTCCAGTCGACTGCTGAGCGTCTCGTAGTACTTGCTCTCCTCTTCCTGGTAGGACCCCCCCCCTCCGCTCCTTGCGTTTCCATCCCTAAGGGAACATATCCCGGGTAAAACCGGGATTCCCCGGATCCCGGGAAACCTAAGGATTGTTAGAGTCGGTTAGGGGCTTGCAAGTGCCGAAGATGCCGATCGACAGAAGCCCCATCCGCACACGCCTAGCAGCAGCAGAGACGGAGATGCAGCGGGTATACGAATATGCCCCCGCGACCCCGTCCATGTCCAACGCGCCCGCGAACACACGTCACGCCGTTTCACGCGAACCGATACTGGTAGCGTCCGCGCCACGTCCACGTCCACGTCCGCGTCCGCGCCGCCCGCGATTGGTCAGAAAGCGACCAAAGAGGCACCGGTGCCCTTCCCCGCGCCACCGAAGTAGCAACCGATGTTCGGGAGAGATTACGCGCCCCGTCAGTATGGTCGGACCGATCGACAGCCAGTACTATGAGGCAAATAAAACAAGCCGAATTAGAAGCCGAAGAGTGATTAGCGGAAATTCAACGGAACACAGAGGAGCCTGTGGATGTAGATCAGAAGATAAGTGAGTGGATGCAGCATACTTCCATACGGGGGGAGTCACGTGATAGAGGCAAAGAGCGCCAATTGGAACGCGAACACGTGAAAGAACGCGATCGCGAAAGCGAACTGGAGCATAGAGGAATGGAGAGCCGCGATCTAAGGCCCGCACACCCATATAAAGAAGAACATAGTGAGAAACCGATTCCAGAAGTTAGTAGATATCGTTCAATGCCCCGAGGGGAACGCACCGAACATATTCCGAGGAAAGTCCGCGGCGTCCTAGATCACCCACATCAGCACGAAGGAAGAATATAACGATCGAACGCTGGGTGGAAGCGATGGAAGGAATGTTAGACTGCCGAGAACCAAAGAAACCAACAAGGCAGATGAGAGACTTACCCATCTTCTCTGGCGCTCTGGACGAGTGGTTGGCGTTTAAAGCGGCGATGATGGAGTCGACCGTTTTATATCGTATCTCGCTTAAGGAAAATATTTTAAGGTTACGGGCGTGTATACGAGGTGAAGCGCGTCAAGTAGTGATTGCGCTTTTGTTTGCTGCGACGGACCCTATGAAGATCATGCAATCATTGGAAAGGCACTTCGGTCTGCCCGAGATGGTCATAGAGCGAGCCATAGAGGAGATCGGCAGATTGCCGCAATGAGAAAGCACACCGGGTGAGATGAATGGTTTCTTCGGGAGGTTGGAAAACATAGTCGCAGCGATCGATACTTGTCGACCCCCCTACCTGTCAAGACAGATAGTGAGTAATTTGTCCCCGTATTTAAAATCAAAGTGGAGCGAGTACGCAATTGAGAACGCGCTATAAAGTTTGCGAGCGTACTCAAAGGAATAGGACCAGCCGCGCCGTCAAAGGCGTAGGATCGCACTAAACGACAACAACACCACTGCCTGGCCACTGCTGAACTGATGAACACAGCCGAGGGGGGGCCCCCGTGTTCGCCGCCATGGAAGAGAAGCGAGATCAGGCTAAGGATCAGTCCGAAAAGTGTGTGCAAACTTGCTTCTGTTGTGGAGCGGAGCACCTGACAGTGCGGTGTCCCGAATTGAAGACGATGCCGGTGCAGAAAAGCTGGGACTGAGCGAAGGAGGCTCGAATTTGCTTCCTTTGCTTAAGTAGCAAGCACAGAAGAGTCAAGGGCAGAGGCAAGAAATGCAGAACGGACGGTTGCGACCGATACCATCATCCTTTGTTACATGGGACTCAGAGAGGAGGACCATCACGGGAACCTGTGCCTATAGTAAGAGAGACGACATCCGACGACGCGTCGGCAACCGCGGCGACGGCGCACCTATGCGATAGCGACAGCGAAATTTTATTGAAGGTGTGTCTGGTAACTATCTAGGGTCGGAACGGAAGGGAGCTGCAGACGTACGCGCTTTTAGATGAAGGGTCCACCATTACCCCGGTAGATGAGGAGATCGCTAGAATGGTGGGAGTCCGAGGCCCGACACACGGCCTCAACATCGTAGGAGCGAGTTCGAGTCAGCGGGAGCCCGACAGCCAAGTGGTCGACATCAAGGTGCGCGCCGGAATAAAGAGGGCTATCACGCGATCAAAGCGCGCAAAGTGAGGAACCTGACACTGGGTAGGCAGTCATTGAAGACGGTCCTTACGAAATATCCCCACCTCCGTAATCTCAACCCCGAAGAGGTATGTTATCCATACGGGAAACCGCGCCAACCGATTGGCGCAGATCATTGGGAGATGGCAGTGACGCGAAGATTATTGACGGGAAAGCGAAAGCCACCAGCCGCGTCACTAAACCGATTAGAATGGGTCATCCATGGAACCGCACCCAGTAATGAAACCGTGATATACATGCACACATGGCAGGACGCTCAGCGGTACCATGGAAGAATTAGTGGTCACGAAGTACATGAGCTCGTGAAAACCCATTTTAAGACGAATACGTTGAATATCGCCGAAGAAAGGACACGGAAGGGTGCGTGGGACGATCCCTTTCCGCCCGATGAAGTGACGGCGTTTAACGAATGGCAAAGCGATATGGTGCATGTGGAAACCCTGCGATTACCGCGATGTTACGGCATGAACGGGTCGAATATAAAGCGACAGTTACAAGTATTCTGTGACGCCAGCGAACAGCCGTATGCGACAGTGGCCTGGCGCAGCGAGAAAAACGACACTGCAGAGGTCAACATCGTATTAGTGTCCGGAAAAGCAAAGGTGGCGCCAATGAAACCGCAGAGCATACCGCGAATGAAGTGGCTCTCATAGGCGCACGATTAGTGGCAGAAATCGTTAAACACCATCAGCAGTCGCATCCCTAGATAGTTCTATAGAGTGACTCGAAGACAGTTCGTCATTGGATACGAAACGATTCAGCGAAGTATACGCCATACGTAGCACATAGGCTAGGAGAGATCGCAGAATTAACGAACACTGCGCAATGGAGATGGGTGCCGACAGCGCACAACCCGGCCGACGACGCTACACGCCTGAGGAACAACGGGCTGTACAGTGACGCTGTCGTCACTGTACAGGTTCGTCGGACCGGCTTTCCTACAGAAACACGCAGACCGCTGGCCGAAGGAAGAAACAATAAGCCTCGGCCACGAAGAGGAAAACGTCACAGCGGAATACGGAAGTGAAAAGGCGTCATTAATTAATTCTTGTCGTTTGAGAAAGTGTTGCGGGCTATGGCCACGGGATTTGGCTTTCATATATAATTGTCGGAAAAGAGCCGACAATCTTGAGTTAGAACATATACGGAACGCCGAACGCGTTCTCATAAAGGATTCTCAACGAGAGAGCTTTCTGGTTGAGATAAGCTTGCTGAAACACGGAAATACGGTTCAGCGCAGTAGTCGACTACATAAATTCGACCCCAAGATAGATGAGCAGGGTGTAGTACGGCTAAACCGACGAATCAACGCAGCAACGGTCCCAGATGCCATGAAAGAACCGCCTATTTTGAATGGTGCGCACCCATTGGCGCAGCTAATTATAAGAGAATATCATCAAAACAATGGTCACGTGGGAAAAGAACAATTAGTCAATACAATGCGGCGATAGTATTGGGTGTTACATCTACGGCCCGCAGGGAAGGCGATGTTAGGGAAGTGCACTTTGTGTAGGCTCCGAAGAGCAAACCCCGCCGATACCGGTCAAAGGGAGCCTGCCGCGAGTGAGACTCGAAGCGTATTGTAGGCCCTTCTGTCGGTGCGGAATCGATTGTTTCGGCCCCATGTGAGTAACTATAAGACAGCGGTGAGAAAAGCGCTGGGGAATGATTTTTACTCGTTCAGTCACTAGGGCTGATATAGAAGTTGTTGTCTGTTTAAGTACAGATTCGGCAATAATAGCCATACAGAGTTAAAGAATATTTACCAACGTTAACTCCGCACGGCGATGTTAGAAGAGAGCCGAGAAACGAACAAGAAAGCGACATCGTCGTAATCGCGGACGGTTTATTACCTCGTAACGTATGGCGTCAAGGCCAAGTAGAACGCGTGCATGAAGGTCCCGATGGCGTGGTGCGGAGCGCGGATGTTCGGACGCGGGGAGGAGTTTTTCGGCGGCCTGCAAGGCGTCTCGTCGTCCTACCGAGGAGTGATGGGGGCTCCGAGGATCTCCGCCGGGGGAAGGCTGTGGCGGACGGCGAGAATTGATTATGTAGAAGTTAATAAATAGTAAACATATTTGTGTATTAAGTTTTATTTCCCATTGTTCATTTTTATTGTTATATTTATTCATTTATCATGTTGTTCTAATTAGATTTATAAAGCAAATGTAAACCGCTATTCGGTAATTGTTATTGATAATTTTGACGCTTGTTTTGAATTTTTATTGATTTATAGTTTAAGATTATTTATTGTAATGACTGTAACAAGTAATATACATGAGGAATGTGCGTTTATAACGGAAATAATGTTAAATGTAAAAGAAAAGTAAGATAAGAGATGTATTGTCGTCTCAGATGAAGAGGTCCGCGGCTCTCTTTACGGTAATGCCGGCCCGAGGGGTCTAGCGTGTTGCGCGATTGTAATTGGCTCATTAGTAGGGCCTCTTATAGATCTAATTTTTAAATAAATTAATGATTAAACTTTTATAGTACAGTCGCATCTGGTTAGATAACATCCCGTTAGTGCATATTTTTATAATAATATAATAAATAATATTAATATAAGTAATGTTTATTCTGAATTTTTAAATATAGACTTACTTCACACAGCGGTTCCAAAGGAAAGTCTGGAGTACAAACGACATCATCATTTGCAACAGTATTGTTCATAGCCGCTACTGCAGCCATATCTAAACCCTGTAAGTAAAATATCAATTAGGTTATACTAATATTAAAAATGACCCTGGCATCGCATGAGGTGTGAGGGCTTGATTATGGAAAATCAATATTTCTCTAGTTCTACAACCTACATGTAAATGTACATTATAATGCATTCACAAGTTTGTGTTGTACATATAAATGTGCATACATATAAATCTCTTGTTAAATGACGGTGAAAATTACACTGCCATCCAGTTACAAATTTAGAAGATATATATAAGCAAATACACAGACAATCAATTATTGGAACTTTGTTTTATATATTAATATAGCATATATTACTTATATAAAACAAGTCCAGTCCAAATAGTACCTATAAAACATTTACATAAATCTATACACATATGGACATAAACATTGGGTACCTACAACGGGAGGCGCGATTCAGTCATTTTCCTCTGTCAAGGTTTAAGTAAAAAAATAGCCACCGCACAATAAAAACTACTTTTAAATCGATTTGTTACCATTTCTGTAATCGAATTCTTTGCGTCAAGCAACCGCAAAATATGTATGTCGTCTTATACCGTCAGGAGGTGCAACAAATACACCACCACATCCAATGTAGCCAAGGATGGAATTATATTCCATAAGTAAACATAACTTTTGTATTAAGTACTAGTTTTCCATTTTAATATATTTTTCAGAATCGTATCGTTGAATCGATTTACCGATCTCATCATAACGTATTTCGATTTATTTGAATATGTTGCATTAACTTGTTCATCATTCTTGAAAGTCGTATCTTAATGTTTCGTATAATATCGTAATCGTAGTTTTATTTTGATTTTGTTGAACATGTTGCATTAACTTGTTCATCATTCTAGAAAGTCGTATCGTAATGTTTGTCATACAATAATGAACCCTGAGTTGGCTTAAATTCTTAGCTTAGTTTTTAATTGCTGAATTGTACAGATTGTGACGTAAACGTACTCCCTAGCGAGACTATATTTTTAGCTAATATTTAATTATAGACCTTAACGCGTTACGATTAAAATTACGATTACTTTCTATATCGTTACTATTGTTCTATTTCGAGACTATTTCGTGGTAGCATTTAATTTTCGTCCTTAACGGATCCCGAATAAACATTCAATAATGTTTTTTTCTACGTATTTGTTAAATTGGGGAAATGTCGTCGAATTGCAACATTGCTATGTGAGTCTTTGCTCCTTCCGCAAAGAGTGACAGAAAGTTTTATATGGGAAATAGCGCGTATGCCGCCTCCCGTTGTAGGTACTCAATGCACATACACATTGGTATATGCACAGAAACACATGGTATAACACATTGGTAAATACAAATAAATAAAATTGCAGTGTCTGTCTGTGATTTCGAGATACCTGCTTTTACTTAGGCTCACATATTTCTCCATACATAATCTCTGAAACGGCTGCACTAATTAAGACGGGACTCTAATTACCAGGTAGAGAACTGTTCAGAGAGTGATCCAGGCTATTTTTGTACAGGTAAAAAGCAAAATTTAATGCAGGTAAAACGGCGGAGTACGGCTAGTTAATATACAGTGTGAATCCCCATATAGTGCACATATGAAATGGGTTAAACTAGACCTAATTTTAGCGACGGAAAAAATTATAAAAAAAACCAGAGCTTTTCTTATTTTTGAAGTTCTTTATTTTTTTTAATAGCAATTATTAACTTCTTGCAAAGAAAACATCGTAACTTTTGAACCAAGTGGTCTATCATGTTAAAACAAAAGCAGCCATGATTGTAAATAAAGGACCGGCACCATGAAATACCATTTATAATAAAAACATGAATCATTAATTGGAAATAAGCAAGAATTTACGAAAAACTAGATTTTTTTAAGTGCTTTTTTTCATTTATTGTAAGAAATCTCAAAAATACGCCCAATTTATCCCCCATTTTCATTAGGTACTTAGTTATATTAGTATAAGTTATTCTGTCATATTAGCTTTCAAAAAATACAAATATCACGTGTCTCTCCCACACAGAACATTTTCTATGACCGGTTAAACAAAGGCGCTCTGGGCGCGTCATTCATTATGTTATTGCTTCTAGGGGTTTGACAGTGTTTAGTAAGAAAAAACAGATTTTAAGTAATAATTTAATCATGAATTAATTTAGAGTATGATACGTGAAATTTAAAACTAATGCATCAAGTGTTCAAAGTGCTGACCTCGTTGTTGTAAGCACATTGTTGCGCGTAACAAAATCTGTTGCGTTGCTCGCCTTATCACCTCTTTTTTTTTAATAGCAATTGCTATTAAAAAAAAAAGGGGCTCCAAAAAGAAAATAAAAGCTCTGATGTTTTTATTTTTTCCATCGATAAAAATAGGTCTAGTATCACCCAATTTCATATGTGCACTATATGGGGATTCACACTGTATAATATATAACAAGCTCATTAAATTAATACGTACCTGTGTTAAATTTTCAAGTGACAAATTAATATTATCATTAGCAAACATGGTGTTAAAGTTAGCAGTATTCAGTCCATTGTACTGAGAACCCAGTATAGGAATAGGAAAATGGGGTTGCTTAGGTCGTATTCGTGTATATGTTGCTGCCTGGATAAGATTTTTGTCATTTGCGAATCTTATTGGATTTGACATAGGTGGATTGATCATCTGAAAAGTAACATAATTTAGAATTACTTAATGGAGCTGCTGCAAGAACTGTTTATCATTAGTGAACCATTAAATCATACCCTTATTTTCTTAGGCATACACGGCATACTCATTGGATTAATTAGTTTCGAACCTTGACTTAAAATAAGAGGGTCCATATACAGTGGTTTACTTTTGGGGCTCAATGATCTTTTCTGTGGTTTCTTATCTTTAGAATTATCTTCAGCATTAATTGAAGCAAATTTTTTTACCTGAAAATAGAACCAAATAATAAAAAGCTTAAATAAATTTTAATGAAATAAGCTAAATAAATTTTCAATTACCATTACGAATTCACAACTTTAAATGCAACTATACCAAATTTAAAAAAAGATTCACTGAGGAGCATGTATATAATATATATTATATTGTGTGGTAATATACTTCTGTTATGAACCTATGTACCCTTAAACAGCATTTTATTACCCTTAACTCCTAAAAATATAAAATGTTTAATACAATATCCCTAGATCATTTTGATTAATGCATACTTGTTTCAGCAGTGCATTTACTAAACATACACACATATGTATGGATATTATTATAGTAGAATACATACATGTTATAAGAAAGATTTTCATGAAAAAGTATTTCCAAATTTTTTATGAGTAAAATAATGACTTGTAAAGTACGCTCTTCAGTTAATATTTAGATAGTGACAACCTCCTTAAAGTAAGCGGTATCCTTGGTTAATTTTTACAATCTGTGCAGAATGCACATTTTTAAGGTTTCATAGTAAATAAAACAAGGAACTCTTATAGTTTTGTCAAGTTCGTCCATCCGTCTGTTCACAGTTTAATTCAGAGACTCTTGGTACTAAAAAGCTGTAATTTGGTAAATTTCACTATTGAAATTGTTACAGCTAAGTAGGCTTTATAAGTTATAGAGTAATAATCAAATATACTTGAATAAATAAAAATTTCATAAAAATTCCATAGAACATTTTCTATAGAATTTTTATGAAATTTAGATTTATTTTATTAGCGAATAAGTTACAATTAGGTGCAGTATAACTTTGTAATGTTATTTATAATTACAAACTTATATTTGCAGTTGGAGAGAATGAGAGAATATCCTTCAACTGCAAAGTTAAGTTTGTTTTTCAATTCAAATTATATTTTTTTGCTAAATACACAATACAAATACATTGTATGGTGGTAAAGGAACCCTCGGTGCGCGAGTCCGACTCACACTTGACCGATTTTTTTTTCCTCTTTCTCCCCCTGGTCAACAAGGCAGGTTCCAAGTAAATTAAAGGTAATAATTCAAAATATGTTTAAAATTAAAACAATGTACATTTTAAGGCAATACCTGTATAGTAGGTGGAATTTTTGAAATGACTTGTGCTGTATTCAAAGACTTTTTAGCACTACTTTCTATTTCCTTTTTTTTAGTTTCCTGCTGTTTTTCTCTTCTTTTAATTTTATTTTTGCAACATTCAGAATGATCTAAAGCACAATCCTTTTGATATGCTTCTTTTAAATGTGGATCTTGAGTTTTATATGTTATTCTGTTACAAAATAAACACATATTTTAAAAATTGTTATATGCCACAAACAGATTAAAAAAATAAGTGCCATTTAAATCTGAGTTCCATATATTAAATAAACTTAATTTAATTGTGAAATTACATCAATGTTGGTTATAAAGCAAAATGTGCTAAAAAGACATCCAGATAATTACGATGCCGATTACTCCTAGCTAATATTGAACTCATTGGTAATATTCATGTATAATTGAGAATTTTTACATTTATTGGGGGTATAGAAAATTTTACTAACAAACTATTTTACATTTTAGGAAGATAATATGTCGTAATGGTTTTAAACTCTACTTTGTTTTAACATATATTTGTTTCCTACCTTCTTCAAAACTGCACACAAAAAAATAAATTACTTTTTGAAAGTTATGTTTTATTTAGATCACTATACTTTTTATAACTCTCCAAAACTTTCATGTCAGTATGAAAAAATGCAATGATTGACAGAATCGAATTAGTAAAATTTTACTAACTTGGTTATGGAACCCTAATATTATTGTAGTTTGAGTTCTTTTTTTTTAATAAAAGCAACATTACTTTAGCAAAGATACTTTGTCTTTTATTTTTGTTTTTCAATCCTAATATCTCTTAATTATCTACTAATAATCACAGGTTTTGAATTTCTACTTCTGAGTAGAATGCAGTTCTTGTTCTCTCTTAAAAATATATTTAATGTTCTTTTAACAATGTAAAAATCATGGATTGATAAATCTATTAAAAATACGTTATTAAGTTGTTCTGACACAATTTGTAATACCTTGATTGTTTTCGAAATAATAATAACTAAATAAAAAAAAGTAAGTTGTATTATTGTTATGGCACAAAAGATAAATTACATATCATTGATATGAAAGAAATTATAAAAGGTATTAAGAAATGAAATAATCCTGAATGATGAGAATTCACGTCATGTCAAATACACAATGCCCTAGGGCATATTCACATTCATCTTTCTAAAAAATAAAAATTATTTGATGGACATTATAAACAAAAAAAAGATTAGAAACATTTTTTGTATACATAATATACCATATATACAATGGTGGTCACATAATTAAAGATACTCAGGAAATATTAAGTTAACTGAGATTTTTGATTATTTATTTTTAACTTTAATACTATTGCATTAAAGTTAAAAATTGAATTGAAATTCCTATTGGAACTTGCAACAATATTTAAATCATTCATATAGGTATTTTGAGATGTTAAAAGTCAATATTATTGATAAAGTTGTAATGTCCTACATTTTTATTCGGGTTTAACTACATTTCAAGCTGTATGAATTGAACGAAGGTATGGTCAACAAATTAAAGACACTAACTAAGAAAAAAGAAATATGAATATCAAAATGAAGTTTATTATAATTAATTGTAGCTGTATTCTAAAGACATTATGTAAGTTATCAATATTTTGTTGCATTTTCTTTAGCAGCAATAACAGCCTGACATCGCTTTGTCATTGAAGAGATCAAATTGTTGCAAGTTGATATTGGAATATGCTTCTATGTTTCTTTAAAAGCTATATGAAATTGATGAATGTTAGTGATATGTTTTGTGCCCACCATTTTCTACACATGGTACCACAAATTTTCAATAGGTTTGATGTTCGCCAATCTAAGACTGTTACTAATTGGCTCCGTACGACTGTAGCTGTGTGTTTTATATCATTGTTTTCTTGAGTAGTCCAAACCACCAGCAAATTTTCCTCGGCATAGTGTAACATAATTTCTCTAAAATATTCTTGTACTGGAATTTGTCCATATTGCCTACAATTTTCCTGACAGGTCTAATCTAACACCATGTCCAGAAAGCAACCCCAAGCTTTGATATTTCCTCCTCCATGTTTAGACTATTTTCTTCATATATTTTGGATTCATTTCTTTATTTAGAAGACATTCACATATTGTTTTCCATCAGAATTAATCATATTAATTTTGGATCCGAAAATAGTACATTTTTCCACTTATGTTCAATAAAGTTTTCATAAATTTAAGCAAACTAATCTAGGTTTGATATTTGCTTTTTTTAAAAGTAGCACCTTAAGAGATATTCTTCCAAATAAATTTGCCTCACATAATCGTCTTCTAATTGTTCTTGCGGGCACAACTTTGACCTTAGAGACCTTAGAGGGAGGCGAGTGGGCAATCGCTCAGGGCCTCGCTCTTGCAGGGGCCTTCCAGTAGGAAAAAGATGATATTTAAAACTTTTTATTTTATTCTGATTATATATCTTATCATTGGTTGTAGCAATAACATAAATATGGTCAATTAATAGTATGTAATGTACATATCACCATGTATTAGAAAGTGCTTAAATACTTTCTTACTTTTACTTTTACTTACATTTATATAAAAAGTTAGATTATTAACATAAGTAAGATATTGAATAACAATATTTTTTGTAATTTCACAATAAAACAATTAAGATTTCATTCTTATTTATTTGAATCTCGTGCTTCAGAAAATCTATGTGAACACTCGAACTTAGTGCGAACTGCAGAATAGACGAGGGCCTCGCAAAGATTTGTCGCACCTCACAATACCTAAAACTGCCCCTGGCCTCCAGCACCAAATACTTCCAAATGAATAAGCTCTAATTCTTTGTTCATTTCTTTTTTTTTCTAACAATATCATTCTTAAGCCTTCTCATGAGGTTGGTTTTCTAGGTCTCGGTTTCCTAGGTACATTTTCTTTTGTATTTAACTTCTTGAAATGCTCGATAGCATTCATGAACATATTTTTAGAGCATTCGTAATTTTCCTTTATGACCAACCATTGTCTTAAAAATTCAGAATGATCTTTCATGTAGAGGATTTGAAATTTTTGTTTTTCCCATAGTAGCTTGTTGAAAACGATATTAATTTTGAGATAAAGTTAAATTAGTTTTTGCTTTAAGTGCATTTCTTGGAAATTCTCAATAAAATGGCAAAAAAATAAGTGGTGCAGTTTATATATTAAATTAAGAATATTAAAAGCATATTAAAAAAGTTTGCGATTTATTTAAAAACTTATCATCACTATTGATAATACTATCAATAAAGTTGATAGTATAGTAGTATGAAGCTAGATAGGTGTCTTTAATTATTTGACCACTACTGTATATATGCATGTGTATAACTATAAAATAAACATCATTATGTAGTTTTTGAATGTTCAAAAAAAAAACTTACTTGTTCTTTAAATCACAGTATCTCAAGAGAGCCCAACACATTGCACGGAGATCCCACAAACTATTAGAATTACATCTGAAGCATTTCCAATCATCTGTATTTTCAATTTCTTTAATTTTTGGTAAACCTAAGTTGCGCTTAATGCATTTCTATAAAATATAGTTACAAAACTTTAGAACACAAGCAAAATGTAATACATAAAGTTACTTCAATACTAATAACTATATTACCGCACAAAAAACATGAGGACAATTAGAGCAGCAATACACTTGGCCCCCTTGTCCACACCAACGACAATACAACTCAGATCCATCATCACCCTTTTCAAATTCACCACTATTATAAAAGGCATGACATGTATGACACACCAATGTACGGAGCATGGGATGTGCTCGCATACGACTTTCATTGCGCGCTGAACAACCCAAGTGGCGGTCGCAAGCAGTGCAATGTAATCTTAATGATTTTATAATGTTTAAATCTGAAACAATTTATTATAGTCAGTGTTATGTACACAAAGTTAGTAATATAATAGTAGCAAAACAATTGTCAGTTACCTTTAAACTTAGATTTATAAAAATTGCGTTCTTCTTCGCTGATATCTTCTTCAAAGTCTTCGTCTGTTGGATCTGGAAATTACATATAAAATTAAAACACTTTCTATTAGAGATGCTACAACATTGTAAAGGTAAATAAATGCATACCAGGGAATGGCGGGAACCTTATTTCATCACTGCCAGGAACCGGCTTCTCGGACTCCGAAGAAGTCCTTTCACTGTTGGCAGGCTCACTCATTGTGAATCTTAGTTCTTTGTACACCACCTATTATATATTTTATAGCAATGAAAACACACTGCTTATGAAAAAAATCATATATTTCACATTAGCGTTATAGATTTATTATAATCAAAATCAGTTATTAGAAAGCGACGCAAACTTATAAATGTAAAGCCGAGATTCAGCCGGCCATTTTGGTTTGCTTTGGCAATCTGTTCAATCTGTTGGCAAATGGCATTTGACATTGACAATCATGACATTTATATTGAATAATTACCATTTAAAAAATAGTTTAACTTTTAATTAACGAATTAACTATTAACAAGTTAACTTTAGCCGCTGTGGTGATCTCGTCAATGTACTACGTCACCACGGTTTATCCGGTTTACGTAGTGTGTACGTAATGACATCATTCGGCGGACCCGTGTCGTCGCTGACGTTTCTGCAGTCTTAGAGATCTTAGATAGTTTGACGCTCATTCCTTAGAAACTTGGAAGATCGCTGGTGTGGGACATCACTTGTGTCCATACACTTGCTGTTTCCCATGTACCTGGCGACTTCCAAGTCAGCAGATGGCGCGGCCAGCACTGCCGAGAACTCGAAGCGGCGTAAGTATGCTACTCTCTCTGAGATTTTCATATCTACGCTTTTTGGAGTCGAAACTGGGTCCCTGGAGCCCTGAAGCCCATCGACTGGTTTTGATATTTGTAAGAGACTGGTCGAGACTTCGAGAAACTGCCGGGCTGGCAGCTTCTTCCGCCAACAAATCTATAGTTTGGTTATTCAAAGAAGTAATGCTGCCAGTCTGTTAGGCACTTTAAGCAATGACAGCTTTCTAAACGGCAACTTTGAGGAAGTCTATTATTTCAGATAATGTGTAGTTTAAAGTTTGTAAATATTAACGTATGTATGTACTTTTTTGTTATTAATAAAGTAATTTAATAAATGCTATAATAATACTTTTGGATTAACCGTGCCCACCTATTACTATGACCATAGATTTACGTATACCGGGTTAATTTAAAAATTACTAAGAACATCTTAATGCAAAATTCCTGTCAACATACCTAACGACTTTTGACAAAACTCAATACGTTCCTCAAAAAATATTTGTTAAGATTTGTTGTACTGTCTGAAACGTAATTAGTCTGTACATATTTCCAATGGTGCAGTGCAAGCGCACCGAGCCTCAGCGCCGCGTTGTGCGTATGCCGCTTTAGCGCTGGGTAGAGTAGGTGCCATTTTCAGAAACATTTAATGTATTTTTATTTTTGTATGAAAGAAAATACTTATGAATTTTTAAAAGTAGTAAAACAAAAGTTATTGGGGATAACGTTTAATACAAAATACTAAGAGGTTACTATTATTTATAAAATTAAACCTGTAAATGGATTGATCTTTGAATCTAGCTGGATACCATACTTTATATTAATCTTTCTGTCTTTTTGTAACTCCTGGAAATACATCTAACAGAGTATACAAGATTGTTACATGTAGATATGTCAATAGCAAGACATAAAAGAAATGGAGGGTTATAAAGATGTTTCAAGGTTTCTCGACTTCGATTACCTCCTCAGAGTGCGGTCTCTCGTTTTTTTTTTGTTTTTTTTTCTTTTTAATACATTTTTCAAACTATTTTTTTCTATTCATTCCAAAAGAAAGTAAAGGCTGTCCAGAGGCAGATTTCAAATTTTGGAAAATTGTAAAAAAACAAAAATTTTAATAAAATTTAAGAACAATAAAAGCGGATTTCATTTTTTGAGAACTATTTTCTCCGGTGACCATTGAGCTTCATACACTCTTCAAGTCTAGCATGCATTTTTTGAAACTCATTTACAGAGCGCCTAAGGAATCACGCTGATTTCGGCCTGAATATTTTTTTAGCTATGTGATAGTGCCTGGATTTGTCTTGTAAACGACGGATTTTAGATAACCCCATATGAAAAAAGCATACAGTCTGAAATCTGGTCACTTGGATGGACACGGTATGGTGGTGCAGCGGGATACGTTTCTTCTGAAAATAACTGCCGCACTGTGTTCATAGACACATTAGCTATATGAACTGTTGACCCGTACTGCTGGAACCACGTATTTCGGTTGAAGTGGTGACTATTCTGTAATTCTAGTGTGGAAAAATCATTATCATCTCACTATATCTCTCCGAATTTACGTTCACAGTTTGGACAAGCTGGTTTAAAAAAAAAAGGGTCCGATAATCGCAGATGCAGATATCATTCCACATCACACTGTAATCTTAGGCTTGTGCATTGCAAAGGCTTCTGATGTCTTCGATTGCTAATATCCCAGTAACGATAATTCTACTTGTTCACATATCCTTAAATGTGTAAGTGAAAGTACCTCATCGACGAATATGATATTGATTGTTAAATCTACGGCGTGCTTTAAACAGCAAAAACTCTAAATGTAAACTTCGACAGCAAAAACACGGTGCCTTCTGTTTTCCTGTTCCAGGCTACTAAAAAAATCAGAAATTAGAATTTTATTTCTGAACGAGGCAAGTGCCAGGAGCGGAGAAGACGTCGTTGAAAGCCCAAATGCTGTGGATTAATATATTCGAAGTTCGAAATCTGCCATTGGACAACCTGTACATAGAAGATGATCAAGTGAATTGGTTTGTTTGACACGATCATTACAGAATTTTAAAGTAGTACCTGCAATACAATATAAATAAGTAGATACCTTCAATTTAAAACGTTAGGTGATCGCTATATTCGAAGAAAGTCATGTAATAAGGAAAAATCAGAAATATGGATCGTTACAGTCGTTACAACTTCTAAGTCCAATTATCTACTTACATCATTCTCATAAATGCAACATAAACATAATATTATTCTATCAATTGAAGAACAACAATGCCTAATTACTTACGCTTATTATATGGACATTATGTCTATTTATTTACATGCAACAACGCGAGATTTAAAAAAAAATCAGTTCCATGCACTTTTTCAATTTAATGGATTCGGAATGGGATCCAGTAATTTAGCGCCGGATCCGGTAGTAATCTAATGATGCCGGATCCGCCGGATTACTGGTCCACTTTTCCGGATTGCAATTTCTACGAATATCTATGAGCAACGCAATGTGGTTACATCCGGTACGTTTATTGGTCCGAGGTCGCCACTTGCCAGTGTTACAAGCATGGAGGTAATATGGAATGGAACTGCGTAAATTCAAAAACGGAACTTACGTCATATAGTTAAGACTCAATTTAGGCTACCTGTTAGGAATAAAACATATATTTACTATGTTTTTTTTGGCATGTGGTACTTTAGTCTGTGTGAATTGAATTTTGATAATGGAGAAGTCTAAAATAGGCGTCGGCGGCTTGTAGACAAAAAAGAGAGAAAAAGTGTTTGAAAATTGGTTGTAATGGATGTCGGCGCAGTTCCCGGCTCGTTTGTTACCGTGCCTGGAGCTGTACCGCACACTACCGACATAGATAGATGCTTATGGTCGCATGATAGTGCTAGTTTATTTCCATAATATTGAAGTAAAAATAGTTGTATTTGGTTCTTAAAAGTACACCATGATAATATATTGACAGCCCAAAATGTTTATACTATTTACTAATACTATATAGAAAACATTATCCTTCTTTTGGGCTTTGCCGCAGTCGGATAAATATACTAATACTTATATTAAAAGTTTAATCTATCTAGGAATTGCTATTTGAATACATTATACTGAGTAGAAACATGTAATGAATAATTTTTTCATAGTTATTGAAGTTCACAAACATCAATCTTTTCCTGCAAATAACTCTGTAACGCGACGTTTTAGGACATAACGACCTCGGTAATTTTTTGTTTGTTTAGGTGTCCCTAATCGATGTATACAGATTTTATCGTCCGCCGCCATTTTGAAAAAAAAAGAAAATGGCGACCGGGCAGTATGCCAGGGTTTGAACAAAAATCTTCGAACCCCTTTAAATAAAATTACTACCTCACTTCTCCCGTTCCCGCCAAAAAGTCCTTGTTCCATGTTTTAAATAAAAATATTTGATATTTCCACAGATCTACTACTAATAGACATTGCGTTGATGTAGCCACTACAGTCTAACTCGCTTTGACAAACTATGTCTGTCAAACCGGCCTTTGATCTCTATCACACAAAATTTTTATATTAATTTTTCACTCTAAAAGTTCAAAAATAATTAAAAAAACAAACGAGCCTTACAGTAGACGCATATGATGTGTAACATCAAACATTTCACCTTGGTAATAAGCAACATTAATGTTATATCCTGAAAAAAATAATTCAAGTGCTATTTGAAATAATTTTTGGTAACGAAGAATAATTGTTTTTAATGAAAATTGTATTTTATTTGATTAACACTAGAAGCAACGCAATTTTTCATTGAAGTCGGTTATTTTTGTTCAATTTGGGGGAGAGCGGGGACAATAGACTTATGATAACTAAAATATGTGACATGCACTTGTGATTTCAAAGTATTTAAAAACCGTCGAAAAACTGCGTCAATAACACTGCTACTGCTAGTTGTTGAAACATTTCGATTTGTGTTCATTTCGAGCTTGAGTTCATGATACTGTTGGCTGACAGTATCAACCTCTCGGAAAACGGGTTGATACCATCTCACGACTAAATGTACCTCCACGCGCGCTCATTAGTCAAATCGAATAGCTTTCCCGTCTTCCTGTTACACACTTCCGTCCCTTTTCACGAAATCACTCCCAAAGATTGCAGAAAAGCGAGAGGAAAGATGTTACAATTCAAAAACTTAAAAAGTACTAACGAACAAAGATTGGTTTGGTTCTTATGTCTGTCAATGGCAACCGCTTAACGGTCTTCAAACGTTGAGCATACCGACACAGACAAAATATATGTATTCCCATTCCTTTCTATTATAGGCTTACGTAGTCTAACAATTCGTGACGTGTGAAAGGCGATATCTATTAGCGATAAATCTGTGGATATTTTAAAGTTGTCCAATGTAATAAATGTATTATGGTCACCTAGTTAGACAGTGATAAAAGGCCTAGGTAGTAAACTTTTTGCTTGGCTTGCATTATAGCCGCAAGTGGTTCAAGCAATCCAATACGCAATAGATAGCACAGCGTATGTAAGCCATGTGATGAGAGATAGTGTTAATCATATCTTAATATTCTAAAGATTTAACCTTTCACTGAACGGAATGAACTACCAATTTATATAATATATTGTTGTCTATTAATTTTCTGTTACGAATCACGCTTTTCTGCTCACCACTGTTAACGATTTCATACTTTATACTTATTACTTACTTTCATACTGTATACATAGTTCATTTTAATTTTTGATTGCCATAGTAAAGACGAATTAATGATTAATAAATAATGATAACAGGCAAAGCAGTAACTGAATATCGCCGTTTTATTTTGAAGTCGTTGTCGGTATTAAACGAGCGAAATGCATAATAACTTATATAACATAATTTATCGTAATAGTTATATAATCACTGTAGTTTTTTCTTGCAAGGCAGCAAGTAACGGAATAACAGACGAGACGTTAGTTTACAATAACAGTTATTTAAAAATAACATGTTGGCGTTTTCGTTCTGCGAAACAGTCGAAAACGTTTTAACATTATATATTTTTATACAAGTCTTTACCGCGTTCACAGAAGTCATTCATTTCGGTGAATGCATTCTAGCTATTCCAAATCTATAACTACTCTGTACCTATTCCTATTTGTCGCTCAAATCGTTCAGTCGTTCAATCTTATTAAACAGTTCGTTTCTTTCATTCTTTCTTTATTTTCGCTTGTCTATTGCTCGTTATTTGTTTCATTTTAACCAATGTTCTTATTTACGCAAAATGTGCTCATCAGTAGTTACATAAAAACTTCGCTTTTGATTTATAAATTATTATTTTAAGTTTTAGTTATATAATAAAAAGATTGTGTTATAAACGAAGGAAAATCATGTTCGTCAAATTGTCTCCTTTTTCAAAGAGTTCGTAGTTAAAATAAATATATTATTGCTTCTAAGTGTATGAAATTGCGGAAAAAGTGATAAACAATCCCTGTGAAATAAATGTCATAAAATAACGTGAATACCAATATTCTGTGATATTTGAAATTATTAAAAATGACTATAACGTATACCGGAGAAGTTGCAACGTGCCGTGGCTTTGGAACATTTTTGAAACTTTTGTACAGGTAAGTTAAAAATTTCAGAAACATTTCAGTTAAAATGTGTGACCTCAGAATACCTACCTATCTACCGAGCTAGAGGTTAAAGTGGGAGTGAGCGGAAGATAGAGCCAATGCCATTCAGAAACGCTGCTACTCCAATGCAATGCCAACTTACGCCCTGGAACTTCACCCCTCCACAGAACAAGGTTATCGCCCTTTTGTGGTATGGACCGCGACTAAACCGAACCCTCCAGTCATGTCACGACCAATTGAAACGGGGACTTCAGCCGTTCACTTCTGTAAACCGAGTTAATCCCAAAGAGGACGCATCACCGCACCATGTGATTCCTCACTTCGCGCTGCTGTAGCATCGCAAGGGTGCTGGGGGACCGGGCACTAGACTGCCCTCCGAGAAGTACTTCTTGCAGCACAAGAAGCGTTCCGGTCCGTTCCGTAGTAGATCCCAGAGACTCACGATATGGACTGAGGAAAAAAACCGCAGGAGTTTTAGTGGTTAAAAGCTCCATATAATCCAGTGTCAACCCCGGTTAAAGTTGCCTCGAAGATTCTTATTCGATTTTACATTCGATATTTGAAATTTAAGAGTTAGCAGGTACCAATAGTCCGATTTTCGAATGAAATATCGTTACGATTGAATTAGTTGTTATCCCTCATAATTTTACCTTTCTGCTAATGAAATTTAATTAGTCTAATTACCGATTATTTTGTGTTATTATACTTATATACTTTTTTATGTACAATATTACGCTAGTATACTATGTTTATGGGCTTGTACTATGGGTACCACAATAAACTGAAGGAGCTCCTAGTAACATCCAGACATCAACCCAATTTAGAAGTTCGTTTCGGGCGAGTCAAGCTGGCACGGCCATCTTCAAAAAATTAAAAAAGGGATATGGCAAAATAATGTGCTCGTTATGTGCTAATTATGTGCCCAAGTCAATATTTTTGTGCTCTCTAATTAACGCGGCAAATCACTCTTGCTAATTCGCCGTGCCAGCTATCGGAAAGCTAGCACGGGCCATCTCCTAGCGCTTGCTTGTTTCGCAATATATTGTTATGCTTATTTCACGAGCAAAAATTCCTGGATACTTTCAAACAACAGCACAAAAGTCCAGGGTGCTTATTTCGCGAGCACAAAATTCCAGGGTGTTTATTTCGCAAGCACAAAATTTCTGGATACTTTAAAACCAAAGCACAAAATTCCTGGATGCTTTAAAACCGAAGCACAAAATTCCTGGGTACCTTTGTCGCGAGCACAAAATCCTGAGTGATTTCAAACCGAAGCATTCAAGTCTAGAATGCTCATTACGAGAGCATGAAATTCCCGAATGACTTCAAAAGAAAGTTATTGATGTCCCTCATCAAAACATGTTTTTGCATTGTTGAATGTGCTCTCTATAATAGTTGTATACCTATTTGACAGGCCGTGCAAAATGGTTAATTCCTTGTAAGGGTTGTTTTCCGTACAAGGGGTGGTTTTTTCAGAAATTGGTCTCGGCCATTTTAAAGCACATAAAAAGCACGTAATTTTACGGTGGTTGTTTTTTTTTTCAAAGTCAAATTTAGCCCCGCTAGGAGATGGGCTGTGCTAGCTTTCCGATAGCTGGCATGGCGAATTAGCAAGAGTGATTTGCCGCGTTAGTTAGAGAGCACAAAAATATTGACTTGGGCACATAATTAGCACATAACGAGCACATTATTTTGCCATATCCCTTTTTTAATTTTTTGAAGATGGCCGTGCCAGCTTGACTCACCCGTTCGTTTCCTAATTTTATGACCGGAGATCGAAACCAGAGCCCTGGCTAATAAGATATCTTGCCACTGCGCCAACGCGCGAGAAAATGTAACCATTAACACATTACACACATCATACGAGTATACCTATGTATAGGCACGTAAGTACCTACTTATACTTTAAATTCGTAAAATACGTTGCGAATAAGACTATTACATTCTTCTGTACTTTTATTTTTCTGCATTATAAGTTTAACTCATTTGAACTGTGCGTGCTACAGAGCCATCAGCTAGGTCCACGGTACAGTCGCATAGGCGAAAAAAGAGAGTAAACCTTGGAATGAAAGATAATAGCTGTAAACTTGTATAAACCTTCGTTAGATATTTTAAAAGTTGTTTCAAGTCTCTTAAGATTTCGTGTCCGCGTCTTTAGATATTCAAGGTCATAGGTAGCGAAAAATGGTTTTCTGGGAATATTTCGTTGATACGCTTTCATATAAAAGTTGTAGAGCATAAAATTCTCTGCAAATTAGGTTCGAAGCAATATTTTATACGATTCACCGTTTTGGAGATATAGCGCGAAGAGGGCAGATGTTTAGCCTATTATGTCATAATGCAAGGTCGACCGCAACGAACTTAATTATTAACTATTTAAAACATATTTGTTACTATTATTCATAAATTAAATGCTCGTTTAATAATACTTACTTACGTAATTTTTTATAGCTGTAGACACTAGTCATGTTCATGAATGACGAATTTTAAGTGAAAGGATTGAATATGAAAGTGAACAAAAGTAATGTTCTGGTGTTCGAAAGGGAAGATGTACAGATGAAATGTGAAATATTGGTAAATGGAAAATGTCTAGAACAAGTGAATGGAACTGTATATCTGGGGAGTGCGTTTTCTAGGGATGGAAGGTGTGAGTTGGATATGAAGAGACGGGTAGCAGCTAGTGATAAAATAAAGGGTGCTTTGGCGGCATTAGTAGGCAGTGTGAATATGTATAACAGTCAAAATGGCTAATACACAATGCGGTGTTGGTGCTAACTTTATTATACGGTAGTAAGGGCTGGATATGTCTAAAATCAGGTGAAAGTAAGATAAATGCAGTAGAAATGCGATCTCTTAGACATAGTATGTGCGGTGTCACCTTTGCAGACAAAATAAGCAATGAAGAGATAGGCAGTATGGCAGGGTTGGATGACAGTGTTATCGTAAAAATGAAGAAAGGAATACTTAGATGATCGGGGCACATAGAAAGAATAAATGAAAGATTTACGAACAAAATCTACACAGCAAAAGTGAGTGGTAGCAGAAGAGAAGCCAAGGAAGACCGAAGCTAACTTACGAAGATCAAATAGCCAGTGTTAGGTGACGGAAATGTCAAAAGCACTCGCAAACCTAGGTGAAAGTTGTAAGAAGAATGATGAGGATTGAGGAGGCGAAAGAAGTATGTAAGGTCCGCCTTACTTGGCACGTCGTTCTCGCTGACTACTTTGTTAGGAATATAGCGTGAGGATATATATATGTATGTATAAAAAAAGAAACTGAGTGACTCGCTGATGTCTATGATGTCGCTGAATATACAGTGTCCGGTTTTGCCTCGAAAAGAAAGTCGAAATCGATAATTCAAACAATGTTTCGTTTGTTTGTAGTAAACGAAATAAATAATAACTTGCATATAATTTCTGTCCGTTATGGAATTCAGCACGAATCAGTTTTGTTCTACATACTACACCGCCGACGTAAAAAAATTAGGTAATTCAATAGTGAAACAGCCAGTTCAGTTCAGAGTAAGCCAGCCCGCTAACCCGCTTGTAGAGTTGTAGTTCATACGAGCCTTAGGCGCGCAAGTAGGATGCATAGTACATATATACATCAGGACGATCATCACTCAATCACTATTGGTACTTCAAAATTATGCCTCTAGGCTCTAGCACGTTGCACGTTGCTCTGGTGCACTGCGTCAATGCGCTGGATCAGTATGTAAACGGCCCTTTGGCGTAGTTTTGAATATAGTATAGGCCAAAGCTGGTGGCCAGCGACTAATGTCGGCTTTTCATCACAAATCAAAAGAATTTGGCTCCAATGCGCCAAGAGTGTATTTTTGTATAATTATACACTGTAGTAAAAACGCGTACATTTCGTCTTAAATATGTGTCCGTAATTTGTCATTGACATTTCTCATACATAAACAACAATGTATAAGCTATCAAATAATTAAATAATATTTTATTTACATACTGATCATCAAATCATAAACAAAAAAATGTTAAAACTAAGGGTGCATTTTCGGACTTAACATATAACAAACAGTAAGTAATACATTTCTTAAGTGAAACAAAACATAATTAGAAAGATATGAATTACAATTTTTAAATCTAAATTAACTTCTAACTCTTTGTAACCCTTAGGAAGTGCTTAATCTTTAATTTGAAATATATATTATAAGGATAAGATGTGCGTATAATATACAGCAATGTGTGTTCGTAGGTTGTTAAAATAGATCTGATCTTATTGCTCGCTAAGTATTTTTAGTTCACTAAAAAAGACGCAATCATGGCCAGCTTTTTTTTTCATTCACTAATAAGTGCTAATTAAAGAATAGTGCAATAAATATCTCAACATCGGCAACAAGAAAAACTGTAATTGAAAACTGAAACAATTAAAAATAGTCCAAAAATAGATTTTTTCTTTTTACTATTATTATAGATTTTAAATTAAGAATATAAAAATCACAAATAATACACTTTTAAAAAATATATGCGTTGAATTATCTACACGCGCTCACACGAAATTCATCCGTCAATTTTTTGTTATGTTAATTTGTAAATAATAAAAATAAAATATCAATCTTCAACTCCCCTGTAAAAAATATTATTCACCTTCCTTATTGATGACTTTAATTCTTCGAAGTCGAATTTAAAACTTCGACAAGACTTATGTAGAAACTTTTATTGTATTTTCATGAAGTATATTATATTATGCAACATACTTGTGTCACATTCCATATAACGGATTTCAAATAATTCAATGAATTTAAATATCCCCTCTCGAATACAAGTTATCGCACTATGGAAAATATCTCTACAAATGGCTCGTTTACGCGGTGGCAAAGCACCTGCCTCCCATTGGACCCAAGCTGGGGCCCCGGATTCGATCCCGGTCAAGTCAATAATTTTTCTATATTGGCTTGTAGTCTGAGTGTTATTAGAAGCTCCCATAGTTCGTTGTGTGGTAGTCTATTACAGTAGAAGGTTAGTGCTTAGTTTGGGGTCACACAACCCGTGTAATTGTCTGGAGTATTATTATTATTAAATCGTCTCAAAAATGGTTTTAGCATATAAGTATGATTTTTGGAAAAAATCCTAAAATTTGGCACTAACATGATCATCATTATATTATGCAAAATTGGAAACAGACAATAATTAGTAACTAAAAATTTTTGCGTGTTTGCTTTATGTGTATTGAATCTACACACACCAATTACAATCATCTCTATCCACACAACACACAAGTAACTAAATGGGATGTGTTGAATAATTAAACGTTTTAAAATCGTCTTGAATTAACCCTTTCGATCGGTGTAACACAGATGTTAGATACCTAATTAAGACCCGGCTGCCAAAATTTTGAACGTTTTTAAATAAGTTTGCTGAGGCGGGCACACGTTTAATGAATGTGAAATTTAAATATATATTTCTTTATACATTTGTCTAGCGACTGCCTAAAACCATAACGCGATTAATGTGTTGTTGCCTTTTTGAAAGATTTTTAAGTATTGCTCCTAAATTACTTGAGTAATTTACATAAAATTACGGCTAACAAGAAGACAATACGGTTTACTAAATACTGGCTAAAGGATATTTTATTATATGAATTAATATTCTGGTTATAACGATAAATGTCGTGTTCGGGTGGCGGAGTGTGAGGGCGGAACCTAGTTCCGAATAGTCGTTGCCATTTAATGCATCAGGGAGAAAATGAGGCTCAATCGAATGGCGGCCAATTACCTGCCCCATACGTTTACCGAAAATCAGCGGTTTTTACGGGTATTTCTAACCCGTAAAAAATATTAAAACATCACGCTTTATACTATGATTATTTTGAGCAGCGATTTCATATACCTTTTCTATCTGTTCTCTGTCAACACAGGTCTATAAAGCTAGCAGTGGAAAATCAGTCAAAATTGAAAAAAAACACGAAAATTTGTCGCTAAGTGGTTGCTAAAAATCGATTTAGTTGCTCAAGTTACCTTTATGTAAGGTTAGCAGGAAAAATGGTTGAATACAGAATAATCGTTAAAAAAAGTAAAAGGGAATTTCTTGCTAAATTGTTGCTGTAAGACGCCATTAAAGAAAAATGGAAAACAAATGCATTTTTAAACTTTCACACATTTTTCAAGACGTTATAGCAAATGCAATGGGCAACCTGTGCAAAAAAAATTTGGTTCATTTTGAAATTCATTTTTTGAAACATATGACTCATATTGAGTTTGTCAGAAAATCATTATAAATTTCTTACAACATTGTAAAATAAATACAGAGCTGTATTTAAAAATAAAGAATATGCGACATACGAGTATATGTTCCGTATGTGAGACATGTATGTCGCGTATTTTGTTTTTGCCCGCGTATATTTCTTTTCAGTACGGAGAATACATATACAGAAGTTTTCTACAAACAAAACTCATGCAAGGGCAAGATTTCGAATGAAATTTTCTAGAAAAAATGTATCAGCATCTAATTAAGATTCTTGTTGGAAGAGCAATTAATATTAAAATCGAAATAAGTTTCGGAAATTTCAACTTCATTTCATTATTGTCGCAAAGAATATTTATTACTTGGCCGTTAGAATAGAATTTTGGTAATAATCTCTGTCAAACTTAACATGCGTTACTTCCTTACGTTGTCAACATTTCTGTCAGTTCAAAAAATTCGTATTACAAAACTGAAAATATCTTTCTTTTCAACTTGTGATAAAAGAAAATAATTATTTAATGAATATACTCATCATTCTGGAACGAAAGGTAACTTTGTAAGAATCGTCTATTTGATCATGAAATTTTAGTTGTCGGTCATATTAAAAAAATTAAGTCAAGCTAGCGTGGGCAGTATATGTTCATACCAATCTCTGTAAACTCGTCCGATCTCCGATTTTCATTTTGTTGCTGACTCTGTACGCATGGCGGCATGGATAACCGTCGTTCTGTGCAGCAACAAATTTCGTGTGATTTTTTTCCTGAAAAATTGGGAGTTAAACTATCTTGGTCAGTACATGTTCATATCGATCTGTAAACTCGTTCGATCTCCGGCACGCTTCTTACGTAACTTGCAGACAGCATGCGACAGTTAATATCGCGCGATATCTGCTGTGAAAACGAGAATTTGTGTAATGTAATTTTTATAGCGGCGCTAAATCAACCGCAAAAAGTACATTTTATGGTTATAGAATAATAGACACGCAATCGTCGTATATGATAACAAATTTTTTATTACAATTAGTCACCTGTCGCGTAGTGATCGCGTGGCTGTCGCTGTCTGCAAATTTTTAGGTAATAACCCCTCGGTTTTCATTTTGTTGCTGGCTCTGTACGCTAGGATAACCGTCGTTCTGAGCAGCAACAATTTTCATTAGTGATTTTGGGTTAGAAAAAGGAAAGTACCTAGCAAGGTAATTATAAAATGTAAAATTATAAAATCATTTTTTTTCGATTCTTCTTTAATGGCGCCTTACAGCAACAAATTCCCTCTTCCTTTTTTTTTACGATTATTCTGTATTCAACGAATTTTCCTACTACCTTTACATAAAGTTAGAGCATTGTTGACGACATTTAGGGATTGATTTGAACAACAAAATTGATTTTTAGCAACTAATTAGCAATAAATTTTCGTGTTTTTTATTTTCAATTTTCGCTGATTTTCCACTGCTAGCTCGCTGCTAGCAGTTCATAGTAGCCAAACGTTACCCGCAGTAGTATACTTCTGCAAAAAAATTTCAGCCTGTATAAAATGACGTAGGTCTGGTGTTCATGGGATCTTGCTCTATTAGTTTATGTTCGTATAAGGTACGTATGTATACGACAATAGCTTAAGCCCGTAACTTCGTCCGTGTGGCGGTGACTTACAACAAAAGCGTTAACATAATAACCTTTTCCATGAAAAATTACATATATACGTGCCAACTTTCATGGTGATCAGTCAAACGGTTTTGAAATTTAGCGATTACATACATATACAACCGTCCATTTTTATAGTATATATATAGACCAATAACATGTTTTTCTAAAAAGTATTTCACGTTTTATAATTATTAGTCAAGTTTTGAATTGAAAAGTCCATTTTTTTTTTATTCGCAAAATTATACACAATTTATAATCCATATTTTATAAAGGTCGTTGCTTCAGCACTCGGATCAATACTTTCCGTAGCAATTGCATCCGGGACAGCTGCAATGTGTAGGTAACATACTAACATACATTGTTTATGAGTGTAATTACAATATATATATATTTCAATATGAAATCGTTTTAAAGAATTTAGATATAATGATGTAGATTTGTATTTCTAGTATGAACAAAAACCAGGCCTTTTATACTGGTGCTGTTGATTTCCATGATACTTTATTGGAATGAAATGCTTAGTGTGGCTTCGTCTCTTCTTACGTGTATGTTAGTATAGAAATTAAATTATGCACCTTAGTAGTAGTCATACATGATACAACAGTTTAACATCTACAGACGTTGAGTTAAACGTAATCGTTAAAAATGTCGTGTTCTGATTTAAAGAAGTAGATGAAAATACATCATTCAAAAATAGGTCCCTATTCTTGGAAGTGACTAACACTTTCGTTCAAAAAGTTTTGGTTATACCAAAATCCGTTTTTATCAAAAAAAAATTATTTACTGTTTAATATTAGCTAACTTACGAAGATTAAATAACCGGAGTGTTAGCTCGGGGTGGCGAAAGAAGTATGTAAGGACCGCGAAGCTTACCGCTTGTCCTCTGACTTAACCGTTAGGGATACAGCGTGAAGATATATATATGTATGTATTAATTGTTCTGAGGATTTGTTTTGAAAATGCAACAAAAACCAAATAGATGATGAATCATCATCATCAACGTAATATGTATCATCAAGGATGATGATACTTATTACTTATTATTATTATTATTAGACACAGCGGTATTAATTTTTATAACAATATGTTTTTTCGACTTTCTTGTGCTCTAATATAGCTTGTATCTGCATGTTATATCGTTCCTCGATAGTCGGTATTTGAGCGCCTTGGACTATTGACGTGCTCAGAACCAAGTTATACCCATGGTTTACCTGACTATTAATAGGCAAGGGATATTTATTATTCAAACATATGCACTTTGCTTAAGTACTTCGAGTTCAATGCACTACACCTTTTTTATGACTTTCCACTTTATATAATATCGAACAATAGTTTTATTAGTTTATTTTTCGTGTTCAAAATTTTTCTGGACAATTTCTGACCGGAAAATACATAGATTTTATGATATCCTAGTGTGTTAGCGTAACGGTGAAAGCAGTAGTGGATAGCGTGTTGAATGCACATAATAGGTATGTGACGTCATATGTTTAATCGTCTATTAATCTATTAGTATTACTTTACGCTAGTAACTATCGAAACTAAAAACTATATTTTTAGAAAGGGTTAATGATCCGGAAGTAGGTGGCAGTTCCAGAGAAATTATAACCCTTTTTTATTTATTAATAACAAAGAACATACATATGTTACATACATACATACATATGTTAATATTTACAAACTTAAAACTACACATTATCTTAAATAATAAACTTCTTCAAAGTTTTGAACCCTTCAAACCCTTTTTTTGTATTTTTTACTATCTTTACACATTTCTAGAAAGTAACTGACATTGTTAGGAAGATTTTATAACGCTTTATTTATATAAATGAACTCTATGTATGTATTTAATTTAATATTAATAATATTGTAATACGATTAACAAAAAAAGTAGGACGAGTGAGATGTGATTATTGTGAAGTGTGAACATATTTCAAGTTTTACAATGGATCAATCCATTTATCATGAGATTTCCAGAGTTATTGCATCTACGGCCTTACTGTTCTTTATGCTGAGTAGGAATCTACTAAGAACGGGTATTCCGAAAATCAACTCTTAAGAAGGTGAAAAGGGACAAACTTTGTATGTGAAAAAAAATTCTTTATTGAAATTTAATACAAATATTCTTCAATCAAAATAATTTAACACCTATTTCAGCATTTATCAAATTTAATTACCTTAAGAGTGTAAAATAGGGGATGATCGACTGACCGAGTCATCACCGCCCAACAGAGATTACTGAATATAGGAACATGAAATTCGGGCCGTAGTTCCTTTTATGACGAAAAAACTCAATAAAAGATATTTTCCGAAAATCAAGCTTTGTATAAAACTTTTATAACTTTTATTATGAGGGCCGCGTGGGGGTCGTGTAGGGGTGAAATTTTTTTTATGTGAAAGCTATTTGCAATTCATTGAAGCTAAACATAAAACATGATAATTGTACTGTAACTTTGTATCGTCCGCTGATTGCAAACAAAACATTTATTTATTTATTTTATTTTTGTGATTATGCAGGCTATAAAGGACTTTTACCAACTGGAGAAGCTTGTAAATAGCTAAGCACCATTTGTTTAGCTAAAAAAACATTTAATTAAAATGTTTAGAAAAATTTGCCACACATATTACGGAATCAAGAAATAAACCAATAGTACATTACACACCACACACACTACACATACACCCGGCGATCCTTGATTCTGGTGAACTTTTTATGAAAATAAGCGATGATAAATATTAGGGCGAGGGTTCCCGAGCGTAGAAATCGTCAAGAGAGTGAAGAACGTCGCGTAGACGTCGACCGCACGAGCGTCGATGGTAGATATCGTAGATCTGAAGAAATGTATTTTCAATTATCAAAATTTTGAATGCCGAAATGTTTGACCCATTCAATAACAATTATTTTGGTATATTTTTTTAATATCCACTGATATTTCGAATCACAAATTAGACGACTGTTTGAGATTTTTTTTTATGCAGTGAATTAAAACATATCATGTTTCAAATAGCCAGAATAACTATAAGAAAGATAGTTAAATAGTATATATTGTTCACAAATAAATCGCTATGATTAACGAATACCACATTCTTAAAAACACCTCTATCAGAAGTACTCTCGGAAACCTTCGCCTTAATAGCGAAGGGCACCTCCAGCCACATGCAAAGCGATGATAGCGAAAAACAGTAATTCAATTATATTGTAATAGTTTTAATTTTTCTTTGCGGCCAGTTTTTTTATGTATTGTGCGAAAAGGTTGATAATGCGCTTGATGTTGAATCCAGCCATAGGACCGGCCTCATTCCACAATTTGTATAAAAACAAAAATAAAGGAGTCCAACCACCAGTGACGTGCACAGGGTTTATCAACAGAGTAGGCAGTCAAAATAAAAAAAATATAAAAAAATAACAATTTTAATACATAATTATACTTACTAATACAGCAATACTGACAAGCGAGAACGGTACCATTTTTCGTAGTGGTTCTTATTTGTTATTATGTAGTTAATACAAGGAAAACAAAATAAACTATTAGCACAAATTAATTTGTTATTAACGTAAATTATTAGCACAGATTAACTACTAGTATGTGCACAACCCGTCAGCCAGTTAAATGTTTCATAATATTTCTAATTAAAATTTCGAGTCACATTACCTGACTTTACATATACATAAATACAACTCTCGAACTAAACTGCCTTTAGCTATAGTTTCCCTTTAGCTATAGTTTATAATTTTGACTATATGAAAATATTAAAAACGCGGCTTGTTTTAGTTTTTGTAAATACACATTGCCAACATAATTATCACAGCTAAAACATTCCATCCTTTAAAATACAACTGAAATTATCTATTATAAACCGATACTTTACTTCAATTTCAATACGAATTGTAAGAAGAATAGAATTTTTTTAACTAACTCATAGAACAATAAATCACATGCACGAAGAAAACAAATATGGAGTTTTATTTTTTCTCAGGTATAAATCAACCATAAACAAAACAAAAATGAGTAATTTGAATTTATTAAATGCATTTAACTCTAATGTCGTTAATGTATAGTCAATGTCTCCAAAACACGCAAACTTAGTTTTCGTGTATAAAATAGCACACTTGAAAAATTATTTCGTGTAGGTGAAATGTAAACATGTGCGCATGAATTCTAGGCACCGGACCGAGCGTCGTGCCTCCAGGTCAGTACAAGTAAGCATACAGTATGCTATCTTCATACAAACGCTCCCAAACAACGCGCTCGAAATCTCGACATATCTCGACATACGACAGTCGCGAGCGCGCCGCGGTTGTCGTCGTACGGTATGAGACGCTCCTGCGCATTTATTGACTAAATATTATGTCAATCAAGTTTACGAGCACAATGTTCAGTGTATGGATGTTTGAATACATCTATATCGAAACCAGAAATATTTCTCTGATGCTAATTTGTAGGAAACATATTATCATAATGATCTAGTTAATTTATTGCTGATTTTTAATTATACTGCACATAAAAAAGCATTTTTTTTGTCCATTTCCACCATACTAACTCACAAACTTTTGAAACTAGATATAAAATACTAGTAAAATTATATAAATAAAAACGTATTAAATTTGCAATAATATAAAATGAAAAGATAATATGACCATTTAATATAGTACCTATTATCAAATAAGTAACCCAAGAAAAACATTCAGTCCAAGTCGGTAGCCCTATTGCGCGTTTACGTACCAAACGACCGTAGGTAATTATCTCTAGGACACTGCCGAGATAGCATACTGTATGCTTACTTGTACTGTGCTCCAGGGAAGTGTTATATCGCCTGTTTTTTTATATCGATATATGCCATGATTGTTAAAAATAAAATACAACAATGAAAAAATACGAAATACGATTACGAATCGATGAAGGACTAAAGAATTAGGATGTTAGATGGCGCTATTAATGGTTGTTTAATTTTAAATTGTCTGTAAAATATAAATGGTAGATATCGAAATAACTTTTATTTAAATTGTCAGGGTAGGCAGTGTCTCTTTGCTTATATGGAATCCACGCCACTGTCAACCACCAACTATGATCTTTTGTGATCGTCACTAAGTTACAATTCACTACATAGACCTATTTCAATGAACCGCAATATATTATTTCTGTTACGGCTGAAATACCTACATACGTAATAGATTTAATGAATGAGCATCAGTGGTCTGTAATAATCACAAAATGTGCGAAGCGTTTCTTTCATCCTCCTCCTGTTGGCATGTTAGTAGCAATATACTTATGATGAACAAAATATGTTTTATTTTTAGATAAGTATACAAATGTTTTTATTAACACGTATAAAATTAAAATACAAGTCTAAATAAAATAATAGACACCAATAGACTTCTACAACCATTAGCCAAGGCTCAGATACCTCAGCTCTGTAGCCCGGGTTTTTTTTACAGCTTCGTCTGACATTGGGATCAGAGACTTTTCAGTCTTTGGTTTTAGGGTGGCTTGCACCAACTATTTAAACTGGACTTAAGGATTTGACATCTCGCTTGCACCAACGATTTAATAGTTGATGCAAGCGAGATGTCAAATTCTTAAATCGAGCTTAAATAGTTGGTGCAAGCCACCTTTATTCTGTAAAAGAATAGCTCTACTCTTACTATGCGACCTCCAGGAGGACGACGAGAACAACAGCCCGTGTCGTCCTTGTTGTTGTGGCACTCCGTAGTTTCTTATGGGATTCTTATTATAAACCAACTTAATTTATATAATTGAAGTGAAACATTATTTGAATTCAGCTTAGTAGCTCAGCAGTAAATAACTTGAGATGTATTTGAAAGACATAAAAATTAATTTTACTATGCATAGTACTAAATACTAATACATACATACGTAGCTCGTAAGTAAATAAATAGAAAAGAAATACCTACCTACGTGTAATTTTTTTTTTATTAACTGATAAAAACTATTCTAAAAATTAGATGTTCAAAACAAAAATAACTGCGTTCATAAATAAGGTTTTCTTATCTCCAATTTTTTTTTCGTGTCTCAAAAACATTTATACTTGCCTTCGGCCATATTCTTGACTGTCTTCAGTCTGAGCTTGGCATATAGGAAACTATTAAATAAGCACAAAGGCGTGGACTCCCTAAGCGACGTCATGAACCAAAGTCTTTATATTAGTTATTTTTCGACTGAAAGAACTGTTAGGCTGTTGACTTGGCAGAGCGCCAGCCAGGCGCTGTCTATAAAGGGCATTAAGGTCAACAGCGAAAGGACGGTTTTACACAATTCAGTCAGCTTAAATTCCGCTTGACAAACCATGGTGATTTTTTCTTTTCTCAGAAACAAAAAAAAAATACTTTGATGTTCGATATGTTCCTGCAACGTTGTAAGCTTGTGAACGATCAACTTACTGAATAGGTGATCTAGGAACATCCATATCGATCGCGACGTGTATTTCGCAAGGCACGTTAAGCTCTTAGTCTCAGTTATCACTTATCACTAACGGCGGTAGTTAAACCAGATCAGAGGCTACTATGTGAACTAATTGCATAGGTCCGTGCTGGCTGGGGTTGTGTGGTGAAATATAACCTTTTCATTTCTTTAGTGAGAAGTTGATCCTGGCACATGTCCAACAGCTGGTCGTAGATTAATATTATGTAACATGTAAGCTGTTACTAAGTACTATTTATTATGCTTAGATGATTCGGGCACATAGAAAGAATGAGCGATGAAAGATCAACGAAAACATATACAGAGAGAAAGTGAATGGTAGCAGAAGCCAAGGTAGGCCAAGGCTGACTTATTAAGATCAAATATGTAAGTAGCTGACGGAAATGTCAAAAACACTCGCATAACTAGGCGAAAATGTGTGAGAATAATTATGAGATCTCTGACTACCGCGTTGGGGATACAGCGTGAGAACATGTTATTTATTATGTAATTAAATGGTAAACTGTTACAACTTTTTTGTGAATCTAATGACAAAAAAATATAAATTGAAGTTTTATAAATTGATTAGCCGTTAATTTAAATAAATCCTTCCCTAGGTTTCAAGCTATCTCCATATCAATATCTGAATTAGTCCAGTCGGCATAGTCGTAAAAACATAATAGACAGAAAGAACCACATTTATAATATTGGTATAGAAGTACAGATAGTAAATGATAAATAATTAATGTTGATATCTTGGCCTTTTCCTTAAAGTCATGTTCGAGGAGCCAAAGATCTCAATCTTTGTACTGGAATTAGTGGTGAGCGTGGGAGAGGTTGGACTAAAACAGAGTGTTGATGAGGATGACATTATGATATACTAATATAATATTATACCTAATAAGTACTTACTATACTCGTATCAAACGGTGTTTCGCAGTATTCTTACAAAACATTTGCTTGCTCAGTTAAATAAATAAAAACCGGTTATGTGCAAATCGGACATAATAGGTACGCAATTAACGTTCTTAACTGACAATTGTGGTCATACAAGGGATTCTCTTATTATATCTATCGTTTCTGCCTTTCTGCCAAACGCCAACCGCAGAATAAAACTTGTCATAGGTCATGTGTAGAGCTTTCGTTTATGTAAAAATAATTATATATACTTAATGCAATCCTGGTAGTTTTCATTCAATATGCAGTTTGTTTTTCAATGTTCATAATTTTTTAACATTTTTGTGAGCGATACTTTCAGAGATTGATGCGGGGTAACAATTTTAAATCTTTTTTGAAAAAGTATACAATAAGTCAACGCAGCCATAGTCATATGTAGGGAACGAAACGTGATATCGGAACGAATCTTGCGGCATATTTTTTTACTAATTATTTGCTATACAGTCATGCTGTCGCGGGGCGGGTATTCCAATCCTCTGCTGACTTATTTCACCCCCGAGGGGCTGCAAACTCTAAAAAATGACACAATGGGCATTTAATGGAAAACTGATAGATGCTTATTTTTTTATATTAATTAGCTGTTCTTTTTACCGCAGAACCGTTTTTTTCGCCACAGCCGTTTCCGAGAAACCATGGCACCGCTGAGTTGATAGTTAAGCCAGATCAGACATAGCCATATCTCGGGAATGGAACGAGATAGCGGAACGAGCCTTCCGGTATATTCTTTTCCTAATTATTTGCTATTCAGCCATGCTGTTGCGGGGCTGGTATTCCAACCCCCGGCTGACTTATTTCACTCTGGAGGGGATGCTCGTCACTTTTATTATTGTATTCTAATCAATGAACGACAAAACAACGGAGACGCGAGCTAAAACCCTATGCGAGCCAAAACCCACTAGCCCTGCTCGTCTCCACTTTTTTACATTCTTAGGTAAATAAAAACCGTGTGGTTAATAACCACTAAATCCTTACGTAAAAATACAAAAGAGGATCGACAAGAATAGCGAAAGGATTCGAGAGGAGTAGAGAGGATTGAACGAGAGGAATCCTCAGAGAGGAGTCGAGAAGATTTTGAGAGGACTGTGAGGATTTCAAGAGAACTGAGAGGACTACGAGGACTGCGAAATTTCAGACGAATAATAATACAAGTAACAATTGAAACCCTACATTTTTATTTATTTTAAAGTAAATGTAGTCTTTGCTCGTTCACTTTTTTTTTCTATTATCAATAAATAAAAAATAAGTGAAAGAGAGACGAGCTTAAAACCCATGCGAGCCAATAACCCAACGACCCTGCTCGTTCACTTTTTTGGTCCATTATCAATAAATAAAAAAATAAGAGAAAGAGAAACGGAGCTTAAATCCCAGACAAATGAATTTATTTTGAGATACACATACATAGAAAACGTTACTGCATTTTGTACAGAAAAATGCAGCTAATTTATTTTTCTTTTAATCATTTGACGAGCATCGATAATGAAAATTAAGTACTATTTTGTCCTGGATTCTCACGCGATTTTCTTTATTGACCAACAGCTTCGAATGCCGCAACCTGCGTCTTGTGATACAATATCACATCGGTGTCATAAACCCTATTTTGTAAACCGTAGTTAAATTGATTTCTTCTTTTTAACGTATGCTTATTTTCTTTTCTATACCTGGTAAAATAATAAATAGTAAGAATAACTATAATGAATGTAGTTAAAAATTCCTTTTTCTTCATTATGGGACAAAAAAAAGGAAAAATCTACAATATCAACTAATCAATTCTAAAAAAATTTAAATCGCACAAATATTGTTTCACATACGAAGGCCGAAGCTATAAGATTTATTTGCTTTAAGCCGCCCTATGCATACGATTTTGTTTCATACGCCAGCCGAACAGTTCTAATATGACATACGGTTAAGCGTCACATAAAAATATTAAATAAAATAAGATATGTACGAAATGAGTTCGTATATTTGATCGTCTTGACCTCAACGATGAACGATTTAATCAGAGAATATATAAAGTAGAGTGGACATAGTCCCCACTACCACACTTTTAATTTATAATTGTAGCTATAATTGTAGTCTTAACAGTAGTTCGCTAAATGACTGGTTTACATATTTGCACCTAACCTATTAAATCCCGAATTGAATCTAGGCAAAAGAGCACCAAATGATTTGGTTGGTGGCATATCCCAAAAAAAGATACTTCTGTTTTTTCTTTTGTCATTTGCAATTGTTTAAAGAAATATGTAGTTTAAAAAATTGTTATTTTGAAAAACTATTAGTTTGAAAAAATATTTGAAAAAAACACGGGTTTACGATAATTTATGTACATAAAATAAGAAAAAAATTGAGATATGTTTCGGATGCGCCGGGCTTGGGTTAATTTTGTATGGATCATGACCCTTCTTTAGATTCCTCGACTGGCACAATAAAAATTTGCAGTTTGCGCTGCTTCCACAACTAATTTAAATAGTTTGTAGTGCACTATATACATTATACATATAAACGTTTTTGTTTTAACGTTAACTGCACCAAAATATAATATTTTGTTATGCTCTTAACATTGTTCTTTATTGATTTATTCATGGCATTTTAATATTAAACTCAATAGTGAGAAATTTCTTCGTTCTCAATTATAATTTTACAGCATTTTTTTCACAAAACGCGTAATATACTTTTACGATACTATATACTGTTAAATATGAAATGTAACGGGACAACGGGAGCACTGATCACTATGAACACGCTATCAATTCTTCATCACAACTATTATGTACTTGACCATTCGACGGCTTCTCAACAACTGAACTCTTATAAGACCAAAATCAGGCTTTTATGCAACCAATACACGCAGCAAATCCATTCTACCCTCGTTCTTGTTACTAAAATGTTATAAAATATCACACGTGGGTACTTTATGTGATTAAAATTAATGTGGAACTAACAATACAAATTATTAACAGAAATTATTTATTACTACTATGATTATAGTAAACCTTCAGTTACGATAAGATTGACCCCCCCCCGGCAGCTAAGCCTTGCTAATTGTATTATTATTATTCATAATGTATTTTTTATTTATTAATCAAAGCATAAATAATAACAGAAGGTGAGCAGGGCTTTTAGATTTTGGTTCGCTTGGAGTTAAAATTCGCGTCTCCGTTAATAATTTTATTTATTTAAGCAGTATGTAAAAAAGTGAAAACTAGCAGGGCTAGTGGGATTTGGCTCGCTTGGGGTTTAACTTGCGTCTCCGCTGTTCTACCGTTCGTTAATATTTTTATTTACTTAAGTATGTGAAAAAGTGGAGACGAGTAGGGCTAATGAGTTTAAGTACTTTCGCGTTTCGGTTGTTCCGCCGTTAGTTGATATTTTTAATTACCCAAGAATATAATAATAAAAACGACGAGCCGCTCCTCGGTGGTGGAATAAACCAGCCGGGGGTTGGAATACGAGCCCCACGATAGCATGGCTGAATGGCAAATAATTACCAAAAAAATATGCCGCAAGATTCGTTCCGATATCTCGTTCCGTTCCCGAGATATAGTCATGGCTACGCTGACTTAAGCATCAAGTCAACGAAGCCATGATTTCTCAGAAACGGCTGCGGCAAAAAAATCACTTTTGCGGTAAAAAAAATAGCAAATTAATAGCAAAAAAATAAGCATTTATCAATTTTCCATTAAATGTCCATTGTGTCATTTTTTAGAGTTTGGACCCCTCGGGGGTGAAATAAGTCAGCCGAGGGTTGGAATACCAGCCTCGCGACGGCATAGCTGTATAGCAAATAATTAGCAAAAAAGTATGCCGCATGATTCGTTCCAATATCTCGTTCCGTTCCTGAGATATGGCTATGGCTGCGCTGACTTAAGGATCAAGTCAGCGGAGCCATGGTTTCTCGGAAACGGCTGAGGCAAAAAAATATAGTACTTATTACTTTTTTGACGGGCCTTCGATTTGGCTGCGCTATTCATAAATTCATAAGACATCTCGAGGACCACACATTCAATTTCAATTCTTCCCTTTCAATTCGACGCTTGTGCAGTGAACGACCTAGTGCATTTTACTTCATTTCATATTTAAAGCACTTGTAATATTTTATAATAAGTAATTAAAAAATTGATGCTCAGTATGATATTAGACTGCGAAATATACATTTAAAATTTATTTTTAATGAATTAAACTTGAATTAAACTTCTTTTATAATAGATACAATAAAAAAATTAAAAAAAAATCCCAGGACCAGATTGCAGCGCCAAGTACCGCGTACAATTGTGAATCTAAACCATCCAGGGACCCACTCGAAACACAAAAAATTTCATCAAAATGGGTCCAGCCGTTTAGGAGGAGTTCAGTGACACACACGTACAGAAGAATTATATATATAGAGATAAAATGAAAACCTCATGAGCAAGTATTGCCTATTCGGAGTGGCGACACAATAGCAAATTCCTTTTTTTTTTCCTTTTATGAAAGTGGGAGGCAATTGTGCAACCCCACAAAGTCTGGGGAATCGCGGCTGCGTTGCCGGCCTTTAGAGAAATTGGGAAAGGAGAAAAAAGAGGGGGAGGGGCTGATGGGCCACCCGCTCTCTCACTCACCGAACAAAACACAACAGCAAAAGATGCTGTTATTTCACGCCGATATTCTGTGAGAGGGTGGAATTTCATCGGGCGAGCCAGCCCTATTCTTGCTGCAATGCAGAATGGCTCTACCACCTTTAATATATTCCATAGCAGTGCGAAGCGAAGCAGCAGTTCCCGCGCCCCGCTCTGCCAGCGCGTGGCGCTACGATTATTCGCTATGTGCGAAGTGCGTGGTGGAGGTATAGTAAAGCCACAGTACAAGTAAGCATACAGTATGCTATCTCGGCAGTGTCCTAGAGATAATTACCTACGGTCGTTTGGTACGTAAACGCGCAATAGGGCTACCGACTTGGACTGAATGTTTTTCTTGGGTTACTTATTTGATAATAGGTACTATATTAAATGGTCATATTATCTTTTCATTTTATATTATTGCAAATTTAATACGTTTTTATTTATATAATTTTACTAGTATTTTATATCTAGTTTCAAAAGTTTGTGAGTTAGTATGGTGGAAATGGACAAAAAAAATGCTTTTTTATGTGCAGTATAATTAAAAATCAGCAATAAATTAACTAGATCATTATGATAATATGTTTCCTACAAATTAGCATCAGAGAAATATTTCTGGTTTCGATATAGATGTATTCAAACATCCATACACTGAACATTGTGCTCGTAAACTTGATTGACATAATATTTAGTCAATAAATGCGCAGGAGCGTCTCATACCGTACGACGACAACCGCGGCGCGCTCGCGACTGTCGTATGTCGAGATATGTCGAGATTTCGAGCACGTTGTTTGGGAGCGTTTGTATGAAGATAGCATACTGTATGCTTACTTGTACTGTGGTAAAGCAAACGTAGCGCATGCCGTGGCAGAAATTTGCAACAATTCAAGATAGTCAATTTGTTTATTTTTACCTTAGTGACAACACGAGAATCAATGATCTGTAATAAATAGATTACAATGTTAATTATAAAGTACTTTACCTACCGTAAAATACTAAATGAAGTGTGCTTCATTACGTGTATAGAATACTTAGGTTTAAACTTGCTTTATAGGGTGTTAAGTGTTAATGTCACCGATGTTTGGCGAATGATGTGAGCTCGTATTAAATAACTATTGCCATTATTTCGTAGCTCTTCAACATTTCCTACATGTTGTGCTAAAACTAATTTATTTCCTTTCATCGTAGTTTGAGGTTGGAAACTTATATTGTGTTTTATACTTTCAAAACCGGTTTTTATAATAATATTCATTTTTCGAAGTACTGTTTTTAACAACTTCCTCTAAAAATACTACTTGTCGTCTTTCTATGTATCTTTTAATTACTTACTACTATTTACTAGAAAACAATAAAACATGTTTATATCATTATTTGACATAATCCTGAATACTTGCGCATGCTAGGTGGTCCTACTGGCGTGCACATAGCCAATAGTTTAACGTATAATTCAATAATAAAATGTAATATCATAACATGTTATATTTTCAAAATGGTGTCGTTTTCATTCGATCATCAAAACAAAAATCTATTAAACCTCTTAAACTATCTGTAAGAATCAAAATTCAAATTGTAAAGTTTACATCTGCCTGAACCACTTACTGTAACTGTTACAAACATGAGGTACTTACGTCATAGTAGACCTACATAAGTAAGAAAATCGCCTGTGACAGACAGACAGACAGACAGAAACCGAGATGATTCTTTAAGCGTCTATATTCAAATTTTGGAACTGAATACTAAATCGTTGGTGCAAGCGAGATGTCAAATCTTTAAATCGAATTAAAATTGTTGGTGCAAGCAACCCTAAAAATGTAAAAAAGACGCAACTTAAAATGAAAACAGAAAAAGATTCGATTTATTATGGTACTATACAATATAGCATATTGAATATGCAGAATCGCGGTCTAAATATAAGATTTAATTTTAACGCAGACTAAACATGAGTTATGCAATATTAGTATACAAGGTAGTGCGTGTCTAGTTGTTAAGTTTTGCTCATTTGTTTGTCCACTTCGTTTGAATTGCTTTGTTCATTATCTTGTGCATCGTACACATCAACTCGCCAACGCCTTCATTTGTGTCTGTAACAATTCTTACTGTTAATGCATCGCAAGGTAATTGTCGGACTTGCGCTTAAATTCATGACTCACGAAACTCATGACTAGTTCATGACGTTGTCACTAAAAAAAATGCAGAATGTAGGTAAAATACAAATTTAATAGAATTAATTTAAACAGTGGTTTATGGTTTTCTATTTGGCGCTTCATGAGTCCCCGAAGTCAACGTTCAGTATTTTGTATTACTATTTGTATCGATATATTAAAGAAAAACGTATAATTTGAAAATAACAAAAATAATGCACGAAATAAATGTTATTTATGTAGTTGTATGTGCAAACTTTTCCCACATGGTTTTCATTACAAGTACTTAGTTTTATGTATATCTTCAATATAACGGTTTCTCAGATTAAATTTCTCTTGAGGTATGGAACCCTAATAATCAGGTAATGTATAATAATTTCATTTGTAAGTATTATACTGTACTAGCTTTCCGCTCACAGCTTCGCTCATGTAGTCTATAAGATTTGTGCATTTTTTTAAATTCTAAATCCACTCACCGCACTGGCATTCCGTAGAAAAAGCTCCGATCAAAAATGTATTTTACGAATGTTCAAATTGGCAACTAATTTAAATAATATTTAAATAAGATTAATTAATAATATCTTTATTTACATTAACAAAAAGTACATACATATGTTAATATTTACAAACTTAAAACTACACATTATCTTAAATATAATATAAATAATTATATTATTAATTTTAAATAAGATAAGTTTCATATTAAGTACGAACTTTACTCGAAATTGTTTACATAATTTTATAAAAAATATTGAAATCGCCATGTCGAACGCGAGCACGTTCTGGGGGATGGCTATTTGTATGCTATTAGGTACGCGTTTTTGTGCCTTTGCAAGTTATATGGAAAAATATAAACCTATCAGAGACGAAAATTGACTAATATGCGAGATATCGAAGTTTCAATTCTTATTTTTGTGGTTAGTGATAATTATTTGAAACTCGCGACCAGCCCCGGCTTCGCTCCGGTGGGATGTTGAATGTTTGCAACATACCAAATTTTTTTTAATTGAGATTTTCATACAAAAGTACAATCGAAATTTCCGACATATTCCGTGGATTTTCCAAAAATTTTCCTGCATCATAACCTTGAACACAACAAAAAATTAATCAGCCAAATCGCTCGAGCCGTTCTCAAGTGATGCGCCGTCATGCATGTGGCAATTGATTTTTATTTATATACATATATATGATAACTTATTTCTTATCATTTTCAACATAAAAAGGAAGTACATACGTTTCAGAGAAGAAATGGAATTGAGTGATAAATAAAGTCAAGTACCTAAGCGGCAGTAGCAATGATGAAAATCTTCGATCGAATATAAAATTGATCGAAGATGGAAATACATACTGACAGGTGCCAGACGATTTTTTTGTTCTACTGAAATGTACAGGAATCAACGAAATGTTTTTAAAGAAATTTTACACTATTCTTCAGGCTTTGTCATCTGGTATCATGAATGATAGACTGCAAAGTTTTGTAGTTGTGTTTTAGAAAGTGCAAAGTTGTATGATATAATAGTAGGTAAAACAGCTAGATATTATATACCATCTGCTGTATACGAAATTTTGAAAGTAACAGAAAACATTTGGCAGTTTAAAAAAATGTAAGTTTAAGTTTTGAAAAATTTTATATTAAAGGACTCTGCCCACTACACCGTACCGTACCATGACCGTAACCGGACCGACATAAGAAAAAAAAAATTCTTCGTATGAGTTACTATCAAATAATGCCCACTAGATCATTCCGTCACCGGCCAACACCATAACGTGCCGTGACCGGACCGGCAGCGATTCCACGGCAAGAATATTTTGCAGATACCGATACTCTCCGTGCATGACACATACGGGAACAGAATGCTGTTGATCCGTTGCAGTGGACATAGTAGTGTTCCGAAACGCTACTTCACGTACCTTATGCCCGCCACACACGATCAAGTATGCTTTATCAAGCCTGTCCAATCGGCATGAAGCGTTGTTTGCCATGACGCCTCTGGAGCACACACACGATCCGTTTTACGTGACGCGTCATCAGTTCAGCTATTTCTGTCTGTAGGGGTGGTCGTCAGGCGCGCTATTTTACGATGTCGAGGGATGATGACATAGTAATGACTAACCTTGAAGCTCAAAAAATTCGTACCATCTTTCCATCCCGTTAGGGGTACAGCGTAAAGATATGTATGTATCTCTCTATTTGTCCGTCTATACAGAATGTATTTATGGCTGTCAGTCATTTAATTACAATTTGTTAGAGATAGACCGCTGATAATCTAGATAGTAGTGAAAACCAATACATACGTAGTGTACCATTTTTTCCTATTCTACCTTTTTTATGAGCATAGAGGTTTAGTCAGAAAAATAAAATGGAGGACTGGCAAGTGACAAATTTGAAAATAATTTTTTTTGGAAGAATGGAATAGAATTTTTAAGAAAGAAAGAAGAATCATGTGATAGTGGAAGGACGATGTCTTTTTAAGAGAGGAAGAAACATTTTATAAAAAAACATGATGAGCTATCAAGTCCAAACCAAATCAAAAAATTAGTAAAGGATAATGTAACAAGAGTTAACACAGAGGATTTTGAAATTATTTTGAATTTGATTACCAAAAACGAATGAATTTAATAACGAAGCCTGGTTCATAAAGTATATTTGAATACCTAAATAAACAACTAATTAATTATTAATTAATTATAATTAGTGAAGATATCATTCACAAGTGAAATTCGTGTGTATAAAACAGTAATATCTAGCAAATCAGTGTATCTGGCATAAACCAGTTGATAGTCTTTTTTATTATAACGTTAATTATGGTTTCAAGGATTGTTTAAAGGTACATTTACACAAAACCACACCATCACTCCCACCTTCTTCACATTTTTTTGTTCACTTATATAATTAATCTTTTATTGTTTAATATTAAATTTTGTTATTATATGTTTTTGAATCCAAACAGAGTTTTTTTATTTAATCATTTCCAAATTTTATTAAAAATTTAATTTATCCATTTTCTTTTTGTAGCATCCGGGTGAGAATGGTATATAGTACCTACCTACCGATTAGCCCAGTAAAGTTAATATCCTCAGACATAATATATTATGGTGAATGAAAAAATTCTATAATAGCTTCATAATTCATTGCTTTGTGAAAGGTCAAATTAGTTGTTATTAAATATATTTTAGATTAAGTACTTAAATAAAACGATTTTGATACTTAAAAAATATAATCAATTGATAAGTTTTTATCAATAAATAAATTTTTTTATTAATTTTTTTAGTCGATTTAATTTATTGACTTCATTTTTTTTGATAATCGATAATCAGCTGATAATGTTTTAGTTTGTAAAATAGATTTTTTTACTTTATAAACACCTGATTACCTAAATAATATTTCTGAATGAAATACGTTTTAAATACTCGACGTTCTCTTTTTTTATTGAGATTAAAATGTTTATTAACCAAATAAATCGTTGTAATTGAATGAAAATAACGTATTTAAATATGCTACCATGTCTGAGTGTATTCGCAAATAATTTTTTTTTTAAATTACATTTTATACATATTTGAAAACTATGAAAAGAAATTCGATTTGTTTTTCAAATCGTATTTTTACTGGGCTATATTATGATAACATTAATTTATTCTTAACTTATCTTAAACATAGCTCGCTTCGATATACATTTCAATAAATCAATACATATTTCAATGAAATAAATAGGATTTGAAAAAGATAATTGGTAATAAGACAATCATCGCTGAGACATCTTATTAAAGAATAATGTATAAAATAAAAGATCGTTTCAATATTGCCAAGTATCTACTACAGTTTGATAGGACATAGGTAACTAGGTAACAGACGTGTCATTGTTTGTTGTCAATACTTCTGAGAACATCAATTAAATTTTTTTTCTTTTTAACATATAATTTTACGTTAGTAACTAGTTCATTTGTGATATTATTATAATAAATGTAATGTCTGTTTTCTTTTTGTATAATTAACACTTACCTGAGTTGCAGATGATTATGGTCTCCTATAAGTATGCATTTAAATTAAAGTGTTAAAAACTGTCAACATTAGAAAATATCGATATGTTGTGGTCGATAATATCGAAATATCAATATCAATATCGATATTTTAGCACTATCGCTCATACCTAGATGCTGCCACACACGTTCAACTATGCAGGACTGTCATTGCTTAATCAAGCCGGCAGAAGCGAAAAATGATTTGCTTCAAGTAAAACTGATCATGCCAAATCGACCGCCACACACGTTCAAATTTACTTGATGCGACCTGAGCTTCATTAGTTTGATCATGCATACTTGAAAGTGAGTGACGGGCATAACATTGCTTTCTGGGTATAAAACTCTATCCAGCTTTACACATACACCCATACTTATGGACATGCAGCCACACACACTCACTCATTCACTTTTACTTACTCCCACACTCCTCGAGACATATCCCTCTTACGCACAAATACATGCATACTATATCAAACTGTGACGGGAACTTTCTCCAAATTATTATTCTTTCTTTTTAAAGTTAAATAAAATAAAATCTTAGTCTACTTTCAACTATTCAAATTTTGGGGTGGGGTTCTGGAGACCTATAACACAGGCTTGGCCTACCTAGGCTACAGTCTCCCACAAAACTGCACTATATTTTATGTCATGTTATGTCATGTCATTTTATTACACGTTCCTGTTAGGTACGGTCATTTCATGACACATTCTAGTGGGCAGAGAGAGAGACCTTTAAGTTCATGTGTATTTTTTCTCGATTTATTAATATTAGGGGTTGAAGTATGAAATTACCACTTCGTACTGAAAAATTAAAACAATTTTCTTTGTAGGATGAAATATATTTATTTACCTTCGTTGTTTATACATTTTTGTCATCTAATCGGAAGATCATTTGAACCTTTGCGATAGAACTCTGGGTCCTGGACTCTTCAAACTGTGTGAAGGCATTTTGCATTGCTTTCTGGGAAGAAAACTTTTACCTTGGAAAAAATTGTCCAAATCGCGGAAAAAATGGTAGTGGGTTGGGGCGAGGTCCGGAGTATGGGGATGACGTATGGTTTCTAACTGCAGATCTTGTAATGTTATAACTGTTTCACGAGCAGTGTGAAGTCTTGCGTTATCATGGAGCAATAATGGTGAAGATCGATTGACGAGTCGGGGCTGTTTTGCTGCGAGTTTCGCCATCATTGTTCGGAGTTCAGCACAGTAGACATCTGCTGTTATTACGTGACCGGATCTCAGAAAGCTGTAGTGAATTACACCATGAAGTGACCACCAACCTTTCTATGGGTAATCTTATGGGTAAGATTTGCTGAAAAGGCTCAATATTGTTGTTATGCTATCGTCAAACCATGCCATTAATTCCTTGTAGTTCGATACGGTTCGGCTTCCATCATAATCTTCAATTCAGCTTTATTTACCTTAGTGGTTGGTCTTCGTGGTTCATTCTTCAAATCGAATCCATTACTAAAGCGATTAAACCAAAAACGCACGGGGCGTTTGTTAGCTGTATACTCGCCAAACACAGCATTGACATTACGAGCAGTTTCTACTGCCTTAGTCCCACGTCAGAACTCGTATTCGAAAATTATTCTAATTTTCGCTTTATCCATCTTCATGTTAAGAGCTGAATTTAAAAACAATTGAAAGTCAATCAAAAATTATGTCATTTTTTTAAATTTAAAATGATATACATAGTGTTACGAGCTGAGTGTAATAAGATGCCGGTTAAGGGTGCAAAGAGTTTATTTTTCTTCGTACAAGTAGATGTCAAGAACACGCAAACTTAATTACGGCGGTTCCTAATCTTCGTAGTCGCCCTCGAAGTAGGTACTCGCGTAGTAGTCACCGAAGGTACACGCTTCACTCAATAACAACGTTCCCGAATCGCAGAGTTCTTCTATCCAAGGTCGTCGCAGTAGTCGTCGTAGTGGTCTTCGTAATTCGCCTTGATGTCGCCTCGATATGTCGCTTTGAACGATAGTTGAGAAAACACTGACTCGGCGGCGGACACGGAACTCTATTTATAGTCGGATAAAACGAGGGTGGAACTTTCTAGTTGATTACGCTCGTTAACGGTAATTCGACATTGTTCTCGACGCCTCCTGCTTGCATGAGTCATAAGTATATGAGACGTCATCGCTCAGGAATTTTCGAGGTGCAACTTGGTTCTTCTTTCTTAATTTGACTTATACCATTCGATAGTAGGCCTTAAACCTAGCAATGCGTTTTTAGGTCATAACTCTGCAAAGCCTAGGTCTCGAGATATAAGCACTAAAAGTTACGTTTCTAGTTCCACCAAAAATCGACCTTATTCCCTACGCATAAGGTCCAACTGTAACAATAGTTTTCATGTGAAAGAATTTTCACTCGGAAATCTGATACACTGCAGGTTTAATTTTAATTCAGTGGCCAGTGCGTTAAAATGGCAATTACTTTACTCCTATTATTCTAAATAAATTTTACTGTTCCATATATTTCTTCACTATACAGGGTTAATTGAAAAATACTAATAACCTCTTAGTATTTTGTTCTTAACATTATCCCCAACATCTTTTTTTCTACGACTTAAAAATTCATAAATTTTTCTTTCATACAAAAATATAAACACTTATAATAGGTACATCTATCTATATATATATATATTTATTATATATATATATATATATATAAAAGGCACAGACAAATTAGCCTAAAGACAGGAAATGAAAGGGCACCGTTTTCTGCCATCGATGCGCACAAACGCTCATATAACTTCAAACATAAACGCGCGCTCCTTTAGTATTAACCAGAAAGCAGATCCGTGACCTGTGTCTAATTGTTTTAAAAAATATAGTATAAATTACGTAAACAATGCCAAATTGCGCTGTAAAGTGGTGTGGTAGTGACAGTCGTAAAAATAGTTTCAAAAAGGATAATATCACGTTTCATCGGTAAGTATAAAATTAATAATAAAAATTTATATCAAAAATGCAGAGCTCTCACTATACTGATCGCTGGTAGCTTTGAGTCAGCGTTTGTCCTTGTCTAGCAAGCTATAATTACATGTTGCGTCCTCACTCTTGCAAGATGGCACGTGTAAGTAGGGACGCGAAAAAACGTATCGATATATCAATATATTTTCCATTAATTTTGAGAATTTATAATGACTACTACTCTTTTAAATTATATACCTAGTTCCATCCATACTATATAATAACATAATATATAATACAATATATTAATATATAATATAATATACACAATATATAATTATATAATATTATATAATTGTTTAATCCATATCCATACTAATATTATAAATGCGAGTCTCTCTGTCTGTCTGCTTGGTTTTCACGGCTAAACCGCCGTATCGATTTTAATAAAATTTAGCATGGACATAGTTTGACACCAGGGGGTGAATATATGATACTTTATTTCTCAAAAATCTACGCCTAAAGGGGTGAATAAGGGATGAAATTTTTTGAATGGGAAATTTTTAACCCCTGAACCGATTAAGACGAAATTTAGTATAATACATAGATAAAACCTTTTCTATTAAAAAACATACTTCTTTTTTCCAAATATCTACCCCTAAAGGAGTGAAAAGGGGATGAAACTTTGTATGGGAAATTTTTAACCGCTGAACGGATTAAGATGTAATTTGGTACAGAGATACACCTTTTCTATTAAAAAAACACAGTTATCATTAAAAAGATGTCACCGTTCTTTTTTCAACCGACGACGAAAAAATGATGGAGGTTCTCAAGTCGGTGCATATTTTTTTTTTGTATACGACCATGCGTAGCTTTTTGCGGAGTAGTCTGATTTTGATGATTCTCTTTTATTGGATAGAGTATTCTCGAGTTTTGGGTTCAATTTAATTCAGAAAAAATTTAAGAATACAATTTAACCGACTTAAAAAAACACTGAAAAGTACAAAATAACTATTCTTTACTAACCAAAACTCAAATATAAAAAAAAAAAACTTTATACATACGATACAAATATCTATATCATTAAATTCGACAGTTACTGAAATCGATGTAAGCCTCCCAAACTAATAGACTTTCTGTTGTGGCACATTAATTTGGAACCCACTTTAATAACCGTCAAATTTAATTATGTACATACATACATACAATCTTCACACCATATCCCTAACGGGGTAGTCAGAGGGACGGAGCGCCAAGCGTCGCGGTCCTTACATACTTCTTTCGCTTCTTCAAATCTCATCATTCTCCTCACACATTTTTGCGTAGGTATGCGAGTGCTTTTGACATTTCCTTCGGCTAACACTAGCAAATTTAATTACATACGTATTTATATCGTATGTATAAAGTATTTTTTTTTATATTTGAGTTGTAATTAGTAAAGGATAGTTATTTTATACTTTTCAGTGTTTATTTTTAGTAGGTTTAAATTTTTTATTAATTTTTTTTATTTCTCCCATTTGAGTGACCTTGGTCTAAATAAATATATAAGATGGGTCTACAACTAACTACTTTTCTAATAATAGAACTAAATTATATAAGAATGTATCATCAACATAAATAAAGCTTATAATTAATCATTATTATTTCGTGTATCTTCAAAGGCCAAGCTCAAAACCAGTACAATTTAAATGGGACCACTTCGGAATTATATCAAACAAAAAAAATTTGTTTTTGATGATGATGATTTTTTTGACACAATTGATGAGGTTATCGGTGAACATACATAAAAAAACATACAGACGCTCTCCTCTTTTTAAAGTTGGTTAAAAAATACATACAGACGAAAAGGTTGGGTTCTACCACCAAAGCTTTTCAGTTTCGTTTTTTGTCAATTTAATTTTTTGTCAAAAAGTTTTACGTTAGGAGAAACACGTACTACTCAAACGAATTTGATTTGCATTTCTATTCCAAATTTTTGATTTTTTTGTTTCGAAATAAAGAATTTTCTTTTGTTATTATATACATATTTTATTATTAATATTACATATTTTATTATTTCTATTTTTAAAATAAGCTTATGAAAATAATTCTTGTATTTATCGATATATACAATATCTACGAGTACATCACTATTTCGTTTAGAACGTGACGTTACCTTGCCGCCCGCTTACGTCTCATTCCTCTAACCTTGACAGAATAGTTCACTTAGAAATTCGTAAACATTTCAGGTCTCTAGGGTAGTTTGTCTGTGATAAAAGGCAATGTATGTATGTATGTATGTTCCTTATGGACTCCGAAACGGCTGGACCGATTTCGATGAAATTTTCAGGGAATCTTCAGATTGGTCTAGCGGGTGTTCCTGTAAAGTTTGGTAGCGATCGGATCAGTAGAATTTTTTTTTGTTTTTTTTTTAAACTGTTTAATTTATTTTAACTTCAACTAACGCCCAGTGAAACGGGCCGGGTTTGCTAGTATAACATAATATGTCTATAGATTACATAGTAGTTGTCATATAGACTTTATGGTAACGTACCTGTATGGGTACATACATACATAGATTATGGAAGTAATCTATGGCACATACATATGGTGAGGTGTGTGTTTAACAGGATATTACACCACCATTTTTTAGCGTTAGTCAGGTTTACAATATCGCTGACTTATCGCGGACACCGAAAAAGTATGCCGACGCCTCAGTGTTGCCGCGCATGTGTGTGATGATATTTGATGTTACGTCGTGTTTATGGCTTTGTGATTATGTGATGATTTTTACCAACTAACTTAACTACTACTAAGAACTCTCCAAAAATACAATCTCGAACAAATTTAATATCGAAAAGCTTTTTAAACTGTAAGTACATAATGTAATAAGTACTTATCATTCCAGTCGCTATTATGTTTCCGAATTTCTGTAATTAAATATGAAATAAAAAGTTACGCTTCGATCTAGTTTCTATAGTATGAAACCAAGTTTGGGGCTGTTTTTCAAAGGATTCTTATACTTTTATAAAGTTCCTGAGTTATAAATTTAAAAATCCAAAACTGAAAAAAAAAAATAAGTAAGGTGCATTCGGCTAATTCCGGAAATCGGATTATTCCGACAATTACTCATTTCTCCTAAACGCGACTATATTTTTACCTCTAGAAACTTCACCTAGACTGTATCTTGTTCCGCTCCCCCATTTCAGTCGACTCAAGTTACTTCAAGTAAAATATATTTGTCTGGTGTTATATTGTTGTGGTCGAGTGCTTTTTTGATTTGCGGATTTGTCCGAACTTTCGATTCTGATAGATTATCGTTTTAGTGCACAATTGAGTAAGTTCAGAACACAAGCTTAAGTTTTTTTCTTTTTTCGGTATTAACCAAGGGGGGAACTCCGAAAAAACAAAGCATTCGGTATTACCCGAGGTTGATTTTTTATACTCGTAGTAATCATCAGTGATTCTCAGTCCATTGATATTAAGTTTTTATTCCAAGAGATGTATTTATTTTATATCATTTTTTTATTTTCAGATACCACTTGTCGTAGTAAAACCTTATGGGTTCAAACTACATTTTAAAAGATCTGCTTGATGCGATGTGAAGTAAATAAATCTCAAAATTCTGTTATCGAAATTGATCTTACAGTATATTGTATGGACCAGGTTCTCTCTGTGGACTGTGCGTGCTATAGAGCCATCAGCTTGGCCAGCTTAGCAAGTAAAGTCTACACGAAATTATCAACCGAGCGCATTAAAGACATTTCTGAAAAATATTTGTGGGAAGTAAAAGGTTTTAGGAACGGTAACCAATCAGATTTTCTCGTTCCGCATGATCGAGGAAAACAAGAAAATTTGATTTCTGGTCATAGGTCGAAAAGTTTTCTGCGCCTTTGTGGATTTAGAAAAAGCATGTGATAGAGAAGTTTGAAAAAAGTATGGAGTCTCCTTCTTGAATATGCTATGAGGGATCTCTCCCTGCGGGCTGAGCGGTCATTATATTGTGGCCGATGACGACAGGTCGTAAGTTTATTTAGACGTTAGAGTTGCGTGATGTTTACCTGGCCATTAGTACTGTATTTGGACAGTTTCTTTTAAACAAACCTGGTCTGTAAAATTTGTGATAAGTATTAATAAGTTGTGTTAAGTTATTAATAAATTATTTTGTCATATTTGTTTTTTGATTAATTATTATTTTTAATGCCAGAGCTAAGATTTTTTGTGTTCATTATTTTTTGTTTTTGTTGTACCATAAAGATATACTGATATGTTTTACTCGTATAAGTTTAAATTTTATTGTATAATGTTTCTGTTTGTATCTTTTTTTTTGATATCTTTATCCGTTTTGTTTGTTATCTTTTCTGTACAATGTTTGCGTTTTCAAACTTTTTATTTGGTGTTTAAGGGCAATTAGGCACTAACTGTTGCCCTGAAAATTAAAACTGATCTCATTTTGAAATAAAACTGTTAATATTTATAATTTTGCTTTCATTGCCAAACCCTTTTATTATAATATATGTATCTAAAGTAAACTAAAAGATTGACTCCGCAGACTCCTTGTCGGGTAATTCCGAAATGTCAATTTTACGAAATAATGTTATTTAGCTATTACATAATCAAAATCTAGAATATATTCTTGGTAGGGTAAACGCGTTAAACCTGAATGAACAAAGAATACAAACCTTGAGCTAAAATTTAAAAAAAGCCCGTTTTTAAGTACCATTCAGAATTAACCGAGTATTTCGGAATTGCACTTGCATAGGGAAAAAACAAAAGTTTTTAAAGAAAGTTATATTTACATATTCTGATGATATATGAGAAAGCTATTGAAATAGACCCGTAGGCTATATATATATTGTAGTACACGAAAGTAAGCTGACAGTATAAAGTCCACCGATTTTTACTGATTAAACAAAATGCAAGCATCTTGTCAACTTCTAAAAACCTTTCGTAATTACCCGAATGCACCTTATTTAAATTTTCATACTTATTTTTCTATTTGAGTTCTTCTTAAATGATAAATACGTTCGTGAGTAGGTTTTTATTTTAGAATATATTTTTGGCTTAGTTTAATGAATGCAATTGTATTAGCGTGCTACACGGTATGAGTTAGATAGGTAATTATACTTACTAGTATATCATTCAATGCACAGTCAAGGTTAACTTGTTTAAAAACGCAGTAACATGAAAAATAAGACAAAAAACTTTTTGTACTGTTTTAAAAACTACATTGTGTTATATGTTTGATTTGTTAAAACAGATTGTTTTCGGTGTAATGTAACTAATCACTAAGAAGTAAGAGATAATGCTGCCAGTCTGCTAGGCACCCTAAGTGTGATGTTTTTTTAAACGGTGACTTCGAGGAAATCTATAATTTAAGAAATGCCTCGCGGTTTCACCCAGTTAAATTGGTATTTTTTCGGTATAAAAAGAAGCGTAAATTACTCTCTGGAATTCCTCTACCTGCTAATGCAGGTAGAGGATTTTCATTGGAAAGTCCTGTCTAAATCGGTTCAGCTGGGTCAGAGTTATTTGGGGCCGAGTGGTGGGGGTGACCCGCCACAGGGGGTGGATCAACAGGCGCTTACAGCTCCCATTAAGTGGAGCCTTAGCCTGCCACAGAGTTATTTTCTTACCACAGCTAAGAAAAAGGCTTCATTTTGAAATCACAAACAGACACTTCCATTTTCTTTATACGTATGAATGTACAGTTAATACTTATATACGGGTGAATCAACTTCTAAGACACTCTTTTGGCGACATTTTGCAACAAAATTTAAAAAATATATTTAACGGAAACTCAACAAACGAACTACTGTCTCAAGCGCAATTTCATGTATAATGTAATGATATAACTGGCCGCGATGTTTAAGCCAAATTTTTTTAGTTTTTAAATATATTTCGCGATAACAAAATATATGTATATCCAATATATTTCCCGATTTCTACGGAGAATCTGTCTCCTGCGTCGTTACTGTTTTCAAGTTAAAGTTTTTGTAAATAAAAATCCATATTTGCTTAAATTTTTAATAGGAACGTTTATTAGAACTTAAAATGCAGCTCCTCGGCATAACCACGATTAGATTTTACAACTAGAAAGCAAAAAAACGGTTACTTTAAGATCCACTGTGTTACTTTAGTTTAAATTGACGACCTAAATTTAATACAAATCAAAATGCTTAATAATAAGTATTAAGTAACCTATAGTTATGGCTATATAGAACCTTCTTTAAACAAAATCTAAAACGATGAAATACAAATTAAAAACAACAAAGGAGTAATCTTCATAAAACGTAGAAAAAAATAAGGGACATTTGGTAACGCCAGAGAAAAGTCATGGTAACGCTAGAAAAAGTTAACAAAAGCCGTACCTACGTATTTGGTCAACATAAGACAAAAAACTTAAAAAGTTAAATTAAACTGTTTTTGATCGAAGAAAAAATTAAACCGCCTTCAAAAAAACACTGAAAAGTATAAAATAACTATCCTTTACTAATCAAAACTCAAGTACAATTAAAATAACTTTATAAATACGATACACATACCTATACAATTAAATTTGACAGTTACTGAAGTCGGTAGTTATTTTAATTGTACTTGAGTTTTGATTAGTAAAGGATAGTTATTTTATACTTTTCAGTGTTTTTTGAAGGTTTAATTTTTTTTAATAAAATTTTTTATTTGTCACTTTTGAGTGATGTTGACCTAAACAAATATCTGGGGCAGGTCTGCAATTAACTTCATTCCAATTTTAGGAGCGCAACGATATACAAGAGAATCATCAATATAAATAAAGGTTATAACCAGGTTGTGTTATCTAATGTATCTTCGAAGTCCAAGCTCCAATATCGGTGAAATTTAAATGGGATCACCTCTGAAGTATTTTGAGAGTATTCCCCGATATTAAAACAAGTTTAACGCCATCTGTTACTTACCATGAGCTACTTGGAGTGGTAACGCAGCGGATTAGATTTTTTTTTGTCAATATCAGGGACAAGGAATTAAAATCATGGTAGTCATTTGATTTTAAGAAAATCATGAAATTACTTGCCCCAAAAGAAAGCTTATTTCATTACAATTAAAAACTACGTAAAAAATTCTATGGTCTTTAAAAAGGATTTAAAGAAATTTCTAAAATGGTATCGTTACCTACACCGGGAGACGAAGATTTTTTGTATGAAGCATGTTTATATTCTACTGAGTTACCAGTAATAAATATTTATTCTACAGTTAGACCCTAAAAAGGTAACGTTTTATAAACACAGATAAATCTGATTTAACGTTAATATAAGGGATTACCCAATTTTATTAATAGAACCGAAATTATTGAGGACTTTATAACGAGGACAGGAAAAGAGTGCTTTAAAAGTTATACAGTAGTTTTAAGTTTGTTAATCATTAGTAATAATTTTATTTAACTAGAAATTCCTTACAACATTGCCCGTCTGGATTTTGTACGAGTTTTTCCAAAGTTTTTTGTTCTTGTAAGTAGGTATAAGTGCCCTATAAGATACTTTTCCAGTATTAAAATTTCCTTTCGAACCAACATTTGCATAGTATAGTCGTATAGAAAAATCGTTACCGAGTTTCCGAATACACAGGTATACAAAAGTATTCAAAACAGTTGTCTTGATTTTGAAGTAGGTTTCTACCTATAATATCAACATGAAAGCTCGAAATTCGAATATATCATTTTTATTGGTATGTAAAGTACATATTGTAGTTATTCCTACACGTGTAGAACTAAAATTCTTTTTATGACATAGGTAATTGGTCTTTTGCCTAATTGGTCTTTAAGATCTTATGCACCTAGGCACTAAAAATTTTTTGCGGGCAGCGTGGCTCACAGAACTCAAGGTTACTTGAGGGCGTTAGTCGCGCAAAATTCATTATTAAAAGACGCTACCTCTACAGGTACCTACTTTAATACAGCGTTGTAGAAATGTAGTGCATTGCGTCATAATCATAACTCATAACTTCAATCCTCATTTTGCCGTCGCGTGTTAGACAGTAAGACGAAGAACTAGAAAACAACTCATAAAGCCGTGGAAGCACTATGCACATAATATTATACCTTTATAGGAATGTTATATTAGATATTATAGTCACATAATTATAACATATTTAAAAACATTATATGAACCTCAAATAGCCAGTGTTAGCTGATGGAAATGTCAAAAGCACTCACATTCCTAGGTGAAAATGTGTGCAGAGAATAGGGTTGCCACCTTTTTCTGGAAGAAAAATAGTACTTTTTTTAAAAAATCGCAAAAAATAGTACGCTGCAGTACCTACACATTGAGTTTTTTTAATCATTATTTATTTTTCCATGTGAATTTGTTATTGCTCTTCACTTTGGCCATCAAGGTTTTATTTTCTATATATTTACATAGAAAACACAATTATTCAAAGAAATGGGGGACTTCATTAGAATTTAAATTTTTCAGTCATGGATTCTATATTCAACGATATTCAACTTCAGTTAACAAGGCACACACTGATGCTCACAACAATACATGCATATTTACTCAAACATTCTTACATAATATACAAATTTTTTTACAAGCACTGTCGACAATTTGCTTATTATTTAATTTTCCCATGAGTATTTCAAAGCCTTGGCTATACGCGTTGCATACTTTCTAAAAAAATAGATTCTCACGTATTGACAAACGCATGCATGACTGATCTTACAAGGGTTCCATTTTCCCTTTGAATTACAGAACCCTGAATAATGTATATACTCTACTCTCACATTTTTGTATGACTTTTTGTCGTACTAGCTGTGGCCGCGGTTTCGCCCCCGTGGAATTTAACAGGATTACAGCCTATGTCCATCCCGAACCCTGAAGGTCTGTTCTCAATTTTAGTGAAAGAATTTTTTAAATCGGTTGAGTAGTTTCAGAGATTACCTCCTATATCCAAATTTTATCTCTTTATAATATTAAATAGACTATAGACTAGATATCTAATTACAACATGTATCTAATTACTTTATCTTTTTAATTACAATATCTGCATGTTAGAGGATATTATATGTATTATTTTAGTAAGTTCTGTTTTGTTTTACTGTATATTCCTTAATGCCATTAAAATGATTGCTATCAGGTTTATACTTATGTAGTGAGTAAATCATAAAGTACAATAGCTTCGTTATAGTGACGTCAGTTTAAGTGTTTTTCCGGACTATGAAGTGATAAAATGGCTTTACGCATAATAATTTCATGGCAGTGAATGACAACCATTCTGTTTGCTAATCAACTTGCTACCATTTAAGTTGTTTACTATTATACATATTTACATTGTGTATATATTTATGTATATATGGTATACCTAGTGATACGATTCATTATAGGGAAGTTTTTTGCAGTTACATGAACGTACATAATATCCATGTCTATTTAACATCACTAAAGCTGAGATTCCAAAAATTATTTTTTCATCCCTGATTTTATTTGTTTGAAAGAACATAAATTAAACATATTATTGTTTTATTTCAGATGGCGTGGAAGCATTTACAAATTAGTGTGGCTGGATCTACTTATTTTCTTGCTCTTATATTATGCACTCAATTTGACTTATCGTTTATTACTAGATGAGCAAGCTAAAAGGTAAATAAAAACCTGTATGATTATTGTTATTATAATAAAAACGAAACATCTGTTTGTTTTCCATTCATGCGCAACCTACTGAACCAATCAATCCCTTACACACAGTACTCCTAGCTAAAACATAGGCTACCATTTGACGTCTTAGATTTGTTAGTATCACGCGAGATAAACTGTCTATAAAAACCAGTTCAAAATAAACTAAAAAAGAGCAGATGGTGAATAATGCCAACGGCTAGATGTCAACCTTGACAAAACTCCGTTAAAATGTTACTAATAAATGATGCAAAGAACTAAACAATTGCTTGTCTACATAACAACATGTCCTTAACACACAATAATTTTGTTCTATTCAGTTATAATATTTGTTATACGTACCTACGTAAGTATTCGTCAATATGCACAGTTTGTCATACTACCTACATTGGTTTCAGAACGTTTGAAGGGGTTGTAAACTACTGCAGTTTCCATGGTAATGTGATACCTTTGTCCTTCGTACTCGGGTTTTATGTAACTATTGTGATGAATCGCTGGTGGGGTCAATATACAACCATACCTTGGCCTGACTCCATCGCAGTGTTTGTGTCTGCGACAATACACGGTCAGGTATGTACATAATATGTATATGTCTACTTTTACCTCTAAAAAGTATCACGTGAATGCAAATTAATGACATTGAACTCACTAATACAATATTTTCCTGTATCTAACGATAGTTTATTTATTTGCAGTCAATATAATGTTCCCACCTACTTATAGTATCATTATTCGTTCACTCATTTAGTTTTAAACTATTCATATTGGTGCATATTGAAAATTTTACCTATATTGGTGACAATGAATTCTTTTTAAATGAAAAAGTTAAATAGTTTTTCTTGGAATATGACCATTGTAAATGATAATTTTATCGCGCAATATTGTCGCGGAAATAAAATGACGATTATGTACATATCTCTACGGTCTACGTATACATTATAATATTCCAAAGATATTTTATTTAAGAGGTTCCATATCTTATCAGTAAAATAGCATATCTGGGTGTGTAATTTAACGACTGATGATAAGCTCATTAAAACATTATAATATTATTCTTGACACAATTGTAGGTATTATACGAAACTGATTGTGAGTAGATAACAGGATTAGTTTTGATCTCATCAACAGAACTCCCCATCTGTTGCCCTTACGATTAGAATCAATGGCGGTATGAAATCGAAAAACTCCCATAACCGTTGATTGTGTCATTCATGATGTCATACTCTGCACTTACAGGATGAGCGTGGTCGGCTGATGCGACGTACTATAGTGCGTTATGTCTGCCTGTGTCTAACGATGGTGCTTACAATGATCTCGCCAAGAGTGAAGAAACGGTTTCCAACACTTAATAATTGTGTTGAGGCCGGTTTATTACTGGACAATGAAAAAACAATTTTGGATAATCTTAATGATAAGTTTCCTAAACCTTCCAAACATTGGTAGTATTGTTAAATACGTTCATAAGTTTTGAAAGTGACAATTTAAATGATTATGTATTTATAATATAATTTCTTATAATTTTAGGTTACCAATAGTGTGGGCAACAAGCATAGTAACAAGAGCTAGAAAGGAGGGACGAATAAGAGATGACTTTGCGGTTAAAACTATAATAGATGAATTAAATAAGTTTAGAGGACAAGCTGGTTTACTTCTAAGTTACGACAACATCAGTGTGCCTCTTGTATATACTCAGGTATAACAACTTAATATTACCAATATTCTATAGGAATATAGCCTATGGTATATCATCTACAATATTTATACATATCTTTACACTATCCGAAACAAACTAGACAGAGAAAACGAATAATAGTGAGTAACTAATATTTATTTATGTATTTTTAGGCTTCCGCATTAAAATTCCAAAAACGGAACCCTAATAATTTCGTCTTGTCCGTATACTACATATTTATCCCGTATGTCAGACATTTTATTCAGAGGCTATTGGCGCTATATACTTAGATCAAATTTGAAAGAATGGAATATTCTATGAACCGCTATTGTAATGGTGTAGTTAAATTTTGAAAAAAATAAAATCAGGGATGACACTTCATACGTACATGTAAAATTCCAGGATATACAAGCATGTAGGATATCTATCTTTAGACAGGTGTTCAAAAATGGTTTTAAAGCGACTTTTTTATTAAAGATATGTGCTAATATGTGTGTATAGTTGGTGAGATATGTGCTTCTAAAATCGTAAAAAGTGTGTCTCCTATCACCCCACAAAATTTTCAATTTTCAATTACGGGTGGTATCTTAAATTAGTTTGAATAAGGTATGTTGTGTGTAGCTTCTAAGATATGGGGTATTTTCGGTTACACACTCAGCGACCGCAGAAATAACTTTTTTTCTTAGTGTCATTGAGAAACACCATGAAACAACTTATAATGCTTTCCGACTGCGGAACCCTTCACTGTCCTTTGTCCGACACCATTTAGCTGTTTTTTTTACTACGACGATGTTGAGTGACATTATTATTATTTTACCATTTTACAAATGTGTTACAGAATATTTTTGTATTATAATATTATGCTAGCTTATATCTCATTTTTCCTTGGTTTCAGGTAGTTACTATTGCAGTATACTCATATTTTATAACATCCGCCTTAGGTAGCCAGTGGGTAGACAATAAATTAAATTCCAGTAGCGTATCGGTCTATATTAGTAATATAGATCTTTATTTTCCTATATTCAGTACATTAGAATTCTTCTTCTACATGGGCTGGTTGAAAGTGGCTGAGTCTTTGATAAACCCGTTCGGTGAAGATGACGACGACTTTGAAGTAAACTGGTTAATAGACCGAGATTTGCAGGTCAGTTAGATCACTTTATTTACATTGAAATTGTTTTTATCGCGTGTATCTACAATTGCGACAACATTACGTGTTTACGACATCGCACCGAATATGTGTTACTTGGTCAGGTATCATATATGATTGTGGACGAAATGCACCACGAGCATCCAGAACTGATCAAAGACCAGTACTGGGACGAAGTGTTCCCGTCGGAGCTGCCGTACACGATCGCCACTGAGAATCAGCGCGAGGAGCACCCGGAGCCGTCGACGGCCCGCGTGGCGGTGCCGCCGCGCCAGCGCAGCATGGTGACTGTGGCGCCCTCCTCCATGAAGATAGACGAGATGATTCCGTCCGTCAACACCGTGAGTTACAAGTTCGCCCCGCCCGAGGTTAGACTCGTCCTATTATATGCATGCTGCACGGAGCTGCAAGGAGCTTAGCAGTGTGTCGGTGTTCAGGGTTGCCAATATTTCTATGTTTTCTTTTATATTTCTAAGTTTGTATACTACTTTTGTTATTTAAATGTTTTTTCTCTGGGATATCGAGCTCAATTCAGTCAATTCATATATTGGTTAGGGGATTAACTTTTGTCTTTATGCTACACTGATTTAAAAGATCATCATTATTACTTGTAAGCCGTTTAATATAATATCATAAAATAACACAAGAGGATTAAATAAATGTACAGGAAACATTCACTCGTATTGTATATTCTAAGTCAGGGACGACTAATCTGTTGCACTTTTGTCCTAGGAAGCATGTGACATACACGAATATACGTCACGTGCCTCTTATGGTACTGACCCGTGGTACTGTTACAAGAGAATTACGAATACGTATTCATGTAATGTTTCAGATAATTTATTTAATGAGTTTGAAAAATGTTATTTTTTTTAATTAAATTTGAAATCGTAGTTTAGTTTCAAAATATTTTTTATCTTTTTGAGTTTTTAATTTAATTAATATTTATGTATTTTTCTAACTTAATTTTTTTAAGAATAATTATTGTGTCAGATTTTGCAAACGATTCCACAGAATTATTGAAGTGTCTTCAGAGACATGAAAACGCCATTGCCATGAAAGGTTCAGAAAACGCAATAAAAGTAAAACAACGTGTAATACATACTTTCTAAAAGTTTAGCACAGCCCTACTTCAAATGATTCGCATTCCGTATATAACGAGAGCAAGAAAAACTACCGAAATCATTAAGTATCATACTTGATACCATGGCAGAATAAATAATAGTGTTTTGTCTTTTTCAGTATCATCTGTAGTTACCTGTAAGATGCTGTTTTTTTTTAATAAACTGAAAGAATTAGAATTAAAGAATAAATATGTTTACTTCAACTTTTTTATTTGGTGTGTTGAAAATAATCAAGGAATTAGGTACATAACATTGAACTTTTTATAAAAACGGTAATATCTCAGAAATGAATAGTCGACATTTGATTTTCCTTTTCATGGAAGTTGTCATTGAATCATTATGTCAACTTGGAGAGAATTTGCATGTGACTCATATTTTCGTTACTCACGTGACTAGAGTGGTAGGTAGTGACAACAATTGTACCTAGAACATTAGTTAGCTGTACCTAGAAATTTACGTTAGTACTAATTAATCTGTGCTAGAACTATTACAATGAGTTAGATATTACTTATTATAATAATTAAATACTTTGGCAGCCCTTCCTTCATGTAGGTATATGTTATTCCTAATAAATTTGCTCTAAACATATGCTAAATATTTATTCTGCATTCTATTTATAATAAAATAACAATTCTGGTAAATTAACATAGTCATTTTACTATGTAAAGTTTATAACACAAGGCAAGCGGCAAAATTAATATTAAAATTAAAACTTCTCATCCTTCCACTAAATAAAAACAACTGATATTAAATAATCCACATTTAAATAACTTTAATACCTACTGTAATAACGGTTTAATGTTACACACTATCTACCCTCTTCTAACCTAAAAAAATACCTACTTTTAGGTACTTAATACTTACATAATTACATTTTCTTACTAATGTCCATGTCCGTAACTATCGCATGCTTTAACTGGTTTGTGTTCTTTGATCTAAATAATCAAAGTTTGTGTTGTTTTTCTTAACAACAGTTCCTAATATTTAATGCTGTAAATAATAGCCGACTATTTTTGTTATCGAAGTTAAAGTTAACCTTTTCTTGAGAACGTTTAGTCTGTTTCAATAAACGATCATACCTTTCTAACACTTATTAAAATCTTGTAAGAGATTATTTCTAAATATTACATAAAAGCCGATTATATTGTACATATAATTCTCTTAGCTCTATATGAATAGAAACAAGACTAATATTATTTTTGGATTCCATTCACAGCAACTTCAGATGAATGACGATGCTACCTCCGGGATCCATTTCATTGTGTCGCGCGGCAGCAAACGTGGCAAAAAGGAAGACAGAAATTCCATGGGGTCTACTAATTCCATGATATCACTACAGCAGACACCTATAACAAGAGCTAACTCCGTCACCTCAATGTTGAAGAGGTTGTTTTCAAAAGAAGATCAAAGGCAACCTTCTACGCCTGTTCCAACTCAAACGGATGGTGGTAAATATTTTTGGAATCTTCTTTAATTAGATAGAGAAAGCATATTTATTTATTCCCGATTTCTCTTTCAGCAAATCGATTTACGATATCCGCAAGCAATCCGACTTTGAGCAAACCAGCCACGGCAGGCGGCAGCATGAAAATCGCTAACGAAGTTATCGAAGAAGTTGATGAACAAACTACCATAACTAGTATAGGAAAACGACAAGACAGGTAAGAGAATGGGAATGAGAACTGAAGCGAAATTGAACAAAAGAAAATGACAAACTCGTTGGAATTTTAATTGTACTTTACAAATTATTCATTCAATAGACGAATAGAGATGACAAATTTACAGTATTACGATATTACTTTAATGATTTTCTGTAACGTCTAAAAGGTAATTTTTTTTTATATGTAACAGAATGAACCAGAAAGCTGAAACATCTTTGTTTAAAATCATTAACTAAATTTATTTTAATATAAATAAAATAAATATCTACATAATTCGCGATGTTCTTGTTCCAAGAGACTATTACAAAAATGTACATAGTACATAGGGCTAGCTGTCTGTGGGGCCATACCACTTTGTTACCGCGCCACGTCCGAGTATCCACAATTTTTTTGTCTAAGACTGAATTTGTTTCCTTTAAGACTGAATTTGTGACCTTTCATTAATCTAACATTATTAATAAAAATTGACATTTAGGTATGAGCATTTTGGTTAATCCTGTTACATGTCATACAGTATAATTAATTTATTAATAAAATGGTAGCTCGTCGTTTTTAATGCTGTTTTGACAAAAATATGGATATTTGAGTAAGTTACATAATATGTACTATTATTTTTAATTTCAGACCAACAGCAATGAGCTTATTTGCTCAAGTACCACCAACACCTAGCGACCCCGTGAATGTTCCTTCTCGTAACTCATTTATAAGTAACAGTGAGTGCATTAATATTTTTTTCAAAAGCATAAATGGCGTATGTAAGATATTGTATAGACTTAGGTGTTACATACATACATACATACATACGAGGGCTGCTATTTATGTATCCGGAATAACAAAGTGAAACAAACATATAGCATTTATTATAGTTTTATTGCTTTTCAAAATATTCACCATGATAATTGATTCACTTTTGCATGCGTTGGAACCAATTTTCGTAGCACTTTTTCCATTCGGATTGAGGTATCTCCAAAACGTGCATTTTGAACGCATCAACAGCCTCTTCACGGCTCGAAAAACGTCGACCACGTAATTTATTCTTCACAGTTGGGAATAAATAGAATTCGTTGGGAGCCAAGTCGGGGCTGTACAGCGGATGACCCGCTAATTCGATCTTTTGATCTTCCAAATACCGAGTTGTTTCGGCCGATGTGTGGCAGCTAGCATTGTCATGATGAAGAAGGACTCTGCGTTGTCGGTTGTTCTTTCTTATTTCTTCAAAGACTTGTGGCAAACAAATGGTCGTGTACCATTCAGAATTAACCGTTTTACGATCCTCTAGTGGCACTGTAGCTACATGTCCATTTATACCAAAAAAACAAGCGACCATTTGCTTCAAAGTGCTTTTTGAACGAATGACTTTTGTTGGGTTCGGCTCATCTTGGAACACCCAAACCGTTGATTGTTGTTTAGTTTCAGGATCATACGCATATATCCAAGATTCATCACCTGTGTAGATATTATGGACAGCTTTTGACGCACTCTGATTGTACTTTTGTAACATTTTTTCACACCAATCGACACGAGTGCGTTTTTGGTCAATTCTCAAGTTGTGCGGAATCTAACGTGAACAAATTTTTTTTACAGCTAAATGGTCATACTTATGCCCAGAGACGCCTCTATCTCGCGATATGTAACATGATGATCTTGCATTATTAGTTCCCGCACAGCATGAATATTTTGAGGTACAACAACCGATATAGGGCGACTTTCTTTAACTTCGTCCGTGAACACAGACCGCCCGGGATTAAACTCACTAAACCAGTGATACACAGTAGTTTTCGATGGTGCTTCGTCCCCAAAAGTCGAAGTGAGTTGATCGATGCATTGTTTTTAAGTTAACCCTCGCCGAAAATCGTAATAAATCATAGCACGAAAATTTTCACGACTTAAATCCATGGTGATAAAGACTCGCAATTTTCAAAATGACGCCACAAAGGATAAACAAATGACAGCTACATGAAACAAATTGTATTCTTCAGCCAAAGAGTTCCATTTTTAAATGTTATAATTACTTTTTTAATATTGTTCTGTAACTGGCCAGTTCCGGATACATAAATAGCAGCCCTCGTATCATCACCTTGTATCCCTAACGGGGTTGTCGCGGTCCTTGCGGACTTCTTTCGCTTCCTCTCAACTTATCTCTCATCAAATCTCATCATTCTCCTCACACATTTTCGCCTAGGTATGCGAGTGCTTTTGACATTTCCGTCGGCTAATACTGGCTATTTGATCTTCATAATTCAGCCTTTGTTTTCCTTGGCTTCTTTTACCACTCACTTTTGCTCTGTAAATTATCTTCGTCAGTCTCATCACATTCTTTCTATGTGCCCGAACCATCTTATCATTCCTTTCTTCATTTTTACTATAACACTGTCGTGCAACCCTGTCATACTGTGTATCTCTTCATTGCTTATTTCGTCCGCAAGGGCGACACTGCACATATTTCTAAGAGATCGCATTTCTACTGCATTTATCTTTCACTCGATTTCGGGCATATCCAGGACTTACTATCGTAACCAGGACGTGCAATAAAGTTGGCACCAATACCGCATTGTGTATGGCCATTTTGGCTGAGTTAGATATATTTACACTACCTATCAATACGGACAGCCACCGTTCACTTTATTGCCAGCTGCTACCCGTCTCTCCACATCCAGCTCACATCTTCTATCCCTCGAAAGCGCACTCCCCAGATATACAATTTTGTTCAATTGTTCTAGACATTGTCCATTTACCCATATTTCGCACTTTGTCTGTACATCTTCTCTTCCAAACACCAGAACCTTAGTTTTATTCACATTCATATTCAATCCTTTCACTTCACAGTCTTCTGTCATGGATGTAACTGTAGTGTCTGCAACTCCGCTTCTGATGGTGCTATAAGCACAGCATTGTCAGCGTACAAAAGGCAGTTTCCACTGTACCATCACATATCATAGCGTTCATACTATCTTTCAATGTCTGGAGGCCACTGCCCAAATATAGCACGAATAGCCAGGCAGACATCACGCAGACCTGTCTAACGCCTGAACAGACTTCGAATCAGGGCGACAAGTCACTATCTATCCTTATACAGGTTCTATGGCCTCGATATAATGACCTCACAGACTGCAGTAAGGGGCCCTCCACGCCATATTCAGGCAGAAGACTACACAGTTTCTTTCGCACTACACTATTGAATGCTTTTTCAAGATCCACAAAACCGCAGAAAACTTTCCGACCTATATTTCCGGCCAGAAACTTTCCCGTGATACCGTAGAGCGTGAAAATCTGATCCATACAACCCCTACCGTTTCTAAAACCGCCTTGTGCCTCCCACAAATATCTTTCAGAAATGCCTTTCATACCTTCAATCAATACCTTGGTTTAGACTTTACTTCCTAAGCTGACCAAGCTGATGGCCCTATAGTACGCGCGGTCTAAATGGGAGCCTTGCCCTTTATAGAGAGGCACTATGACTGCGGTGCGCCAGTCCTTCAGAACCTCTCTTTTCTTCCAGCAAAGATTGCACAGTTTATAGAATGTTTTTCAGAGCCTTAGACCACTATACTTCTCAGCAATCTCATATTTCTCACAGCCTTTCCACATTTCAGACGCTTTCTCAATCTCTTTCATATTAATGACTTCCTCTAGTTTCTGACCAGAGTGTGGCGATTCGTTAGGATCGCTCTCAGTGTCAGAGACACAGTCAACACTTAATGTGATGAATTCTTAAAATCTTTCGCTATTTTCCGCTCAAACTACAAAGACCACCAGTCGGCACATGTTTCGCCTCTCAACGAAGCATCCTCAGAATATTTCAGAGATCAAACTCGGTCAACTAACCAGCACTGAATCAACAAATGAGTTAGCTGCATGACTATTTATACCAATTGCCCTACCCACAATCAGAGAATGGGTGACCAATCAGAGCTCACCACTAATGGCCTTGCCTACTCAATTTGGACTTTATAACTTAGTTTAATAATATCTAGCTGTTCCAAAATATTCAACCTAATCTATTATCACGTGTGTGTAATTTTATTTTATTTTTTTAAACTTGCCAACAGATTTACACTTTTTAAAAAAATCATAGAGTAATAATACAAAAACAATAGACATAAATGTAAACCCAATAACAGGCAAATCTTACATGCATTAAACGTTGCTACAGACATATTATAATATTTTGAATGTATTACTATCTGGATACATCGTGCCCTGATTCTATAAGATGTTACCCCAAAAGTCCCATTTCGCGCAAGATCTTATAGAATCAGGGCACTATGTAACAGATTCATACATTCAAAATATTACACACATGTGATAAAGGTATTAGCTTGATTATTGTTACGAGCTGAGGGTAATAAGATGCCGGTTAAGGGTGCAAAGAGTTTATTTTTCTTCGTACATGTAGATGTCAAGAACACGCGAACTTAATTACGGCGGTTCCTAATCTTCGTAGTCGCCCTCGAAGTAGGTACTCGCGTAGTAGTCACCGAATGTACACGCTTCACTCAATAACAACGTTCCCGAATCGCAGTTCTTCTATCCAAAGTCGTCGCAGTAGTCGTCGTAGTGGTCTATGTAATTCGCCTTGATGTCGCCTCGATGTATCGCTTCGATCGCTAGTTGAGAAACATTGACTCGGCGGCGGACACGGAGCTCTATTTATAGTCGGATAAAACGAGGGTGGAACTTTCTAGCTAATTACGCTCGTTAACGGTAATTCGACATTGTTCTCGACGCCGCCCGTTTGCATGAGTCATAGGTACATGACACGTCATCGCTCGGGAATATTCGAGGTGCAACTTGGTTCTTCTTTCTTAATTTGACTTATACCATTCGATAGTAGGCCTTAAACCTAGCAATGCGTTTTTAGGTCATAACTCGATAAAGTCTCGAGATATAAGCACTAAAAGTTATGTTTCGAGCTCCATTAAAAATCGACCTTATTCCTGACGCATAAGGTCCAACCGTAACAATATTTTGGATCAATTAATCAATTATTAAACGTACAATGCTTTGTTAAATGAACAGATAAACTCAATTCATTTGCCGCTTTTGAGATAATAACAATTGAGTTTAAATTCAACATAATACTGATTCGTCCAAATTAAGTAGGCGGGGCCATTAGTGGTGAGCTCTGATTGGTCACTCACTCTCTGGTCGTAGGTAGGGTAATTGATATAAATAGTCGTGCAGCTGACTCATTTGTTGATTCACGCGGACCTTAAGCCACATAGTAAACTGCCACAGGGAACACTAGGCATACTAATCGGCCTTCAGCCTTCGCTAGAGGCCCGGCCCTCACCCGAATAGGAACCCCGTTAAAATGCACGCAGGAGCGGCAAGCTCTCCTGGCGACCTTAACCCCGAGGTCCGCCCTTCATACGAGGTATCCCTCAGCTGAAGGAATCCTCAGGCGGTCGACCATCTGGCAGAGTGCCTTTACTGCTCGCCCCAACGCGACTGGTGACGCTGAAAAAGCCACTAGAGTTAACAGCAAAGGGGGTGTTGTTTATAGTCGGTTGGAGTTCGACACTACTCAGTCGGCGTAGAGTCCGACTGAGTATCCGTGTCCGTTTCGCCTCACAAAAACAAAAAATATATATTGTTGATTCGGTGCTGGTTAGCTGACCGAGTCTGGTCTCTGGAATATCCTGAGGATGCTTCGTTGAGAGGCGAAATACGTGTCGATTGGTGGTTTTTGGAGTTTGAGAGGAAAATAGCTAAATATTTTAGGAATTCATATGGCGTATGTAAATTAAATATGAAAAACAAAAATGTATAATCCACCAAAAATGTTCGTAACATATATAAAAAAAAAAATCTTTTACCCGACAGATTTTACCACATTTATTATTAGCTATGCCTCGCTATTTCACCCGCGTTAAATTTTGTATTTCTCCGGTAGAATGCAATGAAAGTCCTGTCAAAATTGGCTCAGCCATTTTGGAGATTACTCCGGACAAACAAACAGACCAGACGAACAAATCTAAAAACAGCATGATTTTTAGGTTTTCATTACATGCAAATAGCCATTTTGAGCTTAAGGAAAAGCCTTTGTTTCTATGTCACAGACAGACACTTATTTTATTTATAGTATGTACAGGATTAGCGGTGTCACCCGGCTTCACCCGCTTTAAATTTTGTATTTCTTCGGTATAAAAAATATACTGAAAAATACCAAATGAAAAACGGCTGAAACGGCCGAGATTGCTCTCTGAAAAGTCGTCTACCTACCACTGAAAATCCCGTCTACAGATATCAAACATACAGACAGATAACAATTTTGAAATCGCATGTTTGGGTTTTGGTTACGTTCAAAAAACTACATAAGCTAAAAAATCCTTTATTTCGATATTACAGACAGACGCTTCAGTTTTATTTATATGCGTCTATATAGATTTCACCATACTTCAAGACTTTCGACAAAATATTAGAAAGATCGACGGCATTGACGATTGAGACGAAAGCAGCTGACAAATATACGATACGCTAGTATGCTACTATATGTAGTCGAATTGAATACACAATTACGATGCAGAGACGCGCGACACCCGACTGTCGTCGTCAGCGCCGATGCCGGCGCCGCAGTGGGAGGGCGCCGTCGAGGGCGAGGGCGCGGGCGGGGGCAGCCCCGCGGCCGCGTCGCTGCGGACGCAGCCGTCCTTCCCCAGCCTGCCCGAGGAGAGGCCGCGCCTCGACAGCGACGTGGGCGCCTCGCTCAGCGCCGCCGGCAGTCAGACTATGCGTAACTACCGATTTTACTTGCATTGTTTATACCAGTGTTTTTCAATGTTTTTGAGTACGCGACTCTTTCACAAGTTAAAAGATGCTACCGACCCTCTAGGCCTCTAGGGTCATAAACAAACAAAATGTTAGTGATTTGAAAGACTACGTTTATAATTGTCCCAAAAGAAAGAAAATTATCGATCAAAGATCAAGAACCTACACTGCAAGCAAGCCGCGAGAGCTCTGAAAGTAAGTATTAGGTATGTAGGTAACATTGTTTTTTTTCTTTTCTCCGCGATCCCCGCGCAAGGCTTGAGCAAAACCCACAGTTTAAAAACACTGATTTATACGATACGTATCTATGTGCAAAACGGAAAGAAGTATTTTGTCCTGTGCGCACATCTGACAGCGCCACAGCGGTGGCTATCTAGAGTAGGGATATTACGGATGCAGATTTTATAACATCCACAGATGTGGATTTTCGAAAACTCGCATTCACGATATGCAAACAATAGTAACCTATTTTTTTATTTTGAAGTGTTTTTTAAAAATACATATTTTTATACTTAAGGTGTTTTAAATTCTTTTGATTCTTGGTTTTTATTGAAGCACAAAGACACAAACGGGCAAAAATTCTAAAAAAAAAAAATAAGTATGACAATTGAATCAATCATTTGCGAACTAGCCCATCTCTAGTTGTGTTGTAAATGTCATAATCGCCACATTTGTTCACATTAAGGACAAAAATGAAAAAAATAAGACAGATAAATAATTTACACTTACTAACGTTTCGCACGTGTGTCGTAGTCGAACAATTAAAAACATGTTTTCCTGTGTAAAACAAGGTGGCACTAAAAACAAATATCCGCTCCATGCCACTTCAAGGTCACGCGCCAAAAAAGGATATAGTAGTTTATGTAAGTGTGGTACTTATCTGTGAATCTAAGCACTAAATATTCTGTATGTATCCGTAGATAGACATTTTTAACTATCCGGCACACCGCACATCCAGTGTGTACCTTTGATAACTATAAAAGTCCTTATTAGCTTTTAATGGAATTGTTTGCTTTTACGCTTTTGATTTCAGTGGATGAAGTAGATGGAGGAGAAGATACAGATATTGACGACTTTGACAGATTGCGCAGTTTACGTGAACAACAAAGACGTGAGAAACGTTTGCAAAAATTGATGGCTGCTCGTTCTGTCAGTGCACAACAGGTATAGTTGAATTTAAAATTAATACATACATACATATCTTCACGCTGTATCCCTAATGGAGGAGGACGGAGCGCTAGGAGTCGCGGTCCTTACATACCTCTTTCACTTCTTCAAATCTCATCATTCTCCTCACACATTTTCGCTTTGGTATGCAAGTGCTTTTGAATTTCCGTCTGCTAACACTGGCTATTTGATTTCGCTAAAATTAATAATTATGGTAAATTAATTGATACTAAATACTTTTTTATGTGATTTATTTTTTAGCCTCTCGGAAGCGGCGAGCTACTAGACAATGATCTATTGTTAGAAGAACTACTGAAAGAATCAGCAGCAAAGAAAGAACAAAGTAAAGAAATCAAAGATCAAACTACCTGACAAAGTAGTTTTATATTCCTATGGGATTGAATCCCATTGGCCCCGAGACAATTCAGTATTATCATTGTAAGATCATTAGCTTCTTAAATCAAGGCAAAAACAAATTGATCATGATATGTATAGATATTTATAATGTAGGTATACTTTGTACTGTTTCTCAAACTTTATAGAAAAAAATGTTAAACTTCAATTTTTTTCTCCACTATGACAAAACTATTCTTTACTCAAAAGTATTCCATAAATGTAAAAACAAATACTGACTTTTACTACATTACTGAATTAGCAATCGGATGAATTAACTACTTAAAAAATTTAACAGTCATAGAGTAAAAAAATTGTTTAAATATTGTTTTCATGAAAAAAAAAGATTGCCAAAGACTGTATTTACTTTCTTAGAATTTTTTTACTATTTCAGATGCATAAATCGTCACGTTTATTAATATACGTGTATTTTCACATTCTATTGTAGGTGTGTATATGTTATGTATACATGTAAGTTAATAAGGTGGAACATTCCTAATCCATTTAATAATGTACATATTATTTTTGAATAACAATATTTATGTGATATTTATGTAGAACTGTAGAACAAGAAAGAACATAAGCAAAGCAGGCATGTCAGCTTTATGTGATTGAGCCTTGTGTGATGAACTGATGAATGATGGATATAGTTTTACATATTATAGGAATTAATAACTATAATTGTAATTAATATTGAATGAAAATAAGTTGTATGTAATTAATATTGATGGACAATTAAAAAGTACTTATGTTGCATAAAATGCATTTGTTATTTTATTAATAAGGAAATTAAAAGTTTAAACATAAACTCGTGCTACAGTATTCAATCATTATCTGTAATACATACATACATATCTTCACGCTGTATCCCTAACGGGGTAGTCAGAGAGGACGGAGCGCCAGGAGTCGCGGTCCTTACACACCTCTTTCGCTTCCTCAAATCTCATCATTCTCCTCACACCTTTTCGCCTAGGTATGCGAGTGCTTTTGACATTTCCGTCGGCTAACACTAGCCATTTGATCTTCATAATTCAGCCTTTGTCTTCCTTGGCTTCTTTTACCACTCACTTTCGCTCTGTAGATTTTCTTCGTCAGTCTTTCATCACTCATTCTTTCCAAGTGCCCGAATCATCTGTAATAAAATATACAAATAGCCTAAGAACCGATAGCATTTAAATCGTCGCGAAACCCGACAAACATTTTTTGGCGAAAATCAGTTTAGTGCATAATTTGATTTTATTCACCATTCCCGATGTACTTACCCAAAAAACCCATTTTTTTTGTTATTTTATCCGGTTTCGAAAATAGCAAAAACAGCTTTGTAATTTTCTATAGAACGAAGACGTATAAAAACTGTGATTGTCAGTCGCATACTGCATTTCTGAATACTTTGACTGTGCGCACAGTTTGCGCCTCAGACAACACACAGCTGATTTATAACGACGCGTAACCACGTTCTTAGCCGACAGTTCAATTTCTTTGTTTTATTTTAATTATAATTAGTTCTAATGTGTATTTTAAATGTTATTTGTATGATGTCATCAGGAATATTTAAAATCGGTCAGCTATCACGCAACAAGACTTCAACGTAACAAGTTTCATCTTCTTCTTTCTCTCTCTTTTCTTCTCTTATTCAAGATTTTTCGTTGAAAGTCGAAACCAAAGTCTTGGTGCGTAGCAGATGACCGAGTCTGAACATATTTTCTAAAAATTCAGTTACAGACTTCAGTAACAAAGTAAAGCGATTTTTATGTCAATAAAAAGATCTAGCTTGGACTCCAATTTATATATGGTATGGTAGCTAGCTAGCTAGACCTTTTTGTTAATAAAAATTTAAAAAATCCCCGACTCAAAAAAAACCTCAAAAAATTAAAAAAATAATATACGTACCTCATACGCCTTTTTTGTGATAAGTTTCAATATAAGTAGTAAGGTACCTGCGGGTAATAAGGCCTGTCGTCTAATAAGGCCTATGGGAGTAAAATCGTATTTACAATGGGCGCTCCAGCTCAAGGCAACACTGACATACCTCTAATACACGAAGATATATCTTTATGAGTTTATAAACGCGGAGTACCCCTCTTTCCGTCTCCAGGGTTGTATCATGGATTGCGAGAGACGACCGCGTGGTACTAATAATAAAAATCGGTCGGAATCAGTCGCAAGTATTGATTGTCAGGTTTCACTTATGTGTAAATTTGCTGTGTAAAAGTTCATAATCATTTTAAGATTTTTTATAATAAATACTTGAATAACATACTGTATTCAAATACTTTCAATTTCGTTTTTCTTACATACATGGTCGATGACTATTAAGGCCTACCATATTTAAACATAGGTTTTGTTTTTCTCCTACATCATGAATCAAATTTTATTTGTTTCAAAGGATATTTTATATAAGTTTCGAGGTTTTACGAATGCAAACAAGTAGTGTGTAATTGAATGGTAATTGAACAATCGTTAGTTTTAGTGTCTACGATCACGATGCCTATAGAACGAGCATTTACTCAAATGCTTGTTAGTTAACTGGGGAAAATTATAGATTTTTTGTAATTGTTACGTTTATGCAATTATTGATCTCAAGTATCAAATGTATAAGGCGTAGTTTGATTATTTAGGTATATTGCAGCTTTAGGCTTTATTACCCTACCATAGTAAAATAAGGCCTACTGGCAAGATTTTCAATGTTTAATTTTGTTTTTGTTTATGGTAAAAATGCCATTTTCCCTTTATATTTTATAGTAATTGAACTTTTAGACTGATTATTATTAGTCTGTTGATTATACTGGTTATTTTTCTTTTAATTTTAAATTTTCCTTAGCTAGGCCTTAATACCCGCAGGTACCTTAGTAGTAATATATATCCTAGCGTCGTCACGTCGGGGGACCGCTAAGTTTACTTGTATTTAAATTGCATACATACTTTATAATTTTTAGTTGTATTATTTTTATTGCTTTATTTACTTAGCGGTCCTCCGACGTGACGACGCTTGGATATATTTCTACTACTATTTACATTGAAACTTATCATAAATTTAAAGGGCTATGAGGTACATATAATTTTTTTACTTTTTGGAGGTTTTTTTGAGTCGGCGATTTTGAAAATTTTTGATTTAAGTTTTATTTCAGTCTTTTTAAACACTACGATCTACACTCAATCCCCACATTCACGCAAATACTTTCCGGGACGATACAAGAAATTGCGACACTAGATCGTGCCTCGCCGAAATCTAAGTATCCTGACAATAGTTGTCTGATCCATCATCAGACCCTGATCACTATCTATCTATCTATAACCTATTCATAGAGACCATTTCCATGAGCCTATAAACATGATACCTCTACTGTAAGTGGCGAGGAGTGGGATATCCTGCTGACTTCAGATGATGCTGCAGCATCTGACCAAGGTTACTATGTTATTGTGACATTATTGAAGTCACAGTATACTAAATTGCCTGTATAGACGACCTCCGTGGCGCAACGTCTAAGCGCGTCGGAAAGTAAACGGGGGTTGCGGGTTCGATTCCCGCCCCGAGTGTGGGTGTTTATGTATAATATGTATTTATTTACAAAAGAAAAGTATATAAGTAGTATATCAGTTGTCTAGTATCCATAACACAAGCGCTGTGCTGCTTACCTTGGGACTAGATGGCTCTGTGTGAAATGTCTGAGTATATTTATTATTTAAAAAAGTTTCGCATCGATTAGACCAGCCTTTCCCAAAGTGGGCGATAACGCCCCCTTGTGGGCGCTGCAGGCCTAAAGGGGGGCGGTAAGAGACCCAGAAAAAAAATGGGGGCGTTGTGTAGAGGCCTGGGTGGTGATTTGTAATTTCATTTAGCTAGGAGGCATCTTAGACAACGACTGCATGAGCTCTCTCTCGACTTGACTCTCAACTACAACTTGTGAACATCAACTAATATTGATTAAAAGATTGCTCAAACTCGGTTCGATATTTCTCTCCGCGTAGTTCATATATCTGTCCTGTTTTATTGAATATACAAAATAAAAATCATGTCAATCGGTCGTTCCGTTTCGAAATGAAAGTAGACACAAACAAACAAATAAAAAGGCAACAGACACACTTTCGCAATTTAATAGTTATTAGTACTCCCAGATAGGTAATTTTCGTAGATAAGACCGCGGGCAATCATGTTTTAACAAGTTTTTGTTAAATAACCCGAATTGTGCATTCCTGTATCAATCGGCTGGTTCATAGAATACTTGTTCTGACTTGTTGAGTACGATTGAGCGTCGAATGAGATAAACGAGTTTATGCATGTTTGTTTTATTCCTGTCGGTGCGTGTTGCTTATGCAATCCTATATAAACAACGTAATATTTATTTTTTTATTTTATTTTCATTTGCGGTTTCGCACGCAATACATGAGCAATACTTAAGTTCAACACTTACTTACGTATTTCTCAAAACAAAACTCTTACGGGTTTAGAAAAGAGGTTTTACCGTGGAGACCCAAGAAGACACAATATTATTTTATTATGTTTATTAATCACTTTTTAATTATAGTTTTACAGAACACATTGTACCAGTACCGTGCATGCTTCGCAGAGAGAGCGGGAAAAGGCAGTGTTGTCATACATAAAAAATTTAAAGTTTATTGCCATATCTAATATGTTTACAAAAACAATGTCGGAAGTAAAAAAGAAGAGACGGCAATACTGTGCGGAATATATTAAATTCGGATTCATTGAAAATCCGACAAACCCATCGTCGCCTTTGTGTCTTCTATGTCTAAAAACATTTTCGAATGAAGCAATGAAGCCTTCAAGACTGCAAGATCATTTGAATAAAATGCATCCAGATAAGAAAGACAAGAATGTAGCATATTTTCAAGACCTAGAGAAGAAGCATAATACTCAGCCAAGTGTAGCAAAACTATTTTCGGCGGCTGCTAAGCAAGATGACGACGGACTTCGAGCTTCGTACAATATCTCTTTGTTAATTGCTCAAAAAGGCAAACCACATAACATCGGAGAAGAGTTAATTTTGCCAGCAATAAAGCAAGTAATAACTACTGTGCTTCATAAACCTGCCGCAGATATTATCCGAAAAATTCCTTTGAGTAATAATTCTGTGCAAAGACGAATTGATGAAATGGCTGAAAACATTGAAGGCTCATTGTGTGATCACCTGAGGACAAGTCAATTCTCAATTCAGCTCGATGAGTCCACTTTACTAACTAATGAAGCATTGTTGCTGTCTTACGTGAGGTTTATTAAAGATGAGAAAATATGTGAAGAACTATTCTTTGCTAGAAATTTAGAGACCGATACAAAAGGCGAAACCATATTCAATACATTGGAAAAGTTTTGTGATGAGAAAGAGATTCCCTTGAAAAATATTATATCAGTTGCTACGGATGGCGCTCCGGCTATGACAGGGTGCCATAAAGGCTTCATAGCGTACTTAAAAAATAAAATTCCAGATGTCCTTGCTGTACATTGCGTTATTCATAGACAACATTTGGTTGCTAGAAACTTAAGTGAACGACTATTTCAATCACTGCAATATGTCATCAAAGCAGTCAATAAAATCCGCAACAGCTCTTTGAATGATAGATTATTTCATCAGCTTTGTGTTACTAATGACGAGGATTTCAACCGTTTGTTGTTTCATACTGAAGTTCGTTGGCTATCAAGAGGTAATTGTCTGACTCGATTTTACAACCTGTTTGACTCTGTTATAGAGTTCTTGGAAACTAAAGATACAGAATTGCACAACAAGCTCATTACATCAAAGAATGATATAGTTTACATGACAGACCTGTATAAATTATTCAACGACATGAATCTCCAACTGCAAGGCGATGAACTAAATTTAATTAAAACAAAAAACGTCGTTGCTGCTTTCGCAGCCAAACTGCTTCTACACAAAAAGAATATGGGCAGACGTGAGTTTCACAATTTTCCGAATTTATCAGTATCATGCCGTAACGACGAATTGTTTGCCTACTGCCAACATTTGGAAAACCTCCAAATTGACTTCACCGAACGATACCAGGACATTTTGAACTTGGAAATACCAGACTGGGTGTTGGATCCGTTTTCAAATGTCTACACAGCAATGTCACCTCAGCTGGAAGAAGAACTTATAGAATTGACAACAAACGAGGAAATAAAAATCAAGTTCAAAAATGGTTACCAAGAATTTTGGCTACAAAAACCGATCCCGCAATTGTACCCTGGATTGTGGTCAATCGTTCAGCGATTCTTGATAGCATTCTCATCGTCATATTTGTGAACGTGGATTAGTGCTGTGGCAACACTGCTTACTAAAAAGAGAAATCGTTTGCATGTTACCAAACGTGGCGACTTGCGACTGTTCTTGAGTAAATTGGAACCTGATATCAACAAACTTATTAACCAGCATCAGACTCATCCTTCACATTAGTTTTAATATAAGGATCGATTATATTTGTTTTATTTTGAATAAAAGATACTCTGTTTGAATACTATAAAGTTGCGTTTCAATAATCTTTCTCATTGGCAGGTGCAGCCCGTAAGAGTTAACTTGAGACCTGAGCGCCGTTGTGTATTACCTACTGCGCTCAGGTTTCAAGTTAACTCTTGCGGGTTATAGTAAAAGTCTCGTTTGGAATTAATGTTTAATCTCCGCTAATATAGCTCACAATAATTAATTAATTTAATTTGAAGTTATAGTGGTTTTTCAGTAGGTGAAAAAATGGGGGCGCTAAAAAATAATTTATTCTCAAAGTGGGCAGTAGACAAAATAAGTTTGGGAACCTCTGGGATTAGACTAATAGAAGATGCTCACGTCCCTTTAAAAACTAAAAAAGAGCTGATATTCTTCAAACGCCTGAACCGATTTTGAAAACCTACTTTCAAACAAAAAAAATCGCATCATAATCGCTCCATTCGTTTAGGAGCTACGATGCCACAGACACGTCAAACTTATAACAAGAAAACGTAGTGATTACTTACTTAGTGCCCTTCTTTTGCGTGAGGGGTTAAAAAGATCTGGCTTAGAGACCAATTTTTTTAATCTTTACGTAAGTAACCTACAGTACCAATGAATATCTTTCTTCGACGATTTTGTCACTGAATTCTGTAACTTTTATATGCCTAATTCAGGAAGAAGTACATCTGGAAAGTGCCCATTGCAAGATGTTCTAGAAAAACAAAAGATCCTAAAAAGCAATAAATCCTTGGAATCATGAGTTTACTGCGTTACCTAATAACTCTTTTCTGTGTGGTGCCACTAAAAACTTAGCTCGTGAAGACATTTTTCGATACTTTGGGTCACTGTCAACATGGGATTCATGGGATTATTGGTATTTTTCAAGTGAGAAATGAAATTTTGGAGGAAACAACATATAAGCGTCATAATGGTATTGACTGTTATTTATCCACGGAAGAGAGAACAAAAGTGGGATTGTGTAAGCCTTTTAGCAACTTTTGACATGAAGATGACACTTTTTTTGATTGGGTGCAATCTCTACTTGATATGAGAATTACATGTAACGGCATCTCTTTCTAAGTATACTGACACTTGAGTATTGTTCTGGAATACGGGTCTCGTTTGAAGTCAGATTCATGGAAAAAAGTTACGGGGGATATCCAAAGTATCTAGTCATTATAGTTTTCGTAATTCGTCATCCAGAACATATTCTGTCGATGATGCTTTAAAATCGCACACTAAAATGCACATTGAGTACCTATGTATCTTGGGACAATGGAATACCAAGATTTTGTCATAAAATATGAAAGCAATATCGACGAAATTATGTAGCAAAACTAAAAAATAATCGGACGATCCTAGTTAGTAGTAGTCCTAGAAGATCCTAGTCAAAGATATAAGAAGACATTTGACTTGACTTTGATGAAGAACACTGGTGACTTGTGTAAAGGGGAAACCAAAGGGGATACTTATTCTAAGCTATGACACACCTTCTCGAACGTTGCTGCCACAGATTTAAATATATAATTAAGAAAGATTGATAGAAACAACAAACCTTGTTTTTCTTTCTGTTAATTTTTTTTATAAATTTCATATTTTGTTAAGAATTTTCATGCAAAGATATTTTCTTTTTCGCCAGTCAGATGAATAAACAATTATCCCAAACCTTTTAAAAAAATTGTTGTTTTTAATGAAGAGCTGGAAACTGCAAGACGCGACCAACAAGAATGAATATGAAAGGGTATCCGGTAAGCTTGATGATAGATTGAGTGATGAGCGAGGATGTTGAAGAATGTTGTCAGAACTTAGGGATAGTATGATAGAGGCTGCGAAAGAAGTGTGGAACAAATAAGATTGGGAACGGTAAAAAAGGTGATGTGTGGTGGGATGATGATGTGTGTCTGTATATAATAAAGCATGGCGAGACTACCTTGCTACTAAAAATGACTGTGGTATGAAGAATTTGATGAATGATAGATATAAATTGCAGAAAGCAGAAACGAAGGCACTAGTGAATGAAAAGGTGTAGGTAGGGTGTTAGATGAAAACAAGATGTCGCACAACTTCGAGGAAAATTCCAAATTATTTTGGAAAGAAGTAAATACCGAAGTGGTCGCCCACCTTGCATAATGAATAAAGTGCGTTCGAAAGAAAACCACCTGCTGACAAATAAAAAAGATGTTCTGCAGCGATGGAGTGAATACTATGGAGAACTACATGAGAGTGGCGACTCCGCCCCTGATACTGAGAGCGATTCTAATGAATTGCCACACTCTGGTCAGGGACTGGAGGATGCCACTAGTATGAAAGAGATTGAGAAAGTGATAAGAAGTTTGAAATGTGGAAAGGCTGCGGGAATACGATGAGGTTACTGCTGAGACGATAAAGTATGGTGGTCATAGGGTCTGGGATGACTTCTGTGCACTGTGCAGCCTTTGTTGGCAGAAGGGAGAAGTGCCAGAGAACTGGCGAACCGCAGTCATAGTGCCTATCTATAAGGGGAAAGGTTATCATTTGGACTGTGCGTGCTATAGGGCCATCAGCGTAGTCAGCTTAGCAAGTAAAATCTATACCAAGGTATTGACTGAACGTATGAAAGAGGTTTCTGGAAGATATTTGTGTGAAGTGCAAGGTGGTTTTAGGAATGATAGGGGTTGCATGGATCAGATTTTCTCGCTTCGCGAGTTTTCTGCGCTTTCATGGATCTTGAAAAAGCATTCGATAAGATTAGTGCGAAAGAAACTGTGGTCTTCTGCCCGGGTATGGCGTGGAGGGGCCCCTTACTGCAGGCTGTGAGGTCATTATATCGAGGCCACAGAGCCTGTGTAAGGATAGGTGGTGACATGTCACCCTGGTTCGATGTCTGTTCAGGCGTCAGACAGGGCTGCGTGATGTCTGGCTGGCTTTTCGTGCTGTATTAGGACAGTTGCCTCCAGACATTGAAAGGTAATATGAGTGGTATGAAATGTGATGGTAGTGGTAAACTGCCTATTGTACGCTGATGACGCTGTGCTTATAGCACCATCAGAAGCAGAGTTGCAGACACTAGTTACGTCCATGAAAGAAGACTGTGAAGTGAAAGGATTGAATATGAATAAAACTAAGGTTCTGGTGTTTGAAAGAGATGTACAGACAAAGTGTGATATATGGGTAAATGGAAAATGTCTAGAACAAGTGAACGAAATTGTATATCTGGGGAGTGCGCTTTCGAGATGGAAGATGTGAGCTGGATGTGGAGAGACGGGTAGCAGCCGGCAATAAAGTGAACGGTGTTCTGTACGTATTGATAGGCAGTGTAAATACATATATCTAAGTCAGCCAAAATGGCCATACACAATGAGGTATTGGTGCCAACTGCCAACTTTATTGTACGGTTGTGAGGCCTGGATATGCCCGAAAATGAGTGAAAGTAAGATGAATGCAGTAGAAATGCGATCTCTTAGAAATATGTGCGGTGTCACCCTTGCGGACAAAATAAGCAATGAAGAGATACGCAGTATGACAGGGTTGTTGTAAAAATGAAGAAAGAAATGTTAGATGGTTCGGGCACATGGAAAGAACGAGTGATGAAAGACTGACGATGAAAATCTAGACAACAAAAGTGAGTGGTAAAAGAAGCCAAGGAAGACCAAGGCTGACTTATGAAGATCAAATAGTTAGTGTTAGCCGACGGAAATGTCAAAAGCACATGCATACCTAGGCGAAAATGTGCGAGGAGAATGATGAGATTTGAGGAAGCGAAAGATGTAAGTAAGAACCGCGACGGTTGGCGCTCCGTCCTCTCCGACTACCCCGTTGGGGATACTGCGTGAAGGTATGTATGTATGTAATCTTTAAAAGCACTGCATGTAAGCATTACTTTACTTGTATTTCATACTATTACAATGTATTTAGGATTTAGGTACTTCTTGTAAACATAGTTTCTATCATAAAAAAAGCAAAGCTCAACTTTCTACTGATTTGGAAATTAAAAAAATAAAAGATTTTGTTAAAGTTTATTCACGTTAACATCTAAAGATTAGAACAGATTTACAGCTTAAGCTTAGTTCTTCTCCAATGACGCCTCTTAGCGTTGTATCTGTAACGAAATTTCAATTATAAATACATGACACAGATAAACTACTACTAGGTACTAAAAACAGAATGAAAAATATTATTAGTTAAAAAATAAATTTATAAAGAAAAAATGCAAAACATGTAACTAAACAACAAATACACACATAATAATTCTAAAATAAAATTAAAAAACCCCCGACACAAATAAACCTATAAAAAGTAAAAAAATAAATTTCTGAGCCTGGTCCTTTGACTAATATTTAATTAATTTGTAATATTTTATGATTCAAGCGTCGTCGCGTCGGGGGACCGCGTCGTTCGTGCTGGATATCCTGGCTGCAGCATCAGACCAAGAATTTCATAATCTTGCATAGTTATGTAGCATGTGATTTATATTATAAGTAGCAAATTTATAGAGAAAACTGTCAATTTTAAATATTGATTTGTTGATAAAATTACTAATTCTGTAGCTCCATTATATATATCTCTTAATAAAGTCAGTGCCAAATCGATAAACAACAACAGTCTACTCGATTGGTAGGATTGCCAAAGAACTTCAGTACCTAACTGTCAAGTACAATTATGTCAGTACTAGGGGCCCGTACAGACTTCGTTCGGGTTGAATACATAATAAATATAGAAGCCTATGCACATCTATCGAGCCCTTACCGCCGACTTGTATATTATATTGTAAGCGTATATTGTATTGTAAGTGACAAAAATGTAATTTTACAAGAGGTTTTTTTTTAAATTTCTTCACTATTTACGATCCTAAAACTTCGTACCAAATTCATGTATTGCAGTTATTATGTATAAGTATCACTATTTATTAAAAATATTACGTTTTAAAGTAGTTTATGGCGGTTGCGATATTTTTGCTGTCAAAATTAAAGACTACATATTACCTAACGGCGTTTAATATTGTACATACGATAAAAAAAATGCAGTCCAGTAAAGTAACACAAACGACAATTATTAGCTTCATTTTTAATTTTCTTATAAAAAAATGGTTTCGTAACTAAATTTCTTTTCATTTTTTTAAAAAAGAAAAAAATAATAATTGCGTGCAATCAGGAATAGAAACACAAGTAATAGCAATTGTTAATTATTTTTGTAAATGCTAAATCCACTCATACCAAATTCGCGATCTTTTCCAAAAGTACCTACATTTGAATCACTCCAATTAGAACAAATCCAAAAAAGAGTAGGAATCTCAGCAGAAATCGTGAAAAAACTTGTTGATTATAATGATTCTGACTGAGAATTTATTTGCCCTAATAGATCTTGGCGGCTAGACAAGTGGCAAGTGTTTTGTAAAATCGAACCGCTAGCTGGAGTTATTGCTCGTCAAAAGTGCCATTTTGCTTAGTTTTATACGACGACAGTTTCCACACGAATTTAATTTTCGTTTGATTTAATAGAAAGTGAATAATGTTTGATTACTAATTTTTGCTCTTTTTTCTATATGTATCTCTCTTTGTATATGACGTGTGTGCAATAAATTGTTAAATAAAAAAAAATAAAAATAAAATTTATTACGCTAGATCATGTGTTATTTGTCATTCTATTCTACTAGCGTTTACGACAATTGAGCCACTTGTCTAGGCCCCTTGGATATGAAAAATATAACCATAGCTGTAAACGAGTCTTCGAATAGTCATATTGACTATGCACAATAAAAAATGATTCCATTCAATTTGGTTATGTACAAAATGAAAATTATTTACAAACACGAGTTTTAGTTCACTTCCTTACCAACCAGAAAAAATGACCATTTCCCTTATTTCCCACGATTTCCCTTGCCTTGAATTTGAGGATTCATGGCATCCACCTCTCTCATCCACAGATTCAGCTGATAAGCCACCTGAATTAGTAATTTTCTTTTCCCAAGACAAATCTCCTGACTTGGCCAGAAGACTTGACAAGTCTCCTGACTTGTGTTAGGAACAGAAAATTTAAACCAAAAACATTTTTAAAGAAAAATTGTCGGGCTGCTGTTAGAAAATCTATTAAACCTAATCTTTGCGTATAAAAAATGTGGCAATTATTGTGCTTAGCTACCCTTTTTAGGCCATTGGTCTTATTTGGGTGATTCAAATGTACTGTTTGGAAAAGTTACTTGTGACTAGTTCTCTTAGTTCATAATCTAAGATACAGCCTGAAACAAAATTTATTTTATTAACATCATAGCAAAATGTTATAGCAGTGGCGTGCATCCCATATACCTGACAATTTAAATGAATGTTATTTCGATATCTACCATATATTTTTTATAGACAATTTAAAAATAAACAACATTTGTTTAAAAACAGCGCCATCTAACATGCCTATTCTGTTAGTAATGGTATTTCCTATTTTTTCGTTACCGTATTTTATTTTTAACAATCATATCATCTATTGATACAAAAAACCCGCGACATAACACTGCCCTGTAGGCACGTGGGTCTTGTGCCTACAATTTATGCACACATGTTTACATTTCACCTATCAGCACACGAAATAATCTTTCAAATGTGTGCTATTTTATACATATACATGAAAACTAAGTTTGTGTGCGTGTTTTGGAGACATTGACTACATCAATGAGATTATAGAGTTAAATGCGTTTGATAAATTCAAATTACTCGTTTTCGCTTTATGGTTGATTTATACTTGAATCAAAATAAAACTTCATATTTGTTTTCTTCGTATACGTGGTTTGTTGTTCTATTAGTTAAAAAAATTCTATTCTTCTTACAAATCGTATTTGAAGTAAAGTATCCGTTTATAATAGATAATTTCAGTTGTATTTTAAAGAATGAAATGTTTTATCTGTGATAATTATGTTGGCAGTGTGTATTTACGAAAACTAAAACAAGCCACGTTTTCAAAATATTCGTATACATAATGAAAAATTACAAAAGATAGCTAAAGACAGGTGTGTTCCAGAGTTGCATACATGTATATCAAAAGTCAGGTAATGCGACTCGAAATTTTAATTCTAAATATTATGAAACATTTAACTGGTTGACAGGTTGTGCACATACTCATAGTTTATTTTGTTTTTCTTGCATTAACTACATATAACAAATAACAACCACTACGAAAAATTAAAGTAACGGTACTGTGTTCTCGCTAGTCAGTATTGCTGTATTAGGAAGTATAACTATACATTACATTCTTTTTTATACAAATTTGTTATTTTGACTGCTTACCCTGTTGAAAAACTCTGCGCATGCTATTGTCTTATAGTAGGTACTAATTTAATAAAAATACGAAACGCACTATAATGCTCATTTCAGAATTCGAAGGGTTTATTTCAGCCTAAATTTCCAGCTGTCTGTCCTCAAAAGTTGGATTAGTAGTATTATCATCTTTATTTTCTAATCATTTAAATTAATAAGGGGTGTATGGTGTGATTCAAAACCTTTTTCTCCAAAAGAGATGGTTCAGATTTCTATGGGGTTCAGGCCATGACACTGTACAGTGTCACATAACATAGGTAATGTAGTACGAAATGCTGTCTGCCTATTAGTTTTGGTCCTATTTACTTGATTTGCCAGTACTAAATTAATTTCTAAGTATGTACTTGGGACAACACAGAACAAAAAGATGGTCTATCATGATTATACGTTAAGTTGACGGACGAAATGTCAGTGTAAGTAACATTACTGTTTAATGTTTCGATACTGACTTATTTTTTGAAACCTGTTCTTCTTTATTTGGATGTACGTAACTACATGATAGGAAACACATAAAATCTTTCCTTTTATTATGAATTTGAACAATTGGGCAGATATACACACCTACATGGACAAAAACAAAATAAATTTTAATTGTTTAGATTTAGATTGAGACAGATGACATTTTATTTTATAATTCCTTATCATTCCAATGTCATTAAGAAATTTAAAAAAAGGAGTATAGATGGCTGTTGCAGTAATTCCAAAAATATTTTACTACTAGTGAAATCAGCAATAGATTAATATTTTGTTGAAATAATCTTGTTTTCTATAAATTTTTTGATTCGTACGTACATTGTAAATAGTAATGGCCAAAAAAGAAACACTACACTACTATTATTTAATGGTTAGAAAAATTACTTTTGAATAGCTATGTCGTTTACTTTATTATAAATAAGTAAATAGATGCTTATGATAAAATTCCAAATTTGAAATTACTTTCGATTGGTAATTTTGGTCAAACACCAAAATTACCAATCGAAAGTGAGTGTAAGCGACAAGTTGTTGACAATGTGATTTTATTACGATTATATTGGTTTTTTGAAACCTAAACCCTAAAACGATAAGTCGGCGGTCAGGGCTTGATATGTACATATCTGGAATAATGGAGCTTTCGAATGGTGAAAGAATTATTGAAATAGGTCCAGTGGGGAAATACGTTAGATTAACTATTGCTTATGTGTTTCATAAATATTGAGGTGTATTATTGTAGTGTCGGTGATAGAATGTCATTTTTCAGTTTTCTTGTGATTGACCAATCAAATTTAATGATTATACAGCTTAGATTGGTATGATATTTATAGGTTATTTTTGTACTTGAATTTTGATTAGTAAAGGATAATTATTTTATACTTTTCAGTATTTTCTTTTTGAATTTAGTTCAGTTTTTTCCTTTTAGTACACTTTTCAAGTTTCTGTTCGCTTTGGTTTCTTCCAAGTATGTATTTGCATTTATAGAAAGCTATTTAAAATAAGTTTGGTTGTACAAAAAAACTCTCCACCAAAAGCAGTGATATCTCAAGAAATTACTAGACTTGGAAAAGTTTGAAACCTAAATTGGCCTAACTGGCAATTGAACTCGAAGCTGAGGCTTGAAAGACAGATGAATTACCATCTACCACCACACCAATAGGACAATCAAATATACATGTAGCGAGGCAAATCAACGTAAAGTATATTCGAAACCCACGTTTGCTTACGAGAAGTAAAATTTATGAAACATCATAAAAAAATATAAATATTGTAATAAAAAATGCTCCTCAAGGCTCAGGAAAACATGACAAGCAGCAGGATAGTGCCGATTGAAAATACTACTATAAACTACTTGAACCTATTGGCTGTCGATGCAGTTAACTAGATGCGTTGAAAAGCCCTGCATCGTGGTAGTACCAGGGTCAGATAAAACATAGGCTCAAGTTGTCACTGGGAAAGTATGTATGTTGTATCTGACAAGGATTTTGAAAAAGCGTAAATAATCTAATTCTTCCAAAATGAATAATGAGTTATATTAGTAGGAAGTACAATTAAAAATTGGATTACTTACCGAATTGTGTTTCCTGTACGCATTCTAACCCATTGTGGAATAGGTCTGTTTTGTTTCAGTTTTTTGGCAAGTTTTCGCTTAATAATAAATGTCTTATGAGCCGACTGAAACAAAAGCATATATTAATAAGTTAATAAATTTCAATATTAATAGTAGATTATTAAAATATTAAAGGATTCAAAATAAAATAATAACAAACCATTTTTAAGCTCAAAATGTCAATACCAAAGAGAATAGAGAATGGAAAACATAGACAACTATAAATTGTAGTTTGTTCAATAAAAAAAATTCTCGCTTAGGAAGGAAGATAAGGGATCTTAGCCCATAAAACCGATGTCTTCAGTAATAAATAGATAATTTCTTCATATTATTTCATCAAAATGTCGACGTAATAAATTTTAGATGTTTCTTGGAGTTTCTGGCAATAAATATATCGGGGCAGTCTTTTAATCTTGCGCATAATCGTTCGAGACCGGGATCGCTCAGTTTAGTTCGCATCTCCTCAGCGAACTAGTTCGCTCTTCCAGTTTGTTAGTTAGTTAGTAGTTTAAAGAGAAAGACAGATCGTTCGCTCTCTTAGCTACTGCTTCTGAGTACTGACGCGTTTTTTGTTCGTTAGAGTAGCTATTTTGTTATTTTTTTTTATTTACATGTTTCTAATGTTTTTATTCAAAGTATGTGTAAATAGTACCTCTAACTTTATATTATGTAAATAATAGTGTACTTGATACAATAAATGTATTCCTTAGTTTGTTTAGTAAAAAAAACACTCTTTTATAAATTACCGATATAGTTATTTTTTGTTGTTTTGAAGATATGTAATCAACAAAAAAAGTACTTATACTATTTTAGTACTTTATAACAAATTAAAAATAAAAATAATTAACTTATTATTTTTTACAGGGAAGTATTTCCTTTTTGATGACATTATAAAGAACACCTAAAACAAAACACTTTAACCCTATAGGTAAACTAATAATAAACTTTTAGAAAATTCGAAATCATAGCAATGTAGAACTTAAATAATATTATTATAGTCATTTTACATTACAAAGATAAGTTACCTGTTATGTAAGTAAGTAAGGACCGCGACGCTTGGCGCTCCGTCCTCTCCGATTCCCCTTTTAGGGATACGGCGTGAAGACATGTCTGTATGTATGTATTAATTATTAATTATGCATTAATAAAAAAAAGGCTGGTCTATAATCTTAGAGTGGATTGTACCAACTATTTAAGTTCTATTTAAGGACTAACATCTCGCTTGCGCCAACACCGACTACCAAAGGTGGCTTGCACCAACTATTTAAGCTCGATTTAAAGAATTGACATTTCCTTTGCACTATTTAAGAATTATTAATTGGTGCAAGCGACATATCAGATCCTTAAATCGAGTTTAAATAGTTGGTGCAAGCCACCCTAAGTAGTTGGTGAAAGCGAGAAGATGTCAGTTCCTTAAATCGAGTTTAAATAGTTGGTACAAGCCGCCCTTAATGTGCCTACATACCGTCTGACGAAAATACACACAGAAAAACAGGTTGTATGTAACAGGCGCTAACTTTAATGGCGGCTATCTCTGTTTTTTTGGATCCCATACAGACATCTCTTTCTCAATCTGTCGATTTATAATAGGCATGATGGCGGTAATAAAGAATCAAATAATAAATTGTTTTAGAGGAAAATATATGTTGAAACGATTCTAAATAACGACTCAATAATTTATGCATTGAGATTAATAATATTTTTAATAAAATGAAAATATAAAATACTGCAATCGGCTATGTTAACTGAAACACAAATCAGAGCGAATGACGTCACGCTTAAGTAAATATAACTTTTGTATTCTGTCTAATTTGTGAATGTAACCCTAATAACGTAGTGTAGAACAATATTTACCTCGGCGTGACGTCATAAGCCAACGCTATGATACCTACTAGCGTTTTCGCGCTATATACAAATTACATAGAAAAAATTGCGATAATTGGCGTTAAAACTTAGTTTATTGCTGTAATAATAATTATTATTTTCTTCGGAAAGAGTAGACGTGCACCTACATTTTTTTTTCTTTCTTTATGGCATCGCGCACAATTTAGCGCATTTACCAATGTCACGTGTTAATAAGTAGAATTACAAGTAAATTAGTTTTTTCTTATCGTAAAACTCCTCCAGTAGTGATAGTAGGCTTTACTGAAGTTACAAAGGACTTCTTGGAGGAGCGCGAGACCTTCAGCTACACATGTTTATTTAGACCTACTCTATTCTTTTCATACTATACAGAACTTTAAAACACAATAAACTATCACTTTTGTACTTTAAAACTACCAAAAATTTATAAATAGAAAATCTAAACAAAATGTCAACCTCACTTCTCCCGTTCCCGCCAAAAAGTCGTGCACCTACATTAAAGAAGGGGATTTCCAAATCTGTCATCATGCCATTAACTTTGTCTTTGTCATTCTTTTCCGCCAGTATATTAGTACTCTGTGATCTTTGTTAATTTCATTGTCTATGTCTTTGTAGTAATTGATATTTAAAACTTCTTTCAAACATGAGGTGATGGCGGCCACCCAGAAATGGAGTTTCCGTTAAATTACTGTATTGGTAAGAACGCAACTATAAAATAATAACATAGCGTGGAATTTTTTTAATAAATTATACATACATATATTGAACACTGCCGTCACCTTAACGCTTTCCAGCCATGCAATTCTGTAAAAACTCGAATCACCCAAACGAGACTCGCTCGACAATTCACCTCAATTCGCATTGGAACTCACTTGACCTTCAAATGGAATTCTCTAAACCAAACATTTAGGAGCGAAGTGAAGTGATCTTAGATGTGAGTTTATCGAGGATTGCTATAACAATAAACATCTCAGTCGATATTTCGTCTCAGTGTATTTTAACGTCTCTGAGATAATAACGTTAAATAAAACTTGTTTTTTTTAGACTAGATTGTCATATTTAGCAAAACGTCAAAATGTTCATTAACGATGGTATGACTCGCTGCCGCACTCATCGAGGCGGCGCTAGTATCTCTGTCGACTAGAGAATACCAGTCCACTGTTCACAATCTCATCGCGGATTCAGAAGTGAATTCGACTAATTCGCTTTAGAGAATCGCACGGCAGGGCCTATTCACTTTACTTAGTACATTTCTTTTTGCATGAAATTTAGTCGGTAAATTTAGTTAGAACATTTCCCAATAGATGCTGCTAGTGTATAAAGTGTGTTCAGAAATTAAAATTATATTTGTAACACCCATTGTTATTTAATAACTACTACCAATTTCTATAAGTTAAATGAAACAACTATCACACAAAAACTGAAAAAAAAACTTAAAAATAGTTTCAACTTCCCGAAAAATAATTTTTTATTTATAATTATCTCAAGCGTTTTGAAAAATTTCTGTTCTGAATGTGCCAACCGCCATATTGTTCGTCACTTGTCGTTCGTTGTTATCAATGAGTAAGGAAAGTAAAGGGCATGAAACGAGTACAAAATAATCGTGCCGCCTAAACTTCGAGTGTCGCAAGAAATGGCTGCCGATTAGTGATGTCCCAAATATGTAAATGTCGTTAAGTCTGTTGTTGAAAGTTTGTTTCAGCATCAGTATTGAAATAAAAATTATTTTGCGTGATATCTTCAGAAAAAGGGAGGGCTTTTTTTTCGTATCTCATAGATTTATTTATATAAAAGTACCGAAATATTGTTCAAACTAAAAATAGCAGTCGGCGTAGTTCGATGCTGTTGGCATATAATTAGAATCTGCGCTTAAGGAGATTTTACGGTGTTATTAGCAACAATAGCAACAGGCGCCTTCAAGGATAACGCCTTTCTGTCCTTCGATCATTTTTGTACGGAACTTTAAATGAACTCTACATACAAAAAAATTACTTAGGTACCTCTTTTTGTAATACTTATAGTACGTCCATGATTATTACAGAAATAAAATCGCTTTTCAAAAGAAACCCATATTTTTATGAAGCGCTATGATAAATGTTGAATGTCAGTGAACATAGGTTAAAGTAGTTAAAGAACAGCACACTCCTTTTAATGCTTTTCTTTTCTTTACATGCATAACGTTACTTCTTCTAGAGGTGATGGTGAAATTAAAATAAGTGCTATGAGAAACATGCATACGGACCGACCGGACGGATGGCGTGTAGCACTTTGTTAATTAAATATTAGAATAATTAATTTTACTAAAAAATAGTGGCCATGTCACACGGTAATAGGAAATAACATTTCAATTAGGAATAGAACACTGTGGACTTCTATTAGTCGAAGAATTCTCAAATTCAGTTATGTACTTCCAGAAGTTACCCCGTCGTACACACAAACAAACAAATTTCATTTCTTTAAATTGTGAATAAATAAGTAATATTATAGTTTATATTATTATCTAGCGTAGAAAATCAACAACATACCGGCCTTTTGAAAATTTTTTTTAAAAGTAATTAAGTAAGTAAAAGTAAAGTAGTAAATTGCTAGACACTACAAAGGTGACCGATGTCAGACTAGTCATATCTAATGGACCTATAGTAACATATTTTTACTGGGTTTGAAAAATTGAACTGTTTGTTAATATTATTGTTTGTAAAATAATTATTATACTGAGTACATTAAATTTTTAATAACATATTCACTAAATAAATAAATATAGCTAACTAAATAGCACAATTTTTAATTAATAATTTATGAATGAAACTTGATCTAAGATCTCGGTAAGATCTCGGTAAGATTTTAATTTAAGCAGTCATAGTATTCATCATGTGGCTGTCGTTTTTTCGTACATCAAGAAAAGAATTAAATAGTTTCCTACACCTTCGTCTTTTATTTATGCTTTTAAAGTTTCTTAAAAGATTCTTTAAATTGTACTACATCTGGGTTATTAGTAAAACCACCACAAGCTCTTATTGGTCGCAAAAATGACTCGGCGTGGTCTTGATTCACATCATTCAGAAGCAGATATTTAGAACTATGAGCAGATTTTTCTCTCTCGGAAACATCAAATCAAAATTCAGTCACATTCTGTAAACAATTAATATTTTCCTGTTACTTTTTCTCAGTAGAAGATTTACATGGTCATGAAGTTAAAAAGAAATTAATTACCACTGTCAATATTTTCTCTAATTCCCAATAATTTTTCCAAGGGTAATGCTTTATACCGTAAAATTATTTATTCTATTGAAAGAAGTTTCGTCGAAATGCAAATAACATAAATATATATCATGAATACCCCGTTGGAGATACAGCGTGAAGATATGTATGTATATATCATATACATGTATGTAATTTTTACAGAGGGGTTTCAATTTTCTTTTCCGATTATGTCAAGCCACTCTTTTCCTCTAATAATACATGACGGTAATCTGAAACGAGATAATTACGACATATAAACATGACATCTGTACTTATCGATATTTTTTTAATATAAGAACGTGGACAGCCCTAACCGCAAAAAACAAAAATTGATATGAAGTAATTTACTGTATTATATGAATAAAAACTACTAATAACTAAAAATATACATGACTATAATACAGTAAACTAAGAAACACAGTAATTACCATGGAAATATATAGGACATCAGACTAAATTAATGAATTTACGTACCAGTGCAATTATAAATTTCGATGATTATTGCTTTTCCTCGAGCCACATCCTAACTTTTTATTTTAGAAATTATTGTGGCATTGTGGCTAGCTTCTCCTTTAATAAAACAGTTCCAATATCCAGCACAAAATCACAGGAACATTAAAAAATATTAAATTCATTGATGTTTTGACACTTAGTCTATTTGTCAGCGTGTCGCAAAGATGCGGCCCGGCACGTTTTGATATTACAATGATGTCACATGAAAAAATTACTTTTGAGAAAAGTACTGTTGTTTTCTCTTACAGACACAAGAAGCCGTAAGTCAAAAAGAGACAACGCTCCGTTTGAATGTTACGCGTTAGAATATTAACTAAATATTGCTATAGATATAGATCAACATGCAATGTCCTTTAGTTTCCTTAGTCATTGGTTGTTATCTTAGTGTGTTTTTTTCTTTCTAAGTGGCAACTTTGAGGAAATATATTATTTCAGTTATTGCTTAGTTTTAAGTTTGTAAATATTAACGTTAAGATGTGTATATACTGACGCATGCCAATATAGTACTTTTATAAAAAGACTAAAAGATATTACATTGTTTTATTTCTTTATTATTTTCCTTGAGTTTGATTTGCTAAAATGTGATTTATGTGATTATTTATTTTGCCAGTGGTCTATCATGTAAATCACAGTTAGAAAATCAAACTTGCATTAAGTACCTAGCGCCTGCATAGTGAGGCTATATGTATACGTATTTACAAATGTGTACGTACTTCATATACGTGTTATTATGTATTACACACGAGATCGAACATACCGCACTAGATGTCGCTAGCAGGTAAAATGACTGACGTCTCTATTCCATAATATATAGTTTACTCTATTGCGCTTTCTAAGCTAGATTTAGCGCTTTTTAGAGTCTTCTAAGTTTTATTTTTCCCATGCAATATTTATAAAATCGTAGAACGATTTTTAAGTAGTCGATCTTTTGGACATCAATTTCTATGAATCGATTCCAGATTGCAAATCAAGTCGGTTTAAATTCGAACTATTCTGGAAACAATCCCCATCCCTAAACAACCGACGACGCTGATATATTGTAATGTCTGTAGCGCAGATCACCGAGTTTATTATTATTATTCTGACATTTTACGTTGGGTTCGGTAAACCGTTACAGCTTGAGCCGACAACATAGTCAGTAGACAGCAGCGTTGCCATATCTACCAAAGTAGTCCGTAAATCTACCTATTTTAAAAGACATCACATTCTAATATAAGCTTTTTAATATATAAAATTAGATATAATAGTAATGTAATTATTTATGTTTAGTACACGTTTTTGTAATATTTTAAAAATATTTTGGAAGACTCGATTTTCGTACAAACAGGTATTATACACCCGGTACGGAAATTTTATGAAGTGTAAAATCAAGCATTAACTAAAAAGTGAAGTAAGTAAAACGTTTCCTGTCGTATTCCAGATTTCTCGGGGTGATTATTATGAAATTGATGTTCATTTCGAAATTTAAGGTGGCGAATATTATTTTTTTAATAAATTGATTAATTGAATAAATTGACATGGATGTCATATTCTAGGTTTTTGGGGTACTGATGGTTACTGATTACGAAAATAATGTTCCTTTTCAAATTCAAGATGGCGAGTATACATTTTATTTGATAAATTAATATTGGTGTCATATTCTATGTTTCTCAGGGTACTGATTACGAAAATGACGTTCATTTTCAAATTCAAGATGGCGAACACAATTTTTTTGGATAAATCGACATGGGTGTCATAATTTAGGGTTTTGGAAGTGCTGATTAGGAAAATGGTGTTCATATTCAAATTATAACATAACATAACATAACTTCACGCTGTATCCCCAACGGGTTAGTCAGAGAGGACGGAGCGATGATGGATATGGTTTTACATATTACAGGAATTAATAACTATAATGTAATTAATATTGATGGACAATTAAAAAGTACTTATGTTGCATAAAATGCATGTGTTATTTTATTAATAAGGAAATTAAAAGTTTAAACATAAACTCGTGCTACAGTATTCAATCATTATCTGTAATACATACATACATATCTTCACGCTGTATCCCCAACGGGGGGTAGTCAGAGAGGACGGAGCGCCAGGAGTCGCGGTCCTTACACACCTCTTTCGCTTCCTCAAATCTCATCATTCTCCTCGCACATTTTCGCCTAGGTATGCGAGTGCTTTTGACATTTCTGTCTGCTAACACTCTGGCTATTTGATCTTCATAAGTCAGCCTTGGTCTTCCTTGGCTTCTTTTACCACTCACTTTCGCTCTGTATATTTTCTTCGTCAGTCTTTCATCACTCATTCTTTCCATGTGCCCGAACCATCTAAGCATTCCTTTCTTCATTTTTACAATAACACTGTTGTGCAACCCTGTCATACTGCGTATCTCATCATTGCTTATCCTGTCAGCAAGCGTGACACCGCACATATTCTGAGAGACCGCATCTCCACAGCATTTAACATACTTTCACTCGATTTTGGGCATATCCAGGCCTCACTACCGTACAACAAAGTTGGCACCAACACCGCATTGTGGATGGCCATTTTAGCAGTGTTAGATATATTCACACTACCCACTAATGCGGACAGAGCACCGTTCACTTTATTGCCAGCTGCTACCCGTCTCTCCACATCCAACTCACATTTTCCATCCCTTGAAAACGCACTCCCCAGGTACACAATTTCCTGTTCTAGACATTTTCCATTTACACAAATCACACATTTCGTTTGTACCGCTTCTCTTTCAAACACCAGAACCTTAGTTTTGTTCACATTCATTTTCAATCCTTTTACTTCACAATCTTCTTTCATGCACGTGACTAGTATCTGCAACTCTGCTTCTGATGGTGCTATTAGCACAGCATCGTCAGCGTACAATAGGCAGTTTACCACTGTGTCACCACATCCCATACCACTCATATTACCTTTCAATCTCTGGAGGTAACTGTCCAAATACAGCACGAATAGCCAGGCAGACATCACGCAGCCCTGTCTGACACCAGAACAGACTTCAAACCAGGGCGACATGTCCCTGTCTATCCTTACACAGGCTCTGTGTTCTCGATATAATGACCTCACAGCCTGCAGTAAGGAGCCCTCCACGCCATATTCAGGCAGAAGACTCCACAATTTCTTCCGCACTACTCTATCGAATGCTTTTTCTAGATCCACGAAAGCGCAGAAAACTTTCCGACCTAAAGCCAGAAACCTCCCCACGATAACGCGAAGCGAGAAAATCTGATCCATACAACCCCTACCGTTCCTGAATCCACCTTGCGCCTCCCACAAATATCTTTCTGAAACGCCTTTCATACGTTCAGTCAATACTTTAGTATAGACTTTACTCGCTAAGCTGACCAAGCTGATGGCGCTATAGCACGCACAGTTTAGGTAGGAACCTTTCCCTTTATATAGAGGTACTATGACTGCCGTGCGCCAGTCCTCTGGAACGTCCCCCTTCTGCCAACAAAGGTTGCAGAGTGCACAGAAGGCATCCCAGACCCTAGGACTACCATACTTGATCATCTCAGCAGTCACCTCATCAATTCCCGCAGCCTTTCCACATTTCAAACTTCTTATCACTTTCTTAATCTCTTTCATACTAATGGCATCCTCCAGTCCCTGGCCCGAGTGTGGCAATTCATTAGAATCGCTCTCAGTATCAGAGACGGAGTCGCCATTCTCATACAGTTCTCCATAGTATTCACTCCATCGCTGCAGAACATCCTTTTTATTTGTAAGCAGGTTGTTTTCTTTCGAACGCACTTTATTCATTCTGCAAGGTGCCGGACCACTTCGGTACTTACGTACTTCTTTCGAAAATAATTTGGAATTTTCCTCGAAGTTGTCCGACATCTTGTTTTCATCTAACACCCTACACCTTTCACGCTTCTCTTTTACTAGTGCCTTCGTTTCTGCTTTCTGCAGCTTATACCTGTCTTTCATCAAATTTTTCATACCACAGTCATTAGTAGCAAGGTAGTCTCGCCATGCTTTCTTTTTCTTATACACAGCCACTTTCACCTCATCATCCCACCACACATCACGCTTTTTGCCGTTCCCAATCTTATTCATTCCACACACTTCTTTCGCAGCCTCAATGATACTATCTCTAAGGTTCTGCCAGTATTCTTCAACATCATCGCTCATCACTTTCAATCTATCATCAAGCTTACTGGATAATACCTTTTCATATTCATTCCTGGTGGTCGCATCCTGCAGTTTCCAGCTTTTAATGCGGCTAACCGCTGCAGGTTTGGACACTACGCGATGTCGCCATGTTGCGAACAGACCCCTTATTCTGGTTATCACCAGAAAGTGGTCGGTCCCGAGATCGGCTCCTCTATACGCTCTTGTGTCCATTACCTGCTTCTTAAGTCTGCTATCCACCAGGAATAAATCAATCATACTTCTCGCACCCTTTCTTTCCCACGTGTACTGATGGATCCTTTTGTGCCCAAACATGGTATTAGCCACAAAAAGATCCTTTTCCATACACAATCCTAACACAATCTTACCAGCATCATTCACTCTCTTATCTCCATATTTTCCTAGGATAGACTCAAATCCTGTTCGAGCGGTCCCGACCCATCCATTCATGTCTCCACACACAACAATTCTTTCGTTCTCTTCAACCGTCGCTAGAACTTCTCTGACATTCTCCCAGAACTGCTCTAGTTCAGCCAAACCGACAGAGGACACTGGGGCATATACTGCCAAAACAAAAATTCTTGTCAACCCAATCTTGAGGCGTACCCAGAGCAGTCTGGGATTTACACATTCATACTCAGTCATACAATTAACCATACGAGAGGACAGTAAAACGCCTACCCCTTGGCATCCCCTATCTCCTTGTGGTACCCCTGACCACAAAGCGATGCCTCCTCCGGGCAAGTCGGCAAGTTCACTGCCGCCTCGCTTGGTTTCACTCAAACATAGCACATCCAATCTTTTTTCTTTCACTTCATTCATCTTCTCGTCAATCCCACCTCTCACATTCCACGCAGCTACTCTGCACTCCTCCCTCCACTTCCCGCCGCTAGATGCACAGCGTGTTGGGTGGCGGTCCCCAACGCCGAACTGCACTCTGCACACACCAGCAGGGACAGACCGGTGTACGTCGCTTTCGGGGGACGCCCTAACATTATCATTACCATTGCCCCGCATGGTATGCACAGAAGAGGAATTGCAGCCCTGAAAAGGGCTGGCAGGGGTCGCGACGAGCACGCTTCCTCAGTTGACCCCCAATATAATTCAAATTATAAATGGCGAATATACATTTTTTGGATAAACCGACGTGGGTGTCATAATCTAGGTTTATCGAAGTGCTGATTACAAAAATGGTGTTTATTTTCAAATTCAAGATGGCGAATATAAATCTTTTTGATAAACGACACGGGTGTCATATTCAAGTTTTCTCGAGGTGCTGATTAAAATAATTAAATTAATTTCAAATTCAATAATGGTGTTCATTTTCAAATTCAAAATGGCAAATATTATTTTTTGGATAAATCGACATGGGTGTCATTTTCTAGGCTTCTCGGCAGTGGGGTAGCCTGTTTGTCGGCCATTACTAAAATACTATTAAAATAAACTAAATAAACTAAAATACTAATAACCTCTTAGTATTTTGTACTAAACATTATCCCCAGTAGTTTTTGTTTTACGTACAACGCGGCGCTGAGGCCCGGTGCCCTTGCACTGCACCATTGGAAATACGTACAGAGTAATTACGTTTCAGACACTACAACAAAACTTAACAAATTAAAGTTAAGTTTTGTTGTACTGAGTTTTGAAAAAAGTCGTAGAACAAAAGTTGTTAGATATGTTGACAGGAATTTTACACTAAGAGGTTATTAGTATTTTTAAATTAACCCTGTATACATGTTTTACAATATAATAATCACATTTATTACAAAAAATTCTTACACATATGCCACTTACAATGATACTACAGGTATAGAACACATGATTCTACCTTGATGATCGACAAGATTAAGTTATTAGCGAATTGAATATAAAACGTAAATCGACTTCCAATAAGAACTAGAACGATTCTTTAATATTTATATTTTTATTGAAAAATAGTATACTTCTTAGAATTAAAAAAAAACTTCTGTCTTTAACTAAAACTTTATTTGTCTACTTTTTTTTAAGATCAAAGTCTTTTATTGCACTATCAATGTGTATAGCATCACGCATCTCTTGCCCAATAAACAAAATAGCCAGATTGTTTAGCCGTAAAGTACTCATTGTTGACCTTAAATAATTTTTGATCAATTTCAATTTTGACAATCTTCACTCACAGCTGGCGTTGCTTATGGCAATTATGAAGAATATACAGAACATTATTATAATATTGGGCAGAGTATCTTACAAATTTGATTTCACAATAATTTTGTATAATTCAAGTGAGTCCGCATTAATTAATTTATTTTCGTTGCCTGTGGCAGCAATTAAAGTCCGCAGTCGAAGTCGTTCCAGCTTGAAGTCCTGCTCGTCAATTTCGGCAGATGCGTAGTCTAGATGACATATAGTCGTCCGAATCTAGTAATATAGCCGGCGTTAAATAAGCAAACTTATCCGCCAAATTCTGCAGCTACTGAAAACGCTCACGAATTTCTATAATTCTATCAAACGAAAAACACAACTTCCGTCTCAACTCATTTATACAAGACAAGTTAGCATCTCCGGTTCCGTCATCAAAAATGTTCCTTCTTGTTATGCGCCTTTGAGGTTCCATGGAAATGTCAAGTTCTTCACACATATTTTTTGCATAACTTACAGCGCCATCTGCCCATTAATATCAGTACACTTAGTGTAAATATAATTGAATAGATAACAACAACAATTACAATTGAAATATAAGACATAGCACATTTATAGTCTAACTTATTGATTATATAAATTTATTACCGTTAGTCAACATTATCATTATTCTAAATTTAAATAATTATTGTATTATTTTGGTAATACGAGGGCTGCTATTTATGTAACCGGAACTGGCCAGTTACAGAACAATATTAAAAAAGTAATTATAACATTTAAAAATGGAACTCTTTGGCTGAAGAATACAATTTGTTTCATGTAGCTGTCATTTGTTCATCCTTTGTGGCGTCATTTTGAAAATTGCGAGTCTTTATCACCATGAATTTAAGTCGTGAAAATTTTCATGCTATGATTTATTACGATTTTCGTCGAGGGCTAACTCAAAAACAGTGCATCGATCAACTCACTTCGACTTTTGGGGACGAAGCACCATCGAAAACTACTGTGTATCACTGGTTTAGTGAGTTTAATCGTCAGCGGTCTGTGCTCACGGACGAAGTTAAAGAAGGTCGCCCTAAATCGGTTGTTGTACTTCAAAATATTGATGCTGTGCGGGAACTAATAATGCAAGATCGTCATGTTACATATCGCGAGATAAAGGCGTCTCTGGGCATAAGTATGACGAGTATATATAAAATATTACACGAACATTTAGCTGTAAAAAAAATTTGTTCACGTTAGATTCCGCACAATTTGAGAATTGACCAAAAACGGGCTCGTGTCGATTGGTGTGAAAAAATGTTACAAAAGTACAATCAGGGTGCGTCAAAAGCTGTCTATAATATCTACACAGTTGATGAATCTTGGATATATGGGTATGATCCTGAAACTAAACAACAATCAACGTTTTGGGTGTTCCAAGATGAGCCGAACCCAACAAAAGTCATTCGTTCAAAAAGCACTTTGAAGCAAATGGTCGCTTGGTTTTTTGGTATAAATGGACATGTGGCTACAGTGCCACTAGAGGATCGGAAAACGGTTAATTCTGAATGGTACACGACCATTTGTTTGCCAGAAGTCTTTAAAGAAATAAGAAAGAACAACCGACAACGCAGAATCCTTCTTCATCATGACAATGCTAGCTGCCACACATTGGCGAAACAACTCGGTATTTGGAAGATCAAAAGATCGAATTAACGGGTCATCCGCCGTACAGCCCCGACTTGGCTCCCACCGACTTCTATTTATTCCCAACCGTGAAGAATAAATTACGTGGTCAACGTTTTTCGAGCCGTGAAGAGGCTGTTGATGCGTTCAAAATGAACGTTTTGGAGATACCTCAATCCAAATGGAAAAAGTGCTACGAAAATTGGTTCTAACGCATGCAAAAGTGCATCGATCATCATGGTGAATATTTTGAAAAGCAATAAAACTATAATAAATGCTATATGTTTGTTTCACTTTGTTATTCCGGATACATAAATAGCAGCCCTCGTATGTCATTAATTATTAATACTTGTCTATCAATTGTCAAACTTATTATCAAACATTGTGTGCTCATTATAAATATAAATTTGTTACTTATTACTAGGTACTGTCTTTCGAACCAAATATCTAAACAGTAATAGGCTTTTAATCTAAAAATCTACGAGGTACTCTGACAACCCTACCGAGTCTAGTGGTTGCTGAATATGGCTAAGATCTAATATTAGGGGTCTCGTCCAAATTTTGAGGTGTTTCTCTCTCCAGAGCACAGCTTGAGCTGGAGAATAGCTCCTTGTCCTCGGACTTACCTCGACTGTAAAATGAAGGCTTCAAGTTCATCACGAGTGTCAAAACTTGCAATACAGTTGTCAACATAAAAGGATGTGTATAGTTTTACTGCTGTCCGTATATAACGATTGTCACAATTTTCTAGGTGGTAATTGATTGTGCACTGAAACAAACTGTGGTTATTTTTTCCACAAAAACAACAGGAAACGTCCTTACCTTGTTTATCTGTTCTTACATTTGACACAATGCAAGCAGCTGTTGGTATGTTGCTCTCAGGAGTCTCAGGGTTACTTCGTTGATTGTGACAGCCATTGACGGAACCCAAATTGCTAAAATCAGACCTAGCCATCCTAATCGACTCACCAGACTCAACCTCGCGTTTCAAAAAGTCTAAAAGTGGTGCCAGCTGTTTAGTACTTGCGCTCCTATTCCAAACCATCAACAAGTTTTCAGGCATTGCAGATTCAACTAGAGGGTACAAGATGGTTTCAAATTGACATTTTGTTACACCTAATGTTTCTAGAGCTAGTAAATAACTAGATAATTTGTCATATAAATTTTTTATGCTGTTTTTTGGGATATGACTAATGTTAAAAACTCACGAATGTAAACCTGAATTAATGTTTCTTCTTTACCAAATCTTGCCTTCAGCTCCTCTAAGGCCTTGTTGTAGCTCTCCTCCGACGGTGGAAAGTTCTGCACGAGTGACCTGACACTTGATCCTTCCTTTAAGTTTTGTAGAAGAAACTGGAACTTATCCTCCGGGTAGAATGTTATATCTTGGTGTATCTTCTTAAATTGTCCCTAGAATTTCAACCAGTAACAATATAATTTATTAAAAAAAATCTGCGCCAACTTTTCTTTTTTCTTTTATAGTTGGGTTCTTACCAATACAGAAATATAATGAAAACTCGATTTTTGAGTGTCTGTCGCCTATTCACTAGATCGGTTCACTGCTCGAGATCTATCGTTTGATTCTTCCATTAATCGAACTGAAATCGCTATCCCTAGGACAGTTGTTCCAACAAATTGGTAGGTGTGTAGGCACTCTAAGTAGTAAAGTGTAGACAACAAAGAATAAAGACAGACTATTGATATGTCGTAGAGCGAGAATACACTAGGTTCGGAGGACTGTGGCCACATGAAAAAAATGTACTATAGGTTTCTATATAGCTATAGGTAGTTATAGTGTTGCTTGCTAATATCACAGTATAAGTAAGCATACAGTATTCTATCTTCATACAAACGCTCCCAAACGACGCACTCGAAATTTCGGCATTTCTCGGCATACGACAGTCGCGAGAATATATTATATGTATTATCTATGGTCGCGAGTGCGCTGCGGTTGTTGTCGGACGGTGTGAGACGCTCCCGCGCATGTACTGACGAAATATTATGTCAGTTAAGTTTTCGAGCATACTGTTCAGTGTATGGATGTTTGAATACATCTATATCGAAACTGGAAATATTTCTCTGTTGCTAATTTGTAGGAAATACATTATCATAATGATCTAGTTAATTTATTGCTGATTTTTAATTGTACTGCACACAAAATGCATTTTTTTTGTCCATTTCCACCATACTAACTCACAAACTTTCAAACTAGAAATAAAATACTAGTAGAATTATATAAATAAAAACTTATTACATTCGCAATAATATAAAATGAAAGGATAATATGACAAACTAATACGTAACCCAAGAAAAACATTCAGTCCAAGTCGGTAGCCCTATTGCGTGTTTACGTACCAAGCGACTGTAGGTAATTATATCTAGGACACTGCCGAGATATGATACTGCTTGCTTACTTGTACTGTGCTAATATTTTATTCCCGTGTAGGGAGTAGGTTTCTTTATAACAACGCGCTAGAAACTTAATAATGTTTTTAATTATAATAATATGACGGTGTGACTGTATTTAGTAATGGAACGTATCACATACGTGTAGATAGATTTACATACATTTACATAAGGTATTATTTTCCAATCATAAAACCTCGGACCAAGTACCAGTGGATGGAGCATTTGCTCTAAAAGCGTGTCCTTTAAAGTATGACAGTCATAGCATAATGTGTTTTAAAGTTCTGTATAAGTGAAAACAATGGAGGAAATCTAAATAAACATGTGTAGCTGAAGTTTTCGCGTTCTTCCAAGAAGTCCTTTTTTACTTCAGTAAAAAAGTATTAGTCTTAGTTAAGTTTCATGATTAGACCGATGGCTTTGTTGCCTTAAGAAACGTAAAAAAAAACTATGCTATTTTCTTCTTAGTCCACGTCAGGCCTGTGACATAATCGCTTCTGCCGTCTTGACTATCCGCCTTAGAAGTCAATTACTTGTCAGTGTGCTGTCAGTCTGACTCATACTCAGGCTATTTTTCTATTTCGATTTGAGTTTTGGTTTCCCTTGTGTTCTTTGATTTCATGTTTGAGTTGAGAACCTTGAAATGCCTATTCTCCTCTGCTGTTTGTTGTAAATAATCCCCTAAACCACTGCGTTGGTAGTTTTTTGGAATCACTAGAATATACCTACGTCAAGATATAAAGTATTTGTACGTACGTATAGTACGGTTGTCAAAAAAGTTAGCGATAGTAGCGCCAAAATGAAATACATAACAATTACGGCAAAGTGACTGTCGCATCAAATATAACAGTGTGTAATCTATGGTCTCATCTGTAGCTTGCTACAAATACTTAATCTGTGGTCCAACCTTTAGGTCCTTAGTTAGGGATGGGCAAATGGAAAAAATAGATCTATATATATTGTATCGATATTTTTAGACAATATCGATATATGCAGAGCAAAAATATCGATATTTCGATATATCGAAATTTTTGCCCCAAGGCGCGATAACCTAAATAATTGTCAAAATTCGAACGTGAAAAAAATGGACACATTTTGCCGTTATATTATTTTTATTTATTATAAAAATACATGTTCAAGTTTTATTAGTAGAGAAAAAACAAAATTGCTAATAAAATAAAAAAATTAAACTATGGTTTCTTATTCACATTTCGTGTTCGAGATATAGAGGTAGCACTTGTAACAAAGCCAGTGTGCTCTGGTTTACATTAATTTATTTAATTCATTTATTAATTTATTGATGAAAGGGGCAAAAATATTACAAAAATAAGTGGAATACATAATCAATATAAAATACAATAAAGATTTAAAAAAAATATCGAATTTGATACTCAGAAATAAATATCGATGATGATGACATTTATCGATTATTTTCTGAAAAAATATCGATATTTCTTGCCCTTCCCTATCCTTAGTCGCTTACTCTGTGACTTTTTGGCGGGAACGGGAGAAGTGAGGTTTTCATTTTATTTAGATTTTCTATTTTTTACTTTTTTAGGAGTTTCAAAGTACAACAGTGATAGTATATTGTGTTTTAAAGTTCTGTGTAAGTGAAAAGAATGGAAGAGATCTAAATAAACATGTAAAGCTGAAGTTTTCGCGCTCTTCCAAGAAGTCCTTTTTTGACTTCAGTAAAGCCTATTATCACTTTACTGGAGGGAGGAGTGTTAGGGACAGTTAATGTTTCTCCAGAAGTTTCGTCATTAGGCTGATGGTTTTGTTACCAATGCCTTAAGAAATATAAATAAATAAAAAAAAGCTTACTCTGTCAACTGTGATTTTATTTAAGTTTTTGTGCATTTAAATCTTTAGACATGCAGAAATTATTAATGTCATTTGTTTTAAATAGAGCGCTATCTCATCGGCTATTAGCTACAAAAATTACAGGTGATGGAAAAGAAATACCTAAAACCAAAAATTTTGAAAACAGAGTAACATTGATTGGAACTGATAATACTGTTAGTATTACAAATCTAAAAAACGCTGAGAGCCTATCAATTAGACGAGATCTCAAACTAGTTAAAATACAAGATGTTGACGCCAAGACCAGACGACCAGTTTACAAGTAAGTACAGTGTATAATATTTATTATGTATCTACTAGATACATTCAGATGCAAAAAGTTCAAAACATTAATTTGTATTCACTGAATTAGTAAAATTATGGTGATTATTTATAGATTAATGACAAATGCTGAATACCATCAGGAAGAAGTAGAAAACAGGAAACAGAAGCAAATATTTCGTCAGAATAATGCTCTAAAAGGGCAAAAGTTATTGAGTTTGTCTTCAAGAATAGGAGAACATGATCTTATGACAGGCATTAAGAAAATGGTCAAGTTATTGGAAAAACAATATGAAGTTAAAGTGGTTATTGCCCGTGAAAGTGGAGAAGAGGTAAATACATAATATTATGTATATTATATGTATTACATTTGAAATGTGTACAATTGTACATACTCATATTGATAAGATTATATACTGTTTTATGTGTGCCTACTTTACTATTTCTCACAGTTGATTGAAAATCATAAGTATATCATGAAAATTCAAAAACACAAATTGCACATTGATATTGATATAAAGCTGAAGACGCGTCCACTAGTAGATAATGTTCATGATCAGACAGAAATCTGAATATTTTTTTTGCAACTATCACCCATTCAAAAATTGTAAAATTTAGAAAAGAACATTGTTTCCAAGACAATTAGTGCCAATCAAAATAAAGTGCAGAATAAACAAAAGTTATTCAAACATTAAGTTAACAAATTGCATGCGAAAATTCAGGCTAAGCTTTACAATAACTACTGCTTCCTATTTTAAAACTTGACAGCAGATATTGTTAACTAGTTCTTGGGAGCCAAAGGTATGCCTGTATAGATGGTGTTTTTGGTATTAATCAAATTTCTTTTAACTATTCGAGTGCTATCAAAAAACAAATTCTATCACTGGCACCTCAGTAATACACCTCATTAAGCATAAAAACATGTAAGCTGTAGTTATTGTAACATGCTTCCTATTTTGGAGTAGTTATGACAGAAAGTAGTAGAGAATTTAAAAAAATTATTATGAGTCGGGGCACCTATTTTTTAACCGTTAAGTTCTTAAAACTTAATGGTTATATTAGATACATTATCTTTACGAATGATACTCAAGTGTGAATTATTGTTGAGCACGGTTAGAAATGGATGCCTCTGCATGTGATGAAGAATGACATTTCTTTCTAACTGTTCTTTATAGTTTTGGAATATGAGCTTGAGTGCTTTAATATTGAATAAATTTCAAATGTTTTTTCAGATGTATGTTTATAATCATTGAGTACTGAAGTAACATTTAATATACTTAATGCATTTACTTTTTCTTCTGGTTTTTATAAGAAAATTTATTACATTTGGTTAATTTTTTTTTATTACCTAACTGGCTTAGAGGGAGGGTAATATTTTTGGGGAATATATTATTGTTACGAGCTAAGGGTAATAAGATGCCGGTTAAGGATGCAAAGAATTTATTTTCGAGATATAAGCATCAAAAGTTATGTGTTTAGCTCCATTTAAAAATCGACCTTATTCCTGAGGCATAAAGTCCAACCGTAACAATTTACATATTATGTAGATTTCTTTGGTATATTGTCTTATTATTAGTATTGTGTAGTAGGGAGAGTGCTACCAGGCATACATCAAGTGGAGTAATTTTGGGAACAATAAGTCTTTTTCCAACGGGCCAGAAGGAGAGTAATTTTGAGAAAAATAAGTGATCCTTTTTTACGATTTTTCAGGAAAGAATATTTACAGTGATTGAAGCTAACATGAAATCTGTTGGTAAGATAGTACAAAAGAGAATAAAAGGCAATACTTTGAGGTTCCAATTAATTCCATCAAAAGATAATAGTTCACAAGGTGATTCACAAGGCAGTAGTACATTAGGAGGTAACAATGGAGATGATAAAGGGCCGCTATGACTAGTAGTTGGTTTGGGAGTCATTTTAGTAGTAAAGTATACAATTTTACAAAAATATTATTTTTCTAAAGTTTCCAATGTTACCAAATGTCCAACAAAATCACAAAACGAGAGAATTTTAGAAGAATCATTGGAGTCTTAGCTGAACAGTTATTAAAGAAGATGAATGAGAAAGCCTCTGATAAAAATTTACATTTTTAATTTAAAGTTACCAAGCAGTAATAAGTAGTTTCTTATTGCTATTTGTTACTAATTAACACTGTTAATAAATAATTAAATAACTATTGTTAAAAATTACCAAATAGTGATACGTAGTTTCTTTGTAGTATTTGTTAATGTTATGGTATACAGGCAATCCTCGTTTTTACGTCATGTTAGGTACCAGTAATTAGAGACGAAAAACGAAACGACGTAAAACGAAACGCCGTAAAACGAGGACTGCCTGTACTTAGTTTATGGGTAAAATGGATAGTTGTCTCAATTATGAATAGTCATATTTTTTCACAATAAAATTTATCTTTCTTTCTATTTTCGTAAACTTCTCTATATCATTTATAGGCGATAGAAATGTTATTATTAACTTCAAGGTTTCTTTCGAAGTTGGGATTATTTGCTTTAAATATTTGCATTGCAGCTTGGATGTGATTGAAAGCTTCAATACATTTTTTTGAAGTTAATTGTTTAATATCGTAGCTAGTCAACCGTCAATTGTGACCTAAACCGAATCATAGAGACGTTAAAAGGAGGAATAGTGTCAAAATGTTGACTGACGTAAAACGAAACACTGTAAAACGAGGACTGCCTGTACTTAGTTTATGGCTAAAATGGATAGTTGCCGCAATTATGAATATTAAAAATGTAAAGGATTTAAGTACATTGAAATATAATAGTATTAGAAAAGATTTAAATAATTAAATGTGAAAATGTTTTACATGAATATGAATGCTTACTTAAATGTAAAATTGGTTTAATGTTTACTATGAATGTTGGTCACATAAAATAATATCGGCAGCTGTATGTTCAAGAGTGGACTGCAGAAAAATATATTACATATCTGGACTTCTCCACACAAGCTTTTAATCTGTATACAGCAAGATATACTTTTTTTTTACAAAAAGGAGCGAAGGAGTGTGTGAGTTACCTGGTGGAAAGTGATCACCGCCGCCCATGAACATCTGCAACATCCGGGGAATCACGGGTGCGTTGACGGCCTTTAGGGAAAGGGAAAGGCAGGAAAGGAAAGTGAGGGGGAGATGGGCCACCGGCACTCTCACACCGAAGGAAACAATAGCAATAGACGCTGTTATTTTACGCCGATATTTTGTGAGAGAGTGGTAATACGTGCTGCAATGCAGCATGGCTCTACTACAAGTAAATAATCAGTCTATATTTTAATGTGTGAAGAGAGAAAACTTTGCATCCTTTTTTAAGCATATTACGCGCACAAAGGAGTGAAAGCTAAAATGTATGTATAATATGTGTCACAAATACATTAAATTAAATAAAACATTCATTGTTTACGTTCATACTGTCAATGTCAAACACATAATAGTTTGAATTCAAATCTTGAAACAGTAGCATAGAGTAGAGATGCTTCTTATTTTATATACTGGCGGTAAACGTTTCATGTTTAATAGAAACATTTCAGCCAGTTTTATGTAAAACGCGAAAACTTCGGCTGCACATATACTGGCCCGTAGATGTGGTGGCAGGGCATCTGCTTTCCAAACTGACCGGGCTTGATCCCCGGTCAGGTCATTTTAAGAAACGAACTTTTATACATTAGCTTGGGTGTCTGGGTGTTACTAAGACCTCCCCCAGAGTTCGTTGTGTGGTACCCATGGCACAAGTTTACGGCTTAGTTTGGTGTCACACAATTTCTGTGTTATTGTCTGGAGTATTATTATTATTCAAACTAACATTTTTAACACTTATACAGAACTCTTAACGCACAATATACTATCATTTTTGTTTTTTTGTACCAAAAACGCAAAAAATAGAAAATTTAAATAAAACGCCAACTTCATTTTTCCTGTTCCCGCCAAAAACTAACTAGTATATCGTTGCTTAAGAATTTTAAAATGTTGCCAACAATATAACGATGGATCATTGCAATTTTTCAAGATTTTTGCACATTTTTCAATTATTTTTCCGATTCTTTCCACTTTTGAAAATTTTCCGAAATTTTTCTTCAAATTTTTCCATGTTTTGAAGCGAAGCGCCAGAAGAGAGTCCGCACTATAAGAACATTTTTGGGCAGCGAGCGGCGAGGCGCCAGGATAGTATCCGCATGGAACTTAGCTTTCTTCTTTCCTTATGTTCAAAAAGTTTTTTTTTGCTAACGTGGTTTTAATGTGGCTACTGGCTGGTAGTTTAATTGTCAATGTTCTGAAAACTTAAAAGAATTTGTTGTCTTGTTTAAAAAAATTTTTGCTAACGTGGTTTTAATGTGGCTACTGGCTGGTAATTTAATTGCCAATGTTTAAAAAATTTAAAAAAAATTGTAATATGCTTACGAAAGGACTTTTTAGCGGGAACGGGAGAAGTGAGGTTGTCATTTTATTTAGATTTTCTATTTTTTACATTTTTAGGAGTTTTAAAGTACAATACTGATAGTATATTGTGTTTTAAAGTTCTGTGTAAGTGACAAGAATGGAGGTGATCTAAATAAACATGTGTAGCTGAACTATTCACGCTCTTCCAAGAAGTCCTTTATAACTTCAGTAAAGCCTACTATCACTTTACTGGAGGAGTTTACGCTAAGAAAAAACTGATTTACTTGTGATTCTACACTATGGATTCTACTTATTAATACGTGACATTGGCAAATACGCTAAACCGTGCGCCATGCCATAAAGGAAGAAGAAGAAAAGAAAAAGGGCGGGAAACTTCGTTTCCCTCTGACTCTTTTACTTGATCAATGGCTAAATGCAATCTGCGAAGCCAAAACAAAGAGAAAAAAAAATGCTTACGAAAGTTATGTGTAGAAAAAAAAGCGCGGGAAACATTAAAATTGGCGGGCGTGTTTTCGTATCTTTCAAATTTTAAATTGATTTTTAAGTAATATAGTGATCAGTTAAGTTTTTCTTATACATATTATAATAGTTTAAGCTTATATATGAATATAGTAATGACTGAAAACTTATTTGAAAGTACAATTTTCTATATATACTATGAATGAACCTCCAGATCCCGGGGGGACCTCTCCCCGGGTAGCAAGTTACGTTACAGTCCCTTCTGTAGAGGACATGGATATTGAGGATTTGCCTTCACATCGACGCAAACGGTCTCGAGAACGTAAAGTTTGTAGGCATTGCAATAAAAAAAGAAGACATGGTGACAAATCTCAAAGTACAGAAACAGATTTACAATGTAAATGTCAAGACAATGCCAATGATATTATAATATCACAACAGGAGCATTTAACTCCAACACCACAAATGTCCACTACTCCGATTTCACGTTTATATAACGATGCAGATATTGCTCCATTTGTTGTACATGTACAAAAGCAAGAACTGACTCCTGATGAAGGTGCCATACTCCACCCAGTTTCATTTGGAAATTTTTTAAAAAATAATGCCTTTAACCACATAATCAATGGAAGTGTTAAAAGAATTGGTAGGAACCGTATTTCCTTATCTTTCTCCAATTTTATTGCAGCTAATGCATTTGTGAACCACCCGAGTTTGGACACCAATAATCTAAAAGCATTTATCCCCACATTTATATCACAAGAATGGGCTTGATACGTGGAATTCCTTCTGAATGGTCACCCGATGAAATAATTACAAATGTTTCAGTGCCTATAGGATGTGGCAAAGTTATTAAAGTAAGACGTTTAAATATTAAAGTTCTCATCGATGGTTCATACACTTGGAAGCCCTCACAAACTGTTGTACTCACTTTCGACGGTCAAATTTTACCTAAGCGTATTTTTGTATGTTACAATGCTCTCCCAGTAGAATTGTACATTTACCCTACAATTCAATGTTATGCATTCTGTCGATTTGGACATACCAAAACTCAGTGTAGGTCTAAACTAAACCTAGGTGCTTCAAATGTAGTTAGGTGAAACTTGTGATACTGGAAAAGATTGTGGTTTTTGCTGTCTATGTTCAGGGTCGCATTTTGCTACAAGTAAATCATGTCCAGAATTTAATAGGCAGAAGCAAATAAAAACTTCTATGGCGGAGAATTGTGTTTCATATAATGAAGCATCAAAATTACATCCAACTGTCTCCAAATCATTCGCCGATGTTTTAACTTCAAACATACTCCCTTCTAGGATGCATGCAGACACTGGCTCAGATAAAACTATACGTAATGTATCCTACAAAAAGACGGTAACATTGAAACCTCGTTCTCTTCCTACGTTTTCAAGGGGTTATGTTCGGACGCTACATCAGGGTCTTATCAAAGACTACAATATGACTACTAGCGGTAATGGAGTAGCTCTGAATGGCATATCTGAAGATAATCATCAAACGCAATCATCGCTTAATTCATCTCAGGATATTATTTTTGATTTAATCAATTTCTTGTCTCAAAGTAACTTGATCTGACCAACGTTGCCCCTTTCTTTGAAGCTTTTACTTCTTTTCTTAAAATTAAATATGTATCAAATAATCCTGTGGAACTGCAGAAGTCTCATTAGCAAAAAATGTGAAATTATACACATTATTAATAAATACGATCCTTTCCTTTTAGCATTGTCTGAAACATGGCTTAAACAGGGTTTTGTTTTCAAAATTCCTGGTTATTCATGTGTCAGAAAAGATAGACCTGACGGTTATGGCGGTGTTGCCATTCTTGTCAAAAATTCTGTACCATTTTCTGAATATCGTATTAATTTACAAAGTGATGATATTTCTATAGTTAGTGTTCTGATTAAAAATATTTGTTTTGTTTATATCTACATTCCTCGCCCGTCTTCAAGCATTTCTAATGATATTAATAACTTATTTTCTTCTCTCCCGGAACCTTTTGTCGTTCTAGGAGATTTTAATTCTCATCATCAAGCCTGGGGATGTTCTAATTCCAACTGTTATGGTGAGGGATTATTAGAATTACTTGACACTCATAATCTGTGTTTGCTGAACTCCGGTGCCCCTACTCGTCGTACCAAACCAGACGAAAGCTTAAGCGCGGTAGACTTATCTATCTGCTCTCGTAATCTGGCTTCTTCCTTGTCTTGGGCTCCACTCTCCTCTACTTTTGGTAGCGACCACTTCCCCCTTTTGATATCTTTTCCTGGTAAAAAAATTCCCAATGGGACTCGTCAGCCACGTTTAAAATATAGATTAAATAACGCCGATTGGAAAGAATTTAAGTTATTAGTAGTAAGTAAACTTACATCTATTCCCGGTTCAGACAACGACAACCCCTCTGTTTGCTATGATAGTTTAACAGAAATCTTGCTAGAAGCTGCTGACGAAGTTTTTTCCGCGCAAGAATAGCATTCCCAATAAACTTCGTTCACCACCTTGGTGGGATTCCGAATGTTCTGAAGCTGTTAGGAAGAGGAAAGAAATAGAAAAAGCTTACAATGAAAATCTGTCCCTAGAAAATTTTACAACTCTTATTAACGTTATTAAATCTACAAAATAAATTTTAAAGAAAAAAAAAATCCGACGGGTGGAAAAATTTTTGTGCCTCGCTATCTCCTGATTGCCCCGCGTCACTAGTATGGAGAAACATAAAACGCTTTAAATCGGCGTTTAGTGAATCTTGTACTTTTATCTCCCTTTGTGCGATCAGTTTTTAACTCAATTGGCTCCTCCTTTTGTTCCCGATGAGAGTCATGTTAATAGTTCCCCTTCCGACATTGCAGAAGAAAATCGAATTGGTCTTAACTCCCCTTTTTCTTTAACAGAATTAAAAGGTGTTCTTTCATATGTCAAGGATTCTTCACCGGGTCATGATAGTATACCATATTCTTTTTTCATTAATCTTTCAGACACTGTTCTAACTTATTATTTAAATCTGGTAAACCAGGTAATGTTTGCAGGAAATATTCTTCCATCGTGGAAATCACAAATTGTCGTCCCTATATTAAAACCTAATAAATCGCCTTTAATTTCTTCCTCTTATCGCCCTATAGTACTTTCTCAAGTTATAAATAAAATTGCCGAGCATTTAGTTAAGATCCGATTGGAATGGTTCATTGAAAGTAAATGTCTACTTTTTAATAGTCAAGTAGGTTTTAGAAAAGGCAAGTGCACAATAGATAGCATCAGTAATTTAACCTATGATATTCGTTTAGTATTTTCGTCTAGGCAATCTGTAGTTGCAGTATTTTTAGATATTAAATCCGCATACGATAGTGTCCTCCTTCCTATTTTGCAGCAGAAGCTCAAAAACCTTAACGTTCCCGCTATGCTTACTAATTTCATAATGAACACATTTTCTGGTAGGTCTCTCCAGTTAATTCTTAACGACACCTAGAATAGCTTGGAGAGGTCTTCCACAGGGATCTGTGCTTAGTCCCTTGTTATTTAATATTTATACATATGATCTAGAACTCTCTTTAAACAATAGTGATGTTAAGGTGTTACAATATGCTGATGATTTAGTTTTATATGTTGCTAATGGTTCCATTGACAAAGCGTGTTGTATTTTATCCTTAGCCTTGCAGAACCTAAAATTATGGTTAGACAATAATGGTTTTACGTTATAAGTTTCTAAAAGCTCAACTGTGATATTTAGTCGTATGCGGTCTCCTCCACCAATCGAGGTAACATTTAACGATTTAGCTATTCCCATAAAATAACAGGTAAAATTTCTTGACATCATTTTAGATTCAAAAAACCGAATTGTGAAAACCGATTAAATATGCTTAGATGCCTTTCAGGAGTGTGGTGGGGTGCCCATCTCTTTTCTTTAAAATTATTTTACAATGTGGTAATTAGGAGCGTTCTTGACTACGGTACTTTTCTTTTAGAGCCTGCTAGTGTAGTCGGTATTAGGAAATTAGATCGTATTCAAACAAAAGCTCTCCGTTTAATTTCTGGTGCTATGAGATCATCCCCAATAAACGCCTTACAAGTTGAATGCGGCGATCCGCCTTTAAATTTGAGACGTCAGTTTCTCGCTGATCGTTTTCTTTTCCGTTCTCTACATTTTTCTAATAATATACTCCTTCCTAAAGTTAAAGCTTTACATGATCACGTTGTTTCATCAACATATTGGACTCATAAATCGCATCCATGTTTGGTCGAAAGTTACAAAAAATGTACTAGTTTTAAAGCTCTTACATGTAATGCTCCCACTCTGCCGATCTTTTCGTGTAATTATGAATCCTTAATTTTGGATCCTATCATTAAACTGGATTTAGGTATTAAGAAAAGCGACCCTAGTGCCACATCACAATTTAATTCTATTACAGATAAAGACTGGAAAAATTGGCACCATATTTATAGCGATTCCTCTAAGTGTTATTCTCCTTCTGGATACTGTGTCGGGGTAGGTGTTTATCATGTTCAGTTTAATATTGTTCAAAAAATAAAACTTCCTCCTGAATCATCTGTTTTCACTGGCGAACGTCTCGGTTTATTTAAGGCTGTCGAGTATGCTATTCTAATGAAACTTAGGAATGTAGTTATTTTTACAGATTCAATTAGTACTCTTCAAGCATTAACCAAGTTCCCCTTTATATCTAATTGTTGTTACCCTCTGATAATTAAAATTAGAAAATTGCTTTATGAATGTTCTCAACAACAATATTCTGTAGTTTTTGTATGGATTCCCAGCCACAGTGGTATATCTGGTAATGAAAAGGCAGATTTTTTAGCAAAGGAAGCGGTGGAGTGTGGCGACCTGTACCCCTTTGTTAATTATTATCATGACTTGTGTATCTTACCCAAGGCTATTCTTCAGACTTCCTGGGAAGAGGCTTGGAAAACAAATAGTCAAACAAAGGGGAAATATTATTCAAAAATTCAACCTTGTATTCCAACCAAGCTGTGGTTTTATAAATTAAGTTTACGTAAATTTGCAACATCGGTTTTAATTCGCATGCGTTTGGGACATGTTTGTATTCCAACTCATCTTTATAAATTAAAAATTGTAGCCAGTGACATTTGTAGTTGTGGTATGGATGTAGGGGATTTAAACCATATTTTCTTGTCATGTCCTTTTATGACCATTCCTTCATTTATAATAATCTCATTTCTCTCCATGTTCCTTTTCCTACATCTGTTATAAGTTTACTTAGTTATAATAATAGTGACATATATCGAACTTTAAGTTCATACATAATAAGTAACAATATTAAAATTTAATAATTTTGTAAATATTAACGTATGTATGTACTTTTTTGTTATTAAAATAGTTCAAATTCAAATTCAACTTTATTCGTCTGTCATTACAGGTTGTATATACATATAGATAGTAAACAATACAAAACAGTCCTCTGTAATTTGCCGAAAGCGTACAGACAAAAAATATATTATAATAATAAAAATAGAAAATTAAAAATCATGCACAATCCATCAAATACAGAAAAGCTATAATAATTAAAACGATTTATGATTGCATCCCTATACTAACAATGAAAAATCACCATCATTTAACTGCAAATGTCAATAATTAAATGTCAAAATGTAAAAATAATATGTCAATAAATTGGAATATGTACATAATCTGTTGCAATATTTATAATTAATGAATTATGTCAAAAATTCCTCTATTGAATAAAATGTTTTCTCAATTAAATAATCATACATTTTGTTTTTGAATGTTGATATGTCTTTGTGTTGTGTTATCGTCGTGGGTAGTTTATTGTAAATTTTACTCGCCATTGCAAACACACTTATTATATAATTCTGTCTTTCTCGGTCTAATACATATTTTACCTAGGCGTCTGCCTTCACGAACTATCGGAAATAAATTAGAGTTCCGTTTAACGAACATTGCAACCTCCATTATATATAATGACGGCATTGTAAGTAATTTTAGTTCCTTAAAATATTCTTTACAGCTATCAGTGACCTTGAGGTTACAGATCGCTCGTATACATCTCTTTTGTGCTCTGAAGACTTTATCGACATTAATAGCGTTTCCCCAGAAAATGATTCAATACCTCAGCCTCGAAGCCACAAAGCCGTGATACGCAATCAATAAGGATTTACTATTTACTATTTGACTTAATCTCCGTAATGCATATGAGAATTGGGATATTTTATTACATACAAAGTCAATATGTGTTTGCCATTTCATATTATTATCAATGAATAATCCTAAAAATTTTATTGTTCTAGTTTCATATATGTCTTTCCCGTTATGAATTAATTTAGTATTAAGTAACCGGTGATTCCTTTGTCTAAAGTTCATAATTTGTGTCTTATCCAGGTTTATAAGTAAGTGATTATTTTCTAACCATTCTGTTAACTCCTTAAGACTTGAAATTATCTCATTTTCATTATTGTAAATTACAGTACAGTCATCAGCGAATAAAATCATGTGATTGTTTGAAACATAAGGCAAATCATTTATATAAATAATAAAAAGTAAAGGTCCTAAACCACTACCTTGAGGTACACCTTTTGTAATAATTTTTTCAGTAGATGAATAATTTTTTTCCATTTTTGTCATAGGACATATTTTATTTATCTGGGTTATCTGTCCTATTTCTTAAGTACGATTGTAGTAAGGTCAATGTATTTCCTCGTATTCCATATGTCTCTAATTTCTGTATAAGTTTACTATGATCTACATAATCAAATGCCTTCGTCATATCCATGAACAACGCATAAAGTGATTTACTTTGATCCATCCTTGCATAAACTTTACCTAAAAAATCATATATTGCTATATCTATTGACATTCCTTTGCGAAATCCTTTCTGTTCAGATGCCAACTTTCTGTTAGATTCTAAGTAACAGTAGAGATTATTATAAATAATTTTCTTGAATACTTTAGAAAAAATAGGAATTAAGGCTATAGGCCTGTAGTTTTTAATTTCTTCTTTGCTACCTTTTTTATGTAACGGTTTAACGACAGTTGTTTTTAATTTCGATGGAAAAACGCCTTGTTCAATGCATGAATTAAAAATATGACATAGTACAGGAGATATGATGCTACTGGTGTATTTTATTACTTTTGTGGATATATCATCAAAACCAGTACTCTTTGTATTTCTTAAATTTTTTATATTTGTACATATTTCATCTGGATGCGTTGGTTTCATAAAGAAAGAGTTACGAGAGTTAGAAATACGATAGTTGGACTTAGAATTATCAATATTACTTGATGTTTGTACTTTGTCAGCAAAATAATCATTAAAAACTTCCACTATTTGTGGAGTATCGGTAATATACACTCCATTAACGTTTATTCGCGTTACATGCTCCATAGGAAAATAGTTAATTGTTAAAAAAAATAAAAATAATAATTTATGTATTGATATGTAATTGAATAGGTATTATTTTCATAACTTATTAGGCTATGTAATTTATATGTTTTGTCCTTTCCTGCTTCACTGATCCTTTTTCCAAATTCCGAATTTCCTTTTACACCTACTGAATTGTTTCCTCGCTTTATTTGTCGTTGGCAATGTATTCACGTACGGTGCCATTAAAAAAAAAAAGTTCTGTAAAATTATATTAGTATTTTAAAAAGTGGTGTGTTTTGTTGAGTGAAACTTTAAATTTTGAATACTTACTTAATGACTGACTTTTGTTATAAATATCAACATTGCGTTAATGTAAAATGCAAGCCAGTTATAAAATCTTAATTCCTTAATTTTTCAAAAATGCATTTTACAAAATGTATTAGCTTTCTGAACTTGTTCCTCTACTATGGGGGTTGTTGCCTCATCCCCTACATTTCCTCCCTCTCCCTCTCTCTTTCTACCCCTAACTAATACGTAAAAGTTCAAAAGTTCCTCCAAAGCGTTTATTTTATATTTAAGGTCGAATTTCGATCACTGGGCGACCACTTGTGTTCTTTAATTGATCAATCAATACCTACATTATGATCATAATTTCGACATATTTACATCGACATTACTTTTCAGTAGTTGTTGTGACAGGACAATGTTTAACTTTTCAGTAGTTGTTGTGTCAGGACAATGTTTAAAAACCGAATGTCTTGTCTTCTTTTAATAACTTGTCTTCATTTAATTACTTTTTTAGATAATCTTGTTATTTTGTTTGATATTAATTACTTATGTATATTATGTTATATGCGCTCAAAACTTTGTAGGTGGCTATATACCAATTACCCATGAGCTAGGTGTTCCATAAAATTATCAAATGTTATACTACTACTATGTGCACAATAATGTGAGATGTAAACCGCTGGGTTATCACTTAAAGAACGATAGCTGCGCCACAGTCGCACGACGTTCGTTTTAAATTTGTAATTACGGCGTCATGTGGTAAAATGACCTTTTGTAGCATAAATAGGATCTCCAGCAATAGTTTTAACCAACAGAGGCAGCAATAGCGATTCGCGACATATATCTTGCACGATTTATTAACATATCGCGATAGACCGCGTAAGGTTCGGCTCTCGCTTATTGGCTGCAGTTACGTAATAAGCGGTCGTCATTCTCTCGTGCTTGTACAGTGTTATTTGATTATTTCATTACTTTATTAATGTAGTTATATGAAGTATTGAAAATCTTTAGATCAAGTAGCTTTGGAAACTACTGCTACAATAGTGCACATCTTTTATTTGTAAAATGTGAATGTGAATACCAAAGGATACAAAAAATAAGGGACAAAGGAAATGACACCTTTAGCGATACAAGACGGGCGAACTCTCAAGTCTTATTTTATCGTGCATTTAAGTAGTACTACTAAAATGATGACATTAAAAAATGTCAACATTCAAACACTAATGTCAATATTTAAAATTATTGTTGTAATTTAAGTGGTGTTTATGTATATAGGTAAGAAATGTTTAAAACAAATAAGCACTGACAATAGGAAATGTTATTTATATTTTATTGTTGTTAATAATAAATATCGCTTTTATATAAATAAAAACCAGATATCAGAATTAAGAAAGCTTTTAATACAGCATCCATTTAAATCAGTCAAATTCATTACTAGGTATTGCAATAACTGTAACTTAATTAGGTAATGTTTAATATGCAAAAGGCAAAATATATGGCAAGGGAATACTTTATTCTACAAAAATAATAATATAAAGGTTACCTACACTACATATAACTCATAAATTAAAACTTTAATCAGTTGGAATTATTATCACAGACTCTTTAGAGATCTTTGAATCTTAAATGGTAGATGATTCATTAGTTACAAAATAATCTTACAGTGTATCCTTATACATAGCTTGTAAAACTATGGTGCTGTGACTTCAGGTCTCCACTACCAAAATAATTTAATTAATTTCAAAACTAACAATAACATAGAAAAGACATCAGGCAGATACCTAACAAACAACTAAATACTTATTTGTAGAACAATATACATATAATATATTATGTATGACTTCAAAGTTATGATAAAATGTAGGTACTTCGTTAGGTATGCAAACCTAAATTTAATATGATATTGAACACTACTTAAAAATTTACATAAATTAAATTACTAAATAGGTATGTATGGATACATACTCAGTAAAAAATTGGAATAACTAGATTAATTTGTCTAGTTTTGAAAGATATTACAATAATAGGTCTTTTATAATTATTACAGTTGCTAAGATAATAAAATGGTGTATGAACACTTTAAAATCTTTGTAAATTATCTTATAAGCTATGTGCATTCTACAATATACAGTACTGGTCAAATTAGACTACGGGTCTTTCAACTCGGTCCGAGTTCGAAATTAAGCAATCTGCTGGGCCTAATTTTCAAAAGCACTGCCGACATTTTTCAAAAAGAATTTTTGTACTCTGGTTACATTAGTGGCACATCGCTTATGTGTAAATAGCGACGTAGGCGTAACGATCCCTTTCAACTGGCGGCAGGTCAGTGTTGAGGGTTCTGCCCCACGTCAGCAAAGGTGACACCGTGCCCACCACAGGCGCAGCGCGTGCGGAACTTCTTAGGAGCCCCTGTTTAATATAACCAAACGTAAATTAAGCAAATGTACGTTATTTAAATATAGATATCTTTTTGACACATTAATCATTTTAGTAGGTTCTGGAGTCGTTAAGGCATGTATAGTAGAAGCAGTGGCATTGTTAGTATACTGGTACAGACGGTGGCGTATTTTAAGATTTGGCGCACTAACATAAGGTTTGCCGCGCCATAAATTAACAAAACAAGCAAGTCAAAAATTGGTTGTCAAATTCGTCAATGACACGTTCATAATTAACGGATTTTGTTAAGTCGGCTTCTATATTAAGGATGGCTATTCAGCTTACACCAACTCTCGCAGCCTACCGGCCCAGGCCATGGCCCCTACAGCCCTAGGGTAAATACGTCACTGAATACAGACCGGATATTCACTGGGTTCTCTATGAAGCCTAAATAATCAATCAAAAACGTTACTTGAGAGTGCATCACCCTTAGGAGAGATTCAGCTTTTACATACAAAGTACATAAATACTCGTTCATATCATAACGCTATAACCCTTGCGGGGTAGTCAGAGAGGAGGAATCGCCAAGTACCATTACATCTTTCGCCTCATCAAATCATTCTCCTTACACACTTTCGCCTAGGTATGCGAGTAATTTTGACATTTCTGTCAGCGAATACTGGCTATTTGATCTTTATACGTCAGCCTTGGTCTTCCTTGACTTCTGCTACCACTCAAGTTTTGTAGATTTTCTTCAGTCTTTCATCACTCATTCTTTCCGAACCGTGTAAGCATTCCTTAATTTATTTTTACTGTAACACTGTCGTCCAACCCTGTCATAGTGTGTACCTCTTCATTGCTTGTTTTATTCGCGAGGGTGACAGCGAACACATTTGTAAGAGATCGCATTTCTACTGCATTTATCTTTCTTTCACTATTAAAATTATAAGCAATACGAAATTCGTTTTGTTTTTTAAGTTCGGTGTAACAATTAGGCCAATTAGGTATGTCTTAGTTCAGAGTTCAGTAAAAGTCGGGAAATTGACATGATTTAAAGAAAATAATCAAGTCAATTTCCCGACTTTTACTGAACTCATATCACTTTGTTTTTATAATCAAATAGAATATCATTTCGAGGAAAAAAATCTTGTCCTCACTCCATCACATCCTTTCTTCTTATCCTCGTTTTTGTTTTCTTTCTATTCTTCAAAATTCTGTTCTATTCTTCCAAAAAACATATTTAAATTTTTAACTTGCCAGTTCTACAACTAATTTCTCTGACAACCTCTAAACTCATAAAAAAGATACAATAGGAAAAAATGTTACAATATGTAGGGTAAATATTTCTTGTTATACCTACTAGGTATCGAAATATTTAACAAGATTTTTATAAAACTACGTAGGTAGTATTACAATATATACACAGTCTGACCATAAATACTGCTACAATAAAAGAAAAACAATAATATTACATTTGAATTTGAAACCTGGCATTCTCATATGAATATTCGTAATGTTTTCTCATTTTCGCGCCAATCTTGTGATATTGAAATGGAGTGGGATGACAAAGAGAACCAAATTACTGTGATAAAATTACATAAAGTAGGTATGGAGCCAAATGCAATTTTTTTAAACTACATTCGCTTGGTATTAGCACAGTATAAGTAAGCAAGCAGTATTATATCTCGGCAGTGTCCTTGAGATAATTACCTGCGGTCGCTCGGTACGTAAACACGCAATAGGGCTGACGATTCGGACTGACTGTTTTTCTTGGATTACGTATTTGATAATGGTACTATATTAAATTGTCATATTATCTTTTCATTTTATATTATTGCAAATTTCATAAGTTTTTATTTATATAATTCTACTGGTATTTTATTTCTAGTTCCAAAAGTTTGTGTTAGTATGGTGGAAATAGACAAAAAAAGTGCATTTTGTGTTTTTTTTGTGTGAAGTATAATTAAAAATCAGCAACGAAGTAACTAGATCATTATGATAATTTATTTCCTATGTATGAGCAACAGAGAAATATTTCCGGTTTCGATATAGATGTATTCAAACATCCATACACTGAACAGTATGCTCGAAAACTTAACTGACATAATATTTCGTGAGTACATGCGCGGGAGCGTCTCACACCGTACGACAACAACCGCGGCGCACTCGTGACTGTTGTATGCCGAAAAATGCCGAGATTACGAGGCGCGTTGTGTGAAGATAGAATACTGCTTGCTTACTTGTACTGTGGTATTAGTCGAATCTTTGTGTACCAGTCTTATGGTAGGTATAATGAAACGTAGGTATTCTGTTCGTGACAGAAAAAGATCCGGCCGTGTGCGTAGTATTTACACTAAGAAGGTGATCCAAAGCAGTGTACCAAGGAAAGAATCCGAGGAAATCAAAGAAAGAAATGAATATAGTACCCAGAACTATGTCGCGTATTGTAAAAGATAAATTAGGACTTGCAGCTTATAAGAGAAGCACTGGTCATTACATAACTGATAATTTAAAAATAAGTAAATAGTGTTTGATCCTCAACTACGTATGTAATATTAATATAGCAACAGTTACATTTTTTCTACATCAACATGTGGGTCGATTTCGTGTGTTTTGTAAAAAGTTAGTACAGTGAAGGCTACTCGACACACGAGGCATTCGAGTCGTCGTATCGTCGCCGTGACAGCGCTAGCTTGAACGTACAAATGTCGAAAATGGTATAAATACAAAATCAAAACTGGTGTGGTGCAAGCACGGTGCAAGTTTAGCCCGTTATTGTCGTAATAAATAGTCGGCGCCGACCTATGTGGGAAAAGTGCAGAGGCAGGTGAGTCGGTCTATGAATACTTCCAAAACCTTTGTCATTTCATTTTCATTGTAGTAGTATTAATTACAGTTCCCCGAAACGCGGGGGATCGTACAAATAGGGTGGTAAAATCAAAACAACTTCAGTGGTAGGCAATGGGAGGTCACAGAAAATGTTATTGACTGACAATAGACTTTTTACTATCGAGAAGCATTTAATAAGCAGAATGACCGAGTTTATGCTCAAAACTCTCAAGAAGCTTCTCAATTAGTCAGTAGGGTACAAGTTATAACGTGGACATTACCCAGCTTCAGTGATAGTTTGGTGGGGTGTTAGCTGTCAACGAGTGACTGAGCCATATTTTTGTGAAAAAGGAATCAAAATATCGGCCCATGTGTATCAAGATACGATTCTTGAGAAGGTAGTTAAGCCTCTTCCATAACCAAAAATGATCCTTTCAGCAATACTCAACATATCTCAACTCAACATTGGGTCATAAAGCTCAATCCACACAAGCGTGACTGGAAAGGAACGTTTCTGGCTTTATCAGAGCTGAAGACTGATCGTCATCTAGTCCGATCTTAATCCACTTGATTATGATTTAAGGTCTCTTTTAGAGAGTATGGCATGGTCCAAACGCCATGATAATTTGGAGTCCCTAAAACATTTCATAAGATTGGCAGTGGCGAATTTTTCTATGAAAAAAAAATGCGTGTTTCAAACGATAACTGGCCACAACGTTTTAGGATTGTATTGAGGCTAATGGAGATCGTTTTGTATGAGCTTAATATTTTTAAAATGCTATTATATTCATGTATAAACTAACGCACAATACAGTAATAAACGTTTCACGCAATAGAGAAAGAAATGATGTTTTCCTTGTAACAATATTTATGTCAAGACTATAGATATATGCAGGTAAGTATTGGGTCCTTACATATGAAATTAGCGTTTTGTCGTATTGACCACTTTGATCTGAAATATCTCCTCTTTGGTTAAGAATTCCAAATTCAAATTTACAAATTCATTTAGCTGGTACATTTGAGTTTTGAAAACAGTCATTCATTTGTTTTTCTCCTTATTATTTTTTTCTTTGGCGTCGCTTATTACCGCACAATGGAAAACATGAAATATCGGTATATTTACGAGTACGAGTTCTACCGTGGCGCCAGTGCTGCAGAAACAGCTCGAAGGATTAATGATGTGTACGGCGCTGATGTCGCAAAAGAAAGCACGGTACGTTTTTGGTTTCAACGTTTTCGTTCTGGAAATTTGGACCTTCAGAACCAACCCCGTGGACGGCCGGAGACCAAAGTGGAAAATGAAGAATTAAAGGCTATTGTGGAAGCAGATCCATCACAAAGCACTTCAGAGATAGCTGCAGGCTTCAGGGTAAGTGACAAAACTGTATTAATCCACTTGAAGCAAATAGGGAAAGTAAAAAAACTTGAACGATGGGTACCTCACGAATTGAGTGAATCGAACTTGCAAACACGCGTCGACTGCTGTGTTACTTTGCTCAACCGACATAATAATGAAGGGATTTTAAATCGAATCATTACTTGTGATGAAAAGTGGATACTGTACGATAATCAGAAGCGCTCGTCGCAATGGCTGAACCCTGGAGACCCAGCCAAATCCTGCCCTAAACAAAAATTGACTCAGAAAAGGTTACTTGTGAGTGTTTGGTGGACTAGCGCCGGTGTCGTTCACTACAGCTTTCTAAAATCTGGCCAAACGATTACGGCAGATATCTATTGTCAGCAACTGCAAACCATGAAGGAAGAACTAGCTGCTAAACAACCGAGATTGGTCAATCGCTCTAGGCCACTGCTGCTTCACGACAACGTAAGACCACACACTGCACAACAAACAACCACTAAGTGAGATGAGCTACAATTGGAATGTCTGCGACATCCACTGTACTCCCCGGATCTTGCTCCAACAGATTACCATTTTTTCCGGAATTTGGACAACTTCTTACAAGGAAAAAAATTCAACTCTGATGCGGCAGTCCAAACCGCCTTCAAAGTGTTTATTGATTCTCGCCCCCATGGTTTTTTTAGTAAAGGGATCAATGAACTACCTATGAGATGGCAAAAGTGCATAGATAACAACGGTGCATACTTTGATTAATTAAATATGTTTTACAAAAAAAAAATTGACTTTATATTCCTCCCGTACAAAACGCCAATTTCATATGTAAGGACCCAATATTTATAACACCAATATTTTAAACATTAATTTGTACTGTTTTTTACTGTGGATGGTTGTGGCGACGGAAGTTGGTTATTCAGAGACCAACTGCAATGTTGCAAATAGTTGATTAATGATTAAACATTAAGAGTCCGCCTATGCAGCCCAGTGCAACCGAAATTGTTCATCACCCCCGCTCCCTATGGTGATAAATAGATGATTATCGCAGTTGCGGTTTAATCATATTTTAGCGCAGAGAAATCTTAACATTTGTTTTTAGACATAATTGTAATTTGTAAAACTATATTTGAAAACTAAACTAAATTTGTGATATTATAAATAGCTATCTATACATTTGAACAAAAATCATTTTTAAATTCTGTAGAATTTCGGAGATGCAACTGGATCTTTGTACAAAACAGGGTTTTTTCTGGAATTTTTTTATGGAGATTTTTTTTACGTTAGATAAAAAGTTGAAGTTGTATCTATTCAAATATCTAATTCTCAGTCTTCTTAGATATTGAGAACCAGGTCACGTAACACGCTAAAGTCTGCATAGGCGGACTCTTAAGAATAATAAATACTTAAGACCCGGCTGCCAAAATTTTGAGCGTTTTTAAATAAATTTGCTGAGGCAGGTACACGTTTAATGAATGTGAAATTTAAATGTATACTACTTTATACATTTGTCCAGCGACTGCCTAAAACCATTACGCAATTTAGGAATTTTCGTTCGATACTTTTTATTCTGCAATGTGATGCCTTTTTGAGAGATTTTTAAGTATTTCTCCTAAATTACTTGAGTAAATTACATAAAATTACTGCTAACAGGAAGACAATACAGTTTACTAAATACTGGCTAAAGGATATTTTATTATATGAATTACTATTCCAGTTATTACGATAAATGTCGCGTTCGGGTGCCGGAGTGTGAGGGCGGAGCCTAGGCAAAAATCATTTTTGAGAGCTTGCTCTTAATCGCATTATTTATTATTCTTATGGAATAAATGAATTATATAATCGTTTAGCCTCAGATTAATTAAAAATTTATTTTTCTGAGCTTTTGGCTCCCAAATCCCAATTTTTAAAGCGATTAAATATCAAGTTATGGTGGTGAAAATTGATACGTGAACGATTAGTAAGTAATCAATAATCATGCAGTCATGCTAAAAGCATTAGTAATGAAGGTTAGTAGTTCGCCGCTTTCTTGTTCTCCAATTATGTATATATACCATATAATTTAATATTATTATGGTTTAATTGCCAATTATTCCAAAAAAGTAATTTTTCTTTACTTTATACTACAATTCAATTGCGATTATACTAAAATAAAAGTGTTATTGGCTTTTATATTATCTACATATACGGTCATACCAATATGGTTCTTTTATAGTTCTCGAAGTGGTCACGATTCACGTTCGAGTTATATGGAATTCATAACCTTTATCATACGGTATTACAAACTATAAAGTACTAATTTTCTGTAGGTTCCTTGTAGGTTCATATATTATTGTCTCTAATAAGAACCGACAAAAAACAGCTTATTGAAATAAATATGTCGTCATGGGATTAGTCGTAGATAGTAAGTAATATGGATATTTAATTTACTCAATTTAATTGGACATAATTAATAAACACATCAAAAATGTCTAAGCAACATGTACTTACGATTTTGAACTTTTGAACGATTTTTACTATTGTAATATAATTATATTTCTTTTATAAATAATAACTAAGCATTTTTTGACGCATTAGTGACTAAAGCAACAAAATCTTTCATTCAATTGTTCATTTAATCACAGTAACTAACAATATGTGTACTGTAACATACGTAGTATAAAATAAATTAAACTTTTCATGTTTTACAAAATTAAATAACGACATTTTTTTATTATTTGGTAATTCAATACAAAGTGTGACCGCCTCTGTTGTTTAAAACTTGTCGGCAGCGATTTTTCATTGAATTTATAAGATTGTTTATCTGATCCTGCGGCAATCGGTCCCAATGGAATTTTAACAAGTCTTTCAGTTGATGAAAGTGGTGATTTGATAAAAGTGCGATAAATACTAAATTTATCGAGCAACGAAAACGCATGAAATCGGGAAAAAATAATTAGCTTTTATTTTAATAAAAACAAAACACAACCGAAAATGTTCTATTTTAAAATTAGGCAGTATATGTTTCCGAAAACAAAAAAGATTGTATATCAATCTATTTTTCTAAGAAAAAAGTAAAGTATCAATTAATAAAACATGCAGTTTCTATAAATGATGCGTGTTGCTTAGACTTTTTTGATGTGTGTATTAAGAGAACAAGTTGGCGGCGAGGGACAGACACACCATGTTACCCATGAGGGAGGTTCGCCGTCGGCCCGAGCGCCGTTTGCGCTTGCACCAACAACGGCGGCCCCTAGCCCGCGCGCGCCCGTACCCGCGACTCCGGCCGCGTCCCACCTCGCGCCGCACCCCCGCGGGCTCCTTTGCTCGACCCACCACAGCTGGCGACGCCGCCGGTCCCGCGCCTTGGGCTTCAGCCGATCGATCCGCTATCATGTGAGCTTCCAATCCGTCTAGCGGGGAATCTGAGCTATCGTAATAAACATTTGATACGGTTTTAATTCATGTGTAAAATTATACAATTGGTTTTTACTTATAAAGAATAAGAGTAAAAATACTCGGGTGTCTGTTTCTTTTCTTTCGAAAAAAATTGGGTAGACTAATATAATCTATGTCCGTTTTGGCATAAATTAATCTTTGAAATACCAAGCTACTATAAAGTAAAAACAAGCATAGTACAAAGTATATCTACAGAGTGAAAGTGAGTGGTAGCAGAAGCCAAGGAAGACCAAGGCTGACTTATGAAGATCAAATAGCCGGATTGTTAGCAGACGGAAATGTCAAAACCACTCACATAGCTAGGCGAAAATGTGTGAGGAGAATGATAGACTCGAGGAAGCGAAAGAGTTATGTAAGGACCGCGACGCTTGGCGCTCCGTCCTCTTTAAGTACCCTCTGATCCCTGAGGGGTAGTCAGAGAGGACGGAGCACCAAGCTTCGCTGTTTTTACATGCTCCTTTCACCTCCTCAAATCTCATTAGTCTTCTCAAACATTTTCGTCTGTAGGTATGCAAATTGACATTTCCGCTAGCTAACATTCTGGCTATTTGATCTTAGTAAGTCAGCCTTGGTCTTCCTTGGCTTCTGCTACCGCTCACTTTCGCTTTGTAGATTTACTTCGTCAATCTTTCATTACTGATTCTTTCCAGGTGGCCGAACCATCAAAGCATTCCTTTCTTCATTTTTACAATAACATTGTCGTGCAATCCTGTCATACTGCGTATCGCTTCATTGCTTATATTGTCCACAAGGGTGATACCGCACAGACTACAAATATTTCTAAGAAATTGCATTTCTGCAGCAATTATCTTGCTTTCACTCGATTTAGGGCACATCTAGGCTTCTGTACCATGCAATCAAGGTGGCACCAACATCGCGTTGTTGATGGGCATTTTGACTGAGTTAGATATATTCACACTACCTACTAACGCGGCCAATTTATGAATAAACTAGCGGTCCGTCCCGTCTTCGCCCGGCTTGAATACATAATATATAGCCTATGTCCATCTGGAATAATGTACCTTTCAAATGGTGAAAATTTTTTTTAAATAGATGCAGTGCTTCCAAAGGTTATTCTCTACATATAAACAAATTTACAAATTCCGCGCACTCTCTTTATAATATTAGTATAGATATAGGTTAAAAACATTTATTATGAGATGACTGACATAAAGTCTGGGTATCAATAATGGGTACTTTTCAGTTCGTTGTGGCATCCTTCATATATTTGCTGCGATTTTTTATTATATACTAGCGACCCATTATGCCTTCGCGCGGGTAGAAATTTCTTTGAAAATAAAATACAGTCCATGTTGCTCGCTGATAATGTTAGTTTTCTATAGATGAAAGAATTTTTGAAATCGATTGAGTAGTAGTTAAAGCTCTCGCATACCTAGGCGAAAATGTGTGAGGAGAATGATGAGATTTGAGGAATCGAAAGAAGTAGGTAAGAACCGCGACGCTTGGCGCTCCGTCCTCTCCGACTACCCCGTTAGGGATACAGCGTGAGATATGATGATGATGATGATAATGAATAGTTTTTGAGTTTATCCATTACAAACAATTAAATTTTTTCTCTTTATTTGTTTACCGACGAGATAAATAGCGTTATTTAACTAACTAGTAGTATTATAATGTTATTACCTAGTACCTACCGAGAAATCCAGTCTACTCTAAACATACGAGTAGGTACTGTTAGTCAGAGGTACGGACGGTGTGGGAAACATTTAAGATTGATTTGTTCAGCAGTTTGCGCATGAAATAAAAGTAGCAAGGAAACAAATGTTTCGTTTCGGACGTTTTGTTTTTCTGGCATTGGTATCAATAGAAGTAGGACACTAAGGCTTCTTGTCCATGGCGACGTATTTAGATCCGGCGAAATCACCGGGCCTATGTAAGAATGACGGCGGTGTACTGGTTTATATGTCCCTTTGTCCACGCGACGAATCCACGTAAGATAAATCTTACGATCGCCGGATTACCGGATCTAGCTCCGCCATATTTACTCACGGTCATCAATGACAGTCTATCGGAGTGTGTCGGAATAGTATCCGACTCGCTACGTCGAAATCCTACAACAATATGGAGGTAGACGAGAAACTACTAATGTCTATAATAGAATCAAGGATCGTACTATGGTATAAAATCATTTAGGAATATAAAGATAAACGCCTTACTTTTGAGGCATGCAGGGGAATATATTATGCACTCGTAATATATTTCACAAGAAGATTTCTCAAAATTGTCTTTAGTAGCAATAATTAGTTAAATTTTATTTTAAGTTTTAAATAACTTTTGTTAATGTAATAATGTTAATATGCAATCACAAGTATTTCGTCTTAACTTCGCCATAATATACGTCCTTGTGACATAAAAACAACAATTTAATCCAAAATAGACCTTTCGCTCTATGTAAACGTGCGCACGTTAGCTTACGAGAAATACGAAAAAACAGTTATTTTCATTTATTTTAAAAACTATAATTAATTTTAAATAATCCAACTGGCATTTTGAAGAATATTTTTAGATTAAACTATGCAGAAAATTTAGAAACACGAATCGGTCCGGTTACTCCGAAAAATGTAAATCTCTATTTTAAAAGAGGTTTCTCTGATATTTTTTTTGTGTTACAAAAGTTAACCAAACGTGTATCGCCACTGGCAAAATGAAGTCAATGAAATGAAGAATCAGGTTACCAAATATCACTTACATACGTTTTGTAGTCGCTTAGACAAATTGAGATCCCTGTCCTCAAAATTTTCAATGCGTCGCCTTAAGGACGCGCTTGATTTTGCCTACGCCGTAGCTACTTCCGGCAAATATCTTATTTTGGACAAAGATGTCAGATAGATTTCTTACGCGGATCCGGCTAAAATTATTTCCGTGGACAAGAAGCCTTATTCAACATCAAACTGATTGAATTAAAATTGTCAATATATGAACCAAAAAAAGTAACTAAATTACTATATAGTTGCAGATGTTTGTTGTATAAATTTGTGTATAAAATCTGTATAAATTGTATTGGCACCGTGAACGTATGTATTTAGGTTATTTAACTATTTTTTGCATCAGCGCTGTCCCTGAATTCCTGACAAAAATTACTCGGAAAATATAATTACGTATTCATTTTATACATATCTAAATATTGTATTGTAATATTTCTATGTATTTGATATTTTTCCTACTTCAGTGATTGTCCAGGAGAAGAAAGCACTTTCACTTGTCCAAGGTACAGTTTTACTCTTCTTTCGACTGCAACTTTTTTCGATTTTATAAAAAGTTCTGTTCATAAAATTGCTCAGCACGGTTTTGTAAATATGTACATTATTATTTTCTATCCATTTCAGTTAGTAAGACAAATAAATTAAAAAATAATGTTACCAAACTAATCGACGAATACGAAAAATAATTAATCAACCCATTTAATTATTATTATAGATACTCGTATTATATTCATATGTAATGTGTTATATATAGTGTGTCATTACTCACTCATAATTATTACTAATATTATATTATAATGTGTGAGTAGAATGATGAGATTTGAGGAAGCGAAAGAAGTATGTAAGAACCGCGACGCTTGGCGCTCCGTCCTCCCTGACTAGCTACCCCGTTAGGGATACAGCGTGAAGATATGTATGTATGTGTTATACTCATATGTAACATAGCTACGAGTACACTTAAGAATTTTTATTATTTTTTATGAATCCATTATCACAATTCACGTACAATATGTATGTACATTGGCGCAGATTTGTATGGACAAATACAGGTCTTCTTTCAGTCTTTAATTACTTATATATGTCAGTTGAGTTCCGAGAGTGGGAATGTACGTTGTTTAATACGAATAGTGTTTACCTGGCGCTTATTGCACAGTAGTCGTTAAGTTGTTCCCATGTGCATCCAAAAGTGCAACATTCGTCAGCAATGCCTATGGAAGTTTGTCTTCTTCGTCTAACTACTGCTGCGGGCTGCTCTACAACTAGAAAAAGAAGAAACTCATAATTTAGTACCTACAAGTATGAATTCGACTTACGCGCGTTTCCGGGTCCCATAAACTTTAATTGATTTCTTGAAATCTTAGGACTTTCGTTATGTTTAATTTCCTGTAAACTTAAAGTAATAAATAATATTCCCTAACATTTTAAAAATTCTGTTAGCTATAATTTCAGAGATAAGGGCGAGGACAATGTTAGATAGTGTTTAGTTCAAGTGCCATCACCTACTCCCAATTTGCCTCCTCTTCTTATGTTATGAACATTTTAAAGTGTTAACCAGTTAAAAGCATATTTATAATATAACAATCAAAGTCAAAGTGTAATCAATTAAGTAATTAAGCAAGTAAACCCAATTGTGAGGTGTTTTTAAAAGTCAAATCTACCATTGTTCGGTTCGAAACGAAAACCTGCACACTGAGAGCAAACGACAAGAAACTCAGCCAGGTATCATTTTTTCAACATCGTTTCACAATAGATTAGTACAGAGAAGATTATTTTCAGATTATCGTTTTCTCTTCAATTAAATCTCTTATTTTATCGTGTGATTGTCGAATTAATATACGTTTTATAGTAAATCTAAATCTATGTTCCGTTAATAGAATATCTTCCTGAGGAACTTTATTATAAAACCGAATGCAGATATTATCCAAACATTTGACTTAGGTAGGTAATAAACTTTGGATTAAGCAATTTGTTATGACCTCAGGTTTTCATGCCATTAATATAGTCTTTCTTTTTGTACATCGAAATATGTGAGTACATCGAAATAATGTCAATAAAACGATCTTTTAGTGATTTTCGTGCATTCATACTGTAGGTGGCACTTATTGCTTTTTTAACCGACTCAAAAAAAGGAGAAGGGTCTCAATTCGACTGTTTTTTTTATGTATTTTTTTGTATGTTTGTTACCTCATAACTCCATCATTTATGAACCAATTTTGAAAATTATTTTATTATTTGGTAGGTAATACTTCAGAGGTAGTCCCATTTAAATTTCACCGATATTGGAGCTTGGACTTCGAAGATACACCAAATAACGCGACCTTTATTTATTAGAAAGAAGTTAATTGCAGACCTGCCCTAGATATTTATTTAGGTCAAGATCACTGAAAAGGGAGAAATAAAAAAAATTAAACCGCCTTCAAAAATAAAAACACTGAAAGGTACAAAATAACTATCCTTTACTAATCAAAACTCAAGTACAATTAAAATAACTTTATAAATACGATACATTACCTATGTAATTAACTTTGACAGTTATTGAAGTCGGTGCCAAATCAATATGCAACAACAGAAAGTATATTAGTTTGGTAGGCTTGACACCGACAGTACTTTTAAAAACCCGTGAGGAAACACGTAAAAATCAGAGGTGGAGAGAAGGAAAACTCGAAATGAAACCCGTGAGAAAACATGTTAAAATCAAAGGTGGAGAGAAGGAAAATACGAAATGAAAGCCGTGAGACAACACGTTAAAATCAGAGGTGGGAAGAAGGAAAACTTGTAAAAACCCGTAAGTAAACACGTAAAAATCAGGTGGGCGTGCTGACGCCCCTGGCGTGGTGTAGGCGGGGTGCGGAAGCCGCCACTTCGGAGGCCTGGGGTGTCCTTCGGGGGAAGGCGCCTCACCAATGGCCTCGGGATGGTGCGCGCGGTGTTCCCGCGCGCTTCCCAGGAGAGCGGGCAGGTCAAACTGCCCGCAACGGAGGAGGGCTCGGCTCAGGCTGGGCATAGCCGCCGGGGTCGCGGCAGAATGCCAACGCGCTCCCGTTGCCCCGGCATCAAGGCTCTCGAGGAACACCGTCAGGTTTTAGTGGGTAGACTCGGCCTAGCAGCCTAATGTCGAGGAGTCCCACATACCCCCCTGCCACCTCCCTACGGCAGGACGGGATGCATAAAGCATTTCCTGACGCAAAAAAAAAGGCACTACCCACCTTAGAAAAGTCGTTTACCCAACTCTCCCTCCTACCTCCTAGAAAAAACATTTGAAGGTCATGTGACAAAATAGTCTCAAGAACTATTGAAAAAGAGAAATCGTCATCGGATTTACTGAAATCGAAAGCTTGCGTTGGGTGATCAGCTGGCCGACTGTCCCCTTAGGAAAAATTTCTAGCTATGCCTGTGATAACAAATGGACAGACGCATAAGTGATCTTATATGGATCCACAGACATGTATGGATCTCATTTTTCATGTGAAGTACCTCTAACAATTCTTAGCCAATAGTAAACATTTAACTATGTGTTAGCTTTGTAAAATTACTATTGTATTACAACTGTAAGAAATCGCATCGCCACGTAATGATAAAATTAATTAGATACAAGGTTACAATTAATAAGAGTTAGGTAAATATTTGTTTTCCCGTAATTACGAGACGTAAATAAAGATGTGACTCAAGGGTCACCGATGCGACGATAATAATATAATGTGCACAAGATCAACGGTCGTGCAAAGTTTGTCTGTTAAGTCTGAACATTTAATTATAAGTATTTATTAGTAAGTAATTAGTGTGGAAGTTGAATTTAAGCTAAAGAGGAGGTAAGAGTAGATATATTCGATTATTAATTTATTATTAAATTGACGATTAATAAATGTAAATTAAAATGCTAGAAGTATTAGGTAAAGGGCGAGTTGCGCGTTGTACTCCAATATATCGCTGTCTAAAAGTAGCAAATTTATTTCAATATGCAGCGCACTATACGTACTGTTCCGTGTGTATTTTTTTAAATTATATTGATTAAACTAACGGAGACTTGAATCTGTAATAATGTAACGACCAACTCTTTGGCAATTTGTAAATCCGTCACTCTTTGGCAATTTATAAATCCGTCACAGTTTCGATGGGAACAATTATTACAATACTTAAGTAAAATTATTATTTTTAACTAGGTATGTAATAAATTATTTCAATTTCGGATAGGAGTCCAATGTAGAGAACTCGCGGCTTCGATTGGGTATTGAAAACTGTAGTTTTTTTTGGTACGAAATTTTAAAAATTGTTCAAGAAAATTTCTGTTTTGTGAAAAAAAAAAACGTTTTCGTAAAACCATTCGAGTACAGCTCTCCGACTTCGTACAGCATTTTTTCGGAGCTTTATTTCTTCGTTAAGAGTTGTATTATGTGCAAGTGTTAAAAATTGGATTTTTTAATTTTACTACGTCAGGCGAAAATAAAAGGTAATCGCGTTAATTTCCCGTGTTTTTAGATATATATATATATATATATAATATAATAAGGGATCTGTTTGCGGCATGGCGACGTCGCATAATGTCCAAACCTGCAGCGGTCTGTCGCATCAAAAGCTAGAAAATGCAGGATGCGACCACCAGGAATTAATATGAAAGGATACTATCCGGTAAAGAATGTAAGTGATGAGCGAGGATGTTGAAGAATGTTGGTAGAACCTTAGGGATAGTATGATCGAAACTACGAAAGAAGTGTGTGGAACGAATAACATTGGGAACGGTAATGAGCGTGATGTGTGGTGAGAGGATGAGGTGAAAGAGTCTGTGTATAAGAAGAAGAAAGCATGGCGAAACTACCATGCTACTAAAAATTACTGTGGTATGAAGAATTCGATGAAAGAAAGCAGAAACGAATGAGTTAGCGCAGTCTTTTTGAAAGTTCCGTTTTGTGTAAATTTGAAAAACATTTTTTTTATCAGACAGTCAGTATTATTAACAATCTGTCTCATTTTCGTATGCGTTCAATAAAGGGAACAGGCTCAGGAATTAAAAAAAAATCTTAGCTCCAAATGGTTGTACGGTAATCATTTTTTTTAAATGCGTTAAAAAATATAAACTTTCATTAAATAGTAGTTGGGTTTCGATGTTGAATTGAAAAAAATTACAGCAAAAAAACCTAATCTCCAAATTTTGTCATTTTTGTGGTGCAATTTTTTGTACTTAAAATTAAAAAAAAAAAACAAATTCCAAACAATTGCACGTGATAGTGCAACTCTTAACGAAGAAATAGAGCTTCGAAAAAATGCTGTACGATGTCGGAGAGCTGTATTCGAATGGTTTTACGAAAACGCTTTTTTCCCCAAAAATAAAATTTACTTGAACAATTTTTAAAATTTCGTGCCAAAAAAAACTACAGTTTTCAATATGCAAAACCAACATTTTCACTAAATAACAAGTTTCTAAGTTGCTTTGATGAAGTTATTAGTAAGTTATAAGTTAAATGAAAGAACGCGATTTCTAACTGTTTTTTGCATTTTTCTCCATGTATAAGTTAAAAATCGATATTGCACAGAATATCCTACAACTTTTAATTTAACTTATTTGGATACAAGTTCAACTTTTCGTTTAATTAGCGAAAAACCGTTTTCCGGACTTTTGTGAATTTTTTAGGTTAGGCTCGCCATTGAAAATCCGGAAAAAAATCTTTCTTAGAATTAATTGTTCTACATTATCTTTTTTTTTCTTGCCCTCAATTGTCTGGAAATTAAGATTCACGCCTTATCTCTAACGGGGTAGTTCAAAATTATTGTCTAATAAATAATATTTAGTTAGTGGTCTTTAAAATATATATAAAAAAATATGTAGGTACCTCGTTAATGATTGAATTTTGATAGGCAAGTGTGATTAGCAGATGAGTTACGTAAAGTATTCCTGACCTTTGAATTTACATCATAATGAATGTTTGCATATTTAAATTTCTAAATGCTAGCTATATTTTGAGTTGAATTTGCAATGTGAAATTAATTGCACTGTTTCACGACTTGCAGTGTTTTTAGTAATTTTAGGCACATATAGATATTTATATAAACTATGACTGTGCAATCAAACTGAATGAAATTAAAAATGTTAACACGTGAAATTACTGCAGTACTGTAGTGTAATATATGACCTTATCTTATTCGAAAAACTAATTTAGTATCACGAATTTTACATCGATTGTTTTGGTTTTATATTCTTGCTATTTGTTTTCCAATATTTAAAAAAAAATTTCAACAACTTTATTTTGTTATAGGACTCATAATATTTTTTTCTCTATTAAAATCTGTACCAATGCCTATAAATAATTACCTCGTAATGGGTGCACTACTACATTTTGAAGTTCTGTAAATACCTACATAAATATATGTAAGCATAGTAAGTTCTGTTACTACATGTAGGTACATAGGTACCTAGATATCTACATGCAGTAAATATGTGTTATGGGATATTATTTAGTACTTTTTGTAAGTACATAAAATAGTGAAAAGGCATGTAAGTACATAAGATGCTTGATCACGGTTGTTAAAAGTTATAATGTAGTTAGAGTGATACTATGTAGGTATCGCAGTGAGAAATTATCGTGTTCCTTTTCCGTTCGTTCACATCTTGATCAATATAATAGGTTTCATTTTTATACATAAACATTGTCGTTAAATGATATTTTATAAATAATACGCGTATCATAAAGTCACAAATGCGACTACAAATGAACGTTCTAGTCTCATAGTAATTACTCGTATTTTATTTATAATGTGACTGTGTACCTACCTAATACCTTTATTTATTTTTAACCTACAGCAATAAACAATATGTCTTTTGTTTTTGCCGATATTAGGAAGATTTTTTTTTTTCATTGTATTGAAAATATTTCGAAAATATTTCATTGTATTAATATCGTACTATCTCACCTGTGGGATCATCCCAAGGGCTGTTATATGCGTGACACACTCTGCTCATAATATCGCTAAGTTTTCTCCCGCAAAGCTTAACAGCAGATGAAGTGCCCGCGTCAGTTCTAGTTTCCCAAAGCATCGCGGCGGCCAGTACTGTTAACTGTACTGCGTTGTTTACCAGCATTTTTAGAAATCTGTAAATAATTACATGAATAAATATGGTATAAAAATTCTAACACTGAAAATTGAGAGATTGACTTATATTTCTTGGATTAAATAAGACTCGTAGGCTTATTGTCACGCTTGTTTTGGTTTTTTTAATTTTGTGATATACACGCAAATACCTGTTTATCTGTCACTGTTATTGTGTTCAGTAATACGACTCACAAATGTGCGTAACTCTAGTAGTCTTGTCGCTTTTATACTGAAGGGTAACTGTAACCTGATACCGGCAACGCCCAGTGGTTACCATATCACTTATCCAGTTATCCCTAAAAGACTTCTTTCATTTCCTAAGTGCATATTCGACAGTGAAATGCAGTTTTATCAATAATTTTCTTCAGATGTACTTACTTAATTCGTTGTGAATTGCAAGAAGTAGAATTTATTTATTGAATTATAAGTTTCCATTTTTTATACAAATTGACATCTATTTTTAAATTAAATTGGAAATTATTTAGGTACATAAGTATACGTAATATTCCTAATACAAATGATAATAATAGGTACCTAATAATTTATTTTGCAATTGTTCAACAATTATTAATGTTGTATTAACTTGGTTATAATTTAATTTCATTGGTTTAATTGTTCTTTGCTTGATTTTCTTTATGGCATGCACATATCAACAAATTCAACGAATGTTTAACATTTTAATACAAAACTTTGAGCCGGATAGCGTGATTAATTCACGATGTTTATTAATGGTTCGTGTTTCGATGTTAAATAATTGTAAACAATCGATAACATTTCTATATAAAGCAAGTCTTCTTTGATCAAAATAAAAGATCTGGTGTGTCTGTATTAATTTATCGCGTGTGATGAATGAATCATATTACGATACTCGTGCATTTAGTTCATTAAACCATTTAATTACATAACATAAAATGATCGCCTTATAGATAAAAATAAGTTATTTAGAGCTATATGTATAACGTGATCCAAAAAATGAGGCAAAAGGTAGATAATTAAAATTATTGTCTCTGAACGTACTTATGTAACGTTAGATTTCAAGAGTTCAAGATATAATGTCAAAGGTTTTAATCATTTATTTATTTGTAATTATAGCAAGAAATAATCATTAATTTATCACTGTAGTGATTGATGATTTTTAAATAGGTATTTAATCTGTGTACACTACACTGTGCACGCTGTTACAATGTAACGAAAATATTTAAAAGCCCATACCGCACTTTGAATTTCTTTATCTAATTGGATACATGCGCGTATATGTCATCGATAATTGTTCGCACATTTTTACCTTTCACCTAAACAATATTGAGTAATTAATGAGCTTAGTTACTACTAAATTAATATCAAGTGTAATTGTTTTCTTTATAAGTTATCTATATTGTTTTCTTTTCAGTTTTCGTTTTGTACTGCTACACAATCCTATGTGTAAGCGCAACTGTGAAAAATTTACTCATTTAACATATTCTACGAGTCCGGTTGTTCAAGTCTACGGTGCCGTAGTCAAACTAAGAACCATTGTTGTTTCGCCATTGCCATCTGTCTGTCTTTATGTTACAGTTATTTTACTCGTGGACTATTAGTACCTACTATAAATCTAAAGATTGGCATATATATATATATATATATATATATATATATATATATATATATATATATACATTACTACTAACATATATCTGTGATCTGCGTAAGTCAGCTTTGGTCTTCCTTGACTTCTGCTACTCCTCATTTTCGCTCCGTAGATTTTCTTCACCAATCTCTCATTATTCATTCTTTCCATGTAGGTACATACATACATTTATTTATAACGACTACAAGTTAGTGGTAAAATTTGTGGTAGTAGTGGTAAGTTACGTGACCTCATTCCCTACCAGCTAAACTGTTGTATTTGAATTTCTGTTAAGTATTCACGGTAGTTGTAGTATACAGTATATATAACGAAATTAAAAAGAGAATTATCAGAGCTAGAAGTCTCTACTAGTTAACGATTTATAGCCAACCTACTTATGTTGCTTGTTCATTCGATTTGACCCTGATCATCTGGTTAAAATTTGTAGGGAATATGGAGCTTTACGTAAAATTTACAAGAAAAACATATCGAGTCTTATGGATTTCCAGAAATTAATAAAAGATGACATAATGAGTTTATAAAAACTCCATACAAAATTACTTAAATCAACTGTAAAAATAATTTTGTATTTTAAAATGTTTATTATTGATTAAAGCACCCGCATACTTAGACGAAAATGTGTGAGGAGAATGATGAGATTTAAGCAAGCGAAAGAAGTATGTGAGAACCGCGAAGCTAGGCGCTCCGTCCACTCTGACTACACCGTTACGGATACAGCGTGAAGATATGTTATGTTATGTTTATTATTAATGTTTTTAAGTTGTATTATCATTTACCACACATTCCGGTAATTGTGTAAATATGTGTGAAATAAAGAAAAAAAAGTGTAATTTAGTATAAGTACAGTTAAAAGCACTAGATTTTGAACTCGAGTTATGCATTTAGCCGTACCTACAGAAGTACAGACTGAAACTACACTACGCATATTCCACCACACACTTGGCCGGAATTTTAGGGTTGCGTATCGGAAAAGAGAAACGGAATTAATAATTTTAAATATTCTCTACAATTTTTGTACTCGAACTCTGATTTGACCCCTCCTCCCCCTCAAATTTTAGTGAACAAAAGCCAAAAGGTTTATCTAAAGTTCACACGAAAAATATAACGAGGGTCTCATAGATCTCCAGAAATTAAGTTTGGTGTAGCATTTTATACGATATTGTACGGAACTATCTTTGTACGGACCTCTCTGTGCGCAAGTCGAATACATTTTTTTAGTCCTGGGACTTAATTTTTGGGAGTTGTCGATGTTCGTGAATTATTCACAGATCGCATTTATTTATCCCATTTGTTACACATCAAAGCGTGGTGTTCTAGTGTTGTGTAAGTTAGGTAGGCCCCGAGCACGTGCATACAGTTGCATCTGAGATTGGCATCACTTGGTGTCCCGCGCCGTAAACAGGAAAATACACTTTAAAGGGTCAATTTATGTGGAACATCCATTTATAGCAACTGGCTTAACAATAAATTTTGTCTTTATGACTAAGATACTATACTGATGTCCCCGCTGATTTATCTGTACCTATTTCTAGAAATTTGTACTCGTAGTAAGTACATCAAAATTACAAATCAGTAATATAACTTGAATTGGTATATTCTTTGGTTCTTCCAGACTGTAGGTAAATATCGATAGATTACGTATCATCTGTTCAATGATTTCATAGTTGAAATAAATGAAGATGACTTCACCTTCCTTGTACATAAAAATAATGCAAATCAGCTTCTTCCTTTCTTTAAGTGGCGTTCCAAGAATAGCGCAGGGTGGGTGCCACATTAGGTACTTAGCAACATTATGGCTTTCGATGATTTGTACTTACTACCCATTGTTAAAATTTCTTGAAGAACAAAAAATGTTTAATAGCTCTATTACACTGAACGGTTTTTTTAATATTGAAAAACAGTTAAGAAGATAGATTGAAAGGTATTTTCAATAATCATCGCAGGAACAGTGTCATATATAATGTTGCAACATGAGAATCTATTATACTTATATATGTATATACACCATCTAACTATAGTTGGACAAGTATAGAGATGTTATACTAGATGTCTGGTATATAAAAACGTAAGACTTTTTTTATATAAGTATACTTAGTAATATTATAAAATGGTAAACTTTGTTTGTTTGTATATAATGGATAAATTAAAAAAATATTCAACCAATTTGAAAAATTATTTCACCTATAGAAAGCTATATTATCAGCGAGTAACATTGGCTGTATTTTATTTTAGAAAAAATCATACCCGTGCGAAGCCGGGGCCGGTCGCGGGCGGCGGGATACTTATATATAGATAATTTTATGTTATTTTTTATCGAGAGTGGACAGAGCGTTACAAAATTACACTTGTAGATATCTGAATTCGCATTATTTTGGCTAAAAATAGTAAAATAAACACACAAAGCGAACCAGTTTATACAACAGGTTTATACAAATTTCTTATAATAAAACCATCCCTTGACAGACTTTAACGACCTGCGCGGGATAAGCTGCTGGTTCATTCTACGTAGGGTAAACTAGCTAGTTTTCAGCCACTTAAGTATAGTTGCTAACTTTCGTCCTTAATTTCTCGGTCCACAAGCATTGTGCGATTAATATGTTTAAATTAGAATAATCAAAAATAGTCAACAAACTGAAAATACGATTAATATCTATATATATATAATGAAGTTATGTTTTCTTTGTGCGTCAATCACATTAAAACTACTGAACGGATCGACATGGGACCACGACCATTCGATGGGGAATCGTTTGAAGATGGTTTAAGTCTATTCATTTTTTCAATTTTATAGACCCTTCACCATTTTTCAAAGAATAATGTACTATTACGTACAAAATTCACTTACGCCCAGCGGAGTGGGCAGGAAACGGCTTGTTTTCAATATAATTAACGAATATTTTATTGAAAATTTTTTTTACCAAATTTGATGTTTTCCCTGATTTTAGCCTCGCGCTAATAAATTTCGGCCGTCCATTTAGCCATTTCTCGGCCGACTTTTAAATCGGCCGACAATGAGAGCGAAAATAACGAGAATGAAAATAAACATTGACATGCAGTTGTAAACTTTTTAATTTTAATGTTAAAAGTAAATGCATACTTTTTTAACGCTTCCATTCTACATTTTCATAATGTCTCTAGTTGTCTTAGTAAATTTTTGTTATATTAATCTATTTAAAACTTCATTTAATTACTTTATATGTTCTTCATATTTATTTTACTTCGGTCTTTGTTATTTCTTCATCTACATGGATATTAGCTTCTTGTTACTAAGATCTTAAGTTTTATTTTAAATCTATTATTATTATAACTTTTTCTAACTTTCATCGTCTTTCAAAAGTTTGTCTGGATAATCTGTAATTACATGTATATCCCAAATATCTCTCAAATATTCAGTAAGATCTTTAATCCATTTCCTTATTTGTTCTTCATTTACTTTATTTTATTTTGCTATTGCTTTATTTTATGACCACAGGCTCGCACTCTTATTGTCTATTACCTTCGAATCGTGTTAATTGATCGCTGTCTTTGATGATCTTAACAACAGCATCCAGGAGTTCGTCTTTAGGAGGTGGATGGGATATGCATATCTTGCTATAATTAAAATGAAATTCGCGAGCCTCTCTTCGCTTTCTTTTTCTAAAATAGGATCTGTACTAACCTTCCTTTCAATATTCGAAGCCGTACGACCATAAAGACTGTTTTGAACCTTGGATCAAGATCCAAGGTTTAATCCAAGGATCCAAGATTCCACACCTTCCGCAAGCCTCGCAAATGCTTCTGACGTTGTTTTTTATATATATCTGCGATGGCTTTTGTCAAGCTGTCGTCAGAATACTGAAAAATAGATATTTTTTTTGTAAGCAGACTTTGTGACGAGGGCTTTTATTTAGATCTCTTACGTGGTATCATCTACTAGAGAAATATTACAACTATCGTCAATCAGCAAGTTAATTATGTTTTATTCATATTATGTATTTTTCATAAACAATTTTAGAGATGGTGGATGAGAATTCGAAAGCTGCTATTCAAGTATAGGCCGTGATTTTTAAACAACGACCGGTAACTAGACAATTCTTGGTCACTTTTCGGCCGTATTTGCAAGATGGAGGCCGACATCTAGACGCCCATTTACCAGTTTTCAGCCGTCAAAAATAAGAATTAACAGAAGCATTTTACCCAGAGTTAGAATTTAAATATGGTGGCCGAGAAATTGATGCAATAAACCTGTGACATTCCCAGCTGTCGGCCACTATGCCGAAAAATAGGAAACCTGTTTTTTTTATCCAGTTAGCCGGCCATCTTAATTTACAAAACCAAATTATTCTAATAAAGAAAATATGCCTAAATCACTAAATTTGGAATGTTTTTAAACCAAACGTAAGCATTACATCATTAAATGGCAAAAAATACAACTCTGTGCTCACTTTAAAAATAGCGCGATAGCGAAGAGATACCGACTCCCCGTTTGTCAACTTTGTACTCTCTAAACGGCAGAGCCAATCATATGACAATGGTTGAATAATGAAGGAGGAATTAACGGATTCGTGACATTAATTGATGTCGTAATGATTGCACGTCTGTTATTCTTATTATTCTGATTTGAACGCGTGATGGTGAAAAGTGGTGGCGGCCGGTAAACTGGCTAATTTACACTAATGCCTTTTTATCCCGGGCCCAAAGGTAGCATTACTTATGGCATTTATAGAATTTTGTAGTAATGTAGTCTAACTTTGCTTATTAGATGATAGGCTAATGGGAACTTGAATTACTGTAATGTAATAATATTTTCGTATCAAAATTTGAACTAACGCATATAAATACACTCATCAAAAGTGTCTAGGGATCAAGTACGTTTTAGAGTATGGCCGCAATTGAGGATTATTATTTTAACTTTTTTGGATCGTTATTGATTCTTTTTAGTGATTTTCACTATTTGAATAAAGAATTTTCTTTACATTTTAATAAGAATAGAAAATGAACTGTCAATCAGGATTACTATAAAAGTGTGTAATAGCGTTTTTACGAAACCATCATAATTTCTGCATCGGAACTGAAAAAAATTGCATCGACGACATCATTTGACACGAGAAGAGATCATGAGAGCCGTCGGAATGTTGCAAGCTGGTTCCAGGCAAAGTACTGTGGCTGTCGCTCTTGGCACTACACAGAGCGTCATAAGCTGTATCTGGACACGCTATCGTATCACGGGTAGCGTGGCCCAGCGACATAGAGGACGATCTCGCATCACCACTCGCAGACAGGACCGGTACATCCAAAATATTGCTCGACGGAATCGTACTATGACCACCATGATGTTGGCTACGAGGCTCCACAGCTCTTTAGGCTTGCTGATAAGCGAGCAAACCATCCGAAATCGTTTACGTGAAGTGAGTCCGCGTTCCCGAAGGCCGCTGAGAGTTCTGCCTATAGCATCCTGCAATCGTAGGGCCCGTTTACAATGGGCTCGCGAACACAGAAATTGGGAGGAAGAAGACGCGTTATGTTTGCTTTTCCGATGAATCTCGTTTCGGCATGAGGCCGGATACAAGACGTACTCGAGTTTAGAGGACCTCTGGACGTCAAGAACGTTTGAAATTTTTTCAGGAAGTTCATTCATATGGAGGGGGAACAATAATGGTTTGGGCCGGTATTTGGATCGGTGGAAGAACCGATCTCATTTGGATCAGGGGTAACCTCAATGCTCAGATTTATGCGGAGAGGATTGTTTCAGACGTGATCATCCTTCTGCGAAGCTGGTTGGATGATTCGTTTCAACTAGTCCACGACAATGCACGTCCACACACGGCTGGAGTCGTAACACGCGCTCTTGCCGACGCTCGCATCAACATTCTGCCGTGGCCTGCTCAATCGCCAGACCTCAACCCAATTGAGCACGCATGGAATATGCTTCAAAGAAGAGCTCTGCCAAGTATGGATACCGTGCATACCCCACAACTTTTTGACTTGTTAGAAAGAATGTGGGTGGCCATTTCTCGAAGTGATTTCGATGAACTGATTTTAAGCATGCCAAATCACTGTGATTGTGTAATTCGTGTCAATGGTGGAAATACAGATTATTAATTTTTTTATCTTTACAATAAAAATTTAAAGAATCCTCATTTTTGCCTTTTTTCCCATTTAATTGACAATATTAACTTAGGTTAATTTCCCACAATTTGCAAAAACTGTAATTTTTCTTAATTTTTACCAAATATAGGGATATGTTGTTAACTTAAACATATGAATTAAAGTAAGAAGCCAGTCTGGAAGACTAGATTTGATAAATATTAATTGGATAATTTTTTATAGTTAAAAATGTACTTGATCCCTAGACACTTTTGATGTGTGTATAATATCTGATAAACTATCGGGCATAATTAAAATAAAAAAAAGTTAATCTAGGATTACAATATAAAATGAATTTGATATTAGAGGCATCGACATTTACATCGGAATATTAAGCTAAGTATTCGGTCAGTGTCACAGATTAGCGTGGTCAATGATGTAGTGTGTAGTTGTAAATGTTGTAAGTAACGTTCATCCGTCGAGAGTATGCCAGTAGTATGTCAACGGTGAATTGGTCACACGTAAAGCGCGTGCGCGTACGCTTGTAGCGGCGACCGCGGAGCCGCACGAGTGGCGCGGGGAGTGCACGGTTTGTCATCTGTATTCGTGCACTCTATTGGATAATTACATGAATCTTGAGGTAGTCTACTGCCTCGCTTGTTGTTTCAGTAGACATTTTAAAATATCAGGAATTACATATATATATGTAAGATTGCGACATTAAATCTAATTAGGTAAGTATTTGTTCTGCAGTTTAGATGAATTATAAAGAACTGGTATTGGCAATTGGCTAAGTATCCGTAACTATCTGGCTTCAGTTTGCCATTCGTAAGCTCCCAAATACAAACGTAATAAAAACATAGGCGTTTGGAAGATATAAGGTTAAAGTTCGACATGTGCAAATATGCATGTACTACCTATATAATACACAAAGTATTGACATGATTTTTCTTAGTTGTTGTTATTACATAACTACTGCATTTTAATTGGATGAACTCATAAGTAGTAGTAATTTGTTTTTATAACAAAGTTCCTCAGGAAATTACTCAATTAACAGAGAATAAATTTAGATTGGTTATAAAACGTACATTGATTAGGCAATCATTTAAAATAAACGATTTCAACCAGACGAACGACTATAAAATAAACGATTTCATTGAAGACAAAACAATAGTCTGAAAATGATCTTCTCTGCATATGCATTTACTGGCTTAATGAATTGAATATCGTATTTTAATAAACCTTTTGTAAAATGAAGTTGAAAAAAAGTTACCTGATTGAGTTTCTTGTCGGCTATTTGAACCGAACTAAAGTATAGATTTGACGTTTAAAAATACCTTATAATTGGGTTTACTTGAATAAATTGATTTGACTTTGACTTTGAATAACAAATGTCCGTTGTGATACAGTAAAAATTAAATGAAAAAAAAAAAATCATAAATGTTAACATAATCTATTTACATGAATAACTACTGAAAATAAATTTGTACTTATACGCGATCGTGAGTAGTGGCTTCTAGAATAGTTAGCTTAAGCATTGAAATAATAATAATAATAATATACTCAGACATTTCACACAGCGCCATCTAGTCCCAAAGTAAGCTGCATAGCGCTTATGTTATGGGTACTAGACAACTGATATACTACTTATATACTTTTCTTTTGTAAATATATACATATTATACATAAACACCCAGACTCGGGACGGGATCGAACCCGCAACCCCCGTCCGTCGCGCTAAGCCGTTGCGCCACGGAGGTCGTCAAAATGACGGAAGCTATTAAAAATTGTAACAAAATTGTAACAGATTATTTTTTTTCGACTCGGCTCATAGCGACAAAAGCAATGAAGTAAATATAGAGTCGCCGAACCTACGGTATTAAGTATATCAAATTAAGAATTTCCATAAACATTTGTAGGTACTGCAATAGGTAAGGTAAGGTACGTTTGGTTATTAGTAAGCTTGGAGTAGAAGGGCAGGTAACAGGTGCTAAAGGTAGTTAAAAATGTTGTTCATCTACGTAAAAAGTAATAAAGCTGGTAATCGTTCGGATCCCTTTTTAAGAATATTGCGCTCACGGAGGAGTGTGAGATTTGGAATAGTTAAAGTTTATACATATATGGAGAAGAAGTGAAGAAACCTGAAATTTTTATGTAATATGTGTTACAAATAAATTAAATGAAATAAAATACTCATTGTTTACGTTCATACTGCCAATGTCAAACACATAATACCTTGTGGTCAAACAGTCGCACAGAGTAGAGATAGTAGTTGCCAAAGACTTATAAAATGTTGCTGATAAATTTATTTTAAACAATTGCTGACGACGGATTGATTGAATTTTATAACGTTTATTTTCGACCACTTGGCGACCACTAGTAATAATAATAACGTGCCAAACAATACACACCAATCATCTGGTCTCAAACCAGGGTATTCCCTGTGCTATGAGAACCAGAATACAAAGACTACTACTGGCGTCTCCCAGTACAACCAGACCCGAGACAATCTAGAAAAATAGGTATCCTCAATTGACCCGACCGTGAATCGAAATCGGAACCTTCCGCGGCTACGTACAAGAACTAAATAACTGCGTCATCAAGGTCGTCAGATATTATATGATGACGTATGTTTTATGGGTGCTATTAAAAACTTAAAGGTCTTAATTTCCGTCACTTGCTTAAATGTTATATAAAAAGATATATAAAATATAAATATATAAAGTTATATTATATAATATATATAATAGTTATCTACTTCATATTAAATCGACTAAATTTTATAAATATTTTTAATTTTCCATTTATGTCATCAAAACTTACCTCCCAAAAGTCAAAACTAAACTTATGAAATTACGAAACTAAATTTCTTTGGAAATATTCTGTATACATAAAATATCCTTTCAAATAAAACAGAAATCATTAAAATCGGTGCACGTATGGCGGATGCATTGCGTGGCATACACAAAAAAAGACGAATTGAGAACCTCCTCCTTTTTTTGAGCTGGGTTAAAACCTTTTTAATCAGAGACAGACAACTTTCCGTATATTTAAATTCCGTATACTAGCTTTTAATCACGGCTTTGCTCTTATGTAGTACTGGTTTATGACCAGGCTTGATCTGGCTATTAAGCCGCTCCGGGTAAAAATAGTATTTACCGCTTTTTACACTGTAAATCATAAGTATGTTATATTTCAGAGATTCCAGAGACGGAACGGTGCAATTTTTAACCGACTTAAAAAAAAATGAGGTCATCATTTCGACCCGTATATGTATGTTATATTGTTGGAATAGAACATATATATTATTCTGCTAATGTAAGTGAATATTATTAGTATATTCACTTACGTTAGTCAACTGGGGCTTCTGGACAGGTGTGCCGAATTTCATGAGTGTATGTATGTAAATTTGTCCAAGAATTTCTCAGAAACTGTTCTGGATTGAAATAATTCATTTTTATCGAATTTATCTTTTGACTAGGGGAACAGTGAACATTTTTCTTCAAAATCGGTTCAGAAGTTTAAAAGATATGGACCAAGATGTTACATGAAATGGATTTTTGTTTTTATGTAATTTCTGTTACATCGACTTACGACTACTTAATGTCAGACATGTTTTCCTTACAATTTAGATGAATGAAAAAAAACATAATAACCGACTATAACCATTTATTAGCCGATTTCAAAAAGAAGGAGGAGGTTCTACGTTTGTATATGGGTAACGTCATAAAAAAATGTACCTACTATTTGAAAGTTTTCAAGTGAGCCCATGTTTCCTTTAGAATTAAATGCGCTTAATGAATAATATATTATTATTGTTTTATTTAAATAAAATGACAATATGGTTAAAATAATGGAGAGACCACCAGAACTTGTAAATGACTTCAAATAAAAAAATAAAAAGTATATTTATAATTCCACAAAATAAAACTACATACATAAATTACATGTCTCTTAACCACTCAGAGTTAGAAATATTTGCATTACAAAAAAATATATTGAGTTACGGTTTTCAATTCTTAGTTTACCCATAAAGTGATAAAAATATCATGTAATAATGTATAAATTTTCAAAATAAAACAATACTATTGTACAAAAAACTATTCTCTAATATATGTCTCCAAATATTTTTCGGTGTGTTATTCTGATTCAACACGATGTACATTTTTTGATTACGAATAGTAAGCAACATAATTTACTAATTTTTGAAGAGGAAACAATTTACTGCAAAATTTAATATGTGATTTTCACATGGAAAGTACAAACAATATGGTTTATTAGAGCCCTAATTCTAAATATACAGTCAATAAACAAAGTCGTGTTTTAAAATCGAAATCCCGCTTAATTTGTGACCGTTATTCATTTAGAATTTAAAATTTTCCAGTGTGTTTGTTCCAGTTCGTTATGTGTGTTATAATGTATGTTATGTCACAGTCTAGAATTTTATAAAGCAGACTATACAAACAACTTAACCGATAGAGGCGAAGTCCAAAGTAGGGTTATGTTATACTCGCGCATGTAAGTTGAGTGTAAAGCTATTCAGATGTATAAAATTGTTATGGTATGTGTGATGTTAATTGAACTGTGTGTATTTAAATTAGTCTGTAAAGAGTTAAAATGTAGGTTTATAAATTAAATGTAGTTAAATTTGGCAGCTGCAATAAAAGTTATAAAATAATTTGTGGAATCTCGTAAGTCCTGTATCAGAATAGTTTCAAAGTCAAAGTCAAATCAATTTATTCAAGTAAACCCAATCACAAGGTATTTTTGAACGTCAAATCTACTTTAGTTCGGTTCAAAGAGAAAACCTGGACACTGAGAAGAACCGACAAGAAACTCAGTCAGGTATAATTTTTTCAACATCATTTTACAAAAGGTTTATTAAAATATAATATTCAGAGAGCCAGTAAATGCATGTGCAGAGAAAATCATTTCCAGACTATTGTTTTATCTTCAACGAAATCGTTTATTTTATAGTATGATTGTCTAATCAATGTACGTTTTATAACTAATCTAAATATATTTTCTGTTAATTGAGTGACTTCTTGAGGAACTTTATTATAAAAACGAACGCAGTTACCCAAAAATGAAACATTTGACTTATGTAATTTAAATTTTGGAACAACCAATTTATCACGACTTTCTTTCGGTTTCTAAAGCTTTTTTTAAATATCTCTTCGAATTTCGTTCAAGTTGTATTATTTCGATAAAATCATCAAATAATTACTTATTAAAGGCATGAGAAACTATTTTTTTATAGATTTTAAACTATTTTATTAGTGGATTCAAATTTAATGCATATAAATAAATAAAGTAAAATTGTCTTTTTATTTAACAAGCCCAGTGAACATTCTCCTTTACATTATTGCAGTGTGTTATTGTGTGTTATATCTTCCAGTATGTTAATTCACATTTTTTTACGACCTTACCCATATATGTACGTTTTTTTTTAGGTATGTTAGACCGACCCTAGATATTTACTTAGGCCAAGATCATTCAAAATAATGAAAAGAAAATTAAGTGCGAAATAACTAGGTTTCCTTTATTCATCAAAATTCAAGTGCAAAACTAACATTTTAAATACGACACAAATACCTATATACTTAAATATGACAGTTATTATTGAAGTCGGTGCCAAATCAATGTGCAACAACAGAGTCTACTAGTTTAGTAAGTTTAACACCGACTTCAGTAGGTACCCAACTGTCAAATTTAATTAAGTATTAAAACTTATAATAAAAGTAGGTATTGTATGTATCCTATGTAATGTATCGTATTTACAGTTACTTTTGTACTTGAGTTTTGATTAGTAATGGATAGTTATTTTGTATTTTTCAGTGCTTTTTTTAATTCGGTTCTAATTTTTTTTAAGGTGTTTTAAAAATATATAATGCTCATAAAAAAACATAGTAATTATGTAAACACGCAATCGGTTTGCATGTCTTTAGTCATTCTTTTAGTCATTCTTAAAAAACAAACAAATTAAATGAAAACACTTTTTCCGTGAAACATAAACGAAACCTAGGACCAAGAAACATCGATCCTAGAACGAAACGGAAAGCATTGCCAGTTCAGAAATGTAAAACTGATAAAAAACTCGGGAGAATTTCCTTTTATATTTATAAGATATTTCTCACCGTGCGACCGCCCTCTATTTTGCCGCCCCTCCTTTTTGCCGCTCTGGGTATTTGTCCGGCTTGCCCCCCCTTAGATCGGCCCCTGCTTATGACAGCATATATTCTGACCTAAACTTACAGCGTTTTGTTTTTAGTGCTCTATACCAAATTCTAAAAAATAAAAAACTTGTTATTCTATCACATACAAAATTTTTCCAAAAGTTTGAAAAATTTGTAATAAAAGGTGATGTAAATAATTGATTATAGAGGTCTTACTTAATTAATTTACAATAATACTTAACTGGCAATAATTGAATTTTGGCTATGGTTTTTGGTTTCGGTTATGGTTTTGGTTTTAGGAGTTAAAATATTTTTTAAACGATTTTATTTAGCTTGCCCTGTTTGTTGTTGTTCTTGTTGTTTTTTGGGTCAAATTTAGCAATTGAAATTTTACCTCCTTCCTATTGACAGATTCATTATTATTATTATTATTACAATATTATTATTATTAGATTATTTAGTACGTACTTTTAGTTCTGAAGACATTCATTTGAATATATATGAATTCATTTGAATATATTCACTATCATTGTAAGCTCAAGATGGCTGCCGCCACAAAATGGCGGTTTACGTATTTTTTTACGACCCCCTCAATGTGGGTATCAAATGAATGCTTGACTAGTAGAATACAGTACACCATGAAAAATTCCAAATCTAAGATGGCCACCGGTACAAAATGGCGAATTTCATATGTTCCAATCCTCTTAATATGAGTAATAGGTATTAAATGAAAGGGCTTTACAAGTACTTAGAACACAGTGCATGGCGGATCATAGAGTTTATACAGTTTATACACTAAATAGAATTAGAAATATTAAGTAACGAAATAAAAACTAAAAACTTGTAAATAAAATAAGAAAAAAAAATTTTATGTTAAACGGTGTAATTGAAAATAAATATAATAACTGTGTAGATAATGTACTAAAAGCTAAAAAATAATTAAGTAGGTCCTAGGTACCAGTCATCACACCACTCTCCTCATCAATCTAGGGCATTGATCATACTAAATAAAATCGTGGAGCGCGTGAAATTTCTATCAACTGTCTACCGCTCATAGTAATGCTATTGCTAAATGCTATTTACGTATTTACTCATTTTATTTTATTTAATCTGATCAATGCCCGTTGAACTTCGAAAAATTATTTTTATTAATTTTTGAAATTGCATGCAGTTATTTAGATCATAGATTTAAAAAAATAAACACATTATTTATTTATTACTCACTTTTGTCGCTTTTTTAAAAAAAAACAAGACATACATATAAAGAGCTGTGTGTTACTAATTCCTTTTTATGATTACATAAAATGTATTTATAAAAGTATAAGGAGTTAAAGTATGAAATCGCCGTTTCTGAAATAGTTAAATCAAAGTATTTACTTTAAGTAGTTTAATCAAAGTATTTACGTTCGTTGTCATCTAATCGGAAGATCATTTAAACCTTTGCGATAGAACTCTGGGGACCTGGACTCCACAAACTGTGTAATTGCATTTTGTACTATTATACTTCTGAGGAAGAAAATTTTTTCCTTGTATAAAATTGACAAAATCGGTTGGGGCGAGGTCCGGCGAGTATTGAGAATGACGAATAGTTTATAACTGCAGGTCTTGTAATGTTAAAACTGTTTCTCGATCAGTGTGACGTCTCGCGTTATCACGGAGCAACAATGATGAAGATCGATTGGGGAGTTTAGGCTGTTTTATTGTCATTTCTTTTCATCACTGCTGTCAATAATGGCGAGTTTCCCCATCATAGTAGACATCTGCTGTTATTGGTTGACCGGGTCTGAGGAAGCTGTAGTAAATTATAGCATCAAGTGACCACCAAACAGTTAGCAACACCTTTCTATGGGTAAGTTTCGCTTTACGGCATTGGTGTGGCGTTTGACCTAGGGTCAGCCATTACGTCGTTCGCTAGCGATTATCGTAAAGAATTCACTTTTCGGCACATGTTACAATTCGGTCCAAAATCCCTTCGTTTTTGTACCGGCTTAACAAGGGTAAGGCAAGCTTTAATGCGCGCTGCTCTGCAAACCGGTCAAATCATGAATCACCCATATTTCAAGTTATTAATTAATTTTACCGATTTGCTGCAAATGGTTCAATATCGTGGGTATGCTAACGTCAAACCATGCCGCTAATTCCTTGGTAGTTTGATAAGCTTCCGCCCATAACCTTCAATTCATCGTTATTTATCTTTGTGTCTGGTCCTTCTCGGGGTTCATACTTCAAGTCCATGTTTCTACTACTAAAGCGGTTAAAGCAAAAACGCACGGTGCGTTCGTTAGCCGTATCTTCTCCTAACAAAGCATTGACGTTACGAGCCGTTACTGCTGCGTTAGTTCCACATCGGACCTCGTATTTGAAAATTACTCTAATTTTCGCTGTATCCACGTTAATAGCTGTAGCTGAATGTAAAAACAATTGAGAGCTGAACAATCAAATGTCATGATTTTTCAAAATTTAAAATGTTATAATTTTCGTGTGAAAAAAGTTTCGCTCTGAAATCTGACATCATGCAGGTTTAATTTAAATTTAGTAGCCAGTGCGTTAAAACAGCAATTTTCTATTTTAACTCCTATTGTAATTGTCTAAATAAAATAAAAATCATAACTACATCAAGTACTTACAAGTAAGAATCCGAAGCCTGTATGATTTTTTATTAAATAACGGAATTAATTTAAAATTCTCGAATATACCTACGTCAACTATAAGATAAGGGATTTGCAATTATAACTTCTCTGTGGCAGTATTGTTCTTTTAATAGTTTCGCGTCTTCATTAAAGATATGTATTATTTATACATATTATATTAATCTAAAGTTGTGTAATACAAAAAAATGTGATAAGTTTTATTTATCACTAAGCGTGACACTTGGTCAGCTTTTCGCTAAATGAAAATTCATTCCGATTTAGAACACTATGCCTATAATATTCGCACACCAGTTGTGTAGCATTTATGACATTCAAGTGAAATTTAATATCTATTTATTTGTAGATTACGTTTATATTATGATGAAAGTCGACAAATATTAAACAATCAGACCCTTGACAACAGATGGAAGACGATACGTCTAATATTCTGCACCCGTAACAAAAGATAATTTAAGAGTTTGCGGGGTCAAGTATACTCGTCGTCTCTCCCAATTGTCGTGTGGCGGTCAGTGGCTCGTAACGCGACCAGACGTTTCACCTCTAGAGTTTAACTGCAAAGATTATGTTCCAACGTAAGCAAATCGTTTAAGATTTTTACGTGCTTATATTTCCATTCATCGATGTATAATAATTAATAAATTAGCGTTATATATTTATATTTATGGGCGAATAACACGTACCCTATTAGGTAAATAATATTATTAGTTATGAATTGGTTTCCTACAGTCGATTCTCAAATTATGTAATTATTGTCGTCAAGGGGTCACAGGTGGTCGTGAACCAGAGGTCGTTTGGAGTGACCGCGTCGGACCTCATTTAAAATCTGACCCGACAACGTTCGAACATCGAGTTTGTGCTGCAGTCACGATGTTTGTAAACATTTTTGTAATGACTGAAATACTAGACTGGCTACCTTACGTTACATCATTATTATTATGTGAATTTACTACTGATATGTGTTCTAAAAATACAGATGTTTACTTACGTAAGCATCTATCATTCATAATTTTTAGTGCGAATTACAATTTTAAGATTTATGCGTCTGTCAAAAGAGTCAGAACGGAACGCTGTAAGCCCTGGCGCTGGCGGTAAATTATATTAAACGAGTTGCATTTGTTCACAATTCTGAGAAACTTGAGGATGGTACAAGATGGTTTCTCATTATTGTGTTTGTCGTTTACGACTGTAGAGATATAGTATACATATGTACAGGTAGTAAAAGCCACGAGTCGTACGGTCATTTTGGACTATGAGTAATTGTTAGCTGTAACTAAAATGGTATACAGGGTGGGTAGGATGTAACAAAATTGCCTTTGCAAAATTAGTTCATTTTCCCAATATATTACGAATTTACGATAATAAGTATTTGTGATTTAAGACTAAGTATGTGTGACCTAGATGGTGCAGTGACGACCTCGATGGTGCAGTGGTTTAGACGGTGCAACCAAGCGTGTAAGGTTCGGGATTCGATTCCCGGTCGGGTCAATTTAGGAAACGAACTTTTCTAGATTGTCTCGGGTCTGGTTGTACTGAGAGACACCCCCAGTAGTCGTCTGCTTCTCATAGCACAGGGAAGATATCCCTAGTTTGAGATCAAATGATTGGTGTATATTGTCTCATGCATTATTTATTTATTTATTTTACTGAGTAATAAATAATAATCAAGTAAGTATAAATATTTTTCATGTGTAACATCTTTCCTCTCGCTTTCCTGCAATCTGTGCGAGTGATTACGTGAAAAGGGACGGAAGTGTGTAACAGGAAGCCGGGGAAGCGCGCGCTATTTGATTTGACCAATGAGCGTGCGCGGTGGTAGAGTTGCCCGTCAGGTGGTCCCAACCCATTTTCCGAGAGGTTGGTACTGGCAGCCAACAGTGTGATGAACTCAAGCTCGAAATGAACACAAATCGAAATGTTTCGACAACAGTGGTACTGTTATTGACGCAGTTTTTCAACGGTTTTTAAATACTTTGAAATCACAAGTACCTATATGTCTCATATTTTAGTTATCATAAGTATATTGTCCTCGCTCTTCCCCAAATTGAACAAAAATAACTGTCTTTAATTAAAAATTGCATTACTCCTAGTGTTATTTAAATAAAGTATAATTGTCATTAAAAACAATTATTTTTCGTTACGAAAAATCATTTCGAATAGTATACCTGAATCATTTTTTCAGGATATAATGTTAATGTTGCTTATTACCAGGATGAGATGTCAGATGTTACACATCATATGTGACTACTGTAAGGCTCGCTCGTTTTTTATATGTAATAGCATATGAATCTTTACCTGCTAGCACATTGGCGCCGTTGTTAGTGAATCTGTTTTGCAAGCCGAGAACCCGCGATTGGATTTTTGACTACGTTAATTTGTCGAAACTGTTCTAAATTTCTTTGAGTCTAGTTACGAAATAAAAGTAAAATGTGACATGTATTACGTATTAATTAAACGCGAGAATTTTAAAAAACAAATTCTGTTTGGCTAATAATTTCTTAATAAGCGAATACTACTGGGGATCGTGTAATTTATTTCTGTGGCGGCTATAACATATAACGTAGTCCATTTGTAATAGAAACTGTGAATAAATAATGGTATTATATAGTAAATTACAATATCATACTGGTCATGAAGTTACAATGAAATATCCTGCTGTTGGCTACGACGATAAAATCATATAGTTTATTTAGTATTTCTAATAAAAATGATTTTAATGTCATATGTATGTATGGGTACAGCGGGAACCTACGCCTGGGCACTATACTGGTTGTCTGTTTACATACATATAATTGATATCTCAAGAACTAGCGACCCAATTTGGATAAGTTCTTTTTCCAGTTGGAGGTGAGTTTGGCCATTTTAGGTATGCTCCAACAATGTTGCTTTAACAGTGGCCAAGGTTTCTACTTCTTTAGTTGATAGTGGGGTTATCATGTAGCTTACACAAATTGCTATATTATTTTATACTATCTTTCGACCATGGTTTCATTTTAGAAATTTACATTGTAACTCCTAGTGCTACAAAGAACAAATATCATTAGAATCGTTCAATTACTTTTAAAAATATTACAAGCAAGCAAGCAATTTAGGTTGTTGAAATACATTTTTCGTTATTGTGTTTTAACATTACATTATGCTTTATATGCCTATGTATTACTATAATTCAGTAAGCTAGAATTCTACCTATTAGGAATAAGAAAGTATAAGTACACTATACTTATGTCGGTATATATTAGTAGAGTTCTGTATGTTTATTTTCTTGTAACTAGTTAAATACGTCTCAGATTAATATGAAATTTTTCACATATGTAGAAGATAGTTTGGCTTAAGACATAGGCTCAGCGGAGCCGGCGAATACTGCGAGTTAACTTTATCTACAATGTAAGTTGTTTAGTTTTGTGATATTGATATGAAGTTAGTATTATGTATATGAGATATATCGGTTATATTTAAATATTTTCGTTAGTAGGTATCAGTGATAGTAATAGGTCAGTGATAGTAATTCGATGTACTTCTCTTTTTTATTACCAACTATTTGTTTTGTCAAATTAAATTTTCAAGTTATCAAATTACAAAACATTCTGAGCAATCATGATAAAATTTCCAGCAATAATTATATAATAATACAAGACTTATCTGCATAATTATTGCTAATGATTTAATATATTATGCATAAGAGAATTTTGAAAGAAACGTAGAACCCAACCATCTAAGTTCCACAGACTCTTTTTCAAACGTAACTGATGTTTCGTTGTGTAGATTTTTTAAGCTGTAATCAAATTCTAAATAGGTACCGTAACAAAAATATATACCTATCATAAACTAATCTACTGTTTTTGATTAATACAGCAATATCATTACCATTTCAGAAGATATTTTTTATTTGAATTTATTTGTTATTTTAGTAAATCATTTTTTATTAGGTATAAATAGATAAAATCATTTCGGAAATAAACAATAAAATTGGGTCAAATTTTATCTCTCGCAACTGACACTCAATTATTGCTTCCTTATAACTTCCATAAAATATAATAGTATTCATATTTATTTTAATACTACATAAAACAATTGTTACGTTCATTGATGAAAACTATTTTTAACATAAAATATCTTGTTTTCCTCTTACCTTCTCACATGGAAGCTGACGCCGATTCCCAATGTTTGTATTAAGGAAGAACGTGTGAAGTTAGATCTCGGAGTGCGTGCGTAGAGTGCGCCGGTCGCAACTCGACGCCAAGAGCTGAGATCGCGTACAATTGCGAATGAATCGTGGTCGCGATCGTCAATATGGTCTGGCGCTGCGTACGCCGGCGCTCCTCACGCTGTCGCGTCCACACGTATACCGCACGCTTAAATAACAGCTGATGGGTGGCGCACGCGCTCCCGCCGCGCCCCGCGCCGCGCGCCGGCCCCTCTACACCACAACAAACTTCTAATCTCTATAAAAACCTGGATCACCTTAAAGTTGCCTAGGGACACTGGAGCGTCAACAACATTCCGATCGAATGCCTTTGTTCCAAGCGTTTATGGTAACGTATTTGAATAACTTCACGCTGTCGGATTTTAAACTACAAACCTGAATGCAACTTAAGTTTATGAATTCGGAATTTACATTAATTGTCGTTATTCCGTTATTCATGCAGCTAAATTAATTTGGTAAGACTACACGACTCCTGTCTGAAGTATAATTTAGAAGATCACAGACAAATATAATTTCAGTCTAGAACAACAAAATGTACTTATGTAAGTTAAGAATTGTTAATTTTCCCTCAAGTACCATTTTTTATTAAGCATAGGTTTACACAGTATACCTATCCAATACCTGTCTACTGTAAAATAAAAACATTTTTTACTGTTGTACAAGATAATCATAATAATTAATCTATTACATATAATTTATTACATTCCGAAGTTGGCTGTCAACAAGGTGATCCTCTCGGACCAGCTATTTTCAGTTTGGCTATCCATCCTGCGATTTGTAATTTAAATTCCAAATTTAATATTTGGTACCTTGACGACGGAACAATAGGAGGTAAAGCAATTACTGTTTTAGAAGACCTTAAAATCCTCATTCAAAGGTTTAAAGATATTGGCTTAGAATTAAATTTTTCTAAATGTGAACTCTTTGTTTCCGATTCTGTTCCAACTATTACAAAAAATTAAATAATTAATAAATTTAACAATCTGGCACCAGGTATTAAAGTCTTGTCAAAAGGATCGCTGTACCTCCTAGGTGCTCCCGTCTTAGATGACTCCATACCCTGCTTTATCAATGATCAAATACAAAAATTTAGCCAGTCTTCAGACAAACTTTTCAAAATTAATTCCCACATGGCTCTCCTCATTGTCCGCTTTTGCCTTTTCGTTCCAAAACTTACATATGCTCTTCGCTGTTCTCAGCTTTTTAAATTTCAAACGCTTTAAAATCTGTAGACAATATTCTAAAAAATACATTATCTAAAATATTAAATTGCTCCTTTGTTGATGACAGGGTCTGGAATCAAGCCTCGCTTCCCATCTGTTATGGAGGCCTGGGCATACGCAAAATCTCGAGTGTGTCACTGCCAGCTTTTCTTTCGTCAGCCTACAGCACGGAAAACCTTTTCCTATCTGTTATTCGCCCTTCCTTAGGATCGGTTGAGGTGCCATGCTTGACTGATGCTCGAAATGCTTGGTTAAGTGTTTGTCCGAGTACTAACCTGCCTACCTCGACCTTTTCTCAAAAACACTGGGATGAGCCTGGGATGCAAAAATGTTCATTTACAACTTTTAGATTCTTGTAGTACCGAAAAAGATCGGTCTCGCCTCCTAGTTGTTTCTGAGAAGGAGTCAGGACACTGGTTGAAGGTAATACCTTCAAAAAACTTAGGAACCTTAATCGACAATACCACGCTTTCTCTCATAGTATCCCTTCGTCTGGGGGCCAGGACTAACCTTCTTCACCGTTGCCGCTGTGGTGATCTCGTCGATGTACTAGGTCACCACGGTTTATCCTGTTTACGTAGTGCGGGCCGCATGTCACGACATGCTGCCTTGAATGACGTCATTCGGCGGGCTCTTGTCGCCGCTGACGTTCCTGCAGTCTTAGAGCCTGTAGGTATTGTGCGCAGCGACGGCAGGAGACCGGATGGTTTGACGCTCATTCCTTGGAAACTTGGAAGATCGCTGGTGTGGGATGCCACTTGTGTCGATACACTTACTGTTTCCCATATGCCGGCGACTTCCAAGTCAGCAGGTGCCGCGGCCAGCACTGCCGAGAACTTGAAGCGGCGTAAGTATGCGACTCTCTCTGAGAGTTTCATAGTTACGCCCTTTGCAGTCGAAACTTTGGGTCCCTGGGGCCCCGAAGCCCATCGACTGGTTTCTGATATTTGTAAGAGACTGGTCGAGGCTTCGGGAGACCGCCGGGCTGGCAGCTTCTTCCGCCAACGAATCAGTTTGGCTATTCAAAGAGGCAATGCTGCCAGTCTGCTAGGTACCTTGAGCAATGACAGCTTTCTAAGCGGCAACTTTGAGGAAGTTTATTATTTAAGATAATGTGTAGTTGTAAGTTTGTAAATATTAACATATGTATGTACTTTTTGTTAATAAATGATTTACTTAATTAATCTATAAATACATATATAATTATTCTTTACCAATAAAATATTTTAAACACTAAATAAAACGAAACTAAAACTGAAATTTTAAATATTATCAGAAATATAAAATGTAATATTACAATTAAAAATGTTTCTATGCTCGACTGGGAGAGAAAAGAAAACAGAAATGATAGAACAAATGAATGATAGAAAAACAATACGGTCGTAAAAGTCGGCCAAGGGATAGAATTTATTATCATGAAGTATATGCGTATATTTGGTTATTTCACTAGGTACTTAGTTTTCCCTTTAGTTCCGTTTATCTGTAACGCTGCAGATATGTATAAGGATATACGCGTTTCTAGTAAGGACTTACACATGTTTCTAGAAATGTTTTGGAAATATTTACATCAAAGTCTGCGGAGCAATATGTATATATTTCGGAAATATTTTTGGATTGGTTTACGTAAAACAGAAAAAACGATAGGAGTCTATGTATTGTTCACTAAACACCTTTGTAAGTGGTGAGAGTCGAATAAATAAAATACGAAATATTTGTACAAATATATACAATGATGTATTTGTACAAATATATACAAACACGTATAGCGCACCTTTGTAAAGATTTTTACACATGTCTGAAACCGGCACAAGCGTAAATTACATGAATTCAATTACTAAAAGTGATGTTGAGGTGAAATTTTGTTGTGCATTGTGCCTGTTTTGTCCACACCGATTTGGAATTGGTTAATTTTATAGGGTATACTCATTATTATTTGTATTAGTAGTAAGTATATCTTAATTAAAAGAAAATCAATAAAAATGAGGTAAGCAAGTGAAATTATTTACAAAATGATGAAGTTTTGACGGTTTTGGGGTTCCGTATTAAAGAAAGGAACCCTTATAGTTTCGCAAAGTCCGTCCATCTATCTAACCGCGGTTTAAGTCAGAAGCTCTTCGTACTGGAAAGCTGTAATTTGGCGTGGTTATTAATCACGCCTACAAAAAGGTGAAATAAAATGTTTTTTTCGGTATCTCGTCCATCGTCCTCGTCATCGTCGTATATATACTACTCGTCTATTATATTGTATGATGTGCTGAATAGATCTTTCAAAAATAGTCGTATGTATGTGATGAACATTCTTTGGATTCAGGGTTTCGTTTGTGAAATAAGCTTTAAAGTGGATATTTTCGACAGAGTCACATGTCCCACTCTATCAGCGAAACCGTTGTTTTTGGATATGTGAAAAGTATTCACGATTGTATTATATATAATGATGTTAAAACGAAAACTATCACAGTTAAATAGGCTTTACAATTTAAAGAGTAATAGTCGACCAATTTATAAAATGTATCTAATAGGATAGGTAAAAATATCGTAAAAATTTCTTATAAATTCCATACAAAAAACTTAGCTGGCATTTAGCAAATAAGTTAAAAATATAGGTGCGTTATAACTTTGTAATGTTATTGTAAAATGTAAAAACAGACTAGATTTATTATTCATACTTAATACGCTCTTATTATCGAAAAATCCCCTTCTGAGTAGGTACGCCATATTGTGACAGGCAAGTACGGAACCCTACACTGCGTGTGGCCCGACATGCACTTCACTATTTTTTTTTATTTCAATTTAAACAAATATTTAATATTCGTTTTTTACAAAAAATTACTAACTTTTAAGTTGTATTTATTTTACCTGCAATACAACTTAATTAGTTTTTTGGAAATAAATAGGTACGAATAAGCATTTATTGTATTTATTTTTGCTTCGCGGAATAGCAATGGCTGTATGACAAACATGATTTGCAAAATTGTGTACCCAACACTACGTATTCACCACACAGGAATCTTTTGAAATATTATTTCACTGGGACCGCGTTGTTGTCTATTATTTATAAAATATTGCCTAATGTTATTTTATTGATATTTTCTTTTCATACTTTGTTTTTAGTATGTTTTCCAATAATTTGTAGAATATTCAAAATGATAACTTTATTTTAGATAATGTATTTGCAAAATATATGTGTAACTTTATTCCATTTAATTAAAATTAAATGTTTAGTGTTGCTCTGAAGCTGATATGAGAGAAAAATAAACGAAATCCATTTTTATAATTGGCACATATAATTAGTAAAAATAACAATAAAATACTATTTAACGCAATTAAAATACTTATAATCCACTATAATCAATTGTTTCCACTTTTTAAAAAATGTCTTAAAAAAATAATAACACTATGAAGTAATTATTGTAAATAAATAAAGAGAAATTGCAACAATAGGTATTAATAACAGTTTGTACTAGGAGTTTGTCTAAAATTATTAACTTTAAAGTTTGCAAATAGTTAAAACTTAAAAATAACTTTCTTGTGGTAAATTGCATAAGATTATAACCAAAAATAGTAAATTTAAAGTCGAAACCGTTAAATTTAATACAGTAAGGTATGTATAATTTAGATATATTTAGAGATGGTTACATTGATTGTAATACTTTTAGTTTTACGTACTTATTTATAATATAATAGTCGTATACCTATTGTCGTAATTAATGTTTATTACAAAATTCCTTATGAAAAGATTAATAGAATATATCGTCTGGAAAGTGAATAACCGATTACTAAGGTCTTAAGTACAAAAACAGATAATTTACATTACAGTGTACCTGGGCATAACATAGGCTATAAAAACTTGGTGTAAAATCGTACATATATCTTTTTTTTATTAGCTATTAACTGTCGTCGTAAACAGAATGCCGCGAATGTGAGCATCGTTGGAAGACTTCTCGTAAGTGTCAGTAACTCTATAGTGCCGGCGACGTAAGGTGCAATTAAAACAGGCCGAGTTATAGGCTATTATCTGCCACAGGAGATGTGTAAACAGTAAGGGATGGAATATCCCGCGTAACAGGTTCACTGACTGTGCCGACGTCTACCAGACGGCGCTACCGCATGTCACTGACTCTCGACTATAAATACCAGATTCTTTACAATAATTTGTAGAAGCTCAATATAGTGAAGCTATTTACAAACAAGGTGACAATTTATTGATTGACGGCCGAAGAGCTTTGCATGCTAATGAGAATTAATTGCAGTTTAAAATGTGTCACTTGTTCTGTTGCATTCGACGGAATGCTGTTATGTAGAGGTAGAGATTACAGAGGCATAATCGAATTATTAATATAAATATGTGGTTCCAAAAGTTACAATAATATATTATTGTTTCTATACCCAAATAACATATAGGGAATTTATTTATACATTCGCTGTTAAATGCTATTCTATCCAAATTCTACAGTGTATAATTAGGATTCTGGTTAGAAAATGTAATATTTTCGTAATCATTTGTTATTGTATTTATCACAATGTCTATTAATGACATGTATGTATTATAGATGTTAATAGCAAAACTGGGATCTGGCGCCTGAAGCTTTCCTTGAAAATTTCGATTTAGTCTCGTTTTGACTTGCATTTCATAACCTTACATATCTATACTATAACTATATTTTAATTCATAACTTGTTTATTATTATTAAAACTTACCTATAACTTCACAAACCTTATAAATATCTTTATTTATTTAAGGTTTTCCTATTTTTGTATCATTACCTATTATAAAAATATTCCTCCAATATCATTTCTTGTTTACACATTTGTATCTGAAGGAATATAGGCACGAAACACAATTTGAATTATTGACACCACATAATTAAACAAAAGTTTCCGCAAGGAATAATAATCTAGATATTCTTTTTTTTATCTATCATGTGTATAAGGATACATTAACCATTTTGGCAGTTAAATGCACTTCATTCTTAATTAGTAACTTAACATATTAAAAAAACAACGTTATTAATCTGCGATAAATCAATTCGAGGTGAATTTGGAAATCTACATATGTAATAAAATTACGGTTTTTTTAATAGTGGCTGTTCTAGAAAACTAGAAACTCGGTGTTTTTCGTTTTTTTTTTCGGAAATAACTTTTTTGGACAATACGACCTTCTGTTATCAGGGCAGTAATAAAGCACCGTCTAAAACGTCTTTCTTGATATCTCCAGCAATGACGTCCACATTGAGTCATGCAGTCAGCAATATAGTTTATATTTATAAATTGATGCCAAATTCACAATGCCAATTATGTTTATGGACTGATTTTCCGTATTCGGTTGAACTATTTCGTAATTTTCACTCTAACTTTGATAATTATTGATTTTGTTATTACTATATCGACATCAAAGCTTGGTGACGACCGACTCTTTTTCTTCAGCTTTCTTTTAATTTTGAATAGTTTCGATTGTTCAATTTTAGATTTTTCACTATAATATGTATAGGTACCTATTTTCTAGGAAATAGAAATACCTATGGATACTCTGCATTAATATTCAATTGAAACTGACCTGAACTTTCGTCGGGGTATAACATCTGTTATCATATCAAACTAATGCCCTAATTTCGTTGTTGTAAATTGGGGCGACAACAGTCTATTTGCAGAACTGAATACAAAATGCATATGATAGATGGCTGCAATCTGGAATGTGACAAGGCCAGATATCGGCCTGTGTTTTGTTCTACTATTAACATCTAATTAACAATACATCATTAAATGCAACTATGTGGACAGCAAACAGAAATAGCTCTCAGTAGTCGCCCTCTGACTTCATTATGAAGTCTTGATAGTTTCTATTAGGACCTATTTTCTTTCTTTTTCATTTAAGTTTTGGAAGTAACTATGTAAAGATTCCATAACGTCCCTACTTGTCATTTCTTAAATGGTTATTTTGTAATGTACGAACATATGGAATATATGTATAGCTCTAGATGTTTATTACAGATGGACAGCTAATAGGTAGATGTAGATACAAATGATATACAATAATTAGATAACTAAATAGGTATTGTCTGTCATAATCGTATTTTATTTCAATTTTTGAGTTTCGTTATAAGTTTTGTAACTTTATAAATGCGCATCTAAATTATTTTTTTAGAATTAAACTGATGTGTTTACATACAATTACAATTGATAGGTATATGAACAAAATGAATGACATTTATTTATTTGTTAATTCTAATTATATGTATGTCTACACAAAGTACCTATGTCATTACTATAAATAAATATATTAAGAACTTATATAATATTAATTCGAATTTCATTTAAATATAAGTATCTAGGCGACCGAGCTTTACTTATAAAAAAAATGTAGTCTTATAAAAAAAATAACAAAAAAAAGTATGACCACATTGCAGGATTTGAACCCGCGTATTTCACCTTGGTAGATTTACGCTCTAGCCACTGTACTACTAAGAACGTAAACTCTTTTGTGAAATCTGAAGAGTTTAGAAATTTCAATATGTAAAAACATAGAGAAAACGAATTTTCTCAGAATTGCATCCTAGCTAGATAGATTTTTGACCACCGTGAAGCTGTATATTGTAAATTTCATCGAAATCGTTAGAGCCATTTTCGAGAACACGATTATAAATATACAAATATTGCTTGTCCAATACTACTCTTTTAAATAACATAGTATCTTAAAATAAAGGAAGTTCATCAAACGAAATTCAACATTAAAACCCGGCTGCCAAAATTTTCAGCGTTTTTAAATAAGTTTGCTGAGGCGGGCACACGTTTAATGAACGTAAGATTTAAATATATAATTTCTCTTAACATCTTTTGGTGACCCCGACATGACAACAATATTACGAGACTATACTTAACTATAAATTTCTCTTACTCTCTAACATAATTTTGTCTCACGACCACGACTATACTTGACCAGTGTCTCTACTATAATTTCATTTTACTAAATGAGTTTAAATATTCTAGGTTCGCCATGACAACTGCCTCTCTGATGTCCACATGAACTCTCTTACCCTGTGCCGAACTGATGCACTTAGACTGCGGCACATGTAACTTTTGCGGCTTGCCTTACAGCGGTTTGATTCTGGTTTTATTATTTACTTACTGTTTTATGTGGTTTGTTCAGTTACTTATTTTTATATCTTATGTATATACCTATAAAATAACTTACTAAAGTCATAACCATGGCTGCGGAATTAAAGACTTTATTAATTCAGGAACGTGGTAGAATCAAGTCAACTATATTTTCTAAATAGTTACATACCGTTAAGATAGTCGCACCTAAAAATTTTACTAAACAATTATTCGGTGAGCTTGAACTTAACTTTATTAATTCAGGAACGTGGTAGAATCAAGTCAACTATATTTTCTAAATAGTTACATACCGTTAAGATAGTCGAACCTAAAAATTTTACTAAACAATTATTCGGTGAGCTTGAACTTAAATTAATTCGCAGTTTGATGAGTTAAAAACAAAAATTGAAATTTCTTCCACCAATATTGTTGAACAGCTGGAAGAACATGATAAAATGGAGAATGATTTTTATTCTATTATCGTACTAGCACAAGGTATAATTGACAATGTCGTCTCTAGTAATAAACCTGAAAATCCTAACTGTGAATCAACATTTGGTGGAAATTATAACAACCTAAACTGTAACGTACGGCTACCTACTATCCTGCTGCTGAAATTACCTGTGATGGATGGAATTTAGATATTCTTTCGATTCGTTGATTAACAAAAATGACTCAATCTCAGAAATAAATAAATTCCATTATCTACGATCTTCACTGCAAGTAGGTACGGCTAATGTTATAAAATTAATTGATTTTACTGCTAACAACTATTACATAGCCTGGAATCTGTTGTGTAGTCGGTTTGATAATAGCAGGATTTTAGTAAAATATCATTTAAAGGCTTTTTATAATTTTGAAATGATTCATAACGAATCCTTCAAATCATTACGATATATGATTGACTACTTTTCGAAAAACTTACACGCTTTGAATAGCTTGAGTGAGCCTACAAGTCACTGGGCTACGTTAATCATTATTATGATGGCACCAATATTAGATCGTGCCACTAGTTTAAAATGGGAGGAGCATAGAGGTAACCTTCTTCAACTCTTGAAGATTTTTACGGGTTTTTACGTAACTGTGAACCGACATATTAGAAACCTTGCAGTATATCAGAAATAATGCCTCTACGATTGAGAAGCATGTACAATTGTATTCTAAAGATAATAAATACACGAAATTTTTAATAGTTTCTTCCTATGCAAGCAATAAAAACTGTGTCGTTTGTAATAAAGACCATTTAGTCCACAAATGTGATGTATTTAAATCTTTGCCATTGGATGCTAGAATTAATGAAATTTCTAAACACAATCTGTGTCAAAATTGTTTGCGACCTGGCCATCACTTCCCTTCATGCAAATATAATCCGTTCAGATTCTGTAACAAAAAACATAACTTATTATTGCATGAAGAACAGTAATAATAGTAATACTACTACAGATTTACCTGCAAGTACTCCTCCTGCAAATTCACCTGCTCAGGAAGCTCTCTTCGAGTCTCTTCTATCTTCGAGTCTCTTCAAGCGACTGATGTTTCCCAGCCGACACTTTCACCTTCTCCGGTGACTCCTGTTCCTACGGTTACTCCTACTACTGATTCTACTACTATTCTTCAGCGCTCTCCTATTCCGCTTCCTGTGACGTTGTCTGGACAGGTTCTTCTATGTACTGCTAAAGTAGAAGTAGTGGATACTAAAGACAATAAAACTTATCTTACTAAGACACTTCTTGGCTGTGGAAGTCAGTCTTTTTTTATATTTGAAAAGGAGCAAATGAAATGTAATCTTTCTAGCTCTCATACAAGTCCTATATCTGTTTCTGGTATAAATAAAAAAATAACTAATACTAGAAATCTGTATGATGTTTTGTTGAAGTCACGAATCAATTCATTTCACATTAACGTTTCTTGTCTTGTATTTCCCGAGGTTACTGGTAGTGTACCTAGTGTACAGATAAACTCTTCCTGATTTGATCTTGGGGCTTCTATTGCTATTCTATTAATTAGCTGACCCAAGTTTTTATCGTCACTCTGTAATTCATATTTTGTTGGGGGTGGATGTTTCTGGGAAATTGTGAATTCCAAGCAAATTAAATTATGGAAAAATAAACCTACTTTACTGGGATCCAAATTCGGTTGGTTTATATCAGGTCCAACTGGTCAGGGCCCTCCTTTTATAACTTCGAACTTTTCTCAAGAAATAAGAAATTTCTAGGAAAGTTCTGGGAACTCGAAGACATACCCACTCCAACAACTGACGTTAAATTGTCTAAAGGTAAAGAATTACAATGTGCATTTACCTGAAACAAAAATTCATTTAACTATGCAAATTGAAACTAATGAAGTAATACCGTTTAATAAATATTCGAAAATAAATTACAAAGAATATTTGCATACGTACTTAGATTTATAAATAATACAAGAAAAAATAATAATAGAACGTATGGTGCATTTACTTACGCCGAGTTGGCTAATTCGCTTACCATACTAGCTAAGGCATCACAAAAAGAATTATTTTCTAAAGATATTCACTTAAATCTGGTGATGGATTACACCTTAAAAAAGAGTTCTCTCTTTAACTCCATTCTTAGATGCGTGTGGTGTGTTACGTGTAGGTGGGTGAATCGGTTATGCGTCCCTCTGCCCGTACAATAAACGGCATCCTATCCTACTGGATTCTAAACACACTTTCACCAAACTTTTATTTGAAAAAGAACATCTTCGTCTTTTACATTGTGGACATCAGCCACTGTTGAGTTCTATTCGCGAACAGTTTTAGCCCATAGGTGGTAAGGTACTCGCAGCTAGTAATGTTAGAAAGTGTATTCATTGCCAAAGGTTTAGAATTAAGCCTTTGCTTGTATTGATGGATAACCTTCCACAACATTGTGTGACTCCTGCTCATCCATTTGAAACTCGTGGTACCGACTTTGCTGGTCATCGAAGTGTTACTTATGTATTTTATTTATTTCGCTACTTAATCTGTATACTTAGAAGTTGTTAGTGACTTAAGTATTAGTTCTTTTATTTAGTGTCGGCGTAGGTTTATTTCAAGACGCGGAAAGCTTCATACTATTTATTGCGATAAAGACAAAAATTTTGTAGACGCCAATAATGAACTGAACAGGCTGCTAAAAACTTCTAAGCAACCCATTACTGAATTTGATTGTAACGAAGGCATAATGTTGCACTTTGGAGCATCCGGGAGGCAGGTGTTAAGGCGACGCATTGATAAACGATAATTTAATCCAAAATAGACCTTCTATGTAAAAATACGCGCGCGCTAGCTTACGAAAAATACGAAAAAATATTTATTTTCGTTTATTTTAAAAACTATAATTTATTTTAAAAAATCCAATCTGTTATTTTCAAGAATATGTTGAAGATTAAAAGTATACAGAAAATGTTGAAACATAAAACAGTTCTGTTTCTCCTAAAAATGTAAATTTCTGTTTTAAAAGAGGTTTCTTTGATATTTTTTTTGTCAACAAAATGAAGAATAAGGTTACCAAATATCACTTTCATACGTTTTGTAGTCACTTAGAAAAATTGAGATCTCTGCCGTTAAAATTTCCAATGTGTCGCCTTAAGATGGCTAAATTTCATTTAAGGCGGATCGCTAGTAACTGTAGTTTAACTTTTGAAGAATTGCACACATTATTTACACAAATCGAGGGAATAATAAATTCGCGTCCGCTTATCCCTATGTCAGCTGATCCAACTGATTTAGCTCCTATCACTCCTGGACACTTCCTTGTGGGTCGATCTTTAACTTCACTGCCTTCACCTGTCACTGAGCGAGTCACCATCAATCGCTATCAATTGATCGAGCGTCTAAGGCAGCACTTTTGGCGCCGATGGACAAAAGATTACTTACTTATATAATTACTTACTTATATAGAAGGTCTATTTTGGATTAAATTATCGTTTATCAATGCGTCGCCTTAACACCTGCCTCCCGGATGCTCCAAAGTGCAACATTATGCCTTCGTTACAATCAAATTCAGTAATGGGTTGCTTAGAAGTTTTTAGCAGCCTGTTCAGTTCATTATTGGCGTCTACAAAATTTTTGTCTTTATCACAATAAATAGTATGAAGCTTTCCGCGTCTTGAAATAAACCTACGCCGACACTAAATAAAAGAACTAATACTTAAGTCACTAACAACTTCTAAGTATACAGATTAAGTAGCGAAATAAATAAAATACATAAGTAACACTTCGATGACCAGCAAAGTCGGTACCACGAGTTTCAAATGGATGAGCAGGAGTCACACAATGTTGTGGAAGGTTATCCATCAATACAAGCAAAGGCTTAATTCTAAACCTTTGGCAATGAATACACTTTCTAACATTACTAGCTGCGAGTACCTTACCACCTATGGGCTAAAACTGTTCGCGAATAGAACTCAACAGTGGCTGATGTCCGTAATGTAAAAGACGAAGATGTTATTTTTCAAATAAAAGTTTGGTGAAAGTGTGTTTAGAATCCAGTAGGATAAAATGCCGTTTATTGTACGGGCAGAGGGACGCATAATTTATAATCGATTCACCCACCTACACGTAACACACCACACGCATCTAAGAATGGAGTTAAAGAGAGAACTCTTTTTTAAGGTGTAATCCATCACCAGATTTAAGTGAATATCTTTAGAAAATAATTCTTTTTGCGATGCCTTAGCTAGTATGGTAAGCGAATTAGCCAACTCGGCGTAAGTAAGTGCACCATACGTTCTATTATTATTTTTTCTTGTATTATTTATAAATCTAAGTACGTATGCAAATATTCTTTGTAATTTATTTTCGAATATTTATTAAAAACAAACACTATAAGAATATAAATTAATATTAGCGCTTAATAAAATAAAAATGAATTAGTACTTGTAAAAAAAATATGGTCAAATGGGTAGCCTAAGGCTAATGTCACAATTTTCACAATTTTTAGCCATAATTTTTTTTCTTTTATCTTGTAAATACCTTGCATGGTACCAATCCTTTTTTTAACATTCGTAACCTCTTATTCGTAACATGAATGTCACTAGCATAAAAATGTACAGATCACAACACAACAGAAGTTTTGCAAGATATCCATTTAATCTTCCTCTTATTTGCCGTATGACACTTATCCAGCTCTTAGTACAAGATCCATAGGCAATCCAAAAAATTTGTAAAATTAGAACTTAGCAAAATGTTAATTTTTTTGCAAATTGTAGTTACTCTGATATTGATTGGACAAACGGCGACTTGAAATCATTGTTATTACAAAAGTCTAATAAATAGAAAAATATTGTTTTATTCTGTCGATAGTCAAACTAGAGACAGGGTGATCGAAAAAACCTAATCAGAGCATTATGTAATGCCAGTAATACTACAAATTACAGTAATAATATTTATTTCACAACTAAAACCAAAATTATCCACAGTTGTACGGGTTTTCCCATTCAAAAAAGTGGTATAATTCAACTGACATAAAAAATATGAAAATAATTAATCGTTTTTCTCAATAAAAACGTGAATACATTTTTTGACTTACCGATGGAAATATATCTTTGGGTACTTATAAGATTTATTTGCATAGTTGCGACACAATTTCATAGCACAAACCCACATAATAATTTATTATTGACAACCTCAAAGACGCGTATCTAATGTTTCAAATAACACTGAATAAGGTGAGAAGCGAGTCAACCATTTTTGGTACACATTTTTAGAGCGTTTCCAAGCAACCATTGTGGTATCTAGACAAGCAAATAATCAAAGATTATATTATGATATGTGACCAAGGGCGTCGATAGGTGTGGGTGAGGGGGCAGAGAGGGGCAGTTGCCTTCCCTAGAGATCCAAAAAAGGTAATAAGCAAGTAAAGTCCTTAGTTGACTTGCCGGAGCGATTTCACTCCTGCACGTCGAAACTAGAATGAATTCACTAATTCAATTCCAATCACCTATTCCGTCGGCGATGCCACACAGTTCATTGTTAAGGCGCTTACAATAGCCAATCGGTTTCCGAGTCCCGTGTTCTGAGGCTTTCTCCTCTTTAACGGGCCAACTTAAATTTTCGAAAACAAAATGTCATTAATTGATATTTTATCAACATAATGTATAAATAACATAGTTCTATCTGTTCAACTAATATATGAAAAAAAAATCCAAAGTGAAGTCGTTTTTGACAGAAAATTTGTATTTACTTTTAATCGACAAGGTATTTTTGCATGGCTCTTATTTCAAAATATTGATAAAAATAACAACTATGTAATCTGTACACACAATTTTGCAAAACAATAATTTTTCAAATTAAAAACGGAAAAAGCGTTGAAAATTTTTATCGTTCTACCACAGACTCTACCATGCACAACATGTATGGTAGAGCGATCGTTTAGCAGACTCAGGAGACTAAAAACCTGGTTAAGAAAATCACCTAAACGGTCTGGCCATGACGAGTGTGTACAGAAAACTTATTAATGAAAACTTACAAGATTTTCGTAATAAGGTGGTCGAGTAATTTATATAAAACCTCGGAAGATTGTGTTTTAATTAAATTATTTTAATTTTTATTCTATTTATTTTTAGTCTATTACTTTGTTGAGATGTTGTTGACACGGCACATACCCACAATTAATACTTTCCCCCACCCTTCATTTATATCAACTTGCCCCCCTGGGTCATCGGCGGGCGACGTCCTTGTATGTGTATGTGACTGTCACTACACCAATTTCATATTAAAAGTTACGTTTAAGTTGTTTTTGTTGATTCTTTTTAATTAAAATGAAAAATAAATGCTATTGTTTTATTTTAATTTAAAAGATTATTGGTTTTTTCAGACAACTATATGAATTGTCTAAAACGGGAAATTTTACGTTTTTTCGCGTTAAGTTTCCTGTTTTAGATATTTTATAATGCAACGCGAAAGTTTAAAAGTTTATAACTCAATGAATGTACAATTTTAATACAAATGTTTACCCACTTTCTCATTACCACGTTAAAACGTTAAAACCCCGAACAAGAGAAACGTTATATCTGTAGAAAGAACGCTTAGAAATTAAGGCCTCTTATATGTATATTTTGATTATGATATTTTTGATAAGTAAATAGTAAAAAAAAACTGGAAATCCGCAGGTTTTTTCGAAAACAAATTAAACCGAGTTTTCTGCACTTAAATGAAGAATCAGCCGGGTTGGGTTACTTTATAAAGAAATGGACCTAAAAGCTTGTAACGTATAAAACACAGGAAGAGCAACGTGCCATAGCTACATGTTTCCACATTGGTGTGACTATAACAACGCCTACCGTTCATACAAAAGGAGACACAAATTAGTAACATATTTTATCGCGCATGCGCAATAAACTAAGAGTATAGAAAGCAGTCTTTGCTATTTGTAAACTTCAAAAGCATTTTAGGAAGCCGTAATGTTATCCTGAGGGTCGTTAACTAAGCAGACCTCACTCAAGTAGGTACACTTATTTAAAATAATGCATTTACACATTTTGTATCAGACCTTCTGTCTCCGTTTAGTAGATGCTTCTTCTTTGTTGCGATAAATGTTGTATGAATTATTACAGTGGTTATTTCAATAGCCAATTATATTATTTATTGATTAGTAATTATGTTATTGATTATAGCCAAGCTATTTGCATTAATCGTACCCAGTAAATAAAATAAAAGAACTGTACTGAAAAAGTGTCTAATATTAGTACATTGTACAAATATGTTATAATCAAAGTTTATGAATGTTACTATTACAACTGCGTACAATAACAGTGACACCCAATGACAAGCATTTGAGTGCAGTCGTGGGCAATACAACGGACAATAAAATATTCATCAGTCACATGTCAGCGTGGGACCCTGGAGCTGTGATCTAGTACGAAGGATCGCGCCCCTGTCTTGAATGTTTTATTTTGGACGTGTTTTCTTTTGGATATGAATAAATCCCTTTTTAGCGACATTAATGAGAGAATATTACTTTAGTTAAAAGCTTTACGATCAATAGCAACATAAACGATTATTTATGTCAAAAATTATTGAGAAAAACATTGTTTAGTTATGTTTATTATGCATTGGCATGGAAGATTAGTAAAGACTAAGGAATAAAGAAATTACTACGGTTGGTAGGTAATCGAAACTTGTGATAACGAACATACCTACATAAATGCATAAGTCTAAGTACATAGTAGACTATACACTGGACACTATTATATCTATTACATTTTGTGGTAACTTATTTATATTATTAATTAATATTCACATTATTGTTATTTCAAATTATTATTTCCTCGAACGTTCTTTAAAATCAGACTTAGAAATGTCTTTAAGAGCTAAAATCATGTAAACATACATAGAAGGATAAAATGCGTTTAGGTACAGTGCGTGCGCACTTGCATGTCGGTTGCGAAGGCGAGTGTAGCCGAATGTGCTATAAATAGCTTACAGCGGTTCGTGGGTTGTGGGCTAGACACACCGCGACCCGGTTACGCTAATCCAGGGTTGTCAGATCTTATGAAATAAAACATAAGCAAATGAAACTACATTCGTTGCGTAATTTATCTAACCGACATATTTGTTTATCAGATATAAGCAGAATCAATATTTTAAGTCTAAAAGGTGCTAAACTTTACAGATTATCATTATTTTATCACAAACATGTACAAATGTACATATAATGAATCTACTTTAAAATGTAACATCATTACATTACACATTATGTGAATTCATTTGGAGTAAGATTTCATATCTAGGTAAAAAAGTACAAAGTATGTACTGAGAAATTTGTTGTATCAACAGCAAATCTATGCGCAACGTAATAATTAACCAGCTTTAAAAAAAGGATGAGGTTCTATGTTCGTCTGTATGTATGTTTTTTTATGTATGTTCACCGATAACTTCATCAATTGTAGAGTGATTTCAAATTTTTTTTTTGTTAGATATACTTCCGAGGCGATTCCATTTAAATTTCATCAGTATTGGAGCTTGGACTTCGAAGACACCAAATTCGAGGACACCAAATAACACAAATAACGCGACGTGGTTATAACCTTTATTTATATTGATGACTCTCTTGTATATCGTTGCACTCCAGAATTAGACAAGGGTTAATTGCAGGTCTGCCCTAGATATTTGTTAAGGCCAAGGTCCACTCAAAACTGAGAAATAAAAAAATTTTAATAAAAAAAATTTAACCGCCTTCAAAAAAAAATATTGAAAAGTACAAAATAAAAAACTCTGAATCAAAACAAATCAAAATTCAAGTACAACAAAAATAATTTTGTATGTACGATACTCGTACCTATATAATTAAATTTGACAGTTATTGAAGTTAGTGCCAAATCAATGTGCAACAACCGAAAGTTTATTAGTTTGGTAGGCTTGGCACCGAGTTTTTTTTAGAAAACTAAATCTAAGTGAATTATATTACCATTTTTTGGGACTTAATGCGCAGTTGCGTATTGCGTTATAAGTGACATATCGTTTTCTTAGTGACGCGAGAGAAATCTGACGTTTCTCCTGGGTTACCAGCTCCCTGGGGGTGTGAATGAGATTTGGTTTGTTAAACATTAAAGTAAGCACTATAAAACCCAGTCTATCCCCCAAGGTGCTGGGTATCTGTGAGCGGATTTCTTCTGTGTAGGTAACCAAAAAAAGCATGTCTCCGGTGCAACGCACTGCTTAGGGCAGTGTTTGCTTGTCTGCTACAGTGCTGCTTGCTGCTTCAGTGTGGCTTCCTACTAAGGCGAGGACGTGGCAACGACGTGGTGCTCTTTTAAAGTATTTTCATACAAAATGTATAGAATACGGTACGCTTCGTCGTCTGCGTCGTCTTATTGCAAAACATGCACAGGAGAAAGGACTCGAGCGCAACGGGGGTGCAAGTGGGGCGTGGTTTACCATTTCATAATTAGTTTGCCTCCACGACTTATTTCTTCGTTTCACCCCGTCCGCAACGCGTCCTTCAAATGTTATGACAATTCTAGTTTGCGCCGTTCCATTGTGCGATGGTTGCGATGGTTCTATTGTGCCGTTTACGTCTAGTTACGGATTGCGTAACTAGTCACCTACAGTCTTCCTGGGAATAGTTAAGAGCGTTGGCTACATTCTACATAGTTATTTGTCACCTGGTTTTGATGATTTAGGGTTACGGAATAAGTTTTTTTTATTTAGTAACACAAATTGCTATTAGACTATAGTCGATAGTATAGTAGTAATATAAAATGTATCTATATAATTACAAAGCTATACACATCTAAACGTTGATATTTACAAACTTTACAACTAAATATTATTTTAAATATTTCATAAATAATAGATTTCAACAAAGTCACCATTAAGAAGTTGTCATTGCTTAGGATGCCTAGCAGGTTGGCAGCATTACCTTTTTGAATAACCAAGCTAATTCGCTGGCATAAGAAGCGGCCAGTCCGACGGTTTCCCGAAGGCTCGACCATTCCTTTACAAATTTCAGAAACCAGTATCGACTAGTTTCTGCTCTGAAAGCCATGCCAAATGTTAGAGACTTCGTAACCTATGTTTCGAGACCTCAAGGTCCCAATGAGCGTAAATATGAAACACTCAGAGAGAGTTATCTCAGCGGTATTGGCCGCAGCACCTCCTGACTTAAAAGTTGCCGGGACGTAGGAAACAGCAACATGAAAACACGTAAAAGACACATAAACACATTAAAAATAATGTGGAAATATTCTGTCAATGGTGGTAGTTACAGATATTGAAGATAATATTTTTTGTAATCATATTAACATTTCGAAATTTTTGGCAAAACCACTGGTGTCTCTTAAACCAATGTTTAGTACAGCGATGCCTCGTGTTTACTCGAAATAAGGGGTAATTCCACGAAATGACCTGACAATAAATATTCATTTTCTTAAATTATGGGTTATGGAATATTATTTGTTACATTTACATATTGTATGTAATGTATTCGCTTTTTTATTTTTTGTTATTAATAGATTAGGATGAAACACATTAAACAAATATGTACATAGCAGTTGTAGAATATATTTAGTTTACCTATTCACACACTAGATACAAAAGAATCTACATATTTATGAGGGTGCCCTTTTTGTGTAGTCTTTCTAAGAATAAGTATATATGTATACCTCTTTTGTAAATATAACATCATTGTACATATAGTACCACTTTTGCTTATGTAGGTACAGCAAAAAAAAAAATAAAACAAATAATATTAAACAATTTTGACAGGCGGATCGATAAAAAGTCTAATATATGTACATACGCACTTATGTTTACTCTGCTACCAATTTCCGTATGGTATTAATCGACGGGCACTATTATATACATTATTATGGTATAGACCCTACTTCAAACAAAGTAAAAAATTAGTAAAAATGTTAACGAGAAATACAGCAAGCTTTTAATTAAATTCATTTTAATAATTTTATTTTTACTGCTTTATTTTCAAATAATAATTTAAAGCAGATTAATTTGCGTGTAATTTGTTACTCTATCGGTTTTATTTGCCTACCTTATTCTGTTTTTTAACTGACTTAAAAAAAGGAGGAGGTTCTCAATTCGGTTGTATTTTGTTTTGTTTCTCTTTTTGTTTGTTACTTCAGAACTCCGTCATTTATAAACCGATTTGGAAAACTCTTTATTTTTTTAAAAGTATGTACTGCCGGATTGGTCCCATTTAAATTTCACTGGTATTGGAGCTTGGATTTCGAAGATACACCAAATAACGAGACCTGGTTATAAGCTTTATTATTTATATTAATATATTGATGATTCTCTTGTAAGTCATTGCGATCCAGAATTAGAAAAGAAGTTAATTATAGACCTGTGCTAGATATTTATTTAGACGTCAGTAACTGTCAAATTTAATTATATAGGTATTTGTATCGTGTTTATAAAATTATTTTTGTACTTGAGTTTAGATTAGTAAAGGATAGTTATTTCGTACTTTGCAGTGATTTGTTTTTGAAGTCCGTTTAATTGTCACAACCTAACATTTTGGACGTCAATAATACATACACGAATTTCATAAAAACCATGTGATAAAAAAAAAAAAATTACTCAACATTGGTAGAATGACGTAATAAGTAGTTGAATACACCTATTTACGAATGTATAACTTTTGGAGTTCGTGTGCTCCATCTGTGTATTTTCTTTTATTTGAGTAGTAGCTGATGCCCGCAATTTCATCTACGTTTTTTATTTTTAAAGTCTATGTCCTTCCTCAGGATTCAAGCTATCTCCATGCCAAATTTCATCGCAATCGGATGATCGGTATGGCAGCGTATAAAATACGAACAAACGAACAATCAAACATTGATTTTTATATTAGAGTTAGCATTAATATTGTTATAACGATCAGTGACAGCTGACAGCCCTATTATGCATTAATCCATAGGCAAGCGGCCCTGTCGATATCCTGTGGTCACACAGGGCTCGCGTGCCATCTAGTAAACAAATCAACACAGAACGACATAGTCATATCATAAGTCAAAGGTCTTTTCTTCAGTAAAATTTAAACAACAGAAAGATACATCACGCGCCATACGCTTTTTGTTTGTAGTATGTACGGTACTTACGTATAATACGACAGACATTACGTATACTTACGTATAAATAAGTTACTATAATAGTAATACTTTTGTAATACTTTTAATAATAACATAATAGTAAATATAATAGTAATACTTTTGTAGCAAATAGGTAAATAATAAATAGATAAATATACATATATTAAATTGTTGTAATTGTTAGTAACACTTCGAATGTCAAATCATGATCTTTTTAAAACGTAATTCCTGATTTAAAAAGTTTTATACTGTCTAATAAATTTACTTAAGTTGTGTTTGATACTAATCTAAATTGATTTTAAAGAACTATTACGTACAAACATTTTAATATTCGATTAAAGTACATTTCTTGAGTAAAAGATAGTATTTATGTTTATATAAGTACAAGTAATTTTTAATGTACAATTAGATTTATACAGTTCCATCTTTGGGTATTACAGAGGTTTTCTATTACAGAGAATATGTAGGTAGGTACGTAGCAAAACAGCCACACCTAATATTGTAATATTGTTTTAAAAGATTCATTAATTTTGGTATCTAATATAATTATATTAAAATTATTTAGATGCTTATGTTATTATAAGTGGAAATATGGTATATATAAGTCATAAAAGTACATGTTGGTAGTAGTACATAGTAGATAGGTACTAGAAGGTGGTACTAGCGTGCAATTATCTTGATGATTATGCTATCGTAATAATTACACGCTATAGCAATGACATACGGTAATGCGGTATGCACGCAGAACGCATAAATATAATAAGCATGGCCGCGTGTACATAGTATGTACATCTTTTAATGTTTCAGTTACGTTCATCGATATCAAAATATGCAATATAAGCTTTATTTAAATAGATGTTCTGCATCAAAAAACTAGTTACATATCTTTATGTACATATAAAATAGGCGAGAATTCACCTACTATCATTTTTATTTTATTATATACACACTATGTACCTATAAATATTGCGATTTGATAGATTGTAGTTTGATATCTGCTAATCAAAAACATGAAAATAACACATTGCATGTTAAAAAATAATACCAATTCCAAAATTCAGTAGGTACTAGAGCATCTTAATTTTACTTCAAGAAAATCTAATACTACCTGTGGATTTTTCCACTGGCCGACGCCGTGCGAATTGTCTTTTTTCTCCGGGTCGGTAAAGACAAAAGGAAGGTTACAATTTTTGGATATGTTTTCGGACTAAATAAAAAAAAAGCGTATATACGTGTATGTTAGGTTGTCGCATATGCTATACATATTTTGTTCTTTATTCTGTAAAATATTCTCACAATAAATTTATGCCGATTTAAAATATTGTAACAGGTGCTCCCCTCCTGTCGTAAAAGATGATTCAATTCACACCAGTTCTTTCACGTCAATCAAATACATGAAATGGAATGTATCTATTTAAAAATAAACGCATAATACGCAAACGTCGTGAAACTTTGAGGATGCTCTGTCACTGTCCCCCCAACAAGTGCTTCAGAACTTCGGCACAGTAGGAGAAAGGCTGTTGAGCGTTCTATAGTAGATCCCAGTGCCTCTCAACAATGCGTCTAGGACGACCATCGCAGCAGTCTTATGCCTGATTTCACTAACGTTATCTAAGTAGGGTCACGGAAAAGTACTCGATTCTTGTAAGGAATCGATACCTTGCTTTCGATACCAAGTATTTTAAGTATCAATACTTTGGTTTTGATACTGTACCCAGTATCGATACTATTCGTTGGATTATCGATACTTTGTAACTTCTCTCTATATCGTGCTTACTATCACAGTTCTGCTTACATCTGTTGAAGAATCCCATACTAAAAGTTTACCGTTGCAGTGTAGCCTTTAACATGAACTGAATATTTCAGGAAATTTTCTCGTTTTAGATGATTCTAAGGATGAGGATAAATATATTGGCATTAGTGTGTTTTACTATGTAACTTCAGTAAAGGTAGAACAGGAATTATGAATTATTTTGTTTATTTAAGCATAAAAAATCAATGTGAACAATATAATCTAAAAAAATATTATTTTCATAGAAGTTGTCGGTGATTTGATAGTAATTATTTCAAGAATAAGTACCAAGTAGCAACATTGGATTCATTTGGAAACCGCCGCGGCCTGCACGTCATGAAAAGTTTTTAAAAATTGTTTTAGGTATTTAGAATTTCATTATCCATTATGTTACCACAATGTTACGTTACGTTTATATTCTTATTAATGTTGACTGAGATAAATTACTTTTATTATACTGCCTTCATTATAGATCTGATTGTTAAATCTAAATAAAACTAACAATTAAACTCGAATACTATTTTTTTAATAATAAAATCCAAAAGTACTCGATATCTTAAGGTATCGATACTTCTCTTTCGATGCTTTGCGTGGAATCGATTCATTTTGTACGATACTAGTATTAAGTACAATATCGATACTTTCGTCGCGATACCGTATACCTATATCTAAGTCACATAACTATATAGATAACATTCGTTTTCACCAATCTATAACGCTTCATATAGACATAGTTATGTGCGGTTTTATTGTTTCCATAGTAATTATACGTTTCCAAAAATTTATCGATATTTATTACATATACCTATCATATTGATACATCATATATCGATAGTATATCGATAGATATTATTGTTTACGACGAAGTTTCTATGTAATTATCCACTATTATAATAATCGAGCAATATTTGTATATTTGATATCGCTTTCTCGAAAACGGCTTTAGCGATTTCGATGAAATTTACAATATAGGTGTTGAGGGTGGCGAAAAATTGGTCACAATTCTGGGAAAAATACTTTTTCTCCGTCTTTCACACACTAAAACTTCTGAACTCTAAATTTCTAAACTTTTTTTAATTTTACAGCAAAGTTTACCTTCTCAATAGCACAATGGCTAGAGCGTAGGTCTACCACGACGAAGTGCGCGGGTTCCAATCCTGCAGACTGTGGTCAGACCTTTTCTTGTTTTTTTTTTAATAAGTTGAAATAATATGTCTAAGTTCAATTTGCAACAAGTTCCTATTAAACACACATATCACTTTAATAATATACTTATAAAAAGGAAATACAATGAAAAATAATGATAAAAGCATAAACTTCATAACTTCAGACACTGTTCCGTACTACGAAGTCAGGCAAATAACATCAGATAAAATATAAATGTGTGGGTGCTATTTTCTAATGAAATGGCGACAGATCAGCTTATCTGATAATAAATGTGTGTCGTATGTACAGGTGAGTCAGGTTATCTGATTTAGCTCTCAGTTTGCTGCTCGGATGAGGCGTCTGGCTGTGGAGTTATTTATAAAGTCTATGGCTAATAGTCATGGAGAAAAATCTCCCGAACAATGAATTTAATGTTGAATTTCATGGACTTCATTTAATTTAAGATACTATGTTATTTAAAAGAGTAGTATTATACAAGCAATATTTGTATATTCATAGTCCCGTTCTCGAAAACGGCTCTAACGATTTCGATGAAATTTACAATTTAGAGCTTTACGGTGGTCAAAAATCGATCCAGTTAGAGTCTAATTCAAAGAAAATTCATTTTCTATACATGTTCACACACTAAAACTTCTAAACTCTAAACTCTTCCGATTTCACAACATAGTTTACCTTCTCAGTAGTACAGTGACTAGAGCGTAGGTCTACCAAGCTAAAATACGCGGGTTCGAACCCTATATTGTGATCAGACTTTTTTGTTATTATGATTGTAAGACATCAAGTAAAGCTCGGTCACCCAGGTACTAATTAATTATTCTCCATATTGTCAAAAACTAACACACAAAACTGTCACATAGTGTTATGGGTTTGAAAATCGAGTTTCTAAATTTAGGGGATCTTTTATAACTACATAGGGGCTTCTAACGTTTTGTGAAACACAAAATCATCATTAGCGGACCTCTATCATTCTTTAGGGGTTCGCTAAGTACTAGGGGACTTTGGGGAAATCGGGCATTAGTGGGTAAAAGTAATGCCATATCATAAGTACAAGTAATTATATTTAACAAACACGATAAACGTATCCGTGCGCATTGTTTTTATTATTATACTAGCTAAAGCCCGCGACTTCATCCGCGTTTTTTATTTTAAAATAGCCTGTCTGTCTCCAGGTGTCAACTATCTGAATACCAAATTTCATTGCAATTGGATGACAGTCCATAAAATACTAAAAACAAACAAAGATTTTTGTACACACACATAAATCTTCTCCTGTGGTTTCCATTTCATTTGATACCCTACGCATATTGTTGGAAGTTTTGAAAAAAAGTTACTTCCTGTCGCGAAGCATCCGCCACATTGGATTTATTATGATGTCATATACCTACACAGAAGCATTTCCTTGCGTATTCCATTTTATTTGACACCCATATTGTTGGTGTTGAACAAAAGAGTTATTTCTATTACCTACGAAGCATCCGCCATATTAAATTTATCATGACAACACATATACAAAAACCTTCCCCTGCGTATTCCATTTCATTTGATACCCATATTGATGGTGTTGAACAAAAAGTTATTTCCTATTATGGAACATCCGCAATGTTGGATTTATGACGACATTACATGTTGAGAAACCTTCTCCTGCGTATCCTATTTCATTTGATACCCAAATTGTTCGAGGTATTGAAAAAGTTACTTATTCCTATCGCGAAACATGCGCCATATTGAATTTATGATGACGTCACGTATATAGAAGCCTTTCCGTGCATATTTCATTTCATTTGATACCCATATTGTTGGTGTTGAACAAAAAAGTTATTTCCTATTATGGAACTTCCTCACATATAGAGAAATCTTGCTCTGCGTTTTCCATTTCATTCGATACCCATATTGTTGGTGTTGAAGAAAAAAAGTTAATTCTTATTATTAAACATCTGCAATGTTAGATTTATGGCGACATCACATGTTGACAAACCTTCTATTTATCTCATTTCATTTGATACCCATATTGTTAGAGGTCATGAAAAAGTTACTTTCTATCGCAGCGCAGACCATCCGCCATATTGGATTTATTATGACGTCACATATACAGAAGCCTTTCCCTGCGTTTTCCATTTCATTTGATACCCATATTGATGGTGTTAAACAAAAATTATTTCCTATTATAGAACATCCGCCATATTGGATTTCTGATGACGTCACATGTACAAAAACCACATGGCAATTAATGAAATACAAGGTAGCTTACATTTGTTTTTGAGCGAATGAAATCTCTGTACCAAATTTCATCATAATCGGTTCAGAGGTTTACCATTTTCACCCCTTTAGAAGTAGACTTTTGAGAAAAAAAGTAGCCAATGTTTTTTAATAAAAAAGTATTCCAAATTTCATATTAATCGGTTCAGCGGTTTTTGCGTGACGTCACATGTTTTTAAGCCCGATTTCACCAAAGTCCCCTAATACTTAGCGAACCCCTAAAACTGAAACTACTATGAAAATTTCATCGTTAGCGTATCCCTATTCGGTTTAAGGGATTCGCTAAGTATTAGGGGACTTCGGTAAAATCGGGCGTTAGTCTCATGGTAATAAAAAAATAGTGAATATACATGACGTCATGAAAGACTATTTTTCTTGTCTTCAAAAAACTATTTGTATTGCAAAATCCAGTATGAAAGTTCCACAAGAAAGTTTCTTGTATTCTCCAAAGTACAGTTTTACGTCACTTAAATTGATATCTGTAAGCTCGGATTTGTTTTTTTCTCTCTCTTTATATATTCATATACTTCTGAGTAAAATAGTCGTGGCTGACGAACTGGACAAAATTATCTATGCGTTTTTTGCTATTTGGCTACAGAACTTACGACAAATAGTACTTATATTGTGCAACAAGTGCGGTAAGTTGTCGATTCCCCACTCGTACGAAGTTGAGCGCACGAACGAAGCGAATTAAAAACTCATGCGGGATAAACAGTATTTAAACGCACATTCTTGCGGTCGATAAGTAGCAATTTTCTCATTTTACAAATTGAGTGCAACAAGCTTCTTTCACAATTTGAAATTGAGTACAACAAGCTCATTAGCAAGTAAACTTCGTTCCAGTGGGCAATCGACAACTTACCGCACTTGTTGCACTTGTTATACTATTGTATCAAAACAAAAGTTTTTGTAGTTTTCTGCTCTTTCAGATTCTTCTTTTGTTTTTTCAGTACGAGTATGTCTCAAAATTTTTAAGATATTGTCTAAAAATTGAAACCTCTTTTCCATTTTTTTAATTATTTATGAATTATAATTTTTTATTCCATTTTTTTTTATTAATATTATTTTTCATTACTTATACTCGGAAAGTAGGCCTGAAGTTGCCTGAGAAGCGGGTTGAAAATAGTACTTTTCAGCCCTAGGGAGAATCGTTTTCAACTGACAGCTGTCAAATTATAAAAAAAAGTAAGTAGAGTTCTATTTTCACATTTCTATTGAATCATGTCCCAACTTTCTATACAGCCACTCAATTACAGCGCGATATGAAATTAAAATAACGTAAAGATAAGTATTAATTAAAGAATATATTTTTTTAAATGACTTTATTATAATTTACTTTCAACTACTTTTTTAAACTTTTAACATAGATTTGGGCAAAATAGTTAGTAATAAAAATGGCCGGCCACAGAAAAAAAAACAGAATAGGCGAGAAAGCGACAATCTTATCTTCATTCGTTTTTTCTAGTTGTAGAGTTTTGTTTATACTTCCGTATAGCAGAGATTTGTAATACACGATGAGTTCATCAGATGCAGATATGTATTTAACGCCTAATTTCATAAAAGAAGAGGCTAAAGCAGTAGTGGAAAACCTTTTACCGCCTAAATAAAAAAAAAAGATACCTAAAATCTTACGACGATTTTATGAAATGGCGCGCTGAGAAAAAAGTGAAATTGTTATCAGAAAACGTTTTCTTAATATATTTCAACGAATTATCAAAGACTTACAAACCTTCAACATTATGTTAAAGACAACATTAAATACTAAACATAATGTACATATAAAGGATTTCGAGAGACTAACATCGTTTCTCAAAAGGCAATCAGATGGATTTAAATCGAAAAAATTCAAAGTTTTCACTTATCAAGAGGTAGAAACCTTCTTAAACCAAGCGCCTGATGAAATATACCTAGCAATGAAGGTATTTATTGTTAATTGTAGCTTCCTTTAAATTGTAACGTTCTATATTTTATACACATATTATTAAATAGATATATCTACTTTTCAGGTAGTGTTGATATTGGCAGTAAGTGGCGCTTGCAGAAGTATCGAACTACTAAATATGAAGGTTGATGATATTGAGAAACAAGGTGATATAACTAATACTGGTGAAATTACGTGGGACTAAAACCAAAGTTGACCGAACCTTCGTTGTTAAAAAAGAATTTGTAAATATAATAGAAAAATACTAAAAACTTCGACCAAGTGGTATGGAAACAAACCGTTTTTTCATAAATTATCATAAAGGAAAGTGTCTGCGGCAAGTAATTGGCAAAAACAAGATTTCGAGTATTCCTAAAGAGATAGCCACCTACCTTAATTTGCCAAACTCAAATCTATATTCGGGTCATTTCTTTCGCAGAACATCAGCGACTTTGCTAGCCGATTCTGGTGCCGATTTAACTGTCATCAAAAGGCATGGAGGTTGGAAGTCGACTAAAATAGCTGAAGGCTACATAGAAGAGTCAGTGGAAAATAAAATTAAGATATCGCATAGAGTAACAGAAATGATAAATCTGCATTTCACTGACTCTCCACAACCAAGCACTTCAAAGGATTATCCGGTGCAATCCAAAAACATTGCTGTAACAGCTGAAAAAAACAGACAAATACCAATGTCTCCAACATACACCCAGAATCCTTGGATACTGCAGAAACTCAAGTTTCCCAGAAAAGATCAAATATCAACATACTCGGAAAAAACCTTTCACTAACTATAACTAATTGCTCTAATTTTACCATAAACTTTAAATAAATAACTCACCAAAGTTGTTGATTTACGTAAAATAAAATTCACTCATTTTTTCTTTAGCTAATTAATGTTTTTATTTTTACTTTCCTCGTATTCGTAATGAAAGCACAGTGTTTACCTCAGGTGAAAGACTTATTTATTCCCTCGAACTTTTAGCCAAACCCCGTCTCGGGCCTAAATAAGTTACTTTCAGTCCTAGGGTAACAATGTACTATTATGGCCTCATTACACATACAACAACACTTCTTTCATAGTTTTAAAATTCGTTATTTTTACTTATTGATCAGTTTTTCAATTAACTTTGTGGCATCGTTGCTTTTCTATTGTAGTTCGTACACGAGTTATAGTACAGAAGCCAAATAATCGAAGACAATTTATTGGCAGTTAATTATTTATATTTACCCATAAAAGATTTTGTTCTAACAAGTAATACTATTCTTGAAATTTGAAAACATTCTAAAAGAGACTGAGACTGAGGGGCGACGCGTCGCGCAAAGATAAGGAGAGAGTTGTGTATTACGATGTATTTAAGTAATGGTACAATAAAATACAAGTTATAAATGTTACAAATTTCGTCATAAAAAATCTAGACTGACTGTTTAAAATTAAAATCGCATCAATAAAAAATGAATAATTATCAGTTCTGAAACTCTGATCTCGTTATGAAGCCGTGAAAACACAATTCAATGCCTCTTTGAACGAATTTATATTTTAGTATGCTTTATGATGGCCAACTCGTTCATCTATCTTGTACAATAATGTCGATTGTGTCCAAGCGCGTTGACTATTGACCCATATAATCACTCGAGAACACGTAGCGTGTGCTTCGCTTCAAGCCATTACCAAAATTTGAATTACAATACATGTGTAGCAGTGTAAAGGGTTCAAAAATGCAATTGATGTCAGCTGATTTCAGTCTCTTAAAACAATTAGGAAAATATGTAACATAATAAAATTCTCCATTTTCAATTAAGATTGTAAAAATTTTATCTGTTTAATTTTTTTAATTAACGTTATTTAAAAAAGATACAAAGTATATAATATATTTATCGATATATCAATCATCTCGAAGGTACCAAGGGTCAGTAACGATTAAATTAATATAAACTAAATAACCATTAATAAATATATGATATAATAAATTAATAAGTAAATATTTGTAATCTGGCCACGTGGCTGTGTTCTGACTCTTCTCACGGTACTTTTCCGATTTCCATGAGTAGTCAAAATATTTGGAAATGTGTGAAGGCATTCATTCATTTGTCAACTTGGCACCCGATATTCACCGCATCTTTTCGAATAGACGCGATTTTTTATACAAATGCATAATGGACTTGCCATACATTTACATTGTACGCTCACTTATCAACTCCATGTCGTCACTCAGTATATAATAAAGTACTTTGTAGTCGTCACCGAATTGCTTCGCTTGCAAGCTGTTCGTATTCAGACGACGAGCGATATTCAAATAACAATCCGCCGCGTCGCACTCTTTGCTCTTTTCATCGTATGCTGTGCGTAGACCTCGTCCCGCGCGATGTCAACGCGCTCGTTGTTTTTCTGGTTTTACTATTTCAATTTTCTTCATCAAGTGTGAATGTGATGCTTATGAAAAATAGGTAATTCACAGACATTCTAACACACGACTATTATCGTCGAAGATCCCTCAACGACTTAAATATTGGTAACAACTATTCTCGACGATTTGTTGATTACGCGGTTCACGCTTCATCCACTAGTTGACCGCGAGCCATCAACTTGCCGATCGCGTGACATTATTGATGACATTGATGCCTTCGCTTAGTCAACCCGCTCATTCACACGAACAAATGGATGCCGGACGGCGCGGAGAGGCGATACCATGAGGCGGTACTGATCAAGCACCGGGTTGACAATTGACAAGTGAGCGATGAGGTTTGTGTTGTTTGCGTGTATTAATTAATATCACGGACGTAAATAAGGTCCATGATATTATTAGGGGAGAACAGGGTAATGGGAGTCACCCACAAATCTACGTAACTATACACGCGAGCATCGCATAAACGATCTCTTCTGCTCCACCTATGCCCCTCGGCACTGTGTTGAACGGCTCGCGCTAGTAGGCCCCCGCGCTTGGAAGGAATGTCTGTTTTGTTTTTGCGCTCCGCCAATGTAATTTTTCGTCGCCATAAAATAGAAGGTAACCGTCGATTTTTTTTTACAGTATACGATTAAAATGTTCACATGCGTTTAGTCGGATATTCAAAATAGTGATGTAAAATTTAGATTGCGTCAGTGTTTCATAGGTTTTTTAATTTCAACTTTTTTCTCATTAGTGTAGTTGTGGGAAATGGGAGTCAGGTGACTCAGTTGAAGAGAAAGAGAAAGAAAAAATTAAATGGAAAGGTAAAGGTCAGGGAAAGAAAACTAAAGTACAGAAGAAGGACAATGAAAAGACAAAGCGACGAATAGTTCAAGAATTTAACGAAACTTCAATATCGATGTAAATACTAACGACATTTGCCAGGATGATGAGGATGACGACGCAAAAGATGCTGGAAACTGATGCCTGATATGCAACGATTTCGCAAGGAACAACGAAATGTGGGTTATGGGCCCATGCGGACTGCACTGGGTGGGAGTCGGCTGAAAATTATGTTTGCGATGTCTGCTAAATTTATATTAACTCCGATTGTCCAGAGCGTGACCACCATTGCCCCCACGTCAGTGCAATGAGGGTCAAATCTGGTTTTTTTTAATTGTTATAATTACCAAATTTGATTAATAAAATGATTGAAATTGATGTCAAATGATAGCTAGTTAAGTAAATTTAGTATATTGGCAGTTGCAACAAATATATCATTTATAATTAAGGTTTTATTTGATTTCTCGCTTAAGTGACTCCCATTACCCCCTTTTCTCCTAATACACACAAACCTGTATCTTATCTAAGGTTTAGGGAGTCCGGTATCCACCCTCCTCCCCACTCTAGCCTACGCTAATAACTAATTTTTACTGAATATCCACATTTTGTATTCATGCCACAAAATAGTAGTTGCACGATTTAATGATATTATGTTTATGTCATTTCCAATTCAAAACTATAGCTACATCCGTGATTAATATGATCCTCTTATATAACTATCTGTAAACATGTCTCAAATAGTGACGTTAAAGATAAAAATTAGATGCCTGGTATCAAGACCTATCCGAATCGCCCCGTTATACATACATTTTTCTACGATTTTTGTAGTTCAGGAGATAAATGGTTTTGTTTTTTAGAAATTATTCCCTACACATTACTTTCAATTGTTTTTAATTTCTCTATTATAAGGATTATCTACGTGTTTATTGTAAATTTCTTTACTGCGCTGTTATATAAAAAATAATGATTAACTAAATGCCTTCTAAACACTATCATCAAAAGATATAAGAATAGGTACATGTGATGGTTTCATAGTCCGTTAGACGGTTAGATACGTTAGATTAGTCGGTTAGATACTAAGACTTGATGAAGTACTTCTAACTGTTTCATAAAAAATTTCCAGTGCCCAATATTGTGCCAAATTCCAGTAATAAAATAAAATAAATTTAATAAAAACATTAAACCGACTTCAAAAAAAAACACTAAAAAGTACGAAATAACTAATCAAACTTAAGTACAAAAATAACTTTATACATACGATACAAAATTACTTATACATACAAATTTAATTACCCATACCTCTAATTCAATTTGACAGTTACTGAAATCGGGTCCAAGCCTACTAAACTAACAGACTTTCTGTTGTTGCACATTGATTTGGCACCTACTTCAATAAATGTCAAATTTAATTATACGGATATTTGTATCGTATTTATTAAGTTATTTTTGTACTTACGTTTTGATTAATAGTAAAGGATAGATTCTTTCGTACTTTTCAGTGTTTTTTTGAAGTCGGTTTAATTTTTTTATAATTTTTTTTTGTTTCCCCCTTTTAAGTGACTGGCTTAAATAAATACCTAGGGCAGGTCTACAATTAAGTTATTTTCTAATTCTGGAGCGCAATGACATACAAGAGAATCATCAATATAAATAATAAACGTTATAACCAGTTCACATTATTTGGCGTTATTTGGTGTATATTCCCAACCTAAGCTTTAACACCGGTGTAATTTAAATGGGACCAATCTGGAAGTGTATCCTATCAAATAAAAAAATAATTTTCCAAATCAGTTCATATATGACGGAGTTATGAGGTAACAAACATAAAAAAAAAACATATTGAATTGATAACCTCTTACTTTTTTTGAAGTCGGTTAAAAAAGAGCATTCTTTTCTGTAATTCAAATTCAAATCAAAAAAGGTAGATTTCAGTTGAATTATGTTTTTATTTTCTCTTACTATCGTTACAATTAGGCGAATTATTTTATTTTTCCTTTATAATGAAATGGAAATGAAATGAGGTCATAAAACTGCGAAAATATTATAGTAGGTATTTATTTTTTCGCAAATTAATACAAGTATTAGTATTAGAAATACAGTAAAGATGTTGTATTAATCGCTATTCTTAAACTCAAATAGAGGGAACAGAGTGGGTATAGCTCCCTTCTCTGTCACTTCTGGCACTGGGCCATGCCATAGTGAGTTTGTGACGTCATGCAGTTCTGTGAACTTATCTCCCTCTAACTTACTTATTACCATTATTTTACCTCTTGTCTCCTCTACTGGTTTAAAAGCTAATTGACTCCATTTCTGACAATTACTACTACGAGTAAGTAGTTTTTTTGTGAGCTGTATTCATAACATCTTCACGCCATATCCCCAACAAGGTAGTCAGAGAGGACGGAGCGCCAAGCGTCGCGATATTTACATACTTCTTTCGCTTCCTCAAATCTCATCATTCTTCTCACACATTTTCGCCTAGGTATGCGAGTGCTTTTGACATTTCCGTCGGCTAACACTCTATCTATTTGATTTTCATTAGTCTGCCTCGGTCTTCCTTGGCTTCTTTTACCACTCACTTTCGCTCTATAGATTTTCTTCGTCACTCTTTCATCACTCATTCTTTCCATGTGCCCGAACCATCTTAGCATTCCTTTCTTCATTTTTTCAATAACACTGTCGTGCAAGCCTGTCATACTGCGTATCTCTTTATTGCTTATTTTGTCTGCAAGGGTGACACCGCACATATTTCTAAGAGATCGCATTTCTACTGCATTTATCGTACTTTCATTCGATTTCGGGCATATCCAGGACTCACTATCATACAATAAAGTTGGCACCAACACCGCACTATGTATGGCCATTTTGGCTGAGTTAGATATATTCTTACTGCTTACTAATGCGGACAGAGCACCGTTCACTTTATTGCCGGCTGCTACCCGTCTCTCCACATCCAACTCACATCTTCCATCCCCCGAAAACGCACTCCCCAGATATACCATTTCGTTCTCCTATTCTAGACATTTTCCATTTACCCATATTTCACACTTTGTCTGTACATCTTCTCTTTCAAACACCAGAACCTTAATTTTATTCACATTCACATTCAATCCTTTCACTTCACAGTCTTCTTTCATGCACGTAACTAGTGTCTGCAACTCCGCTTCTGATGGTGCTATAAGCACAGCATCGTCAGCGTAAAATAGGCAGTTTACCCCTGTACCATCACATATCATACCACTCATACTACCTTTCAATGTCTGGAAGCAATTGTCCAAGTAAAGTACGAATAGCCAGGCAGACATCACGCAGCCCTGTCTGACGCCTGAACAGACTTCAAACCAGGGCGACATGTCACTATCTATCCTTACACACGCTCTGTGGCCACGACATAATGACCTCACAGCCTGCAGTAAGGGGCCCTCCACGCCATATTCAAGCAGAAGACTCCACAATTTCTTTCGCACTACTCTATCAAATCGCATCAAGCTTATCCACGAAAGCGCAGAAAACTTTCTGACCTATGGCCAGAAACTTCTTTACGATAACGCGAAGCGAGAAAATCTGATCCACACAACCTTTACCGTTCCTAAAACCACCTTGCGCTTCCTACAAATATCTTTCAGAAACATCTTTCATACGTTCAGTCAATACCTTGGTATAGACTTTACTTGTTAAGCTGACCAAGCTGATGGTCCTATAGCACGCACAGTCCAAATGAGAGCCTTTCCCTTTATAGGGAGGCACTATGACTGCGGTGCGCCAGTCCTCTGGCACCTCTCCCTTCTGCCAACAAAGGTTGCACAGTGCACAGAAGGTATCCCAGACCCTAGGACCACAATACTTGATCATCTCAGCAGTTACCTCATCATTTCCCGCAGCCTTTCCACATTTCAGACTTCTGATCACTTTTTCGATCTCTTTCATACTAATGACATCCTCCAGTCCCTGACCCGAGTGTGGCAATTCATTAGAATCGCTCTCCGTATCAGAGACGGAGTCGCCACTGTCATACAGTTCTCCATAGTATTCACTCCATCGCTGCAGAACATCTTTTTTATTTGTTAGCAGGTTTCTTTTATTCATTCTGCAAGACCACTTCGGTACTTACGTACTTCTTTCCAAAATAATTTGGAATTTTCCTCGAAGTTGTCCGCCATCTTGTTTTCGTCTAATACCCTACACTTTTCACATTTCTCTTTCACTAGTGCCTTCGTTTTTGCTTTCTGTAGCTTATATCTGTCTTTCATCAAATTCTTCATACCACAGTCATTTTTAGTAGTAAGGTAATCCCCCCATGCTTCCTTCTTCTTATACACAGACACTTTCACCTCATCATCCCATCACACATCACGCTTTTTACCATTACCAATCTTATTCGTTCCACACACTTCTTACGCAGCCTCGATCATACTATACCTAAGGTTCTGCCAACATTCTTTAACATCCTCGCTCATCGCTTTCAATCTATCATCAAGCTTACCGGATAATACCCTTTCATATTCATTCCTGGTGGTCTTATCTTAGAGTTTCCAGCTTTTAATGCGACAAACCGCTGCAGGTTTGGACACTACGCGATGTCGCTATGCCGCAAACAGACCCCTTATTCTAGTTACCACTAGAAAGTGGTCCGTTCCCAGATCGGCTCCTCTGTGTGCTCTCGTGTCCATAACCTGCTTTTTGAGCCGGCTGTCCACCAGGAATAAATCAATCATACTTCTTTCGTCCTTCCTTTCCCACGTGTACTGATGAATCCTTTTGTGCTTAAATAAGGTATTAGCAACAAAAAGATTCTTTTCCATACACAGTCCTAACACAATCTAACACAGTCCTAGCACAGCTGTATTCAATATTTTTATTTCCACAAATAAATTACCATAATAATCCTTAATTCCATAAATAATTAAATATAAGAGCATTCAACTTTCATTCGCGCCTATTATCGATAGGTATTTTAATTTTCAACTGACGTCGTTATACACAGTACCTACACTTTCAGTAGGTTTGAGAAAATTATGTACCACTAGCCATTTTAGAGAGTTAGGAAGTTGGATTCGTGTAGCATTTGCGTTTTAAATAAAAAGTATGTGTAGATTTAAATGTTTATTATGTTTAAATGCCTTTATGTAAATAATGTACATTTCAATGTATACTAATTTATTTTAGGAAAACATACAAAATCTACAATTTTTACGAATCTCGTTGCTATGTATTGGGTCCTTACATATGAAATTGGCGTTTTGTACGGGAGGAATATAAAGTAATTTTTTTTGTTGTAAAATATATTTAATTAATCAAAGTATGCACCGTTGTTATCTATGCACTTTTGCCATCTCATAGGTAGTTCATTGATCCCTTTACTAAAAAAACCATGGGGGCGAGAATCAATGAACTCTTTGAAGGCGGTTTGGACTGCCGCATCGGAGTTGAATTTTTTTCCTTGTAAGAAGTTGTCCAAATTCCGGAAAAAATGGTAATCTGTTGGAGCAAGGTTCGGGGAGTACGGTGGATGTCGCAGACATTCCAATTGTAGCTCATCTAACTTAGTGGTTGTTTGTTGTGCAGTGTGTGGTCTTGCGTCGTCGTGAAGCAGCAGCGGCCTAGAGTGATTGACCAATCTCGGTTGTTTAGCAGCTAGTTCTTCCTTCATGGTTTATAGTTATTGACAATAGATATCTGCCGTAATCGTTTGGCTAGATTTTAGAAAGCTGTAGTGAACGACACCGGCGTTAGTCCACCAAACACTCACAAGTAACCTTTTCTGAGTCAATTTTCGTTTAGGGCCGGATTTGGCTGGGTCTCCAGGGTTCAGCCATTGCGACGAGCGCTTCCGATTATCGTACAGAATCTACTTTTCACCACAAGTAATGATTCGATTTAAAATCCCTTCATTATAGTGTCGGTTGAGCAAAGTAACACAGCAGTCGACGCGTGTTTGCAAGTTCGATTCACTCAATTCATGAGGTACCCATCGTTCAAGTTTTTTGACTTTCCCGATTTGCTTCAAGTGGATTAATACAGTTTTGTCACTTACCCCGAGTCCTGCAGCTATCTCTGAAGTGCTTTGTGATGGATCTGCTTCCACAATAGCCTTTAATTCTTCATTTTCCACTTTGGTCTCCGGCCATCCACGGGGTTGGTTCTGAAGGTCGAAATTTCCAGAACGAAAACGTTGAAACCAAAAACGTACCGTGCTTTCTTTTGCGACACCAGCGCCGTACATATCATTAATCCTTCGAACTGCTTCTGCAGCACTGGTGCCACGGTAGAACTCGTACTCGTAAATATACCGATATTTTATGTTTTCCATTGTGCGGTAATAAGCGACGCCAAAGAAAAAAATAATGAGGGAAAAACAAATGAATGACTGTTTTCAAAACTCAAATGTATCAGCTAAATGAATTTATAAATTTGAATTTGGAATTCTCAACCAAAGAGGAGAGATCAAAGTGGTCAGTACGACAAAACGCTAATTTCATATGTAAGGACCCAATATTTTTACACTATAATACTTAATTAGCATTAACATGGAAGTAGTATACATACACAATATACTATATAATATATAGTATGTTTATATATTTTAGGTTTAAATAAGAAATACGTTTACTCACATTAAATAGATGTTTCATATTATATGTTTACATAATCCGCAAATTATCAGCAATTAATTAGTTTTTCAATAAACGTATGTAAATACAACATCAAAAAGTCTAAGCAACATCTGCAAATTTGAACTATTTAACGATTTTTGCATGATCGTTATTAAAAATAACTTTGTTATCTTCTACAGTAAAAGAAAGGCAGTATTTTTGTCACAAACAATTTTGTAAAAAAAAAACAACTACTATGTTACATGTACGCCTACGCTGTACAAATTGATGAAAAAAAATTAAATTGCAATCATTAATTTTTCCGTAAATCAAAATCAATAGAGGGTACAAAATCAATAGACTTCCTCGGCTGTTTAAAACTTATCGACAACGATTTTTCATGGAATCATTATATTTATCTGATCTCACGGCCAATGCTCCCAATGGAATTTTAGCAATTACTGCAGCTCTCGTATTGTTGACCCTGTCCAAATCCTTGATAACACGTTTTTGCAGCATGTCTCTTACATGTTTGATAGGGTCGAGGTCTGGTCGAGGACTGTGCAGTCCACAACAATACCTGGACTTGTTTCCTTGTTAACCACTGTTGAGTCCTCCTAGCTATATGGGAGAGAGCATTGTCATGTATCCAATATAAAATTTGAGCAAAGACTTTGTGTGAACAGATGACCATAGGGTCTTGGAACGTTCTCGATGTAACTTTCAGCGTAAATGTTGCCATTTATAAAAACGACCTCAGGTCTATTTTTCATTATTCGTGCCCAAACCATCACAGCCGAGTCGCTGTTAAGAACCTGGACGCACGCACTGGAGCACTTCCTGGACGCACCTCGGTCGTTTGGCATTTCCAATACGACGATATCTTATTCGTCTCGTATCAAGAGGAAATCTGAAAGGAGATTAATCGGAAAACAAACTTTCATTCCATTGATCCTGGGTCCAAGCTATGTATTCCCTACACCTCTCATTTTGACGTGCGGGATTTTCGTGGCGAATAGCAGAGCATTTAATTGAGCGTCGAACACGTAGGCCGTACTAGTGCAGCCTATTTCTCACAATTTGAGAACTAACAACCACACCACCCCTTGAGGCCTGTTACCTTGAGGCCTGTAGCTTTAAACTTATCTTTTGAGCGGTTCGCATAGACTGACGTATTGCGGTCTTGTCGAATTGTACTCTTTCCAGGGCTTAATACTGCTCGGCCGGGTCCCCTGTATTAGAATAACGACGCAAAACACGACAAATTACACTCTTATTTATTGCAAAATTCCGAGATAGCTTACACTGATTTCTACCCGCTTGAAGCATCCCTATAACTCTTTGAATTTCTTCAGCCGTCAAAAGACGTCATTCCATGACGTAAACTATACCTTGAAAACTGATAATCTCGAAAGTTGTATTTTATTTGCCGTTGAAATAACAAAATTTTCTAAAAACCAAGATATTTGTGAAAGTAAACCCGAATTAAATTCAAACAAAAAAATTTGCTTTTAATTTCAGAAAAAATAAGACGAACGTAGGATTATTTTATTTTAATACAGCAAGTAGGGTCATTGCGCTATTTGACCGATTAGTGGAGTTGCTAAGTTTGAACAATAAAAAAAATATATTAAAAATTTATTTAAAATATGCAATATGGTTGTAAATATAGTTTAGAATTAGATGGTTTTTAATTAAAAACGAAGTAAATCTGTTTTCACGTTATTTTTATAAAACATTAAAACCAAAAATTAAGCTATTTCGCCAGTTTTCGACCACATTTACTTTTTGACCAGCATTAAATCAGTTTTCGGACATTCCACTTCTCAGCCTAAGTTGACGGAGTTGGAGTGTTATAAATGAAATCACACTTAATTTATTGTTTTATATGAAATGACATCAGTCTTACTGTAGGTATCTTCTACAACAAAATTCGGTTTTATTCTGGTATGTATAAGTAAATATTCTTCAATCTTATCAGTAACACAATCACCATGGATTACTTTTCCCCTGTTATCACTACTAAAGTTCATCCTTAACTCAATTTTCTAGCCCATGATGTCTCAATGTATGGTTTTCAATATCTCGATCATTGTTTGCATCACCAGCTTTTTTGACCTGAACTTGTTAATCCCCTTAGTTCATCATGTTCAACATTAGAGTTTTCGCTTGAAACTTCAACTTTTCCTTTACATTTTTTTCGTCTTATTTTTCTAATTTTCTACAATAAAATTTCTATGGGTGATTCTCACTTTTTTGCAGTCATTTCTTTTTAGATGAGGCTTTTTTATTCTAAATTGATTTTTCGTTATCTACATGGATCTTCCTTCAAATTGAAGATGAAATTGAAGCTAGAAAGATTCCAGCCGCAATTTCATCTTCAGCTTGGAGAGGAAGTTTAGAGTAAAAAAAACTTATATTAAAAATCTAAAAAGCCTAATCTAAAAATAATATGTAACTCTTAGCCCTTTACATTTGTGATAAGTTTCAATATAAATAGTAGTAGCAATATACCCAAGCGTCCTCACGTCGGGGGACCGCTAAGTTTACTTGTAATTCAATTTCATACAGGATATTTTATCATTTTTAGTTGTATTCTCTTTTTATTACTGTGGGGTACCACAGTAAAAGATTACGCGACAAGCTTTTAAATACATAAGAACATAAAAATACTAATAATAGATAGTACGTGTCTATTTGTCACACTTTTGCTGATGTTTATAAGTTAAGGAAATTACATAAGTATTTAAAAGAAAGAATTTTCAATATGTTGAAAAATCTTTCCATTAAATACCTATGTAAAATCAAATTATAACAGAATCTAAAGAAAACGAGAATCTTAAATATTATCGACATATTTTTAATAGGGTCAATCAGAAGACTTCATCCTCCCCTTATCCCATTTGCGTATAAGGACTCGACGGTATTGTGCTCTCTCTTCAGAACCTCTTCGCGAATGGTTTCGTGCTCTACAAAAAACTCTAGAGGTTTTTAGCCTGACGACGTGGAATCAGTTTGACTTAAGAGCCCTATGACAAATCGTAACCACTTGAATTTAGGTATTGGCGCGCTCGGACACTCATGGGTGCGTGCCACTTTCGTAGCTTTATTGTAGTGTGAGTAACGAAGCGACGAAGCGACACTAGTATTTTTTTTTCAAATCTCAGGTACATGTTTAGTCACCCGTATTTTTTTTTTTCGTAATTTCATTGCACCATTGTATAGCGCCGGACTTTCCAACTAGCGGGGCGCGCCTCCTTAGTGGGTCGTAGAGAATTCGTAGAGGAGCCCAATGCGTTTGTACTTTCGAAAAAAAAAAAAAAAATTTAAAGTCGAACATTCTCACTCTCACAAATTGAGGTTAGTCAATTAATCATTAATTATTATTAAAATCACTAATTCACCTATTTGACTCTTGTTCTTCCAACACAATAAGCAATAACAACACACGACAACAAATTCTTTCCTAAAATCTCTCGCGACAAACCAGCACCAGTTGATTCGGTGCTGGTTAGCTGACAGAATCCTACCTCTGGTATATCCTGAGGATGCTTCGTTGAAAAGCGAAACACGTGTCGATTGGTGGTTTTTGGAGTTTGAGCGGAAAACAGCTAAAGATTTTAGGAATTTATCATATGCCAAATCTCACAATCCTTCGTGCGCGCAATATTAGGAATATTGCGAAAAAGGGACCCGAAGTTTTGCTTCACGTATTAATATGATGAATATTTCTCTTATATTCTATTTGACATTTCGCATTCATTGAATAACGACAATCGATACCTAATGGAAACGTCGAAATAAAAGAAGTGGCCATTTTCAGTATATTGATATAGTATATAATAGTAGGTAGATATATCATAATAGTCCAGAAAATTAAGTATTTAAAAAAGCAACAAAAACTTATTATAATTTCTTTTTGTTGAATACAGAGATCAATTACAAGAACATGTGTGCTTATACATATCTCCTATTTATAAATATGGTAAACGAACAGTAACACCCCTAACACCAAGAGCTCAATTTTAAACGTACATAATATCGATATACAAAAATAAATAATAATGTCGCACCCTACCTAAAATAGTGTTGACCTCTTTTTATTCTTTGGTTGACCGGACATATCCCAAAAAGAAGACGTTTTTCGGTAAAGTCGTAAAGTAAAAATACACCTAGTTCTAATATTGTACCAGTATTGTCTAGATATTATTTATATCAGGAAATATAAAGCACGCTTTTGATGTTTTAAAGGGTATTGCGTATTGTCTCGTGAACCATGTACACATACCAATTTTCAAGTTGATCGGATATCTGGAGGTTTTATATGACATACAAAATATGGTGTGTAAGCTGTAAGGGCCTATTTACATCACGGCCTTTTACTGTGGTGGCTAATGTTGAGTCAGTGATGTCATGATCGCAACAAAGCAAAATTATCTTTAATTTTTTTCGAAATAAAGGTTCAATGTATTAAATAAACCAGTAGTATTATCAGTAGTATTGTTTTTTAAATGTATCGGTTTTTACTATTTGTATAAATTACACGTTTCTTTATCAATTTAATGTAATTTATTACAATATATCATATAATTTGTAATTAATCGTTCACATTTTGTTTTAATTTGTATATTGTTACGGTTACATTTAAATGTATTTTTTTAAATGAAATAGGTTGTTAAAAGCTAGTTCAACTTGCACACAAAGAGTTCCGTACGAATGAATAATATTCATAAAAGGCACATTTAAAAATTCACGGAAGAAGCTTGAAACCCTAAAAGTAAATTCGATACATATTGCCATTATTAAATAATTAGAAATCAAACTATAGTGTTATGTATAAATATTACAATGTTGTATAACTGATCTAACATCTACATGCACTGAAATAATGTTCTGCAAAGAAAAATATTAGCTGCGCCGTAGAATAAAGAATTTTTGATTAAGTAGGCGTATATATTATTAGTAAGTACTCAGCTACATTAAATATAAATACCTATCAATGTACTAAAAATGTCAGCAATAATTCAATTAAATATAGTTTTAGTGCTTGTAGTTCAGTCAATGAGAAGTGAATCGATATAAATAAAAATGAAACGTTGTTTATTGCTAAGCCCAAAACTTGAGAATGGTTGTATCGATTGAGCAATTTTTTTTTACATGTTCGAAATAGTTCAAGTAAGGTTTTTATGCAAATAAAAGGTTTCCCGAAAAGTTGGGAAATTCGGGAAAAACTGAAAGTTCTCTTTTCAATGGGATTTTTGTACGAACTCAAAATCATAATTCACGAATAATAATAAAATACCTAATGAGCCACAGCAACGCATGGCCGGGCACAGCTACTTTAAAATAGAGACATATTCAGTTTTTTAATATTTAATTTGTATAAACTTACCTAGCTATGTTCTTTAGGAAATAATCCTAAATATACACATAGAATGGAAAAAATATTATATTTTGGATTGTACAGTACGTAAAATAGTTTCGTTTTGAAATTATTCGTTTTACTTTCGTACAGTAATATAATGTAGGTACTATACAATAGTATGTAATAATGCTAACTCATGCTATGGTTATAGGAAGCATTAGTTTGTAATGTACTCTACGATGTAAAAGTTAATAAGTACTAGCGTTGTTTCCTCTCATAGCGACGCTCATTCTCCTCACCGGCGGAGGAGCAGCACGCGTGGGGGGAGGGTGTCGCACTCTCGAGGGTCGCGGTGGAAGTCTTGAGTCGGTGCTTGCGCGAGCTCTGAACTCTTCCGCACATTCAAATGACTTCCCGGATGATGATGTAGAGTCGCTACGGTAAATGCCAGTTTCTTCTTCTTCGTCCAGTTCTATCTCAGTCCAACGACGACCTGAAAATAAAGATTATAATTTTGTATTATTCACAATGTAGACGTTATAATGGCCGAAAAAATTTCTTTTGACACCAAATATAATCATATCATTTATAGTGTGGTACGTGAACAAACTACTACTTGAAAGATGTTTATGACGCAAATCCAATTCAGATGCTATTTAGGAACAATCAATACATATTTAGTTACTTTACTAGTTTTCCTAGACAATTCATATTCTGGAACAAAAGTGTTTTTGTTTCTGGAAACTGACAAGGTTTTTGTTACGTCTTCTACTTAAAATTAAGTAGTATGATCACTTATGTGTAGTTATTTTCTATTTTGAATCGAATTTCTACCATACAATTTTTGCATTTGTAGTATTCTATGTGTTTAAATCGTAAAAATCATTATTAGAATTTCGGTTTTGCGAGTCCCATATTCCTGATTCCTACAGTTGACAATATCGTCGTATTTAAATGTATGATGGAGTAATGAAACGTAACGTCAAAGTAAACGGCTCTTATGTTTACCTATTCCACGTTATTGTTTTCGCTTGTCTAACCTCTTTTTAGATCGAATTACATAACTACGTTCTAGTGAGTAAACTATAACGAATTATCTTAAGACTACATACATAATAAGTTCGCGCTATGTCTCGTTTGGAATAGATAGAGCATCAGTGCGTAACAAAACTACAATTGGGCGCCACTTCTACCAATAATTATTTGGGTTTACAAATGTCAACATAAACTACATGGTCACAGGTTATTAGCCCATTGCCACACCAATCCCTATAATATGCTCATTTAGTATCATCTGGTACATGGTTTTTTTAAGACGAGCGTTCTCAACCATAAAATCATTCTGAGGGAATGAAGAACGTCACATTGGCTCCGCGAGCAAAATTATGATTGCGTAAATATTTCACCAATTCAATGACAAACATTTTGGTGCATTTAATAATATCTACAATCAAATTAACGACTGTTTGAGTTATTTTTTGAAGCAGCGATCGTGTATTTTTTTTTTCGTTATTTTTTGAAGCAATTGCTAAGGTCTGGAATACCCTCCCGGAGTCGATTTTTTGTTATACTTACAACTTCAGCATTTTCAAAACAAAAGTGAATATTTAGGGCAAGCGTGAATATTGTTAGGCCTTGTCTTTGCTTTCCATCAGGCAAGACGAGACCCCCACGTACGCTCATTTAAGCAAAAAGAAAAAAATTCAGATTTGAAATCTCTATAGATATATTATATTATAGATATACAATATCTTTACGCTGTAAGGTATATAAATATATATGTTTATACTTTCTCAGCTTTATAGCTCTGGCCAGAGAATAAAGTTACGGTGTTCCGCACCCGTCTTAAGGAGTGAGTAAAGAGGACTTCAGGGTAGCGGTCAATCGCAGCGGGCGTTCCGGTCGTCCATTCATTGGACCTCCAGGATGACGACCGCGCGTGTGCTCCGCGCTCTCGTGACACCACGAAGATGGGAAGCTCTGCCCCTCCGAGAAGTACTTTGACACAGGGCCGGACCGTGAGTTTAGGGGGCCCTGGGCTAATACTACTTAGGGGCCCACCTAATTACTCAAAGTATAAGAAAAAAATACGACAATAAAATATTTGATTTATATTATAATATATTATGCCTTAGTGTTTGTTTAAGACAACCGTAAATAAATTGACAAATTATAAAGCAACCTTTCTGCACTTTCCTTTGGCAAATTCTTTAATTTGCTCCTCACATTCTAGGTTCTTAGTTAAATCAACATTTATGGACAAAACGGATAAATGTTTAAGTCGTGCGTTTGCCATCGTCGTTCTGTATTTATTCTCTATTTATGCCATCCTGGAAAAGGAGCGCTCGGCTTCACAGCTTGTGATTGGTAAGGTTAAATATATTTCTAAGATTCTATAGCAGTTCGGGAATACGTCAACAAGCTTCTTTTCGTAAATAATCGTAAAAATTTTTATAATTTCATGAATACATAATCGTAAAAGTTCGAAGTACCAACACCTGAACGTAGGCTCGAATTAAATGAATTGAATAGGTTTGATTAATCGTAGGATTTGCAGGGCTGCAAACCTTACGATCTGTTTAATTTAATAAAATTATGGATTTTTTCGCATTATCATCTATTTTTGACTTTGACTTGACTTAGCTGGAATTGCCTTGAATCCACGGGGCCCTGGGCTGAAGCCCAAAAAGCCATATGGTAGATCCGGCCCTGCTTTGACACAGCGCAAGAGGTCACTTGTGTACAAGTTTCAAGATTGAAATCAGATCAGTATCAGCAACTTTGACTTCTTATTATCAACAATTTGATTTTCATAAACATTTTTTAGCTATCTGAGATCATTGATTGAAATGGAAAAGGTACTCGTACGATGACCTCTGATTGAAATCAGATCCAAAACTGTGCTGCAGTGTTCCACTTCACATTCACAACACCACTTATATACGCCATATTAAAATATGACGTATTTAAGTAGGAAGGTAGGTACTTATAAAAGTTGTGTGGTGTGGGCATCCAAAATGACGTCGTTCATTCCTAAACTCTCATTATCAGGATTGTATTGTTTCGCCATGTCTGTCTCTCTGTCTGTGGTCTGTATGTCTATATGTACCAGACTATTTATTGTGTCATACTTTTAATACTCACAGAGTCGGAAATTGTTTGTAGTAAATTGGTAATAATAATAATATATTCAGACATTTCACACAGAGCCATCTAGTCCCAAAGTAAGCGCTTGTGTTATGGGTAATATACAACTTATATACTACTTATATACTTTTTTTTTGTAAATAAATACATATTATTCATAAACACCCAGACTCGGAGCGGGAATCGAACCCGCAAACCCCCGTTTACTTTCCGACGCGCTAAGCCGTTGCGCAACGCAAATAATAAATATTGTGGACCAATTTCTTTTTTAGTTTAGCTTCTACTTTGTCCGAAATTGCTACAGAACCTTAAATAAAAGAGTGTCTGACAAGTTCTTGGTCGATGTTTTTAAAAATAATATTGGTTTTTTAATTATTTTTATTTAATACAGAAGTATTAGGTGTGCATATATGTGATATAGCGCAATTATATTAAGTTTAGCAAAAATGCAAAAGTTTTATTAAAATATAAATCGAGCCCAAAATAAAGCGGCAAAGAATTTTGCTAACGTAATTTATAACTGTTTGCGAAATTGCTCAGATACTTTAGGTCCCTCGTAGTTAATAAACTATTTTGCACATTTTGAACTTATGTTGAATAAGAGTGTAGTGCGTGTCGCTGATTACTGTGTCACAAGATAGAAAGCTATATAATTTTAAAACTAAAAATGAAAGGAAATTAAAAACACTTAAAACACTTTAAAATTGGTAAAAGTAACAATAAAAATGCTACATATTGCTGGAAATATAATCCACTACTGTATGTTACCTCTTCGTTAAAAATACACTGACTTCAAAAGTATAACAATGCTATAAAATAATTATAAGCTTTATTAAACAAAAATGGAAACAATGAAAAATAATAGTTTGTGCTATTAAAATTCGACTTCGTACACACTTTTCCAATATAATTTCTACTGTCATTCTAACAACGATTTGCCTGTTGTTTGTGATTAAATTATAAAAAATTAATTATTAATTTCATCGTTTAAAATAGTAAATGGTAAAAGCAGTAAATAAATTTATTATGGAAACTTTTGATTTGATATATCGAATGATTACCTTAAGTCATAGGCATGTTATTTATTCTAGAGATGGGATGTGCGATTTTTAACGTACTTAAAAAAAAGTAGGTTATCGTTTCCAACCGATTGTAACTAATATTGTTGGAAATGTATATTATTAACATAATATGTTAGTCTACTGGAGTTTCTGAACGAGTGTACTTAATTTAATGAGTGTGTCTATGTATGTATCCACGTTTGTCTAAGAATTTCTCAGACACTACTGATTGGATTAAACTGATTTCTTTTTATCGATTTTTAACCTAGGCAACAGCGAACATTTTTCACCAAAATCAGTTTACAAATTTTAAAGATATGGGAATGGGACCATGATGTTATACATACGAAAACGGTTTATATTTATTTAACTTTTGTTACATTGACTCTTGACAGACATGTTTTCTCTTTTCTCTGCAATTTAAATGAATGAAAAAAAGATATAAGAAACCATTTTTTAAAATGGTACGTAATGTAAAAAACAGTAATTAAGTAAACCAGCAAAACCAATTAATCTTTCTTAAAAAATGAACAAATTGAATTAAAACACTTTTTCTGAAAATATTAACTAAAATAATTTTCTTCGTACTTTTTATTCCTGATTCCTGTCTCCCTAATCCTGGTCACCACATTATTTATTATTTAAAAAAATGAGTAGTTACCATACTTTTATATTCTCTATGTACTGTTTCGTATTTTTATACCGAACAAACAAATAGGTAAAAATTATTACTGATAAACAAGTGTAAATTATTTTTTACGTACTATAGATTTATAAACAGGTAGATTTACTTAGTAAAATCACACACAAACTTCAATATTTGTATGACCAACATCTACGCATACTTATACCATTATATTATGGACCTTATAAAATATAAAAACGCTTTAATTCTAGATCGCTCTGTAGCTTTTATTATCAGTACACTATTTACAAACTGCAATGTGACGGAAATAAGCCTCCAGATTACTGTTAAATGAATGAAAAAATAATATCCTAATTTTTGTTTATACAGGGGGTCATTCTTTTAAATGGGACGATATAGGCAAATTTTGAACTATAAGACTTAGAGCTTAAAAATATTTCATTTGTTTTTTAAGATGTTCAATTTTCAAAAAAATGAAACAAGTATTAAATGCATTATTGCATTACATACAAACCACGGACTATACATATATCGGAATAACTACTACTCTCACCGTGGGTGGGGAATCCACCGTAAGACATAAACGAAACGAGTTACCATTTCAGAAATGTAAAATCGGTAAAAAATTCGGAAGAATACCCTTACATTTTTATAAAATTTTAATTTTCATAAGATTTTTTTCGCTGCGCGACCGCCCTTAACTTAGCCGCCCCTCACTTTTACCGCTCTGGGCATTTGCCCAGCATGCCTCCCCTTAAATAAGGCCCTGACTGCAGTACATATGATATGAAGATTTACATAGGTATAAAATATAACATAAGCTTTCGCATGTGGGGTCAAGTACGAAGAAAAATCGAGGCGAAGCAAAGAAGAAGTGTGCAGTGCATATTTTTCAGGAAAAATGTGGAATAGATATTTTATTAACATAGATATTATACTTATAAAGATAAATAATAATACGGCCTTTCAAACAGCATGAACCATATTTAAATCCATTCAATAGTTTTGGTGATGCCGAAACAAAGAGAAGCATAAAAAATCTTAAAATATTTGTTTTAGATTTATACTTGCTAGTCTAACGAAAATTTGTGACTATAAAAAATAGACATTTTTTATAGTCACGAAACGCTTTATGTATTCCCTTCCGTTCGGGGGCGTCGAGAGGCGTATGTGGGACTCCACGGCTCCACGCTAGCTGATGAGGTTTAACAACAAAAAGCTGATGGTGTTCCTCCGGGGCGTCATTTGCTAAGGTTGCGGGTACGCTTTCGCACTCATCCGCAGCCCCAGCGACGAGGAGTAATATCCCAATCATTTTCTCAAAAATATCTGCCGCATACAAATGTGATTTTTAACCCCCGATGGAAAAAAGCGGTGTTTTAAGTTTGTCCATTCATCATAGCTATAAAACGAATGAACTGATTTTCATGAGATTTTTGTTTGATACATACAATTTTCAACAAGAGTTTGAGATATTGGTACTGATTATTTTGCGTCGGGGGTTTTTAACTATTTTAGTTATGTAACAGTACCTAATAACAGTAGGTACAGTTAACTTATAAAGGGAAATTTTTGAAATGACCTATAGAGTTGTGTACTTACAAAGAGGTTGCGTGGGTACAGGTGTCGATGTCGAGTCTGAAGCGGCTCTAGAAAGTGGGCGGCCTAGCGCAGTGGGGTGCACGTCACCGCCTGCATCGGATCGTCCTCTAGTCCATTTACTGCTTACGCGCCAGAATCGCCGTGCGTCTCGAAATACACCCCATACCTGAGTATAGGTAATAGATATAAATACTCGTGTGAGGTGACTCTAGTAAATGCTAGTAAACGACTTTCTAGCTACTTAGTTTAAAATTTGTCGGCGTGAAACTAGGCATCATTTACAAACTTTGTATCATCGACGATAGATTATTATTATATATAATAGTATAGTATATAGATGTATTATACTATACTATTATCCTGGCTTTACATGCTAGCGGATTAGCTTAAAATCTTTCCACACTAATGTATTTGTTATGTTTATAAAGTTAAAAACATTACACGATGACATCGAAATAGAAATAAGCGGCTAACTACTCTGTTAATTTGTAGTAAATACGGTTCATATTGATAAATAAATCCAAGTAGTGCCGAAACGAATACAAATGTGATAATTGTGTATTGATGAATATCGTAATGTACATACCTATTATGATATTTGTTGTCATAGTTATTGACGAGCGAGCACTATGTATTTTAGGCGCTATTTTTTTAATGGAAATAACATAAGGAACCATACAAGATCAAGTTAGAACAGATATATTTTATATTTTAAAAGGGCTCCGAAGTGTAAACATATACTTTGAATAGGCATGTAAAAATAATATTATAACAAAAAGTATACAAATACCTAATAGTAATATTTATTACGATTCGGTATATGATACCAACATAGATACTTTCATAATTAATCTTGATTTGTAGCTTAAAGATTAGAGTAAAAAAAGAAGAAAGTTAAAGTGACTTAAAGAAGATTGCACACAAATGTTTATCGATCTTAAGCTCTCTTTTGTTTGTCGGAGAGAGTTTTATCTACAGGTGGTTTAATCCACAGTGATAAGAGCAACAGATTAAAGGGGAAAACTTTAAAATGTTATGCTTTTTGAATAAGAACCTTCTAATGTTGAATTACGAATATTAAATTGATTATAAATAATTTATGATAGTGTAAAACACTTTTTTGTAGAGCTAGTAGAAGTGCTACTAAGCCTTATAGTTCCTTTAAAAGCAAAAATCGTTCAGCATTTGTATCGTTATTTATAATCGTACTACGAATTACGACGTATCCATCACTAATCACTAGTGCTGTTTCATCACTAGCAGGTCTACTACCTGCTACTTACTACTATTACCTATCACTAAAAACCTGCACTTAAATAATAGTTTCGAGTATTATATATACGTGTTATGTATTAAACGTGTTATAGTTTTACGTGCAAGTAGCAAAGCAAATGTAAATAAAAAAATAATGTAAATAACAGACTTTCTCAAAGGCGCCGTTTAAAAAGTTATCGATGTTTAGAGTTAGCAGACTGACAGTATAAACTTCGAATAGCCAAGTAGCCAAGCTAGTTCGCTGGCATAAGAAGCTGTCAGCCCGGTTCCATAAGCCAGTTGCTTACAAATTCCAGCGATCAGTTGATGGGCTTTGTGGCCCCAATAATCCAAAGTTTCGACTATAAAGGGCACATACTTACACTGACTTGGAAGTCGATGACATGATAAACAGTAAGTGTGTCGACACAAGTAGCGCCCATACCAGCGGTCTTCCAAGTTTCTATGGAATGAGCGTCAAACCATCCGATTTCCTGTCGTCACAGCGCGCAATACCTACAGGTTCTAAGTATGCAGGAACGCCGGCGGCGACAAGATCTCACCGGATGACGTATAGCATAGTATAGCATGACGTATAGCACGTCATAGTAGGATATCGTGATAACCGGCCCGTCGTGTTTTTGGAAACCAACAAGATCACCACAGCGCCAACGGTGAGTTGGCGGTACTCTTGGCCCACAGAGGAAGAAGAGATATATTAGAGAAAGTGCCATATTGTCTAATATGGTTCCTAAATTCCTTGAAGGTACCTATTATTACCTGCAGTCAGTCCCCTGACTTCTTCTCCAAAACAGGAGACGAGACCGATCTTTTTCGGTACTATAAGAATGTAAAACTTGTAAATGAACGTTTTTGCACAGACACTGTTCGTGACATAGTTTCTGACAAAAGTCGAAGTGGGCAGGTTAGTTGTCGCATAAACACTTAACCAGCCATTTCGAGCGTCAGTCAAGCACGACACCTCAACCGATCTTAAGGAAGGGCGAATAACAGATAGGAAACGGTTTTCAGTACCGTAGGCTGACGAAAGAAAAGCAGGTAGTGATATTACAATAGAGATTTTGCGTATGTTTAAGCCTTCATAATGGATATAAATGGAAGCTTGATTCCAGATTCTGTCATCAACAAAAGAGCAATGTATTTTTGAGAATATCGTCTACGGACATTAAAAGGGTTTCAAATTTAAAAAGCCAAGAACAGCGAAGAGCATATATTAGAACGAAAACGCAAAAGTGGACAATAAAGAGAGCCATGTGGATATTAAATTTGAAAAGATTATCTAAACACTGGCTAAATTGTAGTATCCGATCATTGATAAAGCAGGATACGGAGTCATGTAAAAGGGGGCACCTATGAGGTTCAATGATTCTTTTGACGAAATTTTAATATTTGGTGTCGGATCAGTGGTGTCGGATTGTTAAATATAACCAATATAACAATTAATATTTTTTTTAAGTAGGAACAGAATCGGAAACAAAAAGTTCACATTTAGAATTTAGGTATAAATGAATAATAATCAATAGCAATTGGTTATTTGATATATATTTGCTAAATAAAATTATACCTATTTTTTATGTAACAGAAACGTACCCATCAAAATTAAGCAATTACAAACAATGACAGTTGTCTCATTTTTACTTATTCTTTCAACAGAGTTTTATACTGACTTTAATACAAAATATGTATATAAAAGATTTGTGTGTATATAAAATATAATATTTAGAAAAGCAAAATATTAATAATGTAAATTTGTGACTGTGAGATGTCTACATCGAAAAAAAATATTTTTAGCCAATATCTTTAAACTTTTGATTGAGAGTTTCGAGGTCATCTAAACAGTCATTGATTTATATCCTATTGTTCCGTCGCGATCGTCGATGTACCAAATATTAAGGTCCCTAACCAAGACCGACTTGTTGATAGACAAATGTAATAAATGATCATTCTATACCAGCCATTCCCAAAGTGGGCGATAACGCCCCCTTGTGGGCTCTGCAGGCCTAAAGGGGGGCGGTAAGAGACCCAGAAAAAAAATGGGGACGTTGTGTAGAGGCCTGGGGGGTGATTTGTAATTTCATTTAGCTAGGAGGCATCTTAGACAACGACTGCATGAGCTCTCGACTCAGTAGATAAAATAAGTTTGGGAACCAGCGTTCTATACTATAATAATTTTGAAGAACTGTTGTAAGATTGCTAAGGGTACCTATATACACGGAATATATTGTTTTATCTGCGTCTTGTCATTTTTAACGTCAACGTTAAAGAGCATCGCACTTCCGTCACCATCATGTATCAAAAACACGCGCCACGTATGGACTGGCGCTTCACATCTTCTCTTTGAGCCAAAACCTACTTGTGTAGTGTTGCCTATTGTCAATATTCGTGATTAATTGTTACAATGTTGCTGCTTAATAATACTATTATGGTGTTTTTGAATGTCAAAAAACAAGTCAGTCGATAAATACACGAGCTAGCGAAAGCGTCTTTTCATTATATCTCAATATATCCTACGTTCCCATCCATGTCGACATAGATTACTTATTTTTTGAAATTAAAAAATACCATATTATTATTAAGCAGTAACACATACAAAATAATAGAGTTGACATCCGTTAACGATTATGATTTTATAATTAATTAAATTAATTTTATAAACTAATATTGGTAATACCTAACGTTAGAACAAAAATAAATTGAAACAGTAGCGGGAATCTGAACGGCAATTAGATGCAATGTGGCGTAATGTGGTGCCTACTGCAAGTGGCCTAAGGTCATCGTCTTTTTTTAAAGGCGCATAAGTCAGCACCGTACAGGTGTTCGTTATCTCCGGGGGCATCATACCAGTAGACATCGTGTTTATAAGAACTATTAGACTGGACAAGATTGTCTTAACGGCTTCATCCACAGAGCTTGTAATAAAATCCTTATAATGTTGTGGCGTTAAACCATCGGGACTTCCCGTAGAACCTCTTTTGAAATAATTTATTGCGGCAAGAACATCGTCTTCTGTAGTTCGAACAATTACATCATTTGGTTGACGGGGATCTGGCAGACAAGAAATCATAGAGGAAGAAAAGTGCTTTAATCTCAGGGCGGAAAGTCTCAGAAGTAGGTATATATTATATAAAAAGTCGCGCTATAACATTGATGGAAAATAGTTACTGGGCCTTTTAGATCACCGTGCATAAATACTCGTAATGTACAATGTACATATTACAAAAAAATTAAACCGACTTCAAAAAAGAACACTGAAAAGTATGAAATAACTATCCCTTACGGATCGAAACTTAAGTACAAAAATAACTTTATAAATACGATACAAATACCTATATACTTCAATAACTGTCGAATTTAATTATATGGGTATTTGTATCGTATTTATAAAGTTATTTTTGTACTTAAGTTTCGATCCGTAAGGGACAGTTATTTCATACTTTTCAGTGTTCTTTTTTGAAGTCGGTTTAATTTTTTTATAAAAGTTTTTTATTTCTCCCTTTTGAGTGACCTTGGCCTAAATAAATATCTAGAGCAGGTCTACTACTAGTTTATTTTCTAATTCTGGAGCGCAATGTGTTAACTTCCATTCCATTGAGAAGAACATACCGTGGGCTTTCACAATAAAGGATGCGAACAGATCGAACATGGGATATTATTGCTCATTATGGGCATTATCAATATCATCAATATAATATCATATCAATATCAATCAGTTATAATATAACAGTGTAAAGGTTGCATCATAATTACACCCTAGCAGTATTCTTACAATCCGAAGACGACAGCCACCAGCCGTATTCTCTGTCCGCCACAAGACTGACTCTACTGACTGAATTTATTATATCACAGCCAATTTATATCTTCTCTCTACTTTACCATTATACCATACTACCATTATACTATGTGGGAACAACGATAGTTAACAAATGACATACAAGAGAATCGTCAATATAAATAACCAGGTCGCGTATTTGGTGTATCTTCGAAACCAAAGCTTCAATACCAGTGAAATTTCAATGGGACCAATCTGGAAGTGTATCCTTTCGAACAAAAAAAGAATTTTCCAAATCGGTTCATAAATGACGTAACAAACCTCCTCCTTTTTTGGAAGTCGGTTGAAAATGTACGTAATCGTAGTAGCAGATTAAAGTTTTAAAGAAATCTCAAATATGCACTTTATTTTGATAAGATTGGATATGTCAATTACAGACACAACCAAGGACACAACTCAAGTTGACATCTATTTCAAACTTAAATTGCTTTGCAGTTATAAACAACCATTACAAAGATTTGCGTGAAATATTTTTGCGATACATAGATCTACGAGTCGATTAAAATTACATACCTAACTACTTATTGTATTTACATGTAATCGATAAATAAGTAATAAAAACATACTTGTACCGGCTTATAGATACTATACAAGTTATTTATTAAACGATCTATCACATATCTTATAAGTACCTAATATAAATACGTAAATATGTATAATATTATGTACCTACATAATATGTACTATGATATTAGCGGCTAGGTCGCTGTAAAATCATAAATTCACCAGTGTTTTCAATTGAGGTCAGCTACAGCCATTCAATGTTTTAAATTCCGTTTAAGTACTAACAAAGTTTCTTGAATTCTCGTTTCGCTTCGGAAAATTCCCTTTCTAACTGTTGTCCCAAGCGATCCTTTTCATCAATCAGATCAAAGAAAAAAACTCTTTGTCAAACCGTTGTATGCTTTTACAATTATATGTACAATATAGAATTGTCAAATACCTTTCCAAATGACAAGTAAACATAAATCACATGCACTGAACTACTTTAATTTACAATGTTGAGATTTGAGGATGCGAGAGGAGTGGTAAAGGACGCGATATTTGGCGCTCCGTTCTTTCTGACTACTACGTTAGGGATGCAGCATGAGAATACGTAAGTAATGGTGTTTCTACATCACTTGTCACCTAAATCTTAATTGTAAGTGATTTTGATTAATATACAAACTCACGTTACGCATATACTTATTTAACATATATGATACCATATATATGACATGTTAAATAAGTAGTATACATCTATACCTATAAATAAAATTTAAGTGTCTGTCTGCGATTTGAAAATAAAGACTTTTTAAGCTTTCTTAAGCTTATATGGCAGGGATCACCAATTAGTTTCAACAGAGGTCTGTTTTTAGAAATTATAAGATTGTCGCGGTCCGTAGATGATGACCAGCAACCATCGGATATCAAATCTTGGTTCAATCTTTGTTGTTGATATCATCGCTCGTCGGATAGTCAAGACATAAAAACGCGGGCTATTTTGTTTTGATATTCTTATATTTTAAAGTCCACACAAAATACGTTGGTTTCCGGTTTCCGAACCGGACCATGGTCCGCCATTTGGTGACCCCTGTTATAAGGTTATTTGCACGTAACGAAAACTCAAACGCGTTTCTTGAATGTTTTTAAAATTCTTATTTCTTTTTAAAAATTTTTGTCTGTTTCTGTTCTGTTTATCCGGGCTAATGTCCGAAACGGTTGAATCGATTTTGAACGCACTTTCATTAGCAGGTAGAGAGACCTTTCAGAGAGTAATCTGGGCTACTTTACATATCGAAAAAATACCAAATTCAACGCTGAAATCACGAAGCACAGCTAGTGACGTTTTGGGCTACAGTTTTATGTAATAATTATAGAGAATCGTTTCAGTTTTATTTAATAATTATAGATAATCGTAAACTTAGCGAAGTGTATGAAAAGGAAAGTCCAAGGTAAGTGTAAGGATGGTCTATAAATTCCAGCCTGAAACTCCATAACGATCAAATATTATTGTCTTAGATTTAAATATGGATGCTTTGATGATTGATTTGATAAACATGTACTTATATAAATTATGCGAGCATCCCTTGAGTCTAAAAAACCGTTTAGTATGCCTACTTAATAAAAATCATTAACTGTAACGTATTGTAATGTTAAGTTGTATTACATTTTGCTCAATATGGTATTATTCTTCTTATTATAATGATTATTGTTATTCATATATATTATACGACAGATTATACACATGTATAGATTACTAATTTGTCTGTATCCCCTATATACATACATCGATTGAGCGTATTTTGTATACAAGACATTTTATCTACTGTACTTTATAAGAAGAAACCGAACTCTTATAAGATTACTTATGCGTCCGTCCGTTTGTCTGCCCGTCTGTCATACTATGTAATGTATAGACTCGAAATTTGGCATAGGTAGTGATCTTGTTGATCTTCATAGTTTGCACCAACTAAAGAAGGGCCAAATTAGGTCAATTCGAGTACGAGTACTCGAATTGACCATACTCCTCCCTATTCTCCGAAAGTACTAAACCTGCAATCTTAAAATTGTCAGGAAATGTAAAGTCTTACTTAAAGTTTAAAAAAAATAGTGAAAGTTCTAGGTAGGTCTTATATATGTCCAGAGTTGTTTTTTTTATGAAACAGGGGGCAAACGAGCAAGCATCTCACCTGATGGAAAGTGATCACCGCCGCCCGTGGACACCCGCAACCAAAGAATTCAGAAATACTATGGAACTCGCATTCATTTAAAAATGTGACACAACGCAAACCCCAATCAAGTGGGCGGGGGTAAGGAACCACAATCAACGTGCTACTTAGTATACCGTGCGCTCAGTGACAGTCAGCCGTTGCGTCGCAAATAAAATTGGTTTATTGACGTTAAAACTGGCGAAAAGTAAATTATAAAATGACCTCCTGTGTGGTTAAGTGGTTTAAAAGACAGAAAGAAGTCATGATATGATACCTTATCACATGTAGGTATATAAAATAATTTTACGTTTACAAGAAATTAAATAAAAATATTGTGATCTGTATTATGCAACTCGTAGCCAGCCAGTTTTTAGTACGTAAATTATTTTTATTGTATTTTGTGTCAGTGTCAAGAGAATTCTCTTTACTGAATTGGATCTTAAGAATTTATTCTTTTAATTTTACCAAAAATGAGCTTCGGTGATTACGGTGGATTAAAGCAATTCGATTGGAAAGAAGAGAAGATGACTGGTTACCAACTAATGCCAATAGCGTGTGCTCTATACATTTCGAAAATGAAGAAATCTGTTATTTTTGTAGTGGCATCGTATGTTATCTAATTGAAGACTGAAATCTCGCAGTGATTCTAAACCGATATTTCTCAAAAACTGTAGAATAGATAGTTAATAAGAACAAACAAGCAGGAAAAACAGATGGCGACACTATTTTAATAAAAAGTGCTCAAATAAAGTAATAATTACGAGCTCCTTCGTGTTGTTTGATAAAAAAATATTCATCATTTAATTCTATAAGACACAGACTAAATAAATTAATTACACTCTAAGGTAACATAACACATCAACAACTTGTAAATAAAATGTAGATGAACTCGTGAATATATACTTTTTTTACCTTTTAAACAATTTTTTAAATACTTTCAAAGTCAAATCAAAGTCAAATCAATTTATTTAAGTAAACCCAATTGCAAGGTATTTTTGAATCTACTTTAGTTCGGTTCGAAAAGAAAACCTGAACACGAGAAGAACCGACAAGAAACTCAGTCAGCTATCATTTTTTCAACGTCATTCTACAATAGTTATTTAAAATACAATATTCATAAAGCCAGTAAATGCGTGTGCAAAGAAGATTATTTCCAGACTATTGTTTTTTCTTCAATGAAATCGCTAACTTTGTTTGTAGTATGCTTTTCCCATTAGTGTGCGTTTAATAACAAATTTAAATTGCTTTTTCATTAATTGAATAATTTCTTGAGCAATTTTATTTATAAACTTTCTCATATGAGAGAAAATAAAAAACTATTTAACTTCACGTAAATAAGGTAAATAAATATTAACAATAAGTTGCGTTACGTTACGATGTATAAAAACATAAAAACCTTCTCGCTTGCTAGCACTTTCCCATGCGATCACCTGCCATGCAATTCTGTAAAAACTCGAATCACCCAAAGAGAGACTCGATCGACAATTCACCCCACTTCGCATTCGAACTCACTTGACCTTCAAATGGAATTCTCTAAACCAAACATTCTAGGAGCGAAGTGAAGTGATCTTAGATGCGAGTTTGTCGAGGATTGCTTTAAGAATAAACATCTCAGTCGACATTTAGTCTTAGAGTATTTTAACTTCTTCTGAGATGACTTCTTCTCGTTTATATAGATTGGACTGTTATATTTAGCGAAACTTCATAAAACTCATTTACGATGGTACAACTCGCCGCCGTCACTCATCGAGGCGGCGTCTGTCGACTTTAGAGAATACCAAATCACAGTTGACAATCTTCGGATTCAGAAGTGAATTTGACTAATTTGCGTTAGAGAATCGCACTACTGTTCAGTGATCACGTATGTCGGGCATCCAGTCACCGTTGACTTTGGAACGTAATACGAAACGTTTCAAACGCGAGGCTACAGTTGAATACAGATCGTGCGGGTTTAAATTAGAGTTCAATTTAAAAGTTGATTGTTGAGTTTGCGCCTTTTTATGTCTCGGAGTATTTGAATCAGACTTGCGGTACCGTGTTTTTCGGCCAAAATTGTTCTGAATTACACTTCCATAATATTTCGGAATTCATTGGCCGCAACGTCCGGGAAATCACGGGTGCGTTGCCCGCCTTTAGGCAAAGGAGGGAAAAGAGGCGGAGGGGGAGATGGGCCACCGGCACTCTCACTCACCGAACGAAACACAACTGCAATACAATTTTCTGTGTGAATTTCTGTGAGAGAGTGGTATTTCACCGGGCGAGCCGGCCCAATTCGTTCTGCAATGCAGCCTGGCTCTACCACACACAAAGTTTAGAAAAATGTGGTATGAAAACCTCTGTGCGCGAGTTGAACTAACTATTGAATAATTTTATATTAAATCAAGTGGGTACCTACATAGTGTTGTCGAAGAGTAAACTGTATCACAAATTAGGAGCCCATTCTTTAAGCAATAGACATTGATACAACTAATTAAAGTTAATCACTCGAGGGAAAGCTTTTCAATTTCATTTCGATTTTCATTTCATTATTATTATGTCTTTCAGTTAAAATACGTAATTATACGGTATTACCTGATCAATACTCTCTCTCACTGAGATTTCATGAAAGCATACACAGCCGATCTCTTTACTTCTGCGCTGACCTTCTTCAGTGCTTACCATACGGTCACCGACTTGATCCATTTTGTTCCCAACGAGTACAACAGGTGTCTCTAGAGAACTGTCCTGTAAACAAATATTCATTTTTATGGAATAAACTTTACAGCTAATATTTAACTGGAATATTTGTGTCATTTATGTGTATTATGCATATAATATATTATGTACACACATATATTTGTGATACATGATAGCGCTGTATTTAACCGAAAATTGAAAATGTATATTTCTCGTAATATCAATTATATAAGTAGGATTGTTTTATAGTATTATATAAGTACTATATAGTATAGGATAGGATATAGGATAGTTTAAAAACAGTACTGTATATACTTTACATATACGAAGCAACATGCAGACACACATTAAAAGAGGTAGTTAATATCACGTTAATAATGTAAGTTAAATATTAATAACGTGCCTAAGTTGTATTTTACAAAGACTGACTTGTTGACTTCTGGCTTATTTAAACTCTGTCTACTTTTTATAGTCGTAAGGACTTAAGAATTACAAAAAAAATTAACTTTGTCATGTTTGTGTCCAGAGAACTGTGATCACAAATAAAAATATTATATATAATACGTCTTTACCTATGAATATGCCAAGACCAAGACTGACTTATGAAGATCAAATAGCCGCAGCGTTAGCTGACGGAAATGTCAAACGCACCCACATATCTAGGCGAAAATGTGTGAGGATTATGATGAGATTCCAGGACGCGAAAGAAAGAATATGTAAGGACCACGAAGCTTGGCGTTCCGTTTTCTCTACCTACCTCGTCAGGGATACAGCCCGAAGATATGTATGCAACGTAGCCAAATGTATATTCTATGTAGGTATAGTAAATGTAGACGTAAACATGTTAGGTCTATACCTTTGCCGTTTAGTATACAGAAAGTTAAAGTATTTTTTTATATATATTTTTTATTTCTATTAATCAAAGTATGCACCCATGCTATCGATGCATCTCTGCCAGTGCAGTGGTAATTTTTCAATGCCCTTCTTGCAGTGGCGTGCACTCCATAGAGACAAATAGACTCTGTCTACCCTAACAATTTGCTAATTAATTAATGTAAGAAAAAGAAATACTTCGAAACCGAAAACATTTTCAAAATTCCCGCGCTCGCCTTATATTATCGTTCGCCCGAGAGACAATTCGCATCAAAGGCTTTGCTGTGGGCTGAATTTACACACATGCAAAGATTTTCTAACGTTGTGTTTCGTATAATTACACGCGTTCATCTGTAGTGGTTTTGAATGTTTACTAATCCCAAAACACGCACACAAGTTAAAAAACAAACGCAGTCTCTAGCCAATACCAGCATCGGACAAAAAAAATCATCAATAGTTTTAATTTTATTAGTTAATATTGAATGTGCCTTCATTTCACTGAAGGCTTATTGGTTAAAATTGCGTGCTGTCCTTTTCCGGATATCTTATTGGCTAATATCAGATACAACACTTATTCATCCAATTTCAAAATGCGTTCATTTTTATTATCTACGAGATTTAGATTTCACGATGACTAAAAGTTTATACAATTAATTTAAGACATTAAGAAAAGTAACATATAACTTAATTAGAAAATAATCTAACTTTGAATAAATAACACGAGCCAGCGATCTCTTTTCTTATAAACGCCCTCTAATCCATTTCTAGTGACTTTTTCTTTCTTACTTAAAGAATATTTAACAATTGGGTAATAAAAATAACAGATGGCACTCGTCGGCATTCAGATTTAAACGAAATTATTGAGTAAGATTGATATACATAGGTAATGACTTTTCAAAGTTATTAAATGTTATAAGATAATCTTTTTACAAAAATTATAATAAGCAGTTTTGCTACCGTTGAATGATTTTTCATAGTAGTTCCGATTAATAATTAACATGACGTAAAAAATATTTTCATTTACACACAAATTTTGAATGACGAATTCGGTGTTTTCTTTTTAGGCTACCCTATTGAAATTGTCTGTGCACTCCTTGTCTTAGTGCCTCCCAAAAGCTGTTATGCGAGATAGAGTTAAAAGCTTTTTTAAAACCAATAAATGCTATGTAAAGCGGCTTTTTATATTCTAGATATTTCTCAATGACTTGTTCTATAATATGATAACGCTCTATAGTGCTGAATCCCCTTCTGAAACCTGCCTGCTCCATAGGTTGGAATGTGTCCAATTCCGAAGATATTCTCTTGAGTAGGCACGATGTAAATAGCTTATAAAAACAGGACATAAGACTTATCGGACGGTAATTACCAAAGTCAGCTGGGTCCCCTTTTTTAAACAATAAAATAATTTCTGATTCAGTCCATTTTGCGGTACAATTTTTTTATCTAAGATCTTTTTGAATTATATCGTAATAGGTGATAATAGAAGAGCTATGGCAAGATGCCATGTATTAAGTATAATATATTCATTCATTCACGATTCCGTCTGGTCCAGGACTTTTTCAGATCTTAACTTTAATATTTGTTTGAGGATTTCAGGTTCGCAGAACTTTTGTATAGTTGACGTATTTTTAGGTTGGTTCGACATCTCCACGTTTTGTATTAAGTTCGGTCGACTAAATAGATTTGTGTAGAAGTCAGTAGCTATGTTTACAATTTCTCTGCGAGATTTACTATTTGTAGAGCCGTATTGAAGAGGTGGGATCCATTTTTTTGTTCTGTCCAGTTCTTTGAATACTTTTTGGCCGAACTTGAGTTTTATATGTGCCTTTTTAAAGTATCCGTTCTGTACTTTTCATAAGATTTATTTCCTTGTTTGTTTGCTTGTATAGGTTTACTAGATTTCCTCTGTCTTTTTTGTTAAGATAAGGTTTGTTTTGTAGAGTGCGTTACGTTGACCACGTAATTTATTCTTCACGATTGGGAATAAATAGAAGTCGTTGGGGACCAAGTCGGGGCTGTACGACGGCGGATGACCCGTTAATTCGATCTTTTGATCTTCCAAATACCGAGTTGTTTCGGCCGATGTGTGGCAGCTAGCATTGTCATGATGAAGAAGGATTCTGCGTTGTCGGTTGTTCTTTCTTATTTCTTCAAAGATTTCTGGCAAACAAATGGTCGTGTACCATTCAGAATTAACCGTTTTACGATCCTCTAGCGGCACTGTCGCTATATGTCCACTTATATCAAAAAAACAACCGACCATTTGCTTCAAAGTGCTTTTTGAACGAATGACTTTTGTTGGGTTCGGCTCATCTTGGAACACCCAAAACGTTGATTGTTGTTTAGTTTCAGGATCATACGCATATATTCAAGATTCATCACCTGTGTAGATATTATAGACAGCTTTTGACGCGCCCTGATTGTACTTTTGTAACATTTTTTCACACCAATCGACACGAGCCCGTTTTTGGTCAATTCTCAAGTTGTGCGGAATCCAACGTGAACAAACTTTTTTTACAGCTAAATGTTCGTATAATATTTTATATATACTCGTCATACTTATGCCCAGAGACGTCTCTATCTCGCGATATGTAACATGACAATCTTGCATTATTAGTTCCCGCACAGCATCAATATTTTGAGGTACAACAACCGATTTAGGGCAACCTTCTTTAACTTCGTCCGTGAGCACAGACCGCTGACGATTAAACTCACTAAACCAGTGATACACAGTAGTTTTCGATGGTGCTTCGTCCCCAAAAGTCGAAGTGAGTTGATCGATGCACTATTTTTGAGTTAGCCCTCGCCGAAAATCGTAATAATAATAATAATAATAATCTTTTTTTTCAGACAACATGATCCAATATTGTTAGTAACAAGCAATCTTAAAACTATGTTATTACTTATATTCTAGGTATGAGTTTACCCTTTGTGTAAGGGTGTACAGCATCGGACAATCCACCTTACCCGCGATTGTGCGTAGGATGATGTTGCGGCTGCCACGCAATCTGCTTAACAGTGACGTTGTTTTCTTACGCCACAAGGCGTCAAAGCCATCTGTATGAGCTTCCGCGAACATTGTCGACGCGCTACAGAAGCGTGGCAGCCGCAGCAACGCCCTGAACGCATTGTTATATTGGATACGCAGAGCATCGTAAGCTTTTTGAGTATATCTGACCCACAGACTGCCCAAGTACAATGACGTACAGTAAGCTTTGAAAAGCGATATTTTGACTGCTTCTGTACATCGGGCAAGTCTACGTGCCAGCATATTCGCTCTGACTGACAATGCTCTGCGTTCCCTCTCCATGTCTATATCATCCTTTAGGTCGTCTGTCACCATATGACCCAAATATTTAAATTGCTGTACCCTATTTAAGTTTATACCATTGATAGTAATTGGAGGTACAAAAAAGGGACATTTATTACCAGACCTAAAGACCATGTACTCTGACTTCCTGACATTGCACACTAAGCCATGAGAGGCCGCATACGACTCACAAACTGCAAGAAGCTTTCGGAGGGCACTGACCGAGAGGGCCAACAGCATCATATCATCAGCATAGCTGATGTTGTTGACACGACCACCATCAACATAGCAGCCAACATGCATGCTGATGAGCCGCTCGATCAGTGCATTAACATACAGACTGAAAAGTAGAGGCGAACTCAGACCTCCCTGCCTAACCCCACATTCCAGCGTGTATGGTTCCGAAAGCTCACCTGCCCACTTAACTTGGTTCTCTTGGTTGAGATACCAGTATTTAAGAATTAATATTAATTCTACAGGTAAACCTGTATCCTTTAGTTTTTGCCATAATAAATCATATGCGACCAAATCAAAGGCCCTGGACAAGTCCAAGAAGCAGGCATACACTGGCGTTGTCCTGTCTGTATAATACTTGACAGTATGCTTTATGTAATAAATCATAGCACGAAAATTTTCACGACATAAATCCATGGTGATAAAGACTCGCAATTTTCAAAATGACGCCACAAAGGATAAACAAATGACAGCTACATGAAACAAATTGTATTCTTCAGCCAAAGAGTTCCATTTTTACACGTTATAATTACTTTTTTAATATTGTTCTGTAACTGGTCAGTTCCGGATACATAAATAGCAGCCCTCGTACCTACAGCTTTCCCGTTCGACTTTTTTGGATACAAGCTCAACTTTTTGTTTTATTAGCAAAGAACCGTTTTTTGGACTTTCGTGAATCTTTTGAGTTAGGTTCGCAATTGAAAATCCGGAAAAAAACACTATCTTCTTAGAATTTATTGTTCTACACGATCTTTTTTTTTTCTTGCCCTCGATTGTCTGGAAATTAACATTGTGAATCCGTAGATTGATTGGACTATTATGTGGAAAAGAGACGCTCTGTGTTTGATTTGACACTTCGTAAACTATGCCGCGTAAGTAATATTTACAATAACCCATGAAAATATTCGAGATTTGCGAATATATTTCTGCCTTTGATTATAATCTGGTTATCTATACTTTTAAAGAAGATGGTAAACAGAACTACTCGTCAGAACATTTGACAGGAATTTCTATTTTTTCAGGAGAAATATTTCTGTTCCTTATTCATAAAACTTAGATAAGTAGATAACATAAGAAATACAAGATCCGAATTTGTTCTCTCATCCTATTCGATTGTTGTTGAAATTAGATTATCTGACGTTGTAGTACTCGAAACCTGAAACCAGTTTAATGATAAGTTGCTGTGGAAACAGTGGAGCATCGTTAATTAGTTTCCATCAAGGACTTTATGTAGATAATTAATCTTTTAAAAGACTTTTTGGAGGGAACGGGAGTAGTGAGGTTGTCATTTTATTTAGATTTTCCATGTTTTACATTACATTTTTAGGAGTTTTAAAGTACAACAGTGATAGTACATTGTGTTTTAAAGTTCTGTGTAAGTGACAAGAATGGAGGAGATCTAAATAAAATTGTGTAGCTGAAGTTTTCGCGCTCTTCCAAGATGTCCTTTATAACTTCAGTAAAGCCTACTATCACTTTACTGGAGGAGTTTTACGATAAGAAAGAACTAATTTACTTGTGATTCTACTTATTCTGTGTCTGTGTACTAGTTTGTGTTAATGTGTGACATTGGCAAATGCTCTAATCATCTATTGAATTGTTTTCTCGCTTTACTTGACGTTGGCAATGTACTCACGTACGGTGCCATTTACAAATAAAAAAAATCTTTTAAAATTCCGTTGGTTTTAGTCTACAATATTTCATCATTGTCTTTAAGTAAGTGGTAGTTGACTCGCTAAATTCTGCTGACATATAGGTAGTTGATCACACTGTATTTCTTCTTCAACTTTTTGCAGTAAAAATTAATGTTGAAATTATAATATTTACCTTTGTGGCGGAGGCCAGTCGACGTCGCCTCTTGTTATAGTTGATGAGGAATTTTAGACGGTGGCATTCATCAAAGGAACATTTATCCGTTACTGAGTACATTAAAATAAAAGCCTCTGCCCATCGAATGTTGCTCTCTAAATTTGCGTATTCACTTTCCTTAAAATAATATTAGATATATCATCTACATCTAATAACTGACATATTTCAAGATATTGTACGAGTATACTTTTATCACAGTTTATGCAAAATACACATACCTTTCCAAAGTTGGAAAAACAGAAAACTTGTTATACAGAATGTAGTAAATGCGTAGTACTTATCTATTTATAATAATGTTAACAATACTAGTTTTCAGAAAATTATTTTAGATATAAATTACAACTTACGTGCGGATCTCCAGCAGAGTCCAATATTTCAAAATAAACCATTTCGTTGTCTATGACAGTTTGGAAGGCGTAAATTTTCTCTAAGTTTGGGTCGTATTCTCCGATAAACCGTCTTGTTATGAATCTTACGACCAAAGCTGCGTAAAATAATTGACATTATAATATCAAAATATTTTCGTATCCATAAGGTGGAAGAGAGCAATATTCACAAAATTATTTTTATGATATAAAATATTTGGAAAGTCTGTAATGAAATCATTCGTCCAATTATACGGCGCTCTTCAAAAAAATACAGTCCACAAACTTGAAGAAAAACATTTATACATACATGTAAAACACAATAGGGTATTATAATACATACGTTCTCCCTTGATGATCGAAGTGAATTCTAATTTCAAGATAATTTGTTTGAATAACAGTGATATCAATATACGTGTGGTATGCGAATAATACTGACAAAGTTGTTTCTTGTAGGTAACGAGTACTTATAACCTAATTAATGTGTATTTTGTAAACAGAGAACTGTTAAAATATGTAGTAGATTTTTCTCTGACAAAATTTCAAAATTAGAGTTTACGAACTTAATTATTATATGGGAGAATAATTCATACCTCCAAACTAATAATATAAATGCGGAAGTCTGTTGCGTTTTCACAGACAAGTCGTCGAATAGTGATGGTATAGTGATAGTTTGAATTCTGAGGAAGAACATGTAGACTAGGTAACTACATTTATTTTGAATGCGATTATTCAGAGAGAGTTTAGGCATGATACGGATGATACGGATAGTATAGTATTTGACATGATACGGATAGTATTTACATAATAAATATATGTAATATTTATGTACAATATTTGTTATTTAATATTATTTAGACGGAAAAAACAGAAAGATACATCATTACACACATACACTTCATTCATTTCTACAGCGACACTTAAAGAAAAAAAAGCATGCTTCACAGATTACAACATTTCTACAGAGTACATTTCTTACCTCGACATAGGTACAGATACATAGACAATAATCATAGTGTATAAAACAAGTATAAAATCACTCACTAACAATATTTACTACCAGTATACCTGATTTGCCAACTCCAGATTGACCCAGCACCATGACTTTAAAGGGCTTCGGCTTTACAGAAAGACCTAATTTGGCGAGCGAAGATTTGGGTGAAGTAGTGAGACTCATCGCCACGTCCAATAAAATAAACACCAGCTTTCATCTATTGTTGCCTGTATAAAGTAATTCCACCAAATGGGCATTTTTTATGATAAACCTCTTATTCAATGCTCACTTGTTCATGAGATGTAGTTTCTGATTGTATTGGTACTTACTATTACGTAGTTCTGTAATTTGTAATAGATTCTGTAATATAATAAGAAAGATTGTTATGACTTGGGACAGTTTTAATGTTGTTATTTTTTAGGATACAACGTTTTCTCTCTACTCTTTCCGAAATCCTCACAGGATTCTTCATAAAGTCCACAATAGCAAGATACAAGTAAACTAACATAGTGAACGCTGACTACTATATATATATATATATTATATAATATGTGAGTGCTTTTGACATTTTTGATCTTCGTAAGTCAGCCTTGGTCTTCTTTGGCTTCTCCTACCACTCACTGTTGCTCTGTACATTGTCTTCGTCAATCTTTCATCACTCTACATCTATGTGCCCAAACCATCTCAGCGTTCCTTTCTTCATTTTCACAATAAAACTTTCGTGGAGCCTTGTCACATTGCGTATCTACCTTATAAATATTTCTGTATTCTGTTGCGTTTAAATATTAGTTAGTACCTGGGCGACCAAGCTTTACTCGGTGTCTTACATAAAAAAAATAACAATATATGTAATATTTATGTACAGTATTTACTACCAGTATACTTGATTTGCCAACTTCAGTCTGACCACATTGCAGGATTCGAACCCGCGTATTTCAGCTTGGTAGATCTACGCTCTAGCCACTGTAATACTGAGAAGGTAAACTCTGTTGTGAATCACAAGAGTTTAGTTTAGAAGTTTTAAGTGTGTGAAAACAAAGAGAAAACGAATTTGATCAGAATTGGAGCCTAGGTAGATCTATTTTTACCACCGTAAAGCTCTATATTGTAAATTTCATCGAAATCATTAGTGCCGTTTTCCAGAATGCGATTATAAATATACAAATATTGCTTGTATATTACTACTCTTTTAAATAACATAGTTTCTTAAAATAAAGGAAGTCCATGAAATTTAACATTAAATTCATTGCTCACGAAAATAAATAACAGATCTTTCTCCATGACTTTTAGCCATAGACTTTATAAATAACTCCGAAGCCAGATGCCGTGTCCGAGCAGCAACGGCGAGCTAAATCAGATAACCATTCGCCATTTCATTAGAAAATAGGACCAACACATCTATATTTTATTTAATATTATTTGTCTCATTTCGTACTACGGGACAGGCTGTCTGGATTTATGAAGTCTAAGCTTTTATCATTATTTTTCATTTTATTTCCATATTATAAGTACATTATTAAAGTGATACGTGTTCTTAATAGGTACTTGTTGCAAACTGAAGTTAAACATATTATTTTTTAACTTATTGAAAAAAAACAATAAAGTACTGACCACATTGCAGGATTCGAACCCGCGCATTTCGGCGTAGTAGACCTACACTTAGCCAGTATGCTACTAAAAAGGTAAACTCTGCTGCGAAATTTAAAAAATTTTAAGTGTGTGAAAGAGGGAAAAACGATTTTTCCCATAATTAAAACCTAGCTAGATCGATTTCTCGCCCCCCTCAACATTTATATTGTAAATTTCGTCGAAATCGCTAGAGCCGTTTCCGAGAAAGCGATATCAAATATATATTGCTCGTTTGCTCGTTTCGGCCGCTCGGTTGCTCGGTCAATATTACTCGTTTAATATACTAGCAGATATACTACATAGCTCGATATGTATAAGTTATCGGTTGTATCGTCAAGAAGTTGTATGTATGAAGTGTTTGATTCAGGTAGAAATTTTACGTGATGGTATCAATAGGATAGACGAATAATTAATGGAGAATTTGCTTGATCTACCTGCGTACGACAGGTACTGCGCATATAAGAAAGGTGCAAAAAATTTTGTACCAAAAAAAATATTTGATCAAAAGCCAACAAGTACTTTTCGATGGTTAAGTTAGTTTCGATGGTTAACCTTTAGTTAGAGTCACATTTAATGGTATAATCACACTACTGTATTTTAAATTATGTTCTTACCGAATTTTTTACGCAGTTCCATATTTTTGTAAAGTAGTAACATTGGTAATTTCAGAAAATTCATTAATATTTTCAGGATTTTGATGATTGTAAATTACACACGAAACGCATTCCATTTTGATCGGATGATTATTTGTATTAAAAAGTACTACATTACTATTAGTACTATATTCATTTTGAAGTTTTCCAAGTATTAAGTCGCGGAACAAATGTCAGACTTTCTACAAATATTTTAAATATATAATAATTAAGACACTATTTAAATGTCAATGTGAATCAAACACTTCTTTTTTATTTTTTAAAAATACAACTTTAGGGTATTTTGGTTCAATGTTAACTCCTCCCTCCAAAAATGTCCGCCTTATTTATTTTCATATTCTACACTAACTTAATTATTGAAAAGTACTTGTTGGCTTATGAATCAAATACTTTTTTGGCACAAATTTTTTTGCATCTTTCTCATATGCGCAGTACCTGCCGTACTCAGGTAGGTTAGGCAAGCAGTCCATTACCTACTCTAACCTATTAATATCACCACTTAAAACTACCTGAATCAAACACTTCATGAAACATGGTTCACGAGCTCTCCCCTACTATTTAGTGAATTTTTGTCCTGAGAACTCTACTAACAGTCAGTGCCCAAACTCTCCGACATTCGCATTCTTTGATAGCGTAAAATCCTTCGTAAATCGGATTCTTGCGGAATTCCATAGTAGATGGAGGTTATTTCAAGTTATTTATTTCCTTTTCCACCCAAATTGTAGTCTACGCGAATGAAATCTCGGACACAGTAAACGATAATAGAAAATTACCTATTAAAAAGCTTTTACGACGGCTTTGTGATGGTAATTGTGGCTTCGAATTATGAGTTATAAAAACATAGGAATATTTCTTGCAAAATCATCTTAATTTAAAAGATAAACTGTAATAAGCGTGTAATATTACAGACACAAAACATTATACAATATAGTCCGCGATATGGTTCGATTAAAGGCAAAATTTTCTATGAAATGTTACATATATGTATGTACAATGTACATACCTATTTCGTACCAAAACCGTATCTTTACGTCGCAATCGTGGTTGCGGTAATGAATGTAATGCGCGCCACACACAATCCAGGGGCCGTACCGCGTAACTCGTTTTAGTTCGGAAAATTTTATAAACATGAAGTTCATGCTCATTTAATTAATATCATGTAATTAGTACCAGCTAACAGCGACTAAATCAACGTAGTGATTATTTACTCAGTGGAACTAAACGAAAGTGTCAGCTGTTAAACTTCATAAAATAAAATAATTATTGTGAAATGGGATTTCCATGTATGTTTTATAATGTTAATAATAATACAAGCTTTCTAATGATTTTTTGAAAAATGTCTTCATTTTCTGCGTGTGGAATATTTGGCGATAAAACAAAGGTTATTAAGTACGGAATCAAGAATTGAATTAGAAGGTAAGGTACCAACACAAAACACTGACGTGAGTTAAAGGGTCTATAAAAGCGACTTAGCTACAATTTCATGTTTTTCAGATGCCAGCACACGAGTAGATTTTCGACGCTGCAGAGAAACGGAGAGATATGTGTAAGTACATATTCGGCAACGGATGTATTGATACAAATTCGTAACTTGTGATGTGGCTAAACGTAAGACCACATACTGACAAGCTACAGTAATTGCACGGTTATGGTGTGTACCTAACTTAGATGAAGGATTTTGTATATTTTTTTACTGTTTCAGTTTAAGTGTAAACAGTGTCGGCCCCCCTTGATCGATAGGTCACCGAGGCACTTATTTGATATGCATTAATATTACAAATATTTATTCTTTCAGGAAGTTGCATTAGTATTAGTGTACCTCAGTGGGCGCTAGAATTTGAAAACCGACAATTGTAGGTCGACGCGATGTTGGCTACAACAGTCCAATGGCTCGCTACATAAATAGGGGCTGACCACAGGGGTTCAGACCGCTGCCAAAAGAAGCAACAATTTCAATGTTTAACAGAGGCACCACTGCCGGTAATAAGAGCTACCGTCTATCAAGATCCACTATTAGAATAACACACTTAAAACGTTTTTGTAAGAATGTACTTAAGAACACATTATAAAGTTGTATATGATTACTATCCTTAATTTCGAAATAAAATGCGACCTTTATTAAAACACTTAGGTTTAATGAGAACCACATAGAGGGTTTTAAAGACACAATGTCGATGGTGCATTGTGGAACAAACCTAAAAATTTGTGCTTTTTCTATTAATAAATATTATTCGAATGACTGCTTTTTATTTGTATTTTTATTAACTATATTACAAAATATTTAGTTTTGAATTAAGGTGGTTATTTGTCACAAGATTTGTTGGTGATACTATAGGATAATGTATCTGCAGAGTTTGTATGCACAGTAGAAAACACTCAATTATGAATGTTGCGGTTAAGCATTTAATGTTGAACACTAGTAAATAATTATAAAGATAAAATTATTTATATAAAAGATGACATGCAGATGGTAATGGTAAGTAGTCTACCTGATAATATACTCAAGTAATGTGTACTTTTACAAAATTTTATGAGTTCCTAAGAAACAGTCAAAATTATTATAAACTGTAGTACTTATAGTACATGTTTTACTATGTACCCATGTTACAGGATAAGAAAAACTGTAAAGATAGACACGAAACGATAATCATATATTTAAGGTTTCCTTTGTGTTAACTAAGCTAATCCTTGTCATGGAAATAAAAGGCATATCAATATAATTTTATAATTCCTTTCCAGATTTATTTCCCTTTTGATGTATTTATGGCGAAAGACCACTGTCAAATCACTGCACAAAGCTATAGAATGTGTTTCTGATAGCGTGACTGCTCTCTGATAGGAACGTAGGCTGGCTGGTATCTCTTATCATCTCCTTCACGCCATAAGGTCGACATTCTTGAGACGTTCTTCTTGCGCAGCAAGATACAATAATGTTAACGCCATGCTCACTGTTCACAGTTTATCACGGTGAATTAAGTAAAATTTCACTTTAGATACTTAAATGCGTAGTAGCATATTACAACAAAAGTAGAAGTGTATTGAAACTTGATTGAAACGCAAAATAGTCACAAAAATCATTGTTTTCTATTGAAGCCCGGGACGGTAAGGTTGCCGGCTTCATCTGACAGTCATCAATTGACATGATTTTCATTAGATTAATATCATTTTTTTAGCGAGTACGGTGAGCTGTCAAAATATGAAGTCCGCCATTCACTCAATTTTCATCTTGATGAACATCGGAATTTTGACACTTGAGGTTTGCTTACGCGGTACGACGAATTTCATAATTAGAAATATTAACTTCATTTTAATCAAATTGTCATCGTCTTCACGTTACACGGTGGGCCCGCAGTATGCTGGATCAAGTCTGTCCAGGGGCCGTACCGCGTAACTCCATGAAGTTCGGAAAATTTTATGAACATGAAGTTCATGCTCATTTAATTAATATCATGTAATTGGTACCGGCTAACAACTCGATGGCGATTGGACCTTCCATGAACATCGTTATAGACAATAATAGTGCGGAAATTATTGAACGAACTATTTTAACCACGCGTTTTGTTACGAAGATTTAGCCTAATAAGAAATTTAGTATTTCATCTTAATTTCATATAAGAATATTATTTCAATGAATTCATTGCCTTTACTTTATTGTTGTGACACTTTAGTTAGCAATTATTACCCCGAAGACTAAAAATTACTCAGTAACAACAAAACAATACATACAGAACTAAATCTACGTACCTAGTGATTATTTACTCAGTGGAACTTAACGAAAGTGTCAGCTGTTAAACTTCACAAAATAAAATAATTAATGTGAAATGGGATCTCCATGTATATTTTATAATGTTAATAATAAAACAAGCTTTCTAATGATTTTTTGAGAAATGTCTTCATTTTCGGCGTGTGGAATATTTGGCGATAAAACAAAGGTTATTACGGAATCAAGAATTAATTAGAAGGTAAGGTACCAACACAAAACACTGACGTGAGTTAAAGGGTCTATAAAAGCGACTTAGCTACAATTTCATGTTTTTCAGATGCCAGCATACGAGTAGATTTTTGACGCTGCAGAGAAACGGAGAGATATAAGTGTAACTACGTATTCGGAATCGGAAGTATTGATACAAATTCGCAACTTGTGATGTGGCTAAACGTTAAGACCACAGGGGTTCAGACCGCTGCCAAAAGAAGCAACAATTTCAATGTTTAGCAGAGGCACCACTGCCGGTAATAAGAGCTACCGTCTATCAAGATCCACTATTAGAATAACACACTTAAAACGTTTTTGTAAGAATGTACTTAAGAACACATTATAAAGTTGTATATGATTACTATCCTTAATTTCGAAATAAAATGCGACCTTTATTAAAACACTTAGGTTTAATGAGAACCACATAGAGGGTTTTAAAGACACAATGTCGATGGTGCATTGTGGAACAAACCTAAAAATTTGTGCTTTTTCTATTAATAAATATTATTCGAATGACTGCTTTTTATTTGTATTTTTATTAACTATATTACAAAATATTTACTTTTAAATTAAGGTGGTTATTTGTCACAAAATGTGTTGGTGATACTATGTATAGGATAATGTATCTGCAGAGTTTCTATGCACAGTAGAAAAAACTCAATTATGAATGTTGCGGTTAAGCATTTAATGTTGAACACTAGTAAATAATTATAAAGATAAAATTATTTATATAAAAGATGACATGCAGATGGTAATGGTAAGTATTCTACCTGATAATATACTCAAGTAATGTGTACTTTTACAAAATTTTATGAGTTTCTAAGAAGCACAGTCAAAATTATTATAAATTGTAGTACCTATAGTACATGTTTTACTATGTAGGTACCTATGTTACAGGATAGGAAAAACTGTAAAGATAGACACGAAAGGATAACCATATATTTAAGGTTTCCTTTGTGTTAACTAAGCTAATCCTTGTCATGGAAATAAAAGGCATATCAATATAATTCTATAATTTATTTCCATATTTATTTCCCTTTTGATGTCCTTATGGCGAAAGACCACTGTGAAATCACTGCACAAAGCTATAGAATGTGTTTCTGATAGCGTGACTGCTCTCTGATAGGAACATAGGCTGGCTGGTATCTCTTATCATCTCCTTTACGCCATAAGGTCGACATTCTTGAGACGTTCTTCTTGCGCAGCAAGATACAATAATATTAACGCCATGCTCACTGTTCACAGTTTATAAAACGGTGAATTGAGAAAAATTTCACTTAAATGCGTACTTAAATACTTAAATGCGTAGTAGCATATTTTACGATTTTAAAAAGATAATTCGTAATAAGACTTTCGCACAACCGTCCCTTAAATGCTTCATGCATACTGGACGATATTGACGTCAAGTACAACGGATCGTGTGTGCTCTAGGGGCCTCATGCCAAACGACGCTTCATGCATACAGCGGGACTACCGCGTAACGTGAAGACGATGGCAATTTGATTAAAATGAAGTTAATATTTCTAATTTATGAACTTCGTCGTACCGCGTAAGCAAATGTCATGTGTCAAAATTCCGATGTTCATCAAGATGAAAATTGAGTGAATGGCGGACTTTATTTTGACAGCTAACCGTACCGGCTAAAAAATGATATTAATCTAATGAAAATCATGTCAATTGATGACTGTCAGATGAAACCGGCAACCTTACCGTCCCGGGGTTCAATAGAAAACAATGATTTTTGTGACTATTTTGCGTGTTTCAATCAAGTTTCAATACACTTCATCTTTTGTTGTAATATGCTACTACGCATTTAAGTATCTAAAGTGAAATTTTTCTCAATTCACCGTGTTATAAACTGTGAACAGTGAGCATGGCGTTAATATTATTGTATCTTGCTGCGCAAGAAGAACGTCTCAAGAATGTCGACCTTATGGCGTAAAGGAGATGATAAGAGATACCAGCCAGCCTATGTTCCTATCAGAGAGCAGTCACGTTATCAGAAACCCATTCTATAGCTTTCTGCAGTGATTTGACAGTGGTCTTTCGCCATAAGGACATCAAAAGGGAAATAAATCTTCTTTCTTCTTTGCCTAGCTTTATCCCATTTCACTTGGGGTCGGCTCTCCTCGTCATTTTTCGCCAAATGCGTCGGTTTTGGGTCGTCGAGTCAATAAGTTGGGCTTTCTTCTTTGTGACATCCAAGTTTGAAGAGGTCTCCCTCGTTTCCTCGGACCGGTGTTTATATTTAGCACTTGTCTGGTCATGTGTTCTTCTGGTCTTCTCAACACATGTCCGTACCATCTAAGGCGCGCTTCGGAGAGTTTTTCCTCGATGGGTCGGATCTTGAAGCTTCCGTGGATATGTTCGTTTCGAACCCTGTCTAACAGGGTAACGCCGCCCGCCCATCTCAGCATTCTCATCTCCGTTGCATTCATAATTGAGTTTTTTCTACTGTGCATAGAAACTCTGCAGATACATTATCCTATAGTATTACCAACACATCTTGTGACAAATAACCACCTTAATTCAAAACTAAATGTTTTGTAATATAGTTAGTAAAAATACAAATAAAAAGCAGTCATTCGAATAATATTTATTAATAGAAAAAGCACACATTTTTAGGTTTGTTCCACAATACACCATCGACATTGTGTCTTTAAAACCCTCTATGTGGTTCTCATTAAACCTAAGTGTTTTAATAAAGGTCACATTTTATTTCAAAATTAAGGAAAGTAATCACATACAACTTTATAATGTGTTCTTATGTACATTCTTACAAAAACGTTTTAAGTGTGATATTCTAGTAGTGGGTCTTGATAGACGGTAGCTCTTATTACCGGCAGTGTGCCTCTGTTAAACATTGAAATTGTTGCTTCTTTTGGCAGCGGTCTGAACCCCTGTGGTCTTATCGTTTAGCCACATCACAAGTTGCGAATTTGTATCAATACTTCCGATTCCGAATATGTAGTTACACTTATATCTCTGCGTTTCTCTGCAGCGTCGAAAATCTACTCGTGTGCTGGCATCTGAAAAACATGAAATTGTAGCTAAGTCGCTTTTATAGACCCTTTAACTCACGTCAGTGTTTTGTGTTGGTACCTTACCTTCTAATTCAATTCTTGATTCCGTACCTAATAACCTTTGTTTTATCGCCAAATATTCCACACGCCGAAAATGAAGACATTTTTCAAAAAATCATTAGAAAGCTTGTATTATTATTAACATTATAAAACATACATGGAAATCCCATTTCACAATAATTATTTTATTTTATGAAGTTTAACAGCTGACACTTTCGTTTAGTTCCACTGAGTAAATAATCACTACGTTGATTTAGTTCTATTTTTTATTTTATTAATTTTATTTTATTTGGGAAGCTTACAGCAACGTTTACAATGTAAATCTATAAACAAAAACATTCGCAATTTTGCCAATTACAAGCTACCGCATACAAATGTTGAATATATAGTAAATGTTACTACGTCTATCAATATGTACATGTTTAATACCCTAATGAAAAATTTATTCTCCTACAAATTTATGACATGAAATTTCTTACTAGTGAAAGTTTGAGATGTCTTATACTACTACAAAACAAATCCAAATTATTATCTTCATGCAAACTGTTATATTCGCCACAACTACGAATCAGAAAACTGTTTTCTCTATATTTTACGCGACTAATTGGAATATCAAGCAACACCTTCCTATTACCACGTAGGAATCGAGTAGGTACTCTCAATGAAATTTTGCTAAGGAGCTCGGAACAATCTATTTTCGCTTGTAAATTTTAGCAAGAAAACTTACGTCAGCTATTTTTCTACGGTAGTTTAATGGTAACAAATGAAACTTTGCACATCGGTCCTTATAATTTAAATAAGGAGTTTGAAATTTATAACTAAGAAATCTGGTAAATTTCTTCTGAATCCGTTCTATTTTGTTTATGTGTATATTATAACATGGATTCCAAATTTGAGATGCATATTCTAATACTACTTTAATAACTTTCATATTGCTGAATGACTTTGATAGCCGTATGATGAAGCCGAGCGCTTTATAAGCTTTATCTACGACATGTTCAACGTGACGGTCAAACATTAGTTTACTGTCATGGATGACACCCAGATCCTTGTTCTCGTTATTCCTAGCAAGAAGTTGATTTTTTATTGTATATTTAAAAATAATAGGGTTAAATTTCCTAGTGTAGCTCATTATAAAACATTTTGGTACATTTAAGTCTAGTCTATTTTTTTGACAGTAAATATTTAACCTTTCAAGATCTTCTTGCATAAGAATTGCATCGGCATCATTGTTTACGACCCTATAAACCTTCATGTCATCAGCAAACAGAAGAAAATTTGAATTTAAGAAACAGGTATTAATGTCGTTAATTAAAATTACGAATAATAAAGGCCCTAATAGAGATCCTTGAGGAACACCAGATGGAATGGGAACCCAGGCTGACATAAGACCATTTAACACCACTGCTTGAGATCTGTTTTGTACGTAAGAAGTTAACCATCTGTAAAGGTCACCGCGGATTCCGAGCGATAGAAGCTTCATAAGTAATATTTTGTGATCAATTCGATCAAAAGCCTTAGTATAATCGGTGTAAACCGCATCAATTTGATTTCCTTTGCTCATGTTAACAGAAAGGAATTCATTAAATATTGCTAGATTTGAGGTAGTGGATCGTCCTCTGAGAAACCCGTGTTGTTGAGCTATAAAAGTAATCTTTATTCCTTCGTAAAGTTGATTATGCACTATTCGTTCAAGTACTTTAGCAATCAGACATAATTTAGAGATGGGTCTATAGTTTACTACTAGATCTTTTTGGCCCTTTTTGTGAATGGGGGTAATATAAGCAGACTTCCAAATACTTGGCATCATGCCTTCAGTTAAAGATCTCTTAAAAAGAATTGAAATGGGGACAGATAGTTCCTTGGCACAATTCACCAAAAGTATGGCGGGTAATGTATCTGGTCCAGCTGATTTATAAAGGTCCAAGGACTTAAGTAATTTGAATACTTCTTCAGATTTGATCTCAATATTTGCTATATCACAATTTGCCAAATTAGTGTCATCATGCGGACCATCAAAAGTAGAAATTATACTAGAATTTAAGAACGTAGATAAAAAATATGACGAAAATATTTCACTGATTCTTTCGCCGTTACCACTGGATTGGTTGGAATATGTCCTGATGGCTGGAGATGATCCACTTCGACGCTTACTCTTTACGTATGACTAAAACAGTTTGGGGTTTTTTATAATTGAGTCTTGAATATCCCGCATATACTTTCTATAGCATACCTCTTCTACGTCTTTAGCCCTACTCTGTAATAAGTAAAAAGTGTATTCGTCTGATTTATTACCATAAAACTTAAATTTATTTAAATATTTAAACTTCTCCTTAATAATTTTAATAAGACCTTTATTGTACCATGGGGGGTATTTGCTTGATTTAACTAATTGTTTAGGAATAAATCGCTCTCGGATATTTTTAATAATCGAATAAAAATTATTAACAGCGTCGTCAACAGTACCATCACTTAGAACAGTTAGCCAGTTTATTTTAGAAAGATTTGCACAAATATTGGTATAGTCCCCACGCGAATAGGAATAGGCAATTCGGTTTGGTATATCTAGCGCATTAAATTCGATAAATGTAGTTCGAACTAAAAGAGATTTATGATAATTATCCTCTTTTACCAACGCATCAACGCACTCAGAAACAGACAGAGTATCGTTACAGAGTACAAGGTCAAGTAAACCGCCATGGTGGTTAGCAATACTGTTATACTGAATGAGATTACATTCATACAATATTTCAATAAAGTTAGCAAATAATTCTTTTGAGCAATTTGCGGGTTGCGTACCTATATTTGAGGGTAGCCAGAAAATATCACTCATATTAAAATCACCTATTATGAGAAACTTGTCAGTGACATTTTCTTATCAGATTATATCTAATATGTTTTAATTTATATAGGAAGTTGTTCAATTGCGTGGAGAAAGAATTACCTTTGTTTTGATTACACAAATAAATAGTACAAATATGGAGCTTAACTGTTGTTTTTAAACGCTTATTACGCAAGGACAGAGTCACCCATAAGTCCTCGGCACTGGATTGCCAGTCTTAATTACACGCTACAAATAAATCACGGCGAACAGCAATAGCTACTCCACCACCAAGGGTTTGACCAGTTACGGAATAATTTCTATCACGGCGAAACACCAAGTATCTGTCGTCAAATAGCTCACTGTCTTGTATACTCTCCAATAACCACGTTTCCGTGATTACCAATATATCATAATTAGTTAACAAAAGATTACGTAGAAATTCATTAGTTTTTGTCCGAAGCTCCCTAACATTAACTACTAACTTGACGAGGTTCACAAGAGGGGCCAATGTTAGTTTGATGTTGTTCAGCTCCTCCAGCACTTGTTCCAGTGAGGGATCCCGTGGAGAACTTCTTCCCTTGCAAGAAGGACATGACCATGTAGATTGCATGTCTCCAAGCATTCGGTATCTTCGTTCTGTAATTCCTGCACATGGAAAGTCGAAGTGCTTCTTGCAAACGCTACACTGGATGGAACTCGAGACATCCATTTTACATCTATCACAGACAACCATTGCGACAACTCGAAAGACGAAAGTTGAGAACCGCTGGAATTTGTAACTCAATAGAACGGGTTTTTGTAGCAGAGACACGACGAGTATTCCATTCGGCACAGAAGACGATACGATCATTTAGTATAATATAATTGTCGGTATCTTTAATTTATTTAATATCCCAGTTTATAAAACAACGTCCAAACGAAACTTGAGCGTAAAAGGTGTGAAAAAAAGGACATTAGCGCCGTGCATACCACATACGGCGTCGCTTACGCGTTTTAGTAATACACTTGTAGAATATAGTCAGTATTTTAAGTTTTAAACTGTTTACGTTCTAATTCAAATTATTTTGCTATTCCATATGGGATACACTAATATATTGCACACTTATTTTGTTATTGTACATAAAATAATCCACTTCAATGTTCCTAAATAGATGTAGTACCAAAAACAACCAATTGATCACTTTTAGAAACAAGAACCGTTACAATGCACTGTATGTATTGTTTTGTTGTTACTGAGTAATTTTTAGTCTTCGGGGTAATAATTGCTAACTAAAGCGTCACAACAATAAAGTAAAGGCAATGAATTCTGTGAAATAATATTCTTATATGAAATTAAGATGAAATACTAAATTTCTTATTAGGCTAAATCTTCGTAACAAAACGCGCGGTTAAAATAGTTCGTTCAATAATTTCCGCACTATTATTGTCTATAGTAACGATGTTCATGGAAGGTCCAATCGCCATCGAGTTGTTAGCCGGTACCAATTACATGATATTAATTAAATGAGCATGAACTTCATGTTCATAAAATTTTCCGAACTTCATGGAGTTTTATGCGGTACGGCCCCTGATCAAGTCAAATCGGCACCACACACGATCAATATGACTTGATGGAACCGTCGCTTCATGCATACTGGACAGACTTGATCATGCATAGTTGATGGTGTGTGGCGGGCATAAGTGATGTGGAATTGCTATATCTAGCAGATATCAGCAACAAAACATAAATAAGAATAATATTAGTTATGTATGTGTATTGTGTAATATGTAAGACTCAAAATAACCGAGCCGGTAATGCCCGCCACACACCATCAAGTATGCATGATCAAGTCTGTCCCGTATGCATGAAGCGACGGTTCCATCGAGTCATATTGATCGTGTGTAGTCCTGATTTGACTTTATCAGTTATACTTGACGGAAATCGTTTTGCCCATCTTCCGTCACGCCCGCCACACACCATCAAGTATGCATGATGAAGTCTGTTCAGTATGCATGAAGCGACGGTTCCATCAAGTCATACTGATCATGTGTGGTGCTGATTTGACTTGATCAGTTATACTTGACGGAAATCGTATTGCCCATCTTCCGTCAATCCATCAAGTCATCAAGTCCGTCCTGCATACTTGAACGTGTGTGGGCGCGTCATGCCGTTTCGTCAGTTCGCTCGAAATTTTGGTTAAGGGACAGTTGTGCGAATGTCTTGATTTATTTTATTGAAATATGTAATGATTTATTGAATTATATATCGAAGCGAGTTACGTTTAAGATAAATAATGAATAAATTAATGTTATTACAATACGAGTAAAAATACGATTTGAAAAAAAACGTATTTCTTTTTACAGTTAGTTGTTAAATATGTATAATATGTATTTTTAAGAAATTATTTGCGAATACACTTATTAGAAATTATTATAGAAGAAATTATTCGCATTTGGCCGCATATTTAAATAAGTTATTTTCATACAAATACAGCGATTTATTTGGAGGATTCACATTTTAATCTAAAAGAAAGAGAACATCGAGTTTTTATAACATATTCCGTTCAGAAATATTCTTTTATAAGGTGTGTTTATCAAGGAGAAAAACGATTTTTATAAACTAAAAAATTGTAACTGAATATCAATTATTATACCATACATACATACATATCATCACGCTATATCCCTAATGGAGCATCAAGCTTTGCGGTTCTTACATACTTCTGTCGCTTCCTCAAATCTCGCCTTCTTCACACATTTTCGCCTAGGTATGTGAGTGATTTTCGGATATCCGTCAGCTAACACTGGCTATTTGATCTACAATGTTTCGTGGAAGTTCAAATTATTTGTTATTAAATACAGTAAATAAAAACATTTTAATTCTAAAAAATATAATCGAATTATAAAATTTAATCAATTAATATTTTTTAAGTAATTTTTCAATCGATTTCATTGAATGACTTAATTTTTTCTATTGATTAAATTTTTTTTCAATTGATAATAGACGACAATCAATTGATAATTTTTAAGTTTACAAAAATAGTATAACTATATTATAATAACATTAATTTAATTTTTACTTATCTTGAACATAGCTCTCACTTCGATATATATTTCAATAAAATAAATACACTTTTAAAAATATAATCGTAATAATACATTCGCACAACCGTCCCTTAAATGCTTCATGCAAACTGGACGGCGCGTCAAGTGCTTCATGCATACTGGACGGCATTGACGTCAAGTAGGGTTACGGAAAAGGAATCGATTCCTGTAAGGTATCGATACTTTGCTTGCGATACCAAGTATTTTAAGTATCGATACTTTGTTTTCGATACTGAACCGAGTATCGATACTATTCGTTGGTATCGATCCTTTGTAACCTCTCTCTATATTGTGCGTACTGTCAGAGTTCTATTTATATCCAAGGAATATATTAATTAATTAACGCGTGTAATCACATACATTTGTACATAGTTTATAGATTTGTGAATCTAAGTACGAGTGTTAATATTCTTATACAACTGCAAGTATTGCTGTTATATAAATATTACATTTTTGAACTTTTAATTTTTATGACTTACATCTGTTGAAGAGTCTCCAAATAAAAGTTTACCGCTGCGGAAATTTTCTCGTTTGAGATGACTAAGGACAAATATATTGGCATTAGTGTGACTGTGTAACTTTATTAAAAGGAAAACAGGAATTATAATTTGATTTGATTATAGCGTAAACAATCAATGCGAACATGGCAGTTTTCGGTGTTTTGATAGTAATTATTTCAAGAATAAGTCACAACATTGGATTCATTTGGCCCGCATGTGGTGCAAAGTTTTTAAAAATTGTTTTTAGGTATTTAGTATTTCATTATCCGTTATGTTATATTACATTTATATTCTTGTTAATGTTGACTGAAATAAATTAGTACTTTTATTATACCGCTTCCATTATACAGTGTGTTTTGTGTGCAGGTAAAGAAATTTTAACAGCGTGTTATACAATCAAATTCATCGATAAAAACCCCCCCAATGGGGGGTCGCACTCCTCTCCCCTCTGAGGTATGACTATTTTAAGTATTTATGTCTCTGACGACCTAAGCAAATGTTCCGAAAGTGATATTTTTTTTAATTGAAGGTCTACATAATATGTATTATTTTTATTTGATTATTGGATTCGTGATGATGTAAGCTAAATTTAAAATTTAAAAGTTATCTGTAACTCTTTTCATTAAATTGTAAATGCATTCAAATCCTCCCCTGTAAATGCAATTTTCAAAGAAAACAATGGCTTGATTAATTTACATAGTTTTTATTATGGAAAAAACACTAAACATAAAATATTAAACTTAACGATGATGGCGGGGCAGTTTTGCCCCGCCATCATCGTATCATATCGACAGAATTTAATACTCCAACTCGATGGAGCACCGGCACACTTCGCCAGGATCGTCAGGGCTCACCTGGACCAAATGTATCCGCAGTGGATTGGGCGGAGAGGCACAATAGCTTGGCCTCCTCGTTCCCCAGATTTAACACCCCTCGACTATTTTTTATGGGGCACAATGAAGCAAGAGGTTTATTATGAAGTACCCAACAGCCGAGAGGAGCTGCTCGATCGGATTCGACAACCGGCAGAAAATCTAAAAAATGATCGTGAATTGATCCGGCGAGTCACGCAACAAATGGCTATAAGAGCAACCGCCTGCTTACAAAACCGCCACGGCCATTTCGAGCAGGTTTTTCCCTGCCATCATCGTTAAGTTTAATTTTTTATGTTTAGTGTTTTTTCCATAATAAAAACTATGTAAATTAATCAAGCCATTGTTTTCTTTGAAAATTGCATTTACAGGGGAGGATTTGAATGCATTTACAATTTAATGAAAAGAGTTACAGATAACTTTTAGTACGTCAAAATTTAGCTTACATCATCACGAATCCAATAATCAAATAAAAATAATATGTTAATGGCCTAGTTTAAAAAAAAATCAACGAAAACAAAAAAATTAAGAAAAAAAAGAAAAAAATATCGATTACACCCGATCTTTTTGATATAATTTTTAAAAATAATAACCATATGGTAGTTTCATAATATCACTGATATTACTAGCTTTAAAATGAGACTACTTTTAAATATGTAGACCTTCAATTAAAAAAAACATCACTTTCGGAACATTTGCTTAGGTCGTCAGAGACACAAATTCTTAAAATAGTCATGCCTCAGAGGGGAGAGGGGTGCGACCCCCCATTGGGGGGGTTTTTATCGATGAATTTGATTGTATAACACGCTGTTAAAATTTCTTTACCTTTACACAAAACACACTGTATATCTGATTGTTAAATCTGAATAAAACTTACAAATAAGCTTGAAACCATTTTTTTAATAATAAAATCCAAAAGTATTCGATACCTTAAGGTACGACGCTTCATGCGCACTGGACAGACTTGATCAAGCACTGGATGGTGTATGGCGGGCTTAAATTTCAAGTTTTGTATTTGATGCATATACCTACTTAGAAGAAAATTTTGAAATTATTAATCGTCAATAAATATTTAAAAAGGGCAAGCATAGAACAAATTCTTTTTTTTGAAATATTATTTTTAAAGAGAGCCATCGCTAAAAACTTAAAAAAAAATATTAAACCGACTACACTAGACTAAAAAAACACTGAAAGTACAAAACAACTAACTATCCCAAGTACAAAAATGACTATAACTGCGATACAAATACCTATACTATTCAACAACAATGAAATTTGACAGTTACTGAGATCTACTACTACTACGTAGTAACTAGTAGACTTTCTGTTGTTGCACATTGATTTCGCATCTACTTCAATAACTGTATATTTACATAGGTATTTGTAACGTATTCATAAAGTTATTTTATCAGTGTATCATAGTTATTTTGTAATTTTCCGTGTTTTTTTTTTGAAGTTCGTTTAATTTGGATTTCTTTCATTTGAGTGACTTTGGCCTAAATAAATGTCTAGAGTAGGTCACCAACTAATTTATTTTCTAATTCTGGAACGGAATGATATACAAAATAATCATCATTATAAATAAACTATTATAAACAGTTTGAATTATTTTTTGTAACTTCCAAGTCCAAGGTCCAATATCAGTGAAATTTAAATGGCATCCATCACCTTAGAGCTTAGACTGAACTCGACGGAAAAGGAATAATTGATTCGGTTCCATAAACAAAGAAGTTGTGCCGAATACATAAAAAAATATATAATACATGTAAACGAATAGAGAATATCCTCCTTTTTTTAAATCCGTTAAAAATTGGTAATTTCGGTAATGTTTTTGTAAAATCAGTAAAATAACTTAAGAACCGTCGAAGCGCGAGTCGGACTCGCGCACCGAGCGTTCCATACTGTATTTGTATTTGTGTACTAAAAAATATATCGGTTTTAAAAACAAACTTAACATTGCAGTTGAAATACACACTCTCCCATACTCTCCAACTGCAAGTCTAAGTTTGTAATCGCAAAAAAATATTTTTCCATGTGATGAAACTGCAATTTAATGATTTCGGATTTTTTCCTTTACTTGTGCTGTGAGATTTTACTTTTTGCCAGGTTTCATGATTTTAGGTCAATGGGAAGTACCCAATAGGTTTGATTTATTTGCGAGTGACAAAATAAAAGGCATAAATTGCCGTATTTTTTCATTGCGTTGACTTAGAAGCTTGATTTTTTTTACAGATTTTTGGGACCGGATAAATAAGTATTTAATATTAATTTGAACTTGATACCTCTACGCGTTCCTGAAAAGAAGGGTCTTGACACACAGACAGACGGGCAGACGGACAACGAAATTATTCTATGAAGGCTCCTTTTTTCCTTTTGAGTTACGGAACTCTAAAATACATAAATACATTTGTTTTACTTTGTATAATAGCGTTGGTTAATATAGTTAATAATATTAAATAAAAAACGTAAAATATGAAATGTAAAATTGTTTTAAAACAAAATACCTCAAATAATAAACTCTTATAATATTTAGCAATTTTCCGTCCAAAATACCAAAACTAATCGACACGTATTTCGCCTCAACAAAGCATCCTCAGGATAGTCCAGAGATCAGAGATTCAACAAATGAATCAGCTTTTATTTATCTGCCTTAAGATTTAATAGAACATTAACTTTACCTAGTTTTAATCTATCATCTGTCAACACATATCAGCTTGTCTTGTAATTGTGTGGTCAGTATTTCTCGAAACTAAAGGTTTGAACCTACTTCAGGAGGACGCAAATGACTTTTGTTTAATTATCAACTTTGCTGTTAGGTGTCTTCATGTTTTCTTCATATTCATTTTAAAGACTCAATTTTAAGTTTTTGTCTTTCCGTAAGTACTATTTTTCATTCTGCTTGTAAACTCTGTAAGAATTGTGGCTAAATCATCATTGAAATCGTGCGACGTATTACTAATTATACTTGCTTATGGCTTCTTCTTTTCCCTATATTTTTTGATGGTTTTTGCAATCTCTTTTCAGCTTTCGCTCTTCCTTCTCTGTCATCAAATGTTCTTCACTTCCTTTTCTGTTTCATTCTTCTAATAGTATTCTTATGTCATTAGGCCCATTAATCTCTCTCTGTTCAGCAATTATACTATGTAGACTTTCTTTTTCTAATAGCGCAAATAAACCGAAATATCTTTTATCCATTGCTTTTTCGAATATTTTTTATTTTTATTTTTTTGGTATTATCACCATATTGCTGAGAAAAAAAAACAGTATTCGTAAATATAATATCTTATCCAAAATTATGTAACCACATCATACACAATAAAATAAAACAAAATTTCTGTTGCATAATTAGTGAATGTGCTATTATATCCAGGAACATTCCTAAAATGATCGTTCACGAAATGACGTTTTCATCTACAACCATCTTAACTGTGGTCGAGCACGTTTAATTTAAAATATTTGAGGTATTTTTTAATATTGTACTCTCAAAGGTATTTGTTCAATATTCTTAACAAATAAACATATTCCCGAGATGATGAACTATTGCTTTATACTTTGTAAATAACGAATTGAAAGGTATTTACCACTAAATTATATTTAATTTCGCGAGAAACACTCGAGCCAACCAGTTTTATTAGGATCTTATGCCACACCTGCACCTTAACACATGAAGGATTCGATCATTATAAATCATTTATTTTCGGCCAGTTACAACTACGTTACAAAATATTTTAGGATGTTTAAAATACTTTTATTTTGTATAAAATTCACGATTAATAAGCAATGAAAACTGTTAAGTATATTTTGTTTTATGGAAATTCTTGGTGTTTATTTCTAAGGATCGTTAATTCGAGACGCGTTTTTAGAGTATATGTGATGTACAGCTAAAACGAATAAATTCTAGGATATATTACTGTTCATTTGTTCAGTAAAATTGTAATTTTTTGAGCCGTATACGCCTACTAGATAGTTTTACTTGTTGTGACATGTATGTATGGCTATCGATTTATACGTGTCTCGCACCTATGTAATATGGTATAATTACATCTATTAAGTACATACATACATAACACATGTATGTACAGCATGCCCTACAATACAAGTATACGAAGATAATTTGCATAAAATAAATAACAATAAAATTGCAAATGTAACAATTTGATGCAGGATTATTGCGAATGTCAGTTTTCAAGACGTCCGCAGATGCTGATGTAAATACGGATAATATACGGATTGCGGTTGTAGAAAAATGAGCGAAAACAGATGAAGAAAATTTGCAATGCAAAAGAGACTGGCAGTGGGAGCCGAAGAGAACCAAAATTGAATAATAAAGATCAAATAGCCTGAGCGCCTGCTGATGAAAATGACAAAAGAACTCGTAGGTATGCCTCAGTGAAAATGTGTAAAATAATTGCCGAAGTCTGAAAAAACGAAAGAACCTAGATACTTTTTTATTTTTACATTGTATGGTATACATTACAATATAATACGACACTTTCATAATAATCAACACTTCTATATCATACATACTTCTTGAACCGTGCTGCTTGGCGTCCAAGAGCATTTAAACTTCATGTCAGCGCCCCACCTTCATTGTTTATCCCGTTAGGGATACTGTATAAAGATATAATATAATACGTATGTTATAGACTTCGTTTAACAATTAAAAATAGATCAATAATGATGACAATAAATTTTTATTTGTTAAAATTTTTTGTCAAAAACGAAACCACCTGTATGTCATACAATAAGTGCATATCTACTCCTGTACATATATTTCTTTGGCACATAATTTTTCTAACATTACTTGCAACGTATACAGGAAGATTTTTAGTCAGTGTCCAAATTTTTTTTTGGAATGTAAAGACTATTTTTAAAAGAGGTCAAATTTTCACAATAAAATGTTTTTTCCGTAAGAATTATCAATGCTACTAAATCAAATTTGCCTATTACTGCGCTTAGTAAATATTCGTGGAATTTTTTGTGTGATGGCACGTTACTGTGTAACCTGCATAGATGGGCACAGTTACTTTAACAATTAACGGAGTTAACTTTAAAAGTTAACTTTGATAATCGTTAATTCGTTAATTAAAAAGTTAACTTCGATAAACAAGTTAAAGTTAACCGTTACAAAATAACCATCCAAAACTAATACTGCTTTTGGGCTGGAATACATAGGTGAATAAGACAAAAATAAGTGAGTAGATTAATTACTGTAATTAATGTAAAATGAACAATTAAATACACATTATTTATTTAGCTCTAAGTTAGATAACAATAAAGTATTATAAATCTCTATCTATATCAGCCCTTGATGCGCCCGTCTTTGGACAAGAGCTCTCTTTCTTTCCTTTCTTACTTTCCACGCCTGTCTATCTCTCGCCACTTTCTTCCAGTTCATGCCCGCTTGTTATCAGATGTCATCCATCCATCTCCCAGATAGTCTACCTGTTCCGCGTGTTAGCTATTTGAATCTTTTTTCTCTTTTTCGTTCTCTTCTATATTAGGGATTGGGAATCTCTTTTGATCGGAGGATCGAGCTGTTTGCTCCAAAGGCCTGCCATGCCCGTGCGATACGTCTTTCGACTTCTGCAACTTGGTCTTCCATGCCAAGGGTGATTATATGGCCCAAGCAAAGATAATGGTCAATGACACCTCCAGGTAGCTGCTGATTTTTCGCCTCTGGGATGTTTGTCATGATCTTAATTTTCAACTTATTCATTTTCAATCCTATTTTTGCTGATTGACTCTCTAGGTCGCCGATCATAGTGAGCATATACTCAATGCTATCCATGACCAGCGCGATATCATCCGCAAACCGCAAGTTCTCTTTGTCGATAATAATGTCTCCGTCACTCCAATCCCTCATCATCAATCATCGAAGATGATGATGATTCGTTTTCGGTATTCATGACACTTCTTTTCAAAGTTTGCAGGTGGTCATATGTGCCGTATCTGGATCGGATACCGGCCTGCTTCCTCGGCTGGTAATCGTCAAGTTTATTATCTAGCCTATTTAGAATAACTCTGTTAAATAATTTATTAATATATGACAAGAGACTAATAGGGCAATAGTTATGCAGCTTTCGAATGTCCCCTTTCTTGTGAGGCAGGAACATAACTGCATTGTGCTAAACCTCAGGTACCTTGCGGTTTAGTATGCAGTTTGTAAACAGTAGTGCTAGAGTTCCTCATAGCGCCTCTGACCCTAGCTTCAACATCTCAGATATTATGTAATCTTGGTCTGGAGATTTTGTTTTTTATTTGGCTCAGCGCTAGCTGTATTTCTTCTACAGACACGTATTTCCTCAGAACCGACATTAATAATAGGTGGCCTGCATCTCTCGCACCGCGATCCGGAGAATGGTACTTTACTTATGTACAGTGTCTCGTAAAAATTTTTCGCTACTTGTAGCAGATGCTCACTATTCATGATAATATGTATTGCGTTTTTCGTCGAATAACTGGAAAATCGCCTTTCTACCATTACATAATTCCGCACGCAGTACTCGTTTGCTGGTTTTCATTTCGATTGCCTTTGAAATTCTGTCTTTTTGGTATTGCTGCAAATTCTCTATCAGCTTTTGGTGAATATCATTAATTAGAGCCCGGTATTCCGGAGTCTCGATCTGATTATTATCCAACCTCATCTGATGGCGTTACTTTACGAGTTTAGGTGTGTCATCTGTTAATTTCTTGTATGTAATAAATTATATATATAAATTTATATATATATATATATACATGTTATTTATATATATGTATGTATATATATATTTTTTTTGTTACGTAATTTAATAATTTAGGTATTCCATAGCCAGAGATCTCATATGTACGAAATCTTGCAGATGATTTTCGACGTATGAGTTGTATTCCACGGTAATCGGTATAATAATATAAGGAATAAAGTAATACGAATAAATAGCTATTATTGATCATAATTTTGCATTAGGTGCATGTAGCCCTTCATAAACATTCTCAACAACTTCCCAACAACTCTACTGTTCCTGGTCACACCCATGCAATGCCTAGCATAAGTAGCAGTTTTAAACGCATCACACTCGCACACATACTTCGCATAGTATATCTTTAACCATTAGACTCGGTGAAAGTACAAGTGTGGCATGGCACGTAATTAAATCAAAGAAAATAACATGTCAACAAAGTTAACGGAAGTTAACAATAGCTTTAACGTTTTTTGAAATTAACTTAAAAGTTAATCCGTTAATCATATTGTTAACTTGTTAATTAAGGATTAACGTATTAACGAGTTAATGGCTGCCTTTAGCTAACCTGTGGTCTCGTATTTGCACCGCTGTCGTGCGCCGCGCTTTTTATATTTATTTAATGTTTTCACACCGTGTGTATTATGAAATGGTGCGACATTACATTTTAAGTGTAAGAAAGCTTGAATGAAAACAAAAACAAAAAAATTTCCATGCTTTCGCATTCTTCGATTCGTAAATGCGAGAAGTGCATTTGACGAAGTGTGAAATGACACTGTAGTGCTCAATAAATTAAAAGACAATGTGCGAGGCTTTGCCTAGGTTTACATTTTGAAAATTTATTGTAATACTGTTAAAATTGATGTGTTAAGGGATTTTTAGTGAAATTTTCAACAAGATTTTTAACATTTATTAAAGTAGGTAAATAATTGCTTTTACCTGTGGTAAGTGGATTTTTAATTAACTTTTTTGAAGTTAATTAATACTGTTAAAATTGATGTGTTAAGGGATTTTTAGTGAAATTTTCAAGAAGATTTTTAACATTTATTAAAGTAGGTAAATAACTGCTTTTACCTGTTGTGGTAAGTGGATTTTTAATTAATTGTAGGTATATAAAATGATTCAAATTTTTTAAACACACCTGAATACAAAAGATATGGTTTATATACATACATACATATTAAAGTATGTAAATATTTTGCATTTTGCATTGTGACATTGTGACAGTCCTAAGCCCGTAAAAGTATGTAGGGAGAATTTGGAACTGATTGTTATCAATTACAATAATAATAAATAAATGCGTAAGGCAATACACCAATCGTCTGATCTCATCCTAGGGTATTTTCTGTGCTATGAGAACCAGACCAGGACTTAGAGAGGCGTTCCCAGTCCCCTCACCTCCTCACCCAGACCCGAGATAATCTACAAAAGTTCGTTTCCCAAATTGACCCGTCCGGGAATCGAATCCGGAACTCCGCGCTTAGATACGAAACTTAAACCACTGCGCCATCGAGGACGTCAAATTAAATTAGGAAAGCTGCGGACGGCAATGCATAACCACCTAACACGCCGCATGGTGACATCACACGTAGTTTTTTATAGACAACTTTATATGGCAATATCTTAATATTTTAGTACTGAATGATAGTAAAGAAAAAATACATGTTTTACTATTTTATTTAAAGATCAGAATATTTAAATTTGACATTGATAAAAAAATCTTCCTGTTTTATATGTACAATGTACTGAATAGGATAAAAGTTTATTCTGCAGCAACTACGACATGGACTAATCTGAGCGAAGGTAACTAAGCGCCATGAATCTAAAAACAATGCTTATATTTTTTGCAGTATGGCTCTACCACCTATCTATTCGTGTGTATTTATCTGAAAATATTATTTTAATTATTTTTAGTCTATTCTTTTCATAATTAATAATCCCAAAATATTTATTTCAAAGAATGAGGTTTCGACATGTTTATGTACATAGGTAAGAAACTTCACATCACAAAACCAAAGATGATCTGTTGCAATAAAAAATAAAACTTACGTGGGTAGGTAGTTATCAACATTGACAAGCTATCATCTAAAATTAATTCATAATCTAATGCCAGAACGGACCGTTAACAACGCTTTTAATCTCTCAAGCGTCACTTTAATAACGGGCGGACATGAAAAATAATGCGAATCTTGCGACGTATTTCTCATAAATTGATGAAAAAAATAAACATGTGGGTGATATCTTGTAGATATTTTAAGTTAATATCTCACATTTACGTGAAACAAATATGCTACAAATATGAGTTGGTTCCTAATTCTTTTATAGCGTTTTAGTTATTGTCGCAAGATGTGAAAAAAATACTAATTTTACAAATACAAATTTCGTAAACATAAACGTTACAACTGTCTTTTAAAAATATGTTTACTTACTGACTTTTAACTTCTAGTTACTGACGTACTTATTTGCTTTTAATCTCGATGTTATTTATTACGTAAAGTTGGTATTGGTATTGGTGTTATGAAAGATGTTATTCATAAGTAAAAATTTCAAATGGCGTATGTCACGTTTAGTAGAAAACGTAAAACGAACAAGGCAGCTGCTTAGGCAGCCGTTTTACGCGCGGGCACTACGCGAATGACTGCTAGTAGTCTGTTTACTGCGACTTCGGCCTACCACAGGTTAGGGACGGATATATAAAATTTGATATACGTATAGAATAAAGGCAATAAAATACTACTACGTGTTCTAAAGTCGATCGGTTTCATTCCAATTACAAAAAAGGGCCTAGGGTATCTACCTACATTCATTCAAGACGGATTCAGTTTTATTTTTATTTCATTATAATAAATTGATGTTACCTAAATTAATTTGTTTTAATTAATGCATCTTTTACTTACACAAATAACATTTGTATAAAAACATACCACTTTTATTAGATTATAACCCTTAGAGTGGCGGTTCGTCGAACTCCTATTTCATAGAAATATCGAAGAACCATTCGCGATGCGTACTTCGTACGAAGTACGAAATACTGTTCACACATTCATGGAAGCTCGTCAACCAGCAATAATTAACAGACATAACTTAGAATAGAATTTTTTTTTCTAGCCGCATCTACATATATTGTGAAAAAATTGTGAGTATATAAAGAAAGATTCTTTTAAAAAAGGAAATAAGATAAAAAACCTAACTGATGCAGATTTGACACGAGGTACGAAGCAACCATGAAAACTTGCCGTTTACACGTTGGGCATGCGAAGTGCGAAGCGAATGTATATAAAAATGTTTTAAGATAATTAATGGATTTTTTAACTTAATTTAGTGACAAATTATGTAAAGTTGTATGAAATCAGAATTGGTATTTATTTAATAGGAAGGTCTATTAATTAAATAGCAATTCTGATTTAACACATTTGCTATCATTTAAATTATTTACTCACTCTCCAAGCGAATAACAACATTAATTTCGGTATTTGGTAACACGAATTCAACATCTTCTGTTCGTGTGGTTTCTTTTTGAGCTACCTTAAATCTTTCATGACTTAGGAGTCACAAATGGCCGCAACAGGCGACTTGAGAATTTTAAGCAACAATAACCAACTGAGGCTAGACTTTCTAAATGATAGCGAGTTTGCTCCTACGAATTTTTCAAAGGTTTACTCTCATGCGTAAATCTACATACCTTCCTACATAATTGAACAGTACTTTTAAAACTCACCATCATGTCAGAAACATATATTAGTAGAGTAACTAGTATTGATAGTGTGAAACGTTATAAAAAATCTATTCTGCTTCACTTATCCATTTATTTATTAAAATGTTTTCATCAAGATGTACAATAGAATACGTCTATATTATGCAGCGATAGATTTAGATAGTTGAATAAAATTCCATACCTAATTTCCAAACTAAGTGCTAAGTTAAGTGCTAAGTCTGAAAATGATATTCTACGCAGAAAACAAATCTGTTTACTATTTTTATATGTATGCAAATATTAGATAAGTACCTACATACTTATATATATATTATAGTAAGATTCCTAAGACGCTGTACTTGCACCTCTTCAATAAGATTGATGAATATCTAATAATAACATTATAGGAGCTTAAATTAAAAATGCAGAAGATCGAGTTTTGTGATGTCGGTTAAAAATACATTACTATACATGTTTTACACGTAATGGATTTAGATTTCACATAAGATATTTTGGTTTTATCGGCAGTGACGTACTTTAAAATTTAGTGCTCTGATTCTATGAGGTTAGACTAGGGTTACACAGAAAAAACAGATCTCTTAACACGAGACATATTTATTTCAGTCAAAGCAATTTTCTTTAATACAAGAAAATCATTTTCTCCCTATAGACGTGAGAGAATACTGTCTTGCTAACAGAAAAATATCCTCTTAAATATTTTTTCTTAAAGTAAAATATTGCTTTTCAAACGAAGAAAAAACAAATTGCCTTAAGAATTCACACTAAATTGATCCAAGCATATTAGTTATCTTATACAATTAGTTCAAAAAAAATATATAGATATACAATTAGTTCAAAAAAAGCTTGCTCTTAAATTCAGGAAATATTTTCTTCGTGTACGTTGGAAACTTCTCGAATTAAGATTTAAAAATCTTATTTTAAATTTCAAGTGACTATCGACAAAAGAATAAATTTATTGATTCAAAGAAATGTCGTATTAAATTCAAATTGTAATAATTACTTTGGAAGAAGAAATTTTTTTCTTAGGGTAAGCTATAGATGATATAGATTTAAGAAAATAAATCATCTTAATTGTAAATGATGTTGTTTTATTTCAAGAAAATGGTGATCTACAACTTAATTATGTAATGATTTGATTTAAGATACGGAATCTCATCTTTAATAAATATTGTTTTCTATTAAGAGTTGTGTTATCTTAGTTAAAGAATATTTTAATCTTGTGTTGAATAAGGTTCTTTCTTAAAAATATTCCTTCGCACAAGCCCGTGAAAATTAAATTTTCTTCGTTTTTGGTAAATTGCAGCTTGATCTTCCATCATATATTGATCGCAATGAGATTCGTGCAAATAGTCATAACATATCTACTGATTAATAATAATAAGTAAATATATTATTTGGTAGATATATCGTGACCATATACGCGAATTTACTCCGATCAATATACAATGGAAGATCGAGCTGCAATTTGCCAAAAACTAAAGAAAATTTGAATTTTGCGGGGTAGTGCGGAGGAACAACCAGTTTAAATGTTAGTACACACAGCAAACATCCTGGGATGGCTGCTGTTTGCGAAAGCCGATATATCCTTAATTTCTTAAATAAAAATGCTGTAAGGTTATCAAATCAGTTCTATATTTTAACATAATTTCAATAACTTCCTCCCGGAAGTAGCAGATTCATATCTAAAATTCTTACTTGGAAAAGAAAAAAACAATGCACATATGTGACATAAAAATTAACTTTTACATATGAAAGCAAATTCACTTTGTAAATTTGAGAAACTAAATTTGTATACAATTCACAAAAAGCAATAGTTTTATGTCGTGTTGTTAGATTTACATTATAAGCTCTTAAATGATTGCTATAACACAAAATGTCTAAATAATAACAATTACATTTTATTTCGTTAGTCATTTGGTTAACAACAATATTATTTATTACATAATATTCAGGGATATCGTCTTTAACATCTAATAACACATTATTAACATTATACTTAATGCCATTCACTTCACACCAATCAACGATACAATTTTCATTATCATCATTATCTAATACAAATTTTCCATAAGAAATAGTATCTTTAACCCTAACTTAGCAGCCTATCGAAAACTTTGTTTCAGTTGCATCGTTTCATCACTGATAGAGGAGATCTTTACGACTTGTTATAGAATGACATACCTTTTTTAATTCTTTATGTTTCGTTTCATATTTGAATGCGCTTATTATTATAGGTGGACCTATTTTTTTAATTAATGTTGGGTAGTGAATTAAAAAATGGTGCTTAGGTTTCAACTTGCTCTGAAATAGGTCGAAATATTGTTGGCGATGTTCTTCAATAACACACTTTAAATAATCTATTAATTCTGATGTAAAGCTTTGTGACATAAGTATGTTGATAAGTTCAAGCAATAATAAATAATAGTACCATATTGCTTCATCTTCAACAACTAAATCACCTACCATAAAAACAAAATTTCTTGTGAGACATAACATTTCAGAGGCAGACATTATTATGGTTTTGTTTAACAAGTGTTGAATGTTGAAATCATAAAAAACAGTAGTGAAATGCTCAGTAATCACTTAGGTTCTTGTTTCACAGGTCTCAACATGTCTCACTCAACGAATATCCTAAGCTTGCGTTGCGTTTTTTTGTAAAGCGGTGAAACAAGAATTAATTATATTCGAAGAACAAAACGTTTCCTTATTGTAAAACAATTTTTAACAACCCAAGACATTAGTTTACTAAAATAAAGCATAAAAAATTCCTATATAATAAATATTGGTTTAAGAAAATATTTACTCGGAAATTAATTCAAGCTATTATTTAAGTTTGTTGTAAGAAAATATTGTATCAATTATTCAAAATTAATGTTATCCAACAAAGAAAGTAATTAATCTTAGCACAAATAAAATATATCTCAACAGAAAAGCATTTTCATTAAAATGGAGAATTGTACGTTTTTAAAATAAGATAATTGAAGATTCTAAATAGAAACAAGACACATTCTTAAACCAAATATTTTTCTCTTGTTGTTAGAATAAATTTTGACAAAAAAATAATTTTCATCCAAGACTTGCTCTATTTAAATTCAAGTTCAATTTTGTCACGCTAAATAAATATTTTATTGAATTTACGAAAAATCACAAGAAATTTGATTTACTTGATTCAATGAATCCTTTTTTTCTGTGTAGACGTCCCATAAATTAAGTAATAATATCAAAAATCTTTCAATAATGAAAAAGGTCATGCAAAAGAATAAACACCATTTTGATTTTTGAGTAATGCGCAAATTGGAAGACAAATTCGTCAATGAAACTGTCATCATTAACGGATTGTGTTAAGTCAGCATTCGGCATGCACCGCCCCTCGTAACCTGCCGCCCCGGGCCCATGCTGCCCATGGCCCCTAGGGCCCTGAGGTAAATACGCCACTGATTACCGGTCTTATTATGTAGTAGATACCTGAAACCGTTCTGGAACTTTACTAGCTTCTAAACACTTGAGAACAATTTCAAAATCGTATATAATGTAGGTATATTTCCAACGCAATGGAAAGTCAGAACATTCTATTAAATCTTAGGCCTCTCTATTTCTTGGTCTCCCAGAAGAGGTTTGCAGACAGATACCTAGCCCCCTGGGGGGAAAGGCTGGGTTATGTGGGAGTTCACAGAACTCCTGCTACAGTTGTCCTTGGCGAGTTGTCGAGGGGCTCTGAGTTCTCCTACGTAACGCAGCGGGGCCCCTCGCGCGCTGTGCCGAATCCCAAACGATAGAGTCCCCACTGCTAAGGAATAGGGCTACAGCGTTCCACAGGCGGAGACCATCTATTCTTCTGCCGTTCCTTTAACTATTCTTCTGCCCGTGCTATAAGGGCTGACGGTCCGGGGCTTACTTTGCCACCGCCCCGTCGCGGCGCTGGCGTCTCCGAGCAGTATTGACCCACTTCCGCTCCCGCTCCCGGTAAGCATCCTCTTCCTGCGCCATTACGGAATCGCAGAAAGAGGACATGGCCTTCCGCAATTTTTCTTCTGTCAAAATAGCCGTTACTAGGCCTAGGTCTACGCCTAGGCAGGTATGATATCAAGAAAGAGTGATATCTACATTGCTGACAACTAAAATTCTTTGTTGAATTGGAGGTCATTACGTACTACTTCAGTACTTCATCAGAAACAAATTTTTAGTTTAGTTTTGAAAATTAATGTTTAGTTTTGACAGGAAAAATTTTTCCTTAAAGTTGCAATTTTTAGACTGTTTTCATCTTTGTAATGTAAACGGCATTATTTATCAAGCTGTTATTCGTCTTTAATGTTCGTTATTACCTTATTGGTAAGTAAATATCAGACACAATATAAAAAGCAAGGTATTATATTACACACTACATAATTATATGTAAGTACATAATCCATGTCATATCTATGGTTTTAAAGATAGGGTGATAGTAGATACCACGTTTTTATCGTCTTTGAAATCTCAAGTTGAGGATATTATGGGCTATCATGAAAATGACGATCACTCTTGTAGCATAGCTTATCTATATAGTGCTTGCTGTATGTATGTTATACATATAGTCCGTTAGGGATGTGTAACTATATTCTAGATTTATACCTAATAGGCATCCCTTCCAAAATATTTTTGTACGCAACATGTGTTGTATACAAAAATACGTAGGTATCTACAGTTATACTTAATATTATACTTAAAATACCTATATTAAATATTATTTGGATTAAGAGATATTAGAATTTATTCTTTATTGACCGAGGTTTTTAATATAATCTTACAAGACATTCCTAGTTAGAGAGATAAATATCATATAGAGCATTAAATAACTGTTTTTGGCGTAGTTTATTTTACATGACAATTTTTTCTGACGTAAGGAGTTGATCCAGTATAACTCATGTATGGGTCACAATGAATCAGAGTTCGGGTTGCAAAGGATCAAGTGGGGCACCCCGAATCATTTTATTTGTTCACTTAAAATAATTATTTATTAGTCATTGCTTTAACCTACGTTTAATCAGTCATTTAAGTTTCAAAATCACAAATCAGTCACAAAGGTCAGTCAATATAGAAAATGAAGTCAGAAAACAAAATTTGTTTTGCAACGCGACCATGGCTACATCTGAAAGACAGGAAATTTGTTTGGATTTTTAACATGTTTTTCGAGGAAACTGACCTCAGTCTTCGTTATTTCCTTTAATACTTTTGTACCTAATATAATATTTTTGCCGAAGTGTTAAGTAATTGTAGTAAATTTCAATTAACACACCTTACTTAACAATCCTTTTGGCAAACTAATCCGTGCAATAACTTTATCGCAATTTATGGTTAGAACCACAACTTCTTCAAACATAGGTTCTTAAGTTCTTCCTTAGAATAGGTCGTCAGGTTGGTCGTCGTTTTCATGCATTCATTGCGTTTTGTCTTACTGCTCTATTAATTTTTTTAAATCAACTTTTGGTAAACCACAAAATTCTAACGGATTAATTTCAGTTCAATTATTTTTTTATTATCTAATATGCAGAGCTGTTAACGGGATCTGAGTCAGTCTTGAAACCGCTCTTACTGCTTCCCTCCGCTAATAATTTTAAGGTTTCTGTGTGAAGTCCGATGTCTGTCTTCTTTCTTCTAAGTATTACGTGGTATTTTAACCCGTTGAAAAAATACATCAAAGATCGAAGCTCTTTGGGGACAATAGATCGCGATCTAAAGAAACCCATCACAACATGGTCCACAGTAACCCAATCGCCAATAACACAAATAGTAATTTTATAAATATAATTTGCTATTCACTACACAAATCAATATAGTTTTATACTATTGGACGTATGAAAAGAAAAAATGCAAAGAAAGAAAAAATAATTTTGAAGGGAAGTATTTTTAAAAAGCACATAAATATTAATTTGCGTACTTACTTACTAATCAATGCGCTGTTTCATCTTCCCGGTATGATAAAAATATTGCGACAAATTGGGCAGTAAGGGGTATAGGAAGGCGTTAGCGAAGTTATGGAGTGTATGTAAAAGTGCAATAGGTATAGAGCTACATTACAATATTCACTGTTCCAATACAACAATATTACAATATTCAAACGATAACATTCGGTCTTGTAACCAAGTTTTCTACATGCTTGGAATACTAATTTATGAGATATCTATAAGCTATACTACATATAAACATAAATAAACATTTGACTGTAAGGTCGTTATTTAATATGGGCACTAAAACTTTTACCATAGATGCTTAAAAAATGTAAGTAAGACCGCTACAGGACAGAAATTAATTATGTGTCTAAGGACTAGGATATTGTTAATGTAATATGCATATTATTATGTCAGCCATTGGATTATTATAACATTGTATGTAAAATTTTCGAAAGGGAATAAATGTGTATGATGGATTTAAATATATGTAAACCGTAAAAGGAGTGGTAGTTACAGAAGACAGGTCCAAAAATCTATCAAGAAATGATCAGTGTCGAGTTTCAAGTTATCCGAGTCTGTGTTTGGAAACAACTTGCGTACCTACATAAAAAATAGAAGGTTCCATTGCTAATAATTTAACGCCAATCGACAATGATTCAGATCAGCGATTCTTAAAGTGGGTTCCGTACAATAAACACGAGGATTCTGCCAATGTTGCTTTTGTCGCTAAATCGCTAGAATATTTTGACAACCGTCATTGTCATAGGCATATATATTTTTTGCACGGAACTTAACCTAAGCATACACATTAATAAACATTAAAACGTTTTTATTCTATAGTAGGTAGTACTACACAACGAAAATCGATTTTAGACCTATTCATAGTTTTTATGGGAAGCAATGAAATAATTGCATTCATCTCATTTATCATTATTTCAGATATCCCTAATGAAGGATTTTTAGCTTATCTTAAATTGCAGTAGGTACCTACCGTATCTTATATTTGTTATACATATGTTTATTACGCTTTGCTATGGAGTTCCGCAAAATAAAAATGATTTATCGAATGTTCTATTGTTTCTTGTAACAAAGTTTAGGAACCTCTGATTCAGATCATGTTATATTACCCTACCAAATATTATTGTTTACACTTTAATTGCAAAAGTTACTAACAAACACATTCATTCTCCACATAATGGTGATAAATAGAATGTATAGTGAGCAATTTCTGCACCAAAGAAGACTAAATTCAACGATGTTATTACGTTATTTTCAATATAAATGAAATGGACTCTACTTAAATCTCACAACGTAAATGTCAATAAAAAACAATTTGGTGTGTTGCAAACATTTAACATCCCACGAAAATTAATTAAGACAACCCAGTTTCAGTAATGCAAACAATACAAACGCGAGATTTCGTTTCTATATCTAATATCAACCTAATATACAAAAATCAATGTTTGTTTGGTCGTATTTTACGGGCTGCCATACCGTTCATCCGATTGCGAAGAAATTTGGTATGGAAATAGCTTGAATCCTGAGAAAGGACGTAGGCTATAGGACGTAGGCATCAGCTAGTTACTCGTAAAAATATAACGAAGCACTTTGTATGAGAGTTAGAAAATTGCTTTCATAAATGATTAGTCTTAGGAGAGAGAGCACTTGTAAATGTGTAGTGTTAAGCAATTTTATTGTATAAGAGCATTTCACTAGATAGTTACATCCACAAGATTGTTACAAGAGAACAAACGCGCTTATAAACTTTGTGCCCAAATCCAGGCTTGTAAATATTTAGAAGTGCAGTTTATGATTGAAAAAAACTACTCTCGAGATAGTAATAACACTTGTGTTTTCGCTGGTTGGGCAGGTACTGACGTAATAAAATTCAAACGTCTCTCCTCATATGACAATGAATCTGTCCTCTGTTGTTTAACTGTTCTGTTAAAGTAAATTGTCGTTTTATGATAAATTTCTCAGAGGTTTTTATTGTGGAATGCCACAATAGCGGTTAAACTAAGCACGTGTGCTTACAAGGTTGTAGCGCCTATCTATATAGGGATACAATCAGGTGTTGTTTTCCCACGTTTCGTTCATTTTTGATAACAATGAATTAACTCTTCGTGATACATAATGATAGTTTTCGAGTTGATCTTACTGTGCAAAATGACGACATAACCATGATATTAAAAATTGCGTATTAAAATTTTATTAAATATGATACTAGTGTACTTACTCGCTACTCATATTGAGAGATTTCTACATTTACTTTACCTACTTATTGAAATTTATTATTATCATTATCCACATAAGAGGTTGTTGATGTTGAATATAGGTCTTTCCCAATCTACGATTCCTCTCGTCTAAAATTGTCAGCTACCATGCACAAATCGTTGCTTTCTCTTGGTATAGGACGTGGTTTTCATTCTAGAACTCGCCTGTTACCTATTTAATTTGATAGTTGTTACAGAAAATTCATTTTCTGCACTTAAGCATTTATGTGTTGTTAATAGATATGTTTATTGACCGAAGTCCTAAGAGATGTAATAATAAATAAATCGTATGTAATATGTACTTACATGTGGCCGGCCCTACCAAAAGGAGTGGTCGGCAGCCGGTCCACGCGCCAAATCCCAGAGGGCGCTTCAGTGGTAAAGAAAAAGCAAAAAGTATTTTTTTCCCTTTTCAATATTTTGATTGCGAGCGTGATAGCTAATTATCTGTGGTGATAGTATGTGAATGACTTCGATTAGTTAGTAAATTAATTCAAACGCATGAACACTGAAATTTTTGTGATAAATAAATGTAGTGGAGTATATTATATCAGTAAAGCTCTAATACTTGTAGTAAATAATCAAAGTAGTAAATATTACTTTATGATTTATTCTTATGAATACTTAAATATTTAATTTATAAAAAGTTTATTTTCGTTCGTACACAGATGTCAAGAACACGCGAACTTAATTACGACGGTTCCTAGTCTTCGTAGTCGCCCCTCGAAGTAGGTACTCGCGTAGTAGACACCCAAGGTATACACTTCACTCACAAACAACGTTCTTAAATCGCAGTAGTCGTCGTAGTAGTCTTCGTAATTCGCTTCGATTTCGCCTTGATATATCATTTCGATCGATAATATTCGTACTCACTCGGCGGACGTCCACCTATTTAGGTGGAAACTTCAAGAGCATTCCCGAACGCTAATAACACAGTACAAGTACTAATAATAATAGCGCATAGAATAGGATGGGTAGAACCTTCTAGATAATTACGCTAGCTTATAGTAGGTACAACATTGTTCTCGACGCCGCCGATCTGTACATGATACGTCATTCGGTCTGTAGGTAGCATGTTGCCAGAACTACCTTCACGGCTTTAGTCTCTTCCACTACAATAGTTGTAGGTCTATCGCTACCAAGTCTCTGCTGCAAAATATTTTCATACAACCTGTTGCTTTAATATGATTACTTATATATATACAAGTTCTTGGCTTATATTCACCACTTTTGTCATAGAAGAGTTGTCCGCCAAGAGCTCCTAGATCATTGACGCGTCCGTTCCATATGTATGGTTTTTGTAGTAAGGCCACATCAATGTTGTCCCTCGTGATAGTTCTAGATAGTTCTGTCATTGCATCTTTACAATGATGAAGATTTAATTGACAAATTCTAAGCTAGTTATGTGTTTTTATGTTATTTGTGTTTGTGCGCTTTGTTGTGTTATGTGTGTTTGTGTCCATTTGTGTTACTGAATTGTATTTGTGTGCTGCATCAGAAATTGAGTCCTCCGAGATGTCAGCTCCTTAAATCGCGCTTGATCAACTATTAAATAGTAAGTGCAAGCGAAATGTCAGTTCTTCAAGTTCAAATCGAGTTTAAATAGTTGGTGCAAGCCACCCTTAAAGTTTCGCGTGACGTGCCATTGAGTAATAGACCTTATTGTCTTCGTCATAAGGTCCAACCGTAACGATATAATATAATAAATCGAAACTGTGTTCAAGCATTCCAAGTGTAAAATCGTTCAATTGTTCATTGCCTAACGGTGTAACTTGTAAGTACAGCCAAAGAATATGTAGAAAAGAAGGTCGACTCCCGCCTCTTGCGTAACGGAATTGTCTACTCCGGCCGGTTACGAAGGGTTGTTGCGTTGGGTGTGAGATGCGGAGAGCGTTTCGTTTACCATAGATATATATTTAGTACATTGTAATAAAAAACAATGCACATTGATAAGCTTTTCGTGTTCGTTAGATTACATTTTATGCAGATATGTTAAAGAATGATAGCTCTGCAGTCGAATAACTAAGATTATTTATTTAGGCATCTACGGACATTATAATTCGTTCGTTTATGGCTTTATGCGATTTAGACATTTTCGTATTCGTGACGATGCGAAGAACAAATTAAAGACAAACGGAAGCGGTCACATGTTTGCGTTGCGTGCGACCCCGACTGGCGCTATAATAATTACCCACATTATACGTTAGCTTACTGTGAAGTATGAAGACATTGTTTACTACATACACTTCAAAGTGCATATTTTTAATTTATGAGCTAGGTATTGTTGACGAACCTTAGTTGAGTAGAACATAGTGATGCTTTCATACATTGAATCTATTACTACATGAACATCGTTGTTTAGACCAGCAATTCCTAAACTTTTACGGTCATGGAACACTCAATAAATCCCATTTATTTTATGGAACCCCATAGTAAATAAAAGATACCTATTGCAATTTAATATAATAGAAAAAATCCTTTATCACAAATATTTTAAATAAAGATTAATATGAGGAATGGAATTATTTTGCTACTTCCTATAACAAGTATTAATAGGTCTCAAATATCACTTTTATTATGCAGAACCTACTATAGAATAAAAATGAATCAATATTTACACAATGTATATGCTTACGTCAAGTTCCGTGTAAAAAACAACGTTGCCACAGATGACGGTACCCAAATATCCCAACGATTCAACAACAAATGTATCATTCGCGGTACATTAGCATCTTTTACACGGAACCCTAGAGTTCTACGAAACCCACGTTAGGGAATCGCTGGACTAGATCGTCACAGAAGATCAGAGTTGATTTCAGTGATAAGGTTTGTTACAGAATATATAGGCTATATATGCTAGTAGCTATATAATATAGCCACTATCATCTGTCGTAGTCTGCCCCGCAATCACGATATCATGCTATCCGGTCGAAACGTCGGCGTTGAGATAAAAACCTATCCTGAGCTCCTGAAGTAAATGTTAACTCGATGTACATAGATTCGGTTATTTATAATTGTAAGATGTAGCCGTTATAGCCTAAAATAAGTATACCTAAAATGTCAAATGACGGTTAAATGCGAACCACCCGGCCCCGCTTCATCGGGTTTCAATTTAGCAACATTCATAGCAATACATTAAATATTTATATATTTTTAGAACACTGATGCCTTATTTAGTTATTATTTGAGAAATGCTAATATTAATAAAAAAAAACGATATTTAAACCCAAGTACCTAGTAATTGTCTAAATAATCAGACAAAGAATAAAACCAACGGGCGCCTCGCGCCTGGTACTATTTTTTAACATATTGTATATTTCTTTTTAATTTATATGAAAATCGGCTAACTGCAAGTTATATTTACGCAATTAGTTTTCTGTACTGTCAGTTGTTACAACCACTAAATGAAGTTTATTGTAGAGCTTTCCTTTTGTATGAAAAATACTGCCCAATAGCAAGACAAAGTTTGTCGTGGAGCTTTTTTATATGGAAAAATGTACCTAATATAATGCAATATTGATAAATTTCTTTCAATGGTTACCTTATTCTCAATATTCATCATTTTTTCAGATTTTCGGAGTGATAATTTAGGGACAATGTGGGGGAAAGCAATGATGACGGTTGAAAAAGTGCTAAAAAAGTAACTCAAAATAATGTTTTTTTATTTAATACCCCTTAAGATTCGGAGTCCCCACAGTCCGTAGCCAAAAGTAGGCACAATTCCGTACAAGACGCTATGCATACAGTCACAGACTACACACGCATACATAGATAGTTCCACATAGTGGAACCACAATTGTCACATACTTAGCGTTATGCAATTAGATATGACACATTATAATCATAATTAAATTTTAGACAAAATTAAATGTAGTATGTATGGATTAGGAATAACGTACGTCTGCACAAACTAAAATGAAATAGAGATACAAGACAATTATAATTTTATTTTGTTGTAAGTTCTGTAGCCAAATAGCAAAAAACGCATAGATAATTTCGTTCTGTTCGTCTGCCACGGCTATTTTACTCTGATGTATATGAATAAATAATGAGAAAAAAACCAAATCCGAGCTTACAGATATCAATTTTAGTGACGTAAAACTGTAGGTACTTTGGAGAAAACAAGGAACTTTCAACCATACTGGATTTTGCAATACAAATCTTTTTTTGAAGACAGGAAAAATAGTCTTTCATGACGTCACGTATTATATTCACTTTTTTTTATTACCATGAGACTTACGCCCGATTTCACCGGAGTCCCCTAATACTTAGCGAATACCTAAAACCGGATAGGGATACGCTACGATGAAATTTACATAGTAGTTTCGGTTTTAGGGGTTCGCTAAGTATTAGGGGACTTTGGTGAAATCGGGCTTAAAAACATACGTGAAGTCACGCAAGTCATTTTCCCTGTCATAATAATTTTCGATTCCATCAATAACAACTAATTAGAATTTCATGATTTTGGAAGCATATTTCGCTAAAGTTAGAAGTTTAAAGTTTTAAAAAGTAATTACTACGTTTTTTGCTATTAGGAAGATACGTATGTATTTAAATTGAAAATGTTACATAACAGCGAGTTTTCAGCCAGGCGGTTTTCATACATGACAGCACTGCCTACATACAAAGTATGGAATATTATAAATGTGTTAAAATTTGACTGTAGTATGAACTTCTTTGTTTCTAAGGTGAAACATCTTTTGCGGGGGATCAGACCGGCTGATGGCGTAGCGACGCTGAAATCACGCATCGCCCGCCACGTGCTTGTACTGAGCTCGTATACATACCTATAGCCTATGCAGTGTTGTTATTTTTATGAGTAAATTGGCACAGGTACTATATAATAGGGGTATCGGGATTATGATTACAAAAATGATGTTCATTTACAAATATAATATGGCAAATTATTACTTTTTTGATAAATCGATATGGGTATCACATAAGTTTCTAGGGATGCTGATTACGAAAATTATGTTTATTCTCCAATCCAAGATAGCAAATATTAATTTTATGGATAAATCTACCTGGGCATCAATTTTCTAGGTCTCTCGGGGTACTGATTATTAAAATGACGTTTATTTTCAAATCCAAAATGACAAGTATTATTTTTTTGGATAAATCGATATAGGTGCCAAATTCTAGGTATCTCAAGGTGCCGATTATGAAAATGACGTTCATTTTGAAATCCAAAATGGCGAAAATTACTTTTTTGTATAAATCGACATGGATGTCATGTTCTAGGTTTCTCAAGGTGCTGATTACGAAAATGACGTTCATTTTTCAATCTAAGGTGGCGAATATTACTTCTTTGGATAAATTGACTTTAGTGTCATATTCTAGGTTTCTCGGGGTGCTCATTTTGAAAATAGTTTTCATTTTCTAATCCAAAATCTCACATCTATTTATGCAAAAAATTAAGATTCGCCATCATAGATTTTCAAATGGACGTCATTTTCTTAATCCCCACCGCGAGTAACTTCGAAAATTACAATTACATACATTTACTCAAAAAATAATGTTCATCATCTTGAATTTGAAAATTAACGCCATTTTCGTAATCTGCACACTGAGAAATCTTAAAATTAACACCCATATTAATTAATTGAAAAAACTTGGGATCCGCCATTTTGGACTTCCAAATGGACGCCATTTTCGTAAACCGCATAGCAAGCAACATCGAAAATGATACCCATTAGAAAAAAAAAGAAAATACAAAAATAGAAAATATGCATGATTAGATAGTTTATTAAAAGAAAAAAATACAGCATAATCGAAAACAAACTAATCAGATTCTTTTATTTAAAAAAAATGTACAGTGTGACACCCATATCAATTTATCAAAAAAATAAACAAATCGCCATCTTAGATTTAAAAATGAACATCATTTTCGTAACCACCACTCCGAGTAACCTATAATATGTCATCCATATCGATTTAATCAAAAAAGTAATATTCGCCATTTTAGATTTATAAGTGAACGTCATTTTCGTAATCAGCACATTAAGAAACCTAGAATAATACACCCATGTCGTTTTTTAAAAAAAAAATATTCGCCATGTTGGATTTGAAAATGAACGTTATTTTCGTAAAACCTAAAAAATAATGCCCATGTCCATTTATCCAAAAAAATATTAATCACCGCCTTGGATTTGAAAATGTACGATATTTTCGTAATCAGCACACCGAGAAACCTAGGATATGGCAACTATATCGATTTCTCCAAAAAAGTATTATTTGCCATCTTGGATTTGAAAATGAACGTCATGTTTGTAATTTGCACCTCAAGATACCTAGAATTTGACACATATCGATTTATCCAGAAAAAATATCATTCGCCATCTTGGATTTGAAAATGAGCGTCATTGTTGTAATAGCACCTCGAGAAATCTAAAATTTGACACCCATGTCGATTTATCCAAAAATGAGTATTCGCCATCTTGGATTTTAAAATGAACGTTACTTTCGTAATCGGCAGTTCAGCACCCTGAGAAATCTAAAATATGACACCCATGTCGATTTATCCAAAAAAATAATATTCGCCGTCTTGGATTTGAAAATGAACGTCATTTTTGTAATCAGCACCCCGAGATACTTAGAATTTGACACCCATGTCGATCTATCCAATAAAGTAATATTCACCATTTTGGATTTAAAAATGAACGTCATTTTGGTATTCAACACCCCGAGAAACCAAGAATATGACACATTAATCGATTTATTCAAAAAAGTAATATTAGCCATCTTAGATTTGAAACTGACGTACGACATCACCCTTTATTTTTTTGTTAACGCTTCATTTTATAATTTTCATACCGCGGGCCATAATAATGTGAAAATCAATCCATGAAGAACCAATTCTCCAATCCAAGGTGTCAAACGTACCGTGCCGATGGATGCGTGGCTGAGGGGGAGCTCAGTCGTGAACGGTGTCTCTCCGATACCAGGGCGCCTCGGAGAGTGTTTTTGCCCTTCATCCGGCATGCGGGGCTCTACCGGTTGTGACCTTTATTTCCCTAGCTACTCGTGGGACTTATATGGATATTGTAAACCAGATTAACTTCTTACTCCTTTCTTCTCCTTCAGAGAAATCCGAAGAAGAGAAACTGCAAGTTGCTGGGTCGGAGGGCGAGCCTATGGCTACCCGAACGCCCAGTACTAGTTCGTCTAACGCTGGGACTCCGGCTCACAAATGGTGACGAACCAAAGCGGGGACGCACACACTGATGACGTACCTCGAAAGAGGAAGTTATTGGGAGCCGCGCGGAAACGGTTTAGGAGGCTACAGGCTGCAAATGTAGGTGCCGAAGAGGCCCTAACTTTGTGCTGTCAGCCTGTGGCCAATCTGCCGCAGCTCAGAACTCCTCCATCAAAGGCGGTCAAGCGAATTCGATCGGAGGAGGAATCCCCTCAAGAGAGTGTTACCAAGGCTCCAAAGATGGACCCATGTGGCAAGGCTCCGAAGGTGGACAACACTAACAAGGGCCCGAAAGTGGAACTTGCTAATAAAGCTAAACCAAGCTTTAAAGAGATCGCTAGGTCCTCGCGAGTGGGAGTTCGTAACACGACTCCCATGAACGAGGACCAAATGAAGCAGGTTCGTAGCACACTGATCCAAGAGATCGTAAAGATTTTGGACAGTGGAGCGGGACCCAAATTTGTGGGCTTCATGCACAGGCCAGGCTGGATATTGATTACCTGCGAGAATCAATCCAGCCAAGAATGGCTGGTGAATGAAATACCAAAAATAAAACCGTGGCCTGAGGCGGAACTTTCTGTGATATCGGAAAGCGAACTGCCTAAGCCTGTTGTTGCCTCGACTTTTGTACCGAGCGGTGACGTGCAGTCTGTAAATGACGCCCTCAATCTGCTTCGGATACAAAATGAGGAGCTGAATACCCGGCTTTGGAAGACATTGGCAGTTAGGGGCGAGGAGAGTGGGTTCTTTGCGACTTTCTCTATTGACGACCCTTCTACTGAAGCTCGCAAAGCTATGGAATACAGGGTCAGCCTTGGCTTTAGAAAAATTGTTTTGAAGGCCAGGGGTGGCCAGGGGTGGCCATGATACTAATGAGTCAACGGCTAACACACCAGAGAACCCACAACCCTCCACCTCTAGTGACTCCACGCAGCCGATAAGGAAAGCGCCTAAACCCCAGGTCAAACTGGGTAAAAGGCCCTCTGAACCGGCAGCAAGGGGCGGAGGTGCAAATAGAGGCTCTGGTGCAAGTACTAGAGGCGCTGCAGTGACCGGGCTGCCTCCTTCTTCTCGTGGACGACCACGTCCGCAGAAAGGGGGAGGAAAGCCTACAATCCCAAAGCCCTCTGCAGGTTTATGAAATACCGCCCAAGCAGAATCGGTGAGGATACTCCAAGCTAGCCTCCACCATGCTGTCGCTGCATCAGCAGTGGTGGAGTGCTGTCTTGTTGAGAATAAAGCAGGCCTCGCCATGATTCAAGAACCATAGGTGGTAAACTCAAAAATCCTAGGTCTAAACGGTGCCGGTAATATTCTGTATAATATCGGTGGCAAAAAGCCTAGAGCTTGTATCGTTTTCAATAAGAAAATTAACTTTTTACCTGTTCCAGAGTTGTGTTCTGACAACCTGGTTGCAGCGTTTGTAAATCTCCAAGGGTGGCATGGGGCTAGAGTAATCTTGTGCTCGGCTTATCTACCTGGAGATAAAGAAGACCCTACCGAAGACCTTCAGCGTGTAGCGGCCTACGCTCAGAAGTACAACGCTGAGCTTCTGGTGGGCTGTGATGCCGATGCTCACCACACCGCCTGGGGGAGCTCGAACATTAATGCCAGAGGTGAGTTATTATACCAATTTCTTACTATTAATCATTTTTACACATTGAACCAAGGCTGTGAACCGACCTTCGTTACGAGTGTCAGACAAGAGGTGTTAGACATTTCTTTTTCCACAGTCAACTTAGCCAGACACATAGTCGGATGGCGGGTGAGTGACGAGAATTCTATGTCTGATCATAAACATATTCGTTTTGACATTAGAGCTTATTTAGCCGATCAAACTATTACATATAGGGACTCTAGGAGGGCGAACTGGGACTTGTATAAAGAGGGACTAGGTGCTAACCTAGAGACAATCCCTAAACATTTCAAAACGTGTGAGAGTCTAGACTTAGCAGTGCGCATGATCACGGAAGGCATCAAAAATGCCTTTGAAGACTGCTGCCCGCTGAAGACAAAGACCTCAAAAAGAAAAGTATCGTGGTGGAACTCTAGGCTTGGGAAGCTTAGAGCAAAAACACGTAAATTATTCAATAAGGCCAAAAGGACTCGCGAATGGGAGGACTATAGCAAAGCCTTAACTGAATACAATATGGAGATTAGGAAGGCAAAGAGAGCTTCATGGAGGAGACTCTGTGAGGAAATGAATAATATGCCTCAAGGAGCGAGACTTAGAGTGCTCTCTAAAACCAAACCTAATCAAATCGAGCTGCTTAAAAAGCCAGACGGTTCATTCACAACTTGTGAAAGAGAAACGTTAGAGTTGTTAGCAACGACCCACTTTCCTGGGGTAATCTGTAAAGGATCGGATACTGCACCACAGCGCGCTCTGCATAGACCTCAGAAGGAGGATTGGCAAAGGGCGCTCAAATTAATAACATCCAACAAAATAAGGTGGGCGATCAACTCTTTCAAACCACAAAAAAGTTGCGGGGAGGATGGTGTACGTCCCATACACTTACAAAAAGGGATTGATATCCTCCTACCGCACCTTATTAATATCTTCAGAGCTAGTTATGTCTGCTATAGGCTATAGGTATCTTTATACCTATAGCAGGGAATAGGGACCATGAGCTACCAAAGTCATTTAGGCCCATTAGCCTCAGTTTATTCCTGTTAAAGACCATGGAAAAGGTTATAGATAGATTTATTAGGGATGGGCCATTGGCTACAATACCTATTCATCACACTCAACACGCCTATAGTGGAGGTAAATCTACAGCTACCGCTCTGCTCAGTCTTTTTGACAGAGTAGAAAAGGCAGTTGAAGACAAAGAAGTAGCACTTTGTGCCTTCTTAGACATAGAGGGAGCTTTCGATAACACACCCATCAGTACATTAATTAGGGGCCTCGAAACCAAGACGGTTGACCCTACGACCACTAGGTGGGTGTGTTTGATGCTCTCTAACAGAGGCGCCAAATTAGCCCTCTGTCACACAACAGCAACTTATTCCACAGTAAGAGGATGTCCGCAAGGAGGCGTTTTATCACCACTTTTATGGACCCTCGCAGTGGATCAAGCTTTTGCCTAAAATGGCTGACCTAAGGATTGACACACAGGGATATGCAGATGACCTGGTAGTCATAGTCCGAGGTTTTAGCCTTAACACCATTTCGTGTGTTATGCAAAGAGGCCTCGACACTGTCAGTGAATGGTGTCGAGAGAATGAGTTATCGATAAACGCTGATAAAACAGTAATTGTGCCGTTTACCAGGAAGCGAGGCCTCGATAGGTTGGTAGCTCCACAACTAAACGGTAAATCGATACCTTTTTCCACTGAAGTGAAGTATTTGGGTGTCATAATCGACCAAAAACTGACTTGGAACAGGCACCTTACCATTACTCTGCAAAAGGTAAAAATTGCCTTAGGTACTTGCAGTCGGATGTCAGGGAGCAACTGGGGTCTGAACCCAAAAGTTGTTCTGTGGCTGTATACGGCCATTGTGAGGCCAATAATTAGTTATGCCTCTGTGGTCTGGTACGAGAAAGCCCACCAGAAGACTGTAATAGACAGGCTAGGTGGCTTGCAAAGAACCGCCTGTTTATTAGCAACCGGAGCCATGTCGACTTCGCCGGGTGCGGCGTTAAATGCTTTACTGAATCTACCGCCTCTTCGTTTGCATGTGTTAAAGGAGGCGAGGAACAGTATGCAGAAAATATCCGCCCAGGACGGAACGAAATGGTTATCGAAGAAACTGAGATCTTTTCAAGACTCAGTAACGAATATTCCGATTTTGAGTATGCCAAGTGATGTCATGCTCCCGCGGTGTACCTTTGAAAAACAGTTTATAGTGGAGATGCCTTCCAAGGATGACTGGCTTCAAGCAAGAATATCCTGGAAGCCCGGCAGTCTACTCTGGTACACCGATGGCTCAAAATCGGACAACGACGTAGGATGTGGAATTTATGGAGAACGCCCAAATTTCAAGAGGAGCCTGAATCTGGGGAGGTACGCCTCCATATTCCAAGCTGAAATGTTCGCCATTATTGAATGTACGGACATTAATGTTAAAAAGCACTACGTAAACCAAACTATATACATACACTCTGATAGTCAGGCAGCTCTTTTGGCATTGGCCTCGAGTGTAATTACATCTAGGCTAGTTAATAACTGCGTGACTATCTTAAACACTCTAGGAAACAAAAACAGAGTGATTCTAAAATGGGTTCCTGGCCATGCGGGCATTGTAGGCAATGAAAATGCCGAGGAACTCGCAAGGCCCGGGACCAAAATCACATTTATTGGTCCAGAACCTTTCTATCGTATTCTCAAAAGCCAGGTTCAACTGATTTTGTGGAGATCTTGTTTCAAAGCTTCTTGCGAGTATTGGGAGAATATTCCAGGTCAGGAGCATTCCAAAGCCCTAATAAAGCCATATAATCGCAAAGCCGGAGCAACTTGCGTATCTTGGTTAGAGCATTCACTGGGCATTGTTGCTTAAACAAGCACATGTTTAACATGGGGCTCTCCGACACAAAAACGTGCCGGTACTGTCGATCCTGTCTCGGCCAGTATCTTCTCAGTCCGAGAGAGGTTCAGCACATCACTCCAAGGAATACCTTGCGGTTTTTGACTGCAGTGAGCCTTGGTGGTGTTTTGTAACATAGTGGCGATCACAATAGATCGATATGGTCGAAGTGATACAGGTCTGATGAGACCTGCACAGCCACGTACACGAAATAAAAAAAATGAAGAACCAATAAATAATTAAGGCAAAGAGGCCGTTTTTGATTATCTTATCGCTTTTCACCGGAACTACCTACTAAAATCAGTAGTACTACTACAATGAATTTTTGTATTTGTACACAAAGAGATAGCGAAGTTTTCAAAACGAAGAAACGTAACCTCCCCGCGGACGATTGAAGGAAGGACTCGAGCGTTCACGATAGCATAGGAAGCCGTTTGGCCGCTGCGTGCTCATACTAATTTGTATGAAAAAATCGTGCGTAAAAATGTGGTATATTTGATAACCTATTGCAAAAAAAGCTGCAAATTGTATTGAAAAACAAATTAAATTACGTTGTTGCTTGATATTTTACTATGAATTTGATATACGTTTTGTTGTTTCTATGACTTATTTAATCACAGTTCTCGGCACGCGACAATGCTATTCTAGAGTTTTGCATGAAATTCTTGAAATTCACAATTTTTTTCTGTCGTCATTATAAAACATTATTGTAATTTTTTTGTTTGCATTATGTTCCATTTCACAGAGCAGCGAGCAGTATTTATTTTGTTTAGAAATTTTAATATTTAATATCATCTAAAGTCGGAACGCCGAACCTTGTTCAGCGCGATTCAGGAATTCCGACCCTTATTAAATCGTATTATCAAAACGTACGTGTAGCCCTCGTTACAAGAGCTTTTAAGAGTTTGGTCTTCGTTAAGACGACTGCAACTTGTTTTAATAATAATAATAATATACTCAGACATTTCACACAGTGCCATCTAGTCCCAAAGTAAGCAGCACAGCGCTTGTGTTATGGGTACTAGACAACTGATATACTACTTATATACTTTTCTTTTGTAAATAAATACATATTATACATAAACACCCAGACTCGAGACGGGAATCGAACCTGCAACCCCCGTTTACTTTCCAACGCGCTAAGCCATTGCGCCACGGAGGTCGTCAAATAATGTAGACTTTAAAAATATTGTACTGCAGTTATGTTAGAAGTCATCTCGAATATACTTGCAAGTGTGGAGTCCTCTTTACGATTGCTATGTAAATCGTATTGAGAGTATACAAAGAAAATTTATTAAATATCTCGAACTGAAAACAAGCTGTTCAATGGAACATTCTGGCGATAGAAAATTTCACTTTTTGCCTTTGAGTGTAAGGTGAGATATTACTGACTTTATCTACCTTTTAAAAATTATCAGAGCAGACATTGATTGTCCAGAACTTTTGGCTACCAACTTATTCTTGTCGGAAAAAAAATTATTTGTTTGCAACGCCATTAGTAAAGAGCAACTACCATCAAAACTCCTTTCTCTGGCGTTCCACATAAGGCAGATGAACTTCTTTCACAGGTCGACATAGATGTATTTACAGATAGCTACAAGTCGATAAGGCGAAAATTAGTGTGTCACTATTCTCAAATGTTGTCATAACGTAACTATATCATAATTATAGTCTTATTTTATTTTTTCTGTTCATGTTCTCATTGTTATTATTTCATTTTTTAATTTCCAGTTTATTGTTATTGTTTCCAATCTACACCTCTAATTTCCCACGTGCTGTCCAATCTAGTATGTTGTTATAATATTTATAGGTGAAATCTTGTAATTGGCCTTGATTTAAACTTGTATGTAAATTATCTTTAGTTGTTTTAGGCTGTAAGGTTTCCTGAATAAATTAAATTAATTAAATAAAAAATAAAATAAATTAAGCCCCCAAAATAAGAACCTTTGATGTTCAAAATAAGAACCAAAAAAAGTTTTTTGCCTATGCTCCGGCCAAGCGCTCTGCCACACAAACGCGACATTTATCGTTAGAACTGGAATATGAATTCATATAACAGAATATTTTTTAGCCAGTATTTAATAAACTGTATTGTCTTCCTGTTAGCCGCAATTTTATGTAACTTACTCAAGTAATTTAGGAGAAATACTTAAAAGTCTCCCAAAAAGGCATCGCATTGCAGAAAAAAAAGTATCGAACGAAAATTCATAAATTACAATATGGTTTTAGGCAGTCGTTAGAAAAATATATAAAGAAATATATACTTAAATTTTACATTCATTAAACGTGTGCCCGCCTCAACAAACTTATTTAAAAACGCTCAATATTTTGGCAGCCGGCTCTTAACGTCCCTCTTTGGGCCACCATTTACTACTTTATAGTAAGTAGTAAATCCGACAATTTTTTGCTACATATTTAGAGACTGATATCAGAGGAGAATCGATTTTTCAGGCCGTGGAACATTTTTTTACCGACAGAGCTATTCCACGGAAAAACATGGCTTCTGTTGCGACTGATAGTGCACCATCTATGGTTGGTCGTCATCGTGGGTTTATAGCTCACTTGAAGCAACAACTGCCTGAGCTACTGGTCATTCACTGCGTAATTCACAGACAGCATTTAGTAGCAAAAAATCTGAGTCCTAGATTGCACCAGTCTTTACAATATGTTATATATGCTGTCAACAAGATTCGAAGCAATTCTTTGAATTCTCGGTTATTTGCTGAGCTACGTGAGGAAAACGACTAAGTCTTTACTCGTTTACTTCAGCACACTGAAGTTTGCTGACTATCAAGAGACTCTTGCTTAGCAAGATTTTCAGCTATTTTTGAATCTGTGATGGAGTTTTTACAAGAAAATGATCCGAATTTGAAATAAAATCTGAACAATTGTAAAACAGATATTTATTACTTGACTTTGGTATGTTGAACAAAGTTAATTTGCAGCTGCAGGGTGATGATCGCAACTTGAATAAAACAAAATCAATAATATCGGTCTTTGTGGGTAAACTCATCCTTTATAAACAAAATTTAAGCAGAAAAGAATATTCACAGTTTCCGCATTTGTCAGAATTACCAGAAATGATTCAAGATGATGTCATCTTATCATATGTCACTCACTTGGACGCATCACACAAGGATTTTACTTAGAGGTTTGAAGAGAACAAATTCCTCAATGGATAATAAATCCGTACAATATCACAGGCATGGAAGAAGCCAATGTGATAATGCAAGAAGAGTTGATCACCATCAGCACAGACGAGGACCTTAAGCAGAAGTTCAACCAAGGCTATCAGAAATTCTGGTTGCAGCGCAACTTTGAAACACAGTATCCTGCATTGTGGAACATTGCTGAAAAATACCTTATCGCTTTTCTATCATCATACCTAGTCGAAAAAGGCTTCAGTGTGGTTACAAACATTTCGACAAAATAAAGAAACCGTTTGAAAATCAACGAACGCGGAGATTTAAGGCTGCAACTCACCAATATTGAACCAGATTTAGCTAGATTGGTAGAAAGTCAGTAGGTTCATTCATCACACTGAATTTTTTATTATTTTATCTTTACTTTGCGATTTTAATGTTTCAAGAAATAATTACCTACTTAAGTATTTTTACGTAATTTGTATTAATATTTATTAATAATACTTGACATTTTTGAATATTTTGTAAAATTTTGATGAGGAAATGATGTTAAGTTTACTCACTTAACCAACCGCAAAGGTTTTAAATTGATAAGTGTTTTGTATCAATAGGAAGAAAACTAGATATAGGATTTTAAAAGTAATTTGGCTAGGGGGTCTGAGGTATCAGTTCATTTTGGAAAAGGGGTTTCTTGTCCAAAATAGTTTAGGAATCCTTGGTTTAAGCAAACTTGAAGAAACATAAGTACATCAACTTCGAACGCGAGCATGTACAACAGGGAAATATAAAACGAGCATCAACAGAATTATTGATTCAAACTACAAAATTATGAAATTATTGCCGAGTTTAATCATATTATGCAATTGAAAATTAATAGTTTCCACAACAAATGTATTAGTAAAGATTTAACCGTTAACTACCATATCGTAAAGTTTAAAATTAACAATATTCATTTTAACTGAAATTAGGGTCCAAATGTCATTGTAACAATGACAACAGATACATTTTATAGCCATTATATTTTTCAAGTCAGTGTATTTTTAATAAAGTGGATTATAACAGCATATAATATATATAATAGCATGTATTAACATTGCAGTGAATTATATTTATTATTGCGATAAATAGATTTTTATTGTTATTTTTGCCAATTATAAAGGGCTTTTAAATGCATCTCTATAACATAATACTTAACAAATTGAAGTAATGTATACTTGAGGTTTACCTATTACATAACAGTAAATGACATACATAAGTTGTATGTGTTATTATAATTAACAATTCGGCTACCTAATATGTCCATACGGTTGCGTACCTATAAATACTTAGTTACTTGTATAATGTAATGTGGTTAGTCCATTAGACTGAGAGTTAGTCATTAATTATAATATTTTATACTCAAATCAATGAGCCGTCTAGTTCAATATGTGAATGCTACCTTTGACAAGGTGTTTACATAATTAATACTGCTTACACGTCAGTTTGATTGTTCTCATTCCATTGGTTTAAGTTTGAACAACTTACAATTTATTTACTTAATAAATTAATACATACATACATACACACGTACATATCTTCACGCTGTATCCAGTGATCGCTGTATCAGCGACGCCAAGCGTGGCGGTCCTTACGTACTTTTTTCGCTTCCTCAAATCTCATCGTTCTCGTCAGACATTTTCGCCTAGATATGCGAGTGCTTTTGACATTTCCGTAGGCTAACACACTGGCTATTTGATCTGCATAGGTCAGCCTTGGGCTTCTTTGGCTTCTTTTACCACTCGCTTTCGCTCTGTAGATTTTCTTCGTCGGTCTATCATTACTCATTCTTCCTATGTGGTCGAACCATCTAAGCATTCCTTTCTTCATTTTTACAATAACACTGTCGTGCAACCCTGTCATACTGCGCACCTCTTCTTTGCTAGGGTTGCCACCTTTTTGTTGAGCAACTAAAATATATTTACGTTCCACAGGTAAAAAATAAAGGACAACATGTTAAAGTAAAATATTACTTTGGATTTGCGTAAAAGTATGTATTTATTGCTTTTACCTTGAACATTTTTTTGCCATTAGAGGGATGTGAATTGACACATACATTCTAGGTATTGTTCGAAAAGGAAATCAGTGTTCATTATCATTCATTGATACATTGATTACTGTTACGTGCAAAAATCGCTTAATGCTTTCGTTTCTTTACGTGAAAAAGTTAAAATAAAGTATTTTCACGTATTTCATTGCTCTCAAAAATATAAAGTACACAATTAGATCTATCTGAAATAACGTACCTACAATACTTTATTATAAAGTACGGGTGGCAACCCTAGTGACACCGCACATGATTCTAAGAAATCGCATTTCTATTGCATTGATCATACTTTCACTCAATTTCGGGCAAATCCAGCCTTCACTACCGTACAATAATGTTGGAACCAACACCGCATTGTGAATGGCCATTTTGGCTGTGTTAGATGTATTCACATTGCCTATCTGACCCGTTTCTCTACATCCAAATCATATCTTCCATCCCTCGAAAACGCCCAGATACACAATTTCATTCGCTTAGTAAATTTATATAAAAGTACAATAGAAAAGGTGTGACGTAGGCAAAGACATTAAACGGAGGCGAACAGAACCTAAAGTAGTGCAGTGACGTCAAAAGCGAATCTAAAGCGGTGTTGCGCAGATCTACCACTAAAGATGCTTTTTAAAGTTAAATAGCCTACACATTATTATTTTCGCTTTAACATTAATTTATTTGCGAAATATGTGCGGTGTCACGCTTGCGGACAGGATAAGCAATGATGAGATACGCAGTATGACAGGGTTGCACAACAGTGTTATTGTAAAAATGAAGAAAGGAATGCTTAGATGGTTCGGGCACATGGAAAGAATGAGTGATGAAAGACTGACGAAGAAAATATACAGAGCAAAAGTGAGTGGTAAAAGAAGCCAAGGAAGACCAAGGCTGACTTATGAAGATCAAATAGCCAGAGTGTTAGCAGACGGAAATGTCAAAAGCACTCGCATACCTAGGCGAAAATGTGTGAGGAGAATGATGAGATTTGAGGAAGCGAAAGAGGTGTGTAAGGACCGCGACTCCTGGCGCTCCGTCCTCTCTGACTACCCCGTTGGGGATACAGCGTGAAGTTATGTTATGTTATGTTATTAATTTATTTTATGCTTGGACCAAGAAATATATTGAATGGAACCATAATAAGTTGCCTTTTTTTTTTTGTTTATCGGAAGGGAAGAAACTCCGCACGAGCACCCAACCGCCTCCGACGCCTCACGAGAGAACGTCGGGCGCGACCGGGTAGTGCCGGGCTCGAACCGGCTAAAACTACCCTCCACCGCCACTTGACCCTACAGGCCGTCGTAGCGAGCCGGACGCGTAGCGGGGAAGCGCGGAGGGCGCTCCCCCAAGAGAGGTCGACAAAGCCTGAGGGCCCCTCCGTCCGGGGGGTACCCGGGACGGAGGATGGAACCTCGGCTCAGGTTGTCGACGGGAAAGTATGCACCTGCGTGCCGTTGAGAAACCTATACAGGTGAGGGCCGGTCTCAGAGTGGTTTTAACCGGCCGGCGTACAATCGGCTGAAGGCCCGAAATGGTGTGCCTATCTTGTGACTCAGCGCGAGCGGAAGGCCCGCGCACAAGTGAGGCCCTATCTGTCTGTGTGATGTGATCGTCGAAGAGAACCTACATAAGGCCCTGGTGTTAGCGCGCAAGATCTCGACGCCCCCTCCGAAGGGGGCGGTGTGATGTCGCAGCGTTGTTTGTAGTGTTTAACAGGGTGTCGTTCGCCACTGTTATGGGGTCGTCCGGGTCTGTCAAAATGTCCCTAGGACGTCCACGATGGGGTTGGGAGCTCCCTGAAGGGGAGTAGTCCGCGGCGTTCGCTATAAGAGCGTTCGCGTGGCGAAAAGCAACCTCGAAGTAGCGCTTTGACGCCCCCTTGAGGCAGTTATTTACGGTGGGTAGATCTACATCGCGATGGAGGTCTACGTTGCCCACGTCCCAAGGGGCTCCGGTGGCGGTGCGCGAATCTATTCTGAAGGATCTGGAGCAGCCAGAGATGGGTCCTGGCGGCGTGTAATAAGTTGCCGCTCTTGTCAACGCGTTATAAACGAAATTTCCTGTCTCTTTCTATATCATTGAGCTAATCATGAGTAAAACGGTAAGCTATAGTAAGTATGCCAACCTCGTACTGTCAGTGTAATTTGTGTCAGCTAATGAGTCGGCCGTGAAATACTTATTTGTAAAATACTCGTGAATCTTATGTATTTTGGATACTAGTATTCACGAAAATAAAAATATGTCATGTTCAGCTGTGTATCGTTGTACTGCGACCTTCCCTAGTCATGTGCATTAGTAAAAATCTAAATAGTATGTCAACAAAAAAAGACACTGAAAGCACACGCTTTTAGAGCAAATGCTCCGTCCATAGTTACTTGGTACGAGATTTTATGATTGCAAAATATACCTTGTATACGTATACAATACGTATAAATATACCTTGTAAACGTCATAATATTATTATTAAAAACAATATAAACTTTCGACCGCGTTGTTATAAAGAAACCTACTCCCTACACGGGAATAAATATTAGCTAACAACACTAATAGTATAGCTATATAGTAATCTATAGTACAATTTGTATCTCATGCGGCCACGGTCCTCCGCAGCGTTACCAACATAGTGAATTTTACAATAAAATTTATAAAATTTATATAAAAGTACAATAGAAAAGGTGTGACGTAGGCAAAGACATTAAACGGAGGCGAACAGAACCTAAAGTAGTGCAGTGACGTCAAAAGCGAATCTAAAGCGGTGTTGCGCAGATCTACCACTAAAGATGCTTTTTAAAGTTAAATAGCCTACACATTATTATTTTCGCTTTAACATTTATTTATTTTATGCTTGGACCAAGAAATATATTGAATGGAACCATAATAAATTGCCTTTTTTTTTTGTTTATCGGAAGGGAAGAAACTCCGCACGAGCACCCAACCGCCTCCGACGCCTCACGAGAGAACGTCGGGCGCGACCGGGTAGCGCCGGGCTCGAACCGGCTAAAACTACCCTCCACCGCCACTTGACCCTTGAGGTTTAGACCCCTCTTTCAGCGCAGAAATGTTGTTTGTAGTGGCTGGTGGTTTCTGCTAGTGGTTTAGTTTACAACAGTTAGTGGTTAGCAGAAATTGAACCATTAACTTGTAAATGATGTTTTTTTGTTACGAAAAGGTCCTTTGACATTAGGGGGTTTCGGCATTATGATGTAGGTAGTCAACACTAGATTCGGGAATTCCCCAAATAATGTTACGTCTGTATGTACCAATGACTAAAGAAAGTAAGGACACGAAACAAGTACAAAATAATCGTGTCACCTAAACTTCGAGTGTCGCAAACAATGGCTGCCGATTAGTGTTGTTAAAATAAGTTTTGTTTCAGCATCAGTATTGAAATAAAAATCATTTTGCAAGATATCTTCTGAAAAAGGGAGGGCTTTTTTTTTGTATGTCATAGATTTATATAAAAGTACTGAAATATTGTTCAAACTGAAAATAGCAGTCAGCGTAGTTCGATGCTGTCGACATGTAATTAGAATCTGCGCTTAAGGCGATTTTAAGGTGTTATTGGCAACAATAGCAACAGGCGCCTTCAAGGATAGCCCCTTTCTGTCCTTCGATCATTTTTGTATGGAACTTTAAATGAACCCTACATACAAACAAATTACTTAGGTACCTACCCCTTTTTGTAATACTTAATAGCACGTCCATGATTATTAAAGAAATAAAATTGCTATTTAAAAGAAACCCATATTTTTATGAAGCGCTTTGGTAAATGTTGAAGATCAATGATCTTCAACATTTATTATATCATCATAGGTCAAAGTAGTTGAAGAACAGCACAGTCCTTGTAATGCTTTTCTTTTCTTTACATGCATAATGTTACTTCTTCTAGAGGTGATGGAAAATTAAAATAAGTGATAATATGAGAAACATACATACGGACCGGCTAAACCTATAGCGATGGCGTACTGTAGCACTTTGATAAACTAAATACTATTATAATTAATTTTACTAAAAATTAGTGGCCTTATCACACAGTAATTGAGAATAACATTTCAATTAGGAATAAAACACTGTGGACTACTATTCGTTGAAGAATTCTCAAATTCAGTTAAGTACTTCCAGAGGTTACTCCGTACATACAAACAAACAAATTTTATTTCTTTACATTGTGAAGAAATAAGTAATATTATAGTTTATAATATTATCTATCGTAAAAAATCCACAACATACCGGTCTTTTGAATAAATCTTTTAAAAGTTAAGATAGTAAATTGCTAGGCACTACAAGGGTGATCAATCTCAGACTAGTCATATCTAATGTACTGTAATGTACCTATAGTAACTTTTTTTTACTGGGTTTGAAAAATAGAACTGTTTGTTAATATTATTGTTTGTAAAATAATAATTATATTAAGTATATTAAATTTACACAAAAGAAATAAATATAGCTAACTAAATAGCACAATTTTTATTAAATAATTTCTGAATGACACTTGAATACTGAGATTTGAATTTAAGCAGTCATTGTACTCATCATGTCGCTGTCGTTTTTTTGTACGTCAAGAAAAGAATGAAATCGTTTCCAACACTTTCGTCTCTTATTTCTGCTCTTAAAGTTTTTTAAAAGATTCTTTAAATTGTACCGCATCTGGGTTATTAGTAAAACCACTACAAGCTCTTGTTGGTCTCAAAAATAACTCGGCGTGGTCTTGATTCACGTCATTCAGAAGCAGATATTTAGAACTATGAGCAGATTTTCCCTCTCGGAAACATCAAATCAAATTCAGCCACATTTTGTAAACAATTAATATTTTCCTGTTACTTTTTCTCAATAGAGAATTTACATGGTCAGGAAATTAAAAAGTAATTAATTACCACTGTAAATATTTTCTCTGATTCCCAATAATCTTTGCGAGGGTAATGCTTCATACCGTAAAATTATTTTCTTAATGTTCTATTGAAAGCTTCAAAATACTAATAATATATCATGAATACCCCGTTGGGGATACAGCGTGAAGATATGTATGTATATATCATATGGGTTCAATTTTATTTTCCGATTATGTCAAGCCACTCTTTTCCTCTAATAATACATGTTGGTAATCAGAAATGAGATAATTACGACATATAAACATGATACCTGTATTTATCGATATTTATTTCTGTTATGTACCAGTACAATGAAGAATGTTCACTAATTTTGATATTAACTCTCCGTATTCACTATTGAAAATAAAAAATATGTGTGAAAAAATTATTTCGATATATCAAGTAGTTGCTGAGAAATTGAATTTCAAAAAACAAATGCGCAGCATGGATTCTACAGGCCGGTCATAGTTCAACACTCGTTCCGTCGCGCGCTCCCGTATGTGCCCGTAAGGTCACTATAAGATTTCGCAACAAAAAAACATTTAAAAAACCCCCGACACAAAAAAATCTCTAAAAAGTAAAAAGATAATATATGTATGTACCCATTGGCCTTTTAAGGTTATGTAGTTCTAATATATAAATAGTAATAGTAACATATCCAACCGTCGTCGCGTCGGCGGACTACTAATTAAATTACTAGAATTTAAATTTCATAACTACTATATCATTTTTCGGTGTTTTCTGTTTTTAACCCCTAACGCAAAAGTTATAAATTTGACGTATCTGTGTGTCTGAGTATCTGTGTGACTGTGTGTCTGTCTGTGGCATCGTAGCTCCTAAACGAATAGACCGATTATGATGCGATTTTTTTTGTTTGAAAGCAGGTTTTCTAGCGGTGGTTTTTATACATGTTTTATCAAAATAGGCTCAGCCGTTTGAAGAATATCAGCTCCTTTTTATTTTTTAAAGGGACGCGAGCATCTTCTATTAGGTATTTAATCGCTGCGAAATTTAGTATACTGTGACTTTAATAATGTCACAATAACATAGTAACCTTGACCAGATGCTGCAGCATCATCTGAAGTCAGCAGGATATCCAACTCCTCGCCACTTACAGTAGAGGTATCCTGTTTAGGCTCATTGAAATGGTCTCTATGAATAGGTTATAGATTGATAGATATATGGTGATCAAGGTCTAATGATGGATCAGACAACTGTTGTCAGAATACTCAGATTTCGGCGAGGCACGATCTCGGGTCGCAATTTCGTGTATCGTCCCAGAAAATATTTGTGTGAATGTGGGGATAGAATATAGACCATAGTGTTTAAAAAGCATGAAATAAAACTTAAATTAGAAATTTAAAAAACTCCCGACTCAAAAAAACCTCCAAAAAGCAAAAAAAATAATATGTACCTCATAGCACTTTAAATTTGTAATAAGTTTCAATACGAATAGTAGTAGTAATATATCCAAGCGTCGTCACGCCGGAGGACCGCTAACTAAATAAAGTCATAAAAAGAGAATACAACTAAAAATGATAAAGTATGTATGAAATTTAAATACAAGTAAACTTAGCGGTAGTTTTGGTTTGAGTCGGGGGTTTTTTCACTTTATTTACTTAGCGGGCCTCGACGCGATGACTCTCTACTACTATTTATATTACAACTTTTCATAAATTTAAGGGCCCATGGGTAGGTACCCACATTTTTTTTTTACTTTTTAGAGGTTTTTTGAGTTAGGGCTTTTCAAATTTGTAATTTAAGTTTTATTTCATGTTTCTTAAACAGGCTGCGATCGACACTATCCCCACATTCACATAAATAATTTCCGAAGCAATACACGAAATCTGCGTACTCTGGCAATAGTTGTCTGCTTCATCACCAGATCCTGATCACCATCTATCTATTTATTTATAATCTACTAACGAATTTTTGAATTCGGTTGAATAGTTTTTGAGTTTATCCATTACAAACAAACAGTCGAATTTTTTCTCTTTATAATATTAGTATATATTCATTGAGACCATTCCAATAAGCCCAAACACGATACCTCTCCTGTAACTTGGTGAGGACTTGGGTATCCTGCTGATACCAGGTAATGCTGTAGCATCAAGTTAAGGTTACCATGTTATTGTAATATCATTGAAGTCACATGATACTAAATTTCTAATCGAGCTACTTCTTCGAACTGCTTCTGCAGTTCGATTACTTAATTTATTTAATACCTACACTTAATTGAATTTAATAATTGAATACATAATTAAAGTACGAACATAACAACAGAAAAATGCACGGATGAAACAGCAAAATACAACCTATATATAATAGCGCAAGAGAGCAACCCTTACACCCTAGTACAACCTATTACCACTGAGCGCGGGTCGCGAGCGGAGTGCTGGAAAATGACGTCACGCTCGAAACGTGCGCCTGCTAGCGGGAATCGTTAATCACGGAGACTTTATACGTCTGTAAAATCATAACTACTTGGTCTTTTTTAATGAAATAAAAACTAGTGTATTTCTATACACATATGCTCTACTGTAATAGTTTTAAACGATTTTGCATACCTATTAACATTCTCCTTTCAATGTGGTAGAACAAATAGTAACTGAACTTTATTATTCATGATTAGAAATCGGAAATGTAGATGATGGAGATGACTCTTCTGGGGATGACGTTTAACTATTAATATAATACGTTTAAATACTAATTGTTATAATTTAAACTTTTTCTTTGTGCTAAATAGATAACATTAAACGATAACAAATATTAATTTCGTCTTCTTTCAAATAAATATAGGGTTTTATTTCAAATAAATCTAGGCGTAAGCGCACCTGTCGCGTTCTGTACATTATTTTATTTGTATAACTGAGTCAGTTGTACATATTTCTATGCTAGGTTTAATCAATCAACCAATCAAATATTCAAACGTCGAATTATCGAGTTTTCATACTTCGTCATGTAATTTATAATATAGGTTTTGACTTTTAGTGGTTTCTGGTAGTTTAAATAGTTACCTACCGCAGATATGGCACAAAAGAAGTTGGCAGCACTGGTCCGCCGTACCTAGTAATTCTCCTTCTACAATTACAACCTACGCATACTACTGTCAAATAAATGGGTGATAGTAGCGACAAAACGAAATACATAGCAATTACAGCAATGTAACTTTTGCATTCGTAGCTACAAACTACAATTACTTAATCTGTTGATTACTCTTTTTTCACTTGGATAACTTTTTTGTGGGAATGGGCGAAGTGAGGTTGTTATTTTACTTAAATTTTCAATTTTTTACATTTTTGGGAGTTTTAAAGTACGACAACAATAGTATATTGTGTTTTAAAGTTTTGTGTAAGTGAAAAGAATGGAGGAAATCTAAATAAACATGTGTAGCTGAAGTATTCACGTTCTTCCAAGAAGTCCTTTTTAATTGCAGTAAAGCCTATACTATCACTTTACTGGAGGTGTAAGGGACTTGTTAGTGTTTCTTCAGAAGTTACGTGATTAGACTGATGGCCTTGTTGCCAATGCCTTAAGAAATATTAAAAAAAAATTCGATAATTATTAAGTGCGGAGTTTTTGGCGGGACTTTATTGTGAGTGGTTGGGCGTTTATTTTATACATTATTTACAAATTGTTACTGGCGGATATTGTAATGTAAAATTGACGTGGTTTTGCGTCCCAGTGTCTACACTATTGTGCATTATTGTGGAATTGTTGAAATAAGTGCTAATTTAGAACCGTGACGTTGTGTGACGTTGAGATTTTTATAGTGGCCTAGTCCACCTTAGTGGAATCTACTAGAAAGAAAGCCTCAATACATTTGTCTCCAGAAACTCCAAGAGACATTAAAATGTATTACGTCGACGTTTTAATGAAATAATATGAAGAATTTATCTATTTACTACTGAAGACATCGGTTATATGGGCACAGAAAGAACCCTTTACCTTTCCTCCTAAGGGATAACCGTATTAAAAAAAAATGTGTGGGGAATGGTTGGGTGTGCTGACAGTCTGACTCATACTCAGACTGGTTACTTTTCTATTTCAATTTGAGTTTTGTTTTACCTTGTGTTTTCTTCGATTTCATGTTTGAGTTGAGAACCTTGAAATGCCTATTCTCCTCCGTTGTTTGATGTAAATAATCCTCTAAACCACTGCGTTAGTGGTTTTTCGGAATCACTAGGATACACCCACATAGCGATATGTATAAAGTATTGGTAAGTACGTATAGTACGGTTGTCAAAAAAGTAGGCGATAGTAGCGCCAAAACGAAATACATATTAATTACGCCGAAGTGACTGTCGCATCTGTAGTTTGCTACAAATACTTAATCTGTGCTACTACTACTCTTTGACTTCGATAGACTTTTTGGCGGGAACGGGAGAAGTGAAGTTGTCATTTTATTTACATTTTCTGTTTTTTACATTTTTAGGAGTTTTAAAGTACCTAGAAAAGTGATAGTATATTGTGTCTTAAAGTTCTGTGTAAGTGAAAAGAATGAAGGAGATCTAAATAAACATGTCTAGCTGAAGTTCTCGCGCTCTTCCAAGAAGTCCTTTAAAACTTCATTTAAGCCTACTGTCACTTTACTGGAGGAGTTTTACGATAAGAAAAAACTAATTTACTTGTGATTCTACCATTATTAGTACGTGACATTGGCAAATGCGCTAATCAGTGCGCCATGCCATAAAGAAAAAAAAAATCTGCCATGCGAATGCGTAAAACTCGAATCACCCAAAACGAGACTTGCTCGACAATCCACCCCACTTCGCATTCGAACTCACTTGACCTTCAAATGGAATTCTCTAAAGCGAACATTCTAGGAGCGAAGTGAAATGATCTTAGATGTGAGTTTGTCAGTAAACATCTCAGTCGATATTTCGTCTTAGAGTATTTTAACTTCTTCTGAGATGATTCCGTTAAATAAAACTCGTTTATTTAGATATCCAATCTGTCTGTCATCACTGTCAATCTGTCATATTTAGCAAAATTTCATAAAATTCATTTACGATAGTACCTACTACTCGCCGCCGCCACTCATCGAGGCCACAGAACACATGTATCGAGGCGACGCTAGTATCTCTGTCTACTTTAGAGAATAACAAATCACAGTTGACAATCTCACCACGGATTCAGAAGTGGATTTGACTAATTTGCGTTAGAGAATCGCACTATGTAGTGCGGTTCTCTAACTATGTAGTGCGATTCTCTAAAGATTTTCAGTCATTTTATTTATTTATTTCTCAAGGCATTAGTAACAAGACCATCAGCCTGATGACGTAATTTCTGGAGAAACATTATCTGTCTCTAACACTCCTCCAGTAAAGTTATAGTAACTTAATAGTAAACTTTACTGAAGTTAAAAAAGACTTCTTGGAAGAGCGCGAAAACTTCAGCTACACGTATTTATTTAGATCTCCTCCATTCTTTTCACTTACACAGAACTTTAAAACACAATATACTATCACTGTTATACTTTAAAACTCCTAAAAATGTAAAAAATAGAAAATGTAAATAAAATGACAACCTCACTTCTCCCGTTCCCGCCAAAAATTTAATTTTCAGTCACCGTCAGTCAGACAGAGAAAATTGTATTCAAACCACTGAATAAGTAATCACTACGGTTTTGTAATTTAACTCCGAAAGTGGCATAATGTCTCCAGAGGAAACTGTAGAAAGATTTAAATTATTAGGTCTAAGTCAACAAAAAGCAAGAGAAACATTAAAAAATAGTAATTTAACGAAAAATTTACTTGCCGTATTGAATGAGGTTAGTATTTTTGGAAAGTAATACTGAAATATGCAACAATTATTTTTAACCAGTATGTACTTAGTGTCGAAATTTTTTTTATTTAGGTCCATATACAGCAATTACCTCCGGGTGGAGGCATGTTGTTGTATCATCTGGCGACTAAAATTAAACCTCAAATTGCCAACAAACTCTCATTTATTTGCGATTATATTATAAATAGTAAGCTTGACTCAGCCTTGAAAGTTGATGCAGCCTTAGAATACCTCCTCAATAACATAAATGAAATTAGTATCGATTTGGAGGCTTTTAAAAAGGCATGTGGTATTGGTGTAGTGGTTACTCCAGAACAAGTGGAACAAGCTGTTGAGAAACATATGGTAATGTACAAACAAGATTTACTAGAGAAGAGATATCGCTTCAATTCTGGAATTATCATGCAAGCTGTGAGAACTGATTTGCCATGGGCTGATGGGAAAGCTATCAGGAATGAAGTTGATATACAGGTAAATAAGAATAACATATCTAAGTTAACTATTTCCTGTTTTGCCACTTGATCATAAATTAACTAATTCTTGGGAGCCCAAACTGTGCCCATGCATGTAACCAATGTTTTTATTACCTACCATTATTCAGATTTTAAAGCAAACCTTCAATTTACAATATATTATGCAAAGACTGCGTCTAGTAGTTAGGTTGAAAGTCGTAAGACAATAATTAAGCCAAGTAAAGTGATCATTTTAGACTTTGGTAAAAAGATTTCTTTACTATTTCAGTCTTTTTCTTCATTGACAATCAGATTCTGTTACCAATACTTCAATTAACCATAACTGATCTATATCACTCAGTAATATTTCTAAGTCTACAAAATGATACTTTGCTACTACAGTAGTATAACTAACAGTAAGAAAAATACACAATATGCTATCTGCTTGTTTTTCCATGCAGGTTGTAAAATTTGATCAAAAGATAGAGTTTATTGTAAGCAACTGTTGGATTGTACATAGTCTCAATTCTTATTACTTAAAGTAGTAGTGGTGTCAAGGTGTAATTTCATCCCATTTCACATTTGAGGTGGACAGAGCTTTAGTAGGGTGCAACTATATGCTACTAAATATCTATCCATATATATAGTTTTTTTTATTACCAATTCTTATATTAACAGTTTGATCATGTCTGATAATAATAAAATCTATAATGTGTACTATGTACATACATTCAAATATTCCTTGCTTATTTACACAAATGTTAATTTTCTGCAATAAATTTTCTTTCCTTTATAAAAGACATGAAGCTGTGTGACATACCATTTAAATATAATAATACATTTTAATAGTTATGTAACTAATAAAATTTTATACCTAATACTAGCTTTATCTGTGACCTGGTCTATGCGATTAAATTTTTTGGCTTTTCCAGATTAGGTTAAATTACATGTACATGTATATATGTATGAAGATTGTTTTTGAAAAAATGTCTACGTCCAACCTACATCTGCTCCTGAACACATACTATCTTTCTGTACCAAATTTCATCATAATTGGTTCAGCGGCTTGGCATTTCCCATTCAAAGTTTTATCACACTTATCACCCCCTTAGGGGTAGGTTTTTAGTAAAAAAAATAGCCTATGTCTGTTTCCGGGTGTCAAACTATCTCCATGCCACAACATAATCAGTTCAAGAGTTGAGCATTACCTGTACAAAGTTTCATCCTCCTTTTCACTCCTTTACAGGTAGATTTTTGATAAAAGAGTAGCCTTTGTCTTATAAAAAAAGTCTTATCACCGCGCCAAATTTTCTCATAACTTAGTATTAGTATTTCCCATACAGTTTCATCCCCCTTTTCACCTTCTCAGGCATAGATTTTTGATAAAAAAGTAGCCTATGTCCGTTCTCTGATGTCAAACTAACTCCATGCCAAATTTCATCATAATCAGAACAGTGGTTTAGCATTGCCCATACAAAGTTTCATCCCCCTTTTCGCCCCTTTAGGGGTAGATTTTCGATAAAAAAAAGTAGTCTACATTTGCGCAATCACATGTTCTTACTACATATCCATTTTTATCAAGATCAGTCTTCGATCACAAATAAAAAACTAGATGCACAATATTCTGTAAAATCTAAACAAATTATTGTTGAAATTGTCATATACATTCCTAATATCATGTAGTATTATCGGTAATATAGTGCTAATTTAAAGTAGACACTACTGTCAAAGCATAAGGTTGTAAAAGTTGGTAAAAGATCCTTGCATTACATTGAAAGGAAGTTTGTTAAAAAAAATATTTAAAATGCAATCTTAGTTTCGTGCTTAAAGTAAAATTCACATGATCTCTTTGCGTCATTTTGATATGTTACGTGAAAGTAACAATGAGATATATATTGTCAGGCTATTTTTGAAAAATATGATTACGAATTTAATAGAATAGAGCTATGTAACAATATTATTATAACGAAATAATGAATATGTAAATAAAATTATTTATTTTTTTACCCAAAATGAGAATCGTTGTCTTTTTTTAAACGTTCTCGACGTGTCATTTTTACAATTTTTAAAGGAGTACTTTTACATGTTTGCTGTTAGCATTTTCGAATACTTCTAAAACAAAATCCCCTCAACTCAAATATTCGTTTGAGTGCACATTTGGTTCTGACATTTTTGGAACATTGATTGTGTATTTTGTTTTTATATATTATCGAAGAGATCGGTCAAGCCGTTCTTGAGTTATAAAATAACATCCAGACAGACAAAAATTTTAAAATGGTAATTTCGACATCAGGAGTCATGAAATGACTATTTATCACATATTAATAATAATAGCCTTTCATTTCCGAAAATCGACATTCTGATAAGAATGAAAGCAATAAACTTTTGTTGTAGAATATCCCTCAATGTGGTGTACCTTTTGCCATAGGCCTCCTCCAACTGACCCCATTGGTCTCTGTCAACCTTACAACCCTTGTCCACTGTGGTCGCAAGGTCAGACGAATTTCATCTTCACATCCTCTAATCGGCCGTCCCTGTCATCTAGTGCCATCTCTCGGGTACCACAGTGTGACCTGTCTGCTCCATTTATTTGCATCGCAGCGTAGCATATGTCCTGTCCAACCCCATTTCTGATGGTCAATACGAGTAAGTATGTCAGTTACTTTGGTTTTGTTTCTTATTTCTGTATTTCTTATTCTGTCCTTAAGTTTTATTCCCAACATACTTCTCTCCATTGCCCATTGACATCTTACCAGTTTCTCTCGATGTTTCTCTGTAAGGGACCAAATCTCACAACCATATGTTATACATGGAGGAACGCAGATGTTAAACGTGTTTCTTTTAATATGAATGTTTAGTTCTTTACTCTTCATAATTTCTTTAAGAGACCAATATTTTTTCCAGCCACTTGCTATTCTTTTATTTAATTCCTTGGACATCATATCACTGCAAGCGATAATTTGTCCTAAATAGACATACTCTCGTACATATTTGAACCTGTTTCCATTCATTTTTATATCAACCTCAGTGCAATTAGTCATCAATTTTGTTTTGCTTGCATTCATTTCGAGTCCAACTTCCTTACTTTTATCGGCTAAGTTTTGGATCATAACTTGTAATATCTTAGGTACTTCTCCCAGCAAGACTAAGTCATCAGCGGATCTCAGATAATTTAGATAGCTACCCTTTAAGTTAATGCCATAATTCTCGCAATTTCATTTTCTGAAAATATTTTCCAGTGCAGAAATAAACAGTTTGGGTGACAATGGGTCTCCTTGTCTTACCCCTCTATTTATGGCAAATGGGTCACTTAGTGATTCTAATTGTATATGTCTTTGACTCTTACTGTAGATGTTTTAATTATGTCGATATAGGCATTGTCTACTCCTTGTTGTCCTAGGCTTGACCAGATGTGGTAATGGATCAAACTGTCGAATGCTTTATAATAACCGACAAAAGCGATGTAGGTATTTGAATTTTTGGTATTCATTATATTTTTCCAAAATTGTTTCAAGGTGTGGATATGATCAGTTGTACTGTAGTTCTTTCTAAATCCTGCCTGTTCAACAGGTTGGTTTTCGTCTAATGTTTTTGTATTCTATTTAAAATTACTTTTTCAAATACCTTGTAGATGTTTGATATAAGACTTATTGGTCTGTAGATGTCAATATCATCTTAACTCCTTTTTTGTGCAGAAGATAGATGTATGATTCTCCCCACTGTGTAGGAATTGTACCTGTCCTGAGTATATTGTTAAATAGCTTTGTTGGAATTGGGCTTAGTTCTTCTACTGTACCCCTTATTAGTTCATTTGATACATTGTCGGGACCTGGAGCTCGTATCTAATTTTTGTGAATTGATAGCTTTCTGTACTTCTGTTCTATGTATTGGGGTTTGTCTTCCTTTCTGTTTGTTGACTTTTAAATGATCTCCGTTTTTATTAGAATAAAGCTTTTTGTAGTAATTTGTAGCTAAGCTCTGAATTTCTGTGCGTTTTGTCACTAAACCTGGTTGGTTGTTTTTTAATTTCAAGACCCATTCTATTCCATGTTCTCTTAATTCTTTATAAGCTTTTTTGTTCCAGCTTGTTTGTTGTTTTTTGAATTTCTTCTTCCAATTTTTTCATTCTTTTTACTTTTTTGTCCTTTCTCATGCTCTCCCGTACCTGTTTGCTAAGGTCAGCTATTCTGTTTTGATTTTCTTTACTACTTTTTTTATTTGATTTATATATTTTTTATATTTGATGTTAGTATTCTTCTATTTTATCACATATCACATTTATCACATAATGTAGCAAAAAAATTGTAATTACAGTCAGATGTTAGAGATTTATATAGTAGTATAGGTTATTTAGTATAGAAAATAATAAGACATAGTATAAAACTACATCTTTGTGACTTATTGTCAGATTCTAGATTTACTGGGACCTAAAACTGAAGCTGATCTTGCACCTGCCGTGAAAGCTGAAAAGAAGGCAAAGGGAAGTGATACAGTAAGGACACCTAAGAAAGAAGAGAAAGGTATAAATCATGATATTAACTAAGATAGAAATCACAGCAGTATACTTTTAAGGAGTTATCAGTAAGGAAGTTAGGAATTCTATTCAGGACACATGGGTATGTGTTCTGAATAGAATCCTTAACTTTTAGTGTATTTAAATCAATAGTTATACTACATACATGTGCAAATCCAAAATGAGGTTGGGAATAGAACAGTATTTCTATATTTCTTAAATCTCTGGAGTATTGCACAAACTCGGTTGTTATTTTGCAGAAATCCATCCCAGTAATTTGTCTATTTTTTAGCTAGGTATCTTCTATCCAAACTTTGTAGCTTATTTATTGACAGATGTTTCAAGAAAGGGTGCAAGGTAGCTGAAAATTATATGTAATTTTTTTTTCATGTTGTACTGTGTATGGTATTTTATGAATGCTATTTTGTATTATTGTGTGAGGAGAATGATGAAATTTGAGGAAGCGAAAGACGTATGTAAGGACCGCGTCACTTGGCACTCCATCCTCTATGACTAGTAACTACACCTGTAATTAGACTAAAGTTGCAATACTTTTTTTTTAGTCTGTTTTTAAACTTATATTTCGGGAATCTTTTTTGAAATGTTAAAAATAATATTAGATTTAGTCGAGTAGTAGTTTAATTCCGTTATTTTACTTAAAATTAGTCAGAGTTGCTACAAACTATGAGAAAAATTGCCTAAAGTCGTCAAAACATAAGAGATTCGTTTTAACAGCTGTCATTATGACTTAATTAAAGATGCAAACCAATCAAATTGTTATCATGAACAGCCGATTATCACAAAAAATTGATTCTAAATTACATGAGCTTTTAATTGTATTGTTTTTTTGTATTTTTAGTTTTAAAGTAAAAGAGTGTTTATTTCTGAAGTATGTTGAAAGTGATGAAAAGATACAATGGTACACAAAAAAAACCTGAGTTTTGTAACAAAAATGAAATAAATCATATCTTCATCATAATCTTTATACACTTTCGTGTTTTCTTAATTTTTCTTTATGGCTTTGGGTGCAAAGCTCACTCTTCGCTACAATCCTGTTATTTGAATATTTTTCTCTTTATCGTTTTGTATGCTTTAGCTCCATCTTGTTTTACTATTTTTAACCACCTTTTTGCGTGATACTGAACGCATGGAAAGTAGGAATTATATTTTGAATCTAGAGAAGTACTATTGTGTATTAGTCAACCACTTTTACTTTTGTCTGTATTTTTTTGAGTTCCTTTTCCTTTTTTTTATTCATTATTTACTTTCTTTATTTCTCTCGGCTCTATGGTCCTGTCACAGAAAGGGAAAAACTTCCCTTTCCTCACTTTAGCTTTTTTCTCCTTTTGTCTATATTATCTTGTTTACCTTGCTTTTTTGGAGTATATTCTTTTTATTCGCTTTTACATTGCAGGATTGCCGTCATAAAACGAGAACTTTGAACGAAAACGTTCCTGAAATGACGTTTTCACCATTATCGTCTTTTTGTGTTACTTTTTGAGGTTATGTTGTATTCACCTTAACTGTTTATCATAATTCACAACATTGATAAAATATATAATTTTAACCTGAACAGTCTACAACAGACTACATTTTGGAGCGATGCTGAGTTTATGTACACTATTCATAGATATATCAAACTGAAATTTACTACACCTACCTAGAGGTAGACTAGCAGTCTTGGCCGCCCTAGTCCTTGTAATACCAACCGCTCCCTTCTCAGCTCCATCATTTACTGAGACATAATACGATATGTTCTAATCCATGTATTTTTTGCCACAATTAGCCGCCCCTAGTATCTGGCCGCCCTAGGCCCGGGCCTAGTGGGCCTTATGGGAAATCCACCTCTGTACTGACCATTTCAATTTCATAATTATCCAGACGAAGAAACACTGTCAATACATTCGAAAACACTTCTGAAAGAGCTCTAGCAGTGATGTGTCATATTCAATCCTACTATATTCATTATTATTATTATCCTTCCTAGTATATCCTACTAATGTTATAAATGTAAAAGCTCGACGATGGATGGATGATTGTTACTCTTTCACGCAAAGACTATTGAACGGATTTTGATGAAACTTTACAGTGATATAGCTTATACATCAGAATAACACAGATTATAATTTATAAAGATATTGTGCTTTTGAACTTTGCGCGAACGAAGTCGCGGGCAAAATCTAGTATGAAATATTTTTGTATTTTATGGTTGCATTTACGAAATGATAAATTTTTCCTTGGACAATTTTAATTAAACTGAAATAATATTTTTTTCCAACTTGTAAAGTACGTGAGAATCCAAAAAGTACATAAAATGTGTCTAAGTCGTATTCAGATTATATTTACTTTTTAAATCGTTTTAATTTTATTTCGCCACTTGAGTTTCATTTAATGATTTATGGATGCGTTGCCGAAATTATTTTATATAACTGAAAACTTATCGAATTACATGTGGAGATTACTTACTGATTTTAATAACCAATAAAAGAGAAGAAAACTAATTTATTGTAGCTTTAATTAAAAATATTTTCTTGAAACTCAATTCTTTACCACTTTTTTGACTCTTAAATACTTACGTGCCTAAAGTGTACTTTTACTAGCATACTCAAGTTTCCTGTGTGTATTTGTTATTCGTGTGTCCCACTTGTTTTCCACCAGAATTTTTTTATTCCTCGCTAAGCACCTTTAAAATAGTCTTATTGCTCCATAAAATAAATGCCATCAGATTGCCTGTTTATTAGGTGGCCATGTGTAAGTTTAACTTTTAACTATAATAAATTCAAATTAATTATTTTTACAGTTCCTAAACCATCGGACAAATCCAATTTACCAGTTGATATTACAGGAGCATGTTCAATAAGAGAGTTGATGAAAAAGTTGCCTTTTCATGCTCCTGGGCAAAACTTCAAATCCGATGGTTACATTGTTACATCAGATACTAAACGATTGCTTGAAGAACATCTTAAAATAACTGGTGGAAAGGTTCGGACGAGATTTCCACCTGAACCAAACGGTGTTCTTCATATTGGACATGCTAAAGCAATTAACATTAATTTTGGTTATGCAGCTGCTCATAATGGCATTTGTTTTTTGAGGTATGATGACACAAACCCTGAGAAAGAAGAAGAGAAATTTTTTGTTGGAATCAATGATATGGTGGAATGGTTAGGTGAGTTAACGTATAATTTTTATTACATAATTCGTTGTAGGTTAATGTGACCAATTCAACATTAAATAATAAGTAATCCAGAAATATTATTAAATAGTACGTTAAGTATTAGATCAGAGGGTATGTCAGATAAAAGGTGCTAATGAGCATGCAATTATTCGAATGGCAGTACAGAAAATATAGAATTTTTGAAACTGTTTTATTTAACTTGCCCTGTTTGGGATAAATCTAGTAATAGAAATTTTACCCCCTTCCTGTTGACCGATTGATCTGAAATTTGGCACACACCTTTAGTTCTGACGACAATACAATTATGTATATTCAGTATCATTGTAAATCCAAGATGACCGTCGCCACAAAATGGCGGATTACAAATTTTTTCACAACTCCCTCAATAGGGGTATGAAATGAAAGGGCTTGACTAGTAGAATACAGTACACCCTGCAAAATTTCAAATCTAAGATGACCACCGGTACAAAATGGCGGATTTCATATTTGTATGAAAGGGCTTTACAAGTAGAAGACAGTGCATGGCGGATCATAGAGTTTACGACAGTCTATACAATAAATAGATTGAAAGATATTAAGTAGCGAAATAAAAACTAAAAACTTAAAAAATAAGTAAAAAAAAGTTTTTAAGTTAAATGGTTTTATTGAAAAGAAATGTAATAATGATGTAGATAATGTACTAAAAGCTATATTTTTTAGCTTTTAGTACATTATCTACATCACTATTACATTTCTTTTCAATAAAACTGCTTAACTTAAAAAAGTTTCTACTTGTTTTCTGTATAGATAACAATGAATTCAGTTTGAAAACTTTAGTTCTGATATTTTTTCATGTTTATGAAAATCTATATTTAATCTCTGATTTTCAATGTGAGTATTTCATTATGTACTTTGCTACTAAGAATTATTGGTTTCATTTTTCCTATAATAGTACAAAAAAATAGGAAAGAAATATAGTAATACAATGTTATAATTGTGTTGTTCTTCAGGCTATAAACCATTCAAAATCACACACTCTTCAGATTATTTTGATCAGCTTTATGAGTGGGCAGTACAGTTGATAAAAAAGGATCTTGCTTATGTCTGCCATCAGAACTCTGAAGAGATAAAGGGATTCAATCCTCCACCATCACCATGGAGAAATAGGCCCATTGAAGAGAGCTTACAGTTGTTTGAGGTAAAACAAAAAAAATGTTTTTGTATATTTTTGTTTATTTGAATATTAAAATATCTTTTGATTTATTGCAGGATATGAAAAACGGTAAAATTGATGAAGGAGATGCAACACTTAGAATGAAAATTACTCTAGAAGAGGGTAAACAAGACCCAGTGGCATATAGAATAAAATTTAAACCACACCATCGCACTGGAAATAAGTGGTGTATTTACCCCACTTATGACTACACTCATTGTCTTTGTGACAGCATTGAACATATTACACATTCTCTTTGCACTAAGGAATTCCAGTCAAGGAGGTATATCAATTTTCATAAATTTATAGATATTTTATTTATTTTCATTGCATTTGTTAAGAATTTGAAAGAGATGGTTTGATCTTTAATGTATATTTTTATACGAAAGCTTAAATATTAAATTACAAGCTGACCTGACAGATGTTGTCCTGTCCAAAAATAAGTATGTTTGTGGTTGTAAAAATTTCTTAGAAAAGGCATTCAGCTTTTCCCAAATTTACTGTGCAGCTTTTCCAATTTTTCTTTCTCTAAAAACCTTATTTGGACTATTACGAATATTAAAAAAAAATTTGCCAAACCCGTCCAGTTATTCTCAAGTGACGTGCTTATTCAAGGAACAACATTTAATTTGAATGTTGTTCCTTGAATATTGGGGGTCAACTGAGGAAGCGTGCTCGTCGCGACCCCTGCCAGCCCTTTTCAGGGTTGCAATTCCTCTTCTGTGCATACCATGCGGGACAACGTCAATGATAATGTTAGGGCGTCCCCCGAAAGCGACGTACACCGGTCTGTCCCTGCTGGTGTGTGCAGAGTGCAGTTCGGCGTTGGGGACCGCCACCCAACACGCTGTGCACCTAGCGGCGGGAAGTGGAGGGAGGAGTGCAGAGTAGCTGCGTGGAATGTGAGAGGTGGGATTGACGAGAAGATGAATGAAGTGATTGATATTATGGAAGAGAAAAGATTGGATGTGCTATGTTTGAGTGAAACCAAGCGAGGCGGCAGTGAACTTGCCGACTTGCCCGGAGGAGGCATCGCTTTGTGGTCAGGGGTACCACGTGGAGATAGGGGATGCCAAGGGGTAGGCGTTATACTGTGCTCTCGTATGGTTAATTGTATGACTGAGTATGAATGTGTAAATCCCAGACTGCTCTGGGTACGCCTCAAGATTGGGTTGACAAGAATTTTTGTTTTGGCAGTATATGCCCCAGTGTCCTCTGTCGGATTGGCTGAACTAGAGCAGTTCTGGGAGAATGTTAGAGAAGTTCTAGCGACGGTTGAAGAGAACGAAAGAATTGTTGTGTGTGGAGACATGAATGGATGGGTCGGGACAGCTCGAACAGGATTTGAGTCTGTCCTAGGCAAATATTGAGATAAGAGAGTGAATGATGCTGGTAAGATTGTGTTAGGACTGTGTATGGAAAAAGATCTTTTTGTGGCTAATACCATGTTTGGGCACAAAAGGATCCATCAGTACACGTGGGAAAGAAAGGGTGCGAGAAGTATGATTGATTTATTCCTAGTGGATAGCAGACTTAAGAAGCAGGTAATAGACACAAGAGCGTATAGAGCAGCCGATCTCGGGACGGACCACTTTCTGGTGATAACCAGGATAAGGGGTCTGTTCGCAGCATGGTGACATCGCGTAGTGTCCAAACCTGCAGCGGTTAGCCGCATTAAAAGCTGGAAACTGCAGGATGCGACCACCAGGAATGAATATGAAAGGGTATTATCCAGTAAGCTTGATGATAGATTGAAAGTGATGAGCGATGATGTTGAAGAATGCTGGCAGAACCTTAGAGATAGTATGATTGAGGCTGCGAAAGAAGTGTGTGGAATGAATAAGTTTGGGAACGGCAAAAAGCGTGATGTGTGGTGGGTTGATGAGGTGAGTGGCTGTGTATAAGAAAAAGAAAGCATGGCGAGACTACCTTGCTACTAATGACTGTGGTATGAAAAATTTGATGAAAGACAGGTATAAGCTGCAGAAAGCAGAAACGAAGGCACTAGTGAAAGAGAAGCGTGAAAGGTGTAGGGTGTTAGATGAAAACAAGATGTCGGACAACTTCGAGGAAAATTCCAAATTATTTTGGAAAGAAGTACGTAAGTACCGAAGTGGTCCGGCACCTTGCAGAATGAATAAAGTGCGTTCGAAAGAAAACAACCTGCTTACAAATAAAAAGGATGTTCTACAGCGATGGAGTGAATACTATGGAGAACTGTATGAGAGTGGCGACTCCGTCTCTGATACTGAGAGCGATTCTAATGAATTGCCACACTCGGGCCAGGGACTGGAGGATGCCATTAGTATGAAAGAGATTGAGAAAGTGATAAGAAGTTTGAAATGTGGAAAGGCTGCGGGAATTGATGAGGTGACTGCTGAGATGATCAAGTATGGTGGTCCTAGGGTCTGGGATACCTTCTGTGCACTCTGCAACCTTTGTTGGCAGAAGGGGGAGGTTCCAGAGGACTGGCGCACGGCAGTCATAGTACCTCTATATAAAGGGAAAGGTTCCTACCTAGACTGTGCGTGCTATGGGCCATCAGCTTGGTCAGCTTAGCGAGTAAAGTCTATACTAAAGTATTGACTGAACGTATGAAAGGCGTTTCAGAAAGATATTTGTGGGAGGCGCAAGGTGGATTCAGGAACGGTAGGGGTTGTATGGATCAGATTTTCTCGCTTCGCGTTATCGTGGGGAGGTTTCTGGCTTTAGGTCGGAAAGTTTTCTGCGCTTTCGTGGATCTAGAAAAAGCATTCGATAGAGTAGTGCGGAAGAAATTGTGGAGTCTTCTGCCTGAATATGGCGTGGAGGGCTCCTTACTGCAGGCTGTGAGGTCATTATATCGAGACCACAGAGCCTGTGTAAGGATAGACGGGGACATGTCGCCCTGGTTTGAAGTCTGTTCTGGTGTCAGACAGGGCTGCGTGATGTCTGCCTGGCTATTCGTGCTGTATTTGGACAGTTGCCTCCAGAGATTGAAAGGTAATATGAATGGTATGGGATGTGGTGACACAGTGGTAAACTGCCTATTGTACGCTGACGATGCTGTGCTAATAGCACCATCAGAAGCAGAGTTGCAGACACTAGTCACGTGCATGAAAGAAGATTGTGAAGTAAAAGGATTGAAAATGAATGTGAACAAAACTAAGGTTCTGATGTTTGAGAGAGAAGCGGTACAAACGAAATGTGTGATTTGTGTAAATGGAAAATGTCTAGAACAGGTGAATGAAATTGTGTACCTGGGGAGTGCGTTTTCGAGGGATGGAAAATGTGAGTTGGATGTGGAGAGACGGGTAGCAGCTGGCAATAAAGTGAACGGTGCTCTGTCCGTATTAGTGGGTAGTGTGAATATATCTAACACTGCTAAAATGGCCATCCACAATGCGGTGTTGGTGCCAACTTTGTTGTACGGTAGTGAGGCCTGGATATGCCCAAAATCGAGTGAAAGTATGTTAAATGCTGTGGAGATGCGGTCTCTCAGAAATATGTGCGGTGTCACGCTTGCTGACAGGATAAGCAATGATGAGATACGCAGTATGACAGGGTTGCACAACAGTGTTATTGTAAAAATGAAGAAAGGAATGCTTAGATGGTTCGGGCACATGGAAAGAATGAGTGATGAAAGACTGACGAAGAAAATATACAGAGCGAAAGTGAGTGGTAAAAGAAGCCAAGGAAGACCAAGGCTGACTTATGAAGATCAAATAGCCAGAGTGTTAGCAGACGGAAATGTCAAAAGCACTCGCATACCTAGGCGAAAATGTGTGAGGAGAATGATGAGATTTGAGGAAGCGAAAGAGGTGTGTAAGGACCGCGACTCCTGGCGCTCCGTCCTCTCTGACTACCCCCCGTTGGGGATACAGCGTGAAGTTATGTTATGTTAACATTTAATTTTATTTAAACTATACTTAGATTAATCATTTATCGTTTTTATATTGTAGATCATCGTACTACTGGTTGTGTAATGCTCTTGGTATATACTGTCCTGTACAATGGGAGTATGGTCGACTTAATATTAACTACACTGTGGTCTCCAAGAGAAAAATTGCTAAACTCATTGAGGAAGGAATTGTGAATGGTATTTTTTTTGTATTGAATCTATTATTGTATATAATCAGTGGCGTGCACAGGGTTTTTCAACAGGGTAGGCAGTCAAAATAACAAATATTTAAAAAAAGTTTAATACACAATTATACTTACTAATACATTAATACTGACGAGCGAGAAAGTTGCCTTTTTTTAATTTTTCGTAGTGGTTGTTATTTATTTTATTTATTTATTAAGGGAATACAACAGCGTATATATACAAAATAACAAAAATAAAATTTACAATCTGGTTTCAGTAAGGTCAATTACAGATTTCCATATAATTATTAAATACACGTTGCCGACGGATGGTTAAGCGTATGTGTCTTCGTGTTCATGTACATTTAAATATGTGTGTATGTATGTGTGCGTGTATAAGTGTTGGCGCATAAGTACCGTCGTTACATAAATGAAATGTGTGTCTGTGTGTATGCTTTCATGTGATAGTATGACATACATGTAATGCTACTTAGTAAGTTCAACAGCTATCTTTTTTTTAAATAACTGTCTGGACATGCAGAATAAATCTATGTCTCAGGATTTAGTGTTATACATGTGTGTTATCCTTACCAATGTGGGAATCTGCGTGTAATTAGTTATACGTAGTTAATGCAAGGAAAACAAAATAAATTATTAGTATGTGCACAATCCATCAGCCAGTTAAAGTTACATAATATTTAGAATTTAAATTTCGAGTGACATTACCTGACTTTTGATATTAATGCAACTCTCGATCGTAACACTACTCGTGTTACGATTACGACTAATCTGTATGTGTTCATATGTTAAAATTGAAAATTGTCTTACCATTTTTATATTCTTTTCTTATATACTTCTCATCAAAAACATCGAAACACCCCTGAAGTTTGGCTTCGAGTGAGTCTTATGAATTTTTTACGCTAAAACAAAAAAAAGAAATAGTGCCTGTTAATTGAGGATATTATAAGGTATCGTTTAACAAACATTGATGTTTCAAATTAAAATTAAATTTCTTTAGCTGGCGTGTTTTGTTCTACAGGTATGGTTTTACCTTTTGAGAAGAATTTGTAAAATGTTAGAAACAAAGACGTAAGACAAAAAAAATATTTAAAAAAAGTTTATTCAGTATCTCATATTTTCTCCCCGGGCTCTAATGACTGCTTCCATGTGGTTCCTCATGGAACGGATGAGAGTCACAATCTTGTGTTGTGCGATGTAATCCCATTCTTCTCGTATAGCTGTTTTAAACTGTCCAAGCGTTTATGAGGTTTCAGGCCATGCTCCCCCAATCTTCTTCTAATGGTAGAATCGCTCACAGTCAATCCTCGAATCTCACGGAGCCGCTGCTGCAGTTGAATAGAGTTAAATCGGCGATTTCTTAGAGAAACTGACATAATATACCGGTCATCTCGTTCAGACGTGACTCGATGCCTACCAGATCCTGGACGGCGAGTAAACATACCAGTTTCCCGATAACGCTGATACACTCTATTGACAGCAGAGAGGCTAAGATGCAATTGTGCAGCCACAACACGTTGACTAAGTCCTGAATTCAGCAACGCCACCACTTGGGCGGCTTCCGTGGACGAGTTATCAGTATTTGATAGGAAAATAATCTCCTTGGTTGGATGTTACAAAGCTTTGTTAACAATCACTGTTAAAAAAACGATATTTTTGGCAAAAAAAAATGTGATTAAATGCAGAAATTCCGACGGAATACACATTGAAAACAATCTCCACATTGAGCTCCACATTTATTTATTCGATGAAAGTTCGAAAATCTAATTCAAATTTGGAATTGTGTGGTACATCATTGTGTAGACTATATTGTCAGCTATTTATTGGAGTATTTTTTTAATTATATTAAATCTCTTTTTTATTTAAATGCCGCCTGAATAGCACTTGCAGTAGTGTTTAGATTTTTTTGATGAGAAGTTTATATTGTAAATGTAAAAAAAATAATTTACTTCACAATAAAGGTGTTAAACGATTACTTGAGGAAAATGTTCGTTGTGTGGTATCTATTCTCTACTGTATCTTATTGTTAGTTCCCATTCGACTTAAACGAAAAGTACAATTTGAAAAATTTGTAAAATATTATCCTTTACAATTTTAACAATAACACAATTTCTTCATGGAATAAACTGTTACCGAGCTATTAGGTAAAAACCAATTTGTAGTACTTTTAATCTAAGTCAGCGGATCGTGCGTATCTCGCCCCCTCTTTAAAAACAGTACATATCATGTTTCGTGAATTACTTGTCTATCTAATATTATAATGAGGCAAACTTTGTTTGTTTGTATGCAATGGATATACTCAAAAATTACTCAATCGATTTCAAAAATTCTTTCACCTATAGAAAGCTACATTATCAGCGAGTGACATGGGCTGTCTTTTATTTAAAAAAAAACTGACTACCCGTGCGAAGCCGGGGCGGTTGCTAGTTGCTAGTACGTAAATAATCCGTCGCGGCGCAGACTGGGACGACCCGCGGCTGTACACGCTGACGGCGCTGCGGCGGCGCGGCGCGCCCGCGGCCGCGCTCAACGCCTTCTGCGCCTCGCTGGGCGTGACGGGCGCCGTGTGCGCCGCCGACCCCGCCGCGCTCGACGCCGCGCTCCGCGACCACCTCAACGTGCTTGCGCCCAGGTACGTCTACGTCTGCCCACTAGTTATGGGCGTTATTTAACTTAGTTATACAACTATCTATTTACTTACATAACGATCACTCGTTATCAAGACAAGCAAAACTATCTATTTTTCACAACGATTAACGTTGACAGACAGTTTATGGAGTAGCGATAACATAACGCTCTACTGTCAATCGTTTCGTGCTCCGCAACTATTACTCGTTTTATAGTAAATTGAAAACGTAGTTATTTCATAAAACATGCAATGTAAAATTCAGTAGAGATGACAGCGTAGCTGTATCGCAACGATCAGAACGAATAAGATAGATAGCGCGTTTGCACGAGTGCGAGTGAAGCAGTTCATAGCTGTGAAATATAGCCGTCATTAGCAGATTACATAATGAAAAGTATGTCGTTTTTACTAAGTACATAAGTCGATAATAGAATGCAAATTAATGTGTAAGTTTCGTTAAACACAAATTGTGAAATGTGAAAGTTTATGTTCGTTTTGAGCTTAAAGAATAAACCTATGTAAATAAATTTTTTTAAACATGCTTTGTACATATACCAAAATGTGTATATAATGAACTTTTAATTACACCTGTATGTATAATAAATAATAATAGAATAAAAACATAGATTATAATATAAAGCCAGTCCTAAGCCTATAGTCACGGTAAAGTTTTAAATGTGAACGTTTTCGAGTCATAGTTAGTTGTTAACGTAACGTACGTACCAGCGTTGTGAAAATAGATAGTTGTAAAAATAGTTAGTTTTGATAACGTTATTTGAAAACACATGTTATCGTTACGTGATTTGAAATAGCCATAACGACACATCTCTACTGCCTACCGCCGTTCGTCGCCCCTCTACCATCCTCACCTTTCCGCCTACACGTCTGCCTGCCTCGCCTCACCTCACCTCACCGCCTATATGTCTCTCTTCACCACTTACCTCATAACTTCAATATGTATCCACAATTGCTAAACATATAGACTTTATTTTTACAAACCTAGTCATTCAACGTTTAGATTTACAAAAAACAGAGCTTATTCTTTACAATGTTATTATATTTTATTTATATGTGTGTATGTATGTACGTATGTGTATAGATGTGTATATATGTATATCTTATATCTATTTATCAATACTCGGGTACTACCGAATCAAGTGAATCTGAGTACATCCCAAAGAGTATGTGTCCCAAATAAGAAAAAATGAATGCAGCAAGCTCGTATCAAATAGCGAGCGTCTCGTAACTAACCAAGTAACAGAAGGGGAAAGCCATCCACCTATCCTCAGCTTTCCCGCCCTACCATGCCACTAGTCGAACTATTTTGAGACGTTCAGAACAAAACAAACGCGTAGTAATGCGATGCATTCTACGCGCGCGCATATCGAATTTTAGCAGATTAAAATAGGCACTAGTGCAAGTGCAAGCTAGATTGTGCTTTATTGTCACGGGAGAGAGCAGCTATTTATTTATTAGATGCAAACTAGATTATGCTCTATTGTCACGGGAAGAGAGCAGCTATTTATTTACTGTTTTTATTTATTCTGCGCATGATGGTCTATTAAATAGTACCATGTACACAATATTTGTTGTGCAATAGTAATAGCACAGTTTAATTAGTTACTAACGTGAAGTAATAGGGTAATAGTATAATATGCAATAGTATGGTAATAGCACATTAATTATTTAGAGCCAGTGGCGTGGCTTCAGAATAGGGCAAGCCCGACATAGGTACATGTTCCTCATTATTTTTTTTAAAGTATAGGCTTACGTTAGTAACTAATCTGTGATATAGGGAAGCTTAAAATATTATACATTACTAATAAATCATTTGGCACAGTCGGTGAACAAGAAGAAAGGAAAGAGATCGCTCCCCTCGTTATTTTTCAACAAAACAATTATTTTTATGATACTAACCTGTTAAAAATTAACAGATGTATCACAAGACATAAATGAATAGGTTATCAATTCTTAACATATTAATATGTCTCAATTCTTTGTTTACTCAAATTACTAAAAGAATACACTGTATTCATGTGTTTTTGTGAATTAATGTTTTTTATGGCCCCAATATAGTTTTTTGATCGTTATAATGAGAACAATTCTAAATATTTTCGTCGTTTCAATAAAATAGATATACAGCACGGATAATGATAAGCAGTACCACCTACCTATAACTTGATGAGAGAACAAAAAATCCAATTAGTTTCGTAAACTGATATAATAAATGCGAATTACTAGTCAGAGAAACACACATACACTTATTTATTGTCTGTTACGCAATTTAATAATCGAGTAATACGCGAATCAGGCGTAAGTTTTAACGAAATAATTAGTTGTTTTTTCTAAGCAAAGTTCAAAATTTTTACATTGTGTATGCTGATATTGTATACACTTTTATGTCCTCACAAGGAACACGTTATTGCATTTTTATTACAAATTAACTCACTTATGATGGTAATTAAAAAAATACTTATCACTCGTCCACCGGCCCAAAAAAATAAAGATTAGGTAAAAACAATGAAGTTGAATCACGTTGAATTGTATTCGTATCGTATCCACAGAACATTATTACTATCGTATCTCTCAATCTGTACAAAATTCAGTATGAAAGCCGGACTTTTCGTTTCATACAAAATGCTGTATAAATCTTAGTAAAAAAGCTATAGCTATAACGAATTTTGCCACTAGCCAGAGAGAAAGAGAGGTTGCAAACCAACGCGTGAGACGATTGATTACTTTGATTTCTGCTCTGATTATGCCTTGAGAGGTCGTTAGTGTCGATCGACCGACGCACTGATTGGCCGTGACTTGGGGTCAAAAACCTGTATTATTTCTCTAAGATTCCTGTACTGTTTTCGTTTGACAAGTAATTCTTGGAAATTTTAAAACTGATATGATTTGAAGTTTTGAAGTTGATATTTATTACTCATTTTTGACACGTTAGTATTCTATGTTCTTGACTGAGCATTTTAGCAAGGAAAATTGGACTTTTAGGCTTTATAATTACCTATTCTTTTGCCCCACTTCGATGGACTTGATTTACAAAATACTGAAGAAAAAAGAGCTTTGCTTACCAGCTTACAAAGCTTGATAGCTTGATAGATAGACATGTACCGTCGCAGATTTTTCTGTAGACCTTTTTAAGATATATATAATTCCGTAGTACATTATTTCGTACTATCTCGTAAGTTTAACCAGCATTAGCAATGTAAAGCCCCCAAAAATATGTTTTTTACGACATCATTACAAATCATTGAAATTCTCGGCTTTTTCTGCTACAATATGGAATATGCATGTATTATAAGTACATAAAAACATTCCGGAAAAATCTCTAAATTATAGTGAAAATTGTATCAAAATTTGTTGCGTGGTTTAGATGAAGTTAGCGGAGAAACAGAGAGAACGAAACAACGACTTTGCTTTTTACTATCTAGAGATGGTGTTAAGGTATATGTCATTTAGAAAATATAATTACAAATTTAATAAGAAAGTTATCTAACGTTATTATTGTTACCGAATAATGAACACGTCAATAAAATGATCTCAATTATTTGCCAAAAATAAGAAATTCCGGTTTTTTTAGCATTCTAAACATGTTGTTTTTACCATTTTTGAAGGAGTTATTACTAAAACAATGCGCATTCAAATACTCATTTGAGTGCACATTCGGATCAGACGTTTTTGGAACGCTGATGCTTGTTTTTTATTCTTGGGAAACAATATTTTTATTAAAAATTTAAACAATATTTAAGTGATTTATTAATAAACATTAAATAGATCAAAATATTTAAAATAAAAATAAATCATATTAAAAACTAATCTTGTTTCAGAGTTATGGTCGTCCTAGAACCCTTGAAGCTTACAATAATCAATTTCCCGAGCGAGAAACCAGTCGAAGTCATAGTACCCGATTTCCCGAATGAACCAGAAAAGGGTTCCCATAAAGTGATTCTAAACAAAGTTATTTATATAGAATCATCAGATTTCAAGGAGCAGCCAGAGAAAGGGTATCGTCGTCTTACTCCAATACAGTCAGTGGGTTTGAGGCATGCCGGTTATGTTGTAAAGGTATTCTTTGTAAATAAATATTTTCTGACCTTTTTTGACTGTTTAAATCGTCGTATTATCATGGACCATTTTTGCTCCCTATACTATAAGGTACAAGGCCTGTCTTCGATTCTTTTCGACTAAAAGTAATGGTATTTCTGTTTTCTCTCTAGGTATTAAAAGTTATTAAGGATGATACCGGTAAGTTAGAAGAAATACAGTGCACAGTTGAAGCCACAGATACTGCTGACAAACCTAAAGCGTTCATTCATTGGGTGTCTGACCCTGTTACAATTGAAGTTCGACTATATGAACAACTGTAAGTTATCAAAATTATACTTAAATCTTGTGATTAGACATACAGTGTTTGTGTTTAAATTTATTCATTTAAAAAAGTATTGTATATGATCAGATGTTATTTTACGAAAATCCATTTCATATATAAAATGTATGTATATGTATGTATGTATCCTATTTTTTTATTTAACAAGAAAGTAACCAAAATCTTGCTAAATTTTCACCTTCCGCTGGTCTGACTTTACTTCACTTAGCACCCTAATAACGTTGCTTTTTTGTTATATACATGAAACTATGAAATATTCAGAAATAACACTAATATCACAGATTATTTAGTTACTAACGTAAACTAATATTATCCAATAATACAGCCACAGATTAATTAGTTACTAACGTAATACAGCATTGAAAAAATTGAGATATTAGTCAAGCTTTTTGTTTTTAATTTGTAATGTTGCATAAAAGTTACCCATATTCCTATGATTTATAATATACCTATGATAATAATATGATCAGTTCACTTTAATACGCGAGTGACACAATTCATTCGAAATGTAAGACAGAATAATAACAAGAACACGATGTGCTAACAATAATAATCTAGTATTTTTTAATTTTAAGTATTTTTGACTGAAAACTTTGCCTATGACTGTTTGAACTCCGGTTAGCCGTTACAAATATTTTAATCGATATAAAAATTTACTTGTAGCAGCTCTAAAACAAAGGTAGCGAAAAAATATTAAGTACTTGGGAACTTAGTCTATCAAACAGTGCCGCATTGCAATTTCGTTGGTGATTTTCATTACTGCTCGAACAAAGACAAAAATTTAAAATATGTTCGTTTTATATCTAACATATAATGTAAATATATCTAACACAGCCAAAATCGCCATCCCCAATGCGGTGTTGGTGTCAACTTTATTGTACGGTAGTGAGGCCTGGACATCCCCGAAATCGAGTGAAAGTAAGATAAATGCAGTAGAAATTTGATCTCTTACAAATATGTGCGGTGTCACCCTTGCGGACAAAATAAGCAATGAAAAGATACGTAGTATGACAGGGTTGTACGACTGTGTTTTGTTAAAATGAAGAAAGGAATGCCTGCTTAGATGGTTCGGACACATGGTAAGAATGAGTGATGAAAGAGTGACGAAGAAATTCTACAGAGCATAAGTGAGTGGTAGCAGTCAAGGAAGACCGACGCTGACTTAACGAAGTTCGAATAGCCAGAGTGTTAGCTGACGTAAATATCAAAAGCACTCGCATACCTAGGCGAAAATGTGTGAGGAAGGTGGAGATTTGAGGAAGCGAAAGAAGTATGTCAGAACCGCGAAGCTTGGCGCTCCGTCCTCTCTGACTACCCCATTAGGGATACAGGGTGAAGATATGTATGTATGCTGTTGAATTTGACAGACCTATGAACAAAACAAATCTTTATTTGGTAGTACTTTACAAGCGAAAAATTTACATAAAAATTTTTGTAAATGTATCTAATTACCTATGTAAAATTACACATGGGCATAATAATAATAATATATAATAAAATCTTTATTCATACATATTTTACAAATTCATAAAGTCTCTGTCTCCTGAACTAGGTGTATAACCTGTATCTCAGGAGTCAGTATCTTCTCCAAAACTTATCACAATTCAATCACGTACGTGTTAGGCGTAGGGTTAAGTAAGTATGTTATATAAATAATACTATTAGCTTTAGTAATTACAAACACTAATTAAAACTAATTTGATTGATATGCAGATACCAACTAAAACAACAATATAAAATATAAAAGTACGTATTATGTATGTGTGTGTGTGTGTGTGAGAGAGAGTGTGTGTGTGTGTGTTGTGAGTGTGTGTGTGTGTGTTGTGAGTGTGTGTGTGAGTGTGTGTGTGTGTGTGTGTGAGTGTGTGTGTGTTGTGAGTGTGTGTGTGTGTGTGTGCGTGCGTGCGTGCGTGCGCGTATGTGTGGGTTCATGGTGCTATTATTAATGTATGCGATTATGTATTATATAATTCTTCTGTTTCTGTGTAAGATAATGAAAGCAGCCAATTTCGGACTTTGTACTGACATTCGTGAAAAGACAATGGGTAAAAATTGATCTTTTTATTTATTTTATTGTACAAATACACTGAAAGATAGCCCCTCCTGTCTTCTAGCAAACGCTGTACGTTTTGTGACATGTTCAATGACATTTGGCGTTATACGCTTATTTATGTATAATTCGGGATCAAAAGGCGTACGTCGATGTTGGTTTCTAACCAGTTTAAAGATATGTAATTGTCTTACGGTCAAAACTCGGCATTTTTCATACAATTGCATTGTAGGGAACCGGTATGGACTGAATGTTATTGTTTTCAGTAACGATCATTGCGCTCTTTCAAGCTGCATCATTCGAGTCTTACAGGCTCCGCCCCACACCCCTAAACAATATGTGAGCACCGAGCGGCCTAAAGCGAAATATATATTACGCAGCAAAGAGAAATCCGCGACATATCTCAAATTTCTGAATACCCATACAAGTTTTCTGACTCGCGTCGCGACTGCCTATTTGAGAATACCAGTTCAAGTTCTCGTCCATTAATACTCCAAGGTACTTAATTGTCTTTGACATAGTGATCGGAAGACATAGACACCATCGATCCTTCATATTGCAAGAGTGTACAGTGAGTTCAAAAGAGTCTAGTTGCGCTCTAGGTAGGTGAAATTTAATAAAAGATGTTTTGGAAAGATTGAGAGTAAGTAAGTTTTGTCTTAGCGAACAGGAAATCTTATGTAAGCCCTCTTCAGCATTTTGGCGAACTTCGTCCCAAGTCTCTCCACTAAAAACAAGTGCCGTTTCATCTGCGTACGTAAAAATTTTTCCTTTATCGAGTTTTATTTGACAAAGGTCATTTATGTAGATGAGAAAGAGACTCGGACCGAGAATGCTGCCTTGTGGGACACCGAAAGTAGTTGCCATATCCGAACTAATCACATTCCCTATTTTGACTTTTTGAATACGTTCACACAGGAAGTCTTTAAATATTGCAAGGGGAAGGCCTCGTATGCCGATTCGTTCCAGTTTATTTATCAGAATTGGAATCGAGACAGTGTCGAATACCTTAGCTAGGTCGAGAAAGACACCTAAACATTTCTGTTTTTTGTCAAGGCTGTTTGTGACGCAATTTGAGAAATCTCTAACTGCATCTTCCGTGCTTTTTCCCTACCTAAAACCGTACTGACAAGGCGACAAGAGATTATGTTGCTCTAAAAATTACATAAGCCGATTATTTAAAAGCTTTTCTAATATTTTGGATAGAGCCGGGAGTTACAGAGATTGGCCTGTAATTGGCAACCCTATCTCGATCTCCATTCTTATATATTGGAGTAATAAGAGAGCGTTTGAAAACTTTAGGAAAGATTCCTTGATTTAGGCAAAGTTGTAGGAGTTTAGTGAGTGGCGGAGTTATAACAATTTTGGCCATTTTAAGGAACTTATTAGGAATAGAGTCCCAGCCGACGGCAGAATCATTTTTAAGATTTATAATCAGTGACTCTACCTCTGCTTCATCAGGGGGGAGCAGAACAATAGAATTTGAGATACTAGTATATCTAAAGTCATGCCTTACTTCCCTTCTACAGCTATTGCTTTCCATAGAATTTAAAATTTCTTTGGCTAGGTTCGGTCCAACTTTTGCGAAGTGGTTATTTACAATATCAATTTGCTGGGCATTTTCTTTAAAACTACCTTTACCCAATAACTCATCGGATGAACTTTTATTATTCTTAATATTAGCTATAGACTTAGTGGCTGTCCACATCAGCTTATTATTTCTGGCATTAGCTAGAAGACTTTTGTCGTATTCCCTGCTTAGTTTTCTCAGTAGTGAGTTACAGAAATTTCTATACCTTTTATAAGTTATGATCAGAATTTCATTATTAGGTCTTTTTTTAAGTGATTGATGGAGTTTGTCTCTATGCCTAATACACTTGAGCAACCCAGGGGTAATCCATGGCTGCTTGTGAGATGTAGTAATACGGATGCATGATCTGTCTCCGTGGAATCTATGACAAATACCTTGGCAGAGTAAATGGTTTTCATCATGATATGATCAAGGCAGTTCTGTAACCGTGTGGGGAAAGTATGACCGGGCAACAAGCCCAATTCTGCAGTAATGTTCAGATATGGCAAGCTATTTTTGTCACTATTTCCTGGCTTTATATCTATATTCATATCACCAATCAAAATGACGTTTTTTACTTTTACATGTCTCAGAATATTATCTATAGAATTAATAAAATTATCAGTGCAATATATCGATGGTGATCTATATATGGCTAAAATAATGGTGTCAGTATTTATCATTAACAATAGAAAGTTTGCTCCTACCTAATTTGGCTCCTCAGCGGTGCAGTTTATACCATTTTTAACATAAACAATTATTCCATCGTTCTGATTCTGGCAGTTTTTAGTAAAATAAGAAGCATAATCATCCAGAAGAGGTGGGGATTTGTGTTCATTTAACCAACACTCGGTCAAAATAATTACGTCTGGTTCAGATTTTAGTCTAGACATTTGGGCGATAAAACTTATCATATTTTTATACACACTTCTAATATTTTGAGTGATTATACTTAAGGACCCCCGAGTGTGGTTAATTAAAGCATTACATGCTTCTGGATCACAGCTGTATGATTCAGTTACCGATATTTTATCGATATCGGATATGATGTTGTTATCATGAGTGTTAGCCATTTATGATGGGTTTATTCGTTGTTCCTGCTTAAAAAGCCAAAAGATTGATACAATACGCGTAACCACTTCAGTTTCATGATTGAGATAGATTTGTTTAAGAGCAAGCATAAATAGTTGTTTTTGTAGTGACTGGCACCGGGAATTATTGTACTGTAGGAAGTAGTGTATTGAGTAATTTGAGTTTTGTTTGTTTTGTTTTGTTTGATTGTGTAAGTGTATTTGTGTAACATTATAAGTAGCGATTTCATATAATAGATTTTAAACAATAAGATTAACTTAACTAGAAGCATATCAATCACAATAGTAAACCGTCTGCAAAAGAGCCATTTATCAGAGATTTTAAGTTTCGCAAGATCAGATTCACTTTCTACTCTTACGTGACGAGATCCTTCTTCTTGACGTAAATATATTCTCCCAAATGAGGTCCAGCAATATTTATACCGGTTTTCTTTAGCGAAAACGCGGGCCAAATAGTATAGACGTTGGCTATTAGATGTCAGGCTTTCCGATACATAAATTGGTTTTGTGGAGCCCTCGATTGATAAATGCGTTGTGCTAAGCTTATTGGTCTTATTTTTGATGTTGAACTCTCGGGCTTTCTTAACTATTTTTTCTTTCCTTATAGTGCTCTGTAGATCAACAATGATTGTTCCTGGATTATCATCATTTTTAGTTTTGACACGAAACACATTTTTTATTTCATGATGCTGTAACGGAGCGTCTAACAAAGTTACGGTTTTATTAACAATGTCACACAGATCACTTTTGGTTTCACTAGTTCTCTTTGGTATATTTTTAAGCTCAAATTTCGTAGAACACAGGTTGCGTTCCAGGATCTCGACTTTGTCTTCAAGCTGTTGGATGTAAATTTTGTCACTCTTTCTTTCCTGTTCTATTGAAGTAATCCTATTTTTCATATCTTCATACTGCTCGGCTAGAAAAGTGATCGACTGTTTTATTTCAGTGTTCTGTGTAATAATTTCTTTCATTGTGCATTTTATTTTTGTGAACTCCTTTTCAGAGGATTCCATTGACTGGTTCAGCAGCTCTCGGAATTCCCGAAATTCCATCATAAGTTCATTCATAGGAACATTAGTTTTCCGTCTATGTGTTACATTGGGGTCCTCTGGATAGAGGGTCTCTGTTTGCGGTAAGGTTGCATCTGAGTCATTTTGCCCTGTGCCTGAAGGGGCCGGTGAATTCGGAGGCGGTGGCGTGCGGTTAAGTTTAGGCATGGTGATTGTGTAAATAGAGAACAAGTGGCTGTTTGTAAAATTAAGACAGCAGCAGACGCGGTCAGCGCTATAACAATTTAAGCAATTCAAATACACAGTTATATGAACCAAATATACCAGGCAAGCATAGATCCGTTGAAGCTGTGTGGGTACCGCGACGCTGAGTACGGGGCGGTGCGTAGTCGGTCGCCGGTAAGAAGGCGGCACGTAGCACTCCGCCCACAAGCGTAACTTTGACTCGGGGCTAGGGGCGTCCTCCAACACACCCTTAGCGTGTAGCAAGAAGGTAGATACTGACACACTCTTTGGTCTGTTTGTTATAAAGACCTCCAACAGACTTATGCACTCCTAATTTTCAGCTAAGATTTCAAATATTTAGAATTATTTTAATTTAATTTAACACAACGAAATGCGGTTCTAGACACGTTCACTCACAACGAGATCCAGGAGAGAAGGCATGATGGTAGAATGCAGTATTTTAGGCTGCAAAGGCCGGTTTGACAAACATAGGCTGTCAAAGTGTTTAACTTTGACTATAGTGGCCATATCAAGTCAATATCTATTAGTAGTAAATCCAAGAGTAAATCACACACTATAACTATCACACAGTATTAAAATTTCCGCGAATTACTTGTCAAACGAAAACAGTATTTTTGACCCCAAGTCACTACCAACCAGTGCGTCGGTTGATCGACACTAACGACCTCTCAAGGCATAATCAGAGCATAAATTAAAGTAATCAATCGTCTCGCGTTGGCTTGCAACCTCTCTTTCTCTCTTGTGGCAAAATTCGTTATAGCTAGCTATGAAGCGAAAAGCCCGGCTTTCATACTGGTGTGCATAGGCGTCGGTTGGTCACTCTCCATCAGGTGTTCCGCTTGCTCGTTTGCCCCCTCCTTTATAAAAAAATCTTGTTTCGCTTCTCAACAAAGTATCCACAGCAAAGTATAGATTGAGACTCGGTCAATTATTCCCCATAGAGTATGAAACTTTTTAAATAGAGTTCATCGTCCTATACATCAAGGCTGTAGTTTATTTGGATGTAGATTTCATTTAACAAATATTTTTTCATAGGTTCAGACACAAAAATCCCGAAGATTCAAATGAGGTGCCAGGTGGTTTTCTCTCCGACTGTCGTAAAGATACGTTGAAGGTCTTAAATGCATTTGCTGATGCATCCATCAAAGGAGCTAAAGTGTATGATAAATTCCAATTCGAGAGGACAGGATTCTTTTCTGTCGATCCTGACTCTACAAGAAATAAGGTGAGCATAATAGTGAGTAAGCTAAGTATAAAAGATTGGGTAGAATGAGGTAAGTTTAATCTTTGTGAATAATTTATTTATAACATTTTGGATATTCAGACACTATTTCCGTCAGTATTGAGCGCGTGTCGTTTACTCGATATAAGTAGCCTATAATACGACAAAGTAACAGTGATACTCACAATACTAAAGTTTGAAATGGATTTAGTATTTTCAGGAGGCTTAGACAAGCGACTCAATTGTTGTAAACGCTAGTAGAATAGAATGACACATACCACGTAATCTAGCGTATAGAATTTTAAATTGGTTGTCAAACGTATTTAACTTTCTATTAAATCAAACGAAAGTAAAGTGTTTCGATTTTACGAAACTTTCCACTTGTCTACCCGCTCAGCCCATTAACTATAACATCCACCATTACGTTGTATTAACTAACGTCCATTTCTAACTCATCCATTTTGTCAACATCTCCTTATTATAGTGTACGTGTATCATAGGGATACACCGTGAAGATATGTATGTATGTAATTATGTATGTGTATAATAGATGTTTAATATGTCTATTAGGTATATAGATATAAATTTCACTACGAGAGTTACGGCGAATAAAGTATAACTCGAAGGTATTTCTAAGATATAGGTGTTTCAATATTAGCCATCATCTACATTGATTTCCCTTGTATTTATTTTGTATAACATAATATTTTTTTTATAAAATCTAGGCTTTTAGAAATGAAAATATATGTATCCAAAATATGCGCGTGCTACTCGCCTTAACTCGCAATTCGTGGCGATAGCATAATAATGATTCCATTAGTATTTTATTATTTATTTCATTTAAGTTAGTTTTTTCTATATAAAACATTTTTTATCTGTTTATTTTGATAAAATTGTTTTTTTTTCTTTGAGACGGTAAGTCGCATTTAATTTATATTAATTTTAGAGGTGAAATAATTATTCAAATACACTAAAACGAATACTGTAGACAAAAACTAGGAAATTACTTATAACGATAATGTTTAGTGATCTCTATAATTTTTACATTTTAATTTCACATATTAACATAAATATTATTTTAAGTTTAACATCGAGACAGTGATTTAAACATATTACAAACTATTTTACAATTAATCATTGGATAATCCAGTTTAATTAAATGTACAGGTTGATGTTTCTTTTCCTTTCAGATGGTATTCAATCGAACAGTGTCCCTGAAGGAAGATACAGGAAAGTAGATAATGTTTGAATTTGTACTTAATACATTTTGTACCAACCACATATTTGTTATTTATTATTGAATAAATTATTTAATATTGATATTTGAAAATTGTTTTTTTAATCATTGAACTGAGCTTCACTTTTTGAGACTGCAAAAACCGCTATGCGTTGAGGATACTTATTATGAGCCTACTACCTACCTCTTTTTTACGTCAAGAGATGCTTTATGCATTCGGCGGGGTTATTACCTAAAAATTCGCAGACAGCGACAGCCTCGCGATCACTGCGCGACCGGTGATTAATTGTAATAAATAATTAGTATCATGGATGATGATTGCATATCTATTATTCTGTGACCGTAAAATGCACGTTTCGCGGTTGATTTAGCGTCACTATACAAATTACATTACACAAATTCTCGTTTTTACAACAGATATCGCGCGATATTGGCTGTCGCATGCTGTCTGCAAGTTACGTAATAAGCGTGCCGGTCACGCGCAGGAGGGTGGGGAGAGTGGTATGTGGGACTCCACGCTACGATGCGGGTTACCCACTAAAATCTAGGTTCCCAAACTTATTTTGTCTACTGAGTCGAGAGCTCATGCAGTCGTTGTCTAAGATGCCCCCTAGCTAAATGAAATTGCAAATCACCCCCCAGGCCTCTACACAACGCCCCCATTTTTTTTCTGGGTCTCTTACCGCACCCCGTTAGGCCTGCAGCGCCCACAGGGGGGCGTTATCGGCCACTTTGGGAATGGATGCACTAAAACCTGAAGGTGTTCCTTCTGGGCGCCATTTGCCGGGGCTACGGGCACGCTCTCGCCCTCTTATGCAGCCCCAACGGCAACCTACTACCTACCTAACCTACCTTAACTTTATTGTTAAAAAGTAAGCATTATAATAGTTTTGTAGTTGATTTGAAAATTTAATTGAAATTATTATACAACAATACATTTATATTTCAAAAACAGATATTATTTCTAATATATCGTTTGTGATTAATAACTGTCACAAACAGAAACCAAATAATGTAACTAAACGACCATATATAATAACTAGCTGTAACCGAGACTTAATCCACGTGGAAAAAAATTCTTTGAAAATTTCTTTAGGTTACTGAGATTACCCAAGGTTATTTTCTACTATGGAACAATGGAACAAGGCAAGTTATTTTCTACTATGGAACATCCGCCATATTGGATTTATGATGTCGTCACATATACAGAAACCTTCCCCTGCGTATGCCATGTCATTTGATACCCATATCGTTGGTATTGAACGAAAAAGTTATTTCCTGTTGTGAAATAATCGCCATATTGGATTTATGATAACGTCACATGTCCAGAAACCTTCCCCTGCGTATTCCATTTCATTTGATACCCATATTGTTGGTTTTGAACGAAAAAGTTATTTCTTACGTTAGTTAGTTATATGGAACATCCGCCATATTGGATTTATAATTACGTCACATATACAGAAACCTTCCCCTGCGTATGCTATTTCATTTGATACCCATATTGTTAGGGTTTAGGATTATCAAGTTCCCCTATAAAGTTTCATGCCCTTTTTCACACCTTTAGGGGTAGTTTTTAAAGTTGTATCTCTGTACCAAATTACAACTTAATCGGTTAAGCAGCTAAAAATTTCCCATACACAGTTTCATCCCCCTTTCGACTCCTTTAGGGATAGATTTTTGGAAAAAAAAGAAGTATATTTTTTAATAGAAAAGGTTTTATCTTTTTTCTAAATTTCGTCTTAATCGGTTCAGCAGTTTAGCATTTCCCCTATAAAGTTTAATGCCCTTTTTCACCCTATTAGGCGTAGATTTTTGATAAAAAAAAAGAAAACTATGTTTTTTTAATAGAAAAGGTGTATCTCTGTACCAAATTACATCTTAATCGGTTCAGCGGTTAAAAATTTCCCATACAAAGTTTCATCCCCCTTTTCACCCCTTTAGCCTTTAGGGGTAGATTTTTGAAAAATAACGAAAGTTCACCCCCTGGTGTCAAACTATCTCCATGCCAAATTTTATCAAAATCGCTCCGGCGGTTTAGCCGTGAAAACCAAGCAGACAGACAGATAGAGACAGAGACTTTCGCATTTATAATATTAGCACAGATTAATTAGTTTAGATATTAGTATGGATAGTTTGATACATAATAATAAGATGACCAATTACTGTAATTTTATTTTTGAAATCAATTTATTTTGAAGTTATTTAATTAATACATTTTTAAATATTCACTAAATTTTGTTGTTATTTATCTCCATTTGCATTCAACCAACTTAAACGGCCAATAACTGTTTAACTGTTTCCCCTATAATTTTTTTTGAAGCAAGCAAAATCAAGATGTAGTAGCTCTTTTCGCTATAAAAATACACATAATTATTCCGCCATAATACGGTATAGTAACCACAGCGTACAAAAAGTATGTTAAATTGATGATAGACGAAAGTTGGCCGCGCTGATACAGATACATGGTACAACCCACATAGCCTCTAATAAAAAAAAATAGAGAGCGGTTACCTAACCCCGCGTGTGTGACTGTGCTCAACGTGTTGTCCAGTTTTTAAAAGTAATTTATTAACTCAATAAATTTTAAACATTACCGCGCGTGTGTGAATGTGCTCAACATATTATTGTCCAGTTTATAAAAGTAATTTATTGAGTGTTTAAAAATCTTTACATACATACACATCTTCCAGCTGTATCCCTAACGGGGTAGTCAAAGAGGACAGAGCGCCAAACTTCGCGGTCCTTAGATACTTCTTTCGCTTCCTCAAATCTCATCGTTCTTCTTACACATTTTCGTCTAGGTATACGAGTCCTTTTGACATTTCCGTCAGCTAACACTGGCTATTTGGTTATCGTAAGTCTTCTTAGCATTGCCTTCTTCATTTTTACAATAACACTGTCGTGCAATCCTGTAATACTGCGTATCTCCTTATTGCTAATCTATATCTATACTACTATATAAATCTCTTGCGTCTGTCTGTAATTTCAGATTTTTTGTCAAATTTTGCTATAGATAGTCGTTTTATTACTTACTGATTTCGATTCTGCCATTTTTAAAACTTTTGTCTGTCTGTCCTTTTATAACTAAAGAACGGCTTGACTGATCTTATTGGCAATCGGTACGTCGTAAGAACACGTGATTGTGCTCATGATAGGATACTTATTTTTTAGAAAATCTACCCCTAAAAGAATAAAAAGGGGGATGAAACTTTGAATAAAAAATGGTAAACCGCTGAACCGATTACAATGAATTTTGGCAGGGATATAGTTTGACATCAGAAAACGGGCATGGGTTACTTTTTTTATCAAAAATTTACCCCGAAGAAGGTGAAAAGGGGGACAAAACTTTGTATGAGAAACACAAAATCTTGGTAATGATAAAATTTGGTGCGGTAATAAGACTTTTTTTATCAAAATAAAGGGGGACGATAGAGAGGGGGATGAAACTATGTACGGGAAATGCTAAACCACTGAACTGATTGTGATGTAGCATGGATATAGTTTGACACATAGGAACGGACATAGGCTACTTTTTTATCACAAAGCTATCCCTAAGGGAGTGAAAAAAGGAATAAAACTTTGAATGGGAAATGCTGAACCGTCGAACCAATTATGACGTTTGGTACAGAGATAGTATGTATCCGGAGACAGACGTAAGTTTAAACGTAGACTTTTTTCTGAAACAATGTTTAAACATGCTATGCATATTTACATATAATTGAACCTAATCCGGGAAAGCCACGAAAAAATTTTCCGTACAGACGAAGTCGCGGGTACAGCTAGTATAATATAAGGGTGACACCGCACATATTTCTACGAGATCGCATTTCTACTGCATTTATCGTACTTTCACCTGATTTCAGGCATATCCATGCCTCACTACCGTACATGGATACATTCACACTACCTACTAATGCGGCCAAAGCACCGTTTACTTTATTGCCACCTGCTACCCGTTATTCCACATCCAAGTCACATTCTTCATTCCTAGAAAACACAATCCCCAGATATACAATTTCATTCGCCTGTCTTCTCTTTTAAAGATATTTTCTTCTTTTAGTAAAAATCTTTGGACTTACTTGTTTTTTATAGGTTGGTACTTATTGTATATTATGTGCATTTGTAAAATAAAAAATTAAGAAACACTCAATAAGAAACACATAATTAACAATCGGGTTCGTATACACGTTTCCCCATGTACGTATCCCAATATAATGTAACACTCAAGGTACCTTTGTGGTACAATTACTTCGCCTATTTTATTGTAGGTACTGTTAACGACACGCTTTATATTACTTGTCTTACCTGTTATATTACTATATATTTATATAGTATAGATAGTATAGATTTATATAGTAGTATAGATAGACATTCACAATAAACTACATCACAAGTACAAACAAATTACAAACATACATACCTCCATATCCTCACGCCACACACTTACTTGTCTTACCTGTTAGTGTGTGGCGTGAGGATATGGAGGTATGTATGTTTGTAATTTGTTTGTACTTGTGATGTAGTTTATTGTGAATGTCTATTTGAATAAATGTAGGGTGGTCGGGAGAGGCGCCCGTGGAGTCATGAGGGGAGTACGGGGTGCGCGGGGTGTTACACTAGTTCAGCCATTCCCAAAGTGGGCGATAACGCCCCCTTGTGGGCCCTGCAGGCCTAAAGGGGGCGGTAAGAGACCCAGAAAAAAAATGGGGGCGTTGTATAGAGGCCTGGGGGGTGATTTGTAATTTCATTTAGCTAGGAGGCATCTTAGACAACGACGGCATGAGCTCTCAACTCAGTAGACAAAATAAGTTTGGGAACCAGTGCACTAGTTTGTAGTAAATAAAACCGTTGCATAGTCAGTCGGAAAAAATCACGTTATCGCGCGCTACGTGCTGACTGTCCGAATCACTTCTTATTATATAGAAACTTCGTCTTCATTTGATTCTATCCTTAATAGGTACCATAAGTGCATTAGCGTCAGCGTTTTGACAGGCCAGTACATTTAATTTATGTCTTGCAGCATGCACACAACAGAAATAAAAGCCTTATATAAACCGTAAAACTTATAGGTCGTTTTGCGTACTGTACTGGTGACTTAAAAAAAAAGAAAAGTGAAGATTTGTGGGGACTATCAGATCATGCACTGGCTAAAATAATGCCAATAGTAACACCGATTTTAGTAAATACACACATCAAAAGTGTCTAGGGATCAAGTACACTTTTAACTATAAAAATTATCCAATTAATATTTATCAAATCTAGTCGTCCAGACTGGCTTCTTACTTTAATTCCTATGTTTAAGCTAACAACTTATCCCTACATTTTGTAAAAATTAAGAAAAATTACAATTTTTGCAAATTGTGGGAAATTAACCTAAGTTAAAGTCGTCAATTAAATAGCAAAAAAAGGCAAAAATAAGGATTTTTTAAATTGTATTTAAAATTTTTATTAAGATTTTTGAAATGTAAAGATAAAAAAATTAATAATCTGTGTTTCCACCATTGACACGAATTACACAATCACAGCGATTTGGCATGCTTAAAATCAGTTCATCAAAATCACTCTAAGGAATAGCCGCCCACGTTCTTTCTAACAAGTCAAAAAGTTGTTGTGGGGTATGCACAGCATCCATACTCGGCAGAGCTCTTCTTTGAAGCATATCCCATGCGTGCTCAATTGGGTTGAGGTCTGGCGATTGAGCAGGCCACGGCAGAACGTTGATGCGAGCGTCGGCAAGAGCGCGTGTTACGACTTTAGCCGTGTGTGGACGTGCATTGTCGTGCATTAGTCGAAACGAATCATCCAACCAGCTTCGCAGAGGGATGATCACGTCTGAAACAATCCTCTCCGCATAAATCTGAGCATTGAGGTTGCCCCTGATCCAAATGAGATCGGTTCTTCCACCGATCCAAATACCGGCCCAAACCATTATTGTTCCCCATCCATATGAATGAACTTTCTTGACAAAATTTCAAACGTTCTTGACGTCCAGAGGTCCTCCAAACTCGAGTACGTCTTGTATCCGGCCTTTACCGAAACGAGATTCATCGGAAAAGCAAACACAACGCCAGTCTTCTTCCTCCCAATTTCTGTGTTCGCGAGACCATTATAACGGGCCCTACGACTGCAGGGTGCTATAGGCAGAACTCTCAACGGCCTTCGGGAACGCGGACTCACTTCACGTAAACGATTTCGGATGGTTTGCTCGCTTATCAGCAAGCCTAAAGAGCTGTGGAGCCTCGTAGCCAACATCATGGCGGTCATAGTACGATTCCGTCGAGCAATATTTTGTATGTACCGGTCCTGTCTGCGAGTAGTGATGCGAGATCGTCTTCCATATCGCTCGGCCACGCTGCCCGTGATACGATAGCGTGTCCAGATACGGCTTATGACGCTCTGTGTAGTGCCAAGAGTGACAGCCACAGTACGTTGCCTGGAACCAGCTTGCAACATTCCCACGGCTCTCATGATCTCTTCTCGTCTCAAATGATGTCGTCGCTCCATATCGATGCAATTTTTTTTAGTTCCGATGCAGAAATTGTAATGGTTTTGTAAAAACGCTATTACACACTTTTATAGGAATCCTGATTGACAGTTCATTTTCTATTTTTAATCAAAATTTAAAGAAAATTCTTTATTCAAATAGTGAAAATCCCTAAAAAGAATCAATAACGATCCAAAAAAGTTAAAATAATAATCCTCAATTGCGGCGATACTCGATACTATATGATAAACGATACTATATAATAAATGTATTGATCAAGGCGTGTTTTCCGATTTGTTTGAAGTATAGTAAAATTATATCCAATATTTAAATCGGGTTGTAAGTCAAATCCTACAAACTACTGCCCAGTTTTTATATTGCCAGCGTTGAGTTAAATATTCGAAAATATAATGCTCAATTAAAGGCTCGCACATTTTAACATTTGCAGGTATTTACTGGTCAACAGTACGGTTTCACGAGAGGGCAGTCAACAACACATGCGGGAGCAAGCTTGATCAAAATTGTGCTAGAGGCTTGGGTGGGGTCACCGAATTCCTTTGGCGTGTTTTGTGATCTTTCCAAAGCTTTTGATTGTGTTTGTTACAAAACTTTACAAACTGAATTACAATGGAATACGTGATAAAGCTCTCGATCTCGCGATTTCATATCTGGCTGATCGAGAAGAAAAAGTGTGTAAATGGGGTTATATCTCTCGGTTTTAAATTAAAGATGGTTGTTCCCCAATGATCACATTTGAGACCGTTTCTGTTTTTGGTTTACATTAATGATCTCAGCAGCACGCACCGACAGGAATAAAACAAACATGCATAAACTCGTTTATCTCATTCGACGCTCAATCGTACTCAACAAGTCAGAACAAGTATTCTATGAACCAGCCGATTGATACAGGAATGCACAATTCGGGTTATTTAACAAAAACTTGTTAAAACATGATTGCCCGCGGTCTATTATCTACGAAAATTACCTATCTGGGAGTACTAATAACTATTAAAATGCGAAAGTGTGTCTGTTGCCTTTTTATTTGTTTGTTTGTGTCTACTTTCATTTCGAAACGGAACGACCGATTGACATGATTTTTATTTTGTATATTCAATAAAACAGGACAGATATATGAACTACGCGGAGAGAAATATCGAACCGAGTTTGAGCAATCTTTTAATGAATATTAGTTGATGTTCACAAGTTGTAGTTGAGAGTCGAGAGCTCATGCAGTCGTTGTCTAAGATGCCTCCTAGCTAAATGAAATTACAAATCACCCCCCAGGCCTCTACACAACGCCCCCATTTTTTTTTCTGGGTCTCTTACCGCCCCCCTTTAGGCCTGCAGCGCCCACAAGGGGGCGTTATCGCCCACTTTGGGAAAGGCTGATCTACGGTATGAATGCACGGGAGTCGCTGAGAGGTCGTTTTAAAGACATTGATGTACTCACCTTACCCTCGTTATACATAATGTACAGTATACTAGAAAAAATGTAGATCTAATTTAAAAGAAAGGGGTTATTAATGGTATGGAAACTCGTGGTCGTGATCAGCTAGTTATTCCTAAATTTAAATTACAAAAGTCAAGTGGTTCAATTTTGGACAACTGTGTTCGTTTTTATAATAAAATTCCTCAAGAAATTACTCAAGTAACGGAAAAGGGATTGTTAAACTTGTTATTAAACGCACTGATTGGAAAAGTATACTGCAAAATTAGCGATTTCGTTGAAGACAGAACAATAGTCTAGAAATAATCCTCCCTGCACATGCATTTACTGGCTTTATGAATATTGTATTTTAAATATGATACCTGACTGATTTTCTTGACATTTCTTCTCAGGGCCTTCTATTCGAAGTGAACTAAAGTAAATTTGACGTTCAGAAATACCTGGCATTTGGGTTAACTTTAATAAATTGACTTGACTTTGACTTGACTTGCGTTTTAAAATACGTACATTGTTTATTAATGAAGTTCTCCACAGAAATATTTGTACTACCTACGGTACGGCAGTACGGCCACAGACATTGAAAAGCGAGATTAAGTAAGTGCTAAAATTTGTTTTACGTAATATTTAATTTAATATTTAAAGAATATATAAAAAGTATATATTGTTAACGTAAACGTGTATAATAATAAATTATGTTACATTGTACATGTGACGGGAGGTCGAAAAGTTCTCGGCCTAAGATAGTAAGAAGCACTCTCACACACCTATAAGTTGCTTGTTTTAAACGATATTTAAGTACCTGTTGTGTGATCAAATTCCTTAAGAAAAGTAATAAAACACTGAAGAATATCTTCGATAAATAAATTTGATTATCTTCGAAGAGATGCCTATGGCTTATGGAAAGTTTACGCCTTAATTCAATGGTGAAACAGTGGAGTCAGCTATCACGACAATGACGAAACTCGATCGAAGGCGACCCCTGTTGCAATAGTCTATCTACGGCGGTCACTGATGAGAATAATAAAAAAGAGAAAAAACTTGCACTGGAAGATAAAATCGCAGAATAAAATTTACCAGATGAATAAGGAGCGAGTTGGAAAAATTTTTCACACTTTTTAGATTTTGAAGGGAATGCTAGGGAGAATATTATTTATTTCTTTAAAGGCACTGTTTAAAAAGACTATTGAAAAATAATAATAAAATTACTTAATTTTTTTCTTTAATAACTTCGACAATTCAGGCTTCCCTTGTACATGTAATATCATCACGTTGTATTCTTAACAGGTATAGTAGGTACGAATCGTCAAATATTGCGGTTTTAATAGATTCCTATTGCTTGTTTTAAAATTTTATCATTATTTTCACACATACTCCTGAGTATACCTGCTAGAAAACTGCAAAAATTACTTAGTATTGTTGGATATACGTATAATTTACATTTACGAGAAAAAAATTCCATATAATATAGTATATAGTATATTGATAAATAATAATTATTCTATTAATTAAAAAAATACTTCTGCTGCTCATTGTTTAATTGATTCGATAATTCATTTTGAAATGCTACATTCGACCTTGAAAACAAAGGTTGAATTTATTGAAACCTACACCTATTGAATCTACGTGGAGAGAAGTACATGTACACTGCCTTTAAGCCCAATATGATTGTGTCAGGGCGGCGAGGGCGGCAGGGGCGCGAGGCGGGAGGTAGCGCCAAAGGCGGCGGCGCGCATTATCGAACGTGGGCGGCCGCGCATGCCGCTCCACTCGCAACGAACTCGCGTTATGTACCACAAGGCTCTTGTACGTCGCACTAAAATACTACGTGTTACATACATTTTCGCGTTTCACCAGCAAATTATGTAGAGACGCCACAATGAAACAAGGTAAGTCGTAGTCCTAATTCTTTATTGTTATTGAACGATTTCGTATAATAAATAGATTTCTGTAGCGCTGTAAGTCTACGAAAGACACTTCTAGTTTTCTTACCCGTAAATGTTCGCGATCGTGGCCTATTGTTAAGTCCTAAGTGCGTCTACACTCATGAAAATGACGTAACCATTTCACCTTGTTAATTATTATAGACCTATTACTATTTAGAAACTGTGCTTTACATTAAATAGGTACTATATGTGTCTACCAGAAATCTTAGATTTATGTGCGCCGACAAATATACTTACCTAAATTTAAGACTTCATACATATGTACCTTCTATCTATGCACATCTCTACATGTTATGTTTTACTTTATGTACACTTGTATATTTAATGTAACTAAATCTCAATCTACATATGAATATTGAATATATGGTATATAATACTGTGTCAGAACTTTTAACCCATCTCATGAACTCATGATTGTTTGCCTATAGCAATTTCCACAAGATTTATATTATGACCTAATAATTTTATATTTTTTCAGACTGGGTCTGGCTTTACTTTGATAAAATTGTAGATATTAGATTTTTTTTTATTTTATAAGATGGATCTATTAAAATACCATCGTTCACCACCTCATTTCATACCATCTTAATTTCAGTAATGTTATCAAGCATGCGTAAAATATTTTTAAGCATTCAGCCTTTTAATTATTTATTCGTAAGAACCGTTTATGAATCAAAAATATGTTTAACAAAAAATAATTGTTTATAAATAATATAGATCCAGTAGTTCAGCTAGAGACATAAATCACATATTATATATAAACAAATATCAAGCCCATACCAATGCCGAAGGTACTTATATTCCGAATATCATATCGTCAGAGTTATGATTCGTCACGTCAATTTAATCGTAAAGGATTTGGGTAATTTGTGGTTATTAATTTTAATGTATGTCATATTAGTACCCACTATGTAGTTGTTCTATTCGCAATGTTATTCTCGTGGGCTGTAGATTGTGAGCTGTAGATTGTGTGTGTGAGTGAGAGTGTGGGCTATTCGCAATGTTATTCTCGTGGGCCCTTCGGAAATGATAGATAATAACTTGTACGTAATAAGCACCATCTCTTACGGAATTTCGCAGGATTGAAATCGAATGAAATTCTTAGTGTAAATTATTATTTTAAGAAGATTGACTTAAAAACACTTTATTATTCTAAGTCATTCTTAATAGGTAGGTAAACGGGGTAGTCGGAGAGGACGGAGCGCCATGAGTCGCGGTCCCTATACCTCTTTCGCTTCCTCAAATCTCATCATTCTCCTTACACATTTTCGCCTAGGTATGCGAGTGCTTTTGATATTTCCGTCTGCTAGCACTCGCTGTTTGATCTTATAAGTCAGCCTTGGTCTTCCTTGGCTTCTTTTACCTCTCACTTTCGCTCTGTAGATTTTCTTCGTCAGTCTTTCATCACTCATTCTTTCTAAGTGCCCGAACCATCTAAGCATTTCTTTCCTTCCTTTAATGGGTATACATACTTAAAACTCCCAAAAATGATCCTAATATGCTTTTAAAGGTAAAGGGTAAAGCATAATATTATACTTTTGTACTATTTACTTATCAATCCTTTTAATTAGATCATATTAACGTGTCCAATGGGGTGCCTACGCTCCGTCATGTTAGATTTAGTATGTCGACGTCACATTGCTTGCTGAACTACACTATCACAATTTTAATAACTACTTCAGTTATTCAAATTAATTGAGGTGGTTGGGTTGTTAATGGTAATATACCGTCCTAAATGCATAGTATAAGTACATAGATATGTTGCATATATGCGCATCTCGCTTTACAAAAAAAATTTTTCTTGAACTGTCCACTTTAGTATTTTAAGTCTGCCTCTTTTTGATTTAGGCCTACTGTTATCCAGAATAAAATCTGTCATATTATATTACATAACTATGTATATGTGTAAGTACTCTAACTACCTAAAATAAATAATGTAACAACTACTCTTTCCGCACTACAGCTTATCAAGTGTTATCAGCTTGTAACGGCATTGGCTTCAGTGCTACATGTTGGTGCGATTACTTAAATGGAACAGTATTTGCATAACTACAGCGACACCCTCATTTGTTGTCTATCTAATACTTTACAATACGTCTGAAGAACTAAAGACAATTCGTCTCGGTACATCTATTTATAATATTACATAAAAGAGGAAGTTCTGACTGATTTGTTGTATATCGCTGGTCAAATCATGATATTTGCAAAGTATCATGATTTGACCAGGATATGTAAATATAAAAACTGTGTTGAATATCGAAAAATGGGAAAGACATTGTCAAAAATTATAAAATGTTCACATTTCAGGAACTTTCTATTTTACTTAGGTTTAAATACATAAATGTTTGGTTCTTGGACTTCAATATAAAATAATAGCAAAAGTGTGTATCATTTTTTAATATTTATTTTTGAAGAGGAAAAAAATACTCATCTATATCTCTGGATTTTTGGACCTAAAATGTACGGCTTAAGAATATTGACCAATTATATGTATATTAAGCGATGATTATGTATCTATCAAATCGACTAAAACCGTAGATAGCAGCTGGTATTTATACAAAGTCAATACCTACCATAAAAAGTATTTAACTGTCTTTTGAAGTACTTATTTTTAGTACATATCGATTACATAAAATAACATTCCTTTATAGATCGCTACCGTATGGATCAATGTTCTACTTACATTAAGTTTGTTTTCGCTTGTATCGTACATTTATACAAAAATACTCTTATAAAATTCTACTTTAAAAAGTGTTTCACGAAATCCCAAACTAAGCTTTTAGATCTTCTTTTACTACAAAATCATAGAAGATAAAAAATGTAATTCTAGTTCATTGCTTAGAACATTTTGCGTAAAAGTGTGTGGTTGAAGACGGCCCGTATTCCAGAACGATACTCAAGTGTGAATCTTTGATTGAGCACAATTAGAGACGGATACCGCTACATGCGACGAACAGCGCCATTTTCTTTCTAACTATTCTCGAGAAGCGATTTACACAGTATCGTTCTAAAATACCATTGGCATTTGAGTCAGTTTGAGCAATGGAAGGTTCGTGAGTGATTCATTAGTCTTCTGCCAATTTACTGCGCTATAGGAGTCATTCGAAACGACCATTATCTAAGCAGGCGGTCCCTTGAAATATATTGAAATATAATATTACTCATAAGTACTAGCGTTCATCGTAGGTACAAAACGAACGTCAGCACTCTGCGTTGAATCAAAAAATTGTATCTGAACTTTTCTTGTAAACTTATTCTTTATTAAGGTGTACGTTTAGTTGAAAGCAGAGAGTTACAGAGTTCTTAATATTTCTTTTTTATGTGATATTATATACGAGTAGATCCAGGTGTTAATTTGCGGAAATCCATTTCAAGTGATTTTATCGATTTATAGCAATTTTCCGTCCAAAATCTCAAACTTGTTAATCGACACGTGTTTCGCTTCTCAACAAAGCATCCTCATGTCCGCAAAGCACCGTTTCAGTGCTAGTTAGCTGACCTAATCTGATCAATGGAATTGCCTGAAGATCCTTCATTGAACGGCGAAACACGTACCTAACGATTAAGAAGTTCGAGATTTTGGTCAGAAGATAGCTAAAAAATATTAAATTTCATCAAAATTGATCGCATCGCAACAATTATAACACATTACATTTTTAAAATCTACTGTTATCTTTATACAATTATATTATTACTAACAGACCCGACACGTCGTCCTGTCTAAATTTATATAAATAAAAATCCCATAGAAAAAAGCACAAAAGCTGGGAAGCTTTTCCTGAATTTTTCAATTTTCCGGCCAACTTTTCTAATTTTTCTTTCTCTAAAAACCTTATTCAGACTATTACGAAATACAGGTCCGGCGGTGCTCAAGTGATGCTCTCGCCAACAAACAGCATTTCATTTTTATTTTTTACAAGCCGTGCCCGACCACGCGTTGCTGTGGCTCAACAGGTATTTTCTTATGATTCGTAAGTTATGGGTCTTGCGTTCGTACAAAAATGTCATAGAAAAAAATCATTTTCAGTTTTTCCCGAATTTCCCAAATTTTCCGGAACCTTTTCCAATTTCACTTTCCATGAAAACCTACTCGGACTATTACGAACTAACTGGAGACCCCATATAGACATTCTGTGCAATAAATTGGACAATTCGCTACCTCAAATCTCATCATTCTCTTGACACATTTACTCCTAGGTATTGCTGTGCTTTTGACATTTTTATTAATATAGATTAAAAGATTTCTTTCTAGTACCTATGTACCCAAAATGCCGATGACTTTTAATATGATTTCGTTACATAATTATATTTGCAAATATTGTAAGTTGTTGCATATGGTCTCATTACATTAATACGTCACACTCATATTCTACACCCACGACAGAACAGATATATCTTTTATGACATTTAGTAAGCTTTGTTATTCATTCAATCTTTGATTGCCACACTTTTGTGTTATTATCTGTTACGTCTCCGACGTAATTAGATAACGCAGGATAGCGCAAATATTACGTCATCAGATGACGATATCTAACAAATCGGAGTGCATTTAAAGCCCACACAGGGTTGACAAACTTTATTATATTTTGTAATAAATATATTACTGTATTTATAATTCAGCATAACGCTAACAGTTTATACTTAAGCTTATCAACAGCCTAATTTTCAGAGAAGTCGACCGAAGTAATGCTAAAATTACATAATGATATAAAAAATATTAAGCTAGTTTAAAATAAGCATAAAAAACCTAACGATAGTCGTTACGATACTGTTAAACGATTCAATCTTGAAGATCAGTAAAACTAAAACTTTAAGGACCTATTATTAGCAATAGATTTAGCAAAATAATGTTGAATTGATTTTAATTTGAGAGATAAAATGTTGTTGCGTATAAATGTAAGAACAATCGTAAACTTACGATATTTATCGAAAATTTAACTTAAAAAATGTACTCGCAACACTGTATAGTGCGAATGTGCGACTATTTGCGGTATATGTTTAAAAACTGCGGTTTAAAGGCAATAAAGCTGTAACGTACGACGCATTGGTTGTAGGGTGGTTACGTGCTTAGGAGGATAAGAGCTGCGGAAGGGAATTAGGTCAAGGCGAAATATAGGTCAAGGAGAACGGTATCATGGATTTTTTAATTAAGTGTTAATTTGTTTTCTTTATCACTAAATTTTTATGTTTATTCACTAGCTTTGTTTTTGCATTGTTGTTTCAGACTAAAACTTAAAAAGTGATAATTATGACAAGCAATATATTATTAAAATATGATGGGTTTAAGAAATCATTTAATTAAAGTAAAATACTTCAAATTAAGCATATCAGAAATATGGACATTCAGAAACAACATCTATGTCCGCGCCTGGTAGATTATTTAACTATTGTCGGCGCTCGACCTTATACCTCGGGAAAAGGACTTGCTCCTGTTCAGGTGAGGAACAAATAAGTGCTTACAGATAATATTATAATAAATATTATATAAATTTTATACCATTTCACAGAAAATAATCTGTGAAAAGTTTGCATATTGTTCTGAATTTGAGGTTTCGAAGATTAGATAAAAGTCATTTGTTGAATATTTCATTGACGTTGCGAATGTTTTTTAAATAACCAGGCACCTGAGCTTCTTCGTCGTTACCCTCTGACCAATCACGATGATTTCCCTTTACCACTGGATATGGTGTACTTCTGTCAGCCCGAGGGCTGCGTATCTGTGGGGCCGCGGCGCACCCCCAGTCATCTCGCCACAAGAGATACTACGTCTTTTGTCTTCACTCTCACTGACAAGGACTCTGGTTCGTATTTGTTCTACTTAGAAATCTAAGTACACTACTTATTCGAAAACAGAAAGCTTAATAAAGTATTTCATTTTAATAAGTTTACTGTTTAACCCATATAATTATTTAAATACGGCACTATAGCACCTTTATATATTATAGTATAACAAATTATTATCGAAATATGGAGAAAGAAACCTAGTTATTATTTAAAATACCTGAATACTAAAAAAAATTTTTAAACTCTTTCTAGTGAAGTAAGAAATATGTAGTTTACAATTCATATATTGAGTTATCATTAGATATTTTCTCATAAAATGCAATAAAAAAAGCGAAACACGTGTCGATTGGTGGTTTTTGGAGTTTGAGCGGAAAACAGCTAAAGATTTTAGGAATTTATCACAATCTTAATAAAGTTCATTTCCTGAATTGATCGGGGCGGGAATCGAAATTGTAACCCAGTTTGGAAGGTTTCACTGACCATCACACTAACGGGCCTGACAAATGATTTCGGTTCTGGTATTGTACAGGAAAGACCCGTTACGGCATCTGTGTCAACTTCTACCGCGCAGTGGAGCGCGCGCCACCGCCCGGCCGCGCTCCGGAGCGCAGCATGCTGCGCCGAGAGTCCTGGAGTAAATCCATGGAGAAGAGCTCTGACTCCGCATTCTCCAGGTGACATAAAAACATCTTCATTCCATCTATTAGAAAAGCGATGATTGGTTCTTAAATAAGTGCGACCAAAGAGAGCAGAAACGAATTTGAATAAGGAACACGAATATTGTTCTTTATTGATTCACGATCAAAGAGGCAAACGAAAATATATAAAAACAATTATGTATTTGCTGAATTTCTTGGCGCTCGGCGCTGAGAATAAGAAAAAGAAAAAATTTAAACAAAATTTCATTGTACCTAGTTAGCTAGGCACAATGAAGCGCCTCTTTTTTATTTTTGTTACAGAGGGGAATAAAATGAAGAGTGTATCGCTCAATTATAAAATTATTTTACCTCGGGCGTCATACCCTGAATCCTTCGCTGCGCTCAATATTCGGATTAAAGACATTTTTTATTTCTCATAAGAATATGTTACATTCACTTAAAATGAGAAAATTTAATTTACAATGGCAGACGCAGTCTAAACATACCCAATTAATAGCATCGGTCTGATTTTTTTAAATGCTTCTTAAGCCGGTGTTTGAATGTGGCTAAAGTTACCGATTCCTTAATAACTTTGGGCAAGGCGTTATATAATTGTACTCCCTCAAACATGATGTTTTTTTTACCGTATTCTGTTCTTATAAAATGTACTACTTTAGAATCCATCACTCCGCTCTAGATTCAAAATCGCCACAAAAAAATTATTTTAGTACCTTTCTATACTCCCTTGTTATAAAATCTACTATTACCATACACTTTTTAAGGACCTTTCTCTATGGTAGTCTGAG